>CM051828.1:128687302-131087302 GCA_028451465.1 Erethizon dorsatum
GTCCCCCTGGTACCCACAAAAAAAAAAAAAAAAAAAAGAAAACAGACATGCCCAGCAATGGCCTCAGCTGGTGCCACCCTGTCCCCCGAGGGAGCAGCTCAGTGCTGCCAAACAGCAGCAGGTGGTGAGCCCTCAGGAGAGGGGGCCCTGGGAGACAGGAAGCCACCACCAGCAGACAGGACCACAGCGGGTCCCCTCTCTGTCCCCACCTGCTCTGTGACTTTGATGAAGGAGGGAGAGGCTCTGGTATGCAGAGGTCACAGAAGGGACTCGACTTGGTCTCCTGCAGGACAGCATCCCTGCAATTAGCAGGGCGGTGAGGACCCACTTGGTGGGAAGTGACAGAGACGCCGCGTGGGGACAGCAAATTGGGTGTCCTCCTTCATGTAGAAACAAAGTGGGTGGTGCAGGCCCTAAAGGTCAGGCCAAGCCTGCCTGAAGAGCCATCCTCGCAGAGCTCCTGGGCAGGGCACATTCTCCAGCGCTGGCAAAGGACAAGCCATCCCATCCCGGGGATCGTCACAAGGGGAGAGGCTGTGCGCACCACAGGGCCCCAGCTTCCCTTTAGAAGGAGCAGCATGGCAGGGAGAAACCCGCCCAAGAGCTCCAGTCCACCAGTACCCTCCATGCAAGCTCAGGCCTCAGTTTCCCCCCCACAACAGCACAAGGGCCTTGTTCTGGATAAAGTCTTCAGCTGTAGTCAGGGGAATCACATCGCCCCCCAAGGGGCCCAGCCTGATCCCTGAGTCTATTGAGTGTCCCCTAGTGGGACAGAAGGGACTCTGCTGATGAGATTAAGGGTGTGGATGCAGAATGGACAGCCCCGCTGCAGGAGACTCTAAAAACAGAGAGCTTTTCCCAGTTGAGGTCACATGCGCCGTGACCATGGTGGACGGCAACGGTGATGAAACGCTCCACTGCCCAGGCCTGCAGGTGGCCTCTAGAAGCTGGGCAAAGCGGGAACCCACAGAAGGGACACTTAGTTCCAGAAGGAAATGCAGCCCTGCTGACATCATTTTACCCTTGTGGTCCCCGGAACTGAAAGATAATACACTTATGTCGTGTGGGCCACCAAGGTCCAGTCATTTGTGACTGCAGCCACTGGAGATGAACACAAGGACAGAGTCACGGCTGTGTGATGTTCGGGCACCTGCCGCGCCACTCAGAGGCTCAGTTTCATTTAAAAAAGAAACAACACCAGCTTTGGCAGACAGGCAGCTGTGAGGACTCAGAGGCGCTGGGTCTGCATGCCCCGGCCAGGAGCCTGGACGTCAGGAACCTGCCCCACCAAACCACGGTCCTCCCAGTGCTCCCGCTCTGGCTGCCAGGCCTCCACGGGAGCGGCCAGCGCCCCAGGGTCCCCTTGTGGCCGCACATGGCGCACACACCTCTGAGCTGGGCTGCCAGACCTCTCCCTGCGCTGCCCCTCAGACCCTGCACCACCTCCCAGTCAGGCCCGGCATAGGCTGACGTCGCTGCCCACCTCACGAGGACACAAACCCACATGCGCAGCATCACCCCGAGGCTCCCTGAGACACATGTGGCATTGTGAAGCGAACATCCCCTTCTCCACTTCGACACTGAGGCTTTTGCAGAGCAAGGAGTCCTAGGGCCACAACACTGGTCATGGTCGTGATGCGGGACAAACCCAGGCTGGTCCCATGAAGGGCAGAGGAGATTCTCCCACCCTGACAAGGCACACAGGGCACAGGGGCCAGACAGACACTAGAGATGACCCTAGCCCAGCCACAACCCATACTCCCAGGCCCTGGCGTGGCCACACGGGGACACTGGGTAGGGGAGCAAGTGGCAGGTGGGCAGCCGAGCCGCCAGGACAGGCTGTGGCCTGAGCCCCCCACCAGCTCAGCCTCCCGCCTCTCAAGAGTCACCAGTCCAGGATGCAGGGCAGGAGAGGCTGCTCAGGCCACGTCCGGGCACGAACGCAGGGGCCAGGAAAGAAGAAAGGAGGGAAGCAAGAGGGGTGACCCAGGCCAGAAACAACTTGGGCTCAGCACACACGCTACAAGGCCCAGAGGCCCAGGGGGCCACACACAACGTCCAAGGGGGGCCATGGAGGATGTCCTTGGCCCAAGGCCACTGCAGATCTGGTCTGACAGCTGCAAGGTGCAACAAACCAGAAGCTGGGGCTCCAGGTGGGAGGCTGGGGTGGGTGGGCCACACCCCTAGGCCCTCAGCCCCATGGCCCATCGGTCCCGCTGGCGAGGAGGGAGGCAGGGCCTGGGCTCACCAGGGTCACCGCGGGAGTCACCAGGGCAGGCCTTTGTGAGCCTCCAGGACAGCGTCAGGGCCAGGTCCCTCGAGGAGGGAACAGCTCTGGACACAATGGTGCTCAGAGGTCTGGGCCGGATCGTGTACCCAGGCTCAGTGTCCCCCGGGTACAGTGAGACCCGCCAGGCTCCCGACCTCCCCCAGGGAAGGATGCGCACCTGCACAGCCTTCGGGAAGGGGCCCTGGGGGTGCAGCAGCCCAGAGTCCACCTGTCCCGGCCCGGCCTGCACTGCCCCCTCACCCAGGGACCTGCAGCCCAGCAGCCTCTCCGGACATGGATCAGTTCTGCTCACAATGATGCCAAGGTGAAGCTGCCAGCTTCGGGCAGTGCTCAGGAAACCCTGGCTTCCTGCACGGCTCTTGGCACTGTGCCATCTGAGGGTGACCCAAAGTAGGGCTAAGTCAGGAGCCCAGGGTCCTAGTCAGGGACTTCGTCATCATGGGTCACTAGGCATGGTCTGGGGGGTGACCCACAGTTGGAGAGGGCCTGCAGGCCAAGCAGAAGGTAGGGAAGGGCACAGAAACGCTTGCCCTGCTTCACAGCTATGTGACCTTGAGCCTGTGGCTAAGCCTCTCTAGACCTCAGTGTCCTCATCTAGGAAGGACAGTGCCCTTCACTGCGCTGCTAAAGGGACATGTGACAACTCTGTAACAACTGGCCCAGGAGAGGGGCGAGGGGCTTACAATCTTCTCCAAGGTCCTTCCCAAGTCTCCACCAGTACAAGCCCCGGGTTCACATCCCAGCGGGGCACTGATTTCCCGCATGAAACCCGAGCGACTTCCCCTGGGCCTGGGCCTCACTGTCAGAGACGTCCTCCTTCTCAGGGCCGCTCTTCAGAGGAAGCAGGAAGCCTGCATCAGATGCACCGGAGGAGGAACCTTTCCCTGGGATTCCAGCACTCCGGGGGGTTGAGGCAGGAGGATCCCACGTTTGAGCCCAGCCTGAGCAACTTAGTGAGACCCTGTTTCCAAAAAGCCTGGGATGTAGCTCAGTGCAAAGGCCCTGGGTTTAATCACCAGTACCACCACCCAAAAAAATGAAAGGTGGCCTCCACAGCTGCCACAGGCTGTGTGGGCAGGAGGGAAGGCCCAGGCCAGCTGGGTAGCTGTGCTCAGAGTCAGGGCGTGGCCCCAGATCTGGGCAGGTCCATCCACGGGAGCGGCTGCCCAGGCTGTGCCAGGAACTGTGCCCCTGCCCATCTCCTCCCGGAGGTTGGCAGACACAGGAGCAGAGGGGCCACCGTGCTCTCCTCTTGCAGCCCTGGGTCCTGGGAGAGGAGAGATGCTGAGCCAGGCCTGCTGTAGACCCACGCTGCCCCCCCGCACCTGCCGGAGGGTCCACACTACTTCCTACCTGAGCACACAGGCGCACCGGCCTCCCTGGCCCCTGTGCCACCTGCAGGCAGGTGTGGCCCTGCCTGAGAGCACGTGGCCCTGCACCCTGGGATGGTTCTGATAAGGGAGGCCTCAGCACTCCACAAGCTCCTGCAGGCTATGATCGTGGCACAGGTGGCAGGGGACTGAGACTCCTGGCCACCCACATTCGCCCACAGCCGCAAACTCCTCTCACTGCACAAAGCCCCCACAGCACAGGGACACAGCCGAGCTGTCCACTGAGGACCCCGTCAACAGGAGGCCACCACCCTCTCACTCACCTGCTGGGTCCGACATGGTCCCCAGGCTCAGGCTCCTGTCCCAGAGGGGCAGGGGCCACCAGGGTAAGCGGCACAGAGTCGAATCCATGTGCAAGGGGCTGGGTTCAAGTTCTGGCTGGCCACCTCCTTACTGTGTGACCCTGAGCAGGTTCCCTCCCCGCTCTGGATCTCAGGGAGTTGCGACAGCTCTGAGGAGCCTTGCAGCATGGGTGGCACATGTGGGTGGACACAGGTGGGCACGGCTTGTGGAGGCAGCAAGCCCAGCACCCGCCATGGGCTGTGTTGCTTTAAGAGAGATACGAAGCAGAACCGGCCCAAAGGTCAGAAGAGAGCCGCGCCAGGATGAGGTCAATGTTTGGTTACCAACAAGAGCAAACAGGCCTCCCTCCTACGGGAATACCCTGCAGGGGTGAGGCAGGAGGGGCAGGGTGTGCATCACACCACAGGTGACAGGGAATGGCCACGTCCTGGCTCCACGGCGGGGACATGCATGAGGCCCTGGAAGGGGATGCTCAGAACCAGGGAGGACAAACAGAGGGGCCAATAATTTCCCTGTCTTCAGCTCTCCCACCAACGGGGTGAGCTGGCACCCTGTGGAGTCTACCAACCTGCCAGGGTCACGGGGCCACAGCAACTGTGCAAGAGCAGATACCTGACCTATCAAGTCCTCCTCTGCCCTGGCACACAGCCAGCTGTTTGTCCCGGCCAGGTGACAATGACCCTGATGATGAAAGCCAGGGATGGCCACCCTGTTGGATAAAATAAAATCCCTGTTTTATGAATCCACACTGATTTTTTTTTTTAAAGCACCCATGCACAGGTCCCACAAGGATGCCAGCCAGTACAGGGGTGAGGGAGGATGGGCAGAGTCAGGATCCATTGCCACCACCAGACTGGTCATCACCCTCTGATGAGAATGAGGTGGCCGCACTGGGCTGGCAAAGTGGCTCCACACACGCCCAGCAGGCACCAGGCCTGTGTTCCATCCCCAGTACCACAAAAAAATAAAAATACAAAGACACCCATGCTGTCTCCAAGCACCTCCCACAAGTTTGTCATTATTTACAGAGACGCACGCAGCAAGCTTTCCGTGGGCACTGCCTGACTGTCCCTGATGTCGACAGAAAAGGGCGAGAGCTCTGACGGTGGGAGGTGAAGGCAGCAGCCACCACGTGTGGTCCTGGATTTGGAGAGAATCAATCTAGAGCACGCTATTTGGGCGAAGTGCCTGTCCGTGTCAGGTTTCCCCACAATGGTCAGGCTGCCGTGTACACGGAAGTCCTCGTTCCTAAGAAACACACCCAAGCACTGGGGGTGGAAGCAGTGTACTAATGCCAACTTCTCTCGCACAGCTCAGGGGAGAAAAGAGAGAAGTCCAGAGACAGTGAATGACGAGGCCAAGGTGTGAGACCAGGTGGTGGCTCTAGGTGAAGGTATACAGAGCCCTCTGTCGTGCTCTCCTGTGTTAGTCACCTTCCTGTCATGGGGACACAATACCTAACACCTGCCACTTACAGGAGAGGTCTACTTAGGCTCACAGTTTCAGTGGGTTTGGTTCATGGTCAATTGGCACCAAGGCAGAAGTGGCGTGATAGAAGAACTTGAGGGAAGGAAGCTGCCCACACCATGGAGGCCAGGAAGGAACTGAGGATAAGAATATACCCTTCCAGGTCACACCCTAGTGACCCATCTCTTCCAACCAGGCTGCACCTCCAGACATGAGACTTTTGGGGGTCATTTTGTATCTAAATCATAATATCCTTTTTAAAAAAAAATTTTTAGAGAGGGTCTCGCTATATAGCTCAGGCTGGCCTTGAACTCACCATGTAGCCCAGGCTGGCCTCGAACTCATAGGGATCCTCCTGCCTCAGCCTCCCACATGATGGGATACAGGTGTGTTCCACTACACCCAGCATTATAGTTCGGGGGTGGTAGGAATAGATCCCAGGGCCTTGCACATGCTAAGCCACTCTACCACTGAGCCGCACCCTGGAGACAGGCAGTCACCCTGGGAGGCCCTGCTGACACTCACCTCCGGCCCCCAACAGACCACACTACCCCAATCCTCCAGGACCCAAGACCAGAAGAACCTCTGAAAGGGAGATGTGGAAAGACCCCAAATCAGGCAGGGAGACCCAGCCTCAGGACCCCCAGGCCTTGAGACCAGCCAGAACCTGTTTCTCTCCAGGTACCAGGATGTCCACCCCTGTAAAACCTGTCACCTGTCACTGAGTAGGCAGCCCCTGGGTGGCAGGAGTTGGGGCCCAGCCACCTGCCCAGACGCCCACTGTGGCAGTGGAGTGCTAGGTCCACACTGGTTGCCCTCCAGGGATACTCATGGGGCATCCTGTCCCCTCCCACTGGAAACTAGGCCATCAATGAGTCCCACAGCCCTTCACTGGCATGGGGGCAGGGTAGCACGAAGCCACTCCTTGCTGGGACATGTGCTCTTCCCTAAGTTCTCACATTTGCGGATGACAAAAGTCACTCCCCCCAGGTGCAGAAGCGGGCCACGACCCCTAAGTGCGGCTCAGCGGGTCAACTCCTAGTCGCCCCAGCATGCAGCACCCCACCCCTGGGCCCCACCTCCTCAGCTCCAGGGCCTCTAGGGCTCCCTGTCCCCACTCTGGAGGCCCTTCAGTGTGACCCCATTGTGTCTTTCTCAATTGGTCACTTTAAGCTTGGCCTACTTCACTCTACACGGGGAAGCCGGCGGGCAGCAAGTGCGACGTGTGTAGTTCCTGGGGCTCCCTCTTTGGTGACGGGCAACACAGCACCACACCTGAGGCTGAGGCAGCTAGCAGAGGGGGAGCCGGAAGGAGATTCCCGAGTCACTGCCCGCAGCCCCGGGGGGCGATCCAGCTCCCCCAGCCGGGGAGGGCTCCGAAGGCCCGCCCCTCATCACAGCTGGGGCTTTGGGGGCTTTCGAGGCCCTCCCACTCTACCCACAAGTCCCAACCCACAATCAGCTCACCCCTAAGCCCTGAGCATGAGCCCCACCACCCCTAGAAGAGCTCTGAGCCAGCAGCTCCTTCTCCAGGCTGAGGGCAGCGCAGGGGACACGAGACTGATCTCCCTGTCCAGTGACCACCCCGGGTGACCTGGGTCGTTCAGAAAGCGACTGCCCAAGGGCGATCTTCCCTGCTGCCGCAGAATTAGGCAGCACGCCTGCGCCTGCGCCTGTGCCTGCGTCTCAGCACTGGGGCCTGGCCAGCTTGGGCAAGTTACCCCGGCAACCACACAACTCTGGCGGAGCTCCATTCAGGCGGCTTAAAAAGACACTCGGGTAGGGTGCAGCTCAGTGGTAGAGCGCTTGCCTCACAAGTGCTGGGCCCTGGGTCCCATCCGCAGCACCACAGAAAGGAAGAAAACAAAAATGTTTGAGAAGACACCTGGGCTGGCGGGGTCTGCAAGGAGGGGCTTTGAACCCCAGAGCCCGGAGAACCACAGCTGGGCCCCAGTTGGCAGACCCAGTGCCCGCACTGCTCAGGGGCCACTGTGCTGGGCCCTGGCGTCACCAACCGCAGGACTGGAGCCAGCCCAGAGCTTACCACAGCAGGGGAGGAGCCGGGGGTGCTCCACAGCTGCCAGGTGGCACCATGGGCCCCATGATGGTGGCGGATGCCCTCTAAGGGCCATGATCATGTCTCTGGGACTCTCTCAGCCACCCTGAAGTCACAGCACAGCAGTGGCTGCAAAGGCGCAAAGCCACCTGGGACCCTCTGTTTATCAGAAAGCAACCCAGGCCTGGGATGGGAGGGTGCTTGGTTGGTTGCGCAGGCAAGCACAGGGACTGCCACCTGGGCTACAAGCTCAGTGCTGGCCCCACCTGGAGAAGCCACTAGCTTCCGGCACCGCACCTGGCCCACAAGGAGCCAGAGCTAGGGTTTCACACAGGAAGCAATATCCAAAACCCATCAGGGTCAGCCAGGTCTCAGGCACAAAGAAAGTTTATCCAGACCCTGACTGCCTGATGGTGCCCTGAGAGTTCTGATGGAAATAAGAGGTCACTCACCCTGCACCCCTTTCGTGCACACATGCATGCACACACAGGTATGTTGTGCACACACAGGTATGCACACACATGCACACAGGCATGCTCACACACCCACATATGCATGCATCCACATGTGCACACAGGCATACACTCACACATACATACACACATACATGTGTACACTCAGGTATACACACTTGTGCATATACACAAGTGTGCACCACAGGTGTGCACAGACTTCAGCACTCATTCTGTCTCTCCAGAGTCTTGACACTAAGGAAAAACAGTACTGAGCTGGGACGCCGTCAAGGGGTCATTTATTTCAATTATTAAAACAACAGCCACTTACTCTTGAGCCGTCTATAATGCCACTTAATTACCCAGTACATAAAACTGCCCTTGCATCTTAGCAGAGCAGTAAATCAGCTCGGAACCAGGAGTGGTTTCAAGGGTTTAGCGAAGATCCTAGGGGTGGAGAGCTATCCCTCACGGTCACTCCAATCCCAGGCCAAGAAGCAAGAAAACGAGTGTGGCAAGGACAAATGGGTGGCTCAGTGGCAGGCTGTGTGCCGGGAGCCCCAGCAGCCTACCCCAGCTTCTGTCCACTCCTCAGGCCCCAGCCCTGCCCCGCTGTGCTCCATCCTTTGTGTGGTCAACAATAGCCCTGCCAGATGGCGCGGCGTGGCCAGCGGCCCCTGCAAGCCAATCGCTCATGCTGTCGGCCCCTGCAGGGCTGTGGGCAGGAGACCTGGGAACTGGCCCAAGCCACGCGCCCCCCGCCCTGCCCCTGTCATGGCCTCCTGCTCCCAAGCGCAGGGGCACAGGTGTCATCCAGCACAGCTGGGCCAACCGGAGTACCTGGGGCAGGAACATCCCCCCAGGGGCAGGCGTAATCGCCAGGGGACACTGCATCTGCCAGACTCCAGGGGGAAATGGGAAGGGCGCAAGCATGGCAGGAAGACGCCGGGCACCACACTTCCCACGGTGCTGGCAGCAGACAGCAGCGCGGAGCTTGCCAGCCGGCAGACATAAATCGCCCCCGCTGTGGGCCACGTGGGTCTCCGCGTGCCAGCACCCCCAGCACTTTCTCTTTCACGGGCCAGGAGAGTGGCTCACTCGGGAGGGGGCGGTTGAGCCGATCCGGGGCTCCGATGGGGGCAGGCGCAGGTCCTCTGCCGTAGACCCTTGGGCCATCTCCACTCTTGGCCACTTCAGGCCCTATTTGCCCAAGCAGCCTGGGAACAGGCCATTGGCAAGTGTCCTGGCAGCAGGATTGCCGGGTGAAGGGCCGCGCCTTTGCGGCTGTCTAGAGATCACCGAACTGCCCTCTATAGAGACTGGCCCCGCTCACGCTCATGTAAGCCACCTCGGAGAGCATCCTAGCACCCTGCTGCCCTCTCTCCGGTCCTCTCACAGGAAGAACCCAGGCCTGCATTCTCCCTGCCAGCCACAGCAAGGAAGAGGCTGGAGAAGCCGAAGCGGGGGGACGCGCTGGGCCCAGGACACACCCCCAAGTGCCCACACCCACACACAGGCAGGGCTGGGCTCAGTGGGAAGGAATTGGCGCTTTTCAGATACCCCCTCCACAGAGCCTTCCAGGATTGTCCCACAAGCTGCATGGGCCAGGCTGGCAATCTGGGGCACCTCCAGCTCTTCTGCAACCGCTCTTCTCTCTCTTGCAACCTCGTCCCCACATCAGCCTTCACCACCTGACTGAGCCCCTCAGGGCAGGACCCATCATGGCCTGGCACAGGGCAGGGGCTCTGGCAAAGGCAGGCAGGAAGCAGAGGCCCAGCTGCTCGCTGGTTGGCTTGGGCCCATCTCACAACACCAGGAACAAAGCCCCCCCCCCCCCCGTCCTAGTACTGGAAATTGAACCCAGGGAGGGCCTTTGCACTGCAATATGTCCCCAGCCTTAAATTTTTTTTTTTTTTTTTTTTTTTTACTTTGAGACAGGATCTCAAAGTACTAAGGTACTAAGTTGCCCAAGCTGGACTTGAATTTGAGATCCTCCTGCCTCAGCCTCCCAGAGTGCTGCAAAGTGTAGCCCTTTAAGTCTCCTCAGCAGCAATCCAAATTAAATTTTCTTTATAGAAAGACAGGAATCTGGCCCATCTGAGACCTCTGGGGCAGAATGAATTCAGCTTAGAGGGACCCTGGACAAAGTGGGGAAGCTCCCAGGGCAGATGCAGGAGGAAATGGTAAGCATTGCACCCTTGTCCATAGAATCCTCAGGATGCTTGGGAGTCTGCGTGGTGGCATCTGCCACCAAGGGCTACCAGCCACCTTCAGAGCAGACAGGGAGACAGGCCCTACCGGCAGCCACTGGCCTCAGATCACGCAATCAAGCAGCTGCACTCAGCATTTAGTTACGGGCCACCAATCTCACTGTCCCCAACTGGTTTTGCCAACAATGGCTGGCTGAAACAGCATCAATGCTTGGGGACACTGGATCTCACCCTGTCCTCAGGGTCCCTGGTCCCCAGGCTCCTGCGCTAACCCCAGCTTTCTCCTCTCCTGGCCCATCCAGCCACAGGCCCCTCAAGGCCATCTGACGGGTCCCCTCCTCCGCCACCACCGCAGGTCTCAGCTGCAAGCCAGACTCCCAGGCCAGGGGCTCTGAGCCTAGAGGACTGGTACTGCCAGGCGAGTCGTGCCCAGCACTGTGCAGAAAGAGGACGAGCAGAAAGGAGCATCAGTGGCCCAGAAAAGTCAGACACCATAGAACCCACTGTGAGAGCAGCTAGCGGGGACAAGGGTGAATTCCAGAATAACTTGGGCGGTGGACACAGCATCCCAAGCCCATTGTCTGGCTGTGCCAACAGCAGATGAGCCTCTGCTGGGTATCCTAACCAAACAGCTAAGACAGGGACAGCCACAAACACCAACAGACACGCAGCAGGCCAGGCGTGGGGACACTGAAGAGGAGGCACCATGACACATGAGCACACGCTGGCGGTCTCCAGCCACGGCAAGCACAGGCAGCTGTCACCGTGTGGCTGCCACACCAGCTGCTCCATCCCTAAGCCCGGAGACCCTGTGAGCTGTCGGGACACAGCCCCAGATGTCCTGGGTGCTGATGGGCACCGATTCATGGACACGAGGCTAACAGCAAACGGGCACCTGCCCAGCGCTCAGGGCAGGGCCAGGAAGGACGTGACTGTGAGCTCCCCAGTCTCACTGAATGCTGATTTCTAAAGGAAACTGGTCTTTTCTGAGCGCCAGCTCTGTAGAAGGCTCACTCCTGCTGGTCAGCGTCACTGCTAGTATCCACTTGGCTTTGTCATGAGCCAGGTACCTGGGTCATCTCAGACCTGCACGGCAAACACTGCCATGCCCATTTTACAGATGAGGAAACTTAGGCTCTGAGTAGCGGCATAGTTGCCTCCATCACCCACAATGGTGCTGCCTCCATAGCACCCAATGCTCCAGGACCCCCAGGGCAGAGCTCAGGCCCAGGAGACCCCAAGCCCCTCTGCCCTCTTGCAGCCAAGCTGGCTTCCAACCATTTAGGAAATGGGGAGCAGCCCATCCTGACCTGCAGGGGCGGAGGGACCCGAGCAGGCACGGGGACACTCAGGAAAGCAGGCTCACTCCCTACACTCCCACAGGTCACCTCGCGGCCACGCTGGCCCAGCACTGGGTCACTGTACTCAGTGACAAGCTGGCCTGGCAACTTCTGAGAGTCACAGGAACATGGCAGAGGGACTCTGGTTCACCCGGGAATCAAACAGACAAGGTTTTCGGGTGGACACCAGGGAGGGGCACCTGGAGTCCGTAAGGGTTTAGAGTCAAGTTTTTACCGGATGGGACACCAGCTGGGACAGGACAGGTGCAGGGGATGCCAACTCACTTTAGGATGGAGGCAGATGGCTCCAGGACAGTGTCTGTGACCCCCACTTCCCTGCTGCCCAGGACTCTGCTTCCCGAAACCTGGCCCTTCCCAACCCAGGTCCCCTGGACCAGGTCCATGCAAACTGGGATCACCGCAGCCACCTCAGCCCCCTCCTGTGGCTGCCAGGATGCGCGACCAGGGCCCAGGGCTCCCTCAGGAGGAGAAAGCTGGGATTCCTCAGGGCGCAGGAGCAGGGCACACCAGGCCTCACAGCCACAAAAGCAAGGATTACTCTGCGTTGCACTGTTATTAGTGGTTTGGCCAGGAGCCAGGCACAGACTGAGAAAAGGGCAGATGAAACGTGACTTTGGTCAGGTGTCAGCCGGAGTGCCCACAGAGCCGGAGCTTCAGGGTCCAAGACAGGACTGGAATGGCGGGGGCAGGGCCGCGCATGCGCCTCTCCTGGGAGGGGTGGATCCCAGGGTCAGGTCAGGCCTCTCTCACCCGAGGCCATGCCCAGCACAGCCCAGGTACACAGGCGGCCTAACCTGGGGCTCCTGAGGATCCTGGGATGAATCTGCTGCAGAGAGAAGCTGCCAGGACTGGGGGTTGGGGATCAGATCCAAAGATCCCAACTTCAGCCTTTTTGCTTTATTTTATTTTATTGAGATGGGGATCTAGCCACAAACTCCCACGTCTCAGCAATCCACCAGCCTCTGCCTCCGAGTAGCTCGGCCTACAGTCGCGTGCTAGCGAGCCCAGAACCTCCTTCCTCCACCAGCAATAAAGGAATAAGAAGCACTGCGATGCGGCTTCCTTATTTGTCTGGAAAGATCCCCATCCTCCCTTCCTAGCGGTAAGCAGGTAAAACCAGGAACCAGGAAACTGGGAGCCACGTATCACAGGGCTCAGGTTTTGGAAGCACTTTTGTCCCCAAAATTAACAGGCTGCTGGGCCAGCGGGGTTGGTTGAGCTGCACCAGGCGGTGCTCCAAACGGGCTCCCGGGACACCTGCACCAAGTCCCACGTGCTCTAAGGACAGCCCTGCCCCCAGCGGCACCCCTACCACTGCCGGGATCTACACAAGGATGCCCTGGTGCTGGGACAAAAACCCACAACCACGAAAATCAATGCCCCAGGCCACAGAGCCAAGAGTGACCCAGGCTAATCCAGCCTCAAGTCAGAACCTCACAGCCCCAGGTGGCCTTGCCCGAGCTTGGGACCTGAGTTCGTTCTCAAACCTCTCTGGCTTATCACGCTGCATGCCTCTTGTCTCAGTAGCACCTCAGCCCAGCAAGGGAAAGGTGTGGAGATGCAGCCGCCAGGGATTATGGTCATGGTCCCCGGCAAAGGTGCACAGGGAGAGCACACGGAGGCTCCAAAGAGGGGCTTCTTCACACGGGACCTGGAACAGGCCTCCCTGAGAACAAACCTCCCCGGCGGGCGGTGAAATCCTCGCACAGACTTTGGTCTGTTCTAAGCACCTTCCACGCCTCCTCCCGCCCACACTCGCCACACCCCTGCAGTAAGGAGGGTTCCACTGTTTCCCAGCCTGGCCACTGAGGGTGGTAGTCCAAGCCCAAGGCCACCCAGCGGCCAGCGCGGGGCCCCGGGAACCTAGCAGGGGGGCCCTGGGTGAGGCTTCCTCTACGGGCTCAGGGATCGGAGTGGGGGGCCTCATGGACCAGTGCACGGCCAAACCCAACCCCAACCCCAAGCCCAACCCAACCTCTCCAGCGCCAACACAGGCTGTGTCCTCCCGCAGGCCCAGGTCTGCCTGCCGGAGCTGTAGGCACAAGTACCGTCGCATTACCACAATGAACATTACCCATTTCTAGTGACACCCGGCCCTAACTGCTATGACGACCAAGTGGCTTTTGTAGCTGTGCGGGACACATGTGCATGACAGCACTGTGTCGCGGGACCCACGGGAGAGATGAGAGGCAGCCCAGAGACTCAGTCACTGTGGGGCAGAGGCAGTGGTGACAGGGCCCCAGGCCGGGAAGCTCAGCCACGGGAAGACCTGGCACGGCAACGGACGTTGAGAGATCTTTGTAGCATCTTGGATTCTTGTCTTCCCCACCATTTGCTAGAAGATTTATGATGCCAGGAAGTCCGTGGGGGAAAAGATGGATGGGAAACGGAACCTCACGCGCGCAGGGTAATGTCTGGCCTGTCTGGGGCTGGCACTGTGACGATTTCAGGCAAACAGAGGTTCTGTCAGTCTCCGGAGCACGAGGCCCCGCCACTCCTGGGCTGGGTCCTGGAACATGGACCCTAACCCCAAACCCGCCCCGGAAGTCCAGGAAGTTCAGAGGTGGGGGTCAGATTCCCCAAAGACCCTCTCAAGGCCTGGCCGGGCCACAACAGCCCAGCAGAGGCCCTAGCAGTGTCTGAGAATCCTTCCTACACGCCCAGGGGCGGGCCAAGCCTCTCTCAAAAATGCATTGTTTTGTTTTCCAAGAAATAACACACGGGTCCCAACACCAGATGCCAGGGTCGCTTGTGCCATCGCTGCTATCCCCTCCCCTCTTCACATGGACACTGGGGGATGTGGCAAAGGGCCTTGGTCCCCAGGGACTGCAGGGCTCCCCACTGAGTCTCGGCCTGCAATCTAGCAGCCAGCCCCCCACCCACAATCCTCCACAGGGGACGCAGAGCCAGAGACCAGGACCTGGGATGAAGGAGCACAATGGTGACCACAGAGACACCAAGACAAAGGCCTAGGTCAGGACACGGCCTGGTGCCCAAAACAAGAAGGGACAAGGAAAGCGCTGGCCTGTCTGGGGGCAGTCGGAGGCAGGAAGTTGCCCCAGCTCGAACACCACACCAGCCCTGCAGGTGCTGTCCACCCTGGAGGGCTGCAGAACCCCCTGCACTGCGGGGGACCCTCAGAAGCGCCCTGGATTTCTGGACCGTAAACACCTGCAACACCACCGAGGTCTCTCAGGTGAAGGGCAGCTGGGGCTGCCCAGATGTCCCCTCCTGAGTTCCCCTGTGTCTTCCCGGAACAGGGAGGACAGACAGGGATGACCGCATTGAGGAGCTGCCATTTGGAACCATGATCCTGAATGGACGTCCTCGTCGACAGAGGGCATGGCTCCCTGCCAGCTCTGTGAAGGAATGGAACTTCAGAGACATGGCACTTGCACCCTCCTGGTCCCTCCTGGCCTCTGGTACCCACCTCGCCTGGGATTCATTGGGAAGTGACCCAGCTGGCTCTGACCTACCACCTGCCAAGCTCTCCCAGCCTGCCAAGCCTGGCCTCCAGGGGAAGCCAGATAAAGAAGGGAAATTGCTCTGGGGATTACTTCACAGGCCCCATGCCAGAAGTGGGGAGATCGGATCTGGGCCCTCCAGGACCAGGGGACAGCGAGCGGCAGGCTGTGCTGTACCTGGCAGCTCAGCCCGGCTCCCCGACCAGAGCTGACCCCGGCCCCATCCGCACCCTCCACAGGCTGGGGAAGCTGCACACTATCCCACAGCCCTGTCCAGGGAGGGAGGAGGAGGAGGCGGGACAGAGTGAGGTGGGACTCGGGAAGAGGCGGAAGAATGCAGGGAATGCAGAGATAAAGGGGAGGGAGGGCGGTGGAGGCCTCATGCAGCCCTGGCCACTCAACACTGTGACCTGGAACATCCCCACCTCAGCTAGGGACCCGCTGAGGGCCTAGGCAAGCAGTTCTAGGAGGTAAAGGACATCCCGGGCCAGATCTTCACCGGGGATGGCCGCAGCCAAGAGGCTCAGTGAGATGCAGCCATCCCATGGGACCCCAAGAAGTGAGTGACCTGGTCAGGTCCCAGAGCAGAGGCTTCCCTGGGAGTAAGCCTCCTGGAGGGTGAAGACTGTGGCCAGGGACAGATCTGGCCATTGGAATGTGGCCAGTGCCCTCTTCCTTTGGGCCTAACTGGCACCACCCCAGGATCTGGCCTCTCCTGCCCAGCTGCCAGGCTCAGGAGCCCTCCGTGGGGTGGGGTGTCCAACCTCAGCCAACATGGGGGATTAGGGTGCTCGGAGAGCACTATGTGGCTGGGGCATTTTGCCAAGGAGTGGCAGAGTGATTTGGGGACGCCCTGGGGCCCAGGAGCCTGGATCCCTTCGACTAGCAGGGCCCTGTAGCATGTGCTTACCATGAAAGCACCCCCCACACCCCGTGCCTCCTGTGTGACATCCAGGGCCCACCTGGCCCAGCACCCGGAAATCACCTAGTGAGCCTCACCCCCGTCTGTGGGTAACACACCTCCAGGGTCGACACGAGGACCCAGGGAGAAAGGCAGAGCATTGTGCCATGAGCTCAAAGCAGTACAAAATGCAAGCTGCCAACACCACAGGAAGCGGCTCACAGCGATGGTGACCACACACTGTCCTCCTGTAAAGGGGCTGCCAAGCGGCAGCCCAGCACACACCCAGCTGTTGCAGCAGCCACGAGGGTCTCAGGCCATGGGTCACCCCTCGCCAGCTTCCCCGCCCTGCCATGTGTCCCCGCTGCCACAGAGGCACGGCTGTCAGAGATCAAAGCAGACAGATGAAATGGGAGCCATTTCCGGGGTGGGGGGCACGCGCCCCAACAGAATGAGCCCCTCAGACGGTCTGTGTTTCATGGTCCCTGGCTGGGGCAGGGGGACATCAGGACTCTGATTCAGGTACTGGGGGCAGAGATGGTCCCTCCCCCTCCCGTCCAGAGGTCAAGCTGCCAACTGCAGACCCGGGGGAACCAGCTGTGGCCACCAGCAGCCCACAAGCTGGGCACTCCACGCGGCTCCAGTGGGAATGGCTCACTGAGGTCACAGAGGGGACGCAGGGTACATCCCAGGTATAAACAGGTCCCATCCCCCTGTGACATACGGTGGGATCTCTAGACACCTCTGGTGACATGCTGACCTGTTTGTTGTCACCCCAGGATGGCCAGTATCATACGGCCACTTCCATGAGCCACACCTGCAACCCTGCCCCTCTGGCCCTGCAGCCTCCCCTTTGAGGACTGGGGTGGCTACACAGGGAACCAAGAGGCATGGCCACATAGGGTGCTGGGGTGCAGTGTGAGTGAGCCCCCCAACTCTCCCCAGGTCTCAAGGTTACCCCTTGTCCCTTCCCGCCCTGCCCATGGCAAACAGTTGAGTTGGCCCTCTTTTGGTTTTCAGTCTTACAACACCCTAGGGACTTGGAGGGGACGGGGAGGACAATGAGTCACCTCGAACTACAGGAAATTGGAGCTCAGAGAGAGTGAGCAACATGCCCCAGGTAACACAGCAAGGCGGAAATTCTCCTAGGTCACCCCGTCCTGGCTGCCTTCACCATAGCCCTTTCCCACCCCCACAGTGGGCTCTCCCCCTCCCTCGAGCTGCCTGGGCACACGGTGGAAACCAGTGAACACCAGTGACCCAGGGACTCCCGACTGTCCCCTCTATGAGCAGCCCTGCCACTGGCTGGGGTCTCCAGCCTCCCTCCTCACACACGCGGGCCCCTTTCAAGGAACTCAGCACGCACACTGAACACACAACTGCATCGCTACCCACGCACACTGAACACACAACTGCATCGCTACCCCTGAAGATCCGGTATGTGCTGGTCCCTGTCCCCAGCTCACCCAGCACCGTGCGATGGTCCCTGAGCCCATGTCACAGCTGAGGAGACTGAGGCTCGGGGCAGGAGCCCAATCACAACAGCGAGTCACATGGGTCTCCCTGATTGTCCCAGGGCAGCTTTTCCTCTTCCAGCAGGCTGAGCAGGTTTCACAGGGTGTGGGACACACGACGCCACAGGGACACTATGCAGAAGGCACTGGCTACCACCCAGCTGGGCACCAAGGAAAAGCCATGGAGCGGGGTTGCAGGTTCTGGGCTCAGTCCCTGCGGGGTGCACCATGGGGGCAGCGGACAGTGGGTGCCTCCTCAGAGAACCAGCAGGGTCACATGGCAGCCATCTGTCACCTGGAGTCTCCCACAGGCAGCATCCCACATGCCAGGGACTGCTTGGTGCTCACCCTGGGAAGAGCTTAACGAAATAGGCACTGCTCTTGGGGGGAGGCTGGGGACAGGGGCATTCGGATGAAAGGAAATGAATTCGACCCCTCTCCCAATTATGCGCGCTGAGCTCAAGGCCACACCAATGGCCCAGCAGTCAGGAGCATTTAGCGAAAGGTCAATAGCAAAAATAGAAGTGGCGGGGAGGGAGGGATGCTCTTAACCGAGGGGCACGACCAACGGGAGGCACAGGCTGCAGGTCTACGCACGCGCACACCGACCAGGGCAGTGCAGGGACACAGGCAACGCACACGGTGACCAGAGGGGTGTTGCGTGTGTGCGTACACACTCCCACCTGCCCTGCATCGCCCCAAGTCAAGCTCCCAGGAACCCCTAAGAATCAAGGGCCCTCCCCCTCCCTCCCCCTCCCCCCCTCCTCCTCCTTCTCCTTCCACTCCTCCTCCTCTCCTGCCCCTGCCCCAGGGCACTGGTGACAGACAGGTCCAGTGTGGCCACACCTCCCCTTGCTTGAGCCTGCGGTATCTACAGGGGACACTTGGCCCCGGGGTCTAGTCAGGAGAACTGGGGCTCCCGGCAGGGCAGGGAGCCCCCACCCTACTTGCACTGCATCTCCCATGGTACCCAGGCACCCGCCCAGGTCCTGGGTGTCCCTGCCACCCGCCACTGCTCATGCCCTTTTCCCTGCGCCTTCCCAGCCCCAAACTGCCCAGGCAGGAAGAGGTGGCGCACAGAGTGCTGCGGGCCAGCCAGTGTCACAGCTGCCCAAGGCGCAGGGGACAGCATAGCCAGGTGTCCTGCATGCCTGTCGGGGCAGGCTGGAGGCTTCAGGGGTTGCGAGTCCAGGATGGCTGAAGAGCGGCTTGATGGCATGGCTGTACGGGAGGTCTCCAACACCCACCCCTGCCTGCCTCACTTCTTGACCCTCTTCCACATAAGCAAACTGAGGCTCACAGGGTAGTCAGGCTGTCGACCCAGAGGTGGTCTGAGACTGGACCGCCCTGCCTGCCCCTGCCCACTGCCCATCTGGCTCCATCTGGGGGAAGGGGTAGTGGCCACAGCCTTGGGCCACCCCAGTGAGTCACCTGGGTGGGGCCGGCTCTTGGTCTCAGCCTTGAATTCCTGCAGTGGCTGCTAGGGAGCAGGCACCTTCCAGGAACTCAGTCATCAATGCAGCCAGAGCCCTGCGACAGGAAGCGGCAGGCCTGGCCCCCAGGGATCTGAGGAAGGACAGCCCGGCTGCCCAGCACAGCACCAAAGCTCGGCAGCGTCAGGGCCCAGCACCCACTGGCCACTCGCAGGTCACACCCCAAGTGGACAGCACGTGCCAGATCAATGGCGAGATGCACTGCCACCCTCAGAGTACAAAGCAGGAGCCTACCTGGTCATCAGCACAGATCTACCGCTGAGCTACACCCCCAGGCCTTTTTACTTTTTATTTTGAGACAGGGTCTCGCTAAGTCACTAAGTTGCCCAGGCTAGGCTTGAACTTGGAATCCTCCTGCTTCAGCCTCCAGAGTAGCTAGAATTACAAGTCATGCTTAGCTGAAACTCCATGCTCAGCATGGAGGGCAAGGGCAAGAAGGACTTTGTGAAAATAGGTGGATGGACAAGAGACAAGAAGGGGCCACAGCTTGAAAACAAGAGTCCCCAGGTAAGGGAGCAGACAGGAGGGGAGGGAGGGGACCTGCGGGTAGGAGAGGCAGCCACAATCCAGGCGGGCGCAGGGGGCGCCTGGACGGAACTCAGGGACTCTCAGCCTGGGGTCAGGGGACCCCAACTTGACACTCACGCTGAGGGGGCGAGGTGATGCTGTTCCAGAAGGGCAGGCGTGGCTGCGGGTGGATCCTGGGGGCAGTGAGACCCACGCCAGAGCTGGAGAAGGAGCCAGGGCGCCCCCCACGCCACAAGGTACAGAGCCGCGTTCAGCTCTGTACAGGGCACGGCTCATCGAGAGCCACGAGGCTTGGTGGAGCAGAGCCCTGGGCGCTCACAACCACTGCTCCCCGGGCAGAAATCCATGGCCCGCACACGGCCCACCCACCCCAGCCACCTTCCGCTGACCTGGGCCCAAGCGGCCCAGACAAAGGCTCCCTTGCTTCCCTGGTTCCCCATTGTCTTCGATTCTCTCGCCTGCCTGCGCCAGGGCCAAAGGAGGATTTCCAGGGGGATTTCCCAATGGGCTTGCGGAGAAACATCCTGTCCAGGGGGCCTGCTGCTCATGGCCTTCTGTGAAAGACCACAGAGGGGCCGGCAACCCTTTGGAGAGGGCCCCAGATGAGAGCAGCTGTTTGAAACAGAACCGTCTTCGGGCCGCATGGCCGCGCTGGTCAGGAAAGGCTGCCCAGGGCTAGGAGGCGGCTCCGTGGTAAAGCGTGTGCTCAGCAGGCACCAGGCCCCGGTCCCAGCCCCAGCACTAAAGAGGTTGCTCAGTCCTAAAAGACTGAAATCTGTGGTCCTCGTCGTTACAGGCACGCTCACAGCTGTCAGGGCACTGTGAAGCCTTGACGGCTTCTCCCAGCAAGCCTGGGAAGGGCATCTGAGCGTGCCCACGTCTCCAGAGGGAAACTGATGCTCGCGGAGGTGGTGGGACTGCCCAAGATTACAGAGCCAGGCCTGGCCTCTTGCTGCACTGAGGCCATGCTCTGTCCCCCTGGTGGCCTTGTCCAGCTGTTTAGACACACTCCTCATGATCACACCCCAGGCAGTCATGTCCAGTGCCAATGAGGGGGGACAGTGAGGAGGCCATGCACTTCCAAAGCTGTCACCTGTCTAGAAAGGGGGTACAGTCCTGCCCCCAACCACAGTCAGGAGGAGACAGCCATGACCCAAAAGCCTATGACCTAGACGATGCTGCCCACTGCAACAAGGATGCAGCAGGGGTCCATGGGGGACATCTGTCCACGTTACGCACAGGAAAAGGCCACTTCAAATGGCATGCAAAAGAACAGTTGTGATGGAGGAGTTTCACTCCTGTGAAACTGCAGCAATACCATGTGGAGAAATCGGGTTTTAAAAAGTGGGTCTTGGATAAGCTCCAACAGGAAAAGGACATTAGGTAAAAACTAAGAAAATTAAACGTGAAGGAAGTCCTGGACTCTGGTTAATACTAATGTGTCAATATTGGCTCATTCGTTGTAGCAGAGGCGCAATCCACTGTAAGAAGCTAATAACCAGAAACTGCGTACAGCACCAATGGAGACTCTTGGTACTGTCTTCTTAATCTTTCTCAAAATCTAATAGCTGCTGTAAGAAATAGGTTTCTGTGGGGGATTTTGTTTGTCTCTTTTGTCCTCTGTGATACCAGTGATTGAACCTAGGGTGTTGCACATGCTAGGCAACTGCTACACCCCTAAGCCCCAGAAATCATTTATTTTTGAAAGTACATATAATACTGGGGTGAGGCGGTGCACACCTACAATCCCAGCACTCTGGGAGGCTGAGGCAGGAGGATCACAAGTTCAAGCCCAGCCTGGGCAATGTAGTGAGACCCTGTCTCCAAATAAACAAGTCTTAAAAAGGGCTCCAAGATGTAGCTCAGAGCAAAGGCCCTGAGTTCAATTCCCAGTCCATCAATAGATGCGTATATATAAAACAAACCTATGCATGTGATAGGACTTCACAGACTGGGGGCGGGGGGACAGGTGCAGAGGGAGACGGAGCGGGTCTGCGGGCCAGCCACTGTCAGTGTGCTGGCTTTGATCACGTGCCTCGCTTCTTGCAGTGTCACCAGGGGAGAACCTGCGGTGGGGGGCCCCACAGGAGCCCTTGCACATGATTTTTAAATTTCCATTAGGAACTCTCCAGTTTTTCCAAGCTTTCCCACAATGAGAAATGGATTATGACGGGGCAGGTGACACTGTATTTCTACAGGGGACAGAGTACGAGGGGGTGGTGGAGGCAGGGGTGATGGCAGTCTGTGGTGTCCCCCACCCCGACCCACGTGGGGTGCGTGCCCAGTCGGACACCAGAGGACACACACTAATTCACAGTGACAGTGCCACTGGGGCCAGTGTCACGTTGCCGTGGCACACAGAGGCTGTCTGAACGTCAGAGTCAAAGGTATCTATTTTTTTTTAAATTTTGTACAATAAACAGGAAGTGGCTGACAGTGGTGGAGCACACCTGTAACCCCAGCACCTAGGAGGCTGAGCCAGGAGGATCACCATGAGTTGGAGACCCATCTGGGCTACACAGTAAGACACTGTCTCAAAGAACAAAAACAAACAATAAACAGGAAGTAGCTTTGGAATAGTAAAAGGTCACGGGTGGGGAAAGTGACTTTTACATGTGAGAAGCACAGAAGGGCAGAAGGGGCAGTGGTTTGGTCCGGGGGCCCCAGAGCCAGGGCACTGAGGTCAAATCCCAGCTCTGCCACTTCCTACACTGGGACCCTGGGCAAGCTCTTAACTTCTCTGTGTCAGTTTCCCCCTTGGTTCAGATGGGACGAACATAAGCAGCACCTCAGCTCCACAAGGGTTCAGTGTGTGCAAGTGTTGAAAGCACCCAGTGATAGAAGCTATCACTGTGACTACTGCAGGTGCTGGGACTGAGTGTCCCTGTGCATGTGCCTTGGGTGACCTCCACAGCCCGCTCTGTGCAACCAGTGAGGCATCCGTCCACAGAGGTGGGGACCCCTGGGTGGCATAGGTAACAGTCGCCTCCCAGAAGCCCCGCCCAGCAAGGCAGTGGGACAGGACAGCCCCAGTGCTCCGCCACCGCAGCCGCAAGAGGGAGGACTCAGGGCCCAGGCCTGTGGGCAGCAGCCTCCTCCCGCCCCATGCAGCCGCTGGACAGGACACTCTGCCCAGGTCAATGTCCCGCACCTTGAGTGACACCCCAGATGCCCCAACTGTCCAGTAACAATGACCCCATGTGACCCCCGGCCTCTCCATGGTGCCAAGGGGAAACCCCATGAGCTGGGGGCCCCATTCCTCATCACACCCCACAAGCCCAGGCAGCCCCATCATCCTCCTCCCAGAGCCCTGTGGCTAGCATGTTCAGAAAGAAGGCTTTCCCTCCCCAGCATCCCTGCCTGCGCTGCGGGACGTGGGGAGCAGGACCCCAGCCATCTCGCCCACCAAGGGGAGGCCACACCCCCTAGGACATCCCTGCTAGAGCCAGGATCCACATCCCCTCCCCTACAAAGCCACCCTCACCCCCACCACAGCAGATCTCACATCACCCATGGCATTAAAAGGACAAAACCTAGGACAAGCATAAGAGCACTGAGCTGCACTGCCCTGCAGCCCCTTTGGGACAGCCCAGGGATTCTGTGCAGGGCTCCCTCAGTGACACCAGGCTGCCCTGGTCACTCTGGTCACCCCAGCAATGCCCCATCCCCCTCATCCTCTGCAAGGCGATTAGCTAACTGCCTGCTGAAGCCCTGACCCCAGTGACAAAATAATAGCTTCAGTGTCTGGTGTTCGTTGTCATTTTTTTTTTTCTCGGTTTTTTTGAGACAGGGTCTCGCTATGTAGCCCAGGCTGGCCTCAACTCACAGCAATCCTCCTGACTCAGCCTCCTGGGTGCTGGGATTACAGGTATATGCGACTACACCTGGCTGTTAGTTTATTTTTTTTCAAGAAGAAAAACAAATTAGAAACAGCACACGTGGATTTTTCCCATTGCCTTATGAGATGGCCCCTGGAGATCTCTAAGCTAAAGGTCCACATTGCAGGTGACAAAACTTAGTGAGGGAAGAGGCAGAGATTCCTCCAGGGCTCCCAGCTGGCTCTGTCCCCTGCCGGCTCCCCAACACAGTCAGGCTGCCACTCACCAGCTTCTTGTGCACCGGAGCCGAGTCCCCAGCTGGGAAAGGCCCGGCACACTGGAGACCACAGCCCTGACCTGGGCACCTGCAGGCAGCCACACTTCTCGGGACGAGGTCACAGGTGACCTCCGCGCCTGCTCCGATTTCCCCAGCGTGGCAGGGTACCTGACTCGACCTCTCTCGCGGGCTCACGCCAGGCACAGAAGTAGGACACCCAGCGAGGCCGCCAGGTGGCCACTCCAGCCTGCAGCCCCCACACCACAGTCGGCCTCGGCACTGTCTGCTATGTGAACACACACACCCACATCAGCCTCCAGGGAAGGCAGCGAGCCCCGGCCCAGCACCCGGTAAGACTCAGCCTTTGGTGCCTGCCAGCCCTACCCCACACCCCAGGACACACCGACCTCCCTTGTTTGCGATCCTCAGCTGCCAACTAGCAATTGCCTGAGGGGCTGTGGGGCTGAAGTTGGGGAGGGGGCATCTGAGCTAAATGGGGCACTGGCAGGGTGGCCCTGCCTGCTGCATTTAGGATGCCAAGAGCAGCAGGCGGCCTGCAAGCACGGTCACTCTCTTATCTGTGGTCTCACTTTCCTCCTTCTCAGTTACCCGCGGTCCACCAGAGCCCACCAAAGCGGGTCGTAAAGGGGAAATTCCAGAGATGGCTCCTAAGCTTTACATCGTGCACCCTTCTGAGTAGCGTGATGTAATCTCATGCCCTCCCACTGTGTCCCCCGGGACATGAGTCCCCCCTCTGTCCGGTGTGTCCACCTTCTATGCACCACCCACCCGTCAGCCACCCAGGGGCTGTGGCGGTCATCGACGTAGCATACACAGGGCTGAGTACAAGCTACGGTTCCAGCATCCACGGGGTCTTAGAATTTGTCCTCTCAGATAAGGAGTCATGTCCCAGGGACAGAGCATGAATGCACAGTGACTTCAGGGGCTGGGGGTCCCCTGAGGAGGCAGCAGCTGAGGAGTGGCAGAGGCCACTGACTATTTTCTGCACAGAGCACAGAAAGCCCTGAGCTGCCCTGGGCATCTCCCTCCTGGCCCAGCCCCCCAAATTAAGCAGCAGGCCAAGAGGTTCTGGTGTCCCAGTGTGCAGCAGGGGCCCTGGCAGCCCAAGCAGATCTGCGACTGGCAGGAGGGCAGACACAGTGGGGTGGTGGCTCCCTACCTCCCTCCTGCCACAGAGTGCGGGCTGCAGGGAAACTAGGCGTCTTTTCATCCAGGGCCCCCACAGCATTCAGCACCACACACTTCAGACTGGATCACGTTGCCCACACCAACCAGCAACCAACCAGGTCAGAGCTGGGGATAAGCTCTCAACGCCACAGGGAAGGATTAGGGGCTCAGCAGATCAAAGAGGCGCCATGCTGCTCGGGACCACGCTGGAGGATGGGAACACCAGTAGGACGCAGGGAGCACCTCTGGGGTCCTCTGACTGCACTCCTAGGCCTGGGACCAACCCCCGGGGGGGGGACACTAGCAGCAGGGTCCCTGACCATACTCCCGGGTGCTCCACCAACCCCGTGAGCAGGAGGAATTCCACGGGGCAGACCGCATGTGACAGACGTCACTGGCTGGCAGGAGAGCCCCGTGATGCCTCAGGAGATGGGAGGAGCTGCAGAAGTGGGAGTGACCCGCTCCTCAGATGCCCACCTGCCCCTACTGTGGAGTAAGAGGCGGTCTAGAGGGGCTTCGTATGACCCTCCCAAGCCACAAGGTCAAGGGAACCTAGACCGTGCTCTTTTTTATAGGGGAAGCAGGCATCCCATCCCCCTTGCAGGGGACAGAGGTAGGAGCTGGGAGTGGGGTGACCCTGGGTCCAGTCCCTCTCTCTGGGCTGTGCTGCTAGGACCACACCCATGTCACCCTCACTGCCCAACGCCACATGCATCCCAGCAAACTCAGCAGCAAGGACACCATGAGCTGGGGGAGAGGCCAGGCGCAGGGCCAGAGCCCCAGGTGTGGCACGTAATGGCCTCATCACCAGAGACAGCTGGCGTGGTGGCCCGCAGCTGGACCTGGGCAGCTCATTTAACCCTGGGGCGCCTGCCCATGTGCCAGTCACAGCCGCGGCTGCTGCGGGGAATCAAATGGCGCTGAGTGGCAAGGTGGGGGGTGGCAACGGCAGGACGCAACCTCAGCAGGAGGGGAGGGAGGACAGGGAGAGGCTGCAGGCTTGTGTCCACTCTCCCACCACCCTGCTCTGCCCCACCAGTTGAAAGGTCATTTTCTTTGTTTTTGGATCCTGCAGGCCTCTTGGCCTTATTTTGAGAAAAGGGAGCCAGCAGCTGGGAAGCAGTTGGCTAGACTTGGCCGGGGAGACCCCTGGAGACGTATGGCCTCTCCGCACTGAGTGCCTACATGGACCGGTGTCCACCCACACAGCCAGGGCTCGTACGTAGGCAGCCTGGTACCCACCACCGCAGTGCATCTGCCAAGAGCCCAGCTCAGGGCTGCAAAGCTCCAAGACACTGAGTGGCAGAGGCTACGCGTCACACACCCCAGGGCTGTCCACCTCCCACACTGACCTGAGCTCAGCAGAGGGCAAGTGGCGGTCACAGGGCCCACGGAAGAAGCGGTTAGCCCACAGAGGCCTCTCAATGGCAGGATGCCCTCTTCCTCACTGTCAGCAGAGCCCCCAGCCCGTGCAGGACATCCATGAGGCTGACAGGCTGCAACCGTTCATGTCCCTTAACTGTAACTAAACTGAACTGCAGTGGCCACAGAGGGCCAGTGGGCAGCCCGGGGCCAGAGCCAGGAGACTGCGATGCAAAGGTGAACACAGGTTACACAGTGGGCGCACAAGCACAGGGTGGGCAAGGTGGTGACCAGAAGCAACTGGAGACGAGCCTCCAGACCAGGACCCAGGGGACAGAGACTTGGGGTCAGCCCCAGGGCGATGGCCCCCACCAGGCAGGACTGGAGGGGGGCTGCCAGTTGCTGTCACAGGGACAGAGGGGACCAGCATGTCATCCTGTTCCAGAAGACAGGTTGGCAGGGGACAAGGACTGCATGAGGAAGTCACCTTTCCCAGGGTCTGGGGCTGCCAAGGGCAAGGACCACAGAAATTCCCTTCCAGGGCAGGATGGGAGAGGGAGGGGGTTTTGTTTTATTGCTTTGCACCAGGAAACATGAGCCTGCTTGCAGGGAAGGAGCCAGGAGAGAGACCCAACAGGAACAAGAGAAAGGACAGTGGTGAGGGAAGGTCCCACAGGAGGGCTGGCAGAAGCAAGGGGCAGACCCACGCTGGGAGAGGGAGGGGAGCCCCCTCTCCCAGCCAGGACAGAAGGGACCAAGAGAAGGAGACACACACTTCTTAATTTGCTGTCCTAGCATAAAAGTGGCACATGCACATCCCAGGAAATATGGGAAACACAGAAAAAGGAGAAGGGGGGGTGGGGGAGCTTCCTATTGTCCCGCTAGCTATCGAGAGATGTCAAGCAGCCAGGCAGCCGGGAAATGGAGCCTTGGCATGGGCAGTGTGGCCGGAACCTGCCACAAAGGGCCACTCCCAGAGCGGGCTCATTAGGGAGGCCAGCCGGTGCCGTGCGCGGTGACAGGCGGGTGCGTTCAGGGCCTGCACACAATCAGGCCCTTGTGGCGGGCGGGGAGCGGGGTGCTCGCTGGAGCCTCGGATTCCTAGACAAGAGCCGGCCTCCTTCTTGCCTTACAACCTGGAGCCGGTGCGAGGCAGATCTGGGGAGACAAAGAGATGGTCCCCTGACAGCGGCTGGTCTATTTTTGGAAATGGGTCGACTCTTCCCTATAGCTGTCATCTTAGTGCCACCAGCCCTGCTTGCATCGGTCCCCTTGAATACAGCGTAAAAAGCCACCCCCAGGCATAGTAAATCAGTACCTAGCAATGGAGGTGTCACAGAGGCGTTGCCAGGCAGTCAATTTGAGACCTGGGACAGCCAGGCTGTGTCCAGCGCAAGGGCCTGGAGGCCCCCAGCTGGGCTCACCAAGGCCACCTCCACAGATGCCCACACAGCACAGGTCAGCAAGGGGACAACCAAGGCCCATTTCTTCCTCGGTGCTGATGTGATCTGACATGGCCTCCGCCCTGGCTGGCTGGCCCTGGGATGCCCCACTGTGGACCAGCGTCCCCCACCTGCCCTGTCCAGTGCAGTAGCTCTCGAGGCGCTGCAGCGTTTCCCCCCGGATCTTCCCAGAAAGGCTCTGGCCCTGGCAGCCGGGCAGGACCCCAGCAGCCGTGGCAACCACAGGTGCTGTGGGGACCATGCAGGTCCCCCTTGGAGGCCAGGCTGGGGTCCAGGCACAGCAAGCAAGTGCTGACCAAAGCGGGTGTTTTCAATAAGCACGATGGGGACAGGGGGTCAGGATGTGCCAGCCACCACCACACTGGACTTTTCTGGAAGCAGTTAAAGGTCACTGGTGCCAAGTATAGCAAGTGAAAAATGAAAGGGAGGGGACCAAAGAGGCATGACCACTACCTGGTTCAAAACACAAGGCGGGGACGCCTTGTCACCTTGTCCGTTCCTCTGGGGCTCTTCCCCACACTGACTGTCATGCTCCCCCCTCCTGGGTAGCAGGGAGGAGGCTCGAGGTGGGGTACAGGCAGCCTTGCCCCAGTGAACCTGAACCAGCAATGGGAGCCCCGCGTCCTCATGCACAAACTGGGCACCCGGTACTTTGAGCAGGGCAATCAGATAGACGAGGCGGGTAATTCCATCGGCCCTGGCTCAGCAGGAGAGGCTGGGCTGGCCAGGGTCTCAGCTTCGGCCAGCACCAGGACAGGTCACCACCTTGAGGCCCCAGAACAGTGCAGGTGTGGTCACAGGCAGCCACATCACCCTGCAGCCCAGCAGTCATCCCTGAGGACCAAGCACCAGGAAAGAGACTAAGCTCAGGTTTAAAGGTAAAGAGAGGACACCCAGTAACATAAACAGCTGGCTCACAGGACCACAGTATGACTACAGGCTGGCGGGGTGGTGGCCCTGACTGGTGGCTTGGTCTCTGCAGGAACTCGAGTCGGGGGGCCAGAGGAGCTGCGGGTCTCTGGGGTCCAGTGCAGCCCAGAGAAGCCTCCCTTCTTACAGATGGGAAGCGGAGGGCGCAGAGAGAGAAAGGGGTGTGCACGGCCAGCTCAGGCGTGGGCCGAAGCCGCTGACCCTGTGTCGCCCAATGCACAGGACAGCACTGGGCCATACGGCAGGGCCCCCAACCTCCAGATGTGAGGACGCGTGTGCTCACAGCCATTCTCAGGCCCAGCAGTGACCCACCTGGGGCAGGGGACAGACTGGAAAGGTTCTGATTCTCAGCAGGACCCTGCAATCCCACCGAGCTGGAGGAGCCAGGTGAACCCCATGTGCCTTGGCTGTGGCTGCCATCGCTGCCACACCCGGTCCTGTTCCCACCTGCTCCCCCTTCAACACCCCGATTTCAGCCACACACACGCACACACCCCGAGCTCCCGGTGCCAGAGCCTGAAAGCCACCCAGGGCGCTTCTGAGAGGGGCAGGGCCTGGTGGGGGAGCATGCCGAAGGCACAGCAGCCGGCTCGTGCTGGACAGCACAGGCTGCAGGGTGGGGGACAGAAGCGCTTGTCACGCTGTGCCTGCCCTGGGTGACCTGTGGGGCTCTCCTCTCCACTCGGGGCCTGATCCTCAGCAGACACGGGGAGCCCCCTGGGGCCCACTGCTATTGGGTGAGTGGGTTCCACCCAAAGGACAGTTTTGGGCCCGGCATCATGGTGCACACCTGTAATCCCACTACTTAGGAGGTTGAGGCAGGAGGATCACCATGAATGAGTTTGAGGCCAGCTTGGACTACACACCAAGACCCTGTCTCAAAAGCATAAAAAAGAGAGAGAGAGAGAGAGAGAGACATTTTTGGAACCTGCCTCTCAGTGTCAAGGCGGAAATCAAAAGGACCAGAGCCCCAGGAATGAGGGACAGAGGGCCACAGGGTGGGACAGGGAGGGCTCCAACACCCTCTGGCCAACCCTGAGGTGGGGCCAACCCTCGGGCAGTCCCCTCCCCGGCCGGGGCTCTTAGTGCCCAAGGATTCAGGGTTTCCGACTCTCCCAGGCCTGGCATTTCCTCCATCCAAGATACCATCAGCCCTGGAAGCTGTGTCCACTCTAGAGAGCATTTCCGGAGGGAGGCAGGAAGCGAGGGAGGGAGGAAGGAGACCCGAAGACAGATACACTCAGTCCCCAGACCCAACTCACAGCACCAAGGAGAAGGAAACCGGCCCTCGCTCCCCTGTGAACTGAGCAATGAGCAGCAAGCCCAGCGGTGGGAATGGCAAGGGAGGGTCAGCAAACAGACCCCACCGCCCCCCACGGCCAAGGCTGATGCGCTGCTGCTCGTGGGCCACTCACCATGCCTCTGCTTAAACAGCGCCGAGGGGCGGGCCCCAGACACCTGCAGGGGAACCAACAGGATCCCGAGCTTTCCACCTGGCTGCCCAGAAAGCTCGGCAGAAACTCCTTAGGAGCAGCATCTATCACTGGGTGACCCCGTGTGACCCCGCTGCAGCCCTGCCCAGAGCCCTGGGGACAGCAGCAGGGGACCGTGATAACAGCCAGTTTCCCTGCAGCAGAGGAGCTATTCCTTGTCCTCCTGCACCAGAGAGGTAGGACTTAGTCACCTCCCAGTCTGAAAGCCCAGCTGGTCCCTGCACTGATCTGACAGTTGTGTGGGACTGTGCTGGAGCTGGGGATGCAGACGGAGGGAACACGTCTGCCTCGGCTTCCCCTGCATCCCCTCAGTAGTGGGGACAGCCTGGCCCTGTAGGTCAGAGGCCCAAGGAGGCACACAGGGGCTGAGGACAGGGCTTTGGGGCTGATCCAGCAGGTCTGAGGAAGACCTACAGAGAAGCTTCATTCCTGTGGTCACTGTCGCACCCATGGCCACCCTTGGAGGCCCCGAGCTCCCTTCCCGCTGCCCAGCCCAGCCTACACCATGACAGTCACCAGACTGATGCTGCCCAGCTGCCACTCCCCAAGCCAAGAAGGAGCCACTGTGCAGGAGGCACTCAGAACCTAACGTTTCCCTCCCCGCCTGCAGGATGAGTCCTCTTCTCACCTCTGAGGTCAAATCCCACCCCCCAGCTGCCCTGAGCACCCAGCCCTGCTGCCCTTCACCTCTGACAATTCTCCACCGGTGCAGCCAAAGCCTCCCAGAGCTGCGTGGGGGCCTCTGCCCACCCACAGCGGATGCAGGCTGCAAGCAGGTACCTGCGCACCTGCCCTGTAGGAGGCTCCCCTGGCTCCAGAGCCCACAAGGTCCACCTGGACCGTGCTCCTGTGGGCGACAAAGTCCAAGTTGCTGGAACTTTGGGCTCCATCCTGTGGGGCTGCACACAGCTCCAACCCCACCGAGGGTTATTTCCCCACTCCCATCCTGAGTGCATCTTCTTGGGGAGCTTTGCTCTTCTGTGCTGTTGTTGTTGTTGTCGTCGTTGTTGTTGTTGTTGTTGTTGAGACAGGGTCTCAGTCTGTAGCCCAGGCTGGCCTTGAACTCACTGCAATCCCCCAGCCTCAGCCTGCCGTGTGCTGGAATCACAGATGTGCACCACAACACCCAGCTCATGAGTGCGTCTTGCAGTTTCCAGGCTTTCGATGCCATGGTCCAGACCCACATCTAGGCCATTCTGCTCATTCCTGCCGGAAATGCCACCTTCCTTCCATTCAACTAGACAAGGACGCCTGGCTCTAGGACAGCCCTGGGCCCAAGGGCTCGGCTGATGAGCCTGCGCTGGAAGTTCCCCCATCTGCACCCAAGGAGGCAAATCTGTGGGAGTCCAGGGAACAACGGAAAGTCTAGGACCCCATCCCTGAAGGCCTGGTTCTGCGACCAGCTATAATTCGTAGAATACGGACGAGGCAAGTGCGCTTAGATGTTCAGCAAGCTGTCAAGGTCACAGAGCAGTAGCAAGGCCAAGATTCCCCCAGGGCTCTCTGACCCTGGAGTCAGAGCCCCAGCCAGTGGCCTGCACAGCTCCTGCACAGGGCCCAGTGCTGCGTTCCAGCTGGGAGATGGAGGACTGGCACCTGGCAACACAGAACACTCCCTCTCCCCCCACCCAAAGGTGGTCCTGCTTTCCCACTCTGCAGGTGAGAAAACAGAGCTTCCAGGCCCACCCCAGTAGCCTGGGAATTTGCCTAAGGCTTTCAGTTCCCTGAAAGCAGGATGCAGAAATCCCCTGAGGTGGAAAACAGAGTCTGAGCCATAGCCGATCTCCCATGCATCGAGCTGGTCCAGGGACAGGATCCCAGATCCCAAGTCCGTGTCACGAGAGCTCAGAGGCCTGCGTGGCAAGGGCCTGGCCCACGAAGTAGGAACAATCCTTGCGTAGGAGGTGGCTGCAGGCAAGGCAATGGCAGAGTGAGACCGGCCCGGGGCCTGCTTCCTGGAAGGAGAAGCCACGCCGTCTGCACAGGTCCTGGCCCAGCAATTCACTGGGCACAAGGTACTGGGCAACGGGCTCAGACTGCAGACACAGGAGACCCCAGACGCATCCCAGGTCCCCAAAGTGAGATGCCACACCTTCCCAAGCCTCAGTTTCCCCACTCCGGAGGCCTCCCTGCTGGGACGGGTTGGGAGCTCTGACCCACTGGGCAACTCCCTCCCTCACAGAGGTGTGAGTGCTGAGTGAGTCTCCCACTGGCGAACTCCTGGGGCCGTCCGCTTCTGCACATGGCCCTGGGGACCCAGAGCTCCAAGGCCACAGACAGTCCCACGGGTCAGGTGGGGAGGAAGGGGAAAAGCTTATGTAACCCGCCCCATTATCTTCTCCGACCTTTGCTCCAGCCCGCAGGGCTTAGGAAAGGCGGCCTCATTGGCTGAGCGGGAAGCCGGCACAGAAAAGACCTATTCAGGGCCCTCGGTCTCTGTTTTAAAGGCCCAGGCCCCCCACACACACCCTCCCTTTTAAACCAACAAAAAACTCAAGCAGGAGAACAAATGCAGCTTATTTTGAGAAGCACAAAATTTTAATCCAAACTTATAAAGTAAATGATAATCCTATTCACAGGCTTGCGGGGAGGTGCGGGGAGATTCTGGTTTCTTCTGGTGAGCCACAGGGGAGCAGGAGAAGGGGGGACACACCCAGGGGCCAGGGGGTGCAGCGGGGCTCACAGGGTGGGGGGAGGGGTGGGCAGAAAAGGAGCTGAAAGTTCTTTTGTTTGAAAATCACATCAGTTCCAGGGGGAAACCTGAATTTGCGATGTTTGCGCTGTCTCAGCGTGCAGCACTGGATTGCAGCAAAGAGCACCCCGACCAGACCTCCAGCCCAACAGCCCAGGAGAGAGCCTGATTTGCATACGCATTCACAGACCCGCCAGGCCTGGCCTCGGCGGGCTGAGGACTGCCTAGAATACAGATGGCGCCTCCCACCCTGGCGACAGGAGGGTGGAGCCCCAGAGAGGACTGCAGGGCCACCCTGCCCTGCTCAGCGGCAGGTGCAGTCACACGCCGAGCTCTGGGATGCACACTTTGAGGCGAGCTGTCCAACAGCAAGCAGAGTTCTGAAGGGAAGCGGAAGTGTGGTTGGCAAGCCAGGAGGATGCTGCAGTGGTGGAGACCCACTGTGTGCAGATGCCGACCACAGTGACAGTGTGTGGGCAGAGGGACTCTCGAGTTCCGCCTCACCTTACAGAACGGGGTAGAGAGAGGCTGCGCAAAATGAACCCACTGGCCCACGATCCACGAAGGCGCCAAACTCAAGGCAGCCTGACTCTCTGGGTAAAGGGTTATCAACCATCACTCAGTGGTCACTGATAAGAAACTGACATTTCCCGGGAGGGAAGAGAGGGCAAACCTGAGTCAGGAATCCAGACTAGGAAATCACCTCTTCCCCCTGATTAACAGAGAAGGGAAAATTCTAACAGGCCAGGGATGCAAACCCACAGCCTGAGCCTTGATGGTTCTGGGGGCGATCCTTCCCAGGACAGGCACTTCCAATATCAATTGCCTTCCCAAGCAAGGCTTGAAACCCTTTGAGCCTCTACTTGCCTGTCTGTAAAGTAGGGATAACACTACCTCCCCAATGTTCCCATGAGGACGAACTTGAGAGCAGTACTGAGGCATCAGCCACACTGCACTAAATTAAAGCCACAGGCCCCAGTATAGTAAAGCCCAGTTTCTAGGAGAAGGCCCTTGCTTTGTGTCCAGCCATTCTGCTCATGTTGGTGAGAGAACATCTCAAGGCCACCTGTGATTTTAAGAGACAAAACAAAACAAGAAAAATCCCCCCAGTAACTGAAATCTACAATGACAATGCTGGCTTTTCACACCCTTCCCCCAAAGCAAAAGCTTCACTGCTACAAAATCTGCCAACAGTCCAAGTGGACTTGGGACTTGTAGGATTCTGCAGAAAACCCAATACTTTCACCCTACCCACCGCCCAGCAGGTGGAAAAGCCAGGCCTTGCCCAGTCTGCTCCTGTATTATTCACTGCCACAACTGAAACTCGGAACCAGCCCCAGCCCTGCCGCCTTGCACAACCCAGGACAAAACTGCAAACAGGCTTGGACACTTGGGCACTCCCAGTGTGCTGCAGAGAATCACTCTCGCCAAGTATCATTGGTGACATAGCTAAAAACCAGAAACATTTCATTTCTCGGCCACAGGACTGAGGCAATCCCCTCCTCTGTATTGCACTTGGGGAAACCAAGGCCCAGAAAACGGACCCTCCCAAGCCCCCAGAAAGGCGGGGTGCTATAGACAGCTGGGGTGCACCCCCAACAAATTAAGTCACCTGGTTCTAAGTTCCTGGGGCCAGCCTGAAGGAGCCTGTGGTGGGAAGCAGGGTGGAGGCAGAGTTGCAAAAAGAAACCTGAGTTGTAGCCATAGATTGCTAATCAGTAACAAAATATCCCTCCAAACCTAGTCCTGCCCTGAACTTACACAGACCCAGGAGGGTAAATAAGGGACAAACTGCAGCAGTGCCCCCCACCTCCGTGGGTCTACGGCCCACCCCTGCCTCCATCCCAATAGCTTACTGAGGCCACTCAGCCTCCAAGCCAAAGAGAAAGTAGCCCTCCAGGGCTGGGGCTGTCACTGGGAGAAGAGCAGTTACTTAAGGTCTAGATACATTGTCTCTGAATGGGAAATTGTTCTAAGCAGAGCCAGACAGGTAAGGCAGGTAGTTCAGGCAGTGGCAACCAGAACTGAGAACCCAGCCTGCCATAAGGTAGAGAGAAAGGAAGCAGCAGGGAGTAGAGCCACTGATCACAGGACAGAGGACAGGGGACAGGGGACGGGGGCGGGGGACAGGCTGCTGGGCTCCCGCAGACCTCAGCTGGTGTCACCCTCTTCTTGCACAAGGCTGACACCCAGGTGGGTGTGTAAGACAATGCTGAGCCTTCCTGAAGCCAAAAGTCCTCCCACGATGACCACAGCACTTCCTGCTCTGCCATCAGCAATTTACAAACCCTTTCACAAGCGTTATCGCCACATCAAACCCATGCTGCGGGATCATCGGTTCCAATGCACAAATACAGAAACTGAGGCACACAGAGGAGAAAAGCCAGACTCCGTTCCAACCCCTACATCATCCCTTGGGGAAATCATAGCCCCTCGGTTGAAAAATGTCCCGGACCTGAAGTGCAGAACTTATAGGAAACCAGGAAGCCGCTTGGCCCGGGTCCCCTGGCCCAGCTCTCTGCGCTCCTGCCCTCTCCGTGATAAGGCAAGGAGGAAGCCGGGCGGAATTCCACTCGCCGCACACACGCGGACGCCACTTGGGCTGGGGGGCGGGGGGCGCCTGTTGCTCCAAGGAGGGGAAATTCACTTGCTCCCAAGGATTTTCTTTTCCTCTCCCACAAGAGCTTCCCGCTTATGGGCAAGGACTCCCGGCTGGGGTGAGGCGCCCCCAGCCAGCCTCGAACGGCCTGCCGCCAACACCTACAACTCGGCCGCGACAAACTTTTCTGGAGCTGCGCCCGGCTGCGGATTCTGAGCTGGACAGGGGCACGCGACATCCCTAACCATGACCCAATGTCCAGGCGGGTGGACGCGCGATTCCCGCGCCCCGCACGCGGGATCCCCCCTGGAGGTGAGGGCTGGAGCCTCCCACCACCCCCAGCTCCGCGTGGACCCCAGCGGGAGAAGGGGGGAGTCCTTACCGTGCAGGCCGTTGGGGATGCTGCGATGGTGCGGCGGGGCCGACAGGTCGTCCAGGGACCGGCGGGTGGCTCCCGCCTTGCCGTCGGGGACCTTGTGTGGCCCGGGGGGCAGCAGCGCGGGGGGCACGTGGTGGTGGTGGTCCGGGCTGCCGCCGCTGCCCGCGCTCGACGTGCTGCTGCCGTCGCCTACGTCGCGGGCCCCTGAGCCCCCAGCCGCCGCCAGCGGCCCGCTCAAACTGGCCTGGCTGTCGATGGAGCTGCGGGAGCCCGCACCCCCGCCGCCCGCGCTGCCCGCTCCGCCCGCGCCCCCCGCCGCCGCCAGCGCCGCGCGCTCCTCGTCCAGCAGCAGCACCAGCTCCTTCAGCTCCAGGTTCTCGCGCAGCAGGGCCTCCTGGCGCGCCTCGAGCTCCCGCAGCTTCTGCTGCGAGCGGGCCACCTCGTGCCACACGGCGCCGGCCGCGTGGCGCCCGAAGCGCTGCCACTCGCGCGCCAGCTTGCGCCCTTTCTGCCGGTCGTCGTCGAGGAAGCAGCAGAGCTCGCGCAGTTCCTGGTTGTCGTCCTGCAGCCGCTGGTTCACGTCCTTGAGGCCGCGGATCTCCAGGAGGTGCTGCTGCAGCCGCCGGTTCACGTCGCGCATCAGGCCGCCGTGCTCCAGCATGAGGCCCACCTTCTCGCCCTCGGCGCGCCGCAGCCGCCGCGCCAGCTCCTCCTTGCTCCAGCGCAGCAGCTCCTCGTCCGGCACCTGGCTCAGCTCCTCCGCCGCCGCCGCCACAGCCGTGGCCGGGGGCTTCGCCATGGCGCGGCCGTCACCGCGGCATCGCCCTCGCGATCCCCGCCGGGGCTCCGCGGCTGGGCCGGTGCGCGCGGCCGCCGTGCGCCCGGGGCTCCCTCCGCGATCGGGCGAGGCAGGCGCAGGCCGCCCCCGGCCCTGCTCCCGGAGCCCCGGCCGCCCCGCCCACCCCGGGAGAAGAGGGGCGGGGAGCGCGGCAGGCCCCGCCCCCGGTGGGAGGGCGCGCGGGGGTGCGCGGAGGCGGAGGCGGAGGCACCCGGGCTCCCCCGCGCGGTGCGCCCGCCAGCCCGCTCGGCGCCCGGCCAGTGGTGCACTCCTGCCGCGGTCCCGCCCCGCCGCGCGCGCGATTGGCGGGCTCCGGGGGTGTGCGGGGGGGCGGGGCCACGCGGGGGCGCCGCGCGATGGTTCAGTCCGCGCGCTGGGCCCCAACCCCCTCCCGGCGGTTCGAGTTTCTGCGCCCGGAGGACGCGGCCTCGGCCAATCCCAGGGCTCCAGGGCGCGTTTAAAATGCAGGTACGGCTGCGGGGGGCGGGGGTGGAAAGGTAGGGCCGGGATCTCCTTAAAGGCGACGTTGGCCTGGGCGGGAGCCCCCTCCCGGCCCGTGTCCCTGCCCCCACTTCTCGTCCTAATAAACAAACGCCCAGGGTCTGCGCAACAGCTCCCTGCTCCCTCCTGGGGACACCAGAGTTCGTCGTACATTCGGAGATGCGACGAACAATAGGATTCGGACGCGGGGTCGGGCAAGGCGCTCTTTGTCCCTCTCCTGCCCCCAGCCCCTCCGCCCTCCTCTCCACCAGGTTCCCCGCCCGGGCGCAGGGCGACTCTGCGCTTCCCCTCCTGGTCCCGGACTGCAGATCCGGCTTCTGCGCGCGGGGGCTCGGGTCCTTGCCAGCCGGGCCGTAGTCAAACCCGGACCCTCTCCCCGACCTCGATGGGGCACGGGCCCCGGGGACCTGCCCCTCGCCTGGAGCGGGCGCGGATGCCCGCTGCACCGCCGCATCCCTGGGATCGGAGGAGAATATGAGATCAGGGAGGCGCAAACCCCTGGGGTCCGGGGCGTCCAGCCGGCCGCCGAGGGCCACCCCTCCCCGGCGGCCGTGCTGGACCCCGGATCTCCCCACGGCCAGTAAGTCTCGCTATCCTGGAGTCCTCAAAGCGCATTTACCGCGCGTGTGCTGCGAGCTGGTGGAGGAGCTGCCCCGCTACACCCGCACGGAAATGGAAACCCGCGCGCGCGACCGTGAGCTGCCCACGGCCCGAAGCGCGCACCCGCGCAGCAGCTGAAGTCCCAGTTGACAATTGCACGACCCTTTCCCGAACAACTGTGTGCCTGGCGCTGCTCTACCAGGCCTGTTCTAGCCCCACCCGCTCCCCAGCCTGGGGGATTCCGCAGGGGACATGACCCGGCAGGAGGCCACTGATCTCTGGGGGGTACTTAGCATTTGGGGAGGAGGATGGGGAGAAGATAATAAACAGACTAGATAACCGTGAGACTGGCCTAAGTGCTGTGCGGAGAATTGAGGCAGGCTACTGTCACAAAAAGTGATCGTAAGCCGCCTTTGGTCTCAGTGGTTAGGGAGGGCAGGGACCGGAAAGGTAAGGGGGAAGGGCATTCCCAGTGGAGGAACAGCTACTGCGGAGGCCCTGGCTTGGCCTGTGGGAGGAAGGCCAGTGGGCCTGCGTGGGTCGGGGAGAGGGTGAGATGAGGGCAGAGGGCAGAGGGCAGTTCGTGTGATCCTAAGCAGCTTCCCGGGGAAGTGCGCTGGGTTAGCCGGGAGCAGCACGGCCTGGCTCACCTTTTACACATGTGAATTAGGGATGGGGCTGCGCAAAGAGGTCCAGATTCAGAATCTCCCCGCCCACACCAGGAAGACAGGAGAGGATGGGGGGGTGCAAATGAGTGTCCAGGGAGACTCCTGGGAGACACCAGGGCACACCCAGGCTGGCCGGGGACCCCTCTCCCCATTGGCCGGCCTCTGTCCCTCCACCAGGGTGACAGCTTCCCCAGAAAAAGGAAGGCTCCTCTCGACAGGGTCTGTTTGCACCCTCTGCGAACTGCAGACCAAAAGACGCTCAGCCAACACTGTCCGGGCTTTGCTAACGTCCTCCAGGTGCAACCAAGATGGGGTGGGGTTACCGGGGGCTGAGGGAGGGTCTCCTACTCCCCATGGTGGAACATCCTGTGGCAGAAGATGAGGGACCCAGAGCTGACCCTGGATCCTGAATCAAGAGGGACGTCCCAGCCAGAACTCCTCCCTGGGGGACCCTGGACCTCAGCTCACACCAGAGGTACTACGTTCCCCAGAACGCTCGGGGTCCAGCACAGCCTAGATCCTGATGTCAAGTGACACTGCGTTTTTAGCCCCTTGGTCATGAGGAACTGTGCTTTGGCATGGAAATGATAAAACCAAATCATGAAGCTCCAACGCAGTAATTCTCAAGATGCTCAGGAAAGTAGCTGAGTCTTAAAAAATAGAGACAAGCCCCCTCACCCTGAATCTCTGAGGATGTGGGTCTGTTTAGAGCCGCACAAACGTATCAAGAGGTAGCTGGGGCCGGTGAGATGGCTCAGTGGTGTAAGCACCTGCCTGGCAAGCGTGAGGGCCCAAGTTCAACTCCTGGATCCCACATACGAAAAAAGGGCCAGAGATATCGCTCAGCGGCATGGGTACCTGCTGGCGCGTGAGGTTCTGAGGTCGACCCCTGGTACCCACAAAAAAAAAAAAAAAAAAAAAAGAGGTAGCTGGGGCTGAGAACCAATATGCAACCCACAGCAGACAAAATATGTGGAGATCAGAGCAGGGAGCCAGTCACACGAACCCACTGGGAGCAAGCAGAGGGTCCTGCCACTACAAGGGCAAGGGACTCTCTCCTCCTCTGTGGGGCTGGCTGTGAGCTCCAACCCAGACTCAGCACTGGCTGCTATTTGCAGAGTAAGTGCTTGGCCCCTCAGTGCATGACTAAGTCCAAGGCCCTCATTTTGAAGATGAGGAAACTGAGCCCCAGAAACAAATGCCTTGCCCACGGTCGCTTTCCTTTATCAGCCTACTGAACACACGGCATAATACAGTAATATGTGACACATCACAGTTAATAAGCGGCATAACACGCATCATCACGCGAACCTCCCAGGACCCTGGGGGGTGGCCTGCAGGAGACACATGCTGAAGGCTGAATGGGAGTTGGGTGGATTGTGGAGGAGGAGGAGACAGCACGAGCGAAGGCCCAAGCTGAGCAAGGGTGAATTCATACAGAGGCACAGACAGGTGCTTGGGCATGGAAAGTTGGGAAGGGGTCAGGCCATGGGACTGCATGGAGGATGCTCTGTGAGTGTGGTCCTTTCCCCAGGATGCTGAGAGGTAATCACAGCAACCATGGTGATAGCCAACCACATCCGGGCACCCAGGAAGTGCCCAGGATTCTAAACCCCTCTCCCTGCAGGGCAGTAGCAACCGCATTAGTGGGGACCATCAGCCCTTCTAGGACTGGACATGGAGTCCTATTGGTCTCCACAGAGCTCAGATCAGTAAGTGGACACAGGCACTCGTGGATGCCCAAGGACTCTGGTTTGGCCAGAGGAGAGCTATGAAAAAATAAATGAATAAATAGAGCACAATGTTGATTGATCTCTTCCAGCATACCCAGCACTGGACACTGTTGGTCTCCTTACACCTCCTCTCCCCTAACCTCCCCATCCTCTGCACCAGGATGTCTGATAGTAGGGTGTTTGCACCCATTTTCCAGATGCCAACACAGAGGTCCAGTGAAGCAAGGGCCATCCAGGAAACCCAGGGCTCACTCCTGGCAGACTGCGCTCCCGAGCATGGCAGGTGTGGCACTAGGCTGCCCCTGCCTTTGGGGATGGGACCTGCACATGGAACCTCTAGGACAGAGTTCAGTAATCAAAGGTGGTGAAGCCGAAGCCCAAGGGGCCTCCCTCCCAGGCTGGCCAAACGCCTCGAGTTTAACCAGGCCGTGGGAAGCCACAGCAGGGCGAGAGCCGAGGAGAGAGCTGGCCAGACTGAGAATGGAGGTCAGGGGAGGCCAGAGCAGAGTGGGGATGGCGATAAAGAGAGCGGTTTGGGGGTGTTGGCCTCTGCACCCCTCCACGCTCCTCACCTCACAGCTATTGCCCCATGGAGACAGCCAGGGCCGGAGGCTGAACGCATCGGAGAAACTGAGTCACGGGGGCTCCTTGCCAGCCAAGCTGTCTCCTTGATGCGCTTAAAACCATTCTTTGTCTGAGGCACGGATTCGTTTTACAAAGGGCAGCAATACAGCAGGTAGTGGGGAACCCATCCCAGCGGGAGGAATCAGCGCCTCAGCTTTGGGGGCCCTCATGTCCAGTCCTGGCTCCTGCCCCAGCCTTCCCGGACCCCAGGGCCACCAGGGTCTGTGTCGATGGCTCCTGTGCGCTGACTCCCGTGTCTCCTCTCCCTTACGGTACGGTGTTGGATTGCGCGTGCTCTTAAAGCGTATTTAAATAGTATCGCGCTTGGTGTGCTGTTTCGCAGCACACTTTGCTCTCAGTATGTTGGCAGACATAGCTCGATTTGTCCTCCCCACAGCTGTGTACAAGCTTCTCAACCTCAGCATGGGACATTTGGGATCTAGCAGGTCTTTTGGGGTGAGGGGCTGTCCTATGCAGTGTAGGGTGTTTACCAGCATCCCTGGCCTCTACCTTCTGCGTGGAAGCAGCACCCCTCTCCTCAGTTTTAAAAACCAAAAAAGTAAGCTGGGCATGGTGGCGCACACCTATGATCCCAGTACTTGGGAGGCTGAGTCAGGAGAATCAAAAATTTGAGGCCAGCCAGGGCTATGTAGTGAGTTCAAGGCCAGCCTGAACTACATAGTGAGACCCTATCTCAAGAAAACCCCCAAAACAGAGAAGCCCAGGTAGAGCTGCATACAGGAGGGACCCAGTGAACTGGGGGACAGAAAGAGAGGGAGAACAAGTAGGTTTCCTCACTTGCAAGGTTTGTGTTTTTCAAATTGCTGCTTTCACCTGTGCACAAATACAATGTAACATGATTCATGCCTCTTATAAGATAGTCACGGGGTGCAAGGTAGTTACACCTCAAGCCCTGTCTGCAGCGAACCTCCCGCATCAGACATCTCTGGACCAGGCCTTGGGGGCTACCCTAGGCCCAAGGTCTACAGCCAGCAGTGCTGCCCACTGGCCGCTCCTTCCCGCAGCAGAGATGTGAAACCAGCCCCCCCCATGCCTGAATATTTCATGCACGATGGTGGAACGGAGTCGCAGGACCTTAATTGTTAATGTGGCTTCTGCTGGCGGCTGGCCCAGTCCTCCAGCCCCTCTTGCCTCCTAGAACAGCAGCCATGGTAATTCTTAGGGACCCCAGGGTCTTGCTGTGACCTGCACTGGACAGGGCAGAGTTGTCTCCTGACCTCCAGCTGGAGAAGGGAAAGTGGGGACATAAGCAAGGGTCACATCCAAGCCATTAGGTTCACTCTTTGCCCAACGCTGACCCCAGTGCCCATCCAGTATAGAGCCTGGGGATGCTGAGTGAATGAATGAGGGAGGAGGAGGCAGGGTTAAATAGAAAAGCCCTGAACCGGGCATGTGGCGCACACCTGTAATCCCAGCACTCAGGAGGCTGAAGCAGGAGGATCACCATGAGTTTGAGGCCAGCCTGGGCTACATGGTGAGACCCTGTCTCAAAAAGGAAAAGTAGAAGAGCCCGGCACTTGGAATCCCTGTCTCTGTCCTGACACTTACCAGTGGGTAGCCCTTGGCTGTCACAGTTGCACCTCTTCCCGGTGACCCTCGATCCATACTTGAAAATGGACCCGCTTCATCCTCGCTCCAAGAAAGACAGGCTCACCCTCAGCCACACATCAAGGCAGAGGTGGTGCCCTCCTGGGGAGCAGGCTGGGAGGCCGGGATGTTCCAGCGCCTGCACTGGACAGTGTCCCTGTCACCTTCCCTCTACCCGCCGGGCTGAGCCTTCTCTTTTCCACAGCCCCGGGGATGAAGCGAGGCTCATGCCAGCTATGCCCAACAACAAGGCTGCAAGGACGTGGCTCCATCTTAGCCTCTGGAAGCCCCAGCACCTCTGTGAGCAAATCGGGGTCCCTGGGAGGCAGCAGCCAGGCCCTCAGCAAGGGACCCAACTGGCCCCGTGAGTCTCAGCCCCACTGTTCACTAGGGCCCCCAAAAGCTTGAGAAGCACAGATGCTCTGGCCAGGAGGACCCCACCGGAAACTGGAGGTGGGGACACTCTGGTCAGCTGGGGCTTGTGTTCACTCCCACCTGGCCAGGCTAGAAGGAAACACCCTTACTTTTGTGGGGCACCCCCTCCCCAGGCATCTGGGCTTGGAGATCTTTCTCTAACATTATCCAAGTTCCCCCTGATAACCCTAAATGTGCTGCTCGAGGTGCATGTGAGGGGGTTGTCACTAGCCCTGTCCTTGCCCTGGGATATCTCATATTCACTTAATGCCTCTATTTTTTGCCCTTAATCTAGTAGGGTAAAATGTAGGGGAGGAAAGTAATGAAGACTGGGTGCGAAGGCACACACTTGTCCTTCCAGCTCCTCGGGAGGCTGAGGCAGGAGGATCACAAGTTCAAGGGCAGCTTGGGCAATACAGTAAAACCCTGTCTCAAAAAAAAAAAAAAAATTAAAAACCCAAGAAACCAAAAGGCTGGGGATGTAGCTCAAGAGTACAGTGCTTGCCTAGCATGCAAGTTTCATCCCCAGCGCCACAACCAAATGAAACAAACAACAGCAGAGGCTCTCTGGGGCTCAAGGACACAAGGATCCCCATGAGAAGGAGCCCCTCAGAAAAAGGCCAGGGTGGGCACGTAGCTGTCACCTTTATCACTTTCCTTTCTCTGAACACAATAGCTGACACCCACAGCTTAAAGAAGCAGGGGTATATTTTGCTTGTGGTTCCGGCCTGTGATCTCCCAGCTCCAAGACAGAAGTAGGACGGCGGAGGGGCCGGCGGAGGAGACGCGCTCGGGGCACAGCAGGGCGGCCAGGAACGACGGAGGGGAGGGGCTGGGGCACCCTTCAGGTCAGCCCCAGTCCCCCACCTCCAGCCAAGCCCCACCTCCTTGGAGCAAGTTCAGCTCTGTAGTCATCCGTGGGGAAATGTACCAGTGAGTACAGCACCCCAAGATCTGCCACTCTCACACACATGAGAATTCGAGATCTGATTGTCACTGTGGTAAAGTAAAAGAGCGTGGGGGGGGGGTGGCCCTAAAAGGAAGGAGGGAGGGAGGATGGGGGTGGCACACACCTGTCATTGCAGCACTCAGGAGGCTGAGGCAGGAGGATTGCCATGAGTCTGAAGCCAGCCTGGCTACACAGTGAGACCCTGTCTCAAAAAACAAGTAAATAAACAGATACAGATAGGTAGATAGGTAGATAGATAGGCAAAAATGATCTCCCAGTATCCTTTCTCTAAAATTAGGAGTGAATCTGAGATATGAAATTCAGGAAACAGGGCACCCGGATGAGGATAAGGGATAAAGGGGCCAAGGCTCCAAGGGACACACATGCAGGCACACGCACGTGCATACGCACACACACGCACACACACACACACTCTTGGACCGTTCCCCAGGGCCTGGCTGCATGGAGAGGAATAAACACGGTCAGCAAGTCCGCCATGAGTCCTGAGAAGGCCGAGCCCCAGCGAGCAGGGGACTGTTAATCCCGGGGAACCTGGTGTCCCCCGAGGGATCACAGCCACGCTAGGACGGGTCACACGGCACACATGGTGACGCGCGCGGCCCAGCTCCACTGGAGGGTGGGGGCACGGAGGGGATGAGAGAGGACTGAGCTCTCCTCTGTCCCCTGAGGAGGGCAGAGGCGTCTGCAGCTGGGGAGGCGATGAAGGATGGCATGAGGGAGATGCTTTCAAGTGTGGAGACCAGAACACTGGAAGGTAGTTAGTCTCCTCCAGGAAGAAGGGTCAGGGCTGGAGGGGGATCGGGCTTGTTGGTTTTCTAAATAAGTCTTGTAATTTTATTTTTGAAACTCTCTGCATTTATTTATTTATTTTTGAGGCAGGGTCTCACTATGTAGTTCAGGCTGGCCTTGAACTCCCAGTGCAGTCCAGGGTGGCCTTGAACTCATGGCGATCCTTCTGCCTCAGCCTCCCGAGTGCTGGGACTGCAGACCTGTGCCACTGCTCACAGCTGTGTTTTTAAATTTTAAAAAAAGGCCGGCATTGGACTTCCTGTCTTCGACACCGTAAGCTAAGAGACCACAGGGCAGTCAGGGCCTCAAACATGAGAGGGAAAGGATTTCCTGCCTGGGTTCTGTGTCCTTGGAGAGGACCAGGGGAACATGCGATGGGATGTGAACATTTTCAGAATACAAGGTGTCTAAATAAACAAATAACATGTTAACCCTGTCTAGGAAGTTTTGGAGTGTGTGTTTGTCCGTTTGTTTTTGCGGTACTGGGGATTCAGCACAGGGCTTTTGCACTGACCTTCATCCCCAGCCCATTTTCAAACTTTTTAAATTTTGAGACAGGGTCTCCCTAAGGTGCCCAGGCTGAGCTGAAACTCGTTGTCCTCTTGCCTTGGCCTTCTGAGTGCTGGGGTGACAGACCTGGGCCGCCAGGCCTGGCTGAGGTATTCAGGCATCTTTTAACTTTGCCCTGACAGACTCTAAGCCTAGTGGTGGTATTTTCAGATGCTCTGGCATTGTGAACCGGATCTGGAGAGAAAGCTCAGTCCAGAGGATTTGATCCCTGTTACCACCAAAAAAACAAAGCAAAACAAAAAAAACCAGAGAAATGAAATCCCAACCAGGGAAACATGTTACTCAGACACGTGGAGGCCAGAACCAGGGAGGGCAACCGCATGCGGACGCCGGTGGCCCCGGGAGGTGGGGAAAGGGAGCTGTTCAGTTTCCTTGGAGACATCCTGCTGTTGTCAGATCCTTTTTTAAAACTCAATTGCATGCATTATTTTGTTAACCATACAAATATTTATTTAAATATTAATAAAACCTAGCTCTAGGCCATGACCTGTGAAACAAATGCCAGTGATGATGTCCCCAGTGTCCCCGTGGGCACCCCCCCGTCCGGGTGGGTGTGGAGGCTCTGCCCACAGGTCACTTCCGGTTCATGGGGCTCATTTCCTGTTCCCATCCTCTCAGCAGGAATTTGCCCGTTTCACCTACAGAGGCTGAGGGTGGCTCAGGTTTGTATTTGGGGTGCACCATGCCATGAAGGCAGGGGAGGAGTCACCACGACAGAGAGCCTGGCTGCCACCTCAGCTCCATGTCCCCTTTGACCTCACCTGGCCTCCCTTTTCCCTGGAAGAGTCTCTGGAACTCAGCTCAGCCGCTTCCTTCAGGTGCCAGCGCGGGCACAGGGCAGGGCACAGACGCCTTGGGAACCCAGGTGGCAGGGGACTGGAGGGGGCTCTCACGCCTTTCTCAGAGCCTTACTCCCCTCCTGAGGCCTGGCACAGAGCCGGCCCAGCAGAGAAGACCCAGCAGAAACATCATGCTAGAGCTGGGCATGGAGGCGCATGCCTGGGATCCCAGCATTCAGGAGGCTGGGACAGGAGGATCCCAAGTTCAAGGCCAGCCTGGGCTATGTAGGGAGTTCACAGTAGGACTACACCCATGAGTCCTTGTCACACAAAAAAACAAGTAAGATCCCTCTGTGCCTTCGCATCCTGTCTGATGTCCTCCGATGGCCTGGGAAACGGGTGGGGCAGGAGACGGGGCTGCGTAGTCAGCGCCCAGGCCTGATGCAGCTGGTGTCAGGCCCAGCTGAGTCTGTGATGTCTCCTCCTTCCCAGCACCCTGGGCACTGGCCCACCACCAGGCCCATTTTACAGATGTCTCCACGGAGGTGGAATGAACACATCCCCGATGTTGCAGAGGTCCTTGTACGGGGCGGGGAGTGGGCATAAGATCAGCTATCACGGGCAGACAACCCAGGACTCTGTGACATTAACCAGCACGGTCCTAACTGAGCCCCACCGCTGGGTGCGAGGGTCACTTCCAGGGCTGGGTGATGACAGCCCGGGTGGGACACGTCCATGTGCAGCTGCGCCTTCCCGTGGGATGGCTTCCTCGGGAGGAGCTCCCAGTGGCACAGGATGGTGTCCCTGACAGAGTGGCCTGGGGCTGAGGACCCCGCCTTTCTCCTCCGCCTCCACCTCCCAGGAGCGGCCCGCGAGTCCTGTCCGGCACTTCCAGAGGAAGATGACGGATCGGGCTCCTTCCTGTAATGACCTGTAAAGCTAATGACCAGCTTGCTGCATCCCCGCTGTCAGCACAGTGGTGGCCCAGGTGACTCAGTGCCTCCCGTGGTGTCCTCTGGGCTGCTCAGCCAGCAGCGATGGGTTTTTCTCTGTGGAGGTCACAGGAAGCCAGCTCCCCCAGAAAGCAGCCGTGTCAGCCAGAAAAGAGGGCGGATGATCCAGCCCCCAACCTCCCGCCCCACCCTGCCGTTCAGATGACAAAAGGCCTGGCTCCCACTTGTGGACCCGCTGGACAGGAAGCCCCGAGGGTCCTCCGGGCCCCTTGCTACCCCCTCCCACCCCAGGCATGGGGAAGGGGTGCAGCTGCTCCCCAAAGTGATCCCTTCCTCCTCAGCTGTCCCTGGAAAACCCCTCCAAGGTTGGTCCTGAAGGAGCAGCAAGGTAGACAGGGTGCAGAGCTGTGGACGTCACCTTGGCTGGTTGCACGGGAAGTCCCAGGCCTCAGCATCCCTGGGCCAGGGCTCCCCCTGCTGCAGGACAGGGCTGGGCCAGGCCACAGCCAGCACCCATCTGTGCAGTGCTGTGACTGTCCCCTCCAGGACTGTCCCATAACCAGAGCGGCAGGGGACCGGCCTGTGTGCTCAGCCTGTTGGAGGTTAGCAGCTCCCTCAAAGCCGGCTCCTGCAGGCTTCCGCGTGACACCGTGACTTCTCCGAAGGCAAGGCCGGGGTCCAGGCAGGGAGCTCCCTGTCCCTTGAGGGGAACTAGTTAAGGCAGCGTGACCGTCTCACTGGGTGTGCGGGAGCCGAGCCAGCTGACAGCAAGGGGGTCTTCGTGTCTACTCCACCACTACTTTGCCAGTATGCACCTGCTCTGTGTGTTAGGCCCACTTTGCAGCTGGGAAACTGAGGCACGGGGGCTGCTGTGGCTTGCCTGGAGGTCTAGAGCCAGCTGACTCCTTCATGATCATCAGTGTTTATTTATTAAGTACCCGCTGTGAGCCAGGCCTTGCCTCCTGAGCCAACCCTGCCCATTTCTCTTTTTCTTTTTGTACATGGAGCCCAGGGCCTTCACAATGAGCTCCATCACTAGCCCGTTAGTTTTATTTTTTATTTTGAGGCAGAGTCATGATGAGTCACTGAGTCGCCCAGGCTAGGCTCAAACTTGCAATGCTCCTGCCTCAGCCTCCCTGGGTGCTGGGATTATAGAGGTGCACCACGAGGCCCCGCTCCCACAGCTGCCTCCTCCATGGGACTCTCGTGTCCTTGATGCCCTATGACCCGGGACATAGGTGCCAGGCCAGGACACGGGTTGCTCCCTGTCAGGCTCCAGAGAGTCCCAATTGAAGAGCAATTTGGGAGGGGAAAAGCCACACGCCAATCATCCGCCAGCGTGTGCACTGGGCCTTCTGCCCCAAATGCAGGTTATTCCTGCTCTCCCTGTTCAATCCCATTCTGTTTGTCCCAGCCCCGCTGGTTCCGGGAAAGGCAGGGTGCCCCTGGCGTGGGCGTGGGCTCAGCTGATGAGCCAGCCTCCTGTGCCTCCATGATGCCTGATTGAACTGGGCAGGCTGGAGACAGAACCGGAGCCCCCTAGAGACCGCTCGCTCCAGGCTGTGCCGACGTGCAAGGCATTGGTTCTGGGTCACCCCGGCGGTGAGCTCTGGCCTCACCTTGTTGCCCAAAGAGCTTGTGGCCTGGATGAGGACTCCGTCACATCTCCATGCCTTTCCCGCGGTGCACACACCCTCCCCCTCTCCTCAGCTGGCCGACTGCCTGGTTCCTCTCTCATCCCTGACCCCAACCAGAGCAGGGCTCCTGCAGAGGCAGTGCTGTGCTGCTAAAAGACCAGTATGGGGAGTCACCAGGCTTGGGCAAGTGCTTGGGCCTCGGGGGCTTCAGTTTCCTTGTTTGTAAGATAAGGATCATGGCTACCACATGAAAGCGTCCCTAGCTAAGCACCCAGCACACGTGAGCTGCACGGGTGACAATAAAGAGAAGGTTACTCTCGGGCTCTGTTAAAGCACAGTAAGAAGCTGGCTGTGGTGGTGCAGGCCTATAATTCCAGGACTTGGGAGGCTGAAGCAGGAGGATTTCTGCAAGTTCGAGTCTAGCCTGAGCCACACAGCAAGAGCCCCTGTCTCAAAAAAGAAAAAAGAAAAAAAAAAAAAAAAACCCTCAAAACACAAACAAACAAAAAACTGGCTTTTACAAGGACATGCACAGATAGGTCTAGCAAAAGATTCGAAGGCTTCATTAGAATTTGGCCCCTCAGAGAATCTTGGTCCTGGTCCTCACATTCACAGTCTCGCTGAGAGCGGAGGAAACAGCAAAGCCCACAAACAAGACCACTGCGTGCCGGGCGAGGCCAGAGCTGGGGAGCCAGGAGGCCGAGGAGGACGTGCGGGCTGAGCCTGGATAGGGCTCCCCGACTGTGGAGACTGCGAGGACCAGGGCGTCCACAGGGCAGAGCCACATGTGTGCTGCCTGCCCCTGGCCCTGTCAGCACCAGCATTTGTCATTTGAATGGTGCGTGTGATTTATCAGGCGTCAGGAAGCCATGGAGCAGCGCGTTCTTTGCTTCCCTGAGCACCCATGACCCAGCCAGGCTGGCTCCGCTGCACACGTCCGGGGAAACCTACGCCCTTCAGCGTGAGGTTATGAAACGAGCTCAGCCTGGGGGATTCCGTGTGGTTTTGGAAAGTGGCGCGGCAAGGCGGTGGTAGGCAAGCATGGAAGGGGAGGAGGGTAGGGAGACAGTGCCCCCTCCCAGGCTGCTGCCTGGGGGGCTGGCACACAGCCAGCTGGCCTAGGCTGTCCCCGCCAGGCCCTCCACATGGCCCAGGGCTGGAGACAAGGGCCGCTGTGAAGATGTAAATATTTTGTCTGGAGGAAGGATTGTGCTGCTTTACTCCTGGGGGGAAGGAAGATGGAAATCTACTCTGGTTAAGGACCCACTGAGTGCCAGGCATAGATTGTCTTCACATCCACAAGGCAGCCCCATGGCACTCGGGACAGCGGGCACTCGGAAGGCCAGGGGCTGCCGAGAGCCGGGACTCCTCTGACTCTACACCCTGGCTCTGCCAAGACACCCAGCCTCCCCTCTGTCCTCCTCCACACAGGAGATGAGCAACTCCTGGACCTGGGAGCTGGGCTCGAGGGCAGCCACTCCAGCAGCAATGCAGCTGGAACCATCACTAGGAACCAGGGCTCCTTCTCATGGACCCTGCGGTCCTGGGCTGAGGTCACAGGTGTGCACCTCCATACCCTTCAACCCCTCGTCATTTATTTTAGTCTAGATTTCATTAGTTTCCTCTCTGATCTTTATCATTTCTGTCCTATTAGTTTCAGATTTGCATAGTTCTTATCTTTTTTTTTTTTTTTTTTTTTTTTGTGGGTACCGGGGGGTCGACCTCAGGACCTCGTGCGCCAACAGGCACCCGTGCCTCTGAGCGATATCACCGGCCCCTTTTTCGTATGTGGGTTCCGGGAGTCGAACTTGGGCCCTCGCGCTTGCCAGGCAGGCGCTTACGCCGCTGAGCCATCTCACCGGCCCGTAGTTCTTATCTTTTGAAGACCTTAAAATTTATCATTAGGCAATTATTTATTCACTTATTTTTATGAGTCTGCATCTGTAGTGCGTGATGATTACATCATCGTGGGGAGTTAGTGTGTGGACGGAGCACACCATTGGTTATTTATTCAGGATCGCTCCATCCCAACTGGAATTCGTGTTGCCTCCCTGTGTTCGGGCATTTACAGCCCCAGGCCCCCACCTGCCCGGGACACTCCTGTCCCTTCTCCACCTCTGCAGCAGCAGCCCTGGGAACTGGCTCCTCAACCGTGTCCACACATCCTCGCTTGCCTGCCAGTGACGGGCAAGTGGCACAGCTTCAGGACCTGTGACTGCAGATTCCCAGGGATGCCAGGCGAGCACTGCAGGGCTGTGAGCTGCTGTCATTTCACAGAGGGAAAACTGAGGCACGGGGAGGGCGAGGCACTGGCCAGAGTCTCACGGGATGTTGGGAGATGGAGACGTGACCACCGTCCTCACAGTCGGGTACCAAGGCGAGTCATAATCTTCATAATCAGCATCCACGCTGGCTCATCACGGGGCTGGGTGGCTGACCAGTGCCCAGAAGTGGCCAGGCTGGGCCATGGTCGATAGCATGGGGACCTCGCCCATCTCCACACCGGGTCCTGGGTTTGGGCGGCCTCTCCAATGCCCACCTGCTAACGATTGCGGTGGTGACTCATGGATGAATCTTTAACATTCACCTAGAGGCACTCATTGCTTTTAGAGACCCCCCCAATTCAAGCTGAGCACCCCAACTCCCAGAGGCAGCACACTTGCTGGTGAGAACAAACACAGCCGACCATGGTGGCACATGCCCGTAATCCCAGCTTCTCTGGAAGCTGAAGCAGGAGGATGGCAAGTCTGAGGCCAGCCTGGGACATTTAGAGAGACCCCGTCTCAAAACAAAATAAAACACAGCTGGAAATGTAGTCTGATGCCCAGGGCTGCAAAGAGAAGAAAGAAAGGACATAGACCCTGGGCGGCGGCTTTTGCCCATAGCTCGCCGTGACTTTGGGCGAAGGACTTCCCTGTCGTTTGCTGTCCCTGCCTGCAATACAGTGCAAAACCCAAAGTCAGTGAGGCCTCAGTGAGCTGGACCTGTGTCTGCGTTGTTGTTATCGCAGTGGGGACAGTCAAATGTGGTGTCCTTCCTGAAGCCAGAGAAGTGGGCTGGCAAAGAGATGATTGCAGACTGATTCTGTGGTTAGCTGGCCCGTATGGGAGAGGCTGTGCTAAACGACTGGGCAGCCGGGGGCCCTGGCAGCATGTGATGGGGCTGGTAAAGCCACAGGCTTGTTGGCCACAGGGTGTAGGGCTGTGTGTTTGAGGTCCCCAGGGCCAAAGGGGTCGCAGCAGAGTCTACCAGATGGCTTCCTGCTTCCCCACTCCCGTAAGACCCCAGCTCTGTCTTGCTCCGGTCCATCCAGTCAGCGGGGCCCCTGGGAGAGAGGTGGGGCCACCCAACCCTGTCCTCAGTGTGCGGATGCAGCCTGTCCAGCTGCCCCCTCTGGGCCTGGAGGTCAAGGCTGCAGCCTCAGCATCAATTCAGTCATGCCTGTGTCACCTGCGCTGCTGCTTGGGCACCCAGCAGGTGCCTCAAGGGGACAGCTCTGCAGGCACAGGGTACAGACAGGCCAGGGTCACCCTCTGAGGTAAGATTCTAGGTTCTCCATTTGTTCCTGGGCCCAGCAGACGTGATACGGGATCTTCTTGCCCAGAAACGCCTGCCTTGTCTGGCCCCAGAGCTTAGGTGCAGACGAGGCCCGCTCAGGGCTGCCTGTGGATCCCAAGCGGGCAGGCGCCTCTGCCCTCCCTCTCCTGGCCCCCTGAATGTACTCTTCCCCCGCTCAGCATCCTGGCCAGCCTGCAGAGCCTGGTCCAGCGCTGCCTCTGGGGGGTTACTGGGCCTGTGAGGGAGAGAGTGATCTGGCATTGAATGGGTCAGGACAGGGACAGCACTGGAGATCATGTGTGACATGGAGTTAGTGCTCCCCTGGGCACTCAAGGCTGTCGGTCAGAGCCCAGAGCTAGAGCTCTCACTCTCAATGTCATCCACCTGTCTGTCCACCCACCCATCCACTCGTCCATCCACCTGTCCACCCGTTCACCTACCCACCCATCCATCCACTTATCCACACACCAGTACATCCATTCATCCATCCATCCATCCATCCACCCATCCATCCATCCATCCATCCATCCATCCATCTATCCATCCATCTATCCATCCATGCATCCATGCATCCATCCATGCATCCAGTCACTCAGACATAAAGAGGCAGTGCTGAGGTGTCAGGGATGAAGGAGGAGAGGTCCTGGGCCTCCTCTGAGCCACAGATGCCAGGACTGGGCATCCTTTCAGCAGGGCACAGGGGAATGCATGCTGTGCAGGGGGCGCCTAGGAAGCCAGGGGGCTGCGAGAGAGGGGGCATAGCTGAAGTCGGAGGGAGCTGGAGAGGACACCGCATGGGGCAGCACGAGAGCTGGTCGAAAGCAGGGGAGAGGGCGTGGGCCACAAAGGGGGTGTCATGGCCCCCAGCAGGGATGTGGACAGTCCTGGAGGGGACGGCAGGGTGGAGCCCATGGGGTCAGGAGGCAGCGGCGAGTTTGAGGCTGCCAGGATTCAGGGATCCCATGGGAGGATACACAGAAGGCGCTGCAGTGCTCGGCTGGGGGGGACTGGCGCTGGGGCAGGACTTCGACCCAGAGAGGCGGCTCTGCCCAGGTCCTGCAGGGAAGGTTGCCCAAGCTGCAGAGCCCAGGCCTCCAGGTGCACACGGTGGGGATGGGGCAGTGGGCTATGCTATGGCTCTGTGGGGGGACAGTCTCTTTTCTGTCTTCTTGAGAGAAAACAACGACCAAAAAGACTCCCCCTTCCCCATACTGGGGATGGAACCCAGGGCCTTTGCATGCACTGAGCTACATCCCCAGCCCTTTTTATATACATATTGTTTGAGACAAGTTTTTGATAAGTTGTTAAATCACTGGTGCTGGCCTCAAACTCGCAGTCCTCCTGCCTCAGCCTCCCAGGGTGCTGGGATTTCAGGTGTGGACCATCACGACTGGCTTTTACTTTTGTTTTGAGATGGAGTCTTACAAAGTTGCCCAGATTGGATGCAAACCTGCCACCCTCCTGCCTTAGCCTCTCGAGTAACTTGGATTGCAGGTGTGTACCATCGCACCCCGCAGAACGGCTTTTCTTTTTAGGGGAAGTAAGTGGGGTACAGGTGACCCCAATTCTTGCCCCATACTCCTGAAGCCTGCCCTCCTGCTTGTCACCGCTGAGGGGTAGCTCACCAGCCATCCCTTCTAACACTGCCTCAGGAGGTCCTGCCCGTCGAGCCTCAGTTTCCCTGTGGCCCATGGGGTTAGCATACTTGCCCTACCCAGGGCGGAGGGTGGCAGGATGGGGGGAATCCAGCCCGGGCAGTGCTTTTAGACGCCTGAGGCCTGGCCAGGGGTCTCCACCCTCTGAGGGGCCTCCCTGCTGCCCTTGTCACCTGAGGAAGAGCAGGCAACACCATGGCGCCCTCTGGTGGCCCAAGAAGTTGCCGCAGCCACCGAGCCGGCTGCAGGCTCCCAGCTGGAGTCCTGGGAACGGCGGTCTTCCGCAGCGCGAGCTGGACATAATCCTGCTCTGCCCGTGCGGACAGCAGGGGGGCTGCCCCATGCCACTGTGCTGCCTAGCATTCACTGTTCTGTGGAATAAACAAGAAGTGGAACACAGATAAAAAATAACATGAATGTGGATTTATTTTATTTATTTGGTTTTGTTTTGATTTTTGAGACAGGGTCGCGCTATGTAGCCCAGGCTGGCCTCGAACTCACAGCGACCCTACTGCCTCAGCCTCCCAAGTGCTGGGGTTACAGGTGTGGGAGTCCACGCCTTGAAAATGGGGATTTGCATAAGGTACTGAGGAGCCTCCCAGGGGCAGGGAACACAGAAGGGACAGGAGCCCAGCAGCGGGACGGCGGGGTCGGTTGAGCTGCCCCCCAGCCCCACCGAGGCTGCCTGCGTCCAGGCTGTGGGCCAGGGCAGCTGGCAGAGCCCTGCCAGGGTCGCAGCCCGGAGGGGCCCAGGGTGGACATGCCAAGCCCCACCTCCGCTGTCTCAGAAGCAACTGGGGGACCTGCTGGCGGGCACCCTGGAGACACCAAGGGGTCCGTGACACCTGGCAGACCCTCCAGAGTAGGCACCGAGTAGCCGTGTTTGTAAAGCACAGGCCGTACACCCCAGGGCCTGGCACCGCTGTGGGGAGGGCTGAGGGGGTGTGGGCTTCAGAGGGTGCAAACGACACGTGCGCCCCCAGGGGGCGCTGTGGAGGGTCCCGGCCCCGAGTGACCGAGGGGGGACAGCATCCGGGAAAGGACCATTTCCTGGTCCACCTGGCCCACCCTACTGGTGCCAGGCCGCACCCCCGTGCGATTGCGCCAGCATGAGGCTGCCTGAGGTGACACAGGCAGAACTCTGGCAGGGCACGGGGGCTTCAAACATCACCCACCTGTGTCCCATCTCCATGTTTTCTTTTTCCAAGTTTAAAATTAAAAATAGGGCCTCGGGGTGTGGTGGGCCACACCTGTAATCCCAGCACTCAGGAGGCTGAGGCAGGAGGACCACCACAAGTTCGCAACCAGCCTGGGCTACACAGTGAGTTCAAGGCCAGCCTGGACTACACAGCCAGACCCTGTCTCAAAAAAACAAGATATAAATAAATAAATAAATAAATAAATAAATAAATAAAATTTAGAAGAAATGTTTTAAAAAGAGACCTCAGGCACCAGCAGGCAGGTCTTCAGGGAGGGCTGGGCTGCTGTTTGATGACCGCCAGCTCCGCTTCTTACTGAGCTCATCCTACTGCTTTTCTCAAAGCCTCGTCCCAACCTGCCAGTTCTGGGGATGGAACCCAGGAACTGGCGCAGCGATCCTCCTGCTTCAGCCTCCCAAGTGCTGGGATTACAGGTATGTGCCATCACACCTGGCTTATCATTTATTTTTCTTAGTCCTTGTGTGCAGTTGGCCCGTGTATGTAGCACATCTTAGTTCCTTTTTTCATCTCTTTTCCCTCCCCTTTCCCTCCCTTCATCCATCTCTTGATCCTCTTTCCCTTTGAGAAAGCTCTCCCTATTTCCTATGATCTATTATTTATCTTTTATTTATACTTTGGGTTTTTCATATAAGAGAAACCACACAATATTTAAGCTTGTGTGGCTGACTTATTTCACTTATGAGTATGGCCTCAAGGCGCATCCATTTGCCTACAAATGACTCAAGTTTATCCTTCTTCAAGGCAGAGTAGTACTCCACCATTTGTCAATACCACATTTTCTTTATCAATTTGTCTGTTGATGGACAGACAGCCTGCTTCCAAGATTTAGCTATTAGGAATTGTGGTGGATAAACATGGATATGTGTGTATCACTGTAATATGATGTTTCTAACTCTTTTTGGAAGATATCTAGAAGGTGAATAGCTGGATGCAATGGAATTTCTAGTGTTAGGGTTTTTTTTTTTTTTTTTTTTAGGAATCTCTGCACTGATCTCCATAATGTTGTACCAGTTTACACCCCCACCAACAGTATAGCAGGGTTCTTTTTTCCCGCCAGCGTTTGTTATTGTCTGATTTCTTGATAGTGGACATTTTTTCTGGGGTGAGATGGAATCTGAGAGTTGTTTTAATTTGCATTTCTCTAATGGCCAGCCCCAGCCCTTTTTTTAAATTTTAGTGCAATACAAGTAGAGATTAATAAAGAAGTACTCTTCTTATATCTATGAAAAAAACCCAAAATTTCCTAACAAAATATTTAGAGAATAACAACTATTAATACGCTGTGTGTCATAATCTTAAAAGAGTGGCCGAAGTGTTCCTCGGAGTGCAAGCGACAGAAGGGACTCTTACAGAGAAGAAATGGATTATAGCACAAAACTCTCTTTTCAATGAACTAAGAGAAACTCTAATATAAATGAAACAAATTAGCAAAGGTATTAAAAGATTTTTGAAACAACAAAACAGGCAACATGGGGAATTATTTGACCCTCTTCCAACCCTTTTTATCTCTTTTGACTATTTTTTTTGTGGTGCTGGAGGTCAGTCCCAGGGCCTTGGGTGAACTAGGCAAATGCTCTACCACTGAGCTACATCCCAGCCTCTTTTTATTTTGAGGCAGAGTCTCACTAAGCTGCCCAGGCAGGCCTCTAGCTTGTAATCTTCCTGCCTCATCCTCCTGAGTAGCTAAGATCATAGGTGTGTGCCACCGTGCCTGGCTTAAAGAACCTCTTTCAATGCTCTTTTGGGGGGCTTACCTATCTGCTGGGGATACGTCCCTTCAGCTTTAGGCTTTCTGGGAAAGCCTTCATGTCCCTTTAAATCTTGAAGGATGATTTTGGCCAACAGAGGTTCGCAGGTTTGTGGGTCTCCCCTCCCCACTTCCATCTTCCACCTGCTCCCTGCTCGCTCAATGGTTTCTGAAAAAGGGTTTGCATTTCCTTTTTGGCTTCTTTCAAGATTTCTGTCTTTCTTTCTTCCTTCTTTCCCTCCCTCCCTCTCTCCCTTCTTTCTTTCTTTCTTTCTTCTTCTTCTTTTTTTTTTTTTTTTTTTTTTTTGAGACAGGGTCTCACTATGTAGCCCAGGCTGGCCTCGAATTTGTGTTGATCCTCCTGCCTCAGCCTCCTGAGTGCTGTTAGATAGAAATTTCTTTCAGAATTTCTCCTGGTGTTTTGGATTCTACAGTTTTAATATGATTTGCCTACATGTAGTTTTCTTGCTTATTTATCCTGCTTTCTGCTCTTTTCTATCCCTGGATCTGTTGTTTGGCTTCTGCCATCAGCTGTAGAAATGCTTGGCTGTTTTTACTTCAGATTTTCCCCTCCAACTTTCTTCTTCCTTTTTTCCCTTTCCGGTTTTCCAACTTTATATATTAAACCTTTCAAAACTGCCCCGCAGTTCTTGGCTGTTCTCTTGTTTGTTAACTTTTTTCCTCTCATGTATCAGTTTTGAAAGCGCCTATGCCGTGTCTTCAGGCTCACTCATTTCTTTTTGCCGCAGCAGTGTACAAGCTGGGCATGGTGGCACACACCTGTGAGCCCAGCGCTCAGGAGGCTGAGGCAGGATGATTGCTGTAAGTTCAGGGCTAGTGTGGAATGCACAGTGAGTTAAAGGCCAGCCTGAACTACGTATGGAGACCCTGTCTCATGAAACGAAACAAAACAACAAAAAAGCAGTGTACACATTCTTGTGAGCTTATCAAAGCCATTTTTGTTTTGGTTACAATACTTTCAACTTCTGTTACAACTTTCCATTTTTCTTTTTTTTCCTTTTCTTTTTGCAGTGCTGGGGATGGAACCCAAGGCTTTGTGTATGCTAGGCAAGTGTCTATCATTAAGCTTTTTTTCTTCTTGGTACTAGGGATCGGACCGAGGGCCTTCACACTGAGCTAAACCCCCAGACTTTTTCTTACTTTTTATTTTGAGACAAGGTCTCACGAAGTCACTAAGCTGCGCAGGCTGGGCTTGAACTTGTGATCCTCCTGTCTCAGCCTCCCAGAGTGCGGGGACTGCTGGCATACGCCCATGTGCCTGACTCCTTTCCTGTCCATTCCTTGAGTTTTCCCCCTCTCGGCTCCTGTCGCCCATCTGCTCTTGCCGTGCTCAGTTCTTTGCAGCAGGGCCCTTGGGCGTAAGCCGCAGTCATTTCCGACCCGCTGCCCGGCCACGCGGGTGCTGGGTCCTGACCCTGCAGCCCGGGGCCCTTCCTCCCTCCGTCCCGCCTGGTGATGCTCTCTGTACTGCAGTGCTGGTGACAGGGAGCAGGGACACCGGTGTGCAGGGTGAGGACTTGTGTGCATCTGGCTGTGGGTGGCCGTGCCTAGTGCTGGCTGCAGCCGTAGATTGAGAAGTTTCGAGTGCCTGAGTGTCCTCGTCCTCATCCCCTTCTTGTCCCAGACCCGTAGGAATTCCTCAGGGACAGGGGTCCTGCCGCGTGTGTGGCTGTGACCTACTGCTACACTAGAGCCCCGCCGATGTGGGTGCAAGGAGCTGGGAGGCGACACAGCTGTAGCCCTTGGCTCTGAGCTGGGCTGGTGGCGCACGCCTGTGATCCCCGCACTCTGGGAAGCTGAGGCAGGAGGATCACCGTTAATTGGAGGCCAGCCTGGGCCACACAGAGAGAACCTGTCTCAAAAACTCGATCAGTCGATCAATCAGTACGTTTCCGGGCTGTGCCCCTCAGCAGCGTCTCTTAGCTCCTCCCCCTTAGATGGCTGCGGGCAGCAGGTGACGCCTTCCCACGCTGGACAAGGCTGGGGGCTTTTTTCTGAGCACAGCCCTCCCTGGGGCACTCGGGGTGCGCTTCCTGACGGGACCTCGTCCTCTCCTCCCACCTGTGCGCTGCGGGGTCTTCCCTGTCTCTTCCCTGTGAGAGCCTGGTGGGCTTCCTGAAGGTCACCCCAAACGCGGGCCCCCGCAGACTGCTCCTCACTCCTCTCGGTCACCGTGTCCCTGCAGGACCCTGACAGGAACCGGCTCCCTCAGCAGTCTGATGGCCTCACAGCCCCTGAGCCTCCCCCTCTGCGACCCCAGCACAGCCTCCCCTGAGCTGGGCAGCCTGGCACATCCTGGGCGGGCCCCAGCAGGGACAGCTGGCATCTGTGTGCAGAGCTAAGGGACAAGCCTCTGGAAGGTCCCCATGGGGGGGGACCAGCATGACACCAAGGAGCCGTCCGGACTGCGAGGGTGCGTGTGGGGCCCTGTGTGTGTGTGTGTGTGTGTGTGGTTGTCTGCCCTATCTAACCCACCCCACCCTGCCAGGCCCTCTGGCCCAAAGACTCAGACCCAGTCCCACAGAGGCCCAAAAGGACCTGCAGAGGAGGGTCAAGGGAGCTGGGGCCATGAAGAGCAAGTAGGAGTTTCTGGGATGGAGATGGTGGGAAGCATTGGAGGGAGGAGTGATTGCTGGGGTCCGCCTGGGAGAGCACCAGGGGCTCTTGCGCTGTGACAGTCGTCTGGGGTGGACGAGGCAGTGCGCGTGTGCACAGGTGGAGAACCCCGTACTCACACCAGGAGACCTGCCAGGCCCCCGGGTGGAGCAGGCGCAGGGAGAGAGCAGCCAGGACTGGGGCCACGGGTGGGTTGCCGGGAGCTGCCGCACTTTCCCTCCCATCCCCAGGCCTGGGTTTCACTTCCTGTGGGGCCTGGCAACATCAGCCTTTTACACCACACCCCCATTTTTTGGTTTATTTTTGAGACAGGGTCTCACTATGTAGCCCAGTCTGGCCTTGCACTTGTAGTGACGCTTCTGCCTCAGCCTCCCGATTACAGGCCTGCGCCCCCATGCCGGGCCACACCCCCATTTGAGTAGCTGCGTGAAGCCCCTGATCCCTGGTTCCTTGTTCTTCCCCTGGCCCGGAGGTGGAGGCAGGAAGCCAAGGGTCCAGGCCACGGTCGCTGGGGCTCCTGCGCCTTCCTCGCTACCCAGAGCCCCGGGGTGGGAGGAGGTCGAGGCTCAGGCGGCCTGAACCACACTCGGTCCGGGGGCCTCCAAGGGCCCGGGCGGCCGCGCTGGGTTTTGAGAGGCTCGGGGCCAGGGGAACAGGGTGCGCGCCAGCCCGCCGCCCCGCCGGGGTGTCGCGGGCCAGCGGTGGCCGGGCGCGCGGGGAGGTCCCCATCGCGAGGCCTGGGCGGCCCGCCCCTTCCCGGCGCGGAGGAGGAGGGAGGCGGGGACCTGGCGGACTGCGGGGCCGGGATGGCGGGGCGGCGGGCCGGGGCGCTGCTGGCCCTGCGCGCACTGCTGGCCGCCGCGCACCCGCAGTGCCTGGACTTCAGGCCGCCCTTCCGGCCGCCGGGCCCGCTGCGCTTCTGCGCGCAGTACTCGGCCTTCGGCTGCTGCGCGCCCGAGCAGGACGCGGCGCTGGCCCGGCGCTTCGGGGCCCTGGCGGCCCGCGTGGACGCCGCGCTGTGGGCCGCGTGCGCCGGCTACGCGCTCGACCTGCTGTGCCAGGTGAGGGCGCGCGCGATCGGGCCGGGGCTGGGGGACCCGGTGCGCCCCGGGCTCGGAGCGCCGGGCTCCGGAGGGCGAGGTCCGCACGGGCGGGCGGGCGGGCGGGGACGCCAGGCACTCTCGGTCGGTGCTGGGCTTGGTCATCGTCAGCTTCCTGACTTGGACTTTCTCCCGGCCTCAGTTTCACCTCCTGCTTCAGGAGGGGCACATAGATGGGTCTGTCACTCTTTCAGAGACTGGGGGCCCTCCTCTCCCGGGGCCCCCGGAGTCGCCCCAGTGTTGCTGGGAATGGGGCGGGAAGGGGTTTGCCCGGTGCCCCTGTGCTGCTCGGAAAAGCAGTGATCATCCTGCCTTAGCCTCCTGCAGAGTACAGCGAGAGGTCAAGGCTCTGGGCGTGGTTGGGGGGGGATATGTGGGGACCTCTTCCCAAACAGGCCCCTCACCCCACCCCATGGCAATCTGAGAGCCCCCGGACCCTGACCCTGCCATGCACTGATCCTCACACCCCAGGGCTTCCATCCCGCACCTGTGTCCCCCACACACACCTAGGTCCCCTCCCCCCCCCCGCCCTCCCTGGCAGAGGTGCTCAGGACACCTTAGTCACAGGCCCTCGGGAACCTCTGCCACCATCTTCCTCCCAGGGTGGCGCCGACTTGTGCCCTCGGCACTGTGCCAGAGCGTTTTCTTTTCCAGCTATGCGGGTCTGACGCCCAGGACCCCAGCAGAGCCGGCAGCGGCTGCAGGGCAGAGACCTGGGTGGGGCCCAGGGCAGCACAGTCCCAGTCACGGCCAGCAGGGGGCAGACAAGAGGGGAGGGGCTGGCTTGAGTGAGAAGTCTGAGTTCCATCCTGGGTCTGCTACCTCCTGGCTGGTGACCCTGAGGCAGTCACTGCTGCTCCAGTTACCTCATCTATAAAACAAGGACAGGCAGGGTGGCACACCTGTAATAGTAATTCAGGAGGCTGAGGCAGGAGGATCCCCAGGAGTTTGAGGCCAGCCTGCACTACATATCGAGACCCTGTCTCAGAAAAAAACCAAACTAAACCAAAACAAAAGCTGCTGGGAGGATAAGGAGAGGGGCACGGGGAACTTCCAGGATGCTCCCAAGGGCAGGCTGCTCCCCCCATGGACTCTGCAGGACTCCTCCCCACATCCCAAAGGAGCCAAATGGTCTGGCCAAGCAGCTGGCTTCACCCCAAGCCTGGGGCTCCTTGGGACTAAGTGCTTTGGTCCTCCCACCCCAGGTCACAGAACAGGGTGCACATATCCTGCCCATATTTGTTTATTGAACACTTACTATGTGCCAGCCCAGCAGGGAGGATGAGTCAGGCCAGTCCAGGAGGAGGAAGGTGAAGTCAGTCTTGCTGTGGTCTGCTGGCAGGGACTCCTCTCTTTCCTTGGGGTCTTTCCAGGACAGCCCAGCCCAAGCAGCTTGTGGTGAGGTGTCCACGAGCACCTCCAGCCGCAGCCGACCTCATGTCTGGAGTCAGCTCGGAGAGCGATGCCTAGGCGGGGCCTGGTGGCCAGAGCCAGCAGGAGCACCACGCTCCTGCAGTCAGCCCGAGTCTGGATTCAGCGCCTCCTGATTTCCACCTCCAGGAAGGTGGCCGAGGTGGCTCTGTGACAGGTCTCAGCCTATGACAGCATTCAGGCCACACATCTGCCTTGGGAGGGCAGGAGACTCCTTCCTGGGCCTTTGTCCGTGTCCCCTAACTGAGACCACCTCTCAGAGCCCAGGCGTGTGGCTTCCGGTGTCACCTGCATGCAAAGACAGCCCAGAGCCTGAGCGAGGTTGGCCCAGTGCTGGCACAGGCTCAGCCTCAAAGCCCCCCTCAGGTCACAACACAGACACGCTCGCGTGGGAGATGCCACCGGGCCGGAGGGCAGAGCAAACACCACTCAAGTCAGGGAGGCGCTTGGCGGAGGGAACATTGAATTTCTCCTCGTTCTCCTCTTCCTTCTTCTTGCAGTACTGGGGATTGAACCCAGGACCTCTACTCTGAGCTGCACCCCCGGCCCTTTTTATTTTTTATTTTGAGACAGGGTCTCACTAAGTCGCTAAGTTGCCCAGCCTGGGTTTAAACTTGCAATCCTCCTGCCTCGGCCTCCCAGAGTGCTGGGATGACAGGCGTGCTCCACCATGCCCAGTGCTCTTATTATTTGTCAGGACTTTTTCATCATTATTTAAGGATAACAAGAATCCTGTCTGCCAGAAAGAAGCAGAGGGAAGGGCACACCTCGAAGGGAACACCAAATTCGAGGCTCAGAGGTGTGATGTGGCAGGGCATGCCAGGAGCTGCCAGCTGGACAGAGCTGGAGCAGGGGGTCCAGCCACCTGCCGGCGGCTCTGGGGTTAGGGGCCCCGGAGGTTCGAAGCCTGCTAGGCTTGCCGCCTCCACCTGGCTTCCAGAAAGCTGGACACAGGCACAGTTCTGGGGCTTTTCCCTTACCCAGTGATGAACCCCAGAAGCAGGGGGAGGTTCATGGGGCAGGGGAGAGTGTGGGCATGAGCCTGCTGGTGGGCACTGCCCATGCAGAGCTGGCGAGGTGTCCTCGGGTTCAGGTGCATTTATCTCCTAGGAGTCTATGTTGGCAGCGCTGCTCTGGAGACAGAGCAGGGTCCTGCCTGGGAGGGGCCGAGCCCGAGGTACCGTGGGAAGGGGACCCATGGGCCTGGGGTCACCATGGTGCTGGAGAGAGTGGGGCTGTCCTGAGGTCAGACTCAAGACTTCTCCAGGCAGAGTGAAGTGGTACACACTAGGGATCCCAGCTACTCCGGAGGCTGAGGCAGGAGGGTCACAAGTTCCAGGCCAACCTTGTATCAAAAAAAAAAAAAGGCTCCTTCCTATGTTATTAGCCTGATCAAGGTGCTGAATAATACCACAGTGGGGGTGGGGCTCGAGCCTCAGTTTCCCCACCAGTAGCTCTCTCCCTTTTGAGGAAATCTCGTGAATGTTAAGTGAATGATAGCAACAAGAGCCTTTGCTGCCAGTGCACCAAGCTGCACAAAGGCTGCCTGGGTGTCATCCAGCGCCTTCCCTCCCCGCTCCCTATAGGCCTACTGTGTGCTGGGCTCTGGCAGACAGCAGTGAACAAGACAAAGAATGCACCCTGCCCTCACAGAATGTGTGTTCTGAGGAAGGGCCAGCGATAAACCAGCAACAAACTCTTATTATAATGTCGGGCCAGGAGAAACTTTTTTATTAAACTGGGGATTGAACCCAGGGCCTTTGCAGTGAGCTACACCCCCTACCCCCTTTAAAAAATTTTTAACATTTTGAGACAGGTCTCACTGATTTGCCCAGGCTGGGCTTGAATTTGAGACTCCTGCCTCAGCCTCCCAGTGGTGGGGTCACAAATGTGTGCCACTGTGCCCCAATGGTTATTAGTTCAAACAGAAGAATTAAGGCAAGGAGATAAGAATAAGGAGAGGAGCTGGGCATGCTTGCGCACACCTGCAATCCCAGCACTGTGAGAGGCTGAGGCAGGAGGATCACAAGTTTAAGCCCACCCTGGGTAACTTAGTGAGCTAGCAAGACCCTGTCTCAAAATAGAAAAGAAAAAAGGGCTGGGGATGCAGCTCAGTGCCAAGGGTCTGGGTTCGATCCCCAGTACCAGGGGAAAAGAGCAAGGAGGGAGTGCAAGCCAAGGGAGGCTGCTGAGCTTGGGGCATCCTGGTATTAGGTGCCCGATCTGCACTTGGAGGACAGCAGGCTGGGCCTGGGGAACCAGCCCAAGGCCACCCAGGGGGTCGCCGTCTCCATGCAGTCCCCTGCGCCCTCAGCGCCCCTGTCCCCACAGGAGTGCTCCCCCTACTCGGCCCACCTCTACGACGCCGAGGATCCGTCCACGCCCCTGCGTGTGCTGCCTGGGCTGTGCGAGGACTACTGCCTGGACATGTGGCACACATGCCGTGGCCTCCTCCGCCACCTGTCACCGGACCCCGAGCTCCGGGCGCTGGAGGGTGACCGCACCAAGCTCTGCCGCTACCTGTCCCTGGACGATGTGGACTACTGCTTCCCACGCCTTCTGGTCAACGACCAGCTCAACTCCAACCTGGGCCGTGTGGTGGCCGACGCGCGGGGCTGCCTGCAGCTGTGCCTGGAGGAGGTGGCCCACGGACTGCGCAACCCAGTGGCCATGGTGCACGCGCGGGACGGCACGCACCGCTTCTTCGTGGCTGAGCAGGTGGGGCTGGTGTGGGTCTACCTGGCCGACCGCGCGCGTCTCGAGAGGCCCTTCCTGAACATCAGCCGCGCCGTGCTCACCTCGCCCTGGGAGGGCGACGAGCGCGGCTTCCTAGGCCTGGCCTTCCACCCCCGCTTCCGCCACGCCCGCAAGCTCTACGTCTACTACTCCGTGGGCACCAACTTCCGCGAGTGGATCCGCATCAGCGAGTTCCGGGTCTCTGAGGATGATGAGAACATCGTGGACCACGGTTCCGAGAGGTGATTCCCGGGCGCGGGGCGGGGGTAGGGTCCCAGTCCACGCGTGTCCAGCACATCCCGCTCTGCTCTTAGCGCACCCAGCGAGGGGCTGGAGCCCGTGGTCCCAGGGTGGGTCCGTCTGCAACGCTGGGGTGACGGGGACCTTGTCCCCAAGGCCGTCTGCCACCAAGGCCCAGGGCTCTGCTCCAGGCCTCAAGATGGTGCCTTTCACTGGATTCTCATGAAACCCAGTGAGGTCAGAACCATCGCTTCCACGGTGTAGACGAGGAGGGGGTCGGTGCGATGCTCCCAGGGTGTAGACGGGGATGGAATCGGTATGACGCTCCTGGGGTGTAGATGGGGATGGAATCGGTATGACGTTCTGGTGGTGTAAAGGAGGATGGAATCGGTATGACGCTCCTGGGGTGTAGACGGGGATGGAATCGGTATGACGCTCCTGGGGTGTAGATGGGGATGGAATCGGTATGATGTTCTCGGGGTGTAGAGGAGCAGGTAGAGGCTGAAGAGAACTTCGGGCCTCACAGCAGGAAGCGTGGGAGTCGGAACCGCTCTGTCCGGAGCTCGCCCACAGCCGGCACCACCTGCCTGATCCTGGCCCAGTGTCACTGTCCCATCCCACCCTGTGGCTGCCCCTCTGCACCCCGCATCCTTTGACCCCGCCGGCCTGCACCCCACCGCACCCTGCACCCCGTGCCCTGCAGAGCCTTCTCCTGCTGAGCATTTGTGCCCCAGCTCTTTTCAGATGGAGCGGGAAAGGAAATCCAGGGTCTGAGGGTCCAGTGGAGAGAATCTGCCCCTGGGAATGAATTATAAGGCGGGCTGGGGACGGAAGGAAGCTGTCCTCTCTAGGCCTGGGGGGACAGAGACAAGGGTTCCGGGAGCCGAGCCTGCCCCCCAAGCTGGAACCACGCTGGGCTGTGGGTGGGGACAGGAGCCAAGAGGAGGCACGGCTGCCTGGCGACGCTGCCCTAACAGAGATGGGAGGAATGGCCTCACCGCTCAGGCTCCTGCCCCGCCTGCCCTTGGCCCAAAGGTTCAGCTAGCAAAGGAGCATGGGAAATGTAGTCTGCAGGCACTGCCCCCCTCTGCATGTAAAGACTAGGTAGGGGGAAGGTCAGAACTGTGTCTGAGAGCAGATGGGCAAACAACAGCACATTGTGTGTGTGTTTGATAAAACTGTAAAATGTTGACATCAAATATATAAAAAGGAGGAAACAAATATGCTAGCTTTGAGGGCCAATGTGGCTTTTGTCATATGGCATTAATTTTTTCTGTGAGCTTCCTAGCAGCCCGAGAAAAAAGAGAAATAATTCTCGAGACCATCAATGAGCTGGTACAGCCATTTCTCCACAAGAGACCATTTATCACGTGGACAGGACGGAGGGCCGGTGGAGGGGCAGAATAGATGTATCAACAGTGACTTTAAAAACATTAAGCCCTGATAACTGAAACTGGAACGCAAAATAGAGAGATGAACCTATTTCACAGTGGGGTTCAGCAAGGGTCCTGTGGGGGGTGCCACATACTCTAACCCAGAACCTGGCTCAACGGACTTGGCCTTTCTGTGGGGAGGTTTCTTTGCTCTGTTGGAGAGAGGGATTAGTAAACTGGGCTGGGGAGCCTCAATGACCCTTAATGACCTGGGCTGTCACCACTTGTCACTGTAGCTGACAAGCAAGCGCACGTGTAGGATGTGCTGGGCTTAACTCTGTGTGTTCAGGAGTCGGTGAGGATGGAGACCAGGATGATAATGTCACATAATTATAGGTGCAGAAGAGTAAACACCGGACCGGAACTAGAAGACTTGAGTTCCTGTCCCAGCTCTGCTGCCTTTGGGCCGTGTGACCTTGAGCAAGTCACTCAGCCTCTCTGAGCCTCCAGGTGGCCCTGGACATGATGGGGTAGCTGGTCCCTCCCAGGTCCTTGGGAAGACAAGGGCACGAAGGCTCTTTTCCACTGCAAAATGACATCCGAGAGAGAGGAGCACTTGCGGTGATCTTGTGGAAGGCTGTTTACTGGCTCGTCTTCTTTTAGGATAATCTTGGAGATCGAAGAGCCGGCCTCCAACCACAATGGGGGCCAGCTGCTCTTCGGGGATGACGGGTACCTCTACATCTTCACCGGGGACGGCGGGATGGCCGGAGACCCCTTCGGGAAGTTCGGGAATGCGCAGAACAAGTATGTGCGCTTTGGCCGCTCCACGGTGGGTTTACCCCCCAGCTCCTCACGCTCCTTGGGGTGCGGTGGCTTCTTCCTCAGCAGAGCCACGTAGGGCAGCAGAACGGGCTGGGTCCTGACTCAGCCTGCAGCGGGCGGGGCAGCTGGGCAGGTTACTCGTGGCCATGGGCTGGAGGGACTCAGAACCTCCACAAGGGCTGCGGCACAAGGAGGGAAGGGACTGCGGCAGCCAGCCGAGGGGAGAGGCGCCGGGCAGCTGGGCTTTCTAAGGCCCATCCAGCCGCAGCCTGGCCTGACCAAACGCCCTGTGCTTCGAGCACGCCTTATGTATGAGCATGTGCACACACACACGCACGCCCACACACGAGGACAGTACATACATCGCACACTCACATGTACACACACGTGCACAAATGTGAGCCAGGAGTTTCGAACCAGCCCCTTCCAGCCAAAATGACACAACCTCCCTCAGCCGGGAAAGTAAAAATAGCAAGGACGCGCTTTAACGATTCCAGTCATCGAAGTGCGAATAATCTGCGACTTGCGCCTCCCATGTGGCAGGGCGAGCGTCATCCCAGCTCTCTCACGTTTGCAATGTGTTTGGAGACGAAGCCAAGAAAACAGAAATTAAGGATTTGTAGATAACTGGGTGGAACGTAAAACATTACTTTGCTGCCATGCCGGGAGTCTTTGCCCATGGAGACCCTGAAGCCCAGGGAGAGCCGGGTGGCGCAGGGGGTGTGGCAGGAGCCCCCCAGGAGCTAGAGGCCAGCAGCAGGGGATGAGCCAGGGGGCGTCTCTTGGGGGGAGGAGCGCTTTGTTAGCGTGAACAAGGCCACCTGTGAGGCGTCTCTAGTGCTGCAAGTGCAGTGTGAGTGTGACAGGTGCACAGTTGTGTCAACGGTCACCCTGGGCCCTGCCTGGAGCGGGACCCACCAGCCCTTAAGTGGGTGCATCAGACACCAGGGCCATGTTCCTGCCATACTGACTCAAGCATATGGCAGATTTTTCCCATCTGTCCCTCTTGTCCTGTGACCAATGAATCCCGAAGCTGCTCACCCCGAGCTGTGTGGAGGTAGCGCTGCCCCCTTCTCTGCCCTCCCCAGTGCTCGCAGGTGCTGTGTTTGCCCCACTCGGCTTGGATGCCAAAGCACTCACTCCTTCGTTGGCACTTAATGCTCACCTACTGTGTGCCGCTCACCGGGCTGAGGACTGCAAGGGAACTCTAGATATACGTGCTGGTTTCCTAGTGGGGTGTGCACCCACAACCCTGGAACAGGCAGGGCCCTCTACTAGCATAATGCAGGACACCGAGGTTCCATAGAACGTCATGGCAAAGAGCCTGGGGTTAGCCCAGCCTGGGCAACTTAGCAAGACCCTGACCCCAAATAAAAACTGAGAGCTGGGCATGGTGGCACATGCTTGTAATCTTAGCATTGGGAAGGCTGAGGCAGGAAGATCGCCATGAGTTCGAGGCCAGCCTGGGCTACACTGTGAGTTCAACACCATCCTGAACTATAATAGCGAGACCCTGTCTCAAAAAACCAAATAAATAATAATAGTAAAAATGAGAAAAGGGCTGGGGATATAATTCAGTGTAGATAGAGGCCCTGGGTTTGACCCCAGCACTGTACCACCAGGAACAGAGAGACAGAGAGAGAGAGGGAGAGAAAGAGGGAAGGAGGGAGGAAGGGAGAAAAAGACACAGAGGGAGAGAGACTGGGTTTCTGGGGCCAGCTGCCTGGCTGGGCTCCAGCCGTCCCATTTACTGGCGGGTAGCAGTTCTTTGGCCTTTCCTGAGCTCAGTGGCCCGGGCTGTAAAACGGGCCCGGCCCCGGTGCTCAGCGCAGCCTGGCAGCTCCCGCCCGCCCGCAGGTCGGCGCTGCTGGGCAAGGTGCTGCGCATCGACGTGGAGCGCCCCGCGCGCGGGCCGCCCTACCGCGTGCCGCCCGACAACCCGTTCGTGGGCGACGCCGCCGCGCGCCCGGAGGTCTGGGCCCTGGGCGTGCGCAACATGTGGCGCTGCTCCTTCGACCGCGGCGACCCGGCGACCGGCGCGGGCCGCGGGCGCCTCTTCTGCGGCGATGTGGGCCAGAACAAGTTCGAGGAGGTGGACCTGGTGCAGCGCGGCCGGAACTACGGCTGGCGCGCACGTGAGGGCTTCGAGTGCTACGACCGCCAGCTGTGCGCCAACGCGTCCCTCGGTGACGTCCCCGCGCCGGCGCCCCCGGCCCGGGCTGTGCGACCCCCACTCGGCCCCCTGGGACCCCGCCTCCCCACCGGGTGTCCGCCAGCGGCCCCCTCGGGCGACCTCCCGTCCCCCCCCCCCAGCCGCCCGTGCCCAGGGACGGTTCCAAGCGCGCCGCCCCCTGCCTCTCACCCTGCTGTGCCACCTGGACGCTGCGAGCCCCTCTCTCCCGCGTCCCCGGCGCTCGCGCTGCTTCCTCGTCCTGTCTCGCATGGCCCGGGGCCGCCCACCAGACTTGAGGCGGGGCTGGGCCACTCCCCACGGCGTCCAGAGCTGACTGCCCCGGGCCACCCGTGTCTCTCCCGCCCTGCAGACGATGTGCTGCCCATTTTCGCCTACCCGCACAAACTGGGCAAGTCGGTCACGGGGGGCTACGTGTACCGGGGCTGCGAGAACCCGAACCTGAACGGCCTCTACATTTTCGGGGACTTCATGAGCGGGTAAGCTGCCCTGAGCACCCCGGGCTGCTGCATCTGCTCCCTGGGCCTGTGCTGAAGGAGCGCGCGCGCGTGTGTGTGTGTGCGTGCGCGCGCGTACATGCAGGTGCACATCTGCTCCGACCCGGGTGCCCAGGTGTGGACCAGCGAAGCACCCTTACCATCCCCTGCCCCGCCCCATCCTCGGCCTCAGGCAGCCTGCCCTGTGACAGCATCAGCGACTGCAAAGCCTGTCAGCCTCCTGGCCTCCCCTGCCCCAGGCTCCTTTCTGACGGGCAAGGCCAGAACTCCCTGGGCCACCCTGTCACTGCCCACCTACGCAGCCAGTGGCACAGGGACCTTGCTCCAAGCTCCCTTGCACGTTGGGAAACTGAGGCCAGAGAGGGCGATTGCCAATCCAAGGTCTCCCTGCGGGGAGGAGGGAGCGGGGGCAGCTGTCCAGGCCTGACTATTGCTCTGGGGCAGGGCCGGGTGTGTGGGGAGGATGGGTTGCACCCCTGGCGGGTTCTAGGGCAGGGTGGGAAGGTCAGGCTGCATCCTCAGTGGAGCATGTGGAGCCCCATGACTGCCTCGTTGCCCCCCAAAAAACCGAGGCCCAGGGAAGCCTGGTGCCTGGCGGCTCTAGAAGGCTGTGGAGCTGGGAGGGGACCTAGGCCTGGGCCCCTGGATCCTGCGTCTGTCTCCCAGCTCTTGAGGATGCCTTTCCTTGGGCCTTGGCTTTCCCGTCTGTGAAATGGGTCTAGTGAAGCCTCTGTTTTTACCCTGACCCTCCTTCCCTGGGAGCACCGAAGTTCCCTGAGTGCAGAAATTCAACTGAGTCCCCCCATGTTTCCCAGGCTCCTCTGCTGGGTCAGGCAAGAGTTGAGCCAGGGCAACAGAGGTGATGAGCACCTCGAGTCTGAGCTGGGAGTGGGAGAACCCAGCAGGTGCAGTCTGGGAGGGCCTCCCGGAGGAGTGGATTCCTGAGCAGGGCCTGACAAGCAGAGGAGGGAGTAGAGCCCAGGACGTCCAGGCTCCTGCTCTGGAGACAGCGCCTAAGGACACGCACACTCCTGCTGCTGGCCTTGCAGGCTCTGACAGGGAGGTCAGCGCTCCACAGAGCTAGGGGCCACTGCTGGCCTGAGCTGAGGGCAGGGACCAGGCTGGTCTTGTGCATCCCTGGGTCTCTCGGGCAGGTGGTCTGCAAAGATCACACCCAGCCAGCTTGCTGGACACAGAACCCTCTCAGCCATGAGGGGCCCACACTTGGCTTAGTGCTTGGTCATCCCTGTCCTGAACCCTTAATCATTTCTGGACAGGTGCATGCGCATTTTGCACTGACCCTGCGAGTGAGGTGTGGTCCTGGAGTGGGTGGATGGATGGAGGATGGGTGGAGGCTGGGCACGCCCTTGAAGCTCCTCTTCCCTTGTGGGCGTCTCATGTCCCTCCGCGAGAACCTGGGGACAGGCCAGTGGCAGTACAGCGAGATCTGCATGGGCCGCGGACGGACCTGCGCCTTCCCGGGGCTCATCAACAACTACTACCCACACATCATCTCCTTCGCCGAGGACGAGGCTGGTGAGCACTTTCAGGACCTTGGGCTGACTGGGCCTGGCCTGGTTCCCTCACTGTCAGAGGGTCCGGCCTGTGATGTGACAGCTGGACTGGCCAGCAAACCCGTAGTGACCTTTGCCCCAGGGAGGGACGAGTGCCGTGCCCTCAGGCAAGGCCCGGTGCTGCCACTTCACTTCCGCAGGGTCGCTTCGAGGGAGACAGGGATAGTGGTAACAAACATACCTGGGCCATTCCTTGAAGTCACGCTGTCATTTCAAAGTGGGGGACGCAGCCGGCTTGCCTGTGGGTGCGCCCCACATCCAGGCACTTGTGCTTTCAGTACAGGAGCAGGGCGGGGGTGGGGGAGAGGGTCCCAAGCCAGCCTCTGCCTTTGTGCTTGGCCTGGGATTGTTCCCTGATGAAAGCCCATGGCCCCCAGCAGGCCCTGCTGCATGCTTGTTGGGGTTTCTAGGCAACACCCACTGGGGCCTTTGGAGGGGTGTCCCTGACAGGGCCCGGTGCCCAGAGCCCCCAGGGCGAGTCTGGGAAACCTTTGCTGAGCTGACACCATCCTCCCCCCACAGAGTCCCGTGTCCACTGGGCCTGCGACGGCCCTTTCTGTTGGCCTGCAGGGTACGAAAGTGTTTCAGAAGCAGGGTCCCTCCCTCCTCACCCAGATGCGGGCTGGAAGGAAGGCGCAGCTCTGGGGGGCTCTTCCTCAGTCCCCTGAGGGAGGCAGAGTGATAGAAATCCAGGCGGCAGTGCCTGTGAGCTGCCTGCCTAGGGACAGCGCTGGGCCCTGGAAGGTCCCAGTGTGTCCTGGGGTCGGAGAAAGACTGGGCTCCAACTCCCTGCTCCAGCTTCTGCTTGTCTAGTTCAGACACTTGCAAACTGCTAATCAGGGCCCACTGCCAGCCCAAGGTCCTCCAGGGACGGTCCACACCCTGAGACCCACGTGGCCTCGGGTGGGTTTGGCAGCGTGAGCGGAGTCGGTCCCCTCGCAAGCACAGGTGCCAGAGCCGACTCTCAGCCTGGGAGCCGGCCGCTCTGATCCTGTCTGCCACACCTGGGGAACTGGGGCTGTTCATGCCCAGTGACGAGGGTGGGCACTGGGCCCTGGGTACAGGTGAAGACAATGGAGAAGGGCACTGGGGCTGAGGGAGCAGTGTGTGGAGTGTAAGTAGGGGTGGCACCCAGAAAGCAGCTGGAGAAGGAAGTGGGTGGCCCAGAGGTGCCTGGCAAAGCCGTGGGTGCCCCTGTGGATTCTCCACCCCAGTCACACACTGCCCGCCACGGGCCTTCCCTCTGCAGAATTCCCGGGGTTTCTCCTGTCCCCTGCTTCTCAGACGCCACCCCCACGCAGCCCTCCCTGACTGTACCATTCCCAGGGCCGGGCTGCCCTCACTGCCCGCCTGCGTCATCTCAGGCTCTCCTTGGGGAACCCCCTCCTCCCCCAGACCTGGGGCCCTCTCTGCTGTCCACTTACGGGATGCAGGTCTCAGTGTGGTGGAACCATCCCCTCGGGCTCCTGCCTGGGTCCTGTGTTGCAGTGGGGCAGCAGACTGCTGAGCTCCGGGCTTGGCTTAACCGTTCACAGCTGTGGGACTTTGACACACTGCCCGCCCTCTCTGAGCCTCTGCTTTCCCATCTGTAAGGTGGGAACACTGGAGCCTGTTTCCTGGGCTTGGGCACCTGTGGCAGTAGGAGTTGGGGGTAGGATGAGACAGGAAGAACAGGGACAGGGAGAGTGGCCGCCCTGGGAGGTGGAGGAAAAGGCTCCCTGTGGGGCCATCACTGAACTGCCAGAAGTGCCCTGGGGCAAGTGGAGGGCAGTGCCTTGTGCCCCTGCCTGGGAGGTGCCTGCTGGTCAGTGGAGATGCCCAAACCCAGGTAATGACAGCAATAATCACTAGTACTGACTGAGCACTAGTACTGACTAAGCACTGGTACTGACTGAACACTAGTACTGACTGAGCACTGGTACTGACTAAGCACTGGTACTGACTGAGCACTGGTACTGACTGAGTACTGGTACTGACTGAGCACCTCCCTCTGCTCCTTCAATCTTAGAGTGGGCCTCAGGAGCGACGCCCGTTTTAAAGACAGGAAGCTGAGGCTCCAAGAGCCATGGTGGGGTGCCGCAGCCCCCATTCCTGCCCCAAGGTGTTTGGTGCTGGGCATGAGCCCAGGCAGGGGTCACCAGGAAGGAGCAGGTGTGGAGGTTGGGGCCTGGGCGGGCTGGGGACGGAGCTGCAGAGGCCCTGTGGGCTTGTGTAGACAGCCCTCCCAGCCTCAGTCTCCACGTCTGGGGACCGGACCTAAGGTGGTCCTGGCACGCCGAGATTGGGTCAGTCTCCGAGCAGGGAAGCTGGTGTGGGGCGGGGTGGCCTGGGCCTACGTGTGCCACAGCCTTCTCACTGTTGCCCTGTCCACTGTGAAGGGGAGCTGTACTTCATGTCCACGGGCGTGCCGAGTGCCACAGCGGCCCATGGCGTCATCTACAAAGTGATTGACCCGTCCCGGTGAGTCCCTGGCATAGTCGGCCCTGGGGAGGTGCAGGTCTGGGCGCAAGATGGGGTCTGCCTGGCCTGCCCACCTCCCAGGCATCTGACTGGCATGCCCCTCATCCCTCAGTTCCTGGGGTGCCCCATCCCTTGTCCTCCAGCCCCTGACTGGCCTCCGGAGACACCCCAGACCCCCTGGTCTCCATGTCCCTGGGGCTGCCAGCTGGGTCCCATTGGCCGTCGCAGTCCCTCCTGCCATCTCCTTGGGCTTCCCTCCCGGGGGCGAGGCCACTGCCTGGGCTGCTTCCGGGCAGAGCTCATTGATTCTCAGTGCCCATTTACCAGGGCAGAAATGAGCACAAAGATGTGAAGTCCTGGGCTGGGGGCCCATTCAGGGCTGGAGCTGCAGCGAGCACAGGCGGCTGGCATCAGAGCCCCGCCCTACCTCAGGCTGTGAGCCGCTACCCACCAGCCTCCCCGACACAGCTGCCCCTCTGGCCCATCTGGTTGTCTCTCAGCTCTCAGATTTGGGATCTTCCCGCTACACAACTGTCCCCCACCGTCTGGGAGTCTCAGGACCAGCTGTGTCTCTTTACCTCTGCGCAGGCCCTGGGATGGCCCGGAGCAGGGACTCAGGAATGTGGACGAATGAATGAATGATCATTTTTCTAAACTCCTTCCCAGCCCTTCTTGGCTGACTTCCCCACCAGGCTGTACACATTCACAGCTGGAGTGGGCACCGCTGTGTTCACCCAGCACAACGCCCACAGCGGCCCTCCAAGCGTCATTCATGTTTGGCAGAGCTGGGAAGACCCCACTGCACCCAGTTGCCCTAAACTTGGAGACACACTAGGTGTAGAAAAACCCTTAAACACCCAAGGCTCTTGAAAATTTTTTTTTTAGTTTGTAATAGTTTTTTTTTTTTTTTTAATGCGGGTACCGGGAGTCAAACTGAGGACCTCGCACTTGCCAGGCAGGCGCTTATGCCGCTGAGCTACATCACCAGCCCTGTAATAGTTTTAGGTAAACAGATAGGTTGCAAAAAAATACTCCACACCCAGCATCCTCTGATATTAACATCTCATCACAAAACATTTGCCACAATTAGTGAACTAAAATGGGTACATTACTATGAACTAAACCCTTTGTTGTTGTTGTTGTTGGTGGTGGTGGTGGTTTGTTTTGAGACAGGGTCTCACTGTGTAGTTCAGGCTGGCCTCAAACTCTTGGCAATCCTCCTGCCTCAGCCTCCTGAGTGCTGGGATTACAGACGTGCATCACCACGTCCAGCTGCCTTTCAGTCTTTTTAAAAGTATTGTGGTTGTTCCCTCCTGTCCTTTTTATTTATTCTAGGATCCCATCCAGGATCCCACATTACATTTCGTCATTGTGTCTCCTCAGCTTCCTCTGGTCTCTCTCTGCGACAGTGTCTCACATTTTCCTTGTTTACCAAATTGTTTTTTTTTTAATAGTAAAAAGTACAAATATATTAAATAACAACCTAATTGTTTATCAAGAAAAACATAAGCACCTCTCCTTCCGTCCCTCCCTTCTGGTCTCCCTGAGGTCCCACTGTCACTCTCCATGGGTGCCAGGCCTCGAGTCCTGTCACTTGGACCACACACAAACTCTGCATCCTTCATTCATTCCCTCCCTGTTTTGTATAAACTTTTCCATGTCGCAACCTTCCCCTCAAAGGGAACTTTTTGCTGAGTCACTGAGCCATAAATGCCTTACCCATTCCTTGGAATTTGAGGTTATTTCCATTTTTTCTTTTCCAAAGAATGCTTCTGTAAGGAAATAGCGCATATGTCAAGCACCTGATCCCTGCCAGCTGTTGTTGTGAATGCATCTCCCTCTTAGCTCATTGTCCCCCGGATGGAGAGAGGGGCCCGAGGAGACTCCAGGGCTTCTCGTGCCCAGGTCTAGGCTTGAGGCCATCACTGTGGCTTCAAGAGGCCAGTATGCCCAGCTGGGTTTCTTTGCCTTTGGGAAAAAAGCCCACATCCCTTCCCATCTGGAGGCCACCCCACATCACGTGGCCGCTCCCACTCCGAGCTGACGCAGTCCTATTGAAGTGCTGGGCCCTGTGAGCCAGGCTGGGAACAGTTCGGTCCCATTCAAAGAACCTTAGATTGATAGCCAAAAACTAATTAAAATGGGATCCCGTTCCTTCCTTGTGCCCCCCCCAAAGGATGTCAACGGAGGCTGGTTCACACCCTGGCAGCCCTTCTTACACTCTTTTCTCTGGCAGTTCTCTCAAGCCCAGCCCCCAGCTCTGCCCTGGCCTAGGGCTCCCTGCCCACAGCTCCCAGCTTGTCTGCCCACTTTCTACTTTAGCCAGCCTTACCCTTTTCCAGCCATTGCAGAAACCCAGGAGAGAGAGGCCCTCCTTAAAGCCAGGGGTTGGAGGGCGAGGGTGGGGGCAGGAATCTGTGCGGTTCTGGGAGTGGGCTGAACCAGAGGTGTGTGGGAGCTCGTGGCCATGGTGTAGCACCAGCATAGGCTGAGCGGGCATGGGGCTGGTGTAGGACCTGCATGTCCCAGAGCTGGGCCCTTTCTTAGGATCTCGTGGGCCTGGAGTGGGCAAGGGTGCCACAGGGCCACCTGTCACTCCCATTCTGGTCCACGCCTCCCCAGCCCTTCCCTCCCTGACCCGCTATAGGGGAGGGTGGGTGTCAGGGACATAGGGTGGGCCCCCGGGTGAGACTTACAACCTCTTCTGTATCATTGGCAGACGAGCGCCACCTGGTAAGTGTCAGATCCACCCTGCCCCAGTGAGAGTGAGGAGCCGCCTCATCCCCTTCGTGCCCAAAGAAAGTAAGTGCCATTGAGGGGTTCACTGGGGGGAGAGGGCTCCCACAGTGGCCCCCTGCTCCTCCTCCAGCCAGGCTCGGGCCCTTCCTTGGCCCCTGGGCCCAGAACCATACCTGGCACACATTTGACACTTAGTTAAGGCAGTTGGAAGTGCATCTAACATGAGCCTTGCTAGATTGGCCATGACTCAAACCAGGTCCTAGCCTGTGGGCAGGTGTCTGCCAGGGGCTGCTGGCCTCAAGGAGGGCACAGCAAGGGGAGGAAAAACCGTGCCCAGAAAGGAGCACTCAGAGTTCTTGGGAGGGACTGACAGAGGATGTCTGTGTTGAACAAGGCAGACTGAACTACTGGGGTTGGGGCCACTAAGTCCATGCCTCTACCCACTGTCTGTCCGTGTGTATTAGGGTTTCCGTTGCTGAGATACAGTACCCAACACCCACAGCTTAAAATAAGAGTGGTTTAATTTGGCTCATGGTTCAGGAGATTCAGTTCATGGTTGGCTGCCTCTAAGGTGGAAATATCATGGTGGAAGGGCATGGTGGAGGAAAGCTGCTCACCCCATTGCAGCCAGAGCTCAAAGGCAGACCCCAAGTGACACTTCCATTCCCACCAGACCCTGCCTCCCCATAGCACATTTAGCTATGAACTATCCATGGATGAATCCACTGAGGAGTATAGCATGGCTGTGATCTAATCACTTTCCAAAAGCTGCACTTCTGAATGCATGAGACTTCTGGGGAGCATTCTAGATCTAAACCACAACACCATGCATCCATCCACCCACCCTTCCTTCCATCCACCCATCATTCATCTATACATCCACTCACTCACCCACTGCACCCCCCATCCATCCATCCATCCATCCGCCAACCCACCCGCCCATCCACCCATCCATCACCATCACCACCACATGCTTCGCACACATGGGACACAGACCCTGAGAAAGATGGCTATGGTCCTTGCTTTCTCAGGTTGTTACATGTAATCTTCCAGCTTGAAAATATTGACAACTGGTTTACAATTTTAAGAGCTACTGTGTGGGCCTCAGGAACTATTTTCACAGGCCCAGTGTGCCCGCAGGTCACTGGGTTGGGGGAGGTGAGCACCTGGGCAGGAGGGTCCAGCTCCTGCCCTAGCCCTGAGGAAGGGATGCCAGGCAGAGGCAGGCAGGGGAGGGAGGCAGCGTTTCAGAGGGTACTGCTGGCTGCAGTTGGTTTTGGGCGTGGCAGGTTCTCCATTCACTCACTCAGCAGTGCTGGCACTTGTGTTTGTCACCAGCTCTGTGCTGGAGGCTGAGCCACAGGGAGAGGACAGACCAGCCCCGTCCTGGCTGGGGCAGACTGAGAAGTGCTTTAGTGTTCCAGGCCCTGTGGGGTTCCAGCCAGGGCAGCGGCGGGGGTTCCTGGGGCCTGGAGAGAAGAGGAAGGAGTGCCGTGGGGCAGGGTGGGGGACTGGGTTAGGGCAGGTCAGGGAGTCCGGGTAGAGGAGCAGCGGGGTCTGCAGTGGGACAGGCAAGGCCCTGTGGGTGGAGTGGAGCCCCTGTGTGGCACTGCGCCCGCACCCTGGCCTGCACTTGGCCGTGTTCCGAGAGGCTTTCAAAGTGGGATAGGGACTCAAAAGGATTTGGGCTGGTGGCCTCAGGACGCCCCCATCGGAAGTGATTAGCCTGGGGGTCAGCCCTCCTCTGAGGCCGTCACAAAGGGCAGAGGCCAGGGCCTGGCATGGCACCTGCGTGGGTGCGGCTGGACAGAGTGCGGGCCTGATGCACAGAGGTTCATCCCTGTGGGTGACGTGGGCCAGACGTGTCCACACGGCCTCCAGGCACAGAGCGAATCACCCAGCCCAACGCACCAGCACCTGCTGTGCCCAGGCCCCGGGTTGGGGATACACAGGGTGCCCCGCCTGCCCCTCTTCCCCCGTCAGCTCTGATCAGTGTGGGCGTGGCCATGCCCCTGAGAGCGGCATCCTGCCTGCCCGCTGTGACAGGTGTCAGGGCCAGCACCTGGGAGCCTGGAGGAGAGAGTCCCCCTGACCACAGTGGTCCCTGAAGGTCCGGTTCCCATCCTGCTGGCCAGGACCACCTTGGATGCTTATTTCTTGCCCACGGTGGCCTCTCACCCCCCAAACCAACGAGTGAATGAAAAGAGGGCGCTTTGCTCTCAGAAGCCTTTTGGACAGAGTGGGGCTGTCTCCTCCACAGCCTGTGGACCCCAGGAGCCAGGGCTGGAGGTGGGGCGACCCAGCATCTAAGCAGCTTCCAGGACTGTTTGCTAAGTGGCTGAAGAAGCGCCTGGCACCCAGCCCCAGGCAGGCATCATAAAGGCCCAGGGTGACCAGAGAAGGTCCCATGCTGCTCTAAGAGGCTCCCTGTCTTCAGGGTCCCAGTGGGGGGCAGATGGAGGACATCTTTCCCTGGGGTCCGCCTTCCTGCACAGGCTGGGGGGGTCGCAGGGATGGGGAGATGAGCGGGGCCGGGCAGCCGGGGTCCCTCTGCCCACTTGCACTTCCTCCTCACAGAGTTCATCTGGACCCCGGAGAGCACCCGGAGCCCCACAGTGCGTGCGCCCACCAAGGCGCCTCGCCACAGCCACCCCACGGCCCCTCCACGTGTGCCCACCCCACGGCCTGCCCGACCCACCCGGCGGCCGACCCGGCCGACCCGGCGGCCAGGAGGCCGGAGGGGCAGCGGGCGACGGCGCGGACGGCTGAGCACAGCTGGCCCGGTGCCCTCAGACGGCGCGGTGCGCCTGGTGCGGCCCATAGGCCTAAGCCCCGGCCGCGGCCGCGTGGAGGTGTTCGTGGGTGGGCTCTGGGGCACGGTGTGCGACGATGCTTGGGACGCCAAGGCCGCTGCTGTCGTGTGTCGCCAGCTGGGCTTTGCCCAAGCCGTGCGTGCGGCGAAGCGCGCTGAGTTTGGCGAGGGCCTCACGCTGCCCATCCTGCTGGACGACGTGCGCTGCTCAGGCTCCGAGCGCACCCTGCTGCAGTGCACGCACGCGGGTGTGGGCACACACAACTGCGGGCATGAGGAGGACGCAGGCGTCGTGTGCAGCCACCAAGACCCAGATTTGTAGGCAAAGCCCCGCTGCGTGGTGGAGCCGCCCCGCTTGAACCCTTCCGTCCCGTGCACCTGGCTCTGCGCTGAGTCCCTTGGCGGTGGCTGGCGTGGGTGTGCCCAAGAGGTGGTCCCTCTGTGCGCTTATGTGCGGTGCACGTGTGTCCTGCGTGCCCTTCCCCGCGTGCCTTCTGCAGACCTCGCGCCAGTGCTTGTGTTAGGGCAGCGTGGCCTCTTTTTACCTCCCAGCATCCTGGAAGCAGCAGGAGCGCAGTCTGGCCCTGGAACCCCGAGGAGAGCGGGTGGCCAGCCTTCAGGGTCAGACATGGCCCCTGGCAGGGAGAACAGAGACACAGCTGGCAGATTGGGGCAGGGGCCAGGCCTGCCCTGCCCGGGACAGGAGTGGAAGGTGCCGCACGGGCTGTGCAGCATGACCCGGGAACACAGTCCGGGGCACTGGAGAGAGCAGGAAGGCGTCCCTGGAGCAGAGAGAAGCCAGGTTGCCCCATGGCTATGACTGCCCACCAGAGGGTCAGGCTGCCCAGGAGGAAACCAGCGCCCACCAGGGAACAGCTGGCTGGAGTGCTGGAGGTCTCTAAGGCCACCTGCCAGTGATGCCTCCTGGTTCCCTAGACCTCGCTGTCATGCTGAGCCTGTGTAAGCCCCTTCAGCAGCTGGGCAGAGCTTCCAGCAGCCTCACCAGCGCCCATGGGCATGGGTGCCTCCCCACCTTCAAGGCCATGTTGGCACCACTGGGACCACCTCTCTCACCTCTATCCCCACCCCCGTTCTGGAATCCCAAGGATCCTCTGATTCCTGCAGCCCCACCTAGGGGCCACCAGGCTCTGGGTCCAGTGAGACCATGGCATTGTCATCAGGGGTGTGCCAACAATGTGACTGTTTGCCAACCCCCTCCAGTCTCTTCTCTGCCCCCACCCCCCTCCGGCCTGGGAGCTGGGGTGCAAGGCGAGGGGTGGGGGGAGAAGGCGGCCAGGCCTGCCACTCCGTTTTGCTTACTGGCAAAAGTTCCCTGGCTCATGAGGTCCTTGGCCCAGGCCCTGAGCCAGACCACGGGGGACTTAAGGACAGCGGGGCCCAGGTAGGCAGGTGAGCGGGCAGGTCCTGTGTAACAGGTGGTGACAGTTGCCTGGGTGTTGAGGCCCTGCCTGCATGGAGTTCTGGGTTTAGCTGGCAGTGGGGCAGTGAGCCTGGTGCAGACCTAGTGCGGAAAAGCTTGGGGGTCATCCTCGACCAAAATTTGAGGTTGGGAGCTCTTGGCTGTCGACAGTTGATTGAGCCATTACAGAAATGAAAGGACAAAGACCAGGGTGTGGGAGAAAGCTGCGCAGCTGCTAGCAAGAGGCTCGTGGCAGCTGAGCTGTGTCCTCTGCCCAGTGACCAGGCATCCTCCTGCAGCGCCACTCAGGGAGCATGGCACGGGGGCAGTTTGCACTGATAGATGCCGTGGGGTGACCCGAGGGAGCAGCGCAGTTTGGGGATTGTGGGCTGGGCACTAAATGAGCATACTAGCTGCTGCAGGACCCCTTGAGCCTGGGAGTGACAAGGTCCTTTTTCAAGTTGATGGCATTGGCACGCGGTGCCCTGCAAGCTGCGGGCAGGGTCAAGCGTCCCACAAACATGCCACATTTGTTCACTGATGAAATCCTCTACCTCCTCCCTTCTCCATTTTTGGGCTCATCTTCATTTAAATGGGGACTTCTTGTCACCCTCCTGGCTCTGCATGTCTCTGTGCTCACGCGGGTTGGTGGGATCCAGCCCCTGCGGCCTGTCTGTCCCCTAGCACTTCATGTGGAGGTCACCATTAGCACTGCCATAGAGTGTGACCCAGGTGCGGGGCTCGGTTGTAAGGACCAAACAGCATGGGTCAACTCAATCCTCAGGAATCACAGCAGGGGAACTGAGGTGCACAGAGGTTAAATAGCCAGCCAAGGAGGGGAGAGGCCAAGCCTGAACAGGAGCTGCATCTGCTCTGGAGTGGGCTTCCTGCTAACCCACATGCTGCTGCACCTGAGGAGGCGTGGCCACGACCCGGGGGCCCTACCCAGCTCGGCTGCCTGCCTGGGGAAAGCAGATGGTGACCCCGTGGGCCTCTCCTGCCCTCCTGCCCCTCAGGGCCTCCAGCTGCCTGGGGGTGGTTGCGTGGCATCTTCTGGGAGGCAGGAACATCCTGGATAGTGCTAGAGCTAGCAGGGCCCTTGGGAGGTGACTGTTCCTGCCACAGAGCAGGTGGGTGGTTCCTCAGCACAGTGACCCCCCTCACCAGCCCTGGCAGCTGTCCATACAGAGCTCTGGGCGACGCAGACAGCCCCTCTGCCCTCTGGATAGTGTGCCTTCCAGGCAAGGTGCTTCCCCTCCCCATTCTTTTGTTCTGTGTTGTTTTGTTTTTGAGACAAGTTTTCACTATGAGACAAGGCTGGCCTTGAACTCACTATGTAGCCCAGACTGGCTTCAAATTTGCAGTGATCCTCCTGCCTCATCCTCCCATGTGCTGGAATTACAGCCATGTGCCACCATGCCCAGCTTTTCCCATATTTCCAGACTACCTTTTGGGCCTCAAAGAAGCTTGGCTGGGGCCTGACATCTCAGAAGGTGAGGACAGAGTCACCCACCACTGTCCCACCCACTCCATCTTATAGATGTGGAAGCAGAGGCCCAGGGAGGTTTTCACGAGCCAGATGTCACACAGCCAGTATTCATATTTGCATCTAGGCCGTCCACTCCGGAGCCTCAGCTGCTGTCCCAAGCTGGAGCTTGTGGGGGTGCAGATAGGGACACAGGCTCGGAGGAGCTGAACCCCATCCCTGCAGCCAGGGCACATGCATGGTGACCCTGCCCTTCTCTTCCAGTTTGCTGCCCATCAGCAGCTGGGTGGGGGGTACGGGTCCCCACAGTGTGAGAGCTTAGCTATGGTCCTCTGGGCCCACTGCTGCAGGGACCCAGTGCGCAGGACTCATCTTGGCTCCAGCTGCAGAAGCAACATGCTGGGTCCCCAAGGAAACCTTGCTTGTTCCTTCATCTGTGTCCCCTGACCCCCAGCTGGGTCACAGCCTGGGTGGTTACCCCTGTCCTCTGACAATAAGAAAGTCCCTCTGCCCTGGCAGCCCTGACAGCCACAAGCAGCAGGAATCCTCCAGCTGCCCAAGGGACCTCGTGCTTGCAGATATGTGGCTGGGAGGTTGGCTGAAAGTTCAAGGAGGCTGGAGCCCAGGTTTCAGTTCTGGCCACGTGACCTTGGGGTGCTCATTTACCCTCGCAGTGGGACCAGCAGGGTTGCTGGACAAAAAAATGATAAAGCATGACAAAAGTGCTCGGTACGTGTCAGGTGCTTCCTGGAAGGAAAGCACAGCACCAGGCTGGTGGCATCCACGATGGCAGCTGCCAACTGTGCAAGACAGAGTGGGGACAGGCGTGCCACCTGGAGAACCAGCTTTTATTGGGCACCGACTGCATACTATGAGCAGCCCAACACCAGTGTCGCTTTTTCTCAGCCCGGGGGGGGGGACGTATCGGAGGTCTGACCGCCGTGCCTGGTCCTCCTCCACTGGGCTCCCTCGCCATCCTGCCAGGCCCCCAAACACTGCAGCCTCCTCTACTGCGCCTCCCGACCCCACCGATGCTGTTGGCCAAGGGCCGGACTCTGGAGTCGCCGTGCATACCACTGCTGTCCAGTAGGGGCATAACATTTGCTACTCTAGCAATGAAAATGTTTCCAGAAGCCATGTGAAAAAGTAAAAAGACACAACTGAAAGTGATTTTAACTGTATTTTATTTAACCCAACATATTTAAAATTTATTTTAACAATATTTAAAAATCAGTAACAGGGCCGGTGAGATGGCTCAGCGGCTTAAGCGCCTGCCTTGCAAGCGCGAGGGCCCGAGTTCGACTCCCGGAACCCACATACGAAAAAGGGGCCGGTGATATCGCTCAGTGGCACGGGTGCCTGTTGGCGCGCGAGGTCCTGAGGTCATCCCCCTGGTACCCACAAAAAAAAAAAAAAAATCAGTAACAAAATCAGTTTTTTGTTTTACTTTTCTAGATATTAAATTCATGAAATCTGGTATTTTATGCACAGACAGCATCCCGACTTGAGCTAGCAGCCTTTCAAGCGCTCAGGGGCCACATGTGGCCAGTGGCTGCCAAGTTGGACCACAGGGCATGTGGTGGCCCGGTACCTCCGGGCAGCGCCCTCTGCTGGCGGCTGGCAGTGCTGCCTGCCCCGGAAAAGGGCCCTGAGCCCCGGGGCGGGGGCCTCGGTGTTCAGCCTGTGTCCCCCAATTGATCGCACCTCATTTGGGAGCATCAAATGAGAGGGCAATAGGACAGAGTGGCTGTGGCATCGGGGATTCGCCCCAGTTGGGGACAGAGGCTGCTCTGGACAGAAATGCTGGGGTGAGCTGTGGTCACGCCCGATGCTCCCGCGAATATTAACGCTGACCCGTCTGCTTCGCCCTGGCTGGACAGGCTCACGCTGGCCACCTTACCCGGATGCTGCTCCGTGCCCGCATCCTGTGGGCCCCAGCCTGTGCACAGAGCTGTTCAGGACCTGATCCTGCCCCCAGTGGCCCAGAGAGACAAACCCACACAAAGGGGCTCCACACAGCCCGAGGAACTTGGTACTAACCGTAGTCACATCACTCTTTTCTAGCTGATCACCCTACCTCAGTGAGATCATGCAGGAAGTCTGCGCTCTCCCAGCAGCCTCAATCTCCCTCTATAGTGCCCCCAAGCCCTGGGGACCCTGTGACCTCACCAGCCTGTCTCCGGCGCGTGCCTGCGGCTGCTCTCGCGCCACACAGGGGCGCCATGGCAAACCCGAGTCCCTCGCCGGTCCAGGTGTCTGCAGGGGGACGGACGCCTGGCAGCAGGACCTGCGCGGAGGGATCCACTGCTGTCCCTTTGGGTGCCCTCCTGGGGACAGGAATCGGGGACTCAAAATCCCAGAGTTGGCCTCCTCTGTCATACTGGGTGGAGAGGCAGGTTGCAACAGGGAGAGAAGCCTTGGCTGTTTCGCAGTGACCCTCTGCCCACTCCACACCTCCGGCCTCACTCCTCCGGACCTGGGTCCACACCTCAGACCAGGGCTGCCCTGGGTCGGGGAGGCTCCGGTGGCGCCCGAGTGAGCATTCATCCTCAAGCCCAGGCCTCCCGTGTCCCGCAGGGTCCTCGTCCCCCGCCTGTGGCTCCTCTGCGTGGACAGGCTGGCAAGGGAGGCGCCGCGGGACACCACTGGGAAAGCTCTGGGGATCGAGGGTTCCTGGGAGAGGTCTGGGAACGGCCGGCTTAACTTGGGAATCTGATGGCTGGGATGGGGGAAAGGAAGGAGCCTAGGACCGCGCGCGAGGATTCACCGTTATTTAGAGGCGCCAAAGGGGCGGAGCCAGCAGGCAGCATGGGATGAAGATTCAGGGTTGCCAGGGACAACGCGTTCTGGGCGGGGCTGGCATCGGGGCGGAGCTTGAGCCAGAGGCGGGGGTGGGGCGGGGCCTGAGGCAGAAGGGAAGTTGTGATTGGCGGAGACTACCCAATCTGGGTGGGGCTAGGTGGAGGTTGGGGCGGGGCATGTCCCGGGGCGGGGCCGAGTGAGGGCGGGTCCTAAGCACAGGAGCCGGAGGCGGACACGTGGTTGGCGGGGACCGCACGGCCGGGGAGGGGTCGAGCTGGCGGGGGCGGAGCCGAGCGGGCGGGGGCGGTGCTGGGTTGCGCGGGGCCTGGGGCCCAGGCGGCGCGCGGCGCTGACAGCTGAGTCGGCTCGCGGCCTCCCGCCCCCTCGGCTCCCGGCGCCGACCCCGGCCGGGCCTGGCCCACAGCCATGAGCCCCGGGCTGCTGCTGCTCGGCAGCGCCGTGCTGCTCGCCTTCGGCCTCTGCTGCACCTTCGTGCACCGCGCTCGCAGCCGCTACGAGCACATCCCCGGGCCGCCGCGGCCCAGGTGCGCGGGGGTGGGGGGGGGGCCGGCGGGGCGCCGGGCCGGGGCGGGGGCCGCGGGGGCCGGGGGCAGCCTCGACTCGGCGGCCGCATGCCCGGGGCCGGGGGCGCTCACTATTCTTAGCAGCGATTACTCACCGCCGCCGCAGCTGCGGGGCTGGGCCCCGCAGCCGCGACGACAGTGACAGCCCTGCCAGGTAGGCGCTATTGTCACCCCATCGTTCAGACTCGGAGACTGAGGCGCGCGGAGGCGAAGTCACCTGCCCAAGGTCACTCGGTCGGTGAGCCCGGATTCCACTCCGGGTCTGCCTGCCTCGGAAGGGGTGCTCTTAACTTTGGGACATGGACAGGGCCAACCGGTCAAAGTACAGAGTGCCCCGATGCGGGTCGCATTCCGGTGTGTCTGTCTCGTGTCTGTCCTGGGATGCCCATATGTCGCCTCAGCGCTTCCAGTCCGTTCTTGGACCCTATCCAGCGCCCCCTCCCGGTTAGAGTAGATGTGGCTTTCAGGTCCCTGTGCAGAGGGCTTCCTGTCACTTTGGAGCTAGAAAACCGAGTTCCAAATTAAGTCCACGGCAGGGCCAGCAAGGCCCCTGCTGAGTCTCAGAGCCAAGCAGGACCTATACGATCCTCCTCCTGCTTCCTCTGCCCCTCCCCCCCGCCACCCTGTCCCCATTCCCCTTTCCCAAGCCCGGGAACAGCAGCTTCTTCCTCTGCTCACATTAAACAGGTCTCCCCAGCCCCCAGCCCCAAGCTCCTCCGGGGCCATCACCCTGAAGTCCCCTTCTGCCCACCTGTTGCCTGTCTGTGCACCTGTTGCCTGTGTCTTCTGCTTTAGAATGTGAGCCCCGGAGGGCAGGGACGCTGTGTGAGCTCATGGATCCCCAGTACCTGGCATGTTGCAGCTACTCAATAAATATCTGTTGAATGAGTGAATAAACAACATATTAGACACACTTTTTAAAACCTCAGTCATGAACATTCTAGAATGTGTCCATGTCCAGCCCAAGCCAGAGGTGCTGACGTTAGAAGCTTGGACTCCTGTTAGATGAGGTTGGTGATGATGCCTGTGGCTGGTGCTCCCAGGAGGCAACAGGTCTCCTGCAAGCTCTCCACCCTCCCTGTAGCCTCTCCTACCTTGGGGTCAACCCAGGGCTCCTCGTTCCTTGCCTAGCAGCCCTGCTTCACTCTGCACCTCTATGGCCTTCCAGGCCTGGCTCAGAGTCCTCTTGCTCAACCCCTGAATATATTATATTCATTTTATAAACCCCTACCTACGTCACTGAGTAAATTTTTCTTCACAGCATACTGGTAACTGGGTAATTATTTGTGCAACCTCTTGTTAAGTGTCTGTCTCATCCACTGCTGTACCCTCGGCTCTAGCACGGCAGCACCTGGGCCATGCACAGTAGGAACCCAAAGAACCCAGACTCCCCCAGGAGCTCCGCCAGGTACCTGCTCACCCTCCCTGGTTTCAAATCCTTCACCACAGGTTGGAATTGAATGGGTTCAGTACTTGTTCTTATGAGCCTCATCATTCCTCATCCTTCTCATAAACCCAAGAGCTTCCGAGATTGCAGACCCGCACAGGTCTGTCTGAAAAAGAAACTCAATCAATCCCCTTTCCCTACATCTTTTCTAAAAAGTTGAGCTATAACTTGCAGGCTGCAAAATTTACCCTTTTAAAGTGTCCAATTCCATGGTTTTTCGTAGAGTCACCAAGTTATACAACCATTCCCACAAATTCCAGAAAGGTTCCATCATTCCATGAGGAAACTCAGACCCATTGGCCACCTCTCCTCATCCCACACCCCACAGCCGGAGAACTAATCTGCATTCTGTCACCGTGGATGTGCCCCCTGTCCCCTGGACATTTTGTAGAAATGGAATCACACAGTATGTGACCGTTAGTGTCTGGCTTCTTTCACTTAGCATAATACTTCAGGGCGCATCTATGTAGCAGCATGTGCCCATATTTTTCCCTTTCCATGGCTGAAGTTTCCCCATCTCTGTCCCACAGAGTCTGCCTGTGACCTCGAGGTTTGTGGGAGTAGGTGGAGGAGAGGCAGAAGGCTGATTATAATCACAGTTGGGCTCTTTATTCTAGGGAGGTGAACTGAACAATGAGTATGTAAAAAGACTTTGAATTAAAACTTGGTTGATGGTCAAATATTAAACTGAACCAAGTGTAAGCTTTGGAACCTCTTCTAGCACAAAACAGCTGCTTTGGCATTACAAGCCTCGATGCTCAAACCATGATTAGAAACCCTGAGGCTGACAAGAGAGCTATGTAATGAGTCCCCAGGAGTGGCGTTTGTCCCTTGGTGTTTCAGGGGTGTTCCACTCCCATGCCCCAGTCTCCATACTCTGCAGGAGGCCCTCTCTTCCAGGACACCCACCCTGTGTCCCTTCCCTCTGCTCTTATTACAGTCTCCTTCTGCACCCTCATGTCAAGGCGAAACCTTAGACCCCACATGTCTACCCCACACAAACCTTCCTTGCTTCTCCATTTCCCTGACACTGCTCTGAAATTCCTCAGCAGTCTCCACAGTCCTGGTCCATGCAGTGGGTGTCAGCTTGACCAGGAAAGATTTCTCTCTCTCTCTCTCTCTCTCTCTCTCTCTCTCTCTGCTTGTTTTGTTCCTCTTGGAATAAATTTTTTGCCTTGACTCCCGGACAATGCTGGTTCTCCTCCCTCTCCAACTCGCCCAGGGTGGGGGGTGTTCAGCAAGGACCAGGCTGGTTCCAGCCCTGGGGGGACCACTGCTGGCTCTGTCGGGTGGGGCATCCAATGGATCCCCCTGGCATGGGCCAGTGTGGTCCTTACCCTTACTCTCACTCCCAGTGGATGGCCCACACCTCAGCCACTGTGCGGGCACCTTCTCTTTCCAGGTGGCCTTGCAGGTGGCCCTCCAGATGCCCTCTGCTGTGGTTACTACCTAAGGCTTTCTCCTCCCATAGGAAACCCTGGCCCAGCACAGGTTAGAGAACAGGGGTGTGCTGGAGTGCCAGGCAGGCCGACTCTCTGCTCTTCCCTCCCTCCCTGCACTGGCCTCCCTGCCATGTCCAATCTATTTCCAGGAACTGACAAGCGGGCTTCTGTCCCTTCCCTCTGTGCCTAGCGCTGGGCTACAAGTCCCACCCAGCCTTACCTGCTTATTTCTAGCAGGCTCCCCCCATCATCTCACTAGCGCCCCCTGCAGGAACCGGAAGGAATGGAGCTTAGTTCCCTTTCTTGTCTGGCAGTGGAGTTCCCCACCCCACTCCCTGCCCTCTGCTTTCCTTCCCAGGTGACCGTGGACCCCAGCAGTCATGGTGGAAGCTTTGGAGAGGCAGGCAGGGTCCAGGTTCACTCAGATGCTCAAAACTTGAGAGTGTCCCCGGCATGCGCAGCTTTGGGGAGTGACGCCAAGCCAGCTAGCTAATTCCGTGTGCGACGGCCAGGATTCATCTCTCTGGGCAGCTTCCTGCCTTCTCTTCAGTCCCCTCCTCTCTCCTCCATCCCCTGCTCAGTTTTTGTCCTCGCCTCCTCCTTCCCTGTGCAAGGGAGCATGGGGAGAACTTCCTGGCACTACGCAGTGCCACGCTGTCCCCCAGCCACTCTCGGAAGGGCGCTTGTGTTCCGGCCACAGCCAACCTGACCTCCTCGCCCTGCAGCCCTCCCCAGCCCGCCCATGCCACCAGTTCGCCTTCTTTTCCACGTCTCTCCCATTTTTACAGGACGCTGTAAGGGTCCCTGGCTTGGAAAAGCCTGTCTTTCCCCCCCCCCCCGTCTTGTCCCCCAGCAGTCCTGTCTCTGGGGCTCCACTCCTCTTGTCAGCTCTCTCTTGAACCCGGCACCCATCGGGCTGGCTCCTGCATCTCCCCTGAACCTGCTCCGCTCGAGGTCCCCAGTGACCTCCACGTGGCCGAACCCGACTTCCGGCCTCGCCTTCCTCTCTCAGCTGGCCGAGCTGAGTCGCCAGTCTTGCTCCCTCCTGGTTTCCTTCTCCCGGAAGCCCCTGCGCATCTGTACCCTCGGCTGTCTCTTTGCTTCCTGACCTGTCCTTGGTGGCCCTTGCTGGTCTTCTCTGTCTGCTGCAAGTTCCACCAGCCTTACCTGCTTGTATCTAGCGCTTGTCCCGTCTTCTCACTAGCGCCCCCTGCAGGAACCGGGAGGAACGGTTCTTAGTTCCCTTTCTAGCTTCACCCCGATGCCTCCTCCTGTCACTGCTTTGGCAAGGCCCCCTGTCTGCAGAGGACTCGCACCTCACTACCCCCCCCGCACCCCAGACTTCCTGTCTGCTCCCTGCTGTTGCAAGGTGTCCAGTGGACACCGCAGACCTACAGGGTTCAAACCCAAGCTCCTGGTTTCATCCGCTTGTGCCTGGTTCTTCCTCCCAAAGCCAATGCTGAGACAGAAATGAGGTATAAGAAGTTAAGGGGGTGCCTGGGGCCGGTGAGATGGCTCAGCGGCTTAAGCGCCTGCCTGGCAAGCGCGAGGGCCCGAGTTCAACTCCCGGATCCCACATACAAAAATGGGGCCGGTGATATCGCTCAGTGGCACGGGCGCCCGCTGGCGCACGAGGTCCTGAGGTCGACCTCCTGGTACCCACAAAAAAAATAAATAAATAAAGAAGTTAAGGGGGTGCACAAGGGTGGGAGTGGAAGACAAAGAAGGTAAGAAAGCCGGAAGAGGAAGTTACCTCTCGGGAAACTGAGGCACAGTTGTCCTGGCAGCCCTGGGGGTCAGCATAGAACACACGTGCCGAGCTACCCCAGCAGAGGCCGGGGGATGCCGGCTGCTCTTGCCGGCTGCTCTGGGGTGCGTTTACCCTCTGCAACTTCTGGCCTGTGCTCCCTTGGGACCGCACGGGCTGGTGCATAACATCCTCTGCCCGACAAGCTCCTCTTGGGCCCTTGTCATGTTAGTACGTGGCTGCTGGGGCCCAAGCCCCAGAGTCATCCTTGACACATCTTGTGCCCCTCACCCAAGCCATAAGCGCATCGCTTCCCCGCTGTGCTCACCTCCCAGAGGTCTGGACAGCATGATCCCACACCCAGCCCTGGTGCCCACGAGGGCTGCTCTGTCTGAGCACAGGCTACCTCAGGGCCTTTGCACCTGCGGTTCCTGTAGCCTGCGATGCTCCTCCCCAGAGCCCTCCCTGCAGGCAGATCTGGGCTCATAGGTCGCCTTTTTTGAGGGACATTGCCTGCATGTATCAAATGATCATCCCCGCACCTACTTCCAGCACTCTGTGCATTTTTCTCTCTGGCATTCTATTTATTTGCTTGCTTATTCTTTTATTCTCTACCTCTCCCCGGGAGAATCTGATTGCTGTGACCCAGAAAGCTCCAACTGCAATTCTGCTGTCAGCATTCAGGATGCTGAGCTGAGCGTGATTAGAATAGCACCTTATAGGAGACAGGAAGTCACGGGCACCTTGAAATGCGCTCCAAAGTGCCCCCCACCAGGCCCGCTGTGAGTCAGGTGATCACAGCCAGCTTACACAAATGGTCCCCTGATGAGCCAGCGTTTGCAGCCATTGGTACTGGGCACGCACTTGGAGGCAGGCGCCCTCAGCTCTGCAGCCTGCCCCACCTTGAATCAGGTTCATGATTTGTAAGTGAACAGGTGAACCGGGCTAAGAGGTGAGGTCCAGCATGACCACCCCGCACCCGGTGTGCCACAGAGGCCAGGGGCCTCTGCACGATGTCACTGTCCCTCCTGTGCCCACTCAGACCTCTGGCCAAGGGGATGGGGAGGAGTAGCAGCATCTCCTCTCCAAGGAGGCCTTCCGTGCCAGGCAGACCTGGGTTTTGCATTTGATCTGCGTTGCTGCCTGGTGACCCCAGGCCAGGGCCATCACTTCTCTGTGCCGTGGTCCTCTATCTGTGACCTGGGCCCTGTGGCCCCATGGGGGAGGGGTGTGCTCTAATGGAGGCTGCCAGGGAGCCTCAAGTGTCCTGTTTCTTCTAGTTTCCTTCTAGGACACCTCCCCTACTTTTGGAAAAAGGATGAGGTTTGTGGCCGTGTGCTCCAGGATGTGTTTTTGGAGTGGTAGGTTTCAACTTGTCACTTGTTCCCTCTACCTGGACCCCCGGGGGGATGCTCACCCACCCAATCCAGCACAGAGGCCCCTAGCATCCCCTTCCCTGGCCCTTGTCACACCCCAGCCTGTGGTCCCTGCCCAGCATGGAGAGACAGATAGGGCAGGGTGGAAGCCACAGCCTGCCACTCACTAACCAAGGGACCTTAGAGCAGCCATCAGAAGTCCTCCAAGCCTCAGTTTCCCTATCTGTAAACTGGGCTGGGGGGGTTACTAAATTGCGGTCATTTGGGGTGGCAGTTTACACTTTCAACATACTTCCAAAAATGATATTGTTTAATCCTGAGGATACTCTTGGGGTGATCAAAGGACAGGTGTCTCAACCCTGTTTCACGGATGTGGAAACTGAGGCCAGGTGGAGGATGTGACTCAGAGCTTTGTCCTCAGGCCTCCTGGGACCTCAGCCCAGCCAGGGTCCTCCTGTGGCCCATGCTGAGGACCCACTGGCCAGGCTGATGGTGCCCACGTCTCAGGTCATTGACACCCTCTTCGGGTCACTTCGGTTTCCAGGGCTAAGAAATATGGACCTGTGGTGCGAGTCAATGTCTTCCACCAAACCTCAGTCATCGTCACGAGCCCCGAGTCGGTCAAGGTAGGAAGCTGTGCGGTTTCCACGGCAAGGCCCCTCCTTTCCCAGGGGTGAGGGCAGGAACAGGACCCGGGACTGTGAGGGATGTTGCAGAACCAGGCGCACTTGGGCCCATCTCGCAGGGATCTGGAAGGGGGTGGCATCTTTCTTTCCTCCGAGCATTGTCATTTGATGTGGGAAGTGGGGCTGGACTTTGCTGTCCCTGTTTGGGTGGGGAGTTTGGTCTACTAGTCACACATTTAGTTAGTTTATCTGCCTTGGGCTCAGCCCCTCCATCTGTGAGATGGGACTGACTCTCTCCCCCAGATTCTGAGAATTAAATATGGGTGGGTTTATTACACAAAGTATCTTTTTCTGAGACAGGCTCTCACTATGTATGTAGTTCAGACTGCCCTTGAACTCACTGTGTAGCCCAGGCTGGCCTTGAACTCATGGTGATCTTCCTACCTCAGCCTCCTGAGTGCTGGGATCACAGGGGTGCTCCACCATGCCTGTCAGGGGCTCTTGTTAGTCCCCGTTTAGAGATGAGGAAGCTGAGCAGGTGGCATTCGTCTGGAAGGTGTGCCATCTAGGTGCTGAGAAGGGGCACCTGCCATCTGCTTTGGAGCTGGCAGAAGCTGGGTCCAATCTAGGCTCTGCCACCAACTGACTATGGGGCTTGGGACAAGTTACATCATGACTCTGGGCCTCAGTTTCCTCATCTGTAAGACAGAGGTGAGGCCTTCTCACAGGGACTTATAAGGATGGACCTGAAATGATGTCTGTGAGCCCTGTAGCCCATGCCTGGCACATAATAGTTGCTCAACAAATTATGTTGTTACCATCCAGTGGACATGGAGTGGGTGGCTGGGCAACACCAAGGGGGATAAAATACAACTTAGAGCATCGGGGGTGTTTGTTCTTGTTTTTGTCATTTGCTTTTTGTGATACTGGGGGTGGGCCCCCAGCCCTCCACCACAGAGCTGCACCCTAGCCCCAAAGTGCAACACCGGGTGCACATCAAGACAGAGGCTGAACAACTGTGGTGTCACTAACAGAATGTCACGAATCATTTCTTAAGAAAGTTCAATTTCACAGACACAGTTTAAGAGTTTTGAAAGCATGCTGCCAAAGCACATGCTCAAAGACTTTCATGATGCTTAATGAGAAAGGGAGTTTAAAGATCCACATTAATATGGTGGATCACACTGATAGTTGAGCATTAAACCAACCTTGCATTTCTGAACACTTTTTATCATCTTTTTATATACTGCTAGATTCACTTGGCTGATAGTTCGTTAAGGGTTTTTGTCCCTTATTTTTTGCCTTGTAATGCCATGTCAGGTGTTATTATAGTTATTTTTTTTTTTAATTTTGGAGATGGGGGTCTTACTATATAGTCCAGGCTGGCCTTGAACTCACAATGATCCTCTTGCCTCAGCCTCCCAAGTGTTGGGATACAGATGTATGCCACACACCCAGCATTATAATTTTTTGGGGTGGTAGGGATAGAACTCAGGGCCTTGCACATGCTAAGCCACTCTACCACTGAGTCACATCCCAGCCCCTTTGTCAAGTTTTGGTATTGTGTTAATTTAAGCCTTATAAGATAGGTTGGGACGTGTTGCTTCCTCATTTGTTTTCTGTGAGAATTTGTATAGGAATGGTGTTTTTTCTTTCTTCAATTTTTGATAGAATTCACCAGGGAGGGCACATGGGCCTGGACTTTTCTTTAAGGGAAGTTCTGTTTGTTTATTTTTTAAGTTAGACCTTCAGTTTGTTTTTTTTTAAATGTATATTTTAAAATTTGAAAACCTTAAATGATGATAAAATATATAAAATGCACAGATTTAACTATTTCTGGGTGTGTCATTCAAGGCATCCAGTGCTTTCTCATGATTGTGCGTCCACACATGCCATCTGTCTCTGGAAGTTCTTCATCTTCCCCAACTGAAACTCTGCCACCCATTAAACAACAAATCCCCATTTCCCCCTCCCTGGTCCCTGGTACCAGTGTTTCACTTTTCGTCCCTGTTAACTTTCTTCCTGAGGCCCCTTACAGAGTAGAGTCATATGGTAGTTGTCTTTCTGAAACTGGCTTCTTTCACCAAACTTCACTCATGTAAAAAGTGTCAGGATTCCATCTCAACTGATTTAATTGATATATAATCATTCAGAGTTTCTATTTTTTTCCTGAGTGGTAATTCATGTCTGTCAAGGGAATTGTCCCTCTCTCCTAAACTGTTTAAGTAATTGACATGAAGGTTTCATAATATTTACTTATCTTTTTAACGTCTATAGGATCTGTAGTGATGTTCCCTTGTTCATTTCTGAGAAGAGTAATTTGGGTCTGTCCTTCCTTCCTTTCTTCCTTCCTTCCTTCCTTCCTTCCTTCCCTCACCTTCTCTCCCCTCCCCTTCCCTCTATTCTGCTCTCGTCTCCTCTCTTCTATCCCTCCTCCCTCCCCCTTTCTCTTTCCCTTTCTTTCTTTGGTAGAGATTGAACTCAGGACCTTGAGCATGCTAAGCATGCTCTCTACCACTGAGTTACATACCAACCCTTTTTTTTAATTTTATTTTGAGACACAGCCTCAGGAATTAGTCCAGGCTGGCCTTGAACTCTAATTTTGCCTGCCTCAGTCTCCTGAGTAGCAGGGATTACAGATGTGTTCCACTACACCCGAATTCTTTTATTTCTTGATCAGTCTAGCAAGATGTTTATACATTTTTATTCATTTTTTTCAAGACTGAGCTTTTGGTTTTATTGTTTTTGTGCATTGTTTGCCTATTTTCTACTTTATTTATTTCTACCTTTTATTATTTTCTTCCTCTGTTTACTTTGGATTTAATTTATTCTTATCCTAATTTTTTAAGATAAGAGTGTAGATCATTGATTTTAGACCTTTTTATTTTTTAGTATAAACATTTAAAAGGAATTCTAAACACTGCTTTAGCACTCATTTACCACACCCTTTTTTTGGGGGGGTACCGGGGGTCGAACTCAGGACCTCACGCACCAGCAGGCGCCCATGCTGCTGAACGATATCATCGGCCCTTTTTTCATATGTGGGATCCGGGAGTCGAACTCAGGACGTCACGCTTGCCAGGCAGGTGCTTATGCCACTGAGCTATCTCATCGGCCCCTACAACACATTTTGAAATGTTATGTTTTCCTTTTTATTTAGTTTACATTATTTTCTAACTTCATGATTTCTTCTTTGGAACATGGATTATTTAGATGAATGTTTTTCAGTTTCTAAATATGATCAAATGTTTCAGATATCTTTCTGTTACTGATTTCTAATTCAATTTTGTAAATCTAAGAAAATACTTATCATGGCTCTAATTCTTTTAAATTAATTGAAGCTTGTTTTATGGTACAGGAAATGACCCATTTTGATAAATGTCCATAAACACTTAAAAAAGAATGTGTACTCCATAATTGTTAAATAGAGTTTGTCAGTTAGGTCAATTTGATCAGTAATGTTATTCAAATCTCCAAATCCTTACTAATTTTTTTCTACTTATTCCAGTAATTACTAGGTGTGCAGTGTTGGCCTCTACAACCAAAGTCATGGATGTGTCTATTTTCAGTTCTATCCATTGTACATAGTGTAGTTTGGAGTTCTGGTAGGTGGATCTCACTTAGCATTGCTGGGTCACCATGACTAGCCACTTTTATCCTTAGGAATGTCCCCCTTCATCCTTGGTCACATTCTTTGCCCCAAAGTACCTTTTCCCTCCTTTAATACAGCCACCCCAGCTTTATCATTTTACTTCCAGCCTTCCTGTATTTTTCTAGCTAAGGTAGGTTTCTTATAGGTAGCATGCAGTTAGGTCTTGCTGTTTTAAGCAGTCTGAGAATCTCTGCCTTTAAACAGAATGCTTAGGCAGTCATTTACATTTAATGTAGTTATTTTTATAGGTGGGTTTAAATCCACAGTGAGTCCTCGACTTACGAACATTTGAGTTGTGAATTTTCACAGGTGTATTGCATAAGACTCATTTTGTTGGCTTACAAATGAATCCCACTTATGAACAATTCTGGGAGCTTGCTCTTAAGTCAGGGACTTACCGTACCATGTCCTATCTGTCGTTTGTTCTCTTTTTCTTTCTTTCTCTCTTTCCTTCTTTTTTCTTCTTCCTCCTCCTGTTCTTCCTCTTCTTCTGCTTCCTCTTCCTCTCCCCCTTCCCCTTCTCCATCTTCTTCTCCTTCTCCTTCTTTTTGGTGGCACTCACTGGGGACTGAACCTAGGGTCTTCACACAGAGCGACATTCCCAGCTCATTTTTTAAATTTTGATACGTGTCTCATTAAATTGCTAAGTAGCTCAGGTGGGATTTGAACTTGTTATCCTCTTGCCTCAGCCTCCCAGAGTGCTGGGATTAGAGGCCTGTACCACCGCTCCTGGCTTCTTGCTGTCTTTTGGATTAAGTATTGATTAGCATTCTGTTTTACCTCTACTATTGGCTTATCAGCTCCCATTTCCCTCTCCCTCTCCCTCCACCCCCCTTTGTCCTAGGGTCTATGATATCAACTTCAACCTATCTTCAAACGACATTCTACTATTCCACGTCTCTCTGCTCATGATTTCCTCTTTATCACTACTTTCAGCAGTTGAATTATGCTCTGCCTTGGGGCGCTTTGCTTCGTGTTAATTCTATTTGGGATTCTTTGAACTTCTTGGGTGTGTGGGTTCCTTGGACACATTTTAACATTTGTAGCAGGTATTTGAAAATGTGTATGCCAAGTCTATCACATGTATTATTTCCAAGCCTAATTATAGGTCAGATTTTCCTTTTTGGCATGTCTAGTGATTTTTTTTGGTTGTTGTTGTTGGATCCTGGGCATTGGGAATTTTACACTGTTGAACATTAGATTCTGTTTTAAGCACTGGGTGTGTTGTTGAGCGTCTGTGGTCCCAGCTATTCTGCAGGCCAAGGTGGGAGGTCACTTGAGCCCAGGAGTTCAAGGCCAGACTGAGCAATGTAGCGAGGACCCCATCTCAAAAGTGCAGAAAAGATGGTTTTGTTGATTTCCTTTAAAGAGTGTTGTCCTTCGTTTCAAGAGGTGGTAAAGTGGGACCCTTTCCAGGTTTACTTTCAGACTTTTGCCGGCTGGGTCCAGAGGAGACTTGACTCCCATGAGTGTGTCCCCTCTAAGGAGTGGCCCTCGGGGGACTTCTGCTGAAGCTTTGTGCCTGGAGTTTGTCTCCTCTGCCCCATGGGAACTCGGGCAGTTCTTGGCCTTTTGTGATCTGAGAAGTGTTCAGCCCACAGTTGCCCAATAACCCTGTCCTCCCCAGGAGTCCTCTTCCCTGTCCCATGGTGCCACCCTGATGTGCACACCGGTGGGTGCTTGTCCTGCGCTCCAGGGACCCAGCTGGTCTCTGCCCAGCCCTCGCCTCCCTCGCCCGCCCAGACTCTGGTCTCTGTGTGTCCAACTCCCCACGTGGCTGGACCGTATCTGGGTCTCCCTGTTCACGACACTGTCCTGGAATTGCCTCTAGGTAGAAAACTGGGCCGACCTTGGGTCGCAGCCCACACCTTTTTTGCTTTCTCCTCCTTTTGGTTCGCAGTTCTGCACTGCTTGTCAGCAAATGGTGTCTGAAAACAGACATCCTGCTCCTTTCTGCCCCCTTTTCCTGCTGGGGGTGGCAGGAGGAGAGTCCTTGGCTGTGACTGCCTTGTGGGTAGCAGAGAGCCATCAGTGGGGGTGACCAAAGCAAGGGGCAAGAGCCAGTGGCTCCCCGTGTGTCCCTCATCCCAAAACTCAGCGCAGCGGGCAATGGCAGGATCCCAGCTCCTGGGACAGCAGGCCGTGGGGACACTGGTCTTTAGTTCAGCTAGGATGGGCTGCATAGACCTCAGCCTGTCCGGGCACTTGGAGGTGGGCATTTGCTGCTGTGGTCTTGCTCCAGGAGGGACTGGCAGATGACAGAGCTTGGTTTGCAAATGACAGCTTCTGGGAACAGCCTAGATGTGGCTGGTGATGTGCAGTCAGCTGGCTCTGGGTTTCCTTTCAGCTGAAAAATCAGAGTTAGACTCCAGGAGTGGAACTCACAGAAGCGAGCAGCCCTGGGTCATGGCAGAGGAGTCCCCTGACTGCCTCCCAGGGCCACCAGGACCAAGCTCAGCATCCCATGGGCCCTGTGTCCCTTGGCGTGGGCCACAGGCTTCTCTCCCCTCCCCGGATCCGAATCCTATGTCCTCACAAGTGCAACCAGCTTGGGGCCAGCTCAAAATCCTTTTTCCTCTGCTTGCGTAACAACAGCCCTCGTGTCTCAGGGTTGTCTGGGCACTGAACGAGCTGCACGCAAGGTGCCACCACGCACCTGCCATTTTTTGAGCACCTGCTGTGTGCCGGGCTTTTCAGGAAGAACAAATTTACTCCTCACCGCAGCCTGAGCAGGCAGGCGCTCTTGTCACCCCCATCCTGTCAGATGAGGACACTGAGAGGCGGAGAGGTGACCGACTCACCAGGGAGCAGAGTTAGCAAGTGGGGGGCAGGGGTGCCAAGCCCCCGAAGTCTCTCTGGACCTCTGCAGCTGGTCGGGTCTCTCCTGTGTCTGTGGAGCTCTGTGGCCGGGGACGAGTCACCCGGGCCCCTTCTCCTCATCCCCCTGGGGTCGCTGGACTTGAAGCCAGGCCATGTGGCCAGGGTGCAGCAGCTCTGAGGCGCCTTCATAGGAGTCCTGCGAGGGCTCTCGTGGGCCCCCCAAGTTCATGTTGGTTTTTTGGGGATGTCTAGAAGTTCCTGATGTCAACCAAGTACAACAAGGACTCCAAGATGTACCGTGCCCTCCAGACTGTGTTCGGAGAGAGGTGAGGAGCCGGGGCGGCCCCGGTTGCTGGGCGGGGGCAGGCACCTGATAGGCCACCCATGCTTGGTGACCCTGCTGTTGTCCTAGCACTTTCCTGCTCCCAACCCCTGGGGGGCAGGTGGGGTGGTGGTTGCTGCGTTTGGAGCACAGATCACCCCATTTCTTATTTATTGACTGTTAATAGACATACAAAGCTGTACACATCTGCAGGGCACCCCCTGCCATTTCAACCCCTGTGTGTGGTTTATTTTTTCATGGTACAGTTGACAAAACGTGACGCTCACCGTGTCTACCATGTCAGCGTGTCCAACCGGGGACAGTTAGCACATTTGTAATCCAGTTCCAGGACCTGTCACCCCTGAGGTGACCTCCCTGCAGGACGCCAGCTCCTCACCTCCTTCCTCACGTGACCTCTCTGTCTCCCACAGGCTCTTTGGCCAGGGCTTGCTGTCCGAATGCGACTATGAGCAGTGGCACAAGCAGCGGAAAGTAATGGACCTGGCCTTCAGCCGAAGGTGAGTGCAGAGAAGACCCGGCCGGGTCGCCCTGGCGCTGGCTGCAGCGTGGGGACTCGGGAGGGGGATGGCGTAAGAGGACCTTGCCCAGCGGGACTGACACAGGACGGAGGGCATCGGTGGTCAGGAGGGAGCCAGACGAGTGGCCCCTGTGCACCTGGGAGTATCGGGGTGATTGACCACGCTGGCCAGAAGCACGGGGCTCCCTGCTCCCTGAGAATTGCACTGCACTGAGCTACATTCCCAGCCTTTTTTAATTCTAAATTTTTTTTTTAATGTGGATACCAGGAGTCGAACTCAGGACCTCACGCTTGCCAGGCAGGCACTTATGCCGCTGAGCCATCTCACTGGCCCTAATTTTTAAATTTTGAAACAGGGCCTGACTAAGTCTCTAAGTTTGCCCACACTGGGCTGGAGCTTGTGGTCCTCTTGCCTCAGCCTCCTGGAACGCTGGGGCTGCGGGCGTGCATCACCACTCTCAGCATCAGCAACTCTTTTATTGCAATACAATTCGCATTCCAAATAATTCACCCGCTTGAAATGGACCAGCCAGCGGCTTTTAGTCTATCTGTGAACTTGGGGATCCACCATCCCAATATTTGAGAATGTTTTCATCACCTCCAAACCAGTTGCTCCCCAGTGCCTCATCCCCCAGCAACCAAGGGGGACATTTCCTTTCTGTCCCTGGGTGTTCGTGTTCCAGACATTTCATACAAATGGAGTCTTGCGATATGTGGTACTTTGGGAAAGGCTTCTTTCACTTAGAATAACCCTTTCATGGCTTGTTCCTTTCATAGCCCATCATTATTCCTTTTTATTGCTGAATAATATTCCATTGTATGGATGCCACACATCATTTTTTGATTCTTCTGTTAATGGTCATTGGGGTCACATCTACTTTTGCGCTACTATAAATAAGGCTGTTATGAACATTTCTACGTGAGTTTTTTTGTAGGCACATTTTCATTTCTTCTGGCTACATACCTGGGTAATAGGGTAACTGTTTAATATTTTGAGGAAGATCATCTTTTACTTCAATAAAATTTGAAACTTATAGAAAATTTGCCATATTAGTATAAGGGATATCTATGTATCTGTTACTCAGATTTCACTTATGGTTTGCTGTTATAATCATTACTTGCTTTATAATTTATTCTTTTTTTTGTGATCTTGAAATATATTTTATTATCAAAGAAGACAGGTCTTCCTGAAGAAGTGATTTAGTGTAGGATATGTCACCATTCTAGATAGCCCTCTCAAAAGGACCTAGGAGCCAACTTGAATTGGGTCCAACTAGCCCAAGACGGGAAAGCTTGAACTTCAATAATGACTGTGGACTGAAACCCTATCAAATAAATTTAGTCCATGAGTCCATAATAATATTAAAAAATAATTGGTCACCTTTCAAGGATAATGAAGAATTAATGTGTTATCTGGAAAACTGACTTTAAAAAAGGGAAGGGAAAGAACTAAGCATTTAGTGGCCTTTTCTATATAACTTATGTGATTGGATTAGTGGATAGCAGAAATAGCTCTTTATGAAAGTATTTTAGCTATAAGTGAAAAAGAAATGACAGAGTTAGAATATCACCATATTGCAACCCCAAACAGATTAATGAATCTAGGCATTATCAACGACTTCTAATTTTCCAAAAAGAGCAACAAATGGATATTATGTGCCTCCTGATTAGAGAACAGAATACAATCTAGATGGGGTAAAATTGATCTCCAATTAAGGCTGGACCCACGTGCCAATTTGCAGAAAATAGGACAGAAGAATCTGTTAGTTTGGTCTGGGGGCCCACACCTGGAACCCCAGCACTGGGGATACTGAGGCAGGAGGACTGCTGCAACTTTGCGACCTAAAGACACGTCAGGTTTTTAAAAATTGGCAAGAACAAACAACAGTATTTAATGGCAAATACTTTGGTGATAAAACAACAAAGTAACACAAGGAAATGATTCCTATAAACAACAGTTCTCTAAACACACACGAGAATCACCTGAGGATTTCTTAAAATGTGGATTCCTGGGCTCCACTCCCAGAGTTTCTAATTAAGTTGGTCTGTGATGGGGACCAAGAAGTTGCCTTCTATCAAGATTCCAGATGATAATGAACTTCTGATCCAAAAACCACAGTTTTAGCACCACTCTATGAAAACTTAGGATGGGAGGGTGAGGAAGGAGGGAGGGGACTGAAGTGGGGAGAGGATACATGGAGGGGATCTTGGGGTAGATGGCCTTTGGTGTTTATTATAAGAATGTTAGCCATATAATAATTCATTCAGCTCTATCTCATAAATCTGTCTCATGTGTTTTAGTATCTGTTTTATTTTAAAATATTAGTTTAAAATTCCATAATATAATTTATTCTTTATGTGTGCGCATAAATACCCTTACCCTTGTCTCTGATTTGTATATATATTATATAATTTTTTATATAGTGTATATATAGAACTATTTGAAAATAGGTTAAGAGACACTGCATCCCCAACTATGAAATACTTCATATACATTTCCTAAGGGCGCTACTACATAACTACAGTTCCGTTATCAAAATGAGGAAAAAATATCAATCTAAAACTGTTACCTAATCCACTTTTACATTTCATCTTTTGTGCCCAAATAGCTATTTTTCCTTGCCCAAGGTTGAATTCAGGGGCACAGGTTATATCGCACTGCCTGGCCCTCTAACCTCTTCCTTCCAGGACAGTTCCCAATCTTTTCTTTTGTCTTTCCGTTTTTTTGGTTTTTTGAGACAGGGTCTCCTATGTAGTCCAGATTGGCCTTGAACTCATGGCAATGCTCCTGCCTCAGCCTCCCAAGTGCCACCACGCCCAACACTCAGTCTTTTCTTGGTCTTGCCCTGAATGCTCTAGCGGACAGCTGGCCCGCTTTGTAGATGCCCTCTGGTCTGATGGCTCGGGCTGTGCGTATCCCTGGGGCTGCTCAGGGTGCTGTATCCAGAGGCGCGCACTGTCCATTGGCCCTGCTGTCACTGCTCAGGTGCAGCCCTGCAGGCCTCCCGCTGCCCGTGCACCCTCTCCTGGACTCCCACAGCTCCTCGCTGCCTCCCTGCCTCCTACCCCCTCCTCCCATACATTCCTCTCCTGCCCAGGAGAGAGTCTGGGCCCAAACCCATCTGCCCTTGGCATTGTCATCTTGCCCCCACCTCTGCGGAGTGGCTGTGCTCTTTCTGACAGCTCTGCCTGTTCCTGCCGATCCCTTGGCCTTCGTGTGCTCACTGGGGGCTCCTGTCCTCCTTCGATACCCAGCTAAGATGACCCTGCAGGCTGGGTTCCTGCCTTTGCTGCAGCCCCTGCCATACCCAGCACACTGCTTCCAATCCCATCCATCCCCCTCATGAGCCCACGGGTCCCCAAAGGCAGAGGTCCCCTGCTCCCTGGTTCCTGTCCCAGCCCAGCACCGGGCTTTTCCAGGAAGCCGCAGGAGTGCTGGGAGAGTGGGCAGATGTGTGCCTGAGTCAGAGGATCAGCTGCTTCCCTCTCACCGGAAAGTCACCAGAAGTGAGAAGGAATAAACAGGAGAAGAGGCCTTTATTTAATAAATCTTCCTTATAAAACTCCTCGTGCTGACAGCCAGGATTACAAAGGCCAGCCCAGCCCCCAGGAACCCTCAAGGTTATTGAAGGATGAAGATTCTACCACGCAATGGCCATGTGGTCATGTCACGGGCACCAGCAGCACTGTCTGGCGTGTTTTGTTTTGCGGGACTGACTCCGTCCCCAGCCCTTTAAAAAAATTATATTTTTAATTTTGAGACAGTGTCTTGCTAAGTCACTAAGTTACCCAAACTGCTGTGAACCTGTGATCCTCCTGCCTCAGCTTCCCAGACAGCTGGGATTACAGGTGTGCACCAGCACGCCCCACTGACATTTTTAACAAATTTAGTTATTTATTTTAATTTTTTTTGAGGCAGGCTCTCTCTGTCAACATTTTTATTTTCTAAACTCACAATAAGTATCATTATAGAAATGACTATTTTGGGCCGGTGAGATGGCTCAGTGGCATAAGCGCCTGCCTGGCAAGCACGAGGGCCCGAGTTTGAGTCCCGGAACCCACATATGAAAAAAGGGCCAGTGATATCGCTCAGCAGCACGGGCGCCTGCTGGCGTGCGAGGTCCTGAGGTCGACCCCTGGTACCCACAAAAAAAAAAGAAATGACTATTTTATTACAAATGCTCAAGTTACATGAGGCTCTGGAAGATGTCTGTGTTTATGAAAGTATTACTGAGCCTAAGTAAAAACTTACTTTCTGGGCCGGTGAGATGGCTCAGCGGCTTAAGCGCCTGCCTGGCAAGCACGAGGGCCTGAGTTCGACTCCCGGAACCCACATATGAAAAAAGGGCCGGTGATATCGCTCAGCAGCATGGGCGCCTGCTGGCGCGTGAGGTCCTGAGGTCGACCCCCCGGTACCCACAAAAAAAAAAAACTTACTTTCTTTATGTCTCTTATTTTATCATCTTTTAGTGGTGAGTGTGTGTGTGTGTGTGTGTGTGTGTGTGTGTGTGTGCGCGCATCAATTCTACGGCATCACAGATGCCGGGCAAGCACTGTACCTCTGAGCTCCATTCTTTTTAGTGTTTTTTAAAACTTTTTATTTGAAAATACCTTCAAATTTCCTGATAAATTTCAAGATTGAGAACAGGACAAAGAATAACCATGTACCCTCTACTCAGGTTAATATAAAAAATGCTTTTAATGACAAAAACAGCAGTTTCTCCTAATAAAGACTCAGAAGTACATAATGTACAAAGTGCGGTCTGCTCCCTTCCACTCCCTCAGGTCTGCAGTTTTCGTGAGTCTGGAGTGAATCCTTCCATACGTCTTTCTGACATGTATGCCTGGGAGATAAGCTGTCCCAGGGCAGGGAGCACTGTGGGTTAGGAGCTCAGAGCTGCAAGTGGCCTCTGAGGACTCATTTCTATCTATGCTTGGGCACTGTGATTGCCCAAGGACAGAAGCGAAATGGGGCAAGGGTTACAGATGGTGGCCTGGGGGAGGGCAGGTGAGAGTGGACGGTGTGAACAGGGGTAGGAGGGGGCCAAGGTGGCCACATCATGGACTCTAGGAGGCCCCAGAGTTTCAGTGCTGCTGTGGCCCTCTGGGTCAGAGTTGGAGGCCTACACTGGCAGACAGAGGACCTATAAAACCATGAAGACAAGGCAAAGGGGCAGCGTCCATCCGAAGGGGAGGGGAATGATGAGACCCCCAGGGCTTGGTTACTGTGACCCCAACTTACAATCCGTACCTGGAGGGGAGGTCAGAGGGGCCAGGGGGGGACCTGCTCTGCAGCGAGGCGGGGCTCAGGGCATCCTCTGAGGAGGGCTGGTCCTGGTGGCCGCTGACACCTGTGCTGTTTCCCCAGCTCCCTGGTCAGCTTGATGGAGACATTCAATGAGAAGGCTGAGCAGCTGGTGGAGATTCTAGAGGCCAAGGCGGATGGGCAGACCCCAGTGTCCATGCAGGACGTGCTGACCTGTGCCACCGTCGACATCCTGGCCAAGGTGATGCATGATGCTGGGTGAAGTGCCGGGAGGGCGTGTGGGATGGAGGCTCCTCTTTTTTCCCTCTTCCTCCCCTTGCTTGCCTCCCCTCCCTCCTGCTCCTTCATGTGCTCCCCATATTTTTCAGGTTTTGCTTCCTTGAATATTCAGAGCAACCTAGCATGAGTCTGGGGCTGCCACTGATTCTCTAGAAAGTGACACCCAGAGGTGCAGGGTTGGACCTGGGCTGCTCCGTGGCAGAGGGGTCATTGTAAGGAGCAGATGACACGATGCACAGACACGTGTGGCCCAGGCCTGAGTCCCGGCTCCGCCTGGCTCTGCTGTCCTCCTGCCCCAGGTATGACACGCCCTCCTCTCGCCCCCAGGCAGCTTTCGGGATGGAGACCAGTATGCTGCTGGGTGCCCAGAAGCCTCTGTCGCAGGCAGTGAGAGTGATGCTGGAGGGCATCAGTGCATCCCGCAACACTCTTGCGAAGGTACCACCCCCCCACCTGCTCCCAGGACCTGCCTCCATAGCTGTGCTGCCTGTGTTTACTACAGCACATCCTGCAGTAGTTTTCTCAGAATGGGTTTTGAGTTCTGGTACCAGGATTTGTGGGCATTGCCTAAAGCACAGGCACAAAATCAAAGTGGCTTACTGTAAGTTAGGAGTTAATCTCTCTCTCTCTCTCACGTTAAATGATCCCCAAAGCAGGCAATCTAGGGTGGCTATGGTGGCTCCCTCACATCAGATGTTCCCGAATCCTTCTGTCTTTGTGTTCCCCTGTCCTCAGCCATCACCTCATTGTCATAAAATGACTGCTGTAGCTCCAGCTATCACTTCCTTATTCCAGACATGAAGAAGGAAGACAGGGGAAAGGTGATTCCTGAGTTGACCTCCAGGTGCCCCTCCTGTGCCTTGGGACTTCACTTTCTGAGCTTGCAGCCCCCAGTGCCACCCCATCTTTTCAGCCGCATGATTTCCTCCTTTGTGATGCTACCCTAGCTGTCTCCACCCTTCGGGGGGTCCCTGTCATTTCCCAGTGCTGCCTTGGGGCCTCTCTGCGGTCCCACTCAGGACCTGGGGCTGGGCTCCGCCCGCCGTCCTCATCCGTCTCCGGACTGACGCTTCGGCTCTCCTAGAACTTCCTCGCTGTCCTGGGCCCCAGCTTGCGGCGCTGCGGGTCTCAGTCCGGGCGGGGCGCGGGGCGGGTTCCGGGCCTGAGTCGCGGCTCTTGTCCAGTTCATGCCGGGCTGGAGGAAGCAGCTGCGCGAGGTCCGGGAGAGCATCCGCCTTCTGCGCCAGGTGGGCAAGGACTGGGTCCAGCGGCGCCGCGAGGCCCTGCAGAGGGGCGAGAGTGTCCCTGCCGACGTCCTCACGCAGATCCTCAAAGGTGCGCGGCCAGAGGGGTCGAGGGCAGATGCGGGAGGGAGGGGACTGCCGCGGTCTGCTTCAGAGAAAGACAGCCGTTCCGTTCCGTTCTGTTCCTTTCCCTTCCTGCCCTTTCTTTCTTGTACTGGGGTGGAACCCAGGGCCTTCACACGGAGCTACATCCCCAGGACCTTTTTGTTTTTCATTTTGAGACAGGGTCTCACTAAGCTGCTAAGTTGCCCAAGCTGGGCTTGAACTCGTGATCCTCCTGCCTCAGCCTCCCAGAGTGCTGGGATGGCAGGCGCATGCCCCGCTGACATCTGGCTCTCTCATGAGCTGTGGGGAAGGGGAGCCGGACTCCCTGGGGGACTGAGGGTCTCCTTGTCTTTCAGCTGAAGAAGGAGCCCAGGACGAAGAGGTCCTACTGGACAACTTTGTCACCTTCTTCATTGCGGGTGCGTAGCTTCCAAGGTAGCCCCGGGCCCTGACCTTTGCAGAAATCACAGGAGCCTTTGGTCACCGGAGCCCAGCCTGAGAGTTCCGCTGGGGCTGGGGCGAGGGCAGCAGGGACCCTCTCTCTCTGCGGCCTTGGTGGCCCCCGTTCCAATCTGGTCACTGAGCTGGCAGTGGCTGTTGTGTGTGACGCTAGCAGCTTCAGGTCGTGGCTCCCCTTAAAGTTGTGGAGCCTTCATTAGATCGGCATGAAAAGAGGTGCTGGGCCGCTCCACACTTTTGTTCATAAAATATCTCTCAAGTGTCCTTGTCACCTAGAAAACCTCTCCTCACCTTCCAGTGGGTCCTCAGATGCCTCCTCCCCAGGAAAGCCCTCGGTGATTTCCCCAGTGGCACTGGGGCCCCAGGGGGGAAACTGGCCATGTACCCAGATCCCCCTCTGCCTCGCGTCCTGGGAGGTGGCTCTGCTGGGCTTGGTGGCACGTGGCAGCCGCCTCTGCTCTCCATGCTTGCCTGTAACTCCTGCCCCTGTAGCGAGCTCTGTGGGTGCTCACTGTCAGGTTGGCTGGGACCTGCCAGACTCCAGAGCCAACCCTCCAGTGATGCCCCCTCTCATCGAGACTGTCCCCCGTCTGTGCCCGGGCCTCAGAGGCCAGGAGACCAGCAGCCCCAGCACCGTGTGGAGCAGCCGCTGCCCTCTCTGCCTGTAGGTCACGAGACTTCCGCCAACCACTTGGCCTTCACGGTGATGGAGCTGTCCCGCCAGCCTGAGATTGTGGCGAGGTAGGGCTCTGCCCGGGGGTTGGCAGAGGGGCTTTTCTGACGTCTCGTTCCTGAGGCCACCGGTGCCCTCTCCATGGCTAAACCCCTGCTTCCCTGCACCCTGGGGCCTTTGCTCCTGCCATTCCCCCACACCAAGCACAAAGACACCCTGGGGTGGGCACTCTGGGAGGATGAAGGCCCAGGTTCTAAGTGTCAGTCATCACCAGGCGTGGTGGTGCACTCCTGCAATCCCAGCACTCGAGAGGCTGAGGCAGGAGGATTGAGAGTTCAAGGCCAGCCTGGACTACACAGCAGATCCTGTTGAAAAACAAAACAAACAAAAAAGTGTTCAACATCTTCAGCATCATAGGGCAGAATGAAAGGTTATCTGAGAACATACAGTAGCCTATTTGGTTTAAAAATCTGTATTTAATGGTCATGTGCACTTTACATAAGAAATTGGTGGACTGGGGATGTCGCTCGGTGGTACGGTGCCTGCCCAGGGCACACAGCACCACAGACACACAACAAAATCGTAGAAAAAAGCATAAAAGTTAAAATGATAAAAATAGTAAACCCACCCATTGTCCCCCCACCCCACAAGCCACCACGGAAGGAATTTCTGTCCAGCAGCCCTGGATCTGCACCTGCCTGCTCCCTTATGAAATTCATCACAGCGTTGTCCCACAGAATTGTCATCTCTGTCCAGTCCTCTCTATGTTGTAATTGTGGTTAAAAAATATATATATATATTTATATATATATGCATTTATAGTGTAAAATTATATAATGTAAAATTTTTCAAAAAGTTTTTTGAGGTACTGCAGATGGAATCCGGGGCCTCCACACTGCAGATGAACTACATCCCCAACCCTTCCTAAATTGTTTTTAAATTTTGAGACACTAAGTTGCCCAGGCTGGGTTTGAACTTGTGATCCTCCTGTCTCAGCCTCCCAGAGAGCTGGGGTCAAAGGTGTGCACCACGCCCGGCTCAAATTCAGTGCTTTAATCACTTATAAGCGTACAGTGGCAGAAAGTCCACTCACATAGTGAGGCGCTGTCACCACCATCCACCTCCACAGTCTTTTCATCTTCCCAGCTCGGAGCTCTGTCCCCTTTGCAGTGGTCCTCACTTCTGGTCCCAGCCCCCCAGCAGCCCTGCTCTGGGCATCTGTCTGCTCTAGGCCCCTCTGCAATGGCACTGGGCAGCACTGACCTTTTCGTGACTGGCTTGTTTCATCCAACATAATGCGTGCAGGGTCCATCCGCATTGCAGCAGGTCTGAGAATCCCCTTCCTTCCTGAGTGGATCCCATTCCACTGTGTGGATGGACATATTTGGGTCCCCATCCACCTGTCCATGGGCAGCTGGACACTTGGGCTCCTCCTGCCGTTGTTCAGGCAGACAAGCACCGCGCGAATACGGACTTGCCCTTGTCTCCCAGAGTGCTGCCTTCAGCTCTTTGGGGTGTATACCCGGGGTGAAACTGCTGGGCCATGTGATAGTCTTTTTAGTTCTCTGAGGAATGGCCAGGGTGTCCCGTAGCAGCGACCCCATTTTACATTCCCACCAACCATGCACCTGGGCTTCAATGTCTCGATATCCTCAGCGACACTTACTTTTTCTTTGCTGAAAGCAATACTCATGGGTCAGAAGTAGTCTAAGCCCTCTCTTTCCCTCCCTCTCTCTCAGTGTTGGGGATCAAACCCCCACGTCAGGCTAGGCAAGCATTCTGCCACTGAGCGACGCCCCCAGCCCTCCAATCCGTCCTAACACTGCGTACTGTTTTACTGTACACGTCCTAAAACTTACTCAGCCAGTGTCCCTGGGCCACTTTTGCCACTGGCTGCTGTCCTCCAGGCCACGATGGGCACCTTAGACACAGGCCTTGTGCGGGGTGTGTTACCTCCTACAGCTGATGCCAAGCACCAAGCGCAGAGCAGGGTGCTCTAAGGTCTTCGGAATGGACCAGACGTGGCAGTTGCTGGGTTGGCACCGTCTGCAGCAGGGCAGAACGTCTCCGTTTGGAGATGGCCTTGACCGTATCTCACCTGACAGGCTGCAGGCTGAGGTGGACGAGGTCATTGGTTCTAAGAGGCACCTGGACTACGAGGACCTGGGCAGACTGCAGTACCTGTCTCAGGTGTGGGCAGAGGAGAGACCCTCCGGGCAGATGTGGGCAGTTCATCGAGTCAGCCCGCTGCCTCCCGACCCTTCAGCACAGCAGTTCTCAGTCTTTGCTGCATCTGAGTGTCTCCTGGGAGGTCACCCTTGTCCCAAGGCGCAGGCTGTCCCATACCCCTCCCTGTGCTGCCCAGCCAGCTGTAAGCACAGCTCACCCGTCTTTGTCTGACGGACAGAGGAGCCCTGGCTTCCCATCCTGACACAACTCCCTTCTCCTCTGGGCCTCAGTGTCTCCATCTGTCCTTGAGTAGGTGGCCATGATGGAGGAGGTGGCTGAGGCCCTGGGCTCGGGGACCTGGGATGGGGTGTGGAGTGGGAGGGAGACGGGTGCGGGGCCTCTTCCAGGGGGCCGGTGACTTGTGATCTCCCTGTGGCACCCACAGGTTCTCAAGGAGTCACTGAGGCTGTACCCGCCAGCCTGGGGCACCTTCCGCCTGCTGGAGGAGGAGACCCTGATCGACGGGGTCCGAGTCCCTGGCAACACTCCACTGTTGGTGCGTGGGGCTCCAGGGTGGGCTGCCTGCTGCTGCCATCGGGGCGGCCAGTCAGGGCCTCGGCACGGAGGCCAGGGCGTCCGCGATGGTCACCTCTCCAGACTCTCCTGGCTACCTCTCATCTGAGTCCCTCGGGCCCCACCAGGACATGCAGCCTGCAGGCATGGGAGGGGTTCCGGCACCCCGCGGCTGTGGACTTCCAGCCCCTGTGTCCTGGCGTAGAGTGTAGACTGCTTCTGGGGCTCCCACCCAGGAATGAGGGGCGAATGCGGGGCACATGGGTGTGGAAGTTCACAGGCTTGTCCCAGATTGTTTCCCAAGTGGTTGTGCCAGCTCGATGCCCCCTAGTGGCACGGAAGATACTCACTCTTCCTCACCTTCGCCACTCTTGGTGGTCCAATGTCTTATTCCTGGGTCCAAAAGCATTTTGCAGTGGTCTTGATTTGCACTTCTCCGATTCCTGGTGAGGTAATCATCCCTGCCTGCTTTTTCCTCTTCTGTGAGATGCTGGCTTGGTTTTCCCTTTTTTGTTGTCAGGCTTAAAAAAAAAAATGTAGAAATCCTCTCTGTTATCTGTGTTGCAAATGTTTCCCAAGATTTGTGGCTTGTCTTCATTGATGCATTTTTGACAATCTAAGATTCATTATTGTTTTTTACTGGTCTAAAAATTTTGTCTTAAGAAAGCCTTCCCCATCCTGGGCTCAGAAGGGTATTTACTTCCATTGGCCTCTAAGAATTTTCCGTTTTTTTTAGAAAGCTAAGCTCTTATCCACCAGAGTTGGCTTTGTGTATGGTTGTGAGGTAGGGATCGTGTTGGTTTCCCAGGGTCACCATGATAAAGTAGACCGAATGCCTCAGGGTGGGGAGCTACCGCAGAAAGGTCAAGGTCGAGGTGTGGGCAGGGTTGGTTTCCCCAAGGCCTCTCTCCTCACCTTGCACGTGCCCTCTGTTCTTCACCTGGTCCTTCTGTGTCTGCATCTTGCTCTTCCCGTCTTACAGGGGCAGTCACACTGGATGAGGGCCCACTCTATAGACTTCACTTAATCACCTCTGTAAAGATCCTTCATCAAATGCAGTCCCATTCGGAGATTAGGACTTTAACATACAAATTTGGTGGGATGCAATTCAGCCCAGGGCAGGATCCATTTTTGTTTTGACCCATGGAGAGCAATGCCAGTGCCCCTGCTCCCAGCTCTGCCCAGCCTGCCTTGCACACATCCAGGCATTGTCTCTAGTGGTTTTCATTCTGTTTTGCCAATCATTTCTTTCATTCCCTGAATGTACCACTCACTCTGTCTTGTGCCCACTTCTTTAGTGCACACTTCCATCAGGAGGGCACAGCCTGTGGTTTGCCCTGTACCCAGGGGATACCACTTGGGGCTCAGAGTGGTCAGATGCAGGCTCCGGGGACTCCCCGCTCCCTGGCTCATGCCTGTCAGAGCCTTGGGACCCTTTGCCGGGTCCACCTTTGTCAGGTGGGGACGATGCCCCCCCATGTCACACTCTGCTGAGAAGATCAAGAGGATGAGGTCCACCTGAGGTCTGGGGAAAATACCGGCCCATGACAGGTGCCCTGGGCCCCACCCCACTTCCAGCTTCCTGCTCACCATTTAGGACTCAGCCCCAGGCCTTGCTTCACGCCTGCTGCCCTGCACTCCGACCAGTGGGGCAGGGCTGGGATGGGCTCCCGAGACTTTGTGCACGGGTGGAGAGGCCACGGCCAGCGCTAGAGGCCCAGGTGATGGGGTGCGTGGCTTTCCAGGGACAAGCACAGCCTGAGGGCCGGGGTGCAGAGGGAGCGTTGTGCCCCATTGGAGGCATCCAGGGACAAGTGAAAGGCTGGGGAGGGGGCTACAGCTCCCCCGCCCCAGCCCTGAAACCCGAAGGAAGCTTTGAGGGTTTGTCTGAGCTGTATGTATATTTTTATTACTACATGTTTGCAGTACATATTATTTACATTTGTTTTGTGGAGTTAGTACACAAATGTAACACATCTAAATTCCTGTTTTCATCTCCTTTCCCTCCCCTCCCTCCTTCTCTTGGTCCCCCTCCCATTTGAGAAATATCTCCCTACTTCCTATTATCTATTTTCTTATTTTGCTCTTTATTTATAATTTGGGTTTTCTCGTATAAGAGAAGCCATGCGATATTTAAGCTTGTGTGTCTGATTTATTTCACCTAACATTATGGTCTCAAGGTGCATCCATTTTCCTACAAATTATTCAAGTTTATCCTTCTTTCTGGCAGAGTAGTACTCCATCATGTATAAATATCTCATTTTCTTTATCCATTCATCTGCTGGTGGATATATAGGCCACCTCTAAGATTTAGCTATTATGAGTTGTGCTGCTATAAACATGGGTATGCATGGATCACTGTGATATAATGTCTTTAACTCTTTGGGGAAGATACCTAGGAGGGGAATGGCTGGGTCAAATGGAATTTCTAGTTTTAGTTTTTTGAGGAATCTCCACACTGATCTCTATACCAACAGTGTAGAAGGGTCCCCCGCCCCACCCCGACCTGCAGCCTCACCAGCATGTGCTGTTTTCTGACTTGTTGATGAGGTGGAATCTCAGCGCTGTTTTAATTTGCATTTCTCTACTAGCCAGAGATAGGAAGGCTTGAGTTTAAGGAAAGGGAGTAGCAACAGCTCACAGAGAGGGAGGGGAAGACAGCTTCACAGGGCCACACCCGAGTGCGGACCTCACTTGGACCACACACTTCTGGGTGGCTTCCGCAAGCCACCAAGTGTCTCGCTGGGCCTCAGTTTCCTCATCTGTGAAGTGGGGACACTGGCAGCTCCCCAGAGGGCTGTGCCGGGCAGGGGATGGTGTCATGCACACAGCAGGCTGTAGGACCTTCGCCTGTTCCTCGGGGACAGTGGGCTGCCACACCTGCCTACGGGGCTGGGCGGAGGGTGGGGACCGCTCTGCTCCGAGTCCCCACTAGGTTGCTGCCGGGGCTCAGGAGGCTGGAAGGACAAAGCCCCAGGAACCTGGGACACCAGCTCCTTTGCCCGCAGTTCAGCACCTACGTCATGGGGCGGATGGACACCTACTTTGAGGACCCACTGACTTTCAACCCCGATCGCTTCAGCCCCGGAGCACCGAAGTAAGTCCCATCCCAAGCTGGCCTGGTGGGAGCAGGATGGTCACCACAGCCTCCGCTCTGAGCCGGCAGCACGTGGAGCACACACAGCTTCCAGATCCCCGGGAGGTGGTGCTGGGGGAAGCCGCAGCTCAGAGAGGCTGGGTGACCTGCCAAGCGGACAGCCGCCACGTGCCCTGCCTGAGTTCAGACCCAAACCCGAAGGTGACCGGCGGCCTCGGGCAGCGGCTTTGCTCTCTGAGCCTCGGATCCTCCCCGTGTGCACGGTGGGGTTGGGGGCGGGGTGGGGAATGCAGAGCTGGCTCTGGGTGCTTCTGTGCCCTGGCTCAAAGCCACCATCAGCAAAGGGTGGCCGTGTCACCATGTCCCTTGCGCCAACCCCACCCAACTCTCTCCCCCAGGCCTCGGTTCACCTACTTCCCCTTCTCCCTGGGCCACCGCTCCTGCATCGGGCAGCAGTTTGCTCAGGTAGGAGGCCTGGGCAGGGGTCCAGCCCGGGCTGGGGGTGAGGCGGGAGGCCAGGCGGGGCCCTCACTGCTCTGTGCTGCTCTCCTTCCTGCCCTCGGCCCACAGATGGAGGTGAAAGTGGTCATGGCCAAGCTGCTGCAGAGGCTCGAGTTCCGCCTGGTGCCTGGGCAGCGCTACGGGCTGCAGGAACAGGCCACGCTCAAGCCGCTGGACCCTGTGCTGTGCACCCTGCGGCCCCGGGGCTGGCAGCCCGCGCCCCCGCCGCCACCCTGCTGATTCCAGGTCCAACCACGCCATCTTTGCCGTCCTCCGCTGCCCACGGCCCTGTCCCCTCCCTGGCCATCCTCTGCACTGGCTCCCACGGGCCCTGTGCCACCACTGACCACTTGCTTCACACCCTCAGCACTCCCTGTCACCTGCGGCTCTGTGGCCCTCCCTGGCGGTCCTCCCGATTCCAGCTGCCACTATGGTCTCTCCTGCGCCTCCAACTCTGCAGCCGCCACTCCCTCAGACATCCTAACTCTTGCTCACGCCCTAAAGCCCTCTCCAAGTGTCCCCTCCCCCAGGAAGCCCTCCATGCCACCTTCCTGGGTCGGGGCCCTTCCTCTGCGTCACCTGTGCTACCTCTAACACCACACTGACCACACTGTATCATGAGTGTCCGCCGATGTCACTGATTGCTCGGCAGGCATGAGTGCCCTGAGAGCAGGGTCCACGTGTGCTTCGCCTCCGAGCCCTCTGTGGCCCCTGGGGCCTGGCACAGAGTCGACGCCCAATAAACGTGTGTTGACTGCATGAACGTAAGGCCACCAAGCCACAGTGCTCTCAACTCTGTCTGCACATCTGTTAGGGAGACGGTGCCACCCTGGCAGGGTGTGTTGCAGGTTACCAGAAGGGCCCTGCATTAGTAGATACGGACCACGCCTCTGTGTTCCATGTGGCCTTGGATTATGGGTGGTGAGGCACTGAGGGCTTGATGTGAGAGGGTCGGGGTCTCCCTGGAGCGTCCTGGTGGAGCTAGGCACCTGCTAGTGCAATGCTGCCCCTCCTGACAGGCAGAAGGATGGGGCTGCCCCGTGGGGAGACCGAAGCCCTCAGGTGGAGTAGGGGTGGAAGAAGCCGCCCCTTCCTCCCCAGCCCAGGGGTGGCCAAGGGGCCGTAAACCCAGGTAGCCCATGTCCTCAGGCCCGTCCTTGGGGCTCCTCCTTGAGCTCTTGGAGCACATGCATCTTGAGCAGAGACAAACTGCCTTCACCCTGCCTTCCTAACCCCCCTGGACACCTGGCCGGGAATCCACTCTCCTCTGCCTGGGGGCCCCAGAGCCCCCTGCCCACCCTGAGAACAGTGTGCCCAGGTTTGGCCTCTGCTGTGTGCTCTGCTCATCACTGTCCCCCCTGGAAACAGCCCCTTCCTGCGGCCACCGCCCTGCTGTAGTCTTCTCACCTTGTCCCCCATCCCCCCAGCCTGTTGTGACCCCCTCTTGCCCTCTGCAGCCCTTCTCTGAACTTTAGCCCCCACTGCACAAGTCCATGCCTTCGGCCTCCTGCCATGGTGAGGTTTGGCTGCCGTGGGACACCACACAGGGTCCTGGGCCACCAACCCTCAGCATTGCAGGGGCCCAACCAGGCATCTCCGGAAGGGGTCAGCTCCTTCCAGAGCTTCGGCCGCCAGCTTGACTGTCCCCAGCTTAGCGAGCCTGAGTCTTCGGGTCATTCCCGGGGTTCTGCACCACCTCATAGATGGAGACCTCAAGCTCCCAGCCACAGTTGGGCCACCGTGGAGTCAAGATGCCAATCCAGGGCCCTGTGCATGGTCCCTGCAGGCCTAGCTCGCCTCAGCTCCCCAAACTCAGGCACTGGAGGGTAGATGATGGGCGGCAGAGACAGGACCCTCACCCTGGCCTTCCCAGCCCGCCAATCCAGTGTCCCAGGCGTGGCCGCTGTTATTAGCATCTTTACTGCAGGTTCCGGGCAAGGGAGGGCCGACTCTTCTGGAGGCGAGGCCTGCAGTGCCCCGAGGAGCCGCACGGGGGCGCCCGGGCGCAGCGCTCGCGGCCTCCGAGGAGCAGGCAGAGTGGGCGGGGCCTTCTGCACCCCGCGGGGCCTCGGCTCCCCAGGCCGGGCCAGGGGACCTTGCCAGCCTCCTGCAGGCGAGGCAGGGGACAGGCTGTGAGCCCGGGCCACACTGCGCGCTGGGTGGGGTGCAGACGCCGCCCCCATTTCACAGACGGGGCACCGAGGCGCGGCGAGCCTCTCAGTGGTGGCCTGGCCCAAGCAGTTCCTCACCTGCTCACCTGGCCACAGGTGTGGAGGCCGAGACTGCGATCTGCGCTCCCGCCCGGCCCAGGAAGCTCCCGAGCGAGCGCTGCAGCCTTGGGAGGGTGCTACCTGGAACCCCCGGACTGCGCTCTGGGAGCAGGGACTGAGGCTGGTGGCCCTGCTGGGCTTCATCAGCCAGTGCGGTGGACGGGGGCCCTGCTGGTCGCTAATGGTTAGCTGCCCGCCCCAGGACCCTCTGCTGGGAGCCTGGGCTGGGCCCTGGGCCTAAAGAGGACACTGAGTTCCTCACACTGGCCCAGAGTCTGGCGGTCACCACTTCTTACAGCCCCGTCTGCCCAGACCCCCTTGGCCACCCTGCCCGCTGCCCCCTCCCAAGCCCCTAAAGGGCCAGCTTGGAGCCGGTGGGAGCAGCTTGGGGATTCTGGCTGCCAAGGGGGTTCAAAGGCAGTTCTCCAAGAGGGCGGGGTCCAGAAGGAGCCCCCAAACCTTCAGGCGCTGCGTGTCCATCTCCAGCCCAGCCTGCAGGGTCTGGCAGGAGGTGAGCAGCTCCCTTCAGGTGGCCAGGGGGTTCCAGAGCTGCCCTTGAGCTTGGGGCCCCTCTACAAGGCCCCAGGGACCCTGCCCTGTCCAGGGTTGGGGGTCAGAGGGGCTCACAGGAGCCTGAGTCAGGGAGGCCGCTCCACCAGCTCCCCACTCCCACCGCTTCCCCAAGGACAGTGGCTCCTTGGCCTCTCGTAGATGGGAGGGGCCACCCCCAAGACCCACACCCTGCACCCCCCAGGGACTCCCTCAGCAGCTGGCCTGGCCGCCCAGGCTTCTTTGCTGGCTGGGAGCCTGGGGGCCGGAAGGGCTCTCCAAGGCCACCCACGTGGGGTCATCTTGGGGTGCCTGGGCTCTGACAGGGGCTCCAGGTGCAGGACATCCATTCCCAGGGATGTGCGGGGACGTGTGTGTTTTGTGTGTGAGCCTGTATGTGTCATGTGTGTGAATCATGTGTGTGAGACTATGTGTGTGTTTCTGTGTGTGTCATGTGTGTAAGAACTTGTGTGAGCTTATATGTGTGAGTCATGTATGTGTCAGCTATGTGTGTAAGTATGTGTGAGCCCCATGTGCGTGTCACATGTGTTTCTCCATGACACCATTGCCTCTGTGTCTCTGTCCCCCAGGCTCTGGGGACAGGGTGTGACCCAAGCCCACTGCTTACCCAGGCAGTGGGAGGCCTGACGGGCACTGCTGAGAACCAGGCCTTGCCCAAGCAGCGAGCAGTGGACATTTCCCACACCCCATGCTGGGTTAGTGACCTGCCCAAGGCCACATGCCCAAGGGTGCAGTTCCATCCCACATGACATCCATTGTCCTTCAAGCCATGGCCACCACAGCCCTGGATGAGGCTCCACACTCACCCTGCCATGCCTCTGTGACAGGGTCCCCACCGCCGAGGACAGCCTGGGTGCTGGGCAGGAGAGGGGGCTCCAGCTGGGGGCTTCCTCCCTCGCCCATGCACCTAGGTGCCCCTCCTCATCACCCCATCCTTCAGGAGCCCCAAGCCCTGTCTCCCCGAATCTCTGCTCCCAGTCCAGCACTCTCACTACCCAGGGTGCCCGGCTCTTCCACCGCCAGGGCCCTTGTCCTCACCTCCCAGGTCTCCGCCTGTGCCACCCCCTCTGGGGGTCCCGCCTGGCCCCCTGCCCTTCCTTCCTGACCTGGGTCCTCTCATTCAAGCCTGGGAGCAGCTCGGCTCCCGGCGCCAGGCTGCGGTGCCCACCCAGTCCTTATTGAAATTGGCATGTAAGACACCCGCAAGCCCCAGGGCTGGCAGCATGCAAACGGTCAGAGCTTCGGGGCAGCTCCTGGCAGCCAGGGCCAGGTATGTGTGTGCACACGTCACACACGCACACCCCACACATGTTCGGCTCCTACATATCACGCACACGTGCTCGCCCAGGACCACGGGTTACGTATTGTCACGCACACGTTCTCCCACTCACACCCCCACAGGCGCCTACTGCCATGCGCCTGTGAGCACAAACTCACACCCGTGCCCTGCACACCCACACACGCGCAGGGAGCCATTCCCCCTGCCATGACCTCAGGAGCGGGGAGCCGAGCTGCTCTTCCTGTCACATGTTCCCACGATAAGGACAACAGGAAGGCCTCAGGGCCAGGGACAGGAAGGGGAAGCCAGCATTGCCTGGTCCCTTGAGGGGATGCGGGATGGACAGACAGACGCTGTGGTTCTGGGCCCTGGGCCCTAGTGTGCACTTCGTCACAGCCCCTTCCTGATGAGAAACCGAGGCTGGCCCAGGCTGGTCCGTCACCCAGGAGGGCTGATGGAGGCGGACTCGTCCCAGGACCACCGTCACCAGCCCCTTCTTGCCCTGCCCCTGGAGCCGCTGGGCAGCAGGCAAGGTGAGGCCTCTGAGCCCCTCTCTGCAGCCCACGCTAGGGTGCATCTGTCACTGTCACCCTGGTTGGACTGCGACTGTCTCCTAGGGGCTCCTGCAGGTGACCCGTGGCTGCTCTGTTCCAGGCAGGGCTCCTCTGTCGAAGCAGCCCCTCCAGGGAGCCCCAAGCAGGACCACAGGACACAGAGCCGAGACCTGGTCGCAGGTCCTGCCCAGCACTGGCCCCAGAGACTGTGCGTGCCTGGGGGCGGGGACTCTGGATCAGGACCCAGGAGGGCTCTTGAATGCTCCCCAGCGTGGAAGCAGAGGCGCCCAGAGGGAGCACAATGTCCCCAAAGCCACACTGAGCCAGGCAGGGCCAGGGAGGTAGGTCTGACCCCAGCTCATGCTCATCGGCTCCCTCTGACACCAAAGGAGCACAGCCGCCTGTCCTGGTCCCAGCCCCTCCTGGGGAGGCGAGGCAACCCGCTGAGATCTGCACACTTTGCGGCCACTTCTGCTGTCTGCTAAGCTTCAAGAATGACCTCCTGGGCCGGTGATGGCTCAGGGGCATAAGCGCCTGCCTGGCGAGCGTGAGGGCCCGAGTTCGACTCCCGGATCCCACATACGAAAAAAAGGCCGCTGATATCGCTCAGCGGCACGGGCGCCTGCTGGCACGCGAGGTCCTGAGGTCGCCCCCGGTCCCCACACAAAAAAAAAAAAAAAAAAAGAAAGAAAAAATGACCTCCTGGCCTTGCCCCTCACAGACTCCTCCCACTTCCCGGATGAGGCCCCTCCCTCTTCTCAGAAGAGGCTCCTCCCACCGTGCTGGGGGGATGCTGGGGGCAGCTGGCTTCTTTCCTTGAGACCCGCCCTCCCAGCAGTCTTGGGTTGGCTCTGCGGGGGTAAGGAGGAAGAAGGGGTGTACCGGTGGGGAGGTGGGGCCAAGAACTCGATATAGCTCCAGGGCTGCTCTCGCTTGGCTTGGCTTTTTTCTTTTTTGACTTAAAAACCTGTTTGGAAAGACCCAGGCTGACCAACTGTCCTGGTTTGCCCGGGACTAAAGGGGTTCCGGGGATGCATGCAGGCAAATCCCAGGGAAACAGGACCCCAAAGCCATTTTCTCCAACCCCACCTGATGCTCAAACTCCATCTGTATCCCCAACCAGGGGCTCTGCCGGCTTGCACACTCCCTGTGATGGTGAGCTCAGTACCTGTCAGGACGGCATGAGCCAACCAGGACCAGGACATGGCAAGGACCAGCCAAGGACATAGTGAGGTCAGAGTTGTTAGACAGGAAGCCCGCGATGCCACTCTGCCCCCCTCACTCTCCTGAGTCTCCTGCCTTTCCTGCAGGAAGCCTCCCTGACCTCCCTAGCCCTGAACACCTCCCTCCACAAGCATCTTCCTGTTCCTCTCCCAGGGACTGTGTCCATCTTTATCCCCCGCTGGGGACCCTGCCACTCTCCCATTGAGGCTTGCCACATCTTACCTTTGTACCTGCTGCTCCCTCTCGGTGGAGCAGCCTCTCACCCTGAGAAACTTTCGTGCCCTTTAACAAGGTAACTCAAACTCCAGCTCTTCCCAGAAGCCCTCCTGATTTCTCTGAGTAGAGGTCCTCAGAAGCGCTTCTCTCCCTCGTCCTGAAGCCACCTTACTTCCACTGGGCTCTGCCGCAGAACTGGGCAAACCCCAGCCCTGGGGCCCAGAGTAGCCCAAGCCTGGACCGGTACTTTCGGGACTCTGACCCTTGTGGGGCCCTGGAGTGGGGCCGGGTTGGCTCCTGGCCCAGCACGCAGCAAGTGCATACTCAGTGCTTGCAGGATGTGTGCTCTTAGCCTGTATTTCCCCAGCAGCCCCGGTGCTAGGCACAGAGTCACTGGCTGCCTGAGGGAGCCCCGCTCACCCCAGCCCCCAACACCTAAGAAGCCCCCTGAAGGTGCCCAGGAACATTGCCAAAAAATCCCAGGCAGGGTCCGTTCTTCCTGTGGCCTTGGACACAGACAGCCTGGCTCCAGGTCCCCGCCACTCCCCTAGCGGCTGGCTCCTCGGGTGGGTCTCTTAACCCCGAGGCACTCGACGGTCAGAGCAGAGAGAGGTGGCAAGCGTGGTGGCACTCAGCCTGGCTCTGGTGCCAGCCAGCACTCAGTGGGTGGCATCACTTAGTCGGCTCCTTCCCCAGTGCCCAGACATGTCCCTGGCTCAGGGGTGGAACCAGTCTTGGGGACAGGGTGAGCAGTATTCTGGGGCCCCCCAGGGCGTGGGGTCCTGGAGACTGACCTGGGGTCCTGGGGACTGACCTGGGGTCCTGGGGACTGACCTGGGGTCCTGGGGACTGACCTGGGGTCCTGGGGACTGGCCAAGCACCCAGGGGTACAGTGGCTTCTCAGGCAACATTCCAGGGCTGCCTGGGAGAGGCCCAAAGCAGGGAGGGCAGTGCCCAGAATTATCCACCAATCGCCTGGGCTCCTGGCACGGGAGCCGCTCTTATCTGCCCAGCCCGGCATGGGGGGGGGTGGCCAGGCTGGCCAGGAGGGACACTGCCGAGGGGCTGGACACGGAGCAGTCCCAAGCCCTGCTGGTGGGTGACTGCCACTAAGGACGTGGAGTGTCCTGCAGGCTGGTGGCCAGCAGCTGCCCATCGGCATCACCATGTCGGACGGCGAGGGCCCCTCCGCCGGTGAGTGGCAGTGCTATATTTACCCACCATGGCTCCTGTTGCAGAGCCAAGGCCGCCGGTCACCGAGGGCATGGGGCCCCGTGGGCTGCAGGCAGCTGTGGGGCTGGACCCTCTTCCTGCTGGCCGGACGCCTGGGGGGCCGCAGCCGAAAGTGGGGGACATGACTTTCAAAGCCAAGTTCAGCCGCACCCCTGGCTTCCTGATGGCTGGAGCAGGAAGCCGTGCCTGCTTCAAACCCTTCCCAGGCTGGGGGTGGCGTGGGGGGCAGGAGACCCACAGGGTACAGGGACCTGGACAGGGGCTAAACCCCAGGGTGGCCTCATGTGCCCAGGGCCCCTGGCACCGTGTGCAAATGAGTGTGTGTGAACATTTATCTGGGGGACAGCCGGGCGCGTCCACAAAGTTCCCCGTGAATCTGAGTCCCAGGTCCCTGCCGTGGGCCCCCAAATCCTCTGGGGTGGAAACGGCCAGGGGCGAGCAAGTGCCGAGGTGGCCAGACTCTGGCCTGCACACGTGGTCCTGCTCTCTCTTGGTGAGAGGTGTGGTGGGCACTGGCAACCCGGCTCCTTCCTGTTGGAGCACAAGCTCCAAGATGATGTCCCTGGAGCCAGCTGCAGCAGGACGCTGGGGACAGTCTCATCCAGAGATGATGCTGGGGACCCTGGAGCCAGGCCACTCTATCCAGTGCCAGTTCTTTCACTTCCAGGCTGGGTGACCCTGAGCAAATAGCTTCACTTCTCTGAGCCTCCTTGTCCCCAGGTGGGAGTGGAGAGTGCGGTGAAAGTGCCCAGCACACAGGTGGCTGTGAAAGTCCAGTGCGATGCTGGCTGCGTGTCTGCGGTGCCTGGTGTGTTATGGGCACTCAGCAGCCAGCGGGAACCCCAAGCCAGGCATCCTGGGGGCTGAGGGCAGGGTGCTGCAGGCGCCAGCAGCTGGCCTGGGGTTCGCTGCCATCTCAGCGCCTGGGCCTGGCTCTGGGTGTGCAAGCATGTGTGCATGAGTGCGTGCATGTATGTGCTGGGGAGGGGAGCGCCTGCACCAGCAGCCTGGCCTCACTGTCTCCCTGGTGCCAGTGGCACAGCTGCCAGGCATTTCTTGCCGGGCTGCTGAGGCTGCCAGGGCTGGGGGAGCCACAGACGGCCTTTCTGGCTGGCCGAGCCCCACACCTGACACGGACCCGGAATAGCTCTCTCCCTCCACCAGGATACGGCCCTGGTTTTAGCAGCTTGTAAAACCACCCGCAGGGAGGAGTATTTCAGGAAGGCTGGGACAATATTAGCCTGGTGGCAACGGCAAGTGCTGAATGTGCAGCCCGGACGCGCGGAGATGTGCCCTCTTTGGGCCGGGAGGCGAGGCCTGGTTCCGACCCACTCTGTCTGTCCTGGCTGGGTCAGGGACTCCCGGCAGCTCCAGGGTACAAAATAGCGGTGGTGGCCTTTGTCTGTGATACATGGGCTCCAGACTGAGCCTGGTGTGCAGGCATCAGAGCACCCCGGCAGAGGAGGACGTCCACTAAGCAGGGAGGCTCTGGTGGAGGAAGAGGGTCCCCTGGAGTGTGTGGCCTGACACCTGGGCCTCTCTGAGATTCTGGCCCCCCAGCGGGCTGCTGTGACATACATTTCCTGTTCGGGTCTGTGTCCACCATGGGAATATTCTCAGTTCCCCACTTGCCACCTGTGTGACCTTGGGCAGCTTTGTCTCAGCTTTCTCCTCTGTTGAATGGCGATAATAGTAAGACATCAGACCCTCAAGTTGCAATAAGAATTAAATGACCTGCTGGGTATGGTGATGCACACCTATAATCCCAGCACTCCGGAGGCTGAGGCAGGAGGATCGCGGAGAGTTCTAAGTCAGCCTGGGCTACATAGTGAGACCCTGTCTGCAACCCAGAGAAGGAAATGAGGGATTACAGGTGTGCACCACTGTGCCCGGCTTTGTCCCGGACACAGTGGACACACTGTTTACACCCTGGTGAGTGCTGTGCTGGTGAAACTGAAGCTCAGAGGGGCAGACAACTTGCCTTAGTCACCCAGCTGCTAAACGGTGGAGCAGAGGTTTGACTGAGGTCCATGCGTTGTCTGCACAGGACCCAGGGTCGGCGGCTCCGCAGGGGTGCTCCCTGCACCAGGGGCAGGCGGGTGGGTGGTCGTGGAGCCTCCGTCTGTAGCAGCGCCCCTTCCCTTTGAAGACAGTGAGCTCCGTGTCGCCTGCAAGCGTTTGGAGCCTGTTAGAAGAACGTGGTACCTCCTCAGGGCATCAGGAGAGTCCGAAGAGCAGGGACACAGCAGAAGGCAGCCGGCTGGGGGATGCATGGCCCTGGGCCTGGGCGGGCGGCGGGCAGCTAAGGTTACCCAAGTCAGCACCGTATTTATAGCAGGAGTCGCTGGCCAGTTCAGAGTGTGTCCTTTACAGTCACCTGCACCCCACGCCTGGTGCTGGCTCTTAGGGTTAGGGGGAGCCTAGGATGCATCATGTCACTTGACCCTCAGTTTCCTCATCTGTAAAATAAGGAGCTTCCCTGGAGCCAGGCATAGTGGCGCATGCCTGTAACCCCAGCACTTGGGAGACTGAGGCAGAAGGATCGCTACAAGTTTGAGGCCAACCTGGGCCACATAGTATATTCAAGGCCAGCCTGAACTACACAGTAAGAAGTTGTCTCAAAAAACCAAACAACAATAAATAGGGAGTCTCCCGTGTCCCTTGCTGGTGTGTGACAGTGCATGAGTGCTGGCACCTGCGTACAGGGCTCCGGACGGTCTGGCTCCACACGTCGTGGGGCTGCTGACTGCCTCTCCTGCCTCTGATCCTGTGGGGTTCCCTCTCCGCTCCTGGCAGGAAGAGAATCCGGGCTCTGCGGGCAATCAGCTGCCCTGGTGCTTGGGAAAGTGTCCAGCCCGGCAGAGCAGCTACACGATTCCTAGCTGCTCTTCTCAGAAAAATGATCTGAGCCTGGAGTTCAGATCCCTGCTCTCTGGCCCCTGCTCTGTGGCCTCAGGCAAGTTACTTACCCCCCTGGGCCTCCCCATGGGGTCCTCACCCTGCTGACGTGGGCATGGTGACGGTGGAACCCAAGCGAAGCACATTTCTCTTCCCTGTGACCTCGTGCCTGGAGATTTATGGGGGGCGGCCTGGGGTCCCCCAAAGATACCTGTGTGCTTGGCTGCTCAGGGCCTCTGTGCCTGGGCTCAGGGCACTGATGATATCAGGGCCACCCCACAGCTGAGTGGTCCCTCCAGGCTCCTGGAGCCCCGACTTCTTACCCCAGGCTGCATGGTGGACAGGGCAGCGCCTCTCACCTCCCATGTCCCGGCCACCCCAGCTCTCATCCGGGTTCTCTCGGCCTCAGTGAGAGGAGGTTCTATGTGACATCACCATCCCCAAAGCCGAGGCAGGGGTGGCCTGGGCTTTGTTCTCCTTCGAGCTCACTGGCTGGCCACGCGCCATCTCCTCCGGCCGGGGAGCGTCTCTAGAGAGCAAAGCAGACACTCCAGTCAGGCCCTGCTCTCAGAGAGCTCCCTGGAGAGGCCCCTGGGCCACAGCTGCTTCTCTGCTCCCCTCCTGTGCATGAGGGCTGTGTGATTCCTGCCTTTCTAGGCGGATACCTTTGCTCAGGCTTCCTCCCTTGGGCAACAGGGAGCCTTTGAAGACTCTGGAGCAAGGGAGGTGCCCAGCTTCTGGGCAGCTCCTGGCCCTTCCTCCTGGCCAGGGCCAGCTCCAGGCTCTGTCGAGGCCTCAGGGGCCTTTATGTGGGGGCCAAGAAATAGAGGTTATAAGTTGTGTTATTAGGAATTCAACTAGGGTAGCTGGGTGTGGTGGCACATGCTAATATCGTGGCACTCAGGAGGCTGAGACAGGAGGATCGCTGCAAATTCAAAGCCAGACTGACTACACAGTGAGAAAAGGAATTCAATTGTGAAATGGAAGATAATAACTTCTGCTCTTTTAAAGTGTTGGGTCAATTCAAATGGAGCATTCTTGGGACAGCAAGCAAAATAGATTTTATTTTTAAAAAGAAATTAAGCTGCTTGCATTTGTAGCCACTTACCTGTTACTTTTCTTGATGCCATCTGTTAAAATAAAAGGCAGAAGCCGGTTTTCAGAAGCAGGTGAGGGATGCTGGTGAACATCCATGTCAAACATCAGTTTCCCACTTCGCATTTTTTATTTCGAATGTTTGCATTCATCAAACGGCCTCTCTGTCGCCCCGGCCTGTACTCCAAGGCAGACAGGGCCTAGGAGGCACTGGAATAAACAAATCTTAAATCTCGGGGACTGAAGCCAAGGAGAGGTTCTGTCCTGCACAGAGCCTGGTTCCTGTGTGGCTCTGTGTGACGCTTCCTGTGGGCCTGTCCCTGTCATTGCCGCTGGCAAAGACGGGCGGTCACCAGGCCGGAGGCCACAGGTTTCCACCAAGGAGTGGACGTTGCTGTGACCGGCAAGTCCTTGGCAAGCAGGGGTCACACGGCCACATCTACGGGGGGAAACAAGAGTCGCATCCACCCTGTACTCACTTCCTTCCCTGTTGTCCCATTTAATAAAGTAACCCATTTCTTTTTATTGGTACAGGTTTGCGGCACACAGTAACTGAGCTCTTCTTGGGTTATGGGTACAGACACTGTCGAATCTGTCTTTTTTATTTCCCTTCCCCTTTCTCCCTCCCCAATTCCCCAGATCCCCGCACCATGTCCTCGAAATCTTCCTTCCTGTTTCCCGTCATCTCCTTTTATTTGCTCTATAAATTATTTCTCTTTCAGGCTTGTCAGAAAGAGAGACTTTCAGCACACACCGTGTGAGCCGTGCTCAGCAAACACCCCAAATGTACTGCCTGTGATTTCCTAGATGCAAATCACAAAGCAGGCGGCCAGGTTTCCAAACTGTCTTTCTCTCCTGCAGACTTGAATGTGCGTTTAAAAGCACAAAAATACCCCCTCATCCGTGGATGGGTGCTGAGGCGGACTCCGTGGCTCAGGGGAAGGGGGCTGAAGTAGACCTGGATCTTGCTGGCTTTGGGTGGGTCCCCGACAGTGAGATTGCTGGATCTGGGTATGGGGGTGGTCTTTGTTTAGTTTTTTGGGACCTCTGTCCTGGTTTCCACAATGGCAGAGCTGATGTACATCTCCACCAGAAGCATGCAGCCCTTCTCTCTCCACCTCCTGGCCAGCACTTTATCTTTTGTCTTCTCGATGGTGCCCATTCCAGCAGGTGTGAGCTGGGTCTCTCTGTGGTTCCCATTTGTATTTCTGTGATGATTACTGATGTTGAGCGTTTTCCATACACTGTTGGCCACTTGCACGTCTTCTTTCAAGAAATGTCTGCTCCAGTCTTCCGCTCATTTTATTTTTTTTTTATTTTTATTTTTTTGTGGGTACCGGGGATCAACCTCAGGACCTCACGTGCCAGTAGGCGCCTGTGCCACTGAGCAATAGCACCGGCCCTTTTTTTCGTATGTGGGTTGCAGGAGTCGAACTCAGGCCTTCACGCTTGCCAGGCAGGCGCTTACGCCGCTGAGCCATCTCACCGGCTCCCGCTCATTTTAAATTGTATTATTTGTTTGGTGTGTGTACATATAACCTCCCCTTGACATCTTCAGGGGACCACTCCAGGACCTCTTGGAGATACCAGAATCCAACAATGCTCGCGTCTCTCATATAAAATAGTGCAGTATTTACCCACGTATGGTGGTGCACACCTGTTATTCCAACACTAAGGGAGGCTGAGGCAGGAGGATTGCAAGTTGGAGCCCAGCCTCAGGAATTTAATGATTTGGCAGGATCCTGTCTTAAAAAATACAAAAAAGGACTGAGGATGTAGCTCAGGTGGAAAGCCCTGGGTTCAATTTCCCAAATGCAAACAAATAAATAAAACGGTGCAGTTTTTGCATAGAATTTACATACATCCTCCTGCATACTTTAAATAAATAAAGCTTATTTATAATACCTAATGCAAAGCTGTTTAAATGTGTTGCATAGGGGGAAATGACCGAGGAAACCACCCTAGGCCTGACTCATAGCACATGGCAGCAATAATCTCACATTTTTTTCAAATATTTTCCATCTTTGATTGGTTTGACCCATAGACGCAGACCCTGCATCCCATGGACAGAGGGCTGACCGTAGCTTGCAAATATCTTCTCGCATCCTGCACATTGTCTCCTCTCCTGTTGACTGCTCCTTTTGCTGTGCAGAGATCTTATAAAAAAGAGTCCTTGCCGGACGTGGTGGTACACACCTGTAAACCCAGCATTCAGGAGGCTGAGGCAGGAATATCACCAAGCATTCGAGGCCAGCCTGGACTACACAATGAGTTCAAACCCAGCCTGGACTATATTGCAAGACCCCATCTCAGCCGCTCCCAAAGTCCTTACCGAGACCTACATGTGCATCTGAAGATGAATGGATTAAAAAAATGTAGCATATTATACAAAGGAATATTATTCAGCCATGAAAAACAAAATCTCACCCTTTGTGACATAGATGAATGTGGGGGGCACTATGCTGGGTGAAATAAGCCAGGGGCAGAACAACAAATATTGTGTGACCTCAGTCGTGTGGAACGTAGGAATGTTGAGGTAGGAAGTGGGGTGGCAGTGACCAGAGCCTGGGACAGGCAGGGAAGAGCTTGGATGAAGGTCACGCAGTTCCAGTTAGATGGGATAAGCTGCCAGAGATCGTCGCAAGAGGCTACAGCCAGCACCGACATCCTGTGTTCTTGGGAAATGCAGAGCGGATAAGCCGGATTTAACTATTCCACAGCGGGTGTAGACACCAGAGCCTCGTGTGACACACAGTAAGATCATTCAATGTTGTTTGTCAATTAAAAAAAAAAGTTTAATTTTTTTTTTTTTAAGACAGGGTCTTGCTATGTAGGTTTGTCTGGAATGAACTTATTTAGCCCACGCTGGCCTTGAACTTGCAGTGATCTCCTGCCTCAGCCACCAGAGCACTGAGATTAAAGGCACGTGCCACCATGCCCAGTTTAAATTGCTTTAAAAAGAAAAGATTAGGACAGACACAGGAAGAGAGGGAAGCCACATAGTGACAAAGAAGATGGGCACTTCTAAGCCAGGGAGAGAGGCTGATGAAGGAACGGGCCCTGTTAATCTCAAAATTGTGAGAGAATAAACTTTTGTTGTGTAGAAAGAAAAGCATAAACCAGACATGGTGGCACACGCCTGTAATCCCAACACTGGGGAGGCTGAGGCAGGAGGATTCCCAGGAGTTGAGGTCAGTCTGGGCTACATAGTGAGTTCAAGTCCAGCCTGAACCACACAGTGAGACCCTGTCTCAACCCTCCCCCCCAAAAAAAGTGTAAAAATGAAAGAAAAAGTGCACAAATAAATTTTTGCAGGATTTAGTCCCAACACCAATAAGGAAAAGCATTGGTAAGAAAAACATTGGCTGTTAACAGCCAAAAATTTCTGTTTTTAACTTGCTAAGGCTCAAAAGAGGGAGTTGGGATGTGTAGCCTATGGAGACCAACTACCTGTTCTCAGACCTCAAACTTGTCAATGAGTTTGGAAGGAAATGGTTATAAGAAAATATTGGCAAATTCCCTTTTTTCATAGTGGGGACTGAACCCAGGGCCTGACACCTACGAACAAGCACTCTACCACTGAGCTACATCCCCGGCCCTATGTATAAAAAGAAAAAAATAGTATTTTACTTTGAGACAAGTTCTCACTAAATTGCCCAGGATGGCCTTAAACTTGTGATCATCCTGCCTCAGCCTCCCAAGTAGCTGGGATGATAGGCATGTGCCACTGCCCTTGTCTAAAAATATTGGGAAGCTTTAAAAAAATCTCTGAGTAGAGTCTTTCTTAACCGTCTCGTATAAACGGACGCTAGTTCCCTGTTCCAATGGTGCCATCAATGACCTCCCCACTCGGCTTCCATGGCGTACGTGGGTAGCTGCATTTGAATAAACATTCACAGCCCATCTGAGGGCGATGCTCAGCACACGTTCTTTTGTTCAATGATAAAAGGCCTGGTGTAAAACTGGAGTTTGCAGACTGGAGCCCCGGACCACTGGCAATGCACCAGGGTGGCGCTGGGGACACAGCGCTCCTGCTGTCCTGGTTCCAAGCTCTCCGCCAAACTGTGTGGATGCCGTTCCACCCACTTTAAACACACCCTGGAATCCCACCTCATTTATTTCGAGTGGAAAAACATGTCAAGCTCCAGCACAGCTACAGCGAACACCCTTCCTGCCGCTCCCCAGGAAGGCTGGCCTGACGTGCGGCTTGGGGTGTGGACGAAGTGGACGCTGTGGGCGTGGTGTCCACCAGCTCTGTGGTGGATGGGATGCAGGAGCAAGGGCTTCAGCCATAGGTCCCCATTGCGGGACTTGCCTCTAGTGCCCGTGGCGTCCATAGGGTTCTCAGGCTGATGGTGCCAAGGACTAAACCGGAGCCATAGGCAGGCTCCACATAGGCGAGGCTCTGTCTTCCCTGAGTTCTTTCACACGCACAGCTCCCTCCACGTGACTCTTTTAGTCTTGGGCAGTGAATGTTATCACTCCATTTTACAGATGGGCAAACCGAGGTTTGGCGCAATCAAGAGACTTGCTCAAGGCCATGCAGGGAGTAACTGGGAAGCAGGTGCGCTGGCCCTGAGCTGACACTTTCTGTTATGTGCTCTGTCCCGTGGGGCACTGAGGGCAGCACGCTAGGCAGGGCCATTTCCAGGAGATTTGCCCTGGAGGTCCTTGCAGGGCGGGGGCTGCCAGGGGGACCCTGGAGAGGAGCCCCGTCACTACGGAGATGGCCTCAGGAAGTGCTCTGCCTGTGGCAGTTTTTCTAGTCCTGGCCAGCTGTGTAAGCGCAGAGAAACGCATGTAGCCTGCAGCCAGCCGGGCGCAGAGAGAATTGTAAGGCCCCAGCCGGCTGTCTGTGACAGTTGTCTGCCACTCAGTGACAGCAGCCAAGCTGGGGTCCCCCGGTCCTGCTCCCCAGCCTATGAGGCTCAGCTACTGTTGTGGTCCAGGAAACCATCCCTCCACCTGCTGGAGAGGGGGAGGGCCGCGCCCCAGGCTCCAGGTCTCCGGGCCGGAGGGACACAAGGACCTGTGCCTTCCCCACTGCGTTTGCTGATCTGTGCTTGTCACAGCCCTGTCTGAAGACTCCGGACCCCCCCTACAGCCCAGACCCCGGGATGAGCATGGCGGGAGGCAGAAAAGCAGCCACGCGGGCTCCTCACTCCCCAGGAGATGCCCAGAAACTGCAGGGCGGCACCAAGCTCTGCCCCAATCCTGGAGCCTGTGCTCTGCTTCCTGCCCCAAGCCTATCCTCTCCCCAGGGTGGGAACGAGGCCACAGGGTCTCCTCGGGGACAGTGGCACTCAGGGAGGGTGGCTGCATCTCGCCTGGGACACTGGGCTGAGTCAGGACAACAACAAACCTCAAACCCCAAACCACCCCCCATTTCTCTTCTTTTTCTTTTCGTCTGTGAGCTCACTCAGACAGGGGTCTCAGCCAAGGTGGGGGCCACACTCAGGGCCCATCAGGGCCACTGGCCATGACAGGCTCAAGACCATGTGTGCCGAGTACCTGGGGTGAGGCCCGCTCACCGCCAAGTGAGTCCACCCAGGCCATGCCAGGCCCGAGCTGTGGCTGCAGCCAGGGCTCCCCGGCCCCTGCAGGGTCTGTCGGGGTGGCCTTAGCCCCAGGGTAGAAGGGGACTCCTCTCGTCCTGTCCCAGGGATGGCAGCGCTTCTCCTGGACAGCTCCAGCCAAAGAGCAGCATGACACTGTGTTCAGGTCCCCCAGGGTCACACGGGGAAGACACAGGGAACACCAGGGACGCTCTTAGCTGCCAGTGCTCAGGAGGAATCCTGGGTTCTGGTCCTGGCTTATTTATTTAGGTCACAACTTTATTGAGATATAATTCACATGGTATACGATTCCCCCATTTAAAAATTTTATTTATTTACTTATGTATTTATTGAGACGGGTCTCACTATGTAGTTAGGTTGGTCTTCATTTCACTAGGTAGCCCAGGCTGACCTCCAACTCTGGATGATCCTCCTGCCTCAGCCTCCTGAGTGCTAGGCTTACAGGTGTATGCAACATGCCCCCGCTAAGAGTAACATTTCTGAGGTTGTCCATGGAGTTGCCTGTGTCAGTGCCTCATCCCTTCTTCCTGACAAGTAAGATCCGTGGCATGGACACACCACATTCCCATGGGTCCAACGGTTGTCGTCTAATGCACACTGCATTACTCCTCTTTTTCGGTTGTCACAAGTCAGGCTGCTGTGGCCCCTCAGAGCGAGCTGGTCTCCATTTCTCTTGGGTTTGCCCCCTGCAAGTTAAATGGCTGGGTCAGAGAATTAGTAGCTCTATGTGGAAAGTTATTTTTTTCTTGTGGTGCTAGGGATAAACTCAGGGTCTTTGCACGGAGCCACATCCCTAGGCCCCCTTTTTAACCTCTGAGGCAGTGTTATGGTTTTCATCGAGGTCCTCCAACCTGTGGTTTCTGTGTCTCCCAAGAGCCTCACGCGGTCATGGGCGGGGCCTTGAGAGGCGATTGGATCGTGGAATGCACTCCGGCAGAGTGCAGCTAGGAGGCGGGGTCTGTTGGAAGAGGCGTCACTGTGGGCGTGGCCTGAAGGGTTCCCCTCCCCCGGCTCCGCCCTTCTCCCCCGATGCTTCCTGGGCACAGTCCTCCCCTGCCACACCCCTCTGCTACACTCGTTCACAAAAAATGTGAACAAGCAACAAGAAAGTGACTAAGACAGGCAAGGTGTCCCCAAGTTGCTACATTGCCCAGGCTGGGCTTGAACTTGCAAGCCTCCCGCTTCAGCCTACCAGAGTGCAGGGATTACAAGAGTGCTCCACTCAACCTGGCTTTGTTACAAGCCTTTTGAAGACCCACCTGCTATTGTCCCTGGCGGGCACACCACAGCGTGACACTCCCATCAGCAGTGACTGTAGGCTCTGGTTCCTCTACCCCTCCAGAGGCTGGCCGCCCTGGTGGATGTGAGGTGACCGTGACTTCGATCTGCAACTCCCCAGTGCCGAAGGTGCTAACCTCTTGTGCGCTTACTGGTCACTGCCTCTCGGCTCGGTGACTTCAAACCTCAGTTTCCTCCTCTGTAAAATGGGTACAACAGCAGCATGGTGAGCGTTCAGCAACCCACCCGTCAGAGAAGGTGGACACTATCGGCCCAGCCTGGGCTCTTTCTCCCTAGCTCCAGGGCTCTGCAGGGCTGTGGCTGGGCCGGCAGAGGGACCCAGCCTCAGTGACACTCAGACGTACACTCAATGTGAGCCAGGCCCAGCCCATCACCAGCACCTGGTGAGGGGCATTGCAGGTCCTTAGGAGTTCCTGGGCCTCTGCCTCATGGCTGCACCCCAGAAGGCGCTGTCGTGTCAGGGAGAGCTGTGGCACCTGGCCGAGGTGCAGATAGTCAGGCCGATTGTGTAGCGGCCACCTGAGCTGAGGGAGGTGAGGGCTGGCAGTCCCAGGGAGCTTGTTGGGCAGCCCTGGAGGGACAATTGGCTTTCTATTCTGGAGCCTGGCCGGAGGCACAGGGGAGGCCTGGAGGCCCGTGTCCAGCTGTCTCTCCTCTGGGAAAGGCAGGTCGCATCCCCGGGGGGACTCGGCCCCGGGGGACTCAGGCTAGTGGCCAGGGCGGGTGTGGTGGGGTGTTAGACCCCAGCCCCTAAAAGCAGACCTTGAGCTCGATGGCAAGTTTCTTGAGTCAGAGAAAGAGTAAGGGAGGAAGGGGAGTGGAGTGCTTCCAGGGAGCCTGGCTTCCTGTCGTTTGCAGTCTGTCACACCTGAGGGCAGGACCTTGGCCTTCGCTGTCTGCTGCTGGTGAGCAGATGTTTGTTCAATGACACACACGGTGCTCCATTTTACACAGGGAACTTGAGAATCTGAAGATCGTGGTGTCCTTGGGGGACAGGCGTTCCTGAAACCAGTTCCCATGGGTACGGGGGGACAACAGTGCACCCCCAAATGCTGCTCTTCATGGGCAACAACTGGGAATGCTCCCTTCCCCTGCCCCTTCCCTCCACCCCTCCTGGCTCCAGCGAAAGAGAGAGAGCACCAGGGTCTCAAGCTGCTGCTGCCTTAGGGGCCTCCCGAGCCCCAGCCGACTCCTGTGGCTGGTGACCTCTTGGCTTTCAGGTGGCCTTTAAGGAAGTGATTTACAGCCCTGAGAAAACAGGATCTGTGGGAGAGCAGGACTGCCGACTCCAGGGCGAGGAGCAGCTGCTGCCTCTCAAATACACACACAGCTGGGCACAGTTGCACATGCCAGTAATCCCAGTGCTCTGGGAGGCTGAGGCAGGAGGATCGAAGGCTTGAGCCCAGCCTGGGCAACTCGGTAACTTAGTGAGACCAGTGTCTCAAAATTTAAAAAATAAAAAAAAGCTGGGAGCTAGCTCTGGGTGAAGGCTCTGGGTTCAAACGCTAGTATCACAAAAAAGGCAGATAAAAGCCTCCCACACATTAAAACAGTTTTTGAAAGTAGTGAAGCCCAGATAAGGAAAGAAATCTAAAATGGGTGGGTGGTGGGAGATACCCCAGGAAGTCCAAAAGCAGGAGATGCAATGAGAGAGAAGGCGACTTTTGACATGAGAAGCCCTGGCTTCTCCTCCCTGCCCTGTCACTTGGGGACTGTGACCATGCCTGGGTGGGCCTCAGTTTCCCTCTTTGCAGTGGGAGGCCGACCTCAGGACCGCTACAAGAAGAAAGCAGGGAAGTTGGCAGAGCTGGCGCAGCACACATGGGGGTAGCGCTGACACTTTGTCCCCAAAGAGTGGCCAAGATCCTCCACTACCTGTTTTACCAACGGGCATTTCCAGCTCAGCCAGGTGGCCCTGGGCCCCTGTCGCTCTCGCTTGTGAGACTCTGCAGGGAGAATTCGAGGTGGATGTTCCCCGGGGCGCCTCGCCTGGACACACCCGTCGCCCCGAGGCCCCTCCGCCTCCCGCCCGGCCCCTGCCCCTCCGATTCCAAGTGCTGCAGAGGCAGCCGGGGCTCTGGGCACGCTCTGCCTCTCTGTCCCCTCCCCACCTTGCCATGTTGTCCCTCTTCCTAGAGTGCCTGGTTGTCCCCGTCAAAGCCCTCCTGCACTGCCCTGTCCCCTATCCCCGCGGGGAGGGGCCAGAACCCCCACCACTCTGTCAGCCCATGTGGCCCCACGCACGTGGCCCCCACGAGATGGTCAGCATCTGCGGCAGGGCCAGCGTCTGCTCTGAGTCACTTTTGTGCGCCCCCATCGGCGAATGGCAGGTGTCCAGCAGCCGTGCCGCTACCTCTCTGCTGCCGCCGGTCATTGTCGCGCCCTTGGCCTTGAGGAAGTACCTGTGTAAGCCGTCATTGGTCCCGTTCCCCGTCCCCGCCCATCGGCAAGGACTGCTGCTCGTCCCGGCCTTCCGCGATCCCCGACACGCAACTGAAAGGCGGAGAGGTTTAGTTCAGCTCGCGTCTCGGCCCGGGGCTGGCTCCCAGGCGGGACGGCACACGCGGGGCACAGGGAGGAGCGCTGCTGGGGCAGGTGCACAGGAAGCAGAGCGCGAAGGGAGGAGCGGGAGGCAGATGGACCCTCCTGGGCCACGCCCCCAGTGCCACACCCCTCCCATCAGACCCCGCCTCCTCACCGGAAGTCAGCGTTAAGCCCCGTGATCCAATCACCTCCCAAAAGCCCCACTATGATTACGTGAGGCTTTGGGGGACATCTAGATCTGCCCCATAACAGCTCCCATTTTACAGACAGGGACATTGAGGCACGCGGGTTAAGCTGCAGGAGACAAAGCCTTGCAGGCCCAGCCCTGCCGTGCTTCTGAGACCCTCCTTAGTGCCTGCTCTGTCCCTGCGGCCTTCTGGATACACCCACATCAGTTTCCAGATCAGTGAAATGGAAGGGAAGTGCTATTGCCGGTCCACCCTCGCAGGGGGCTAGGACCCAAGCCCTCCTTGTGCCTTGTTAGTGTCTGGCATCCCTGGCATGCTGACCTCGAGAGGCACAGATCTGTGCCCTCAGTAGGCGGCTCCTTAGGACATCACCCTATCCTGCAGCAGTGCCAGTGGCTTGGCAGAGCCTGTGGGGCAGCCAGGGGCCAATGTTGTTGTGTGTGTGACTTGGGGCCCAGAGTCCTCTAGGGTCTGAGGGCTCCGGGTGGGCTAGGACGCAGCTCCCACATGGGCCTGGGCTGCAGGATGAGGACCTGGGAGGCGCTGACCACAGGGTGCCCCCAGACTTCCTTTGGTGGCCTTGCAGTGTCTCCTTACTGTGACCTCTGTAAGTGCCTGCTGGAGTTGGAGTGCACAACTCCTTCCCACCTTGCTGTGAGGACAAAGGAATCAGCTTGGCCCAGGCCAGAGTAGAGAGCGCAGGTACAGCCCTGTGTGGTCTGCACCTGTCACGCAGCCTCCGTTCCCTTGCCTGTCGCTTGGGACACATAATACGCACCCCGGGAGCCCAGCCTGCGGGAGGGGCTCTGCCCAGCCCCAGTGACCCTGCTTCTCAGTGCAGGAGGGGACAGCTGGCTAGGAGGACAGGCTGTAAACCTGAGTGGCCATGGATGCTTTATCTTCCTTTCATTCACCAGGAGGCTGCCGGCTTCCCACTTGCTCGGCATTCGGGAACAGCAGGCCTTTGTGTTGCTCTTTTGGGAAGATGGGGTGCGCAGAGGACAGCCAGGTGCTGGCGCCTTATCTTTCCTGGCAGAGCCAGGCCTCTGGGCCAGGTCCCTGCTGGCCACCGGAGGGAGGCATGAATAATAGAGGTGGCGCTGGGCTCACAGCCACCAGCCCAAGCTGGTGGCTGGGAGCTGGGAGCGGGGGGTCTCAGCGTGTCTCTGCCTCAGTGTCCAGGGAAAGCCTGGGCTTCCATCTCAGGTCCCACCAGCTGCGTCCTTGTCACCTCGCCTCTCTGACCCTCATCTGCTCATGCAGGACATCCTCCTCTACCATCCTCTGCAGAGTGCCTGGTGCCCACAGGCCAGCCAGAGACATCTGTCCCCATGCTGGCCATGGACAGGCTGCGGGGCACCAGGCTTCCCCTTCCCCATGCATGACTGACTTCCCCTCCGGGAAATGGGGGGCTCCCTTGGCCCTGAAGCCCAGTTCTAACCACACGGTGGCTGACCATTGGCTCCGTGGCCGTACCCAGGTGGGGGGGGAACCAGCCGTTCGTCTGCTTGGCCTGGGTCCACCAGGCTTACCACACAGTTGTTTCACCACCAATGGGAAACTGAGGCCCAGAGGGCTGGGAAATGGCAGTGTCTGACATTCACACCTTCTCCCTCAGCCAGCCGGATGGGATCCACAGGGGACAGTGTCCTGACCTGAGGTGCCACCCAGTCAGGAGCCGGAGAGGCTGGTGGGGGGGCCTCCCGGGGGCCAAGGAGGGCACCCCAGATGGCACAGGGGCACTGACCCACTCCTGCCACTCTGCCTTTGAGAGTCTGGCAGCATGGCCCACGCTGACGGAGGAGTCGCAGGACAGCCCTGGCCACCTCGCTGCTGCGGGCGTGGGAGGACAGGGCTGCCGGGCAAGGCCACCCTGGCCGGCCCTGCTGTGAGTCACCACCTGGCCGGGCGCCCAGGGAGGCCGCTGGCTGGCGATCACCGCGGTCAGCAGCTTCTCACCGGCTTTGTGTCCCTGGTGGGCTTTGTTCCTTTGGGAGCCTGAGGAAGTCAGATAAGAGAGCCGCGATCAGATGGTTTTGAGCTACGTGAAGTTCTAGGCCTGTCCTTAAAGAACACTTGCCTCAATGGCCTCAATGTTCGTTGCTGAAAACCTTTGACCAGTGATTCTCCAACTGCAGTGGGCGTTAGCCCGAGGAGCTTCTTCAAATGACACATGCTAAGCCGTGTGTGGTGGTGCATACCTATAGTCTCAGCCCCCAGGGAGGCTGAGGTGGGAGGATCTCTGGAGCCCACGTGTTTGAGAGTTTGAAACCAGCCTGGCCAACATATCCTGAACCTGTCTGAAAAAAAGAAAAAAAGTGAGGCACAATGGTACACACCTCTAATCCCAGCGCTTTGGGAAGCTGAGGCAGAAGGATCTCAAGAGACCTGGGCAACTTAGCAAGGCCCTGTCCAAAAAAAAACCACAAATCTTTAAAAAGGGTTGGGAATGTAACTCAGTGTGGAGGCCCTGGATTCAACCTCCAGTAGTGCAAAAACAAACAACAACAAAAACACACACACATAGTCCAGACCCCCCAAGACCTGTGGAATCTTGGGGCTCTAGGCAGGTTGCCTTGGCCCTAATGTCTGTCCCAGGTCAGGTCCTCTTGGACACGCTTACCAACAGTCTCAACTTTCCGGTGGGCCCACGCCTCCCGGGGCACAGCCGAGCACACACTCATTACATGACCCAGGCTGCGTTCTTCACGGGGCAGGCATGCTCTGTGCCCAAGCACATGCACACACACACACGTGTCAGGCACTCACGCGCAAGTGCAGACATGCGCACACACACAGGGCAGGCCACGCACTTTGTAGGGCCCAATGCAAAATAAATGTGGTGAGAATTCCTCAGAATTTCACAATGGTGACAGCAGAACATGAAACCAAGCCACAGCCCAGTGAGGCAGCACATACCACCTGGGCCTGGCACACACTCGTGTATACCATGTGCACACACAGGGTGCCCTTAGGGACTGATGCATCTCATGGCACAGATGCCACGAATACACACTCATGTGTACATTCATTGAACACTTACATATGCTCACAAGCGGCAAGGCTTTAAGGGCGTGGTGGCACACACATGTGATCCCAGCGCTAGGGAGGCCGAGGCAAGATGATCATCATGAGTTCAAGGCCAGCCTGAACTACATGGGGAGACCTTGTCAAAAAAAAAAAAGACTTTTTATTGGGGTGGGAAAGTGTGCCAGTTAGCATTTAATAACCAAAATCAAGGTTGAGTCAGATGTGAGTTGCTTGTAGCAAAAATGCCAGATGGGGTATTCCATGAATCACCGCCTTGGGTTTCATGAGCAACATTTTAATAGGGTTGTGACTAGTTTGGGAAAACTTTTAATCTTCCTGTAACCCCAAATCCAAATAAACTGGCATTTATTTAATGCTTCTGAGACCATGGACCTCCCTGAATAAGACGTGGACTGAAGCGGTTTGTGGATACTTTTCTTTCCCGGATGAAGAGCAGTGTACGGGGCGGCTCTTTCTCTCCAGGAACGAGGAGGAAGGGCTCAGGTTTATGGGCCCATACTATGCATCCGGCCTGTGTTTGATGATGAGCACTTGCAGGCCCCGCACCTGGCCAAGGTCCTGTCGAACTGGGGTGCGTAGTGAATGGTACTTGGGCAGCACTTAGGGTCCCCTGAATGTGAGATATACACTGTTTTCTGGGGCACCAAGAAAGAAAAATTCTGCTATTTAAATCTGATATCAGCCAGGGTAAAGAGACAGAGAGCCTCACCAGAGGGGCTTTGACTCCAGATGTGATGTCAGAGGCTACAGGGAGCTTAGTTTGAAGTCCCACACTGCAGGGCGTAGTGGTGCACGCCTGTAATCCCTGCATTCGGGAGGCTGAGGCAGGTGGGTCAAGAGTTCCAGACTGACCTTGGCTACATAGAACCTGTCTCAAAAAAAAAAATTTTTTTTTTTGGGTGGGTGGCTCATGCTTGTAATGCCAGCACTTAGGAGGAGACCTGCCTCAGTCTCCCCTGAAATGTTGCCCATGTGCAGCCTGGGGGATCAGGGGCTCCCCACCATACAGGCTCCATTTTTTGAGTCTCCTCACATTTGAGCAAAGGCAGGCATGGTTGGGAGCATTTTCTTCAAAGCAGGTTTTCGAGATCAGTCATAATTTTGAGAACTCGGGTCTGCCCGGAGCTGGGTCGCACCCTCCCGTAGTGATTCATTATGTGGGGATTTTTCGCAGATGCCCGCCGGCCTTGGAAGGCAATGCATTCATGAATATGCATAGGAGGGTGCTCATAAATTATGCATTCCATACTGAGCCTTCTCGGAGAGGGGCCAAGGAGGGCTGAGTGATTTTCAGCCCGAGGCGACAGAAGGCTGCTCACAAGGACTTCTTGTGCTGCAGGAATCCGCCCTCCCTCTCTCCCGTCACAATGAACTTGGGGGCCGCCACCCTGGCTCTGTGAAAGCCGGGACTGTGGTTTGCAAGGCCACTGGAGTTTCCTCGGCTGTGGCTTCGCTGATGTGATGCTGGTGGGTCTGGGGGAACTTCCGGTTTGGAACTGGCCAGTGCTGGATTAGGCAACAGCCCATCCTTGCTCCAGGCCTGTGGATGTCGAAAGCCCTCTGACCTTACAGACTGCCCCATTGGTGCGATTTACCCGATTCCTGCATTGGTGTGGAGGTGACCCGCATCAAGCGTGGGGTGTGACCCAGGTTCTAGCAGGATCTGGCAGGAAGGGGTTCAGTGTCCCCTGATGCAGGTGTCTGGGGAGCAGGGGGCCCCCCTAGAGCCAGGCAGTGACCCCAGAGCGCCTGTCAGAGGGCGCACAGAGGGCACACTGAGCACCAGGGTTTGGGTTCCCATGGCTTCTGTGTGGCCTCTCCCGGGGTTCCTCCTCCTGCCCACCTGCCCTGCTTTATTAACCCTCGTGGTTCTCAGCCCTAGGCCAGGAGCTCTCCCTTCTTCAGTGACCATCAGCTCCTTCGAGGCTACCCAGAGCCCTGGGAGCTTCTGGCACCTCCTGTCCCTTTGCCATCCCTGCAGCCCAACGAGAAATCTGGCGTCCGACTCCAGTCCAGGCTGGAGCCCAGAGGTGGCTCCATACCATAATCCCTGCACTCAGGAGGCTGAGGCAAGAGGATCCGGAGTTCCAGGCTAACCTGTGCTGGGCACCATGTCTACTCAGGCTCAGCCACTGTCCCCAGCCCCATCCTTCACTGTCCCATCTCAGGAGGGCCCAAGAAAGCCACCTCAGAACCATGACTGACAGTCTGGGAACAAGGGCGAGGCACCATTCCATTTGGAAGAAACCAAATTTCCAAGTGTGTGGCAGAAACAAAACCTCCGCGAGAACTGGCCAATGAGGATAAAGAAAACGACAGCTGCTGTAGGCCCTGCACGTGGGAATCCACCGGGCCACACGGCTTCCTCCAAGGGACCATGGGTGAGAGGTGTCTCCTGTCCCCTTTCTGTGCCCATGTGTCCCCTGCCTGAGAGGCAACATCATCTCCCTAACGCGCAAGCCCGCAGTGAGACAAGCCAAGGCTCTCCCGCCGTGAGCCTTCTCTCAAGCCTTCTCTCCTGCCGGCCTCTGTCGGATGTTTAAAGGTCACTGTTTAAAGGAAGCGACTTTCCATCTTCCGCTGATTTAATTCTTCTCTTAATTTTTATTAGTCCATGTGTGTGTACATAATGGTTACAGTCCGCATGGGGAGTTGGTACATGTATCTAACACATCTCAGTTCTTTTTCCATCCCCCTTTCTCCCTTCCTTTCCTCCTCCCTCCATCTCTGGATCCCCTTTGAGAAAGATCTAGCTCCCTCTTCCTATGATCGACCTTTTATTTTGTTCTTTATTTATACTTTCGGTTTCTCATATAAGAGAAGCCAAGTGATATTTAAGCTAGTGTGTCTGATTTATTTCACTTAACATAACTGTCTCAAAGTACATCCGGCCAGGTGTGGTAGGGCATGCCTGTAATCCCAGCATTTGGGAGGCTGAGGTAGGAGGATTTCCATGAGTTCGAGGCCAGCCTGAACTACCTATGGAGACCCTGTCTCAAAAAACCAAAAAAAAAAAAAAAAAAAAGGTGCATCCATTTTCCTACAAATGACTCAAGTTTATCCATCTTTACCTATGGAAATCAGTATGGAGAATCCTTAAAAAACACTGATTTAATTCCCTGTGGAATCAATAATTGAGGACAGCAATGGCCTTGCCCCGTCCACACCACCACCTTACGACAGCAACATTCTTGCTCTCACCTTGGGGACCTCACAGGACACAAGGGAGCCAGCTTGACCCCCAACAGTCTTTGTGGAATGCTGGCCACGTGCCCGGCAGAGCCAGGCATGTGGATGATTTTGGAGTAGGTGGGTTGGCAGCACAGGGCGTGGGCATCATAGAGCAGCAGTGGCCTTTGGGTGTCAGGTACCTGGTTGCCCCCTCCTAGGTGGAACGAAGTTTGTAGACGGCTTGGCAGGGGAAGGAAGGGAGGCAAGTGAGGTCTGCTGGGAGGGTTACAGCGGTCTCAGTTCTGGAGGGCCTGGTGCTAGCTTCTGAAGGTGTATGTGTGTGTGTGTGTGTGTGTGTGTGTGTGTGTGTGTGTATAACAGAGAGAGAGAGAGCCAGACATGAAGTCAAAAAGGTGAGGAGTGGTCAGGCTTTTTTTCCCCTGGTACTGGGGATGGAACCCATGACCTTCACACTGAGCTGCATCCCCAGCCCTTTTTTATTTTTTGAGACAGGGTCTCACTAAGTCGTTAAGTTGCTGACTGTGCTTGAACTTGCAATCCTCCTGCCTCAGCCTCCCAGAGCACTGGGATGAGAGATGTGCTCCATAGACCACCAGGCTTGCTCTTGACTGCCCATGAGGCTCCCCCTCTGGTAGGCCCTGTCCCTGCGATGTCACCCTGCATGCGTGCGTGCATGAGGACCAGGCCTCCCCCCGCGCCACCCTCTGGGGTACACGTTTGTGGATGCCATGTTTGCGTGTGGACACAGAGGGCTGTGCGGGGTGCGCATGTGAAAACTCACACTCGTGCCAGGGCTGCCCCTGGGGCCGCAGCCAGTGGTGCACGCACCTGCGGACGTGCATTCCCCACGGGACAGCTGCAAGCTGGAGGCCAGCAAACGAGGCAGAGAAATGCCCAGTGCATTCAAGCCGTGTCTCCTTCCAGCAGGCAGGGGGAGCACAGGCTGCGAGGTCCCTGCCTTATTTTCAGGAAAAACCAAAGACATGCTCAGAAAGTCCTCAGAAAGGGGTGTACCTGGTGTCTTAATCAGTCCCTCTTTTATTTTTTATTTTGAGACAGGGTCTCATTAAACTGTCAGGTAGCCCAGGCTGGGGTAGAACTTGTGATCCTCCTGCCTCAGCCTCCCAGAGTGAATTTTGAGCATTTACTATGTACATTCCTTGGCATGCCAGGGCCTCAGCCTGGGTGGGTGATGGGCTGGCTCTCAGAGCAGAAGCAACAACGGGGGATCCGGGCTGACATTGCACGCCACTCGCACCTCCACCACGCAGGGTGAGGATGGTTCGCAAGGGTCAGGGCCCAGCAGCCATGCAAGGTGAGCCTTTGAGACCAGGCCCAGCCAAGCTCACCTGCCACCTGCTGGCTAAGAGCCATGGGGGACAGACAAGGGGGGAGGATGGGCTCCGATTCCCACCACTTCCTGCTCTCAGCCAGGGGACCAAAACAGTCCCAAGAGAATCAGTCCCCAGGATGGCTTAGAGCACAGCAACCAAACCTGGGCCGCCCAGGGCCTGCACAAAGCCTGTTCACATCCAAGCCCCCAGCAGGTGCCAACCTCCAGGCCTTGTGCGCCTCCCGGCCAGTGCTGTCCCTGCAGCCCAGGCCAACTGTGCCTGGGCCTGTGAGCAGGTGAGAGCCAGGAAGGGCTGGGTAGGCTCCTCAGAAGGGATACTAAGGAGCTGCTGGGGTGGCCGGGGAGGCAGCCAGGCAACAGAGAGAGCTGAGTACCACGCGGCCATGTACCTGGTGAGGCGCACACGAGTTTTGGGGACACCTCTGCCTTGGCCTGCAGTGGGTCCACTGTCTCCACTTCTCTATCAGTGTGCGCTCTAGTGTAGCCCCACGCACACAGCGAAATTTACCCTCTTAACTGTTTCTAAGAGTGCAGCTCAGGGGCATTGAGAAAATCCAGTTAGACACCCAGCACCCCCATCTGAAATGGCAACTCTGTCCCCATGAAACAGGGTCTCGTGTCCCCCGGCCCCACCCCCTGGTTACAGCCATGCTACTTTCTGTCTCTGAGAACTTGGCTACTTTAGGTGAGCCACATAAGTGGGACCAGTCATACAGCATTTGTCCTTTGGTGTCGGGCTTATTGCACTCAGCATGATGGTCTCAAGGTTCATCTATGTTGTAGCAGGGGCTAGAATTTTCTCCGTTTTCGAGGCTGAGTAATATTCCCTTGGATGTTCAGACTAGATTTTATGTATCCATTCATCTGTCAGTGGACACCAGGGCTGCTTCCACCTTTTGGCTTCTGGGAATAGTGCGTCTATGAACGCGGGCATGCATATCTGTTCAATCCTTACTTTCACTTCCTTTGAGAATACACTCAGAATTGGATTTGTTGAATGATATGGTAATTCTATTCTAAATTTCTTTTTAAGAACTCAGTTCGATTTGTTTGTTTGTTTGTTTATTTGTTTGTGTTGAGACAGGATCTCACTCTATAGTTCAGGCTGGCCTTGAACTCACCATGTAGCCCAGGCTGGCCTCAAACTCAAATGCATGGCAACTCTCCTGCCTCAGCCTCCCAGGTGCTGGGATCACAGGAGTGCACCCCCAGGCCAGGCTCAGGTGGTAATTTTTATCACACCCAAGTCAGCTAACAAGTTAGCAGCGCTCCCTAACAACAGCACAAGCTGGCCACTCTGTTCCCGCATTATTTAGTGTCACAGGAAGAGCTCCGCCAGATTTCAGAGCTTCACTTTGCCAGTTCCGCTGGACGACGTGAAAGGTCCGCCCAAATCAACATCAATAATTTGTTTCACTTGGCAGGGAAAAATGTTTAAAATTTATTGAAGCCAGCAGATTTCCACAACTCCGGGTTGCCGGGCAGCAGCCGTGCTCACACGCGGCCAGCCTGTCCACGCAGGGACAGCGTCTGCTGGCGGAAGCGGCCCGGGCTCCCCAGGAGGCGGAGTGGAGCGCAGTGCATAGCGCTGGGGAGCTGACTCTGAGGAGGCCGCCTGTCCGCCGGGAGGCCCGGCCCTCCCAGGGTCTTCGGCCTGCTGTGCTGATTCATATTCCCATGATTCCTGCACCGAATAATATTTCCCCATCACCATGGTGACCGTGCGAGTAGGCCCGGTGAGAAACTTCTTACTTCCCAAAACCAAGATTTCCTCCTAGGCCCAAAGTGGGCTCCGAGTTGGTATTTGAACGAGGAGGGCGGGGGTTCTCGGAGCGGGGGCTGCCACGGAGGAGGGAGTCCGAGGCAGGGAGGGGCCTGGGTGCTGCCCCTTTCTGGGCAACGATGCTGAGCCTGGCTTCCTCTCCTGGCCTCGGTTTCCTTCTCTGGAAAATGGGCTGGAAAATGGGAGTTAGGGTTCTCTGGAGAAAATGCAAGACATTTGCAAGTTGTAAAACCTTCAAAACAAAAGAACCTCACATCCCAAACAAAACCCAAATGCAGACCGCTTCTTCCAGGCAGAGCACGGAGTTCCCCTGTGACCTCGCCGCCCCATCCTGCACACATGCATCGTGACCTCCTCAAGGACAGGAGCTTTGCTTTCTATTCATTCCGAGTCTCCACTTTGCCGAGTGCTCGTGGTGGCGCTCGCCTTTAACCCCGGCGCCTTGGGAAGCTGGGACAGGAGGATCACCAGGAGTTCAAGGCAGCCTGGGCAGCGGACCTCATCTCAAAAAAACAAAACGACAGACACTTGCTTTCAAAGCTGGATCCAGCAAACGCTTGCCAAGTGCGGTGTGCACCAGGCCAGGAGAGCATGGATACACGAGGAGGGGCTGAGACCTCCCATGTGGGGGGCACCTTTGCTTTCCCGGTGGGATTTTGCAGGGCAGGGGAGGGAGAATCACCCCAAACTATTGGGGTGCATCAAAGTAGGATTCACCTTAGTAACTGAAACCTTGAAAAGCCAAAGAGGCAGGTCTGAAGGAGACAAAGCGCCATCATGAAAATGCTGCATGTTTGGGGACAACTGCAGATGGGGTGCGGGCCTCGGACGTGACCCAGAGGAAGAAGGATCCATTCTGCGGTGGGATGAGGTCTCGGAGGCTTTCCCAGAGTGGCCTTCTGAGCCAGCGCAGTGCCATCTCACCAGGGCAGTGACGCTGAAGGCGGGGGTGGGAGGCTGGGGAGCGGTTAGAAGCATCTCGGAGGAAGAGACTTGGAATCGGAGTGCGCAAAGGCCGGGACCATGGAGAGCACCGTGCGCTTCCTGCAGGTGTGCTGGCCCTCACTGCGCGGATTAAGTTGGAACTGAAAGTAAATATAAGGATGATCCCTCGAGGCCACACGTCTCAGGAGAAGCAGCCCAGACCTTCTTTCTGTGCTTTGTCCTCTTTATCCCTTGGCCTGAGCATGGAAACCGAGCTCAACCGGGCTGAATCTGACCCGTCACCCCCAGCCACATTTCCCAGTGGTGCTTCAGTCTCCTCCAAGTGCTGGGCACCTGGCATCCCATAATTGTCGCCAAACTCTCACACCTCTCTACAGTTGCTCCTCTGTCCTTGTCCACCCAGTTCTGATGACACCTAAACCTTGTTGTACCCTTCTTCCTCAGTTTCCCCTCAGGTAAAGGAATTATCCTCCTTGGTCCTGTGGTCATTTTCTAGGATTTGGCTAAATTGGTTTTGTGGCCTGTGAGCGGGTCACAAGCGGTGACCAAAGCCACTCTCCTGACAGGTGAGGGAAGGTGCCTCCTTGGAGAGCTGAACGAATAAAATGTGAGCAAGACTCAGCAGGCTTTGCGTGCTGGACAGAGTGGACGCAGAGTGGCCACGCGCTGTCCTCATGGGCGGGCAACCGGGTCCCTCCCCACCCCTCCTCTGGGGCCTATCCTGACCAAAGCCCAAAGTCCTTCAGGGCTCAGGCCCCAGCTCAGCAATGATTCACAGACTTTCACACTTCCCTGACCCCCAGGGCAGCCGCCGAGGGCTGACAACTTCTTATTTTGCTATTTTTGGCAATTGAGCCCAGGCCCTTCCCATGGAGCTACATCTCCAACCCTTTATTATTATTATTTTTGAGACAGGATATTTCTAAGTCACTAAGCTGCCCAGACTGGGCTGGAACTTGTAATCCTCCTGCCTCAGTCTCCCAGAATGCTTCAATTCCAGGCCTGGGCCACCACACCTGGCCAATAAAGACATTTAATAATGATGCCCACTAACTCTGGACATCATTTCATAAAGGAAGGCAATTTCTCACCCACAATGCCAGATGAGCACTCTTAGAATAAGGCAAAGTCTTTTCATGAAAAACTCCTATTTTCCGCATCATTCCATGAACAAGCATTCTGCCTCCCATCCTGCCAGGGCCATGGGTGGGCTGGGCTAAAAAGACCCCGGAAGCCTCCAGAATCCACCCTGGGCATTGCCCGGAATCATGCAGCTGGGAGAAGGTTTTCCAGTTTTTCCCAAGTAATTCCCCAAGGAAATCCCACCTGATTACCAAGACTCAGGCCTTGTTCCCGGAACCCTTTCTTCTCAGGAGCTCCTGTCACTAACTGCAGCCGTCCCCAGAGGCGCCCGGTGCCCTACTTGCCATTGCCTACATCCGCTGGGTCTCGTGGCAAAGAGCAGAGAGCAGGAGCAGCATGAGAAGAGGAGGCCGGGTGGCCCAGGCGGGCGTGTCCCTCTCCCTGACCCCACCCTGCTCCCCGCAGCGGCCCTGCAGTCTCAGGGGCCCATCAGAGCCCGCATAATGGAAGCGTCCTTCTTGCTGCTTAGAAACCCCAGCCCATCTCGCCTAATGGGCATGAGAGAAGCGGGGTGCAGGCACGCTGTTCCTAAGGCCACCAGTGCTGCCCTGTCTCCCTGAGAAGGGACAGCCGGGTGCTGGCACAGGCACAGGGAAGACCTGGCTTGGCGTCTTTCTTCTGCTTCAGGAAAGCTGGTGAGCACCTTGTCCCACCCGCTCCCTCCTCGTGGCCCGCTGGGGGCTGAGGGTCGGACCACAGGGGAGCCTCAGAGCCATGCTTTGGGTGGGCAGGAAGAGCCCAGCAGGGGAGACAGGGTGGGAGGGAGGGGGAGAGTTCCCAGTCAAGCTCAGGGGGCTCAGAGTCTGAGGGGAGACATGGGGTGCTGGGAAGGGTTTCTGGGCTCCCAGAATGACTGGTCGCAGGGTGGCTTGGCATCTGCACCTGCTTTTTAGGCACTGTTGGGCCTGGCAGGGCCCAGATCCCTACCTAAGAATGCGCGGATGGATCGCAGGATTCTGCACTGCTCTGTACTTCTGTACCACCTCCCACCCCCGGGCTCCCCTTTCCCACCCCCGGGCTCCCCTTTCCCACCCCCGGGCTCCCCTTTCCCACCCCCGGGCTCCCCTTTCCCACCCCCGGGCTCCCCTTTCCCACCCCCGGGCTCCCCTTTCCCACCCCCGGGCTCCCCTTTCCCACCCCCGGGCTCCCCTTCTGCGGTCCCCAGAGCTCCCCACGTGCAGCTGCTAACTGTGTGTGCCTGGCACCCCAAGGATGTGTGCTGCAGCCCTGGCCCTCGGATGGCTCTTACTTTGAATAATTCCCAGGGGCCTGGTGCAGGGGAGGCTGCATGACTGCAGGGTGGTGTGCAGCCCTGTGCCTCCCTGCTGGTGAGGGCACCCTGTGGGTGCCCCCATGTCTTCCTGTGTCCACCTGAAGCCCCAGGTAAGGCAGAGGTGGAAGGGAGGTGGAGCAGCTGGCGTGAGGGTGGGGCTTGGCCTCGTCCTCTTGAATAAGAAATGAAGATTTTAATTGCAAATCTTGCAAATCCCACTGACAGCTTGACTTTAAGGGAAAAGATGAGCTAAATTTAACCGAGTCAGTTAAAGAGCCAAAAATGCAGTTTACTAATTAGCTTAAAATGGAAACTAGTCCAGTGATCGGGAAGAGCTTTTCTGCTTTCAAAAAATACCAAAAAGAAAGAAAAAACAGTGCTTCTTCACTCTGCCGCGCATTCGAGCACTACTATGTAGCTGGGATGCAGAGGCAGAGTGTCACAGCCTTTGTGACAGTGACCGAGCCGGACCTCAGCATGATGCTGGCATCCAAGCCAGAGCGCTTGGGAACGTAGATCTCTGTTCTTTATTTTTTCTTTTAATTTTTATTCTTATTAGAACAGGTTTGCAGTCATATTCTCGTGGGGAGTTGGCGCATGGACACATCTCAATTATTTTTTTATCGCCTTCCTCTCCCCTCCATCTTCCTACAAATGACTCAAGTTATCCTTCTTTGTGGCAGAGTAGTACTCCATCATGTGTAAACACAAATCTCTGTTCTTAGAGATGTCGAGGCCAGCAGGTGAACCAGGCAAGGTTATGAGGACCTTCAGACACCCGGACAAGTGCTAGGGGCTGAGGAATTCAGGGGAGGCAGAGGGTAAGGGGGCTTCTGGGGCGGGTGACATTTGAGATGAGCTTCGCGATGCTGTGATGGGGAAGCTGGGTGCAGCGGGAGGGGACAGCGCAAGTCCAGGAGTGAGATAGGAAGAGTGGGGCAGGTCAAGAAAATAGCAAGTGGTCCGTTTCCCAGGTGAGTGAGCTGAGGCCCAGAGGGTGTGACAGTCCCCATGGTCCCCAGGGTCCCCACGCCAGCCAGCGTGGCCTGGCCCTGTGGGTGCCATGCTCAGGCCTGGTTCCCACTTTACCCTGCGACAGTGGGGAGCCACTGAGGACATGGCCAGGGAACAACCCCATTAGGGCTGCGCTTTGGGCAGACCAGCCTGGCTGCGGTGGTGGCAGGGCGTGTTTTCCTCACTGGGTGTGTGCTTTACTCAAGGTAACTGCAGCCCGGTATTAGGAAAGCCACGCGATACATGCGTCAAGCTTCTTAGCCTCTTCCCTTCCTCTGCAGGGGCAGTACTGGGAGGGCAACAAAGACTATGAATAAAATGTTTTTGGGATCCATCCAGGACATTACAAGAGTGCTAATAGTTATGGCTCAAAGAGTAACATTTGGGAGAAAGCGCATTTTCACAGCACATTTTCGAGATACGGTTTCTGTTTATATGCTTCCAACTGAAACAGATGGTTTTTCTAAACTATGGCTGTCTTTTGAGACTATTTTCCTGCTGCTCTAAAATGATCCAATAAAATGTCCCACAAGCAAAAATAAAATCTTAGCAGGTAACAAAGCTATTTATATATTAGTGGGACCTCTGTGCCAGTAGGGTCTATATCCATAGATTCAACCAAAAGTGGATTGAAAATGTTTGAAAAAAATTGTGTCCATACTGAACACGTGCAGATTTTTTTCTTGTCATAACTCCCTAAGTAATACACACTAACCTCTATTTACACAGCATTTACAGCATATTCGTTATTATCTAAAGATATTATCTAAGGTAATGATCTCAAGGTAATTTAAAGTATAGGGCTGGCGGCATGATGCAAACTTAATTATTGCATGGGTTTCTCTTATATGAGAAATCCAAAGTATAAAGAAAGAGCAAAATAAAAGATAGACAATAGGATCTTTTGCAAGTAGCAAAGGGACCAAGAGACTGAGGGAGAGGAAGGAGGAGGGGAAAGGGAAATAAAAGAATGAAGATGTGTTATGCATATGTACCAACTCCTCAGGGTAAATGCAATCATGGGCTGCAAACAAAGACTCCTAAAAAGTGGGGGAGCCCTTGCCTAGCATGCATGAGGCCTTGGGTCTACCTCTAGCTCCCAGACCCCCAAAAACAGGAGGATGAGTACAGACTGTGTGCAAATACTATGCCCTTCAAGGCGAGTTTTGTCATTGGTAGGGAGTCCCGGAACCAACCCCCTTCTAGGGAGAACCAAGGGACAGCTGCACATGGAAGAGTGTCCTTCTGCTTCCAGTCTGTGCCCTGATAGAGGAAGCAGAAAGGGCGCGATTCTCTTATGAATGGAGGAAAAGTTAAAAAAAAAAAAAAAACAAAAAAAAAACGAAAAAACACCTGTGAAATTAGTTAGTGCAGAATCCCCATGATGCATAGCTGAACATGTTGCTATCATGTTTATGGGACATAGTTATTTTTTTCTTTTTAAATAATTTTGATTAGTACATGTTCGCAAGGATGTAATGATTACATTCATTGTGGGGAACGGGTGCATTTACTACCGTTAGTTTTTAATCACAAAATGACATCATGAAGCGTGCACATGGTAATGTGATTCAGGGTTCACAAATGAGTCTCATTGCAGGTTCACAAATGAGTTCTAATTTCTTGCCATTAGTAATAGGCTCTTCTCACCCGGTGATATGTTGCCCATGACCTTGTTCTCAGGCTACCTTTCCTGCTCCACATCCACTTCTCATCAGAGCGGTCAATAGATGAAGTTAGAAGTTTACACATGGAATCACGGGCAGGAATCTTTTTCTTTTCTCCTGGAACAGTAATCTCAGGAACACTTTAAATCGTGAGCTCTCGCCACACATGGTCCTAAGACTTCAGTTGATTTACAAACAAAAATTTATAGTTCTTTGGAAACCCAGCTCCTGCACAAAAAGACAGATAAATTATTATTATTATCTTTTACCTCCAAAGCTTTTCTTCTTCAAAGCAAAGGTCCTTTGGGGCAGGAATGGAGGTTTCATCTTCACCTGGTGCAGCAGCTAAACTCAAAAGACAGCACCACAGATGTCTGCAGGTTGAATGAATGAATGAAAAGACAAATTCAATTAAAATGTGCAGATGAGGCTGGGCGTGGTAGCTCATGCCTACATTCCAAGCTACTCGAGAGGCTGAGGCAGGAGGTTCACAGGTTCAAGGCCAGCTTGGATGACTTATAAGATCCTGTTTCCAAATAAAATAAAAAGTAAGAAAGGTTGGGATGCAGCTCAGTGGTAGAGCACTTCCCTAGCATGCTCGAGGCCCTGGGTTCAATGTCTGGTGTCAAACACACACACACACAAAAGTGCCGGTGATTTTTAAACTTAAATTGTGCCAAATCACATACAGTGCTTATTTTAAAAACTCAAATAGTTCTACAAAGCTTAAGACAAAAAGGTATCTGCTCCTTTCCCTCATTTCCAGTGCCATCCCCACACTCTTCCCTGCTGCAGGAAGCAGCTGCCACTCCCAGATGTGCATTTACCTTTCTGGGAATAATTTGCATCTCCCGCTGCTTTCTGATCCTCCTGCCGTTTTTTGCCTGCTTGTGACATCTCATCCATTTTCTCAGTGCTCTTCTCATTCCTCCCCTGTGCTACTTGTGTCCAGGTCCCTGGGCCTCCTTCTGCCTTAGTAGCCCCATCTTGGATGACCGTGCGTGGTGGGGCTGCCTCAGGCAAACCTCAGATGTGGGCTTTTCTCTTGACTTTTCTGATAAAAATCCAGATGTCTAGCAACTTCTCATTATTTCTTGCAACTTCGATGCTCCAATGCAGCTTATGGTGGCCTTTAAAATATGCTGTATGCCTCCCAGTACACAGCATGGTGCGAAGCATGGATGGACGCTGAGCCTTTCTATACTGGCTAGGATGCCCATGTAATTTCTCATCTCCACGCAAGCACCTGCCAGTCAAAGGAAGATGATTAGCAATCAGCTGGGACACACACAGGGCCCGGCCACCTCAGGTGCACAACCTTGAGTTTCCCCAGTGCAGACATTTTTCAAAAGAGAAAACCAACTGAGTATTGTTTTTTAATTCTCCATTTCCCTTCAGATACTTCAAGGCATAAAAAGTCTTTTGTCTGATGCAAACCATTAAGAGCACTTTTGAAGGAAATGCTTAGTAGTGGAAAAAGTCATGGGTTTCTGAGATAATAAATAGATGTCACATCTATCTGGACAATGAGAGTGGAAGGGGCAGTTAGGTTCACAATTCTGCACGGTAGGGAATGGAGCTGGAGTGGTTCTTAGCAAGAGGATCTTAGCACACAGTGGTGTTTCTTGGCCCCCAGGACACACAGGTGATCAAGGAGCTGGGTGCTCCAAGTAAAGAATCCCCACCTTTATAAAACGAGCGGGAGACCTGCAGCCACCCTGGGGATCCCAGCCAGGGGCAAGGCCAGGGAGCCCGTGCATTGAGTGGAAAGATGCTTAGTGGAAAGACGTTTCTAGCAGCAGAATCTCCTGAGCAAAGTCCCAGCGGCAGACAATTGCAAGGTGTTTGAGAAATGAAAAGCAGCGTGAATCGATGAGGTCAAAGCTCACACGAGCTGGAGGGGCTTCGGACGGGAGCCAGGAAGAACCCTGTAAAACACTGTGCATATTCAGGACTTGGCTCGCTGGATTTCTTTTCTCCAATGAGGACACTACTCTTAAAAGTGGAAGGGACAGAAGAAACAGCCCTTGGGTCAAGAGCCCAAGAAAGGCGAGAGATGGCAAGGATTATTTAGTTGCCATGAATACATTCTCTAGGCCTCAACAAAAGATCTTTAATTTTGCCAGATGGGAGTCTTAGAAAACTGGGAAGGGAGAAAAGGTCATCATTTCCCAAACAGCAGAAAAAGCTGGATTCCGGCAGATACAGAGGATGTGTCTCATATTAATATTGGTTCTGAGCAAAAATTATAACAGATCTTTGAAGAGCTGGGGTGTAAACACTTGGCAGGAAAAATGGTTCCTAAAAGCCAAACCAACCTCGTTCCCTCTTTTCATGGTGTAACCAGACTGGATTTACAAAGCAGCGGTGAAGATCAGTCTCCAAATCCTGTGGGCATTACAGAGGAAAACAGGCTGGGAACCCAGCAGTTGGGGGAATTTTGTTTTCAGTTGGACAAACACATCCAGAGTGTTGATAAATAGGTCAACCGAGGTGCAGCTGGGGAGGCCTCCCAGGGCTGTCCACCAGGCTCTACCCTGCCTGCACTGCCACGGTGTTTGTCAACTACGAGGATGAGGGTGGAGGAGATGTGGAAGGGTTCACTATGGTGCAGTCACTGCTCTCGCAAAGCTGATGTATTGGATGCCAGACTTCAAAATTTAAGAGATTTTGGTTGGCTAATGTGGTGGATGGAAACCAACCAAATGACATTTAACAGGGATAAAGATAAACTCTACCTTTAGATAAAAAGAGAAAATCAATTAGCTCCTGTATAGGATGGAGAAGAACCAACAGCAGCTCATGAGAAAAAGATAGGCTCATACCTGACCGGAAGTTCAACACCTGCCAGTAGTCCATGTCCTGGATGCTCAAAACAAACAAACAAAGAAATCAGCGCAAACTTCAGCTGTACCAACAGAACCATAAGATTCACAGTGCAGTTACGTTATTGTGCGCAGATCCTAGTACCAGGATTCAAGAGAAAAGACCTAGTGGGGTGGAGACGGGCATCTACGCAGGTGAGGGGTCTGGAAACTGTCATGTGGTAGACAGTGAGGAAGAAGGAACATTACCTTGGGAGGATGAGAGAAAGTCTTTCATATGTGACGGGCAACAGATCCATCGCAAGGGTTCACTCATTCATTCATTCACGCCCACTACATTCACACCGCGTTATGGGTCTGATGTGCATTGGAGACGTGTATTCTCCCGGGAGAGATGCCATGGTCTGTCACCAGGCAAGCCAACAGACACCAGGGACATGTCGGGAAGAGCAGGGGCCATCAAGGCCTTGCTGACAGGGCAGCCTCAGTGCTGGTGGGCAGGGAAGGTGGGCACTCAGGACTGGGACACGGCACTGGCCAAAGTCCAAAGCACTCAAGAGTGTGGCACGTCTGAAAACCATGAGAGGACTTTGCAGACAGTGTGGGAAGCAGGGGTGTGTCGGATGCTGAAGATGGCACTTGTATCAGGAATGCATACAACGTCAGGCCAAGATGTTTGCACTTATGGGTAGGCAACAGAGAGTAAAATGACATCAATTAACCCTATTTAGGGAAGTTAACCCTGGAATAACAAAGCCAAGTGAGGGAGACTGGGACACAAACCACTACTGAAATCTTTCCGAATAGAGAGAAACCTGAATGGGGACAGAGGGAGACCAAACTGACCAGACAAAAGTAGGATCGATGAAGGATGCTAGATCTCAAAGGCAATTTGGGATGAAAATAAACAGCAATGTATTTATCATGGGAGCTCTTGGTCCTGAGAGAGGCCGAGCAATCATTTGTCAGGGGTGTTGAAGCAATGGCAGTTGTGTTGGCAGGCAGGGAGGGGGGAGTTTAATGTTCCTCACTGATGCTAAGAATCTGTGATGACCTCTCATTTTATAGAATGACGATTTTATCATGAGCAGCGTAACCAGTTGCTGACTTGGAGGTTCTAGGTTGACTTGTGCATTAGCCAGGGTTTCCATGGCAGAATCCCACAGATGGCTTCAATGGACATTGATTGTCTCCAGTTCCGGAGACTGGAAGTCTGAGACTGAGGAGTCTGCAGGGCTGGTTCCTCAGAGCGCTGAGGGAAGGGTCAGTTCCAGGGCTCTGTCCTTGGTTGGGGATGCTATCTCCTTCCTGTGTCACCTTCATCTTCCCTCTATGCAGTATGTCCAGATTTTCCCTTCTTGTACAGACACTCACCAAATTGGACGGGACACCTCCTGATGACCTCATTTGCACCTGATTACCTCTCGGAAGACCCCGTCTCCAAGTAAGGTCACATCCTTCAGTCCTGGGGGTTAGCACTTTAACATAGGAATAAACACTAAAGGTCAAGTTCTCTGTGCTTTTAGAATAAAATCAGACCCCCTAGTAGGATCTCTGAGGTCCCCTGTGAACAGGCCAAAGAAATGACCTGTGGTCCTCAAATGAGACTTAGGTCCCGGAAGTGGCCTCCTCCTGCTCATGGCTGCCTGGTGCTGCTTGGTGTCTTTGTTCCCTCCGTTCCTTCCTCAGTCCCATTTAGATCCTCCAGGACGACCTGAAATCCTTTCTATTTTGTTTCGTGGCACTTATAATTTGTAATAGTGTGTCTATTGGGATGATTGTCCTATGTCTGAACGTGTTTTACTCTGCAACTCAGCACATATAGGTACATTTCCAGGAAAGGCCAATGCTCCAAGTAAAGATGTTTGCTCTTGCTGTGTTCGATGCCCCCTGTTTTTCCAAGTTCATTTAATTTTTTGAGTTGTGATAACACAGGTGGAATATACAATTTACCATCTTACCCATTCTTAAGGGCACAGTTGTGAGGCCTTTGTATCTTTACATCCTTGTGCAACCACCAACAATCATTCTTCTCCAGAATTTTCTCATCACCCCAACCTGAAACTCTGTGCCTGTTCATAGAAGCTTCCTATTCTTATTTCCCCCAAACCCCTGGAAATCACTGTTCTACTTTCTTTCTGTATGAATTGGACTTCATGTAAGTGCAATCCTATAGCATTTGTCTTTTGGGGACTGACTGACTTCACTCAGCATAATGTCCATAATGTTGGGGTTCATCTATGTGGTAGCACATGTCAGAATTCCATTTCTTTTGAAGATGGAGTAATATCTCATCAACGGACATCCCACATTTCATTTATCTGGATTGTCAATGATTTGTGATTTGTCAATGCGTACTTGGGTTATTGCTACCTTTTGGCTACTATGAATAAGGTTGCTATGAGCATGGGTGAATGAATATCTATTGAAGTTCCTGCTTTCAATTCTTTTAAGTATGTACCCAGAAGCAGATTTTTTTTTTTTTAATCTCATTTTCACCATGTTGATTATGACCCTATAACTTGACTTCAGGGCCACTTGCAGTTAGGAAAGCGCCATGTTCTCAAGCACATGCCCAGGCGCAGTGCCTGGCACTGTGGGACTATTTTTTTTGTGGGTACCGGGGGTCGAACTCAGGACCTCGCGCGCCAGCAGGCGCCCATGCCGCTGAGCAATGTCACCAGCCCCTTTTTCCGTATGTGGGTTCCGGGAGTCAAACTCAGGCCCTCACACTTGCCAGGCAGGTGCTTACGCTGCTGAGCCATCTCACCGGCCCCTGTGGGACTATTTTTGGAGGAATGTGGAATTAAACAATAGATGTGTAAGACCTCACGTTTCTGAGTGACTTTTTTTTTTTGTTGCTTCCCTATGAGTAAAGGCAACAGAGCTCCCATTTTCCTTTCTCTTTTACGCATGTTGTACAAATGCTGTTATTAATTCCACTGAACACTATGGTTACATTGTTCTGGAGAAAGTACATCATTTATTACGATGACAACATTTTCTGGGGTTAGGCCACAAATTATCTCAAAATGACGTGGAATGTTTGGATGCAAAAATCACACATTATTAATTAAGTCTTCAGAGATTTTTCTTGAGCTTTCTCCATAGATTTTTTTTAATGTTGAGTAGATTATACCTAATTGACTTAACATGCATATCCTTGTAATTATTCTAAATTTTGCTTTTTTTAGACTAAGGTTTTACCATTGTGGGAAAAACGTGACTGTTAAATACTGTAGGTTAAAAGTGTAATAATGATCTTTATCATCTCAAAAGCCAGGAGACTGAGTTCTTAATTGTCTTACTTGTAATTTCACTCGAGTGGAAATAATATCTTCTAAGAAAATCCCCAGCTCAGTTCTATAGCTGAACTTTTAAACATAGTTCTCCGTTCCAACTTTGGAATTTTCTTTATTCTTAAATCTGAGCTGTGGCTGCCCAACAGTGTTATCCTCTCAACATTAAAAATCAGGAGTACAAACACTTTTAAAGAGAATCAACTTTTAACCATTTATTCATGATTATCATTTCCTTTCCACGTTCAAAAATGCCACACCTCCGCTTTTCATGCCAACTACCCAATGTATACAAAGCATAAGGCTGCAAAGCAAATTGGGTCCGCATAAAGATTCGAATACGAGAGGAAAAGACTGGGAAGCAGGAGACAGAGGGCAAAGATCAAATGTGCATGTGTTAAATCTCATCCTTTGGAAGCTCTTCCACCATACCTGTCTCATAGGAACGCAGAGGGCCACCTGTGCTGGGCAGGGTGCTGCAGGGAACTTTCACTTGCCCTTTTGCCAACCATCTTTGGCCTGAGCTTGCTTTCCCTGTGCAAGTTCTCATACATGCACATACATCGGTATCCAGCACCTGGTTTCCACCTGCACCGCCTCTCTAAGATGCTGCAGGATCCAGGGGCCCTCGGTCACCAGATGGAAGGGACTTTCCCCACCTGGCCTGCTCCGCAGAGAACCCCATGGCCCTGCCACCTCCCGGAAGCCTTCTGTGCCTCAGCTTCTTGAGAGAGACCACATCTTCTGAGCAGCTTCCAGCCTCTCTGCAGCTCCTTTGGAATTTCCTTCTCTCCCCTCCAACTTTCCACTGTCTTTAGAGTTCATTTACAAACTTTGGCTGGCAAATCTTAAATGTCCTTTTTCTTTTTTTCTCTTTTGCTTGCATTTTGAACAGTGAGCAGCTATCATCTTCACAAAACAACGAGATAACGGGATAACACTAAAACTTCAAAAGAAAACAGGAAGACTACAGAGCTCCTTCAAAGCTTATTTCAGTGTACACAGTCCATCTCTGTCTACCCATTAACCACTTCGGCCTCAGGAGATGAGGTGAGACAGAGCGCAGTTCAGCCTGTGCTACAAAGCATCTGAAACTTGGAACAGTCGAAAGCACTGTGCTTTGAGCTAGGGCTCCCTTTCCCTCCATTTCTTTTTTTTTTTTTTTTTTTTTTGTGGGTACCGGGGGGTCGACCTCAGGACCTCGCTGGCGCGCCCGTGCCGCTGAGCGATATCACCGGCCCCTTTTTCGTATGTGGGTTCCGGGAGTCGAACTCGGGCCCTCGCGCTTGCCGGGCAGGCGCTTAAGCCGCTGAGCCATCTCACCGGCCCCCTCCCTCCATTTCTTAAGGTACAGTCCTGAAAGGAAGGTAAAGCATGGAAAGGAAATGACGTCATCCAAGGAGTCACCCACTGGGGTCACAAATGAAGCCACAGATTACCCAGCCAGGGCACAAGAGGAGCAGATTTTAACTTACTTCACAGGACAAAGATCACCTCCTTTCCTTCTGTTTCTTCCTCTGCTTTGGGACTTCTGCTTTAAACCCTGATCCCTTCGTTCCATGGCCACAGAGCACGTCTAAGTGGAGGCTTCGCTGTCTCTCCACAGGTGTGGCCCCACAGCAGCTCTCCTCTGCCTGGGCCTCAGAGCCTCCCTTCTGGACTACTAAAGACATCCCGGCTGCTCCAGCCACAGGCCCTGCTGTCCACTCCACATGCAGGCTCAGCTCCCTAAGCCAGCGGCTCCCTCCATTCCCCGCAGGGTCTGGGTTCTGTCCCCTGTGGCTCTGGGGCCTCCCTGGCCTGGCCCCTCTCCCTCCCTCCAGCCTTGTTTCCCAGGTTTCACAAGCCGGCTGTCCATCGGGAGCACTGTCCCCCACTGTCCTCCATCCACCTGGTCACTGTCAAGTCAACAGCAGCTGGGGCCCTTTAACTTCCAGCACGGTGCACTTTCCCCCCTTAGCAATCCCTCTTGTTTTCGGTGCTTGGTCTCCCTAACTAGGACAAGGATCAGGTCTTAAACTCCTTTCCGCCTGCAGCATCTAACACCAGTCCCAGCCAGCCACCAACGAAAGGCGGTGCCATGACCGATGTTTCTGCTGGGTTTCCAGAAAGACAGGCCCGGAGCCCAGGGAGGTCCAGAAGTTTCCCTACTTTTTCTTCCCTTCTTATTTCACCTACTGTCTCAAACCTACCTAATACGAAAAACTTCTGATTTTTGCCTGCATCTGAAGAATGACTTCCATGCAAACCGCGGGTTAAGCTTTCTCCGCCGGGCCCAGCCGCCGTCGACCTTTCCTTCTCTCCCTCGCTCCCCGCTTCTTACTCGCCTGCATCTTTTACCTCTGGCCCTGAGTCCCACTGGATCTCAGGGCGGGATGGCGAAGTCGCAAACTTTGCGTGTATCTCTCACTGTGTATCTCTCACTGTGCCACTTGGTCACAACGCTCTCCCTGAGTCAGAACACACCGCTCCCCGGGGACTGGCGCCCTTAACAAGCCCGGGATGTCCCGGCTCCGCACCCTGGTCAGCTCCCAGCGCCCCTCAGCGCGCAGACCGCCAGCCCCAGCGGGGCGGGGGGCTTCCTGGGGCCCTGGGGTGCAGAGGTAACCGCGGGCTTCGGGGGAGCCCTGCGCCACCTCCCTCTCCAGCAGCGGGGAAAGCGGGTGGAGACGGGGGCGCGCCCCCTCGGACGTGGCCAAAAGGGGAGGCGCCGCGCGGAGACGCTGGCACGCGGTCCTTGTTTGGTGTGGGCGCGGGGACCGCGCGCCGGGGCGGGCGGCGGGAGGGGTCCGGCCGCGCCCTTTGTCCCCGCGCCCGCCGCTCGCCCGCCCGCCCGCCCCGCGCGCTGCAGGCCGCCCCCTCGCGGGCAGCGCGGGCGCCGGGCTCGGGCGGCGGCGGCGGCGGGCCCGGGTTGCCATGGTGACCGGCGCGGCGCCGCCACCGAGGCCCGGCCCAGCGCGGCGGCGGCGGCTCGCGCGCCTCAGTGCGTGGGGGACGGCGGCGGGGTCGGAGCGGGCGCGGCCCGCGGCGCAGCATGGAGGACGGCTTCTCGAGCTACAGCAGCCTGTACGACACGTCCTCGCTGCTCCAGTTCTGCAACGGTGAGCGCGCGGGCGGCGCGGCGGCGGGGACCGGGCAGGGCCGAGGCCCGGGCGAGGCCGCGCGAGCCGCCCGCTTCCCGCCGCCCGGCGGCCGCCGCGGGCGCATTGTGCCGGGGCCGCGCCTCGCCCGGGGCCCGCGATCCCCGCCGCCGAGCCCGGGGCGCCGGGGCGGGGCGCGCGCGGGTCCGAGCCGGGCGTCCCCGCGGGCGCGTTGCTGTCGCGTCCCGGCCCGCGTCCGCCCGAGCACGGCGCGGGGTGCAGACGGCGCCCGGATCGCCGGGTAACAAAACCCCGCGGGGAGGATGCGCGCAGGGCGTGCGCCACACGCACCCCGGAGTCCGGGGGCCCCGTGAGGAGACCCCGTCGGGAGCGTTTACAATGCAAAGCCGAGTGGACCTGGCTCAAAGTGTTGGGTCTCTATTTTGTGGACTGGGTAATAGATCTTTTGGGGTAATTTTTATAAGGAAGGAAACATTAATAGCTACCAATATGGCATCTTTCAAAAAATATCAAATTCTATGTGCTTGAAAGATATTTTAGTTTCACTCGCAGGTTTGAAAAGGATTTTTACAGCACGCTGCATATTTTGTCAGAACGTGATGTGATAATTCATGCACAAAAGTTTACCACATTTTTTTTACATGTTGGGTTTATTGTTTTATCCAAGGGCCCCCAAAAGTTTCTTAAAGAAAAAAATTGTGTTTTATAGAATTTGCTGAATGAAGTCCAGTCGGGATAAGTTTGTAGACTCTCGGAAGACTGGGGAAATGTGTCTTGTGGTGTAGTTGTGCTTGTTATTTTAACACCTGTTTGCAAACAGTAGGTGTTACCGTAGCAATAGAGTACCGAGTGTGTTCATTGGTTCTCTATACTAGTATTTTTTTGTCTGGTGAAATTTACCTTTTTCATGACAGTCTATACTCTGACAATTTTTGCAGCTTACAATTTTCATGTGAGGTAGGTAGAATGTATTTGGTATTCCTCTGGCCGCCAGAATATTTTAATGTGTAGAACCGTGGGAGTAGTTTTCCTTCCCATTAGGTTAATTCTTCAGTTAATGTTTTGAATACGGTAGTTTAGTTAATTGACTTATAGTCAATTTTATAGGATTTATTCTTTTTGATCTCCAAGGTAGGTACAACCTTCTACATGTTTGTGGTAGAATTCTCACCATGTTGGTTGTAAAAGGCATCTGGCTGAAAATTATATGACATGACTTCCAGGCATAAAGCCTTTTAAAAAATTGATATTGGGGCATATCATTGACATTGTGGCTCAGGATATGAAAATGAGTGTAGATATTTTTTTCTTCTATGAGTCTAGATATTGTGGATATTTTTATTTGAGCAGTTGTTTGGGCACCTGGTCATCTTGTACCTAAACAGCAGTTCCATCATGAAGTTGGCTTACATGTCTGTTTATGAATATTTTGGTTTTCTGCCTTTTCCTGTTAATTGTCAGCATAGAGATATTAGTAGGATATTTTGCTGATAATAATATCTAGAAGAAAGTAACATCTGGCTCTTAAATATTGTAGAGGTAACAATTTAAAGAAAATCACTTTATAATCAATAAGATCACTTTAAAACGTAATTGACTCATTCCTTGAATTTTCTCAAAAAGGTCTCAGCTTGTATTAATTATTTTTGGGGTTACCTTATGAATAAAACTGAAAGCTAGAGTCGGCTTTGGGGGCAGAAATGATGATGTCTTTGGCAACAGATGTTTTGATGTGAAATTATTCATTTTAAGAGGCTTCCATTAAGTGAAAATATAAATGAGTGTGATTCAGTTAATTACTATGATGATTCAATTAAAGCAGTGGATCACAGACACACCATTTCACCAGAGCTGAATTAAACATTTGGATATTTCATTAGTTACATAGGAAATAAAAATGTTTTTAAAGGGGAGATTAACATTACAATGGCAGGACCATGAAGGGCTAGTACACAAACGCACACATATGTCCAGGAAGGCTCATGCTTTTAATAGTGACGGAAACACGGAAGTTATCATTATACTGTATTAGCTTCAGAAAATGCAATCCATATGCGTTATCTCAAAGACTCTCATAGTGAGATAAATAGAAGATGTTGCCTAAGGGAGGGGGAGAAAGGAGAAAATGTTATTTAGCGAATAGAAGTCTGTACTTCCTGTGCACTTTTTTCTTGTTATCGCTCCTACTTAATTTATGATGGCTGCAAAAGGTAAAGTTCTGTAGCCTATTATCATCTTTCATTTTAGTAGGAACTTTGCACGTGGTTTTATATTCAAAGCATTTAAAATCTGTAAAATGTGCTAGAAATCACAAACTTCTTTTTAATGCTTTAAGAAAAACTATAGTAGTTTTGAAACATGGACCATAACTTACTTCCTTTCTTTGTTTACTTACTTATTTGAGTGAGACAGGGTCTCACTACGTAGTTCAGGCTGGCCTCGAACTCACTATGTAGCTTGGGCTGGCCTTGAATTTGCAGCAATCCTCCTGCCTCAGCCTCCCGAGTGCTGGGATTACAGGTGTGCACCACCGCGCCTGGCACCATAGCTATCTTTTGAAAGCTAGTTTATGATTTGGGAAATGCCATCTTTTACTCTAGATTTTCTTTGAAGCCTCCCCATGAGGTAGTAGCACTGCCGTCATCTCTTTACATGTGGGGAAACTGAGGCTCAGAGAGCCTTGGTAATTTTAAAAGGCCACATGACTAGTAAGAACTTGAATACCAACCCTGAATCTTTTTGTTTGTGTGAATGACAGCTTTCTTGAGATAGTCTAATACTATGAATGATTTCAGACTTTTCACGTATACGATTCAGTGCTTTTGGTGTAGTCACAGAATTGTGCAAGTATTACCCTTATCTAAGTTTAGAACATTTTCATCATCCCCAAAAGAAGCCCTGGGACCTCCTAGCAGTTGTTTCTCATCGCCCCATTGCCCTGGCCCCTGGCAACCACTAATGTGCTTCCTGTCTCTGTAGATGTTGGACATTTCATGTGAATGGAATCGTAGAATGTTCGATCTTTTGTGTCTGACTTCTTTCACTTAGCGAATGTTACAAGGTTCATTCATGCCATAGTGTGTGTCAGTAAAGGCCCACAATCATCAATGGATGCACCAAACTTTGTCCATCCATCCGTGGGACATTTGGGTTCTTTCTACTCTTCAACTGTTCTGCATAACGCTATGGTGAACACTGAGACGCACAATTTTGTGTGGACGTGTTTTCCTTCTCTCGGGCAGATACCTAGGAGTGGAGTTGGTGAGTCAGATGGTAACCCTGTTTAACATCTTGAGGAACCAGTCTGAATTTCTTGAAATCTAAATATCAAGCTCTTTTTTTAAATTACACTTCGCTGATCAAAGAATGGGGAATTAAGGAAATGACTAAAAGAAAGAAGTGAGAGGGAAGCAGGAATGTTGCTAGTTCATCTCAGTCCTTCAGGAACACGGGTCAGCCCAGCTCAGCTCGGCACCTGAGTCAGGGTGCCTCTTTGCTCTGCTGTCGTGGGTTCTAAGGATCTCAGCATTTCGGAGACCCCGAATGTCCCTACGGCCTTTGCTTAGACCTTTGAGCTGCTTGTTCAATGTAAAGCTGATCCCAGAACTCAGAGGTCGAACAGATAAACTTAGAGCTGCTCTAGCCAGAGCAGAGAGCCTGTCTCTAGCCCTGCCACTCGGGGCTCACAGCTCTGTTGGGGGACCCGGAAGGGTCACTCAACCTGTGCCTGAACATCCCAGGCACTGGAAACTCATTGTTCCCCGCTCCCAAAATGATCCCTTCCTTTGGACGGTTTAGACTGTCAGCTCCTGTATGCAGTTAACATTTGGCCCACGTTTCGCCTGTCGGGCCCATAGTAAGTGGGCTTAAGTTCCTTTCCATGTTATTGTAAGGTCGTCTCCTGTTTTTGTTTTTCGTTTCATGTCTGAAGACACATGTCAAAGCTCTTTTTCAAATCTTCTTTTGACTAAACATTACTATTTTTAAAAATTCCTCGTAAGGCACAATTTCAGACCCTCGTCATCCTGATTTGCCTTGTCATCTGCTTCTTTTTGTCTGTGTCTCTTTTTAAATTCGATACACTAGAACGCAGTATTGCAGGCCTCCTTTTTTAAGAGAACAGAATAGGGCAGGGTCTGTCACCTTTAAAGCTGTCCATCTAATAATGCAGCTTGTTCATTCTTTGCTTTTCACACCACGTAATCGCCTCTTACTGATTTTCACCTCAAGTGTTTGTCTGTTTTTGCATGTACTCTGGCTAAGTCCTTTCTTTCCTTCCTTTTAATAACTTTTTTCTTTGAAGACAAGTTTCCTCTAACAGGCCTCTTAATTACAACATAATCTAGCCGTGAACAATCCCAGCACTCAAAGAAATATGCCAGCATTATAATAATGTGGAACTCGATCATTGTCTTAGTCTAAGGCTCCATCCTGGCTCATTGCCTTCTTTCCTCCTCACCTGGGAAGGTGTCCAGAGAGACCTCTCCAGGTTACCTCTAGGTTTCCTCTAGCGCCTGTGTGCAGCGTGTCCCTCCTTCCCAAGCCTGGCTTCTCCCCTGTGACTGCTCACGACAAGCAAGTCTGCTCTACCTGCCGGTTACATTTTGAAATAGCTATAATAATCTTTTGAGGGCCGGTGAGACGGCTCAGCGGCTTAAGCGCCTGCCTTGCAAGCGCGAAGGCCCGAGTTCGACTCCTGGAACCCACATACGAAAAAGGGGCCGGTGATATCGCTCAGTGGCACGGGTGCCTGTTGGCGCGTGAGGTCCTGAGGTCGTCCCCCCGGTACCCACAAAAAAAAAAAAAAAAAAAATAATCTTTTGAGCAAGTGCGATTTATTTTCTGGAGTTTTGAAATGCAAAATGATTTCCATTTCTAAGCCTCTCTGTTCTGGGAGTTAGGAATAAGTTATTTAATAACTTTATACATCTTCTGGCATCTGGAATACTGGTGGCTTTTGCCTCTACCATGATGGTGGCCGAATTCTCGAGTTGGCAAATAATTGGATTTCAGCCCGGATCAAGGCACTCCCATGAAGGAATTATCTGGACTCAACAATTATGAAGTGGGCCGGTGAGATGGCTCAGCGGCGTAAGCGCCTGCCTTGCAAGCGTGAGGGCCCGAGTTCGACTCCCGGATCCCACATACGAAAAAGGGGCCGGTGATATTGCTCAGCGGCATGGGTGCCTGTTGGCGCGCGAGGTCCTGAGGTCGACCCCCCGGTACCCACAAAAAAAAAAAAAACAATTATGAAGTACTTTCAGACATCTTTCGCGATCTTCTGTGATGGCAGTAGTACTGAGCAGGGCTTTCTCTGATAGCAGAGTCAAAAGAAAATGCTTTCACGGAAAAGTGCAGAGCAAGCGCCCATGCTAAGTGAGATTATCTCATTGCTGCAGTTGATCCTCTGCCCAGCAAGGAATTTATTTTACAGCTGAGCACGAGCATTTATGACCCTGTAAACAAAGCAAAGCATTTTGCTGGAAAACTCACAAAACTGTGTTTAAAAAGTAATCATTATTTGGTTATTGTTAATATCTCAGATAGTGTTGGCCTTTTCATACAGTCTCTTAAAAAATAAACATTTAATTGAGTGAAGGGTGGACAAGAAAAAAGAAACGACATCTTTGTTTTAGTGTTACAGCCAGTTTGTGCTATAAAACCAATAGTGTGAAAACCTTAATCACGGATAACACAGAAAATTGAACATTAATGCATTGCCCTCCTCCCTAGTATGGCAGTCTCTTCAAGGACTTAGAATTGGGGGTGTTTTGTACTTTGCAGAAAAGAATTCATTATTGTTCATCTTTAAAATTCTGATGTTCATGGAGGCCTTCTAGTATTAGAAAAATGTTTTAAATGCCTACAAAAACATTGCCAATGAAAAGGAAAAGTGTTGCTCTCAGCTACATGCCATATCGACATTACCAATACAGACCTTCCCATCAGGCTTTGAGCTTTTTTCACTAGCCCGTAGAGCATAACACTAGGTTCCATAAATACATCCCTTACTTTTCTACCATGAATTTTTACTTTAGTGTAATAGTAGCCAGCTGTGCATCTCAGTACCTTTGCATGAGCGATACAGGAAGCAATCTTTGTGTTCACCCATTTGGTATGATGAAAGGCAAGGTGTGTGCATGTATGCAAAAGTGTCAAACTAGGATTTTCACCAACATTATGCTCCAGCTAACAGGTTTGGCGTATGTTTACCTGAGCATCACAGAGGGTGTAATACACCCACACCACTCTAGGATTTGTTTTTTAAAAAGTTTTCCTTTGATTTTTCTGGTAGAAGTAGCTCTATTTAGTACAGTGGCACATGAAAAACCAGATTTGCAAGTTTTGGAGGAGGTCAAATATGAATCATCAGATTACTCATTCATGGATGATGAAGATGATCCATTTTGGTGAAACGCATGCTTTCACAACAGAAGAGTGGTGTGAGTGGATGATGATGGTGATGATGATGAAGATGACAATGACAGTGATGATGACTTTGACTTTGGCCAAAGTTCCTGTGACAGTGAAATGGAGTAAGAATTGACTGATACAGACCCAGGGGATACGGACCTCCTTGATTCAGATGAGGAAGAAAACAGCAAGTGAGTACCTATTTGACTAGTCAAAATGTGAAATGGTCACACAACCAAATGGAACGATCTAGTGTTAGAACTAGGTCTGAAAATATAGTGAAGGTCTTGGCAGGTGTGAAAGGTATTGGACAGAATGCCAGCACTGCCATTCAGAGTGGAAATTGGAACAGACAAAATGCTACAAGATGCTGTGAAATACACAAAGGTTGAAATGCAAGTAAAAAGTTCTGTATGCACCAATAGCCATATTCAAAAAGTATTTATTATGACACCTCACTAGCTGAACTGAAAACATTCAGTTTCTTTCTTTCTTTTCTTTTCTTTTTTTTTTTGGTCTTTTTAAAGACAGGGTTTTGCTGTACAATTCAGGCTGGCCTTGAAATCACTTTGTAGCCCAGGCTGGCCTTGAACTCACAGTGATCCTCCTGCTTCCACCTCCCAAGCGCTGGGACTACAGGCGTGCACCACCATGCCCAACTTGAAAGCATTCATAGGTCTGCCCTACTTATCAGGGATTTCTCATGGTAATTGCAGGAATGTAAAAGACTTATGGAAAAGTGATAGGTCAAAATATGGCATAGGGCCGGTGAGATGGCTCAGCGGCGTAAGCGCCTGCCCGGCAAGCGCAAGGGCCCGAGTTCAACTCCCGGAACCCACATATGAAAAAGGGGCCGGTGATATCGCTCAGCAGCACGGGCGCCTGCTGGCGCGTGAGGTCCTGAGGTCAACCCCTGGTACCCACAAAAAAAAAAAAAATATGGCATAAAAATTTATGCCCTTGTAAATGCGAAGACTTATTATGCTTTCAGCTTACAAATTTATCCTAACTCAGCCATCAGGTCCTTATTTGTATAGTAATAAACTGAATGATGTTTTGAACAGACTTGTTACTCCCATCTCCCAAACTAATCAGAATGTGAAATGAGACAATTGGTTTACCAGTTTCCAGTTGATGTTACATTTGCTAACACAGCACAAGTTGACCAGCACAGGAACTGTACACAGGAACAAAGCACAAATTCCAAATGAAATGTTGCAGTTTCAAAACAGAAAATTATATAGTACAATCTTTGCATTTCAGAAAGATTTACTTTGTCCTTGTATATGGCAAAGAAAAACAAACTGGTACTGCTGATGTCAACATTGCACCATGATGGGAACATTGATAGGGAAACCTCAACAAAATGGAAGCCTGAGATGGAAACTTTCTACAAAACTAAAGGTGGAGTAGATGTTGTTGATGAGTTATGCAGCAACTATGATGTCACTCAAATCACAAAGCATTGGCCAGTGGTTGTGTTTTGCTCAATCCTAAACATGTGTGGCATAAATAGTTTGATAGTTTACAAAGAAAGTAACAAGTGCAAAATATCACAGAGAAATTTTCTTAGAAGATTGGGCTTGGAACTCGTAAGAGATCATTTACAACAGAGGAAAAACAAAATGATGTTTTGGCCTAGGGAATTGTGCAAAAAAATTGTGGAGCACATTGGTGAGCTAACAGGTGAACAGGCAGGTGCAGCATCAAAAAGACCTGCTATGACAACAGGAAAACAAAAAAGATGTCAACTGTGCCCTACAAGAGAGTATAGGAAAACAAAATATATGTGTTATCAGTGTAAGGGATACTTGTGTATGGAACATGCAGTTTTCATGTGTGAAGACTGCCTTGGGTATGACGGTTGAAGCAAAGATCATTTTTGTTGGGCCGGTGAGATGGCTCAGCGGCATAAGCGCCTGCCTTGCAAGCGCGAGGGCCTGAGTTCGACTCCCGGATCCCACATATGAAAAAGGGGCCGGTGATATCGCTCAGCGGCACGGGTGCCTGTTGGCACGCGAGGTCCTGAGGTTGACCCCCCGGTACCCACAAAAAAAAAAAAAAAAAAAAAGATCATTTTTGTTGTATAGTTCTATTGGTATTTTTATTGTAGTTCACATAGGTTTTTATTTCTGATGTTAACTCAGATTTTGTAAGCAGGTAAACAGCTGATGTGAAAATGTTGATGTCTATTCTAAACACTCATTACACATTTGATATTTTATTTTATTGATACCTTTTTTTTTTTTGTGGGTATCGGGGGTCGAACTCAGGACCTCGCGCGCCAGCAGGCACCCGCGCCGCTGAGCGATATCACCGGCCCTTTTTTCGTATGTGGGTTCCGGGAGTCAAACTCAGGACCTCGCGCTTGCCAGGCAGGCGCTTACACCGCTGAGCCATCTCACTGGCCCTTTATTGATATCTTATGTCCCTCCTACATGCATGTTGTACAACATAGTAGGAAGCTCCTGACAAAACAGGAAGAGAAGTGAGGTGACAAGAATGGCCTGCCACATGGGAAAGGAAAGCTGTGAGAGGTGTGCATGGAACACGCAGTTGTTACATGTGAAGACTGCCTTGGGTGTGACAGTTAAAGCAAAGATTATTTCTGTGGTAGACTTTTGTTTGTGTTTACACTGTAGCTCACATATTTCTGATGTTATCTATTAGGTTTTGTAAGCAAGTACACAGCTGATGTGAAATGTTGATGTTTGTTCTAAATGTGCAATACATATTAATAATTTAATACTTTATTTTAATGATACTTTATGTTCCTGTTAACTACACATTGCATAATATAATTAGAACCTCCTGACAAAACAGCAAGACTAGCAAGGTGTCAAGTATGTCCTACAAAAAAGCCAGGAAAGCAAGACACACGCTGTCAGTGTGAGCAATGCGTGTGTATGAAACATGCTGCTGTCATGTGTGCAGACTGCCTTAGTTGTGATAACTGAAGAAAAGATTTTTTTTTTTTTTTTGTAGGGTTCTAGTGGTATTTTCATTGTAGTTCATATGGGAACTCATTTCTGGTTTTTTTTTTTTTTTTTTTTTTTTTGTGGGTACCGGGGGGTTGACCTCAGGACCTCATGCGCCAGCAGGCGCCCGTGCCGCTGAGCAATATCACCAGCCCCTTTTTTTCGTATGTGGGTTCTGGGAGTCGAACTCGGGCCCTCGTGCTTGCCGGGCAGGCGCTTATGCCGCTGAGCCATCTCACCGGCCCTCATTTCTGTTCTTTTTTAGACTGTACACTAAAAACCAGTCAGTGTTCAAAATTTTGATGTGTTTTTATAAACACTCAATAAATATTAAAAATATAGTACCTTATTTTCGTGATTTTTTTTCCTGTTAAGCACTCATTGTTTAATATAATAAAACTCAAACAATTAAAATTAATAATTAGCTGGGCTTGGTGGCACACACTTGTAATCCCAGTACTCGGGAGGCTGAGGCAGGAGGATTGCTACGAGTTAGAGGGCAGTCTGGGCTACAAGGTGAGTTCAAGCCCAGCCTGAACTATGTAGCAAGACCCTTTCTCAAAAAAAATTAATAATTCATCAATAGAAATAGTCTAAAGAATAAACATGGGTTTGACACACCCACGTTTATGAGACTTTATGACAAAAATGTGGCATGCTCCGTGGGCTAGGAGCTTGACAGGTATATCTAATACCCTGCTAGCGCAGTACTTTAGTTGCATGTGGCCCAGGACTGGTGGTGGCCTGGGATTTCGGCGGGAGCATGACCTCTTCTCTGTGCTGTCAGGAAATAGTTCTCTAAGAAGTTTTTCTTTCTTCAAAGTACAGTGCTGAGTATTGAATGAAGAATGAGGTGGCTGCACTTCCGGTTTGTTTACTCTGAAGCGTGTCTTTACTGGAAGGTGCTGCTGGTGTGGAAAGCCGCGTGTTCTGCGGAGCACTGACTTGGGTCTTCATCTCAAGTTTATTTTTCCTGCCAGCTTACTGGAAAATATTTGAACTCTCTGTCTTTCATAACTATCCCCCACTGCGGGAGACAAATGTGACCTTCATGTGCATGTGCCCGAGGGCAGGAGGGCCAAGCCCTCTCGGGACTGTGCTGTCAGAGGGAGGGCAAACCAGAGGCCACCAGCCCCAGGGGGACCCTCACTTATCACAGGTGGCCCTGCCTGGCAGTGTCCTTGGTGGCACTTCCTGTAGTACAGGTCATTCCCACCTAGGACCTTTCAAGGGACAGCAGCTGTGCCAGGTGAAGACAGTGGGCAGGAAGTGGAGAGGCAGGTGTGCACGGAGAGGGCTCCCGAGCCCGTTTGGCAAATCCAGCCCATTTCCCGTGAACACTACAGCGGGCTCAGTATTAGAAACTGGTCTCCCCTGGAAAGTCTCTTCCTGGCATCTCAGTCTGAACTGGGGATTCTGCTTCCAGAATGTGGACCTCGTCAAGGGCTTGGTTTGAACTGCGGCCCCAAACTGGTCTTTCCACCCCTTCTCCGCCCCCTCCAGGCCTTTGCTCTGTGCACAGAACAAGAACTCGGAGACTCACGGCGCTCAGAGCACGCTGTCCCCCGCGCCGGCCCCCTGCAGGGTGTCCGGGTCCTGATGAAGCCTCTCGTGCTCATCAGGAGCTGGATGTCAAGGCCATTTCTGCAGTCATCTGGTGACAACAGGGAGAGGGTTGTGAAGCCCGAGGAGCTGTGCTGGGGGCTGCAGGTGGGGGCTGGGGCTGTGTCAGAGCCGTCCACCTAAGGAGGGAACACTCGGCCACCTTCCAGCCACTCATGGAGGCCAGCAGGCAGGCCAGGTGGGGACAGGGGAGGGTCCAGACTCCAGAGGAGCTTTGCAGGAAGCTCTCATGTGGTGAAGCAGTAGAGTAGCTTGCAGTAAGGTCAGTGTCGGGTTTCAGGCTGTGTTACAGAATTTGGGCTTGTAGGGTAGAAGGCTGAGGCCAGGCAGTGACTAGATGAGATTTTCAGGGTGTCTTGTGTTTTGTTTTGTTGAGATGAGGGTCTCTCTGTGTTGTCCGGAGTGGCCTCGAAACCCTGTGCTCAAATCATCCTCCTGTCTCAGCCTCCCGACTAGCCGGGAGTACAGGTGTGTGGTACTCGTGCCCAGCCGGATCTTCAGTGTGGAAAGGTCTCTCTCTGCAGCGGGGAGGGTCGGTTGGAATAGCAAGTGGGAGTAGAAGTGGAGTCTGCAGCCGTGATCCAGGGAGAGGCGGTGAGAGAAGGCTCAGGAGACACCTGGGGTGTGGTCACCTGGACTGGGGTGAGAGCAGGGACTGGGAGGAAGCCAGGATGCCAGTTGGGCTCTGGATCCTGCCAGAGCCGTGCACAGAGGTAGGAGGTCAGACAGGCTGGGTGGACGACGGTCTAGTGTGGGCATGCGGGGTGTGCAGGACCTTCGGGGCTGCAGCAGAAGTGCTAAGGTGGAGAAGTCTGGAGCCTGGAGACACCTGGTTCGGAACTGGTGAGTATTTGCTAGCCACAGCTCAGTGACAGTAATTGGATTGCAGGCCCGGTAGTGCTCACTCACCTAGGGACAGATCAGGAGCTCCTCTGAGAGACAGTGATCCTCTCGCCTGCGAGGCTGCCTGGGGCTCCACAGCCACCTGCCCCCAGCTAGGCTCCCCACAGGGCAAGATGCCCTGCCCGGACCACAAGCTCCTTCCACTCAGTTTTCTACGTCAGCTTTGTGTCTTAGCTCCGTGGCCGTGCCTGGCAGGTGATTTCACTGAAGCAGTTCAAGGGCCTCTTATTTATCTCGCAGTGCCTCCTCCAACAGGCACACCCACTCGATGGCTCTGGTGTAACAGGCGTGCACGGGGAGAGCACTCGCACCACCTTCCCCGACAGCATGCGTGTCTGTGTTAGTGTTATCACACACACTGTCTGCCGTCTGCGTGTGCACACACACACAGGCACATATGCACACTCATGCATGTAGGTCGTCATCCAAGAAGAGATGGTGTTCCAGGGGACGGAGCCATGTCACTAAGTCAGGAGACGGGTGGGACACAGGGCCAGCCTCGCCTGCACTCTCAGTCCTGGATGTCCAAGCTGGACGCTGTGGCCAGTGTCCACAGAATCAGTAAGTAGAAACATTTGGAAAAAGCATCAGGTGGTTTAACGGTCTTAACACACTTGCTTTTCAGCCAAAGTCATTGACACAGTGCAGTAGTTCTTGGCAAAGCCAGCATTTGTAACAGTAAAAGGGATTTGACTTAAACACCTCCTGCAGAGTTATGTAACAAGAACTTTACATTCTTAGACAAGGATGCTCTGTCAAGCAGTGGTTCGGACTGTCTGTCGCGTTATCACACACTTCAGCCCTGAGTGTAGAACATACTGGACACCCCGAGGAAGAGGGGACGTCACGAGAAGCTATGGGGACAGGACTCTGTGAAGGCCCTGCCTCTACCCAGGCTCTCCCTCCTGTGCGTGACACGCGGCGGCCACTCCAGGCACCGTCGGAGGTGGAGTACGGGTAACGCTGTGTTATGCGGCCTTTGGAAGGCAGCTCCGTAGGATTGCCCGTACTCCGAGGCTCTCAAAGACGGAAACCTGGCTTGGTGTGTCACCGCTTTGCCTTTCTTGAAAATGGTCTTTCATCGGTTGATGTGATTTAATTGTATAAAAACGTGTTCAGATTGCATCTTGTACTTAATTATATCTTTTGCCACAGAGTTATTGTTTCCCAGTCACAGCGTGTGCATTTTGAAGGTAGGGACTGTGTCCTGTTCCTCTCGACCTTCTCCATCTCCAGACTCTGTGTGTGTGTGTGTGTGCGTGCGTGTGTGTGTGTGTGTGTGCGTGCGTGCGTGTGTGTGTGTGTGTGTGCGTGTGTGTAGACACAGCAGAGGAGGACTGAGAAATGCTGCCCTTGGGCACCATGGTTGGCCTGAGCCTTTTGGGAAGGGATGGGCTCCACTGGGCTAACGAAGTAACAGAGGCCACACATATGAGTCACTTGCTCAGGGTGGTGAATACATTTCGGAGCTGGGATTCGAACTCCCCATTCTGGAAGACTCTAGTGTCCATGTGTACGAAGCACTTGGTTATTTTTGTTGAAGGGTGCTGGATCAGCAGGTGGGAATGATGGGGACCTAGGGATGACTTGGGTGTGGCCACTAGGAGAGGCCACACACGTCCCTGCTTCAGATCTGGATCCCTTGCTTTGGCGTGGGTGTGGTTTTATGCAGCCCCTAGGGTTCGTGTTGAAATTTATTTCCCTTTGTGAGGGATTCAGAGGGTAGAAACTTAATCTGATGAAGGCATTTAGAGGTGGCCTTGGGAGGTGATTAGGATTAGATAAGGCCGTTAGGGTGGACCCTCTGTGATTGAATCCTATTGGATTTATAAGAAGAGGGAGTGAGATGCTGGTCGAGGTGGTGCACATCTGTAATCCTCACAGTCTGGGAGGCTGAGGGAGGAGCATCACAAGTTTGAACGCAGCCTGGGCAACATAGTGATTTAGCTAGAGCCTGTCTCAAAACAAAAAAGGGCCAGGAAGTAGCTCAGTGTGAAAGCCCTGAGTTCAATCCCCAGTACCTCCAAAAAAGGGGGGTTGGCAGAAGGAGCACAGATGCACGTGCGTTCCTTGTCTCTTGCATGTGACACCGGGTACCGCCCAGGACTCTGACAGCAAGAAGGCTGACCAGCTATGGCCCTTTGAGCCAAAATAGACCTTTTTTTTCCATTCTGACTTTGTTGTATTGTGTTCCTGGCAACAGAAAAAGGACTAAGAGAATTGCCTTCAGGTGTTTTCTTTCAAATCACATTTCAACCCTTTTTAAACAGAAGCCCCATTTATCTCTGCTTTGCTCCAAATCCCATTGCATTTAGCCCTAAAGCCCTTAGGACCAGGGCCCAAGACCTGGTGGGCCCTGCCCCGCCCCCCACCTGCCTCATCTGCCAGCAACCTGGACGTCCTGCAGCTTCTGAAGGTGCCCAGCTGTTTTACCTGTGCTGTCAACTCCTGTCTGTAACCCCCTCCCTCACCCGTCTCAGAGCCACCTGGTCCTGTAGGACCCCGCCCAGTCCGCAGCCCTCCTTAGGGCCACGCATTTTAGTGCAGTGGACTTGGTTCCCCACGCATCTCCCAGCCCTTCCAGCCAGACCCCCAGGTAGACCAGGAGCCCCCGGAGGAAGGTCGCTGGCCATGCCGCACCTCTCGGGGGCACCAGGGCTGGCACTGGTTTTCGGAACAAGAACAAGTCATCTCAGAGTGGAAATGTTCAGTGGGAATTTCAGCCTGGTGATTGCCTGTTTACAAAGCTGTGATGTTCTGGGCCAAGGCTGCAGGTCAGTGGTAGAGCACAGGCTCGACTTGCACGAGGGCTGGGGTCCATCTTCAGCATCAAAGCAAAAAGGAAGTCTGAGCATCCCTGATCTTCAGTTGTTGCAGCGGTTTCTTATGTGAGCAGTTTGAACTCTTACCATTTTTCTTTAGGGGCCTTATCCTATTTACTTACTTTGTTTTGCTTTTCCCAGCAAGCAAAGAACTTTATACAGAACGCAGAATGTAGCATCTTAGCTGTGTTGAAGCGTATAGTTCAGTGGGCACTGAGTGTGTCCACACCACAGACTGTCCACAGAACCCCCTTCATCATCCAAGCCGAAACCCTGGCCCAGGAAACAAGGCATCCTCTTCTCCGCTCTCCCAGGCCCTGCCCGTGGCCCCCTTTCCACTCTGCCCCCTAAGAATTTGGCTGCTCTGAGGAGCCTCCTAAATGGAGTCCTTCAGTGTTTGTCTTCTCGTGGTGGCTCATTTCACTCTCAGAACCCTTTTTAAGAACCGCAGTTCCAGTCGGGTGTGGTGGTGCACGCCTGTAGTCCCAGCACTCGGGAGGCAGAGGCAGGAGATGGCCGTGAGTTCGAGACCACCCTGGGCTACATAGTGAGACCCTGTCTCAACAACAGCAACAACAGCAACGAAGAACAACAGTTTTGGGAAGTTCTACTATTGCCAGCTTGAGCAGCATCTAACTGGAAGGTTCAAAGCCCAGTGCAAAGACTGGGATAACAATGTGGGCCCTCAGCTGGCAGAGCGAATGCCTGGGTCACCATGGGCACCCACACGCTCTGCAGGTGACTGTGCTCAGCCCGGGGCGGGCCGGGGCACTTCCTCTGGAATCCGAGGAGTAAGAAGTGTGTTCCTTTCCCCCAGCCGGAGCCAGTGCAAGGCCACACTCCAGAAGGGCAGTGCAGACCTCTGAGTCCACCCTGCCTGTCCCGCCCGCCTCACTGTGACAAAGGCTGCTCCAGCAGGCAGAGTGGTGACGAGTGTCATAGCTCTTTGGTGTGTGGGGGGAGGTGACAGGGATTTTAGAGCAGTTTAGAGAAGTGAGGGGCATGTGCCTGCTAAAGAAATTCTGTGACATCTGCCTTCTGATCACCAGGGACGCACATTCCCCCTTCACTAGCTAAGGATCTAAGAAAGGAAACAGCAGATGTGAGACCCAGGGTCCAGGGAGGGTCTGGGCTGGAGTCTTGGAATATCTCTGAGGCTTTTTTTTTTTTTTTTAAGATTGCCTTTGCACATTTGGCACGATTCCCTGATGGCAGCGTCTGATTGGAGCTTCTCATTTGCAGGACCTTTTAAAAAGATAAGCACGCTGCACATGTCCAAAACGACTAAGTAATTCTTGAGAATCAGCACAAAAGACCTGGTGCGTTTCTTTCAGGATGCTCTGTAACCCTCTCCAGATGCCTTTTCCAGAGGTTGGGAGCGCGGGCTTTGGAGATGGGCAGATCTGGGTTCTGGTCTTGGGTCTGCATTTGCTGCAATGACTGTGAGCTTGGATCCGCTGCTTATTCTGTCCTGGCCTCGGTCCCTCGGCCGGAATGCGGGGAGGCGGTTCTGAGGACTGACCACGGTGGCGCTACAGAGTCTGTGCAGAAATGGTGCAGCCTCAGTTGGGTAATTTAAGGGATGTTAAATGAGATTGTCGCAAAAGCTTGAGCAGGGTGTAGACGAAACCTGAGAGGTTAGAATATGCTCACAAATGGTGCAAAAGGCACAGTTCTGGTGAGGGAGGAGAGCAGTTAGCAGTCACGAGACTTGATTCTCTGTAGACAGAGACCCCGGACAGGAGCTGGGACCAGCCGGCCGGCGTGACCCCACATGGAGGCGCTGGGGGGATTGGCACCCTGACCTTGGTCTCCTCCCTCCACCCACCTGTGGCAACTGCGCCCTTTTGGGGACACCCCAGGGGAGGCAGCCCCCAGGCTGCCAGTGCAGAGAACAAGGAGCTGGTGTGAGATAGAGTGCAGGGCAAGCCTGGGAGCCCCCGCACTGTGGTCTGGGATGGAAGTGCTGATGTCGCCTTCATCTTGCTTGATCAAGCTCATGTGCTTTGATCACCCAAACTGATCTGTCCTTGTTCTTGATGCCTCTAGGGCTTCGGTCAGTGTTGAGTCCGGTCTCCCCACAGCCCTCTGTGTACTGCATTTCAAGGCGTTCCGTGCTCCTGCCTTATCCCTTCTTACCCCACCTGTTCCATTTCAAACCATGCCTGTCCCTCGGGACCCAGCTTCTGCCTGTCCCCTGGGTGAAGCCTCCCCGATCTCCCGGCTTGCTGCTCTTTCCTGTGTGTCCCCAAGCCCGGATGCCTCCACCCGGCCAGTGCTGGCTTCCTCCCGTCCCACAGGAGTGCCTGTTGTCACCATCGGCCAGGAAGTTCCTCAAGGGCAGGCACCCGGCTGCCTTTTTATTTCCTTTCCACCATTGCTCAGCACAGCGCCTTCCTTGCAGATAGCGTGGGTTCATGGAACACTTGTAGAATGATAAATCAAATACTAAAACTATGCAAGGGCCCAGTGCTAGCTTTACATTATGAAAGACAAAGAGAATTTCTGGATCCCGAAAAACTTCAATTTTACCAAAATATTTCTTCGTTGTGTATTATAGTAAAATCACACACACATTTTGGTGTAGCCAGGCCTCTTGATTATTGTAGAGTGGAGTCAAACTGTGTGAACGTTTCAGCGTTCATGGCCCATACCTGTTTGTATACCTACTTGGCAAAAATAATATATATTACAAGTTTTTACCTACTTTTGTTCAATACAGCCTCTAAAAGCAGGGCAGCCATTGTGTGTGGTTAGGCTACAAAACAGGAACTCGTTCCATTTTTGGAGGTATTTTCTGAGAGATGGAACAGTTTATATAAAACCCTGTATGCGTACACTGTGGAGTACTTAAGGAATTTTTCAAGAGTAATTTACTGACCTTAAGATAAAACAGTGTAAAACGATCTCCAATGAGGATTGAACCCAGGGCCCCCACACTGAATTACATCGCCAGCCCTTTTTAATTTTTAATTTTAAGATAGGGTCTTTCTAAGTTGCCCAGACTGGGCTTGAACTCGTGATCTTCATGCCTCAGCCTCCCAGAGTGCTACAATTAGAGGCGTTTTTTAAAAAGACGGTCTTGTTGTGTTGCTGAGGCTGGTCTCAAACCCCTGGGCTTACATGGTCTGTTTCCGCCTTCCGAATCGCTGGGACTGCAGGCATGTGGCATTGCGCTTGGTTTGCACCTTACAGTTTTTAGAGCACCTTCAGCTGCCTTCAGATCTGTTTCTCCCTTAAGTGTCACAGCCTGACTCTAAGGAAGGTAAAATACTGTTTTCTCATACTGCTCTTGCAGATGATGGGGAGGGCTGAGAGATGTTTAATAACTTAAGCAAAGCCAGTTAGTTCAGTAATGGATCTCCAACCCAGCTCTTCTGACCAGAACCCAGGTTCTGTGAATGATACCAAGCTGCCTTCTACTTCTTGTCTTTACATCACAGCTGTATTGCTTGGTTAATTTACTGTTATGAGAGCACTTTGTTTACAAAGAAAATACAATATAGATAGTTGCATCTTTTAAGCTGCAAATTTTGGGTTTTTTCTCCCAGACCTTGAAAATTGTTTATAGATATGCCTTGCTTTTTTTATTTTTTTTTTTGTGGGTACCGGGGGGACGACCTCAGGACCTCGCGCGCCAACAGGCACCCGTGCCGCTGAGCGATATCACCGGCCCCTTTTTCGTATGTGGGATCCGGGAGTCGAACTCGGGCCTTCGCGCTTGCAAGGCAGGCGCTTAAGCCGCTGAGCCGTCTCACCGGCCCAGATATGCCTTGCTTTAAGGAAACCTGATATTCAATATTCTGAATCTATAGCAATATATGGTGGTGCACAGCTGTAATGCCAGCACTCGGGAGGCTGAGGCAGGAGGATCACCTCAAGTTTGAGGCCAGCCTAGGCTACATAGTGAGTTCAAGGCCAGCCTGAATTATTGTAGCGAGATCCTGTCTCAAAAAGCAAACAGAAAAATCTGAATGTAAAAAACAAACAATTGCAAGATTATTTTGTACCGGATTCAACAGCATTTTCCTAAAATTATAAATTCCCTTATCTACCTAAATATCTCATTTACCAGACTTTGTGTTGTTCGAGACGCATCCTGGATAAAGTGGCTAGCAGTTTTTGTCTGTTTCATTCTTGCTCTTCCTCCTGCCCTAGGGAGATGTGTCTGAAAGGGGTGGGTGTGCTGTCATCGAGGAGTGCAGCCTTCATGGAAGGTTTCCCTTCGAGCTAAACAACGGGTTCTGTGCTTGGATGGGGCGCTGGCCGCCACCCTGGGATCCTGGCTGGTGCGCTGCCTTTTGCTGGGTCTTCCCACCTCAGAGTCATCACTATGGCCTTCAGATCTGCCCAGCAGCTGCTGAGTCTTGAAATCTCTCATTTGTGATTTCAAATTCAGGAAGCTCTGAAACCAAGTGCTTTTTGGTAACTCGTTTGTTCGTTAGGCTTACCCTGACCTGAAATAATTTGGTAGGGAAACCAAAACTCCCCTGAGTTGCAGCATGGGATTTTAATGGTTTCTGTTGATTTCTTTGGTGTGAGAATTCTGCTTTTCTCAGAGGTGTTTCTGAGTGTGCTTACCGGGGCTGCTTAAGACCCCTCTGGGGGCGTCAGTGCCTATTGGTTGGTGCCTCATACTTCCAAAATAATGTCTGGATCTCAGTTAGAATCAACTCCGACCCCAGGGGTCTGGAGACTCGTATGACAGGATGTCCAGGCCCACCCCTTACCCATGCCCAGTTCTCAGGGTGGCACCTGCTGCCGCGCTGCAGGGCCAGGTCTTCTGCCCTTACCTGTCGACACTGGCCTGACACTTAGGTGATAATCATGTGGAGACCTGGCAGGTGGAGAATGGTGTCCCGTGGAGACCCTGTGGCCACTGTGCCACAGCCACCTGTCGCACTGAGCCCTGGAATGACAAAGTGTGCCGGTCTTGTCTCAAGGAAGCTAAGTTCAGGAAGGTTCTGTTGGCCTTGTTAAATTCTCTTGTTCCTTCATGTTTCTTACTTTGCTCAGCAGGAGTTTGTGCGTCTGCTGTTGACAAAGCTTGGGATGTGGCTTGTGAAAAGTGAAAAGGAGCCTTTACATCTCTTTGGTGGCGCTGGCTCATTTCAGTTTGGCGGATCAGCTGGGCTGGCCTTTTCCACAGATGAGGAAGCGGAGGACTGAGTAGTTATTCCAGATCTGCCGACAGCAACCCACCTGCGCTGTCTGCGTAAACCCTCAGAATTACCTGTCGACTCCAATCCAGCTTCTCCCTTCTGTGACCCACCTCTTCTTCAAAACCCACTTCAAATGAAGCGCTGGCCCTTTCAGACCTGAGGAAGGGTCATTTGACCTGCTCGGGCCCTAGAATGGGTCCCCACCCTCTCATCTTCAGGAGCTTGGTTCAGTCATCCCACATGGTGTGCATAATCAAAACGCCACATGCTACCCTGTAATTGTTATTTGTCAATTAAAAATATCCCATTGAGCTGGGTGCAGTGGAGCATTTTTGTAATCTCAGCTATTTCAGAGCCTGAGGCAAGAGGATCGAAAGTTCTAAGCCTGCTTGGGCAACTTGGTGGGACCCTATTTCAAAATAAAATTAAAATGTTGGGGGGATGCGGCTCAGTGGTAGAATATTTGTTTACCTTGTGGGAGGCCCTAGGTTCAGTTCCCAGTATTCCCCCTTACCCCCCCCCGAAAAAAAGCCTGGCATGGTGGTGCATACCCATAATCCCAGTGCTCAGGAGGCTGAGGCAGGAGGATCACTGAATTTGAGCCCATCCTGGGCTGCATAGCGAGACCCTGTCTCACCCCACTGCGCCATCTGCTGAAGTATTTCCCAGTTTTTCTTTCTCTACTCCCCATCCAGATCTCCGTGTGGGATCCTTTTCATACCATTACCCCCCATCTCTTTGGGGGTTCACCTCCTGTGTAGCCACACATCACTTAACAGCAGAGACGTGTTCAGAGAAATGTCATTAGGCGATTTCATCATCATGCACCCATTGTCGCATGTCCTGGTCCACTCTGAGGTGACTGTGACGTCACCAGACCATAGAGACTCACGCGCCCACTGTCAGAGATGCGATCCGTCATTGACCAGACACTGCTGTGAGGCCCAGGGCAGTGCTACTTTCTGTTCTCCTTTCTGCCATCCTCCCAGGCAGAGCCTCTGTTGCGTTCATTCGTCTTTGCGCACCAGCAGCGCCTCATGTGAGCCATGAGCAGGAGTTGGCTGGGGCGGATGCGGCCCGGAGGAGGTGGACTGCGTGGCATGTGGCAGTGTGGGCTGCTGGTCTTGTGGGTGCCTGGGCACAGTACTCGCGTGCCTGAGCGAGGACGTCACAAGGGCACGGTCACGCCTTTGTGATGCTGAAACAGGTGGAGAAGGAGAAAGAAAATCAGCTAAATCTAAACTGTAGCTGAGGATTCTTTGGTGAGTCGCCTCCAGACGATGACATCCTTTTGCTCTGCTGTAGCTAGAGTTGTGCTGGTTTGCAAACCAGCTGGCCTTTTGCACAAGCCATCAGCATTAAGGTGTTTGTTGGAGGAGCTGCTGCCCTGCTCTAAGCCCCTCGCTGACCCTTTCTGGGCTGCACAATGCACCTCCCAGGGCGCCATTGTCCCTCTGTGCTCCCCACACAATGGGCACTGAAGTTGCCTCTCAGGTTCCCTCCTTCCAAAGAGACTGGGTGTCAAGATTTAAGGGGGAGGCTTGCAGGGGCGGGCAGGGGAGGGGGTGCAGCCCTCTCTGCAGCCTTGCTGAGGGCATCAGGGGTCAAGGAAATAATATAAACCTTCGAACAGAGGTCCCCGAGAGTTTGTTTGAGTTCGCAGTCACTAGCATCCAAGCCAGCGACTGCTTTGTTACAATCCACTTCTTTTGCTAAACATTCTTTCTTGGTTTGGCGAGCAGGTGACAGAGTGTTTCTAAGTGCAGTAGTTCTTTCTGCTGCCACACTGCTAACAAGAAGAGGGGACGGAGGGGCTGCAGGACACAGGACGGAGACGCTCTCCGCCAGAAAACCGCCCCACGCTTGGGGCTCGGTGGGCCCCGTCTCTCTCCAGGAGGCTGAGCGCGTTGGGTGCCACCCTTTGAAACGCGGCACTGTGCTGGCCCACAGGCTTTCTGGAGGAAAGAGGATTAATCTTGTTAGCTGAGGGAAAAGGTTATGGGGAGGGCTGAGCCGGTTTCGTGTGCTTTGTAATCGGAAGCCTGTTTTTCCTCAGTTGCCGTCTCAGGGAGGGCACAACAAAGGACCCCACGTCCAGGAGAGATGAGGGCCTGGCTCTGCCTTCTCAGTGCAGAGGCTCGGACAGGGCCTTGTGCACGCTGGGCAGGTCCTCTTCCCGCCCACGAGCTGCACCCCCGCCATAGGACTGGCTCTTGATTTGACGCAACAAAATAAAGCAGTTGCTTAGCTTTTTTGTCTTCAGGGTAAAAATTTGGATACCCTAGCATATATGTTTACATAGAAAATGCGTAACAGTTGTAGTTATATAAGAAGATAGCAGCCTGGTAGACTAACAAAATTAACTATTTTTACTTATCAGAAACTATAACGATTTAAGGGGTGGTCAACTGTGTAGATTATTATCCTAATTTGATTCAAGTTCTTATCAACAATTTCATCGATGCAAAGGAATTCAGACTTGAGTTTAGACAAATTGAATATTTATTCATTTATTTATTTATTTATTTATTATTTTGAGACGGGGTCTTACTAGGTAGCTCATGCTGGCTTTGAACTCGCTGTGTAGCCTAGGCTGGCCTTGAACTCATGGTGATCCTCCTGCCTAAGCCTCCCGAGTACTGGGATTACGGGTGTGTGCCATCATCCCTGGCTTGAATATTTACTTTGAGTGGTCTGGAAAATCTGACCCTAAGGATCCCCTTCATACCCACCATGAGGTCACTGGCACCTTAGTCAGCTGGCAGTGGGCACCTCACCCACCAGGAGACCCTTGCTGTAGACCAGAATCACAGCGTTGGGCCCCACACACAGTCAGCACAGGGTATGGAGTGGGGCCACGCGTTGGCCCCTGACGGAGTTCTGTGCCATCGTAACTTCTAACAGAACTCTTGTCATTTTCATAGAAACCTAGCACTGTAAAGGACCTACAGCAATTCAGGGCTGAAACACACCTCAAAGAGATGGTGAAAAACAGCAGACAATTGAAAAGGACGGTTGGTGGAATGCATGTTACTGTAAAGCATTTACGAATTTCTGGTTACAAGAATACAAAACGAAGAAAGGATTGCATACTGGCTTGCATTCAAGTATGAGCTCAGCCCACAGTCATCTTCATAAAGTCTCCTGACTGTCGGAGCCCCGTGTCGCAGCTCATGGGAAGCTGTTGAGGGGCCCCTCAGGCCAGTTATGGGGTGTCCTTCCCTAGCCAGAGCCTGCACCCCTGTGCCAGAGAGCTGGAGGCGCATCTGTCTCCGTGGTCAGACTTTGCTCTTTCTCCATCCTAGCAATCCTGGGGGTCCGCACGAGTCACCCCTGGTTGACAGTGGGAACAGCAGAGGCTCGTGATCCCACCACTTGGGGCGGTGGAACCAGCGTTCAACAGACCCAACTCCAGAACCTTCTTGTAGAACCCGCAGCTCATGGCTTGAGCATTGCTTAGTCACTTTGATATCTGTGAGCCTGAATTTTCCTTTATGCTAGAACTGAGAGGCTTTATTTTGGAGAACCGTACACCTTCCAGTATAGCAGTGATATAGTCTCTGGTTGGGTCATGACTAACACAAATTTATTTTAGAGGAAGTTATAATTGATGCATCTTTCTTCTACAAATAATGGCGTCTCTCCGTTTATCTTTGTTGGAATGGGGATGAACAGGTATTTATGCTGGAGAGCCAAGCCGCAGCAGCTCTGTGCAGTACTGCCTGCAGTTTGGAAGAACAGTTTCGATTGCACAGCAGGCTTGGGGATGAGCAGAGTAGCTCATCCGGGACACTTTCCGAGTTTCTCTGCGTCAGTTTTGAGAGCTAAGGGGACTTCCGGGTGTCTGTGATCTTTCTTCCTGGTCTTCTTCATGATTTGAAGGGTCACCTCATCAGAGACTCCAGCCTGGCCTCTGTGGTAGAGAGGGTTAGGAGATGAATGTGCTGGTTCCGCGTGGAGGGAAGGGCAGCTTCTAGGAGGCAGATGTGTGGCAGGAGGGAGGACAGTCCTGTCTTGTGCCCCAGGGACCCCCGTGTGGTAACTGCTGATGCTGCAGGCTTGAATGCTTGGGCGTGCTTTTTCTCGTTCCTCCTTCTGGCTTTTCCACTCTGTCCCGACTCACGCCCTGCCCCTTCCTGTTGGAGGGTGTCATTGACCCCGAGGTCTAGCCTGGGTCGCTGAAGGCGAGGAGACCCCCCGGCAGCTTTGTGACCGAGTCCCACACCACAGTCTGTCTGGGCGTCCAGGCACTGCTGTGCTGCAGGGGAAGATTCTGGGGACGCAGAGGTGCACAGATGCCTCGCTCTGCTCACCAGGCGACCCAGGGCCAGGCCCAACCAGAGCGCGGTTCTCGGGGTGCCTGGCCTGCAGGGTTTCTCCCGATGCACGCTGACTCTCAGCCCAGCCCGACTTCGAAAGTTGTGTGTTTTGATGGAAGTGAAGAAACCCCAGGTTGACGTGGTGCAGCTGTTGGGTGCAAGTGCCAGGCATTTTCACTGGGGGGATCCTGTGGCCAGGGTGCCTGTCCCAGAGCGGCTGCCCCACTGCACATCGTTCGGTGTGGCCCATGGGTCAGCGTCTCGAGCCCTGTCACCTAACATCTCGATGGCTCTTTCCCTGTGTGTGGCTGTGTAACGTCATGCTTTGGTCACTTGAGAAAGACTTGCTGAGCTATGCAGATCCTCCGAGTGTGACACATACAATACCAAAGAATCACACACGTGAGTTTCACCGCTAGTGTCACCCAGAGTCTGTAGATGCGGGAAAGGTGTCACACTCACAGTGGCTGATACAAGTTCTCTGAAGTTCTATTTTTTTTTCCCCCTGGAAAGCTCAAATTTTGTCTTTGGCAGCAAACACTGCAGTTGTTTTTTCTCAACATAGCAGCTCACTTTGTTGAGTTCTGAGGAAATCACCTCAGTTGCCCACCAGCTGCTCTTCGGAGAGAGGCCAACACTGCCTGCGTGACACCGCCGGCTCGGTTGCACAGCGCCCTGCTCGGGCACAGAGGGTACTGGGGACACAGCAGAAGCACTTGAGAAAGGGAGGGGTTCAAGACTCAACTGGCAGCTTCTGCCACTTTGACTGGTACTCAAGACACCAGCAGAGGAGCCCACTGTCACTTTTGCACCATCGGTGTAAATGTCAGCACAGCGACAAAGGCAATAGCATCTTGGTGTTAAGATGAGAATGGGGTTAACCTCTTGAAGGGGGCTGGGGACTCTGGGGGACTGTGGCTGTGCTTGTCGGATCACCGCAGTGGCGAGTGATAAACACGACTCATCCGCACATTCCGGGGGGGCCCACTTGGCGCCAGGTGACCCGTGAGGTGCTGGAGACACCTGCAGTGAATGGCGCAGTCCCTGATTGCCTGGAGCTCAGGGTCGAGTGAGGAGGGGTCCGTGTGAACGGACGCGGTGGCCACAGAAAGCAGAGGATGAGCTGGTGTCGGTAGGCGGGGCCTCGCCCAGCTGTTCCCGTCCGTGACGAGGAGTGCTAGAATGGGTGAGGGGAACAAGCCAGGTAAAGAAGGGGTGTTCTGCGAAGATGCAGCATCTGAGAAGGCGGAGGTACGAGAGCTCAGGAAGCATAATCGAGGCCGAAGAAGCTCGGAGCGTCAGGTCCCGAGTGCTAAAGAAGTCTTTTATTTTGTGGGCAGTGTGAGGTCCACTGCAGAACGAAGCAGAGATCCGACATGATTAAATATGCACGTGTGTGACTCACGGAGTTGTTAAGCTGCCCGGGCTGGGCTTGAACTTGTGATCTTCCTGCCTCAGCCTCTCAGAATACTGGAATTACAGGCCTGCACCACTGCGCTGGCTGAGACGACGGACTGTGTATTGTAGAACGATCAGCCTGGCGTGGTAAAGAGTGCCCAGGCAGCCGGTGACGCTGTTGGCAGGCAAACTAGCGTGGCTGTTGTAGGATTCCAGGAAGCAGATGACCAGGGCCACAGCCAGGAGATAGCGACGGGGTGGAAGGAGAGCCATTTGGAAAGTCTTTGCTATTTGGAATCAGCAGGATTTGGCGATTGATTTTATGCTGAGGGTAGGAAATGATGGAATCAGGCAAGTACAGCCCAAGATATAATAATAATAATGATAATGATAGAAAGTGCTGGGGGTGTAGTTCAGTGGTAGAGTGCTTGCCTCACATGTGGGAAGCCCCGGGTTTCATCTCCAGTACTGGGGAAAAAAAAAAAAAATGCAAGGCAGGTGGGCAGGTTCAGGAGGAAGGACACCCAATATCCAGGCCATCCTGGTCCTTCACCCCTGCAGAGGAGGGCAGAGAAGGATGTAGAACTCGCCACTCTCCACCTAAACATTTCAGTATGGAACAGACCTGGTGGTACCTGTAACTTACGAAGCACAATACTTTATGAGCAACGTGGCTTATAAAATGCATGTTTTTGTTCCTGAGCTAACAGTCTTGGGTCTGTAAAGGGTGATAAAAATACTAATTATGGTTTATATTTCCTTTTCCCACCAGCACATTTTTCTTAGAGAGAGGATGGCTCCTTTTCCCATCTCTGGTTTCAATTCTCAGCAATGTTCCACTGCTTTCTGTATGCAAACATGGTAGCTGGGTAATGGTGGGAGTTACCCTTTCCATGATGCTGGGAGGCCACCTTAAAAGCGCCACCATCTTTCACAGGTGGTGTTGATTTTGTCCTTGCTGTGCAGTGCCGAGAGAGGAATTGGAGGTGTTTGTCCCAACTTAGGGTCAAGGGGCATTGGCTGTTGGCTTTCCTCCAGGGTGGAGGGCAGGAAGCCGACTTTCGGGGAAGAAGGCAGAGCTGCACGGGAGCTCAGCTTTGAACCTGCGCACCCCAGGATAACACCCAGGCCAATGCTGAACCCCACTCGGCACCAGGCAGCCGGCCTCGCCTGTGGGTGGGAAGGGCTGATCTTTCTTCTAGTTCTTTTTATAGTTGAAGATCTTTTCTGATGTGTGTTTGTCTGAAATCAAGACAAATAAAAGAACCAGTGAAAATGACTCCCAGCTCTATACAGGGGACACACAGACATTTTGCTTGTAACCCAGGCCGTTGCCCTCACTCCGCTCCCCCAGAATCCTGGAGGGGGTGCAAGGGAGGAGCCGGGTGTAAGTCCGCCCGATGACACTTTGATGCTGTCACCCCTTTCAGAACTGTTCAGGCAACTGGGCAGCAGGGTCTTAGGGGTAATATCAACCTGCTAGGCATCTGTGAAGGTTATATATATATTTTTATCTATTTATTTCAAGGCTGGCCTTAAACTCACATCGATCCTCCTGCTTCAGCCTCCCGAGTGCTGGGATTACAGGTGTGCGCCACCACGCCTGGCTGATTAATTTTAAGCGTTTCGGCTCTACTTACACACGGTGTCCTTTTGTCTTTGTTTGGAAGGGATGGGGTGAACACAGGATTTCATTTTACCCCTGCTGTCTTAGTCATTCTCGATGGTGAGTTGTATCTGTGCTGCTTGTCTGTTTGCAGCTGCTCCCGTAGTTTAGCTTGAAGCCAGTCCGTAGGAAGCCGATCCTGCACAGTCAGATATAGGATGGCCAGAACACAGAGTAACGAGCTTCCCTTCTGTGGGCAAACCATTTCCTAACCACGGGTTCCACACCTTGAGGACGTCAGATAAGGATCGGGGCGGGTTAGCTTCCATTTGCTTTGCTTTGGTCACCTCCACGGACACTCATGGTCTGATGTTGTGTCCAAGTGGCAGCTGGGAAGAGAGCTGTAGTGCACGGTGACAGGAGGCAGCGTGCAGCAGGAAGATGCACCGAAGCCAAACGAGCCCACATGCTTCCCAAGGACCAGACCACCTGCCTGAGAAAGTACCTCCCCCAGTCGTGTTGGATGGTTGGCTGGGTGCTGGTGTTTTTCGTTTTTTGTTTTTTGGGTTTTTTTTTGTTGTTGTTGTTGTTTTGAGACAGCGTCTCGCTATGCAGTTCAGTGGCCTTGAACTCACTGTGTAGCCCAGGCTGGCCTGGAACTCATGGCAATCCCCCTGCCTCAGCCTTCCAAGTGCTGAGATTACAGGTGTGGGCTACATGCCCAGCTTGGGTGCTGGTTTTGTAGCAGGGACTCCTGCGTTAACTTTTAAATTTTTGCTTTTGTATAGACCTTTTTAGCTTTGAGCTCAGAGCCTGCTGACACGGAGCTATCATCCCAGGTGTAAGATGAGGCCCTTGGGTCTAGCATTGAGCAACTTGTCCAGGGTAATAGGGCTCGAGGTCCTTTGATTTCCGGAGCTCTTTCTCCTCACTGCTCCAGGAGGGAGGGCACACGGTCTCCCCCAACCCTAGAGACTGCATACTGCATGTCGACAGTGATAAAACGGAGCGGGCAGATCTGAAAATCCTTGAGATTAGGATCTACGAGTGCACTCCTGCGTGCTAACATGTGGGTTTCCTAATGTGTGCCAGTGGCTAACCACAGGCTGCTAGCAGGACGCACATCTGCGGTTAGACAGCCGAGGACACAGCCCTGCTGGGGGCGGTGAATCAGGCGGCAGGTCCAAGCCTGGCGTGCCCGCTGCCACGTTGCAGCTGCCACGGAGCACTGCTGCGTCATGAGCAGACAGACAGCCTGGTGTGCGAGAGCGAGGGCTCCGGTTGCGCTTTTTTGAACAAAGCTGTTTTACCGCCTGCGAGGTGGTTGTGCAGGATTGCAGATAGGAGCTAGTGCGTGGAACCAGAGGGCAGAATAGTGTATCTTCAACGTGGTGAGGACTCCTTGGAATTCCAGGGGCCTTTACTTGTTTATTTTGGAAACTGCACCTCTTGAGACCATAGCTCCCTCATGAGTGATGTTTTTGAGAATCAAATGCAGGAGCTATGTGTTAGGATACAGATGCGCAGAGTGCTTGTTGTGGGAGCCCTGGTAACTGATGAAGTCATTTGATAACTTTCAGTTCTTTGCACAGTGGTAGTAATCCCTTCTATCTACAAAGAGCCGTAATCTTTTCAAAGTACTTTCACAGATACCATTTAACAAACCATTGTTCTCATCAGTCCTCAGAGGAAATTGAGCGCTCAGCTGGGGGTAAGGATGGGGAAGTAGGGCTCTGCCCTTTATCTCTACTTTGATTTCTCTTATTCATATTCATTTATATTATTTCTCCACCCCAATCTCCGTGTCTCTTATATTCTTTCTTTGGCTCTCATGGAATACCTCCTGGGCGGGGACTTCCACAGCAAGTTAGTGTGGCGTGCATGTTTGTCTGTTGTTCTTTTGCTTTTTGAGACAGGGTCTTCCTATGTAGTCCAGTCTGGCCTTGAACTCATGGTAATCCTCCTGCCTCAGCCTCCCAAGTGCTGGGATTACAGGTGTGCGCCACCATGCCTGGCTTGTCTGGTTTGTTTTAACATGCTGTTTATTTTCCTTTATCATCAGGAGTGTCCCACCCAAAAAGCTCCTGAGTCTAAACCTGCTGGCCCAGGTTATTGGCAGAGGCAGCCAGCTGGGCCTGGCTTTGGTAGCTGGAGCCACACTTTCTCTTTTGTTGATTGAGCTTCTCATTCTGATTTCTCTCATCCCGCTTTGGCTGCTAAAGCCTTTCCCCAGTCCTTTCCTGTTCTGCACGCCTCCTTTTTGGCCCACTCGCCCCACCAGACATGCTAGCTGTCACCAGTCCAATCCATCTGTGTTTTCTGGATGCCGTGATGGGCTTGGGTTCCAGTGAGCCCACGTGCCGGGCCGCAGCACTGTCTCCGGGCAGCAGACCCAGGCCCCTGTCTTTCCAGCGTGAGCACCATCCTCGTATGGCACGAGATGTAGGACATGGTGGCTTACAATGTGTCACTAGCTTTGTTTTACACTAACTCTATTTCTCTTGTAAAAAATGCCACTTAGGATGGCCTGCTGCCAGCAGAATGGCTTCTTTTCTTGCTGTCGTGTTCCTCACAGCCTGCGTCAATGCCTCTCCCTGTCCCCTGCATGGTGCCATTGGCCTTGCCCTGGCCACGTGGCAGCCATGGCCCTGCGGTGTCAGAGCTAGGCGCCTTCTGCTGGAGCATGGAGTAGCAGAGGGCCAAGCTTTGGCATCGGCAGGCCTGGATGAGACTTTGGGTCTGGCCGCGGCACCCGATTCGGAGCCTGCGCCTCTGTGATTTATCAAATTGGATCAAGAGATCAGATCACACCATCCTCCCTGCGGTGCTCATCCAGAAACAAATGAGCCAAGTGTGTGCAAAGACAGCTCCAAAGCACCGGTGGAGGGCTGGTTTGCTTATTCGTCCCACATATTCCTAGTCGCCCAGGGTGCCAAGCTGACTTCTAGTCCCTGTGGGGAGAGCAGGGAAAAAAACAGACCAAAAAAGTGCTTGCGGGACGATGAACAAGTAAGCAAATACACGAGCCAGCTGCTTTGCTGGAGCATTGGGTGCTGAAGAAACTAAAACAGCGACTGCAGGGACTGAGATTGCATAGCCTGGTACTGCCTGGGATCCCTCTTCTTGGAGTGGAGTTGGTGCTGATTCTTCCGGGAAGTTCTTCCCAACCGTCCCGGGCTAAAGTGGCCATGGCTGTGGTTTGTTGAGTAACTGCTGGGTGCCTAGGACCCTCCTGTGCACTGCCTGCAATCCTCGTCCTCCTCAATACGCTTGGTGTCCCCCACCCCCGTTTTTGCAGAGCTGGGAGTGGAACCCAGTCCTTGGCATGCTAGGGAATCCTCCACCACTGAGGAGGCTCTCACCCTCTCCTTGTATTTACAAAGGAAACCTGGGATCTGAGAAATCAAGCTATTGTCTGTGTCACCTCCCAGCGAGTGAGGTGACTGGTTTCCTGATTGCAGGGCCTCAGCCCTTCTCACCCTGATCCCCGCCTCTGTCCCCAGGACCCCGTGGTCAGCTCTCTCCCAGCCTCACCATAAGTTCTATGAACTGGCTACGCTTCCGTGTGTTCTTCCCGTGAGCTCTGAGCTCCCCCGGAAGAGGAACCTTTATCCTTTGTGCCTGGAGCGGTGCTGAGCACTTCCTCCAAGCTTTTCCAAGTTAAGGGAGTTCATAACCAGCTCCAACTCTTGTTGAGTGGGTGGATGCCACGGATTTCTGTTTAGTTGTCAGGCGTTTGCTCCATAGACTGCAATGGGAGCGGTCTAGTTGGATATGTTTCGAGAGAAGATAAGGAACAAACAAGGGTTCTTTTATGTAAATTATCTTTTCAGACTGAAGGTATCTGTGTTTACAAAAGCCACGGCTTAAAAACAAGTCTCACTGCTCAAGTTTATAGTAAACAAGCTGGGTCCTTACAAGTGTAGGAAAACCTTGGGGTGCAGCTGTGTAATAGAGAGCATTGGGCCATTTTCTGTCTGGGAAGCCATCAGCATTTAAAGTGTGCTTCTCAATCTGGGCATGGTGGTGCAGGTCTGGAATCCCAGCACTCTGGGAGGCTGAGACAGGAGGATCACAAGTTCGAGTCCAGCCCAGGCAACTTAGTGATTTAGCAAGACCCAAAATAAAAAATATATAAAAAGGGCTGGGAGTTTAGCTCAGTGCAGAGGCCATGGGTTCAATCCCCAGTTCTGGGGGGAAAAATGTGTATTTCTGTGCATTGACTCTAAGCAAGAAAGGGACAGAATTGAGTCATGTGTCTGCAGGGCACAGCTCAAGGAGGACTGGGCTGCCTGCCCTGGCCCTCACCCCACAGAGAATTCTGTGTGTGTCATAAACGCGAGTCCACCTTGGAGAAAATCGCTGACGTCCACATGGATGCCGAGGAGAGGAAGAGTTGTGTCGGACCTTCGTGTGGCTGGGAACAGAGCACAGCGGGGGCTGGACCCACTGGGCAGAGAACTCAAGCTGGCGCCAGGATATGGGGTCAGCAGTGATCATCCTGCTCATTGCAGCCAGGCATTGTCATACTAAGTGCAAAGCAGGCACAGTAGTGATGAAGGCGGCCACGGTCCTGCTCCACCAAGAGCTTTTGGCAGCTGAGATGCCTCACAGCGTGGCCAGACCAGTGGGTGTCATCAGCAGCCTCTGTTACAGGCAGAATTGTGTCCCCCAAATCCACATGCCCAGTGCCTAACCCAGAAGCTCAGCATGGGGCTATATCTGGAGAAGGGCTTTGGTTGCAGTGAGGCCCGCAGCGTGCCCCCCATCCCCTAACGCTGGGATCTTCGTAAGAGACGATTAGGGCACGGTCACAGAGATTCTCTGCCCGGGAGCAAGGCCTCAGGCGAACTCACGCCTGCAGGTACCGTGACCGCAGGCGTCCTGTCTCCAGGGCGGGAGGGAAACAGTTGCGGTGTTCGTGCTGCGTGACCTGCGCTACTGTGCCAGGGCAGCCCTGCCAACACCGCGCCCTCGTAGGGCGTCTGGACCTTGTGGGCCGACGCGAGCAGAGTGCGCAGGCGCCTTGGGTACGCATGCGCGGTGGCATATGATGTTTTGCCCTTGACAAAAATGGGGGTACTGAAGTTGGTAGGGTCGCTCACAGTCTGGGTGTTGGTCTTGGTCATTTCCTAGATGTTTGGTTTTTTTTTTTTTTTTTTGGTGGGTACCGGGGTCGACCTCAGGACCTCGCGCGCCAGCAGGCGCCCGTGCCGCTGAGCGATATCACCGGCCCCTTTTTCGTATGTGGGATCCGGGAGTCGAACTCGGGCCCTCGCGCTTGCCAGGCAGGCGCTTACGCCGCTGAGCCATCTCACCAGCCCTCTTCTGTGCATTTTTAAATTGGGTTGCTTATCTTCTTGTTAGTGAACAAAATGGTTGAAGTTTAAAAGAAGAACGAATGTTGTTTGAAAGGGCGGACCCCTCTAGTCCTTGGCTTTCTAAGGAGCTTAGTCTCTGACAGATCTAGATTGACAAGGCTATTTTAACCATCGGTCCCTCTTTCCTCCTGCTCTCCGGGCTTTCTCCCGCTTTTTTCCCAGTCACATTTCAAGTTAAACTTTAAATGTTACTCCACTAAAGAAGCACACTGCAAACTCTCAGCCTGGAAAATCCTACAACTCAGTAGGAAGGGGCCTGGGGGAGGGGACGAGGGGTGGGTGGGCACTGAGAAAAAGTGATGATGATCCCGAGCATCTGAACCACTTCCCCAAGATGTGTAATTATTATACATGGCAAACACATACTACTAATACGAATTTTAACAATGAAAAATAAGTGAACTAGATTGTCAGTTTGTGCTACATGAATGCTACCATTCAAAAATGGTAATGTTAATATAAATGTTCTCTGGCAGGATTTCCCAGCCTATTTCAGCGTTGGGCACTTGAAGGAGGGTTTGAATATGGAAAGGGAAATGTCTTTTGGTGAATTTGAATACTCAGCAAATAAATCAGGGGCCATGGCTGCCCCATCTCACTCTCTGAGCTGGGATTGGCCAGAGAGCCACGCAGCCATGGTGGCCCCAGGGACAGGTCCCAAGAGACACCTGCGAGGGGCACCGCCCATAGCTGCGGGCCAAGGGTTTGAGTCTTTTATGGAACTTGGAGAGCAAGATTTCCAGTGCGCCTTTCCAAGCTACCCTGAGAGTGAAGTGTGGGTGCGGTGGGGAGACAGATCCTCCTGCCTGTTCAGATACGTAGCAGCGCTGATTTTGATTGGAAATATTTTTCATTTTTATTAAGGGCCATTAAGAAAAGAATCTGCAATACCTTTAGGTCAAGAATGAGTTCAATTTATCTTTTTCCTTTCTTTGGCCAAATTGAGTATTTTCTTATTTTTAACATCCTGCCTCATTCTATGAAGGATTTTCTGATACTTTCTAACAATTGAGTAGGTTTTCTTCCATTATTAACAAATAAATATATTTTTCTTTCTTCTCCCCTCCCTTCCGCCCTCTTTCCTTCTCCTCCTCTTCACTCCTCCTCCTACCTTATCCTCCCTTTCTTCTCCTTCCTCCCCTTCCCCTCCCCCCTCCCTCCTTCTCCTTCTTCATTCAGAGGATTGAACCCAAGCTCTTTTCACTGAGCTACATACCCAGCCCTTTAAAATTTTTTAAATTTAGATTTGTTTTGTTTTGGTGAGACAGACTCTCAAGTCACTAAGTTACCCAGGCTGGGCTCAAACTTGAGATCCTCCTGCCTCAGGCTCCCAGAGTGCTGGGATTATAGCCGTGTACCACCACACCCTGGAAAAATAAGCTTACATACAACAACAGAAAATGTTTAAATGAGCAGTTTGCTGAGTTTTGACGTATGTACATAAATGGCCGTGAAACTAGAACCACGATAAAGATAAATGGAGACATTTAGCCTCATCTAAGGTGTCTCTGTGCCCCTTTGTCAGCCTGCACCTCTCTTTCCCTTCCAACCATGGACCTGTTGATGAGTTTGCCCTTTTTATAATTTTATGTAAATGCAGTAGTAACTCTATTTTCTGGCTTCTTTTGCCCATTATCATTGTTCTGAGATCCATCCGTGTCGTTGCCTGTATCAGTGATAGCGTTTTCATTGCAGGGAGGCCTTGTATGGACATCCCACAGTATTAAACATTCATTTGTTGGTAGACATTTGGGTTGCTTCTAGTTTTGAGCTACTACAAATAAAACCGCTTTGAACTTTTGTGTCTAAGTCTTTGTATGGACATAGCTTCCATTTCTCTCTGGTAAATACCCAGGAGTGGAATCACTGGATCATGCAGGGTGCATATTGAGCTGTTTGCTAAGGTGGCTGCACCATTTTACATTCCCAGAACTATGTGTTAGAGCTCCAGTTACTCCACACTATCACCAACACTTGGTATGGTGAGTCCTTTTCATACCTTCTGATGAGTGTGAGCTGGTCATTTATTTCAGTTTTCATTTGCATTTCCCTAGTGACATGATGTTCAATATCTTTTGGTATTGTTTTGCCATCTTTGTATAATTTTTGGTGAAGTCTTTGATCAGACCTGCCTCATTTTAAAATTGGATTCTTCACTTTCTTACTGAATTTTGAGAGTGCTTCATATATTCTGGATATGAGTTCCTTGATTGGCAAATATTTTTACCTATTCTGTGGTTTGTCTTTTTACTCTCTTTAACAGTATCTTTGTTTGTTTTTGAGACAGGGTCTCACTGTGTATTCAGGCTGTCTTTAAACTCATTATGTAGCCCAGGTTGGCCTCAAACTGTAGGCAGTCCTCCTGGCCCAGCCTCCCTAGTGCTAGGATCAGGGGCACATGCCATCACACCTGGCTTTTATTTTTATTATTATTATTATTTTGTACCTGGAATTGAACTCAGGACCTTGCGCTTGCCAGGCAGGCACTTGTGCTGCTGAGCTATATCCCTGGCCCCACACCTGGCTTTTAACAGTATCTTTTGCAAAGCCAAAGTTCTTTTTTTTTTTTTCCCTTTATGTGGGTACCAGGAACTGAACTCAGGACCTTGCGCTTGCCAGGCAGGCACCTATGCTGCTGAGCTATATCACTGGCCCCAAGTTCTTACTTTTGATAAACTCCATCTTACCATTTTTTCTTCTATAGATTGAAATTTTGTTGCCATAGCTAAGATCATTGCCCAACTAACATCTCAAAAGATTCTCTCTTATATTTTCTTCTGGATATTTTATAGCTTTGCATCTTACACTTAGGTCTGTGGCCCATTTTGAATTAATTTGTATGGATGGTACAATGTATGGGTTGAAATTTGTTTTGTATGCATATATAATTTTTCCAACATAATATATTGAAAAGACTGTCCTTTCCTGCCGAATTGCCTTTTACCTGTGTCAAAAATCAGTTTATATACATCTGGGTCTGTTTCTCAGTACCTTGTTATGAGCCTTTTATAGCAATACCGTGTTTTTTTGAATACCGAAGCTTTGTAATAATTAAGTGCAGTAGTGTTAAGTCTTTCAGCTTTGTTGTTCTTTTTCAAAGTTATTTTGGCTGTTCTAGGTCTTTGCATTTCTGTGTATTTTTAGGACCCACTTTTTAATTTCTACAAAAATCCTGCTGGGATTTTGTTTGCAGTTGCATTGAATTGCTAGATTTAATTTTCCTACAGGAAAATTGCTCTCTTAATAATTCCAATCTGTGGACAAAGTACATCTCTCTATTTACTTAGGTCTTTGATTTGTCTCAGGAACGTTTCTAAGAGTAAAAGCAACATCACGTTTCAGTGTACAGACGCTGAATAACTTGTGTCATGTTTATCCCTAACCAGTTCGTATTTGTATAATATTAGAAATAGTTCCAGTTGTTCGGTGCAGTTGTATAGAAAGAATTGATTTCATGTGTTGTTCGTCCATTCTGCAACCTTGACAAATCACCTATTAGTACTAGTAGCTTTTTCACAGATTCTGGCAGATTTTCTAATTGGCTAATCATGTCATCTGTGAAAAGAGATAGTCGGATTTATTTTTACTAATCGCATGTCTTGTACTTCTTTTTCTTGCCTGTTGCTTTGATTAGAACACCCGGGACAATTTTGAATAGTAAGATGCTTGTCGTGGGATTCTGGGGCTGCCCTTCGTCAGACAGAGGGAGTTGTATCTATTCCTAGATTACTGAGTGCTGGTCAGGAATGGATATTGGATTTTGTCAAACACCTTTTCTACCTCTATTGAGGATCACATTTTAAAAAATCTACTAGCATGGGTTACTTTGGTTTTTGAATGTTTAAAACAATGTGGCATTCTCCATCTAAGCAAAGATGTTAAAATGTAGGCTGGGTGTGGTGGCGCATGCCTGTAATCCCAGCACTCGAGGCTGAGGGAGGAGGCAAGTTCAAGGCCAGCCTGGTCTACAAAGTGAGTTCAAGGCCAGCCTGAACTGCATAGTGAAACCCTGTTTCAAAAAGACAAAAAAAAAAAAAAAAAAAAAAAAAAGTTAAAATGTACTTTTTATAAGACTTTGATTTGCTAAAATTTTAAGAAGTTTTGCATTTACTTGTGTAAAAGATATAGTCTGTAGTTGTCTTTATTTCTAGTGTATTTGTTTGATTTTAACATTAGAGTAATAATGGTCTAGTAAATGAGTTGAGAAATACTTCCTGCTTTTTAATTATCTTGATGATTTTGGGTAGAATTGGTGTTATTTCTTCTGGAAATGTCTGTTAGAATTCACTAGTGATCTATGGAAAGATTTCTTTTTTTCCTTTTGAGGTACTGGGAGTGAGTGCAGGGCCCGTGTACACTAGACATATACTCTACCACCAACATACACCCTCAGCCCTTTTTAAATTTTGAGACAAATCTCACTAAATTGACCAGGCTGGCCTTGATCTTGCTATCCTCCTGCCTCAGTCTCCTTAGTAACTGGGATTACAGGAATGCACCACCACATCTGACTTATGGAAAGATTTTTAACTATAAATTCAGTTCCTTTAATAGGGCTGTGTGGATGGTCTGTTTCCTCTTGCAGGAGCTTTGGTAGTTTTTTGTTTTTTTTTTTTTTTTTTCTTTAAAGAATTTGTGTATTTTATCTAAATTATTGATGCATCAATTTTTTTCTTAACATTCCCTTATCATTTTAATATCTTAGATCTGATATGACTGATAGTCATATTTATAGTCTCTTTTTTCCTGATAAATTTGGCTACAAGTTTGGCAGTTTTATTTATTTTCTCAAAGCACGATCATTTGGTTTTATGAATTTCCCTTACAGTCTTCTCTCTGTTTCATAGATTCCGCTCTAATGTCTGTTGCTCCCTTTCTTTTTCTAATTTTGTGTTTCTGAAGGTTTGAATTTCTGAAGGTAGAAGCTGAGGCTCTTTCTCCACTTCCTCCTTTCCGGTGTAGGTGCTTAATGATAGAAATTTCTAAGAGCTGTTGTGGCTATATCCATAAATTCTGGTGTGCTGTTTTTATGTTAATTCAGCTCAAAAATTTCTAATTTCCCTTTTATCCAATTTGAGTTCATTTTTGTGGAAGACATAAGGCCCGTGTCTAGATTCTCTTCCTCCCCTGCCTTCTCCTCTTTCTTCGTCTTCCTCCTTCTCCCCCCTCTCTCAAGACGACTCCAGCACTGCCTCAGAAAGCGGCACGCGTGTTGGGCTAAGTGTGTTGGAAGAGAGGGGAGTGTTTAGAAGGGCACTGATGCCCATGCCTCTTTCACTGTAATTTTTTAAAAAATTTAAATGCACACCATATTTTTAGATCATACTTTGTATTTTGTCTGCTCCTTTTAGGTGTTTAAGGTTAAGATGTTAAACCCAGTTCTTCTTTTTCCATCCCGGCCGAAAGCAGAAGTGGGTGCCACTTTTTAAAAGCCTAGTTCTGAGCGTTAGCCCCGGACCGCTGTGGAGACTGGTTTATTTGGAGGCGTGGCCGCTTCTCCTAACTCTGTGTGAATGATGGGCTCAGAGCCGCAGCTTGTGGCAGGGCCAGCCCAGGCTTGAGCAGGACTCGGCTTCCTCACTGACCCAGATGCGAACGAGAAGTCTTGGGATGGAAATGACGCTGGAGCCCTGCGCCAGGGTGGCATCCCGGGCTGCAGATCCCCCCGGAGGGCTGAGGTCCGGGCCTTAAAAGGACAGAGCATGCGGTGCTTCTCCACACCGACTCCTTCTGTGTTCCTTGGATGCTAATAGAGTGGCTCAGATATGACAATAGTATAACATAACTTTCCTGCAAACGATGTGTAGTGTGGAGAGCTTTTAGCTGAGATTTTTTTCTGCACATTTTTGAGCAAAAGGTTGTTGTACCTTATTGTGTATATGATTGATTGCAAAATCCTAAAACCCAGGAAGATTTTTTTATCCAAACAGCATTCGTCTAGTATCTTGGAAAAGGTAAACTGATGCAAAAATTCTATGTGTATTTTACTCAGCACCATATGAGTGCTTATTATGGGAAGGAGCCACACCTGGTGGAAAGAGCCTTGTGGGGTCCCCCCATCCCCGCCCAGTGGGACCCAGATGCAGCAGTGGGACCCAGAGGAGGTGGAAAAGAGACCTCTGTCCCCTCCCCTCATCTGTGATGTGGGGACAGCACCTGGCCGGAAGGAGGCTGTAGGGACCTGAGACTCACACCTGGAGCATGGCGGATACAGGGCGGCTGTTCTGGTGCCATCTTAGTTTAAATAATTAAAGAAAGTAAGAACATCCAACATTCAAGGGACAGAATCTGGGCCTACTGTTTAAATAAATAGGCCGCTTGACCTCCAGTGACGTTACTCAGACAGCAACAACTGTGAATAACCTGAGCATCAGCAGAATCGCAGCCTGGTTTGTTTTTTTTCTTTCAGATTTTAATTTTATTTATTTATTTATTTATTTATTTATTTATTTATTTATTTATTGGCTTTTTGAGACAGGATCTCACTATGTAGTACAGGCTGGTCTTAAACTCAATATACAGCCTAGGGTGGCCTCAAACTCACAGCGATCTTCCTGCCTCATCCTCCTGCCTCAGCCTCCCGAGTGCTGGGATTACAGGCATGTGCCACCATGCCTGGCTAAGATTTTTGTTTTATGAGTCCGTGTTTGCAGTACCTAGTGATCCCATTCCTCGTGGGGAGTTGGTACAGGTAGAGAACACACCTTCATTCTTTTTACTTCCCCTCCCCACCCCGGCCGCCCCCTCACCCCAGCCTGCTTTGATCTCTGCATGCCAAGATACTGTGTGACGGAGGGAGAAGTCTACCCCCTCACCTGGTAAACAGAGTGGAAGACGAGCTACCAGAAGACCCTTCTGGTCTTGACAGTCATGAAACTTCAAGGCCATGGGGTAAGTAGGTGCCTGTGGATGGAGGGTCCAGCCTTGCTGCAAGGTCATCTTTCTGTCGCTGAGGCCAGCAGTGTCCCTCAGCACTCAGCAGGAAGCCAGTTCTTCTGGGTTCTCGGGAGAGAGCTGCAGGTGGAGGCCAGGAGGTCCTGGTCCTCTGGCCACCCTGCCATGGGCCACACTGCTGGTCCAAGGGCTCGTTGTATCCAAGCCTGCTTTATCTTAAGCTTCCTGTCCCATCTATTCCTCCGACCAGAGGTGCTGGAGACAGAAATGGTGTCTTCTCCTTCAGGCCTCTCTTGTGGACCATGCCTTTCACAATATTTGCAGAAGTTGTTCAGTAGGTGCTGTTAATCATTAATTACACAGAAGGTTCAGCGCTTGCTTTTGCTGTTATAAACAATTTTTTTTTTTTTTTTTTTTTTGGAGACAGGATCTCCCTATATAGTTCAGGCTGACCTTGAACTCACTATGTAGCCCAGGCTGGCCTCAAAGTCATGGCAATCCTCCTGCCTCAACCTCCCAAGTGCTTTTGCTATTATAAACAATATTTACAATGATGAACTATAGGTTAAACCTCCCTAATCTCAAAATCTGAAATCCTCTGAAGTCTGAAACTTTTTAAAAAAATTGTTTCGGCAGTACTGGGGATTGAACCTAGAGCCTTTGCACTGAGCTACATCCCAGCCCCTCCCCTTCTTTTTGAGACAGGGTCTCACTAAGTTGCTAAGTTGCCTGAGCTGGGCTTGAACTTGTGATCCTCCTGCCTCAGTCTCCCAGGGTGCTGGCATTACAGGCATGCACCACCACACTTAGGTTGAAATCTGAGACTTTTTAAGTGTCAGCGTGACTTTCGGATTTCAGAGTATTTTAGATTTCAGCTTTTCGGATAAGGGATCCTCTGTGGGTAAAGTCTATACATACATTCCAAAATCCAAAAATCTCCAAAATCTGAAACATTTCTGGTCTCAGGTATTTCAGCTAAGGGATGCCCAGCCTGTATAATGCTAATGCTAAACTAGCACTTGCTTTGGACATTGTATTAGCTGTTTCGTGTGCATTAACGTTTATCCTCCCAGGAACATGGAAGGCAGGGGGGGTCATGTGGGTGGTCAGGCCACCTGTCGTGGTCACACAGCTCACAGGTAACAGAGCCCCTGGTGGGTGCTCTCTCTGAGACACCTTGCTGCCCCCGAGGCCTGGGACACAGGCAGCATGGGAGCCCTTTCTGAGGACTGGTTTTCCGGACCAGGTCTGGCTCTCGACAGAATGCTGGGCTGATGGAATTTGAAGCCCTGAGAAGCCCTGCAGTTGGCTAGGAGGCAGAGCAGCTTGTAGACAAGTTGCCAACACGGCCTCTGCATTAGCGCCTGGCACCCCTCAGGGCTCCGATCCAGCTTGGATTAAATCGTGTCTGCCCCTCGCAGTGTGCATGGCCCAGCGTCTGGGAGATGGTCACCCAACACCGAGCTGGAGAGACACTGATACACACGTGTCCTGTGTAAACACATCCCAGGCTCCCCTGAGGAAGCCAGCAGGGACCACATGTGGCCCCAGCTGCCAGTTCTGGTTCCGACTGACAGAAGTTTTTCAAAACAAAAGAAGCAAAAAGTTCTTTTGCCAGGTGTGGTGGCGCATGCTTGTAATCCTAGCACTCAGGAGGCTGAGGCAGGAGGATCACTGTGAGTTCGAGGCCAGCCTGCGCTATGTAGTGAGACCCTGTCTCAAAAAAACACAAAACAAAAAATCCAAGAGGTAGAGGAATAGAAAATACTATCTCTTTCAAACTTCCCTACAAAGTGAATGCTACAAAGTGACAATTGTTAAGAATGTGAAAACTTTGAAAGCAGTTATTGATACTATTTTAAGGATCTCCTTAGATAAGTTATAGAGGTACAGGAACTCAGAGTACTTTAAAATGGTTACTTGTTAAAGTTTTACTCCTGCCGCATTCCCAATCTGATGCCAGTCTTGAGCTGTGGGGTGAAACCAGGCTGTGGCTTTCGTTGCTCATTTTGCTTGTCAGATTTTCCCTCTGCCAAATCGGGTTGTGAAGTCGCTTGAGCAACACTGGTCGCTCCCGCATAGGAGGCTGAAAGCTGCAGATGCCCACAGCGCTGCCTGGAAGCCTGCTCCAGGCCGTGTTCTTGAGCTTCGTTACCTGCACAAATAGGAGTAAGGAGAGGAAGGGGTCCAGGACAGCTGACAGCTTGATGCTGGTGAGCTTTGAAAAACACTGGGATTATGTCAGGGGACTTCAGCAAATCTGCAGTGGAGAGTCTCCTCACCGGATCAGACATTTTGGTTTTTAACCAACTGTATGTGGTATAAGGTGCATATTGAGGTAGGTGTTTTATTAAAATTTTGTTTTATTTTTACATTTTTGAGACAGGGTGTAGATATGTACTGCAGGCTGGCCTTAAATTCCCTATGTAGCCCATGCTGGCCTCGAACTCACAGTGAAGCTCCTGCGCGCTCTCGATGAGCGGGTATGCCGCTTCCCCTGGAATTCTCCAGCACCGACTTAGCTCGTAGCTCTGGAGTGGCTTCTTTTGAGGTCAGGTCTCCCTGGTTAGGTCTGTGATGGCCCAGCCTCCCAACAGCTGCTACTCAGACCTGCCCGCCTTTATTTTAGGAACACCTTAGATTTTCTTAAGCTGTTTAATTGCTCCTTGGATGGAAAATACTTTTTATTTTCTTTTTTCAGCACTGGGGATCGAACCCAGGGTCTTCTCACCGAGTGATATCCCTGCCCTACACCCCCATTTTAAATTTTAAATTTTGAGACTGGGTCTCACTAAATTGCTAAGTTGCCCAGCCTGGACTTGAACTTGTGATCCTCCTGCCTCAGCCTCCCAGAGTGCTGGGATTACAACCGTGCACCACCATGCCCAGCTTTGAAGACCTTTATAGCCTTCCCTCTTCTCCCTTCCGGTTAGTTTCACATCATGAAATGAGAATTTCCTCCCCTCTTTGCCGGTCAGAGGACAGGTGGAGAATCCCACAAAACAGAACCACTGTCCACTCACGAGACACTATGGAGAGCTCGAAGGTGGTCTTTTTCCTATGAGCAACAAGTGTTCACGTTTCGTAGAAGTATTTCTCAACTGAGACCTCGGTCTAGTGGCAGCAGGTCGCGGCTACAGCACAGCGTGGTACTAGGAACTGTGTCTTGTGCCCTTGAGAATCACAAAAACAGTAGATTTTAAGTGTTCTTACTACAAAAAAAAAGGTAAATGGATAAGTATAGGAGGTAATGCAAATGTTAATTAGTTAATGTTAATGCAAATGTTAAATGTTGATTTAGTCATTTCACAATGTACACATACTGTACACAATACAGTGTACTGTACACAATAAATTAGACAATTTTTGTCAATAAAAATAAATGATAGCCATTTACAGTTAGTAATGTATACTTCATGCAAAGTACTGAGGTCTTGTAACCTTCTAGAGCCAATTTACCCCATCCTCTATGTTATGGTAGTTGCATATATATGCAAATGTTAAAAATACCAAATGACAATGTTGTCATTTTTATCGTTATAAGCTTAAAGGTTTATAAGAACATTGGGAGGAAAAGGGAAAAAGAAACAGGTTAGTCGGTGAGCTAATTCCGATATCTGTCACTTGCAAAGCTCCTCATTGCTTTCGGAAGGGCTGGGGTATATCTTAGATAATGTCCATGTAGCCTGAAGAGCAGCCTCAAGCATCCCTTGTACTGCAGACCTTCTGGGATGAATTCTTTCTGGTTCTCTTCATCTGAAAATGACTTTGTTTTGCCTTCTTTCTTAGAAGATATTTTGCTGGACATAGAATTCTGGATTGAATCTTTTCTCGTCCAGTCTTTTAGAAGATACTGTTGCCCTCTCCTCCGGCCTCTGCAATTCACGATGCGAAGCTGGGTGTCCATGAGGCTTGGCCCCCCATGTAGGACATGTCATTTTCTCTTGCTGCTTTCGGTATTTGCTCTTTACCTTTGGTTTTCAGCAGATGAGCTTTGATGACCTTCAGGTCGGCCTTGGTGCATTCCATTTGCTTGGTCTTGGATAAACACTTTCTCATTGCACATTTCTGCCCATCAAATTTGGGATATTTGGGTCGTTCATTTTTGGACTTTTTTCTGCCTTGTTCTTTCTCTTTTGCTCTCTTCTCCTTGTGTTCCTTTAAGTGTAAGTTGGATTGCTTGATATCATGAAACAAATCCCCAAGGCTCTGGAAGATCTTGTGCAGCCTTGTAGACCCTCAGGAGGTGTTGGGAATTACGATTCTGTGTAACGAAGTGAGGCGGCAGCTGCATGTTGTCCAGATAAGGGTGCACTCACCGCGCAGATTTGCCCGTTCAGTGCTGTGTCATTCAAAGTCTGGACTGACGGGGAGCGTGGCCTTAGGTTGTATGACCTGTCAGCGCTGTTGGAGTAAAAGTGAAAGACCAGGAGGGGTGGTTTTCTGCATGTTGGGAAGTTGAAGTAGAAAGATTTTAATCACCTTTCCACTTCTGAGGTTCTCAGATGTCATGGAAAAGAAAATAAACCGGCCCACGTTATAGAGAGCCCTTCCTGGTCCTCGTCGCGGTCCGGGAAGTTTATATTTGTAATCCCATGGAAAAGTTATTGGAATTCTAGTGAGTTAATTCCAATCTACCACTTCCAGTGCAACCCACAGCAAGAATAAAGACACTAAGGCATATTTATAGTTGTGGGGAGCCAAGGGGTCCTAAGTCCAGCCAAGATGGTGGTTACTGGAACAAAAGCCCCGACCCAGGGCCGAACCTGGGTTTTATTAATTCTCCAGGAGGGGAGTGGCTCGGGGATGAGTGACTGTGAGAATGGCGGGAAGTCCCTGAGTACTGTGAGCTGGGCTAGGTAGGTGGCCTGAAATCACCTTTGCAGTATGCAGAGGGAAGGATATGCAGAAGGAGTACTCTGCATAACACGAGTCAAGATAGTATCTAATGTATTGGGGTCTGCGCTTCAGCTCTGATGCGTAATGTTCTATGCCCTGGGAAGTCATAGCCTCTTCTCGAGTCATAGCCTCTTTCTCCAGGCTCAATCCCAGCCGACAGAGTGGAGCACGGCTCTCCATCCTGCCAGGCTCAACCATATGTTTTGGGAGCTACGGGGGCGGGGAAACACTGACCTGTCGCCTTCAAAGACTACACATCAGCACCTCAGTTGGACCGATTTGCATTTCTTAAAGCCAATTGAAGGGATAAGGAAAAGTCCTAGCCAGCTCTGTACATATCAGTACATGGAAATAGGGCCAGATTTAGCCAAAATGGAGATAATTGCTCTTCTTTCAAGGAGAGTCATCCAGGTGGTCCTCCACACTGCATGTAGAAAAATATAATGACAATGAAAACCACAGTCTAAACATAGAAAGCACAGACACGGAATGGAAAGGCTGCAGCAGAGTGGGGAGTCACGCTTCTCTGTACGAGTGACCCATGATTTCTGCATCAGAGCAGCTGTCTTCGCTCTGTTGGTTGCAGTAGGTGAAAGCAGCGTGCTAGTGCCTGTTTATAGATCTGGGCACTCGGGTAGCATCTGAGACTCACACCATCCTTCCCTTCGGTTTAGATGACAGCGCGTCTGCGGCGAGCAGCATGGAGGTGTCCGACCGCATCGCCTCTCTGGAGCAGCGCGTGCAGATGCAGGAGGACGACATCCAGCTGCTCAAGTCGGCGCTGGCCGACGTGGTTCGGCGGCTGAACATCACCGAGGAGCAGCAGGCCGTGCTCAACAGGAAAGGACCCACCAAAGGTAGATTTTTACAAACCGTCTAAGAGAAATGATTTTTTTCAGTTACCTGATACTTCTTTGTAAGGTTCTTTTCATGAGGGAAAATGAATCCCAGCAGGAAAGCTGAAAGGCCACAGTGACAAGTAGAAGGAAGACCACAGGAAAGCAGGCAAGGGAGGTGGGAACGTCCCCTGAAAGGACAGGTCTGTGGCGTCCCCACACTGTGTGCAGCTGATCAGGGCTGGGGCTCCGGAGCAGAGCTCTGGGCGCTGTCCACACCTCATGGTCTGGTGAGGGAATCTTGTAGGCAACATGAATTTTAGGCAAACCTTTGCTTTTTAAGAGAACATGTGATTATAGGCTCAGTCTGCTTTACCTTAAATCCTTGGGGATTTTCCAGTATTTGCATATGTATAATGAGACATCTCAAGGGTGAGACCCGAGACTAAACACAACGTTTATTTATGTTTTATGTGCACCTTACACATACCCTAAAGTGACTGTGAGTCATTTTTCTGTTACTGTAACAAATACCTGAGACAATCAAACTCATACAGAGTAAAGATTTATTTCTGCTGGCAGTGTTGGAGGTTTCAGTCCATGGTCAGTGGGCATGATGGCCGTGGGCCTGTGACGAGACAGCGTGTCATGGTGGCATCGTATGGCAGATCTGCCCACCTCAGGACGCAGGGGGCTGTGAAGGGAGGAGCTGGGCCTGTAGCCCCTCAAGGCCACACCTTCATGAGTAGAAGCGCCTCCCATGAGGCCACTTCTTCAAGTTCCTACCACCTCTCAGCAGCACCAAGCCTCTCATTCTTGGGCTGCAGTGACATTCTAGATCCAAACTATGGTGTGATTTTCTACAATATTTGTGTGTCCCTGCATTTTTTTTTTTTTTTTTTTTTTTTTGTGGGTACCGGGGGTCGACCTCAGGACCTCGCGCGCCAGCAGGCGCCTGTGCTGCTGAGCGATATCACCGGCCCCTTTTTCGTATGTGGGTTCCGGGAGTCGAACTCGGGCCCTCGCGCTTGCCGGGCAGGCGCTTAAGCCGCTGAGCCATCTCACCGGCCCTGTCCCTGTATTTTGACTGCAACCTGTCACGGGAAGTCAGCTGTGGAATTTTCTCCTTGTGTCATGTCAGGACTCGGAAAGTTTCAGATTTTGGTGCATTCTGGCTCAGGAATGCTCAGCCTATATTGTTATTATTGTTATTATTATTATTATTATTATTATTATCATCATCTTATTTTGGCTTTCTGTCCTGACACAGATTTGACCTAGACTGGATACATGGCGTTCTGATTTTTAAATATTAAGTGACTTGGCCCCAAAGGGTAATTGTGAGAAATTTAGGGCTTGGGGTCCAGACCTTCAAGGTATGTCTTTGTGTTGTTGCCTGGTTAGGGTTAGAAACAGGCTGCCCTAGACAGCAGTGAGAATTCTCAAGTCCCAGGGTGGCTCAGCTCATGTACCTGACAAGTGTTCCTTCTGCGTGCTGGAGCTGTCTCTCTTCATCACACCGGAGGTCACACTCGCCAACCTCAGTATTGCCTCAGATCCAATGAGCAATTTGCCTCTCAAATGCATTCAGCTGAAGAATTTGTCCCTGGATGTTTGTACTAAAATCGAAAGTCCAAACATGGGATTAACCAGCAGGAAGTTGTTCTGATAGATGTGGTAAAAGGAAACATCGTATTGGCTAACAGGAAATCATTCTGCTGTATGCAGTAGGTGGAAATTGAAAGCATTATTTCCAGATCAGCTGCACCACATATATTCATCTAAATATGAGCCCAACCATCTCATCAAATTCTTTTTATGGTCTTGCACTTGGCTTTACATTTGTTCCAAATAACCAGTATTGCCTACTTCGCAGCAGAAATTGTAGATACCAGCTGTAGAGGGGGCTGACATTCCAGTAAGAGTGGTAGCCACTTTCTCTGGGACTTCCGTAGACCATCAGAATAGAAGATGAAGCCACATTTTCAGGGATCGTTGGATTGAGGGAACGTTGGATTTTGCTAAAGAAGATTCCTTTTGAAGAGAGACTCACCATGATTAGTGGTTGTGGTGAGCGCATTTCCAGGAATCGCTGCCTTTGCCTTAGTGTCTTGCTGTCCACTGTAAGGGCTGGACAGGGACCAAGGACTGTGCTGCTTCAGAAAGTCACTAGCTGGGAGGTTGGAAGCATTGACAATAATAGGCTATAGCCTATCTTCAGATAAACATCTAACTATTGGGAGAGATGAAATCAAAGTTTTCTCAAAAATAAAACTCACTAAGATAGTAAAGTTTGAATGAAACTCACGGGGATTGTAACAGTTGATTAGTTTGACCTACAAGGGACAAAATTGTTCAGTTGAAGAACCAATTGAACAGTTTGACCTGCAGGGACAGATTGTTCAACGATCCAATAATTCCTTTCCAAGGCAGTACTTCACTTATTTGAAGAAATTTATGCTGACTTCTAAGCTTGGACCTATTTTATCATTCTCTGTGTGACTTCACCAGTATAACAGGGAGCCCAACAGCCTCACGAAAGTAATTGACTGACACAGTGAGCTCAAGGCTTCCTGAGACAGGGAGAGGCTGGCCAGCTCCTGTAACATGCAGCGCCCCTGGATGTGTGGTCTCCTTAGAGGCCTGAGCACCCCACAGCGTGTGCCCATCCCTGAGGTGGCCCCCTTATACTAATTACTGTCATACATCTTCACTGTAGAGAAAGAACCTTAGCTTGCAAAGTGGGCTTTGTGCATGCTGGGTTTACATTTGGACAGAACGATTGGGGGACATTTCAGTTTTGCAAAGCTTGGATTACTGTATAATGGGGGAAGGAGAATCAAGTAGTGGATAGAGGTTGTGTTAGTTACTTTTCTTGTTGCTGAGACAAAATACCCAACACCCAGAGTTAAACAAGTAAAGGTTTATTTGATTCATAGTTCGTAGAGGTTTCAGTCCATAATCGGCTAAGGCAGGGTGGCTTGGCAGAGGGGGATCGCAGAGGAGAAACAGTGCATGGCAGGGCAGGAGACAGCAAAGCAGCAGCAGCATGCTCTCTTTTATCCCTTCCACGCTACCCACCTTTCGGGTGGTGCCACCCACACCCGGGGGGGGGTCTTCGCATTATCCACACCCAGAACCACGCCAAACCAATCAGTGGACTGATCGAGTGATCACACACCCTTGCTCCCAGCTTCACACACCCTAGATCCAGCCACCTCCAAAGAGCCCCACCTATGACCCCATGAAGCTTCAAGGGGATACCTAGACACAAGCCATCACAGATGTCTATATGCCTTAAAATCTCGCTAATACTGAAGTTTTTCAAAGTTGTGATTGGTGTGGGGCCCGACTCACCACTAGGAGAGTGCAGTGCACCAACCCTCTGACTGTTGCTGCCGTGAGAGCGAATACAGAAAACACTCGATGAATGGGGGAGTCCTTGCCATGTTGTGCACAGTGGAGACACATTGAGTGGGAAACAGTAGGGGAACAGCAGGAGATGAGGGCATGGCCGGAAAATTATGGTATTTCCATATGAGTAAGTCCTGTATCTTCTTTACAGTGTCTGTGTTATTGGTAAAAAGAAGCGAAATGTTTGTGTATTACCTTGACTCGAAAGCAGGATATAAAGCCGTCGCACCGGGTCATTTCAACTCATGAGCTGAAATGTGTGCACAGAGGCTGGATGAGGTCTAACAAAAGTTATCAGCGGAATTTCTCTCAGTAGTAGGATTATAAATTTCTTTCTTTAAAAAGTACTTTGTTTCTAAATGTCCTGTGATGTGTATTCCTTAGTAATCATAAAAACGTGCCTTAAAAATCACTTCTTTTGCCATTTTCAATTTACATTTGAATCTGAGGTCACCAGCAGGGCTGGTGACAAGTGTCGGAGGCTGGGGTTTGTCCCTCCGTGAAATCCAGAAAAGGGATTGTGATTTAGAGCTCACTTAATAACAAACCGTTGTGTGCGCCTGGCTGATTTCCATTTTGGGGCTGGAATCTTAAATGTAAAATGTAGATTAAAATTAGTCATTCTCCATGTATCTGGGATTATCTTTTTTAGACAGTAACCCAGCAAATAGTTCATATTTTTTGTTTTAAATTTAACTTGTTTGTTCAGACTCTAGCTAGGCAGCTTTTTTTATATATATATATGCAGGTACCGGGAGTCGAACTCAGGACCTCGCGCTTGCCAGGTAGGCGCTTATGCTGCTGAACTATATCACCAGTCCTAGGCAGTTTATTTTTTAAAAAATACTTTGATATGTCTTTTGCAAATATTTGTATTGGTTAGACCAACTAATGGATTCATTCATTAATAGATCAGAGAATTATGCTAATTGATAGCTCCATCAATGAACAGACCAGAAAATCACTAAATAGAACCCTAAGCTTCTGTTGGAAACATCCATAAGCAAATCAGCCCGGCCACAGAAGACGCCAAAGCCATCCCGCTCCCATCATAGCCCCCACAGCCACTGTCAGCAGCAGACTGCAGACAAATCCCCCATGAGGAGCCTGTCCCAGCTTAGCACTTAACGCGGTCTTCGAAGTAGGCTCACAGCCACCATGTGCTTACCTGTTGACTAAGTGCCGGACTTCGTGATGGATACTCTGGGTGTGCTGGTGCACCTCTCCTGTCCTCAATTCCACGCAGCAAGTATTATTGTGCCCTTTCTAGGAGGTTGGATACTTTGCCCCAGGCTGCATAGCTGGCCGGGGACACATCTGGGACAGGGTGCCAGGGCCTGGTGGAACTCATATTCTTTCTGTTATCCATGCATGCTGCCTCTTGCAATATGGTTTAAATTAGTATTATTCGAATCAAACCAAATACTTAAGAAGCAATAGCTCTATGTTTTGGAATGACTGCTTTTTATCAAGGTTTAACTTGATTAGCAAAATATTCTAAATACAGCAACAGATCACATTCAGCATAGCCCTGCAAGGAATATTATGCTCTGGTCTCCTTACAGATTTTACTCGGTAGTGCAGTTAACAAATTAAAAAATGTCAAGCTCCTTGCCATCAATGAAGAATTAACTTAGTTCTGTGTCCTGATTAACCAAAACTCGGGCCTAAATGGCTCTTTTGTCTTTCTCTTGCCTTCTGTGCTTTCTCCCTAGCCTTCTCTTTACAAGTTGGTGCATTACAGAAAAATAACTTCTCATTTACTTGTTTTGGTAGAACACACTATAGTTTCTTTCAGTTTTCTCATTCCCTCCCCAGTTAAGATAGGTATTCTATAGTGATTTATAGGAAAGATTTAGAAGATGATTTTAGCTTTTTAGAGATTTTTTTAAAAAAGAAAGATTGTTGTAAAACTTTGTAATATGAAAATGTTCAAATGTATACAAAAAACAGAAAGAAAAGTACCTTTCACCTGCCTTCATCATTTATCATTGTGTGGGTACTTTTATTTATTTCTCCCTTACTCTGGCTCACCCATACTGGATTATTTTAAAGGAAATCCATGGCACTGTATCATGTTATCCATAAATATGTCAGTATGTATTTCTAAAATATACAAACTGTACATCTATAATACCATTATTACACTTAAAATTGATAATAATTCTTTACCATCCTTTAATTCCAAGTCAGCATTCAAATTTCCCTAGTTGTGTAATAAATTACTTTTCAATAGCAGTTTTATTGAGATGTAATTCACGTATCATAAAAGTCACCCTTTAAAAGTGTGCCATTCATTGATTTCTAATGTGTCACAGAGTTGTTAAATTATCACCCCTCTCTAATTTTAATCTAATTCGTCACCCATAAAGAAACCCCACATCTGTTAGCAGCTGTTCCTGGTCACTCCCTTCCCCCACCCCGTACCCACTAATCTACTTTCTGCCTCTCCGAATTTGCCTGCCTCGGATGTTTTCTATAACTGACTTCTGCAGTTCAATATGTGGTTTTTGCCACCATCTTCTCTCACTCACTCGGTTATTTTCAAGGTAGATCCCTGGCATGCATTGTTGCTTATTTTTGTGGAATAATAGTTTCCTAAATTCAGCACTTTCTTTATCCATTTTTCAGTTGATGGACATTTAAGTTGTGAGTAAGTAGCTATGTGAGATGAGTTTAGTTTATTAATGTCTTTTGCCCCACATATATTCTTACTATATTGATTGATTTTTTTGTGCGTGTGTTTTCGGTTTTGTTTTGTTTGAGACCAGATCTCACCATATAGTTCATGCTGGCCTTGAATTCACTATGTAGCCCAGGCTGGCCTCTAACTATCAGTGATGCTCCTGCCTCAGCCTCCTGGGTGCTGGGATTCCAGGCGTGCACCAACATACCTAAGTGTGTATTGAATTTTTAATGTTACAATGGGCAGCCTCGTCTACAGGTACAACGCCTTACATCGGTACAGTATATTAAAATTCCACTTGTGCATTTTGATACGTTTAAAATCTCTTTAAAATGAGGTAGTAAGAGTGTGTTAAGTCTGCAGTGAGTCTTCAGATCCCTGGCATGGCAGATCCAGACCCAGGCCTCTCTCCGTTCCCTCAGTATCCTAGAAACACTCGTGGCCCTACGGGAGCTCTTTTCACTCCTGCTGGAGCCGCTGAGCTCCGCCCCGAGGCTGGGCTGCGCTTTATTCCTCTCACAGAAAGTGCTGTGGTGCTTGGACCTGGGCACAGGGCATCGCAGGTCTTTAGTGGGATGTTCCTAAAGTCAGGCTCTCGGCTTAGAGGCTGAACGCATCTGTAACTTCGCTAGGTATTGGTGAGGGTGATGGTGGACGTCCCCCAGCACCTACTGCCTTCTCCAGTCCTGAACGCAGACATCCTTAATTGAGAATTCTTGCTGTATAATGGTCTGATGGGCTAAGATTAAACTTTGGGTTTCTACATTAATCACATATATAATCAGTAACACTTTGCATAGTTAAGTTTATTTCTAAACCTAATGAAAGGTTTTTAATGATCAGATATTGCATATTGAATATTAATATACATTAAGTTGATCTTTAGATTATAACTTAACATAATATGCGTTAGGAGATTTGACTAGCTATACTTGAATTTTTGTATTTACAAGAACTGTGGTTTTGAAAATACATTATCACGATAGTACTTTTTGAAGTCCAGGTGTTCTCTTCCTTCCATTAATGAAGACGAGGGCTGAGGATGGAGCTCAGTGGTGGAGCACTTGCCCTGGTTCATTTCCAGGAAAGAAGGAAATCAAGGAAGAAGGAGGGAAGGAAGAAGGAGGGAAGGAAGAAGGGAGGGAAGGAGGGAAGGAATCAAGGTAGGAAGGAAGAAAGTTGGTTGGTTGGGGAGAGAGAAAGAGAGAGAAGGAGAGAGAAAAAAAGAAAACATTTTATTTTCGCTTAACGGTGAGTGTGAGGTGCCGAATACACCTTAGTAGAGGCTGGGCGTTGACAGTTACCAGCCTGAAGTCCCATTGCAGTGAATTCAACTCAAGATGGTTCCTGGAAACTTTACCTTCAACAGTACAGGGTGGACGGGGAAACTGCTGGCTGTAAATGCTGCACATAAAACCGCAGGCTTCAGCCTGGCTGCTCTTCTCCCCTCACCCAGAGCGGGAATTCATGCACGCAGCTAACTCAGAAACCCAGCCGTGGCTTCACCTCCTGTCCCCTCTCTCCTGGCTGAAGGAGTGAAGATTTCAGAGCAGGCAGATAGATACTCGAGGAGCGTTTTAGACTGAAGCCTTTCCCTGGTGGCTGAGGAAAACTGGGCTGAAGGGCCTTGGCTATGGTCACCCTGCTGTTCGGGGCTGCAGAGGTCCCAGTGCCCTGGTGCCTGACCCAGCCCTGAGCTGACACCCTGTACCCCGCTGCCTGTGCCCTTTGCCTCGGCATCAGTGCAGGAGGACGAGTCCGGGGTCTCCTGCTTGCGCTGCTGGTAGGCAGTGCGCCTGAGGGCTCTGCCTCGGGTCCCTGTCGTCATAACTCAAATGCTACGTTTAGTTCGCTTTGCTTTGTGCTCCGGATGCTAAATCACACCCTGATGTCCCAGATAGCGGGTGGAGACGCTTCTGTGTGCAGGGTGAGCCCTGGCATCTCTGTCTTATGAGAAAGCGAGGCTTGGGCAGTGCCTTACCGAGGCCGCTGGGAGGGCTGCGTGGACAGGAAGCTGGGTCCCGTCTGCCCTAAAGCCTGCCCTGTACTCACTTGTAGTTCCGGCCGGCGGCTCTGCCTCCGGCACAGGCGCTCCTGACCCCACGGTCATCGTGCTCCCTCCACTGACGCCTGTCCTGAGGCCCTGTGTCCTGGGCTTTACCGCAAGGAGCAGGTACACTCCTTGGAGCACATAATAGAAGCCTGGGCGGTGCAGCCAGCAGGGGCTGCAATGGAAAGAGGACCCTTCCGCCAGTGGTGTTCGAGGTGTGGCTCCCAAGCCGCAGCGGTGTGGTGGGGACCAGGCTACGACTGCAGACTCTCAGGCTCCCGGCCTGCTCACGCTCAGAAGCTGCAAAGCTGGGGTCAGAACGTGGCAGGGTTTCCTTCGTTGTTTGTGTGGGGGACGCCGAAGGGTCTGGATGCCCAGTGTGAGAAACAAGGTCCGGTGGAGTGAATGCGACCGGGTCACTACCATGGCAAACAGAGCTTGGGAGCCACGGCTGGCAGTCGGGGCGCAGCCTCTCTCCGTCTCTCCTCCAGGCCTGAGCCATAAAATGGGAGCTGGACCAGGCACCATCTCGCTACCCAGATGGCATGGAGCGTTTCTGTGTCAACTCCGCCCACACCCAGCACTCAGGCCACTGTGGCGGATTCCGCTGGTCCATTCCGTGCCGGCCTGGTGCCCTGTAGCAGGTGCCTCGGGCCACCGGAGGGCATGGATGGAGGCAGTGGGAAAGAGCTCTGAAGGAGCCTGGGCTGGACAGAGGCTAACATCGGGCACTCGCAGGTGCAAGCAGAGACGGAGATGAGAGTGGTGGGCGTAGGGAGACAGACACCAGCCAGAGCCCACCCTCGTGGCCTCGCCTGTCCTCCCTCAGTGCTGGAGCCTGAAGCCCAGAGCCAGGCACCAGGCTGAGGTTAAGGTGGCAGCTGGCAAGTGGGTGCCATGGCTGTCCTCCAGTGCTGGTGGCCCCAGGTGGGCCTTGGCACTCCTGGGCTGAGGATACCTCACTGTACCCCTGCCTCTGTCTCCATGGGGTGGCCTTTCAAGGACTCTCACTGGGTTCCCAGACCCCTGAATCCATTTGGTCTCACTGACAGCCTTACCTTGATCACACCTACAAAGACCCCATTTCCACATCCAGTCACATTCTGGGGTTCTTGGGGGATGTGAATTAGGGGGGCAGTGACCAAATGCATGCATCTTTACAACATGGGATGGGGGCGGAAATGGTGGGAGGGACAGAGAGAAGGCAGAGAGGGTGAGGGTTGCAGAGGGTGCGGGTGTGAGCAAGGAGAGCACTTGTGTGCACGAGGGGAGGCTCGCGCCTGGCTGGGAGCTGGGACTGCACTGCGCGTGTTCGCTCCCTGCTGGGCCGGTTGCACGGTCAGACCCGGGTTGCAGGGCTGAGGCAGAGAGGGCTTGGCCGGCACAGAAGGTCACACTCTCAGCTGCTGGGGCTGATGGGGTTCACCCACTCTGTCCCACAAGAAGCGAGGCTGGTCCTGGGCTTTAGGCACTGAAAAGTTTCTGTGTATTAAAAATTCGGCGTTATGTGCAGGTAAATTCTAACAGCCTAAGTTGAGGCAGATTTAATTTCGAGATGAACACAATAAATTTTCACAGCATTTTAAAATAAACTTCTTATTTTAGAATAGTTTTAGGTTTACAGAAAAGCCCCAAGTGTGGAGAGTTCGCCTGTACCCTCTACCCAGTTTCCCTTGCTGTTCGTGTCTTATGTTAATATGGCACAGATGGACCACTATGGATACATCATTGTTAATTAAAGGCCATGCTTTCGATAGAGGCGGTGGCACACACCTGTAATCTCAGATATGTGGGAGGCTGAGGCAGGAGGATTGCAAGTTTAAGGCCATCCCAGGCAACTTACCAAGACCCTGTCCGATAGCCAGATAGATAGATAGATAGATAGATAGATAGATAGATAGATAGATAGATAGGGCTAGAGATGTAGTCAGGGCTCCCTGGGTTTAGTCCCCAGTGCCCTAACCCCTCACTGGTTTTGGAACGCATCCGGACACCACAGGACAGCTAGTCACCACGTCTCCCTGCACTCTTCCAGAGGGACAGCATTCCTTGTTGATGACTGACAGCCACGAGGAGTCTGGTCAGGCAGTTCGCTGACCTTCCGTGTGGGTCTGTCTGACGTTCTCACGATGGACTCGGGCTGTGGGCTTCAGAGAGGAAGGCCACATTCTTGCAACACCATTGCAGCTTGTACCAGGGCAGATGCCGTCCCATGAAGCACTCGAACTGCTGTCAATATGGACTTTGATCGGCGGGCTGAGCGAGCATCTGGCAGGCTTCTCTATAAAGTACACCTGTGCCCCTTGCTGTCCTGTGTGTGAGGAAGTCACTGTGCTGTGCACAGTTGAGAGTAGGGCATTGCATTGCCTCAGCCTCCCAAGTCGCAGGTGTGCACCACCTCAGGTGACTCGTTCATTCCTCTTTATCATGGAGTCCTAGTTCGCAGTCTGAGTGGACCAGTCTGTTCATCCATTTACCTATCAAAGGACATCTTGGTTAAAAGCCGAGTGTGGTGGCGCACTCCTGTAATCCCAGCACTCGGGAAGCTGAGGCAGGAGGATTGCTGCAAGTTCAAGGCCAGCCTGGGCTACAAAGTGAGTTCAAGGCCAGCCTGAACTGCAGAGTGAAACCCTGTCTCAAAAAGAAAAACAAAACAAAACAAACAAAAAAACCCAACAAAGGACATCTTGGTTGATGTCGGCTTTTGACGATCAGGAATAAAGTGCTATAAATATTGATACAGACTGAAGTTTTCAGATCAGTTGGGTAAATACCTGGTGTCAGCACACTAGGTCATATGGTAAGACTGTATTTAGCTTTATCAGAAACTGCCAAGCTGTCTTCCAAAGTGGCTGCACCATTTCGCGTTCTCTCCAGTAACGAACGAGACTTGCTGTACGTTCTGGCCTACCAGTGGTGTTGCGTCTGGACGTCGGCCATCCTAGTAGGTATATGGAGGGCTATCTGATTAATGTTTCAATGTGCATCTCCTGATGACAAATGATGTTAAGCATCTCTCCGTATGCTTATTTGCAATCTGCATATCTCCTTCGGTGAGGAGTCTATTCAGACCTTTTGCACATTTTTGAAGCTGGACTGGTTATTTTCTTCTTGAATTTTGAGAATTCTTTTTATGTTCTCTATGCAGGCCTTTTATCAGATATATAATTTGCAAAATTTTTTTCTCTATGTATGACTTGTATTTTTATCCTCTTGAGCGTCTTTTGCAATTTTTTTTTTTTTTTTTTTTTTTTTTGTGGGTACCGGGGGGTCGACCTCAGGACCTTGCGCGCCAGCAGGCGCCCGTGCCACTGAGCAATATCACCGGCCCTTTTTTCGTATGTGGGATCCGGGAGTCGAACTCGGGCCCTTGTGCTTGCCGGGCAGGCGCTTAAGCCACTGAGCCATCTCACCGGCCCATCTTTTGCAATTTTTAAAAAAATTTTAATGAGGTCTACATTGTCCAATTTTTTCTTTCGTGGATTGTGCTTTCAGTATTGTATCTCAAATCTTCACCAAACCCAAGACTGTTTGCTTCTAGAAAAGTTCCAGTTCTGGACTTTTCACGGATCCTGAGTTCCTCTTTGGAGTGTAAGGCTGGCATCTAGGTTCGCTTTTGAGCACCGTGTGTCCCAAGACCTGTATCACTTCTGCTAGAGTTTCCAGTTGACATCCTCTTCCTTTTTGCATGGCTTGGCTTCTGTAAAGTGTCACCATTACCAAGGGGACTGTTCTCATTTCCTCTTCCGCTTGTCTTACAGCGAGGCCACTGGTGCAGACCCTGCCTTTAAGAACCACCGTCAATGACGGCACCGTGTTACCAAAGAAACCCAGTGGCTCTCTGCCATCCCCCTCGGGGGCCAGGAAAGAAACCACCGCGCCAGCAACCAAAAGGTAGGCAGAAGAGGTGCCTGCGGGAATTCGGAGAGCCGCTCCGTCCTGGATTTTAAAGAGTGCAACTTTTGTGTGGGACATCGCTTTGTGTTTCTCCCCAGTTAAAGCTTGTGCAGGTCCAACCTGCCCTGTGTGGCTGTTACATGTAGAAACTATGTAAATTCTTCTCCTTCTTGTTTTAGATTTAAATGTGTCATCTGTGAAATCTCATTGGCTAAAACCACAGTGTACCTTTCTGTACTTTTACTTAAGGTTCTCTTTATAAAAATAAGTGGGACTATACAGGGAGGTTAAAACGAGTATGTTGTTCCTGCGTCCATATTTGGAGCATGGCAAATGCAGGTTGCCACAGCAACCTTGACTTTTTTTTATCTGTAAGTGGATAAGTTCATACTTTTAAATGGCATCTAACAGTAGAGCTCTAAGTACTAATGTCTGCCAGACAGGTTATAGTTTGCTTTCAACTTTTTTTTTTATTAATTCATAATAGGCATATTAAAATGTTATATTTTGTAGCCAGTCTAAATTCTTTAGGCTGTGGAAAATTAAACACCTGATGCTTATATAGTATAAAAGCCTCAAGGAAACCCTTCTGCAGCCCGCTCTCGGGGGATTAAGGATGCAACAAATTGTGGAGTCTGTGAAAATACTAAGTAAGGCCCAGCTGGGGACTTGGGCTGTGGACACGCCCTGGGGTTCCCTGAAGGTTCCTGTGGGCTTGGAGGGGTTCGTGTGGCGTTCGATGCTGCTGTGACTTAGAATGAAAATCCGCTCAGCCTGTCCTCTTCTCCTCTGGTTTGGTCTCCAGGGATCTCTCAGAAAGTCGCTATGAACCCCAGCCTATCCTGAGGGGATCGGGAATTTGGCGGTGGAGTTTTGGGGGCCTTTCCTGGGCGATTTCTTCATCTCCACAGAGGCCCAGGGCCTGTGTCTACCCTGTGTCCCCCTCACAGGTGGCTGATTTCCACTGGCAGGTGCCCTGCAGCTCTTGTCAGCCCCGTGTGCAGTTTATTCCAAGACAGACACTCTCTGGGAGAGCCCTGGTCTGGAAGAAAGTTAAGTTTGTTTTGAATCAGGTGAGATCACAGGAGGGACTGGATGAGACACAGAGAAGCATTTCATTGCTCACAGGTCCAGGAGAAAAGAGGGGAGCCCCTGAGGGCTGACACTGGGGTGCTCGACTAGCAGCAAGGGCAGTGGGACCAGGCCTTTAGAAGGTAGGGCCCGTGGCTTCAGCCTGTAAGCTGGGCAGGGCGCTGTGGATTGGCAACTTTAAGGAAAACATGGACCAAGAGGAGAACCGGCCGTCTTGATTCTGGGGCCGGCCTGCTATCGGGTTCTGTCTTGGGGAGATGGGTTTTGAATCCGTGAGATGAGGGATGAGTGGGCAGGCCATGTGTCAAACGGGGGGAGGATGTTTTAACAAGGCCAGAGGTGGCAAGATACAGCTGGGTTTCAGGTAAATTATGTCTAGCCTAAAAATAAATGTCGAGGGCCGGTGAGATGGCTCAGCGGCGTAAGCGCCTGCCTTGCAAGCGCGAGGGCCCGAGTTCGACTCCCGGATCCCACATACCAAAAAGGGGCCGGTGATATCGCTCAGCGGCACGGGTGCCTGCTGGCGCGCGAGGTCCTGAGGTCGTCCCCCCGGTACCCACAAAAAAAAAAAAATAAAAAATAAATGTCGAGCAGCAGCTGTATTAAACAAATTCATGACATCTTTGAAATATATAGTTTATACAGAATGACCTGTCCTTCATCAGGCATGTTCTCGTTGTGTTTCACCACAGAGTTACATGCATTTATTTTTTGTGAATTTTTGAGAATTGTTTTTGCAGTACTTTTTAGAAGCTTAAAATGTAATTCTTGGCCTTATTTTATATCTAACTGAACCATTTGTATTTATATCAACTCAAAATGACCTGGATTCTAGTTGGCAACAGTAGATAAGACTTTTATGCATCTACATGTGAGATTAACAAGATTGACATTTTTCTTTAGCATTCAGGTTTCCATCTGTTATGCTTTATAATTGGGGTAAAAAAAAAAAAACACATAACATTAAATTTACCAGCTTGACATTTTTAAGTATATTGCTCAGTAGCATTAAGTATGTTCATAATGTTGTTCAATAGTTCACTAGAACTTTTTCATTTTGCAAAACTGAAACTATATCCATTAAACACGTGGGCCCTGGAGACCCGCGTCTCTACTTCCTGTTTCTATGATTTTAACTCCTTCAGACAGTTCCGATGAGGGGGTCGTGTGCGTTTGTCCTTTCATGACTGGATTGTTTGCTTAGCATAATGTCCTCGAGGTTCATCCGTGTCCTGGCATACAACCAATTCATTTTTAAGGCTGAATAATATTCTGGTATAGAGCCATATGCCCTGTGCCTGGCTGAAAGAAAAAAACTTAAAGCAAAAAAAAAAGTGAACGTTGAAATGTGGATATAATTTCTAGCTTTTGGTTCATTTGCTTCATGAGAACATACGTCAAGCATTCTTGGTCTCTTTGATTTTGTAGAAGTCTCTCTATTTGGTCCAAAGTAAGTTTGATGTGCAATATACCCACATTTATGGTTTTCTTAGCCCTCCTATGATTCATTGATGTGATTTTTAGAATTCTTAGGAGATCGTATTTTGCAACATTTATATTTGAGACAATTATTCAGGGCAAGATGAGTGTCTGGGATGAGTTCTCTGAATCCACAGGAGTAAGTAGAATCTGATACTTTTCCATAGAACGTGAATGAGACAAGGAAGCATAACTGGGGGCTCCCCCACTTTGTCTGTGTGTGAGGGGGGTTGAGACAGCGTCTTACTCCTCGTGATCCTGCTGCCTCCACCTGCAAGGGCTGGGATTACAGGCGAGTACCACCAGGCCTGGCTTCACCCGCTTTTTAAGTCAGCAGTAGTGTTGGAAATCATTTTTTGATAATTACTTAAGCTAAGCACCAGGCATTTTATACCATTATCTCTGATCCTCAAAACAACCTGGCAAGGTACGTACTGTTATCCCTGTTTTGCCAGTGAGAAAACTGGGGCTCAGCGAAGTGAAGCACGCTTTCCAGGGAGGGGTCCCAGGGCTAGAAAGAAGCCCCCCCAGGTCGGTCGGTCTGTCTGTCTGCAGAGCACCTGCCCCTCTCTCTGTGCCACACCCTGACATCTACTCATGAAAAGCGTCCAGTGACCACAGCCCGGAAGGCGCCCACTTTGTGCCAGTCCAGTCTTCTGCCGTTGGTTTGAAGCCAGAGCTATGGTCTGGAGCGAGGGCCGCGCTGGGCAGAGGTTCCTGACAGGCTGTGAGTTGGGGAGACAGAACCACCCGTTCGTAAGGGCTGCAGGCCGGAACCCAAGTGGAGCAGCAGGCCCCGGGTTCCAGCATCTTGGTACGAAGGGCTCCTGGGCAGTGATTACTCTCTGCTGTCTTAGGAGGAAGGAAGGAGAGAGGGAGGGATGGAGGAAATACTACAATTCCTATACCTCATGTAATACGCCCTCACCAGGTTGAGCCAGCAGTACATGCAGGATGTCCGATCATGCAGCTGGTTCCACCCGATGGGCCTGTCCCACGCCGCCCGATTGGACAGTCATGCAGGTACCACCTGTGGTTCAGAGCTGCCTGGCACCAAGGCACAGGAATTGCAGCCTCGTCATGAATGGGTTAAACAGTAGCCCTCTTTCCAGAAGCAGCCTAGGGCCTCCGCAGACTTAGCGTTTTTGTTTACAGAATAATCCATTCAGTTATCTGCTAAGCTGTTGTCAGCTCAAGCTGCCCACTGGAGCTACATGGCTTTCTGGACTCCTCTGGCTTCCTGGGCTCCTTAGGTTGGAGTCCCAATCAGTTCCAAAGCTGGAAATGGAAGTGGCAGCTTCTCACTGTGACCCTGTGGTCATGTCCCTACAGATATCTCATTAGCAGAGAATTTTGACGGCAGAAAGAAGCAAGCAGGGCATTCTGAATGTTAGGGTTAAAACAGCTATGGAGTAATTTCAAATATGTTTACAATCACACAGGAATTTTTCAGTAATCAGAGTTCCAAATGAACCAAGTTGGGGCATCTGCGGTGCACGCATGGGTATGTGTTTGTTTTCTTTTCTCTGGAGGTTTTCAGCCTGGTGCTTAACAACAAAATCCCCCTTGGAAATAGTCCAGCCCCCAGCGGTTGCGCTTTGTGTTGCCAATTAAGACTTCTGTCGGGGTTGGGGGCTTGCCTTGGAATCTTTGGGGAGAGCTTTGTTTCCATGAGTCAAAGGAAAAAGGCCAAAAATCCAGGGAGGACTTCTCAGGTCATACCTAGCTCTGTGGAATGCTGCCGCTGACAATGAAGAACATTTCCAGTGGCCCAAGAACGAGACAGTCACTCATTCTCTCAGCTGGTAAGCAGAGCATCACAATAGGCAGAGCTGTGAGAATAGAGATCAAAAGAACGAAACTGGTACAGAAAGCATTATTTTAAAAGCGCTCAGTGCCAAGCATGAGATAGAATAGTAAAATAGCTATTGCTTCCAAACAAATGGCCAGTAGTCCTTTGGAAAAATAGTTGTACTTGTTAGAAGTACAGCATTTGCAACTGGCCCGAAGTCAGGGCCAGAAAGATACACACCTTGGAGAATGGAAAAAGAAAATTAGTCTTTAGTTGATTTTTTAAAAAATTTATTTTTAATATATCTCTTTGTTATGCAGATCCATTGAAAGAAAGATGTTCAGCTGACCCTGTTTTGTCACAAAGATACATATTTTAGACAGTGGCTGGTGAACGCGTTTCTCTCTTTAATTGTGTTATCGTAGTCCATCAGGATGAGGTATCTCATAGTTTGCAGAACAACAGTCATGCTGGTCCTTGTCCTCTAGGGACCCTGCCATCTTCAGCCGAGTGCATGGTCAGTGGCCAGTCCATATTGATGAGTGGATAATTGTTCTTTGTCTCGTGTTACTAGCCTGGAGGTCGTGACAGAGGAAGTCATTGAGAAATCTCTGGTCATGCCTGAGAACTACCTGTCAAATTTCTGTTCTGTTTGTCAGAGTTTGAGATCTTTTTGTAAAAATTGGAAAACCCATTTCTTAACTCCAAATTGCTTGATGAAAGAAAGATGTGACAGTAGCTTTTTTTTTTTTTTTTTTTTTTTTGGTATCAAACTCAGGACCTCACACTTACAGGCAGGCGCTGTGCCGCTGAGCTATAATCCTGGCCCCAGCAGTAGCTTCGTGAGCCGTTATCCCCCATGAGAAAGACGGCCCTGTTCTGAGCACCGGTCTTCACTGCAGAAATTTCACGATTTCTGAAATTTAAATCGGCAAGAATTCTTGGTGCATACGTAATGAGATGTAAGGAATCATCTTATTTTCAGAATTTTGATCTGGGGGTTGGGCACGGAGGTAGAGAACAGAAGGGAAAGGGAGAAACAATGTTGGGTTTATACCCCAGAAATTCTTTACCTGCGTTCCGCACTAAGAAATACACTGAGTTATTTTGTAGTTGCTCATAAGCCGGTGCTCCTGCCACTTTCAAAATACGGAGCATTGTTTTCGCTCGCTGTCCAGAGGGAACGTAACTTCTTTGATATTCCCCGAGGATTTAGAGAAACTTCCTGCAGTGAGTCGACAGTGCCGTGCTCCCTGGCTGCCCTCGCGGCTGCAAATGTCTGTCTTCAAGCTTTTCTTTTCCATCCCTCATTGAAGACCTAGTAAATCCTCTTTAATTCACAAGCGCCCTTGGCTCTCAAAAGGAAACGTCTTTTTTTTCTTGAAAATAGGACAATAGTGAGATTTTAAAAAACATTTTGATGCAAATGTGGGACTGACAAATGTCTTGAGAGAGCCACGATGGATCAGACCCAAGTCTGTATATGCAAAGCAAAATGTTTTTCCATGTGCGCATCCTGCAGCTTCTGGAAGCTTCTTAAAATTCTTTCCCGCACTTCGATTGCTGCGCTGGTGTTTATTCTGCTTGTTTCTGTGTGTCAATTGAACAGGCAGTGTCTTCTCCGTGCAGGTGGAAGAGTAGATCCACCCCAGCATGCAGGGAGCTCAGCTCTATTTCAGAACCCCACTGCTCCTTCGTCGTTTACCTCCAGTTTGAACACAGTGGCTTAACGGTCTGATCCGGGGCCTAGTGTAGCGGTGGCGAACCTATGGCACGGCGTGCCCCAGCCGGCTGTTTGTTATCACTGAAAGCTCTAAAAGGTTCGCCATCCCTGGCCTTGTGTGTAGCAAGGTTTAAGTTGTGTAACTGTTCGTTACTGATCAGCACTGGGTTTGCAGATGCCTGAGGGCCTCAAAAGCCAGTGCACTTCAGTGTTTCGTAAATCACAGTGATCTTAGGTGCCTGGTGGGGAGTGCGTGTGTGTGCGTGGGCATGCGTGTGTGTACACACAAGCGTACAGTCTTCAGCCCAGGTGTTTGCTGAGCCTCAGACAGATGCCGTCATATCCCTGAAATCGTTTCCCCACCTGTGAGGTGAGGGTGGTGATTTCTGCAAGGACGGTGAGGTTTAGGTGACACCGTGCAGGACTGCAGCGCTGCGTGTGTGTGAGCGGTGGCCAGCTGCGGCCCCTGTGCTGGCAACCTCTCCCCTCCCCTCCCTGGCCCCGGCCCCAGGTTGATTGTTCATCATTAGAAAATTGGTTCGGGTTTGCTGCGATTGACTGATAGTCACAGTTTGTTCGCCTCTGCAAGGGTGTTTTATACAATTCTTTAAATTGCCATGAACTTGCCGTGAACTTCCACAAGGACACCACAGAGGCGACGCTTCGGGCTGCTCTGTGCCACGGCTCCCCCAGGGCCCCATCTGCGGGTCACACACAAAGCTTCAGGCTCGGCCTTGGTGCTTGGCAGAGAACAATCCCGCTGGGCTGAGTTCGCGTGGTTTTCCTCATTGGAAGATCTTGAGGGTCAGGCACAAAAGCTTCTATGATTTTTAGAGTACAGTCCCATGTTGCAGAAATGTACTGTTCTCCTGAGGTCCGTAATTTTCTTGTCCCCGAATTGCACAATCCAATGGGTGTGGTGACTCATGCCTGTAATCCCACACTGGGGAGGCTGAGACAGGAGGATAGCCGCGAGTTCAAGGCCAGCCTGAATCACATAGTGAGATCCTGTCTAAAAAAAAAAAAAGAAAAGAAAAATGGAGCATTCTAGAGACTCACACTTGACCTTAAGACATGCCCTTGCTGTTTCCAGTGGGATACTGTGCTGAACATCAAAGCTTTCTCAGTTACGAAAAAGACTATGCAAAAAGGACATTGAAATAATTGTGATCCGGGTCACTTTAATGACTTGCTCACGCCCAGAGGTGAGTTTTCAAAAGGCACACACCAGGCGGTGTTTAAAAACATGCGGAGGGGTTATTAACTGGACAGTGGGAAGGTACAAAGGGAGAAGGACAGAAGGAAGAGACTGAGGATGGACGGATAGTGAAGGGGGCTGGGAAGAGAGTCCGGGCTGCAGGGAAGCAGTGGTGGCAGGGGACACACGGGCCGCCTGACCAGGAGACTCGGTATTTCAGTCGCAGGAAATGAGCGCTTGGAGACTCAGTGTGGCGCAGCGGTCCCGCTGCCTTGTGGCCCTCAGCTGCCGCCACTCCTCTGTGAGATTTCGTTCCATGTCCTCCCTTCGTGGTCGCCCTACCCCTGTCCTCCCTTTTCTCCCCGGCTCCATTCTCTGCCCACCATGCCGTCCCCCACCTCCGCTACCTCCGCTGTCAGTTTTCCGAGCCCCCTCTACACTTAGCCTTTCCCGAGGGCCGCTTCTCATTTTCTCCTCTCTCCCTCACCACTGCCTCATTTGGTGACTTCCTCCACGTCCATGGCTCTGTGGTCCGCAGTAGCCACCAGATGGACAGTCCTGTCCCGAGCCATCCAACGAGTGGCAGGCAGGTCTCAGATCTGTGCTTCTTCCTGCCACCCCAGCCCTGGAGCGTCCCCTCCATCCCCATCTCCGCTTCCTTCTTCTGGATCAGTGTGACATCAGAGTAACTCGTGTCTCTCTGTGACAGGGCGACAGTGGGGGAGCCCAGGAACTGATCACCTGATTTACCCTTAATAAGTCTGTATCGAGATCCTTTACGCGGCTCTATAGAGATAAAAAATGAGCGGTGAGACCAGATCTCAAGAGCACTGGGGATAGAGATAAAGAAAACGTGCAGGGACAGCTATGAAACGGCCACGTCACGCTTTGTCTCAGTGAGTTTGGGCCACTGCAGCAGAGTGGCCAATAAACCCCAGAAATTTATTTCTCATGGTTGCAAGACCCGGAAGCCTGCGCTCGCTCGGGGTCAGCACTGTCAGGTCCAGGCGAGGGCTTCCAAGGTCGCAGCCTGCCGTCTTCTCACCGTGTCCCCCGTGGTGGGAAGAGGCGAGAGTTCTCCCTTTACGAAGGCACTGAGCACATTCATGAGGGCTCCAGCCTCGTTACCTGGCGACCTCCCGAGGCCTGTAGCCCTGGGGCTGGGGTTTCAGTGCCCGCCAGCCGGGGACGCAGCGTTCAGCCACTGTGTGCTCCGCGAGGGGAACAGGCTGACTTCCTGCGCCCCGTGCCCTGGCTCTGCTCCAAGCCTGTGGGTTTCCTGTGTCTCGGGTTTCCCTTTCCTAGAGGCAGGCTACTCAGCCTGGGTAATTACCGCACATCAAGCCCTTCATGTGATCTTCCCCAGAAATTCTGGGTTTCAGGAAGCCTCTCAGGCCTCCCTTTCCCGGCTGCCAGCCACGCAGTCCCCCTGGGCGTGCGGCGTGAAGTTGATTGCTTTGCTTCCCTGGGCAGCCACCACATGTGGCGGGACATTTCTGTCATTACTGTACCACTGGCACCCTGTCACTGTCCCATGTGCCTTTAGGCCTAGGCTCTTCAGCATCAGCACTGTTGGCATTTGGGGCTAGGTGATTCCTTGCTGGGGGCCGTCTTGGGCCTCGTAGGATGTGTGGCTGCGTCCCTGGCTCTACCCCCTGGGGGCTGGTAGTAGTCCTCTCACCCTGAGCTGTGGCAACCAGAAATGCCTCAGACATTGCCACCTGTCTGCTGGGGATGACATCACCCTGGCTGAGTGGCAGAGGTCCAGGCCGAAGCACTCCGAGGGCAGGATCATGTCTCTTTAAGTCCAGGCCACACCCCGAGCCTCAGTTTCCTGTGCTGACAAAGGCATCGATTCCAAGTGATGCTGTGGAAAGCTTTTCGATCTGTGCAGCTAGGCCGTGGAACCCCCTGTCCCTCACATACACGCGGAAGCGTGAGATCCTGGGTAGAGCGTACACTCAGCAGCGAAGTAGGACGGCAGCATGAAGGATGTCTTTGTCACCCCTTTCAGCAGCATCAAGCGGACCAGCTCTTCCGAACGAGTGTCCCCTGGTGGCCGGAGGGAGAGCTCTGGGGACTCCAAGGGAGGCCGGAACCGCACGGGCTCCACCAGCAGCTCCTCCAGCAGCAAGAAGAACAGCGAAAGGTGAGGCGACTCTTGTGTCGGGGCCCTGCTGGGACAGCTCATTACCCCCGGTGCCAGGGCCAGTCCAAGGCCCCCATGCATGCAGACGGGTCCAGACCGCCTCCTGGCCATGTGGCACTGATCAAACAGTCACTTGAGGGCAGCTGCCAGGCACGGCTCACACAAACTACTGTCCAGGTCAGAAATCTGTAACTCAGTCTCCTGGCTCTCCTGCGGGATAGGCAGCTCCCGAGAATTTGCTTAGTACCAAGCACCGCAAGCTCGGGAAGCCGCTCTGGATGGCTGCGTGGGGCACGGTATCCCTCTAGTGTACCTGCTACCATCTTAGGATCAATGGGATGGAGTGTTTTAAGACTGTCAGCAGTGTTTTTCTGAGACAAAATGGGCCAAGTGTTGTAATTTTATAATTTGTCACAGACTCTAATATGGAGCTAACAACAGAAATAGGAAACATTTTTCTTTCTGGTTTCCTGACCTACTTTTACTCCTAACTTTGAGTTTTTTTATGAGGTTAATTTATAATGGGTTATTATAAGTATCTGTGAAATTGATAGTAACTTTTTATTCGTTAGCTACTTTGGGGGCATTTTAACAGCTTATTGTATGTTTAAAAATGGATAGATGAGGTCACTTTTTCTGTGTGTATCTGCCTAATGTGCTTTATTCTCTTTAAACATTGTAGTTTAATTTTATTCTCTGTTTAGCAAAGCTCAGGGAGGAATTTCAGTTCCAGAGGCTAAACATGTTTCTTTTTAAATGTTCATGTAAGGAGAAGGCTTAGTCATAACGCAGTTCACTCCAAACCGCAGGCTGTACGGGTTCCAAGTTTGTAAATCCTCTGTGATTCGGTCCTGTAAAGGATGCTTAACCTCTTTTCCAGTTTTATTCCTACAAGGTACCTTTTATAGAAAAATTGCATACACTTCTCAGTCTATAGCAGGTCAAGTCCGCAGTCGGTTTACAAGCTCGGAAACCATCAACAGAAGGTCTGTCTTCTAATTTAGACTCTTAATGCTTCCTGTTAGAAGATTATGCTAATCAGGTGATAATACCTTGGAAATCAGGCCAGGTGGTCATAGTGGCGACAGAGCATGAGTCAGGAGGAGGGGCATGGCCCTGAAGGCTTCTCCGAATTTGGGGTGCATCAGGAAATTGACCTCAGATGTCTAGATCTTGGCAATTCTTGTAAACTTGGCTTCTTCTGGGCACATCTGATTTTTATTAAATATTTGCAAAAAGAATCTGCATTGTGTAAACCCCAAAGCTGTTTTATCTTTTTAAATCCTATGGCTTTGGTAAATGTGCTGGGTAAATATTTCCATAAAAGATAGTTACAAAGGGATTTTTGAGAAATGCCACAGTAGGAAATTTTGATTTGGGAATGAGGGGCTGGGGAAGTGTACTAATCATTTTCCAAAAACAATCCAGACAACTGACAGTGTCTATGTACAAATAAATCCTTGGCCTTGTAGGAACCCAGGGCTGGAAAAGGCCAGCGTAGCATGAGCCTCTGGAGTTGCTGGGGCTTCAAGAAGGTGCCAGTCCTTCCCTGGGTGACTGCTGCTACTGACGGACACCTGCGGGGGATCATGGGGTCATAGCAGAGATGCAGCTGGGAGGCACAGGAGGGAAGGTCAAGCTGGTAATCCGGGTGCCACCCGGCAGCTTCTTCCACGCCCTCTCCCTTCCCATGTGGCGGCTCCCCACCTGGCTGCTCTGACCCCCATCCACTGGAGAAGCCAGTCTCAGGTCTAGACAGGCACAGAGAGAAGTTTCAAAACTTGAACACCTGGCACGTGTTTGTGACCCCAGTGCTCTGGGAGGCCAAGGCAAGGGGATCTCAAGTTCAAGTCCAGTCTAGACAACTTAGCCACTTTGTGAGACCCTGTCTCAAAATAAAAAGTACAAGTAGAACTGAGGACATAGCTCAGCGCAAAGGCCCTGGGTTCCATCCCCAGAACCACACACACAAAACAGAAGACTGCAGGTAGGGGTCTCAAGACCACTGGGCCTCTGGTCCCTGCCCCTCACTAGATAGCTCCACGTTCATTGTTCTAGGGGGCTGTGTCACATTTAAAGGGTGTGCTAGGTTGGTGGCTCCAGGCAGCAAGACAGCATGGAAAGGGCCCAAAGATCTGGGTTTGTCAGCCACTTCTGGCCTCACTCCCCCAAGCACCTTGTGAATTAGGGACTGGATACTTGATTTCCTCGAATTTTACTGTCTTGGTCACTTTCTTCCTTGCTTAAAGTAGGACAGCCAGGACTTAAAGAAAGACAGGTTTAACTTAGGTCAGTTTGTTGAGGTTTCGCTCCATAGTCAGCTGGCAAGTCAGCACGAAGCCCCACAATCCAGTCACCGCCCAAAGGCCCGCCGGTGAGGGACATCTAAGTACAAACATAACACTAACTCCAGGAAACAGCCAGCATGGTGCCTGGCACACATTCATGGCCATCAGAGCCGGGCGATCATCAAAAAGGAGATTCCCGTGGAGCACAGGCTTCCCACAGTTCTCAGGGTTATTTCCCTCACGTGTAAGAGGAGGGCGCTCAGTGACATCGAGCACTTAGTCTCCTCTCTGGTCTGACGAGTTAAACTGCATTTGTGTAAGCAACACGTTCCTGTGATACAGCCCAGGTTTGGATAGAATCTAACCGCAGCTGGGGGGAGATAATCAAAGTGTGGCGCATCCCCGCACCACTCCCAGCTGCTAGTGAGGGATGTCGCGTGTGCTGGTCCCCGGGTGGGTGGGACCCAGGGCGGCCTGGCTGGAGCCCCGGTCCTCTCGGGAGCTCATCCACACCCAGCACTGCCCGCTGATATCCGGGGAGAAAGCGGTCCTGGCTGCAATTTCCGGCCTGGCCCGCTTGGAGACGCAGCGAATGACGCACAACAGTGCTCTCTTGCACCAATCACAGATTATTAGCTACAAAGTTCACAACGCGTAACACCCCAAGTGTGGTTGGCACAAAAGACTCGCATGAATTAGAAAAGGCTCCCTTTACTCAAGAAAAACAGCTCCACGTCAGCATGTGTCCCAGCAGTATTACAGCAGCTAGAAACTGTGCTGTGTACATTGTATAAATGCACGTCGTTGAGCAGAAAGAGCTTTTGAAGTCACCAACATTAGCATTTTCCAAAACACGATAATTTACTCTAAAATAATTACATTTTACTTCCATAGAAACTATATTCCTTGTAATAGTTTTAATCTTCTTGCTCCTGTGTCTCATTTAACTGAGTTTGATGGTCTTTTTTGTGACATGACAGAATCTCTTTTTGGCAGTACTGGGGGTTGAACCCAGGGTCTTCACACTGTGATGCATCCTTAGCCCTTTTTAAAATTTTTACTTTCAGACAGGTTCTCACTAAGTTATCCAGGCTGGGCTCAAATTTACAATCCTCAGAGGTGGTGGGATAGGTGTGCACCATCATGCCTGGCTGACATGATACAATCTTAATCCTCATTTTAGAACATTAAATGGTTTAAAGTACTTTGCTCATAACAAGCCACAGAATTTTAACAGTGTTTACTTACTATTTGTACTGAAAAAGCTTGCATTATAAACAAAAGAACATAGGGCAATGTAATATTTTACTTTATGTATTATTGATGGTAAATTAATAATAATTACACAGTGATTCATGTCATCACAAAGTACTTATTAAATTTAAATAGGGAACCAGCAATAACAGTCTAATTGAAGGCTTGTCTAATATACCCAGTATACTAATCTATAAGGTTCTTTTTAATTTAAAAGGGTACTTTATATCAGAGAAAAATGGCTACTTATTTAGAAGCACAGTTTATGTCCGATGTTGCTAGATTGATAAAATGTTTCAATTATCACACTGTTTCAATTATCACACCCCTTTGAAATAAGGTCTGAGGGCTGAGTAGACAAGACACTGTGTTTCCGTGTAAAGTTGTAATGGGCTGATTTTGTTAGAACAGGAAATGTTTTAGCCATCTGCTGGGGACTTTGCTGTGACCCACATACACACTGCCAGCCTTTGGGGTCCACAAGTTGTAGGAAGAGCAAAGGTAGAGATGTTGCAAGTAGAAAGCCCTTTAGTGCTGCACAACCCAAACACCCGTACTGGGCAAGACAGGGAAGTCAGGGACCACGGAGCTGGGCGCTTCCTAAAGGCACTTCCCGTTGGGGCGCCCCTCTCCAGGACAGCCACTGGGGAGACAGCACCATGTCTAGTCCAGACAAGGACAAGGTGCTGCTGTTGTTCGAGTTTCACCCTAAAGTGCATGTGCTAGAAGGTTGGGGCCTACACAATGATTGCGAGGTGGTGGGATCTTTATTTGTTATTTATTTATTTATTTATTTATTTATTTATTTATTTATTTATTTTTGAGACAGGGTCTTGCTGTGTATCCCAGATTGGCCTCAAACTCATGGTGATCCTCCTGCCTCAGCCTCCCCAGTGCTGGGATTACAGGTGTGGGCCACCATGCCCAGCCTGAGCTGTCATCTAAATCTTAATGCTCAGCCTACTAGGGTTCAGGGCTCCTTACCATCAGACCTCTCGTCCTCTCCTAGGCCCCAACCTCCACACCTCTCCAACACGTCCCCACTTTCCCCCAGCAAGATTTTTAAAATCTCTTTTTGAATTTATTGTAAGTAACTTGTTAGGAAATCCAGATGTGCAAAAAGAGGAAAGGAAAGTCACCTGTGACCTCACCCCCAGAGGCTTTGGAACTAACGTGTATCACACTTCATCCACGTTGTTTCGCGGGTGCTGCCTGCATGCGGTGTACGATTCAGACGTCACAGTTGCTGTGTGCGTTGTAACCCATTTTCCGCGTGCTGCGTAAGCACCCTCCGTGTCAGCCTGTGTCCCTTCCAGCGGCTGGGGGAAAGTGGAGACGTGTTGGAGAGGTGTGCGTCCAGGAAGTGTGCTGTAGGTACATATTTAGGTGGTCGGTCCAGTCCAGCTTCTAAGACCATGCGCAGCACATAGTAGGCATGCAGCAAACATCTGTTGGATGAATCTGTTTATCCCAGTTAATATAACAAAAGACGGTTACAATGATGACACTCTAGCCGGGCGTGGTGGTGCACAAGGCCAGCCTGAACTACAGAGCCAGACCCTGTCTTGAAAGAAAGAGAGAGAGAGAGGAAGGAAAGAAAGGAAGGAAGGAAGGAAAGAAAGAGAGGGAAGGAAGGAAGGAAGGAAGGAAAAACAAAGGATGGATGGATGGAGCTCTACAGCCATAAATCAAATCGCGTCTTCCCACACCTCTGCTGCTTTTTGTTGCGTGCTTGTAAATGATTCAGCCTCTCTCAGGACTTCCTCCGTGGCTGTGGAACGGTGCCCGCCCGCCTCCCAGGTGCTGCAGGCTGAAACAAGACCTCGATGCAGGCTCCTCCGTGGAGCTGGCCTGCTCCTCCGTGGCGGCCCCACGCACTGCTGTCCCCACCCCACATACTGGGCGGATGTGTGTACAGGTCTGGCGCTGCCCTGTGTTGGACCTGCCTCTTCTTGGGGACACTCCCTAACCCCCCAGCTCCTGTCCCTGTCCTCCCTCCAGCCTGCAAAGGAAGGAATTAGAAATTCTGCGATTTCTTTCACCTTGCTCGCTCAGTAAATGACTGACTGACTGTCTCACCGGCCACCCACAAAACCCGCGGCAAGTGGAAAGCAGGGCACAGGTCGGCCCCTCCTCCCGCAGACAGCAGCAACGCGGGAACCCAGAGCAAGGCGGGTTGGGTTCATCTGGATGAGACTCAGCCCAACCCAGTGGGAAAAGATGACGCTGTAGAAAAAGCAGCTAAAGGTTTGAGGGGCAGTGTGCTGAGAAGGAAACCCAGGGGCAGCTAACTGAGGAAAAGATGCTCAAACTTAGTCAAAGAAATGCAAATCTAGTTAGAAGTAACTGACTTGCTAACTTCATGAATGGACCTGAGGCAGCCGCCACCCAGCACTTGGGCAGCGGAGGATCTCCCCGCCGGGTGGCATGGATGGGCCTGGGGTTGCGGCGGGAAGGCAGGGGCTGTGTTTGGGCCACTGCAGCACATCCCGCAAGGCTCTGCTGGGGCTGTCCCTTTCTTGCCACAACTTCCCGTCCCCGAGTCTGAAGTAGGTGCTAACTTTGTGACCCTAACTCCAGCCCCCACATCCCGGTGTCCTCCTTTCCCCCTCCAGAAGGGCAGAAGATATGTCGTTTTGCCCAGAAACTGCTTGGTAAGATCTGTTCAAAGAAGGAAAGGACGCTGCACAAAGTCCAGAGCTATTGAAGAACGAGGTGCGTGGCGCCACCTACAGGCCGAGGATTTTAACCCACACTTTAGACTCAGGCAGTGTGCTGGAGACCAAGCGACTCAAACGAAGCGTCTTTTCACTGAAAAGGTTGTTTGGCGTTTCCAGTTCTGGGTCATTTACCTTTGAATGTATTTTAAAATAACTGGTGGTAACATTCTTTAAGTTTAGTTTGCAACTGTAGGTGAGGAGCCCAGAGATAGTTACAGGTTCTTGGTGAAGTTAGAGGAAGAGGGGAGTAGAATTAATTTATAATACTTTGGGCACTTTGTTACATGTTATGTGTATGTATCTATATATATATATATATATAGAGAGAGAGAGAGAGAGAGAGAGAGAGAGACAGAGACAGAGAGACAGAGAGACAGAGTTAATTTTTTTCCTTTTTAATTTTTAAAATTTTTATTTGTATTCGTACATGTTTGCAGAGCGTAATGATCACATTCCCCGTGGAGGGTTCTTAATTCTTCTTACGTCTCCCCCTTCCTCCATCTCTTGGTCATCTGATCCTGTCAACACCTGCACCACACGGAGGTTCTGCTCCCACTTTGTAGAAAGAGACTCAGCCCATGGAGGAAAAGTGCCAGCCCAAGCCCCAGATGACATCCAAGCCTGTGCTCTGTCTGCCGTGCTGCGCTGGAGCAGTTCCTTTTGATTGGCAGTGTCTGGGAAGATGTAGTTTTTGTCCCCAATAAAGTCTTGAGTGACTTGTAAATATATATATATATATATATATATATATATATATATATATATTTTTTTTTTTTTTAATGTGGGTACTGGGGGTCAAACACAGGACCTCGCACTTGCCAGGCAGGCACTTATACCGCTGAACTATATCACCGGCCCATAAATATCTTTCATAGATGGTTCCTAGCCGGGTGTGGTGGCTCCCCAGCACTCAGGAGGCTGAGGCAGGAGAACCGCTATGACTTCAAAGCCAGCCTGGGCTGCATAGTGAGCTCAGGGCCAACCTGAACTACATAGAGATACCCTGTCTTAATAATAATAATAATAATAATAATAATAATAATAAATGGTTCCTAAGTGACCATATCTTTAGCAAAAAGCTGCATAAGGGCAATTTTTACAAGGAATCATTATTGACATCGTAGAATCTTCTGACTTCCTGTGGTGATTTTATTTCATGTCCTGGCCACAGCTCGGGCTTTAGTCTGAATAAGGCTGGGGAAGTGACGCATCTGGCCTTGTCGGGGGCTCTCCCTCCATCTGGCCTTCCTGATCACGTTCAGACACTCGTGTCTCTCCTCAGATGGCATCTGGCTCCTGTCAGCCCTGCTCCAGGGCTGGTCACTTGGATAGCACTGTGTGTCATGGTGTGTCCAGGACCTGGAGTGCAGGACAATGCCTCCTGTGCCCATTCAGGAAAACCCTTGGGCTGGTTCACGGGGCGGAGATGCCAAGTGCGGCCACCCACCGCCCTGTCTTCCTGGGGACACACATCCTGGGGCTTTGCAAGTGTGTGACTTCAGCAGAGGCACTGGGGCCACTCCCTGGGTGCTGGCTGCACTGCTGCCTGTTGGGCTAAGCCTCGCACTCAGGGGAGGTTTTTCTTAGACCGAATGTCCAGCCTCCCTGCTAAGCCCGGGTCACAGCACTGTAAACCTTGGAGGTGCCAGCCACCGCTGATGCCAGAGCAGCATGAGCCTGGCGTTTGTCCCCAGAGTGGTGGCGGTGGGGGCATCTTACTGACTCCCTGTGCCAAGGGATGGAGACGTCTCATGCTGGCCTGGGGCTTGGTCACCCTTCCCAGAACAGGGCGGGTACTGTCCCCTTTGGGACCCACACTCAAGCTGTTGGGCAGATGTTAAGCTGCCACATAGTTTTCTCATTTAGCTGATGTTAAGGTGCGAGTCAGCAGACCCATGTTACGTGATACCTGGAGAGGCACTCGCCGCCCCTTCCAAGTGGGGTCACTCCAAGCTTGTCGCCAGCATTGCCAGAGGTGATGAGGTTCTAGAAGGGCTGTGTCCCAGCTGCCTGGCTCGGGCATGGTTGTACCTTGCTCTGGGGAGGTGGGAGACCCCTGGTCAGTACCTGGGCTTGTGTTTGTGACTTCCCCAGGTGGGTAGAAAAGCCGAAATGAATGCCCCTCCCCTTGCCTTCTAGAAAAGATGTGGTGCGTTGGCAGAGAAAAGGTGTCTTGAAGCAAATATGCCACTTTCTTTTTGGTTTTTTGAGACAGGGTCTCGCTATGTAACCCAGGCTGGCCTTGAACTCATGGTGATCCTCTTGCCTCAGCCTCTCGAGTGCTGGGATTACACGAGTGTGCCACCATGCCTGGAAAATTTGCTGCTTTCTTTATGAAAGTGTAATTTTCTAAAGTGCTGGCACAGAGCATTAGTCCACAAAGTGATATGTAGTTTAGGTTTGAAGAAATAGAAGCACATTAGTGCCATCGGATACCTCTCTCGGTGACCTTCAGGCTTTTACACTCGTGCTGTCTTTTTCTAATCTTCAAATAGAAATCTTCCCTTCTTCCCCAGGGAGGCTGTCAGCATCAGAAGGCCTTGGGCTTCCCTGTTTTGGGGGTTCAGATTCCTCCCTGAGTTTTCTCTTCTTCGGAGGAACGTAGTCCGTTATTTCATTTTCCTTATTCTCGACAGTGCTCTGGATCAGGCGTATCTGTGTTCCTGGCTTTTGCATCTTCCTACTTTTGTGATCAACGTCACAATGAGGAAACAGTTTTCCGTGTTTGCATTCCTCGTCCGGCTGCCCTCTGATCACGTGTCTGGGGTGGCAAGGTGAGATCCGCCTTGGCCTCCGTGGTCCTCGTGCTCTGTCTCATGCTCGCAGCCTCTGGACCCAGTAACACAGATACGCAGTAGAGGGCCGAGACCGGGCAAGAGAAGGGCATGAAGGCATCACTCCCACCCTGACCACGGGAACACCCAGGAGATTACGCTGTCACAGCCATCGCTCCAGGGCCACCAAGTAGAGTAGACCGAGCTGAACCCCTGCAAGTGACAAGCCCCTCTCCAAAGGGACAGGCCACCACTGTGCAGATCTTTGCAGAGTGGCGGGAAGTGAGGGCTCCCCCCGTAGAGCCCACACCTAACAGGAGAAACGAACTAAGATGTTGGGGCCACAGAGAGCAACAGAGTAGCCCAGGCTGGGGTGGGGAGACCTCACAGTGTCTGCGGGGCTGCTGTCCCCAAGGAGGGACAGGGAACAGAGCCTGATGTGGACGGCAGGTTCACAGAGCCACAGGGAGGCCAACAAGGGAAATGCAGTCAGTGGATATAAGGCCTAGACCAGTGGTGGCGAACCTATGGCACGCGTGCCGCAGCAGACCTTTTGTTATCACTGAAAGCTCTAAAAGGTTTGCCATCACTGGCCTAGGCCCTTAGGTTAAAAGGTTATGCTGGGCTTTTACAGTGTGAGATTCTCAATGACCACTGTTTGGGATTTAGAATACTCAGCCAGTGGCAGATTCGGTGACTTCTGTTTGAATGCAGACCTCAGCAAAGCAGCGGCCCTCACTGCCTGCTCATGAAAATTTTTTGTTGTATTCAAAGTTAAAAATTAAGAAGTAATATTAGGAGTCTGTCTACTCTGTGTTTTTTTTTTTTTAATTATGCAAGCACATACACAGTATTTGAGCCTCTAGCAGTATTTAAGGGGCGGTAGTGAAGCCAGCGTTCCTCCAGCTTCTACTTGTTTTATCTGTCTTGTTCCAAATCTTAAAGCAGAACAAGGGTCTGAGCATTGTGTGGGAGATGACACAGGCTTTGGGGTCTGCTAGAGTTGGAGTCAACCAGTGGCTCATGTTCCTCCCTCCTGTTCCTCTGGGCTGTTTTGTGTTGAGTAATAGAATACCTGACACTAGGTACTTGATGAAGGAAAGGTTTATTTGGGCTGGCACACATCTGGAATCCCAGCATTCAGGAGGCTGAGGCAGGAGGATCACCACAAATTCAAGGCCAGCCTTGACGACATAGTTCAAAGCCAGCCTGTACTACATAGTGAGACCCTGCCTCAAAAAAGTAAATAAAAAATAGAAAATGAGGGCCGGTGAGATGGCTTAGCGGTATAAGTGCCTGCCTGGCAAGCGCGAGGGCCTGAGTTTGACTCCCGGAACTCACATACGAAAAAAGGGCTGGTGATATCACTCAGCAGCACGCGCGCCTGTTGGTGCGTGAGGTTCTGAGGTCGACCTCCAGTACCCACAGGAAAAAAAAAAAAATAATAGAAAACGAAAGTAAAGATCTCTCTGCCTTTTCACACTGTTGTGAAACTTCTAGCACATAAACTTTAGGGTCATACCCAAGCCACAGCGGCACCCCATGCTGTTGGGATGGAAGTGGTGCTGGCTCCCCATGGCTGTCCTGGAGAGGGTTACCCCAACAGGAAGTGGTGGTCGTGCCATGGCCCGGCCCTCCTTTGGCACGTGGGGCTATGGAATTTCCTTGCAGGATGCCTGCCCCTAGGAATGACTTCGGTCCATCAGAGGCGCTGTCCTCGACCTTGGGCCGGATTCCCCACCATAGTGGTCTCAGCCCACTCGGCGGCAGTGCCCAGGGCAGCTGAGGTCAGCAGTGTTGTCCCCACAGCCCCCGTGAGTCCCTTCTGTCCCAGCCTCCCCTCTTGCTCAAAACTGGGAAGACAGCTCTCAGTGTCCTCACCCACGAGATCTTTCTTTAAATAAGTGAAGTCTGTCAGAAGAGTGTGGGAAAGAAAAACAAAACCTTCTACATTCCCACCTTGATTAACCCAACATTTGCCTCCCCCAAACACTTATGTGCTCCCATAAAAAGCACAACTTTGGTGATAAACTTAGAATTCCGATCTCTCCCACCTGCCTTTGGGCATTTTTGCTTCCGCACGTTCCTTTCACAAGGGAGCCAGTTTTGTTTTCTTATTAACGGGCACCACTCAGGGCTGTGGAGCTGGGACTGGACAAGATCAAGAACCCAGGCACAGGAAGTGCTGGCCACGCCATGGCCTGGCCCTCCTTTGGCACGTGGGGCTATGCAATTTCCTTGCAGGACGCCTGCCCCTAGGAATGACCTTGGTCCATCAGAGGCACTGTCCTTGACCTTGGGCCGGATTTCCCGCCGTAGTGGTCTCAGCCTGCTTTAAAAACTGTCTTTGGTTTATTTTCACAGCAAACCCAAGGAGCCCGTATTCAGCGCAGGTAAGTGTGACTTCATTTTTACATGGGTGTCCCTTGCTCGTGTGAGTGGCCTTAATAAGAGGCCGTCATTTGGAACTGAGCTGGGGCAGATAAGCAGCAGCCCTCCAGGGGCCTCTGACATTCAGGAAGCAGCTCTGACGTTTGTGCCACCGGAGTGGTAGCTGGTGGCGGGGGTGGCGGTCAGGAGGCCCCTGTGGAACAGTCCTCAGCCCTTGCCGCCTGTCTGCAGCGGCCTGAGACACCAGCTGGAGGTCAGGGTGGCGGAGCCCCAGCCCTACCTCCTGGAATTCCCAGTTGGAGACTTCCGCTGCCTTTTTATTCCCTCCTTACTAACAGGGCTCTGTGCCCCGGCGCATCTCCCCCGGAGGGAGGGTGTCCCCTGCATCAAATTAGGTGACTATCTAAAAGTGGCTTCTGCTCCTCTGCCCGATTTCCTAGACTGCAGGCTAACAGTTCCTGCGTACTCCCCGACCGTTTGAAGCACACCTAAGATGGATTTTGTTTTCTGAGCATAGTGACCCCACTTAAAAGTGTACATACAATGCAAAACAAAAATTTTTTTACAAGTGTGCAACTAGGTAAATAAGTTCATGTAGTTATTCATTTTTCCATCCCTTCCCCCTCGATTCTAAAGGGAGACGCACACACGGTTTCGTGTCCGTCTGCCTGTGCTTCAGCACTCACGTCCTTTCTGGGAAACGTGAAGCCAGGCCCCACGTGAGCACAGTGTCAGGGCCCCCAAGTGTCCGACGGCACCACGGGGGTAGGTAGCGCCCAGCCGGCCCTGGCAGGCTGGCTGGTGAGCCCTAAGCAGGCAGGCCAGCCGCTCCTGCAGCACCCTTGTCTCTTTATCTAGCCCTTCTGTCCCTGTCTCCGAAATCCCAAGGGAAGCGCCGGGTGACACACTGCAAAGGTAGGCAGCACTCCGAGCCCAGCCCGTAGCTCTCTGCCCGCTCTGCAGGAAGCTGCCTCCAAACCAAACCGCTGCACTCGCCCTGTGCGCCGAGCCCCCCGGCATGTGCATGGATGGGCTCTGGCGTGTGGCCGTTATTTGGATCTGGGTTGATTATTGGCTGATGATAGGAATTCTTCAAACCTATGTAAACTGGAAGAGAGCTATAGGGCAAGCCCTGGATGTCCCACGTTCGCCACGAGTCCCGCACTGCTGCTGGCCTTGCCCCGCTAGCACCTTTCTGGTAGGCGATGTGTGCTGTTATCCTACCGCCTGAACAAAGCATTGCTCTTCCTGGCTGCATTCTGATTTTAGATACAGCATCAAGGTCTGGCCTAGTAATTTCAAACTGTGCCATGCTTAACCCTCAGTCAGGATTCTGAATCAGTACGTAAGGTAACATCCGCAAGCAGATGTTTGAGAGACGTAGCGCGCACACGCCCACCCTCCACGGGCTGCTTTGCGCCCCGTGGAAATGCCGTCATATAACCTTCATTCCTAACCTGCACTCTGTGAGCTGTGGCAGGACTGGGTCCTACCCTCCGGGGAGGTCACGGGATCGCTTCTCCTCGAACTCTCGACTCTCTTCACTAAGCTTGCTCCGCTGGGTGCTTCGCAGTCTTCATTTATGGTCAGGGAAGGAAAGAAGTTTCAGGAAAGAGCAGCACTAGGGGAGGCTCCGAGGCGGGACAGGGTGTCGGTTAGTAAAGGGACACCTCTGTCTCGGGAGACAAGGCCCCTCAAGGGTGGCAGGGGCAGGTGGGGCGGTGGAAGATGAGCACCCCCAGGGCAGTTAGAGCTCTCAGTCCAGCAACTGAGAGCAGGCGGTGAGATGAAATCCAGTTTGGGGCTCCCGGGTTGGCAGCAGAATGTAAAATGCCCCGGGGGAGCCACGAGAGCCTGTGGCAGTGGCGGCCTCAAGTGGCTGCAGCGGGAGAGGTGGCCGGGCAGCGATTAACTCGGAGGGGGCAGCAGCTGGCACGGCATGTGTGGTGATGAGCATGTCCCTGGTCCTTCCCGAAATGCCAAGCCTAACATGCAGAGTGAGGGGGTCACACGCATCGGACCTGAAGTGCCTGCACGCAGTAACATCAAAGCAGACGGCGTCCTGTTTCATTTTTAAATAATACTGCATGTGGCATTGTTTGAAGACCCTTAGGCATCAGACTTACAAGACTGACTTGCAGTTCTGCTTATGGTACTGTCATTATTTTGTGATTTTTCCCCACCAATTTCCTCTCTGCAAGTGATTCCCCCGTTGAGTTGCGCATGCATCTCTGGTTGCACCTGCCCAGTTTAAATGCCACTGAGGCTGAGTCCTTCGGCCTGCAGGGAGGCAGACGGTGCGGAAACTGAGCGGAAGTCATCCAGAGCTCAGGAGGCGTTTCCTTTGCTCTTACGACATCCCGAAAACTCTGGTCAGAGCACCCCAAGTCATTTTTTCTAAGATCCAGAGGTTGCCCCAGGTCAATATATTAGTGGTTTTTACTTGCCCCTATAATTTAGTAAAAGTCAAAAGTTATTTTAATAGAAATATTCACTCTAGAAAGTTCTGCCTCTTGATCTGTTTTCTCGAGCCTTCTTTTCTTTCATGTTCCACTTCTAGCTTGTCCTTGGCATTTTCCTTTGGATAATCCTTGCACACTGTTCTGCTGGTCTTGCTTTTTTCCCTTTTGAAAGACTTTGCCCAATGTGAAAGATACACAAAGAATTTACACGTCTATGAAATAAACTAATTTAAATACTGAAAGCTACTTCATGAATTTTGAGATTATGTATACATTCAAGTCAAAAAAATTTGAAGTGGATTTTTTGCATTAATTGTGATTTTGGGTGTGGTCCATTTTCCCCGCCTGGTGACAAAGTGTGAGTACTGAGATTTCACAGGATATAATTGTCAGCATCTAGTTCCTTCCTGCCTCTTAACATTTTCTCATGTATTTCATGTATTTAAGTAAGCAGAATACCCAGAGCAAACACAACCCAAACTTTGGTTTCAAGGCATTTAATCTTATGGCTAGCGATTTGTTTTTCCCTTAAGACACTGGGTAGAAATGACGTAGGGTAAAACTTGCACTTTTGCATTGCCAGGCTAGAGAGGAATAACATCTGTCATCTGGTATCCTGGGCACTGAGGTGCCTTGTTGACATCTTTGTTCTTTTCGTAGAAGAAGGATATGTCAAAATGTTTCTTCGTGGACGCCCTGTTACCATGTACATGCCCAAAGAACAAGTGGATTCTTACAGTTTAGAAGCAAAAGCAGAACTACCAACCAAGAGGCTTAAGCTGGAATGGGTGTATCCTTTACTCGGTGACTGGGCCTTGCACCAAGGTAGCTGCTGATGAATGCTTAAAGTTTGATTGTAAAATTTCATAAAGTCCCTTAAGGTCTTGAGGCATTTCTCTTTTCTTCCTTTCATTTCTTTTTCTTTCTTTTTTAAAAATGTTGTTGTGGTTGTTGTTGTTGCTTGGACAGGGTCTCACTATGTAGTCCAGGTGGCCTTAACTCTCTGTGTAGCCCAGGCTGCCCTTGAACTCACAGAAGTTCTCCTGCCTCAGCCTCCTGAGTTCTGGGATTATAGGTGTGTTCCACCATGCCTGACTTTTTAAAAAGAATTTCTTTTTTAAGTCTTCTTAAGATTTTAAAAATCAAAACATTTTACTCTCATGTCTTAAAAATTTTATTTTACAAAAGTGGCCCTGTGTTAGAACCCAGCACAGCATCCTAGCTGGTTATGAGAGCGACTGGCTCATCATTCCCGAGTGAGGTATTTGTGGTTCTTGCTCAAACACGTACACATCATTTCCCTGAAAATATATAAAAAAGTGAAAAGTTATATGATGGTATGGATGGATTTGGGATGGGGATGGGTAGGACAAATATATCACTAGTTTATGGCCTGAATCTCAGTCTTTCCAGAAGAACGAAATTGGTTAAAAACTCCCAGAGAAGCAAGCCTAGTGAAACTAATAATGAATGGGTTGCAGTCTAGGAGTGGAATGAAGAGGAAGGAGCCGGCTGTGTCTAGCAAGTCCTGTCGTCTAGTCAGCTGTTCCAAGGCAGATGGGAAAGCCCGGGGTGCTCACATATTTACAAGGAAGCAGCAGTGAACATGAAAGAAAATACTGGACCTATGAATGAGAAAATGGGGACGTCAAAAATTGAAGCTAAACCGGGTGTAGTGGCACACACCTGTAATCCCAGCACTTGGGAGGCTGAGGCAGGAGGACCCCTGGGCGCCATAGTGAGCTCAAGGCCAGCCTGAACTATATAATGAGACCATGTCTCAAAACAGCAAAAAGTTGAGACTAAACTGCTGACTACAAGCTTTTAGACCCAAACAAAGGAAGAGGGACATCCTGAAAGGAAAGACCAGCATTTTCCCTTTTAACTAAGGAATTTGGTGGGCCTTGGGAGCCCAAGTTCAAGGTCAGCACCGAGTAACTGAAGTGATAATAGAAGACTATGAATACTCAAGTGCTACGTAAAGGAGTGACACTGGTGGCATAAATACAGTTGATGTGGAGCATAGAGATCATCCTACTTTTTTTAAAAAAGGGAAAATTTGCCCAAAAAATCTAGGCCACCAAAATCGGAAATCTACCCTATAACTAAAGTTCTCGAAGCAGGACTGATGGAAGCTGCATTGGGAAGAGGTTTGGAAAAGTGAGCTTCCAGGGAAAACAGCTGAAAAATAAGAAGACAGAATCTGGGGAAAGGTGAATTAAGAATTAAGTTAAATTAAGAATTATTTTAAATTAAGAATTAAGGTGAGGGCCGGTGAGATGGCTCAGTGGCGTACGCGCCTGCCTGGCAAGCGCGAGGGCCCGAGTTCCACTCCCAGAACCCACATACGAAAAAAGGGGCCGGTGGTATCGCTCAGCGGCACGGGCACCTGCTAGCGCGCGAGGTCCTGAGGTCGACCCCCAGTACCAACAACAACAAAAAAAAAAGGTGAATTAAGTTAAATTAAGAATTTTTTTCTCCCATATAACTCAGTTATTTAGTTACTACTTTAGAGGAAGCCTGCGGAGCCCCCCCTCCTGTCTGTGCAGATTTCAAAGCAAACAGAACCCTTTCTTCGCCTTCAGACTTTTTTTTTTTTTCAATATGTGGGTACCGGGAGTCGAACTCAGGACCTCGCACTTGCTAGGCAGGCACTTGCGTCGCTGAGCCATCTCACCGGGCCGTCTTCAGACATTTGTTGACGATTTTTTAATGCCTGGTTGTGAACCAGGTTACCAGATGCTCCTTTAAACAGTAGCTTCTGCATCTGTATTTACAGAAATCCTATTTGCAACTACACAGTAGTAGTCTTTGGACATTTTGTTTTATTTTATTTTATTTATTTATTTATTTTTTTTTTTGTGGGTACCGGGGGTCAACCTCAGGACCTCGCGCACCAGCAGGCACCCGTGCCGCTGAGCGATATCACCGGCCCCTTTTTCGTATGTGGGTTCCGGGAGTCGAACTCGGGCCCTCGCGCTTGCCGGGCAGGCGCTTAAGCCGCTGAGCCATCTCACCGGCCCATTCACATTTTAAATAATCGTCACCTACCTTTCTCCCCCAACATACCTACTTTCTTCTTTCAGGTTCAGAGGTCACAGGCATTGATTTACCTGGACCTGTTTGGGCACATGTCATCAAAGGAGTCAGCTCTTCTGTCACTAACTATAGCTTATTAAATAGTTAAGTGAAATCTGGAAAATGCATCAAAAATACATTTATTCAAAAACACATTTATGGGCCGGTGAGATAGTTCAGTGGCATAAGTGCCTGCCTGGCAAGCGTGAGGTCCTGAGTTCGACTCCCGGAACCCACATACAAAAAAAAGGGCCGGTGATATCACTCAGCGGCACGGGCGCCTGCTGGAGCGCGAGGTCCTGAGGTCAACCCCCGGTACCCACAAAAAAAAACCATATTTATTCAGCCAGCTTGCTATTCACATCTCAGGAAATGTAAAACAGTAAAATGAGCGCCAGATAATTGGGGGGGCTGGATTATATTTTACATGCAAGTCCAAGGGATGTTTTTGTTTCCAAATAGTTCTCAAGGCTTGGAAGTATGCATCCCAGCATCTTGACAGGAATAATTATCCCTAGCGAGCAGAGCGAGAAGGACCTAAATTTATGCCCTTTGATAACATATTGATGTGTCATTTGTACCCTTTATGAGGACTTTTATCACTATTTTAAAGTTTTTTCTCTTAGTAAAAGATTTAACCTTTGAATCACAATAAAAAAAAAAAAAGACTCATAGTTGACTCAATGATTTTTTTTTTTTTTTTTTTTTTTTGTGGGTACCGGGGGGTCGACCTCAGGACCTCGTGCACCAGGAGGCGCCCGTGCCGCTGAGCGATATCACCGGCCCCTTTTTCGTATGTGGGATCCGGGAGTCGAACTCGGGCCCTCGCGCTTGCCGGGCAGGCGCTTATGCCGCTGAGCCATCTCACCGGCCCGACTCAATGATTTTTTAAAGAATACTCCAAATCTTTGTATTGTTAAAAACATGTATTCTCATTACCTGACCGACCATCTCCAACTTTATCGCCTGCCTTCCAGGTGAGAGGTTTCGGGGTGGGGTATTTGGAATCTAACATTATTTCAACCTGAAACCGAGGTAGCCTTTTCTTGCCTGTGACTGCCGAACAAAGCTGAGGCTTAGTCGGCTGGAGAGGAAGTGGGTTTTTACCTTGACCAGCGCAAAGCTACGGGTACCGGGGCCGCGACTGCCGGAACAACCTGTACCTGCTGCCCACCGGCGAGACTGTGTACTTCATCGCGTCCGTGGTGGTGCTGTTCGACGTGGAGGAGCAGCTGCAGAGGCACTACGCGGGCCACAGCGACGACGTGAAGTGGTGCGTGCCCGCCCCGCGGAAGCCATGGGGCGATGGAGCCAAGAGAGCCGGCCTCTGCACAGCGCCCCGCTGAGTCCTCTGTGTCCTCTGTGCCGTCCCCCAGCTCCTGGCTCTGCAGGCCACTTCGTGCTCTGCTCTCTGTCCCCACGGTGCACCCGTCTGTGTGGACGCCCCCTGACACCCCCTGAGCTAAGGGCTTCTAGATTGGGCTGGATGTCTTGCTGAGACGTTGAAACACTCTGCTCCGTGTTTGTGGGTGGGCTTGCTGTTGGCGCAGTGGTAGGACCTCGGAAGGATGGGTGCATGAACTTGTGGATTTGGAGATTTGTATTTGCCCAGGGTCCTTGGCCAATGATCAAATTCCTGTTGGCAAAAGGTATGCTGCCTTTTCTATTTAACGCCCTCAGAGTGACTTCCTAATACAGGGCGTGTGGACCGATTAAGTGGTTCTGAGGTAGAAGCCATGTTTTCTAGCAAAGGAGGATTTTTGTTAAGTTTGGAAATTCTCAGTAAGAAATTAGGGGATTAAGAGGCAGTGAAATAGGCATGAGTTACCCACAGTGGTTGGGTGTTTGGGGAATTCGTGATGAGTCTGCATGAAGTTAGGCAATGTGGTTTCTCATTTTTAAGTTCTTGACTCGATTCTGTTTGATGAAGGGAGAGTAAAGCTAACCCTAGAGTGCAAGCATCTTATGCCTGTCCTTTCTCAGCCTAGCAGTTCATCCTGATAGGATCACCATAGCCACCGGGCAGGTCGCGGGCACGTCCAAGGATGGAAAGGTGGGTGGCGGTATTTCTCACATCTGTGTGATGAACTGGCAACAGCACAGTCTCCCGAAAACATTTCCTCACGAGTCAGCCTGCTCAGGTTACAGCACCTCACTGTCTCTGAACCCCTCGCCAGGCTTTCTCAGGCTTTCTCATTACCGGTTACGTGTCTCACATCACAGTGGCCTTGAAAAAACGCTTCAGGGCATCTTAATTTCAGGAAATTTTAAAATAGCATTGTTCTTGCCTAAGAACTCACTAAATCTTGAAGTACTTATTTCCACACATTCTAAGCATTAAAACGTGACTGTGCACACTTAAGAAGTAAACTTAAAATCCTGATAAATAGTCACGTGGGTGTGGGGACACCCTTGACCATCAACGCCCTGTGGCCAAGTTTATTCCCGTGTGGCGGTTGTGTAAGCAGCTGGGGGCGTTTCACGCAGATTTTGTAAGCACTTCAGTGAGGCTTTAATTTGTATCTTAAGGAACAAGAAAGGGAATTAGTGGAATTTAACAAAATGCAGAACAATTCAAAATCAACTTCCAGTTACTTTTGCACCACCGTCCTGTATTGTCATGTCTTACCCAAAACTCCTCATAGCTTTTTTGATATCTATTTTTGCGTAGCTTATGATTGTACTAATCACATTGAGTGCTTTCACTTTTGTCCACGTTTTCCCTCAGAAAACATGAATGCCACTGTATTTGAGAAAATATTTTAGTAAGATCAAATTTTAAATATTAAGCTTATCCTGTTTTTCATTAAAATTCTACCCTTGACAAGAACCAATAAAAAAAATAATGGAAATTGGACTACCATTATGTAAATTCACATAAATGGAGCAAGTGTTCACCTTTTTTTTACTGTTACATGGCCATGGAAACATCTTTGAAATTAGTACTGAACCATTTGTTCTGCCTCTTGTGACTTTAAAGTGTATATCAGGCTTCTTTAATCCTAGCACTTGGGGGAGGCTGAGGCAAGAGGATCACAAGTTTGAACCCAGCCTGGGAAGCTTAGTGAAACCCTAAGAGCTGGAGATGTATCTCAGTGTGAAGGTCTTGGGTTCATCCCCATGACCGGACGCCCAGCTACTTAGAGACATGGCTGAGCTGGAACCCAGTACACCCAACACCCTGCTGTCTACTTTTCTTGTTGATGAGATGCTGTCTTCTATAAGGAAGAGAAAAAATTAGTAAAACTAACCCGCAACATGGTTGAAAAAGATTTTGAATAAATTATGACAATCTTAAGTTGTGTTTGTGCATAATTAAATTGCCTCTTTTGCTCCCGTGGACCAAGGAATGTCAGGCTCTTAATACTATTTGGTGGTGTCCGTTTGGATGAACTTGAACATGCAGACACCTTGGCACCTAAACAGACTTTAAAAGAATAGGAGATGCCATTTTTCTTGTTGTTGTGCATCTCTAACATCTGGAAGTCATCAGGAACACATCTGCATGCCCGGAGCAGGCTGGTCCAAGTTTAAGACCTGGTGGGCCTCTCCTAGCAGTTCAGTTGGCCCCATGGCTCAGGCCTCCCAAAGCCACTGGGAACGTCTTGTTTATATCGGGAGACGGCCTCCTCCCGTGTGGAAAAAGACCTTTGTTCTGACAGAATTGAAGTTACTGCCCAAGTAATCTTGTAGCTTCAAGACAGAGAGGAATTCATGAACTGTCACAATTGGCGACTGCATTTTTTTCAAAACAGCAATTACTCCCCCATGTGCGCATCTGGGATTCCGTGACGCTGAACACACTGCATGTCATCGGGAAAGGCTTTTTCGACCGGGCTGTCACCTGTATTGCATTTTCAAAATCCGTAAGTATGAGGCCTGTAAGTGTCACAGCCTGGGGCCACAGCGGGGAGAGAGTCCACCATAGGCTGGAGAGGGACTTTACTGCCTGGGTGCCTGTAAGTTTCGCACTCTGGAACTGCCCTGCTTCCTGGTTCCTGCCATCAGGGACCTGCACCTCCAGAAACATCTCCAGCCTCGTGGGTGTGGTGAAGAAAGGGGCCGCCCCACATCCCCAAGTTGTCATCTTGTTGCTTAAAGCACGTGCCTGCTCCGACCTTGAATGCCAGCCACACCGCAGGTCTCTGCATCCTGACCCGGGCTGGCTTCCTGCTGTCCGCACACAGGGGAGGGTTGTGGGGGGGTCTCATGGCCTCCCAGGCTTCCAACACTTCCACGCTTGCACTCTGTTAAACCACATATCCATCCAGTTCAGAAACTACGTTCATACACCTATGCACGTGTGCATACGTGCACACCCAGTGCCTGTGTTCACACTCCCTGTGGTCCTGCGGAACCATGCTGCAGTAGCGGTGTCCACAGCTGGCGACATAGCCCTGGGCCATGCCTGCCGAGGGCACGGTCCTCAGGGAGCAGGGCACCGAGCTCCTGGTTTTCCTGGAACCTGGCAGCACAGAGCCTTGCTGTCCCACTCCTGTCCCCTTGTGACCCCACGCTCCCCCACTGTCCCTGTCTGGCCCAGCAAGCAGGCTCAGCAGTGGGCGAATGGTCTTTACAGTGTAGCAGACTCTGCTAAAAATGAGGTGCATGCTCATTAGAATCATGCCTGACCTGTTTTATTCTCAAATGTCACCTTCCTGTGGACGCCCTTCTCTTTCAGAATGGAGGAAGCTACCTCTGTGCTGTGGATGACTCCAATGACCACGTGCTGTCTGTGTGGGACTGGCAGAAGGAGGAGAGGCTGGCCGATGTGAAGGTCTCGCCCAAGCCTTGTGTGTGCTGTTTGTCACCTCCCCTGTGGGGCCTCCTCCCAGCAGGCTCCAGGGCCATCTGTCCTAGGGTGACCCCTTCACTTTAGGGTCTTTCGGCCCCGCCCTGCCCCCGGTGGAGCTGTTCCTGAGTCCTCCCGTCTTCGCAATATCGTTCTGTTCTTCTTTTCCCATTACTCTTTTAATGCACCCAGTCATTGATTTGTTCACCTTTTCCTTCATCATTCAAATCCCCAGTGCCTGCCATGTCCTGGCGCAGTGCAGTGGAGGGCGCCCTGGAGGTGGGCACCTGCACCCTGAGGTACAAGGGGGCGCTGCCACCCGCAGGGGTCTCCTCCAAAGCTCCACGGACTCTGAGGACAAGAAGGAGCCGAACCCTAGGTCCCTGCCACCGTCCCCTTCAGCCTCTCTCACCGCCTTGGCTCCCTTTTGCAAACCTTGTCATATGCAAAACCTGTTCCTTAAGCTTCCTTGTGTTTTTCTCCCATTGATGTTGTCACTGGATTCCTATTTTTGTAGAATCAGCTTCAGATTTCTCATCTTGGCATCTGTTAACCTTAGATAACACTACTTATCTAACATTAGAAATGCCATCAGATAACCTTAGGTATCTGACGTGAGAATTACCATCAGGTAACATTACTTGTCTACCCACCATCAGATAACCTAGGTCGGCAGCTTTTTCTCTCGTGTAGGGCAGAAACTGAGCATATATTTCTTGTTGTGCGGTAGCCCTGCCTTCTAATGTCTTGGACAGGGATGTAAGATGTTCTCACTATATTGCAAGGTTGGAAGTAATCAAAGACAAGCTATTTCCCAGGTTCAAAGAAAGAAGTGAATTTTACTAGAAGGACATTGAGGGCCAGATTTAGCACACCGGAGTGGAGACCAGGATATGGGTTGAGAGGTGACAAAGTGGCTGGCAAAGAGCCAGGTCCGACACACGAGATCTCAGAAAGGCGGAGTCCCAGGAAGTAAAGCCAGGAAGGACTCTGGGAGAAATGGCAGCCACAGTCTGCCGGAAGGAGTGGAGCTGTGGGAAATGCGGATGCCAGGCCCTGCCCCAGGCAGTTCAGTCACTCGGTGGGGATGAGGCCCGGGATCTGCATTGGAGTGTCTGTCAGGTGACTCCATTGCACAGGGAGTGCAGCACTCAAGGACGAGCGTGAACACTGAGGTTCCAAAGTCCCCGCTGGCCCTTGGTGGCTCCTTCAGCAGAGCACGCGGTCGGCCTGCTCTGGGCTCCCTGTCCAAGGGGCTCCCGGCCAGTGGCGCAGACAGAGCGGGGAGGAGATGAGATCTGCGACCGGCAGAATTTCACTCCAGAGTCATTCAGTGGGGAAAAATCAAGAGTGCCTGGCTTGAATGAAATTTTGATTTGTGATTCCAATTTTCTCTATCTTCCTAAGTGTCCTAAGAGATTTGAGGCATTCGTTTCTCCTGTTTTTCTTAAAGTGTTCTAACGAAGCGGTGTTCGCTGCGGATTTCCACCCCACGGACACCAGTATCATAGTTACTTGCGGAAAATCCCATCTCTACTTTTGGACACTAGAAGGAAACTCCCTTATTAAGAAGCAAGGATTGTTTGAGGTAAAGTTAAAGTCCATTTTTCTTTTCTCTTCCCCCGAGAGACACAGTGGTCTGCTAGACATTAAGGGAGCATTGCCGTCCCCCAGTCTTAGCAGTCGTTTTAGTGACACATGTGTGGGTGCATCTGGGGGCGAGGCAGAGGCTCAAATCACCCTCTGGGTCCCTCACACAGTTGGGGAGCCCGACAGGAGGCCGCGGCCCAGGGAAGGTAGAGACTGCCCTGTACGGAGCGTGCAGACGGTGAGGGTGCTCGGGGAACATGCAACCTGTCCGCAAAGGGTGGCAGGGACACTTGGTCCCTTGTGGCTGGCTATTTGGGGGTAGGCAATCTTTCCTGTGGGGCTGTGTTCTTTATTCTGCAGTATCAACAGTACAGCACCCCCCGCAAGTTCCCTTCTGCACCCCTTTCTGTTTGAACTGTCTGCAGCTTTGGGATTCCTCAGCCACTTGTAGTTGCCAGAAACTTCTTTCTCTTAGTGCAGTTAATCTCATGGTGTAAGTTACATAACAGTAGATAAAAGTGCAAGGCAGAAGCCGATAGGATTCCCGCTTCGATTGTGATAGTGCCCACTCTTAGGATAAACAGAAGGATGTCTTGATTAAATGTGTCTGTATTTACTGCATTCTGCAGAAACAAGAAAAGCCAAAGTTTGTCCTCTGTGTGACTTTTTCTGAAAACGGTGACACCATTACTGGAGATTCAAGTGGCAACATCTTGATATGGGGAAAAGGTAACAAGTGGTTATCCCTTTCCCTAAGCCAGTATTTTTGGTAATGTTATATCAAAGGTAACTTCCATACAAATTATCTCTTAATATAATTCACGAGATTGCTGTTAGATCCCAAGGTGTGTGTGTAACTTGAAACCATAAAACAAGAATGGAAGAAAACTGGTGCATAGTAAATTATCGACTGTAAATACTGAGAGTCCTCTTTCATGAGTGTCTTTACGGGGTGTGATCAAGAGCTCGCTGCTGAGTGCCATCCAATGGAAAGTGAGGCTCGTAAAAACATGACGCTGTGTCCTCACCCACCTTACTCACTGGATCTGGCACCATGCAACTGCAGGCTCTTCCCCAAAGTCAAAATGACCATGAAAGGGAAATGTTTTGAATTGATCGAGGACCTCGAGGTAGCTACGACAGCGCAAGTAAAGACACTCATGAAAGAGGACCTCCAGACCTGCTGCAGAAAGTGGCGAGAACAATGGGATAAGTGTGTTCAAAATGAGGGAGAGGATTTTGAGGGGGATTCATGGCAATGTGTCTTTTACTGTAATAAATTTTAAAAATTTAAACATCACCATATTTTTTTTTTCTGGGGTACCAGGGGTCGAACTCAGGACCTCGCACGCCAGCAGGCGCCCATGCCACTGAGCGATATCACCGGCCCTTTTTTCGTATGTGGGTACCGGGATTCGAACTCAGGACCTCACACTTGCCAGGCAGGCGCTTATGCTGCTGAGCTATCTCACCGGCCCCATCACCATATTTTTTATCACACCTCGTATGTCATTCTAAAAAGGTCTTTGAAGCCAGTATAGTATGATGGAATTAATAGCTTTTTTTTTTTTTTTTGTGGGTACCGGGGGGTCGACCTCAGGACCTCGCGCGCCAGCAGGCACCCGTGCCTCTGAGCGATATCACCAGCCCCTTTTTCGTATGTGGGATCCGGGAGTCGAACTCGGGCCCTCGCGCTTGCCGGGCAGGTGCTTAAGCTGCTGAGCCATCTCACCGGCCCGAATTAATAGCTTTATTATGAGCTCTACTAGCAAATTATAATGATGAGTAATTAATGACTATTTATGTAGCCATAAAATATTTAAGTAACTTCTTATTCTCAGATATTCTCACTTGGCAGATATTTATTGAGCTAATTGCACGTGCTAAACTCATACAAATGAGTCAGATGCAAGGCCCTCTGTCAGTGAGCAGTTTGGGGGATCCATCACGAGGAAAACCTGCTCAGTACAGGCTATCAAGTCCTGGGGCCAGGCTCCGGGGCAGCACGCGGTCCCCTGTCCTCGACCGTCTCAGACATCAGGTTGGGGTGCAGGTGGAGACAGGCTGACAGATGCAATGTCACAATACTAAGATGACTTTTATAGTATCGCGGCCACTCTTGGGTCACTTAATCCTTGGCTCAGTCCTTTGGGATAGATCATGTACTAATAACGATGGTTTGCCTGGTGCGTTTAGGTACAAATCGAATAAGCTATGCAGTTCAAGGGGCCCACGAGGGCGGCATTTTTGCACTTTGTATGTTAAGAGATGGCACGCTGGTGTCGGGAGGAGGAAAGGACCGGAAGCTCATCTCTTGGAATGGAAACTATCAAAAACTTCATAAAACCGAGGTAAGTTAGCAATCACCACTATAGAAATGTGTTCTGAACCTTAAGCTTCAATCCTAGCCGGTTTCCATGTTCGTTTGGAATCTTTGGCTTAGGGTTTTAAAAATTGGTAAGATGAAATTACATGGGGCAGCATATTTTATTAAAATCATGGAGGCAGTTTTCAACTAAAACAAAATTGTCTATAAAAAGTTTGAGGCTATAAAATTCTTCATACTTAGAATATCTTTATAATAGAACCAGTCTGAATTCGTTTCCCGGGGAAATTTTAATCGTTTCCAGGGGACCGTTACCCGCATTTTACTTTATCATTTAGATTTCCTCTCTTCTCACTAGCTTCCAGCGTGTTACTTTGTGGACGTTCTCACTTTGAATTAATTTTTATGAAGTTTGTACTTTTTGCGTGGCTCTCAGCTGAGGGCCAGCGTCTCTCTAACACTTGAGCTCCTCTACCCCCGTTACTGTGTGAGCAGCCCTGCCTCTTGGCAGGAGCCAGTTGTATTCCTCAAACTTTTGTCTGTCAGGAAAAAAAAGTGCTTTTTATAAAAACAACAGCACTGGTGCTGATTCTTTCAAGACACATAAAATGGTGGTGGTTTAAAAAGTAGAGTAGAGCTTTTGCCTAGTATGTGCAGGACTCTGAATTGTCTCTGGCATCAAAGGAGAAGAAGAAGTGTTGGGGTTTAGATGGTTCACTAACAGCTGGCTCTGGTGTCTCTCTAGTTGTATTTCTCTCTCTGCATGTGTTTGTGTTTGTGTTTTATTGAGAATTGAACCCAGAGCCTCACATGCTAAGCGAGCACTTTAGCACTGAACCACATCTGTAGCCCATTTTATTTTGAGACAGGATTTCCCTAAGTTGCCCAAGCTAACTTGAACTTACCACCTTCCTGCCTCAGCCTTCCCAGAAGCAAGTTACTTGAATAACTGAGTAAGACTCTGTCTCAAAATAAAAGACAGGCACCAAAATAAAAGCTTGATGCCACCAAGCCCAGCTGTGTGTGTGTGTGTGTGTGTGTGTACCTGTTACAAGAGCTATCATATGACATGTAAACAACTTAATTGAATACTTGAGCTAACAACTTAATGGAATCTTACATCCTTCTTTTCTGTGACTCCTTCCAATACAGATTCCCGAACAGTTCGGCCCCATACGCACAGTGGCCGAAGGCAAGGGCAGTGTCATCTTAATAGGCACAACGAGAAACTTTGTCCTGCAGGGCACCCTGTCAGGGGACTTTGCACCCATCACTCAGGTACGCTGTGGCTCGGCAGGACTGCCACACATTTCCACACTGCTTCAGGGAGGATGTCACCCGTGCCGGAAGGGGGGGTCACACTGTGGTCCGTACTGGATGACCTTGCCCAACTCCAGTGCTGCAATGGCTGCCTTGGGTTAGGCCGGGGAGGACCCACATCAAGTGGCCGTTTGTGGCCCCCGGTGTCGGCTGTGGGGTCTCAGGGAGCCCCCGTGTCGTGGTTCTTTGTAGGGTCACACGGATGAGCTCTGGGGGCTGGCCGTCCATGCCTCCAAGCCTCAGTTCCTGACCTGTGGGCATGACAAGCATGCCACCCTCTGGGACGCTGTCGGTCACCGGCCTGTTTGGGACAAAATCATAGAGGTAAACGTGCAGGTGACATTTCCAGTTCTTTTATGGTAATTCATCTGGAACATCCGCATTTATTTTCTGTGTGACATTAATAGTGACATGAAGTTGCCTCCAAGCCAACAACATCTGATTTCCTCTTAGATTCGCGTAGTTTTTGTCATTGCCATGAGTGGCCTCAGCCGGGGGACCCTGAGGTTTACTGAGGAAGTTCTCCAGCACAAGCTGGTTGTCGGGGTTCTCAAGTGTAGTCTTGAAAATGCTGGTTAGAGTTGAAGAGCCCGCCTGCCATTTACGGGCTACCTTTTGGGTGGGAATTTATAAGCAGTAAGCTTATAAACTTGCAGGCCAAACAGGAACAGGTGGTGTCCTTGTCCCGCAGGCTGAGTGCTTGCGTTTTTCTTTTGCTCTGATTTTACTGATGAAGAAGTTGAGGCTTAGGTAGGTTACATAACGAGCCACGATCACTCAGTTAGTGGGTGGCAGAGACGGTGGTGACACCTAGCTCAGTCTGGCTCCCAAACCCAGGCTCTGTCTGTGACTCACGGTGAATCAAGGGCACACTGTAGGCCGCTGGTCCCCTCGCTGACATTTAGGGCCCCTCTGAGAGCCGAACATCAGCCTTTCATCCCCCAAAGTCACTGGCGTGTTGTAGGCGCTGGGCTGGGCATCCACCCGGGACCTCTGGCCCACCAGCCCCACAGCTTTGGACAGGGTCAGATGAGTCAGGTACACAGACGAGGCCTGGGGGCAGCCCTGGGCATGGCAGCTCCTCCTCAGAATAAAGCGGTGAGCTGATGTCCTTAGGCGCCTCTGTGTGTTCAGCTTCTCTGGTAGCATCCCTGGGCCCCTCCGACGGGCTCTGCAACGGGCTCTGCACCGAGCACAGGGCCAGCAGGGGGCCGGGTGTACAGACCACAGCTTGGCCCAAGAGCAGGGGTCTGTGTGTCTTTTGCCTGATCGCTGTAGATGTGAAGGGCCATAAGACAGAAAGAGGAAAATCTCCCAGTAGGATAATGATCTCGTGTCCTTGGAATGTGACTCGTATCCAAGCGGGAAACCACCCTCTGGAGAGAAGAGAGACTTTCAGAGGGGCCGCGTAGCCCAGGGAGCAGAGTGGTGCAGGGGGTTTTGTGCGGTAGTGTTGCACCTGGCCGTCAATTTACACTTCCTTTACGATGTTTTAGGATCCAGCTCAGTCTTCTGGTTTTCATCCTTCAGGGTCTGTGGTTGCAGTCGGGACACTCACAGGGAGGTAAGTGGCCCGGCGAGGCCTGAGCCTCAGAGCTGGGACAGGAGCTTGCCGTGTGTCTCCCCAGGCACAGGTGCAGGTTGGCTGGTGGCCCATCTTCCCGCCCCGAGTGGCATGCGAAGAATTAGATCAGAACTCAACAGTGAACCTTAGACAGAGGGCCTTCCCAGTTTGCACCTGGGGAAAATGTTCGGGAAGTGTGGACCCTTTCTCCTGTGAAAGTGCCCCCTCCCCAAATCCCCCCACTGCCCATCTGCCCCCAACTTAGGGGCCCCAAGAACCCCTGCAGGGGCTGCTGGGTGGGAGGAGCCTGGTTCCAAAGCACCAAGCCCAAAGCTGCCTGTTCCAACCGCCCTTCTCGAAGGCCAGCCGGATTCAGTCAATGCCTGTTTACTGAGCACCTCCAACGCGCCAGGCCGTAAACCTGTGTTTGAACCCCAGCTTTGCCACAGGGCACTGTGTCTTTGAGCCACCCACATAAACTCTGAATTTGCCTCTTTTTCTATGACTTGTGGTCCTCTTGTCTGTGGCATGGATGATTGAAGGGGGCGATAGACACAGAGCACCTCCCGGGGCTGCCTGACAGGCGACAGCGGTGGGTAGAATTGGCCTCGCTTGGCAAGGCTTGATTGTGCCCTCATGCTGCTCGTCACAGCACAGCAGGCCCTCTTGCCCTCGGGGGGTTCATTCTAAGAGCCCTCCCAGTGGATGGCATGGACCCCACATATACGATTTTCTCCTGTACATACATACCTGGGATAAAGCCTCACTTATGAATCAGGCACAGTAAGATTGTCAGCCATAGCCAATAATAAAATAGAACAGTTCTCACAATAAATTGTAACAGAAGTTGTGTGCCTGTGGTCTCTCTCTGAAAACACTTGCCTGTGCTAGGCTCCCTTCCCTGTCCTGTGACAAGGTGAGACAACACCATGCCTGCCTGGTGAGACCCTGAGAGGCCAAGGGTGCACTTAGAATGGTGCACATGTTAAAATGTGCAAGCTGCTTATTTGGGGGATTTTCCACGTAATATTTGCAGACCAAGGTTGACCATGGGGAGCTCAAACCATGAATCAAGGAACCACTTACATGCATTTACTGTAGTTGCATTCAGATAGTTTCTGCTATTTCCCCATCCTGTCTCTCTAAAAAGTGTACCACTTGGATTCTGTGGCTGCGACCATAGAGTTTATAAAGAGTAACCGCTCCTGAGTGGTGAGCAGCAATGCCTAAGAGTCGGATTCCACGTACCCGCATCCGCACACACACACATGCGCACCCACACGCACTCCCTGCCTTTGTTCAGCTCTCCTGGAGACAGTGGAAGCCTAGAACTCAGTAGGCCCCACTCTCTGGAGGACTGGCTGATAGCCAGGCCGACAGGCAGACACCTGCCGCCTGTGCGTGTGGTGGTGACAATCCTCAGGATCCCAGACCACGTCCTAAGGGTGCACGAGGCAGCACGGGTAACCTAATTCTGTTGGTGCCTCTGCATTGTGGTCGCAGGGCTGGGTGCTCCTGGCACTGTCCCTTTCACAGGACTTGGCAAAGGCAGATTCTAGTCAGCCCAGTCTGTTTATTATGCGTGGGTCTCTGTTACACTCAGATAACACAGTAAGGGTGAACAATTGTCAAGATGCGAGAAGTCAGAGCTGAGAAGTAGCATCCCAACCCAGGAAGTTGGAGCCAGAAGGGGAGGCGAGCAGACAGGACACCACTGTGGTGGCCACGCGGGTGGCACTCGTGCCATCCAGGTCTGAAATCGCAGCATCAGGGAGCTGTGTGCCCTAAAGACGCTGGGGTGCGCTGACTGCCGCCGCCTGAGAGTTCTGTCATTCCTACACTAAACTCACTCAAAGAGAGCGCTGCACCTCAGGGCTGGGCGACAGCCAGGCTGACAGACACCTCAGGGTGCACGAGGCAGCACCGGTAACCTAATCCTGCCCTTCTGTCAGTGCCTCTGCGTCCTAGTCGCAGGGCCGGGTGCTCCTGGGGCACCTCATCAGGGACACGAGTGCATCCACATCCACCCTGGGTTGACATGAGCCTCCTCAGGAGACCTGGCCCCAACCCATTGCTACAGCAGTGACAGTCAAAGGCCGCCCCCCCCGTCACCTTCCTGCTATGCTCCCTGTCCCTCCGTCCACCTTGTTGGTTGCTCACCAGCTTTCCCAGAAGCTGCAGACTCTGCAGCCAGGAGCACAGTGCCGGGGCCTAGCCCCTCGCCAGCACCCATCCACTGCAGCCGGGCCAAGACAGCCCAGCCGTGGTATTGGTCGGCAGCCTCGTGCCCTGACTTTCTCTCCCTCGTGCAAATAACAAAACACACTCGCTGAGAAGCCACTGAGTAGTTTCGAATGGCAGGCAGGTTGCGGTTCTTTTCTGTAGGAAGCATTTGTACCAAGGAAACTTGCTTTGAATACCAGCTGGGAACAGGCTTGCTTTCTCTCTTTCTTTCTTTTTTGTACCAGGAATCGAACTCAGGACCTTGCGCTTGCCAGGCAGACACTGTGCCACTGAGCTATATCCCCGGCCCCCGGAACAGGCTTTCTTGCTAAGCACTCGCAGACCGGCCCCACCCCGAGGATGGCTCGCTTACGCTTGCAGTAGGCTCATTTCCTCTCCACCCAACGGCTCACCGCGTCTTTCTCATGTTTACAACAGGTGGTTTGTGTTTGACACGGAAACTAAAGACCTGGTCACGGTGCACACGGATGGGAACGAGCAGCTGTCTGTGATGCGCTACTCTCCAGGTTAGAAGACGTAGACTCCGTAAATTCCGACAGCGTTAGCAATTCTGTGCGGGCACCGTTAGAGCAGTAACCTCAGCTTTCCTCAGAGTGAAATTATACGTGCACGTAATTGGGGCATTTGGGGCTTGCACTAAGCCCTTGTTTATTTTTTATTTTGATACCTGATCTAAGTCGCCAAGTTGGCCGGGCTGAGCCGCAACCTTCGATCTTCCTGCCTCAGCCTCCCAGAAAGCAGAATGAGAGGGGTATGCCACTATTCCTGGTTGTCTTTTATTTACTTAAAGGGAGTCTTCTGAAGCACAAAGGCTTTAAATTTTTAATTATTAAATTAAAAATGTATTTTCGTTTTGATGAAGTCCAGTTTATCAATTTTTTCATTTATGGATCAGACCCAAAATGCTGACGTTTTCCCCATGCTTTTGTCTAGGAGGGTTGACTGAGCCCTCACATGTAGGTCTGGGATTCATCTTGAGTTAACGCTTATGCATGCTGAGAGGTAAGAGTCAGAGTGTATTTGTGCTGCAAATCGATGACCAGTTGTCCCCATGCCATGTGTTGAAAACATTGTCCATTCCCTATTGAATTGTCAACATTTTTGTCAAAGACAGATCAACTGTAAAGACGAAGGTTTACTTTCAGATACTCAGTTCTGTCCCTATCCTGTGCTAGTACTCTCTGGAATGAGTTTTGGTTTTTGTTGTTTTTGGTTTTTGTTTTTTTGTGTTTTTTTATATGTGGGTACTGGGCGTCGAACTCAGGACTTTGCACTTGCCAGGCAGGCGCTTATGCCGCTGAGCTATCTCACCGGCCCTGGAATGAGTTTTGAAATTAACTTCTGTAAACCTTCCAACTTTGTTGTTTTATTTCCCAAAATTGTTTTGGCTACTTTAGATCCTTAACGTATATAAAGCTTTATATAAGTTTTAGGACCAGCTTGTCACTTTATAATTTTAAAAAGCCTACTAGGGTCTTATACGGGTTATGTTGAATTTACAAATCACTGTGGGGAGAGTTACCACCTTGATTAAAGATGTTGCATCTTGGGGCCGGTGAGATAGCTCAGCGGCACGGGCGCCTGCTGGCTCGCGAGGTCCTGAGTTCAACCCCCGGTACCCACAAAAAAAAAAAAAAAAAAAAAAAAGATGTTGCATCTTCTAATCAATGAACATGTAGTGACACTCCATTTATTCAGATTTTCTTTAATTTTTCTCATGATCATTTTGTAGTTGTTTGTTTGTTTGTTGCAGTACTGGGGATTGAACCCAGGGCCTTTGCATTAAGTTACTTCCTCACCGATTGACTGATTGATTGATTGATTGATTGATTGAAACAAGGTCTCAGTAAGTAGCCCAGGCTAAGCTTGAACTTGTGATCCTTCTTCCTCAGCCTCCCAGAGTGCTGGGACTGCACAGGTGTGCTGCCACTCTGGCTTGTTTTATAATTTTTGATATACAAATTTTGCAATTCTTTTTAAAATTTATTGCTGAGTCATTCTTTGATGTCGAGAATGGAATTTTTTTCTGAATTTTATTTTCAGATAGCTGATTACTAGTATATACAAGTAAAATCGAATTTTGCATATGGATCATATATCCTTTAAGCTTTCTAAACTCTTATTAGTTTTAGAGGTTGTATGTGCATAATCCTTGGGATTTTCCTCATACAGGATCATGTCATCCAAAAATAAAAACAGTTTCAGTTCTTCCTTTCTAATCTGGACGCCTTTGTTATTTTTTTCTTTATTGTGTCAGCTGGTACCTCCCATAAAATGATAAACAGAAGTGGCAAGAATATATCCCTTACCTTGCTCCCAGTCTTTGGAGAAAAAACATTCGGTCTTTCGTCATTAGGATAAGGGTGCCCTTTATCATGATGAAAAAGTTCCCTTCCATTCATAACTTGTTTAGAGCAGTTAGCACAAATGAGTGTTGGAGTTTGTCAAATGCATTTTCTGCGTCTGTGATGATCATGTGTTTTTGTCCCTTTTTTTAAAAAATACGTATTGCAGTAATTTTCCAACCAACTTTACCTTCCTGTGATGAATCTTACTTGATGTTCGTATATCACCCCTTTTAGATATTGCTAGCGTCCGTTCATTAGTATCCGTGAAGGATGAAGGATTTTTGTAATCGTGCTCACGAGGGGCACTCGTCTGTACTCTTCTCATCGAGTCTTTGTCTTCATTGCGCCAGTGCTCGCTGGTCTCATAGAAATGCTGGGAACATGTTCCTTCCTCCTTAGTCTTAGAGAGGGTAAGGGATTGGCACTAGTGTTTTTGTTAAATAATTGATAGAATTCATATGAATTCAGTGGGACCATCTGGGATTTTCTTTCTGGGAAATCTTTAAATTGCTAATGCAATGTCTTGTTATAAATCTATTCAGATTTGCTATTCTTGAATCCGTTTGATAATATGGATCGATTTCATTTAAGTTGTCTATTTTGTTGGCATAACTTGCTCATAATACTTAGTTATAATGCTTGAAGTTTTTCTGAGATTGGTTGTTTCCCTCATAACTCCTCACCCAGCCGGACAACGTCGCACCCACTGGGAGCCCTCACCCCGTGGTGGGAGGAGCTTGCTCACCCCAGAACGCCTTCTGCTTTGGTTTCCGACCTGTCTTAGCCCTTTCTGCCGATTCTCACCAATACTCCCCGGTGCTCAGGTGTGTCTCACCCTCGCCTGAGTTCTTCTGAACTTCCATGAAGTGCAGGAGGGACCACCTCTAAGGTCTTCAGCTCCTGCTTATCAAGGTCTCAAGGAATGTGTGTCCCTTTCTTCTCAGTGACACTAGTGACAACCCCCAGGGACCAGAGAGCAGGCAGCAAGGGGCAAAAGAGTGATGCCGGGCCGCTGCCAGGCAGCCCCAGGATGCAGGCAGGCACCACGCTGCTGTGAGGCTGGCTGAGAGAGGAGATGACAGGACTGTGTCCTCTGAAGGAGGGGCGCTATTCAGATGGCATCAGCGAGGGCAGTGGGGCAGCCCCAGGACCAGCCCCAGGCAGAGGGCTCGGAGCCTCAGGAAGCAGCTCAGGGCCCCAGAACGGTGGGGACCCATCTTGCTCAGCACTGGGCACTCAGAACAGGTGCTCGGTAAATCTTGGTGGCACGAGCGAGTGTCCACATAACTAGCTACTGTGCAGCTGGCTCCCGTGCGGGGTAGAGTGTGGCCAGCAGCATGGCTTTTCTGGTTGCATCCAGGATTTCTCCTTGGTCGATTCCTGGCTCCTTTTTGGATTCAAATAGTGACAGACATCACACACTGAAAATAGAAAAAGTAGTAGATGCCCGGGCACAGACCGTCACTGATGTGGAATCTAAGAAGCTGCTGCTGAATTCCCGGCCGAGAGCCAGAGTCCGTCTCCTGGGGCTCCCCGCGCTGTGGGATGTGAAGACGAGGAGCCGGCTTTGACTTAGGAGGGTTTCATCTCCTCCCTCAAGCTCGGGAAAGTTCTGGGTTTCTGTGGACTGCTAGGAGAGAAGCTGGCAGTTCTTGAGCTGTTCAGGATGCAGGGCAGGGTTGGTGAGCATGGTGCACATCCCTAACCGTGCCCAACGGTTGTCCTTACCCTCAGGGGTGTGGGCAGACCTGACCCCTGGCACGGGCAAGGGAATGTGGAACAAGCCTCAGGAAAGTGAGACTGCTGCCAAAACCTTCAAGGCGGAGGTTAGGTGAGCAAATGGCCCAGGGGCTGAGGAGTTACTTCATAAAGTTAAGCCAGGTCAAAACATGAGCAGCAGCTCGAGAACTAAATCCTCCCAACTTCCTCCATTCTCTGAGCACCACAGGGAAGAGAACTAAGTCCTCCCAACTTCCTCCATTCTCTGAGCACCACAGGGAAGAGAACTAAGTCCTCCCAACTTCCTCCATTCTCTGAGCGCCACAGGGAAGTCCTGGTTTCAGCTGTTCCTTCGTCACTCGCCTTTGGTTGTAAGAGATGGCTCGGGAAGATGATTTGGAGTTACAAGAGCCTGACAGACAGCAGGTGGGGCCCAGGGGTGGGCAGAGTGGGTGCAGGGGGTGACCTTGGCACCCAGAGAATTCCTGTGGGTCATGGTTTAGATCTAACGGGTCCTGAAGCCTTGTGTGTTGGAAGGTGATCAGATTATGAGGCTTATAGCTGCCTTGGTATTGGGAGGTGGGGTCTGGTTGGACCAGTGGGTCACTGGGGGTGTGGCCCGGGAGGGTTTATCTCCCTTCCGGGCTCCTCCCTTGACTCTCTCTGCTTCCTGTGCGCCATGCTGTGAGCAGCTCTCTTCTGCATGACCCTCTGCCGTGGCATCCTGCCTTGGAGTCAGCCAACTATGGACTGAAATGTGAGCCAAAATAAACTTCTCCTTCCTTAAGTTGTGGGTGTCAGGTATTCTGTCCCAGCAATGAACAAGTGACTAAGCCACCATCTAATACCCATCTCAGTCACGTTTTATCAACTCTTTTTCACTTACGAGGTATTTTACATAAGACAGTCTTATGCTAATAAGCCACTGTTATTTTTGAAACCATAGTCAACTATGATGGTTGGCAAAATGTCAAGTGTAGTCGTGATAGTTCTCATACTCGACAGCCTTATCAGAAACCTTATAGACTGCACAACACGGAGCTTCGATTGGATTAAAATTTCGGTATTTCTTGAAGAGCATAGAAACAGGGAGAACATACTTAGGTGTGCATTAGCCCCACTGCATGTGCTTAGCCTGCTTCTTCTGGTGCCAATCACTGAAACAAGGGTACGACACGGAACGTGGGGGAAGAGGAGCCAGGTGCCATCGGTCCTGCCGCTGTGTCTGTGCTCTGTCATCTTACCCACAGGGTTGAGGTGTGGGTTTTCTGCCTTTACTGGAATGAATCAGAATCTGGTACTCATCCCTGTGTAATTTCCAGCATCAAATCCACCTCTCCCGCCTGAGTCTGAGACCTGTTAGGATTCAGTACTTGCCACCCAGCCTGCTCTGTCCCCTGCCACACGGCGTCCCCTACACACTGGACAGATGCCACAGCCTCATCTCCAAATCCCAGTACCACTGGACAGCATGAGGGGCACAGTCCTTGTCAGGGGGCCCCGGAGACCTGTCTGCCACCCACCGTTCACCTGTCGCTCTAAGCCCTGGTGATGGCATACAGCTCATGTCCTTCCTCTGCTGCTCGCCCGGCAGTGCCGCTCAGACAGGCTGCAGTGCCTGTTCCCTCCTGCAGCGCTCTGTGGTGACAAGACTATGGGACAGTCCCCAGCCTGGGGAGGGCGGAGTCAGCAGAAAACATCTCCCGGGTACCAGCTCCTGCAAGCACCTGATGCCTGCTCCCCAGCCAAACATGCGCTTGTTTCTGGGGAGTCGGTCTAGGGCTGTTGTGACCTCCAGGTGCTGGGGAATGAGGCTCCAAGGGTCTGCAGCGCAGGGGGCCATGGTGGGAAGAGACAGTGCCCTGCATGGCCGGAGAAGTTGGTGTACTGACTGCCCTCGTTGGCTCGTATTTATTAGGCAGACGGTCAGCTTTGTATAGAGCTTGACTTAGGTGGGGCCACGTACTGATGAACCCACGTTATTGGAAATGCCATTAGGCGGGAGCTGTGTCTGATACCCCAGCCTGCGGAGCGTCCTCCCTCAGCGGTGCAGCACGCCGGAGGGGCTGCTTGTTCCCTGCGTGGTCCCTGAACTGGCTGGGACCTTGGAGAGGACAGACCGTGTCTGGTTAGCCCTGGAAAAGGTCAAAATTCAGATTCCCCAGCTGGTTTCTACTGGATCTATATTGCTTTGCACCGTCATAACAAAAGAATCATTCAGTCCAAGGCTTGTGAGTTGAGCACTTTCTGAAACCCCATTTCCTGATGGCCCAGCCTCGATGTTTCCCACGGGATTTCTTCTGCAGAAGATTCAGGAACGAGCCAGGGGAGGGGACATCACAGGAGCATTGGTAGTGCCAGTGACCGTGAGGTACTTTACAAGCGCTTCCATGTGAATTCCTTTGCCAGGTGCAGTGTTTTGAGGACTGATGTCTAGTGTCATTCCCTAGACACCAGGCTTGGGGGAGCCCTGCCGCCCCTTCCCTCCCGGCCTCTGCATGGCTCTAGGCCACCACCCCATGGTGCTTCCTATGCACTTCCCTCTGCCCCTGCTCAGGAGGGGAGGGACTGGCATTTTCCAGACTGGGGCTCCAGCCCATTTGCCAGCCACATGGCTGGCTCTACTCTGGTCACAGTGAGCTCCTTCTTTGTTTGGCGTTCCTGGGACCAGCCCCGGGTGGAGAGGACATCCAGAGAAGGCCCTTGGGAAGAGACTGAAAAGCCGGCCAGGCAAGGAACTCCGCCCTGCAGCGCTAGGATGGGGAGACAGGGAACAGTTCTGTCAGAGTGTATGGAATTGTATTTTTAAAGTTCACAGAAAGATTCTATAAATTGTTACCAGACTTTATATCCTATTGGATGTGTTTTTTTTCAGAATTGGTATAGGACTCAGTGGAAAGCAGATTTTTCCCTTCGAAATAATTCAACAATCTGGCAATTTTGTCTAGATCTGTGGTGGCAGCTAGCAGTGTCTGTTGTAATAAATAAAATGTTTTCCATTAACATTGAAAATGTAATTTGTCTTCTTTCCACAGATGGGAATTTCTTAGCCATCGGCTCTCACGACAACTGTATCTACATATATGGAGTTGGCGACAACGGGAGGAAATACACACGCGTGGGCAAGTGCTCGGTGAGTCACAACACATGTGTGGACGCATCCATGTGGCATGCGTGCCAGCGCAGAGGCTCAGGCGACTCTTTCCCCACAGGGCCACTCCAGCTTCATCAGCCATCTGGACTGGTCCGTAGACTCGCAGTTCCTTGTGTCCAATTCCGGAGACTACGAGATCCTCTACTGTGAGTACAGCCAGGCGTCCCCGTGTGCCAGCCATGCGACATGGGCCTCTGTAGGACTCGGGCGCGCGGTGTCATCTCTGGCCTCGGTTTCCTCCTCAGTAAGATAGAGGAGCTGGCAGCGCAGCCTCCGGGTCTTCCTGTCACTGAGATACCATTTAGGCCCTTGGAGGAGAGGATTCAGTGCCTGCACAGAGGAAGAGGGGAGGCTGCGGTGACAGACACGGGACAGGAGCAGGGCCTGAGGCCATCACAGCGAGAGTGGCCTGCGTGGACAGCAGCCCCTCCTCAGCCTCCTCGCCCAGCCTCCCCTGGCCGTCTGTGCCCAGGCGGAATCTGGGGACAGAGAGGGTGATAGTGGCGGCACTTCCTGGGCACATAGTACATGCCAGGCACTGATTCCTCAGCACTTGCCAAGCACCTGCCCCATGCCTGGCTCTGGGCTAAGCAGAAGGGGTCATGAGCATGAGAAAGGCCTGGTCTCCACCCCACCGGAAGTCCGTAGAGAATGTGGTGTTGTTTACCTGCACTGTCTCATGATCCCTGCACTTCCTGGTTCCTCTCCCCTCCACAGATAAGGAAATTGGGCTCTGATACCAGGCCCTGGCAGAGACCCAGTGCGGGAGGAAGTCATTCTTCCTCGGGTGCGTGGCCCACTTGCTGAGGACCCAGCCAGACGGGAAGGGAAGCAGGGCCCCCTTGTGGTGGCCACCCAGTGTATCTCTCCTTCCTGTCCGGGCCCTGCTGGCGGCTCAGGAGTGGGGGATGGTTTTAGGGGTGGTCAGTGGGGCAGACTCTGCTTAGGCACGGCTTCCTGCGCCATTTGTGAGAACTCCTGGGGGCTTTGGGCACTGGATGGGACTGGTTTCCATACACTGCTGTGCCCTGCTTAGGGCTGAGGGGCTGGGTGGGGACAGCCCAACCACAGAGGCAGGGCAAGGTTCCAGGCCCCCCGTGAGGAGGTCAAGCAGAGAACCCTGAGGACCAGGGCCAGCCGCAGACAGAAGCCATTCTGTGGATTCCAGACTCGGGAGATGGGAAGAGAACGAAGAAGTGACCTCTGCTAAGGCCCGGATGCGGGCTCAGTTATAGGGCCAGTCGACAGCCATGCAGCGGTTCCTACGGGGTCCCTCTCCTGCCCCTCCGAGGACTCAGGCCTGCCCCGGGGAGCGCCGGGGGCCTGGGCTTGGATGTCACCAGGCTGTTCACTCTTTCCAGGGATTCCCTCGGCGTGCAAGCAAGTTGTGAGTGTGGAAGCCACGAGAGACATCGAATGGGCCACCTACACCTGCACTTTGGGATTCCACGTCTTTGGTAAGTTTCCTGCAGATTGCTTTACTCCGGGAATGAGAACAAAAGACACATCTACTTTCGGGATCGTTCCCTCATAGTTAGACAGCCTCACCGCCTCCAGGCTTGTCAAAGTGCCTGCTTCTGCAAACCCACAGGACTTCCTCCTGCAGCGTCCTGGCCTGTGCCGGCAGACGAGGACCAAAGAGGTGGCGTTCAGCCTTCCTCGCGGTACTAGATGGGCTCGGAGAGAATGCTCCGCAGTCTCGTCAGGTCGTGCCAGGCGCACCTCGATGAGTTGTTGTACTTATCATGTGATAGGGTTACTGTATGTTTCGGTCCTTAAACTAAATATGCCACTCCTTCAGAGTGTAGTTTAGGAACGTACTCCTCCGTTACGGCACAATCACAAGATTCACTCACAGGAAGACAAGAATCAGAGACAAATGAGTTTTTTTATTAAAAGAAGCCGGCCTGGACCGCAGAAGCCCAGTCTGCTGACCCCGAGCCTTTGCGTCACACTCTTTAAATACACATTCAAGTCCTTGGATGCCATAGAAACTGTATTTACTACATCATTTCTTTGGAATTTCACAAGGTCCTTCTCATTTTTCTTTATGGTTTTATGACTGTAAGACTGTGATAAAACCATTTGTTTGTGATGACACCATTTTTTCTTTTTTTAGTTTTATGACTACAGAAAAGGGAGTGGGACTAAAATTTATCTAACGGTTTTACCTGTTGGTTAAATTTAGAGGCTAAAAAAACAAAATGGAGATACTCTTGCCCTAATACCTCGATGACTTAAAATAAGTTACCACAGTTTAGTAGAATACAAGGAAAGGCATTATCTGTAATCTTTTTATGAATGACCACAGGTCACAGCTTGGTAAGAATTTACCAATCTCCTTGGCGCAGGAGTTCGATGCTTTTCTGGTGTTAAATGCTAAGAGCCCCTAGGTTTTCTCCGGTGCCACCACGGGGAGTTGATGTGCACGCAGTTCTCGTATGCACAGTGACTGGGACCAGAAGGTTTCCCAGAGCCACGGTCAGGAGAGGGTGTCCCCCTCTGCCCCCAGCTTGACCCAGGCCCAGCCAGCGGGTGGCAGCCTCAGGCACACCTGCCAGGGAAGCAGCAGCCCCTGAGTTAGGCCAAGAAACACACAAAGCACGCACAGATCTAGGGCTCCAAAAGAGGTGGGCAGCCCAAAAAGCCCGTCCTTGTGACCCCACCAGTAAACCAGGGCTATGCATCATGGCAGGGTTTCCTAAAAACGCACAGAATGAGCTAAATCTGGAAGCAGAGGAAGATCCAGAGCTGAGACTGGGCACTCGTTTGTCCCTCGTTCCAAAGCCCGGATGCAGGGCGGTTTCGTTTTCTGCGTAGCCTGGTGGCCAGCTCCTGCGCCCGCGGCGTGGCCCGCGTCTCCGGCTCTCCAGTGCTGTTTGTGGTCTGTTTCAGGAGTGTGGCCGGAAGGCTCAGATGGAACCGACATCAACGCTGTCTGTCGGGCCCATGAGAAAAAGCTCCTGTCGACTGGCGATGACTTCGGCAAAGTGCACCTCTTCTCTTATCCCTGCTCCCAGTTTAGGGTACAGGACTTGTCTTCCCGCTAACCTTATCCCTTATGGGGAGTGCACAAATGGATACTGAATAGCAATGGGCCACGAGTGGGTGCCACCAGCCACTAGTGTAGCTAGCACCCTGCTAACCTGCAGCCCTGGTCACTTCTGGGGCTCCCCCATTCCCTCGGAGAACCCCAACCCTGGCACAGCCTACAGAGCCCTGCAGATGTGGTGCGTGAACCTCTGTGGCCTCCCCACCCCATGGCTTCCTCTCCCGCAGCCCCACTGAGCTGGGCCACCCCGTGCCCTGCACACCTCCGGTCCTCCTTGAACCTGAGCCTCCAGAGGGGAGACCCCACCTCAGCCCCCAGCAGCTCCTTGGTCCCACCCTTACTGATTCCCCCTCACAAGACATTGGGGGACCCCTGGGATCTGCTGCCCTCCTGTGTCCTGCACAGCCAAGAGCTGCTGAGCAAGGAGACTGAGTCGCGTTTCGCTTTGCAGTAAGCTTTCCTCCCTGTCCTCCTTCCCAGGCGCCAAGCCACATCTACGGCGGGCACAGCAGCCACGTCACCAACGTCGACTTCCTGTGTGAAGACAGCCACCTCATCTCCACGGGCGGGAAGGACACGAGCATCATGCAGTGGCGGGTCATTTAGCCCCACATGAGCTGGGAGCAGGTCGTGCCCGAGAAGACAGATTTGCGTTCCGCTTGGTCACTGTGATTTCTGTTTTGACTAAAATTTCTTACAAACCTCAGGAAAACTATCCCTCTACCGGTTACCTTAGCTTAGGGAGTCAGTGAGTGTCACACCGGATAAGCAGCTGCATTTCCGCTTCCGTCGTACAATAGATGAAGCAGCGTATGTGGGGTAGAGCAGGTCCCCGGGTTCACGTGACAGTGGCATTGACAGAAGGGCCTGGTGTATCCTTAGCAACTTTTCTATGAACTCTTCAAAAATGGTCACAGAATGCCTTTTAAAATGCTGTATATAGTCTTCACTGTTCCACCATCTAGCTTGCTAAGTCAGATATTTATGATGAACATGAGGTACTGAACCATGATCACTGCTGACTGATGGTCCTGTAAGGATGAATCATTCGAGAAGAGCGTGGGTAACTGACTCACACAGCTGAGTCAGGAATGCAAATGTGAGACTTTCTTCGGTTACATTTTCTGGGATTTCATGGAACTCTCCCTCCGGGAGGCTGGCAGGCCAGGGTCACATCCTTCCTGTGTAAGCAGAAGAGTCTGACCATTGCAGCAGGTGTACAGGCACTTCCGTTTCCAGTCACACTGCCCTGCCGCCCCAGACACAGCCACCTGTCCCGCTCACGCTGATGAATGGCAAGACATTTAGCCACCTTCCTCTGTATATTAATGGCATGACATGGTATTGTACTTGTGTAGGGTGTTAGCAACTCATAATAAATACCTAAGGCCAGGCTTTACTGTTTTACGCTACGGGCATTGTACATTTGTATTTTACGACCAAGTAGACCACTTCGGGAAGAAACCTCTTCAGTGTACCTGCGGAGGGGAGAGGCCTCTAACGGCTCCAGGTACGAAGGGCAGCTTCTCTTCCGGTCTTTTGTGCGCAGATGGCTCGGGACGGTGTGAAATAAGACTGTGTTCTGATGGGTAGGACGTAGGTGGCGTACACTTGTCAAGAAAGCCTTATCCATTGTGTGACAGATTGAAATTTATTGTTTACATTGGGGAATGTATCTCGGATTTTTAATAGAAGAGTAATAAACAGACTTAAGAACAAATATTAGGATTTTTACTCATTCTAAGCAGGTGGGTGAATTCAGTTATCTGAACTCTACAGCACTGGTTGGTTAGAGTGGCTGACTGTGTGCGACGCTTGGAGACGCTTTTCGTGACATCTCGAGCCTGCTGGGGAGTGCAGGGCACCAGCGGGCAGTGTGTATCACAGATGACTCTGTTCCTGTGTTATATTCTACGATGAAGTAAAATTTGAAAAGTGGATTTCTTACTGACCTATATTCCTGAAAGCATATAAATTAAAATATTTAAAATTAGGTATGATTCACACGATATTCTGTTTCATAGTCGCATTTTTTCTCACCTGGTTCATCTTGCTATGGTGTGGGTACATTCTTCAAACGAGATCACGCTAAAGAAGTCAGGCCAGGGCCGGTGAGATGGCTCAGCGGTGTACGCACCTGCCCGGCAAGCGCGAGGGCCCGAGTTCGACTCCCGGAACCCACATACGAAAAAGGGGCCGGTGATACCGCTCAGCGGCACGGGCGCCTGCTGGCGCGCGAGGTCCTGAGGTCGACCCCCGGTACCCACAAAAAAAAAAAAAAGTCAGGCCAGTTACCATACCCAGCTGTTAGTCTCCTTGGTTACGTAAGTACTGGCAAAAGCAATCATTTTAAATTAGCAACTGAAGAAACAATTAGATATCAGGAAAGGGAAAGGGATCCATTATTGACTTGTAAGTCAAAAAGACAGATCAATCTGTAGATCTAATAGTTTATATATTTGCTACTATAAAATAGTTTATATATTACATATTTATATATATTTATATATATTTATATATAAATTTATATTTATATATAATTTTATATTTATATATAAATTTATATTTATATATTTTATATTTATATAAATTATTTAAATTGTATATATATAAATTTTATATATATTATATATAAACACTAATAGTTTATATATTTGCTAGTATGTATGCTATTTTATATTTTATCAATCATGAAGATAGTTGTCTTAGTCACTTTCCTCATGGCTGAAACACCATACCCTACACCCCCAAAGTAAAGGGGGAAAGGTTTATTTTGACTCATGTTTACAGCCCGTAGTCGGCGGGCTCCAAGGCAGGGCAGCTGGCTCGGGCATGGGGAGGAGAGCTGCTCACGGCATGGTGGACAGGAAGCAGAGTGAAAAGGGAAGGGCCGGGCGGGGAGGTGGACCCTTCCTCACCACGCCCACATGACAAGCCTCTTCCGCCCATACCCCACGTCCTAACAGCAAGTCAGCTGTAAGCCCCATGGTCCAGTCACCTTCGAAAGCCCCACCTATGAGCTCATGAGGCTCTGGGGGCACAGCTAGGTATAAACCATAACAATGGCTATTATAGTTTTACATCTATTAAATATAGGCAATTATGAAGATAGTGCTATTGTTTAATGGTCCTGTAGTAACCTTGCAAATACTGATTATTTACTTGCTCACTCATTAACATAGTGAGCAGGGCTTGCTCACCACCTCAGGCAAACAAGACCAAGGGAGGACTTTGGGGAAAGGGACAGCTGCTGGCCCGTGTGGCCAGTTCCCTTCCAGCAGGCTGTGGCCACATCCGTCTGGCTTCCCTGGAACACGTAGGACGAGGAAGGTAAAGAGCACTGTTTATTGGTAGCTACAACAGGTAAGTTAGCAAAAGACAATTTGCCATTGGAAAAAAATCCTCAGGGGCTCTTTAAATTTAACCACGTTAAAGTTTGAGTTCACGGCCATCCTGCTGTGGTCAAGCCGAGCACAGAAGAAACACTGGATTTCCTCAGACCCAGTGTGGATCCCCGGCCTGTTTCCAAGCTTGCATAGGAGCACACACGCCGCCGGCCCCGTCTGCTTCCTGACTGCAGCTCACAGTGTGTTAAAATCGCCGTCTCCAGGACTCCTGCACCAAACCATTCGCAGAGACGCGCGTTTCCTTCCCTCGTGGATTCACACACACGGTGAGGAGTCTTCCTGGTGCCCAGCACTCTCCTGGCCACAGTGGGGGCCACACGGGTCCCCGAAACTGTCTCTTCCTGAAGCAGCTGGGGTGCCCTGTTTCTCCAGCAGGGAAGAAGCAACCAGGACTCGAGGCAGCCGGAAGGAGGTCACCTGGCTATGGTGGAGCCGGTGGGCAGGCAGGGTGGAGGACGTTGCTGCTGAGGATGAGCCTCCAGGGAGGGCTCTGCTTGTGGTGGCCACTCTGGGCCCTTTGGGGCTGGGCCTTTTGCCAGCCTGCTGCAGCCCGGGAAGTCAGCCTGGAGGGAGCTGCCACCAGATTGGGGCCAGGAACCATCTTCATTTATGCTGCTGGTGTTTGGGGGATTGTGGCAGCTCACTATCTCCCCGGGGAGCAGAGAAGCTGCGGCCCCCAGGAGGAAATGACTTCCCAAAGACACTGGTTCCAAACTCATCTTAACAAATTGGTGCTCAGCGCCTGGCTGTGGGCAGAAGCAGACCAGCCCTTTCCAGGCGGCTCATCTGGTGGCCGGCAGGACACAGATGCAGTCAGGGCAGTCGCCCTGTCACCTGTGAAATGGCAGCCGTGCTAAGGGCCGTGCAGGGAATGAGCACGGAACAGGAAGACAGGAGTGAGTCTGGGAGCCCCAAGGTGCAGAGAGAGAAGGAGTGACCCGGGCAGAGTGGGGAGGGACCCCGCGGGCTGAGGCCAACACTGGCATAGCCTTTGAGGGGGGCACAAGGCTGCACAGGGCAGGAGCAGCCCGGCGAGGCCTGGCAGGGCATGGAGCAGACTTTCCCCTGAACCCTCGGACCAAAGGGGCGCCCCAGCACTGGTGCAGGGAGGCGATGGGTTGGTATTTTGGAAGGTCTTCAGGGCCAAGGAGCATGGAGTGAGCTGTTACCATGATGGCGGGGGGTGACATGGAGTGTGCACGAGAGAGGCCCAGGGAGGAGGTGGTGGAGGCGTCATCAGAAAGGTTTCAAGGTGGCATCAGAGGGCCCTGGCAGCAGATGGGATTGGGCAGGGGAGCCTGATGCTCTCCAGTCAGATGGCACTGCCCTGGACTGAGAGAGCTCTGCAGGTGGCCAGGAGGGCATGAGGCGGCCCCGACAGGCTGGGGGAGGGGCAGTGCAGCTGGCACCCAGGGCCGATGCAGCTGGCACCTGCTGGAGGCTCGTCGGGAGGCTGACAAAGGCCAGGTGTGTTTAGGATGGTGTTGCCAGAACACTGGGATCGTGTCATATGATGACGAATGAAACTGCAGAGGGAAGATGTCTGGCACAAACATTGATCGAAAACATGCAAAGGTAAGGAAGTAGAGCTCCTGATAGCTGGGAGGGTCCTGAGCAGGAAGCCCAGGGAGGCTCTTTGTCTAGGAGTTTTATGGGATTTAGGAGGGAGCTTGGGCCCTTGAGTAAGCCATATAACCTCTACCCTATTTTGGGGACCACATACTTTTAGGGTCCAATCTGTGTAGCATTCCCACAGTGTCTGGGCAGGGCCCATGCACCCTTGAGCCAATGGCCCGTCTGATCACGCTCTGGAGAGGTCCCCAACAGCCGCCAGACACCAGCAGATGTGCTTATAGGATCCCTATAACTCCGTAACGCTCCATTCTGGGCTTCCCAACTCCATTTTGGGGCTGCTGTCCTTAATACCTAATAAAATCCTAACTCCTGTTTCACTAATTCCTGTTACAATGGCAGGGTGTTGGCCAGAGCAGGTGAGGAACAGAGGGACCCCCAGCCAGAGGACCCCAGAATTCAAGGGCAGGTGCAGAGAAGGTCCGGGTCCAGAGGACAGGCTGGCCATGCGGCATCTGGTGGCCCCACTGCGGGCCCTGTGTTTGGCGAGTGGCTTTCCACAGAGCCAGGCGGAGCAGGGCTGGGCAGGAGGGCCGGGTGGGGAAGGGCTTGGCCAAGGGGAAGGGGGTTCACAAGGCTGAGGGTCTGTGGGTCTGCTGGGAACCCAGTGGGGGACCCGTGAGGACGATGAGGGGAGCTTCCAGTGCTGATAGGAGCTGGGGAAAGGGGAAGTTTGGTGAATTCTCACCCAGCACTCGTGGACCTTACGTCTGTGGTCCCCATTGTTCACGGTGCAGCTTGGCCCTGGTGGTAGGAGGGGCAGCCTGGCACAGGGGTACTCGGGCGGGGTACTCTGGAAAGGTCACACATTCCATCCCTTAGCCCTTCCTTCTGTGACCTGCAATCAGGCTGGCCACAAAAACAGCTTACGACAACACTCACGGAAGAAATGACTTATGAGACCCTCAGGCCTCTCGCAGGGCCCTATCCAGGACACAGCTGGGAAGGCAGCTGTTTGGTGAATACAAACCCCAAACATGCACTTTTACAAGGTGGAGGCTGATTCTGGGCCCATTCTTCCTGCAGATTTTCTCTTCCTGCAACTTCACAGAAAATGTCAAACGTCACACAAACAGAGACTCCCACCACATTTAGAAAATCTTACTTTCTCGTCTCCCTAGCTTTTGGGGTGGACTGGCGTATTTTAAAATCATTTCCAAGCTGCCATGTCATTTCACCTGTGCATACGTCAGTCTGCCACTCTGGAGGACACTATGTAACCGCTGTGATGGCATCGCTGTTGACAGATGTCACAGTGATCTCAGTCTCAGGTTGTCACAAAGTGCCCTTCATCCCTCAGCCTGAGGCTGAGGCAGGTGCTGTACTCATCAAGGTGCTGTATTCATCAATCACCTGGCCTACCTGCCTGCCAGGAAAATTTGGGGTGCGGCCTCAGTTCTGAACCCTTCTCCAGATCCTACTTCTAACCCTGACCCTGACCTTTCTGTTGGCTGCCCATGGTGCCCCAGCCCCTCCCAGGGGTAAACACTCAGCCCTGTCCTGAAACCTGGGCTCCTACCAGCCCCCCTCCTGGGTCCCCCCACTGCCCTAGGTCACCATAGGGACCTGCCTTCCTGGGTCACCCAGCTGGCAGGCACACAGTAGCGGCTCGGAAGCCTGCACCCTCTTGAAGGAGGAGCCCCGCTAAGGCCAGCTCTCCCTAACAGGAATTCCGGCGCCCTCCGGCTACAGTGAAGGTGGTCCAACACCTCCTCCATACATTTCAGCAAAGACGGGCCATGCCACCCCGGTCACCCCACCCTGGAGCCAGGGAGCTGGGGCGGAGGTGTGACATACGTACCTGCCCTCTGTCAGGAGGCGGAGGGCAGGGTGAGAGCCAGGAGCTGTGAACACAGCTCTTGTGTGAGCTCACACTGGGAACGGGTTATTTAAGCTTAGAACAAATGTAGGTGCTTTAGTGTTCACAAGATCATGCTCTACAGGTAGTCATCAAACCTAGATTGGGTCCCACTGACAACTTCCTTCTTTCCATCCCGGACACCCCTCGCTGCTGGTTACACATGCGCCCCCTCGTGGTAGAAAGCAGAGCACATCCTCCTCTCCAATTTACCAAATCTGGTTCTGCCCACAGCAGTTGTGTGGAGAGGGAAAGCGTGGCCTCCATTCTCTATGTGGGACATGTGTTTCCCCCGGGTCTGCTCAAAGAGCTTCCATGGCGTTCCGACGTTGCTGATGGCCTCTCATCTGCAGTCCCCTGGACCCGGGAGCTGCTTTCTCCTGCTGCAGCCCCCAAGCACAGGGAGGCAGCTACCAGCCCGTCTCACCGCCCCTCCAGGTGGCCCCGTCGGGCAGGATCTGAGATGGACACCCTGGATGTCTTGCTTGGTGACTCACATTCGGTCCAAAGAAACATTTGTGCCTCCTACACCCTATGCCAGCTGGCGGCGGTCCCTTCAGCCTTCTCTGGGTGTCTCTTGCCACTGGTCCACTAATTCTAGAGGGCCCAGGTCAAGCTCTCCAGGGTGCCTGAGAGGAAGGGGTTGGAATCGATGACCCAACTTCCCCCAAAGACCCCCTTCTTGCAATAATCTTTAAAATGTCCAACATTTAAATGTTCTCTGTTGTGACCACTGCATGGCCTGGCAGTGCTTTGCCAAGCCACATCCATTGGACCTTTATCCACAGCTAAATGAGGGCCTGCTCACACACACAGTACTGCCATGAATACTTTTGTATGGGATTCTGGGATCTCTACCTAGGAGTGGGACCAGCAATTTTCTAAGGTGGGCAGGAGACATTGCTAAATTTCTCTCTCCAGCCATGGTACCAGCAGCGCAGGCCAGTGCCCAGGGTCCCACTTCCCCACCACGTTTGAAATTGCCATTTCCTCTACATGACAGCCTTTAGAGGCAGGGTTGGCTGTGCCCTTTTGATAATGCAGAGAGATCGAGAAACTTGCTCAAGATCACCGGTCAGTTGGTAGCAGAGCATTGGTTCCTCACCATTGTATAAACTCAGGCATAAATCCCCAATCTCACAAGCCATGTTCTGCACCAGCATTCCCAGGCTGGCTCTAGAGAGCACCATTTAGTTCAGAAAGAGCTGCATACTCCATATAGTACACAACATTATGGTTTATATCTAGATGTCTCCCAAGAGCCTCGAGTGCTCACAGGCAGGGCTATTGGAAGGTGACGGAGTCATGGGCATTCAGAGCTGACTTGCTGTTAACTCCTGGGGTCTGGCTGGAAGAGGCATCACCGTGGGCTTGACCAGGAAGGGTTTATCTCTCTTCCCTGCTCCGCCTTTCCTTCTGCTTCCTGTTGGCCAGGACGTGATCAGCTTTTCCTCTGCCATGTTGTTTTGTCTTTGGAGCCAGCTGCCCGTGAAATGTGAACCAAAATAAACCTGTCCTCTAGGTTGCAGGTGCTGGATATTGTGTCCCAGAGACAAGAAAAGTGACCAAGACGCAGAGTAGATAAAGATTTGAGAGCAACTTACCTAGCAAACCTAGAGCACAGAACAGTTTGGCTCCCAAGGCTCTGAGCCTTGGCCCAGGGATCAGTTTCCATACATACCATCTTAGGAAGTGCTATAGAAGGTTGGCCATAAAGAGGCTTAATATAAAAAGAAGTGAAAAGGAACTCAGAGGCCCAACGATTCTCTATTCCCTTCTTCACTTGGTGTCTGCCGGGTATGGTGGGGGTGAATCCACTCCGCCAGTGTTCCCATCAACTCCTGAAACCCTGCCCCGTGTTTCTCATCAATCTATCAACTCGGTTAGCTGGAGCCCCGGGTCCAGTGATGAACCCTCAGAGGCCATGGGAGAAGCCCCTAGAAAAGGGAGGACCTGAAACCTCTGGTTGAGTTCCTCGTATTAGGCAGGTTGTCATGGCAATGGGGGGGGAGAATGAGGAACACTGAAAAAGAATTTGGCTGTCACATTTCAGCTTATATCATTTGGGGTCAATTTCTCCTTTCCAAACCCAAACTAGGAGATGGCTGGTCTCCCTGCTCTGTGACAGTTCTAAGATTCTGATAGCCACATGGCTTCTCCATCTTTGAGGTCCACTCAGGGTCCACAGAGCACAGCTCCTGGAAAAAAGAGCAGCCGAGCTCACCAGGCCCCACACACCCCTCAGCTACTACCGACGCCCAGCGTCTGCACGGTGCATTGAAAGCATCCTCGCAAACTCTGGTGCTGCAGAAGAGACTTTGCCCTTGTTCTGACAAGTTCACACCTGCCCATCTTCCTCCCCGGGCACAGGCAGCTCCAGGTCTCAGATGCCAGCCCAAAGCAGGGGCGGAGAGGACCCAGGTGCTCAGAGTCCAGCCAAGCAGCCCCTGCACTCTTTATCTCCCCCAGGATATTTTGGACAGCTGTCTTCTGGCAAAGGTGTTTATTGGAATTGTTTACAAAGGTTTATTTTGGCTCACGGCTCAGTTCATCGTCAATTGGCTCCTAAGCAGGACAGTGTGGCAGAGGGGCACAATGGAGGACAGCGGCTCACAGCATGAAGAACCAGAAGCTGACAAAACCAAGTGAGGGGCTGGGGAGGGAGATGAACCCTTCCAAGCAAGGCCCTCAGTGACCCCCCTCTTCCAACCAGACCCCATCTCTTAACAGCAAGTCAGCCTTATGCCCCATAATCCGATCACCTTCCAAAGCCCCACCTGTGAGTGCATGAGGCGTGTCGGGGACATCCAGGAATCAACCAGAACACTCCATCTCCACATGCACCAAACCAGATTTCTCCCCTAAACCCTGTACTCCACCCTCCCAATTGCCCAAGCCAGGAGTGTGGCATTCCTCCGCCCCCACCCGAATCTGCAAGCTGCCAGTAATAGTGACAGCTCCATGGCATCCTTGAGAGATGCCCAACCCTGTGCCTGCCAGGCACCCGAGCAGGCTACACTCACAGACTCCTGACCTCCCTCAACAATCTTACAAGGCAGCTCATTATCACGATCGCCTGCTCTTTACACAGAGAGGCTACTCAACTTGCTGAGGTCACACAGCAAAGAAGTGGGGTTTTTAACCCATGTCGTCAGCTTGCAGAGCTCTCTCACACTCAACTGCAGCAGCACTCTGCCCCTCCAAGATGCAAGGGCTCTGGCCACAGGGAGCCACGCCGATGTCCACGCTGCTTCTGCCCCGCCCTTCCTGCGGGCAGTGTGGGTGAGCTTTCCGCATGACCACCTGACCGCATCACATTCCCGGTGAAACACCTTGGTGGCTCTCAGGACAGTGCTCCTCCACATGAGTCACAGACCATTCCATGGGCTCTGGGTCCTTCTCCAGAACCTCCTTTCTCTGCTTCCACCCCTGAGCTTCTCTCTGTTCCCCACACCACAGCACACGCTGTCACTAGCCCCTTTTTTACACGCTGCTATTGCTCCTGGCTGGCCAACCATCATAACATTTGTAACTCAGCTTAAAAGTCACTGCCTCCGGGAAGCCTTCCCTGGGTGCCAAGTCTGGTTTCTGGTCCTTCCTATGTGTCCCCAGTGCCAATGAGCTCCCCTTATCCAGTTGACTTGCCCATAGCAAGGTGCAAGCTCTGCCCCTTGGCCGGTCCGCTGCCCCAGCACCTAGCTCAGTGCCCACCACCCACAGGTTAACTGCAAGTGACCACTGAACGCAGGAATGAGTGGCGGGGTCAGCATTTGGACTTGCGCTGCCTTCTGCCCCTTACCCTGACACTCTCCTGCCTCCAGTGTCATCTATGGCGAAGGAGGTGGCAACGAACAGCTCCGTGTACTGGGCTTTTGTTTTAGTTCAATTTGTTTCTCCCAGGCAAATACTGAGAAGTGAAATTACTGAGTTATTGGGCAAGAACATCTTGATGTCTCCTGATACATTTTGCAAAAATGAATTCCAAAATTATGACAGCAATTGGTAGGCTTTTTCATTTTTAGCAAACGATTCCTCTTTTCCTTTTTAAGTGTCTTCCTGGCGGAAGCCACACAAAGTTATTTTTACCTAAAGACTGTAAACCTTTCGTTCTCAAAGGAGAAAGCCGGGCATGTGCCAGGAAGCCGTCCACCTGCCTTGAGGCCCCCTCGGCCCCTGCACCCTCGCTGGTTCTAGGTCATTCGGAAGAAGCAAGTCTAAATTATGTTCCAAATTAAGCAGCAGTTTTGTGAAAGAAGCCACACACACACACACACACACACACACACGTGCATGCACACATCTGTCTCCACTTGAGAGTTTAATTATGAACATCTTTAAAATTCTAAGGAACTAGAAGTCATCAGGGCAAAACCAATAACCTCTGGCAGGAGAAAATTAGGTGAAGGTCAGAGCAGGAGTTGGCTTGGGGGCTAGAGGGTCACCCAGTTTCAGACTTTGCTTCCATACGGGAATGGTTAGCTTTGGGTGTCGACTAGCGGCGCCCCGGTAGCTGATGAAACAGGACTCCCCGTGTGTCTGTTAGGGGCTGCTGGAGCCCTCGGGGGAGACGGCTACCTGATCAAGACCCTGTCTCAAAATAAAAAAATTTAAAAAGGTGATGGGGATATAGCTCCCCAAAGGGGGGAGAGGGGGAGTAGAAGAGGAAGAGGAAGCAGAGAAGAAAGAGGAACAGGAGGAGGAAGAGGGGCAGAGCGGGAGGAGGAGGAGGAGGCACGAAGAGGGAGGTCAAATGCACTCTCAGCGCTTGAGCTGGGGCGTCCCTCTTCTGCCCTTGGGCACTGCGGCTCCACGTTCCATGCTCCGGGCCCTTGGACTCAGACTGGGCCTCAGGCCTTCAGCACCCCTGACCCTCAGGCCTTCGGGTGTGGGCTGCAGCCTCAGCCCTGCTCCCTGGGCCTGCAGCTCCCAGACAGCTGCGCCACCACGGCTCCGCAGCTCATAATCGCTGCACTAACCTCGCGTGAGAAACCTCTTCCTCTAAGCTATCTGTAGGCTGGAGAGCCTTGTAACACGAGCAACAAAGCTTTCTTCACATAAAATCCTGCAGGAAAACCCACTCTGTGATGTGGCTGAGAATGTGGCTACTCCGGCAGAAGCAGACAAGGCTATAGGTGACCCAGAAACTCTGGCAGGGGGCTCGTCCTCCCCCCACCTCGGCCACCAGCTGCCCCAAGGGGCTCTAGCCCAGTAGGGGTGAGGGTGGAAGGGTGGTGTCTATTTGGCAGCCTCTCGCCCAGTGCCAGATGAGCCTCACCTGTCGAGAGCTGCTCCCAGGAGGCGCTGAGGCAGCTGGCCTCCCCCAACACTTCGCCATCAGGTGTCCCTGCTGCCACCGCGGCCTTGGCATTCTGTCCAATTTTATTAAAATCACCCATCCCATGTAGATCCTCAAGTTTATCGAAATAAAATGCAACGATATCCTCTTGTGACTATTTTACTCTCACTTACTCCTGAAATTATGTCTCCAGAGACACACTACCATTGAGCTGTATCCGCAGCCCTTTCATAAAAAAAGGATTTTTTTGTTCTTTTAGGCAGGATCTTACTAAGCTGCACAGACTGGCCTCAGCCTTGCAATCCTCCTGCCTCAGCCTCCCAAGCAGCTGAGATTACCATGGTACCTGCCTAGGAATGACTTCTTTTTCTCGCCTAATCGCTCTGAGTAGGACCTGCAGAACAATGTGAAAAGCTGCGGTGATAGTAGACAAACTTGTTCCGGGCCTTAGAGGGAACCATTCAGTTGGATGAACTCTTTCAGTCTAAAAAACCTATTGTGTCCTCAACTACAGCTTCTCTTGCTTTCATTTCTTCTGGAATTCCTGTTATTGAGAAGTCAGATCTCCTGATGTGATCATTTATGGGTCTTATGTTATCGATGACAATTTCCAGTTTTCTGTTTCCACTCCACACTGTGAAGTTTTTGTTTTGTTTTGTCTTGTTTTTAATCTTCTAGTTCAGTGGTGGCAAATCTATGGTACACCTGCCTCTCACTGGAAACTCTAAAAGGTTCGCCATCACCGCTCTAGATCAAGGGTGAACGGACGGTACAACCTACAGGCCACATCTGGTCTGGCTTCTGTTCGTGCGAGTGCAGCTGGATCGGAACACAGTCACGTGTATTCACTTATGTGCCTTTGCTGGATGCCTTCCAGCTATAAGGTCAAGCAGTGAAGTAGTGACAGAGACCAAATGACCTGCGAGAGGAGCCAAAAATATTTACTATCTGGACCTTTACAGAAAAATAAGCCAACCTTTATTCTGATGTCTTTTCTGTTTTATGCTGCTTCTAATATTTTAAAATTTTGAAACAGTGCATTTTTAACCCCAAGGATTATATTTTATACTCAGATTTCTGGTGCAAGGTGTCCTTGACTCTCCTGACGTCTTTCATTAATATTCCTCCTCTAGACACAGCACCTCCTGAAACACAGCAGAAGGGCCCGACCCTCCCAAGAGTCCTCCCACCCCACTCAGGCTCTCTCTTTCATCCTCTCTTCTTTTCTTCTTCTTTCCATCTTGAAAGCTTTCTGGGCTGGCAGGAGCAGACAATAGTGGCCTGGTTGCTCAGGTATAACCACTGCCCTGGAGCACAGCCAGGCAGCCGCTGCCCTGGCAGATCTGGTGCCCCACAGCTGCTGCGGGAGACTCTGCCTTGGCTGTGGCAGCTCGGCACACCCACAGCCTCCACAGGCGACTCCACTCCACTGCCTGTGTGGGTAACTCTGTCCCTCTACAGCTGCTCCAGATGGCCCCACCCTGGTCCAGGAGATGCACCTCGCTTGCCTATGACAGGCAGGGCAGGTACTTCAGGACACCTGCACAGACTGGCATGACGATGCGAAAAGTCTGCGGTTAGAGCGGAAGACTGCATGTGTGGGCCAGCCCTCCTGTCTCCATAGAGGAGCAGCACTCCTTATCCCCCCTCGTACCAGTCCAGGTAAGCTCAAAATCATCCACTGCTCCCCTGTGCTGCAGCATGAGTCCTTACAAAGGTTCTGTAGACATGATTTCTCTCGAGTAGAGCAGGCTGAATTTGTCACACCGAGCTGGTAACACCAAAGGCTGCGAGCTCGCAGAACGGCTAATAGCCAACAAGCTGCTGAGAGCTGCAGGAAGAGCTGTTAGCTCCAGCTGCTAGAAGGGCAGTGGAAAGAGCTGGTAACATTAAGGGCAGGAGGTCATTATCACTCAAGGCTCAGGGCTGCTAACGCAAGAAGGGAGCAGCACTTTGCCTATTTGTGATTAGTATCCAAACTGAGCAAAAGAACCCTGCTTCGCAGCACTTCTTCTCTCTCAGGTAAATAGAAGACTTTGCCTCGTGGTGTGGGGACATGGCAGCCCTTAAACTCCCTAAGTTCCCTAAAATGTCCTGAGGCCTCCCAGCTGTTGTGAGTGTGAGTTCCCTTGGTGTCAGCCTCCCAGGCAGTCTCGGGGCAGCACGAAGGCCCCTCCTGCTCGGTTCTCCTTCCCTCCTTGCCAGCAGTGGTGCTAAGAAATTCCCTTCTGCAGGGCAGGTGCCTAAGGTTCCCTCCCATCTCCATGTGGCCAAGCTTCCCCTTGACGAGTCCAGGTCTTTGAGCACCCCCGCAGGAAGCCAGATCTCCATATAACTGCAGAGCCCTCTTCCAATAAGCAGCCCCCAAATCTTCGAGCCAGTGGAACATAACCTTAAGAGAATCACTTCTGGAGCTGAGGAGCTGAAAATAGGTGGAGTCAAAAAGAACCACAGGCCATTCTCAAGCTGTGGAAGGCAAAACGGGACGGAAGTAATTTGTATTTCCGGCCAGATGGAACCAGACCGAAAGCAAGGGTGCCAGTTAACAGAAATGCTTGCAAACATGGACAGGTGGGCCCTGACCATCCCAGGTACCGCTCAGGCTAGGATGACAATGCTTTTGTGGGATTTCTTCAGTCCTGTGCTGTAACATGCAGGAGGGATGGTGTGTAAAGAGGAATAAAACACATTTGCTGGGCTTATGAAGTTCACAGGCTGGTGGGGTGGCCAGCACGTAAAAAGATAATCCCAGTGTAGGATGGATGAGAGTGAGAGCCTTCAAACAGACAGGGAACGGAGACTTCAGACACATGGCAGGGTGGTGCTGAGGTCCCAGGAGAGGGGTGGCAGGTGAGTGGCGTTGAATGGCAGGTTAATGGTGTGGATGAAAAAGGGGTGCAGGATGACAGGTGGCCTGTGAGTCCCCTGACACCTCTACGGTTGTCTAGGCATGCTTTGCTTCAGAATCTGGCAGGAATTAGTAATCCACTCATGCTAGTTGATATAAAGCAGAAATAGGTTCATTGGTGAATCATCGAAAGCCACCGTTTCTTTTGATTATTTGTGGTGAGTAAAGTTTGATTTCACAAATGCTAAGTAAAGAAGATGGTCTATAGGTGTTTGCACTGCTACAAAAGAACAATTAGGTGCCATAAGGAAATTTGTTTCTCAGTTCTAGAGGCTGGAAGTGTGAGGGCATCATACTGGCACCTGGCAGGGGTCTCTGTGCTGCATCATATTGTGACCAAAGGCATGACAAAGAAGCCCTACAATCAAGAGAAAAACTGGGCCAGGTTTATCCTTTTATCAGGAGCCCACCCCCAAATAACTCACCCGCTCCTCTGGTAACAGCCTTAATCCATTCAGGAGGGCAGTCTGCACAATCTAATCATCTCTTAAAGACTGCCTCTTAATACTGCCACAGTCAATTAAATTTCACCACAAGCTTTCGAGGGGGCACTGAAACCATAGCAGTGGGGTCGATTCCTTAGCAGCAACCAAAGCTGGAAAAACTTCAAGAAACAGGGAGTCTATCCAGGACTGCAAATCTGTAAAAACACGTGTTCACCTGCCTCTTCCTGGTCACCTATGTGATTTCTTTGGACCTTAATTTCACTCTCTGGACAAAAGAGATTGGATGTGACACTCTTTTTTGAGACAGTGTCTCACTATGTAGCCCAGGCTGGCCTCAAACTCACAGTTATCCTCCTTCTCAGCCTCCCAAGTGCTGGGATTACAGGCATGTGCCACCATGCCAGGCCAAGATGTGACACTCTTTAAGGACTTTCTACTACCCTCCCAGTCTTATCACCCCACCCCACCCCACCCCACCCCGATCTAGACAGATTTACAGTGGTTAGCAGGAAAGACTGACAAGGGCAGCAGGCCTCTCGCCTTTAGTGCCAGTGTTTATGGCAGATCCGCAGCCAACATTTCCCTACAAATCTTCCGGAGACAGGATGGTAACAACTTGTCACCCTCCAGCGCTGCAGGAACAACGCCTCTCCGGAGATCAGAGCGCACCACGTGATTAAAGGGCTCGGAGAAGCCAGGGTAGAAAGGGAGAGACCTACGTCTCTGCACAGGGCTTGACCTGCACCGACCAGGGGTAGCACTGCCTCTCCGGAGCACTCGCAAAGCCTCCAGGTGACGAGGCTCGTCCACTGCACCAGCTTCAGGGTCCAACGAGGTTCTTCGCGCAGAGACCAGTCTAGGCTCCGGGAAGACAAGGACACACGACGTTGGAAAGTCCGCACCCTCAGGAGCTGCTCAGAGGACTGGGAGACCATAGCACCCTTTCATGTTTGATGGCTCGGGCTCGCATACGTAAGGGAAGGAAGGTGGAGACGGTGACGACTGTGCACATTGAGGGAGCGTCAGAAGGCAGGGCGGGGGACAAGCACATAGAGACCCAGACTAGAACCTGCGAGGATGATGCCCGGCTCCAGCCTCCAGATTGCAACGCCGGTCCCCACCTGGGCTCCATATGTAGAGTCGCGCGTGGGTGGGCCCTCGACATCACTTAGATCAGGGTGCACAGAGTACAGCGGCCCAGGTGCATAGCAGAGCTGGGGTGGTGGCGTGCTCTGGCTACTGCAAGCAGATGCAGGGGCCCTCACGCTCCTCAGTGAGTGCGCGGGCAAGGGGGCCTACTTGCTCCACGTGGTCGCCCCCTCCTCTTGTCGGCTCCGCCTTGCTGGCGCTTTCCTCAGAGCTCCACCCCGCCCTCCAGACCACACCCACGCCCACGCCCACATCCAGTTCCTTGCAAATTTAGCTCGACCTTCCATTGGAGCCCCGCCCTTTCCCTGAGGCCCCGCCCCTAACCCCGCCCACCACCACCCTCCCCAGGGCCCTCGCCTTCCCTCGGAGCTCCGCCCTCTCCGCTGAGTCACCCCCCCGCGGCCCCGCCCCGAGACCCCGGCCCTTTCCCCGGAGCTCCGCCTACCCACGCGGCCCCGCCCCGCGCGGCCTCAAGCCCAGCCCTCCCGGAGGCGCGGACTGTGGAACCCCGCGCCTTTTGTGTGGAGCTTCGGTCGCCGCGCGCGCTTCTTTACCTCAGAGGCCGCGGGCGGGCGGACGCACGCGCGCGCGGTCCCCTCAGCGGGCGGAGGGGCGCACAGCCCGGCGCGCCCCCTCCGCCTCGGCCGGTGGGCCCGGACTCGCCCGCGCGCGCTCCCCGCGGGCCGCCGCCCCGAGTCTCCGGCGGACGCGCGCGCTCCCGCCGGCCGGACCCGCAGGCTCGCCCCCTCCCGGCCCCGTCGGCGGGCGGCCCGGGCGCGCACACGCCGGCCGGGCACGCGCGCCCGCCAAGATGGCAGGGGCCGGGGCCCAGCTGTCAGCCGCCGCCGCCGCCGCCCTTCCCCGCAGCTAGCGGCCCGCAGCCGCCCGAGAAGATGAGCCCCCGGCGCCCCCCGCAGCCCAGCCACACGCGGAGCCGCCGCGCCCGGGCCCGGCTCCCCCGCTAGCGCCCGCGCCCGCCGCCGCCGCGCCGGGTCGCCCGGCCCCGCGCCCGCCCGGCCGCGACCATGAGGTGAGTCGGCGTCCGCGTCGGCGTCGGGCTGGGGCCGGGGCCCCGCGGCCGGGCGCGCCCCGCCCTGCTCCCCCGAGCCCCGGCCCCGCGCCGAGCCTCCGCGGTGGCGCCCGCAGCCGCCGCCGGGCGCACCGGGCAGTTGTAGTTGCCCCGATCTGCGGCGGTCCCGTCCTCTTCCCCTTCGCCTTCCTTCGCGCACGCGGGACGACGCACAGCCCGGACGGGGCCTCGCGGATTGGTCACCCGCCAGCGCGCCCGGCGGGAATCGGGCCCAGAGAGACAGCGTGGCCGGCCGCCGGAGCCCGCTCCCTGTCGCTGCGCCCTTCGTTCCCCTCCGCGGCTGCCTGTGCACCCCCTTTTTTGCAGTAATCATTTTTTCTCTGCAATTTTATCTTCTAAACGAATTCCATAAAGACCGAGGTGTCTGCAAGTTTCATTTTGTCTCTTGTGTAAAGCTTATATAAATGAAATACAACCTATATTTTTTTGTGTCTGGCTTTTTTCACTCAGATCCGTCCATTCTGTCGTAACCATTGTTCATTCTCGTTGATCTGCAGTATTCCGTGGTCTAAAGGTACTGCAGTTTCTCCATCCTGTTGGTAGACATTTGGGTTGTATCTAGCTTTTGGCTATCAATAATGGTGTTTATGAATTTACTCATATGCCTCCTGGTACATTCATTTCTGTTAGATATAGACCTAGAAGTAGAATTTTTAGATCAAAAGATAATGTGTGTCAGCAGCGTTAGTAGGTAGTGAGGACCAAGTGTCCAAGCTGATTGTACCAGTTGACACTCCCACCAGCGAGTAGATGAGTTCCTGTGGCTCTGTGCGTCTCCCAACACTTGGTATTGTCAGCCTTAAAGTTTAGCCCTTCTGGTGAGTGTGAGGCAGGATCCATTGCGTTTTAATTTGCTGTTCTTTTGACTAACGAGGCTCATCATCTTTTCATGTTTATTTGCTGTCGTCTTTTGATACATGCCTGTTCGGATATCTTGCCCAATTTTCCTTGAGGGTTTACGTGTCTTTTTCTTCCTAATTTGTAGTTTTTATTCCAAAAGCAAGAAGATGCTTTCCTAGAACATGTCCTAGAAACCTTACTGCTGGCCTTTCAGCTTCAGATATATAATCCACCGGAATTGATTTTTGTGTCACAAAGGAGAAGGGGGTTAAATCTCATTTTTACCCAGCACCATTAATTAAGCATTGTTTATCACAAACATCATTTTCATAGCTGTGCAGTGCCACCTTTGTCATATTCAAGTCTTTCACTGGGATTATTTATGTCTAAAGAAAACCCTTTCTTATTCTTTTTAATGCAGGTTTTGCTGGTGACAAATTTTTAGTGTTTGTTTAAAGAGCTTATTATTTGTCTTTCATTTTTTGTAAATAGCTCTGTTGAGATACAATTTACATGCCATAACATTTATCCATTTAAATTATGCAGTTCATTGGTTTTTAGAATACTTACAGAATTGTGCACTCATTACCACAATTTAAATTTAGAACATTTTTCTCCATTTCAGAGTCTTTTTGTTAGTTACAGAATTCGTGGCTTGCCATTGTTTTCTTTTAGAATTTTAAAGCTCTCTCATGATCTCTGACTTGGACTGTTTCTATGAAGAAGTGAATTGTCAGTCTTTCTTTCCTTAGAAACTATTATTTTTCTCTGGCTGCTTTTAAAATGCTCTCTCTGTTACTGATTTTCAACAGTTTTCTTATGCTATCTCGTGTATGGATTTCTTTTTATTCTTGAATCTGTGGGTTCATGTCTTTCATTAGTTTTGGAAGTCATCAACCATTAGTGCTTCAATTATCACTTCTACCCCTTCCTTCCCTTCCTTTCCTCCAACCTCTTACCTTCCCTTCTGGTACTACAATTATATATGTTAGAATATTTCATTTATTTTCTGTATCTCAACCTTCCTTCTCTATTTCCAAATTTGTCTAGTTTTTGTTGTGGATATCTCCTTTTCAGTTATCTCTCTTCTGCTATATATAATCTGTTATTAGACCTATTTGTTGAATCTTTAATTTCATTTTTTTATTTTTAAATTTCCATTTGGTTCCTTTTTAGTCTCTCGTCATTTGCCCAAATAATCAGTCTTGCCTTTGATTACCTTGAACATAGTATACATAATTATCTTAAAGTCTGTCTGATTATGATAATATTTGTGAGTTATTTTGAGGGTCTGTTTCTTGATTTTCATTCATACTGTCTTGCCTCCTTATGTGCCTACTGTTGTCCCCTCCCCCTTTGGTTTTTTTGTTTGTTTGTTTTTTATGTGGGTACCAGGAGTCGAACTCAGGACCTTGCACTTGCCAGGCAGGCGCTTATGCCACTGAGCCATCTCACTGGCCCCTGTTTTTTGTTTTTTGAGACAGAGTCTCAGTATATACTTTATGCTGGCCTTGAGCTCATTCTGTAGCCCAGGCTGGCCTCAAACTCATGGCAGTCCACCTGTCTCAGCCTCCTGAGTGCTGGGATTACAGGTGTGTACCACCATGCCCAGTTTTTTCTTTCTTCTGTTTTAAAAAATATATACTGGCCAGCACATTTGTGAAATTGTAGAAATGATTTGAGGTGTTGATCCTTCTCCCAGAGATAATTCCCATTTGATTGGCAGGCCAGTGGGGCACTTAAAATCTGGGGTCTCCTTCGGTCCCATTTGTCCTTGAGGGGACAAGTCTGTGCCTCCACACCAACACCGGGTGCTTAGGGTTCCCTTCAGAACCCACGAACACTCCTGGGAAGGGGAACACCTTCCCAGCCTCTGCCATGCCCTCTTCCGTCAGCCCTCCAAGCAGATAGCTGCTATCTTTTGTCCCCAGCTTTTCTAGTTCTCTTTAGCTAGATTATCCTGATTTTCTTAGTCCGCAGCTACTAGAAGTAAAAATTCCTGATTTTTATGTGTTCAGGGGCAGTTTAAGCTAATACTCAATTCTGGAGATTTATGTTACAAGATTTATAGAAGCTATGGAGAAGAATAACACCTGTTTTCTTGTGTTCTGCCTTAATTACATTAGATTGTCGGTTTGTGAAATGCTTTTGGAATCAAGATCATTTTAAGAATAAACCTGTGACTCCTCAGTATGGAATGAATTGAATAAAATGACAGTTTGGCCTGGGTAATTACTGTAAAGCCAAGGATTTAGAGGGCAGGTGCTTTTCTTCCTTCCATACTTATGCTTTCTTCTATTTGATTTCCTTAATTTATTTGATTCAAAATCACCCCTTAACTGGTCCTCTTGAATAAGAATATTTAATTTTTTTACTAATAATAGGATTCCCAGATCCTCTTCTTTTAGATCACATAAAAATGCACGGATGTAAAAATGGAAGTTCTTAAATGATTTTTCCAGCATGAGTCATTCAGTTATTATTTTTCCTTTTTTAAGTCATTCATTTTATACAGATTTTTAGAGAACTGCTAGCAATTTGATTTGCTTTTTTGATGAGGGCGCTTATAGGTAAACATTTATACATGTGTATGTACTGGTACTGGAAGTGCTTGTTATCTCTGTTGTCAGCTGATTTGATTATTTATAAGCATGGGAAAACAACCTGTCTTCTCTGCTCTCACTCCACAATAATCAATACTGAAGGGCCAGGCACAGTGGCGCACACATCTGGACCTAGCCACTCCAAAGGCTGAAGCGGGGGAATCACTTGAGTCCAGGAATTCAAGGCCAACCCAGGCAACATAGTGAGATCCTGGCTCAAAAGCAAAAACCACAGTTCTGTGGCCTCAGAAAGTATGGGAATTTTCTCCCTGCCAGCAAGCAGTTCACTGGAGGAGTGGACGCTAGCTGAGGGTCCTTTAATTCAGTTCTTTCGCTGTCTATGTCAGATCCCACAGGTTCAGGGCTTCACGATTGCCCCCTGGTGGCCCCCATTCCTGAAAGATTTATAGAAATTACTAAGTCCCTTTCTGCATCTCCTGTTATGGTGTGTATATAGATGTCCCCCCAGAGCCTCACGCGGTCAGAGGTGGGGCTTTTCAGAGGTGGCTGAATCTAAGCGTGTGATGCTGGGATCAAGGGTGCATGATTACTAAATTAGTCCACTGATTGGTTTGGTGTAGTTCTGGGTATGGATAATATGAAGGCCCACCCTGGGTGTGAGTGCTACCTGCCCTAAGGGCGTGTAGCCTGGACAGAATATAAGGGACAGAAAGAAGGCTGTTATCGCTGCTTGTCGCTTGCTACTTTGCTGCTTTGCTGCCTTCTGCCTGCCCTGCCACACCATGGACTATTTCTCCTCTGTGATGCCCCTCTGCCATGCCACCTTGCCGTGGAGCTGGCCAATTATGGACTGAAAAAAACCTCTACAAACTGTGAGTCGAAATAAACCTTTCCTCCTTTAACTTTGATTGTCAGGTATTTCGTCTCAGCAACAAGAAGAGTAACTAAGACATCTACTTAAACCATTGACACATATACAGTATGCACTACATTCCTAGTTACTTATGTCAGTCATTTATCTGTGGGGAATGTTCTTTTCTGGGAATATTTTCACAATCTGCCTTTTATCTTTTAAGGATTTAGTATATAGAGGTCTAAATTTTTTATGTCATGTCATTTTCTTTGTGGGTTATTCATTACTTCTTACATTTAAGGTAGCATTCTTTTTTTTTTTTTTTTTTTTTTTTTTTGTGGGTACCGGGGGGTCGACCTCAGGACCTCGCGCGCCAACAGGCACCCGTGCCGCTGAGCGATATCACCGGCCCCTTTTTCGTATGTGGGATCCGGGAGTCGAACTCGGGCCCTCGCGCTTGCAAGGCAGGCGCTTATGCCGCTGAGCCATCTCACCAGCCCTAAGGTAGCATTCTTATAGAAGTTTGATTTTTTTTTTTTTTCTGTTCTCTACCTAAGAGTTTTTTTTTGTGGGTACCGGGGGTCGACCTCAGGACCTCACGCGCCAGCAGGCGCCCGTGCCGCTGAGCGATATCACCGGCCCTTTTTTCATATGTGGGTTCCGGGAGTCGAACTCGGGCCCTCGCGCTTGCCAGGCAGGCGCTTACACCGCTGAGCCATCTCACTGGCCCTACCTAAGAGTTTTTCAAAATTTGTCTTTCAAATTGTCTGGAATATGAGGCAAAGACTGAAGTTATATTTTTCTTCCAAATTGCTGATCAGACACTTGATTATATCAGTAATTCATACGGCAGAGATATGGGCAATGTTTTCACTCTTAAGTGGCAGTGCAATGCTCTGCCAAAATCCAAAGGTGCCTGATTGCAGCTCGTAATGTCTGAAGGAGGGAGGATCACCTCTCGTCCTCGGAAAGCTCCCCGCCCCCGTCAGGGCCAGCCTGTCTAGCACGTGGGCAGTTCTGGTTATGCGCTAGGCGGCCCCCTCATCTGGACCAGTTGGACTTTATCGGTCCCAGAGTTACACAGAATACAGTGTGGTTCAAAGCACAGCACTGGATACACAGTGACAGATGCAGTCCTTGTTTGTTACCCTGGGTCTGTGGCTAAGATTTGGGTCCAATCCTGTATTTGAATCGAGGATCGGGGACAGGGAGCTGTCCAGATGTCTTTGGAGTCATGTGGAGGCCACCAGCCACAAGGGCCGTAGGGAGGGCTTCAGTATGTACGTGTGTCTTCCTAGGTGTTTGGGTCAGTGCCCTTTGTATTAGCTTGTGGGCGGTGATTTTAACTTGAACAACAGTCATTATCTTATTAGAGTAGTGTCACTGTCTGGCACATAGCTTAGTATAAGGCGCTTGCCTCACATGCACAAAGCTCTGGGTTTAATCTCCAGCAAAGTCACCAGCTCACAAAATAATATCACTTTGAATTTTGCTGGTTTGGTGGGGGTTTTTTGTATTTAACTTAACAAATGTATTATGCTTATCTAGTTACACAAACATTAAATTTAGTTTTATAATTGTACATAATAAGTCAGTACTGTTTCATTAAGGATTTTTCCCTTTAAAGGAACCTGTATGCTCCCAAGTTTGAAAAAGCTTGCAGTAGACCACGAGCTTGAGGAAGACTCAATGCTGTTAAATGAATCCAGGGTTAGCGCTGTGGTAAGAGTGATGCTTAGGGCAGAGTGCTTCCCGCTAAGGGCACTGGGGTACGGGGTCTCTGCAAACAATTGCAAGTAGTGTCTCCTTTACAGCCTAAGAGGAGATGCTCTGGATAATTCTGTCTTACTTTTTTTTTTTATGTGGGTACCGGGAGTCGAACTCAGGACCTTGCACTTGCCAGCAGGTGCTTGTGCCACTGAGCTATCTCACCGGCCCTTTTTTTCATATGTGAGTATCGGGAGTCAAACTCAGGACCTCGCGCTTGCCAGGCAGGCACTTATGCCGCTGAGCTATCTCACTGGCCCATCTTACCTTTTTAAAAATACCATTTTTCTGACTTAAATATAGTATGTGTTGGATGTAGAGAATTTAACAGCAAAGATATAAAGAAGATAATAAATATCTCCGTTGATCATCTTAAGTGGTATAGTTTGTTTTTCATGTGTAACATTTTTACATAATTGATAGTACACTATATTTTGTATTTGTATTGAGTATTTTACTATATATATATATATATAGTAAATACATATATATACACATATGTATATAAATGTATTTCCCCCTTGTTAAATATTCTTTGGAAACATTTTAAACGACTAGTCTGTCAGATGGTGTACCACAACTTATTTACCAATGCTCCAGTTTTAAGGCAGCTTATTTTTAGTTTTTTTTTTTTTTTTTGTGGGTACCGTGGAGTCGACCTCAGGATCTTGCGCACCAGCAGGCGCCCGTGCCGCTGAGCGATATCACCGGCCCCTTTTTCGTATGTGGGATCCGGGAGTCGAACTCGGGCCCTCGCACTTGCCGGGCAGGCGCTTAAGCCGCTGAGCCATCTCACCGGCCCTGTTTTTAGTTTTTCATCATTGTAACGTTGCAGTGAATGTCTGTGTGCATCTCTGATTATTTCCTTAAGATAAATAGTATCACTGGGACCAAAGGGTATAATCTATACATATTATCAGAATGTTAATTTTAAACTGAAAGATGACAGAACCACCAAGCTAATGAAAGGAAGTTTAATCTTGAAGGTTTAACGTGGAGGTACACACACACACAGGGAAAGAATGGCTAGGAAAAGGATCAGAAGAGGGAGAAGTGAACAGAGTAAGAAGGGAAGAAAACTGAGACCCGCCTGCACGGAGACTGCTGTGTTCTATCTGCTCACCAGTAGGGGGAGCCCTGCTCGCAGCTCCTCTCTGCTGTCTGTGAAGATGGACTGTCTTGTCTTCAGGACTGAGTGAAAGACGCCTACTCTTCCTGTTGCAGTTAATGTAGGTGTGTGAGCAAGCTTTTATTTATTTTTTAATTTTGGTTTAGATTTTTAAAGTTTGAATTTAATTTACCCCTGTATTCCAAGCAGCCTGGTCTTAGGCTCAGACAGTCCTGGGTTCCACCCCTGAGCTAATTTTGAACAAGTTACTTAAGCTTTATGATCCTCCATTCTCCTGAAATATAAATGAAAATCATCCAGCTCCCTTCCAAGGGTTTTGTGAGAGCAAACAAAAATATATGAAAAGTTTCTTAGCTTATGAAGTTCAATAAAGGTTATTTACCTTATCCTCATTTGTTCTGTGAGAAAGATAAACCCTGGAAAATACGGGATAATTCTGATTTCGAATATTTTGCCCTTTTGTCAGATCACTGTATAACTTTTCTACGTAATAATTTCCTGGTTTAGAAACCACAGTTGCTATTGATGCTTCAACTTCTAAAACGGATTTAGGGATATTCTCTGTAAAAGCCACAAGATAGAACTATTGAAATAAAGACAAAACAAGCTGGGCCCCAGCACTCTGGGAGGCTGAGGCAGGAAGATCACAAGTCTGAGTCCTTCCTGGGTAATTTAACAAGACTTTGTCTCAAAAATAAAAATAAAAATGGCTATGGATGTAGTTCATTGAGAAGACCCTGGTTTTCAGTCTCCAATATGGAGGTAGGGGTGGGAGTTGGCGGGGGGAGGTGCAGATAAAACAGGCGGCACCTTATTTTGGGTTAGGGAAGAAAATTGTACCAGCAACCTTAGATTAGAAATAGTTACTGCAGTTGAGCACATTTAGCAGTGAAATTCACAGAAGCCATGGCCAAAAGATAAACATGAGCCAGTGTGTGCCTCTCATTATGAGTAAAAGTGAGGCAGGATTTTACGTAGCTCTAAACGCAGGATTTTTGTGGATCTTCAAAGAGGCAGTGGACATCTGACCTTCCAAGAGCTTGGTTTCGGCCATCCCTCTTGAAGCAGCCTCTCCAGCCCACTGCTCCGTGATACATCTCATCTCTGTCAGGTTCTTGGAGCCTAGCACTGTGCCTGGAACTTGGGGGATGCTTACTAAGCACTGGCACTGGCACCTGTACCTAAAGTGGATAGTTTACCTTGGATTCACTCCAGCCTGGCATGGATCCTTCTGAGGACAACACTCCAAGCGGCCACCCCAAGTGCTGGAATCTGGCAGCCCACTTGAAAAGCGCTTCTTTGTACTTAGAGAACGGATGCAGTGCTGCGGTGACAGTGTTTTTGTCTGTTGTTTGCATATAGTATGCTGCCTTGGACATGATTCGTTTGATGATGTGTGGTGGATTTTTCCTATTATTGCCTTCTGAGGACATCACCCTTTGTAAGGATTGTAACCCTCAATATCCCACATGTTTTGCATAGAATATGTATAGGCTCACAGGGAGCAGGTGTATGTGTGTGTTTGTGTGTTTTGTGTGTCTGTCTGGCCTTCCAGAAATGGCCCTAACCTCAGGGAGGGAGGGAGGGGTCTTGGTCTCTCTGTCTGTCTCTCTGTCTCTCTCTCTCTCTCCCCTCGTCCCTCCATCCCTCCCTTCTTCCCTCTCTCCTTTTTTAATACACTATATTTTAGAACCATTTTAGATTTATAAGGAAATCGACAAGAAGAGAGTTTCTATACCCTCCTCCATAGACAGTTCCTCTATTATTAGCATATCAGCATGATACATTACTATTGACGCATTATTATAAGCTGAAGTCTGTGGTTCATTCAACTTTCCCTTCTTTTTACCTCATATTTTTTTCTGTTCAGCCTGCCACCCAGAAACACCAGTTTCCTTAGTTGTCAGATCTCCGTAGGCTCCTCTTGATGGTGAGAGTTTCTCAGACTTCCCTTATTTTTGATGACCTTGACTATTTTGGAGGAGTACTGGTCAAGGTGTATTGTAGGATACCCCTTTATTGGAATTTGTCTAATTTTTTCTCATGATTAGACTGGAGCTGTATGTTTTGGGGGAGGAAGACCTCAGGGGATGTCCTTTTCGTCCATGAATCTGAGGACCTTCTATCAGTGTGCCTTGTGACCGATGATGTCGCCCTTGATGACTGGCTGAAGCAGTGTTTGTTAAGATTCTTCGCTGTTAACGTTACACCACACTCGTGCACACTGTACTCTTCAAGGAAGTCACTAGGCACACATGTAAGGAGTAGGGAGTAATATTATCCTAAGAAATGCTTTTGAAATGTTAATAATTATATATTTTAATATTTAGAAAATTAGCACATCAAGTCCACGATGTTTTAGCTGTATTTCCGGGAAAGCTGCGCCTGAAACCAAGACTCATGAGGATTTTGGGAAGGAAGTGTTGCTGCGAAAAGCAGGGAGGAGGGAAGGGGAGGGAAATTGGGAAGGAAAAGAGCCAGGGATACTAGCATTTGTCATGCGTTACTCCAGCCTGTAAGCCAACTAGCTACTCAGTCCCACATTCCTGGTGTCTGGGGAGAAAGGAAGAGGCAGATACACAGTGGCTCCTGGCCCTGCCCCTAGGTCACTTGCCCCTTGAGCCCAGTGGGGCTCATGGGTGGGGAGCAAAAGGGCTCCTGCCGCATCTCGCTGGGGTGGTGGCAGAGGACCCACAATTGGCTTCTTACAAGTGCTTGTTTCTTACTGTATACAAAATAAAAATTTTATTTTTTTCTGTCCTTTTACTCATTGCTTCTCAATTTTTCAATCATAACCAGAAAAATTTCTATACTCCTGGGTTGAAATCAGCCATTTTTTTGTTGTTGTTGTTTGTTTTGTTTTTGTTTTAGTACTTGGTGTTTTTTGTTTGGTTTTATTTTGTTTTTTCTTTTTTAGATATTTAAATCTGTAGTCCATTTGGAATTTGATACATGGTTTGAGACATGGATTCAGTTTTACCATTTTTCATCTAGTTATTCAGGTGTTCCACTAGTTAAAATGTCAGCTTCCCCCCAGTGTTTCGAGATGATGTCTTATAATTAATTGGACCTATCTCTAGATTTTCTACTTTGCTCCACTGATTTGTATTTCCTCATATACTAATAGCTCACTTTTTTTTTTTCTTTGTGGGTACCGGGGGTCGAACTCAGGACCTCACGCGCCAGCAGGCGCCCGTGCCACTGAGCAATATCACTGGCACTTTTTTCGTATGTGGGTACTGGGAGTTGAACTCAGGACCTCGTGCTTGCCAGGCAGGCGCTTATGCCGCTGAGCTATCTCACCGGCCCCAATAGCTCACTTTTAATTAAAGGGCTTTTTAATTTGTTTTTGTATTTGGTAGGGTGAGTACACTGTCACTGCTATAGTGAGTAGATTTTAAAGAAGATTAAGTAAAACTAGCATTCATGATAACACAGACAGGACAAAAATCGTGAAGGAACTGAAGTTTGGAAAGTAATGCTTTAACCCAAGGGAACAAAGCCAGAATGGTGTGAGGTTGGGGCATCAGTGCAGCCATTGGGGAGAGTTCTCATCTGTGTCATCATGCATCTGGCTTTTGAATAGGAATTTACAAGGAGCTTTGACTGAGGTGAGAGGTTACTCCCAGGCAACACAGCTTTTCAGGATAAGATCGGTGGCATAGTCGAGGCCCCCATGACTGCCGGGCCCCCACGCGTATATGCATACAAGTGTTGAAATTATAGTTTATTTTGGAGATTTTTGATCTGTAGAAAATACTTATTTAGAAAACTGTGGAAAGGTAGGTTCAGAAAGCGCGCAGTAGCATTCAGCTCACCTCATACATCAGAAGCACTCAGAAGGCGCTCCCCATCCCTGCCTCCCAGTGCCAAGGGCCTGCCTCGGGTTTTAATTTTTCTGGGGTTGTGTGTTGGTTTAAGTCTCCAGGTACTTAAACATGCAGCCAGAGTTGAGGACCACTGGCCTGGTCCTGAGGTCCGGAGGTCATTCAGCACTGTGGTGCTAATACTATCAGCGTATCCGGAATGGAGTTCGTTCTCAGGAAGCGATTGCTGAATAATGTGAGTGCATGAGTCCCTCACTTCTCACAGACACGAGCCTCCAGAATCATTTGCCAAGGGCGCAAAAGTTGACAGGGTAATGAGGAAACGGAGCCAGGTTTCTTGTCTCTCAGTTCTTGTTTTCCCACTCTTCATCCTTATCTTCCTCTTTTGTTACAGGTAAAGGTAAACAGCATTTGCTGTCTTGACTCACGTGCTGTCTGATTTTGTAATCTCTACCACAGCTTCTACTGGAAAAACATGGGAATGAGGCTTAGACTTTTAGAAACATGATCAGACTATGTTGAAATCTCCGTCTGTGTACTGTGTCAACCCAGCTCTCTGTGGGTGGGGGTGGGGTAGGGAGACAGAGGAGAAGGAGGCAAAGGAGCAAGAAAATAAGTTCATTATGCTATCTGCTATATACAGTGCCAGGCTAGTTTATAGTCTCAGACCGGCTCGTTCCCTCTCTCTCTCTCTGTCTGTCTCTCTCTCTCACACACACAGTTTCTCTTGCCTTTGATGGAGCTTCACATCCCAATTCCTGCAGCAAAGTATGTTAGATTTTACAATACTTGATGATATTTAGATTAATGCTTTATTTTAATTAGGATTTTTAAGTGTTTCTGTTAGTCAACACTGATTCCAAATCTCTTGTTTTCCCATATCCCATTTGTTTCATCCCATCTTGATTTGGGTAGTCCCCTGGGAAAAAAATGCACAAATTGGGCCGGTGAGATGGCTCAGTGGCGTAAGCGCCTGCCTGGCAAGTGCGAGGGCCCGAGTTCGACTCCCGGAACCCACATACGAAAAAAGGGCCGGTGATATCGCTCAGCGGCACGGGCGCCTGCTGGCGCGTGAGGTCCTGAGGTCGACCCCCAGTACCCACAAAAAAAAAAAAAGCACAAATTTTGGAGAACAAATAGGAAAAATTTGAATGACATTATACATGATTTACATAAGAAAGTTCCCCTCTAGTTCAGTTTTAAACAAAGATTATATTATACTGGATTTCTTCTGGCAGTAGTTTACCAGGTTGTGTGGAACAGTCCTACTAACAAGAAAGGGTGGAAAAAAAACTTTTTAAAAAATCAGTGTGAGGGCATAGGAGAAGTACAGGGAGAAAGGATTTGCAGGAGCAAGATTTAGGAGGGGTAAAAACCCCTACAGGTAAGGGAGCCATTTGGCACCATTTGTCCCCTTGAAGCAATCGTCATGGCTGCAGTTGTCACCTGAGAAGATGATTAGAGCTTGAGGCAGATTCATGGAACCAGGGAGATAAAAATTGGCATTAAGCCCACCAGGAAGGAAGAGCCTTAATAAATCCCCCAGGTTTTTCCTGGAGGTTCTCCTTAGGGATCAGGGTGAACCAGAACAAGACTGGCCCTCACAGGGACTCAGATGCTACTTTGAATCAGGTTGGTATCTGGCCAGATTAAGGAGATCTGGGATTGTGTGGGCTTCTAACCTGCCCGTCAGAGAAGAAGGTAGGAATGACATCCAGAGCCTCAGATTAGCATTCAGTGTTCATCTGCTACGACTGAAACCCAGTCAGAAATTACCAGATATATGGGAAGACATGGCCTGTTCAGAAAACAAGAGAAAAAATGGACAGTACAAACCGACAGAATTAAGTCATCTGACTTGGAATTTAAAAAAAACTCATATAACTATTTTAGTCTACAGCACAATATTTTACATACATTTTAGTGGTTTTGAAAGTGTTACTTTTGAGCAGACTTCCAGTGAATCCACAAAAAGTTAACATATTAAAAGTAAAATGTACACAATAAAAAAACAGGCATCCAGATGTTCAGATTCATGGGTACAGGGTGGTGTGATCGGCGTCATCACTAGGTACCTTGCCTTTTTAAAGAATTCACTAGGAAGTGTCAGTTCTGCTCCTCATTCCCCTATCACTCACCAAAGAAAGTTCTAAACATACACATCAAATAAATTCTCTTTTAAAGCTACATCAGTATAAATTTTTAGTTAATAAGCTTATTGTTAACTGAGAATTCCAGTGAGTAAGCCCATTACTAGGAAAACAGGCAATATGGGCACCTGATCTAAAGGCAAGTTTATTTCATTTCTTAAAACACGAACAAGAATAATTAATAAAGCAAATAATATGTTAATCTTAATATAAGACATTGAGGGAAAACCAAAAAATAATATATACCATTCCACTGAGTCAGAAAATAACTCACGGACTATAGATATGAGTTTCTACTTGTCAATGCTTTAAATATTTTTCTGTGATAAAACAAAATCAAAAAGCAATATCCTGAGAAATGCAGAAGAAAGACATGTAGGTCCACAATTTAAAATGAATATCCAACAGGTATTATAAAGCCAAGTGACAATGACTTAACCACTGGGCACCAAACAGGCAAAAAACTATTCACTGTTACTCATAATGCTCAGCAGATGGTCGCCCCAACAAGACTGTCGCAATACAGACGGAATATCATCCATTATCAAAAGAGACCTGAAGAAAACATGGCAAAGGCAAGAGAAAATATAGATCTTCTGAGAAAGTGAATGATATCAAAATACTTTTCCGTCACTGGTAAACCAGACTAGGTCAGTAGATGGCCAAAAACAGCACTGAATTCAGAGTTAGAGGTTGGCAGAAAAGTTGGGAAAACTGTAGTTTTTAAAAATTGGCAATGTCTCCGTGTTTAATAAAACTGTCAGAAGAGGTATAATGTTTGTTCATTTGTGAAATGCTGCTTGCGTGCTGCAAAAATTCACAACATGAAAGGGTACTGTAGAGACGTTCTTCAATGAAATATTTTTTTAAATTTACAAAAGCCTAAAGTTTCTATTTAAAAAAATAACCATCTTATGCCAAGATGAAACATGATAAAGAGTGGTGTACATTCTGTCCATGATTCTTTACACAGTGGGAAAGTGACAGAAACAATTTTTTTTCTTAAAAAGGAAATTTCCTTATTGCACTGACTTTTTTTTTTTTTTTTTGTGGGTACCGGGGGTCGACCTCAGGACCTCATGTGCCAGCAGGCGCCCGTGCTGCTGAGCTATATCACCGGCCCTTTTTTTGTATGTGGGTTCCAGGAGTCGAACTCGGGCCCTTGCGCTTGCCAGGCAGGCACTTATGCCGCTGAGCTATCTCACCGGCCCTGCACTGACTTTTACAACCTGATGTTGTAGTTTAGAAAAATTATGTAGCAAAATCTGTAAAATTAAAATACAAAATTATGATGTGAACATCAGCTGGACCCTATCCAGAGTCCTTCATGACAGTGGAATGGAACGAATAGTTAATTCTCTACCTTACTTATTTGCTGTGAGGGGGAAAAAAGTTCCAGAACACAGCTTTTACACTTTCACAGTAATTATATTCAAAAGTTACGAAGAACGTCAGTGCAGTTGCTTATTTTCCCCCCTGTGCAATGTTCAGCTCTTACCCCACTCCAAGTGCCATAACTGAGATAATAGTGGTTTGGAGACCTAGTACACACTGGTCATAGATGCCACATAAAGTCTGTAGGACTTCGGTAAAGGTATTTCCAAGTGGCGCAGTAATGCCCCGGAGCCGCCGTGGCCATGAACAGGTGCCAGGTGGCACGGGCAAATGGAATGATGCCATCATTCTCGAACACAACTCCCAAGCCAAAAATTAAGCACCCCCTGCCTCTAGTTCCTGAAGTCCGAGGTGCTGTTCGTTGGTGTCACCACCAGGGCTGCCGAAAATCCCACTGTGAGATAGAAAGAGAGCTCAACCACTTTATACATTCCACGGCCGAGAAATACATAAGTGGGTCCTCCAGCTGCCACGGGCCAGATAAACCCACACGTGCGGGCTGCCAATGGTGCAGGTTCTGGGAGATTTAACAATAGAGCGTGAGAAGCAGCAGCGAAAAAATAGACAACCATTCTGTCACACAGGTGAAAACAATGTGCCACTGTCCTTAAGTGGCTCTTTTTCCACGACACAGTGTGACACACTGTGGAAACGATGAAGAGGGCGCAGAGATCCATTCCATAAATCCATGCTGTTGTCTTTTCCCAGCAGTTGTCAGAGCCACTGGAGCAGGGCCCTGCCCACGACGAGGGATGCATGTGTGTGACAGCAGCGCGTTCGCAGGTCCGCGCTCGGTCAGTCGGCGCGCAGGGACTTGGTGGAGCCGCTGACCAGGGAGGGCTGGAGTGGGCCACACCGGGGCCGGCCGGAGCGGGCGGCTGGGGGCAGGAGGGAAGCCGCCTCCCACCTCCCCGGCTGCATCTGACTTGGATTTTAATTAAAAGAACTCCGACTGTTTTGTGTTGCAGGAGGTAACTTATGTTGTACCTTTTCTTGTCCCTGCGGCCATCTCAGCACACTTGAGACCTCAGCTAAGGGCATGTAAGTGTGTTTCTAGGGCACGTGTGAACAGGTGTGTCTGCCTCTTGCCCTCTGGTGTATACTCATGGTCGTGACTGTCTTTGCTTGATCCTATACTGTATAGTTTTGATCTTGGAGTGGGATATTGGAAGGATGACCACAGGCTGTCAAAGCTTAGAGCCCCTGGAGGCCGGTCAGAACTTTGACCTTGAACTTTTTAGGGTTGAGGGTTGTGTAAGTGGTGACTGGTTTAAGCAGTGTAAACACACGTATATTTTATCTTACACAATAAAAGGGATATTAAATATTTAAAGTAAACATACCATCAGTATATGGGACTAGTGTTAAAATATTTTTATATTTTAAATTTACTATCGTAAATGTGAATACCTTTTTTAAAAGCATAGAATATTTTATATTACAAATGCATGACTATTCCTTATTTATCTGTTTACAGGCATCATATGTGCTTAAATTTTTACTTGACAGGTGTGTATTGAGTATCTACTATATGCAAGGCAGGTAGCGGTCGGAATAGGGCTATAAAGACTTATAGAGACCTGAAGGACTATATGGTTGGCCTTTGTACATGCAGGTTCCCCACCTGCAGATTCAACTGTGGGTTGAAAATATTTGGGGGGAGGCAGTTGTGTTGTTGCCGACCTGTACGGTGTAGTTAGGCCTAGATGGTTGTGTCTATTCTGAACATGCGTAGACTTCTGTCCTTCTTTCTGGTTATTTCCTAAACAGTACAATATGACAGCTGATACAGCGATGACTAAAAGTATGCAGGAAGGTATGTATAGGTTAAGTGCGATGTGCCACTTTATATAAGGGACTTGCGCGTTCTTGGGTTTTGGTGTCCTTGGGTTTCCTGGAGCCAGTCCCCCTCAGAAAGTAAGGGACAGCTGTATAGCCAAGAAGAAAAGCATGGGGCCTTTGACATGAAAGGGAAGGGGTTATGAATAGCACAATTTCTATTTTTTTGTTTTATTTTTTCCATTTGAGATGGGTCTGGGAAACTGGCAGGATTTTGACTTAGGTAGGGGATCTTCTGTTCTGGTTCTTCTCATTTGTACTTCTTTGAGTTGGCCTATTCTTTCCTCACTGGCTTTCCAAATGCTTGAAAACAATAGTCTTTAGAATCCTTGCCTTTTCTTGGGTAAATGTCCTTGGTCTTAAAGCAACTCATGGCTGTTCTGAGGGCTTTCCTTTCACTGACCTCGGACCCACGGAAGTCCATTACCAATTTAGATCCTCCAATTTTGTCTTGAACACACAAAGTTGTTGGGCTGACACAAATGAAACCATGTCTGAAAAATGTAAGCATACCACATTTTGGAGGCTATGTGCTCATAAATCGAAATCAAATGTAGGAAAATGGATGCACTTGAGACCATAGTGTTAAGTGAAATAAATCAGACGCTCAAGCTTAAAATCACATGGTCCCTCTTATAAGAGAAACTCAAAATATAAATAAAAAGCAAAATAAAAGATAGGTAATAGAAGTAGGGAGATAGATCTTTCTCAGATGGGAAGGAGACCAAGACCTGGAGGGAGGGAGAAGGAAAGGGGATTAAAAAAACATGTCCATGTACCAACTCCACATAAAGAATGTGATCATTATGTACTGCAAATCTGTACTAATAAAAAAAATACATTAAAAACAAAACAAAATCAAATGTATCCACTGACACTGCTTCCTTGTACCAGCTGAGATTTCAACTGAGCAGCTTCAGGGTCCTGTTTATAAACATTTCCTTTCCTGGGGAGAAGCAAATTAGTCCCTTCAGTTTGTGTCACTAAGCAAAATAGAACTGTAAGCAACAGACTGATCAGATAAAGAGAGTCCCAGCTAGACGAGCAGCACTAAAAAGAAACCAGCTGGTCCCCTCTCAAGAGCAGGCGGTGATGTGCTGCAGTCAAGACTCTGGGTGATGAGGCAGCGAGACTGTGAATCTCACAGATGGGTCGTGATTCCTCAGATGTTTATTGAATTCCCTGGACTAATTCCTGGGCTGTGAATGGAAGACATGGTCCTCTACGCATGTAGGTTAGTCCCAAGGAGGTAGAACGTAAGTACCTCTAGTTCAGCATTTCAAAAAACTGGGTGACAGATTCACTGTTCCTACATTTATGAGCAATTGGTTTTCAACAAGTGTTTGAAGACAATTCAGTAGGGCAGAACAGCCTTTTCTATAAATACTGGGACAACTGGCTATTCACACACACAAAAAATGCAGTTGGCCCTAGCACCACACACAAAAATTAATTCAAAGTAAATCATAAACCTAATATAGGCTTCGTGTGTGGCACACACCTGTAATCCCAGCTACCACTCAGGAGGCCGAGGTCAGAGGATCACAAGTTTGAGGCCAGCCTGGGCAACTTAGCAAGACCCCGTCTTAAAGTAAAATTTTAAAGAGGACTAGAAGGGTAGCTTAGTGGCAGAGTGCTTGCCTAGCATATCTGAGGCTCTGGGTTCAATCTACAGTGCCACATACACAAAACAGAACAAAACTAAACAAAACAAAACATTCCCTCCAAAACAAGAAACCAAACCCGAATATAAGAGCGAAACTTTTAAAACTCTTACAGGAGAAAATATAACATTAAATCTTTGTGACCTTAGGTAATAGTTTCTTAGAAGTGGAACCAAAAGTAAAAATAACCAAAAATAGATAGATAGCTAGGTAGATCTGGTATATAGCACAGTGGTATAAATTTGATTTCATCAATATTGATATTAGAAAGTTTGTGTTATAAATGATATCAAGAAATTGAATACAATGCTCATAATGGGAGAAAATATTTGCAAATCATATATCTGATAAGGGATTTATAGCTAGAATATATAAAGAACCCTTACTACTTGCTGTGGTCTGACAGTTTATGCCACTCCAGAACTCCTTTATTGAGATCCTAACCCCAAGGTGATGACACGAAGAGGTGGGGCCTTTGCAGTGTGATAAGGTCCCGAGGCAGAGCTCTCCTGTTTGGTATTAGTGTCTTCATAAAGAGATCCGAGGGAGCTCACTGCCCCTTCTACCACATGAGGATGCAGGGAGAAGACCCAAAGCATGAGGAGCAGCCCTGCTAGACACTGGGGCTGCCAAGACCTTCGTCTTAGACTTCCCAGCCTCCGGAATGATGAGGAATCAGTGTTGTTCACAAGCCATCAGTTTGTGGTATTTTTGTTATAGCAGACCAAATGGACTAAGACAATTCAATAATAAAAAGACAAATGCTGGGGATACAGCTCATCGGCACAGTGCCTGCCTGGCAAGCGGAAGGTTGTGAGTTTGATTCCTGGTACAAAAAAAAAAAAAAAGACAAATAACCCAGTTTTAAAATGGGCAATAGATACTTTAACGTTCGGATAGATACTTCTCGGAATAAGATGTACTGATGGCCAATAAGCACTTGGAAATGTGCTCAGCATCATTAGACAAGAAGAAATGCGAACCTAAACCACAGGGAGATGCCATTTGCAAGCCACTAGATGGCCAGAATAACAGTGGAGCGGGGAGTGAAGTACCAATACTGATACAGCGGGAATGAGCCTGAGAAGCACTGTGCTAAGTGGAAGATGCTATTCACAAAACACACATCGGGATTCCTTTTACAGAAGAAGCAGATCCACAAGGTCGGAGAGTAGATCAGTGGTTGCTCAGAGCTAGGAATGGGACAGGCAGTGTGAGAATGGGGAGTTGCCTGCTAATGAGCATGGAGTTGCTCTTGGGGGTGGTGAAAGTACCCTAAGAGTAGAAAGTATTCTGACAGAGTTGCACAACCATGCATGTGCTAAAAACTGGTATACTTTAAATGGGTGAATTTTATGGAGTAAAAAATGTTTCTCAATAAAGCTGTTATTAAAAAAAAAGCTGAACTCACTGCTTTCCTTCCTAGGCCTTTACTTTTTCAGAGCCTCCATTCTCAGAGGGATGCACTTTGTGATCCAAAATGGGAAACTAGAGACTTGATGGAGTCATTCAGCTCCCTCCTGCCACACCCAGGTGGACATTTCATGATCATTTCTCCCTCCTTGAAATCTCTTCTGTCTGTCCCTGTCTTTCTAGAGCCATGATACTGATCTAACTCAGGTCTTCATCACTATTAAAATGCCGTAATTATATTCCATTTTTATTCTTCTTAAAATATCTACTCTGTGCTTTGTTAAACTGTTAATGCTGAAATCTGAGTCAATATGCTGTTCCTAATTTCTTCAGGATATTTCTTTCTGGATATTCATGACTCTTTAGCATAGAATGTAAAATCTTGCACACACTAGCCTGTCTCAGCCTTCACAGATTGACCTCCTCTGTCTGCCTTATAATTAGAACTTCACATGTTCTTTATAAATCTTTTGCTTTGTGTTTGACATTCCTCCCGATTGTAGTGCCACATTTCAGGAGATCAACAATCACACATAGCTGGTGGCTACCAAATAGGACAGCACAGATTGCAGAACATTTCCACCTTGTAGAAAGTTCTTTTGGATAATGCTGGTCTAGATTAATGCTTGCCATAGTAAGCACTCCTAAATATTTCTGAATGTCTGAACATTATCCTAGGTATTGTATATGACAGGCAACCACTCAACTGCTCCTTTATACTTCCAGGGGAAAAGTGTTCCCTGGATAATGAAGCACTTATTGAATTATTAAACCAGCTCTAGACATCTCTTCCTTCTTATATTTGGCCGATATTTGTTTTTCTGAGATTTCTGCGGATTTATCCAAGTTTTACATAGTCCAGCATCCAAGAAATAGAATATAATGGTCATTTTCCTCAAGTGGTCTCTGCGCTGTTAAATACTTTGCTCACTTGAACCTCATGTAATGTGGCCAGTGGGCTCCGGTTTGTTGATTGTTGTAGTCAGGGTTTACAGGGGAATGGATTTAGTATAGGATACATAATTTATAGGATTATTTTATAATATTCACCCAAAGAATCAAGTGCAGAAGAGTGCGGGAGATCTGTCCACACGCTAGAGACCCAAAGAATCCAGCTGAGGACCTGGATCCCACAGAATGTCCTGCATGAGTCCAGCTGAAGACCTAGAGCCCATGGCAGTGTCCTCCACCCGACAGTGTCTCGTTCAAGTCTGTTTCAAGGATCTGCACTAGGAAGGCCCAAAGGTCAGTGGTGGAAGCTAGAAAGTCTGCACCAGCGGGGTGAAGGGTCTGTGCCAGCAGACTGAGGGATCTGCACTGGAACCCGGCAGCGACGCTCAAGGTAGGAACCAGCGCTCCCCCAAAGAGGACCGCAGCCATCATCATTGACAACGAGGTCCTGAGCTCCTCCAATGATGAGAACAGCTGAGTTTATATCAGGAAAACCAGTGTGACAAGCTTCTCCAGGAGGATCAGCAGCACACCTCTTCCTCTCCAGTTCTCCTTTTTATGTTGTTGGTAATAATCCTCAGGTGGGCCCCCCACGCCCAGTACCACGCTGATTCAGTTCAGCGGGGTGTTACGAGTTGCCCATTAGTTAATCCACAACATTGCTGGGTTTTTTTTGTTGTTGTTGTTTTTTTAATGTGGGTACCGGGGGTTGAACTCAGGGACCTCGTGCTTGCCAGCAGGCGCTTGTGCCGCTGAGCAATATCACCGGCCCTTTTTTCCTTTTTATGTGGGTTCCGAGAGTCGAACTCAGGACCTTGTGCTTGCCAGGCAGGCGCTTATGCCACTGAGCTATCTCACCGGCCCCACATTGATGTTTTACAAATTGTTGAATCTAGATATGGTCTGACCAGTGCAGAATAGAGGGCTGTATCACCTGTCTTTCTAATACTTACATTTCAATTCGTGCAACCCCAATTGTTGTAAGATTCAGTGTCTACCATAAAGTTCAGCTATTAACACACTACCTTGCCAAAAAATATTTATTGAACGTATGTTGATAAACTTAAATCCTTTAAAGCTTCTTTTGGAAGACAGTGTTTTCCGTCACTGAATTTGTGATCAAGTAAATCATAATTGTTCTTGACCAAGATTATTTCCTGCTTCACTGCTTTTCAGGCATGTTTTTCTCCCACTTAAATCATAGAAATACTTGCTCATTGGAGAAAATTTAAAGAATATGGGTAAATAAGATAAAAGAAAAAAAGAATAAAAGAAAAAGTACTCATTATCCTACCATCCAGAAATAGTTGCTGCTTTTTTGCTTTTCCTATGGTTACATGTAAAAAAACCAAATCATGGATATATACTCTGCATACAGCTTTGTAACCCTTTTTATTTACCAGTACATCATATTCAGTGACATGTTTGTGCCATTTATTTTTAATCTTTTTAACATTTTATCATGAAGAAATTCAGATTCAGAAAGATACAGTGAATGGTCCAGTAAACACCTATACACCTATTGTATTTTCATGAGTTTAATTTTTTAAATGACTATCTAGTGCTTCACTGACTGGCTAGATCTGGATCACTCAACTGATTATGGTTGTTGAATATTTAGGTTATTTTCCATCTCTATCCTGGTGTTTTGTTTTCTCATTGTTGAATTTTGAGGTTTCATTACATAGTCTAGATACAAGTCATCTATCATATATATGATTTGCAATATTTTCTCCTGGTCTGTAATTTGCCCTTTCATTTTCTTACTAGTGTCTTTAAGAGTATGTATGTTTTAATTCTGATGAAGTCTAGTTCACCAATATTTTCTCTAATGATCGTGCTTGGCTTAAACCATCGTCAGAAAAGTTTTCTTATGTTTTCTTCTGAAAGATTTATAGTAGTTTAAACTCTAACATTTAGTCTGGGATCCATTTTGAAATAATTCTTGTGTATGATGGGAGATAAAGGTCCCATCATACACATAAGTTTATTTTTTTAATGGATTTCCAATTGTTTCAGCACCATTTGTTGAAAAGACCCCCCCCCTTCCCTACTGGATTATCTTGACACCTCTCTTTAAAATCATTTGACAATCCACCTATTCACTTTTAACTTACAACAACATAGAATAAATTTCTCATTTTTATTTTATTCTATTTTGCCTCTGCTCCTGATGCCTTCACTCATACCAAACATTTTAAAAGCAGTCTACTTTCCATGGTGGATTAATTCTTGATTGTTGGTTGGTGGATGACATAGTATAAGAGAGTTGTAAAGAATCATGAAAGTATGGGTAGGAACATGCTATTTCTCCCTCTTCCTTCCTTTCAGCACAGATTGGTAATTTCCCTGGGAAAATAAATTTAATTAAATAAATTTAATAAATTAAATAATTTGCCTGGGATTTAATCAGTGGAACTTTCACATGAACATTTGGATAAATGTTTTAACTGTGAAAGAAACACCTCTGTCATGTACTGAGATATCAGCAAAACTCAGAAAACACACTTAAGACTAAATATTATTTTTCTGATGTTTCCAGTTTTTTATTTAATTAAAAATTTTTATGGTATTGGGGATTGAACTAGGGCCAAATACATGGTAGGCAAGCACTCTACCACAGAGGCGTATCCTTAATCCTTTTTAATTCTTTTATTTTGAGACAGTCTCTCTAAATTGCCTAGGTGGGACTCAAACTAGCAATCTTCCCATCCTAGCCTCCCAAGTAGCTGGGATTTCAGCATGTGCCAACATGCTCAGCTAAGTTTAATTTTTTTATTATAAAAAACATAACATTAAATTTACTATTTTAACCCATTTTTTAGTGTAGTGCTTAGTAGTGTTAAGTTTATGCATAATTTTGTGCACCAAACTTCTAAAACATTTTTCATCCTGTAAAACTGAATCTGTTACCCATTAAACACTAATCCCCTCTCTTGCTCCCCAGCAACACTTGACAACTGCCTTTCTATTTCCTGTTTCTATTTCACCACTTGTATGGGTGGAGTCATACAATATTTGTCCTTTTGTGACCGGGCTATTTAGTAATGTCCTTGAGGTTCATCCATGCTGTAGCCTGTGACTACATTTTCTTCTCTTTCGGGTTTATAGAACAAACTATACATACACCACATTTTTAAAATCCATTCATCTGTCAGTGCCCATTTGGGTTGCTTCCATTCTTGGCTGTTGTGAATAATGCTGTGGTGAAAGTGCATGTGCAAATATCGCTTCAAGATCCTTGTTTGCATCCTTTGGATATACACCCACTAGAAAAGCACTATCAAAAGAACAGAAAATATCAAATGTTGGAAAAGATGCAGAGAAATTGGAACCACTGTGCACTGGTGGTGGCAGAGTCAAATGGTGTGGCCATTGTGGAAAACAGTCTGGAGGCTGCTCAAAAAAATTGAGGGGCTGGTGAGATAGGACCTCCTCTTTTTCCCCCCTAGGGACTGAACCCAGGGCCTTTGCACTAAGCTACATCATCCCTAACCCTTTTAATTTTTTTTTTTTTTAGACAAGTTCTCACTAAGTTGCCAAATTCCCCAGGCTGAGCTTGAACATGTGATCCTCCTGCCTCAGCTTCCCAGTGTGCCAGAATTACAGGCATGCGCCACCGTACTCTTGATGCACCTGGCCATACTCTTGATAAAGTAGGGTTGAAGGTATGGCTTCACTTTCCCGCCTGCCTCACCTCGCCTAAAGAAAAGTACTGGATGCAAGTCTCTTTCTTGCATCAAGCGTGATTTAAAATGCAAGGTTTGACCTTGATCGAGTCACTTAACCTCTTAGATCCAAAGTTTTCCACCTGTAAAATAGGGTTGAAGGAGCTGGTGAGATGGCTCAGCGGCATAAGCGCCTGCCTGGCAAGTGCGAGGCCCTGAGTTCGACTCCCAGAACCCACATAAAAGAAAAAAGGGGCCAGTGATATCGCTCAGCAGCACAAGCGCCTGCTCGCAGGGGCGGGGTCCTGAGGTCGACTCCCAGTACCCACACATGCAAAAAAAAAAAAATAGGGTTGAAAACCCCTGCCTTGCCTACTTTAATGGATGCTTGATTGGCCTTAGGAGAAAATGTATGAGAAATACCTTGAAAGGATGCTATAAATGTTAGGGTTTTCAAGGTGCTATACATGGTGCATACCTGGATGTTCTGCTTATATAAGGATTTCAGCTGGTGGGGCCTCAGAGAAGTTAATGTGTTCTCTTAAAAAGTGGAAGAAGGGACGATTCTCATCTTTATCTTTAGGAGAGTAAAACTGAAGCCACAGCCTCCCAGCGCGTGTGCCATCTAGTTTATTCTGTGCCAGGCACCTGGAACAATTAGCTCATTCACTATCGGGTAGGTAAATATTCTCATTTCATAGATGGGAACACTGAGGCTCAGAGAAACTTGTCCAGCGTCGCAGCTTGTCATCGGCAAACCTAGGACTTGGGAGGGAAAAACTAGTATTTATTGAATTTTTGTTCAGTGCAAACTGCTTTCATGTTTACTGTCTCATTTAATCCATGTAATAGTTTTATGAATTGTTATTCCTTTATATTGGGAAACCGGATCAAAGGGGTTAAAAGGAGAAAGTGACAGAGCTGATATTTAAATGCTGCTGCAGTTGGCTCACAACTCAATGCCACTGTACTGTACTGCTTCTCAACTCATTCGTTCCTTCATTTATTAAAAATATTGTAAAAATAAAAAAAAATAAAGCACTGAAGAGAAAGCTGGGTCCTATTTGAGGTTCTGAGGAAGTGTTTAGAACAGATTGATGAAAGTTACAGAAGTTTTAAATTTAGGAGACTAAATTTGGATTTGTTAGATGCATAGGAAGTATAGAAAAATGTGGCCTGTGTATGAAATATAGAAAAACACTTAAATGAAAGCCAAGCATGGTGGCACACACCTATAATCCCAGCACTCGGGAGGCTAAGGCAGGGGAATCACTTCAAGTTCGAGGCCAGCATGGGCTACATATCAAAAAACCAAAAAAGAAAGAAGGAAAGGAAGAAAAAGAAAAGAAAAGAAAAAAAAAAACTGTGTGTGCCTGGCAGAGTTCCAGGTCTAGGTTCTCACTGTCTTCAGCTCGATTCTTCCACTTCTCGCGGATCTCTGATTTGAGACATCGCTGTTGGTATAGAGGGGCGTGCTCAGGTTATAAGTGTGTTCTTATTTGTGTGCTGGGAGCAGGTGCACACACATGTATACATGTATGTATCTACTAACATGTTACTGGCTTTATGAAAACCCTACTTGTTCATTGTGCAAAGTCAGCAATGCCTAAAAGTACAAAAAAAATAAAGAACAAATCTCCTGACATCTAGGGAAGATGAACTGTTGTTAACATTTTGATAGTTAATGTACTTGTAAATATCGTTATGTACACCAACACATATTCATGGAAAAGCCTACTAATAATGGAACAGCTATTTTTACTGGCTCTTCTGTGCTGACTCGGGATGGAGCAACTTGGTATGTATTATATCATTTAATTCTCACACAGAGGCTCTGTGAGACACAGAATGTTACCCAGCTTTGGTCAGAAGGAAATTGCTGTTTAGAAGAGGGGAGTAACTTTCCCAAGGCCGAGTAGCAGTCAGTCCGTGAAGGCGAAGACCGTGTTTCCCTCTGTTCAGTTCTGCTGTGTATAATAAATGTGACAGTGCACAATTGCAAATGTCCCGTGTGTGATTTTCTGTAATGTACTTCTATTTACTTGTGAAGGTGTTTATTATACAAGTTATAATTTGTTTATTTAATCATCTATGATGTGTTTACTCAACAGTGATGCCTACACAGTTGATGAAGGTCAACATTATAATGACTGTTTGGGCTTCCGTTGTATATACTGTATTTGGCCAAATCCTTTCTTGATGGATAGTTTTGCTATTTGAAGTCCTACGGGAATAAATATTTTTGTGCCCTTTTGGTTTTAACTTCCTCTGCAGCAGTTAGGAGCAGAGATCCTGGCATCAGGCAACTTAAATTCTAGCGCGATGGGCTCGGCTGCTTTCCACTGTGTGGTGCCGCACACATTTCTTCACCTCTCTCTACTTCAGTATTGCATGTGTAAAGTGGAAAAATAAGAGAACCTAACTCCTTATCGCCGACCAGGGTTGCTCAGTTGGCACATGCAAAGTGTGTGGAGCAGTACCTGAGGTTAATAACTGCTCAGGGACTCTTAGCTCTTAATCATTAGGGAGTGGCGGTGTGACAGTTCCTCACCTGAGGTCCCTCACCTGCTTCTGCCCAGAGATCTCTGTGGACCCCTGGAGCTCACCTTGATGAGGGATCACCTTGAAGAGTAGCTCCCTTTCCCTGAGAAACCATCTATATGGTTTGTTTTTCAGGATCAACAAATGCTTTCAGGACAAAAAGGGCTTCTATGCTCATTTGCTTTTTGGAGCCCCTGTTTTTCTCTTTAGTTTTAGCCTATTTATTTTTTACTGTCGCAATGGCAATTTGAAGAACAGTTGGTAACTGGTTCCTTGGAATGGATAATAAACTATGGTTAGCTATTTTAAAATTATTTTAGAAAAGTTATCTGGAAGTTGGAGAAAGGCAAAAACATTATTATGTGTCCACTCATTATCATTCAAGAGCGTTTGTATAGCAATCCCGAAGATGTTCTTGAAGAAGATAACTATTTGGCTTACTTTTGATTAGGTCCAAATCTGTAAAGTTGGATGTTAACTTGTAGAAAATTGATGTTACAAGTGTTTTGTCCATTAGAGATCTGAATTATTTCTGTTTAGTAGGAAAGATAATCGCAGAGGTTATGGTTTCACTGCTCTGTAGGACCTTAACCAGTTTTGTGTCTAACTTTGCAAGTTTACCGCATTCTTTTTTCCAGTGATTATCTGTACATTTATTGTTACCTTGAACCAGCATTGCCTTTGTTAATGGGTAAAATCAGTCTGTGACACATCCATATTATATTTCTATGAGATTTATCAGACTCTGACAGAAATTAGTGCTTATTGATGTATAAGCATCTTAGATGGCTTAGACTATTTACCAGGAGTCAAAGTTTGACTAAATTGGCTTTGGGACCCTTAAAGTCTTGCATTCTTGTAGTTGAGATTACTTATCTAAATTCTCTTGGTCACTTTGATAGTAAGTTATAAGTTACATTTATGGACCATGTAATTATATATGGCTTGGGTGAATATTTAAAGTTCTTGCCTTGTAAGTATCCAGATGACACAAAGTGGAAAGGGATAATATCTTTTGTCAATACTAATACTGTCATTGACTTGTAGACCCCTTCAAGTTTACAAAAAATAGCATCCCATTATTGTATTCAGTCTTCATAATTTCTGTTTGAGGGAGAAGAATACACTGAGACGGTGACAGGTAAAGCGACTTGCTGAAGGACATTCACTGGTAAGGCAGGGAGCTGGGACCACATCCAAGCCATGGACATACCGAGTTCATTCAGCAACTTCATGTGGAGTGAGAAAGAAAAAGGAATCAAGGGGAGAAGAAAGGGAGGCTCACGCTAAAAGAGTAAATAAAAAATCCTGTGCCAGAGCTTTACACACCTGACACGTTGATTTACCGTTGCTGTTATTTTAGTTTTTGGAGTATATGGGTGACAGATTTTTCTCTCCTGTGACAAAATACCTGAGAGAAGCAACTTCAAAGGAGAAAAGATTTATTTTGGCTCCCGGTTTCAGAGATGTTAGTCTCTGGTTGCTTGCTCTGTCGCCTTTGGGCCTGTACTGAGGCATCATGGTAGGGAGCGCATGGTGGAAGAGGCTGCTCATGGTGGCTGGAAATGAAAGAAGGGGCAAGGAGCTAGGATCCAAATTACCCTTCAAGGGCAGTGACCTAACTTCCTTCCATGAGGCCCCGCCTCTTAAAGGTTCCACCATCTACCAGTTGTGCCACAGGCAATGGCCAAACCTTCAACACATGGCCTTGGGTAACATTTATCTAAACCTTAACGTATTACCCCAGGCTCTCAAAGTCTCATGTCCATCTCTAATGCAAGATGTATTTAGACCCTCCCCCAGAAAGATTTGTTTTTATTTTAAAGAGAAAAAAAAATAAAAACAATGATACAGAATTTCAATACAAGATAATAGGAAATTAACAATGGTTGATATACTGTGTATTGTTATCTTCAAAGTAGTTTCTCAGATGACAAGATATAGGCATGCAAAATTGATCAAACAATATAAACACAAACTGTTCTTTTCAATGAGCTAAAAGAAATTAGTAGTATAATTATCTTAGCTATCTTGTATATATATATATTTTTTTCTTTTCCCTTTTTTTCTCCTTTCCCCTATCCCAGTTGTTCTTTCCTTTTGAGCAGTTTCTTTCCCTTTCACAATATCTATTGTAGATTTTGGATCTTATTTACTCTTTCAGTTTCTTACACTAGGGAGACAATATGATGTTTACACATGTGAGTTTGATTTATTTCACTTATACTTGAGTATGGTCTCAAGTTGCATCCATTTACCTATAAAAGTCTCCAGTTTATCCTTCTTTATGGCTGAGTAGTACTCCATTGTATAAAAATACCACATCTTTTTTATCCATTCCTCAGTTGATGGGCATTTGGACTGCTTCCAAGATTTAGCTATTACATATTGTGCTGCTATAAACATGCGTGCACATATATCACTATGGTATGATATTTTTAATTCTTCTGGGAAAATACCCAGAAGAGGAATAGCTAGGTCAAATGGGACCTCTAATCCTAGTTTTTCAAGAAAACTCCACACTGATTTCCACAATGATTACACCAGTCCACACTCCCACCCACAGTGGAGAAGGGTTCCTTTTTCCCCACAGCCCCACCAGCATTTGTTATTGGTTGATTTCTTGATGATAGCCATTCTTTCTGGGGTGAGATGGAATCTCAGTGTTGATTTAACTTGCATTTCTCGAATGACCAGTGATGTTGAACCAGTGATGTTGACCAGTGATTGTTTCATATATTTATTTGCCATTTGTATTTCTTCATCTGAGATGTGTGTGTTCATCTCAGATGCCCATTTTTAGATTAGGTCTTTGAATTTGGGGGGCCTGATTTTTTTTCAATTCTTTATATGTCCTAGATAGAAGTCCTTTGTCTGAGGGACAGTTGGCTAAAATTTTTTCCCACTCTGTGGGTTTTCTTTTCACTCTGTTGGTAATTTCTTTTGATGTGCAAAAACTTTTTAATAAGATGAGATCCCAGTTGTTGATTCTTTGAGGTACTTCCCATGCAGTTTGGTTTTTGTTCATGAACTCTCTACCCTATGTCTTCAAGATTTCTACCTACTTTCTCTTCCAGTAGACTTAGTGTTTCTGTTTTAATATTTAGATCTTTGATCCATTTTGGCTTTAGTTTAGCACATGGTGACAGACATGGGTCTACTTTTAGTCTTCGGCATGTGGAAAGCTGCTTTTTCCAGCACCATTTATTAAAGAGGCTTTCTTTTTTCCAATGAACATGTTTGGCCCCTTTGTCCAAAACAAGGTGGCTGAGTGTGTTTGTAGTTGTGGCTACATCTTCTAAGCTGTTCCATGGATCCTCAGGTCTGTTTTTTTGCCAGTACCATGCTGATTTTATCACAGTAGCTTTGTAGTATAATTTCAAGTCAGGGATTGTGATGCCTCCTGCTTTGCCTTTGTTGTCCAGGATTGCCTTTGCTATTCTAGGTCTCTTCTGTTTCCAAATGAATTTTAGGAATGTTTTCTCTAGATCTGTGAGGTATGCTAGTGGTATTTTGATCAGTATTGCATTAAATCTGTAAAACAGTTTTGGGAGTATGGCCATTTTCACAGTGTTGGTTCTTCCTATCCATGAGCAAGGGATATCTTTCCATTTTCTGATATCTTCTTCAATCTCTTTTTTCAGAGTGCTGTAGTTTTCAATGTATAGATCTTTTATTTCCTTTGTTAGATTGATTCCTAAGTATTTCATTTCTTTGGATACTATTGTGAAGAGTGTCGTTTCCCTAATTTCTCTCTCAGTGAGTTTGTTGTTTGTGTACAGGAATGCTATTGATGTTTGAGTGTTGACTTTGTATCCAGCTATGTTACTGAATTTGGTTATTAATTCTAGAAGTCTTTTGGTGGAGTTTTTGAGGTCTTCTATATAAAGTATCATGTCATCTGCGAATAATGATAATTTAACTTCTTCCTTTCCAATCCTTATTCCTTTTATTTCTCTCTCTTGTCTAATTGCTCTAGCTAATGTTTCCAGAACTATATTGAATAGGAGTGGTGATAGTGGACATCCTTGTCCTGTTCCTGATTTTAGAGAGAAAGCTTTCAGTTTTTGTCCATTTAGTATGATGTTGGCTGTTGGTTTGTCATAGATGGCGTTTATCAGATTGAGGTAAAGACCATCTATTCTGATTTTCTGTAGGGTTTTTATCAGGAATGAGTGTTGGACATTATCAAAAGCTTTTTCTGCATCTATGGAGATGATCGTGATTTTTGTCTTTGGCTCTGTTGTTATGGTGTATTACGTTTATTGATCTGTATATGTTGAACCATCCATGCATTCCTGGGATGAATCCCACTTCGTCATGGTGTATAATCTTCTTGATGATTTGCTGCATTCTGTTTGCTACTATTTTATTGAGGACTTTTGCATCTATATTCATGAGGGAGATTGGCCTGTGGTTCTCTTTTTTGACTGGGTCTTTCTCTGGTTTTGGTATCAGAGTAATACTTGCCTCCAGGAATGAGTTAGGGAGACTGCTTCCCTTTCAATTTCATTTAAGAGTTTGAGGAGTATTGGCATTAAATCTTCTCTAAATTTCTTGTAGAATTCAGTATGAATCCATCAGGACCTGGGCTTTTCTTTGTTGGTAAGTTTTTAATTACATTTTCAATTTCATTAACTGATATTGGGTTATTCAGAATTTTTATATCTTCTTGATTCAGCTTTGGTAATTCATATGTTTCTAGGAATCTATCCATTTCTTCTGTGTTTTCCATCCTATGTGAATGAAGATTTTTGAAGTAGGTATTGATGATCATCTGAATTTCCACAGGATCTGTAGTGATTTCACCCTTTTCCTTCCTTATTGCATGAATTTGAGGTTTTTTTTTTTCTTTCCTTTTTTGATGAAGTTGGCTAGGGGTTCATCAATTTTATTTACTACTTCAAAAAAACCAACTCTAATTCATTAATTCTTTGTATTGTTTGCTTAGTCTCAATTGCATTAATTTCTGCTCTTTGTAATTTCCTCCCTTGTATGGGCTTTGGGCTTGACTTGCTCCTCTTTTTCTAGAAGCTTGAGGTGCAGCATTAGGTTATTTGTGCTCATTCTGTTTTCCTGATGTGAGAATTCACTGCTAAAAATTTCCCTCTTAGGACTGCTTTCACTGCATCCCACAGTTTCCAGTAAGTTGCATTTGTATTTTTGTTTGATTGTAGATATTGTTTAATTTCTTCTTTAATTTCTCTGTGACCTACTGGTTGTTCAGGAGGGTGTTATTTAATTTCCACGTGTTTATGGAGTTTTTTTTTTGTCATTAATTTCTAATTTTATTGCACTATGGTCAGATAATATGCATGGGATAATTTCAGTGCCTTTGCCTTTACTTAAGCATGTTCTATGAGCTAGTATATGGTCTATTTTAAAGAACATCCCGTGTGCAGCTGAGAAGAATGTGTATTCTGATGTTGTTCAGTGGAACACTCTGTAAATGTCCACTAAGTCCATTTGTTGACAGGTTTGGTTCAGTTCTATTATTTCTTTGCTGATTTTTTTTTTTTTTTTTTGTGAGCACCGGGGGTCGACCTCAGGACCTCGCGCGCCAGCAGGCGCCCGTGCCACTGAGCGATATCACCGGCCCTTTTTTTGTATGTGGGTTCCGGGAGTCACACTCAGGACTTCGTTCTTGCCAGGCAGGCGCTTATGCCGCTGAGCCATCTCACCAGCCCCTCTTTGCTGATTTTTTGTCTAGTTGATCTGTCTTTTTGTGACATTGGGGTATTAAGGTCTCCCATTACAATTATGTTATTGCTTATTTGATTTTTCATGTCTATTAATATTTGTCTTATATAGTTGGGTACTCCCATATTTGGTGCATATCTATTTATGATTGTTATCTCTTCCTCTTGAATTTTTCCCCTAACAAGTATGTAGTGACCTTCTTTATCTCTTTTCATCATTCTCGGTTTGAAGTTCACATTGTCTGCGAACAGAATAGCTACCCCTGCTTTTTTCTGGGTTCCTGTTGCATGGAGTAGTGTTTTCCATCCTTTGACTTTTAGTCTATGAATTTCTTTTTGAGTTAAATGTGTTTCTTGTATACAGCATATTGTTGGATCTTGTTTCTTGATCCATTCTGCCTGTCTGTTTCTTTTGATTGGTGAATTGAGGCTATTTACATTGATGGTTATAACTGACATGTATTGGCTTGTCTTTGTCATGTTATTTTCCTGCTGTTGGTTCCCTACTTTTTCCCTCTGTTTAGTTGCTTGCCCTGCCTGGTGGTTTCTTTCTGTTGTTGTTCTTGGAACTGTGGTCATTTTTGTCTCTGTCTAGAATATCTTTCAATACCCTTTGTAGTGTTGGTTTGGTGGTCTTGAATTTCTTCAGTTGTTCTTTGTCATGGAAGTATCTTATTTCTCCATTAATTATGAAAGATAGTTTTGCAGGGTACATCATTCTGGGTTGGAAGTTGTTTTCTTTCAGGACTTGAATTACTTCACTCCAAGCTCTTCTTGCCTTGAGGGTAAGTATTCTGTGATTCTGATGGGCTTTCCTTTATAGGTGATCTGTTTCTTTTCTCTGACAGCTTTTAGTATTCTGTTCTTGTGCTGAATTTCTGGGATCTTGATTATTATATGACTGGGTATAGATTTATTTTAGGTATGGCTAATTGGAGTTCTGTATGCCTCACTTATCTGTGTGTCAGATTCTTTTCCTGTGCTTGGGAAATTTTCTGCTATTACTTCTGCAAATAGGTTTTTTTTTTTTTTTTTGGTCATTCGTGTTGACTCCTGCTTTTTCATTGACACCAGTTGTTCTTATATTATTTTTCTTTGTGTCGTCTTGCAGCTGTTGAATTTTTATTTCCTTATATTTTGTTATTTTCAAGAGATCTTTCCTTTCATGATCGCTAGCCATGATCCTGTCTTCAAGGTCTGAAAGTCTGTCTTCAGTTTTGTTGAAGTGGTTTTGCCGGCTTTCAGTGGAATTTTTAATTTCCTGGATATCTGTTTGAATCCATTTCATGAATTCTATTTCTTTCCTATATTGATCATTCACTGTTTCCATCCACTTCCTATCATCTATTTTTTATCTATCTCTACTCTACATTTGCTGAGCAATTCCTTTCTAAATGTTGACATTTCTTTTTTTACCTGAGAGATTATTTCTGATCTGATTTCCTCTATAGCCTCATGGATTTGTTTCTTTACTTCGGTTGCTATCATTTCATAAATTTCAGGTGTGTGTCTTCCAATTTGTTCTACATCGATGTCTCCTGGACTTCTTCTGGGTAGGCCGGAGGTCTGAGATAGCATTTTGCTTCTTCGTCTTGTCATTTTCAAAAAAATTTCAAAAAAATTTTTATTTTGTTTTCTGTGATGGTCCTTGTGAGTTTTTGTAGTAGGTAGCTATATCACTAGTATTGCGGCCTCTCTAGGAAAAGTCCATTCTTCAGGAATGTCTTCCATGTGTAGGAGACTCTTGGTTTGTGTCTGTCACAAGATCCTACCTTCCCAGTTAATTAAGAGTGGGATGTTGGTATGTGTTTGGCTCAGTCCCCAGTCCTTTGGTGTAGGGTTGAGGTTATTACTCCAGAGCTTCCCCGTATTGTTACACAAGGGAGAACAACTGATTACAATAGATATGACATCCTGGCTAAAGCAGTAAAACTGGCAATAATAATAGCCTCAAGGACAATTAAGAAAGTGACAAACTATGGTAACTGTTGATTTTGTACTTTAGACCATAGCAGCAGAGTCTATGCCTATATAACAGAACCAATCATAAATTAGGAGTTTGTATGCAAAGTGTTTCTCCTTGGTAGAGTAGTTTTACCCTGTAGTGGGGAAATTTAGGGAGGATAGTGTATAAAACAAAGGTAACTGGAAAGGAAGTAGAAGCAAGGCTGGAGGACAAAGGATGATCATGCAAGTTTTGGGAAACTAGAGAAGAGGGTAGAAAAGAAAGAATAAAGAAGTATTCGAGGGATTATCTGAACTTGGACTCTGGGTTTGGGGGATGGGATTAGTTTTCTGTGGCTGGAGTTCTCCCCAGCCATTTAGAAAAGAGAGAAAAAAAGAACAAAAGAAAGAAAAAAGAAAAAAAGAAGGGAAAAAAAGGAAGAAAAAGAAGAGAAAAAAAATAGAGAGAAAAGTGCCAGTTCCCTGGATTCTTCCCAAGCTGGTTGCAGTTTGTGAGGAGGCCTCAGTCACCTGTTGGCTCGTATTGTTATTGTTGCTTCGGACTTTTCACGCCACTAGTCCCGCCTGTCCACCCTGTGGGCCTTAGTTGGGACCCTACTGTGTGGTTGGCATTCCCTCTGGTCTCTGGGCTTTCCCGAGCGGTTCACCTCAGTGGTGGCAGTAGTGATGGGAGGGGCTGTTCTTTGGGCCTTCTGGTGGTTCACCTGGGTCGTGGCAGCAGAGGCGATGGGAGGGGCCAGCATTCTCTGCATTGTTCACCTGGGTTCCCGTGGTGGGGGAGAGGTAATAGGAGGGGCTGCCCTCCTCCCAGTCCAAAATGTTTTAACAGTTCCAGCCTTACTCAAAAGTCTAAATCAAAGGTCCCTCCAAGATTCAAGGTAAACTCTTAGGTCCTATAAAAATCAAAAGAACAAGTTATATACTTCCCAGATACAATGAAGCATGGTAAACATCACTGCTCTAGAGAAATAGGGGCATAGAAAGGAGGGATTGGACCAAAGCAAAACTGAAACTCAGCAGGCAAACCTTAAATCCTGTAGCTCCATGTCTGGCATCTTGGGTACATATTGGTGAGATATAAGCCCTCAAGGGCTTGGGCAGCCACACCCCTGTGGCTATGCCAGCTGCAGCCCACATGGCCTCACTCTTGGGCTAGGTCTACTTGCTGCCTGCAGCTTCCCTTGGCAGGCATTCCATGTTCCTGGCATCTCCAACTTTTTGAGGACTCCATTGCAGCTTTGGCATCACTCTCACAGCTTCATGTATCACCCTGTCAGAGGTTGCTTGAAGGGACTCTGATCCTGCCACACTGCCTGGCCTCCCAGGCTTTCCTCTGAAATCTTAGTAGAAGCTTCTGTGACCCTGTAAATCTTGCATCCTGCACACCTGCAAAACCAGCATCACATGGGCATTTTCAGAATCTGCCAGTGGCCTGAGGTGTACCTGGGCCCACTTAAACCATGGCTGCAGCAGCCTCTGAGGACCTGAACAGCCAAACACAGGGAAACAAACCCTGGAGGAACAATTCCCTAGACATCTCTGTGCATGCAGGGACCTCATCTCAAACAAAAGTCTTTGAGCCTGTAGTGGGTGAGTCTTGGTGATTCCTGAAGGCATTTTTCCTATTATCCTGGTGCAAACAACTTGGCTTCTTTTTAATGGCACTAAACTTTTGCAACTTCATCCTTCTTGGCTGCAACTTTAAACATACTTCTTTTCTGGACAAATTTCAAGTTTTTCAAATCTTTGCACTCTGCTTTTTATTCCCAATTCTCACTATAAGTCTGGCTATAAGAACCAGCAGTGCTACCGCCTGAATGCTATGCTGCCTTGAAGTTTCCTCTGCCAGATTAATTAGTCTATCACCTTTAAAATCAGCCACCTTTAAAATCAGGGCCAGTGAGATAGCTCAGCAGCATAAGCGCCTGCTTGACAAGCGCGACATCCTGAGTTCAACTCCCATAACCCACATACGAGAAAAGGGCCAGTGATATTGCTCAGCGGCTCGGGAGCCTGCTGGTGCGCGAGGTCCTGAGGTCGACCCCCGGTACCCCCCCAAAAAAAAATCAGCCTCCTACACTGTCTCAGAGCACGGACAAAATGTCGACGAGTTCTTTATCAGAATGTAACACTCGGGGCCGGTGAGATGGCTCAGCGGCGTAAGCGCCTGCCTGGCAAGCACGAGGGCCCGAGTTCGACTCCTGGAACCCACATACGAAAAAGGGGCCGGTGATATCGCTCAGCGGCACGGGCACCTGCTGGTGCGCGAGCTCCTGAGGTCAACCCCCGGTACCCACAAAAAAAAAAAAAAAAAAAAGAATGTAACACTCAACTCCCAGTTGAGTCCTCATTTCCATCTAAAATTTCATTAGTACAGCCTTTTCTGTCCACATTCCTGTCAGCATTCTGGTCTTCTCAACCCCCACCAGAATCATCCATTAATTTCAATTTATAGCATTCTAGGCTTTTTGTAGCCTGCTTCTCCAAACTTTTCCAAACTCCTAGAAACCAATTCTATAGGTTTCTGAACCACATGGTCAGAGTATATGACCCCACTTCTGGTACCAATTTTCTGTGTCAATTTCACTGTCACAAAAAATACCTCAGTTAATCATGTTATAGCTGGAGTACAGCTTAGTGGTTGAACCCTTATCTAGTTTACATGAAGCTCTGGGTTCAATCCCCAACACCACTGCAACCAAAAAAACTTATAAAATAACTTATAAGGGGGAATGTTTTATTTTGGCTCACAGTTTCAGAGGTTTTAGTCCATTGACACTTTGCTATTTCCTTCAGGCCTGTGGCAGCACAGTACCTCATGGTGGAAGTGCATCGTAGAAGAGGCTGCTCACCTATGATGGCCAGGAAGCCAAAAAAGGAAGGAGGGAGGAGGAAAAGAAAGAAAAGAAAAGAAAAAGAAAACAGAAAGAAAGGAGCCAGGGTCCCAATATCATTTCAAGAGCATGTCCCCAGTAACCTAACTTCCTCCCCCTACCATGACTTCCTAAAGGTGCCACCTACTCTCAATAGCACCATGGACTGGTGACCAAACCTTTAGCACATGACCATGTGGGGGACATGTAAGATCTAGCTGTAACAGAGGGTCTGCCTAACTGTTGAAAAGGCCTTTAAAGAAAGGCCTGAACTATGGCTCCATCTTCTTTGATCTCACTTCCACCTCAGGGATAGAGCAATTCTAGCCTCACAGTCATGATCAATAGATGTTTCTTGGTTGATTATATATATTTGCATTGCATGTTTTATCTTCTTGATTCTCCCTCTATTCCTGGAAAGACTTTCTTAGAAAATTTCACTACATCATGGTAACACTGGAGCAGCTATATTTATTCATTCAAAAGGATAATGTGTCCTATTATTTGATGCTTGTACCAGAAAGAGGACTGCTGACTTAATCCAATTTTATCTTCTTATGAAATCTCTCTAAGTCCACAGATCTCTGATTGATTAACTCAACAGATGAGTAATTCTGTGTGCCAGGTTCTGGGACAGAATAGTAAAGAAGAGTCAGTGTCTTCCTTTCATAGAGTTTATACTCCCTTTGGCTTTTGGTGCTAGTGTATTCTTAATTTTTCCACTGAAATACTTTCAGGTGTCTACGGCCATACCATCCTGAATATGCTGATCTTGTGTGATATGTTTTCAGTCTTTGCTCTGCTTCATTAATAATCAAGAGCCACAGGAAGCAATTGAGTTGTGAGAAGGACTGTCTCTAACATGTGTCTGAAATCCAACTTCTATCTTTGCTGCTGCCGGCTGAGTCCAAACTCCATTCTCTCTTACGTGCACTTCTGCAGTAGCTTATAACTGGTCTCCCTGCTTCTATTTTCCTTCTAAAAATTAAAATCAGATCACACTGCTCCCCTGCCTACAACTTCCCAGAGTCTTCCCTGGCTAGTAAAGCCCTGCTTACCTCCCTGTCTTCATCTTCTGCTTTCCTGTTTACCTTGTCTGTTCCACCCCACCCCAAGAGGAGGGATGCCAAGCTTATTTCCTCCCACCTTGAGGCTTTGTACAAGCTATTTCTTCTGGCCCTAATGATCTTTCCCAGATATTTGCACAACTGGCCCCTTTTCGTCATTCAGATCTCAGCTGAAATGTCATTATCTTAGAGGTACCTTGTCTATCACCTCTTCTAAGTTGATTGTCCCCAACTCACTCTCTGGGACATTGCTCTGTTTTGTAATCCTTTTCTTACTCATTTGTCATCTGACTTCCTTTATTAGAATGTGACCACTGAAACTCGGGGATTGATCTTGTTCACTGCTGTCTCTGAAGTGCCTAGAATAGTGCCCAGCCCAGAGAGTAGCCTGTCAAGTATTTGCTGAGAAAATAAAGGATAAATTTCAAGAAATCTGGAAGATATTCAGAGAATGCTTCTCTCATAGAAGAGATTGATGTCGACTGAAGTGTAGAAATAATTACCAGTAAACTATTTTGAGCACTGTTAAGTTTAAAAATAAATTGTGATTGTGTTTTCTTTATAATAGAATGCTTTTTGGTGGTAAGTTTAAATAGAACTCTCAAAATAGAGTCAAGGGGGCCAGTGATATATGGCTCAGCGGCATAAGTGCCTGCCTGGCAAGCGCGAGGTCCTGAGTTCGACTCCTGGTACCCACATTAAAAAAAAAATAGAGGATGGATTTATTTAAAATAATTGTTTTAAACTTAAGTATCCCTGTAGTTCAGTTAAACTGTGTAATTTGGGGAAAGACAGCTTGGAGTGTAAAACTCACACCTTTCCTATCAATTCAAGGAGGTTTGTTTTTTTAAATTTTTAGAAATATTAATGCAACTGGAATTCAAGGGCACTCAATGAATTCAAAACATTTTTAACCAAAGACTTCCTATGTATACCTATGAATGTTTTGTACCTTCTGAAATCTTAGATAGGACTAAAAACAAGGGTCAGTGCTAGTGGACTCCCCACAATTTTAAAATAGGAGAATTTGGGGATGGTGGCCCAGAATTATAATGGATTTCTCTTGAAGTTATAGTTGCATAGCAAGCATGTCATTGTTTCTTAGAATGCGTATATATTTCTCAGGGTGAGGACTGATGTCTGATGGGGTTATGGAGAGCTCAGTTCCTCGGAGCTCCCCCTCCAGCCCCTCCAGTTCTGCACCTAGGGAGTCTTCTCTACTTACAGGCCTGAGACAGGCAGTGGATGAAGTTACTCAGCACAGGCAATGTGTGAGCTGTTTTTAAATGGTTACTGATTTCTGTAGAAATTCCAGCATTTTAGAGACCCAGGTAGGCTGGTTTGGGTCAAGAGGAGAAACACAAAAATGGGATTTTGAAACACAAGTAATCACACCAGCTATCACTGACTGTGGTTACTGTGTGCCAGGCATTTCATTTTGCAGGACACCCCCCCCAAATATGTGCCATCTTCCCCATCTTAGGATGCGGAGACTGAGGCTTAGCCTAGTAAGGATTTGCCCGAGGATTCTCAGGTAGATAGCAGTAGAGCTGAACTCAGAAGCTGGGCTCTTTCCTTTCCATAACCACAGAGGTACTGTGCGTGGGGGACCAAGGAGAGCAGAAGCAGTGGTGGCGTGAATCGGGGCGTGAGGCCAGTGAGGAGACCCCGGCAATGCCAGAGGTCCAGGTCACAAGTGTGGAAGGTGGACTGGAGCACAGGATGGTCAGGCTGCAGAGGGGCCAAATGCCGACCTGGGAGCAGAGATTTTATTCTTTTTTTTTTTTTAATGTGGGTACCGGGAGTGAAACTCAGGACTTTGCGCTTGCCAGCAGGTACTTGTGCCGCTGAGTGATATCACCAGCCCTTTTTTTTCCTTTATGTGGGTACCGGGAGCTGAACTCTTGACCTCGCGCTTGCCAGGCAAGCGCTTATGCCGCTGAGCTATCTCACCGGCCCTGAAATTTTATTCTGCAGACAGTGAAAAACAACGTAGGATCTGAAGTGCTAGGGCTGGTAACTGTCTGCAGGCAGGGAGTATGGCATAGAGATCAGGGAAGTGAGGATGGTCTTCATTAGGGGGACAGAAGTGAGACTAGGAAGAAGCAGGCTCTGGGGACATTATCAAGCGCTTCTCGTTACCACTGAGTCCCCTGCTCATTGGAAAAGCCCTCGCTTAGGCTGTGAGAATAGTATTTTTAGTCATGGTTGTAAGTGATTTCCGTTTACGTCTCCTTCTGTTTCATCTCTGCATAGTGCAGTGGTGAGTGTGCATATCTGTAAATGTCGGAAGGAGCTGTCTCGTTGTAGTCGATTGGCACCGCAGCCTCTGTTCATATGCTCAGCTCTTATTTTGCAGCACATACATCATGGCTATGTGCCTACAGCCTAAAAAATGGAAGAGAAAACTTTGGTTGCCATTTCAAACCCATAGGACGTCAGGGTGTCAAACTCTCCACTTGTCCATCTCCAGAGGAATTGTGACGAGATTTAGTATTAAGAAATCATAAGTTCACTTTGTTAGAAAATTGACTATTTCCTCAGAGAAGACATATAGCTTGCACATCCAAGGTGCGGGTTAAGCTAAGGACACTTGTTTAAAATGTCCTCTCTTAATTTCTCAAACCGTCAGGGCCTGGGGACAGCTCCTGTTGACGTTTATGTTCGTACGCCGTGTCTCGTGTTTCCTTCTCAGGCAGCTGGCCCGTCCAGGGACTCCAGAGGGGGTTCTGTTGTGACCACAGGAACCAGTCAGGAGGCCTCTATTCCTAGGAATGAGACTAGAAAGAGGACTCAGGGCTCTTCCATCTTCTCCAGAAGCTTTCTACTTTTATCAGTTTTTTATATTAGGATTCCATGGAAGTGTTCTTTTCAGAAATAAAAGGTAAAAATGTAATATCTGTGATACAAAGGAAAATAGAATCCTGGTGTATGACCACATAGTCTTTGGTAGATGACTTGACGTGACTGTGGAGTTTTTTTTTTTGTTTTGTTCCATTCTTTTTTTAAATGTTTATTTTTATTAGTACATGTTTGCAGTACGTAATGACTGCATTCATTGTGAGGAGTTGAGACCTGATGTGACTTTTTAAACAAACCGTGTGGTCGCAGAAGTGTCTTGTGGCGCTCTAGGTTGTATTCCGGAGAAGACCGGTGCTGATAGGAGTCATGGGCCTTTCCTTAGGTTCCTGTTCCTCATGTTGTCATGATTTCAGTAAGCCGGTGATCAGGGATCTGCCTGGCCTCGGTTCACCAGACCCTTTTCCCATTTGGATCCCAGTGCACTGTCAATTCAGGTTTCTACCCCTTACTCTTTGGGCACTTTAGTCAGTTTTCAGGCTTTAAAGGTATCTTGCCAACCATGAAATCTGGGAATTAGCTAGGCCAACTGGATAAAATAGCCCCAAAGGGTCACAGTGTCAGGGCCACTGGCCACTGGCTGCCTGATATTGTACGGAGTTAAGTCCTCTTCAGGAGAAACCCGAGCAATTTGGATCCTGGGTGTTCATAAACCAAATGGCCCATTGGAGTTTGACGCGCCGTGGTGCACGGTGTTGCTCTGACATGCACAACTGCTGTGTGACAACGGACAGGTTATTTAACCACACTGGCCCTTGTTTTCTTACTAGCAAATTAGGGTATCTCATGAAATTATGTCTAAAATACACTCGATGCTAAAATGCACTTGGATCCGGCTTTTCACCACTTCTGCCAACTCTTATGTCTACCAGCATTTTACGAGTAATCCTGAAAGGTACAGCCAACCCTCTGAGTAAGGGAATCTTGAGTCACCATAGACAGCAGGCCCCGGGTCTAGAGGTCGTCCGTCGCACCGGGCCTCTACTGTACTGGACCTGACCTGCTTTATGGGCGCCACCAGACTAAAGCAGATCAGAGCAGCACCACCTACCGGGCCAGATAGCTAGAAGTTAGTACCACTGCCTCTTCCTTCATCCTCTGCGGAGAGTGCTAATGTGGAGGCTTTGCCCTTACATGTCCACCAGCAAATCCATCAGTCAGAAATAATTATGGAGGCTCTCTTTTTTACTGGCCTGTGCAGAGGCTGCAAAGGACGGGAAAGAGGACACTCTGGTGTCTCCTCCCCTTGAAAAGCTTATGTAGAGTCATTCCTATTGCATTTTGCCCCATCCCATCTGTGACTACACCCAGATACTTTAATAAATGAAAACACCATATTTCACTGACAGAATTGTTCTTTAGGTTTGGGTGGTCTGAACTGCGTTTTAAACCTAGGACTTAGGACAATGCTTTTTACACATGCACACACACACACACACGAGTTGGCCCTCTGCACACATGGATTCAACCAAGTATGGTGGAAAATGCTGAAATATTTAGGGGGGAAATGCATTTATTTGTTTTTGTTTTGTTTTTTGAGACAGGGTCTCGCTATGTAACTCAGGTTGGCCTTGAACTCAAGGTGATCCTCCTACCTCAGGCTCCTGAGTGCTGGGATTTCAGGGGTGTGCCACCACGCCTGGCTGGGAAATGCATTTGTACTGAACATGTACAGATAATTTTTTTCTTGTCATTCCCTAAACAATAGAGTACCACTATTTATATAACATTTACATTGCTGTTACATAGCATTAAGATCACAACTAATCAAGAGATGGCTTTAAAGCATATGGGAGGATATGTGTAGATGTATCTAAATGCCACACCATTTTATATACACAACTTTAGATCTGCAGATTTTGGTATCTACAGGTATCAAGATGCAGATATAGATACAGATCCCTTAACCTGAGAATCACAGGACAGAAATACCCCCCACCCCCCAAATTAAATGAGCTACCAGTGAGCAGACAGGACACTTGTGAGCAGAGGTGGGTTACCACGGAAAAGAACCCTCGAGTAATCAGAGTTGTTCAGCGAGAGGCCGTCTTTTGAGTAGATAAAAATGGTGAAGAACGCTAGATAAGAGCTTTTGCACCTGTGTCTTGTGGGCTTCTTACAACAATCTCATGAGAGGGGCATGGGCAGTATCCATATTTCTACAGTTTTATGCATGGGGAATTTAAGGCTCAGAGAATTTCAATAGTTTGCCAGCGATCACAAAATTAGTAAGTGCAGATCTGGGATTTAAATCCAGGTTATTTAATGACTCAGAATACCCAGGGTTTGCTGTGATAACAAGGTGCTGCCAAGAAGCTGAGCGGAGGGGCTCAGGTGGAGGTTTGCTGGGGAGTCTGTGGAAGGCATTCCAGGTCAGCACAGTTGGGGGTCATGCAGTTCCAAGGGATACAGGGATCCCCCAGATTCCCCATGCATTGGTCTGCCCCAAGGGGCCTTTGTCCCTGTGTTTCTCTAGGTCAGGCTCTGGACACTGAATCCTCTCTAAGACAGAGGTAACCACATGAGTGTCACCTTCATCCCAGAGCACCCATGTGAGCTTAGGCACCAGTCACTGCTCTCTCACACAGAAAAGGAGGTTCATTCAACACACGCTTTCTGAATTACGCCTTCTTGTCAAGCACCGGACCTGGCACTGGGAATACAGAAGTGAATCCCGCGTGGACACCCCACCCCTCTTGGAACCCCTGGATGTGTGTGTAATGCTGCATAGTCCACAACAGAGGAAAGAGAGCTCCCAAATCCTGGTAGCGCCTGGAGAGGCAGCAGCCGAGACACCTGTGTGGTACCAGGTCATGTGTAACGAGCAGCAAATAACCTGGCCCATCTGGGCCGTGGACCCAAGAAAGGAGGTTCTGCCATATTTGGGGAACTATGAGTGTTGGCTGAATTTGGAGGTTTGGGAGAGTTTTAATGGAAGAAGGAATTGGAGAAATAGGCTCTGTACACGAGGCTGAGGCCTTTTACCTAGTCTTATGAGGAACTAGTGCAGGGTTAAAAGGGGGTGACATCAAAATCGGATTTAGAAAAATTGCCTTGGCAGATGTGTAGAGGCAGAAAGGAAGAAGGAGGTTCAGTTAGCGAGGCAGGAGGCTGAGGGTGTGAAGCCAGAGCTAAGGCAGCCGGCATGGGCGAGGGAGAAGGGTTGGCCTCAGGGCAGCTCTTCTGAGGGAGAAGGCAATTAGTGAGGGATGTTACTTGTGAAAAAGCCAAGTGACTCAAGTTTTCATCTGAGATCTGTCTCCCTTAGTTTATAAAGATTTGCAATCCAAATGTGGAAGGCTCTCCTTCACGGCAAGTTTCAGAAGACAGTCACAACGCACTTGCCAAATCTTGCCAGCCTGGGCTTTACAAACTGGTAAACATTTCTCCTTTTTTGGCTGACATCTTGTTTCCTTTTTCTTAACTTCTGTTCTGAAATTATTACAGCACAGTTTTCATACTTCGAGGAATTGATAGTACACATTACGCTTTCAGTCAATGGATAATCAAGTGAAGGAGACAGCTAATCACAGTAGACCTACAAGGTCACATTAGCCACGGTAAAGTGGTGACATACACTGTGACTTTCATATTTCTGAAGCAGCTTCTGCTAAAACGCAGAATTTGGAGGAATTTTTCTGTACTCTAGCTTTCTGTGAAATATAGCGAGGCTATCACCATATACTATGCTCATTTACAACACGGATCACAGCAGCAGCAGCAGCCACAGAAAGATGAGGTAATTAGGTACATCACAATGGACCAGGTTGCTTTTTCATTCCTTTGAACCCTCTCCCTCCTGCCTCAACCTACACAGTGGGTGTGGAGGATGGGGGGTGTTACGTGATTTACCCAGGACTTATTTCTCTAGACTAATCGCACTCCCACCCTGGAGCCTAAGCATACACTGCATTAATCAGACTTGCTGGAATGATCACATGGTTTTCTAGCTGCCTCCTCTGTTAGCTGCCGCTCGTCAGCAGCTGGCGGAGCTGGAGGCTGCAGGCCCCTGTCTGCAGAAAGCCTTTTACTTCAGAATATTGGGGGGTGTGGAAGCCCCACCTCTTTTTTCTGCACTTTGCACCACTGGACTAACTAAATGGTTGTCCTCCGTACCAAAAAGGCCACCATACAATCTAAGGAAATTGTCTCTGACTAGGTCATGTTTGCATTTGAAGAATTCAGGTATGTTCTGGATTTCCTACATCAGTCCGCTGCTGGGTTTTTGTTCTCGCTAGGTTTTTGCTGTGTAATGACAGCTTAGGCTCTGGCTGGTTCTCACACACAAAAAAGGGTTTGCGTCTGCATTTGGTGGGATTTATCCCAGCGTGGGGATGGGAGGCACGGAGGCGGTGCGGGACAGGGGTGTTTACTGCATGCAGAAGTGCAGCGTGGATAATTGGTTCAATCATGTGTGAATCTGTCCAGGACCCCACCTTGTGCCTCATTTGAACTGCTCTTGCTGGTGTAGAGTTATGAATACAGAATAGCAGCTGTTTATCTAGAATGAGACTCTTGCTATCTTTTGTTTTACCTCCTTTGTCAAACTCATGCAATCTACTGCTGTTTAAAAAAAAAAAAACAAAAAACAAAAATGAATCCAAGCAGTGAAGGTGAAAAATTTTCCAAATCTATCTGCATAGTGGAAATTTGATTTTTCTTCCTCATTGTTAATGATAATCTCGTGGCCAGGCTGCTTTCTGGGAAGCGCCCTTGTAATGTTTTGTTAACAAGGTCCTTTGCTTTCGTAAGCTTTTCAGCTGCTGTAATTATTAATGTTCCAAATTAGATCTTTTGTGAATCTGATTCCTTCTGTTTCCTCTATCTTGTCTCTGGGAATCTGTCCCTGGGTACGAATGTGGAAAAGGACGTTCCAACGCAGAGAGTTTCTTAGAAATGAAAATAAAGGAGGCGGAACAGCACAGTTATCGGATCCTTCTTGCACCTATTTCCACCTCCTTGGAGCGTATGGACAAGAGTATATATGTGTGTGTCTGTTTCTGACCTCTGGTGGCTTTTCATTTTTCAAATGGAATTTCTCTGAATTTTAGAATTGAGCGTAAATATCACATGGGCGGGCCAAGAGAGTGACTGTGCAGGACCTCGGCTTTACCTCGGCAGGCCTTGTCTGTTCCCTACAAATGTTACTGCAATAGACACTGAGATGATAAGAGAAGAACCCCCCTTCATTATTTTAAGAGAAAACTAGAGACTTTTGAACCAACCAAGAGAGTAGGAGAGAGGATCATTAGATTTCCACAAAGAAAAGTCAGGGTATAAGGCTTGTCCCCGCCCTTTTCTGTAAACTTGATGCTTTGGATCCAGAAAGATATCCTTTGTTTCAGAGAGTGTCTCTGCATTATTTCTAATGGACAGAGCTTACGAGAAGGAAATTCTTTCCATGCAGCAACATGCCCTGGTGACAAGGGCCCATGCCCTTCCAGTAACCAAACTTACTGTTTTAGGATAGTTCCATTAGATAGCTAACAATAATGTGTTAAATGCCTGTTCTGTTATAGTAGATAGGCCCTTAGGGAATAAATCAGGAGTCTTAGGTTCAAGACTTAGTTTCAAAATTAGCATTTCATGTCTTCGTGCAAGTTATGGAAGAGTTCTGCAGAAAGTAGTACAGTTGCAAAGTTCATATTGTACTGTTAGCATTTACTGTAGTTGGAGTAAGCCTTAGCTGCCACCTTGAATAGAGTTTGGAGCCTTTCATTACATTTCATAGTTAGGGGAGAAGGGTACACATATCAATACACCCCTGCCACTTGTGTTGGGCTCCTGGCCTGAGAGCCGAGAGCTGGGTCTGATGAGGTGGAAGGGTGCTAAGTCAAAGGCATCATCATTGCAGAGAGTAGACCGGAAATGGAAGTCCTGTTATCTCTTCCTTCAAGTTTCTACACAAACTGCCCCAGTAGAGTTTTGCTGGATGTGATTCCTTTTATAACTGCTGCCTGGTACCAGACAAATAGCTTTCTTCTTCAGTCCCAGGGTTTGTGTACGTGGCAGACAGGTGATCATGGTGGAGCAACATAGGGGTCATTGAGCGTAGGTTTTTAGCTTAGTTCAGGGTGGTTCTCAAGCTTTAGAATGCAGCACAATCTCTGGAGAGTTTATTAAAACTGAGATTGCTGGGCCACACTTCACTTCCAGAATTTCTGAAGCAGTAGGTCTGGGGGAGGTTGAAAATTTACATTTCTAATAAGTTCTCAGGTGATTCTAATGATGCAGGTGTGAGGACCAGACTTTGAGAACCATCGAGTTAGAAAAAGCAGACAGATCGACCTTGGGGAGAGGGGAAGTTTGAGGGAAAGGACAGGTGGAGGTACAGGGAGGAGAGAGGTGCAGAGCAGGAAGGAACCATTCAAGTGCAGTCGTCCCTCGGAATCTGTGGGTGGTTTGTTCTAGGACCTCCCCGCCAATCCCTAAATCTCAACTCCCTTATGCAAAACAGTGTAATGTTTCTGTATGACATATGCATATCCTCTTTAATCATCTTTAGCTTACTTACAATAGCAAACACAATATAAATGCTGCGTAAGTACTCACACTGTATTGTTTAGGGAATGGTAAGAAGAAAAAGGTCTCTACATGTTTGGGACAGGTGCAGTGTCTTTTTTGCAAGTCTTTTTTTTTTTTTTTTTTTTTGTGGGTACCGGGGGGTCGACCTCAGGACCTTGCGCGCCAGCAGGCGCCCGTGCCGCTGAGCGATATCACCGGCCCCCTTTTTCGTATGTGGGTTCCGGGAGTCGAACTCGGGCCCTAGCGCTTGCCGGGCAGGCGCTTAAGCCGCTGAGCCATCTCACCGGCCCTTTTGCAAGTCTTTTACATCTGAGGTTGGTTGAATCCGTGGATGACCAGCTCTTCAGGTAGACCAGAGCCAGGCATGTTTATGGGGTTAAACTACGGCCAAGTCAGTTGAACGTACAGCCCCTTTTTCTCCAGGAGAAGTCTTGCAGAGCAATGAAGAAAAATATTGGGATGAGACTCAGAGAACTTTGTTCCTGACCCTCGTGCTGCCGCAGTCTACTTTTGTGGGTTTGACAGGTCTCTTGGTCTTTCTGAGTATCAGCTGTCTCGGCTGAAAAATGGGGCTAGGGATTCTTACCAAGAAAGTCTATAATGCTGTTAGAATTAAATGAGATAGAATGAACTTTATAAATGATAGCAGTTCTTTCCACATGAATATAAAGGCCAAAGAGCACTCTTGGGGCAACTCCGTTGAGTCACCTAGACATGCTTTTAGGCCTCTTGTATGGACGCGCTCCTCCAGAGGAAACCTGACTTCGACACATGACATTTACATGCCGTTACTCCTTATGAGGCTGTGAATCCCTTGAGAGCTGTTTTTAATTTTGTTTCCTTAGTGCTTAAAATTGCTTGACACACAATAAGGCCTTAGTAAGCTATTGATGTGGTTCATTTGAACAAGAACTTAACAAGGAATGAAGAAACAAGCAAGCTGTCTGGCCGGCTTGATGTGGTGCTGAGATCGGTGCTGCGGTGTGTGCTAGTTCAGAACAGTGTGCAGAAAGGCGGACCGCTGACCTTTGGAGAAAAGACTGGAGGCGTCTCAGCACACTGTCCCTAACATCCCTCTTGCGGGAGTTCGAAGAATCCGTCCCATTTCACAGGGAATCTCTACGATGATCTCACTCTAGAACGTGCTAGTAGTTGTAATGGTTTACTGCTGCCTGAGTCTCAGACCTGGAGGGTTACAGGATCCTGAGAGCTGGAGAGTTTGGACCAGCACTTTCCAGCTGGTCGGGGAAAGATTTTTGTCTGCCACTGACCACCAGATGATATTCTAACTCCAGGCAAGCTGCTCTAGCTGGCTGTGGTGTTAGATATAGGTCACTTGTGGTTTTGCCTTTTTATTTATTTCTTACTGGTTTGTTTTGTGGAGCTGGGATGTTTTTACCTTTAAAAAATTCTTAGATAAGATGTGTACTGAACTAATAGTTTTAAATGGACATTACCTGCTATACACTACAGAGATTCTCCTCTGGGTGCTTTGTGAAATACCATGTCATTTTCCTTTTACCTCTAGACCTAGAACAGCAACTACATTCATTTTTCAAGCCAACATCAAAGACTTTTATGTGTGATATTGTTTCCCCATCATTTTTCTGGTGAGGATGGAGCCCAAATCAAAGACCTCTGTTTTTCTCAGAGTTCCTGGTACTTGACTTATTTCCACAAGGAACATAGAATACCAGTTCCAAGATCTAATCCACAATTGGAATGTGTCCGTCACATGAAAATGGAGTTACTATTTTGAGTCTGTTTTGTTTTATTTCATTTTTAAACAAAAATGTTACTGTGGAAGAGTTGAAGTTCAACTCCAGCTAGCTCTCTTTACTTATATATCTGGTCTCGGGGAATGTTACAGTTTTTCTTGCCCTTTCACTAGAATATTGAAATGAGTAAGAAGGCATGGTCGTGGGAAGGACCTGAAGTCTAGAATGCCCACCGGGGTGGAGTGTGAAGACCCCAAGCCAGCTTAGTCCCTCTCATTTTCCAGCAGTCCCTTTTCCCATCACCCCTTGAGTAACCAATGTTTCAGTGCACTGACTTTGCCAGAGTGTATATCACTACCTACATACTATAGATCAGTGATGGCAAACCTTTTAGAGCTTTCAATGATACAAACGGCCTGCTGTGGCACGCGTGCCATAGGCGTGCCATAGGTTCACCGCCACTGCTGTAGATCTTAACTCTTTGCTAACTCTGTTCACTGTTACATCCCTAGTGTCTTGTACATAGTAGGTAGTTAATAAACATTTGTTGAGTGAATGAAGGAAATGAGAACAGAGGCTTTGAGAGGTTAGGTAATTCGCCTGAAGTCACCCAGCTAGGGAGGTGTGGTCTAGTCAGTTTCAGCTTGGTCCATCTTTCCGATACTTTGTGCCCGAAACGCCATCCCGTGAGTTGGCTGTGTGTCCTAGCAGTCAGCACAGCCTTTCAGAGCCTCTCTGGAGCCCAGAGCCTGTCATAGCGCCTGGAATGTGCGCAAAGGCTGGGGGAGGGGAGAGGAGGGAAAAGAAGCAGAGGGTTCCCTAGGGTAGAGGGGCCTGACCCCTCCTGTTTCCCACAGCTCTTACATCCCCTCTCACACAGGGCTTACTAAAAGCATGATCATGTCATGATTGCTTTCTTTTGAGTCTTTCTACTCTACTGAAGGGCAAGCTCTTGAAGGTCAGCGAGAACCGTCATCACCTTTAGCACTACCAACGGCTGGCATGCAGTCAGCTCTCGGAGGTGGCATTCAATGTCTGATAACTGAAGTAATTCGAATTCAACCAGTCACAGTCCCTAAATGCGAGGGGTTTATGGTCACTCTGTCTTTGATCCCCAGGATCACAGCCATGTGGTTTTATCAAGGGACAATAAGAGCAGCTGGCTGGAGAGAGTGACAGAGAGCAAGCAAGTAGCAGGGAAGATCAGTGACCCTCACTGACTTGGCAGTTCTCCTATTTTGGGACACAATTTGCTGTTACTATGGCAAAGCAGAAAATACCACCTATCTCCATTATTAAATACACGTTACAGTTATTGGTGATTTTACTCAAAGAGAGGCAGTGTTGTGGATCTGCAGCCCAAACACAGCCTCAGTTTTTATAATGAAAATGTAAAAGCTGTGACCATGAACAAGTCACTTTATTTCTCTCAGCTTTGATTACTTCCTTCATGGAAAAAGGACTGTTTTGAGAATAATCTATAGGAAAGAAGTGTACAAGTGATAAAAAAGTGTACAAGTGGTAAAAAAAATCACTATAATGTTTGCATTTTGTATTTTGGGATCAGTGGATGCTTAGTCAATGTGTAGCTGGTTCAGAAGCTATTTTTTAAAACAGTCCTTGGAACCATCCTCTACTCCTTGCCTAATATAATAGTAGTCTCTCATGTTAAAAGCAAAATAAGCATAACGACTCATTACTGAGAGGAATGAGTCCCAGAACATTCTAGAATACAATGTTGGTTCCATATGACTCTTGCTAGCAACAGGATAGTTACAGAATATCCCCAACTGTGTAGGTCCTGGAAACTCTGGGTACAGCCTTTTGGAGATGGAGAGGTGGAGGGCTCTGATATCAGGATAGCCATCCATTCAACAAACATTTCCTGAACAGCTACTAAATATAAGCCACAGACTAAAATACAACTGCAAGTCTGCCTCAGGAACTTACTGTCCTCATGAGGTGTGAACAAGCAGACCAAAAGCACAGGCATGGCAGAAGCCAGCGGGGAGACCAACGTGGGGGTGGGGAGAGTTCATGGAGGCTCTCAGGAGCAGCGTCTCCTGGGGTGAGCCTTGGGAGGGCTGGGGTGTGGGGCTGGATGAGTGGAGCTGCAGAGAAGGTGTGGGGGGAGTGCGGGGCTGAGCAGGAGCTGGGTGCAGCGTGTGCCCGGGCTGACGAAACCCGAGGACAGACTTTTCTCCTCTTTCCCAAGGCATGACCCTCATCCATGTTGCTTTTCCTGTGACTAATGACTTCTCTTTGCCCTGAAGGCCACTACTTTGCAGAGGTAAATGTTTTGACCTTTAGGGAATAACTAATATTTGTGGAAACCCCTGCTAGATGTTTTACAATGCTGGCACCTCTCCTTTTCCATTAGTCTTTTACCATAGCAAGTAATTTACTTCCTAAGTGCATTGTCCTTTAGTTTCCCTGTCTGTAAAATGGGGTTGTCACTTACCTGGAGAGTTATTGTGCTTAAATGACATTGCATCTATAAGATATCTAGCAAACAGCATGGCATTTGCTACATACTCAATAAATATTTAATTTACTGTAAGCAGCAGAGCATTTCCTTAGACCCTTGTCCTGGGGTAGAAATTGGATCAGAGCCAGGAAAAAGTTGACACATTATAAGGACAGACACTACTAATCTCCCCCTCACCTGAGTGTTCAGATTCAGAATGCCAGAAATCAGTCCTTGGACGATAATCCTGTTTACTACTTCAGGAGGCGGTTTCCAACCTCTACAGCTATGTACATTTCCCTCTCTCTGAACTCCCATACCATACTCAGGTGTATAACACATAATCTGATCATTAATTTTTCTCTGTCTTATTCTCTTAACTAGATCAAGGGTTACTTGAAGGCAGGAACAATGCTTGATACATTTTCATTCTGTGTCATGCTTGAACAGAGCTGGATACATCTTGGCTTCCCAGCACTTTTTTTTTTTAATGTGGTACCGGGAGTCAAACTCAGGACCTCGCGCTTGCCAGCAGGCGCTTGTGCCACTGAGCGATATCACTGGCCCTTTTTCTCCTTTATGTGGATTCCGAGAGTTGAACTCAGGACCTCGTGCTTGCCGGGCAGGCGCTTATGCCACTGAGCCATATCACAGGCCCTGAAACAGCACTTTTTGTTTATTCACTTTTATTACTTTTTAAAATCTCCTGCCACATTCCAGTCATTATTTTAGGTCCTAGAAGGAGAAATGACAGTAAAGAGGACAGTTGTCCCCTTTCTATGCATGAAGGCCTTTTGTGACTTTGATGGAGATGCTGGAGCGAGTGAGCAGCACCTGTTTGTGGATAGACAGAATTTATCCTAACAGTGAGACTGGCAGCAAGGACTAAACTGACTACGTGATAGATTTCCAAAGCTCTATTTACCAAAAGGTTTGAGTTAGTAAAAATACATGTGAAGTTTGAAAAGTTCTTAGGTATTTAAATGTGGTTTCTGATTCCTCTGAATTCAAATGTGAACAAGATAATGCATGCACAAATGTACCCATTATATTCCCGGAGCTTTTTCTGTCACATCTAACTTTCACGACAATCCCATGAGCAGCACACAAAGCACAGATTCCAGAGTTGAATTGTTACATTATTATTAATGTTTTACCTAAAGAAGTGCCCAAGATTCAGACAGGTTAAATCACTTCTCGAAGTCACACTGGTTAGGTGGTAAAGCTACAATTTGGATCTAAGTCTTGTACTGAAAAACAAAAACAAAAACAAAAAATGCTTCCTGTTATCATTCTATAGCTGCCTCCCACCCTAATTTTGTAAAACAAGGAAAATCTGTCGTGTGTTATAGCAATCTTTGTTTCATATGTTTTGTTGAATACATGAACACCTCACACTCACTGAGCCCTGGCTGTGGTCACTGTAAACTGCTAGACCCTTGTCTGCCCAAGCATGTGTCATTCTGTCCTCATTTGCACCCCGGGAGATCGCTGGTGCCATGATCCTCTCCGTTTCACGGGCCATAAACTGAGGCAGATGCTGTTCTGATAACTTGTTCAGCATCATACAGAGCTGGTGTTTGAATCTGGAACTGGCACCTCTGACCGCTGTCTAGTTCTTCCCAAGGGTTTCCAGGAAGAAAAGAGTTCTGTGGTCAGTTGAAGAAAAGCTGCACCCTTTCTCCCCAGAAAAGATGGTACATACTAGCATGAAGGCTCTCAGACACCTTGCAGCAGGTAGAATTCTGCTTCTTGGATTTCCCACATGTGTTTAATAAAAGAATCTTTTGTTGCCTGACTCTTAATTTTGAGTTTACGCTTCAGAGAACACTGCTGTAGTGAAAGGAGAATCTAGGCTTGGGAATTAGAAAAGAATCTTTGCTCAAAATGCATAAATAGGGCCGGTGAGATGGCTTAGCGGCCTAAGCGCCTGCCTTGCAAGCGCGAGGGCCCGAGTTCGACTCCCAGAACCCACATACGAAAAAGGGGCCGGTGATATCGCTCAGCGGCACGGGTGCCTGTTGGCGCGCAAGGTCCTGAGGTCGACCCCCCGGTACCCACAAAAAAAAAAAAAAATGCATAAATAGAAGATAGAAAAGCATCAGGTTCAAAAATCTCCTTTGTGGGCCAGTGAGATGGCTCAGCGGCGTAAGCGCCTGCCCGGCAAGCGCAAGGGCCCGAGTTCGACTCCCGGAACCCACATACGATAAAAGCGCTGGTGATATCGCTCAGCAGCACGGGCGCCAGCAGCGCGCGAGGTCCTGAGGTCGACCCCCGGTACCCACAAAAAAAAAAAAAATCTCCTTTGAGTGTGAGTTCAGTCTCCTCCTCTTAGAGGTTGTGTAGTTTAAGGTAAATCATTTATTCTTTGGGTGGGTAAATCATTTTATTCTTTTTTTATCTATAAAATGGGGTTGTAAACCAGGCATGGTGGTACATGCCTGCAATCCCAGCACTCAGGAAGCTGAGGCAGGAAGATCACCCTGAGTTCAAGGCCAGCCAGAACTACACAGCGAGATCTAGATGTTTCCATGGTGAAATCTAGCCTATTAAGGGCTCTCAGGAAGGGAAACTTGCCGTTTTGCACACCACTGCAATTGTTCCGTTAGGGAGAGTCCTAGAATGCGCAAGTACATTATTTACCCCTCGAATCCAGTCATTTGGTTTTTAGCACATGGCCAAAGAGACAGATACAAATTTGAGCTCATATCCAATAAGTAAAGTATCACCCAAAGAAGAACTTTAAAAGAAGATATCCAAATCCTTTTTAGCACATCCATTTATCTGCTAAAATAGCACTGTTATTTCTGGAAATGCACTATGTTTTGCCAGCAGCTAGTTTGGAGAGGAGGAATTGGGTAGAGAGAAACTGGCTGTTTCCTTTCCACAGTGCTCAGGCCCCATACCGTGGCTCATGTGGACCTGACCCCCACGCCCACTTCCGAGGTACACACGAGTCAGGCCAGGCTGGGCCAGGCTGTGTCCTATGACTGTGGCGATTGGCTCGGGGCAGGTTTATCCTCTAAAACTCCTCCATGAGACTTGGGCAAGAATTATTAGGAAAATGCTGTTTTCTTGGAGCTCAAGAGCTGTCAGTCAGGATCATGAAAGCCTCAAGTCGTTGGCTGCCTTCTTTGCACCACGTGGGGAAGGACTGTCAGATGATGGACCCGTCAGAGAGGGAAGAGGAGATCAGCGATGGCTGCAAAGCCTGAGGTCTCGCAGCAGACCCGGCCGTGTGCACGCAGGCAGGTAGCCCCACGTAAGCCAGGCTTCTCCATCAGTCCTGAGTAACGCACACTGGGAGAGAAAAAGCAGACTAAGGCTCATATCATTTTACCTCCAAAAAGGCTAACTATCGCAGTCATCCTCAAACTTGTCACACCGCAGCTGCAGTGTTAGGTTCTGTCTAGGTGTGTAACGGAGGACTCTGGCATTCTAGGGCACTGGTACCGACTGAATTGTGCCCTCCCAAATGCACAGATGGAAGCCCTGGCCCGTAACATGACCGTATTTAGGGACGAACCTTTAAGGGGAGAATGAAGGTTAAACAAGGTCATAGGTGGAGCAAGTCCGCAGGAGTAGTGTTCACACAAGAAGAATAAAGGACGCCTGGGTCTCGGGGCACAGAGGAGAGGCCATGTGAGGTCAGAGAGAAGGTGGCCGTCTGCGCGGCAAGGGGAGCCGCCTCCAAAGAAACCTACCACCGCCTGCATCTAAAGCCCAGTACAGGGACTTCTGCCCAACTCAAGGAAAGCCTTTCTCTTCTGCTCAGGTTCCAAGCCTACCTTCTCCTCTCCTGCCCCACGTAGACTCAGTCTTCTGTCTCACTCTAGAAATACTCTGCACCTCCCTGTGTTTGCACGCTTTGCACACCCTTCAGCTACTGTCTTTGTTGGCCCCCACTACTAAATATGAGAGGCTGGAAGAAGCTCAGTTCGTTAATTCTGGGTATGGCTGGCACCCAGCACTCGTGCCAAGTTTGTAGTGATGTTTTTCAAAGTCAAGGCACAAACAGGATATAGAGGACGAGGTGGGAACAACAACTCTTGAGGGACCTGCTGGCTCAGATCTCTGTGAATCACTTTTTGGGAGACGGTACTTACTTTTCACTTCCCTGACGCAGATATGAAAGGGGCCCCTGAGGGTTTCCAATGGGTAAGGGAAAGGGAGGTAGTATTTATCATGTCCCAGGCAGTGTGTGTGGTACATGAGTGTATTTCCGCTGTTGAGAGCTAAATGTTAGGGATACAGATGGGCATAGCTTCTGTTTACTCAGCTATTAAGTGCCAGGATGTGTATTTACAGAATATTACTTAATTCACACCACACTCCGCAGATTAGAAATTAGTTACAGTTGAGGAAGCAAACCTAAAAATGGTCAGAACTTGGTCATGGTCAGTAGCTCCACAGCAGACACAGGACTAAAACTCATCTACTGGCTCCCGCTCTGTGGCTTTTCTTCCCTTACCCTGTAAGAAAGCGAAGTGCAGAGCAGGGAAGATCCAGCCTGGGTAGGATGCCATGGATGTAGAGCTAAAAGCAGCAAGAAGGAGTGCCAGTAATCCGCTCTGTTGATTTAATAAAGCTGGTCATGGGGCCGGTGAGATGGCTCAGCGGTGTAAGCGCCTGCCTTGCAAGCGCGAGGGCCCGAGTTTGACTCCCGGAACCCACATACGAAAAAGGGGCCGGTGATATCGCTCAGCGGCACGGGTGCCTGTTGGCGCGCGAGGTCCTGAGGTCGACCCCCCGGTACCCACAAAAAAAAGCTGGTCATGGCCTATAGAATGAAGAGAAAAAGAAATTAAAACCTAAAGGGGTTATACTAAATGGAGAGAATTGCTAAGCATGGGCAAAGCAAATACGACAGATTTTACATCAGCAGATCTGCTGGACAGACGTCTTAGCTCTCTTGGGCGCATAGTCCCTGGCCTTCTTGTCCACCAGAGGAGGCGTGGCCCGTGCTCTTGTTGTTAAGCCCATGAAGTCTGGGCCACCAGGGCTTAGCCCCAGGCAGGTTCCTTGGGAGGAACCTTGGGAGCAAGACTGGACCCCACCTGCAGTGGACTTGTCCCTTTGCTCCCTTAAGTTTTTTTTCTTCTTTTAATAAACCAGTATGACTTGTTGGAAAATTTAAAACGGTTCATAATAACACTCCAAACAGAATAATGTTAAACCCTCACTGAGATCCTTAAATTCTCAGCAGAAACCATAGCTTGGGTAGGAAGCTGTCTGGGATGGTCTTGGATATAACTCAGGACCCTGTGTGCCCTGAGTGTGGGTATATGGTGGTGGTGGTGGTGGTGTGTGTGTATGTGTGTGTGTGTGTGTGTGTGTGTGTTGCTATAAAGAGAGAATATAGCTTTGGTTGCTCCAAAGAATTAGAAATTAGGTGGCAAGTTTGGGTTTTTGGTTGCTTGATTACTTCCTTTGGGTCCTTTTGAGTATATCCTGCTCTCCCTACACAGGCAGGTATATCTCTCAAGAGTGTGGGACTGGTTTCTGCAACAGAGGTATTAACCAGGATACTAAATAAGCATGAGACCTAGAGGGGAAAAAATGTTAAAAAGAACTTTGCAGCTTCCAAAGTTAAGCCATGGGGACAGTGACCATGCAGATGATAAACATTTTTGAACATGGATCCTCATATACCTACCTCATAATTCAGTTGTCCTAGATTTCCATTATGGATTAGGAGGAAGTTTAGTTATTTTCTGATTAAAACAATCCTCAGTAGGCTTCATAAAGCAAAAATTGTCAAATATATTAGAACTTGGATGCACAATATGGATAAAAGAAAGAGTTACTGAAATTTGAGTAAAGCATGTGCAAGTAATTTCTAAATCAGCTGCAGCAGTGAAATCATCTCCTCATATGATGGGGTGGTAAGTGGCTTCCTACTCTGGAGCCCACCATGCTCTTTCTGGCTTGTGTGTCCTGGCTGCATGGCTGTCCCATGAGCTGTTGGTCCTACTGATTTCTGTCATTTTGTGTCTTGCTTCTTGGCACATGGACAACCTTAGCAAGTGGCTCAGTACATAATAATTGTTTTTAATACTTTCCTGCCTTACTACAAGTTCTTGCAAGCTCCCTTTCTCTGCTTCCTCTCTATTTTTATGCTTTAAGATAGGGTCTGACTGTATTGCTCAGGCCAGCCTCGAACTTGCATCCTTCTGCCTCGGCCTAGCCTCCCAAGCAGGTGTGGTTACAGGCATACACGGCTGTGCCTGCCAGTCTGTGCACACTGGACGTATCGTGTTCCTCTCACTTTGGAACTCTTCTTACTTCTCGTTCTTAACGCACCGTATGGCTCCTCCCCTGCCCCGCATCCTCTTCCTGTGGGCGTAGCTCGGCCTGCTCTAGTCTGTACTGTCATCTTCACAGCACAGGCCTGAGCGGAGTCCACCTCAAGTGGTCGGTCTGTCCACGGCTCTTCCTGTCTGTCCGCTTTCACGTCTCCCCACCTGCACCCGAGGGGCTCTGTGTCAAGCACTCCGACACCTTCCCAGGCCTCTAGAGTCCAAGAGGAGAGGCTGCTTCAGAGAGTTTCTCTGAGTAACACTTCACGACCTTCCCCGCCTGTGTTTCAGTTTGTTTGGTCCATAAGTAGCTCTGAGAGCTTTTGGAAGTCATTCAACCATTCTATGCCTCTTTTCTCCTCTTTTAAATGCCGCTGTGAGCGTGGAAGAACTCATGAAGTAGTGGCCGTAATAATACGTAAGATGTGACACTGAAAATTCCCGGTGTTCTGATATTAGCATAGTAACGCATAGTACGCAGAAATATGTGCTGAGAAACTACTGTCTTGTGGTTGGTACAGTATAACTTTGGTTATCGGCAGAGGCCTGGCTATCCGTGTTCCCTTTGACTCCAAGACTAGGGAAACAGTTTTAAAAGGGGAACCTGCTGCTTGGTAGATTAGAGAGGATACTTTTGAAAAGGGTTATTTATTAACCGTTTTTTTTTTCAGAACTCCTATGCATAAAATTACGTTCCCCCATTACAAACCTTGAAATGTCTTTCACAGGGAGTAAATGCCCTCCTTTTATTATGGTAGTAGAACTTCTCTGTTTACGTCACAGAATAGTTTAGAGAATCAATTTTAAACATTTAATAGTGGTGTTAACAAGACTTTTAAAAAGCAATTTAATTATAGTAATGCACTTGTCTAAACTACTGTGTTCCAAATGTAATTTTAACCTATAATTAACATGAAAGTTTTTGTACTCTTTGAAATGTGGTCTATATTTTGCACTAACATCACTTCTCCATTCAGAGTGACCATATTTAAAGTGCTCGGTGGTCACTTGTGACTTGAGACCACAAAATTGGGCATCTAGATCCCCAGTGAACTGAGACGTAGAAGGTAACGAAGACGGAGATTCTCTAGTGCGTTGTTGCATTCAGCAAAGGGGTTTAAAAGTGCCGGGCCAAGTAGGATTTCCATTTATGCGGCATTCCTTGCTGTGTATTAGATTTGTGTCAATATTGGCTGTTTCAGAATCACTGTGTGAGTTGCCACTGACAAGAGCGAAAGGAAGGTGCCACGTCCTCCGGCTCCCTCGTCTGGGCCCTGTGACCTCTGTCCAGGGTGAGCAGCGGGACAGAGCTTCTGTAGCCTTCACTGGGCTCATGCCAGTTGGTGTGCTTTTGTGTTTGTTTGGTGTTTTTGTTTTGTTTTGTTTTTGTGGAAAGGACTCTTTTTGGAAGTCAGGAGCTACTTTGAGACATTCATGGTGGTTATGAACACAACCCCCTGAAAAGTATAAAACACTTACTTATACGTATCCCACAGTGTTACTAAGATTTCAGGGTTTATGGATCCCTGAAGCCCACCTGAACACTAGGTCAAGAAGCCCTCTTACAGAATGGTGTAAAACAGTACTTACCATGTGTGCCCTTCGGGGAGGGGACAGGGCTGGGAGACTCAGCACGCATGAGTGCATAGGATGGTTGTGAAAGGATATGCAAGTGACAGTCACCTTGAAGGAGCTAGGGTAGGAAGGAGATATTGCACTGTCCTTTTAAATACTTTTTCATGACATGCAGCATTAGCTGAATAGAGGTTTGGGCTTAAACATGCGACACCAACAAGAGACCCTTGCTCCAGAATCACATGTTAAAACTTCCAAAAAGCTTCAGTGAAAGACGATGGGAAAGCAAACACAGGTTGGACGTCCTGGCGGTGGGTGCTGAGGAAAACCCCCTCCAAAAGCCCACAGTGTAAAGACAGACCCCAAAACAGACCATTGTGATTGTAGTGTGTTCAGGGGTGTGCCACAGCCATCCCGAGTTTATCTGGAGATCTAGTGCCTGGGCCCAGGCTTCCTGAAGACAACCAAGCCCAAACCGAGTCCTCGCACATCAGCGCAAGCTCGCTGAGGAAGGGGCTGGCCTTGCTGGAGTGAGAGATGACATGGAGCATGATGTGGGGTGAGCTCCCTGGTGTATCTTGGACATAAGGGCTGTGGCAGCTCTGCAGGAATGGGTGGGTGGGTAGAGCACAGATGTACTCACATCACTTTCCCACCAGGGACAGGTCTTTGAAGACTGGTATAGAAATAAATGACATTGTAAGGTTTGCATGTATTCTGGGCTCCTCCTGGAACTACCGGGAAGATTCTTCTGAGGAAGCCAGCTGAATTAGGACTGCTAAGGTTTGACCTGGGTTTGGCACTTGTCAATTAATTGGATGGTGACAGTGAAGGATGGGGAAGATATTTCGAGATTGCCTGCCAAAGAAGTTGTGGTAGTATTGATTAATTAAAGCAGAAAATACTGGAGGAAAAGCTAACCATGGAGACCAAAGAGCTAATTGCAGCCAGTGTTTCGAGCACTGTCGCAGGGCTGACATAGCTCAAGCCGCCTATGAACTCTGCATAGCAATAGGCATAGTTACCAGGGCGGAGACCAGCAGCCCAAAGAGCAGGAGCGCTAGAAGTGGTCTTAGTTTGTTCAGCCTGAAGGCAGGAGCAGGAGGAGGCTTTGAGATCTCCATGCATCTGTCTCCTTTTACAGTGGCACGGACCTAGCGAGGGCTCCTTTGTCCAAAGCATTAGAGGACTAATCCGCGTGGCGGGACTCTCAGCCCAAGTCTCCCGACTCCTAAGCTGGGGTTCTGAGCCACAAAACCGCTATCTCCTAATCTTGATCTTTTATGGAAAACGTTAGTGCCTGGGGTTGGCCTGACATTCTTCATGTTTATAGGGTGACAAGCACCCAGCAATAAAGTTCTAATTAATAGTTGCTATCCCAAATGTCAGGCCATGAGAGCTTCTTGTTAAATAAAATTAGCCAATCACGATTGCACTTGCTTTATATTATACCCATAACTTCTAGGTCCGCTACCTCCGTATCAGTCCTGTGGCTACTCCGGACTGGGAGAAGCAAGGTTAAGGAACTTGCCGAGTCCTGCAGGTCTCCTGGTTCCAAAGACAGGCTATCTCATCAGAGCCCGTGCTGCTCCCCCTGCCCGAGCTGCTGGGTTTGCCGGTGGAACAGCGCCCTTGAACAGGTAACGGAAGCGCATCACGTCACAGAGGCCTCAGCTAGGGGGCGCATGAGAGCCGGAGCGGGGAAGAAGGAGTCGCCGCAGGTGTGGCCAGGCAGGTTTTCATGGAGAATCTGGCTTCTATGACAGCACAGATGGGCGGAGCAACAGGCGTCAGTCTTTTCATCTGCTCCTTGCAGGGTTCACGGTATGTTCTTTTGAATAGTTTGGCAAGAGCACAGTTGAGGACAGATTTGCTGCCAGTGAACGCAAGGTTGAAAGAGAACTGGGAAGACATGGGGAAACGTCAGCTGCACATTACTAAGTGAAAGAAAGCAATCTGAAAAGTACAGACTGTCTGATTGCAAATGTATGACATTTTGGAAAAGACAAAACCTATGGAGACCGTAAAAAGTCAGTGGTTGCTAGAGATGGGGGAGGTGGAGATGAACAAGCAGAGCACAGAGGCTTTTTTAACATTGACTTTTATTGTTTTTAGAAGATTTTTAATTTCGTTGCAAAATTTCCCAAATCCCTCCAGCCAGCACCCCTCACACAGCCTCACCTGTTAAGGAGCCCCCACCAGAGTGGTCCGTGTGACAGGACTGATGAATCTACATGGACATGTCCTATTCACCAAGATTCCATAGTTGCTCTCAATGTGTGTGCCTAAGTGTCTACAAGTTTGGACGAATGGAGAGTGACGTGTCTCTCACTGTAGTATCAGATAGGCTGTGCGCCGGGGGGGTGGAGGCAGATAACAAATCTATATTCTTCCCAATTTTGTTAGGAACCTAAAACTGGTCTAGAAAATGTATTTTAAAAGTGAGGGGAGTGGGCCGGTGAGATGGCTCAGCGGCATAAGCGCCTGCCTTGCAAGCGCGAGGGCCCGAGTTCGACTCCCGGATCCCACATATGAAAAAGGGGCCGGTGATATCGCTCAGTGGCACGAGTGCCTGTTGGCGCGCGAGGTCCTGAGGTCGACCCCCCGGTACCCACCAAAAAAAAAAAAAAAAAAAGTGAGGGGAGGGAAACTAAGGTAGAGTGGGAAAGGGAGGTTGGGTAATGCTAGCAAAAATTTCCAGTAATGCTAAATGCCATGTGAAAAACTAGAATTTTTATGAACTCTGAGGATTTGGCAAATGGAAGCTGGATTAGTTGCTGTTTAACAAGTAACTTTGTGGACAATGGCTCTAAGAAGTTTTTACTGAAATTCTGGGGGTGTGCCCATCCAAAACAGGCAAAGTTCATCCGATGTACAAGCTTTTTGTAGGTATAAAAAGATTTGAATGGCATGTGTCAAAAGCAGATACACAAATTCATAGATTCCAGGCCAGGCTGGTAGGGTTTTAAACAACAACAACAACAAAGGAGCTTTAAAAAAAAATACACTCTACTATTAGCTACATCCAGACTGGTGAAATTGAAGTGGAATCCAGCGGAAATTGAAGGGAGTCCCCCAAGGAGGAAATAACTATCAGGGGTAGCAGTCGCCTATATGATGCACACACATGGTTGTATGTAATGTAATTATACCACTCCACTAAGAAGATTGTTTGCAATCTAAGTTAGTGAGAACGAGGCTGTAGGGATAACTGACTGGCTTTGTAATGGGAAAAATGTAATTATTACAGACAATACTTCCTATCAACTACTGGCAATGCACTTGCAATGTTCTGTACAATTGCTCCTGACACCAGCAAGTTCTCTGGCTGAGAACTGCTGCTAGAATTCCCTATGCGTGAGTAAGTTGTCATTAGCATAAATAGCCATTAGCATCATTATTAAACAGAAGTGCTAACCAAGTTCCTCTCCTCTCTGACAAGCTTTTTGGAAAAGGGAAATGTTCTGCATTTGAAGAATCCCCCCCCCATTGTTTTTCTTTCAATCTTCATAACCGAATGGGGACAAAGAAATGCAGCTCTGATGTGGAGACAATAATTTTAGGGGAGCAGGACTGGCGTGCTCAGGTGGCCCCGAGACCAGGCCCTTCGCTTACTTCCGAGATGAGGAAAGCAGGGCTCTGAATGGTGAGCAGTCTGCCAGAGGGCTTGGGACAGGTGTTAGCTGTCCTCCGCTGCTATGTACAGGGCTGTGAGGGCCACCCCTGTCCATGCCATCCCAGTGCGGTCAGCGCACAGCTCATGATAATAATTTCTTTGGAAATTTAATTCACTCGTAGAGTACGAATATTGCCTCTTAAGCCAGACCAAGACACTAAGCTGTCCCAGCTGCCTTCCTAGTAACAGTTTTTGTTGGCCACCCTTGAAAGCGCTATTGTTGGCTTCAGGAAAAGAGCAGTCTGCAAGAGCAGAGAATGCCCTCAGTGGCAATATTGTCCTCGTGGTCCTCTCTCGCTGTCAGGAGGGACACAGGTGCCCAGAGCACAGACGACCAGCCTGGAGCTGCACACCTAACCAAGAGCACACAGGACCAAGCCCGGGGTGCCCCTTCTGCGCCCCTGCTCTCTGCTCGTACACACTGGTTCAGCTCCTCGGGTGGTTTTGAGTCCCTGTCCCTTCTTCTCGGTCACCTGGCATCTCCCGAGCCCACAGGGAAGCTCTTCCTGCGAGATTCCTGTCCTGCCTCTGTGGCCAACAGGGGACTCACAGAACAAGTGGCTGACATGGGGGCGGGCCATGGAGAGACTTTACCCTCAGTCCTGTCCCCCTCACACAGACCTGGGGCCTCAGCTGATGCACTGCACCTTCCGGGGCTCCGGAAACTTCAAAGCCCTTGTCTTTGCCTCTGGTCTTCCCCCTCACAGCCATGCCTCTAGAGAGGATGGAATTAGACTCAGGGTGCGAAACAAGCTTCTTCAAATGCAGATCGCTATCAAAATGTTAAAGGGTGTTATATCAGAGTCAAAAATACACTCACAGCCACCCACTTCTCTCCTGGCCTTTTTTCTTTCCTCCTCCTCTGCCCTTTCCTCATACTCGCTGTTCTCAGATGTGGTGGATTTGAGGGTGTCCTGCAGCCTCGGTCAAGCCCCTGTCCCAGCTCACCGTCCTCCGAGTAGAGCCGGGAGGGTCAGAACCCGGGAAATGTAGCCGAGGTGCTCCGTCACACAAGACCTGCCACTGTGCTGTGCGTGGGCTAGGGGGCTGGCTGCCGCTCCTCTGTGGGCCTCCATTTCCTTTTACAATATTTGGAGCTCAGGAATTCTTTGTTTTTGTTTTTGTTTTTTAACCACTTAATATATATTTTTGTACATAGACTACTATGCAAGAAAAAAAATTTAGTTTTTTTTTTTTTTTTTAAGGCAAGACTTGACTTCTAGGCTTCAGCCAGATGAGGAAACTTTTCTCTCAGTTTTGTTTCTTTTTCTCCAAACTTTTCTTTCTTGCTTCGGTGCGAGCTGGTTTCTCAGTTCTCAGTCTGATAAAATGATGTACATGAGGCATTGCAGAGAATCGTTTCTTCTTGTATCTTTTATTTAGGTACCAAGGTATAGGCCACTGCTTGAACTGTGCCAAGTGGTTCTTCCAACCATGTCTCTTCTCCCAGCTCCAAGTCCAGCTCTTTCTGGACCAGTCCGGAGAAGCCTTGAAGCATCTTCTTCCCTAGACAGCTCTATCCCTTGCCTCCGTGCAGTCAGCCACCTTCTCTAACTGTTCTGGGCTTGGCATTGGCAAACTCTGCCTTTGGCCTCCTGCTCTAGAGTTTGAAGCTTGTTTCTTTCTTTCAGTGAGACGTACCAAAGTTTATGTAAATCTTCATTACTTTTAATTGCTAACAAGTACACGTAATTGCTAATCTGAGCTCCAGATTCCACTTTTTCTTGGCCCCAATTCTTTGGGTCATCAAATAATTCTTCCAGTCCTTTTCTTGATAGTGTGATAGGAAGTAATCTACACTGGTGAAAGAATGTGACATTTGGTGCATTCTTAGGTAACAAACAAAGAGAAAACCCTGAGCTGACAGGGACCTTACTCGTTATTAATGACTCACAAGCCATCAGGACTGCTGAGGCTCTTCTACAGGAAGGAGCCACATTGGCTGCAGCCATTTTTTCCCACAGCTAAGCAAACCCTGTTTCTGCCAACCCAGGAAGTCTTTGTTCTGAGGACCGTCCTGTACTTGTGGGACATTTAGTACCCTCTTTCCCCAAAGATAAGACCTAGCCAGAAAATAATCAGTCTTGAAAACTAGAGATCAAAAATGCTACCTCCATGCTGGGTGTGGTGATGCACACCTATAATCCCAGCACTTGGTAGGCTGAGGCAGGAGGATCGCTGTGAGTTTGAGGCCAGCCTGGACTCCATAGTTCAAGGATAGCCTGAACTACACATTGAGACCCTGTCTCAAAAAAAAAAAAAAAAAAAAAAAAAAAAAAAAAATCCAGCCCCAATCAGCCTTACCCGCCTTCACTATTTTCTTGCCCTGGAGGGCAGACTCACCTCCCTCCCACTCTCAGTTGAGAGCCACTGCTTTGTAGAATAGTCATAATAAAAATAATGCCCCCTCTGTGGGACTATTCTGAGTGTTAAACAAATGAAGGAGTGTGCAGTATTTTCTGTAGACTAGTACCTAGCTCCTGCTCCTGCCCCAGCCGTGTCCCTTCCTCTTCGGCACAGTCCTGCTCACAGCCTGGACTGTCCCTCCTGTCAGCCTGTGCTTGCCTCCTCATCGCACCACACTCTGTTATGCAGCAGATTGTCTTCTGGAAGGACAGAACCATATTTTACTTTATCTCCGTGGTGTTTAGCTGGGAACATGTCATTTAGTAAGTGCCCAACATATGTTTGTTGGATGAAGAAATCTCCCATGTAGGGAACAGGGCTTCTTAGTTTGCAAAGCACTTTTCCTATCTGTGTGTCTCATTTGATCCTTATCAGAACTCTGCCAGGAAGAAAGGAACGGGATTATTCTTCTACTTGTTAGGTGAACATGTTCAGAGAGGGAATTAGTGCTGCCAGTAGTATATGCTAGCTTTCTACGGGGCCACACTGCCTGAGGGAGGGGTTATCAGTAAACGATGGTGTTATTATTTTTCTGATCTCTGTCCTGCTCTGGGTAGACTAGTAAAACTAAATCAGTCAGTGGTGTCTGTTCTCCGGGGGTGTCCGTGTTTGTGGTTAATCAGTGGAATGAATTATGGAGTGAATCAATGGATTCTTGGAATGCTCAGAGGCTAGTGTGGGCACCGATGATCTTAAGTGGTCTTGACAACTTTTTCTTCCAGCCATATCCCGGATCTCATGAAAGCCAGGTTTATTTCCAGGCTAATTAGAGCAGTAGGTCACCCAGAATTGCTCAGAGCAGAAATAAAGCCTTCAAAGGAGAACCTGTTTGATTTCATCTTTTTCTTTATTTGTCATTGAAAAAAGTGTTGAAAATTCAAATTGTAGGATTCCTTTCTCTGTAATGAGATAGCCCAAAAGACTGAACACCCAAAGGGTAGGAAATAATATATCTAAGAAGGAAGCACTGGGTTATTTATCCTTCAGCAAACACAGTGCTGATGAAGAATTTGGTCAAATAATACAAAGAAATCCTGGACTAAAGAAGAAGCAGAAGGCTTGGTTTCCAAACTCAGGTTTGTAACCATTATTCTGAGGCCTTGGCTGGATCTTTTCCTTCACATGACCCCCATCTCTTTCTGAGGCCATTAACCCGAGAACAGGAATAGTCATCTGTTCAGAACAGAGCTGTGAGGGCATCATTGGCAACTGTGCAAAATCCAAATCGGAGTGAGTCGTTTGATCCGGCCTCTTGCCTAAAGCAGACGTGCACTGCAGTTACAACTGGCGGGATGGATGTTTCCAACCCCAAATAGTTTTCCCAGCGTCTTCCTCTCTGAAAATAAGAAGCGTCCCCTGCTCATCTCTGTGCCTAGCACAGTCCCGGTGCTAGGTGGGTCCTATTCCTCCCTCTCATCGCGCAGGACTTTCTTGCCTGTGAGATGCTGTTCCAGAGCCAGTGCTCACATTCTCCTTGCATAACTCTGACACCTTCTCCAGCCTATCTTCATCCATCACTGTTTCCATTTGCCTCATCATCTTGGTCATTCTAAGAATGCTTCTACGTTGCCAGCACCCCTCTTATATTGTGACATCAAAAGCTGATCTCAGTACTGCATGTGTGGTGTAGCCTCGAGAGAGACTGGGTTGCATGTTTCATAGCCTAGGACACAGAATAAGTGAATTAAGTACCCAATCACAATTTCCGATTCAAGTTCTGAGTGATAGATATATGATACCTGTAAGCTTGCCTTGTGCTTTTCCAAGATAATTTACAGCCGGGCATGGTGACGCATGCCTATAGTAATCCCATCACTTAGGAGGCTGAGGCAGGAGGATCACTGCAAGTTCAAAGCCAGCCTGGGTGACATAGTGAGTTCAGGGCTAGTCTGAACTACACCATGAGACCCTGTCTCAAAACAACAATAACAAAAACCAAGATAACTTACAGAGAACTTGGACATTTGAACAGTGTCTTAGTTACTTTTCTCTTGTTGCTGAGACAAAATACCCGACACCCAAAGTTAAAGGAGGAAAGGTTTATTTAGTTCAGTTTGTGGAGGTTTCAGTCCATAATCGGCTGACTCCAAGATAGGGTGGCATGGTAGAGGGCAACAGTTTGTGGTGGCAGAAGACAGCAAAAGCAACAAGGGCGAGTGAGAAGGAATAAATAAGCCTCTTTCCACCCCTTATATTGTATGCAGGCTCCCTGCTCTAGGGTGGGTGTAGCACTCACACCCTTAATCCCAGCATTGGATCATGAATCAATGACAAACCATGAATCAATCAGCCGCCTCTCAAAAGCCCGCTGCCCATGATTGCATGAGGCTTCGAGGGAACATCTCGACTCCAGACAGAAAGCCCAGAAATCAGTCCAGAAAAATGCATCTGTTCACGTTAGACAAAGGGGCAAAGCAATTCAGTAGCGTAGTCTTTTCAACAGATGGTGCTGGAATCATTGGACATCAGTATAAAAAAGAAAGGATCTTTGACTTAATCCTCACATATACAAAAGTTACCTCAAAATGGATCCTAAGTCCCAATAAAATGCAAAACTATAAAACTTCTGTATGGAAACTTGAGACAGTCTTCATAAGCTGGGTTTAGGAAAGGGTTCTTAGACGTAACAATAAAAGTATCCCTCAGGGCTGGGTTTAGGAAAGGGTTCTTAGATGTAACAACAAAAGTATCCCTCAGGGCTGGGGACGCAGCTCAGTTGGCAGAGTGGTTATCTAGCATGCATCAGAAAAGTGTAATTCATAACATAAATAAAGAAATGTAAATTGGGCTTTATCAAATTAAAATACCCTTCATCAATTTTTGGGGGGGGTACTGGGAATAGAACTCAGGACCTCACCCTTGCCAGGCAGGTGCTGTGCCGCTGAGCTATATCCCTGGCCCTACCTCATCAAATTTTAAAGGTTTTTCTGTGAAAGACATGAGAATGAAAAGCAAGAGACAAAATACTTGTAAATCACAAAGGGCTTGTATTCAGAATGTATAAAGACTCTTAAAACCTAACAATAAAGAAACAACCCAGTTTTTAAAATTGGGCAAAAGACTTGGACATTTCAACAAGGAGGAGATACAGAGGGCAAATTGTCACATGACAAGATACACAGCATCATTAGGCATTAGAGAAATGCAAATTAAGATTACAATAAGAGGGCCGGTGAGATAGCTCAGCGGCATAAGCGCCTGCCCGGCAAGTGTGAGGTCCTGAGTTCGACTCCTGGTACTCACATATGAAAAAAGGGCCAGTGATATTGCTCAGCGGCACGGGTGCCTGGTGGTGCACGAGGTCCTGAGTTCGACCCCCGGTACCCACAAAAAAAAAAAAAAAAAAAGATTACAATAAGAGGTCATCACGTTATTAGAATAGCCAACATAAATAAAATACTGACAGCTCCTAATGCAGGCAGGAACGTGGAACTGCAGTGGCTTTCCTGCATTGCCAGAAGTAACCCAAAATGGTACAGCGACTCTGCAAGACAGCTTGGCAGTTTCCTATGAAGTTAAGCAGACAGCTCACTGCCCAACAATCCTACATATTTACTACCCCGTAGAAATGAAAAATCTGTGACTGTTTATAGCGGCCCTACTTAGAGCCACCAAGAACCATAAACAACTCATGCATCCTTCAACGAAATGGATAAACAACTGCTACTACTTTTATACAGTGGGATACTACTCTGAAAAAGCACTGCAGTTATTAACAAGCACAACTTGGATGACTCTCGAAGGCATTATGCTGAGTGAAGAAAGCCAGTTTATAAGATTATGCATTATGTGATCCCGTTAGTATGACATTCCCCAAAAGAGGAAATGGCTAAAATGGAGAACAGATTAATGAGTGCCAAAAAGTAAAGGTAAGCGAGAGGGGGACAGTGCAGTTCCACAGGGAGAGCCAGAGGGAGTGTGGGGGTGTTGGGACACAGTTCTGACGGTGGTGGTGGCTACACAGATCTACCTGTGCGCTCCACGCGTAGACATGAAACAGAAGCAGAAACAAACCTAACGAAGTCCCGAGATGCAAACAAACAGCTCCGGTAATTTAAATGGTTGCTCGTTATTATGTTCCTTTGTATGTATTTGATTTGTAATGAACCAGATGTAGCTACTGTGTTCCATTTTTCCTTCAGTGCCTTTTAGAACCACTGGAAATCATTGAAAGAAGGGAGAAGGTTGGAAACAAGGAAGGACTCACCCGATAGCTTGAGAAATAAATGGTCCCCGGTCAGGGTCATAGGTTTGCATTGAAGCCCGCAAGCCAGCTGGAGTTCACAGGCATTGCCTTGAGCCCTCCTCGACTGCTGCATTCTGGGGCGCTTTTTCCCCCGGAAGTGCCCTTGCCTTATTTTATTTGCTGTTTGCTCTCTAGAAAGCTGAAATACTTGAGACTTGTCACCTGGATGAGGCTGTTCCTGCTGGGGGTTGTTTCTCATATGAGCAGGAATGGTGGGAGGGTTTTCCCCAACAATCTCAAAGTCACACTGTTACTGCATAACCCATTTGAAGGCATTTATATTTCCAGTCTGTACTTGGGGCATTTTTTTAACAACAGCTTTATTGATATTAATTTGCATACTATAACACCCACCCATTTAAAGTGTACAATTCAGTGGGTTTTAGTATTTTTACAGACTTCAGCAACAGTCATTACAATTGATTTGAAGACATTCTCAACACCCCAAAAGGAAACTACAGCTGGGCATGGTGGCAAATGCCATAATCTCAGCACTCTGCAGGGAGGCTGAGGCAGGAGGATCTCTGTGAGTTTGAGGCCAGCCTGGATTACAAAGTGAGTTCAAGGCCAGCCTAAACTACATAGTGAGACCCTGTCTCAAAAAAAAAAAAAAAAAAAAAAAAAAGGAAAGTACAATTAGTGCTGTATCTCGTACCCATCAGCATCCTCACTTGCCCTAAGCAGCCACCAATCTACTTTTGTCTCTCTGGATTTGTCCATTCTGGACATACAGTATAAATGAAATCATGCAATGTGTGGCTGTTTATGACTGGCTTCTGTCCCTTGGCCAGATGTTTTTTTTTTTTTTTTTTTTAAAGAGAAGAAAAAACAAAACAAATCAAAAGAAGAACAAATTTTCAAAGCAACATAATAGGAGGGTAACAATGGTTAATACATTACGTATTACTATCTTTAAGTTAGTTATTCAGGATACCAGACATTAGCATTCAATTGTCCAAACATTATTGGCACAAACCTTACTCTTCAATGAACTAAGTAAAATTGGTAGTGTTTCTATCTTAACCATCTTATATATATATACAATTTTTTTTCCCTTTCCCTTCTTTCTTTTCCCTATTCCAGTCTCTCTTTCCTTTTGACCAGTTTCTTTTTGATTCATCATGTCTATTGTACATTTTGGATCTTATTTACTCTTTCAGTTTCTCATACTAGAGAGACAATACGATGCTTACACATGTGCGTCTGGTTTATTTCACTTATGAGTATTTTCTCGAGTTGCATCCATTTACCTATAAAAGTCTCCAGTTTATCCTTCTTTATGGCTGAATAGTACTCCATTGTATAAAAATACCACATCTTTCTTATCCATTCCTCAGTTGATGGACATTTGGGTTGTTTCCAAGATCTGGCTATTACAAATTGTGCTGCTATAAACATGGGTGCACATATATCGCTGTGGTACGATGTTTTTAATTCTTCTGGGAAGATGCCCAGAAGGGGAATAGCTGGGTCAAATGGGACCTCCAACCCTAGTTTTCTGAGGAATCTCCACACTGACTTCCACAGTGGCTGTACCAGTCGGCACTCCCACCAACAGTGAAGAAGGGTTCCTTTTTCCCCACAGCCCCTCCAGCATTTGTTATTAGTTGATTTCTTTATAGTAGCCATTCTTTCTGGGGTGAGATGGTATCTCAGTGTTGTTTTAATTTGCATCTCTCGAATGACTAGTGATGTTGCACATTTTTTTGTATATTTATTTGCCATTAGTATTTCTTCATCTGAGAAATGTGTATTCATCTCAGATGCCCATTTTTGGAGTGGGTCTTTAAATTTGGGAGGTCTGATTTTTTTGAGTTCTTTATATGTTCTCGATAGTAATCCTTTGTCTGAGGAACAGCTGGCAAACATTTTTTCCCACATTGTGGGTTGTCTCTTCACTCTGTTGGTGGTTTCTCTTCCTGTGCAAAAGCTTTTTAATAAGATGAGATCCCAGTTATTGATTCTTTGGGATAGTTCCCGTGCGGTTGAGTTTTTATTCATAAAGTCTTTACCTACACCAATGTCTCCAAGGGTTTTACCTATCCTACCTTCCAGCAGATTTAATGTTTCTGTTTTAATATTTAGATCTCTGATCCATTTTGAATTTAGTTTAGTGCATGGTGAAAGATATGGGTCTAGTTTTAATCTTCGGCATGTGTAGAGCCAGTTTTTCCAGCACCATTTATTAAAGATGGCCGGATGTTCTTAAGGTCCACCCATGTTATAGTGTGTTCGCATTACACTTGGAGATATTAAGTTTCTGCCCTCTCTGCAAAGCAGGACGCAGAGAGGTATAATGGAAGCAGCAATGGATTGTGACGAGATTTTTAAATTCCCCATCCTCCCTCCATAAAAACATTTTTCCTGGTGTTGACAGTGGTTATGTTTGGGGAGAGGAGTTTTAATTTACCACCTGTATCCTTCTGTAGTTTGAATTTTCTTTTTTTTTTTTTTTTTTTGTGGGTACCGGGGGTCGACCTCAGGACCTCGCGCGCCAGCAGGTGCCCACGCCACTGAGCGATATCACCGGCCCCTTTTTTGTATGTGGGTTCTGGGAGTCAAACTTGGGCCCTCGCGCTTGCTGGGCAGGCGCTTAAGCTGCTGAGCCATCTCACCGGCCCCTGTAGTTTGAATTTTCTAACTGTAAGCATATACAACTTTAAAGGAAATGTCAAAAGGCACAGCTGAATAAGGAGCTAATGCCACCCCACATTTTTGAAAAATCTGTTTTTAAATCTTTACTAGGATTGCTTAACTATTTTCATAATTTTTAGTTATTTACATATTGAGGCTATTATTTGCATACATGCTCATGCTTATTTAATAGTCCTCTGATTCCTTAATCGTATTTTTCTCCTTAAATTCTATATGTCTGATTTAAATTGCTAAGTTTTCCACTTATGTATAATTGCTTTGCCTTATAATTTTCCCATTCTTTATTTTCATTCTTATAGCGTGGTCATTACTATTACACTAGCATGCAGAATTCAGACCAGGGCACAATTATTCTGGGATTCGCATCTTCCTGGGGCTAGAAGGAAGAGTTCCCATCTCTATTTATGTTCCATGCTGATACTGGTCTGCCTGGCAGTTTGCCTGTGTGTGCTGGTTCTCTCTACGCATGTCACCTTTCATGATTTCCCCTCTCTCACTCCAGGAGAAAGGTGTGTTACCCACCCTTTCCACTGAGTCATCGCCTTAGGACATAATGACCACCTCGGACAGAGGACTGGTTGGAGAATACATTGGCCCTGCAGGAGAGACATGAGTAAAGCAAAGATCATTTATACAGAAAATAATGAAGCGAGCTGGTGCTATTTCATCTAGGCACCAACTCATGGCATGGCTTCATGCCTTATCTATTTAGTTGTCTGTTTTAAAATTAAGAATTCAGGGGCCTGTGAGATGGCTCAGTGGTGTACGCACCTGCCTGGCAAGCGCGAGGGCCCGAGTTCGACTCCCGGAACCCACATACAAAAAAAGGGCCAGTGATATCGCTCAGCGGCATGGGCACCTGCTGGCACGTGAGGTCCTGAGGTCGACCCCCGGTACCCAAAAAAAAAAAAGAATTCAGGGAAAGGATGGGGACATAAAAAGAATTAAGATATGTTATGTACCTGTACCAACTCCCCACTATGAATGTAATCATGATGTACTATAAATGTTTACTCATAAAAATAAAAATTTTTAAAATAAAATTAAGAATTTAGAAGTGATGTGCATAAGCATATTTGAGTTGAAAAGTTAGATCAAACCTTTTTTTCACAGAAAATAAATCTTCTCTGCCTGAGTGGTTTGACAGAGCAAATGGGTTTTCCCAATTGGCAGACCTTTAAGCTTACATATCAAGCTGCATTTGTAAATTTAACATTTAATACATGCATACAATATAGTATACTGTCTCTAAATACTACATCCTTTGCAACCATTTGAACTTAAAGATGAATAGTTGTACATGTCATCTTTAAAATCTTCAAGAGGATACAGCTTTTCTAAGTATTTTAAAAAGTATTAGTCTATCTGAGCTACCATAAAATATCATAGATAGGTATTTTAAGCAACAGAAATTTATTTTCCCACAGTTCTGGAAGCTCGGAAGTCCAAGATGGAGGTGCCATTGGACTTGGTCACTTCCTGCCTTACAGAAGACTGCTCTCTTGCTGTGTCCATACTTGGGGTGTGGAAGGAACACTCACACATGTACCCACAAAGAAATCATGCAGTGCGTGCATGCATTCTGTCTCTTCATATAAAACACTAATCCTCTCATACCATTACAAACACATTTCCCCTTGATTGCCTCCTTTTGGCTATATCTCCAAATACCATCATACTGTGAATTAGGGGGACACAGTTCAGTCCATAGCAGTACACAAGCAAATAAATAAATAAATAAATAAATAAATCAAATTGGGAGACCAGAGTAATAGCTTTCATTTCTTCTGTCTTATTCTGATTTTATTTCATGCTTTTTCTCATCCTGTCCTGCTTTCTAGGGTGTATATTAAATTTTCAATTGAATTAACAACTATAGCTTCTGTTTTCGTTCTCCTAATGGCTACTTTTCTGTGGCTCTTGCTTGCTTGTTCTTCTTTACCATTGTTTTAAAGATGATTGGTGTCTGTGGCTTCTCTCAGTCTTGGATACACTCTCACCACCTTCTGTTCCTCATAGCTGAACACCCCATATGTACACAGAAGTTGTCATCCCTAGAATCTTTGTTCCAAAGTTATGGATGTATTTTCTTTAACAATGGTCACTGGTTATCATTGCTTATTCACACATAAACCTTAGACAATCAGAAATTTTAGTAGATTTTTGCTCTCACTTTCTGATAAACCATTTAAATTTGTATCTTTGTTCAGTGGTACTTAGTACATTCACAATGCTTACAACCATCATCACTATCTAGTTTTAAAACATTTCTGTCACCCCAAAAGGAAACTCAATGCTCAGTAAGTAGTCTTTTCCCATACTTCCCTGCCCTGTATTAATCATGCTTTCTGTGTTTTATGATGTTTTGACAACTGTTGGGTCCTTGTTGGTTGAGTCCTTGCTGATTGGGTCCTTGTAGGCTCTCCCAAGGCTGCCTAGAACCTAGAGACAGTAGGTGAGCCTCCCTTTCATACACAAAGCAGTCCAACCCCATTCCCCAACCACTTCCTTCTTCTCTCACACACCAAGTCTCTTAGTAACTTTTCAGATTGCTGGGACAAAATATCTAACACCCAAAGTTAAAGGAGGAAAGGTGTATTCACCTCACAGTTGCAGAGATTTCAGTCCACAGTTGCCTGGCTCCAAGGCAGGGTGGCATGGCAGAGGGGCACCACAAGAGAGAAATAGTCAGTGGCAGAGCAGGCAGGAGGAAGTAAGCAAGCAAGTAGTGAGCAATAGCAGCAAGCCTCCCTTTCCCTTTTATACCATCCAAGCTACAAGCTTATTGGTTGGTGCCACCCACACCCAGGGTGGGGCTTCCCGTTATCCACACCCAGAACTATGCTAAACCAATCAGTGGACTAATTTAGTTATCGTACACCCTTAATCCCAGTATCACGCACTAGCCAGCTCCAAAAAGCCCCATCTATAAGCGCATGAGGCTTTGGGGGACATCTAGACATAAGCAATACACCAAGCCAGGATTTCCTCCACTCTAGATCAATGTAGGGCCAGCTACCAGACAGCTAAGGACAGCTCTGTGCCCCAAGCCCACCAGAATTATCCAAACCAGCCAATGCTGAGCAGCTTTGCCTTTCCTGTGGAAACTCCAGCAAAGGCTGGGTCTGGGCCATCTCTCACTCCCATCTGCCTCCTGACTGACTCTGGTGCTCCCCACTATGGTCCTGCATGTTGCCCAAGGCCCCTCATTTCAAAGAGAAGCTTTGAATAAAATTCAGTTTTTCTTGCAGTGAGCCAGGTGTGGCAGTATGAGCATGTAGTCCCAGCACTTGCAAGGCTGAGGCAAGTGAGTGGTCTAAGCCCAGGAGTTCAAGGTCAGCCTGGTAAGATAGCAAGACCTTGTCCCCCCCAAATTTTTTTTTCTTTCAGTGCAATTGACCTCTTCATGTCATCTTTATAAATTAAGACCTGAACACAAATCTTTCTCACCACCAGCCTGTGATAACCACTAATCCGTGTTTTGTCTCTATTAATGTACCTATTCTGGATATTTCATACAAATGTAATCACATAGAATGTGGCCTTTTTATTTCACTTAGCATAATGCTTCGCAGGGCTCATACATGCTGTAGCATACAGCAGTACCTCATTCCATTTTCATGACTGAATAGCATTCAAATATGTGCTACCACTTTCCATATCTTATTTATTCTTAAATTTTCCTTCGTACTGATATATCCAGTGGACTTATTCAAACATAAACCATCCAAAGAAGGTCTATAGCTGGAAAATTTTCCGAGCTCTATATACCTGAAAATATATTTATTTCCCCTCACATTTAAATGATACTTTAGCTAGGTATGAAATGAAAGGTAAAGTTCAAGGTCTTTTCCTCCAACATACTGAAGATAATCTCGTTGTACTGCATCTAGGATGTAGAAATCTGATCTGATTTTTGTTCGTTTGTAAGTTATTTGGTTTTGCTTGGAAAACTTTTATAATTTTCTCTCTGTTCTCAATGTTTTAAATATTATTATCATCTATGTTTGTATCTATGCATACACACACTCATGCTTTTTTTCTTGTCAATTCTGCTTGGTACCTTTTTAGCCCTTTATTCTGAGCTGTCACATTTTCTTTGAATTCTACAAAATTTTCCACCATTGTTTCTCCAAATGTTTTCTCTTTGTTTTTCTTTCCTTCTGAGATGCCTTTTATACAGAAATTGATACTTCCATTTCTGCCCTCTCTTCCTGATATATCTGGGTCAGTTCTTTGACCTCATTATGGGTTTTGTTTTGTTTTGTTTTGTTTACATCTCAGCCTTTTCTGTTGGGTTCTGCTAAGCCTATCTATTTGGTTCTTTATTTCAGCAACTATATTTTCATACTCTTAAAAACAACTTGCTTCTCCTTCCTCATTGCTTATCTTCCCTTATTTATCCAAAGGCCTTTATTCTGCCTGTTGGATTTTGAAATTCTGCATCCCCTGATAGCAGCTGCTTCATTTGTTGTCTGTCTCTTAAATCTTTCTTATATGGTGCTTGCATACCTCAGAGATGTACAGTACTTTTCCCTTCACAGTTCATGCTGCTGCTTAGAATGTTCAGCTGCCTTGGCTGACGTTGCCTTCTCATACTGCAGAGGAGTTTGGCCAGGAGCTTGGCTGGGAGGGAAGCACCAGTGATAGTTGCCCTGGTATTGAAGGCTGAAAACAACCACTCTCTTTCCAAATACTGATATTAAAAAAAAAGCTGTGTCTGTCCCCTCTCTGTACTGCTGGTAATTGGGGTGCACCTGCAGGCCCATCCTTTCAGAATAGTTTAACAATTATTTTGAATGCACATTATATACCAAGAACTGTACCACGAGCCATTGGTTACAGAAGATGAATTAAACATGGTATCCCCTGCTAGGAATAGTGACATAAGCCTGTAATCCCAGCTACTTGGGAAACTGAGGCAGGAGGATTGCAACTTTGAGCTCACGCTGGGCAATTTAGCAACTTAGTGAGACTCTGTCTCAAATTTTTTTGTTAAAATGTTTTTTTTTTTATTTTATTTTATTTTATTTTTTTTTTTGTGGGTACCGGGGGGACGACCTCAGGACCTCGCGCGCCAACAGGCACCCATGCCGCTGAGCGATATCACCGGCCCCTTTTTCGTATGTGGGATCCGGGAGTCGAACTCGGGCCCTCGCGCTTGCAAGGCAGGCGCTTATGCCGCTGAGCCATCTCACCGGCCCTTTTTTATTTTAAAGAGAAGAAAAAAAACAAAACAAATCAAAAGAAGAACAAATTTTCAAAACAACATAATAGGAGGGTAACAATGGTTAATACATTACGTATTACTATCTTTAAGTTAGTTATTCAGGACACCAGACATTAGCATTCAATTGTCCAAACATTATTGGCACAAACCTTACTCTTCAATGAACTAAGTAAAAATGGTAGTGTATCTATCTTAACCATCTTATATATATATATACAATTTTTTTTCCCTTTCCCTTCTTTCTTTTCCCTATTCCAGTCTCTCTTTCCTTTTGACCAGTTTCTTTTTTGATTCACAATATCTATTGTACATTTTGGATCTTATTTACTCTTTCAGTTTTAAAATGTTTTTAAAGAGCTGGAAATGTAACTCAGTGTTAAGACTCTAGGTTCAATCCCTAGTACACACACACACACACACACACACACACACACACACAGTATGCCCTACCATACCATATATAAAAGGCAATATTATCTGACAACTAAGTTGATAAATTGTGAAATACAAAGGTAGCACATAGCAAAAATAATTTTCATCTTGCTCTGAATAGGGGATGTATGAGTCCGCTTTTGAGCTGTGTATTAGTCAGCTTTCCTACTGCTGGCACACAATACCCAACATACACAATTTAAAAGGGGAAAGGTTTCATTTGGCTCGCAGTTTCAGAGAATTCAGTTCATGATCTGCAAGGGCAGGAACATCGTGGTGGATGGGCACCATGCAGCAAAGCTGCTCAGTTCATGGGGGCCAGGAAGCAGGGCAAAGGATCAGCATCAAAGAGGATGGGACCAGGGACCAGATATAGGACCCAAGGACACGCCTCCATGACACACCCAGAAGTGTGCTCTACTAATCCCCCGGGCAGCTGTTAGTCTAGTCAAGTTAACATAGCACGATTAAGTCACAACGGACAAACCCGAGTTTAACTACAGATAGAGTGGAAGTTTTATTTCAAGAGGGTGAGGACAGCAATGTACATGAAAGCACAGAAGCCTGAACCACCATGTGTGTGCAAGAAATGGGATCTGGTGACTAGGTCTTACCTTGCCTTATTTTCCTTTCTTCTCACCTATGTGATGGTGACAGTTGTACATGAAGAAAGATTACAGCATAATGTCCTCATGGACGCTAAGTCCATGGAAGTTTCCGGTCACACTTGTCAGTCAAGAGGCATATTAGAGTTCCCCTAAGTAATGCTGGGCTGTCTTTCTGTGGCCACTTACACCTTCTTTTCAGCCTCTGCAACTTACTCAAAGGATAAGCCCAGACTACAAACAGGTGGTGGGGAGTTTGGTTCTTTTGTCTGAGTTTGCTGCTCTTCCTGTCTCGCCCCTGGCTGAGCAGCAGAGTTGGCCAAACAGAGTTGGCAGGTTTAGGCGGGGCCTAGCAGCAAGGGCAGGACTGGGCTGTGGTAGTGAATAGAGGCAGAGGTGCAGTCAGTATTTTGTGGCTCGCTGTGCTTTTTAGTATAAACCTTGTAAGAAATGTCTCTAAGGCAGAGATGCTGAGAATACAACAATCTCCAGCAGACCTAATTTCCGTTTTGGTTTTGAGCCATAGTTGAAGCTCTAAGACTCAAATAATGACAACAGAAATAAAATATATTGAAAAAGCCTAGGGCTGCCAGACATGGTGGCTCACGCCTATAATCAAGAGGCTGAGGTAGGAGGATCGCAAGTTCAAGGGCAGCCTGGGAAACTTAGCAAGACCTTGTCTCAACATGAAATAAAAAGAGATGGGGGCATCGTGCTTTATAGTACAGTGCTATAGTCAAACATCCCACCAGTCCTTCGACAAGCTCATAGCTGAGTGGGCTGTTAGGAGATGGGGCTTAGCTGAGAGGAATAGGCCATGGAGCAGGTCCGCCCAGACTGTACCTTTTCCCAGGTTCCTCTCTGGCTCTTACCCTCTGCCATGAGAAGCTCCATGCTGTCCTGCCTCACCTCAAACCCATGGCAATGGGAGCAGCTGACCTTGAACTGAAACTTCCAAAACTGTGAGCCAAATAAACCTTTCCTCCTCTAAGTTGTTTATGGCTGCTATTCCATCAGAGCAATGGAAAGCTGAGTGACACAGTATCACCGTGCTCTCTGGCTGGAGACGGAAGCAGTTTGCTCTCCATGACATATTTTCCTCACCAGAGCCCAGATTAGTCTGGAACCTCCAGAAACACGAGCCCAGTGTTCACAGTAGCCTGTGTCAGGTGCTCTATTGCAGTGATGCAAAGCCAACTAATACAATGCTTAACTGCCCCACCAAGAGAGCTGAGGAAAGATTGGCCTGTTTACAGAAAGGGAAGCAAGGTCCACAGAAGTGTGGCAATTTTCCCAAGTCACACGACCAGCTCTCCTAAGTAGAGTGCCTTTTTGCATCATCCCTGGCTTGTTTCTAGCCCGCTCTGCTTTCAGTAGGAGTCTAGGCACATGGCAAGTACCTCGTCCAACTCAAGCCAGCACTGTTGTAGTTTACTGAACATTTGCTATGTTGAAGATGCATAGCCAGATGCCTTAGGATTATAAGTTTTGGTGCCATTCTCATCATTCGCTCATTCATGTATTCATTCATGCAGTCACCATTACCTCATACCTGCTACAGCCTAAGCAGTGTACTAGGTACTAAGCTCAATTCAAGGTGTCACATTATGAGGAGCTGCTTAAAGGACACTTGTCTTCCTCACTACCAGTGCAAACAGCTCCTGTTCATTTTTCCTCACATTTTCTATTGCCTTGACCTGATTGATTTAGACCCGTGGTCTGTAGTTTTTACTAAGGCCTTTGCCGTTAGCAAACAGATGAGGAAGTCAGGGATGACAGCCAGGACATGAATGCCCAAGGACTTACAGCATGAAGCGAGGGCTAGTGTCTTGGTCAGAAATCTTTCCTCTCTTTTGCTCCTTCTCAAAATCTACTTAAGTGCCTTAGTGCAGCTAGATGATGAAGTGAAAAGACTACTCCCAGAAGGTTTACTCTTCCTACCTAGTTAGTGAAACCAATAAAAGATTGTAGTAACAGGTAAAGGACGGAAGTGAGGGATGAAACAGAAAGGCACTTTCTCACCATACTTCTTCATCTCCATACTTCTATAATTTAGCCCACATACATATTTTATATATGACCATCTGAAACCAAAATGTGTAACACTGTGTTATGCATATGTAGTGCTGAGAATGGCTACATTGTAAAGTATGGGAGTAGAGAATAAAATTACGCAGTTACGAAGTTCTTACATTTTACAGGAAGTGGTATGAAACTGCTGTTAAGTGTATTGTATAAAATTAAGAGTGTAGGGACTGGGGACTAGTGCTAGAGTGCTTGCCTAGCAGGAGCAACGCCCTGGGTTCAGCTCCCTGGCTTTGACTTCCCCTGTACAGGGGAAAAGAAAAAAAAAAAAAGCTTAAGGACATATTGTAATCCTTAGAGAGACCTCCAAAAACTAAAGAAGTATAGCTAAATCATCAATAGAGAAATGGAATTCTAAAAAGCATTTAGCTTACGTAAACAACTGAGGAAAAAGGGAACTAAAAAGAGATGAGACAAATAAAACACCAAAATGGTAGAACTAAATCATTAAGTTAAATATAAATGGGCTTGGGCTGGTGAGATGGCTCAGCGGCATAAGCCCCTGCCTGGCAAGCGCAAGGGCCCGAGTTCGACTCCCAGATCCCACATACGAAAGAAAGGGCTGGTGATATCGCTCAGCGGCACTGGCGCCTGCTGGCACGCGAGGTCCTGAGGTCGACCCCCGTACCCACAAAAAAAAAAAAAAAAAAGAAGAGTCTTTGAATAAAAACAAAGAATAAATCTCAAATATACACTTCATTTAAAAAAATATATATATATATATAAATGGGCTAAATACTCCAATTAAAAAAAATAGAGGTTGTCAGGCTGGGAGAAAATGCGCAGTGCCCCCACCGCGCTTCTCCCAGGATGCCATCCAGCACCTGGACACGCTTCCCAGTGAGTGACGCCAGTGATGGGCCAGCAGGTGGAACCTGTCCCGCGTGCCTCCTGGGCAGCGAGGGAACACGGCTCTCTCCTCCCAGCACGCAGAGGCTAGCCAGGCCAGGGAAACACACTGCTTGTGTCGTTTTGTACTTTGGTGGCTCTATTCCTGTTCCTTTGCAGCCAGTTTTCTATCATTTTGGTCCTTTTCCTTTAGCTGTGAAGGAAAATGGATGGGTGGGACTGTAGAAAACAGAATGCTTCCCGTGCAAAAGCATGTTATTTGCATGTTATTTAAAGATACACTCTTTAAATACTAGTGTGCAAAGAGGCAGAAAGTGAAAGTGTTTGCAGGAGGCAGAGTGATGCCAGCGCCTCTCTGTAGTCTCTAGAACCTGTGGACTTTGCCTCTGGTGGCCAAAGTCACCTTGAGACCACGAGTCCTTAAAAAGTGGAGAACCTGCCCTGGCTGTGGTCAGAGGAGATGCCACTATTGAAGAAGGGCCAGAGCAATGCGCTGCACACTTTGAAGATGGGGTAGGAGCCAGGGGCCCAGGAATGCAGGTCAGGTGTAGAAGCTGGGAGAGGCAGAGGCCTCTCTGTAGCCCACAGGAAAGCGTAGCACCTCCAACCTCTTAATTTTAGCCCCAAGTAGAAATGCAAATTTTACTCCAGAGTCCAATATGAAGGCTTTAGCAGCTATTAAAGCTATACCCTACAGTCCCCAGCTCTCTGGGGGACCAGCTGTTTGGGCAGCCTCCTCCCAGGGCCGTGGTCCCTGCTCTGTCCACAGCAGATGGAAAGCCTAGGCCCAGGCCCCTAGGTGGCTCTGACCTTGAGGAGTCTGCATTGCTGCTGGTCTCTGGTGGAGCCAGCACCACACAGAGCCCGGTCCCCCTCCAGCCCAGACCTCGCTGTCTGCCCTTACAGGAAGCTCACAGAGTTGAGGTTGCAGCCTCAGGGCTTTCGGGCCTGTGCCGCTGCTTTCGGCCGCCCACACTGGTGGGACTTTGCCCCGCTAGCTTCTTGTTTCTCTATTTTCTACCTAGGTTTCAGTTTTTAACTAGGGTTTGTTTCCCCTTTGTAGTTCAGCTTCCTTTTCCTGTTTGGTTTTAAGTAGAGTAAAAATCAAGTCACTGCGTTGAGAGAGTCTGTGGTCCTCTGACCCGCATAGCCTGTGGGGAGCACGGGACTCACCTCCTGAGGGTTCCCTGCTCTGCAGCCTTCCAGCCATGGCCATGTGGTGAGTACTTGGACCCCTAAGGGGACAGAGGGCTGTCAAGAGGGAAAATCTTACTGGTGAAGGCACCGTAGAAATCACCCGAGTGCCTTTGTTATACCGGTCAGTGATCGGAAAATCCAGGACCTAAGGGCGAGGGACTTATCCAAGGTCACATAAAAAGTTAGTGGCCTCACTGTTCATCTGCTGGTCTTTCCATTCCCACACCTCTGTTTCTTGATGTCTGCAACCTGGAACAGCTCCTGAGCCGAAAGGACTCACTCAGAACTTCGCCACCTGCCTTGGAGCACAGGGAGGGAGTGCTGAGCTCTCAAAGCGGTTAATGCCTGACTCGGGTGGTGGCAGGGGAGCCCTGGCTCCTCTCCTTGGAATGGCCCGAGGCGGCGTTTGCTCTGGCGCGTGGGCTGGCAAGGGAACCCAGGCACCTTTTACAATGGAAACTTGCGTTAGATCAGCAAGCGCTCTGACTCTCGGGCCACTTGATCTGGAGACTGGCTGTTGAGCACACGTGAGCACCAGGTGGCCTGTGACCCGCTCCTCCTTGCACCTGCTCTTCCTAAAGGCAGGACCACAGTGTGGACATGGCTGTCCCCTGCCCCATGACCCCACGAAGGTTGTAGGGTGACAGGACAGCGTTTTCTCCTCTGAGAATTGGAGCTTTGATTTGATTTAATACCTGACAGCTTTGTGCCTTAGCATAAAATATTAATCCCTCGCTTTAAAAATTATGTTCTTCCGAACTTGTTTCACTAGTTTTCTTCCTCAAGCCTGTTCCTCCTCTTGGACGGGCAAGGAAGGTGCCGCCGCCTGTGCCGGTGTCTGAGGGTGCTGAGCCTCTGAAACGCTGTGGGGCTCGCCCGTGGCGGCAGGGCCGTGGGGAAGGACTGCCGCTAGAGCTCCCCGCAGTGCCCCCACCGCGCTTCTCCCAGGATGCCATCCAGCACCTGGACACGCTTCCCAGTGAGTGACGCCAGTGATGGGCCAGCAGGTGGAACCTGTCCCGCGTGCCTCCTGGGCAGCGAGGAAACACGGCTCTCTCCTCCCAGCACGCAGAGGCTAGCCAGGCCAGGGAAACACACTGCTTGTGTCATTTTGTACTTTGGTGGCTCTATTCCTGTTCCTTTGCAGCCAGTTTTCTATCATTTTGGTCCTTTTCCTTTAGCTGTGAAGGAAAATGGATGGGTGGGACTGTAGAAAACAGAATGCTTCCCGTGCAAAAGCATGTTATTTGCAGTTGTAAATTATGTTGTGAGAAGTTTAGGCAGCTTACTCTACCCTGTCAGTCATTGATGGCAGAAAATAGTATGAGAAGTAAATGAAGTGGAAGCACAGCATTTTATTTAAAGGCCTTTTAAAATTTAGAAATCTGGAAAGCACGCTGGACCTAGCAACAGTAGATCCTGGGTCAGGGACACTGTAACGACCCTGCTGTACCTTGTGTCCCCGATATTTCACTGACGGGAGGATGTATTGTGAGCGATGATGATGCTGAAGTCTGAAACTTCTCACCTAGTCCAGCTCTCAAGATCCAGATTTGGGGGGCCGGTGAGACGGCTCAGCGGCTTAAGCGCCTGCCTTGCAAGCGCGAAGGCCCGAGTTCGACTCCCGGAACCCACATACGAAAAAGGGGCCGGTGATATCGCTCAGAGGCACGGGTGCCTGTTGGTGCGCGAGGTCCTGAGGTCGTCCCCCCGGTACCCACAAAAAAAAAAAAAAAAAAAAAAAAAAGATCCAGATTTGGGACCCAACTTGTCTGTGGGGCATGGCCAAACTAAGACAAAAGCCCCTTTCTCTGGTGCCACGCTCGCCAGCAAGGCCATCGGCTCTTGTCCGTCAAACAGCCCACGACCTGACACCACCATGAAGGTCCTGGGACAGCACCGCGGAAGCAGCCGCTCTTCCTGTTGATCTGAGTTACCGTGGTGTCCGCAGTGGGCTGCAGAGGACATCCTGTCGTGAAAAGCTCCCTCGCAGCCTGCCTCTGCCACCTGTCAACAGAGAAGCGTTTTCTGAGCACCTACCCAAGGCGGGAGTGGAATTCTCCTGAGCACAAGGCGTGCACAGAATGCTGTCAACGCGTTGCTTCATTTAACTCTCAGGACACTGCCGAAGGAAGCAAGCGTAGGGGTGAGGGAGCTTCCCTCCCCCTCTACAGGCTCCGTGAGTAAGTCTTGAAGATAACTGACAAGAGCCAGGTTAAGAGAAGAAAGTGACATAGAGATTTACTGTCACACACGGGGCATCACACAAAGGACAAGTGAGCACCCAGGGGAGCCCCGGGGTTTACATGTCCTCTTCGTAAAGGTGAGGAGAGGGGGATGGTAGGCAGCACGGGACACTAAATGGCGCTAGGAAGAAAATGGGCTGGACTAGGGAGGTAACAGTTTCTCAGAGCCAGGTGTGATAACCCAGGGTCTTCCTCCTGTGGCTTAAGTATCCCTGGTAGGGGACCTTGCATGACAACACTACACCAGTGATGCTGGCAAGTAGCACTGGGAGACAGGAATTCCAGAGAGGATCCCTATGATGGTTTATCTGGAGAATCTGCTTTTAATGGGCAAAGGAGATCCAGGGAAAGCCTTTCTTGTGCATCTGCTGCTCCCTTCAGTGTGAAGGCATTGCACACTAGTGTGGCGTGTTTCCGGGACTCCTTCACGTGTATTGTTCACAAGCACACTTCATTTTCATAGAGGAAGAAACCAAGACAAAGAAGGAGACTGGAACTTGACAAGAAACGCAGGCAGGGAGCGACACACCTAGGCCTGAGACTCAGTCTCCTGGCTGCAGACACTGTGCCCTCTTGCTCTTGCACACGCAGTGAGAGTCAGCCTCTGGCCTCGGGCTGTGCACGCTCAGAAGGGAGGAGCCGTCCAGCTTGAGGGCCACACAGCAGACAGGAAGTGATAGCAGGAAGAACAGCAAGAGTCGAGAAGCTGGGGCTGTCAGGAAAGACCTCAAGGAAAAAGTGGGCTCTCAGGCCAACTTTGAAGGACAGGGAGGATTTTTGTAAAAAGGGACCAAGCAGGTGTTGTGCCTGAGAGCCAGGGGTGCTCTCGGTGCTGGGCAGACGGAACGAGCCAGGTGGGCGGTCTTGTCCTCACAGAGATACTCAAGACATCCTAAGCAAGAGCTGCGGAAAGGCCAAGTAGAGTGACAAAGTAGAGAACGACTGGACTGCTGCCTTGGTGGTCCCATAGTGGACACATTGACCTTGTGACCCCAGTGGGGACATGAGGCAGCCATGTAAAACTCTGGAAATGAAAACATCAGCAGTGGTGGCAGAGAGGGACAGTGAGTGTCCTAAGATGGGAGCACCTCGGCAGGCTCAAGGGTCAGAAGAAGAACAGAGGCTGATATCACATGAAGAAGGCAGAGCAGAGGAGGAGGGGGCAGAGGAGTTAACAGGCCTTACCGCACCCGGAGGAGCTGAGTTTCCCCATGGGAGCCAGTGCAGGGTCCTCAGCCAAGGGAAAGACCTCTGGGGGAAGCCTGCGGAGGACCCCTCTGGCCGCCATGTGGCTCATGGCTGGTGGTGACAGGAATGGAGGCAGCAAGACCTCTTGGGAGGCTCCGTAACACCCTAGGCCAGGGGTGATGGCGGGGCAGGGCTGAGGGGGAGAGAGGTAGCAGATGCAGGAAGGACGGGCAGCAGGACCCAGACCTCCCGATGGAGCCGCTGTGGGCGTGGGGAACACGAGTCCTGTGACTCCAGTGGCCGCCGGGAGCGAGGCTTGACAAGGACGGCTGCAGCACTGGTGGTGGGGGAAGCCCCTGGGCCTGGGGCCGTGAACGGACCCGGTGGAGCAAGGCTGGGTGACACCCGTGTGTGGCAGAGGAAGCACAGCAGCAGGGAGGGATGATGTGTCTGCCCCTTCAGGGTGAGCCAGTCCATTGCAGCCCCACGCCACCTCTCCCTCTGGTCTTTATCATACTTTGGATTTCTTTCAAAAGCACTCATCCCCTTCTAACGTATTACACAACTTTACGTATTACTATGTCATTATGTTTGTTATTTGTTGTCTCTCTCCGTGCCTCTAGACTGTAAGTTCCAAGAAGGCAAGGATTTTCATCTGTTTGGTTTCCTAGTGTGTCTACAAAGTCTGAAACATTGCCTGAAAACACGTGTGTATTGACTTGCAGGGTTTCATGTTGATATGTGGTACGCAGATGCTGGATGGCACGGCTGCTTCTCAGTAGAGCTTCCGGTGTCACGGTTAGAGAAGCAGCCAGAGAGAGACTTGTGTCTGGCTCCCAGGTGGTGATGGAACCGTGGCTGCCTGTGCGATGGGCAGCTGGCTGCCTGGACACAGTCTCGCTGCTTCCACTGGCCTGATACTCTTCTAGGTGCAAAGATGTAAAAGCCCTCACCCAGCCAGGTCACCCACAGTCTCACCCATGCCCACCTCAGTCAGGGTTTGAAGACATCAGGAGGTCTCCGTCCCAGAGGCTTGTGACTGATGAGGCCCTCAGAGTTCTCGCAGTCAGTTACTCTCCTGGACCCCATTTCCCTGGAGATATGCAGCCCTGCCACTTGGAGAGCCTCTGGAACCTCTGACTCCTACATCCTGAAGGATCCGGTGAGCCGCCAGTTCAGACACCGCCGCTGTCAAGGGTCCGTGTCACTCGCGTGACAGTGTGCTAAGCTTCTCGGGGGTGCCGGGCAGAAGACTGCTGGGAACTGGTCTAGCCAGGGGCTTGCCTTTGGCACTGGGCCCACAGAAGAGGGAAGCAGCTACCCTTTTGTGGGTGCTGGGTGTCAACTCTTGCGCTAGCTGCCTTGCCTGTGTTGTGTGTAGTCCTCGTATTCATCCTCTGAGGCACTGTAAGGTTTTCCCCAGAGCAAGGGTCGGAAGCGTTACAGAACTCACTGAGTCACACCAGAATCACTCAGCAGAGCTGGGCTCTGGAGGCAGGCCTCAGGTGCTCTCGGGATCCGTTTTCTTAGCAGCAGCTTCTCAACAGAGCTTGCCTAAGATAGCGGTTGAGGTTAGAGGGCCCTGCGATTCTCTGATTTTACGGAGTCTCTGTCATTCTGCACTGTTAACACCCTGAGAGATACGTGAGGCCTCAGCCCTCCCGCAGCGCCCTGTGCATATCTCTGTCGCTGGCTGTCCGGCCCAGATGTCCCCTCCCAGACTAGAGCCCTGTCCTTCCTGTCTGTGCGCATGCCAGGTAAACAGTGCGCAGTTCTCCGGTGGTGGCTGAACTGAGCCACGTGGCCACACTGAGAACCAAGGACGCTGGCTGGGTGGAGCCAGGCTCATTCCCACGCTGCTCATGTACCCTCGGAGATGAGCACACCGCAGGCCTTGGACCAACCACATCTCCACAGCGGTCCCAAGGCCGTGCTGAAACCTGATCCACCTCGTGATCATTCATGGACATAGGCACACATCAGAATTTATAAAGAAATGTTAGAAGTCGCCCTGTAGAGCTGGGCACAGCGCCATATGGCTCTAATGCCAACAGCTTGGAAGGCTGAGGTGGGAGATCACAAGGACGAGCCCAGCCTGGACAACTTGGTGAGACCTGCCTCAAGATAAAAACTCAAAACGTCTGAGGTTGTAGCTCAGTGCAGAGGCCCTGGGTATACTCCCCAGTACCACCAAAAGCAAAGAAAGAGTCGTTCTATGGGTGATTCATAAATTACTAAGGCAGAGATATCCCTTTCCGTGGCAGATCTGGTGCCCCCCCTCCAACCCTTGCCTCTCAAATCAAAGGCACCTAAGGTTACATCCAGCCAGATGTGATAGAGTAGGTACCCACTGTCGCCTGTGTAGGGTTCTTCCTGAATTTAATAAAAAACAGCCCAGAATGGGACAGCCTACCAGATAAGAGGCCTCAGATCTTCACCAAAAAAGCCATTATCAGTAGAGAATATACAGCCTGATATCCTAGCCAAAGAATAAGCAGATAGCCCAACCACGTGCAATACAGGAGTGGATGCTGGGTCCAAAAATAGCAAATTTTTGGGGGGAAAAGCGAGTAACTTTTAGTGTGGACTCTGTATTAGATTTATTTGGAAATTACTGATTTTCTTTGGTATAATAATGATATTTACATTATATATCAGAATATATATATATATATATATATATATATATATACACATATATATATATATATTTTTTTGCAGTACTAGGGATTGAACCCAAAGCCTTCACATGGATCTGTATCCCCAGCCCTTTTTTATTATTTTCTTATTTGAGACAGTTAATTTTATTTTTTTGTGGTGCTAGGAATCAAACCCAGGGCCTTACGCATGCTAGCAAGTGCTCTACTGCTAGCCACGTCCTCAGCTAGAATGTCCTTATTTTAAAGAAATGTATGGTCAGGAGCCTAGGACCGAAGTATGATGTCTGTAGCTTACTCTCAAATAATTCAGGAAAAAAGAGATAACTCACATGTGACAAGATGCTAACCTAGGCAAATTTAGATGAAAGGGACAATGGTTTACATTGTACATTTCTACAGAATTCTTTGGCTAGGATGTTTTTAAATTTCAAAATAAGCTGTAAGGAAAACACCTTCAAAATAATAAGGAAAGGTTGGGGTTGGGGCTTCCTGCTTTGTAAGTAGAGTAGCAGGCCTGGTGACCCACAGCTGTAATCCCAGCTGCTTGGGAGGTGGAGGCAGAAGGATTGCAGGTTTGAGCTGAGCTCAGCTTGGGTAATTTAGCAAGGCCCTGTCTCAGAATAAAAAATAAAAAGGGACAGGGATGTAACTCAGTGGTGGAGCACCTGTGGGCTCAATCCCCAGCACTGCAAAAAAAAAAAGAAGTAGAGCAGAAGAAAGCCCTTGCGCGACTGAAAGAAGTAAGGTCTGCCTTCCAGCATGGGCACTTCCCCGTGGGCCGGGGAGGTTGGGCGAGGCTCCCCTTGCTATGCCTATCTCGTTATCTAAAAACAACTGCTTCAGGATGCTTTGTCAGCTCCTCCCGTGCCTGTGAGTCCACATTTCTCAACTGCCGACTTGGAATGTGGCGTGAGACAGCTTTCCTCATTCCCCTGAGTGGGTGTCGGGAAGGGAGGAGACGCTACTCCGACACCCCAGCCTCCACGCCGACACTCTTCCGTGCCCCGAGTGACTCACTCCCTCCTCTCCTCTTGGAAAATCTGGCTTCTCCCTCAGGAGATCCCCCAGGATCCCCTGCACAGAATTAAACGTGTGCTTCTCTGCCCGGGTGGCACCCTGCACACTCCTGAGATGCAGGACTCGGTGGCAGTGTGGACTGTGCGTGTGCATGTGTGTCCTCCACCTGGGGACGGAGACCACATCTTGGAACCAACAGATGGTTGAGTTTCTTTTAAGTGCTATAAGCACAGAGATACATTTCTCAGTCAGTGGGGTGTTTTCTTGGTTTAGTCTTTGAGTGCAGGAAAAGAGAAGGAAAACAGGTGTTTAGAGCTCGCAAGAGTCATGGTCCCTTTTCCCCAGCCTCCCCCCCCCCCGAAAAAAAGTCTTCAAGGGCCGAGAAACAGAACACTCAGCAAACTCAACAAACTTAAAAGCAAGCATTTATCAGCTATTTCCTGGGAAATCACTGGGTCCCAGCTACTGGAACTACAGAAAGGAACCGTACTTTAAAAAAAGAAACAAAAGCAACCTGTCCCATGGGGTTCATGTTCTTGTTGGTGAGAGAAATAAATAGTCCCTCAGGACAGTGGCCTGAAGAGTCAGAGTGGTAGGTACAAGGCAGGAGGGCCCAGAGGACATGGGTGTCAGCATGTTCTTGGTGGCAGTCAGTGACCCCTCACCCCAGAAGTGACAGGTGTTGACAGTCAGAGGAACTTACAGGGCTCAAAGACCCAGAATGAAGATTCCCCACAGGGAGGCCTGGGGGTGGCCCACCATCCCCCAGTGGACCTGGGACGCTCCCAGAGGACCTGGGATGCTCCACAAAGGCAGGACCCCACAGCCCTGGTGACTGCCACCTTGTCCTCCTTGGGGCTTGAGAGAACAGGAAGTAAAGATGGCTGCCCGTGTGCGCAGAGAGCAGTGTCGCGCTAGCTCCACCTGAAGGCTTCCTGCGTGAGGCTGGCTGTTCATTCACACCCACGTTCTCCTGGGTCAAGATGGTATGTGAGTGCCAGTCGTGTTTGGAAATTGCTGTATTGTGTGTTTCCTGTCTTATCCGATCTGGAGCTAATGTCAAAGATAATCCAGCCCATCATTCCCCTTATCTTACAGAGCCGCGGACTTCCTTCCCCCACATCAGGTGGCTGCGAACACGTACACACACGTGCACGCACACACACACACACACACACTGTATAGGACGGAACACATTAACTGCGCCTGGGCCTTGCTTTCTGACACCAGCCAGCCAGACCTGTAACATATCCATCCCACTCCCCATCGTCCCTCCCTCACCCGGGAAAGACAGTGGTCTGCAGAGGAGCAGTGGAGAAAGGAGCCCACGGGGACATTTCCAAAGGGAGGCAGCCAGAGTGGAAGGGTGGGAGCAGATCAGGTGGACATGTGAGGATCGAATGGTCGCTTAATGTGCAGTGGGAATCGATGGAATAAGGACCTCATGGCAGTTGTTTTGAGCTCCTGCACAATCTTGCAGGCTCTGACCTGCGAGGGATCCCCAGAACTAACAGATGATGTGCTTCCAGAGACTGGAATTGGGCATGGGTGAAGACTCCTGCTTCCTTTACTTGTGGCTCCTGGGCTTGGCAGGTGAAGAGCTTTGTCCCTGCATTCTCAGCGGAGGCTGTGTCAGGCTATAAAGTTCACTTTTGTTGCTTGTGTGCTGAAATAAGCAAGGCAGGCTTCACACACTGCCTCCCAGCTTGGCTCTGCTTCTTCTTTTTTTTTTTTTTTTTTTTTTGTGGTTACCGGGGGTCGAACTCAGGACCTTGTGCGCCAGCAAGCACCCGTGCCGCTGAGTGATACCACCGGCCCTTTTTTCGTATGTGGGTTCTGGGAGTCGAACTCAGGACCTTGCACTTGCCAGGCAGGCGCTTATGCCGCTGAGCTATCTCACCAGCCCCTGGCTCTGCTTCTGCTTGGCTTTAGAACTCACTGGTGTGTTCATTCTTTGCCAGGTACTAGCCCCAGGCCTGACGGGAGTGGGGCCCAGGTTATATCAGGGGGACATGGGGGATCTGATGCCTCGGACAAAGCCTGCCCTCAAGAAGCCCCTGCCTTGGGAGTCAGATAAGCTCTAAATAGCTTGAGAGAGCACAGAGGCCCTTGGAGTGTGGCCGGGGCAGAGATACACCTACTGGGCTCACAGACTGCTCCAAGCACGTTTTGGCACCTGCTGGTGACCTTATGTCTTAATCACTGCAGAAAAAGACTGATGTTTTTATTATCTCTGATTTATGGATGAGAACTCCCAGGAGAGGAGACCTGGTAGCTTTCCTCCTGTGACGCTCTTTTCTACCCATTTTGCAATTGTCTGTTTTCCTTGCTAGATTGTAATCTTCGGGGCAGAGACTGTCACATTCAAAGCAGCTTGCCTCACTCTCGGGGTTGTTAAATAAATGGGAATGGATGGAAACTGTTCTCTGCAGGTAGTGACACTTTATCTGAGCTTGAGAGAAAAGAGTCGGACCTCTGGATGTAGGAATGAGAAAGGCATCTTGGGAAAATCTTTCATCCTAATTACTTGAATAATACCAGTGAAGTCATTTTAATTGGCCCAAATATCAGGGGGTGCTTTTGCTGCCAAAGCCAGTTTTCCACTAGGCTTCAAGGCAGGAGGTTCGCTTGTGGCCCTGGACTTCCGAAGGTAAACCGCTGAGGCAGGACCTGCAGCCTAAACCCTTCTGATCAGCAGCAGGACACGTTGAAATGTCTGGAGGAAGTGGCCCAGCCCTGCAGCAGAGGGACCTAAAGTAGACAATCCCTGCAGCACCTTTCGGGAAGGGCTGTCAGGTTGGTGGGCTAGGTCGTAATACTGGGGCTCAGAGAAGGGCTATCTGACTTTGCCTGGGACTTCAATGAAAGCTTCCTAAAAGAGAGAACCAAGCGGGTGTGGCAACTCCCATGCTAATCCCAGCTACTCTGGAGGCTGAAGGAAGAGGGCCACAAATTCAAGGCCACCCTGGGCAACTTCGCAAGACTCTGTATCAAAATAAAAATTTTAAAGGGCTGAGGATAAGGCTCAATGGTAGAACACCCATGGACTTAATCCCCAGTACCAAAAAAAAAAAAAAAAAAAAGGCAACACAGAAGTCTACAGATAACTAGGAATGACCAGGTCAGCCGGGGTGGAAAAAGCATCCTAGGCAGAGGGCACAGCATGAGCTCGGGCAGAGAGGCCGCAGCGAACAGGAAGATGTGTTCAGGGCTACGTGTGTTTCCAGGTCGGGATCGGCTGTAGACAGACAGGCAAGGCTGGAATGCAGCAGGGTAGCAACACACGCTCTGCACGGCTGAGATCCGTGTGCTGACACCTTTAATTCTCCAGACAGCCTCCAAGGAAGGTGAGGAAAGAGAGGTGTGGACAGGTAAAGGAAAGATGGCACACAGATAAGGAGATGAGGAGCAGAGAAGTTAGAGAATCCATGTGAGGTCATGATGGTAAGCGGCAGAGTTCCCAGTGAGGGCAGAAGTAGACTCCAACTTGCGTTTGAGGAAGGTCTTTTTGGTGACGCTGTGAAAAGTGAATTGGGGGTTATGAGACTTGAACCCAGAGGCAGGAGGAGCAACCAGAAGACTATCGTGACCTCGATGAGGAACAACAAGGGCGAGGAGACTGGCAGCAAGGAGGGAGACTCAGCAACAGACCTGAAGGGTGTTTGAGAAGCCGGAAGATGGCCTGCTGGGGAGGCACAGAGGAATTAGTATGTGGCATATTTCAGGTTTCCCATGTGGCCTTGGGTATGTGTTGTTACCATTTCCTGAAACAGTGAAAACAAGGTTTGCTGTTAGAGCAAATTCAGTTTTGAGATATATGAACTACATACATCCAGTAGCTGGAAATAGGGTTCCATAGCTTAGAAGGAGAGAGAGGATCAGAGCGCATGGACATAGGGTTTATCAGCACGTTGGTGATCATATAGAACATGGCCATGGGTGAACGAGCTCAGGAAGAGATTTGAAAGCCATTGTTTCTCAAGATTCCTTCATGGACTGTTTGCATCAGAATCAGCAAGAATGTGTGTCCCAGTTGTGCATGGTGGTGCACACCTGTGATCCCGGACTTGGAAGGCTGAGGCAGAAGGATTGCCATGAGGCCAGCCTGGGCTACATAGTGAGTTCAAGGCCAGCCTGGACTACATAGTGAGACCCTGTCTCAAAAAAAAAAAAAAAAAAAAAGAAAAGAAAAGAAAAGAAAAGAAAAGAAAAGAAAAGAAAAGAAGAATGTGTAACCCAATAGAGGCACCCAGGGATCTGAGAGTTTGGATTTTAATAAACACCTTAGCTGATTCTTACAGTGCGCCGTCTGAGAACCGTGGGCGGAGAGAAACACCAAAATTTAAGGTGTCTTTCAAATGACTACTGGAGCAGGGACCAATTTGAGTACACAGGAAAGGCCTACTGCACAAGTTTGTACACTCCCTTTTGCAAATTATTCCAGAGGACTCTTAGATGTTTCAAATCTTGGCCCCATCTTAAGGACCCCTTGATAGGTGAGTAGGCAGAAACCTGTGGAGGAGGCGGGAAAGGAAGGTAAACGGAGTCACTAAGAGGGGACAAGTGATCCGAGAGCCCAGCACACCCTTCAGAGTCGTTTTATGGTAGCGTGGGGACAGAAGCCAGGTGTGGTGGAGAGGGAAGGAGTGGTGCAGAAGTGGAGAGAGAGAGACCAGCAGCTTGATGAAGAGCAGAGACCTGGAAGGAAGGAGGGGTAGGATGAGCTCCTGTCTGCTTCCAGGGCTTTATGTAGCTGCGTCCCCCAAGTTAGTTACTATGAGGAGAGATTAAAGAAAAAATGGAGATCCCAGGAGGGCAGTCACCTCTCCCTGATGGGTCTGAGACCATCCCGGCTTCGATGCAGAATGTTCTTCCCTAGGAAGCCACTCAGTGATGGGAAATGCTGATTCCCAGTTGAATCGAGCCCCCAAGACAGAGCTGTAGTGTCTGAAGGAAGCCACCAAGTTAGGGAACTGGAGCTGAGCAGGACCACCACGTGAGTTCTGAGAGAGGGGCCTTGGTCCTCTTCTTTCCAGTGAGATCCAAGTAACATGGGCTTTAGGCCTACAGACAGCAGAGGAGGGCAGTCTGCACGTTCCCAGAAGCCCCAGGAATCGGCCTGTGGCCAACCCCTGCCCAGGCCAAGATGTGTCTTTAGAGGATGCAGACGGCCCTGGCAGCCTCAGCCTGCACCGTTGGAGCTGTGGTTTCCTGACTCTCCGTCCCAGCCCTCGGTGAGATGGAGAACACTGACGGTAACCTGCGGCAGATGCCGTTGGCTGGAAGCGCTCTCTCTGAGAAGTGGGGTAGGATTGTGAATGGAACGTTCACATGCGCACACGATCATAAATGCACTTTCTCTGCAGCCCTAGAGGCATTTGTTCAACAATTATTAGTATCCGCAGCTCAGGGGGCACTGAGTTTACCAAGGGGAAAACAACAGAGCCTGGAGGGGCTCACAGTCTGCTGGGACAGATGCTAAGGAGCAGGACAAAGTGTGAAGTGTCATGGTAGAGGCAGAAGCCAGCAGGCACGACAGAGCCAGGCTGTTCCTTGATGGTCCCAAGTCCCATGCATTTCGCAGGCTGAGCCGGGAGCACCATTTTCCAGCAGGCTTCTGTGTGAGACCTGCACCACCCTGGACATCTGCTTGTCCCTGCTTTATGGGTTTGCACTCTTCAGGTTTTTGTAGCAAGTGCCTTAAGAGACACTGCTAAGGTGGGAAGGGATTCGAAGCCAGCTGTGCACAGGAACGAGCAGGGTTAAGATGGAGCATCTGGTTCCGGCCAGGAGAAATGTGAAAACCTTGTTCCTGGCCATGCAGGGGCAGCAGAGTCTGGCACTGGGAGAACCTGGAGTCTGCATCTTTCCAGAAGGATCAGACAGTGAAAGGCTGAGGTTCGAAGGCCAGCTGCAGGCTGCCAGTGCCGTGTGAGTGTCTTATCCCCAAATGCATCAGTGATTTTGTACATGGAGGCCAGGAATATCCATAATTAGCTTTCAGAGTTGTGTGTAGAAAGTGTGGGATGTGTTTTGACTTTGCTTCTTTGAAGTGAGGGATTTCAACAGATATTCAAAAGTGGCCTATGGTCTAAAAAGGCAAACCAGCCATAGGACAGAGACTGCGGCTTGTCCCTTCTTCCCTCGCACACCTGGCCTGGTGCTGGGCTCCTACCAGAGCTCAGTGAGTACTCCCACTGGCCTGGGGACCTCTGAGGTCACAAGAGGTCCTGAAGTACAGGTGAGGAAGCCAAGATCCAGAGTGCCACATGTCTCCTCCAAGCTGACCAAAGTACAGTGTGAAGCCTTCTGCGGGGTTTGTCTCGGTGCCACAGGAAGACAAACCAGAGTCTGGAATTTTTGCAGGTGCACAAATACCTGTACAAAAGCCCAGTATGACACTGGAATTAGGCAGCTTGTTCTAAAAGAGCTTTCTCCCCAGAGAGGAGCCCAGGAGCTCCTGGGGGAAAATGTCCATCGACCTGGTATTTAGCGATGTATTAAACCAACCAAACCATGCATGTGATTGTTCTCCTCTCCCCAGTACCTATACACAAATCACTTGGTAGTTTTGGTGAAATAAAAGAAGCTCATGCTATCAAGAATAGAAAAAAGAATAAACGTTGGTGAGGCTGCGGGGAAAAAGGAAGTCTTCTACTCTGCTGGTGGGAATGTAAACTAGTACAGCCACTGTGGAATCAGTACAGAGGTTTCTCAGAAAACTAAAAGTAGAACTACCATATGACCCAGCTATACTACCCTTTGGTGTATATTCAGAGGAATTAGTCAGCATACTATAGGGTTACCTGCACACCCATGTTTATTGTGGCACAATTTACAGTAGCCAAGATTCGGAACCAGCCTAGGGGCCCATCAGTGGATGGATGGATAAAGAAAATGTGCTGTATTATTTAGCCATAAAGCAGAACAAAATTATGTCATTTGTGGGAAATGGATGAAACTAGAGATCATCATGCTAAGCAAAATAAGCCAGACTCAGAAAGACAAGTATTGCCTGTTTTCACTCACACATGGAATCAGAGAGAGAGGAAAAGAGAGAGAGAGAGAAGAGAGGGAAATGGGATGGATATGATCAAATGTTACATGCATATATGAAAATATCTCATTGAAACCGAATATATTTTAAGTTAATAAGTACTAATAATATTTTTATGAGGAAATAAAATAAAATAAAAACAAGAAGAAGACCGTAGGAGATCAGGACCACACAGGATTCAACCTTACCTTTCATTTCCAGCTTCATAGTCTTCACGAGAGCCGAGATGTGGGTGCACTGAGGCACGTCCATACCGGCCTAAATTGTACAGAAACGGTTGGGAAGGAAGTAGGAGCACTCTTTTTTATGCAGCAAAGAGAATTTTTTATGAATGTGTTTTTTAAAGTAGCTCATTCATTAATTTATGCAGCAAATAGTGTTTTTAAGGAGAAACTATCAAATTTCCTCAAAGGATGACCGACTTGGACATGAGCTTAGGATGCCTGTTGCATGTGTGTGTGGTTCAGAGTTTGAGTATTCATTCAAGTGAAGATTTGAGAAGACATGTGAACATACAGAACTCAAAGAAAGTGACTAAGCTGGATAGCAATGCAGATTTTATTGAAACAAACAAAAAATCTAAAGGGATAATAAGCCCAAGTTAGCGAGACGAATCATAAGTAGTGTAAATGTGTATTTTCTTGCATTTAGTTTTGTTCATGGCAGTAAAATAAGCAGAGACAAACACACTATTCAACGGGAGGGAAAAAACTCTCAGGGTTTTGGTTAACCACAAATTTAATTTGAACCTAAAGTGTTAAAAACAATACCCCCAAAAAAGGAACCTGTGGCTATCATTGCAGTAACTAAAATAGTTATCAGTGTTGAAGCATCTAATAGGTGGCAGGCCAGTACAAGGTATTTTATTTATACATCTGTGTTCCTCACACCACCGACAGGCACGTGTGCTACCCCCAGTTTGCTTCACCCCCTAAGGGTCTGCGGCTCTCTGCGTACTTCATGGTTCCTGCCTCTGCCCAGGCTGCTGTCTCCTCCCCTAGAGTCCCACATCCGCTTCCTGCGTTCGTCTCAGGGTTGAACATCTTCTTCTTTAAGCCCATGCAGCATTTTCTTCAGAAAGTTTCCCATCTCCTCTCATGGGGATGAGTTTTGTAGTTATTCGCCTGACTTCCTGACTAGCTGGGAGCCCCCTGCAAGCCAGAACTGGCCCTCTCTTCTGGTTCCTGTCTAAACATAGCTTGACTCACTGGTATCAGTGTTTGCCGGACTAAGGCTAAAATCTCATGCCCACTTTTAGGACCCAGCACTAGAAGTGAATGTGACGAATCAGGAACTCAGTAGAAAGGCTTCCCGAGATGGCAAAGGGACTGGTAGCTTTGTTGTGTGGATAATTTACGGAAGAGCCAAGACACCCATTTCAGTTGCCCCGTGGATTGTCATCGGCTACCCACCCCCCCGTAACTCTGGACAACAGCGAGTAGAATGTCACATGGAATAGCTGACCACTAGTGGGCCACTTGGGAGAGTAGTAAGTTCTGTTCTTCATCGTTTAAAGCCTCAGTGCTGTCATCAGAGCTGCTTTATTGAACCCACAAGAGTATTAGATCATCTAGGCTTCTTTTCAGCTCCGGGAACCTATGGTGAGCATTCATTAGGCACCTGCTGTGTGCCAGCTCCCACAGCAAGCAAAGCATGGGACAGACATGCCCCTGGCTTCATAGGACCTGCACCACAGCAGAGTGCATCATTATGGGTCTCCCAAAAAGCAGATGCTGAGACCATGCAGACAAGTTGGGCGTAAAGAACTTACTGGGGAAACCTTGTTGGAGGAGGCCAGGAGAGCCTCAGGCCATGATACAGGCATGAAGTCTGTTCAAGGAGAAAGGGCAGGAAGCTGGGCAGAAGCATCTCAGACCACAGCATAACCCTGAGAAAGACTGGCCAGGCTGACAGGCAGGCTTCCCTGTGGAAAGGCCCCTGGCTGGGCAGTGACAGGCCAGCGTGGTCCTGCCATGTCTGATCCCTAGCACAACCCTGGAAATGCACAACCTCAGTACACATGTGAGGGACCATTGTTCAGCCCCACCCCCAAAACGTTCTCCTGAGGGCGCTGAAAGGCACACTTATGTAGCATTACCCTATCATATAGTACATTTTTGGATACCCATCCTCCAGCCCTGGAATCATCAGGAGGGCTCCATCACTCAATTTATGATTAGTTTATGTTCGGATGATTTGAACCGAAGTCTGACTGATTGTGTGTACATCTTACTCTGATTCTATTAAACTTTTCGACCAAAAATAGCCAGGGGAGGGCCGGTGAGATGGCTCAGTGGCGTAAGCGCCTGCCTTGCAAGCGTGAGGGCCGGAGTTCGACTCCCGGATCCCACATACGAAAAAGGGGCCGGTGATATCGCTCAGCGGCACGGGTGCCTGTTGGCGCACGAGGTCCTGAGGTCGACCCCCCGGTACCCACAAAAAAAAAATATATATATAGCCAGGGGAGGAACAACTCCTCCTAAGCCTACATGAAAAACCCAAATTATAAATAAAGAGCAAAAAAAAGATAGATAATAGGAAGGAGGGAAATAGATCTTTCTCAAATGAGAAGGGGATCAAGAGATGGAAGGGAGGGAAAGGGGATGGAAAGGGAATTCAGGTGTGTTATGTTCATGGACAAGCTCCACACAAGGACTGTAACAATTATGTATTGCAAAGATGGACCGACACAAATTTAAAAATACAAAGGTACAACATTCCAGGCTGTGGAACACAGAAGCAGTAAGTACTGTCCCTTGAGTGTTTGTGGGTTGTGTGATGAATTGCGCAACAGAAAGACACAGCCCCGCTGTAGACCGGAGCCCCGGCAGCATACTCCCAGTACACCAGCCAGATGCACCTGAGTGGAGAGCAACAGCCTGCCTTAGACTGCTCGGCCAGGCCCAGAGCTGGGTGGCAAGGCTGACCCTCAGCGGCCACGCAGGCATTCAGAACAGGTTCAAGACCCAGCACTGGCACGTAACAACCAGGAAGCATGCATAAGAGTTCATCTGAGGCAAAATGAGGGAAGGCCTGTATGGCGCTCTACGTAGACATGGCGTTAGTTTGTGGTGATCCATATACTGGATCTTCCATGTCCATGGTCTGAGCTACAGAGGTCCTGAGGAAGCACCTCTGGGATCCTTGGGAACCCACGACACTGGCCAAGTTCAGGATTCCAAGTCACTGAGGCGAATCAGAAAAACCATTTCTGTCACCCAGTACCCACAGGGCTGGGATAGGGATCTTTTCCAAGTGTTTCGGTTCCCTGCCTTCTCAAAGATGGTAAAGTGAACATAATTTGGCTTTTACTTGACTACCTGGCTTCATCATTACGATTATTCATTGGACACACCTTGCTTCTCTGTCGTTACTCCTGAATATTGGGTTTTGGACTTTGTTTCCAGTTTGTCATTGTCTTTAGGTGACTGATAACCCCTCTCCCCACTGCTGTCAGGATCTCCCTTTAACAACTGAACCTCATGCTTAATTTTGGGAACCCTCATGTACTAGAGACTGAGATATATTCAGGGTTGTTGGGCTTGTATGCAAATGCAGAGCCCATGGGCTCTGCAGCACCGCCTCTGCATACCTGGTAGCATTTAGTGTATTAATTTTAGTGATTATATTTTACCTCTGCAGGCCCTGCTGCTTCTTCCCTGGTTTTCTGTTATCATCTGAACAGATAAAGTTGCTTTGCTCAGCAAATGCCTTAGGATAAACTGAGCTTTTGTTGGATTTTGCAAAAAAAAATTCTGTCACATGCTCTAGAGTCAAACAGAACTGATTGGAAATTACTAATTTCATCGCTGAATACCTAGGTGAACATGTATAAATCTTTTCCAGTCTCCGAGCCACTCTTTTCTCATCTATAAAATGGGTAATAAGTAGCTACTGAAGTTGTGAAGCATGGGTGTTTTAATGCAATGCGTAGGACATTGTAGACAGTTGGCAAGTTGTCGTGATTCCTTTCTTGTTCAAGTGCCTTTTCCCCTGGAAGCAAAGCTGAGAGGCTTTTCCAAGCTACTCAAAGTTTGGCACCAGACTTCCTCTCCACTCCTCATGGTCTCTGGGGAACGGCCGGAAGCCCTTCTATCGACAGCTGGAACGCTTCTTTATGTCAAGTAGGCACTAGCCTCTGTTTCAGAAAGAGCAAAGCCAGCTTCCACCCACCCCAGCTGAGGCTAATGCTTCGGTTGTTAGTTGCTTTTTTTTTTTCTCTGTTGCTCTGCAGTGAACAGAGTATTTGCCAAGCTCGGGCTTCCGTGATGGTCTATGATGACACCAGTAAGAAATGGGTACCAATCAAGCCTGGACAGCAGGGATTCAGCCGGATCAACATCTACCACAACACTGCCAGCAACACCTTCAGAGTCGTGGGAGTCAAGCTACAGGATCAGCAGGTGAGTGCGGAGGCACAGATCCTACCTGAGTCTGTGCCCCCTGCTCATCCCCACCCCGGCGGGGAGAGGTCAGCATCTGGAATTGAGGATCTGTGTTCACGTTCTGACTCTGTGGCTTCGTACGCCAAGGTATGCGACCTTAAGCAGTCTCTCTCTTCTGAACGTGTTTCCACATCTATCGCGTGGAGACCGTGATCTACACCCTGCCGACTCTACGGTGTTCTTGTCACATTAGAGTTAAATAGTTGATGTGGAAGAGCTTTGAAAGCTAAAGGACACAAACGTTTTAGTCTTATCCTATGTTTATATACTCACCTATAAGGTCGCTATTAAGATCTTTAGTTTATCAGTCCCTAAATCTTACTTTGGAAGAGTATGGAGATGACTGGAGAGCTGGGGCTGTGTCTCTCTCCATCCTGGGTAAATCAGAAGAGATGGTTTGTGAATGCACCTGGGAAGTCCCCGTGCAAATCCAAGGTAATCACCCGTGTCCACCACATCATGAATTTCACACACTTCACTAAGGCAGAGCAGTTGGACGTGACAGAGACTGAAGTCAGCATATAAAGGCACGGGCTGCCTGCTCACCCACAGTGACCTTGGTGAGCTCTCCCTCCAGCTTCTTCTTAGAGACTGATCAGGGCGTTTGTAGCAGTGAAGTTAACGGGTCTGTGGCTTCAGCCACCCTGCAGCTATAGGGTTTATCAGCGTTCATGATAAACCCTATTTAAGCAGCATCTCTAGGAGGCATCTGTTGGTCACGCTTTGGCTAAGCTAAGGAGCAGGCAACTGCTGCCTCTGAAAGAATCTGCGTCTTAGCAGCTAGAAAAGAGAACAGAAACTTGGGTTCTGTTTTTAGTGTGACCTAGTGAATGGCTTTCTACTTTGGCCAAAATAGCCCTATTTAGTTTTCACGTTCTGTGACTAAACAGGACATCCCCATTCAGGACCCCCGATATAAGGTAATCCTACCCTGAACTCTTGGTACCCCCAAGAGTAGTCTTTCTAGAAACCTGTTGGAAACTGCTTCCCTGTCCTTCTATTTACTGGTTCCAAATCTGCACACTGCGCCAAGCAGGACAGATAGAACCCTTGGCTCCAGTTGCGGTGACAATCGAAAACATCTTACAGACTTCCAGAACACTCTACGGAAGTGGGGGTGCAGTAGAATCATCCTTTGACGTAAGGCCCTTTCCCTGCTGTAGTTCCTGAATCACAGCGGATGTTTCCTAAGTGTTTGCTTCGATTGTGATGTTTTCCATTCCTTTCATGCCACTTAGTCTCCCTACAGGGCACACTGGGGAGACAGCATGACTGAAAATCACCTGTTCTCAACCCGCACTGCCCCCATTAGAGGAAACCGCACACTGAAGAAGAGGCCTTTTTCCCATGCAGGGAGGGACGGGCTAGGTTGATTCTAACTTAGAGGTCTCCTGGAGTCTGACAGAGAAGTATCAAGCATAGCCTTTGTCTCAGTTGGTTTCATCATTGCTGAGGCACAATACCCGACACCCACAAATTAAGGAGGAGAGGTTTATTTTGGTTCCCAGTTTCAGAGGTCTCAGCCCATGCATGGCCAGGCAGCTCTAAGGGGAAAATCAGCGTCATGGAAGGGCCTGGCAGAGGACAGCTGCTCTCGTCATGGTGGCCAGGAAGCAGAGAGAGAAGAGAGGAGCCAGGGAGGGAGATGCACCCTTCCCGGCCACACCCCCGGTGACTGCCTCCTACCAGCAAGTCCCCATGAGCCGGTCACCTTCCAAAAATGAGGTTTTCGAGGAACGTTGTAGATCAAACCATAACAGCCTTCCACGGATGAGCTCCTTGTGCGTGGCTGAGACTGTCTTCTCCAGTGGTGGGGCACGTCGGTTAGGAGCATAAAGTAATCCACAGTTAGCAAAGGCATTAGAGGAAGTGGGAGGACTGTGACCCGTAGTAACTTTTCCGGATCTCAGGAGAAAAAGATTGATGTTCACATGTTTCCAGTCATTATGGAGCACTATCTTACAATGGTCAAATATTTTAAGAGACAAAGATTCCTGGTCCTATAAATAATGGGATGTCTTATATATTTAATGTTCTTTATGGGTTATGGAGCACTCTTCTTTCTTTTTTTTCAGTACTGGGAGTCAAACCTAGAACCTTTGCACTGAGCTATATCCCCACACTTTTGAGACAGGGTCTCACTATGTTGCCCAGGCTGGGCTCAAACTTGCAGTCCTCTGGAGTCTTTTCATATCTGTTATTTCATTCTCCCAATAACTCCGTAAGGATAATGGTGCAAGAATTATTATCCCCATTTAAATTGCCAAATGGGTAGATACAAAACCAAATGCTCATTTGTGGAGAAAAGGACAGGTGCGTTACAGTACCATCAGCCAAGTTCTAAGCTGAATCTCACATTGACAGAGAAAAACCTAAAGGAGTTTTAGGTGAGACAGAGTGGTGGCCACCAAAAACGTTAGTGAGTTCACAGGCTAAAGTAACAGAAGTAACATGAATAAAATTAGTGAATTAATAGCAGTAGAATAGCAGAGTTAATAGAGGTGAGGACAAAAGAAGGGGGACCATGGTCCCGCTGTGCACTGGACGGCCCATCCCTCACCCAGAATGTTAAGGCCAAACTTGGGTGGCACAGACTGGAATGGACAAAGAGGGGGGCACCCAGCTGGTGAGGGGTCTGGAAGCAGTGTGACATGTGGAGCAACAGAAGGAGGAACAAGAGCCTCTCACTGGAGAAGAGAGAAACGGAAGAGGCCAGAGCCACGTTTTCAACTCTTGGACGGGCTGCCATGTCCACTTTTTTTTTTTTGTGGATACCGGGGGTCGACCTCAGGACCTCGCACGCCAGCAGGCGCCCGTGCTGCTGAGCGATATCACCAGCCCATTTTTCGTATGTGGGATCCGGGAGTCGAACTCGGGCCCTCGCGCTTGCCAGGCAGGCGCTTACGCCGCTAAGCCATCTCACCAGCCCCTGCCGTGTCCACTTTTTACACGTACCCCAGAGAACAGCTCTAGCAATACTGTGTGAACAACATAATGAAGATCTGAACTCAGTCAGAGGAAGAACTTTTTCATAAGCGCCCATGGTTTGGATGTAGTTCTGCAGATGTCTCCTGGGGTCATGTGTTAAAATTTAAATCCCCATGATGAGATATTGCCAGGGGTGGGGATTAATCTAATGCTGGTGTTTAGAGGTGGGGCTTTGGGGAGGTGAGTAGGATTAGATAAGGCCATCAGGCAGAGCTCTGTGATTAAATCCTTGTGGCTTTGTAAGAGGGAACAAACAGAAGGGACACACCCATACACTCCCTGCACCACCTGAGACTTTGCTAGCAGGAAGGCCATTGTCAGACGCGGGCTTTTGATCGCCTAGAACTGTGAGCCAAAGAAACCTCTTTTCTTTATAAAGTTAGCCCATAACATTAGGAATTTCATTATAGCAATGTAAAATAGAATACTATGTAAGCATACTGTTCAAGGATGCAGTGTGCTGCATTGTGAGCCCACGAGGCTGCTGGCCTTTCAGTAAGATTATGAGAAAGGCGTTAGGAAGAGATTTGGCTTGGAAGGTCCCTCAAAGTCTTGGCCAACCTGTCGATCCTGTTGTTTGCGGAGCCAAGTAAATAAATGCATAGGATCAGGAAGATAGTTTACCACCAAGTTTCTTTTTTTTGTAAAGGACTCTTAACTTTTTTACTCAGAAGCCTCGAAAACATGTCCGATGGTATTTGGAGTTGCCAGAGCTTCCTTTAGAAGAATAGGAGAGGCACTCTTACTTACTCCTACACTTCCCAGAATAAAACATGTGCAAACATCGTGAGAATGGGCTCTTATTTGGAAAGTGCAACATTTTAAAATAAGTTTATCCTTCAGCAACTATCTAGATCAGTCCTGCAAAATGCTGGAGAATAATTTTTTAAATACAGCTGATTAGAAGAGGTTGAAATTTTGCAATTGAAAAAAGATAAACTTTATGAACACAAAACCAAAATGTTGGCGTGATTTTATTAATATCAAATAAGATAGAACTTCAGACAACAAGTATTTCTAAAGAGAAGGACTGGCTTTTTTAAAAATAAAAAGGTCAATTGAAAGAGAAATCCTAAATTTGTATGTATCTAATAAAATATGTTGAAAAATATAGAGCAAAAGTGGACCAATTTAAAAGTTTTGAGGAATAAACAAATTCAGAGCCATTTTTAGAGAATCTAATCTTACCTCCAAGTAATGGATTGAACAAGCAAATGTAAGTAAGAAAGACATCAAAATTATGAATGATGGGCCGGTGAGATGGCTCAGCAGCGTAAGCGCCTGCCTGGCAAGCGCGAGGTCCTGAGTTTGACTCCCGCTACCCACATAAAGGAAAAAAAGGGGCCGGTGATACCACTCAGCAGCGCAAGCGCGAGATCCTGAGTTCGACTCCCGGTACTCACATAAAAAATATATATGAATGACATTGTTCACCAACTTGCCCTAATTTATACTGGTAGAAACTACAGCCAGTAACTGTACAATATACATTCTTCTCAGTACATAAAACATTGACCAAAATAGACCACCTGCTAAAAAGGATTAAAATCAGGCAGGGCACGGTGAATCCTGCTTGTGGTCCCCACCTAGTCAGGAGGCTGAAGTAGGAGCATTGCTTGAGCCCATGAGTTCAAAACCAGCCTGAACAATATAGCAAGACACCCATTTCAAATTAGAGGGAAAAAAATTAGTAAAGTTTGTAGAAGAAAATGTAGAGAATATCTTCATGATATTGGAGAAGGCAAAGATTGTTGGATAGGACACAAGAAACTTTATAGAAGAACAAAATTGTTGTTGACCTTCATTAAAATAGAGTTTTCTTCATTAAAAGACAACAATAAGAGAATGAAAACACAAGCTACATGGGCCGGTGAGATGGCTCAGTGGCTTAAGCGCCTGCCCGGCAAGCGCGAGGGCCCGAGTTCGACTCCCGGATCCCACATACGAAAAAGGGGCCGGTGATATCGCTCAGCGGCACGGGCGCCTGCTGGCGTGCGAGGTCCTGAGGTCGTCCCCCCGGTACCAAAAAAAAAAAAAAAAAAAAAAAAAAAAAAAAAAACACAAGCTACAGAGTGGAAGAGGATAGTCACAATACATATATTTAAATAAAACAGAGCACTTATGAAAAATTATATACAGAAGTCCTGCAAATCAGTAAAAAAAAGACATACTTTCTTTTCAAAATTGGAGAGAAAACTTGAACAAAAGAGCAGTGGAACATAAGAAGTGGCCAGTAAGTGTGTGAAAGTTCTCTGCATTGTTGATCATCAGAGAAATACAAATGAAAGGTACAGTGAGCTAGCACTATGCACACCGAGGCGCTAAAGTTAAAAAGACTGATGATACCAAGAGGTGTCAAGCAGCTTGAGCTCTCTTTATTGCTGGTAAGAGTGTAAATTGGTACAGCCTCTTTGGAAAACTGACTGAGCCCACTAAACTAACACATATACCATGAAACCCACTCCTAGGCGTGTCCCAAGAGAAAGGAGTTTGTGTTCACTAAAAGACATGTATGAAAATATTCATAGCAACTCTATTCATAATAGCTGAGAACTAGGAACAGTCCAAATGCCCATCAACAGGAGAATGAAGAAGTTACTTGTGATTTAGAAGTGGAATACATGTGGCGATCAAAAAATTTAAATACTGATGTATGCAGTAAGATGGATGAATCTCACAGACCTTGTGTTGAGTGAAAGAAGCCAGAAACAAAAGATTATGTGCGGTATGAGTTCAATTCTGTGTAGTTCAAGAAGAGGCAAAAGTTAATGATGGTGATAAAGGTCAGAAACATAGTTATGGCTGCAGGATAGTGCTGGGAGAAGGTGTTGGACATGCAGTATAAACAGTGTCTGGTTGGGTCCTCCGACTCATCCTAATCAGAGTAAACAATGGAGCAGAACCTCTGAGTAGATGCTGAGATTATAGCTGCTGGCCAGTCAGGTCTAGCTGACAGTTAACACAGGGCACCTCTCTACAGAGGGTCAAATGACACATCGGACTCTCCTTTACAGGTGATTTAGAAGTACTTTTTTAAGGAGTAAAAATAAGTTGGGTTTTTTTTTGTTTTGTTTTGTTTTTTCGTGTGGTTCCTTTTCTTTTTTGGTTTTTTGGGTACCAGGAATCGAACTCAGGACCTCACACTTGCCAGGCAGATGCTGGGCCACTGAGCTATATCCCCAGCCCTAAAAATAAGTTTTGTTTTTTGTTTTTTTTTTTGGTGGGTACCGGGGGTCGACCTCAGGACCTCGCACGCCAGCAGGCGCCCATGCCGCTGAGCGATATCACCGGCCCCTTTTTCTTATGTGGGATCCGGGAGTCGAACTTGGACCCTCGCACTTGCTAGGCAGACGCTTATGCCGCTGAGCCATCTCACTGGCCCTAAAAATAAGTTTTTAAATGGTTGTGTCCACCTACTAGTTCCAGCTATCGGGATATATCCCATAGAAATGCATCTACACAAGGGTACTCAGTGTGACAAGATTTATAATATTATCTTCATTTTATGGATGGGGAAACTGATGTACCTTGTCCAGTGTTACTCAACTGAGAAACAGTAAAACCAGGATATTAACCTAGAACTCTTTGACTCAAAACCCTCTGCTCATTTCTTGTACCTAGCGTCTTCAGAGCATGGGCTGTTGGGGGCAGGGTGTACATAGAAGCTGGCAGCACTTGGTCAGCAGCATCAGACTCGGTGTAGACAGAACAGGGTGGCAGGCCCAGGAAAGTGCAGGCAGAGAGCAGTAAGTGTGGCCAACAACCTGGAGAAATTACAGAGCAGAAATGTGTCCCCTAGAAGGGTGCCATTGCATTCTCAAAATCTAACACCCTAAAACCTCCCACAGCCAGACATTCTCCCTGGTTCTATTTCCCAACTTTAAGAAGAGAAGATGGAGTTGCATAATCCTTAAGGACCCTTTGAGTTCCCTCCAGCGTAGTCACGCTTTTCCATATTCCAGATAGGCACTAGCCTCCTCCCAGAACCTAGTCAGCCAAAGATTTTGCATTCCCAGATTCTAAATCTCATCCCCCGAACCCCCATCAAATAGCCGGAAACAGTAGTGTTGATATAGCAAAGAATCTTCCTTTCTTTTGCTTTGTTATCTCTCAACTATTCTTGATATGAAGTGATTTCCAGGCTTTCTCCCATTTAAAACATTTTCCTTTGGATTGTTCCAGTTTGCTAATGTCCACTAAATGTACAGCAAAAACAAAAATACTTGAACACAGAACTTCTCATTATCTGTCTCATTCTGGTCCCTTTAGCACTGTTAATGTGTTCTCTAATCTTAAGAGGACATCTGTGCTTTAACCATGGTCACTTTCCAGTTCTTTTCATGCATGTACTCCACAACACTTCCAGCCCTTTTTCTGATGACCCGGAAGTAAGCCTAATCATCTCCACTCAGTTATTTTCCTTTATCTGTGTATTCAGGTGAATCTCTACTCTTAGTCCAAAGAGTGAAATGCATGCCTCTCCTTAGGTGGTTTGGCACACACGCCCTCTTGCTTGCTTGTCCTCTCACACCCTGGATCTCTTCCTGATGGGGCACAGAGAGAGCTGTTTCCAACTCCGATCACAGAACCCTGGAGCCTCAAGGCCACACGAGACCTGTCTTAGTGCCTTTCCTGCTGCTGAGACAGAATACCCGACTCTCGAAGTTAAAGGAGGAGAGGTTTATTTGGCTCACAGTCTGTAGAGGTTTCAGTTCGTAGTTGGCTGGCTCCAAGGCAGCGTGGCTTGGCAGAGCGGCAACAGTTCATGGCAGGCAGAAGGCAGCAAGACAGCAACAAAGAACAAACAACAGCAACAAGCAACAACAATAGTGGTCCTCTTTCTGTCTCTTACATTTTTGACCCTAAGGGCAGGTAGCGCTCACACCCCTAATTCTAGCATCACGCCATGAATCAATCCCAGCATCACACTTAGATCCAGCCACCTCTGAAAAGCCCCACCTATGACCGTGTGAGGCTTTGTGGGGACATCTAGACACAAGCCATCACAAGACCTCGGAAGCATCTTGTCTCTCTTCTACAGCAAACTCTGTCCATCACATGCCTAACAACTGGCCACCCAGCCTCTCCATGTATAAAGACCTTACTGTATCCCAGTTGGCGCTGACTGACAGCCTGCTGTGTGCCAGGACCTGCGTGAGGTCTTCATGGGTAGGATCCAATCCTCGCAGTGCACTGCGAGGGTGCCATACCACCGCCATGTCATACTGTCTGTTTCACAGACCAGAAAGCTGATGGCCTGTAAGTTCCGTGATGTTAGACTCCGTGACTCCAAACCTGAGGGCTAGAGCAGCAGGATGATGACCCCAGCCCGCCAGGCCTTCTCCAGCCTCCACTGCCTTTGTGAGCTCCACTTACTAAGTACAGTTTTCAACGTCATTATTTTTAATTTTTACTTTTTTTTTTCAGTGCTAGGAATCAAACCCAGGATCTCATGCGTGCTAATGAGCTCTGTACCACTAAGCTACATCCTCAGCTCACTAATTCTGTATGTCTACAAGAGCAGTTTAGAGATCAGACAGACCTGCCATTGGGTCTCGACTGCCGTGAGCCCCTGGGGTCTGGCTGCTGTCCTGTCTTCTTGTCTTTCCCTGTGGGCCTGTGTTGCTTCTGGCAGTCAGCTGATACTTGTTGTTTGATTAATAATAAAGATATTAATAATGCTGCATATGTGTGGAGCATATTCACTTCTCCAAGTTATCCTTTTAGCTAATAACTTTTGTGAGTGTGTGGTACTAGGGATTGATCCCAGGGCCTTTGCACTGAGTTACATCCCCAGCCCCCTTTGTAACTTTGAGGCAGGGTCCTGCAAAGATACCCAGGCTAAGCTAGAACTTGCAAGCTCCTGTCTCAGTCTCCCAGAGTGCTGGAATGACAGGCATGAGCATTTATAAATGCATTCTTAAGTACTACACATTGCGCAGAGGCCTGTGGGACGCAGAAACTTGCATTACAAGAGTGCACCCTTAAGGAGTCGTCTATCTAGAAGAAAAGATGCGAGTAAAATGTAGATGAGGTATGGAACTCCGAGAGGTCACCAATATTATTATGCGCGTTTCAGGACTGGAGAAAGTGAGTGCAGAAAGTGAGTGCTCTGGCCACCCTCAGGGAAACCTGACTCCCAGCTCAGGTCTTGGCTTCTGGGCGTTGGGACCACACAGCATTGTTAATTAAGTGAAATGAGGAGCTTCTCAAACTCTCACTGCACTATGGATTTTGGTCTGAAAATGTGCCTGATCATGCTTCCTCTTTTTCAAACCCCATCCCCACCCCTCTCTCATCTGCGGGATACAATTTCCTCGGCCCGTCGCAGCTCTGACCAGCTTGCTTACATTTTACTTATTTACACACATTTCTCTCTCTTTTCTCCTCCAGGTTGTGATCAATTATTCAATAGTGAAAGGGCTGAAGTACAATCAGGCAACACCGACCTTCCACCAGTGGCGAGACGCCCGCCAGGTCTACGGCTTAAACTTTGCCAGTAAGGAAGAGGCGACCACCTTCTCCAATGCCATGTTGTTTGCCCTGAACATCATGAATTCCCAAGAAGGAGGTAAGCAGGGCTTGGGTTTGGTCTGTGGCCCAAACCCTCTCTTGTTCCACCCAGGCCCACGGGCCTCTAGTTCTCCAGCGTCCTAGCACTGCCGCTGCATTGAGTGACATGAGCGGGCCCTCAAAGAACCCTGCTGCCTGACTCTGGGTTTAGAGAGATGTGAGCAATGGGAAGGAGAAAAATGAGTTTGTGTCTCTGACCGTGAGATGCAGGAGTACTGACACGCTCCCATGGCTCTGTTCCACCTCGGCTGTCCTACCTCCGTGTCCTAGAACACGTTTCCCAGAGATGAGCAAGCAACTGACAATTTATTCTTGAATTCAGGTATTCATACGTTTAACAAGTGTTTACCAAATAGCATAAGAAACTGGCTACGCAGAACAGACAGGAAGTGAACGGAGCCCTCCCCCTCAGGTACTTAGTATCTCGGGGTAGACAGGTTCATAAACAGCGAGCTCTTGTGTATTACAGGAAGTGCTCTAATAAAGGTACGTGCAAGGTCCTTGGGGAAACAAGAAAGGAAACAGGTAACTCTGCCCCTCTGGGCCACCAAGGGAGGCTTTGCAGCAGTGGTGACACTTGAGCTGCAGTTCTGAGGGTGAGGACTTCAGGAGGCAGAGGTGTGAGTGGGCATACTGGGTAGAGGAGCTACCTCGGCAGAGGCCAAAGCCAGAGGGCGCGGGGGGAGCTTGAGCATGCTGGGAAAGTGCATAATGCAGCGCGTCTGGAGCCTGGGCCACAGATGGGAAAGAGGCCAGAAATGAACCAGTAGGACGGGGACCTGTGCTCTGGAAGTCCTCACAAACCTGCAGGACTTGGGATGAGCTGGGTACCTGGTAGAGATGGTGGGAGGGGGACTGGGAAAAATTTCTGAGCAGAGTGGTTAAAGCAGAAAAGCAAAACTAGGTGTGGCTTTTTATTCTTTTGGTACCGGGAATCTAACTCAGGGCCTTGCACTTGCCACTACATGTGGCTTTTTTTTTTTTTTTTTTTTTTTTTTTTGTGGGTACCAGGGGGACGACCTCAGGACCTCGCGCGCCAACAGGCACCCGTGCCACTGAGCGATATCACCGGCCCCTTTTTCGTATGTGGGTTCCGGCAGTCGAACTCGGGCCCTCGCGCTTGCAAGGCAGGCGCTTATGCCGCTGAGCCATCTCACCGGCCCTACATGTGGCTTTTACTGGATATTTGCAGCAGTAGCTTTAGAGGGAGGACTGAGGCCTTCCCATCCCAGGTGTCTTGACCACTGCAGGCACAGTCCTGCCCGTGGCTCGGATCTTACCTTGGTGTAGACGCTGGTTAAGAACCCGGGCTTGAGTCGTGGTGCTCGCTTTGAGCCCTGGTTCTGCCACATTCTAGCTGAGGAACTCTTGGGTGACTTACATTTTCTGTGCCTCGATGCCCTTATCTAGAAATGGGGAGATTTAGCATTGTTTTTAACATTTAAATGATCCAGAAGGTGAAATGTTTAGCAGGCTGCCTGGCACACCACCATCCCTCGGTATCAGTATTTGTGAGTCACATTGCTGTCATTCTTGCTGCTACTGCTGCCACCGCCCGACTAAGAAGGGAAGTTGGGAGACTCGGGGCTTGTGGGGCAAAAGGCAGGTAGTGCTTAAATATCTGTTGGGCCTGATACATCAGAGCCTTGGGGACCAGTTTAATTTTTATTTTAAAGAGAAAAAAATAGAACAAAATTTCAAAACAACATAATAGGAGGATAACAATGGTTAATACATTGTGTATTGTTATCTTTCAATTAGTTACTCAGAGTACAAGATATCGGCACTCAATCGTCCAAACAATATTAGCACAAAACTTTCTTTTCAATGAACAGAAATTAGTAGTGTATCTATCTTAACTATCTTTTATATATATTTTTTTCCTTTTCCCTTCCTTCTTTCTCCATTCTGAAATCCCAGTTTCTCTTTCCTTTTGAACAGTTTCTTCCCATTTTATAATATTTAGTGTACATTTTGGATCTTATTTACACTTTCAGCTTCTCACACGAGGGAGATAATATGATGTTTACACATGTGAGACTGATTTATTTCACTTATGAGTATGGTCTCGAGTTGCATCCATTTACCTATAAAAAGTCTCCAGTTTATCCTTCTTTATGGCTGAGTAGTACTCCATTGTATAAAAATACCACATCTTTTTTTATCCATTCCTCGGTATGGGCATTTGGGTTGTTTCCAAGATCTGGCTATTACAAACTGTGCTGCTATAAACATGGGTGCACATATATTGCTGTGGTACGATGTTTTTAATTCTTCTGGGAAGATACCCAGAAGGGGAATAGCTGGGTCAAATGGGACCTCCAATCCTAGTTTTTTGAGGAAACTCCACACTGATTTCCACAGTGGTTGCACCAGTCTACACTCCCACCAACAATGGAAAGGGTTCCTTTTTCCCCACAGCCCCTCCAGCATTTGTTATTGGTTGATTTCTTGATAATAGCCATTCTTTCTGGGGTGAGATGGTATCTCAGTGTTGTTTTAATTTGCATCTCTCGAATGACTAGTGATGTTGCACATTTTTTTGTATATTTGTTTGCCATTAGTATTTCTTCATCTGAGAAATGTGTATTCATCTCAGATGCCCATTTTTGGAGTGGGTCTTTAAATTTGGGAGGTCTGTTTTTTTTTAGTTCTTTATATGTTCTCGATAGTAATCCTTTGTCTGAGGAACAGCTGGCAAACATTTTTTCCCATGTTGTGGGCTGTCTCTTCACTCTGTTGGTGGTTTCTCTTGCTGTGGAAAAGCTTTTTAATAAGATGAGAGCCCAGTTATTGATTCTTTGTGATAGTTCCTATGCGATTGGGGTTTTATTCATAAAGTCTTTGCCTATACCAATGTCTTCAAGAGTTTTACCTATTCTATCTTCCAGCAGGTTTAATGTCTCTGTTTTAATATTTAGATCTTTCATCCATTTTGAGTTTAGTTTAGTGCATGGTGAAAGATACGGGTCTAATTTTAATCTTCAACATGTGCAGAGCCAGATTTTCCAGCACCACTTATTCAAGAGGCTATCTTTCTTCCAGTGAATGTGTTTGGCACCTTTGTCAAAGATAAGGTGGCTTAGTATGTCTGAAGTTGTTTCTGCATCTTCTAATCTGTTCCATTGATCTTCGGGTATTTTTTTTTTTTTTGCCAGTACCACACTGTTTTTATCACAGTAGCTTTATAGTATAATTTCAAGTCAGGGATTGTGTTGCCCCCTGCCTTGCCTTTGTTGTCCAGAATCGCCTTTGCTAGTCTAGGTTTCTTCTGGTTCCAAATAAATTTTAGGATTGTTTTCTCTAATTCTGTGAGATATGCTCTTGGAATTTTGATTGGAATTGCATTAAATCTGTATAACAATTTTGGAAGTATGGCCATTTTCACTATATTGGTTCTTCCTACCCAAGAGCAAGTGATATCTTTCCATTTTCTGATATCCTCTTCAATCTCCTTTTTCGGAGTACTGTAGTTTTCAATGTAGATGTCTTTTACATCCTTTGTTACATTGATTCCTAGGTACTTCATTTTTTTGGATGCTGTTGTGAAAGGTGTTGTTACCCTAATTTCTCTCTCAGTGAGTTTGTTATTCGTATACAGGAAGGCTATTGATTTTTGAGTGTTGACTTTGTATCCAGCTATGCTATTGAATTTGCTTATTAAATCTAGCAGCTTTTTAGTGGAGTTTTTGGGGTCTTCTATGTAGAGTATCATGTCATCAGCAAATAATGATAATTTAATTTCTTCTTTTCCTATCATTATTCCTTTTATTTCTTTCTCCTGTCTAATTGCTCTGGCTAAAGTTTCCAGGACTATGTTGAATAAGAGTGGAGACAGTGGACATCATTGTCTTGTTCCTGATTTTAGATTGAAAGCTTTCAGTTTTTGTCCATTTAGTACAATATTGGCTGTTGGTTTGTCATAGATGGCTTTTATCAGATTGAGATAAAGACCATCTATTCCAATTTTCTGTAGGGTTTTTATCATGAATGGGTGCTGGACTTTGTCAAAAGCTTTTTCTGCATCTATTGAGATGATCATATGGTTTTTGTTCTTGGCTCTGTTAATATGGTGTATTACATTTGTTGATTTACATATATTGAACCATCCCTGCATCCCTGGGATGAATCCAACTTCCTCATGGTGTATAATCTTCTTGATGATTTGCTGCATTCTGTTTGCTAGTATCTTATTGAGGATTTTTGCATCTATGTTCATTAGGGAGATTGGCCTGTAGTTCTCTTTCTTGGTTGGGTTCTTCTCCGGTTTTGGTATCAGGGTAATGCTTGCTTCCAGGAATGAATTTGGGAGTATTGCTTCCCTTTCAATTTCATTAAAGAGTTTGAGAAGTAGTGGTGTTAGGTCTTCTCTAAATTTCTTGTAGAATTCAGCAGTGAATCCATCAGGGCTTGGGCTTTTCTTTGTTGGGAGGTTTTTAATTACATCTTCAATTTCTTTTTTTTTTTTTATGTGGGTCCCGGGAGTCGACCTCAGGACCTCGTGCTTGCCAGCAAGCGCTTTTGCCCCTGAGCGATATCACTGGCCCTTTTTTTCCTTTATGTGGGTTCCAGAAGTCGAACTCAGGACCTCATGCTTGCCAGGCAGGCGCTTATGCCGCTGAGCTATCTCACTGGCCCTACATCTTCAATTTCATTGATTGATATTGGTTTATTTAGGATTGTTATATCTTTTTGATTCAGCTTTGGTAATTCATATGTATCTAGGAATCTGTCCATTTCTTCTGCATTTTCCATTTTATTAGAATACAAGTTTTCAAAGTAGGTATAGATGATCTTCTGGATTTATGCAGGGTCCATTGTGATTTCACCCTTTTCATTCCTAATTGCATGTATTTGAGTCTTTTCTTTCCTTTTTTAAATAAGGTTGGCTAGGGGTTTGTGGATTTTATTTACTCTTTCAAAGAATCAACTCTTGGATTTATTGATTCTTTGTATTGTTTTCTTAGTCTCCAATTTCTGCTCTGATCTTTATAATTTCCTCCCTTGTATGAGCTTTTGGCTTAGCCTGCTCTTCTTTTTCTAGAAGTTTGAGGTTCACCATTAAGTTGTTTATTTGTGCTTGCTCTGTTTTCCTGATATGGTTATTTACTGCTATAAATTTCCCTCTTAGGATTGCTTTAATTGTGTCCCATAAGTTCTGGTATATTGTATTGTCATTATCATTCAATTGTAGAAACTAATTTTTTCTTTAATTTCATCTGTGACCCATTGGCTGTTCAGGAGGGTGTTATTTAATTTCCATGTGTTTAGGAAGTTCTTGTGGTTTCTTTTGCTATTGATTTCTGATTTTATTGCACTATGGTCTGATAATATGCATGGGATAATTTCAATTCCTTTGCGTTTACTTAAGCAGGTTCCATGAGCTAGTATGTGGTCTATTTTGGAGAACATCCTGTATGCAGCTGAGAAAAATGTGTATTCTGATGTTGTGGGGTGGAACACTCTTTAGACATCTACTAAGTCCATTTGTTCAAAAGTTTGTTTCAGTTCTAATATTTCATTGTTGATTTTTTGTCTAGTTGATCTGTCTTTTTGTGACAGTGGGGTATTGGGATCCCCCAATACAATTGTATTAGTACTTATTTGATTTTTCATGCCCATTAATATTTGTTTTATATAGTTGCATGCACTGGTATTTGTTGCATCTATATTTATGGTCGTTATCTCTTCCTCTTGTATTGTTCGCTTTACAAGAATGTAGTGACCTTCTTTATCTCTCTTAATCAGTCTTGGCTTGAAATTCACTTTGTCTGCAAAAAGAATAGCTACCCCTGCTTTTTTCTGGGTTCCTGTCACATGGAGTATTGTTTTCCATCCTTTGACTGTAAGTCTGTGAATTTCTCTTTGAATTAAATGTGTTTTGTATGCAGAATATTGTTGGATATTGCTTCTTGACCCATTAAGCCAGTCTGTGCCTTTTGATTGGCGAATTGAGACCATTAACATTGATGGTTAAAATTGATATGTATTGACTTATCCTTGTCATATTATTTTCCTATTGTTGGCTCCCCATCTTTTTGTTTGTTTATTTGTTTTTCCTCCCTCTGTTTAATTGTTTGCCTTTCCTGGTGGATTCCTTCTGTTGGGGTTCATGGAGTTGTAGGCCTTGTTATCTCGTTCTAGAATGTTCTTCAAAACATTTTGGAGTGCTGGTTTGGTGGTCATAAATTTCCTCAGATGTTCTTTGCCATGGAAGTATTTTATTTCTCCATCAGTTTTGAAAGATAGTTTTGCGGGGTACATCAATCTGGGTTGAAGGTTATTTTCCTTTAGAACTTGAAATACATCATTCTAAGCTCTTCTTGACTTGAGGGTTTGTGCTGAAAAATCCGCTGTGATTCTGATGGGCTTTCCTTTATAGGTGATTTGTTTCTTTTCCCTAACAGCTTTTAAGATTCTACTCTTGTGCTGAATTTCTGGGATCTTGACTATGATATGCCTGGCTGAAGTTTTTTTGATCATGGCTAATTGGAGTTCTATATGCCTCACTTATCTGTACGTCAAATTCTTTTTCTCTACCAGAGAAGTTTTCTGCCATGACATCTGTGAACAGTTTTTTAATATCATTTATGCTATCACCTGCTTTTTCATTGATTCCAGTCAATCTTAAGTTATTCTTCTTTGCCTCATCTAGCAGCTGCTGGATTGATTTCTCATGGTCCCTTGCTATTTTTAAGAATTCTTTCTTTTCATGATCACTAATCACAAGCCTGTCTTCTATATCTGAGATCCTGTCCTCACATTGGCTTAATCTGCTGTGAATACTTTCAATGGAATTTTTGTTCTCCTTGATATCTGCTTGAATCTGCCTTATGGATTCCATTTCTTTCCTATGCTGAGCATTCATGGCTTCTATAATTTTCTTAAGCTCGTGTATTTTTTTTTTTTTTTTTTTTTGGTCTGTATCTGCTCTAGAGTCCCTAAGCATGGTCTTCATTGTGGACATCATCTCTGCAGGTATCTGAGAAATTATTTCTGATTTGATTTTTTCCAGAGCCTCATTTAATTACTTTGTTGTTACCACTTCAGAGATGCCAGGTAGGTGGCTTTCAGATTGTCCCACCTCATTGCCCCCTGGGTTTGCCTTTGGTGAACTGGATGTCTGGGGTTGCATCTTGTTTAAGTGTCGTCTCATTTTCTTTTCTTTCTTTAGTTTAATTTCTGGGGTGATGTTTGTAAATTGCCTATGGTAGGTTGCTTTATTGCTAGTATTTAAAACCCTTAGGAGATGGCTACTTCTCCGAGGTATCTTCCAAGTGTAGCTTGTTTTTGGGTTTTGAGTCTGTTGTAAGATCCTACCTCTTCAATTTGTTGGACATGAGAAGTTGCTACCTGTTTGGCCCAGTCCTTGGTTCTTTGGCACTGTGCCCCAGTATTTCCTGTGACCCTTAGTTAATCTCAGTCATGGAATACCAGGAAGAACAGCTGTTTAGAACAATTATGTCACTTTTGGCTATAGTGGTACCAAAAGCATCAAACACAACCTAGAAGATGACAGACTGAGCTAACCGGTTATTTGCCACTTTTAACCGTATAAACTAGATTTGTCATTATACAACAAAATATAAAACAAACCATAAAATTGTATGCAGTATACAAGTCCTTAATGTGTCAATTTTGCCATTAGGGGTTAAAATTTAAAATGAGTTAAGGATAAAATAGAGAAGTGGAAGAAGAGGAAGGAATTAGATGTAAAGCTGGAGGACAAAGAGGGATCATGCTAACTTTGGGAAACTGTTGCAGAAGACTGGAGGGAAAGAGAGGAGGAAGGGATAAAAGGAAGAACAGAACAGAACCACAACCACAAAGAGGCTAGAAACTCCATTTACACTCATATAAAAACAAGATCGAACAATGAAGGAAAAAAAAAAAAAAACACCACCACCACAACATAAAACAAACAAGAGAGGGAAAAAAAAAAAAGTTCACTTCCAGGTTTGTCTCTGCTGTCCCTGGAAGACAGTGTGTGGAGACAGGGTCCTGTTCCATGCGGCTCTGTCCCAGCAAGCCAGCAGTAGCTTTATGGCGGGGTAGTGGATAACCTGAGCGAGCCTGCACCTTCTGGCTGAGACCAGACTCACTCAGCCTGCAGCCATCAGCGCACCTTCCATGGGCCTGAGCCCAGCTGGGAGCCGTGGATGGAGCTGGCAGCTGCCCTGGGTTCCAAGTTCAGCTGCTCCCCACCACAATGGCTCCCGGGCAATTGCTGTCTCGCATGGGATGGCTGAGCCCTCAGCACTCACCGCCAGCCAGTGTAGTCCTTCATGTCCGCTGCTGCCCTGCACCGCACGTCTCTCCGCAGAGGCCCCCAGGGCTCAGGAAGTCACCATGTGTCCGCAGGTTTGAACCTCTCCTGTCGCGCAGCGAGTTCCGACCCAGGGAGAAGGCACTGGTGGCCACCTCCTTCGTCTTTGTTGGAGTTTCTCTCTTCACTCTCTCCATGGGCCCCAAACTGCGCTTCAGATCCTTCCTGGGTCCAGGGGACCCGCTTCCCTCCTTCTTGTCTCCCTCAAGGTGCTATAGTCCGCATCTGGACGGTGATTCTCAGAGAGGCTCTTTCTCTGCTGCTCGCCACTCCGCCATCTTGAAAACGGCCTCTTGGGGCCCAGCTGAAACCCTGGGAGAGTGTTTGTAGGTTAATAGAGACCAGCTGCGCCTGTGTCTCCCCAGGCTGCGTGCAGGGTGTGTGGATTTTCTGCCTAGAACGCGGTGCATGTAGTAAGGAAGCGATGTTGAGTAATGAGCACAGGGCCTGCACGCTGTAGGCACCCAACAGATGTTCAGCAAACTTTTTCCACCAGAGATCTTTTAGCCGAGGTTAATGTTTCTCATGAGCTCACCTCCCTGCTTCCACCCGTCCCAGAGGTGGGAGTTATTTTATCTGTACATAAGTATACATTAAAAGGCCAGAAAAGGGTGAATTTATTCATTCAAAGCAAGTGCTTCAGTTACATAAAAACTACTAGTCATTTTATTAAATTCTCTATCACATCACAGGTAAATCAGTTCATCCAGCCCTCATTTTCGGGAAAGACCCGAAATCCCATCATGAGGAAAGTAACTTCTCAGTGTCAGATTCTGAACCTGTCCCCTGCGGATTGAGTGGGTGTCCTAGGAGTGTGGGGACAGGGTGGGCGAGGCCTGACCCGAAAGCTCCCTTAGGAGTAGCCGTGAGGTCCTGTGCACAAAGAGGAGAACGTGGGCCCCCCAGGATCAAACCGTTTCTTCAGCTGAGGTGTAAACTACTACGACGCCGGCACAGATCAGAGTGTGCAGCTCAGTGGGTTTTGACACACACATGTCCCCGGTCCCACTGCCAGGTCTGACTGAGAGTGTCCTCAGCACCAGAAGGCTCAGGCACACACAGTCCGCTTCCAGAAGGCAGCGTTGTTGGGACAGCGCTTGAACTCCGCATGATCACACAGTGTGTAAATGCTGTGAGTAATACAGCTTTGTCACTTGGGCTCTTGCAGTGCACTTTCCGAAGCGCAGGGAAGGATTCAGAGCCCAGGATGGTGCCTGGTGCCTCATACATTCTCAGCTGCACCCCTTCCTCCACCATGGGTGGGTCTGGCTCTGAAGCAGATATCCAGCTCCTGAAGCTTTCTAGGAACCACTCTTCAAATGTCCCTTTTTTTTTTTTTTTTTTTTGGAACTTGGAATCGAACTCAGGACCTCGCACTTGCCAGGCAGGCACCATGCTGGTGAGCTATACCCCCAGCCCCCAGATGTCCTTTCTAAGACTCAGTGTCTCCCCAGGTTGGTCTTGCCCCGCATCTCCCTCCTCTCCTCCACGTGTGGACAGCACTGGTATGGGCTCTGCCTGGAGCTTCCACGCCTGGGAGACTCAGGATACTCAGAGAGCAAACCCGAAAGCACTGCGTATCTGCCCCGCTCAGCACCAGGCAGTCTAACCGTCCCCGTGCTCTTGGCTGACCCTTGCCACAGCCCTGGGAGACATCACAGATACCATCCCTGCTCTAGACCAGGAGCCGGGCCTCGGAGAGGGAAACAACTTCTCTGTACTCCCTCAGCCACGGAATTAGCTGAGACCCAAAGCCAGGACTCGCCTGTCCCCATGGCTCGTACTGTCTGCGTGCCAAAGAGGGCCAGAGGGCTGGGCTTCGGTGTGGTTCCTGTCATTCCTTTCTGCTGCTGTGCAGTGAAGCCCATCGTTGGCCCAGGATTCTTAACATTATTGTAGAGGAGTGATAGAATAGTAATATTTTGGTACCTGACTTCTACATGTTAGGTAGAAAAGATCTGTTTTTCTGACATTTTTGCCGATACCCACAGAATCCATCTTCTTGGGGCAGTGAGTTTGGAATATTTATTCTTCAACTTTGGGCCCAACCTGGGAAACCTAACATCTATTTATCAGGTAAAAAATTAGATAAATAATGGAGCCTGGTGGTTTCAATTCCCTGGTGGAGGAAAGGAGTACAGCGCTATCTTGTGGGTTCTTGTGGGTCCCAGACACGGCTTTGGGATCAGTCCTTCTCCGGTGGATGGAGACATTCAGTCTCTGGCTTACTGGGGCTTTTCGGGAAGAAACTGACGCCTGGAGGTTGTCTTGGGGTGGGGAGGGGCTGGCTGGTGCTAATGTTCCTCTCTGTTGAGTGAATGGGTCAGAGACCACGTGTGGGTTGGCTCCGGGGAGCCCCTGTCCGGAAACAGAGTGCTTCAACCTAGCAGTGGTGGCCATGTGGGTCACAGCTGATCCACTGTCACAGCGCGTGGCACACAGGCCATGCTGCCCATCTTTCCAGGCAAGGTACAGTGGCCAAGGACGGTGCACAGGCTCAGGGAGGCACTCGGGGGGCTTCTTTGGCCTAGTGGCTGATAAAGTGACGGTTATGGCAACAGTACTACCTAGGCGTTCTCTCCAAAGCCTGGGCTTTTTCTTTTTCACCAGGCTACTTCTCAGATACCCCTTCACTGCCCTTCCTACCAGCTACACAACCGAGTGGGGTACCGGCCCCCCAGCCCCGCAGGAAGACCTCATCAGGCTAAGGAAGCACTTCCTGAAACTCCAAAGCACTTACAAGTTGGTTTTCATGTCCTGTGGGTACTCAGGCCAGCTACTGTGATCCATTTATTCAGTGAGAGGGCTGGGATCCAGAAAAGGGATATACCTGCCAGCAGCTTTGGTGGAACTGAAACTTAAGGTTAGGCCTTCTGGTTGTAGCTTTTCTGCAACTCGCCGCTGCCTCCACTGATCAGAGAGCCAGCAAGCTCATGTAACAAGCTGTTTTGCGGGAGCTCTGCCCGTGTCCCCGGCCCCCAGTGGTCCCCTCACTTTGGGGACCAGGGCCCTGTGGACAGTGATCTTGGCTCGTGGCAAGGTTCTAACCCTGGAAGAAGGATGACCAAGGACACAGGCCTCCGGGTCAGCGCTCCGCCTTGTAAGCAACTTGGTCGGCTCTCTGGTAGCAACTGCAGAAAGCACCCGACTCTTGTCTTCCTCCCCCTGCCTTCTTGGTGGGAGCACAACTTGATGTGGTCAAAGCCAGCCAGCCACCAGCAGGGGGCAGTGTTGACAGGCTGTTCTTGGACACCCAAAACCTGCTCAGTTTCCCTCCCCACCTACAATTTATTCCCTTATCAGGCATCAGTTCCTGGTTTAAGAACCCCATAAAGACTGCTACTTCCATCTGCTTTTACATGACTTAGCCGCTGACTCACTGCGTGACCTTTGAAAGATCGATTTGGACCTAGATCCCTACAGGTCCTTCCTGCTCTAGTGGTTTGTGGTTTCGTGTCCATGTTCTGCACTGCCATGAATTCTAATTCACTTGCAAAGGCTGCCACTGTGACCATTGCTGGGAGCAGGTCGGGTAAAATTCTGTGAGGGAACTGAGTGGTGAATGCCCTTTTTTACTTCCCGAAGGCCCCTGGTGCATTCAGAATAGTTTCGGAGTGAACCAGTCCTTCTTCACCTAGCAACAAGAGCAAGGGAAGTTGCCCCAATCCTATAATCCTGTAAGCCGGAGCCAGATGCAACTGACAGTGACACATCTGTCCAGATGTGTCTTCCTGTTCATCTGTAAATGGGTCGCTTTTCCCAACTTGGTCTATGTGCACCATCCCACAGGCTGCTGGTCGCAGGACAGCTTGTGCCTGGCACAGAGCTCCTCACACCCCTAAAGCTCCCTGAGTAGCAGGGGCGATGGGAGCATCTTCTGTTGCAGTGTTTGATCTTGGTCCCTCGTTGCTGACCAAAGAGCCACTAAGACCCTTAGCATTTCCGGAGCCCTAAGAGTATCCGTTTCTAAGTTACTGAGCCGGCAGGTGGTGGAAGCCCTAGGTAGCCTCAGGAACAGCCGTGTGTGTGAAGGGAGCTTCATACTCTCAGCCCCACCTGGCCTCAGGGAGGGAAGGGGCCAGAGCGCTTCTGAGTCAACGAGCACAGTGCACCCCGCGCGGGAGGGTGATGCACCCCGCTGGACTGGGACAAAGCCCGCCGTGAACCTTTCTGGACTCCGCCTTATGTGCCCCTTGCTTTGGCAGCTCATCTGTATCCTTTAGGGTAAATATGAGTTATTAAAGCAAATTATCAAGCCCGAGAAGGACATTTGGGAACCCCAGCTGTAGGCAAGTCCGCCGGAAGCGTGTGTAACCGGGGACCTACTCCATGTGATTGGTATCTAAACGAGGCACAGTGGGACCGAGCCCTCCGCCTGTGGGGGCTGCACAGACTCTGGGGCATCAGTGTCAGAACTGAGCTAAAGTGTGGGACACACAGTTGGGGTCCACGGAGAACTGGAGGACTGCTTGGTGCGGAAGCCACACTTCGAGTGTCAGAAGTGCTGCGCTGTGAGTAGAGAAACAGGCTTCCTGGGCCCGCTTTTGTCACTCCGCACCAGAGTCTGAGTCTTTCCACATCAAGGAAGTGCCCCACCCTGTGTGGCCAGGATGCTCCACTGAAAAACCATGTCAAGATGCACCATGATACAAGCAACCTTACATTGTTTGTTTGGTTTTTTGTCTTTACTCATTGAACTGGGGTCTCACTATGTTGCCCAGGCTGGCCTCAAATCCTGCACTCCAGCAATCCTCCTGCCTCAGCCTCCCAAGTAGCTGGTACTGCAGGCATACACTACAGTGCTCAGCTCTACCTTCTGCTTTACAACACGTTAGTTGCCCCCATTTTTCACTATTACCCTCCTGTGATAAAGGCCACAGCGGGGTGCAATGCTGCTCCTGCTTTGGCTCCTGAACAGGCAACATCTGGTGTGATATGGGAGGCCCAGGAGTTAAAAGACCCAGATGCTGCCAGAAGCACCGAGGACAGCTGGGAGCCCCTCCCGCCCCCTCTTCTCCTCCAAGGACAGTTCTAACCGCCTGCTCATCCTGGCGTGCAACACCCTACTGTTTCCTACTGCAACAAATGGACAGGAGCCACTCACAGCCCCAGAGAGGGTCGTCAGTGTGGGTGTCGAGCACGTGGATGTGCTCTGAGTGCTGGCGTCTCGCATGCCATCTCTGTCCTCAAGTCCTGAGGCCAGCGCCCTGCAAACCGTCCATCTCTGTGTGCATGTGTGTACACACGCAGACTTGTGTGTGTGTGTGTGTACTTATCCTGAGCAAGTATCTTGACCTCTCTGCGCCCTGCCTCCCGACCTGCAGGATGGGACTGTTGCCGCGGTGCCATGCCTCAGGTTAGCTGTGAGCAGCTCCATGTGGTGCTCCGACCAGTCCCTGATGCACAGTAAGGACTGTCAAACCCACAGCTTTTAAAACCCATGTGACCTCTCCAGGTGCTGCTGCGCTGAGGCAAGAGCTTGGTCTGCTCTTGGTCTGGTCATGGTGTTTAAATTGCCTTCTTCTCTGCAAACCCTTGGCCATTCCTTTCACTGTCAATCAGATCCCTGTCTCTGGCTGCTCCTTTTCTTGTCTTTGACTGATTCGTTATTGATGTGGAAGTCGCCCTCTCCAAGCCCAGGTCAGTTCCTGTGCCATCGGTAAAGTCGAAGTTGGCCTCTGGTTTATCAGTGAGCGTTCAGGAGCCTGCTGCTCTCTGCACCAGCCCAAGGGCCTCAGGCAGAGATGTCCCTGCTCCCGCAGGCTCTCGCAGCCTGTCCCTTCCATCCTCGCCTGTGTTCTTCCTTCCAAGGGATCTTTTTGTAAACCTTGCAGAGTTCCCATCATGATGAAGATGGGTCAGTTATGCCTAAATCTCTGGTACTCAGGAGGCTGAGGGAGGAGGATCACAAGTTCAAGTCCAGCCTGGGCAACTTAGCAAGACTTGTCTCAAAATAAAAAGGGCCGGGAATGTAGCAGGGTGCTCCCTGGGCTCAAATCCGTGTGTGTGTGTGTGTGTGTGTGTGTGTGTGTAACAATAAAGGTGGTAACAATGATCTCTGGCACTGTTGGAAGCCTGGTTGCCTGCTTGAGAATGAAGCCCTGCAGTAACATGAAAGGAAATATGCATGGCAGGCCCACTGCTGTATCAGATTCCCTCACTGAGTTACATGAGCAGACACATTTAAGGATGGGAACGATCTTGGGGATGTTTGAGCCCTTTGGGGCTCCTTGTCTGGTTGTAGGGGAACAGGGAGGGGAGCTGGCCTCACAGAGCGCCCTTAGTCCTGCCCTGGGTAGTCATGTACCGTGATAGTTGGGTGCTTCCTGCAGACACTGCCCTGCCACAGTGTCCCCCAGCCTGGCAGTCCTGTGGGCAGCAGGCTTGTGCAGCTCCGTGACCTCGGCCTCTCAGGACACATGCGGGGCGCTCAGGAAACCCGAGAACAGCTGCCCCAGCCTTGTGTCCTGCTGGGTCTCAGCAGCCCTCCAGGATCGGAGAGCCCAGGTCCTGTTCTCCCGGCCTGGCTCTGGTCCTCACTCTGCCGCTCTCTGATTGTGTGACCTCCATCAGGCCCAGGAGCTTTGTGGCCTCAGTTTCCTCTTCTAGAACAGGGCACATTGGTTGTTCTGTGCTCTCTATCACCAGGAGAGAGGTCCTTTCTCTGCAGGTCATGAGCTGCTGGGGAATTCCGAGGCCACAGTGCTGGAGGAAACCAGGAGACCTGGGGCCAGCCCGGCTGTGCTGCCTCTGTACATGGACTCGGGCAGATCACTTCCCTTTCCTGGGCCTCAGGAGGAAGAGGGTGGCTGTCCACGTGTGACGGCTTCACAGCCTGAGGGTCCAGGGAGACGATGGGTGCAGAAGGTTCTGGGGCTCCCCACCCAGCAGAGCTAGGAAGGGCTGTGGTGCATAGTGGTAGTAGAATCAGCTTGGCCAAGTCCCCTCGAATGAGGAGAACACCCTCCCTGCCAGCTTTGAAGTTCCTGGGAAAGCTTGGCCCTCCATGAATTCACTTGGGTCAGCGGAAAGAATCTGGCCTAGATGTTGAGTGTTTGGGTCCTTGTCCCAACTCAGTCACTGTCTGGCACACGACTTGAGGTATGTTTTCTCTTCTCTGATGTTCTAGACCTGAAATGGCAGGGTCAGCCTAGATGGGTTCTCCAAAGGGACACCCAGGAAGCAAAGTCCCCTGAGTCCTGCTACCCATGCAGTGAGCAGGACAGCCCTGCACGGTAAAAAGCAGTTCTGTATGTCCCACCAAACACATACAGATGGACAGCTTATTTTGAATTTTCTGAGCTAGAATTTAACTCCAATTTAAGAAAAAGCACCAATTCTTTTGTGTGTGTGTGTGTGCCAGTTTTAGTGTGTGCTAAGTTTTCTAGGAATACATCAAAAGAAAATTATACTTAATTTTGTTTGTAACTTAACTGAGAGTTGTTTTCTGTTTGGGAAAACCCCATGTCCAGCATCATCACTGGGGATGTCTTAGTCACCCACATCCCTATAAGCAAGCGCATTTGTGGTGGGCATCCCAGGGAGTCTGGGGCGGGTGCCCGCAGCAAGCTGATTCTGTCCTCTGTCATGTCTGACCTGTTACATGTGCATCAAATGCTTTATTATAAATTAATCCTCTCTCTCTTCTTTTTTTTTTTTTTTTTTGTGGGTACCGGGGGGTCAACCTCAGGACCTCGCGCACCAGCAGGCGCCCGTGCCGCTGAGCGATATCACCGGCCCCTTTTTCGTATGTGGGTTCCCGGAGTCGAACTCGGGCCCTCACGCTTGCCGGGCAGGCACTTAAGCCGCTGAGCCATCTCACCGGTCCCCCTCTCTCTCTTCTTTATAATACACTCAAGGCATTACATGGATTTTTTATAATTTATATAATGGGCTATATAAACCATGAAATTCATTTCATTTCAGAATAACACAAAGAATGTAATAAAGTGTTTATTACAGAAAGGGAGCCATTGGGTCTGAGAGGCTTGAGAACCACTGTCCTAGAAGGTCTGGAAATCAGACTGGTTCTTTCTTGCACCATAAGTCTTACTTGACAGTGCCCCACCTTACTGAGGAAACTGAGCCCAGAGGGAGGAAGCAGGTATCGGCCAAACAACTTACTGGCGTGACTGAGAAAGAGGGTCTGGGATGGGAACTCGGCTCCTGTTCTCACCCAGACGGCAGGGTGTGGTTGAAACAGCACAGAATGATGTAAAGGATGCATGCTGGGAACCAGGCTGCCTCGTTTCCAAATTTCTACTCTCCTTCTTGGGCCCTGAGCAAGTCACCCACCTGTCCTAGCCAGTGGCGGGTTATAGGACAGGATGCCTGTGTAAGATGCCAGGGCCTGGTGGGTGTCCTTCAGGGCTGCTCCTCCACCCTGCTCTGCCTTTTGTCCCTGGGTCCAGTGCTCTTCCATTAAACCGTGCTAGGTTCTCTCAAAACTGACCACAGCCATTTTATAATCACCTGCCACCATTCGGTGCAGGCAGGGCCCCAAGATGATGTGGCATGGCCACATGGTCGAGAGAGAATGCTGAAGAAGCTCCCCCTAACCTGTGCCCCGCCAGTGCAGAAGGCAGATGTCCAGGCCCAGGTGGGGCCCTCAGACTAGGACCTAGGGACGGTGGCAAGAGACTGAGATCACAGTTCGCTGGTGGAAAACTAAGACCCGGTGAGGGGAGGGATCAGCAGGCCCACAGGATGAGTTGGAGCAGAGCTGTGGCCACACACGAAGTTTCTCCCACCATCCCAGGCAACCTAGGTTTGAAATGACCATTCAGTCCTAACAGGTCATTTTCTCCTGGGGCCTAGGACCAGGGTAGGCTTCAGGAGGAAGGTCAAGGCACGTGGGAGGTGGGGCTCAGGAGGACCTAAGGGAACTGGACGTTGTCTGTCTTTCCCTTTGCTTCTTGCTAACAAAATCCAGTGGGACCTTCCCTGTACATTGAGTGTAGGGCCCCAGAGCGCCTCTGGGTATCCAGAACCAGAGGAAGGAGCCTTTTTCTAGGACCTTAGAGCACCTCCTCTTGGAGCACTGGGACAGCAGTCGCCCTGCAGAATGGTGGCAGGAAGTTGAGTTCACAGGGCAGCAGTCAGGGTCAGCCCTGCCATTGCTGACAGGCTATGCAGTCTTGGGCAAGACTTCTTCTTGAGGGGGCCGGTGAGATGGCTCAGTGGCATAAGCGCCTGCCTGGCAAGAGCAAGGGCCCAAGTTCGACTCCCGGAACCCACATACGAAAAAAGGGGCCGGTGATATCGCTCAGCAGCACGGGCGCCTGCTGGCGTGCAAGGTCCTGAGGTCGACCCCCGGTACCCACAAAAAAAAAAAAAAAAAAGACTTCTTCTTGAGCCTTGGTTTCCTCATCTATGCATGGGAGGCAGTGCCGCCTACCTGAAGGGATCGTGAGGCCAATGCCCTTGTGCACAGAAACATGTAGCACAATAGCAGGGAGTTCTCAGAGTGGGGAGGACAGCCCCAGCCCAGCACACCTGGCCTAATCCTTCCCGCTCGTCTCCTTCAACAGCTGTGCACACAGCACGAACCCACAACCTAAGCCAACGTGTAGGACGGGCCCAGTGTGAAGGGCTGGGGTGGGGGACAGGCAGGAGAGTCAGAGGCAAGTTTGCTGGCAGAGTTGGGCTTGGGTGCAGCAGTTTCACACCAGCTAATCTGAGGTGTCCAGGGTTACCCCAGGGCCTCCACCTGTACTCAGCTCCGCTTTACTAACTTTATAGAATGGGGCCCTGAGAAAAAGGAGGAAAATCCCAGTAGCTCAATGGAGATCTGTGTGGGGAAATTACAACAGCGTAAAGTGATTGTTCTTATTGGCATCTTGGAACAGAATGCGCTGTCCTTCTCTTACTCGGCTTGCTTGTAACAACATTCCTGGGAATTTCAAAGTATGTTGGTGTGCGGTGTGAGCTGATCGACCAGCTTTCCACACCCGTCTTCTCCCCGGTCGTTAATCCGTGCCCGGAGCACCACTGGCTGCAGCATTAGCAGCACCACAGAAGGATCCTGGGAAAGGGGCTTCTAGACCCTTGTGTGAAGAATTAGGCCCAGTTCCATTTTCCCTTTGAAGGAGGGGATTGACCATGGTTACGTCTCAGAGATTTTTGAAGTTGGGGCTAACTTTTCCTTCTCAAAAAGCTCTTTTTGTTAGAAATTATCCACTATCCCCCCAAAAAAAGAAAAAAGAAAAAAAGAAATACTGAACTGCATCTCCCTGGCTGTGAGGCCTCTGGCTCTTTCTTCCATCGTGTTGCCTTGTGGGTTTGGTGTGACCAAGAAGCCAGCCCCCTTGATGTTGCCCGCTATCTGCAATTAGGAGGGGAGGGGACAGGCCTTCCAACCTCCTCCTGACTGCCCTCTGGTGGCCACTTTTGGAAGAGGAGACTCAAGGGGGGGGGGGTTCGTGGTTGCCATGGCAACAGTTACACAGGTCGCCAGTCATACTTCGCCAGGGCTCTGCTGTGTTTGCGGTGGCTCTGGCACTTTGTGCTCTCTCACGTTCCCCCACACTTTGAAAACCTCACCCATCCTTGCTGCCCCTCACCCCTCAGGCAAGCTGCCCGGCCACCTGTGACCTCCCCTGCACTCCCATGAGGCTTTATTTTTGCCTCTACCCCAGCAGCAAACACCCTGTGGCACAGCGTTTTGTTGCCAGTACGTGCATCCTATCCTCCTTATCCCTGGGCCCTCAAAACCAGCACGCTGTCTGACTCAAATACCTTGGGGGGCGCACCCTACCAACACCCAAGGGCACCCTCAGCCTGGACCCCAGCTCGTGTCGCAGGTCTGAGACTGTGTCTGGTGAGGAGAGGTCCCTGACTGAGCCTTGAGACATCTCTGCCACGGCACCATCTTCTGCTGTCACCACCTCCTCCCCATGTCACCTCTGCCCTGGCGTGGTGGGCCACCTCTAACTAGTTGGCCCTCACCTCGCCTCAGCCCAGCCCCCCCGTGCACCCTCAGGCAGCGGTGCTCTCACTTGTCAGATGGGTCCTCAGCTGTCCCTGCCACCTTCTGCGCATCCCTTGCATGGTTGGCTGTGGAGCTGTCCTGGGTGGGCCCGCTGTGACACACTACCTGGCCCCTTGGCCAGCTGGCCTGGACTGTGAGCTCCTCCGGGCCAGGCGCCTTGCTGTCCTCTTGTGGAGGTGTACAGTGTGTGAGCCAGCAGGCCTCTTCCCTCCATGTCCTCTGTGCACGTCGTGTCCCCGACGCGCCCTGTCCTCACGTCCTCCTCTGCAGACCAAAAGGAAGAAGTCTCCGGAGCCAGCGGCGCCGCTCACCAGCAGCCTGTGGATCTGGGCCCAAGGTGAGGGGTGCTATCTGTGTTGGAGGGACATGGCCAATGGAATTGTCTCACACAGAAATCGCACCCGTCACCTTGGCCTGCCGAGCACCGCCCGGACTGAGGAGCGCACCTTCCGCTGCCGCAGTCCTGCTGCGGGACCCTCTCTGCCATGGTCCTGAGGTTCGTGTGCTGCAGACGGCGCTCCAGATGTGGGCTTGAACAGACTATGCCCAGAGCATGCCCTTGGCTGGTCATTTAGCCTTCCTGAGACTCTCTCGTCTGTAAAATGGGCCATCACACCTACCTCACAGGGGTATTGTGAGGATAGCATGAGCAATGTTTGCAGAAGGTTTTTGTCACCTGAAAGTCACCATAACTGTCTGAGGTCACACCGAGCCATCCACAGAGGCAGCTCCAACCTTGGCTCCTGTGCAGTGGCACCTGGGCAGCACTCTGTTAATGGGACAAGGATGTGTCCCCGAGGGGCTGGGGTCAGTGCTGAGGGTCTGACAGCGAGGAAGGGAATTCAGGAGTTTAGGGTCCAGGGAGAGGCTCTGCCTGGCCTTCAGGGTCTCCCTCTGTGCTGTGGGGCAGTGCTGCTAGTCCCTCGTGGAGGTCCCTAATTCCCGAACATGGCCCCATCACCCCAATGCTGCTGTTGACCTCTGAAGAGCCGCTGGCCCCTTCGCAGTTTATACCCAGAGATGAATGGTGCCTGCTCCCACCGCCAGCCTGGGTTGCCTCCCTAACATGAATGCCACGATTCCTGTGGGGCTTCAGTCTTCCGTAGTCACATCCTGGATGTGAGCCACTGAGTAGGTCATTAGGACGTTGCCCATCAGTGCCCACCCGGTGCTCCTGGTAGGGCCCTGAGCCACCCATGACTAGCACAGGTGTTGACAGAAGGGCACAGGTCGTGCACAGCTGCTCCACGTCCTGTCCACGGGGCAGCCTCAGGCCCTGGAGGGAGCCGTTTCCCACTGTAGGGTCTGCACGGGTCCTAACTCTCGCTTACCCCCCAGACTCTGAGTTTCTGTTTATTCTGAGAGCTTCCATCCTTCTCTGTTCCCAGACTCTCCTGGGAACCCGAGCTGGCGCCCTCTCACAGACAGTGCTATCTCCACGCTCTGACTCCCATCTCCCCGCTCTCAGCCTCTGCAGGTCTCCATGGAGTGCTGTCTGTCCGGTGCATCCTCTTGGGCCTGTGTTGCTCCGAGCCCCCACCCCACGCTGTCACACGGAGGCTTTCCACCCCCCTCACACTGCTCTCTCTGCTGTGGGCTCTTAGTTTCCTCTTTTAAAGGCCATGATAACCACCTCGCAAAGCTGTCCAGTGATGAGGTGGATGGGAATGTGACTGCAAGCTGTAAAGCACTGTAAGGGTACAAACCGTGACCTTCCTGGAGACCCCGGCCTAGGGCCTCCCTCCTTAGAACATTTCTGGTGTGACAGCCCCGGAGCTAAGCCACGCACTGTTTAAGGAAAGGAACAAGCCTCCCTTTCCCGAGCCTTGTATGGGGGCCTTGTATGGGGGCCTTGGCTCCCTGGTCCTGCCCCTCTGAGGTTACCAGGAGACATTAGGAACGAGAATCTCCACTTAAGACTCACGGCCGGGAAGTAGCTTGCCTGCAGCACTAGTCAGAGGCAGAACCCAGCCAAGAATGCAGGCTCCGGATTCCCAGTCCCAATCTCTGCCCTGCAGACCGGAGACTCTGATCAGCTGCTCTGTGCGCTGTCTGAGCAGTAACTCAGCTTGCTCAGGGGCTGACTGTTACGGACACTTAACGCGGCCCATCTTTATAGGCAAAAACATCTAGAGAGGTGAAGAATTCCTTAACATCCACTTGCTCTTTCTCACGGGGCACACAGAATCTCTTTTCTGAAGAATGATCACTCCATCAGTAGCTGACCTGAGGTCGGGCCAGGCCTAGGCCATCTGCTCCTTCACTTAACTTACCTCTCACTTCCCTGAGGCCTCTGACAAAGTGTGCCCTGCTCAGGGTGAGCCTGTCCCAAGTAGACCCGCGCACACACCACTTTAATCCTCTCACTCTGCTGTGTTTTCCTTCATATGCGCTCTGTCTTTACTTGGGCCCCATCACTTCTCTCTAGATTAAGTTCTAGGGGAGCAGTTTATATCCACACCTCTTCCCCCAGTACCTAGCACAGTGTTTGATGAATGTATGAGCAGCATCTTTGTATTACCGAGCATCAGCGCTGGGCTTTGCATCAGTGGTCCCCATGTTCCCAGAGCTCACGGTGAGGTAGAGAAGAGAGCCCAGGGTGCCATGTGCTGTGGTGGAGGGGAGCACAGGGCCTCCAGGGGCCCAGAGCAAGGCCTGGAACACGAGCTCCCAGAGAGCCCAGGGCATGCCTGAGCCAGAGAAGGGAGGGAGGTCTGCAGAGACAAAGCTCAGAGCTGGGCTTGGGCCCAGGGCTGCTCACAGGAGTGCCACCAGCCTGCATGAATGTGGAGTGTAGAAGGTGAGCTCCAAGGAGCAGGCAGGCCAGGCTGGGAGGACAGGCTCGGGTATGATAGTCCAGGCTTAGGCTTTGCCCTGAGCCATGAGGAAGGTCGTGTGCCTGATGAAGTCAGGCCTGCAGTTCTCAGTGGCTTCAAATCTGCACACTCAGAGCAGTGACCTGCAGGCAACGAGCACTCAGTGAGAGGTGGGTGCTCTGCCCTCTTTCTCTCCAGCCTCCTGCTTCTCTCCAGCCCCTGTGCGGCAAATTAAGTCCCCAGAAGGGAAAGCGAGATGCTCGCCCTGGAGATGGGTCTGCTGACCCTCACTTCCAGGAAGGATTGAGCTGGGCAGGACAGCATGAGCCCACATCAGAGAGGAAGTGAGGGTCACACCTCAGGCCCCTCCTCTTCCCTGCCGAGGCAGCCAGGCCAGGGGCTGGGGCTACAGATTCCTTCGGAGCCCAGTGTGGCCCTAAAAATCCGTGTATGTTTTGCATATTTTTATGCTACTCCAAGGAAGTACAGAGGGGAGTGTGAAGCCATGAGGGAAGACTAAAGGAGAGTTGGTGCATTCAGGGAAACGAGGGTGCCTGGTCCGAGAAGGGTCACTAATATAGAAAGGGAGAGGCCAAGGAGGCCGTCAGAAGACCAGGCCAGGCAGCAGGCATGTAGGAGGTGTTGAATCCCAAGTTTAGGGTCTCCCACAAGAACCAGAAGGGAGCCACATGATTCCTGGCCAAGGAAAGGCAGCCAAGAGCCTGGCTTTCTGCTGCTCAGTCTGTAAGCACAGGCTCTGGGAAGAAACCATGGCAGAGAGAGCAGTGTGGGGGGGGGTGGAAAGCCTCCGGGTGACAGCATGGGGTGGGGGCTCAGAGCTAGACAGGCCCGAGAGGATGCACCGGACAAACAGCACTCTGTGGAGACCTGCAGAGGCTGAGAGCGAGGAGATGGGAGTCAGAGCGTGGAGATAGCACTGTCTGCGAGAGGGCACTAGCTCAGGTTCCTAGGTAGAGTTTGGGAAAAGAGAAGGATGGAAGCTCTCAGAATAAACAGAAACTTGGAGTCTTGGGGGCGAGCGCAGACTTAGGCCCCATGCAGAGCCCCACAGTGGAGAAGCAGGTGATGAAGGGAAGTGGTGACGAACACTGCCACCTGAGGAGTGAGGGGCGGTGGCACAGGGCAAAGCGCTGCCTCCAGGGCTTTGCGGGTACCAAGGCTCTGATGGTCAGAAGCACATAGACCTGCCTTCCACCCAGAGGGCGTGCTTGCCGTACCCACAGGCACAGTGGCACGGGGGCCATCGCGTGGCTAAGCACAGAGGGACGCTGCCCAGTGCTGGAGGGGACCCAGGGCGGTGGGAGGGAGCACTGCTTGCAGTAGGCTGGAGGGCTGATCATGTGTAGACCTGGAAGCTGGTCAGAATAGGAAAGAAAGCAGGAACAGCAGGAGTAGGGTAGGAGAAAGCAGATGCGGTGGTAAGGAAAGGAAGACCAAGGACCAGGAGACCCTCAGGGGACCTAGCAAGAGCAGGTGGCAGAGCCGCAGCCTGTTGGGGACTCATTTGCCTGACCACATATTCCCTTCGGCCTGCACACCTCCTTGGTCCCACCCTGCGGCCCACAGGCTAAGAGGAGAGCTGCAGAGCGAGGTCCCTTCCAGCAGACACCTGGTGTCCCTGAGTCCTGTGGGCTGAGCCCCCGCCAGGGGTCTGTACCGTCCTTTGGGCCCCTGAGCCTGCTGGCGCCGTGCAGACAGGCAGGCTCTGATAGGTCAGCTGGGAGCCTTCATTAAAGATTGACTCGCTGAAGCCTATGTGGTGGCTGCAGGGAGTATCAGTTACCACTGCTCCAGCCAGGCGGCTGAGGAAGAGGAGGTAAGTGGCTGAGATGCGAGAGGTACCTCGCGGACGGTGCCCAGGAGCCCTGCCCGTAATGGTCAGCAGGGAGTGGACCTTCCACTGTTTCTGCTTCTGCCACTGTGCCTGCACCGTGCTTTGCAGAGTGACCTGTAGGTGACGAGAGCGCGTCCCTCCCTCTCCTTCCTGCTCCTCCTGTGCCTCTCCTTTCACTCCCACCTGCTTCTGGGGTGTGGGTGGGGTGGGAGGGCACCAGCCCTGGGACAAGTGTCTGTCCCCACTGATGGAGGCTGTACAGTGAGGTCCTGTACAGTGGCCCGGGTGGAAGCAGCAACAGCAGCTCGGTTTGGAGGCCTGGACTCCCTGAGGCAAGGGCCACCTTGGGGAAGTCATTCACCCATCCCAAGCCTCAGTTTCCCCATCTGCCCCATCAGGCAGATGACTCCCCAGATGCTGCAGAGGTGCTCTGCAGACATAAAGGTTTGACACATGGCTGTTGCAGTTTATGCCGTTTGAGGTTCCAGATTGATTTTATGTCCTGAAATGAGCTTATTAGGAGAAAGGAAGCTGGGCGTGGTGGCACACACCTGTAATCCCAACACTTGGGAGTTGTGGCGGGAGGCTGAGGCAGGAGGATTGTTGAGAGCTTGAGGCCAGCCTGGGCTACATAGCGAGACCCTGTCTCAAAAAATAGGAAATAGGATAAAAGACTTTGTCTACAAATTGGTTCTGCTGAGGAGGCAGCCTGAGTGGGCCCCAGCCTGCGAATGGGGTGCTTTGGCCTGGAGCTGGAGGCTGGATTCCAGCCCCACTTTGCCCTTACTGTGGCTGTGACCTTGTGCAGGTCCTGCCCTATCCCTGGGCTTCGGGGCTCTTCCATGCAAGGAGTGGCCAGGGCCAGGAAGGGATACCACTCACTGGCACCAGGGCGTCTCTAGGCCTGAGCTGTCCTTTGACAGAATTAGAAGGGGCCCGCACGCATGCTCTGCTGTGTCACTGTGGGAGCAGGACTGCAAGGGCTGGTCGGCGCTTCTCCTTCCCTGAAGTACAAGCAGAGTCCTGCTCCACAGGAAGCCAGGGCTCTTGGAACCAGCCTTCCCCATCGGCCACCAAGGAGCTGAACTGTGACTGCCGACACAGGCCCAGGGCTCGGGTCTGAGAGTCTGGCTGCAGTTCAGGGGCAACCGGTCCACAGATGCTGATGACCTGAGTAGAGCGTATCAGGCCACTGTAGCCTAAGTTCATGTAGTGAGGGTGAGGACAAGGCCCACTTCCTCTAAGTGAGCAACCACACCACATTAAAATGGGGAGGGGATCAGTCAGGTGTCACCTGCTATTGGGCCAAGTGTGGGAGATAGGGGCACCGGCTACTTTTGCTTTCCCAACACGGAGGAGGAGCTGTTCATCCGGCCAGGGCTGAGCGTCACTGCTGTGGGCAGAGCTCTGGCTGGGAGACGTTTTGCTGGGTGCTGGTCCGAGCTCTGCAGCCAGCTCCTGGGTGGCCTTGGCCAAGTGACTCTAAGGAACATGGCCAGACCAGGACTCAGGCTCAGCTCAGAGACTCCATGCCCACGGGGACACTTCCTGCTTGGCATAGGAGGGGTAACCATGGGGACCACTTCCCTTGCTGTTAGAGAGAAGGTATGCTGGGGCCGGGCCAAGATGGCTTCACTCCTCTCCACCCAGAATGGAGGGGCCTCCTGGAAAGAGGGAAAGGAGGTGGCCAGAGAGATGCAGGGGAGGAGTCGGGGAACCAGGAGGGCTTGGGACTCTGCCCAGCTCAGGCCAGGTGGCTATCGTTTCCTGGCCAGAAATTCCATCAAGCGTCACCAAGCAGGTGCTGATCCTCTGTCTCTGGCACTCCCCGGATCTCAGGTTCCCTCTTTTCAGGAGGCCAGGGGATGCCTTTCCTATAGAGAGGAACTGGAAACTTCGCCTGTCCCTCTGTCACTGAGGACCCATGGGCTGGTGTCCCACAGCCGGTCAGTGTGCAGGGTGGGCAGGGAAAGGCCTCGCTAGGGCCACCTCAGCTGTGTAGTGAGAACCTGTAAGGCCCCTGCCCTGCACCTGCCAGACCCCTTGGGGGGCGGAGTCACAGAGGAGCTGTCCTCCGTAGGGACTCCTGGCCACCTACTTATCCCAAAGGTGACATGGGGTAGGTGTACCCATTTGGACATTCAAAAGAAAAAAACTCATAATCCCAAGATAGCCACTGTCGGTGGTTTGGTATATTTCCTTTGTCCTTTTGAGATGTAGAGATCCCATCTCTCTCCATGTATGGGAAACTGAGGCCCGGGAAGGGGAGGGACTCGCCACCGCACGTAACTGCTTAGTGGCAGTCCACAGGAGCACAGCCTGGGTGCGGGGCTGGGAGGAGGAGGGAGGGCCGGAGGGGAGCAGAGCACAGTCCCCACCGTGCAGCGCCGTGAGACGCCTCTAGTCCCAACAGACCTCCGGGGCTGACTGCCTGCCCTAGCGACCAGTATCTAGTCAAGGCCGTCACCCTGGTTATGCCCAGTGGCCCTTAGGCTCTGTACAGCCCTGTGCATCCATGAGTGACATCTTTCTTCTAGGCACCTCTCCCAGTGCCACGTAGATGGGCAGCAAGGCAGTGAGGCCAGCAGGTGCTGAGAGCCCGCCGTCTACATCCAAGAAAGGCCTCGGCATCCACTCGAGTAGGGCCCCCCTTGGCCTCCCCGCCCCATTTGTTCTGCCGCACTGCGTGAGGCTCAGCAGTGGAGGACGTTCACTTGAGAGTCCGCCAGCAGAGGGGCCACGTTGCTCTTCGCCAGCCTGCCGGCTTCTGTAGAGATGCCGAAATGCCGTATGAGTTCTCTCAGTAGACTTGAGTTCTCTTCCCTTCCCAGCCCGTGATATTGTCTGCATGCCACCACTCTTGGTGACCTCAGTATCACACCTGCCCTGCTGTCCCAAGGCTTAGGAGGCATGGGCCCTGGCCCCACCACTGGCTGTCCCCAGCTCTGAGAGCTTTGGCGCCCTTAGGCCTGCTAGTTCTCTGAGAACGTGAGGCTGGCTCTGGTTGTTTCTGAGCCTGTCACTCGCGTATTCAGCAAACACACTGTGCGGCGACCATGTACCATGGCTGAGAAGTGCCTGGACTGTGGTGGGGAGCTGGGACAGGCAGGAGGGCCACTCTGCTTGCCTGTGCTCCTGCCTGCCTGGGCTGGTATGGGTGTATCTAAGGTGTCCGGGTGAGCACAGGGGTCCCACGAGGAGCTGTGCCCCATACATCACAGCCACCAGGATCCCCATCTGTCCCATGTCTGCCAGCTGTGCATGCATGGGGAGGGGTGCAGTGCTGGCAGCATCTGGTTCATATCCCTGGAGCCCACGGTGCACACGGGTTCGTCTGCTCTGCTCTCCCCACCTCTTCCCACTGCACCGGGCAGCGTCCTGGAAGACGTGGTACCCTGGTGGGAACCCTTTGCCAGTCCTGTGTCAATGGCGGGTGCTGTAGAAGCCCTTGGAAAAGGTGTGCTACAAGGACTGAGTGTGCTTCCAAACCAGCCTGCGCTGCCCCCACACAGCTGCCAGACAGCGAAGGCATAAGTTTTGCAGCAGAGTTTATTTGCAAGGCCACACGTGTAGAGAAGAGGAAGCCAGTCTCAGACCCCCTCCCTGAGGATGTGGTTTGGGGATATTTATGGGACAAAGGAGTGGGATGGTTTAAGGCATGGGGACAGGTAAGAGGCAGAGTAGTCAGTGGCCTGCTCGTGTATGATCCATCTTCATAGCTCTGCACAGGGCCCATGTTTAGAAAATGGTGGTGTCACTTGGTCTGAGGGTGGAGTTTCAAGCCTCCGATGTCAAAATGTCACCTGTCAGACACATGCATGGGTCAAAGTGAAGGGGTCTGTGGTTTCAACAAAAGTGGGGGCCAGGGATATAGCTCAGCGACACAGCGCCTTCCTGGCAAGCGCAAGGTCCTGAGTTCGATTCCCGGTACCAAAAAAAGAAAATCAACAGAAGTAGCCTCTAAGTCCCTGAAAATTAACCTGGGCAACTGTTACCAGGCCCCACGGGTCAGAGGTGTCATCCACAGCAAAGCTAGTGGGAGACTTGTCACCTATTGCTCTGCCATGTGACCTCCAAAATTGGCGATTTTTTTAAAAGTCAAATGAAAGCAAATATCTAAAAACTTTAGACATGAGATGATTTGTTCAGATTTTGCCTCAGGTTCAGGTATATGCTCGCTCCCCCACAGAGCTCCTATGAAGGGCTGTGGCGGTCACTAGCATCTCTGCTGTGGCCCCGCTTTCAGAGTCCCAGGCAGGACACTGCCCAGTGTCCCTCTCCGAGGGGACTCGGTGTCCTGGCTCATCATGACCCACACAGATCCAAGGACTCTCTGAGTCCCACCATGTTTGATGGTACTTGGACCTGGAGCTGGGCAGTGAGCCTGTGGGACAGTGAAAACTGTCACCGTCCTGTGTATCTGCGTGTCCGCTCGGGACTCTGCCTCTGTCCTCTCGCAGCTCCATGCTCCCTCTGGGGACAGGTCCCATATCCACCTCCCACCTCCCACCACCTCCGTGGGCTGGATCCAGGGGATCCCCGTAGCGCACAAATCCCCGCCACCCTGCTTTCTGCAGGCTTTGTGTTCCACTGAAATGTCCCTTACTCTCCTTCATTTGTCTGTGGTGCAAATAGGCTTTTCATTTTCACTTTGGCAAAACTTGTCTGAGTGTGGAGGGGTGGGGTTTCCCATGGGTGGGCAGGACCCTGCCTCTCAGCAGGACCAGCTTTCACACGAGACAAGCCTGGGGCACAGAGGCCAGGGTCATGAGCCTGTGGCTCTGAGCAAGTCCCCTCCCCTCACCTCTCAGAACCACGACCATCCTTTTCCATGCGTGCATATGCACACACACACACACACGTGTGTGTGTATGTGTCCAAGCAGAGCTGGGATTGAACTCAGGCCCTCACACATGCAAGGCAGCTGCTCTACTGTTGAGCTACATCCTAGCCCTGTTTATTATTTGATACAGTCTCGCTAAATTGCCCAGCCTGTCCTCAAACTTGGAATCCTCCTGCCTCAGCCTCCTGAATTGCTGGGATTATAGGTGTGTGCCACTGTGCCTGGCTGAGAGTGCCTTTTGAACAGCGTGTGCAGACCTGACTGTGCAGGTACGTGGGTGGGCTGATGTCTGACTCAGCAGTGAGGCCAGAGGGCTTTAAATTGTAATGACGGCTAATGTTTTGCAGTGCTCTAGGGTTTACCAGGGGCTTTTAATTCATGCACCTTGCCACAGCGGCTTTGTGAGGAGTCACTATGTGTACTGGTGTTGGTGTCGCACCTCGCTGTAAGGAAGGGGACACGGGTTGTGTAAGAGCACAAAGTGCACAGGTGTGGGCAGAGCTCCAGCCACCTCACCGCTGCCGTAGGTGACTCCGTACCCCAGTGCCCAGCTGTGAACAGAGTGTCCTCACCGTGGCCCAAGCCTCTAGTCAGCACAGGCCACCTGGTGCTGGCAGGGGACAGCCTATGTCCTCGACCAGCCGCTGCCTCTCTGAGCAAGCAGCTGGGCAGGGACCCTTTCCGTCTCGGCCCACTCTGCACTGCTGCAATGTGGCTCCTGATGCCACGTGATGGACCGTGAACAGGAATTCAGTGGCTCACGGTCCTGAAGACTGAGGGGTCCCGCACTGAGGGCTGGCACCCAGTGGCCGCAGGTGGAAGAGCAGGAGGAGGCTGCACCCATGCTTTCTCATGCTTTAATGGCCCCAGGTCACCCGTGAGCGTGGAGTCCTTGTGGTCTGATGGCCTCTTGATGCCCCCACCTCTTAGCACCATCATAGTGGTTGCTAAATTTCTATATGAGTTTGGGGGTGACCGGCACTCCAACTGGAAGGCCCCATTTTCTGAGGCATGTCTTGGGGTGCCTATCTTTGCCCAGGCCAGTTCCACCCAGCTCCTTCCCCAGCGCTGATGACCACCAGCACCCTCCAGTCTCCCCGCATCCACTCAGTGAAATCCACCGAGTGTCTGGTGTGCGCCAGGCCAGAGTCGATGAGCGCTGCGCCCTCTGCCCTCAAGCAGCTGGGGCTCTGAGTGGAAGGGAGTACAGGGATGTGAGCGAGGAAGCCATGGACTCCGGGAGAGGCCGATGGGCGTGGAACTGAGGAGAGTCAGAGCTAGAGAGACCTTGAGGCAGCAGTGACCATTGAGTTGGCCTGGAAGTGGGGGCTTTCCTGTGGGCTGCTGCTCGCACCCAGGCAGCAGCCCCTCTGCTGCAGGAGCACCTGCAGGCGGGCTGTTCCCAGACTTCTTGAGGCTCCTGCTTGGCAGGAGCCACCCCCATCCCTGCCTCAGTTTGGGCAGCTGAGCCCATAGGTACAGGGGCAGGAGTCGGGGGATCTCACAACCCACAGATGACCTGCATGACATGGTACGGACCCGTCCCCTCCCTGGGCCTGCACTCCCACCCCTAAAACAAAGGGACTGTACTTCCTAATGCTAAGGACCCTGGTAGCTCAAGACAACCCAACAGTTTCTTTGTTTAAGAAGAATGGAGGAGGGGCCAGGGATATAGCTCAGCAGCACAGTGCCTGCCTGGCGAGCATGAGGTTGTGAGTTTGATTCCCTGTACCAAAAAAAAAGAAGAATGGAGGAGCCAGCGTGGTGGCACACACCTGTAATCCCAGTACTCAGGAGGCTGAGGCAGGAGGATCACTGTGAGTTCAAGGCCAGCCTGGACTACACAATGAGACCTTGTCTCACAAAAAATAAACAAACAAACAAACAAACAACCAAGAAGAATGGAGGAGCTGGGTGCAATGGCACACTCTTGTAATCCTGGCTACTCAGGAGGCTGAAGCAGGAGGATCACAAGTTCCAGACCGGCCTGGGCAATTTAGTGAGATCCTGACACAAAATAAAAAATAAGGCTAGGGATGTAGCTCAGTGGTAGAGTGTTTGGCTAGCATGGGCAAGGCTCTGGAGCCAATCACCAGCACCATGCGAAAATAAAAAATGAGAAGAGGGGGCCGGTGAGATGGCTCAGCGGCTTAAGCGCCTGCCTTGCAAGCGCGAAGGCCCGAGTTCGACTCCTGGAACCCACATACGAAAAAGGGGCCGGTGATATCGCTCAGCGGCACGGGTGCCTGTTGGTGCGTGAGGTCCTGAGGTCGTCCCCCCGGTACCCACAAAAAAAAAAAAAAAAAATGAGAAGAGCAGAGGGCCTTATGCAGCTAAGTGTTCTTTCCCTGCTCTGTAACACAAAACTCCAGCTAATTTTGATGTCACCTTCAGCACAGAAACAGAACGTCCTGAGAGAGGCTGGGCTCCTGCCAGCCTCCCTCAGCCTCTGGAGGGTCCGGCTGGCTGAAGGTGTGGCTGGAAGCCACATCAGGACACAGAGGACCTTGCCGCAGCCAGGGGAGGACCAGTCCTCAGATCAGGGGCCACGTGAGGTCTGCAGGAGAGGGACTTGGCCCCCAGAAGGACAGAGTCCAGATGAGGAGTGGCATGGTTGCTGAGACCAGATCCTACAAGAAGGCAGAAGTCCAGCTGTGCAAGTTGGAGCCCAAGGCCTGAGCCAGACTAGCAGCAGAGTCCCAGAATGTGGCGTGGTGGCACATACTTATAATCCTAGCTGCTCTGGAGGCCAAAGCAGGAGGATCACAAGTTCAAAGCCACCCTGGGCAATTTTGTGAGACGTTGTCTCACAATAAAATTTTTAAAAGGGCTGGAAATGTAGCTCAGCACTGGAGTGCTTGCCTAGAGCATGCAAGGCCCTGGGTTCCATCCCCACTGTGTCTGGCGATTCCAAGTCTGGTGATTTTAGGCCAGTATCAGTATCAAGGGGTTGAGGGGACAGGAGCAGGTGGAGGAGCAGAAACTGCAGGTGCCACCCACAGGGAAGGGGGGCCAACAGCTAAAGGGGACAGTTTTTTTAACCATGTCAAAGTTTGGGTTCAGTTTATTTATGTCTCAGAGGGAGAAGCCACAAAAAAGGGAGAAGCCAAAAAAAGGGAGAAGGAAGGGCTGACTGGGCCCAAGATAAGGGGGTCTCGCACAGGTGAGAGGAGACTCTTCAGGAAGGCGGTCATCCAGGCATCCTTCCTGCAGCCAGGGGGCAGAGGATACTGTGACAACAGTCTGTTGGGCCTTTCTTCCCTCTGCTGACCACTCTGCTCTGTGCTTCTCTGCCCCGCAGGCCCCTCCGCCCAGCGTCAGGTGCAGAATGGCCCCTCTCCCGAGGAAATGGACATCCAGAGAAGGTAACCCCACACCCAGCAGCCTCCCCACAAAGCCAGGGCACCCCACACACCCTGGGGACAGAGGGGGCAGGCAGCGCAGGAAGGCCCAGGGCACTGACGCAGCAGCTCAGTCAGCAGCCCAGGGCTCCTGACTTCAGGACTGGGAGGCTATGGGAGACCCTGTGTTTCCAGAGAGCAGCTGGTCACCCACACTGGTGACCCTGCTGTAATCGCACCCTCCCAAGCACATCGGGAGGTGGTCGCTTTGTGGAGGGCGTAGCCTGTGGTTCCAGGGATGATCCAACCCAACCGGCGCCCTGGTGGGGAGGGCGGGACTCATCCCGAGATCACAGTGGCTCCCACGGAGCAGCCTTGCATGGTCCCATTGCGAGAAATGCACTCAAACCAGGTCTGCCCGCCCTGCCTGGAGCTCTGCCTCTGGCCCACGAGGCTACCACTTTCAGGTCTATGGGACGCAGTGAAGCTCCAGTGTATGGCGGGCACCCACAGAGCCCTGCACAGGAGTTGGAAAGCCAGCACCTGCCCCCCACAAACTGCTGTGAGACTTCCCCAAGACTTGCCCTGTCCTGGCCTCTCCCAGACTTGAAGATCTGAGAGCCGTGGGGCGAGCAGCCCCTGTGCCTGTCTCGCCTGCGCAAGCTGCTGCTCTAGCCCTCTCTCCTCAGTTGAAATGGGGTTAGCCTTGCACTCTGTGTCCCCAGCATGCGTGTTCCGGGTCCAGTGTATGCTTCTCAGTGCACTTGCAGCTATGAGATTCACTTTGCCAATTCCTAAGTGTTTACTGAGCCGCAGGCTGGCTTCCTTCAACTGGGGAAGGCCTTTGCACACCTCGTTCCGCTTGCATCCCACACTAACCCTTCCGGGTTGTTATTACTGTTACTCTTTCCCAGGTGAGCAGGCTGAAGGTCAGAAAGGAAATGGCAGGCCCAGGGTCAGCCAGGGGGCTGGAGCCTAACCCGGCTGCCTGCAGGTCCCAGGGCGCCTCCACCCACAGCGGGGCACAAAGCAGCGAGCCCCCACAGATGGGAGGTTCAGGCACACAGAGGCGGGTGGCTGCACCTTCCAGCCACAGTTGTTCTCTCCAAGCTAGTTAAACACCCACGACACCGCCTCACTTCACCCAAGGTCCAAGTCCAATGCCGCGGGGCCGCAAAGGGCGTGGCCTCGAACTGGAGTGCACCCTGGGGTCGGGCCGTGACCCGCAGGGACCCTTGTGAGTCCTGCAGCCAGCCACTTCAGCCCGGTTGCCGTCGAGTGATGACTCCAAGCATGCGATAGTTTTTTCATGAAAACACTGTCATCACTTCAGAGCTGATCTTTAAATAGTTTTCAAATGCTCTCCTTTGCTGGGTTTGTCCGAGTCTGTGGCCCCCTTGGAGAAGGCTGGAGCGTGGGTGGAGTTTGGGATGGAGGAGCAAATGCAGAACGCTGCTGGGAGCCCCGCACCACCTCACCTGGCCCAGGGCCTTTTCCATCCTCTTTAGGCCTCCAGCAGACCCCTGGCAAGAACCCAGAACGGGTGGTACTCTGTTACCACGGGGAGGGGAATGGCTTGCCCATGGGCACAAACCCATGAAGGCCACAGTGGGCACCAGGAAGCTCCCTGCCAGGATGACATTCACGTGTTTATCCTCTGCACGCACTGCAGAGCACCTACTGTGTTCCAGGGACCCGCGGCCCGCTGCAGATGAAGGCTGCCTGGCCCCTGACCCCCCCATGGCGGAGACCCAGTCCAGAGCTGGCCCCAGGACACTCCGCCAGGGCCTGAATGGCAGGCGTTTGGAGTTTGTTCCATCCCGGCTGTAGCCTTGCTCCGTCCCTCGCTCAGCTGGTCTTTGAGAGCACCCCAAGGCCACTCTGCCGTGAGCGAGGAGGCTGTTAGTTCCACGGAGGTGCACGCAGCTCTGCTCTTCCAAACAGCCTCCAAATAGACCTGGTCTTGTGGCTGGTCTGCAGCAGGCAGAATGGGGCACGTGGCCTTTGCGCGCATTTCCATGACAACCCACGGTGCTTAAGGATTGCCCCGGGGAGCTCAGTGGGTGCACTGACAACATGAGTCCGCAGGCCCCCATAGCCGGGTGAGCCAGTCACTTGGGGAAAGCTTGATCCCACCAGTGACTGAAAGCCAATCAGCCGGGGGGTGGCCCGTGCTCAGGGGTGCTCCCTTCTCAGTGCGCTGGAGCCCATGTGGGAACTGGCACCTGACAATCCCTCTGTCACCTGGGGGCTGCCTGGTGCAGTGGCCCTCAGCGAGCACGTGAAGCAACTCCGCAGCCCGAGTGCAGAGAGGCAGCTGCTGCTGTGCTTGCTTTCCAGACAAGTGATGGAGCAGCAGCAACACCGCCAGGAGTCTCTGGAGAGAAGGACCTCGGCCACAGGTGAGCGCCCCCCCCCTCAGACTGCCCCCGCCCAGGCAGGGCCATAGCCACCACCAGCCCTCTGTGAGGAGCCGCTGATCACAGAGTCTTCGCGTGTGACCGTCACCTCAGAGGGAGCAGGGAGCCAGAGGCCAGAGCTGAGGCCTCTTATCACCCATTCCCCCCATAGGCACTCCGGGAGCATCGCCTGTGTGGCAGGCACCGAGCTGAGGGCTGGGGACACACTGTGGACAAAGCAGGCACAGTCCCTGCCCCACATCCATCCAGGGACACAGACATGTGTTGAGCACTTGTCCCAATACACGGGGCATGCAGTGGTCACATTGAATGGGGAGCTGGGGGCACACGGAGGGAGCTCCCTGGTCAGAGGGGCACACAGGGGAGGGCCCAGGCGCCCAGTTAGAGGGGATGCCCAGGTGGGCTGCCCAGCCTCCATCCTGAGTGCTGTGTAGGACCCAGAACACCCAAGGAAGGGAGGCATGGGTCGGGCACCGATGGGTGCAGGACTGTCATTTGCCAGGTGCCTTCATCCTTCCTGTCGTGCTCTGTGTGCTCGAGTGCCCTCTGAAGTCAGAGGCGAACCTCATCCCCCTTTGCTGATCCAGGTGCACAGCACCTCCTCCCTCCCCGCTGCCGCTCACATCCCCCGTGAGCTGGGCCTGTCATTGCCGGCCCTCCCTGTGCTCTGACCCGCAGTCACCCTCCCAGCACCCTCCCTCTCTCTCACACTCCTGCACACTGGCCTCTCCTCTCTCTTCCTCCCGAGCTCCCTCCGCTTCCTCCCGCACCCCTGTCCCCTGGCCTGGCCCTTGCTCTCCTTGCTGGTCTGAGAGCTTCCAGCAGGGCAGGAGCCCTGGTCACAGGCGCCCCAGCACGGCGCTGCTCTGGGGATGCTGTCAGCTTGCCGCAGTCCTGATACTGTGCCTGCCTGGGGGGTTCGTTGACTTCCTCCCCAGGCGTTGAGCACTTGAGGGCGAGCCTGGCTGGTCTCCCCATGCCTAGTACCATGCCTGGCACACAGTGGGGCTACAGGTAGTATCAGGATGGTGGCCAGATGAGTGCCCCAGTCAGCACTGCTCCCTGACCCATGTCCCCATCAGCCCTGGGACTCACAGATTCCTGCCACAGCCCCCAAAGGCCAACAGTCAGTTCCAGTTACATCTCAGGGGCCAATTTCTGCCAATGCCTAGGGTGGCACTAAGTACTCAGAAGGAACAGAGAAGAAAAAAGGCACAGCTTGTGCCATGTGCAAGCTTCCCATCCCGCAGGACAAACGAGGCTGGGGCCAGAGGCAGTTGTGAGCTGGGGGAATGTCGGGCATGTGTGTGACGGAGTGGGTCAGCCAGGCCCAGATGCCCAGGAGACCAATGCCCAGGAGACCAGAACATGAAGTGACAGCAGCTGGGCTGGGCTCATCCCGGGGCCTTCCCAGAAGGGCGAACCTGGTCTACTCCTCATTGCCCTGAGCAGCAGGCTGGGCACCCGCAAGGTCTGGAGGCTGACTGCGCCCCGCTGTGTTTCAGGGCCCATCCTCCCGCCGGGGCACCCCTCCTCTGCAGCCGTCGCCCCGCTCTCGTGTAGCGGGCCTCCACCCCCACCCCCTCCCCCTGTCCCACCTCCACCCACGGGTGCCACCCCCCCACCGCCACCCCCACTGCCAGCCGGAGGAGCCCAGGGCACCAGCCACGATGAGAGCTCCGTGTCGGGCCTGGCTGCCGCCCTGGCAGGGGCAAAGCTGAGGAGAGTGCAGCGGGTAAGCACACGGGGAGAGAAGGTAACCCGTGCCCATGCCCGGCAGCCTCCCACAGTGCCAACATGCAGCTCAAGACCTCCTGGGGTGGGGGGCAGGAGGGGGAGCCTCTGCTTCCTGAATAGGAAGACAGATGGGGACAGCGCTGTGTAAACAACGGGGCCTCACTTGCATAAACTCTTTATGAGCCGGCACAGACATTTTCCTTTCATGGATGAGGAAACCGAGGCCAGGGGGGTTAAACATTGTGTTCGAGTCACACTGTCGATACTCTGCAGAGTTTGGCCGCAGCCCTGGGTCTCCGGGGTCTTGGTCCTTTGCTTTCCCCCATTGTCTCCCAGCTCAGCCTTTCTTCCCTGGGTGCTCGGACGAGGCTGAGAGCCTCTGGTACAGATTGCTGGTGTGGATCCCGTTTTCCTCCCACAGAATCGTCCCTCTTCCCTCCCTCACGCCACAGCCAGGCTTGGCAGGGATGCTGGCCTCCAGCCTGCAGGGCCAGGCCTGTGCCCCTCCGGTTTCTCCTCCTGTGGGCCAGGGCATGGTAGACTAAGGAGCCCTGCCACCAAGGGGTCACACAGGGACACAATCCTGCCTCCCCTCGAGAGAGGCCACTGCCTCTCCTGAAACGTGGCACCCTGTGCCCTCAGCCAGAAGATGCGTCTGGAGGCTCTAGTCCCAGCGGGACCTCGAAGTCCGATGCCAACCGGGCGAGCAGCGGGGGTGGCGGAGGAGGCCTCATGGAGGAGATGAACAAGCTACTGGCCAAGAGGTGGGTCTTGTGCACACCTGCGGGAAGCTGCTGTCACTCAGCTGCATGCAAAGAATCTTCACTGGGCCCCCAAATCCTTTGTCACCCAGGCTTAGCCAAGCGGGCAACACTGTGACTTAAGTTTTCCCCTCTCAGAGCGTCATCTGAGGCACTGAGCCAGGAGGAGCCCTCTAAGCTCTACACCCCGCTTCATCTTAATTCGACGAGTGTTCACTTCTGCTACCTGCTACCCTGTCCCAGGCAGGAGTTCATTTGGAGGTCACTTCAGAGAAGCAGTCAGGGAAAGAGGAATCTCACCTGCACTTAGGGTCCCAGGAGATGTGGACACAGTGAGAGCTCTCTGGGGAGAATGAGCTGAAGGTGCCGCTCCTCCAGGCCCACTGTGGGGTGCGGGAAAGAAATTCAAAAGTGGCAAGGGCCCAGGGACATCACCCCTGAGAGTAGGAAGAGAAGGGCTCCCTTCATGTCATGGCTGGCTCAGAGCCTGGTCCCCGATTATCCACCTTTCCAGGCACACCAGCAGGTGTGGCTGCAGCCTGCCCAAGGCCATCAGACTGTCACTGTGGCTGTTTTGATCCCCAGCTGAAACCTGAGGAGGTGGAGAGGTCATGCAGCTCTCTTGGAAGAGCTGCAGGGCTTGGGTTTTGTTTGGGTGTGGCCTGACACAGCTTCCAAGGCTGTGACTGACCCAGGCAGAGGACACGGGAGCAGGCCTTGTGGTCTGAACATTGTCTAAGGAAGGCCCAGTGCAGGCGAGCCAATGCAGGGCCCTGCCCATCGCAGCCACCTATCTTTCCCTGGCCCTCCACTGCCTCCCGCATTGGCCAGCCTGACCGTGTGGGAGCTCTGTGTGTCTAGGGCCTTCACTCTGTTGTCCTAAATCATCCCATTAAGTCCAGGAGGCTCCGTGAGGACGAGGAGAGGAGACGGAAGCCCACGCACCCAGGGAGCTGGTCTGGTGCTCCGTGTAGGGGAGGAGCCAGGCCTCCTCTGTGTGGGCCTCAGGAGCTGCATGGAGCATCCCAAGCATCAGGGCCGTGAGGGTGACCCACAGTGTGGTCTCCCCCGGCCTCCTCCAGGCCTGAGCAGACTAAATCAGCCAGACAAGGACACTTTGAAGTAACTTTCACGAGTCAATAAACCGAGGCACCCCGAAGTAGACTGGCTGCACAAAGGTAGAGACAGCTGGGCGCAGCGGGGAGGCCCCGCAGGCCCTGGGCCCGAAGCACGAGTCCCTTCTCTGGGCTGAGGAGAGGGGCGCCTGCTGCAGGAAGACAGCAGAAGAGCGGGCAGCGCTGGAGCACCTGGGAAGGCGGATGGACTGGGCAGGGAGGAGACAGCCAGGAGTAAGGTGCAAGAGAGCCCTGCCACACACGGGCGTGGGTTCCACCTCCGACACTCCGGGGGCTGAACAGGGCCTCACGAAAGAGCGAAAAATATTTTGGGAAAAGAGATTATCACCGCTTTCCCCAATTCTACAGCCAGAGAGTTAACGGTGCAGCCTAGATGGTACAGCCCAGACTGACAGGAAGCTGCTCTCTCCCGGAACAGGAAGAGGGCAGGACTGCCAGATGCGGGGAGTCACAATGGCGCATGTGTGTGGTACAGCCCAGCAAGCGCCCACCTGGTGGCTCTCTGCCGTCTGTGCTGGAGATGGGCGTGGGGCAGAGCGGGCAAGGAGACGCCCCTGGAGAGTTTCCTTTAACGAAAACGCTGGCAGAGTCTGTCTTGCCTCTTAGGGCAGACAGCGAGGGTCTTTTTCTCAGCAGGGGAGCACATGAACGCTCAACGGCTGTGTACCCAGGGCTTTCACAAACGCTGCCCCCTAAATCTGCATGGCTGCGTGTTTTTGTTATTCGTGGTCCTGGGGATGGAACCCGGGGCCTCATACATTCTAGAGAAGCACAGTACCACCGAGCGACATCCCCAGTCCTTTTTTTTATTTTGAAACAGGTCTCGCTAAATTGCCCGGGCTGTCCTCAAACTTGCAATCCTCCTTCCTCAGCCTCTGAGAAGCTGCAATTACAGGCGTGCACCTCGCCGTACCCAGCTTGTTTTATTTTGGGTTGGATTGTTTTTGGTTAGGTTAGTTTGGGTTGGTTGATTGGTTGGTTAGTTGGTTGGCTGGTTGTTTGGTTGGTTGGTTTTGGCAGTGCTGGGCATGGAACCCAGGGCTTTGCACATGTTAGACAAGTGCTCTACCACTGAGTCACACCCTCGGCCTAGTCTGCTCTACACTTCTAAGAGATAAAGCATGGGCTGCTGGGTAGGGACGGACTGCAGGGGGGCAGAGCGATGGTAGAGCGGCAAGGAGACTGTCCTAGCCCGGGAAGAGACAAAAGTGGCTGGCAGTGGGGGGTTGGAAGTGAAGACTGGAAATAAAATTCAGGGATAGAATTGACCAGGCTTACTGTTGTAAGAAGTTTGTATCGAGGACAATTCCTGGGTTTCTGGGGCCTGTCCTGAGATGTGGTGGCTGCGGAGGTCACCATGTGACAGCAGGGCCAGCCCGTCACTGCATGCCTTTGTCCTTCGTGGGCAGCTCACCTCAGGTTGGGATATAAATGCTCCAGTGGGTTCACAGAGCTGGAGACCCACAAGAGGGCATCTTTGGGAGCCACTGGGGTTCATGTCTAGAGATCTGAGAGGCAGCCAGGTGACGGTGACCACCGAGGCCAGAAAGGACAGTGCAGTCTTGCGAGGACCGCAGGCGTTCAGCTCTGTGGGAAGGTACGTGAGCGCATCATGGGCCCCGGAGCCGTGTAGCCCTTCCAGGGCTTCCTGGTGTCCAGATGGCAGACAGGTGGTGAGGCCAATTGCAGTCCAAGGCTTCCGACGAGGTGCTGGATCTCCTGCCCCCACAGCCAGCCATGTCAGAAGCTCCATGGTGGCCACCTTAGATGTCCTATGGGACAGCTGGCATTCTGGCCATTGGGAGGCCTGGACAGGGTGCAGACCAGCCTCGCCACCCCAGCCCAGCCCAAAGCCCTCCTCTCTGTCCAGGCCAGCCAAGCACAGAAGGTCTGAACTCTCACCCTGCATGGGACCCAGCGGGGTGGCCTCCTTCAGGTCCGGACGTCGTGATCTGCACGCAGTCCGTCTGCCCTGGGCTGGGCGCTCCAGCTCAGTGTGAGAAGCTCAGGGAGCTGACCTGTGCCTTTTCCTCCCGGTTTCTAGGAGAAAAGCAGCCTCGCAGACAGACAAGCCGGCTGAGAGAAAGGAAGATGAAAGCCAAATGGTAGGCGCCCCACCTACCCACTCCCTGGACACCATTCCTCTGTCAGGAAGGCCACAGGGCCCTGGGTGCCCCCAGTGTGGACGCACGTGATGAACACCCTGGTGGGTGGCTTAGAGCAGAGGCAGGAGGGTTTCTGTGCAAACCTTCCTCCCTCAGACACAGCCCCCAGACCCCAGGCAGAAGGACCCTGCCCCGCCTGAGCCCCAGCAGGCAGCATTGCCCTGCGGCCTCACTCACTCCTGCCCAATCACAGACCCAAAGGCCAGACAGGCTTCCCGTGTACCCACCGACCCACGCCACGCACACCCCGTGGGCTCCAGCCAGCTGCGGCCTAGTGCTGCAGCCTAGGGGCCAGTCCATGGTAACCTTCCTCTGCTGCAGCACAGGGTCTTGGGCCAGCTCTGGCTTTTCTCAGGCCCCTAAGTGGCTGAAGCCAAGCTGTCGAGAGGAGGGGGGTGGATTTCAGCTCAGGGATTTGGGAAGAGAAGCACAGTCAGGAAACTTTCAACCCCACAGTGGAGCTCACTTCTTCAGGGCCCCTGGGGAGAACCCCAGTGTCGTGGGGCACATCTGTAATCCCAGCACTTGGGAGGCTGAGGCAGGAGGATTACAAGTTAGAGCCCAGCCTGGGCAACTTAACAAGACCCTGTCTCAAGATAAAGAAATTGTAAAAGGGAATGGAAACGTAGCTCAGTGCAAAGGCCCAAGGTTCAGTCCCCAGTACCATGTGCACCACACCCCCCCAAAAAGGTTCACTGAGATCATGTGGGAAACAGGTTTTGTACATGACCCTGGTCCAGAGATGTCCTGCCTGGCCCCAAGCAGCCCTCCGAGGGGACTAATGGGAGAGCTTTCTTTCCCATTTTAGGAAGATCCTAGCACCTCCCCATCCCCGGGGACCCGCGCCACCGGCCAGCCACCCAACTCCACAGGTAAGAGGGCACCGTCCTGACTCCGCGAGGCCTGAGGGAGCCTTGGGAGGATAATCCTGCCCCAGCTCACTCTGTGAGCACAGAGGGCCCAGCCAGCAGAAGCTCAGCTCCCATGAGCCCCCACGCCTCCCCCAGAGCAGAACCAAGGTCTAGCACCTGGGCAGGCACACAGGAAGCCCTGGAGCAAGCTGACCCCTGGCGGAGGACTTCCCACTGGCTGGCGGGAAGCGAGCACTTCATCAACCCTTGAGGCCACCTAGGACCTCCCATGCCAGCCAGGGCTCTGTGTACCCCAAGCTGCAGCCAGCGCCCCTCTTATGGGGACTTAATGACTGGTGATCAGAAATGCTCCACTGGAAACCCAGCCCTGGTGCTGTCCAGGCCCCTCCCATCAGCTGTGCAGAAGGGATGTGATCAGGAAGGTGTGATGAGCCCAAGGTTGGTTATGCAGTCATTCAGCAAACACTCGTTCAGCTTCTGCTCCGTGCCAGGCCTGGGCTCCTAAGCGTAATGAGGAGAGGCAGGAGCAGGGAGGGCCAGGCCGCCCTTCTCCAGGCACATGGAAGCTCTCACCGGCTGTTCGCACGTCCCACACGCCTGCACAGCGCACACATTGGTGCGCTGCCTTCCGTAAGAGGCGCAGCCATGTCCGCTCCTACGGCCCCACCCGGGGTGCGGATTCTCCCAGGTCCACAGCTGCTCGGCCAGTGAACATGGACAGTGTCGCTGCCGCTGTGTGCGCCCACGGCAGCACAGTGCTGGGTTAAGTGCTCCCCCCGCAAGGGCTTTGAGGCTCCCTGTGGTCACAGGTTTGGCGTCTGGCCTGGCGGACCTCCTCACGTGCCAGCCACCGGCCCACCGAGGGAGCCTGTCCAGCCTCTGCCTCCGCTCACCGGCCTGTGCCACAGCCATGAGCTCCGCTCAGCCCCACACACCTCCTGCGGTGCAGTGAATTCTTATCAGGCACAGGCAGAGCGTCCCTAACCCAAAAATGCAGATTGCTCTGAAACCGTCAGAGCAAGCCACACATAACATCTGCAAATATTCCAAATTTTTTTTTACAAATCCGTAACACCTCCAGTCCCACGCGTTTCGGGTAAGGGCTACTCAGCCTGTAGCACTGACATAGGGAGAAGCAAAGCAGCTTTCAGCCAGGGATGGGGGACGCAGACAGGACAGAGTACAGATCCCGGCCCAGCTGGACCGAGCTCTGGGAGAGACCCAGCCTCAGTGAGAGGATTTGAGACCAGGCCACAGTCGGGGGACAGGAGCCCTGCTACGGGGAGAGGGGTGACAACTGGCCCAGTCAGCTGAGTCTGCAGTCCCTGAAGGCTACCTGGACCAATCAGGAGCCGGGCTGTGGGCGATCGAAGCAGATCGTAAGCACGGGCAGCATCCCCCTCGGGGCTTGGGGCCAGGGTGGCTGCTGAGGCCCTAGCTCCGTGGCCTTCATCCGTGGCATGACTTGACCAACAGAAGCTGGCCGGAAGCCCTGGGAACGCAGCAACTCGGTGGAGAAGCCTGTGTCCTCGCTGCTGTCCAGGTGAGCTGCCCTGGGAAGGCCTGCAGGCGAGGCTGGGGGGCAGGGGGGCGCCAGCGCCATTCACATGTCTGTCTCGTTCGTTGCCCTAGAACCCCGTCCGTGGCAAAGAGCCCCGAAGCTAAGAGCCCCCTTCAGTCGCAGCCTCACTCTAGGTACCGAACCACCCTCCTGCCCATGTGTCCCCAGGCTCAGGGGCCTCCTCTGTCCCTGTCCCCAAGCGCCATCTCACAGCCTGTCACTTAACAGCTCACTTGGGAAGGGTGCTGTGTTCCTCAGCCCGCAGGAAGCAGGCAGCTCGAGGGACTTGGGGTGCAGGCAGCTCCCTCCCCACCTCCCTGAGAAGAGGAGGCAAAGCCAGAGGTGGGGTGACCATCCCAAGACGCAGGGAAGTGGAGCAGAAAGCCCAGGGGTGTGGCCGGCAGCTGGACACCGGAGGTGCCCCCTAGTGCAGCTGTCCCTGCCAGCCAGCGCTGGGGCTGCCCAGACCCCGCCCTCCAGCCCAGTCCCCGCCTCTTCCTGTGTGTGCAGCACTGGCCGGCTCCTTCCTAGACCAAGCCACCGTGACCACAGGATGGGACACTTGGCACTGAGCTTGCCCAGAGCGCAAGCAGGCGGCCAGAAGTAACCGCAGGCCAAGCACGCCTGGATCCAAAGGCCTCTAGACCCACCCCAAGGGATGCCCCACCGCCTACCCCAAAGTGAAGGAGGCCGCCGGTCACAGCAGGTGGCCTGGAGACCTGGCCTGCAGAGGGAAGCAGGGGATGAGCAGAGCAGGGCTTCAGCCTGGCCTAGGGAGCCATGGCCTGGTAGCCCAAGTGACAGAGGAGAAGGCCCTGCAGCCACCAGCTGTGTGCCGGGGACAGCCGTACCAGCAAGGAGCCTGTATCTACAGGACAGCTGCTGCCCTGGGAGGGGCTCGGGGCAGGCCCCAGTGGCTTAGGGAGTGGTTCTGGGGGGACCTTGGGATAGGAGGGCCGTGCTGTGCAGCCTGCAGGCGTGGGACTGGAAGTGCGCAGCCCAGAGCTGTGGCCACCCCTGCCATAAGGCTGGAGGACGGGGCGGGAGGGCTTGGCCAGAAGCGGTCTCTGTACCCCATGTATAGGGCCTGGCAGACAGCGGAGCACAGAGCCAGTGGGATGAGCACGCGAGGACACTGGCCCTGGCTGTGGAGGGGAGGCGACCATAGCCGGGCAAGAGCAGGCAGGGCCAGGAGCGTTTGGGATGCCCACTGATGGGTTCAGGGTGGGCTGCTGTGTCCGAGCGGCCCGGCGTCTGGGGTTTCTCTCCAGCTCTGAGGCGGCTGCCCCCAGCCCCTCGGATGGTTCCCCAGAGCATGCCCCCCGCAGAGCGTTACTTAGGAAGCTGCCCGTGGGGTGCAGCCAGGAGCAGCGCCGGCATCTCACAGGAAGGCCCGAGGGCCATGAGCACCCTGAGTTCCCACGGACTTGGTCAGCACTGCGCTTGGGTCTTTCTTGAGTGCATTCAGGAGGCTGTGAGCCTCTGCTCACTGCTCATGTCCCTCAGCTGGGCAGCACGGGTCCTGGACGTCACAAGCTGGTTCAAGCCACCATCCTCTCCACATGAGGAGAGAAAGTGAGCCCAGCCCGTGCCCCACGACGGGGTCCTGAGAGACCCCAGGGTTGGGTGAGACCCAGGCAGGAGGTCTGCACGGGAGGCATTCGTCAGTCCAGAGCCTCCTCGTGGAAGTCAGCCTGTGCCAGCTGCTGCCGAGAGTGAAGCCATTTGCCTAGGGTGCTGGCTTGGGTGGGAAGTGGGTGCCTTCGGGACGGGCTGGCCGCAAGCTCGTGTGGAAATTAATGCCACAGGTGCTGGCTCTCCCCTGAGACAAAGGCCACGCTGAGGAGCAGGTGTCCGTCCCGTTTCTCCTCTGGGAGGTGGTGGGCAGCTGTCATGGCATCTGCCTGAGCCGCCAGCTCTGGGAGAGCCCTCAAGTCGGCTGCCCCTCAGGGACCCCAGGCCCACTGGGAAATGGAGTCATGGCACCAGCTCCCCTGAGGTAGACGAAGTGTGACCATAGGTAGAAGCACAGCAACTTCCCGGGGGCACCCACAGGCCCTGCTGCCCACCTGTCTGCACCCAGGTGGTGCAGAGTGAAGCACCGCCTTCTCCTCTCCCAGAGCGAAGCCTGCCGGGAGCGTGAGCGACATGGCCCTGGACGCCTTCGACCTGGACCGGATGAAACAGGTGAGTGTGTCCTTCCCCCGGCCAGGAAGAGCAGCCGCTGGGACCACTTCCTGTCCATGGGGCCTGCATGTGGCTGCAGCCAGCCGGGGAGCCGGCCAGTGGAGGAAAGGGGGTGTCCCACATGAGCTGTCCCCAGCCCTGCCAGCACCGAAGCAAAGGTGTCCCTCCTCTGGCTCTCCGCTGGGGCCGCCCTGGGGGGCTGGGAGCCGACCCCCACTGCCCACCGCCTCTCCCCAGTCTGAGGCTCTGTCCCGCAGGAGATCCTGGAGGAGGTGGTGCGCGAGCTCCACAAGGTGAAGGAGGAGATCATCGATGGTGAGTGGAGCCACCTGCCGGGCTCCCAGAGCTGTAGCATGCAGTGGGGGCCCCGAGAAGAGGTGGGGCTGAGCAGGGGGACGGCTCCAGGGTGGGTCCGGCCAGGCGGCCCCAGTCAGGACCCATGCAGAATAGGAGGACATGTTCTCCTCACGGTGCCCGCCTCTGGTTGTGGAAACTGAGGCTCAGAGTTCAGGGGGTGGCCTGAACCCGAGGCCTCCGCATCCCTGCTTTCCCCGGAGGACAGGAGCCCCTGTGTGGAGGGGGGTGGTCCTGGCCACTGCCCCCAGGCCTTCATTATCTGTTGGTTCCTTCTGCCTTTCTGGTCTGCCACTGCCGTCCTGCAGGAGTGGGGGACTGGGAGCCCCCACCTAGGCCCGAGCTCCTTCCCAGCCTCCGCTCCCCCAAAAGAGCCCCCGGCTCCAGAGAGCAGGGCCATGTCCCCTGCATCACATCCGTCCTTCCGGTCCCACCAGGCCTTTGAGGAGCTAGCTCAGATCTGTAGCCAGAGGAAAAGGGAAGGTGCGGGCAGGGCAGGCCACAACCTGGCCAGCAGACAGCATGGTTCCTGCCTGTCCAGTTCTGCCTGTCCAGCAGCCTTCGTGGCTGGGGAGACCCCTTTATGACTGGCCAGGCTGACTCAGGGGGTGTGGGCCAGGAGGGCAGGGCAAGGCCAAGCCATTGGCAGAGTCCACCGCCAGGGCTAGTGCCAGGGCCCAGTCTCTGTTCTGCCGGGCCAGGTGCTGTGGTCCCCCAGGCAACCTGGATGCCCTGGGCCTGGGCAGCACAGAGCAGCTCTTCATGGCTGTGTCCCAGTGCCCAGTACCTGAGGCCACTCCCAGGGCACCAGCAGGTCCACCAGCTCGTCCCCCGACAGGAAGGAGGCAGCCACTGGGACTACTGGCAGAAGTGGTGACCACAAGGGCTGTGTGGTCTCCCAAAGTGTCCCTGCGAAAGCTGCCGCAGTGTTGGGCCTGCAGCTTGAGCGTGAGCTCTGGCAGCCTGGGCCAGGACACAGGGTCCCCACACTGGAGAGGATGACGCGGGCAGATCCACAAAGGACATGACTCAAGCCCCCTCTCCTGTCCTGTCCTGTCCTGTCCTGTCCGTCAGCCATCAGGCAGGAGCTGAGCGGGGTCAGCACCACGTAGATGGTCCCAGCCACACAGGACGGCGAGGAGCCGCCGCCCTGGCCCCCAGCACACGCCAAGCCCGAGGAGCCGGTGCGCGTCGGTCGCCGAGGCCTCCGCCGGTGGTCGAATGTTAAGATGAGGAGAAAGAGTCAACTCCTGGATTTTTTTAGATTCTACCCAACACAACACCAGACCCACTCTTCTTTTGTATTTTATATTTGCTTATTTAAGTGTACATTCCTTTGGGTTTCTAGAGGACACCCCAAATCACCTGCTTCATTAGATGGTTTCCAAGTTTTCTCCTAGATGACGCTGTTGGCACCTTCGCAGGCAGCGAGGAGCCAGGTGCAGCGTGGCATTTCTGCGTGGCTGTCCCAGCAACCATGGTGTTAACAGTCTGTCCACACACCGCGTGTTGTCCACACCGTAATAAACCGTTTACTGTCCACACACGGCTCCAGCTCTCGCTCTGTTGCACCTCTGGTTGTTCTCGTTGCCCAGGCCAGGCGAGCCCTTGGCAGGGAAGGTCAGGGCCAGGGTGAGAGGGAAGAACAGGAACAAGAGTGGGGTCAGAGGGTCCCCAGGACCCCGGGCGTTGAGCCGATCAGCTCTGCTGGCCCAGGCTGTAGAGGACCACATATCACAAGGACCCCAGTAGATGGGCCCTCCGCGAACCCCTCCTGGGACATCGCAGGGACTCGTGTGCATCTGCCCGGTGGCAGCCACAGGAGTGGGGCTCAGGGCGGTGGGAGGCGAAGGTGGCTTTGCCTTCTGCACTCCACCACGCAGATGCCCCGGCCCACGGCTGCAGCAGGGGCAGTGGGTGGGCTGCCTTGGGTGCGACCCAGCAGCCGTCCCTCATTTAGCCAAAGGCAGGGTCTGACCCTTGGCCTCAGGCCAGTGTAGGTGTGGGGCCAGGAGCCCAGCAGTGTAGGCCTCAGTATACTGTGACCATTTGCTCCAGGTTGTCCCATGTGACCTCCGGCCACCACAGCCCCACAGCAGAGCACCCACCTCAGGTTCAGCCCACTCTGGGGGCCACGGGTGCAGGGAGGGGATGCTGGTACCAGAGGAACCATCACTCTCTAGCCTGCCCTGGACGTTCCTTCCCTACCCTGTGCCCGGCAACCCTAAAACAGGCATGTGACTCTGCCATTCCGAGGTGTGATGCCAGCACCAGACCCCTGATGGCCTGGCCAGGGCCGGCAGGTCCCCAGCTCCGAGAGCTTCCTGGCCTTCTGCCCTCAGTGGTGTGGTCTGTGGAGGCCTCCAGGGCCACCCATGGCAGACACGGAGGAGCTGGAGACACAGCCGCAGGCTGGGCGGGAGCCCGTGTGCACAGGGAGGGGTTGCCTGCCTGGACTCAAAGTCCTCCAGTCACAAAGGAGCCTCAGGGACAGCTCTTGGCACTCAGGGACACCTGTGCCTGGCACCACCTGGGGCCACACCCAGGCGCAAGGAGCAAGCTGCAGCACACCCTCCCCCTGGCCCTCCCTCTTCTCAGTCTGCAGACACTCCCGCCCTCCCTGCCTGTGCTGCGACCTTGGCCAAGCCCTGGCCTCCACCTCAGTCTCCCCAGGCCCAGCCACACCCCTTCCCCTCTGCAGGGAGGTTCACAGCACCTGCCACTGTTGCCCTGGACACGGCCCCTGGCCCCAGGTGCTGTCAGCCCCTCTGCAGAAGGCCAGGGACACCTGTCCCCACTCCCTACGGACACCAACGACACTGCCCGCCTGCTCCCCTGTGCGTTCACTGACCCGCGGCGATCCGGCCCAGGGCTGTCTGTGCAGAGCCGCTTGAGCCCAGGCAGAGCTGCTGTCAGCTGAGCCCCTGGGCTCAGGGTGGCTTCTGCAGGGCCAAGGACCAGCGATGGGGCAGCAGAGTTCAGCAGGGTGCGGAGGCGCAGGGGTCCCGGGATGCTGCTCAGACTCCCGAGGCTGCACTGTCTTCTGCTGTCCGTGCCCCTAGAGCCCACCAGCCCTGTGACAAGGCCTAGGGACACTGCCTGAGCAAGCTCCTGGGCCATGGGGATGGCACGCAGTGGCCAGGCGGGGGTGACACGGAGGGCCTGAACACCACTCGCCCAGCCCTGGGGCCTCATTCCCTGTTGCCGGGGCTGCGGCCGAGACCGCCCCTCAGACCACAAGGCAGGACGGTGAAAGCAAACCTTGGTTTAATGTATGGCACGAGAACACCTGACAAGCTAGCTCCATGGAGATCCCAGGTGCAGAGCCTGGCAGGTGACATGGGCCTCGCCTGCCCGATGAGGCCCGGAAGCTCCAGAGTCCACATGCAAACCAAGCAGCTCTGCTGGGGCCTGTGTGCATCATCACCAGGCATGGCCGTGATAGCAACTCCAGGGCACAGAGGGGACCAAAGCAGCAGCAGAGGGCCCCGGGGGGGGGTCAGGGCAGCCAGGCTGTTGTGGAGCTTGCATGGCCCAGGGGCAGGGGACGGGCGGCAAGAGGTGCAGCGGGGAAGTGAGCGCTGCCCCCAGGGACAGCGGCCGGGACTCAGAGGTGATCTGGAGCCAGCTTGTACACCCGCTTCACCCTGGCATAGGGCCCCAGGGAGTCCTCGAACACGAAGTCCCAGAGCACCTTCACCCACGAATGGTACTGTGGCAGGTGGTCGTAGTACTCGGGCGCGATCTTCCGCACCTGCGGGGAGGGTCGGGGTCAGGGCCACCCTCGCGTACACCATCGGCCCCTTGGGGGGGACCTGCTCGCCCTGCCCACCCCTGCTGCTTGGAACCTCCAAGGTGAGGCAGAGGAGCTCACAGTGCGCAGCCCCAGAACCCATGCAAGTGTTGGGATCCAGGAGGCTAGGAGGCCAGACCGACCCACTGGGGTTTCAGAGGTCTCAAGCACAGCCTGGCCTGCATCCTGCCACACCTCGGTGTCACCTGCTTGCTCCTCAGCCCAGCGTCCAATGCCCTCTCCACCCGCCACGCTCCTGGCCCTGGCTCCTGCCTCCTCACCTGACGTTTCCTCCTCCCAGCCTGTCCCTGACCCGCTGCCTCCTCCAGGAAGTACCTCGGCCTCTGGGCCACTGAGTCACCTCAGTCCAGGTCCGCGTCAGGGAGCCCTTGACAGACCTAGGCAGGGCGCAGGAGCCCTTCCTCCCAGCTGGAGACAGCGGGGAACCTTTCTCTCTGCCCAAGGCTGAGGGCTGCACCCTGGCCAGCTGTGGCCACACTCTGGCTCTGCCACCTCTGTTCAGCACAGAGGAGCAACCTGGGCACCTGCGCAGCTGGGCATGGGGCGGTGACTCTAGCATTCCCCCTCCACACAGAGGTGCACACCCAGACACATGTGCGACACCAGCACACCTCCCGCCATGCCTCCCCAGGCCCCCTTTCCACCCAGGCAGACCTGGCCTGAGGGGGGAGACATTCCACTCCTCCTCCCACTCTTCCTCTTCTTCCTCTTCCTCCTCCTCCTCCTTGTACCCTCCCTCCACTCTCACTCAGAAATTCTCCAAGGCCAGGGCTCAGGGCTCCCATATCAGAGGTACCTCTGAGGCTCCCTCTCCCTGCAGCTCTGGGCTGCAAAGTGCAAGGCCACCACCCTGTCCCAGTGGGCCTGCCCTGTGGTGTCACAGGGTGTCAGGAGACAAGAACGAGGGGCCTCACGTGCAGTACTGACCAGAGCGGCCCACACTCAGGAGGAAGCTGAGCCCCTGGGAGGGCACGTGGCTTCCCTAGGGACACATGGCCAGTCAGCATCACAGCAGGTTTCGAGCAGCCTGTCATTACACGCAGCACCCAAGCTGCAGCCTGCCTCTCAGGGTTCCATACTCTGGGTCTGCGTCCCTCCTTGCCACCTGGGCACATGTGGGTGTCTCGTAGCCCTTCCCATTGCCCTGGGGACCGCTCTGCGAGTGGCTGTGCCCTGACCAGCACAGACAGGAAGAGGCAGCCTGGGCCTGGCCCAAGGCACCCCAGGGCGCCCTCCCTCCCTGCCCTGCCCTGCCCTGCTGGGCACCTACCAAGGGCAGGTTGCAGCTCGGAATGCTGGGGAAGTCGTGGTGCTCCACGTGGTAGCCCACGTTGAAGGTGATCCAGTTGAGGGGCCCATAGTAGGAGTATGTCTCGTAGCCCTTGGTGAACATGTAGTGCTCAGCCACAAAGTGGCCTGAGATAGGGTGCAGGCCCAGGCCGAGAAAGGAGCTTGCCAGCAGGTAGGCCACAGGCTTGATGCCCCAGAGTGCAAAGATGGTGAGGTCAACGGCCAGCTGCACCAGGGTGTTGAGCACCTCCATGCGGGTGATGGCCTTGGGGTGCACGCAGAGCGGCCGCAGCGAGTAGAAGAAGGGCTGCAGCGCCAGCCAGAGCAGCTTGCGGGCCGGCGTGCAGAAGAGCCAGCCTTCGAGCCGCGTGGGCACGTCCACGTCCAGCCCGTCACCACCCAGGTAGCGGTGGTGGTCCACATGGTACTTCTTGAAGGAGATGGCGTAGGGCACGCCCACAGGCAGGTTGGCAAAGATGGCGAACCAGCGGTTGCGAGAGGTACAGCCCATGCCAAAGGCGGTGTTGTGGGAGATGTCATGGATGGCCAGCGTCAGTGAGTGGTTCATGCAGCCGCCGAAGGCATAGGCCCAGAACAGGAGCCAGCGCCATGCCAGGCCCCGCACCAGCCAGCAGGCCAGCAGCTGCACCAGCACCAGGCCCAGCACCGCCCACTTGAGGTACGGGTCCGGCCGCATCAGGGCTTTGATGGCCGGGTATTTGGCTGCAGGGAGGACAAGAGAGACAGGTGAGGCAGTTGCTCACCACAGGGGTCTTTGCCCCTCTTTCCCTCCATTCCATCTTCCATCCTGACTGCTTCCCTCCTTCTCTCCTTACACACACACACACACACTCTGCTTCATTTTTATTTTGAGACAGGGTCTCACCAAGTTGCCACGTTGCTCAGGCTGGACTCGAATTTGCGATCCTCCTGCCTCAGCCTCCCAGACTGCTGGGGTTACAGGCATGTGCCACCATGCCTGACACTTGGCCCCATCTGTAAGCCCAGGCAGTGACACAGGGTTGAATTCAACTCCTGTCTGACACCTTGCCCATACCCGGGAGGCTCTCTAAGAGGAATAAGCCATGCTGGTGTGACTTTGCACCAAACTTGGCGCCTGGGACCAGAACCAGCCTGGCAGGTGTCGATGCTGGACCCCTCTTCCCTGGGGACACCAGAGGAGGAAATGTGTGACCAGCCTCAGTGAAGGGCAGGTGTCACTGCAGGTTACAGAAATGTAACATCATTGAATCGGGCTGCTGCAGGCTGAGGCACAGCCAAGAAGGGTGTCGGGACACAGATGTCACTGTCACGCTGGCTTCGTCAGGCACAGGGCTGTGGCCAGAGGAGGGAGCAAGCCTGCGGCTTTGGTGTGGCCTCAGGGTTCCAGTTCTTAAAACCAGCAAGGACCACAGGAAAGGATCAAACGTTGACTGTGTTTATCTTGGGTGGCAGGCATTTGTCCCGGTCTTTGTACTTTTCTGTTTATTGTTTTACAAAAGGAAACAAACTGGGCCCGGTGGGTGAAAGGGGCCAGGAGGGCCTGCAGCAGTGCCCGGGGGAAGATGGGCTGTGGTGGGTGCCAGTCCCCTAGGGCACTGGGGAGTTGGGCAAGGCAGGTGCACAGTGTCCCCCAGGGCAGAGGGGAGCAAACTGCACAGGTGCAGGAGAGGGGACAGCAGTGTTCCCTGGAGGACGAGAGGGAGCAGAGTTCTGAATGAGTTCAGTGCCGCCAGCTCCAAAAAAGGGTTTAGTATCCAGATTGTCGAAAGAACTCCTACAACTCAACAACACAAAGGCAAACAACCCAGGCCAAAAACAGGCAAGGAAGCGGGCGTGGTGGCGCATGTCTGTCATCCCAGCACTTGGGAGGCTGAGACAGGAGGGTTGTTCTGAGCTCGAGGCCAGACCCTGTCTCAAAAAGAAGAAAGAAAGGAAGGGATGCAGTAGTTGGCATGTAGCACACTATGAACCATATCATTCATGTGACCAGCTGCACACTTCAAAAGCAAGCAGCAAATTCTAGGCTATATACATTTTACCACAATAACAGGAAGTTTGTGGTAACATGCCTGTAACCCCAGCCCTCGGGAGGCTGAGGCAGGAGGATCACTGCGAGTTCGAAGCCAGCCTGGGCTACAAAGTGAGTTCAAAGCCAGCCTGAACTGCATAGTGAGACCCCGTCTCAAAAAAAAAAAAAAAAAGCACACAGCGTGCAGGGGCGCAGCACGGCTCCGTGGCTGCACGTCTGAGCTAAGGCCGCGGAGCGCTGCCAGCTCCACGCAGACCGTGGCGGCCGGAGGATGCGCAGGCGGTCTGGACACCTGCGGCAGCGCACACGCGGCCCTGGGCTTCTGGGCAGGCAGGTGCTGGAGAGGGTGGTGATGAGGTCCAGCGTCAACTGCGCTCCTTCCCGCCCGGCCCACGCACCTGGTGCCTGAGGTGGGGGGGAGCCCCGGCCCCGGCCCCCTGAAATGCCCCAGCCAGGCTGAGGAAGACAGGAGGCGAAAGGTGGGGTCTCCATTCTGAGCATGGAGGGAGATGGCACCACCATGGGCAGAGTAACAGACCCCCAAAGACGCCCACCCCTACCCTGAGCCCTCAACCTGAGACCGCCTTAGGTTACAGGGTGAGCGTCAAGGTGCACGTGGCATGGGGGTAGCTTGTCCGGGAGCCCAAGCTTATCCAGGGGGGCTGAGGCCACCACAAGAGTCCCAGGGAGCACAGGAGGGAGGCTCTTGGGAGAGGAAGCTGCTGCGCTGTGACACAGACAGCCTGGTCCTGCCATGACTGGCGGGGACACTGAGGAAGGCTCTGTGCCGAGCAATGCGGGCTCCTCCAGAAGCCAAACAAGTCACAAGCGGGTCCTCCCAGGGCCTCCAGCAGGGGCAGGGCCTACTGGCCCTGATTCCGGCCCAGTGAGGCTTCCCACCTCCCATAACGACTGGGTTGCTTTAAGCCGCCCAGTCTGGGGCTGCAGGAAACTGGCCCAGCGCTGGGTGGACCTGCAGCACGGCACCTGCCTGCTCATCCGCCCCGGGGTCAGCAAGGCCCATTCAGGGCAGAGAGGTCCCAAGGACCTGGGCCCAGGGGACCTCAGACCTGTGGGCCACCCTGCAGCCTTCTGCTCAGGAGGGGCAGTAGATGGCCTCGTCCCAGCTTGTCCTTGTCCCAGCAGGGGCTGGGGGCCAGGGACACTCCAGAAGGTGCCTCAGTGCTGCCTGGAAAGACGAGTGCTTCTAGTGGAGGACATGGGGTTGGGGGGAGGGCGCAGCCTGGTGAACAAGGGGGGCGACACAGTCTATGACAGGCAGGCCCAGGCAACACAGGGCCCCGCCTCTCAGGAGGGCCCCACCCACAAGCCACAGGGAAATCACAGGCAAAGTCCTGAGCCTGCGCACGCTTGGGTGCTAGGCTGGGCTGTGGGGGCCTGGAGCCCACACAGCTTGAGGCCACGACTTCCAGGCCCCTGCTTCCCCTTGGAAGGAGGCCAAACCCCAGGCGGGGCCTTGCACCTGCACCAGGTGAGCGCAGGGCCCATCCCTTGATCCAGGCCAGCACACACAGCAGGCTCCTCGGAGGCAAGAGCAACGACAGCCCCACAGCCTCAACCAGGGACACTGGGACACTGGGCCTCGGCTTCCCTATAGAGCACTCGGGGGTGCTCTATCAGCGAGCTATACCCCTAGCCCTTTTATTTTTTAAATTTTGAGACAGGGTCTTGCTAAATTGCCCAAGCTGGACATGAACTTGCAAACCTGCCTCAGCCTCCCAAGTAACTGGGATTACAGGTATGAGCCACCACCCCTGGCTCCCCATCTGCTGAACACAGATAATAAGCCTGACCTCTGGGTGGGATACCAGGAGCAAAAGAGGACACACTAGGGGTCCTCCTCTCCCCACCCAGGCTAGGCCACCTCTGGGGAGCCCGATGCCCCCTCCACTGTGCCCGAGTGCCAATCCCAGCTGCCCCCTAAGCCCCAGCCCTCCAGCCACCAAGGCTGCCTCTTCCACAGACTCCTGGTCCCCAGGGACAACCCATCGAGGGGCACCAGGCACTGCTCAGGGCAGGCCTGCAGCCCCTCAATCCAGCTGTGTCCCCGGGCCCAGCCCAGCACCCACTGGGTGCTCAACCTCAGCTAGGAGAGGGAGGCTCCTGCCATCGGGCTGCGCTCCAGTGCACAGGAACCCTGAGCCATCATGACTGCTGTACAACGGGTTTCCTGACCAAGAGCACAAGTGTCCCATGTCTGACCTTGGTCTTGGGGCATCGCCTGGACCCTGGCCTGTTCCACCAAGGGCAGACCTCACGCTCCCCGTCACAAACGCCACCATCCTGTGGAGGTGGTTAAAGACTGAGCAGTGAGCTCCAGGCCTCGCAGTGACCCCCAAGGAGGGGGACACATGTCCTGAGCCCCAGTCCCTTGCCTGGCTGAGGCTCTCTCTGGACCACAGTGCAGACAGGAAGCACCCCAAGGAGCTGAGATGTAGAGGCTGGCACCCAGGGAGGAGCTTGATCACAGCATGGTCCTCCCAGCAGGGCTCAGAGGACAGCGCCCAGCAGCTGCCACCCACTGTGGCCCCCAGGCAGCAGCGACTAGAAGTCCTGACCCTGGGCAGGGAGACGAGAACAGGGTCAAGCTGACCTGCCAGCCAGAAGGGACTCAGCTCTTGTCATTTCCCAGTGCACAGCCCCAAGGTCACACCAGGGGGACACTGTGGAGACCAACAGCCATGCAGACTGGAAGTATGGGAGAGATCTTACAGGACCACCGTGGGACCGTCAGGATGTGGTGGTCACTGAGATCATGGCTCACGGATGTCCCACTGCCAGAGGTCAAGGAAGATGAGAGACAGGGAGAAAGGACGAGTGTCCACTGGGATGAGCAAGGTCACAGGGGTCTCCGATGGCAGTGGGCTGAGGCAGTTAAGAGAGGGTGGTGTGGAGGGCAGGCTGGGTAGTTGAGACTAAGAGAGGGGAGCAGCAAAGCCGGGGCACTCAGGGAAGGCAGGGCTGGGGTGCTGTCCCAATGGGGGCGCTCGCCAGTGCTCGAGGGAAGAGGACCGTGGGCGTGGCTGGGAGGGGGACCCACTGGGCTCTGACTCATCTGGGCTACAGGAGGAGACTTGGATGGGGATGAACTCACTGTACCCCATCAGGAACCCCAGGCACCCAGGCCAGCACGCGACACCCAGGCCTGCCCAGGCCAGCTGGCACTCCCCTGCCGTGGGCACTCACTGACCTCAGTGTTGACTCTGCCCACGCCAGCCTGGAGCCAACAGCCTCACAGGCATGCCTCGAGAGCTCTGCCCAACTGGCCAGTGCGCCCAAGGAACAGTCACCTGGAACCAGACAGCCCCACACAGAGGGGTTCCGGGCAGAGCCCCACACAGGGCCCAAGGCAGCGGGGCAGCTGGCCATGAAGCAGCCACTGCTCAAAGTCACCGTGTCCAGAAAGACCAAGGAGACTGGCACAGTAAGGCAACTGAGCCAGGATCAGAGCTCTCTAAGGTGCCTGCTCTATCACCCCCAGGGCCGTGGGCGTGGAACCAGGGTCTTCCTGAGGGGCACATGCTCCTGGGGTGGGAAGGTGGGGGAGATGGCTGGTGCAAGTGGCCAAGCAATAGGCTCAGGAGGTCAGCGACACCCAGCTTCATTCTGCTATGCTGCAATAGTATGGAGGAATTATTTCAACTCTTTCGTATTTATTTAATCATTCTTTATGGCATTTTTTATGGCTTACTTAATCATTCTTTATGGTGTATCTTGGAAAAGGTTCCATGTGATGTTGAAAGAAATGTGTGTTCTGGTCAGGCATGGTGGCCCATGCCTGTAATCCCAGACAGCATGGTCACACTGCCCTTGAGTTCTTGTGGATCCTTGGTTTACTCAGAAATCCTCCTGACAGCTCTGCCAGGCTATCAAGGGGGCCAAGATGTGGCAGGATCCCCTCCCAGCTGCAGGCCACCCAGCCGGCCCCAGCTGCCTCAATCTCTGGCCTCTCACTTCCATCTAGACCTGCCACGCCCTAGGCCCTGGCATCGTCCAGCACCGGATGCTCCTGAATTTCTGAGGGAGGCCACATGCCATCATAAGACAGTCACTCACTGGCCATGGGACAGGTAACCTTACCTTTGTGTGAGCTCACCCAAATGCCCCGGAGTCCCCAGCTTGCCACCTCTGCCACTCACCAGCTTTCCAGCTCCTGCCACCAAGCTGCACTATGTTGGTAGTGCCACCTGGTGGCCACAGTAGGAAGTGCCCCTCACTACCACAGCTGAATCATTTGCCCTCTGACAGACATTCTTGAAAAGGCTTTTTATTTTCTCAATTTTTTTTAATAATGTATGTTTGTGATACATAGTAAATACATTCATTGTGGGGAAATTGGCACATACATTTTTTTTTAGGCAGGCACTTGCTATGTAGTTGAGGCTGGCCTTGAATTCACTATGTAGCCCAGGTTGGTCATGAACTTGTGGTGATCCTCCTGCCTCAGCCTCCCAAGTGCTGGGATTACAAGTGTACACCACCATGCCCAGCTCACATATTAGTACATATTGGTCCTGTTTACTTCCCTTTTCCCCCTTCCTCCTGTCTCCCCAGTCTCCAGGTCCCCTTCCTATCCTTTCAGAGAACCAACTCTTTGATTCAGTGATCCTCTGTATTGTCTTTTTAGCCTTGAGTTCATTAATTTCCACTCTGATGGCTATAATTTCTCTCCTTCTATTAGTTTCAGATTTGGATTGTTCTTGTCTTTCTAGGACTCTGAGATGCACCATTAGGTTATTTATTGGGGTCACTCTATTCTTAGAACTTCTCTCATCATGTCCCATAGGTTTTGCTTCCACTGCCATCTATCCTAGAGAATTTTTAATTTCTTCCCTGATTTCTTCTGTGACCCATTGATTATTCAATGTTTTTTTCTTTGTTTATTTTTTGGTACTGGGAATCGAACTCAGGACCTTGCCCTTGCCAGGCAGGCACTATGCCGCTGAGTTATATCCCCGGCCCAATAACGTATTATTTAATCTTCTTGTGTTTGCATTTTTGTTCTGGCTTCTTCTGCTGATTCCTAGCTTCATTCTCCTATGCTCCAGTAGTATGGAGGAATTATTTCAACTCTTTTGTACTTATTTAATCATTCTTTATGGTATTCTTTATGGCTTACTTAATCATTCTTTATGGTGTATCTTGGAAAAGGTTCCATGTAATGTTGAAAGAAATGTGTGTTCTGGCCAGGCATGGTGGCCCACACCTGTAATCCCAGCGCTTGGGAGGCTGAGGTAGGAGGATCGCCATGAGTTTGAGGCCAGCCTGGACTACATAGCCAGATCTTATCTCAAAAAAAAAAAAAAAGTGTGTTCGACTGTTGTTAGATGAGCGCTCTGTACCCACTAGGTCCACTGACTCAGTGGTGCGGCTAATTAATGTTTCCTTGTTGGTTTCCATCTCAGTGACCTGGGTGAATGTGGTTTCCTGCCTCAGTGGCTTCCCACTCTGGCCAAAGGTCGTGGGCACAGCTGCCCCACAGCACCCAGTGCTCCACCTCCGTTCTGAGCCCTGTCCAGCCAGGGGACCCAGTTCCACAGAAAAACATGAACAACGGCCTCCTCGCCGGCCGCTCACTAAACCTGCTTTTCGTCCTGGTGACAAATAGGTGCCAAAGGTCTGTGAGGATGCAGGTGGAGGCAGGGACAGGAGGATCCAGCCTGGGCAGAGGCTGCAGTGCCTGCTGGGCACACAGCAGGTGCCAGCTGCAGAGAGTCCAGAGAGGGCACATGGGCATGCTGGGCCCTCAGGCTGAGACGTCCCCGCTGAAGGGTTCGTGACAGCAGGGTGGACATGGCCTGAGGGCACAGGGTCATTGGGGGTGACAGAATGCCCTAAAACTGGGTTATGTCACTTTCTAAAGAGCATTGGACGGAGCCCTTAGAAGGAAAGGGCTGCACGGCATATTAATTTCACTTCATAAAGCTGTTAAAAATTAAAGGAGGAATGCAGGCAGGGCTCAGCCAAGTGCAACACTGGAAGAGAGGCCACAAAGAGGGTGACAAAGGGACACTAACAGCTGCAGTGAAGCAGGTGCTGGGGACTCCAGGAGGACGGTGGCCCTTGTCTCAGGAAGGTGAAGACCAGGATGGCCAGGGCAGCACGGGTCAGGGGCAGCTGCTAGGCAACACTGTGACCCCGCTTCAAACTGGTTGGACAACCTCAGGCAATGACACCCCCTTCCCAAGTCCTGACACACACAACAGCTTCAAATCCCCCAGGACAAAGATGAGAAGCGGGCTGCTCCGAGTTCAGGGCCCACTCACCGTGGCAACATTTCTGTCCCCCAAATTAATTTGTTGGGCTCTAATTCCAGTGTGATGGGATTGGCAGCTGGGGCAGTGGGGAGGTGGCCAGACAGAGGAGGGACGCTCATGAGTGCCATTCATGCCATTAGTGACTTAGAAGAGGGGCTCCCTTCCCCCTGCCATGTGAGGACACAGCGAGGAGATGTCATCGATGAACGAGGAAATGAACCTAACCCTCACCCTCAGCCTCCGAATCTGCCAAAGTGGGCAGCAACCTCTTGCTAGAGAGAGCAAAGGCTTTGTGAAGCAGCCTCAGTTTCCCTCCACCCCAGGCACCTTGGAGGATCTCAGAGGTGAGGGAGGGAGGAGGCGTCTACTCACTCACCCACTGTTCTGCATGCAATCACAATTCCCCTGGGAACAAAGACAAAGGGTGCAGCATAGGGGAGGGTCACTGGGAGAAGACATGGCTCTCGGGACCAGCTCTCAGAACCCAACAGAGTGCCTCTCTTCTGAGGCAGGGATGGAAACTGGCCATCACAGAAATATTTGCGGAAATCAGCAAATGTTACCACTCAGGGCTTTTGGTCGCCTCCAGAGGCACCCATTGTTTCCCATTTACCAGCAAACCACCTGTGCACATGCACTTGTGTGTGTGTGTGTACCCGTGTGTGTGTGTGTGTGCACGTGTGCACATGGTAAGATATTCTTTCTTTGGAAAGAATATCGGCGAGGCCTGAAGGATGCACAGGAACTGGGGAGATGCAGAGTTAGGGGAAAGAATTCTGGTCAAGGGGGCTGGAGGGAATAGCTGAGCCAGGGGACACCTGTGAACCATGCACCCGGCCCTGGTTTGATCTCCAGCACCATGCTGTGAAGAAAGCAAAAGGAGAGGAGAAAAGCAAGGACCAGGGCCTGGAGGTGCCCAAGAGAAGCCAGGTGCCAGCACAGCCACCTGTGCTGCTGGGGGCCACCTGCAGAGCCCCTTCCTGACCACACAGCCCCGAAGCTCCAAGGGAGCCCCTGCCACCCAAACCACTTCCTGGGAAGGAGGACAGGGATATCCCTCCCTTCCTTCTGCAGCCAAGCCAGCCCAGCAGAGGAAGCTGAGAGCAGCCCCCAGAGGAATGGGGCTGCCTGCACCCCAGCCCACAGCCCCGCGTCTCCATGGCTGGGTGACCAAAGCTCCCCCTGCCCTGGTACCTTTAGCCAGCTCAGTTGGTTCTCAGGCTTCCCACCCAGCCACCGCAAGTCACAGCCAGGCTTTTCCTAAGCAAAGAATCCAACCCCAGCCAAGAGTTCCACTTCCTGGTTTTCCCCTTTTGTTTCCTTCATTTGAATTGTTTTTAATTGTATGAGCCCAGCTTTCATAATTTTTTGGAAGGCAAACAAAATTACAAAGGTATTTGTTTTTGAAAGACAAACCAACGACTGCATCATGTTCTGCTGCCCATGCCAGGCTTGGTATTGGAAGGGCCCAGGCTGCCAGCTCCACCCCTGCCCTCCCGGCACCACCTGGCTGGGAGTCTCGGTCCCTAGGGACTGCCATAGAACCCTGTTTTCTTAGGATGCTGTGCTCTGGGGTATCCTCGCCCCAGGCAGGAGCTGGGGACGCACTTCAGCCCCATTCACACAGCACCAGCAGCCAGCTGTTTGCAAGACTTCCTGGGACTTGACTTTGAGACTGCGATCTTAACTGAATATCTGTTGGCCCCAGGAGCTTGGCACCAGCTGCAATAGCAAGCCCGTGTGGCTCCAGGCAGCCTCCCCCCCCCGTCTGCAATTGCGACCCAGAGGATTCATCCCAGTGCTGCAGCAGCTCAGGGTGGGGAAAGCAGGAGGCTCACAGAATCTACGGCCCGTAAAATGCCCCTGCTCAGCGCTCACAGATTCCTGGGCTGAGCACCTGGTCTGCCAGGCAGCCCGGCAAGGAAGGCGCTATGGGACTTTCCTTCACCCTGCGAGCCTCAGCTTCCAACCTGGACACCTGCTCACCCAGAGCTCAGGAGTCTCTGCCAGGAGATCAGTTCCCCAGCCTCTGTCTGGACCTCATCGCCACAGCAGAGCCTGCTGGGTGGAAGCCATGGAGGGAAACCCAGAGGAGGGGCCCTCAATGCCAGGCTTGCAGGTGGGGTGGTGGGGCTGCCTGAGGAGGTGGATGTGACCCAAGCCAGACAGAACCTCGGGAGCAGGAGAGTGGCAGAGAGGGAGGCAGACAGGACACATTCCAAGTTCAGGAGCTCAGAGCGGGCTGAGAAGGCACAGCCCCGGTGGAACAGAGCGGGCACACAGCGCTCCAGCAGAGCCCCCTCTCCCAGCCTTCCCACCAGCCTCTCCAGAAAGCCTGGGTCTGGTCCAGGGGCCGTGGCTTCTCTGTCAGAGACAGACCCTGCTGCATGTCCTGGAGACCCAGGTCCCTCGCCAGCCCTTCCCACCTGACAGCCCTCTTCACCCTCACCCTATGCAGGGCAGCGGGGCTGCATCCAGGCTGCAAACTGCTACAGCGACTGCTCCCAGAGCCCCAGGGCTCCCACTCCATGGCCGTGGAGATCCCATGGGCCAGGGCTGCCTGGCCTTCACCTGAGGCCAGGTGCCCAGTGAGTCCTGGGAGGATGTGGGGGAAGGGGACAGAAACAGGGCTAAGGAGGCCCCGAGAGGGGACCCTCTCCTGAGGTGGGCAGAGAGAGGGGATCAAATGTTTCCACGGCCCCTCCCAGCTCATCCAGGAAGCGCAGGTGTGTGGAGAGGTTAGGGGTGCCACGAGGAAACCGCAAAAGTCACCAACGCACTCACAGGTTTGCACCCCTGAACCCCCAGCGGCAGGGGGGAGCAGTCACCCACATGCTCCCCTAGAAAGCCAGAAGGATCCACCCACCTCTGCCCGGTCAGGAAGACTCCGAGGTGGCAAACGCTAAGGAAAAAGGCCGGTGGTCTCCACCGAGGGTGGAGAGTAAGGAGCTCTGTGACAGCGAAAGGGACACCAGTGGCACAGGGAGAGGGATGCCGGCCCAGGCCTCCTCTGGCAGGGGCCCCAGGGAGCCGAGGACTGGCCCGGGTCACGATGACCAGTGCAAGTCCCAGACGGATAGTGCAAAAACTCAAAGAAGTCCCGGAAAACCTTAGGGACCCACGGGGTGAGCAGCGCGGGGTGCGGGAAAAGTGTGGAGACCGCGCGTGGGGAAACCGCGGCGGCCGGGACAGGGACAGAGGACGGGGGCGGCCCAGGCCAGAGCTGAGAGAAGCCACTCCTGGGAGCCTCACCCGCCCAGACACCTGGCAGCGGACGCCGAAGGTCGAGGCACCCTCGGGCCCCTGCCGCGCCCCGCGCCGGCCGTGGACGCGCCCCAGCTCCGGACCCCAGCGGGGGCCCCGGCCACACGCGCGCCCCGCGCTCACCCAGCATCTCCTTGCGCCGCTGCGTGTGCGGCTGGTCGGTGTAGACCCACTCGAAGTCGCTGCGGCCCGCGCTGTTGCCCATGCTGCGGCCGCGAGCTCCCTGCGCCGGCAGCGCTGCACCTGTGCCCGCGCCCCGCGGCTGCCACCTCGGGTCCGGGGTCCGGGGGCGTGGCAGGGGCGTGGCCAGGCGGCCGGGCGTGGCCAGGCGGCGGGGGCGGGCCCTGGGGCGGGGGCGGGGCGGGGCGGGGCCCGGGCGGTGTTGGGGTCCGCTTCCCACCACCTACACCCTTTGCGTCTGGGAACCGCGGGGACCCGCGGGAGGACACTGGTGGCCAGGACGCGCGGCGAGGGAGCTCAGGAAGGGCGGCGGCGGCTTTACCTGCCCCGTGCCCGCTGGGATGCCAGCAGCGACGCCTCGCAGATGAGTGAGAGCACCGTGCCCTCAGGAGCTTGCGAGCTCGGGACACAGAGAGGGAGTGACACTGGGTGCTACGTGCGTGCGGTGACACAAGACAGGCCCTGGAACAGCTAAGGCCCAGGAGAAGGAACTCTTGCACTGAGCCCTTGTAGGACAAGTAGGAGTTCAACAACTAGAGCGAAGCGGAACCTAGGTGGTAGAAGGGACATCGGATACACTGGCTCAGAAGCAAGAAGCAGACATTCTCCAAATGGAGTCAAGTGTTTGGGGTAACGAGGAAACCGAGCTCCGAGTCCTCACCTTCTGGGCACTTTCGTCCCCCGCCCCTTGGACACTTTGCGAGTGGGCCCGGTGGGCCTACACACCAGAGCTTGGCTCTGCTGGGACCCCATAACTGTGGCCCGCTCGGGCGTCAGCGTGGTGGCCGCAGAGTCCAGCTCCCCACTCACAGAGCGCACTTCGGGGCTCGCCCCGCATACACACCTCCAGAGACCGGGGCTCGTCTCCCTTCCCGCCTCCACAAGCCCTTCTGCCAGCTGCCGCCTTCCTTCAGGGAAACTGAGGCCCAGTGCTGAGGAAGACCCGGCACACAGGCATAGCCGAAATGCTGGAAGAGGGTCCTGCTGTGACCTCGGACTTGAAAAACCTCGCCCCAAGTGGAGCACTGGGACCCAGGTCTCCACTGTGCCCTCTGGACTCCCCAAGCCCTCCAGCTCCTCCTCCGAGGACGGAGGTCTGAAAACCACCCCCACTGTCACCCCAGAGTCCACCAACCCAGAGGCCACTGACCCCACGCTCTGATTTTACAGAAGAGGAAACTGAGGCCAGAGAGAGGACAGGGAATGCGGTGGGAGGTCGGGTGCAGAGTGCCCAGCACAGTGCCCATGCCAAGGGGCCCCTAAGGCCTGAGATTGACTCCCAGCAGAGAATGGGTCACCATGAGGGACACGCCCCGCCGGTCCCTGGCCTGGGAATGACATGCTTGCTGGTGACATGCTGTCCAGAGGGGTCCTGAATAGCAAAAGGACACGGGGGAACCTACGACGTTGGGACAAAGGATGGACTTGACTTCGTAATAGTGTATTGGCCTCGGTGATGGCACAGGCCCGTAATCCCAGCACTCAGGAAGCTGAGGCAGGAGGATTGCTGCAAGTTCAAACCCAGCCTGGGCTACACAGTGAGTTCAAGACCATCCTGAACTGTATAGCAAAACTCTGGCTCAAAAAAACAAAACAAGCAAACAACAACAAAAAAAACCCAGAAAAAAAAAATAATGTATGAATAGTGGGGCTTTTTTTTGCCAGCGCTGGGAATTGAACCCAGGGCCTCACAGGTGCAGGTAGGTGCTCTTGCACTGAACTACATCCCAGTCCTTTCCTTGTTTTTCTAATTTTCTTTTCAGTCTCACTAAATTGGAGGCTGGCCTCAAAATCCCAATCCTCCTGGCTCAGCCTCCTAAATAGCTGGGATTACAGACCTGAGCCATCCCACCTGGCAATAGTTATTCATTAATTACAAGGACTGTACCATTCTACTCTATTACAATAAGAGAAATTGTGTGTGGGGTAAATATGAACTTTCTATACTTTATCGCCATTTTCCTGTAATCTAGAACAGATCCTAAAGACAAAGTTAATTGTGAAAATAAAGTTTAGTTGGGCGTGGTAGCTCACGCCTATAATCCCAGCACTCGGGAGGCTGAGGCTGGAGGATCACCACAAATGTGAGGTCAGGCTGGGCTACATAGTGAGTTCAAGCCCAGCCTGAAGTGCCTAGTGAGACCCTGTCTCGAAAAAAAATTAAATAAATAAATAAATAAATAAATAAATAAATAAATAAAAATAAAGTTGTAAACTGGGCATGGTGGCACATTGCCATAATCCCAGCACTCAGGAGGCTAAAGCAGAAAGAGCTCAAATTCCAGACCAGCCTGGGTTACTGAGCAACTCAACAAGCCCCTGTCTCAAATTTAAAAAGAAATACTAAAAAAGACTGGGGATGTCACTCAGCACAAAGGCGGTGAGTTCAATCCCCAGTACTGTTCCCCCCAAAAAAAGAAAGTTTTGGGGTTTTGGTTTTGTTCATTTGCAGGGATGGGATTGAAGCCAGGCCAGGAAGTGCTCCCCCAAGGAGACACAGCCCCGAAGGATGTTGGTCCCCAGACACAACTCCTTCAAGAAGAACCAGAAACACAGGACACGCAATACCACTGCCACCTACCTTCGGGGAACACTTTGCTAAGGAGTCAGCCTAAAAGAATTCAGCAGGGCTTGCACAGTGGCCGAAGGAACCGGAAGAGTCATAGCGCGTCATCTGGCGTTACCTGCGCTGCACGTAACCCTGCTGCGCCAAGCTTTTAGGGGACAGAAATGCAAATGATTTGCCGCATCTACAGCAGGACTGGCACATTTCAACCGATCGCCATGTTACGACATTGGCTCCATTACAAAGGGGTCCCTTTCTGGTTTGTCTGTAACACTGTTCCATGGTACAGAGCAGTCCCGGTGGATCGGCTCAGGGGCGTCCCCCAGGATCCTGAAATTGTCATCCTTGTGGGATCCGCCCCCCAGACCCCACAGTTTCCGGCCAGATGTTCTTAGTAATAATTTGCTCAGGGAAGAATGAATGATTTTTGGGGTGTGGTGGTGCATGCCTGTGACCCCGGCTGCTTCTGAGGCTAGGGGATTGCAAGTCTGAGGCCAGTCCGGGTTAGGTAGCGATGCTCTGCCTCAAATAACCCAAACGAGACCGAATGACTCAGGCAGTGAGTGACAAGGTGGGTTCCCCAGAACACAGAGAGAGCGGGTCTCAGACTGGGAGGTGCAAGGGTTTAACAGTGTTAAGACGTGGTTCAGCGCTCGGGAAGCTTCCGTGCTTCTGCCTCATGACCTGGAATTTCACTCCTGGTCTATAAGCATGAGAAGGGACATGTGTGCCCACCCAAAGACTTGTGGAGCAGCAGGCAGAGCAACAGCCGGATGACAGGTAAACAGCTGGCCATGTGTCTCAGTACCATGGTGTTCTGAAGCAGTAAAAGCAGAATTACTGCAGGGTACTGTAGCCCCAGCTCCTCAAGAGGCTGAGGCAGGAGGATCGCCTGAGCCCAGGAGTTCAGGGCCAGCCTGGACAGCACACAACATAGTAAAACACCATCTCGGACAAAGAAACAAGCACAGAATTACTGCTGCCTGCATCCTCAGGGCATGTGGAGTCTTCTTTTCCAAATTCCCCGGGATTTGAACCTCAGGGAGTTCTCCAGGCCCAGCCAAATGCTTTGCCCCTGCCAACTAAGATCCAGAGCCCTCACCTGCTACCGCCTCCTTGGGCTGCTACCCCCCATGCCAATGTCCCTTGAGCGGCCAGGCCATGTCCCAAGCTGCAACTGTCCCACGTTGTCTGCCTGCCTCTTGTCGGGGGTGATCCCTTTGCTCCATGATGTCTATTCAAGGCCTCCGGCTGTCGTTTTGTATCTATTGCCCCACACCCAGTGGGGCAGGAGCCACCACACCATGGAGACTAGAGGCTCAGTGTCCACTCAAAGGGAAGAGGGGGAGCCAGACGTGACAGTGCACACCTGTCATCCCAGCACTCTAGGAGGCTGAGGCAGGAGGATCACAAACTCAGGCCCAGCCTGGGCAACTTAGTGGCTGAGAGAGACCCTGTCTGAAAATAAAAATTAAAAAGGGCAGAGGGTGTGCCTCAGTGCAAAGGGTCCTGGGTTCAAACCTCTGTACAGAAAAAAAAAAAAAAGGAAATGGAGAGAGGACAGTTCCCTCAACCCCTGCCCCAAACCCCTGAGGGCTGGGCAAAGGATTAGGAGCACCAAAGCCTGAACAAAGCCTTGCTGCTGTTTCCTGGGGTCCCCAGTGCAGGGAGCCTCAAAAATACTGATGTATATAACATATAATAAAATGTATACATTGAGAGGACTTACAGAACAAAAAGCTTAAAAGAACGCCAATTGGCTTTTGTGTCTGTGACACAGGTCCCACGTTAACCTTAGCACCTGATAAAACCCACAACTGACAAAGCTTCCTGAACCTAAGCTGTGCTGGGGTTCCAGTCATGCTTATCCCTGGGGAGCCCACTAAACTTAGATACTGTGCCCCCAACAATCTTAGGGAAGTAATTTAATATAAAAAGAGGGAAAAGAGAGACACTTCACCTTAACTGCAGCCCTTTCTCAATCTCCCGTAGTCATGGAAACTGCCGCCTTAAAAGATCACACACTGGAGCCAGTGCTGTGATCCCAGCACTTGGGGAGACTGAGGCAGGAGGATCTCAAGTTCAAGTTGCCTAGGCAATTCAGGGATACCCTGTCTCAAAGTAAAAAATTAAAGGGCTGGGTGGTAGAGTGCCAGGGGTTCAATCCCCAGTGCCACGACCACCACCAAAAAAACACTGACCTCATACTGGGCATAGATACTCAAACACAATGAGCAATCAATTAAAATGAAAGCCTTTGGCACTTGCAGATTGGTGTGACAAAGAGGGCCCCATGGGCCACTGGTGAAGCCACCAGCTGGGGTGCAGCGTAGTTATCCTAGGCCTTTGGGCTGGTGTGGTCCTTGCCTAGGAAATTCAGGCCTGGCTTCCAGTCCCAGCACCGCGAAACAAGCAGCACAGACACAGGGCCTTCAAGGAGTAACACTGGTTACATCAAAACCTGGCGAGAGGGTGACTGCCCCACTGTCGGTCCATTTAACAGGCCACTTCCACCCAGCCTCTTTCTGTTTGTCTCTTTCTTTCCTTCCCTTCCTTTTCTTCTTTCTTCCTTTCCCTTTTTTCTTTCTTTCCTTCCTTCCTTCCTTCCTTTCTGAAACAGGGTCTCACTATGTAGCCCAGGCTGGCCTCAAACCCTCAGCAATTCTCCTGTCTCAGCCTCTGGAGTGCTGGTATCACAGGCATATGCCACCACATCCGGCCTTTTTTCTTTTTCTTTTGCCCATCCTCAACCTGGGGAAAATAAAGGGCTCCCCATGGTGGATTACACCAATCTCAATGCTCAGTGCAGCAGACCCCCTCATGAAGGCCCATTCCTAATATCCAGTAGGATACGATGGCTAACTCCAGCCAGTCGACCACTAGTGGATATTTTGCTCAGATGGATTTGGCTTTGTTTGTTTTTTCAGTCCTGGGGATGGAGCCCAGGGCCTCTTTTGTGCCATTCAAGCGCTCTACCACTGAGCTGCACCTCCAGCCCCTTTTTGTTTTGATCTGTTTTAAGACAAGGTCTTGCTGTGTAGTCCATGCTGGCCTCAGACTTGCTAGGGAGCCCAGGCTGAACCTGAACTTGTGATCCTCCTGCCTCAGCCTCCCTTGTGCTGGGATCACAGGCATGCACCACCACACAGGGCCTATTTCAGTAGCCTGTGCTCCAGCAGCAGGTCCCCTAGCAGTTGTGCTCTTTCCTGGTAGGTTTTCCGCCCGCCTTGGGGCACTGCTGTGACCTCACAGGCTCAGCATCCTATTACTTGGAGATCTGCAGATGGCCTTGTCTTTACATCTGTTATGGACTGCTGGGCCTTTGCCTGAGCATTGTCCTCTTTGGAGTAAAGGACACTGGGACCCTCTTGTTCCCCAGACCCCCAACATCTCAATCAAACCGACCAGGGTCCCCCTGATTCCTGGAGAGTTCCCAGTGGTAGTGGCAGGGGCCCCGAGTGCTGACCCCAGGACTGCCCAAGAAAGTAAAATAAAATAAAAATGTAAAAAAGTACACTGATAGTAACCGTGATGGCTTCTGCCTAGATGTCCCCCCAAAGCCTCATGCGGACATAGGTGGGGCTTTCTGGAGGCGGCTGATCTAGGCTTTGTGCTGCTGGGATCAAGGATGCGATGCTGGGATGGAGGACTCACGATTTGATGCTAGGATTAAGGGGGTGAGTGCTACCCGCACTAGGGGCAGGCAGCCTGAGTAAGGTATAAGGGATAGAAAGAGCTGTGGCCGTGGCTTGTCGCTTGTCACTTGCTGCTTTGGCTGTCTTCTGTCTGCCATGAATTGTTGCCCCTCTGCTACGCTCCACCCCCCGCCTTATAGCCAGCTGATTATGGACTGAAACCTCCACAAACTGTGAGCTAAAAACCCTCCCCCCCTCTAGCTTTGGGTGTCGGGTATTTTGTCTCAGCAACGAGAAAAGGAACTAAGACAATAACCAAGGAGGCCTTTGTGTCTCTCAGTAAACAACGCTGTGTTCCTGGAAAAGGCACTCAGTGGACTGTCATCGCCCAGATGGGCCAGCTGGCTGAGTTGAGAAATAGTTACCTCCTCCCATCCCTTTTGAAATTCTAGTCCTGCTAATTAATGACTGCTAGTTCAAGGCCCTCGGCCACCTCACACCTTTCTTTATAAACCTTCCCATTGCCCTATCTTATTTTTATAGAGGGATGTGTCTCACTTCCACCTATATAAAGACCTATTCTTTTGCTTTTGTTGTTTTGGTTTGGTTTGTTTTTTGAGACAAGATCTCGTTATGTAGCCCCAGCTGGCCTCCATCTCATGACGATCCTCCAGCCTCAGCCTCCTAAGTGCTGGGATCACAGGCCTGCGCCACTGCTCCTGGCTCATTATGTATGAAGTCCCTTCATAATGTCTCCCCAATCCATATAAATCTATAAATCCCGCAAGGGCTGGAGGCCAGAGAGGCTCCTAGGAACCCTTAGCACTAGATTGCCATGCAGGCCAGGCAGCCGCTCCTCCCATATGGAGCCCAGCTGAGCTTAAACTTGGTTTTGCAGGCACACACGTGCACACCCATGCACACTGAGCAAAACCCATCCCCGGGGCTACAGTGTAACAGTGGTGGTCAGTGTGTCTTCACTGGTTTGCAGTCCAGGGAGCTGACCCTCCACAGAGGCCACTGGCCCAAGGCGGTGTGACAAACGCCAAAGTCCAGACTACTGGGTTTACCTCTATTCCCCCACGCCTTGCCAGCTTCCCCTGCACTAATCCAACCACGAACCAAGGGTTCGTGAAGGGTGACAGGAAGTGACCAGATTAGAGGGCACACTCTGGTACCACCCAGCCAGAGGACAAACTCATGGCCAGGGGTAGCTGTCACTTAGAAAGAAGACCCCAGAGTGGGTATGATGACACACATTTGTAATCTCAGCACTCTAGGAGGCTGAGGCAGGAGGATCTCAAGTTCAAGCCCACCCTGGGCAATCTAAGGACTTAATGAGACCCTGTCTGGATACATAAAAAAAAGAGGGGTGGGCAGTCAGGGGTGTGGTCAGTATGCAGGCCCTGGTGCAGGGGGTGAGGGCAGTTTATCCAAATAAAGGCTATAGAATGCTTTCGAGGCCAGGTCACCAGGTCTGAGTGTGACTAAACTAAGCCCCGAATTAGCAGGTGGCCTGGGATTAGCAGGTGTTGGACTCAGCCCATGGCAGGTAGCTAAGCCTCGACCAGATCCCCACCTTCCCTGCCCCTCTGGTCGAGTTTGGGGTCACCCGACGGAGATGCACGTGGGCTAGGCTTCTTCTGGTGGCCAGGATATTCCAGCCCCCACCCCCACTGGGGTGCCCTAGGGGTCTTCCCAGAGGCCTCACAGGCACGAAGCACCCTGCATAGCTGGGGAGGCTACACCCGGTGTGGGGCCAGAGCCTGGCCAGGAGGGGCCTCAGGGCGGCAGGAGCTGGGTTCAGGCAGCAGCGCTCTACCCGCGAACCTGCAGACACAGGCACGCAGGGGTCCACCCGGCATGGCAGTTTTCTGTAACAATGTCCTCCTGGTGCTGTGTGGGGGTGGCATGTGTGAGTGCATGTGTGTGTACAGAGCTGCAGGTGGGGCACGCAGCGTGTGTACATGCATGCCTGCGAGCGCACCTGTGCGTATGCACGCCTGTGTTCTGCACACGGAGTTACCAAGGGAGACAGGGCTGTAAAATAAGATTTTTCTTGCTTCTGCCCTATTTGAGTTTTACAAGTATAAATCATTAAAAGTGTAAAAAATACCTAATTAATTTCTTTCCTCAGTATGGGGATTGAACCCAGGGCTTCCTACTGAGCTACACCCCCAGCCCTTTGCATTTTTATTTTGAGACAGGGTCTCTCTAAATCGCCAGGTTGCCCAGGCTGGGCTGGAGCATATGATCCTCCTGTCTCAGCCTCCCAGAGTACTGGGTATACGAGCATGTCCTGGCTCTAAATAATTTTTTTAATTAGTGGACCCCTCCCAACTGTGATCCCAGGGGTGGCCACCTCCCTGTGTCACCTGCCCACCCCAAGGCCTGCCAGCCCTGATCTTGCCCAGCCCCCACTGGCCCAGCTCTCCCCTGTCTGTGACCCAGCCCTGCCCTCAGGCTCTTCTGGCCCAGAACAGTGGCAACAACCCTGGGAACTGAGGTGTGGGTGCCAGGAGACCCCATCCCTCCCTCCCACAGCGATGACTGAGATTAGAAGGCCTGAGAGGGCCAGAATCCCATCCTGGCGTCCCCACCCGAGACTGAAGGGGCAGAGAAAATCACTGCTGAAATCATTTTAACTGTTTTTCTGCTGGCCCAGGTGTCCCACACCCGGGAGGAAGGGGGACAGCAAGCCCCTGCCCTGGCCAAGCTCCAAGGTCACTGTGCATGCATTGTCCCCCAGGTCCCAGCCCACCGGGACAACCCTGCTCGGTGCCACCAAGGTTTCACGACACTGGCTAAAGCACAGACCTAAGCGTCAGACAGGGCTTGGGAAGTGTGGCTTCAGTCCCGGAAGGAAAAGGACTAGAAAGCTCCTGTCCTGAGAGAGGGAGGGGACCCCAGCAGAGGGCACAAGGAGTGAGTCCTCCCCCGAGTCTCAGGCCTGGACACGCCCTGGGCAGGGGACCTCCGCAGAGAGTGACAGCAGCCCCACAGCTGGGGCTAAGACCTGGAAAACCAGGGAGGGAGCCAGGTGTGGAGCCCACACCTGTAAATCCAGCTCCTGGGAGGCCAAGACCAGAGGATCTCCCGTGAAAGGACAGCCTGGCCAGCCTGGCAAGGCCTTGGCTCAAAGAGCGGGTTGAGGGGTAGTAAAGGGTCACTGGTAGAACCAGGGCAGGCTGAGGCCCTGCCAGAGAAACAGGGGTTGAGCTCCTGCAGGGTGGAGTGCAGGAATGGCATGCTCTAGGAGGTAAGAACCAAGTGTGTAATGAACATAACTGGGACTAACCGTGGGCTGATTCAGTCACCCCACCTATATGACCCATTCAGGCCAGCCCTCAAAAGCACCCACAGCTGCCCACAGCTCCATTCATCCAGAGAGAGATACTTACTGCCCACTTGAGCCCTGACACCTGCCTGGCTGTGCCTTTGCTCAGGCAGCCTCTCTTGGGGGACATGCTCTCTTGCGCCTGGCATGGCACTCCCTTGAGCTTGTGCACTGAGGCCCAGCTCCAGGCACAGAGCAGCGCACCCCTCCACCCACCCCTGCCATCTGTGCAACTGGTGCTGGGGACAGCAGCATAGCCTGTCCCTCCAGGAGAGATGTGTCACACCCCATGGACCTGAGGGAAACTGTCCCTCGCAGTCTTCAGGCAACAATGTGGGCCTGGGGATTTCTACAGGGGGCCTCAGAGAGGACAGGGGACATCGTCTGGCTGGGAGAGCAAGCCAGGGGCCTCTCATCCTAGGCACAGGGAGCGGGCAGCTGCTAGGCTGCACCGGAGAGTGCAGGGACAAGGTTAAGTGGGAGGCCCGAGCCACCAGCCCGAGGTGACCGCAGGTCATTGCCAGTGGTGTTTATAACCCAAACCAGCAGGCGCCACTGACGCCCTTACACCCAGCTCTGGGGCAATCTCTGACCTGGTTACCAGTGCTCAGAATCTGTACAACAGTGCGCAAGATCCAGGTCGCACTCTAGCATTAAAATTCTTTCGGGCCAAGTTCCAGCCGCCAAGATGTTAATTCCCTCAGGCACATGCCAGGCTAAGGAAGGGAGGGGTGCAAGCATCATTAATGCAGTCACCCCTAAACACACAATGGCGAGGAGGCGAAGAAGCCAGACCCAAAGATCACACTTCCTTCGTGAGCCCACTTATACAAAGTGCAGGGAAGGAGAAGAAAAGGAGGAGGAGGAGGAAGAGGAGGAGGAAGAGGAAAAGGAAGATGAAGAAGAAGAAACAAACTGTAATATGTCCACATAACCACTCCCCAAGATGATTGTACACTGCATGAATTCCAGACATGTACTAATAAAATTTAAAAATTATACAATTCAAGTAAGTAAGTACAAAAAATGGGCCCATCTCACCTATGGTGTGAAGGTCTAAATAGGAGTTGTGGGCGGCAGTGGATTTCTAGGGGCCAGAGATTCACAGGCACTGGGTCTCCCAGGGCTGCCGAGTGGCACATGGTAGCCCTCAAGCTGCTCACCTAACAGCTCAGCACTTTGCTGTAAATAAAAACAACAGCCAATAGAACAATAACACACTACCTGAACTGCTAGGAATAGGTTCCATTGTGCTTTGTTTTGGATTGATTGCTTTTTTTTTTGAGACAGGGTTTTGCTATGTAGTCCAGGCTGGCCTTGAACTCATTACATAGCCAGGCTGGTTACCATGGTGATGGAGTCATAGGCTGGGCTCCCAAAGAGGAGATGTTCAGCTCAGGCCACAGGGAACAGGTGCAGTCCAGAAGAAAGAAGCTGGATGAGGACAGCATCCAGGGAGAAGAAAGGGCAGCAGCAAGGGCTGCACAAAGCGTGGAAGGAGGCTCAGGAGGGTGGGCATAGTAAACCCAGGGCTGGTTGGCACAGTGACAACAATGTGTCCTGGGAGGAAGGTGGGAGGGAGTTCCAGCAAGCCTTAGCAGGATAACATCAACCAGGACTTGTTTTGAGTGAGTGTCACTATTACAGTTTCTACCTAGATGTCCCCCTAAAGCCTCATGTGCTCAAGGTGGGGTTTGGGGAGTAAACTAGATCATGGGGACATGACACTTCTCAGGGATTAGGCCACCGATGAGTTCAGCTAAAAGTAATGCTGGAAGGTGGAGCCTGGTTGGTGGAAGTGCATCACTGGGGCCATGGCCTCTCCTCCCTCAACCCAATCTCTGTTTCCACCACCACCATGCCATGAGCTGTTTCTCCTCTACCAAGCTGCCCTGTCCTGGAGCCAGCTGACTCAGGACTGAAACCTCAACACAGTGTGAACCAAAATAAACCTCTCTCCTTTAGAGGTAAGGGTGTCAGGTAGTGTGTCTCCAAGACGAGAGAGTATCTAAAACAGCTTTCGGTACCAGGAGTGGGGTCCAAGAGGCTTCCACCTGGATTGCAGGAGGCAGCCTGGAAGGGCAACCAGTGTGCCCCCGAGACGGATGTATGAGAAGCTGTGACGGGAAAGCCCATGCCATGGAGACCCCAGGATGCTGCAGAAGCCAGGAACTTGGAATGTCTGAGGAAAGCCACAAGGAGTGATAGAGCCAGACCAAGAGAGGGGCCATGAGGGCTATAACCACCAGCAGTGCTGTAGGGACCAGGCTGCCCAAGCAGTGTGGAGTTCACATCTTGCCACAGGCTGCCCCCATTGCTGGACATGGAACTAACTACAAGACTTAATGTTCGCCCTGCTGGGTTTCGGTCTTGCTTTCGTTCCATTCCTTTCTGTCCTTCTGTTTTTTCCCTTTTGGAATGGGAATGTTCAGCCTGTGCCTTAGTATGTCAGCAGTACAGTACTTAACTTTCTTTTCATTTGTACAGGGGCTCACAGCCAAGAGTTTGTCTTAAATCTCAGAGTGTAAGAGCAAAGTTACAGGATAGCTGGGGCCGGTGAGATGGCTCAGCGGCTTAAGCGCCTGCCTTGCAAGTGCGACGGCCCGAGTTCGACTCCCGGAACCCACATAAGAAAAAGGGACTGGTGATATCGCTCAGCGGCACGGGTGCCTGTTGGCGTGCGAGGTCCTGAGGTCGACCCCCCGGTACCCACAAAAAAAAAAAAAAAAAAAGTTACAGGATAGCAAATTTATAGAAATTTCATAGCAGAAATTAGAAATCAATGAGTAGCCTCTGCCTAAGCTCCTGCTGCCTGTCTCATATTTAGACTGCTAAAGCTCAGGCAGCCTTGAGTATCTGAGCGCAGCTGCAGTTTCTGGACAATGCGCTAGGCCAGCCTGACTGCATCCAGCTGTAATGTCTATGTTTTCCTGCCCAAAAGAATGTACTTGTAGTTTTTCCAGCTTGCTTCGAGGACTTTAGGCCCAGCACAGACTAGCCCAGTCCAGGACACATTTAACTTTATCTGCTCAGCTCAGACCCCCCTCCTTTCTTTCCCAGAATGTTATAAACAATTCCTCATAAGTAAACTTACTTAAAATAAGCCTGCCTGACAACATATGACTTAATTCACATAAAAAATCATGTAATGACCGGCAATCAGCTTGTACTTCCTGCTTGCTAAAATGTATTTAAACTGAACTCTAAGCTGACCTGGGGCTGATGATTTGGACCTGAGGTCCCATCAGTCCGCTAGCATTAATAAACAAGTTGCCTTCCAACCTCCTTGGTGCAGAGCGTTTTCCTTTCGGTCCTGCTTTGTTTTCTCCCACAAGAGGAGACTTCAGACTTGGACTTTTCAGCAGTGCTGGAATTGTTAAGACTTGGGCAACTCTTAGAGATGCACCAAATGCATTTTGCATAAAGGGATGTGCATGAGCCTTTTGGAGGCCGGGGGCGGAGTGTTAGGGTTTATATCTAGATGTCCCCTTAAGCTTCATGCGCTCATAGGCGAGGCTTTGGGGAGGTGACTGGAACACAGGGGGATGATATTCATCAGTAGATTACTCCACCAATGAGTTTATAGCTAAAATGTGATATTAGGAGGAGAAGGTGGTCACTGGGCCCATCTCCCTCCCCCATCCCTTGATCCCTCTCTGCTTCCCTTTGCCGCCACGGCTGCTTCTCCTCTGCCACACTGCTCTAACGGGCCATCCCGCCGTGGAACCAGCTGACTATGGATTGAAACCTCTACACACTGTGAGCCAAAGTAAACCTCTCCTTCTTTAAGCTGTGGGTGTCGGGTACTATGTCTCAGCAATGAGGAAAGTGACTAAAACAGTCACTGTGCCCAGATTCACAGAAGAGGCTGGAGAAAGAGGAACTGGCAGGACAGGCCTGATGTCAGTGGGGACACAGTGGCCAGGGTGCCTGACATCCTGGGTGACACAGCTCCACACAGAGGGTTCCCATTGAGATACTCACAGCCATGCTCTCTGCAGACACCAGGTACTGCCTCTGAGCTCAGAGGAAGGGCAGGGACTCTGAGGGTGGCCAAGTGGCCCAGGCTGGAACACAGGGTCCAGAGGGAAGAAAGTCACTGTGCCTTAGAATTCCATCTCATGGATGACCACTGCTAGACCTCTGCCGGGACTGCTGGACAGGACAGACACTCACTTCATTCTAACAGCTGTTACGGCATCTGTGGATTACCTTAAAACAGAGTATATCTTAGATCCAAGGACATAGATATCTCTATATTATATGTGTGATATAAAATTAATGTATTATATCCTGACACTTTCATTTAAAATTAATTTGTGGGTCAGCGATATAACTCAGCAGCACAAGTGCCTGCCTGGCAACCAAGGTCCTGAGTTCGGTTCCCAGTACCCACATAAATAAATAAATAAATAAATAAATAAAATAAAATTAATTCATGAGCTGGTCATCCTGGCACATGCCTGTAATCCCAGAGCTTGGGAGGCTGAGGCAGAAGGATCGCCTTGAGTTCAAGGCAGGCCTGGGCCACACAGTGAGGTCAAAGCCAGCCTCAATGACATAGCAAAACCTCGTCTCAAAAAAAAAAAAAAAATTGTGTAAGGATGTTGGAGGGGAGGGAGGAAAGAAAGGCATATTATGAAACAAAGGTATCATGATTACTCATTCTTGGGTGTCAATGGACTCTATCTAGAGAAATAAAGGATGAAGAGTATAATATGAAATTATAAAGGTAAGCACAAGGATAAAAATGAAAACTTTCCAAAATATCAGAAAAAATACACATACCCAGTTTAAGCAAATATTCTAAGACGTAGGATAATAGAAAGCCTAACGAAGATGACCTCATCAGCACTAAAATAGGCTCCTCGTGTCCACACTGCAGAGCGGTTAAAAGCATCTTTAAAGGGAAACACCTGCCAGACAGTTCCCAGGCAACCAGAAGTGGATGTGCAAGAGACTCCCCAAGCAGGAAGACTCTGAAGGAAAGAAATAAAGGGATGAGGCAAAAGATAATAAGTAAACAGACAGTAGGAGTCACATTCGGGGCAAGACATGTATCAGGACAAGATAAATACTTTATAAAACTATAATGAATCAAGTCACAGTAAAGCCGTAACTCTTCTATTAAGGAATAAATAGCATGCATTAATGTTTATGAACCATGTGGCACAGTATCTGCATTCACACAGCAAAAGAAACACAAGGACAAAGAAAACACATCAGCACTAGGAAATTTGACTTCACCTCTCAAAGAATATATGCACAAAGAAATTAAGTAAGGCCAGAGAAGACCTAATGCTGTTATTGAGATAGGCTTAATTCATTTTATCAAACTCTACCCTAAAAACAGACACGCCTTTGTGATGAACAAACTGAACATTCATGGAGATGGACCACACCCTAAACCATGTCACAACCAGGCATGTTGTCCCAGGGTTGTCATCCCAGCACTGAGGAGGCAGAGGCAGGATTACAAATAGTTTCAGGCCAGCCTGGACCACATAGTGAGATCCTGTTTCAGAAATAAACAAAACAAAAATATTTATTAAAAACCCAAAATTTAAAAAGATGAAAATTCCAAGAAGTAGATACAGATTGGACCACATTCTTCAATCACAGTGCAAATCAGACCAGAAATTCGTAACACAACTAGAACACAAAAAAACCTTACTACTTGTAAAATGTAAAACTCTTTAACTGCTCTTGTGTCAGGGAGGAAATCAAGTGAAATTTTAGAATATCTAAAACAAACGAAATATTGCATAGCAGAACCTAAAGTGAACAGTTAAAGCAGTACTGAGAGGGAAATTCATAGCTTTTTGTACTTGCACTAATAAAGATGAAAAAATGAACTCAGCAAAAAAAAAAAAAAAATCAATGGAACAGAGGAAAAGAAATAGATAAAAGAAACATGCTCTAGAAAAGAGAAAAATTGAATAAATTAATCCAAAAAAGTTTAAAAGTAGATAAAGCAGTAGTTGATCTAGTCAAGAAAAAACAACTCGAATACAAACACACTTTAAATTGTGGAAACGGGGATGGGGTAGGGAAAGTGGTTTTTCTGTCAGAGATGCCATTCCAGAGGGGCAAAGAAGCCGCGATCAAGATGAACCCTGAGGTTTAATCCCGCCCTGTGGCCTCCACAGCACCCGCAGTTTTCTGGGAGAGTCCGTTTTCCAAAGCTCTGCTCCGTGATCATCTTCGTTCTTTCCCCATATTCGATGCTAAATTACGTGCGTTCTCGGGTTAGGAACAGAGCGCAAACGAACCCCACGCGCATGCGCGTACACGCGCCCGCGCTTCCCGGGAGCATCCTCTCCGCCCGCCCGGCCCACGGGTGGGTGGGGCTGATGGGGGAGACGGGAGATGGCCCACGCCACGTTGGCAGCCTTTTCCAGGCCTGATGGCTCGCGCGCTCAGGCTGCACAGAGTTCGCGTCCCCAGGGTCCACGCTGCACGCCGAAGACAGCCAGGGACAGGCGCAAGTGGGCGTGGGGCGGGGCGTCCGCGCCCGAGACGGCTTCCGGGAGGAGGCAGCTGCGCGCTGGGACGCGGGTAACGCCCCACCCGCCGGGGAAGGAGGGCGAGGGGCGTCGGTGACTCCCACGTCCCCGCGGGACCCCAGACTTCAGAGCCCGGAAGTGAGGCTGGGCAGAGCGGGATGGGACAGTCACAGCCCCGGGCCACTCCGGCAGTCACCACCGCCCAGCGGACTCTGCACGCAGCGTCCTGGGACGTCCCCAGTTGCGATCGAGGCCGCGGACGCGCGGGAGTGTTGGTGGCCCTGCGAGGTCTCCACGAGCACGTCCCCGCGCGCCCTGCCTCTGCCGCCCCCTGCTGGCCGGTTTGCGCGCGGCAGGGGCGGGGCTCCGGGACCCCGACCGTGCCGCGCCGGGATTGCCCGCCCAGTAACACGTGCCCGCAGAAGCCCCGCCCACGGCCCCGAGCCTCGGGAGCCCGGTCCGGCCCCCGCCGCGGCTGCAGCTCTCGCCTCCCGCATCCGGCGCCCGAGCGATGGTTGGGGGCGTGAAGACGGAATCCTTGCCACGTCCCAAGCCCCTCGCCTTCCCGCCGGCCTTTTTCCCGCAGCCGCCACGTCCTGCCGAGTGCCCACTCCCGCCCCGACCCTTACCGGCGATGCCCTCCGCTTCGAGCGCGCCTTCCTCCCCCGCCTTGCCCTCTCGCTCGCTCCGGACCCCTGGGGGCTTCTCAGAGCTTCTGCCTCTCCCTTCTGCAAGCCCTGGGCTGCTGCCTGCTTGTCTACACCCGGGGGCTTTCATCTCTGGATCCCTTCCCCCAGCGGAAGGCGTGGTCCGCAGGAGGCGCTGCACTCCTGCGTTTTGAAAGCAGGCAGAGGGATGGTGGCTTAGGAACTGAGGTCAGGGCCCGTGGCGGGCACTTCACAGTGCTCACCCCAGTTTAGGCCTGGAGGGCACAGGGAGCCGGACACGGCGACCCCGTCTGCCTGAGGAGTCCGTGGAGGCTTCTGGAGGCTGGATGTCGGCTGGACTGACTGGGGATGGGGCCTGGGGACGCCCTCCTGCAGGTAGCCTGGGGCGGGCCCCGCTGGGAAGAGAGAACAGATTCCTGGAAGGGACAGGGTCCCTGGGCAGGTTGGGAAAGAAGGGGAGGGGAGTACAGGCCCAGGACAGCTGCCACCTCCCCTCAGCCCTGACCTCGGATGGCCGCCTCGAGGCTGTTGGAAGCCGTACTCTCACCTCAGACCACGTCTCTCCTCGTCCCTCCTCGCTGCAATCCCTGGGCCTCTCGCCCTGTGTCTACACTGCAGCCACCCGGACCCTGCACCTGGGCCCCAGTGGGGCCGCTCCCTCCTGGCCTTCCTAGCCCCAGCCCAACACAAGGCCATCACCAGACCTTACTTTCCAGACCCCGCATCGGACGATGAGCCCTCTGCCTGACACATTAGTGGCTGCCCTTAGAGAACAGCTCGACCCTGGGCTTGCGAAACAACGCAGTTGTACTTAGGGGAGTTTCTGCTCTTTGCTGGTCCTGCACTGGGGCTTCGGTGGGCGCTGAATCCCCTAAACCAGACTCCAATGTCAGACGTGTGCAAAGGGCTGTTCAGTCTCATAAGGCTTGTTGAAGCGAACATTGGCAGCGTGTGGTAGCAGATTACCTGTCTTTCAGACCCAGCTCCGAGCCTGGTCTCTCTGCTTGCACTGGGGTCCCCCACCCAGCATCAGCACAGGGGCTGAGCAGGGCTGCAGGGTTTCAGGATCTCAAATCTGAGCTCAGACAGACTCAGCTCTGCATCCTGGGTGACCTCGAGAAATTTCTTCCCCTCTCTGATCCTCTATTTTCTTTCTCTCCTTTTTAACAGAAGTAGTAACAGGTACACTGTTTGTTTTATTGTGCTGGGATTGAACCCAGAGCCTTGCACTTTGGCAGTGTATTACTAAGCTACACCCCAGGCCTTTGTTTAAATTTGAGACAAGATCTTCTAGGTTGTCCAGGCTGACCTCAAACTTGAAATTCTCCTCACCCAGACTCCTGAGTAGCTGGGATTACAGGTGTGTGCCACCATGCTTGGCTAACACATTTTCTTTCCTTAGAGTGCGACAGGGTCTCACTCTGTTGCCCAGGCTGGCATTGAAGTCCTAGGAACTCCTAGGCCCAGATGCTTTTTTAAGTTTTGTTTTGAGACATTGTCTCGCTATGGAGTTCAGGCTGGCCTTAACTTGTGCTGGGAGATACATATTTTTAACAGACAAGTAGAATAACAGTGCTGATCATGAAAACAGTAGTTCCCTGCTCTACTCAGCCCATCAGAATCTCCCTCACTGGCAGCTGTTTGCTGTCTTCTGAATGCTGTTCCTGATTACCCCCAGTTCGACATCCCTGCCAGCGGCCTCGTGTTGAGATACGAAGAGTTAGCTGTCTACACCCACACACCCTCTCATGGTCCCTTGCCCTGTCCACCCAGGGTGATGGAGACCCTCCTGGTCTTTGTCATCTGTAACTGCATCATCTCCCTGAGCCTCTGTGGATGAAAGGAACTCTGGATTTTTGGAGCACTTGGCATGCAGCAGGTGCACAGTACAGGTGAGCAGTAATGCAGCTACTCAGTGATACAGTATCCACTGAATGGCTTAAGCACACTTTCAAGTTTTAGCTGTGAACAGTTTTTAATGCACACATCTGGGCAAGCCTCTAACACTGAGCTACATCTCGGCTTCACACTGAGATATAATCTTTACAGCTTGACATTTGCCTTTTTTTGTAAAGTATACAGCACTGGGTCGTGGTGCAGCTCCGTGCTGGAGCACTTGCTCTACCAAGGCCCTGGGTTTGAGCCCCAGGACTTCAAAAAAACTGCAATTCAGTGGTTTAGTATATTCACATGGTCGTGCAACAATGCTGTCTCCTCTCAGCCTCTCTGTGTGTGCACGCGCACACATGTGTGTTTTGAGACAGGATCTCACTATACAGACCGAGCTGGCCTCAAACTCATGGCAGTCCTTCTGCCTCAGTCTACCAAGTGCTGAAATTACAGACATGTCACCATGCCTGGCTATTCACCCCATTTTGGAACATTGTCAGCACCCTAGCTCATGTGACCTGTGAGTGGTTTGTACCCTGTCTATTCCCACTCCGCCATATCTCCCTGTGGGGTACTGAGGTCTTTCCCATTTGGTGCAACTGAAAATAAATATTTCAAGGATATCTGAGATCCCTGACCCTTTTGCGGGGGTGGGGGTTGAGACCACACACTGAGCTACATTTCCAGCCCTTCTTATTTTGAGGTAGAATCTTGCTCGCTAAGTTGCCCAGACTGGTCTTGAACTTGTGATCCTCCTGCCTCAGCCTTCCCAGTAGCTGGAATTACAGGTGTGCATCAATCATGCCTTCCTTTAAAGAAATGGTCTGCTGGCACTTTGGGCCCAGTGTTAGCCTCCTGCCATGCCTCTCACCAAGGACCTTTCCAGTCTCTGCTCTCAGCCCAGCCCCGGGGAGTGGGGGTCCCCCAAGGGGGATCTCCAGGCCACCTGTGAGCCTTGGTACTACTGGCCTGTGTGGGGGGGGGTCACAAACTGTCGTGGCTCTCTGCTGCCCCTGGCGGGCTCCCGATCCGCCCCAGGCTGATGAGCACTGCCCTGTCCTACCTGCTGCCATGAACATGTTCAAGGTGACCCAAGCTGGCCACTTCTCTGCTGGCTCCCAGGGCCCAGCAGGAGCTCAGGATATTTCAGGATGTTTCCTTTCCAGCCGCTTTTACTAAAATAATAATGAGCTTAAGACCAGCCTGAACCACATAGCAAAACAAAAAGCAAACAAACAAACAAACAAAAAAAAAAAAAGAAAAAAAATCAGAGGCAACTTACAATAAAAATGAAAAAGCTGGGCTGGGGGTGTAGCTCAGTAGTAGAGTACTTCCCTAGTATGCATGAGGCCCTGGGTTCCATCCCCAGCACTGCAAAAAATAAAAAATTTAAAAAAAGGAAAGAAATAAAAATAAAGATGGAATGGAATAAAATCAAGAGTGAAGTAGTGTCCAAAACGCAGGCCAGAATGTCTTACATAAATGCTAAAGACAGGGAGGGAAAGGAATTTGACATTTGACATGGAGCTCCCTGGTGGCAGCACAAAAAGAGAAACAGGACGAAGGCGGAAGACCAAGATCTAAGGTTAAGAAGGGCCGGTGAAATGGCTCAGCGGCATAAGCGCCTGCCCGGCAAGCACGAGGTCCTGAGTTCAACTCCCGGTACCCACATAAAAAAAGAAAAAAAAAGGTTAAGAAGCTCCTCAGGGGGGGCCGGTGAGATAGCTCAGCGGCATAAGCGCCTGCCTGGCAAGTGCAAGGTCCGGAGTTCAACTCCTGGTACCCACATACAAAGAAAGGCTCAGTGATATCGCTCAGCGGCAGGGGCACCTGCTGGCGTGCGAGGTCCTGAGGTCAACCTCCAGTACCCACAAAAAAAAAAAAAAAAATGAAGCTCCTTGGGGGCCGGTGAGATGGCTCAGCGGCACAAGCGCCTGTCCGGCAAGTGTGCGGTCCTGAGTTCAACTCCTGGTACCCACATAAAGAAAAAAAGGGCCAGTGATATCGCTCAGCGGCACTAGCGCTTGCTGGCAAGTGCGAGGTCCTGAGTTCGACTCCCGGAACCGACATAAAGGAAAAAAGGGACGGTGATATCGCTCAGCAGCACTAGCGCTTGCTGGCAAGCGCAAGGTCCTAAGGTCGACTCCCAGTACCCATGTAAAAAAAAAAAAAGGAAAAAAAAGAAGCTCCTCAGTTGTGGAGGCCTTGGGGAGACTCTGGCTGTGGGTCCCCACAAATGGGCCCATGCGAGTGCAGGGTGTGCACAGGATGTTTGGCACGGAGGATGATACCCGAAGAGCCCTGCCTTCCCTCTGGGATCTCTTAGTCACTTCTGTTCCATTCCTGAGTTGTTATTTAGTTTTATTTTTGGTGATGCTGAGAAATGGAACAGAAGGCCTCCAGCATGTTAGGCAAGTGCACTACCACTGAGCCACATCCCCAAGCTACCATTAAAAACAACAACAAAAAAACTTTTGTCTTTTCTGATCACAGAAGTATACATGCTTATTACTTTTAAAAGCCCAAACATTCTGGGCTAGGCTGTAGTTCAGTTGGTAGAGCCTTGCCTAACTCATGGGGCTATGGGTTCCATCCCAGCAGCAAAAACATAAAAATGCAACTGTTCAGAAATACATAATGTAGGGGCTGGGGATATAGCTCAGCGGCACAGCGCCTGCCTGGCAAGGGTGAAGTCATGAGTTTGATTCCCGGTGCCAAAAAAAAAAAAAAAAAAAAAAAAAACCCATAATGTAGAATTTGGAATTTCCTGTCATTCCAACTGAGATCTGATCACAGAGCAGGTTTTTTAAATGGATGATAATAGGAAACAGGGCCAGGCATGGTGGTATGTGCCTGTAATCCCAGCACTTGGAAGGCTGAGGCAGGAGGATCAACAGGAGCTGGAGGGTAGCCTGAGTTACATAGTGAGTTCAAGGCCAGCCTGGACTATGTAGCAAGACCCTGTCTCAAAAAACAAAGCCCTGTGGGAAATAGCAGGAATGTGCGCAGCTACAGCTTTCTGGGCCAGTTCCCACAAACAGCAGGAGATAAATCTCTTCCCACTCAGGAGGTCAGCAGAGTTAGCTGCAGAGATCAGCAGAACGCAGTCTGCGCCAGTCCCTTCCTTTGCTCTGTGCTTCCCAGAAATTCCGGAGCTCTTCCCCCAAATACCTGGGATGCACCAGGAGCAAGGTGCCAGTCCCAGGGTCTCCCACACACCGTCTAACCGCCTTCCCACACTCACTGGGGGACCTGGACCTGGGTACCTCTAGTACAGCCTCCAGCTGGCTGGAGCTCCCATTCACTCCAGTGCCTGTAATTTATGGGAACAGCCTCAGACACCCCAAGTAGTGCCCCGTGGCTCCCCCACCAAGGTCCTCTGCTATGTTTTTATCATGGGGAGGAGGAGCCAGGCAGGCGGGAAGGCGCAGAGCTGTGAGCAAAGGCCTGACCCCAGTCCTCGCACACGCTGGGAAAGGACTCTCCACTGAGATGCACCCCAGCCCTTTTTTAATTTTTTATTTTGAGATGGGGGTCTTGTTAAGTTGGCCAGGTTGGGCTCAAACTTGGCATTCTCCTGCTCAGCCAGCCCTTTTTTATCCTGGTTTCAAGACAAAGTCTTCCTAAATTGCCCAGGCTGGCCTCAAACTTGTGACCCACATGCCTCAGGCTCTCCTGTGGTTGGGATCACAGGCCCGCACCACCTGGCCTGGCCATTTCCTTCTCTCCACTTGGGCTCTGGGCGGGTGAACACGAGGTCCCGTTAAAGGCAGACGTGGAAGGGCTGACTCTGGGAACAGCTGCTTGCGGTGGCGCCCCGGAAGCAGGGTCCCCTCGGCCCACTGCCCCCCAGGATGGGAGGTCTGGCCTCTGGCGGGCCACCGCTTCCCGCCAGCCAGCGCCACCGCGGCGCAGAGAACCGCTCGCCCCTCTGCAGCCGGCTTGCGTTCCAGCCCCCGGCAGGAGACGCGCTGCTCTGCCCCAGGACGAGCTGTAAATCTGGTCCCCATCATGAGTTATCTTGCATGACCCGGCTCGCCAGCTCATTAAGCAGCGCGGGCCGTGGAGGGCTGCCGTTCGGGAGCTAGCCGGGACGCCCTCGCCCACGGCCCGCGGAGCTCAGCTCTGGGAAGCCCGCCGGCCAGCGCAGCCCAGCCCACCTGCGGATACAAAGCAGGAAGGGGGTGCGGCCGGGCCCCCGCCCCTGGAAAGGCAGGGCCCGGAGCGGGAAAGAGGGGCTGCTGGAGCCCTGTGCATCGGGTCAGACGGCCAGCACTCCCAGTGCAAGCCTGGGTCGGGTATTCGCTGCGCCCCACCGGTGCACCCGAAAGCCCGGTGGTGGGCCTGGCCCGTCAGGTGGGCGTGGCGGGCTGCCCGGGCATCCACGAGCCCAGAGCGGCCGCCGCAGCTGAGTGCGAGAGCAGGGCCAAGTGGCGACCCCACATCCGGCGGGGGCACCTCACCGACCCCAAAGACTGCACCGCACGCGCAGTGCGGTCCGGGTGCAGATGGGGCTGAGGGAGAGGGATAACGGGAAGGTGGGAGACAGGGTCTCGCTGTACAGGCCAAGCTCGCCTATGTAGCCCAGGCTGGCCTCGAACTCGCAGCACTGCCCCTGCCTCAGCCTCGCGAGTGCTGGGATTACAGGCGCGCACACCACACCCAGCTTTGGGGAACAGTTCTTGCTCTTCCAGTTTCTGCAGTCTCAGGAAAGAAGTGGACTCGAGGCCCAGCCCCAGGGCCGGGGACAGAGGGGCCTGACAGCCGCGTCACTGGTCACTGCTGTGGTATGCGCTGTGTGTGAGGGAGGGAGAAGGAAGGAGGAAGGTCCTGGGGGACAGGAGACAGGGCTGGGCCGGGGTGACCGTGCAGAGCTCCAGGGGTGCTGAATATCCCCGGCCCTGGGTCACAGGTGGGAACTTTTCTACACACTTGAGGAGGAAAGCAGTCCAGGCCCACAGACTAAAAACCACTTGGGCTGGAATTTTTCGGGGGGAATTTTTCTGCAGAGGGGAAAAGCATCAAAGCACATCTCGTCTCCTGGCTCTATCAATAACACACAAAGCCACAGCCAACAAATAGAACAAGTGTGAAATCGATACATCGACTCTGAGCTAGGCAGGGAGGAGGGCCATGGGCAAGGTAGGAAGGAGCCGGTGGGATAGGAGAATAGCAATGAGAGAGGAAAGCAAGGGCCTGGGAGACAGGGTGCAGAAGGGAGCAAGCTGCAGAAGGAAGAAGAGCTAGGGAGAGATGCAGAGGGAAGGAGAGAGATCTCAGAGAAGACAGGGCCCGCCAACCAGTGTGGGCAGGACCACAGCAGCTGAGTCAGGACAGTGAGGGACACGAGAGGAGCAATTTGTTCTTTCTCCTCTGATAAGAACTCTGTAGTCCCAGCACTCTGGGAGGTTGAGGCAGGAGGATTGCAAATTCAAGCCCAGCTGGGCGACTTATTGAGATCCCATCTCATAAAAAAAAAAAAAAGGGCTGGGGACATAGCTCAGTAGTAGGGCTCCAGGAAGGGCCCAGATTTCCATGTCCCAGTGACTGGACGTGGCTGTCCTGGCCCCTTGGAGCTCTGAGTGCGGAGCTGCTCCCACACATGCTGGCTTCAAGCTCAAGAGTCAGGGTTCATCTTCCCTTCTTTATTTTCGTGTCCCCCTCTTCACGCTTACAACACACAGGAGGGAGTGAGGCTTCAATACACACACACACACGCAAGCACCGTGGAGTCTGCTGCTGGTGACATCAATGCCACGTGGGGAGGGGACAGGGTGGCTCAGGTGCAGGAGGCAGGCGAGGCGGTGGCATCGGGCCGAGCTGCAGGTCCTTGTGGCAGGGATCTCCAGGCAAAGGCTGGGCCAGGCGGGCTCAGTTGCCTCTGGCCTGGTGGGGGTCGGGACTGCTGGGCAGCTTTTGAGTGGAGGACGATGAGCTGGCTCAGGGACCCAGCCCATCTGGGCAGAGGGATGACCACGACAGGACAGGCATGGGGACACCCTGAGTGTGAAGTTGGGGACACAGTCAGTGCTGGGGACTCCTGACTTCAGCTGCTTCGCCGTGTGACTCAAGTCAGTGTGAGACTGGCTTCCAGCAGGGATCTTTCCTTCTCGTAGGAATGAAGGGGCCAAGATGCTGATACAAAATGAGCAAGGTCAGAAAACCCTCACATATTCAAAATAGGCCGCTTGGCTTCCCGAGCATTCCTTTATTGTCTTTTCTCCCTATAAAACCCATATGCTGTACACCCGTTCAGAGCACCCCCTTTTCTGTAGCTGACTCATGGGAGCAGCCTGGCCTCCATTCATGGGTGAAAGAACAAGCACACTGAGGGGTGCACATCACCAGCCCTGCAGAGGGAACCCTGATACCTGCTCAGTGGGGCAAAGCTGGAGAACGCCACGTGGAGGGAAATAAGCCAGTCATGAAAGACAAATGCCGTGCAGCTCTGCTTAGGCCAACGCCGGCCCAAGAGCAGCCAAAATCCGGAACAAGTAGTAGAAGGGGGCTGGTGATATAGCTCAGCGGCATAAGCGCCTGCCTGGCAAGCGTGAGGTCCTGAGTTCAACTCCCCATACCCGCATATTTTAAAAAAAAAAAAAAAAGTAGAAGCATATTGCCAGGGGTTGCTGCAGGGAGGGAAGAGGGTGAGTGATTGTTTAACAGGTTTAGGATTGCAGTTTTGCAAGAAAAAAGTTCTGGAGATGGGCGGCAGGATGCTTGCACAATGTGAACTATTGACCATCACTGAGCATGTGAAAGTGATTTAAACAGCAAATGTTATATGTACTGGACAAAAGGAAAAAATTTACATGTATGTTTGATTACTTTATACAAATATAAAGTAAAACCCCCCAAAACAGTTACCCCAAATCCTAGTTTCCAAAAGCAAACTGTGGCTGGGTGTGGTGGTGCATGCCTGTCTGTACCACCAGGCACTCAGGAAGCTGAGACAGGAGTGTCACGAGTTCAAGGCAAGCCTGAACTACACAGCAAGACCCTGTCTCCAAAAAAAAAAAGCCAAAAGCAAATTGTTTTGTCACGTTTACCTCTGATTTTTCCCTATACTTTTTTTTTTTTTAAAGCTGAGATTATACCATATATACAGGGTTCTACATTTTTGCTTTTTTTTTTTGTCTTTTTTGTGTGTGTGTGTGGATACTGGCGGTTGACCTCAGGACCTTGCGCGCCAGCAAGCGCCGTTGCCGCTGAGCAATATCACTGGCCCTTTTTTCGTATGTGGGTACCGGGAGTCAAACTCGGGAACTTGAGCTTGCTGGGCAGGCGCTTATGCCACTGAGCCATCTCATCGGCCTTTTTTGTCTTTTTGAGACAGGGTTTTGCTATGCAGTTCAGGCTGGCCTTCAACTCACAGCCATCCCCCTACCTCAGCCTCCTGAGTGCTGGGATTACAGGTGTGCACCACCACACCCAGGCTTATACTTTTTCATGTTATTAAATATACCTATAAAATCTATAGTTCTAAAATAGTCCATGGACACTGGGCATGGTGTCATATACCTGTAATCCCAGCACTCCGGAGGCTGAAGTAGGGGATCGCTGTAAGTTGAGGCCAGCCTGGGCTACATAGTGAGTTCAAGGCCAACCTGGAGTACACAGTGAGACTCTGTCTCAAAAAAATACAATAATCTATGGATTCCACGTGAACAGATCATAAAACTCCCAGAACACTTCAGACATCTAGAGAAGGGAAACTCCCCCTCCATATCCCCTACTCCCTAGGGAACTACTTATGTCCTGACACACGTCCCAGTGGGTCTGGCACAGCTCCTGGGGGGACCACTCCCCAGGACACTGCTCACACAGCAAGCCCAGGGGCAAAAGTGAACCCACACCCCACAGAACCTGGCTAAGAACTTCTCTTAGCCTTTTCCTCACATCCCAGGGTGGCTGCCACAGCCCTCAGCATCACTCCAGTTCTCAGAAAGGGGCTGTCTGTGCCTGCAGTTGCTGGAGACTGAAGCCAGGCCCTCAAATGGAACTGCTCCTCCAGCAGGGTTTGTCTTTCCATCAGGGTGGGAGCCTTCCTGCCTAACGCATCCCTGTGCAGTACATGGGCCTGAACGGTCTGGTCTCTTCTCCTCCAGCTCCACCTTGGCTGCCAGGCCAGCCATGATTCACAATGCAACTAAAGTAGATTCCTCCCCTTCCCCAAAGAGGATCGGATCCCTTGGGCTGGGAGCGCAGCTCAGTGTGATCCCCAACACTGCATGGGGGGAAAAGATTTCTACCCACTGCCTAGAAAGGGAACCCTGGGGTTCTGTAAGGAGGGTGCACTAGTCATCAGGAGAATATTTGCTGGGTAGGGAGGAAGTGACCACCATGGGGCCCCCATATATTTGGGTTTTTGAGACAGGGTCTGGTTATGTAGCCCAGCTGTCCTTGAACTCTGGATCCCCCTGCCTCAGCCTTGAGTGTTGGGATTATAGGTGTATCCTACCATGTCCAGCATGGACAGGAAATGGCTTTTTCTATGGGCTCATCTCAGTTGTGGTAGTTGCTGTTATAGGATTTTACTGGTAAGCTGGATGTGGTGGTGCATGCCTGGAATCCCAGCACTCTGGGATGCTGAGGTAGGAGCATGGCAAGTTTGAGTGCTTTCCCAGACTCTCCAAGGCCGGTGCTCAGAACCACGGACAGCTACAGAGACTTGGAAGGAGCATCCTGGCCCCAGAGGCTCTGACCCTGGAAGCACCAGCAGGAGCCACCCCTAGGTGTCTGATCCCACAGGCCACCCGGTGCACCTCTGGAACAGGGCCGGTCTGCTCCCTGCAGGAACAAGAGACCACAAGACCCAATTCCTGCACAGCGCACAAAGAAAATGCGCCTCTGTGGGACAGCACCATGCTTGGAACAAGAGTGGCCAGGATGGGAAGGACAATGACAAAGGAGTGCACTGCCACAGGCGGCAGGAAGGAGGGATGGGGGCTGGGCCCGGCTTGCTGAGGAGACGGCTGAGGCCCTGGGAGCCTCAGGAGAATCTGAGCAGGGGACGACAAGGTCCCATGTTCGTGCAGAGAAACCCAGGCGCATCCTGGGGAAGGAGGAGTCACAAGGCTCCAAGTCTTTTGCTTGGCACAACTCATGTTGCTCAGGGTCCAGTGACTGGAGGGACCCGGCTGGGAGACAGGGTCTGCGGAAGCTTAAGGCAAGGGCTGGAGGGCGACACACTGGTCAGGGGCCTTGCTCTCCAAGGCTGGGCCAAACTGCCCCTGCAGGAAAGGCACCAGGAGCTTGGGGGAGGTGACAGGTCCCCAGAGAAGACCGTGATGTGGGGGCCCAAGGGGACGGGGCAGTGGTGGGGACAGGAGCACAGGTGGGTGTGGCCCAGGCTCAGGATGGAAGCTTTGTGCTGGACAGTGGAGGGCAGAACAGGTACAGCTGGCGTCTCAGAAGACGCATTCCGATCCCTCCAATTTTCCTGAAGTAGCATGCCGTGGGAGCGGACTGCCAGGCAGGTGGGGAGATGGACACAGCAGAGTCACTAAGGACTTGCAGAATGGGCTAAGCAAAATGGTGCTTGAGTTAGGACGAGCAAAAGCGACGTTTCTGCTTTCTTCTGTGCCGGGGGTGGAATCAAAGGCCTGGCACATGCCAGTCAAGCGCTCTGCTATGGAGCTACACCTCCCACCCCTAAAACGACTTCTAAGCGCCACCAGAAGCTCAGCTGATACCGCAGCCATGAGCAAGTTGTGGCAAAAATCTAGATACACAGCAGTGTATCCTCCGGTAGGTCCCAAGAGTTCCAAGGTAGAGGTGGAAGTGGGCTGGTCCAAGGGCGAAGTCCTAGCCCACGTATGTCGTGTGAGGAGCCGAGGGTGCTGGGGACGGCTAGGGACTTCTGGCCTGAGAAAGGAAGAATGAGGAGTTGGAAAACTGAAGGTCTCGGGCTGAGATGAAGGGACAGTGGGAGAGAAAGTGTGAGAACCACGAGAAGATCCTGGACATGCTGCTGTTTTTAGGAGACATAGGGACCACGGCAGCTGCAAAGCGGGGGAAATGAAGGCAGCTGGTGTTGCAAAGGTCAAAACAGGAAGAGGCTGAGGCCAGCCCAGGGTCTGGTGGCTCGGGTGGGAGAGAGGGATTGTAGACCAGGTCTTCACTGACACAGCAGAGGGCTATCTTTAACACGATTTCACCAACAAGGGACAAGAAGATTCGGGCACTCTGGCCACAGTGACAGTGTCACTTAAGTAAAACAGTGCAGGAACACTCTTAACACTCCTCAGGAGTAACCAGGATGTCGTGACGTGTCTGGTCTCGGGACAGGGTCTCAGCACGTTCCCCATGCCACCCTGAACTCTGGGCTCAGGTGATCCCTCCGTCTCGGCCTCCACAATACCTGGGACCCCAGACATGTGACCGTGTCTGGCTACAATTTTGAGTAAATATAATCAAGTCCTTTCTCTACCTCTGTCCTCTAATTCCCAAGTTCAGAACTGTACCTCACACAAAGGAGGAAAGGGTGGTAGGTTGGTGGCAACTGTGTACAGAAATGGGGTTCACAGGAACACAGAGGGGAGACCCGTGTCCCCCCTTCCCATGTCTCACCATGGTGTGCTGCTGTTACCGTGAGTGGCGCCTGCTGACCCTGTGACAGTGACCTTCTGAGGTTGTCCTGGGCTTCCTTTCTCCAGCCAGTCCTTCTGTTGTATAAGGGAAAAAACACCAGTGAGATGCCAGCAGCAGCTGGATCAGAGATGTGAAAACACTTCCAAACCCCACACCGAGAGACTGGCAGGCACGGAGAATGCCAAAGCAGGTCCTTAGTTCCACTTTCAGTAGAACTAGGTGAGCCATCCCAAACTCACCACGGATGCAGTCAATCTCGTGAATTTTACCCACGCTAAGGACCTGAGGGAGCACCAGGCCCCCAGTCAGTGCTGCCCCAAAGCAAAGCACCCATGGGCAGGAGCCAGCTCCATGGAATGAGAAAGCCGAGAAGGCAGGAGAACCAGTCCTGAGTGCACAAACATTACACTGTCTTCTTTCTTTTTTTGGTTTTTTGAAACAAGGTCTCACCACATAGCCTAGGCTGGCCTTGAACTTGTGATCCTCCTGCCTCAGCCTGCTGAGTGCTAGAAATATAGGCATGTGCTACCTACCATGCCTCTTTCTTAATAGCATTGTTCACACTTAACACAGGCATTTTACTTACCATTACTGCGAATTTCTGAAACCCCTAAAACCTGCATTATTCTTGTTTTATAGCTAAAGAAGCAATTAGGAAATTACAGGCTGGGTGTAGTGGCACACACCTGTAATCCCAGCACTCAGGAGGCTGAGGCAGGAGGACCACTGGGAGTTGAGGCCAGCCTGAAGTATGTAGAGAGATCCTGTCTCAAACAAAAAACAAAAAAGAAAACAAATTACGCCCTTTACTGATGGTCACATGGATGATAAATGGCAGAACCATGACTTGGGCCCAAGTTTTCACTTTGCAGCCTGCTCTTCCACCTATATTTTCAGCTGAGAACCTCTGTGGCTGTTCCGAGGTGTGAACTCCAAGGCCATCTGTACTCTTTTCGGTGGTGGTGACGGAACCCAGGGCCTTGCACGTGCCAAGCACACGCTCTGCTGACCTACATCCCAGCCTGCCTTCCACTGTTAACCTCAACTTCTAGTGGAAACTTGGAACAAGGAATGGCTCATAAAAAAACGACTAAAAATGAAAAAGTAGGACCTAATGTTAGTAACCAATTGCTGAGAAAGACGCAGCCATCCGCTGCAGCAGTTTCAGTGGATTAATCCAGTGATTTTCAAGGCTAAACACAGCCCTTTTACAGTGAGTGCTGCGTGCTTGTCTCAGATATTTACAAGCTGACCCACTGATTCATTGCCTCTTTTTTCACACAGAAATTAGCATCCTAAAAGACTGTTATGCAGCCAAACACTGGATTGGGCACTTCATGTTCCGCTCACCTTTCGCACCTTTCAGTTTTTCCCTCATGGAGGTCTTTACCTCACTACAATAGGACTGACTCTCTGTCCCCAAACTCCCTGCCTCTTCCTAGGACTTGCACAACTAAATACCGGGTATTTGTCCTCAGCCACGGTATACATCTGTAACCCAGCTACCTGGGAGGCTGAGGCAGGATTGCAAATCTGAGGTTAGTCTGAGCAACTTAGATCTCGTCTCAAAAAGGGTGGCTAAGTGCTCCTTGGGCTCTGTCCCCACTACCACACACACGGAAGGCGAACTGTCTGCTCCTGGCCAAGCTCCCCTCTGGCCTGCAATCTGCAGGAAGACAGGCCTCCAGCTGGCTCACTAGGCTCTGGGCCCACTCAATCCCTTCTGGGCATCACTCCCTTAACGAACAGTAACTCCCTCTCACAGAGCCCTTAGAAGCCTCCTCACGCTGAAGCGCATGGGTACGTCAGAGTCCTGCCACTCTACACTGCGCCGCAGTAACTGTGTGGAACACAAGAGTGGCCGGGAAAGCTCCTGTGGGCTAGAATTTTTTTTTTTTCTTTTGAGACAGGGTCTTGCTATGTAGCCCAGACTGGTCTCAAACTCAAGGCGATCCTCCTGCCTCTGACTCCCCGAGTGCTGGGATTACAGGCGTGCGCCACTACGCTGGGCTTAAAGGATTCTCTACCGTTCTGTTCACTTGCACAGTCTCAACTTTTCTTATACTTATGGGCAATAACCAGATTTAGTCATTGCAGTAAACTACTTAGCCTAAGAAAACTTGACCATCGCCTTATAAAAAGGCAGAAAATATTGCATGGAGGGAGTTAGTTTTATACATATAATAAGGGACCTCACCTGTTAACATATACTTAGGTTATCTCACCACAATTTAAACTACTAACCTACTATGCACATTGGTTTGGGGAGGAAAAAATTATTCTTTTAGTAGCCCAGGTTCTAAAGACTCTGTCCACCAAAGAGGTAGACCAAAGCCGAACCTCTACAGTTTAGACAATTAAGAAAATACACCTGTATTTGGTTCTTCATTTAACTTCTATAGATCCAAATGAGGGGTAACTCAGATGCACACATTTGCATTTCCCACCCTGCTTTCTCTAATACTTCACTGGAAACAAGCATGGATCTGACTGAAGCAGGGTCCTATCACCCAAACTTACCTTGCAGCTCTGCAAGAGGTGGACGAGTCCAGCTCTTGTGGCAGCCCTGTCACTGCCTTCACCACCTTGCCCAGTGACCTGCAGTCCGCCAGTGTTTTCTGTAAAACAAAGAGACCGAACCAGCCTCCCTGCCTGGTTCTAACAGTTACCCACAAATTCCTACCTGCAGCACTACAAAAGAAGTAGCCTTTGGAACTAATCAAAACACAGTTTCAGGGCCAGTGAGATAGCTCAGCAGCATGAGCGCCTGCCTGGCAAGTGCGAGGTCCTCAGTTCGACTCCCGATACCCACATAAAAAAACAAAACAAAACCACAGTTTCATGAGGCAGCCAAATTAGTTTATGGTGAGGGGAAACTGTTTAGCTTGAGTTTCTTGCTTGAACCAATCCCAATCTGTCAAAATAAATATGGTAGAACCCGCTTTAATAGTCAGCCTGCCTATACCCAATGGAGGAGATGGGCCGGGGTGTAGCTCAGGGGTAAGGCGCTTGCCTAGCAGGCATCAATCCTCAGCCTCTCTGCGCCCAGTAAGATACTCTGGAAAGTGAGAACAGAGGTACGAGGCACCTTTCAATTAACATCCTTCATTCTTCAGCCCACTCTCATGCCTTCCTAAACCCAGGGTCTTAAGTCAAGTCTGATCATTTAAGCAAAGTTTCTGAAAAAGAACCATTGGGAAATGACATTGACTTCAGAGACATCAAAGGAGTCCTCAGCTAACAGTTCACATCGTTGTCCTGCTGCTGCCCAGGTCAGGTGACCAAAGGGCACGTTCTTCAGTATCTCTGTTACCACATCTCCTCAGCCATTCGTGAGCTCTGATTTCTTGGAGACTAGAAAGCTTTCTACAGCTGTGGTGATGCTTCCAATAATCATCTTTCTTCTACAGTTGTTGCCATTCTCTTTCCCAGTAGACTGGAAGGTTTGTAGAAAGCTGGAACTTTCAAAACACTCACCGTCTGGCACTACCACGCAGGACTCCCTCTGTCATAGTACTTTCAATCTGATCGAGTAACCTCTCCAGGGCAGAGCTGCAGGACGACTAGCCTAGCCTTTGGCCAGAGAGACAGGAGGAAAACAGCATGCTGGTATAAGAGAAATAGCAGGTTAATTTAGTGACAATCATCATTTCTTTGTTTTGTTTTGTTTTGTTTTGTTTTGTTGAGACAGGGACTCAGTATGTAGCTCAGGTTGTCTCTGAACTCACTATGTAGCCCAGGCTGGCCTCAAACTTGCAGCAATCCTCTTGCTTCAGCTTCCCAAGTGCTGGGATTACAGGTGAGCCACCACACCCGGCTATGATTATTTCTTTTTTTGCCAATATAAAAGATCTCCAGAAGTTCATAGAAAACACTCTTTGGCCCAATGAAAGTGGTGAAATTATCCCTACCTTTAGAGTCTTATGACCCTGAAATTGCAATTTAACTTGCCCTTTTAAACTGATTTTGATGGCTGGGCGTGGTGGTGCACGCCTGTAAATCCCAGCACTCAGGAGGCTGAGGCAGGAGGATCGCTGTGAGTTTGAGGCCAGCCTGGGCTACAAAGTGAATTCAAGGCCAGCTTGAACTGCACAGTGAAACTCTGTCTCAAAAAGACAAAAAGCCCAAAAAAACCAGTAAACTGACTTTGACTTAGCAGCAAGTGCAAGCAGGGAAGAGCCAACATAACACAGTGTTTCTGCATATCTAGTGATGAGATATCCCATAGTTAAAACAGAAAAGCCAAGAACATCTCTCACCATAGAAACCTTAAGGGCCACTGACCAAGAGCAAGCCTCCAAAGCTATTCCTGGAGCAGATGCCGAGGCCATGATCAGGAGCAGCTCAATGCTTTCTCACCTATCACCTTCTGTACCACTTAAACCCCTTTCAGCTTTCTCCACTTGCCTGGGAACATCCACAGGTCAGACTCAGAAGCTGGGCTGCCTAATGAGTGAGTACTCCCCCTATTTTCCTCCTTCTTTTGGTATCTATGAAGTATTAACTTCTTTTTTTTTTTTTTTTTTTTTTGGTGGGTACCGGGGGTTCGACCTCAGGACCTCGCGTGCCAGCAGGCGCCCGTGCCGCTGAGCGATATCACCGGCCCCTTTTTCGTATGTGGGTTCCAGGAGTCGAACTCGGGCCCTCGCGCTTGCCGGGCAGGCGCTTAAGCCGCTCGCTGAGCCATCTCACCGGCCCTAACTTCTTTTTTTTTTTTTTTTTGTGGGTACCGGGGGGTCGACCTCAGGACCTCGCGCGCCAACAGGTGCCCGTGCCGCTGAGCGATATCACCGGCCCCTTTTTCGTATGTGGGATCCGGGAGTCGAACTCGGGCCCTCGCGCTTGCCGGGCAGGCGCTTAAGCCGCTGAGCCATCTCACCGGCCCCGGGCCCTAACTTCTTGAAAAGACATTTTACCATCAACAACTCAAGAGTGAGGAAGGGAAATTAAAAAGCAATAAGCCATATAAAAAATTATTTTCATTAATGAAATATTTATGCAGGGCTTATAAACTATGAAGCCAGAGATAACTTAATTCAATGGATTTGATTTGTCAAATTGTGTGAGTGAAGTACTCCAAAGGAAATTACTCAGGCTTTAAAACTCACATTCAAAGAGAAACTAATCTTAGTTTTTCACTCCTTACATTAACACAGTATTCCAAAAGATCAAATCAAGTTGAGCATGGTGGTATAGTTCTGCAATTCCAGCACTCAGGCCAGGGCAGGAAGGTTGTCTTTGACTTGATGCCAGCCCGGGATACAAAGTGCGTTCAATGCCAGTTTGAACTACACAGTGAGACCCTGTCTCGAAAGAAAGAAAGAAAAAAAAAAAAGAAAGGAAGGAAGGAAGGAAGAAAGAAAGAAGAGAGAGAGAAAGAATGGGGAGGAGAAGTAAATCAGTCTAGAGCTGGACTTGGTGGTTCAGGACTGTAATCCACTCTGGGTGGCTGCAGCAGGAGGATCTCCAAGTTTGAGCCCAGCCTGGAACCCTGTTTCCTTAACCAAAAAAAAAAAAAAAAAAAAAAAAGTGTATGAGTGGATGGGGACTGGGATTGTAGCTCAGTGACAAAAGGAGTTCAATCCCAATAACCCCAGGGGAAGGGGAAATCAAGTCCAAAGCCTTTTAGAAATAAGTACAGGGCCGGTGAGATGGCTCAGCGGCGTAAGCGCCTGCCTTGCAAGCGCGAGGGCCCGAGTTCGACTCCCGGATCCCACATACGAAAAAGGGGCCGGTGATATCGCTCAGTGGCACGGGCGCCTCCTGGCGCGCGAGGTCCTGAGGTCGTCCCCCCGGTACCCACCAAAAAAAAAAAAAAAAAAAAAAAAAAAAATAGAAATAAGTACAGCCAGGTGTGGTGGCACATGCCTGTAATCCCAGCACTAGGGAGGCTGAGGCAGGAAGATCGCCTTGAGTTCAAGGCTGGACTGAACTAAACCGTCCCAAAAAACCAAAAAGAAAGAAAGAAAGAAAGAAGTAGAGATGAAATTAGAATTGTAAAATCACGGTTTTAATTCGAATATGTAAACACATCGATAGTATGTTCCCAATAAGATAGCCTCCTGTTTCCACAAGTTGGATCTAAGTCTCATGTATTACAGTTCAGAATAATCAGGGGCCTCAACTGCAGTAACGCTCTTCATTAGACAAGAGTAAACGTCGAAAATACTAAGGTCCAACAAACACACAGGTGCGTTAAATCGGCCAAATGAGCACACAAAGACACACCTCCAAGTTTCCAATGTTCGTTTTTCTTAAAAATCAGGAAGTCCTTATTTGTATTGCTTTAATCCAACTGTCAGATCGACCAAAGGGATAGAGAAGAGCAAAAACATTTCGCTGCAATACATCTTACCCAGGAAGGTTTAACTTGACAGTAATTCGTGCCAGGAAAAAAACAAAAACAACAACAAAAAAACCCACCTAGATCTGTGGGAGCTCTCAGGTAGAACACGCCGAAAAAAATACAAAATTTTCAACAAGACAATGCAAATCTGATGGGTATGGAGAGTACACATGAAAGCGAGACACAGGTGGAGACGGAAGCAAGGGCAAGAACGCTGGACAGGGAAAAAGGAGCGCGCGGAAGGGAATTTAGTGTGCGATCAATCGCCGACCACGCCGCGAGCCTCCGGAAACTGCAGGTCCACTACCCACGGGAAACAGGCACCCCAACGGCTCGTCTCGGGTTTCCGCGGGTCACAAAAGAATAACGGACACGGTCCAACGGCGGCCCGGGCCCCGCTTCCGCCGCCGCCCCGCCCCCGTGGTCGGGGCCGGCACGGGGACAGCGCTAGGGGAGGGTGCGCGACGCTGTCCGCTGCCGCCGCCTTTGTCCGCCAGCCCGGCCTCCGCTCCGCCCAGAGCCATGCGCGAACAGCACGCGCCTCCCGACGCGAAAAACCAAACACAGGCGTTTCTCGTCAAACCACTTTATTGGGGCGACCGGGCCACTGGCCGCCCCGCGCACGGTCCCCGGGCCGCTCCCGTCTCGCCCCTGTGCCTGCCGCCCGCTCGCTCCCGGGTCCCCAGCCTCCAGCCTCCGTGCGCCGGGGCCGCGCGGACCGCTCACCGGCTCCCGAGCTGGCGGCTGCAGCGGCGACGACCCGCTCCCGAATGCAGCCCCGACACACGCCCCGATTTTTGTCGCGGTTGGACCGCAAAGGGCGGAGGCCGTGCGACGCGGAGCGGCGGCGGCGCCGCGCTGACGTCACGCGCCCAGGGCCAGCCAGGGCGCATGGGTCCGCCCCGCCCCCGTCCCAGCGGCCCCAATCCGGGAGGAGCCCGAGTTAGGGGGCGGGGCCGCGGCGGAGAGCGGGGCCGCGGGATTGGCAGCGAGGGAGGAGCGAGAGCGCGGCCAAGCGAGTGCGAGCGAGGCGGGGCGGGGCCGGGCCAGAGAGGAAGTCTCGCGAGGCAGAGCTCGAGCAGAGTGTGGCGGCGGCAGCGGCGGCGAGATCTGGGCTCGGGTTGAGGAGTTGGTATTTGTGTGGAAGGAGGCGGAGGCGCAGGAGGAAGGGGGAAGCCAGGCGCCGGCCCGGAGGGCGGGAGGAGGCGCGGCCAGGGCGGGCGGCCGAGGCGCGGCTAGGCGAGGCGCGGCGCGGCGCGGCCAGGCGGGCCGCGGGACAAGCAGCGGCCGACGAGCGCGGGGCGCTCCGAGCGCGGGAGGCGGGGAAGCCCCGCCGCCCGCCCCCTCTCCCCCCGCCCGCCCGCCGCCTTCCTCCCTCTCCTTCCTTCCCCACGGCCGGCCGCCTCCTCGCCCGCCCGCCCGCCCGCAGCCCCCGCGCCGAGGCCGCCGCGGCAATGGCCTCGGGCGACACTCTCTACATCGCCACGGACGGCTCGGAGATGCCGGCCGAGATCGTGGAGCTGCACGAGATCGAGGTGGAGACCATCCCGGTGGAGACCATCGAGACCACGGTGGTGGGCGAGGAGGAGGAGGACGACGACGACGACGAGGACGGCGGCGGCGGCGACCACGGCGGCGGGGGCGGCCACGGGCACGCCGGCCACCACCACCACCACCACCACCACCACCACCACCCGCCCATGATTGCGCTGCAGCCGCTGGTCACCGACGACCCGAGCCAGGTGCACCACCACCAGGAGGTGATCCTGGTGCAGACGCGCGAGGAGGTGGTGGGCGGCGACGACTCGGACGGGCTGCGCGCCGAGGACGGCTTCGAGGACCAGATCCTCATCCCGGTGCCCGCGCCCGCCGGCGGCGACGACGACTACATCGAACAGACGCTGGTCACCGTGGCGGCGGCCGGCAAGAGCGGCGGTGGCGGCGGCTCGTCGTCGGGCGGCGGCCGCGTCAAGAAGGGCGGCGGCAAGAAGGGCGGCAAGAAGGGCTACCTGGGCGGCGGGGCCGGCGCGGCGGGCGGCGGCGGCGCCGACCCAGGCGGCAAGAAGTGGGAGCAGAAGCAGGTGCAGATCAAGACCCTGGAGGGCGAGTTCTCGGTCACCATGTGGTCGTCAGGTGAGCGCCGGCCGCGCGCCGCGGCCCGGGATGTTTTTGTTTTGAAGGGAAGCCATGTTTTATGTGTGCGCTGGGCGCCGCCATCTTCTCCGCCCGGGCCAGTATGGCGGCCCCAAGATGGCGGCGGCGGGGGCGGCGGGCCCAAGATGGCGGCGGCGGCGGGCGGGGGAGGGGCGCGCCAGGCCGCAATGGCGTAGTTGGCGCGGGGGGCGCGGGGGCCGCGGGGCGGGGAGGGAGGGGCGGCGCGCGACCCCGCGAGCCCTCAACGAATGCGCCGCCCCGCGGCCGCAGGCCCCGCTCTCCGAGCCGGGCGGGTGTTGGCGGGGCCTCGCGCAGGGACGCGGCCCGGGGCCCGCGTTCTTCCGCCGTTGGCCTCTAGGGGCGCCGTGCCCCGCCCGGCGACCACGGACGCACCGAGACCCAGGGCCTTCGAAGGGCGGCGCGGCTTCGGGCCGGGCGGACCGTGCCGCGGCAGTGTCGCCGTCCCTGCCCGTGTCGCGCTGCCCGCGGCGAGGTGCGAGCGCCGGGCTCGGCTCTTCGGGCAGCGGCCCCGCGCTGGCGAAGCGCTGTTGCTTTGCCTTCCCCGTGGAAAGGGCTTTAAAAAGCCGCGGGTCATGTGCCAGCAGGCTCTTCACGGCGCTCAGCTGTGCCGGCGTGCGGAATCTTTGTTTCCGCTTTCACTACCGAGGGGCGGCTGTCGCCGAGAGCGCGGGGCTTGCAGCTGAGCCGGCCGGCCGCGTCCTCACTCGCCCGACCGTGACCTTTCCGTCGCTGGTTAACCCAGCGCCTGGGGTGGTTGGATTAGATGCCGAGGTTGGGCACCCTTTCTCATAATTTAAAGCCGTTTCCTAGGTTCTTAGAATTGGGTAGGGCCCCAAAATAGGATGCGATCTTTGAGTGTTTTAAAGATTGCTAGGCCGGGCGTGGTATCCACGCCTGTAATCTCAGCTGCTGGGAGGCTGAGGCAGGTGAATTGCGTGTTTCAGGCCAGCCTGGAACACGGGATTTGCTCAAGATGACATTTGAGTTTAGATACTTAGCGGGAAGTATGTGGACCACTTGGCGCTGAGTTTTATCTTACGCTATGATCGTGTTGTTTTCCAGTGTATTTTACACGTTCTGCATGCAGTGTTACCGAGCTGTTGACCTGCTTTCCTAAACTCAGAGACTTCGTAGGGTGTGACATTATTTGATGAAATGCAGTGTGTCAGGTCAGCCTGAGGGGCCTAACTCATGTGGGTTAATGTACAATTTTTTGTTGTATTTTTTATTTTTTTGATACGGGAATGGAAATCGGGACCTCGCGCTTGCCAGGCAGGCGCTGCACGCTGAGCTGTATTCCCGGCTTGTTAATGTACAGTTAAGTCAGCATTTAGTCTTTATTTTCTCTGTGCAAGTGGCTGCTTACCCGGAAGTACAGTCTAGGATTATTCTATTTATTTATTTTTTCTTTTGAGAACAGGTCTCCTTATGTAGCTCAGGCTGGCCTTGAAGTCACTTTGTCACCTAGGTTGGTTTAGAATTAAGGTTAATTCTCCCGCCTCAGCCTCCCTAGTGCTGGGATTACAGCCGGCTGTTTGGGGTTATTTTAATGTACATTTTTTGAAAGTGTTGGTTTAGTGTTAGAGTACTCATAGATGTGGTCATAAATAGTGGCAGTAGCCGTAGGATGGCCTATTTCCTCAGATGTGTTTTGTGGTGAATTATCCTCTTCCATCTCCTTGTGGATTAGAATTACTACCAAAGACAATCCAAGTATTTTGTGTTTAGCTGTGAAAAGTTAGTGTGATACAGTGATAAGTGAAAACACCAAAGCAGACTGTTAGGCTAGATTTCGTTAGCGTGTTTGTGTTGATGTGTGAGCACTGTTAAATGCTTTCTCATCCACGATCTCGTTTGGTTTTAGGCAAAAGAATTTTTAACTACACTGTTGTTCACTAAGTTCCTTAGCTATGGGAACGAGCCATCAAACCACAGGTTTCTTGTTTTGTTTTGTTCTGTTTTTGAGACCATCTTCTATGTAGGTAAGGCTGGCCTCCAATTCACAGTGCTCCTCCTCCTTCAGCTTCCCCAGTGCTGGGGTTATAGGCATGTACCACAGTCTTGCTTAAGCCCCAAACTTAGTTACCTGAAGTCCTTATGAAAAAATAATTGTACATTGTCAAGAGTGGAGGAGTGCCGTGAGTTTGAGGCCTTTCCGGGCTGCATAGTTCAAGGCCAGCCTCAACTACACTTAGAGACAGAGTCTCTCGGGAGTCGAACTCGACCTCGCACTTGCGAGGCAGGCGCTTATGCCGCTGAGCTATCTCACCGGCTTTGTTTGTGTGCATTCTTTTTTTTTTTTTTTTGTGGGTACCGGGGGTGGACCTCAGGACCTCGCGCGCCAGCAGGCGCCCATGCTGCTGAGCGATATCACCGGCCCTTTTTTCATATGTGGGTTCCGGGAGTCGAACTCGGGCCCTCGCACTTGCCAGGCAGGCGCTTAGGCCGCTGAGCCATCTCACCGGCCCCCTTGTGTGCATTCTTGAACTTAGCAGGGTGACAGTTCTCCATGGTGGGCATCTTTTGGATGGGACAGCAGCAAGGGAGCCTGGTGGTTCTGTGTAGAAGAGTAGTAGACCAGAAAGGATCCTGAGAAGTCTGCTTTTTTTCTTTAAAAAAAAAAAAAAAAAAAAAAATCGATAGGGGGCCGGTGAGATGGCTCAGCGGCATAAGCGCCTGCCTGGCAAGCTCCAGGGCCTGAGTTCGACTCCCGGGACCCACATATGAAAAAAGGGCCGGTGATATCGCTCAGCGGCACGGGCGCCTGCTGGTGCGCGAGGTCCTGAGGTCGGCCCCCAGTACCCCCCCCCCCAAAAAAAGATAGGATTTTTCCCACAGGGCAGTACTTTTTCTGCATCATCAAATCACAAAAGAGTAGCTCCTGTCTAATCGCAGAGCTTCTTCATCTCCTGGAGAGAAACTGCGCACTGCCAGCAGTCACCTCCCAGCCCCTCCTGCCCCGGCACCCAGCTTTCTGTCTCTGTGGATGGCACGGTTTCAAGCCAGCCCCAGCAGGGACTGGAGACGGAACTCGAGAACACGGAGCTACAGCCCCAGCTCCTTCTACCTGTCTTGTCTGTCTCTTCAATTTGAGGCAGGGTCTCACTAAGTTGCACAGGCTGGCCTTGAACTTAGGAGCTTCCTGCCCCAGCCTCTAGAGTAGCTGGGGTTACTGGCCTGCGTCATTAGGCCTGGCTATTCCAGACATTTTATGTGGCCCTTTGTGTCTGGGTTGGCATGTTTTCAAAGTTCATTCAGGTTGTAGCATGTACCTCATTTTTATGACTGAATAATATTTCATTCTGCAGATAATTTGGCAGGAATTCTGATTTAGCAGATGAGAAAATTAGGGCCTCCTTAACCTAAACATGTTTCAGTATTTAATCACAGTTGAACCATGTCTTGAATATTCCTGAGTTATGTTTTATGTAGTAACCTCGTGTTTACTTGGGTTTGTTCTTTTTCCCCTTATATGTAATTAGTAAATATTTCAGCGTTGACAGATCGGGGCGCAGTGTTACGTGTACTTTCCCCAGGTATTCCTCACTGTTATACAGGAGTGACTTCTTGTGGAGCTAATCACAAACCAAACCACTTAACTACACTTTTGGGTTGAATAGGGGAGCTAATGATAAAAGCTGCGCGTTTGAAACATTCAGCTTTGAAAGAAACGTACATGGTTTTAAAATCTTCATTTCATGTGGTCAGAAATTGTGACTTTCTGTAAGGCTCTTGATATTTTAATTACAAGTCATGACCATTTGCCATTTCTCTGGGATATTTTATCTCTTCCTTTGCTGCTTATCACTAAGTATAGATAACTGTAAGTAAGTTTCCATGGAGTGATGCCAAAAAAGCCCTCCCAAGGAATCATGTCCACCGCGTGACCTGCACAGAGCAGCGTCAGCCTCAGCGGAGTCCTGACCTGATCACTGGCGGCCTCAGCTCACTGCGCTCCTGTGCCCCTAGACCTGGGGTTATTGACCTTTTCTTCCCCCGCCCCTGGTCAGAGCCACCTTGTCCTCAGAGGAGGAAATCTGAATCAGAAAAAGGTCAGGGCTTCTCTCCCACTTAGACAAGCACCGTCTAGGCTTTTGGAAGAGAGTAAATTAAAAAAAAAAAAAAAAAAAAAAAAAAAAAACAGAAAACATACCTATGCTAGACTTCTGGTTATTTACAAAAGGGATTTCTGTTTGTTTTTGAAGTCTGTTTTGCAGGTTTGGTCTTTTCTAAAATTGGGAAACTTAGAGCTCATAACAGGTTATTCTCAAAACACCGCGTACAGTGAACATTACTTTTTTCTCTTTTGTTCAGTAGTGAGGATTGAAGCTAGGGCTGTCACACTAAGCTATATCCCCAGGCCTTTTTTTTTTATTCCCCTTCCTTTTTTTATTTTAGATTTTGAGACAGGGTCTCACTGAGTTGCCCAGGCTGGACTAGAACCTGGGATCCTTCCTACCTCAGCCTCCCAGAGTACATGCTGGGATTGCAGGGGTGTGCTACTGTACCTGGCTGCAGTGAACTTTTTTTTTTTTTTTTTTTTTTTTTGGTTTTTTGAGACAAGGTCTTGCTAGGACATTCAGGCTGGCCTTGAACTTGCAGTGATTCTCCTGCCTCAGCCTCCTTCCTGAGTGCTGGGATTACAGGCATGCACCACCATGTCTGGCCATTAAACCTTGTATTTTTAAAAACTTTTGGTGCCTGAAACATGACTTGGATGTTAAAAGTAACAGTTACTACTGTTAGCAGAATATTGGTTTATCGGTTCATGCCACCTTCTGTGTGGTGGACTTTAATTACAGTGCACAAGGAAAACCGCTTCCTGGTTGTGTGTTGTATTCGTAGGCCCATTGGGTTTGACGTTTTGATTTACACCCTGCCCCATGCTGAGGTTGTGGGACCCAGAGCCCCGCGTGAGCTCTTCCACTGAGCTTACTGTACATTTTTCAGTAACAGAGCCCAGTGGTTTCAGGGAATCATGGTTACTACAGCATTGTTTCCTGCCTAGAGGATACTGACCAAAGTAAATGACCTTGGCCTGTCCTATTTTCTGATCTTAGAAGTTTTGTAAAATGAGTTATTGAAGAAGGGGGGGGGTCTCTGAAGTTATTTTCAATGGTTTCTTTCACATTGGAGTTAAACGTGAACTTTATCACTAAACTACACACCCAGCTTCCATTTTCAGTCTTTATAGCAAAGAAACTGCTTTACAAATGACTGTGTGATACGAGGAAACGTAGCCCTTCTTTCCTCCTTCACCTTCCTGCCCTCCTTCCTTTGTTCCTGCCGTGCTGGGGATTGAGCCCAGGGCCGGGTGCACAAGTGCCCAGCACTGAATCACATCCCAGCCCTCCTGTGACAGCCTTCATAATCATCAGCTTCACACGATGGTTTCTGATGCAGTTAAACGTTAGGACCGTGTACGTGGTCATAACTAACCTTGTGTAAGTTAATTCCCTTCAATTGGCAGCCGGACGTGGGTGTGGGGCCGGTGTTGCTGTGAAGGGAGGGGAGGCTGCTCTGCGGGCCTCCTCTCCCCTGGAGACCAGGGAACCCGGAACAGCGTTCTTGACAAGTGATTCAGTGAATGTATGGAAGTTGTGCTATAAGATAGAATCCTGACATACACCAAAATACCATTCTGATAAATCAGACACACAAGCTTAAATATCACGTAGTTTCTTTTAGGAGAAACCCAAAGTAGGAATAAAAAGCAAAATAAAAGACACTAGGAAGTAGGGAGATCTTTCTCAAAGGAGAAGGGGGAGCGAGAGATTGGAGGGTAGGGGATGAAAACAAAATGTGTTCTGTACAAGGACCAACTCCACACAGGGAGTGTAAACATCATGTGCTACACACGTGTACTAATAAAATTTTAAAGTATACTATTCTGGTTTATTCCAGTATAAGTAGAAGAGGAGTATTAAGCACAGGGAAAGTGTGGACTCCAGAAGTTGACCTAGACTGAAATGCCAGATATGCCACTCTCCATACTGTGCTTCTTTAGACAGTTACTTGAAAGTTCTGAGACTTCAGTTCTTCAAAGCCTTAGGGTTTGATGCCTTGTAAATGATGGTATCCTTAAAGTCATGTGTGATTCTATTTTTATTTTATATGTTTTGTCTTTTGAGTCAGGGTCTTGCTGTGTAGTTCAGGCTGACCTTAAACTCCTGGTGAGTTCCCTGCCTCAGCCTCCCAAGTGCTGGGATTCCAGGTGTGCACCACCACGCCTGGGAGGTCATGTCTGGTTTTTGCCTCTTACCTGTGAGTCCCACATATTGAGCACTTTCCCATTTTAGTGAATGTTTAAGTGGTAGTAGTGGTGAGTAGATAATGTTTATTTTGCCAAAAGTAACTTAGAATTGCAACAGCAAAGTTAATATCTTTGTGTGAAAGATGTGGAGAAACAAAGTCTAGCCCACATGCATGCACATACGTACGTAGGTAAATCGATAAAAAACGGAAAATCCAAACAAAAAGGAAGCTTCCTGGCCATCAAGATGAAAAAAGAAATCATATTGTCTTTCTCTGATACCAAGATGTGGAAAAACAGCTAAGGAAAAAAAAACAGGCTTTTCATAGGACTAAATGAGAAAGCGTACAGCTTTGGGCTGGGGTGCACATGTGGCTTAGTGATGGAGCACTTGAGTTGATCCCTGCCATCACAGAGCTGAACAGAAAAGCTGCTGTGTGTGTGGAGAGGACCCCTGAGTGGCCATAATGCACAGCATTAGTGTCAAAAAACTAGATTTTGTTTTTTAGCCAATGTGGTGTGAGATTTCAGTGTTGTCTTAGAGCTGCCAGAGATGCCTGATAAAAAGCTTGAGCCCCCCCTGCCCCGCTTTTGCTGTCTTCCACTACCATGAACTGTTACCCCTCTGCCATGTGCCACCCTGCCTTGGAGCCAGCCAGTTATGGACTGAAAGCTCCACAAACTATGAACTAAATAAACCTTTCCTCCTTAAAAAAAAAAAAAAAAAAAAAAAAAAAGCTTGAAATGTGACCTAACTGAAGATTTATAGTTTCCTAAGTTCTTTACATGCTTGCTGTAGTTTTCTTTTTTAAAGCTCAACATTATGTAGAACATTAAAGCCTGGTGGAGAATACTGTAGTACTTTATGTCATCTAATTGCTAAAGTCCTAATTTCAGAGGTATAAAATACAGGATGAAAAATTATTTAGTGAAGTTACAGTAATGTTTAGCATGGCTGTTACATGTGAGTTAAGGTTTGTCTTAGAAATCAATTTTGAGGGCTGGTGAGATGGCTCAGCGGCTTAAGTGCCTGCCCGGCAAGCGCAAGGGCCCGAGTTCGACTCCCGGAACCCACATACGAAAAAAGGGCCGGTGATATCGCTCAGCGGCACGGGCGCCTGCTGGCGCGCAAGGTCCTGAGGTCGACCCCCCCGGTACCCACAAAAAAAAAAAAAGAAAAGAAATCAATTTTGACTGTTGTTAGCGGTGCCTGGGGATGAGACCCAGGACCTCAGACATGCTGGACCATCTCTCCCACTCGGCCACATTCCCAGCCCCACTGAAGAAGGTCTCTGATTTATGTGAGTAACTTATGGGAAGCTGAATAATACAGTAGTTTAGGAGATCCTGATTCTGATTCCTGGAGCTGGGAAAGTGACCTTATTTGCAGGTGTGATTAGACTTACGGCTCTGGTGGGGAGAGTATCGCGGCCACCTGGTGAGGAACGGGGGTGGGAGGGCTGCGTGCAGTGTCTTGCGGATCATGGAGGGCGACTGAGGTGATGGACCTCCAAAGAGGGAGGAGAGGCAGAGATGGTTGATTGTGGGTGTCAGTCTGGTTTTATGTGTTGGGGATTACAGAGGATTGAGCCCAAGGTCTTTGCACTGAGCTATATCCCCCAACCCCCCCTTTTGTTTGCATTTTTTATTGGTACATTTTAGAGATACATAATGATCACACTCATCATGGGAAGTTGTACCTGTACATGCTGTATCTTGCTTTTTCTTTATTTCCTATTCCCCTCCCTTCATACACCCCCACCCCCTTATTTTGAGATAGGGTCTTGCTAAGTCTCTAAGTTGTTCAGGCTGGGCTTAAATTTGCCGTCCTTCCTGCCTCAGCCTCCCAGCGTACTGGGATTACAAGTATGCGCCACTCCGCCTGACTGGTTGTGTTGTTTGGAGCCACCAAATTGGTTGTAGTTTGTTACAGTGGCCACAGAAAACTACTGTGTGTGCTAGCATGCCCCATGTGCTTCAGCCTGCAGTTGCTTAGCTTAGCTCATCTCGCCTGCACGTGGAGAGAGGGTTCTGGAAGGCAGGGGTGGAGGGAGGGTTGAAGTTATAAATTGCTTTTTGTTGAACATTGACCAACACTGAGGAAACCTGCTGAGTTGGAGCATGGAGGGCATAGGAGCAGCATTCTCCACTTCTCTCAATCTGTGAGTGCTCCAGCCTTTCCCTGGAGCGGAGTCCTCAGTTATGTCTTCGTGACTGTAGATGGTTTTCAGACTCTTGCTTCGCCTCACATTGCACTGGGAGTGACGATCGCATTGGCAGCATGGAAGGAAACTGAACAGCTGGGAGATGGGACAGGCCAGAGACGTATTTACATACTGATTTTACCTTTTGGATAGCACCATCTGGAAAAACAGAATGTTTGTGAGTTAGCTGTCTTCCCCATTCGTAGGTGGAGCTGTTAGATTTCATTGCTTCGCACCTCCCAGTCTTGGGCTTTGCTTTAGTTCCAGGTCATTTGTGCCAGTTTAGCGCTAAGCGACAGTTTGGGCTTGAAGTTCCTACACTGCACTACACGATGCCTACACTGCACTCCTTAGCGTCTTGGCGTTCCTTCTCAGGTTTTCCCGAGTAGGAATTCTGAGGTGCTGGGATGGCGCTCAGTGGTAGAGAGCTTGTCTGGCAAGCACGTGGCCGAGTGTGATCTGCAGCGCTTCATATACAAACGCCAGCTAGGAGCTCTGAGAGTGGCCTTAATTTGCGCTGCGCAATGTGTTCTAGTAACTCGTCTCGCTCCCTCATCACACTGGCTGTGGAACCTCGGGAGGAGAGTGTCGTTGTGCAGACAGGGTCTCACTGTGGTTCCCTCCGGCGTTGAACTTGCAGTGCAGCCAGGCTGGCGACCTTCCTGCCGCGTGCTGGGCTTACACACATGTGCCGCCACACACAGCTTTTAAAAGTTAGATAAGAATGACCAAATGATAGCAAACATTGACATTATTTGATCTGCTTTAATATGTGTTGTTTTTGGTGGAAATGAAGCAGTCACATACATATATCTTTTTTATTGTAATAGAAGCTTGTATGTTTTGTCATAAGTGTGTTTTTTTTCTTTAAATTTTATTGTTTGTTGAATAATGATCCTATTCACAATTCCTGTGTACTGATCTTCAAGGAGTTTTCCAAGTTAATTCCCATGTACACTATACTGTTTCTTAAGGAAAAAGTCGTAACTGTGTGATAATATGAAGTTTAAATACAGAATACACAAAAGTTTACATCAGGAAAAAAACTTACATAGATATTTTAATACTAAATTCACCAAGACATCATGAGATTCATACAAGTTGCCTTTGGGTCCTACAATTACAAGAGGTGATCACAGTGGTGGCCCTTGGCTTCCAGACATGCATTAGTACATGAGCTGCTGAAGTGTGTATACATTTTTTTGGCGGACTCTGTGTAATAAAAACGTAACCACAAGAATTATTTCAGACTTAGATCAGTGAACTATTTGGAGGCAAGAACACTGTATCACTGACAGTGTTCAGGGGTGTAGGTGCGTGATGGTGATCAAAAGCAAACCCTCTGTCCTTGTCTGCTTGGGAGACCCATCACTTTGTGCCACTTAGTAAAACTTTCAGTGGGTGGAGCTCGCTGTCTCCCTCCCTCTGGGTGTGGATTTCTTTTAGCTCCTTTGAAGTGATCCTCTTTCCTTCAGTATTAGAATGGCTGGGGTTTCAGGTCTGAGTCCACCTTCTGTGCTTTTTTTTTTTTTTTTTTTTTGAGGCAGGGTCTCACTCTGCAGTTCAGGCTGACCTTGAACTCACTGTGTAACTGGTGCTGGGATTATAGGTGTACACCACTGTGCCTGGCTGTGCTCCTGCAGTGGACACTCTTCTGTGTTTTGCTTTGGTAACGAATGCAGTCTGTGTGTTGCTGCCTGGTTTCTACTCCACACTTGCATGTCCAGCGCCTTCCGGAGGGCTGTCCGTTCAGTTGCTCTGGTGTCCGGAACCAGAGGTCTCCAGATGTGTTCTGCACACTATCTCCACAAGTGACTCCATTCTCCGAGAAACACCTGCCAGAAATGTTCTTCCCCACCGCCTGATTCATTACCTAGTTATGTCGATTCCTCTTCCAAGGTAAATCTAACTTGTTTTAAAGACCTGCTGAAAGTGAATTATTAGGTAGTAAGTCCTGTTAAGTAAACACGCTGTCAAAAGTTGTTCCCAATAGAAAAATTACCACTACATCTTAATCCTATCTTCTCTAAGTAAAATACTGTCCTGTACATCAAATGTCATCAGAATTTCTGTAAAGGGCCAGATAGTTTTTGTGGGTTATTTATTTTTCTTGCAGCTAATCAACTCTGTGTACCCTCGTATAGGAAAGGAGCCATAGATCATCCATAAATGAGCAGGGTTGTGTTCCAATAAAATTTTGTTTACACAAGTAGATGGTATATTTGCATATCAAGTCTCACAGTAGCAGCAATGACAATACCTAAAAGGTAAAAACAACCCAAGTTTAGTGTGGCACAGTGACAAATGCCTGTAATCCCAGCTGCCTGGATGGCTATGGTGGGATTGCAGGTTTGAGGCCAGCCTGAGTGATTTAATGAGGCCCTGTCTCGAAATCAAAAAGTTTGGGTAATACAGATTAGTTGGTAGAGCACTTGCCTAGCATGTGCAGGACCCTGGGTTCAAACCTCAGTACTTGGGGGGGGGAGAGAAAGAACCCAAGTATCTATTGGTAGATGAATAGGTAAACAAAATATGCTATGTACACACAGTATATTTGGTTTTGTTTTGTTGTTTTGAGACAAGGTCTTGGTATGTAATCCATTCTGGCCTTGAATTTGTAATCCTCCTGCCTCAGCCTCCTAAGTGCTGGAATATAGGCATGTGCCACTGGGCTTAGTTAGAAAGTGGGGTTTTTTTTGTTTTGTTTTTTAGTATAATTCACAAATAAAATCATGTATTTAAGTTGAGATACACATCATGTTTTGAGATACATGTGTATTATGGATTGATCACTACAATTAGGCTAATTAACCTATCCATCACAACCTTATTAGAAACCTTAAATTGTTCCACTTAGAGGCATTTAATAATAGCACAACTCAGAAAATACTCTTTAGGGGCCAGTGATATAGCTCAGTGGCATAAGCGCCTGCCTGGCAAGCGCAAGGTCCTGAGTTCGACTACCGGTACCCACATATAAGAAAAAAAAAGAAAATACTCTTTAGTTTTTTGAGACAGGTCTCTATAGTCCAGGCTAGTCTTGAACTTACTGTGTAGCCCAGCGTGGCCTTAAACTCATAGTGATCCTCGTGCCTCAGCCTGCCAAGTGCTGGGATTACAGGCTTACGCCACCAGGCCTAGCAACTCAGAAAATACTCTTAAAAAGAAAAAGGTGCTCAGCATCTCACCCCCAGACAGATACAAGAGTTCTATTTCACATAGTAAGGAAAACATGTAGTACTTTCTAAGTCTGCCTTATTTTGCTTATCTTTTGTTCTTTATCGCTGAGTAGTACTCCGTTGTGTATGTATACCATATTTATCCATTCATCTGTTGGTGGGCATCTGGGGTGGTTGCATTATCTTGGCAGCAAACACAGGTGTGTAGGCAACCCCGTGGTATACTAACTTAATTCCTTCAGGTGTATGCAAGGAGTGGTATATCTAGGTCATACGGTAGTCCCGTTTCTAGTTTTTGAGGAAACTCCATACTGGTTTCCATCGGCTGTGCTAATTTCCATTTCCACCAGCAATGTAGGAGGATCTCCACCTCCCCCCTCCATCCTCACCAGCATTTATTGTTTTTTATTCTCACTGGGTGAGATGGAATCTCAGTACAGTTTTGCTTTGAGAGTAGCTGGCAGCCAGGCTGAGGCAGCAGGATCGTGGGGGGTTCAAAGCCAGCCTGAATTACCTAGTGAGACCCTGTCTCAAACAACAAACAGAACAAAGAAGAGTGGTTGAAGATTTTCACCCATTTTGTAGGCTGTCTCTTCATTCTGTGGGTAGTTTCCATGGGCTGTGTGGGAACTTTTTAGTTTGAGCTAGTAGTCTCTCTTATTGATTCTTGCTATTATTTCCTGTGCTGTTCCAGTCCTATTCAGGAAGTCATTGCCTGTGCCTATGGCTTCAGGTGTGTCCCGCGTGTTTTTTCAATCAGTTTTAAAGTCTCAGATCTTACTGTTTACATTTCTGATCCATTTTCACTTGATTTTTACACAGGGTTTGAGAGATAGGGATCTAGTCAGTCTTCCACATACGGATGTCCAGTTTCCTCAGCACAATTTGTTAAAGAAGCTGTCTTTTCTCTAACTATGTTTTTGGCTCCTTTGTCCAGAATCAGATAGTTGTAGTTGCGTGGGTTTGTTTCTGTGTCCTCTCTTCCTTTGGTCTATACATCGTTTTTTGTGCCATTACCATTCTGTTTTTGTTCCTGTGGCTTTGCGGTGTAATTTGAAATCCGGTTTTATAATGCCTCCATTCTTACTCTTTTTCTTTAGGATTGCTTTGCCTCTTCTGGATCTTTACTAAAATTCATACGAATTTTAGTAGTTTTTTGTTTTTTTGTTTTTCTAGTTCTGTAAAGGATGTCATTGGATTTTTAATGGAGATTACACCGAACTTACAGATTGCATTTGGTAATGTGTCCATTTTTTTTATTTTTTTATTTTTTTTGTGGGTACTGGGGGTCGAACTCAGGATCTCCCGCTTGCCGGGGAAGCGCTTATGCCACTGAGCTATCTCACCAGCCCATTGTGTCCATTTTAACAATACTAATTCTGATCTGTGATTATGAGAGGTCTTTTCTATCTTCTAATGTCTTATTTCTTCTTTAATTTTCATTGTAGAGCTCTTTCACCTCTTTGGTTGATTTTTGTTGCTTTTGTATCCTATAGACACCATAATATTAGTCATTAAAGTGAAGTTTTATATTTGCTACAATGGAAGCAAACTGTGTGCTTAGCGAAATAAAGGAGACATGGAAGGTGAATGCTGTGTGAGTCTATATATAGGAGGTACCTAGAATAGGCAGGTTCCTGCAGGTAGAAGGGGCTGGAAAGAAGGGAAAGTTACTGTTCAGTGAATATAGGCTTTTGTTGGGGATGATGAAAACACTTTGTGTATAGGTAGTGGTGATAATTATAGCACACTGTAAATGTGTATAATGCCACCTAATTGTATTCTTTAAAATGGTTAAAATTATGTTTGTGTATATTTTATCCTACTTTAAAAAAAAAAGAAACCATGGAAAACGGGGAGAAGGCTGTAGGCCAGATTTGGCTCTGCTCACCAACCCTTGATAAAGGTCAGAACATCTTGTCAGCCTCTACTTCAGGTTTATGTCATTAATTTTGTGCTGTTTGTTTGTTTGCTTGCAGTGCTGGGACTTGAACCCAGGGCCTTCGCTCATGCTAGGCGAGCACTGTGCCACTAAGCTGCATCTCTAAGCCCCTACGTTCTAGGTCCTCTGGGTTCTTGATGATCTTGAGTATTGTAACCAGAACTGAGCTTCAAGAAGTGTTTGGTCACTTTCCTCCCTCTCCAGGACCGGAGCTCCGCGAGGTCTTGTCTCTGCTGTTTTTTTTTTTTTTTTTTTTTTCCGTGCCCCCAGGCGTCCAGGGGGCCTTTGTGTGATGCGTGTTGAGCTGACACAGGATTAATCTTGCCTGGGATCCTTACCTCTGCATTCTGAGATCTCCAGCCAGGGAGCAGGTCCTCAGCAGGAAGGAACCCATGCTGGCACTTTGATCTTGCGCTCTCAGCCTCCCAGCTGGGAGAAGTCACTGTGGTCGAAGTCACCTAGTCTGGTATTTTTTTGTAGTGGTAGCTAGAACACTAAAACACCTTTATCAGTAGCTTGTTCTGGATAGTTGTGGCACTCAACTTCGTGGTCATTCTTATATATGAAATGTAAATTGAGAGTGGTGGCACATTCCTGTAACCCTAGCATTCTGGGAGGCTGAGGCAGGAGGACTGGAAGTTTGAATCCGGTTTGGGCAGCAGAGTGACATAGCAAAACCCTGTCTCAAAAATTTTTTTGAGGGCCGGTGAGATGGCTCAGCGGCTTAAGCGCCTGCCCGGCAAGCGCGAGGGCCCGAGTTCGACTCCCGGATCCCACATACGAAAAAGGGGCCGGTGATATCGCTCAGCGGCACGGGCGCCTGCTGGCGCGCGAGGTCCTGAGGTCGACCCCCTGGTACCCACAAAAAAAAAAAAAAAAAATTTTTTTGAAAGGGGCTGGGACTGGGGTGGTGGCACACACGTGTGATCCTAGCACCTGGGAGTCTGAGGCAGGAGGATCACTTTGAGTTTGAGGCCAGCCCGGCCTACATAATGAAACCCTGTCTCAAAAAAAAAAAACAAAAAAAATTTAAAAAGGGCTGGGGATGTAGCTTAGTGCAAAGGCTCTGGGTTCAATCCGTAGTACCACCAACTTAAAAAAAAATGTTAGAACTATAAATTGTCAGTGAAAAGTAGCTTACCTCCGCAGCAGTGTGGCTCGGCACCACTTGGAAGTGGTGGCAGCTGTGCCTAGGTTCAAGAGTCTGGAAGGTGCTAAGGGCATCGGGCAGGTTGGCTGTGGAAGGGAATGAATGAAGGCGTCCGGTGCAGGGAGCCCCACCTTTGTAGCTGCGATTCCTGGGCACTTTCCTATTGTTCAGTCAGTACATCCAGCTGCCTTAAGCTTAGGCCATCTCGCCCATCTCTAGATGGACGGTCTGCATCTGTAGATGGATGCTAACCTTGTCTGGGATACCCTGGTGTTCTTTCGAGTTGCTAACAGGAGGCGGCCACAATGACATGAGGCGCATAGGTCTTTGAGTTAGACCTTCTGAGTTCACATCCGCCCCTTGCTAACTGGGCAGTTAACCTTGAGCGGGTTACTTAACCTTACTGTGTCTCAGCTTCCTCTGTAAAACGAAGTTGAAATTTTAACTTCATAAGGGGGATAGGTACAGTAATTAAAATAGTGCTTACTCACAGACCTTCAGTAAAATGTCATCTGCTAGTCATGATTTTGTGTAATGATTTAAGTTTTCTAACATAAAAATGGTGGAAGTAGAGAAGCCTTTAAAGTTTAAAATTGTTGTATTCTACGCTTTTTGCTGCTGTTGTGGACCTTGATAATGATTACTTACATCAAATGCACGTGTTATCTTTGCATATCCTAGCTTCCCGATGGCAGAGAACTGTATGTAGGCTTTGGTGAGGACATTGATTGGAGGAAATTTTTTTTTCCCCCCATTCTGGTTTAAAGTCTTGGTTTTTTTTTTTTTTTTTAAACACTGGTGGAAAGGTAATACGAGGTAAGAATTGAGCAAGCCAGTTAACACTTTTGGAGGATCTTACGTTCGTGCTCTTTGCAAAACACAATTTGGTGCAGAGGCAGAAAATCTCAGCATTAAAAATTATGAAGCCGTTTTCTGCTTTAGGCATTAAAGTAGAAGACTGCGTGGCCCCTGGACACTTCCACTTCAGCTTAGAGGCAAGACTAACAGAATTTCAAAGCAGAGTAACTTTAGAATCTGTCAGTCTGATTATCAGGAGGTAATGTAGGAGTTCACAGAAAAATCTGGAATCTGAGGTTGTAGTGTCAGATTAGAGCTGGGCTCTGGAGAGGAGGCTGCATTGAGAGGGGAAACAGAGCAGTTGGGAAAGGTCATGCTTAGTGAATATGTCCCACCAGGCACTGTGAGAGAGGCAGGCAGGTAGACAACAGAGAGGGCGTGTGTGAGGGAGAAATGGAAAGCTGGGCTGGACATAGTAAGACCGGACCACAGCACAGGACTGAAGGGCTTGCCCAGAAGGGTAAGGGAAGTCACGAAGAAGATTGGAGATCTGGGGTGTGGCTCTTTAACTTATTGGTTTGAGATGCTAATAGGGCATGCAAGTAGAGATGCACATTCTTGGAACATGTCTACTGTGTGTACGCTTTGAATAAGGCCCTGGGGATACTTGGGATCAAAGCGGACCAGCCTGCCTGTCCTGGAGCTTTTACAAGTCCAACAGGAAAGGCAGAGGCAAATCACACAGCCGGGGTCACACTTGGACTCTCTGGGAATTGCATGAGAGGTAATGAGGTCTGGTGAGCGGGCTGTTGTACATCGAAGTAAGGAGTGAGGAACAAGATAGCTGGAGAGGTGCAAGTTTGGAAACCAGATTTCACTTGGTATCACTAAATTGGTAGTTACAGGAAATGTGTGTGGTGTAAAAAAGCAGAACTCAGAAGTAGGAGGAAAAACATGGAAGCTGAAAATAAGCCAGTGAAAGAGAGCAGCAGGGTAGACCCGAAAGCGTGGTGGGGAAGATGCTTGTAGCTGTCCAGAGAGGGTAAGGGGACTACTGATGCCCATGGAATTTGACAGTGAGAGTTGTAGGACCGCAGACACAAACAGGAGTCCAAAAGATTGAGAATGGAGAATTGGTGGTTAGGAAATTGAGTGGTAGCTGGGCATGGTGGTGCACACCTGTGGTCCCAGCACTTGGGAGGCTGAGGCAGGAGGATCACCTCAGGTTCGAGGCCAACCTAGGCTACGTAGTAAGTTGGGGGCCACCCTGAATACATGGTGAGACCCTGTGTCAAAAAAAAACTGAAAAGAAATTGGTAACTCTAAGTGAGCTTCTTAAGAAGTGCTAATGAGGCCAGATGTGGTGGTGCACACTTGAGGTGGGAGGGTGCTGAGAGTTCGAGGCCAGCCTGGACTACACAGCGAAACCCTGTCTCAGAAAAACTAGTGAGAGCAGTTTTTACACTTTTTAAAATGTGTTTACTTAGCTAAGATAATCTCGTGATGTGTTGCAGATGAAAAAAAAGATATCGACCATGAGACGGTGGTTGAAGAACAGATCATTGGAGAGAACTCGCCTCCTGACTACTCGGAGTACATGACGGGAAAGAAGCTCCCTCCCGGAGGAATCCCTGGCATTGACCTCTCGGACCCCAAGCAACTGGCAGAATTTGCTAGGTAAGTTCAAGGGCTTTTCCTTTCTCTTCACTACGGAAAGTGAGTCTTGACAGCTGTTTTCCTGTGCCCGAGGCACAATGGTGGTTTGTATTCTTTCTCCAGGGAAGCGTGAAAACAGAAGTTTTATTTTTAGTAGTAACCGTGCTATTTGAGTGAATGCATTTTAGAACTTTGCAGACAATAAGATGAGGCAAATACTCCTTAATTCCGGAACTGGCGCTGCCTGGGAGTGAGTAAACTTGCACAGTTGGTTTTGAGCGGGATCTGTACCCTGCCTCCGGCCTCTCGGGCTGCCTTCTGAACTCGGGCGTGTTGCCTGGGCTGGGCTGGGCTGCAGGGCCCACCCTAGAGCAGTGTCTCAGTTAGGCTCCTGCCCTTCGGTTGACTGAAGCTGGCAAGACAGGAAGAGGGGGTTTTGACCAGGTCCCCACAACTGCTAGGTCAAGAAGATCTAAACCCACTGCGTGTTTGTTTTGCCTAGAACAGGCTGGGTTCCTACAGGAGCCTTTGCTGTTTTTTGTCCTATTTTACTTTCCAGTACTGTTTGACATTCATTACAAGAACAGAAAGAAAAAAAAATCAGAAAGATGTAAAATTTTAAATGACAATGAAATTTTATCAGATAAACTCTGGAGCAGAAAGTCCAGTTCTTCTCCCTACCTGAGGCTGAACAGAGACTGGAAGAGCCCTGGAAATGAGTGCAAGGGTAGGAGGGAGAAACCTGGGGCCCTGTGCCTACACAAGGGGTGCACCTTTGTTTCTTCTCTGGAGAGTAGAGCAGTTAGGGAGGAACTGGTTTTCCTCCCCAGCCCCACTTCGGATGGAGTGGGGAACTGCTGCCACGTGCGGCCTCAGTGTCCCGGTTGTGTTTTTTTGGTTTTTTTTTGTTTTTTTTTTTTGTGGGTACCGGGGGTCAACCTCAGGACCTTGCGCGCCAGCAGGTACCAGTGCCGCTGAGCGATATCACCGGCCCTTTTTTCATATGTGGGTTTTGGGACTTGAACTCGGGCCCTCGCGCTTGCCAGGCAGGCGCTTACGCCGCTGAGCCATCTCACCGGCCCCCAATTGTGTTTTGTAAAGGAGGGTCTTACCCTTTCTCCTCCTTGCCAGTGGAACTGTAGCTATAGGGAATGGCTTTTTTTTTGAGACAGGGTCTCACTAGGTAGTTCATGCTGGCCTTGAACTGGCAGCAACACCCCTGCCTCCACAGTGGGCCTGCACTCTGGAACAGCCTACATAGTCGAAAAGTGTGTACTCATTGTTTAGTCTTTCTGGGAACCAGGGTGCTTCAGGGAAATGATAGGAGTTTAGAGAGAATGGAAGCAGGTCATAGAAGTTCATGAACACTGGCCCAAAGTACATAGCCCTTTTTTTAATAGGCAGTAGGTAGTTGGGTCAGGCATGGCAGCACATGTCAGGAATCCCAGCTACTTGGCAGGCTGAGGCAGGAGGATCACAAGTTCAAGGCCAGCCAGAGCAATTTAGTGAGACCCTGTCTTAAAAGAGTGAAAGGGTCTGGCGATGTAACTGAGTGCTAGAAGCATTTGCCTAGCATGCACGAGGAGGAAGAGGAGGCTGGGTGATACATCTTTCCTGAGAGGGACTCACTTTGTAGCTGTGTCAGGCTGGATTGGTGTAGGTAACAGCCAGGACATGAGGTGGGTCAGCTAAAATTGTGGCAGTCAGACAATAAGGGAATAAATGTGTAGAAATTACAGGAGACAGTGATTTAGGAGCACGTTGACTGTTGCATTTGGGGGGGGCAAAGAAAAAAGGGCGAAGAATTAAAATTGACATTAAATTTTTACTCCTTGAGTGATTGGAAAAATTAGAAGGTTCTGGTTGGAGTTCAGAGGTAGGCAGCATTTGGTTTTAGATCCTAATGTGGAAGGGATAGAGAAACAGCTGGCGGGGGAGGTCCGCATAAAATCTTGGGGAAACTTGTACACAGAGAGTCAGCGGAAGCAATGAGAATAGGAGGGCAGTGGGAGGAGGAGACTCAGAAGTGCAGCATCAAGCCAGCCAGGGAATGAGTTTCCTGAACATGGGGAGAGGGAAGAGTCAAGTCTCTCTTGCTTAAGCATTGTGAAGTAATTTCATTGGTGAGGAGGGCCAAAGGAAGGCTCTGAAGAGAGAGGAAACTCCTCCTGGTCAGTGCATGGTACAGACTCTGAGGTGTTGGTCACGCTGGCATTTCTCACACTCCTGGAGAACTGGGACAGCTGATAGGCAAGGGTGTTGTCCCCCGCCCAGTCCTCTGAACAAAAAGGTCAGGCACCTTTGGTGTTGGAAAGTGATGTTATCGTCATCATCATCGTAATAATAAAGTTATTTCATGGCACTGGGGATTGAACACCAGGCCTTGCATATCCTAGGCAAGTGCTCTACCACCACTGAGCTACATCCCCAGCTCATAAACAGACATACATACATACATACTTTTTTTTAGGAGCTAGAACCTTGCCGTACTGCCCAGGCTGGCCTCATCTACTTTATCCTCCTGCCTCAGCCTCCCAGGTAGCTGGGATTACAGATGTGCACCACTTCTCCCAGCTGGGTATGCTTCGAAAGGAGAATGAGCATTGGGAGGAAGACCTCATTATAAAAGCTCGAGGGCAGTGTGGTGCAGCAGCCTGGGAAATGTGAAGTTGGCTGTGAGAATTTCCTTAGGTAGCAAGGGAGTGTGGCTCAGTGGTAGGGCATTTGCCTAGCATGAAGAAAACCAAGGGCCGGTGAGATGGCTCAGCGGCACAAGCACTTGCTGGCAAGCGCGAGGTCCTGAGGTCTACTCACAGTACCCACATTAAAAAAAGAAAAGAAAAAGAAAAAAAAAAAAACAAAGCATTGCCGCAGGAAGAGTGACTTTCTCTTGGTGGGTAGAATGTGTAAGAAGCTTGATGGTATGGGAAAGAGTCTTCTAAAAAAGACGGCAGTGAGAAAGCCCTGCAGAGGGCTGCAGGAGCAGGGCTGAGGAAGCGTAGTTCGGATGCTCCTGAAAGTGCACTCCATGGGCCTGACTCGGAGGTCTCTGGGGAGCCAGCACACTGTAAGCATTTGCATAATCATAATGGGAATGGAAATGGTGTTGCTTTCCTTTATAATCAACCAGTTAAATATTTCTTGGGGCTGGGAACCTAGCTCAGTGGTAGGGCACTTGCCTAGCATGATAAGGCCTTGGGTTTGATCCCCAACACCACCAAAACAAGAGGTTAAAAGATTTCATTTCATGTCTAAAATAGGGTGACATTGTTCTCGTCCTGTCAGTGAGTAAAGGTGAGGGGTAGGGTTTGGGCCCTGAGGTGGAGGATGGGACTCCTTCAGCCCATTCCACATGACACCTCTTAAAGATTGTGTTATCCTAGAAACATCTGCGGTGGGACAGTGGTGGCCAAGAGAAATAGTTGAGCCTGGGTGCCTGTTTGCTAGGTCTTCACGTTTTGAGAATGTGTGTGGCCGTTGAATGGGATTTTCTGGAGGCCCTGGAAGAGGTGACAGGTACTCCGAGTGCTGGAGAGGCACTGAGTTCAGACTGCTGAGGGCCAAACCGCATCTTGTTCACTGAGACCCACAGACCCCGTTCTGCTGGCCCCTTCTGGTCTCCTCTGCTCCGACTCGGCCGTGTCCCAGCCCTGCTGCCCTCCTCACGGCGGAGTGCTGGCTGCTTCCGCTGCCTCTGTGTCTTGGGGATGTGGAACCGACTGCACGTAACTCACCCAAGCATGTTTCAGGAGTTAGCCCTTCTTGAAAACCTCTCTTGTAGGGAAGCGAGTGTAAAGAGCGGGTAACCCAGTCCCAAGTTATTATTACTGTTTTCATCACTACGCACCTTGAGATTTTTTAGGGTTAATGTAAAGATGAAATGTGGTTGTGGAAACAAAAATAGTTTAGCAGGCTTCAGTGTCACACAAAGGTGTACTCTCTACTTAGTACATAGGTTACCGGGCAGACTTGTCCGTGTGTCTTACAGCGGCCGTTATCGTTGCACAAGGAAGAGTGGTGGGTGGTGTGTGCAGAGTGTGGCTGTGTTACCAGGAGCGAATCCTGACCACAGATCTGCACTGTGGTGCTGGTCCAGGAGCTGCCTGAGCTGCTTGTGAGGGAGGAGGCCTGTTCTCCTTAAAACCCTGCTTCCCTTCCGGGGCACGCGTGGTGGGAGTCAGTCAGACTGTTGGTGTGTGTAAAGCTTTGCTGAGGTGGTGCCAGGACAGTCTTGCAAGCTGGAACTGCAGAGTCCAGCCTTCCCAGTGCTGCTCCTCCATGAGCTGCGTCAGGAGGAGGTGTGGATGCAGCAGTCGGGGCCCAGGAGCCGCTGCCAGGGGCTGCCTTTCTGCCTGTGCCATTCAGTCTGGTAGCTGAAAACGTGGTTTTACTACAGAACCAATTCATATTTGTTTAACTAGGCCAGTTGAACATACGGTCAACGGTCATAGTAGCTGTTGTTTCCCAAGTACTTACACATGCCATCTTTTTATCCTCACAGCTCTGTAAGTAGGGAGCATGACACCTGTTTACAGAATAAGGAACCGAGGCTGAGGAGTTGCGTGGCTTGCTCAAGGTCGTGCAGCTAGTAGGAGTCAGCTCCATGTCACACATCCCATCCCGTCTCGCTCACTCGTGATGCCTGTGCTGTTGTCCTCGTTGTTCTGGGTGCCTGAAGTACCATGCTTGGCGGAGGGGAACTCTCGCGAGTTCCTTCCAAGTAGTTGGAGGGGTGGAGAAGATGATCTTAAGCAGTAGTGTATGGTTTGAGTCTTTACTTACAGAACATTTTCAATCTAAGCATGCACCCCACTTTTTTTTTTTTTTTTGTAAAATGACCACTTTGTAGGTGAAGGACCCAGGAGCTTTAAGAGCAGCTGCATTTAGGTCTTCTGTGAACTGCTTGTGTCCAAGGATGTTTGTCCAAAGAAATGCATTTTAAATTCTCATTGTCAAATGAGTTAGACTAAATACTGGCATGCATTTTTTTTAAATGATATTTTAAGAAAAAAGTACTACTTAACAAATCCTCCAGAATTGGATAAGTAATACATGGGACTGCTCACTTTTGTGCATATTTGAAATTATTTAAGTTTCTAGGAATAAATGTAAGAAAACATAGGAGGACCTTTTTTAAGTTACGTTTATTGAGATGATTCGCATACAGTAAGATTCACCCCTTCCTAGGTGTATACCATTCCACTGATCTGGGAAAACACAATTACATGGGTTAGGGTTAGGGTGGAATTATCCAAGAGTAAACATTCTTAACTGGGAAGATTGGGACTTCACGTTTAAAAATTATTCACACTTAAACAGAAACCCTTGACGAGTCACGGTGGTTCCCACACTGACCGCACCTCCAGGGGCACAGTGACACCAGGCTCCTGTCCAGTTGGAGCCTGGAGCTCAAGGGCGCGCCAGTCTCTAAGCCAGCGGAGGCTGCCTGCGAGCCCCGTGAGCCACAGGCCCTCAGCGAGCACTTGCCAAGCAAAAGAGTGAGTGTCTAGAACTTCAGGTGGGAGAAGGCACCACACTGAAAACATTCCCAGAGAATTTAAAGTAGAAATATGTGCAGTTGTGTTTTCCATTACTGAGGATTGAACCCAGAGCATTCACAGTGAGCTGTATCCGCAGCCCGTTTTATTTTACATTTTGACACAGTAAGGTGCCCAGTTTGGACTCGAACTTGTGATTCTTCTGCCTCAACTTCCCAGAGTGCTGGGATTGCAGGCATGGGCCATGCCTGGTTTATGTATGGTCTTGGCCATACTCAAGGTTTCAAAGTATAATAAGGATCCAGGGTGAAAAAGAACAGTACTGTCAGGGCCTTTGCTAACTGAAAGGTGACAAATAATTTTTTAATTAATGAAGGGGGATGGTAAATTAGCCCTTATGTTAAGAGACCACTGGCTTAGTTGTTCATTAAATATGAATCCTTACGGAAGGGTGTGGGTTGGCAGAACTAGGAACAAAAAGTCCATTAGAGAAATTTAAATGTTCTTTTTAGCTTTCCTAGGAACTTTTAATTTCTTACCCCTCTACTAAACACATTCCGAAGGGAGGGAGTACTTGGAGAGAAAGTGTTAGTAAAAGAAAGGTTGGTTCAGTCGACCTGGCAGTGGGGGAGGTAGCAGATCACGGAGCTGCCTGGACTGTACGTTCATATAGGGCTTCCCCAGGCCGGGTGCTTGTCACCTCCGTGAGCATCCAAGCGCCAGCCAGAAGCAGGGCCGCATGTATAATTGTAATCTCCCTGTCCCACCAGCAGAAACAGGTAGAAATGAAACACCCGAGTCTTGTGGTGTACCACCTGTTTTCTAGCCTTTGGCAGTAACCATGCCGACGGTTTGCTTGGTTTCCTTTGAGAGCTCTTTTTTTTTTTTTTAATAGGGTCTTGCTAAGTTGCTTGGGCTGGCCTGAGACTTTGATCCTCCTTCCTCAGCCTCCTGAGTAGCGGGGATCACAGGCCTGCCTGGCATTTTTGAGAGCTATGTGATACTTTTATGTATGTAAAGAATTGTTTAAAAAGGACTGACTGTGCTAAGCACTTTTGAAAAATGATGATGTATCTTAAAGATCATATCAGTATGAAGTGGACCCATTGTGTGTGTGTGCGTGTGTAAGCAGCTGTATAGAGATGTGTGTTTTTGATACACTCCGTGACCATTGCTCCCTTTTGTAAGGTGCCTTTGTTGCTGTAACAGCTGCTTTTGGGTACCTTGCCCGGCCTCCCACGAGGAGACAGGGCAGTGGTTGTCTGGACAGTTGATCTTTGTATTTTTAAAGAGGGATTAGAGAAAAGAACAGGTATTTGAATCCCACAGACCATTGTGCCAGTCTGAGCTGCACCAGCTTCTTGGCTCTGAGCCACAGCATCCTCGTCTGCGAAGCCGGAAGAGCGCCTCGCAGTCCTCGGCCGTCTCCTTCCGGAGCGGAGCGCGCCAAGCTCGGTTCCGAGCGCGGAAGGAGAGCGCTGTAGGGGCTGCATGACTTATGCCAGCTGAGTGTACCCACTCCTACAAACCTCTCTCTCTCCTCTCTTTTGTTTTGATAAGAATGAAGCCAAGAAAAATTAAAGAAGATGATGCTCCAAGAACAATAGCTTGCCCTCATAAAGTAAGTAATGCTAGGGGAGTGCTCATTAAGCTGTTAACGAAGTTGTAGAGAGTCGTGAGAAATTTGCACTTTTATTTCCACAATTGAGATAAAGCAAGGAAGTATAATCTTCGGTTTCTAATTTGAGACTTAAGTTTTGTTGTTCAGTAAAAGACACTATAAAATACTCTATAAAATGGGGTTACTATAGGGAGCCAGTGTTTCTATTATTATATTTTAATTAATCTATGTTAGGACTGACTTTCTTTTCTTAGTGTTTTAAGACTGGGTGTGGTTCACCTGTGGACCTTTATAAGAATGTGTACTTAATGGAATAGGAAATTTTGGCTAAAACAAGCCAAAGACTTCACAGTTTCCTTACCCTGTTAACTATGTGTTACAAGAAGGGCACTTAATTGTTTTCAAATGTAGCTGGTTTTTAAAATAAAAGGAAACACTAAAAAGTACTTTAAGGTATTGGTTGGGGTCTGTTTTCAAACTCAGTTGGATCTAAAACAAACAGAAAAGGTCTCAAAAAGGTGTGGAGAAACAAAGGTGAAGAAATTCAGAATGAAATAAAGGATTTCTAAAAATCAGCAGTTGGAGAAGGATAAATTTAGTTTCATGGAATTGCCGCTATAAAGCTAGGCATTCTCAGGTTTTGAGCTTCCTCTTTAATGCTCTTCTGGGGAAGTTTTGAAGTGTAAGATGATCTCCATTGGGGCCAGAAATAAATGAGCATTTGAAAACAGTTACGTCTTAAGTGCCTGTCGTCTCTTGAGCTGCTCTGTGTACTCCTTTTCCAATTAAATTTTTAAAAATTCCATCTTGTGAATGGAAACAAAAACAGAGGTGAAGGTGAAAATTGGCTTCCCCTCCCTTGCCTGTGAAGCTGTCCGGTGGTGCCCTGTGCTGTCCTTCTGTCACACTGTCTCACCATTTCCCATTCACTCCATCCTGGGCAACAACTGCAGAAGAAATTGTTGAGGACGTGCTTCTCTCGGGCGCCACATCCATCTGCCTCCCCCCGCCCTGGTATCGCTTTGCCTGCCTCTTCCTTTTCCCAGTGTCTCACAAAATAAATTTCTTCTGTAGTTGCCATTCCTTGGAGACCCTCTTGCTTCTTTCTCTGTCAAGAGGGGGAAAGAGGCAAAGAGAGAAGAGGGAACAGTAGGCGATGGAGAATGACAGCCCATTGTTGCAGCACAGAATATGGGGCCCACCAAAGGTAGTGGTGGACTACCGTCATTTTAACTCGGTTTATTCTCAGTGCTTCTGTTACTCATCTGGGGGACGTAGCTGGGCGAGGAGGCTGTGGTGTAGCTGGAAGCCGGGGTGCTGGGTTCTACTCCCAGCTTGACTACTGCTAGTAGTGTGACCTTGGGCAAGTCTACCTCAGGATGTCTCTAAGCCTCAGTTTCCTCATCTGTAAAACATGGGTTTGCATTAAATAAGGCCTTTCTCAGCTATCTTGTTTTTTGTCCTAAGTAATCTCATGTTCTGTAATGCCAGGTCAGTTGAAAACGGGGGGCTGGGGAGGTCGGTTAGTTGGCTCTAGTGTGTCAGTAGGCTGTTAAGTGGTTGAGTCCTTCTCCATTTGCAGTGTGGACCACTAAGCTGCTTTCTCTGTTTCAAGGGCTGCACAAAGATGTTCAGGGATAACTCTGCTATGAGAAAACATCTGCACACCCACGGCCCCAGAGTCCACGTCTGTGCAGAATGTGGCAAAGCTTTCGTTGAGAGCTCAAAGCTAAAGCGACACCAGCTGGTTCATACTGGAGAGAAGCCCTTTCAGGTAGGGCCACTGCCCCGCCCCACCCCCATCCTGTTCCCCGTCCTGCACCGGGAGCTAGGGGTGTGCGCAGGGCACCCGGACACCAGCCTAGAGGGGACCTGATTGTCACATGGAACAGTCCAGGTGGTGGTGAATACGGATGTGTGAGTGTTGGTGCTGCGGCAGCAAGGAAGTGGGATTTTTTTTTTTTTCCCCCTTTTTATGGGGGAGGGTGGGATTTTGAGAGCAAGCCTACAGCTCAATTTCTTGTGCATTCATGGTGGGACAGAAGTAATTGATTTTGGTAGTTAACAGTATACTGAATTAATTACTAACCAAGAACTTCTAAAAGTTTATTGTATGAGAATAAGTAGAGGTTATATTTTGTCTTATTTTTAGATTCCTATAAATAAGAGAACAAACTAGCAGAGCAACTAGTAAATCTAATTTCCTGTTCTACAATTGACACCAGAAAACTTGCTCATGATTTATACTGGACTGTCGGGACTGTTTACAGAGTATACATGGGCCTTAATTGCCAGAATGATTCTATTCTGCCAGGGGATTCTCTCAGGGTGTTTGTCTGATTTATGAGGGCTACCTGGGGCTTTAGGGCTCGTCTGGTTCAGTTAGAGCTCTGCCCAAGGATTCTAGAAGGGATGCAGAAAGTTCCCCCAGGGCAGAGAGGAACATGTTTACTAACGTGAGCAGGCCGAGCCACCGAAGCAGCGCGCCCGGCTCCGGGTGTGGTCACACTGCTGAACGGGGTGACGTCTGGTCTTTCTCGACAGTGCACATTCGAAGGCTGCGGGAAACGCTTTTCACTGGACTTCAATTTGCGCACGCATGTGCGAATCCATACCGGAGACAGGCCCTATGTGTGCCCCTTCGATGGCTGTAATAAGAAGTTTGCTCAGTCAACTAACCTGAAATCTCACATCTTAACACACGCTAAGGCCAAAAACAACCAGTGAAAAGAAGAGAAGAGAGAAGACCCTTCTCAGCCACAGGAAGCATCTTCCAGGAGTGGGATTGGGAATAAATATGCCTCTCCTTTGTATATTATTTCTAGGAAGAATTTTAAAAATGAATCCTACACACCTAAGGGACTTGTTTTGATAAAGTAGTAAAAATTTAAAAAGAAACTTTAATAAGATGACATTGCTAAGATGCTCTATCTTGCTCTGTAATCTCGTTTCAAAAACACCGTGTTTTTGTAAAGTGTGGTCCCAGCAGGAGGACAATTCATGAATTTCGCATCAAAAGACAATTCTTTATACAACAGTGCTAAAAATGGGACTTCTTTTCACATTCTTATAAATATGAAGCTCACCTGTTGCTTACAATTTTTTTAATTTTGTATTTTCCAAGTGTGCATATTGTACACTTTTTGGGGATATGCTTAGTAATGCAATGTGTGATTTTTCTGGAGGTTGATAACTTTGCTTGCAGTAGATTTTCTTTAAAAGAATGGGCAGTTACATGCATACTTCAAAAGTATTTTCCTGTACAAAAAAAAGTTATATAGGTTTTGTTTGCTATCTTAATTTTGGTTGTATTCTTTGATGTTAACACATTTTGTATAATTGTATCGTATAGCTGTATTGAATCATGTAGTATCAAATATTAGATGTGATTTAATAGTGTTAATCAATTTAAACCCATTTTAGTCACTTTTTTTTTTCCAAAAAATACTGCCAGATGCTGATGTTCAGTGTAATTTCTTTGCCTGTTCAGTTACAGAAAGTGGTGCTCAGTTGTAGAATGTATTGTACCTTTTAACACCTGCTGTGTACATCCCATGTAACAGAAAGGGCAACAATAAAATAGCGATCCTAAAGAAAGAGTATGGCAGAAAAAGATCTGTAAGCACAGTCTTATTTTCTTTTGTTGTCCAGAATACTTAAATTCTTGAGCCTCCCAGAAATTGGAAGCTAAATAAAGCAACTCAAGTTTCCTTTATTTTGCACTCAGTTACAGTGACTCGTGGTTAAAGTGATGCATGGATATTTTAATACTTCCTACACAACCTGAATTCTGAAAGAGTAGGTAGCAGGCACCCCACGATAAGGAACTACCTCAGTACCCAAGCCGGGCCGTGGAGAATAGACTGGACTTCAGTATTCCCGGCTGGGGCAGTGCAGCGTGTCCGCATGGCCCAAGCCCTTCCCAAGGGTAAGGGGCCAGCTGGCCATGGTCATGTAGGGGAAGACCGGGCCTGCCTTCCGCTGCTCAGGCTGCCTGCAAAGGCAGCGCCGTGGGTCCTTGGTCTGTCGAATGGGGGACACGGTTGTTGATATATGGTTTGAGAGCCCTTGTTCGTCCATCTTGGTGGAGTCCTCATTAAATGCTAGCAAATGCAGTTGAGCACCAATAGCAGAATTTCATGCTTCTAAACAGACACTGAGTGCCGACTGGCAAGGTGATTAGATTCCTAGGAAATTGTACTCAGTGAGTACTTGACCTCTCATTTTGTGGCCTCTTATATGTACAATTATAATTTCTGAATTTTACTTAGGATCAAATACCAGACTTGCTGAGAGTATTTTATAAACTGCCATGGTACAGCAAAATCCCATTTATTCAAAATGCAAACACATCGTGCGTCTTCTGTGCTGAATGCTTGACTTTGCGAGGTAGATGACAACCTAGCTAAAAGCAGATTCTTTACAAAAGGCCCAGGATGCCATCGGTCCAACAGTGTAGCCTGATTTCTGCCAGCTTCTTCATCAGGAGGATTGGTGACCTGATAACACTGACCCTGTGGCTCTGTGGAATTTTGAAGTGCCTTCTGAATCATAAAAGAGAACTTCACTTCAGATACTTGTTTTTGTCTGTCCAGAATCTGTTATCCATTGGGTAGTTTGGGATTGAGGTGATGCGAAGACCCCAGTCAGGAGAGAGGTAAGCCCACGATGGAGGGCTGGCCCTTCAAAGCTGGCAGCCCTTGGCCAGCTTGGGCAAGGTTCCATTGGTCCCCTCCTGTACCTGCCCACGCCTTCCTCCCTGCTGTCAAGTGGAGCAGTCCTGGTGGCTACAAGGAGAGCGTGCTCCAGGCGGTGACTGTGAGTAGTTGCACAGGGCCACATCACCCACACCCAGCATTTCCGGCGCCGGAGCCTGGCCCTGGCCACAGCCCTGGGAGATGTGCCATAAGCTGTGACCTGCAGGGGCTGGGCTCCCTCACGGGACCGGCTCCCTCTTCCTTGTGCCTTCATCCCCATGGGGGATGCACTTGGCCATCTCTTCCTCTTTCTGCGTGGAGTAGTCCTCATCCTTCCCCCTTCTCTGTTCAGTCTTCTCCCAGTCTGCAGAGTTCGCTTCTACAAAGAGTTTAACATGGGGTTCAAAGAAAACTTCATGATGTAGCGCTCTGAATTGACAACAGTAGTGCAGGAAACTAGATAATGAGCAACAGTGTAAGAGTAGAGGTAGTTCTCACTGGATTTCACCTAAACCCACTTTGCTTGTTAGAATTTATAATTTTGTTAGAGATGATATTTACTAAAATTTGAAATGTGTTCTAACAGTGATTCCATTGTCTTGAGAATTAATCTGATTTTAAGTAATACTGATAGACATATTTTCTTACATCTGAGCAGAAATAAATGCATGTTTCTGGCATATGTAATATAAAAACTCGAGGGTTAGTTTACACCTAACAAGATGTTGTTTTCTATTTTTGAATTTATTTCCCCCTTTGATAGGGGCTGCTGCGGGGGCATAATATTTGTATAAAGAACTGTCACTGAAGAGTGACCTTTATTTTACAGGGTGACACTGAGCTCATGCTGTTGGTCTTACGTGTTTGCTTTGCCTAGACTCGAGGCCTGTGGAGTTGAGGGAACCAAGGTTTCCTTTTCCTAGTTGGAGTTAATACAGAGGCTCTTCTGAGTGTCACTTTACTGGCTAAGTCCAAGGATGTAGGCCCTTCATTGGTTGCGTGTGTGTGCCTGGCCGCGTGTGCACACAGCTCCAGTCTCTCCACAGCGGAGAGACTTGGGGGCAGCGCGCACCTCGGTCAGCCCGAGTTCGAGTCCTGACTGAGCTTCCAGGTGCCGCCCCCAACAGAACTCATCTGTCAGAACCCACCTCTGAAATGTCTCAAGCTAGGGTTTATGTCTGCGGCACAGGAGAGCTTGGCCCCTAAAATAAGGCTTAGAATTGGAAATGTTGCTAATCCCACCCATCTCTACTACAGGCAGAAGGTTGATCACTTCCTGTCTCTGACCCCTCTGTGATCTGGAATCGGCATGGCCTGGGGAATTCATGTTAATCTCATTCCGTGATGTCTTTGACATTTGACCAGTAGAAAGAGCAGGGATCCCAGGGTCAAAGACGCCAAGAGAGCTGCTGCTGTTCGAGGCAGTGCTCAATGTTGCTCATGCCAAGGGGCTTCCTCCTGGCCACCCTGTGGGCCTGATGCAGCCGGCTCCTGTCGTGGCACTGAGTTGCCTTGGCCCCATCTGACCGTGCAGCCCTTTGTTCCGGCTCACTGGCACTCACGTGACTGCAGCACCTCTTCAGAGTGGAGGCCCCGAGAGATGAGGAACCAAGGCTAAAGCCCTGGCCCACACACTTCGTCACCTCCTCTATGCTTTGCCGAAGGCACGCCATGCCTTCAGTCAGTCAGTCTTGTTTCCCGGCACCATGCACCGCGTGGCTGCCTGAGTCTTGCTCACCGTTACTGACTTTGGACTCATTACCACTCAGGTTATGTTCGGATGGGCAGTGCCAGGCAGGGAGAGTAAAGACAGCACTGAAGGCTTCTTGGCACCCTTCCCGGGCCTCAGTGGCTGCAGGTCTTAGCTGGGATGATACGGAGACTTGCCAGGCGGGACAGGTGACAGGTGTGTGGACTGCCAACCCAGCCCCTAAAGATACTGGAAGGGAACATTGAGACTGTTGGCATCAGTTGGCAAATAGAACCTCCCACAAACTGGTACAGAAGGCAAGAGCTGCCTCAGTCCCTACATTCCCGGCCTGCATTCTGGGAAAGATGCAAATACCTGGGAAATGGGTGGGAGGGGTGGGAGCTCGTGCTGGGCTGCCTGCTGTCCCAGCTGGGGGCTGCACGCTAGGCAGGGAGAAGGGCATTAGTCCCATACAGAGGGACCTTGTTTTCCAGTGTCAGCACCAGGTCGGCTCTGCTGTTCACAGATGTTCACTTTCTGGTTACTTGTAGGCCCTGGCTCAAGGACGTAGCGTTGTGTCTCATGTTCATCTTTTTTCTTAAGTGTTCTTTGCCATTTCTGGAATTGTCCTTGGTTTTTCCTTAGCTCATAGATGCAGAAATATTATAGTATTTAAGGCATCCGCATCAAGCATCAGATGGCTTTGCATCCAGAAAAACATTGATAACTCAGTTTGAAGCACCAAGCATGTGTAACATGGCTCTATAAAATATAATAAATGCATAATGTTAAACTTTTTAATGTCTGTGGTCCTTGTTTGTTCTCACTTCACTGAGTCTTACTACACGAGAACCTGGAGACAAGTTCCCACCTGGTTGGAGCATTGCCGAGTTCCCAGGACATCTTGGGGCTTCGCCTCTCTTGATTGAGCCACTCCAGCAACGGACGCTCCCGGGTGGCCAGAATGACTTTTCATGAGCGCCACACTCACTTTTTAGAAAGCACAGCCAAGTGAGATTCCCATGCAGCTGGGCTTGTGATCCCCACTGTCAGCCCCGGAAGCTCCAGAGCCAAAAAAGGAAAGCTTATGAAGTGGGATGGACTCGATAAAGCAGGCTGAGCTGCTTAGGATTTGGCTGGAGACAGGTGCGAGGCAGCAGCATCTCCCCTGGCAGGGCCTGTGGTCTGACGGGCTGCAGAGCGAGCTCATTACCCGCTAATCTCTGGTGTTGCTGAGGTGGCAGGCCTGGCCCGGAATTGCTGAGCAAGGCCCATGGTAGTGATGAGGTGAGGAACAGCGCAGTGACATCTGCATCTATAGACTCGAATGGGAAGGAGCCCCGGGCTTTGGGCCGCCCCTTTGTGGGCTTCCTGGCTAGAAAAAGAACCAGCAGCTCCTGGACGTTTGCTGGTAGTCCCATCCGGCTGTGACAGCATGCCGAGGGGCGCGCCAGGCCTCGACAGCATGCCATTTCATCCGCTCTGCGAGTGGGAGAACGGCCCCGAGGGGGACTTGCAGAAGTCCAGGGAGCCAGCTTCCTCCCGGCGCTCTCCACGTAGCCCAGCCCCGTTCCCCAGCCTCTCCGGGGCAGGCGCTGCGCCGCCCTGCCCGCGCCTCCCGGGAGCTTTTCATTCCCCGAGCTTCCTTCTGGAGTCCGTGTCCCCCACGCCTTCCGCGTAGTCTGCCCCGGCCCGCACTCATGGGACAGCCGTGGCGCACCTGTGTCACACCTAGAAGACACCTGCTGAAAGACACCCGTGGGCAAGCGCTGTCGGAGCACGGGGAGGACTGGGCTTCCGGCCAGACCCTCCCCGGCCTGGGCTGCTGCCCCTGCGCCCTCTCCCGCACATCGCCTTCGCGTGAGCTGGGCCTCCCCTCCCGCGCCGCGAAGGTCTGCAGGGCCTCTCCCGGGCAGCCCGGCCCGCAGCTGCAGCCTTGGACCTGCGGGCGTAGGCCGGGAGCGCAGACTCCAAGGGCGGCCGGAACTGCGTCTCCGCCTTGGGCCGCGCGAGGGCGCTGTGAGGCGCGTGCGCGGCCCCGCCCCCTCGGCGCGTCCTCCGCGAGCCTGGGCCCCGGGCCGCGGAGGGGTGGCGGGCGGCTCACGGTCCTCCCCACCCCGAGTGGCGGAGGGGCCTGTGCCCGTGGGGCGGGGCGCTCTAGGAGGCCCCCAGAAAGGCCTGGCTTTGGGGAACCGCACCCCCGGCCCGCAGGTGCGGCGCCCTGGAGGTGGAGCTGGGAGCGCGCGGGCACCGGGCGCGCGGGGCGGCGGCGCGGGGCGAGGGTGGGGCGCGCGGGGCGGCGCTGCAGGCGGGGCCTGGACGCGGGGCGGAGGGGCGCGGCGGGCGGCCCTGGGCGGGCATTGGCGCAGGGGGGTGCAAGGAGACCGAGCGGCCGGCCTGCGGCTGTGTCGATGCGAGTTCCAGGCCAGCCTGGACCGCGTAGCAGGACCCTGTCTCAAAAAAGAAATAAATAAAAATTTAAAATACAGTGTTTTAATAAAAATTTTTGGCCACTGTGTTCTCGCACAGATGGCCCGGCCTCACGTTGTAGGATGCGCTTCTTTTCCTATCCTACTTGCCCCAGACTCACTCTGCAGACCCTGTTTCTTCTCCTATCTTTAATAAAACTTAGCTGCCATTAAATGATAATGAAAATTGTTTTCTTACAGTAAAAGACACATCACCATTAATCCCCCTCATTTCACTCATCCCAGGGTTTTTGTCACTTTCTGAAGCAGCTCTGGAAGTCCTGTTTCACCTGTCTTTACAGGATGTGGTCAAAATTACAGTGAATGCTGCACCCCAGTGCCATCCAGTGGAAAGGCAGCTCCTAAAAACGTATTCTGTGTCCTCGCCCACCTTGTTCACTGGAGCTGGCACTGTTGTGACTTCTGGTTCCTACCCAAAGTCAAAATGATCATGAAAGGGAAACGCTGATTGGATTCTGGACATGGAGGCAGCCACAACAGCAGGAGACACTCACCGAAGAGGATGCCAGAGCTGCTTCAGAAAGTGGCCAGGACGATGGGATGAGTGTGTTCAAAGTAAGAGGAAGTATTTTGAAAGGGACTAATAGCAATGCGTCTTTTACTATAATAAATTTTTAAAACTTAAATGTTCGGGGACCGGTGAGATAGCTCAGCGGCATAAGCGTCTGCTGGCGCGCGAGGTCCTGAGGTCGACCCCCGGTACCCACACACACACACAAAAAAAAAAAACCTTAAATGTTCACCATAGTTTTTGATCACACCAAATAGCTCTCACAGGACCCTGAAGCGTGTCATTGTAAGCACGGCTGCCCCAGCGCATTCGGCTCTTCTGTAGGTGGCCATCACCCCTCTTCTTACCATGTGGCTGTGAAGCCAGAGGGGGCCACCTGATCAGCCTCCAGAACTATGAGCTAAATAAACCTCTTTTTTCCGACATACTCGAGCTCAGGTATTCTCTATACTGACAGAAAATGGACTAAAACCCCTCATCCCACAACGGCAGGTGGGGCTCCTTGCTGTCCCTGTGCTTGGCTACATGACAGTTGCTCCCAGGCCCACGTGCCAGGCACACTCCCGCTTCACCGGCCAAGGCTGTCGTCCCCTCGCCCCCAGGCAGTTTCCTCTTTACTGTCTGCTCCTGCCGCGTCCTGATGTCACTGTCTCGCCTCCTCTGGTCCTCCCTCACCCTCTGTACTTGCCTGGTGGAGCCCAGCCTGGCCTGATCCTCAGCAGCTCTGCCCTCATCCCTCCCACCATCCACTCGTTCAGTGATTCGCTTTGCAGCCCTGGCGGAAAGAATCACAGCTGATTACATCCCTCTGGGTCGCTTGCTGTCCCAAGTCCCTCCTGCGGCGTTGCATCCCCTCTGTGGACAGTCACTCACGCTGGGCTCCCCACTGGGTCTGCTCATGCAGACTTGCAGCTTTGCGGCCCTGCCAGGGATGGCCTCACGGGCGGTGCCTTCTCCCAGGACCCTGCTGGCAGCCAGGGCTCAGCGAGGCGAAGGGACACCTTGGACATCGGCCCAGTCCCTTCTGCCGTGCCCGGTCCTAGGAGGACGTGCCTGGCCAAGCCGTCACCTGTTGTGGGCAGATGGGCACCGCAAGGAAGCCAAGACACAGCTGGGGTCCTGGCCCTGTCCCAGGCCTCCCAGGGGCCCCTGGTACTTGAGGTGCCACTCTAGGGGTCACTTGGCCACTCCAGGAGCTGGGGATACCGGCCCAGGCCGATACCAGCTCCTCCTGGGAATCGCCCTTAGTGTGGAGGGGGTGGGAGACCCTCCATGGGGCCCTCCCCTGCTAAGTGGGAGTGCCGCCCCTGCCCCTAGAGTCACAAGAACCTGCCCAGCTCAGGGCTGGTGAAGGGTCACCTTGTGGGGGACGAGAGTGTCACAGGTGGCAAGAGGATTTTGAGACAGGGTCTCACGAAGTCGTCAAGTTCCCCAACTGGCCTTGAACTCAAAGTATGATCCTCTTGCCTCAGCCTCTCGGAGTGCTGGGATTACAGGTGTGTGCCACCAGCCTGGTTTAGGACTTCATGTCCTGACACTTAGAGCTTTGCCTGTCCCTGGAGCACACTGTTCTGGGACTCTGCGTGTCCTGTGGTGCAGATCCCCCTAGGTGGGCTCTGTCCTACCCCCTACCCAACCTGCCCCTTACCCCCAGGTCCCACCTGCCTGAAACTTCCTGTGGGGTCTCAAAAGCATAACTCAGGGTATGGTGGTGCACCCCTGTGAGTCCAGCTGTTCTGGAGGCTGACGTAGGAGGATCACAAGTACAAGCGTGGCCTGGACAATTAGGGCTGAGAAGCTGAACATGGTGGCGTACACCTGTAATCCCAGCATTTAGGAGGCTGAAACAGAAGGATCTTGAGTTCAAGGCCACCCTGGATTTCACAGTGAGACTTGTCTTTAAAAAAAAATCAGGGCCGGTGAGATGGCTCAGCGGCTTAAGCGCCTGCCCGGCAAGCGCAAGGGCCCGAGTTTGACTCCCGGATCCCACATACGAAAAAGGGGCCGGTGATATCGCTCAGCGGCACGGGCGCCTGCTGGCGCGCGAGGTCCTGAGGTCGACCCCCCGGTACCCACAAAAAAAAAAAAAAAAAAAAAAAAATCATATAGTACCTATTCTTTTTTTTTTTTTTTTTTGTGGGTACCGGGGGTCGACCTCAGGACCTCACGCGCCAGCAGGCACCCGTGCCGCTGAGCGATATCACCGGCCCCTTTTTCGTATGTGGGTTCCGGGAGTCGAACTCGGGCCGTCGCGCTTGCCAGGCAGGCGCTTAAGCCGCTGAGCCGTCTCACCAGCCCCATAGTACTTATTTTTAACAGAAGATTTTTCAAATCTGGGAAAAAATAAAAAATAAAATAAATGGATTTTTAAAATAACACCACTGTCCTCACCCTGAGTTTGTTGGTGATACTTAGTGGTCAGCTTAGTGGTGACAGCAAGGGACCCTGCTCTGTAGCATCCCAGAGCCCATTTCTCTGGTGTCCTCCCTCTGTGGCCAATTTTGAGCTGCCAACACAAGGTCACTGAATTGGGAAGCAGCGAAGAGCATCCCAAGTCACTCTTTGTCCATCCCCCACTTCCAAAGGACTGCCTGTCCACTGTCCCCTGGGACGTGAGCCACAGAGCAGCCAGGGACAGGGTGGTCGCCGCTCCTGGCACTGAGGCAGCTTGCTGAGCCAGCTTCTGGGAAGGAGTGGTGGGGACTTCGGGGACCGTGTGGCCACAGGCTTTGCCCTGACCACTCCACTGAGACAGCCAGGGAAGGGCTCCTCCTCTGTCCCCCACCCGGGCAGCTTCCCCTGACCCCAAGAGTCCCAGCCACCCCTTCTGACCGCCTGGCCTTGGGCACTATGGCCAGGCCAACGTCACTGGCTGATGCTGGGATGGTGGGGGCCGGGAGGGTCTCAGATCCCCATGGGGCACAGCCTCCAGGGATTGGGGAGGCGCCCTTTGCAGACCGGTGAGGCCTCTTCCATGAAGCCCTCTGGGCTCAAGGCTGGGTTAGGACCGGGCCCTTCCTTTGTGGGTGGTGACGTCCCAGGGGCACTTGCTGAATGGCTGTGTCTGTGCCTAGCTCCTTGGTGTCCTCGCCTCACTCAGTCCTCAGCCCCGGCCCTCCGCCAAGGAAGAAACAGGCTGAGTCCTTTACCTGCCCAGACACAGGGCAGAGCTGCTGCGGGATCAGGCAGGCCCCCGAGCCACCCCCACACGCCCCTCTGCGGCACTCGAGGAACTGGAGACTGTCACACACTTACAAAACATGAATGCTTTATTCCTGGGTGGCTTCTCCACCGTGGCGACACCCAGTAGTGCAGTCTCCTCTGGGCCAGCCTGTCCCACGCCCCCAGGGGCCTGCACTGGCCACGCCTGTGCCACTGTGTGCTCGAGGGACACCAGATCCAGAAAAAGGCTCCCAGGGAGTGGATCCACATCGCTCTGAGGAGCGCTGGCTGGAGGAGCGACCCAGATGTCAGCTAGCCATGTCCCTGCTTTACAGGCGACAGCTGAGGCTGCCACAGTGTCACAGCTTAAGTGCCGGAACCTCCTCTCCCTGGCCGCTGCCATCCAGCCCAGGCCCCCGCCGCGGGCCCCAGAGAAGGGAGCAGCCAGGCTTCTCCAAACAGCGCCACATGGAGAAGCTGGGGACATAAGGTCTGGTTCTGCCGGCGCCAGATGTGGCCAAGAAGCCTTCCCGGAGCACTGCAGGTAGAAGATGCGGGGAGTTGGGGAGGTGTGGGGCAGCCTTGTGGGGGTCACCAGAGGCCCTGCCAGCAGCCTGAGAGGCAGGAGCAAAAGGGGATGACCAGGGTCTGCTGGGCTGGGGCCAGGGCATCCGGCAGTGTCAGGTGGGGGCGGGAGTGTCCGGGGGGATCGAGGTGGGGGCTGGAGTGTCCGGCGGGATCAGGGTGGGAGGCAGAGGTGTCTGGGGGGGTCAGGGTGGGAGGCAGGGGTGTCTGGCTGGTTGGTGTGGGGACTGCAGTATTTGGCTAGGGCTGAGGTCCACGAGGGGCGGGGCTGGAGGTGCAGCTGGTCTTGGAAGATCCTGAGAAGCGGCTGCAGGCCCGGTGCTAAGCGCGCACAGGGAGGGCTCCGACCTTCAGGGTGGCACTGGGTGGGCCGAGGGGTTCCCGCTCACAGCCAAGCACTTGGAGGCCGAGGTCACCCGCCTCGGAGTGCATCCACCCAAGTGGTTAGAGCGGCTCCCCGCATCCAGGCGGGAGAATGGGCCGCAGGGCCACGTCACGTCCGTGTCCAGCTGCTGCCGAGCGGCCGGGGACGTCACAGGCTGGAAGGCTGGGCCAGCGCGGGCCCCTCGGGCCGGGCCTCGGGGCCGCGCGTGTAGCTGAGCACCACGGTGACGGTGGCGAAGGTGGCGGCATTGACCGGGAAGGCGCGCAGCAGCGTGGACGCCAGGCCCCGCGTGAACACGCGCCAGCCCTCGGCCTCATAGCTCTGCCGCACACAGTCGAGGATGCCGCGGTAGCGCTGGGTGCCGCGCACACCGTCCGCCTGAAGCCGCGACTTGACCACGTCCACCGGGTAGGTGGAGAGCCACGATAGGATGCCCGCCGTGCCGCCCGCCAGCAGCAGCTTGGGCACCAGCAGGCGCGCGCCCGGCTCGCAGCCCAGGCCGCGCGTGAGCGCGTCGTAGGCCAGGAAGTAGACGCCGAAGCTGGGCGTCTCGCGCAGCAGCGTGGACACCATGCCCCGGTTCACGCCGCGCAGGCCCTCGCGCCGGTAGATGTGCACCAGGCAGTGCAGGGCGCCCCGGTACTCGCGCGCCGCGCCCGCGTCCTGCAGCTGCAGCCGCGTCTTGGCCAGCTCCATGGGGCAGCAGATGACGCACTGGATGGTGCCCGCCGCTGCGCCCGCCAGGAACTGGTTCCGCGGGGAGTCGCGGCCCAACGCCCGCAGCGTGTTGCCCTGCACCCCGAACACCAGCGCGTTGATGAAGGTGAGCCCCATGAGCGGCGAGCCCAGGCCCTTGTACAGGCCCAGCACCTGCGGGGACAGAGAGGCCGTCAGCACCCCCGCAACCCGGTGCCCACGATGACCAAGTGAGTGTGTGTTCGTGTACGTGTATGTCCCCGGGGACTGAACCCGGGGCGCACTGCTACTGAGCTACATCCTCTGCTCTTGACACAGGGTTCAGGTAGAACTTGAACTTGTGATCCTCCTGCCTCAGCCTCCCAGAGTGCTGGGGTTACAGGCACAGCCCACTGTGCCCCAGCCCAAGCAGAATTTCATTAGATTCACAGCCCTGGATCTGAGAGGCCCAGGCGCTCATCGCAGCACACTCCCAAGTCCCCGGCCCCCCTGTCGGCCCCAGCTTGGTCCCACCCCCATAGGCCACTCACACTCTCCTGCCTGATGATGGACTGGAAGCAGTGCAGCGTCCCCCGGTACTGCGGCTTCTCAGCACTCTGCACCTGCAGCCGGACCTGCAAGCATAGGCGGGTGAGGGGTGGGGACCAATGGGTGAGCAGCTCCCTGTGGCCTTGGGATCCCAGGGTGGTGCAGAGTCAGGGACCCAAGCTTCTTCGGGAAGGACGACCCCAAGGTCTCAACTGGGGCCGGGTGTGGTGGCGCATGCCTATGATCCCAGCACTTGGGAGGCTGAGGCAGGAAGATTGCCATGAGTTTGAGGCCAGCCTGGGCTACGTAAGTGAGTTCAAGGCCAGCCTGCACTGTTTAGTGACACCCTGTGTCAAAAAAACAAAAACAAACAAAAAATATATATACATATATATATGTATATATATCTCAGATGGGTTGGGGCGAAGCCTCTGTCGTCATTAACCTACGGCATGCCACAGTGGGCCACGGACTATCCTGTCAGGGACACCTGTCATCCCATTTGGTGGCTCATATCCCAAACCGTGGCCACAGGGGCTCCCACCCACTGTCCCCTCACTGATGTTGTCATCAGGGCAGGCACCAGAGCAAAGGACTCGGTGCCACTCCCACTGGGGTTCTGCCAGCAGCCCCTCACAAGGGCCACGGTCACGAGTGGAGTGGGGACAGGGAGCCATGGTCAACCTCCTGGGGACCCAACAGCAGCCTCTCCTGCCTATGTCAAAGCGCTCTTTGTTGGTGGTGAGCTTATCTCTGCTCAATGCCCAGCCCTGCATCGCAAGCAGAGGGACATTTCCTGAACCCGTGTCACGGGGGAGGAAAGTGGGTCACATCACCCTGTGGGAACCGGTTCCCTGGATCTGACTCAGGAGCGACAGCGATCACAGCCAGGCCATGGGCTGAACACCCTTGGGACCTGTGACTGGTCACAGTCATCACCTCAGCATGGGAACCCCCCCGCCCAGGCAGCCTGTCTCCCAGATGGGACGACAAAGGCTCACAGGGGTCCAGCGTGGCCACAGCGCTCTCCCCAGGGCAGCTGAAACCACACGGTATTCCCTCCACCAGAACAGTGGGTCTTCCATTGGCGAATGCACACGCACACACAAAAACAGCAAAAAGTTGTTTTTTTGTTTTTTGAGACAGGGTCTCACTGTGTACTTCAGGCTGGCCTTGAACTCATGGTGATCCTCCTACCTCAGCCTCCCGAGTGCTGGGATTGGAGGTGTGGCCCCCATGCCTGCCCCCAATTTTCTTATAATGAGAATGCTTAACTTTGATACTGGACACGAGTAAGAGGGGTAAGATCACTGGTGACAGCTACACTGAACCAGTGAAGAGACACCACGATGGGCCCCGTGACAGTGGGTGGCCGTGGGGGTGGTGGCGGGGTTGATTCCTGGGAGAGGGCTTGCTCAGCTTTAAGGCAGCACTGCCCACGTGTGATGGCCATGGCCCAGTGGCAAAATCAACGGAAAAAGGCACAGAGGGTGGGGGCTGCCGGCCGTAGGGCAGCAGCTCAGAATTGCTGGGGGTCAGGACAAGTGTCCCCAGCCTGTTGGGGACACGGGAAGGGGCCAGGTCCGGGGACGTCACAGCTTGGCGAGGCCCGCCCTCCACAAGCCGCAGAGGAGGAGGAGGAGACCCTGTCTGGAAGCAGCTGCTCAGCACTGGAAACACGAGGCCTAAAAACATCGCGCGCTGCCAGGCTGTCCTGGGCTGCTTCCGGGGTGGCCGCCGAGGCACCAGGAGCGGGACGCTCAGGGCCCCTACTCACCAAGGATGCCTGGCCCGTCAGCCTTTGCCCGGATCCACAAAGGAGCTGTGTGCTTGGCAGAGCTCGCAGCACAAATGACCCTAGGCGCGCTGGGCAGCACCCGGGCCTCTGCCACCCCGCCTGGCCCCTTGTGTTACAGATGAGGATATCTGGGCCCAGAAGAAAGTGAGTGACCCAAGGTCTGACGGTCACAGCCTGGGCCAGGGACAGCACTTTTTTTTTTTTTTTGTGGGTGCCGGGGGGTCGACCTCCCGCTGAGTGATATCACCGGCCCCTTTTTCGTATGTAGGTTCCGGGAGTCGAACTCGGGCCCTCGCGCTTGCCGGGCAGGCGCTTAAGCCACTGAGCCATCTCACCAGCCCCGGGACAGCACTTTTTAAGGTCAAAGCCAACACATAAGGCCAGGCCCTCAGCCTGCACTGGGAGAGATCCCAGGCTTGAATTAACAAGTTCTTTTCTTTCCCAACAAACACCTGGTTCACTGGAAAAAGGAAGAGACAGGAGGTCCTGCTTGGCCAGCTCCAAAGAGCACTGCATGCCACCTCCAGTGTTGGCCAGGCAGCAGGAAGAGGAGCCCAGCACCGTGGGCAGCACATCCAGAAGGTATGGCCCGCGTCCCAGGGCCAGTGGCAGTGCCGGATCCAACTCGGCTGCCTCGAGCATGTAAACCCCGACACCTGGGCAGCCTGTGTGGCACTGTCCAGCTGGAGGGTGCGGATTCCTGGCTATCTTCTGGGTGTGTGACAACCTGGAACTCTGGTTTACTGAGGCTGGGCCACATGGGGAAGAAGTGGCTGCCTGAGTGCCTGCCCTCAGGCCTCCATTCCCAAAAGCCAGGCCACATGCAGGAGGTATCCCTTAGGTCTTTAGCCATGGGCACCTCCAGGGCGACACCAGCCTCAGAAACACTGTTTCTCACTCAAGAAAATCAAGCCAGGTGTGGTGGCGCATGCCTATAACCCCAGCACTCTGGGAAGCAGAGGCAGGATTGAAAGTTTGAGCCCAGCCTGGGAAATTTAGCAATTTAATAAGATCCTGTCTCAAAATTAAAAATTAAAAAAGGGCTGGGGATGTAGCTCAGTGAGAAGGCCCTCGGTTCAATTCCCCAGTACCACAAGAAGAACAAAGAAAGAAAATGATTGCTCTATGAAGATCACGTTAATGGGAAATACTGACACATTTTGGTTTCTCTGTGTCTGTGTATTTCTTCTCTCAACTTTTTCTTCCAGGAAAGTGGCCGCGGGCATTCTGAATCAGGACAGCGTGGGCGCCTGCGCTGGCTGAGAAGGAACCTGCCCCCTAGCACCTCGGCCTCAGCTGGCCAAGCCGAGGATGAACTTGGCCGTGAACCTACTGAGGACTCAGCCCCAGCTGGGAGGCGTCAGAACAAGCCCAGAGGAGAGTTCAGCTCCGTTCGTGCAGTGGGAAAGCAGCTGGCCCGGCATCCGGGAGAACTCGACGCTACCCTCACTCCAAGCCCCGTGGGATGAGACAGTAACTCACCTTGACCGTGTCGAATGGGTGTCCCACGAGCACGCCTGCCACGCCTGGAGGAAGGAAGGGGGATTTGTGACCAAACACCCCAGAACCTTGTTCCGGCAAGGGGAACTGGGCAGGAACTGCTGGGGGCAAGGGACACTGACCACAGCCCTGCCTGGCTCTGGAGCACCCTGAGTCCCTGTAATCCTCCTTCCAGTGGGGGAGGCGTCCCAAGGACAAGCTGGCACCTGCCCAGCTCCCGCCTGGCATCCACCCCTTCCTACCCCGTGGCTCACTGGGCTTTGGGTGGTTGACCCTGGAGGTCGCCCTGGACAGGAGGCACACAGCATTTCTGGGTGCCCATTGCTCTAATGCAGGGCGGCCCTGGAGATTTCTGGGCAGTGGGCCCCAGGAGGTGCTGGCCCAGGGCCGAGGCTTAGCGTGGTAGGCGTTGGCTAACACCTCCCCTCGCCCGGGAGAGGGAGCTGCCTCATGCCCAGGGAGGCATCTGGTGACTTCTTGGTCATGCCTGGTTATTTATCAGTTCAGAGTCTGCCAAAACCCAGCGCCCCGTGGAGGACAAAGCTTCGCCTGGGCTCCCAAGTGGCTCAAACACTTTGCAGAGTCCTGCGTGTCGCACAGGATGTGAACGTGGCTGTGAATTCTTGTGCCACCACTGAAGCCTAGCTACCGCATGTCACAGGAGAAACTGAGGCTCAGGGAGGTTCATAACCAAACAGGTCCCCGTGCTCTCCTCCCTACAACTTCCTGTGTGCATCTCTCAACGTTCTACCTTGGGCTGGGGGTGCAGCTCCACGGTCGAGCGCTTCCCTAGCATGCATGAAGCCCTGGGTTCCACCCCCCAAAAAAGATCCTTTCCTCCTTCGTCCCTCCTTCCCCCTCGCTCCCGCTCCCTGTGCTGGGGACGGGACCCAGGACTTCACATATGCTTCGCATTCTACCACCAAGCTGCATTGCCAGCCTTTTGTTTTGTTTTTTCGAGACAAGGGCGGCCTCAGACACCTCCAACTCTTGTCGATCCTTCTGCCTCAGCCTCCCCAGTGCTGGGATCACAGGCGTGTGCCACTGTGCCCACTGAGTTTTGTCCAACTCTTAGTTCTGAATTTTTTCTAGTTTCAGATGTTTCTTGGCAACAATCCACAGCCGGCTTTTTGTTCCCAGCCTAGTCTGAAGCAGTCTCGGATTTCACGGAAACAAAGGAGAGATCTGACATTAGGCCACCAGGTAAAGGCCCCACCACCCCAGGTGCTCTGCCGCTTTGGCCCCACCTTCTTAGGACCTTCAGGAGACTCCAAGGTCACGCCGTTCCCTCTCCTCCCCTCTCGGGTCTCTGCTCTGATCACCTGCCACTGGCTGGACCTCCCCTGGTCCTGTCCCTCGCCGTCCTGCAGGACAGATTTCTTAGCAGGCCGGAGCAGCCTTTTGCTCCTCGAGGATTCCCGGTGCCGTGCGGGCCAGCGAGCTCGTGTTTCTTTGGCAAGAACTTACTCTGCGATCCCATCTGTGGGTTTCGGGGACGTCACCAGGGATGCCACAGGTGTCTTTTCCTTTAACCCTGCCTGTGAATCCCCCACCGCCCTCACAGTGCAGTCACAGCCTCTCTGAGCCGGGAAACCTTCATGATTGTCAATTCATCAGACCCCCCACTCCAGCCCCTCTCTCTCCAGGCCCCTTTTCCTTTTGGCTTCCATCTGTTTCCCACCTTCTGGGGATGCACTTTGTTTCTTCCCTCTGCAGTCCACCCTCCTTGTCACTTCCTGTGTGGAGTTTTCTGTTTGGGGTTTTCTGGTGCTGGGGATAGAACCCAGGGTCTCAAGCACGCTAAATAAATGCTCTATCACTGAGCTGCACCCGGCCTCTGTTTAGAATGTTCCAAATCTGCAAGTCCTGGTTCTAGAATGTCTTTTTTTGTTTTGTTTTGTTTTGTTTTGTTCTTTGAGACAAGGTTTCAATTTGTAGTTCAAGCTGGCCATGAATTCACTGTGTAGCCCAGGCTGGCCTTGAACTCCCAGAAATCCTCCTGCCTCAGCCTCCTGAGTGCTGGTATACAGGCTTTTGCATTTACACTTTCTCCCCTCACTTGTTTGGTGCCCTCAGGTGGGGGCTAAACCCCCCACCCAGCACATCCCGCAGAGTGGGGTCAGGCTGCCTCTGCCAGAGCGTTATCCTTTCAACCTGGGTGACGGATCTGTCCCCCTCCAGGGCACTGCCTCATGACTAAGCATCCTGCTGTGGCTCTTGCTATCCACGCTCCACCCACAGCCCTGTCTGTGTGCCTTGCTGTGGTCTCTAAATTGGAGACTGAGCCCACACAGTGATGGGGAAGATATTCCAACCCTCCTATGGATGGGCACCTCAGGAGCTGTCCACCTGCCAATCGAGGGGCCTGTCTGCTTCTGGAGGGGTGGGCAAGGCCATCCCGGGAATGTCCCATCCTCCCTCCTGAGCAATCTGAACCAGGAGCCAGCAGGAGAGGCTCCCCTATTGCCCTGCCCTGATCCTCAAGGGAGTGGCCCGAACCAGAAGGGACAGGTGCCTGAGCACGTGGCCACCAGCCCTGTTCCAGGCAGCATATGCAGCCCAGGCCAGAAGGCAGGCCTGCTCACTGTGGGCTCCGCTGTCCCTCAAGGCCCTGTCCACCTGCAGGAGCATGGTGTGACCCTGTACCAGTCCCCTACCTCTTGGGATAAGACATGGCCAGAGCAACTTCCACCCTCACCCCCTGCAAAGCGCCAGCCTGCACCCGCCCAGCTGTGATACAGGCACAAGGACCAGGGCTTGCAGTGGGGGGCAGGGCCACAGCCATGGTGTGCACCTGCCTCGCCCCTCACGCTGGGGCAGGACCTGGTAGTGTTGGCGCACAGAGGGCATAGACATTCCAGGCAGGGGCTTCCGGAGCTGAGCCACAGCCCTGGGAGGGGCAGAACAGCCTGGGGGTGGGGGTCTCTAAGCAGGCCTGGCCTAGGAAGGAGCCCTGCCTGTGGGGGGATAAGCCACACTTCCCAAGGGGATGCAGAGGGGCCCACTGAGTCGTCACCATGGGGGGTGCTGAGAGATGAACCCACAGAGAGCAGGCCCCTGCCTGGCCCTCCCCGAACCACAGCTGGGAAGAAATCCCCCACGGGTTGGCAGAAACCCTGGGCCTTCATTCTTCCCCTCCCTGGCTTCCAGAGGCCAGAGTGGGTAGCAGCCTGGGAAGCTCCTAAACCCCTCAGGACACACTGCTGCCCTGGATGGCCCAGTGCCCAACCTTCGTCCCCTGCCCAGGAGGTGACAAGCACAGAGAAGTGCTAAAAGAAACTTCGGCCAGTCTCTTCTCCCAGGGCGCTCTGCCGGCCAGTAGCTGAGGGCCAAGTTAGAGCCGAACAAGGCAGATGAAGAGTGGAGAACACGGTGGGCGGTGGGAGAGAAGCTGCCAGCCTCGGAGATGGACGGGCCTTGTGGTGACCGGCCAACCTTCCTGCCACCTCTATCCGCACTTGTCCTGCACGCCTGATGGCCACACTGCATTCTCTGTTATTGCGTGTTGCATAAGTTGGCTCCCCAGGGAAAAGCAGAGACAAGTACAGGCCCCACAGGTGAGTGCCACGCCCACGCCACTGTCGGGCCACGGGCAAACCTGGCTGCACCGCACTCAGGCCCTCTGGGGGCACAACTGAAAGAGGCTCCGGAACCCACACCACCCACACCACTTGCCCACGTGGCGTGTCCTCCCACTGGGGCAGCAGCCTCTGTCTTCCCCAAAGCTCAGGATGGAGACGCCTGGCACGGTGGGACTCCGGGAGTCAGGCAGCCCACTAGAAGGCGCCAGGTGCCCAGACAGTTGCGAGGCGGGGGCGTCAGGTCAGCCCCCAGCTTTAGGGCGCGGAAAGGACCTGGGGCATCGTCCCGGGTGTCCCTGCCTCGTCCCAGGCTTCCTGTCCAGTGCGGGCGTCCCCGGGCTGATGTCAGTGCGGACACCGGGAGGGGGGCTGTGCCCAGTTGGCAGCGATCGGACCCCGCACCCGGCCTCGCACCGCGCTCCTTACCCCCCGCGCAGCCTGCCAGGAAGTCGAGCGCCATGGCCGGGCCCGGCAAGCCGCCTCCTCCTCGGTTCCGGCCCCTCACCCGCTGCTCGCCGTCGGGGCCCCGCTGGCGGTGCTGGGGCTCGGCCTGGCCGCAGCCTCGTCGCGTGGCGCCGGGCAGCGGGATCGAGGCGGCGGCGCTCTGTGCGCGATTCCTGGCCCGCGCTGCCAGCTCCCAGCCCAGCCCGCGGGTCTCGCACCTCTGCCCGCGCGCCCCGCCCCGGGCCCCGCCCCCAGCAGGCGCAGAGCGCAGCCAATCGGCGCGCGAGGTGCGGACAACGCCCCGGGCGCAGCGCTCCGCTGCCGTGTCTCATTGGCTGGACGCCTCGGGTGGGCGGGGCAGGGGACGTGGCGGGCGGGGTCGCCGCGGTGCTGCAGACAAAGAGTGCGCTTGGTGCGCCCGCCCGCCCGCCCGCCGCCCGGAGCCAGCGCGTGCGGCCGCGGAGCCCAGGGGTCCGGAGGCGCTGTGCGGGGCGCGGGGCGCGGGGCGGGAGGCGCGGGCAGCGCTCGCTTCGGTCTGGCTCCGGAGCTCGGACTCTGCTCGGACCCGACGCCGCCGCGAACCTCAGCGTCCTCGCCGGTGCAATGAGACGCTTCCGCGCAAACGGACGAGCGACGCCGGGACCCAGCGCGGCCTGCAGGCGCGACCCGGCCTCTGGGCAGCCCGGGCGGCGCCACGCGGGGATCCGAGGGTCCGAGCGCGCCCCTCGGGCGCTTCTGGCGGGGCCCGGGACAGGGCGGGGACACAGCGAGCTTGGACGCAGATGGTGCGAAGGGGCCGCCAGGCCCTCGGGCCGCGGGAGCCGCGGAAGGTGGTGGAGGGAGGGAGCTTCCAGCCCAGGGCGCCAGCTGCGGCGCGGCCGGCCTGAGGCGGGGCGCCGGAGGGGACAGACTAGGTGTCCTGAACCCGCGGGCTTCCGAGCAGGGCCAGCCGGGTCCGCCGTGCGGACTGTCGTGGGTCGCCGTGGGTGTGTGGCTGCCATGCCAGTGGGTGGGGTGAGGGCCGGTTCTGAGGCGGCCGCAGGAGACCCTGAGGGCACAGGGGCCCCTGGTCCTTGCAACGACCCCGACTGTCCCCTGCCCAGCCTTCTGGAGGTGACAGTCTGGCTGGCCGGGCACCTTTTCCCTGATGAGAGTTGGGTAACAGCCTCAGGCCGGGGTCCTCTGCACTCTTCAGGGCCTGCGGTGTAGACCACGCGGGGCTGCTAGTCCAGCCCCCCTTCGCGCCGAGCTTTTTACCTGTGCTGTGGTTTGGGGATCAGCCGGAGGGGGGTGTCGCAGTGGAATTGTATCTGGTTTCCAAAGTTGTGCGCACTGACGACCAGGCGATACAAGTCGGCGTGTGTCCTTTTCATCGCGGTGGCGGACTACCCTAGAACCTAAGTGCAAGGCTCATTGAGCAGCAACCCCAGGGCTGCTGACTCCTAGTCCAGTGCTCGTGATTGCTGCTGGGCCCTGAGCTAGGGGTCTGGAGGCCTGGGTTTGGATGTCGCCAGCCTCTGGCCCAGCTGGATGCCTCTTCCGTGGTGAGGTTCCTCGGGCCGGGCCCTCCGAGGCTGTGGCCGTGAAGCTGGGCAGCCCACAGCCTGTAACTTGGTCCTGAGCTCAAGGCATCTCACACAAATCCCTGCGCATCGCTGCCTGACGTTGGAGACTTAGGAGAAGAATCAAGTGCACGATCAGGGCTCTATTTCGGAACAACCGAAAAGACACAGAGGACGAAGGACAGCCTGTTTTGCTTGTCGCACCCCTGGGGGTGGCTCCAGGGCCTGTGCATCTCTGCTGCCACCCGCACTGGTCGGGGCAAGGAAGGCTCTGATTTCCAGTCCTCCTGCCTCAGCCTTCCAGAATGCTGGGACTATAGGTGCCCCGTGCCTGCTGCTGGGGGCAAGGCAGCCGCCAGTCCTTGGCCTCGGGGTGGTGGTTGGGAAGAGACCAGCAGGAAGTCAAGCTGACACCATGTGTGTGTCCCAAGCCTGTGTTGTGACATCACCGGTTCGTTGCATTTCCTGGGGATACAGTTACAACACAGGATGTCCTCTCCCGAGCTCCCCGCCCCAGGGACGCTGCCTGCGGGGGTCTGGCCAGCGCTGAGGACCCGGCCTTGCAGGGACTGGAGCCCCATGACCAGAGCAGCAGGGGGGGAGGGACGGGTGCAGGGGCCAGCCAGTCCCAAGGAGGGAAGAGTGTGTTTATTCTCAAAAGTCTTATGATTTCTTAAGGCAACAAACAGGAAAAGCAAGTTGCTGCTCTCTCTCCCGGAACCTGTTGAACTGAGCGGGACCGGCTGCAAGCCCAGCCCTTGCCTTTCTCCCCTCAAGTGCTCGGCTTCACCTTGGAGCCCACACTCGAGGCCCGCACCTACCCCAGGGCCTTTGCACCGCTGCTCCCCCTGCCTGGGAAACTTCCCCCAGCCCACTCAGACAGCTCCACAGCTGGGTTCCGGCTCACTTCCCCCCATCTCAGGGCTCCGCTTGACAGCTCTGCTCTGGCTGTTGGTGGCCCATCTGTATCTTGAAGTCCAGCGTCCCGAGGTGATGGCATTAGGACATGTCCCCACCCCACTGTGGTTCCGGTTTTTCAGAAATGTATTTTTAGAAATAAAAATAGCAAAAAAGAAGGAGAAGAAAGAAAGAAAAATAGCAGAAACAGAGTTCCTCCCTGCTGGGCTGCACTGACCTGGGAGATGCAGGGATGAGGCGTGGCTGGGGGTACACAGGACAGGACGCAGAGCCAGGGGGAGGGGAGGCTGGGATCTGGCCTGTTGTCCCAGCTGCCTTGGCCACAGTGTCCCCTCCAGACCTTAAGGCTGGAGCCAGGCAGCGGTCCCTGGGCAGCTGCATCATCTAAGGGGGAAACAGCTCAGACGGGAGAAGTAAGGGGCTGGGGATCCAGCCTGCATTTTTGGTGGTTTTTGAAGCAGGGTCTTGCCAGGCTAGCCTCAAATTTACAGCGATCCTCTTACCTCAGCCTCCTGAGTGCTGCAGTTACAGTGCTGTGATTACAGGCATGCATCACCCAAACTGCCTGCGTGGCTTTTTTTTTTTTTTTTTTTTTTTTTTAGTACTTTAAGATTTACTTTTGTAACAGCACATTGACAAATATTAAATATTTTATCTGCATTTTGAACATTCAAACAAATATAAAACACAGAAATCCAACATTAATACTGATCTTCCATGCCTAATTTAGATTTAGATATTGAGTATTTTATAGAAAGAAACTTCAAAATTTCTTTATTCTTTCTTAGTTCAGACTGGCCTCAAACTCACTATGTAGCCCAGGCTGGCCTCAAACTCACGGTGATCCTCCTGCCTCAGCCCCCGCAGTGCTGGGGTCACAGGTGCGCGACAACACACCCAGCCAGTTTCATCAATGCTTTCATTATATGTACTATTATTTCTTACCAAAACCTTCAGTGAAATTTAAAAAGCTAGTGTTAAGAGTAGTTTTTTTTTTTTTTTTAAAGACAACAAGTAAACATTCTCGCAAACTCAAGCATTAGAGAATGTACAAATACCTTTTGGAGAAAAATATTCAGTATAAGATTAAGCCATGTGGGGCCGGTGAGATGGCTCAGCGGCTTAAGCGCCTGCCTTGCAAGCGCGAGGGCCCAAGTTCGACTCCCGGAACCCACATACGAAAAAAGGGCCGGCGATATCGCTCAGCGGCACGGGCGCCTGTTGGCGCGCGAGGTCCTGAGGTCGACCCCCCTGGTACCCACAAAAAAAAAAAAAAAAAAAGATTAAGCCATGTAAAAGCTAGGTAAAAATAGAAGACGAATGGAATAGTCACAGTGAAATTGCATTTTCATACTAGGGAGACAATACGATGTTTACAAATGTGCATCCGGTTTATTTCACTTGTGAGTATTTTCTCGAGTTGCATCCATTTACCTATAAGTTTCCAGTTTATCCTTCTTTATGGCTGAGTAGTACTCCATTGTGTAGAAATACCACATCTTTTTTATCCATTCCTCGGTTAATGGGCATTTGGGTTGTTTCCACGATCTAGTATTACAAATTGTGCTGCTATAAACACAGGTGCACATATATCGCTGTGGTACGATGTTTTTAATTCTTCTGGGAAGATACCCAGAAGGGGAATAGCTGGGTCAAATGGGACCTCCAACCCTAGTTTTTTGAGGAATCTCCACACTGATTTCCACAGTGGCTGCACCAGTCGACACTCCCACCAACGGTGGAGAAGGGTTCCTTTTTCCCCACAGCCCCTCCAGCATTTGTTATTAGTTGACTTCTTGATAACAGCCATTCTTTCTGGGGTGAGATGGTATCTCAGTGTTGTTTTCATTTGCATCTCTCGAATGACTAGTGATGTTGAACATTTTTTCATATATTTATTTGATATTTGTATTTCTTCATCTGAGAAGTGTTTATTCATTAAGAGTAGTTTTTTTTAAGGCTGGATGGTGGCACGTGCCTGTAATCTGAGCACTCAGGAGGCTGAGGCAGGAGAATCACTGCAAGTTCCAGGACAGCCTGAACTTCACAGTGAAACCCTGTCCCAAAAGACACACACACACACACACACAAAAAGAGTAGTTCTTTCCTTAAATATTCTATAACATGCCATTTTGTTTTTAAAAAAAATTTTAATTAGATTTTATTGGTACATTTTAGATATATATAACGATCACATTCATCATAGAGAATTTGTACCTGTATGTGATATAACTTGTTTTTTTCCCATTCCCCTACCCTCCCTTCAACCCCTCCTCTCCTCCCCATTTACAAAAGCTTTGTTTCCACTTTTCTTTTTTTTTCACTTTTCCCTTCTTTCCTTTCTCCCTCCCCTTTCTTTTGTTCCCCTCCCCATTTGAACATTTTCTTCCTATTTCACAAAACCTATTGTACATTTTGGTTCTTATTTACACTTTCGGTTTCTCATACCAGAGGAACAATGCGGTATCTACACATGTGTATCTGATTTCTTTCACTTAATAGAATGGTCTCAAGGTGCATCCATTTTCCTAGAAATGTCTCAAGCATGTCCTTTATGGCAGAGTAGTACTCCACTGTTTAAAAAAAAACACATCTTTATCCATTAACCAGTTGACAGGCACTTGGGTTGTTTCCAAGATTTGGCTCTTACAAACTGTGCCTCTATAAACATAGGTGTGCATGTATTGCTGTGATGTGATGCTTTTAATTCTTTTGGGAAGATGCCCAGAAGGGGAATAGCTGGGTCAAATGGAACCTCTAGTGCTAGTTTTTGGAGAAAACTCCACACTGATTTCCACGGTGGCTGTACCAGTCGACACTCCCACCGACAGTGGAGCAAAGGGTTCCTTTTCCCCACAGCCCCTCCAGCATTTGTTATTGGTTGATTTCTTGATAATAGCCATTCTTTCTGGGGTAAGATGGAATCTCAGTGTTGTTTTAATTTGCATCTCTCAAATGACTAGTGATGTTGAACATTTTTCATATATTTATTGCTGTGTGTATTTCTTCATCTGAGAAGTGTGTATTCATCTCAGATGCCCATTTTTGGATTGGGTCTTTATATTTGGGGGGTCTGATTTTTTTGAGTTCTTTATATAACATGCCATTTTGAATAAGACTTCAAAACTTCATAGTAAGAAAGATACATGAATAGAGTAGCACAAAATATGTTTTAACACAGTTTAATTGGTTTATAATTATGACAGAAAAACCTTTAACTTAAGATAGAAAAAAAAAAACACAAAAAACCCTTTGCAAATATAAAAGGTGTTTTGGGTCCAGTTATTTATTAGTACAAATAATATACCATGTCCATCAATTTCTCAAATTCACAAAAGCAGTAAAAAATTGCACTTTATAATTGTTAAACAATGCCTTTATGTGGTGGAAGAAGATGTAAGAAAACTTATAAAAACAAAATATCAAACTATTCCAACTCCTAAAATAAGAGATTTGCAAATTAAGAAATTGCCAGTGTTGCTTGGAAAGCATGCCCTCCTCATACTCTCAAATTCACCTTAATTGCTTGACATATACTTTAGTTCTTTAAAAGACTGTAGCAAGTTATGTGACAATATTTTTAGAGCATTACCTCTCTGGATAGACATGTTTTACACAATAGTTTTCAGTTAAGAAGAAATCACTGGATAGTTTTAATCACAATTTATGATCAACTGGTGAATGGGTTAACAATTTATTCAGCAATTTAGGTGGCATAAAACCAACAAAAGGAATAATGTAATTTTTCACTGTGCAGTTCCGTCCATTAGCAATGCCAAGCCAAGAATATGACAGTGCACTCCCAGCCTTCGTTCTTAACCCGGCCTCTTCTGTGGACCTCGGGGGCTTGGGGACTCCTGGGGACACTGTCTCCAAGGACAGCCCAGGATCTCCAGTTCACTCACTCGGTCCATTGTGCATTGGAGCCTCAGTTTAAAGCCACCTCCCGGCTGTGTGACAGTCAGGCCTCTGTCTCGGCCTGTGTGTGTGACACGGCTGGGGGTGCTTCTAGAGGTCTCTACCCTGCCGCTGTCCTCCCAGGGCATGGTGCTCTGCTGGCAGGAAGGGAGATAGGGACAGATTTGGGTGGTTTAATAAAGCAGCTGAAGCCCCGAGGGCGTCCTCAGGCTTGGCGGCGTGGTTGCTGTGATCCGGCTCTCCATCCGCCCTGTCCAGTCCTCAGGTGAGCCGTGGCGTCGGCTCGCCCAGTGCTCCCAGAAGCCAGGTGCCGCCCGGTGAGGTTGTGATCCCAGCACTCTGGGTGCTGAGGCAGCAGGGTTGCAAGTTCCATCCCAGCCCGGGCAATTTATAGATTTAGCAAGACCTTGTCTCAAATAAGAAAGAGCTGGAGCTGTTGCTCAGTGCAGAAGTCTGCCAAGGGGCCAGAAGGGGGCTCCGGCCAGGTTAGGAGGTGATTGGACACCCAGGCCTGAGCCAGCTAAGTAGACATGGGATTGCTTCTCAGGTAAATGGAGCCCGAGGCGCGGGTTAGCTGCAGTGGAACCGGAAGGCCAGAGATGGGAGGGGTTCAGGCCCCTGGCCTCAGCGCCTGCGGCTGTCCCCGGCCTCTGGTCAGTGCAGGCAGGCCCTGGAGGGGCCCAAGCTGCCCCAAGATGTGCAGGATCCCGTGAGCTAGAGTTGGCACAGGGCTGGGGCGGAGGCAGCTGGCACAGAGGCTGCCTGGCACTGAGTTGGAGCAGGGACAGCACGTGGGGAGCCCTGGAGCCTGTCAGAGAAGGGGCTCGGGCAGCATCCAGGAAATGGGATAGGACTGCAGCTCCAGAGCCTGCTGAGTAGGGCAGGTACTAGCTCTGCCCTCCCTGTGCATCGTCCCAGGGCCATGGACGGGGCTGTCACCCCTCCACCCCTGCTGCCACCCTCTCTGTTCCAGGGTGTGGGGCTCTGCCCTGGGGGTCCCACCACACATCTGTCCCTTTCCTCACTGTCTCCAGGCTGCTGGACCTTGTGGGGCAACTGTGTTTGTGTTTCAGTTCCTGGCTCTAAGGGTTTCTTTGGTACCCACCCCAAAGGGCAGAGCCTGACTTCCTGCCCCAAGTGTGGGGGGACCTAGTGCCACCTCTAGTGAGCAGGTGACCCTGGGCCCTCCGTGCTCTCAGGTCCCTTGCTCTGGGAGAAGGCTGGTGCCATGCGAGGACCCCAGGAGTCATGTGGAGGGGACTGTGGTGTGGCCTCCAGCTGGGAGCCACCCCAGTCGCCCCAGCCAGGCCTCAAGAGGACCACAGCCCCCCCAGTGGGGCCGGTCCTGGTACTGGTCCCAGGTGCCTGACCCTCAGATATCGTTGGACAGCAAATATTTGATGTTCTCAAAAATGCATCTTACCATGTCTGTGTGAGGTATGCAAGGTGATGTCACAGGGTGATCTGGATGGTAGGACAACTGCCACAGCGAAGCAGATGAACGACCCCATTGCCCTGCAGTTGCCACTCCTTTAGTCCCTGTGGCAGCGCAGCTAATGTCTCGCTGGCCACGAATCCCATGTGGAGTAAGCTTTGGTTGGTTTTTTAGTGCTGGGGATGGACTCACACATGCTAGGCAAGCTCTCTACCACTGAGAAAGGGTCTCACTGAGTGGCCCAGGCTGGCCTTGACCTTGCAGTCCTCCTGCCTCAGCCTCCTGAGTAGCTGGATTACAGGGTGTGCTGCTGCGCCCGGTGTTTGAGAGAGCGCTTTCATTACCCATCGTCCTCACGGTGGACTTGGACCTCTAGGCTGGTTGAGGGGCCCAGGTCCGGGCTCCGGAGCTGGAAATGTGGCCAGCAGGGGGCGCTGTGAGAAGCAACTGAAAGCTGAGGAGCCTGGTGTGAGACGGGGTGGGGGGCAGGTGCGGTAGCCGTGGGGTCCGAGGTCCAGTTCTGCCTCTCTGATGCCGAGTGCCAGGGACCTTCCCTTATCTCGCTGACCCTGCCGCAGGTAGCTGTTGCCATTGGCAGATAGAGAAACTGAGGCACGGGGCAGACCCGCGGGCTGTCATTCAGGGCAGGGCCGGGCCTCGGTTCCGGGGCTCCCCTGAGATCTTCCTGAGCGCTGTCCCCCTCCTGACCCTGGGTGGTTCTGGGCCTGGGGGGCGGGACTGGAGGCTGGGACCTCCGTGGGAAGGGCGTGGCAGGCTGGCGTCCCGGAGGCGGGACGCGCAGGGTGGCAGCGGGGACCTGGGGGTGGCCAGGACACCCTCAGGGTGTCTGGGGGGCCAGAGTCGGGAGGACCCGGCGGGGACTCATCCCGGTCCACCCCGTGTGCCCCGGGGACCCCGCCGTCCTGAGGAGGGGGAGGGGACCCCTGGCGGCCAGCTGGTGGCACTGCAGAGCAGAGCAGGCCGAGGGCGCGGGACCGCCGGGGACCCGGGGCCCAGGCAGCCCCGGGGGGCGTCGGAGCGGGTTCCCGCGTGGGCACCGCCTTGCCGTCCACGGGGCACCTGAGCCCTCCCAGTTCTCTATTACTGAAGACAGTCGCTTCTAGATGACAACATGATTTTCTGATGCGTTTGGGAAAAATGAAATTAAAATGGGTGTTTGACCTAGCCAGCTCCCGGAGATTGTGCCCCACCGAAACAGAGAAGCTGCCAAAGCGTGTTTAGAGAAGCAGGTGTTTTTTTTTTTGTTTTTTTTTTTTTTTTTTGGGTTGTAGCCCAGGCTGGCCTCAAACTTGTGGTGATCCTCCTGCCTCAGCCTCCTGAGTGCTAGGATTACAGGTGTGCGCCACCGCGTCCGTTTTAGAGGAGCACTTTTTATTTTCTTTTTAAATCCTTACTTTTTTAAAAAAAATAAGCTTATTGGTACATTTTAGGTATACACAATGATCACATTCCTCACAGAGAATTTGTACCTGTACCTGATATATCTTGATTCTTTTTTTCCCCTACTCCTCCCCTCCCTTCAACCTGTCTTCCCCTCCTTATTTACAAAAGCTTTGCTTCCAATTTTTCCTTCTTTTCTCATTTATTTTCTTTTCCCTCCCTTTGTTTCCCCTCCTCCCTCCCTAGTTCCCCTGCCCATTTGAACATTTTCTTCCCATTTCCCAATACAGATTGTACATTTTGGTCCTTACTTACACTTCTGGTTTCTCACACTAGAGAAACAATGCGATGTTTACACGTCTGTCCGATTTATTTCACTTAAGAGTATGGTCTCAAGGTGCATCCATTTACCTAGAAATGTCTCAAGCGTACCCTTCGATGTGGCAGAGTAGTACTCCTTTGTATAAAAGCCCACGTCTTTATCCGTTCATTGGCTGCTGGGTAGAGAAGCACTTTTAACGATAAACCAGGAACAAGCGGCAGCACCTCTGTGGCACAGTGGGACCTTAACAGTGCTGTCTGCCGAGTACCCCGGTGCCCACTGCAGCGCCGGCTCTGAGCGGGCACAGTGGCCCTGTGTGAGTTGTCTGTCGCCCCCCCAGGGCCCTGTCCCAGCTCCACCAGCTGCCACACAGGCCCCAGCACCAGTGGGGGAGGCCTAAGGGGGCCGGATGCCCACAGCCCTGGCCCTAGCCCCAGCAGTCACCCTGGGCTCCGCCTCCTGCCTCCCACGCAGAGCCTGCTGGGAGAATCAGACTCAGGTCAGGCCACTGGCCCAAGGTCACACAGCTGGGAGAGCCGGAGCCCCGGCCAGCCCTAGGCTGAGGGTGTGCCTGTGCCACATGCAGGGCTCCCCGGCAGAGGCCTCTGCCTCCCTGCCACCTCCTGGGTCGGGTGACACCACGGGCCAGGAGGTGACCCGTGGCTGACAGGCCTTTTGTGGCCACAGTTAATCCCGGAAGTGTTCTTTTGCTACTTTTTTTCCATGGTACTGGAGACAAAGCCCACACACAAGGCAAGTGCTCCACCCCTCACTGCACCCCAGCCCTGTCCTTTTATTGTGAGGCAGGGTCTGCCTAGGTTGCCTGGCTAGCCTCAAACTTGGAGATTCTCCTGCCTCAGCCTCCTTAGTAGCCGCAAGTGTGGTGTGTGCCATCGCTTCTGGTACTCTGGCCCCTCATCCTCCTCTGTCCCTCTCTTCGTCATCTGTCCCTCCATCCACCTGTCCAGCTCCTGTCCTTCTACCCCTCCTCTCCATCTCTACACCCATCTTCTCTCCTCCATCTGTCTCACCCACCCCACAGCCTCCCTGCGCCCGCCTACCCTGCCGAGTGGAAGCCGCGGGAAGTGACCTGGGGCCCTGGACCCTGGCAGCTGTGATGGAGAACACGCCTGTCCCCACGCTGCCTGGCCTGCCCTCCACTGCCTTGTGTCTGTCCCTGCACTGACTTTGTTTGTTTGCTGCCTCCCCGCCTCTCTTGTGGCATTTTGGGTGCCAGGGCAGGGACCATGCTGTGCTCTCGGTGCCCAGTGCCCAGCACGTGGTGGCCCCGTGGCAGGCATGCGGCGCGTGGGCAGGCGGCTGCAGTTTCCGGGGGGATGACACAGCCGTGGCTCTGATACGGATTTCAGGGGTTGACACGCAGGACCCGGGACTCTGGATGTGGGGCCGAGAGAGAAAGCACTGGGTGACTCGTGGGCGGTGGCACTTCCTGCGTGGGAGCACGGGACGGACAAAGGGCCCCGCTGTTCCAGCAGACAGAGCGCTGGCGCTGTGGTGTCGCCTGCATTTGAGTCTCAGTGCAGCAGGGTTGGCAGAACCTGGGACCCGGCCACATCAGCCTGCGAGGCGCAGCCCCACGTCACCTCTGTGCTTCCAGACCCGGCCTCCACTGGCGCAGCTGCAGCGTGTGGTTGCTCCAGCAGGGCATGTCTGCAGCTCGCCTGGCCCCAGGCCTCCAGCCAGGGTGGCACAAGTAGGGAGGTTGCTCTTCCTCCTGCCCTTTTCTGTGGTGCTGGAGATTGAAGCCGGGGTCTGGGGCACGCGAGGCAAGTGCTTTATCACTGAGTTATGTCCTCAGCGTTTTTATTTTTTATTTTGAGACAGGGTCTCACTAAGTCACTTAGTTGCTCAAGTCAGGCTTGAGCTTTCTATCTTTCCGCCTCAGCCTCCCAGAGTGCGGAGATGACAGGCATGCGCTAGGTGCTCGGCTGCTCAAGGCCACCAGACACATAAACAGGTGGACACCTGACCTCCTGCCCTGCCTGAACCAGCCTGGTTCCTAACCGGACCCCAATGAGTTCCTCATGCTGGGCCGGACATTGGGCTGGCTCGATGGACACCTCCTGCCCCTGCCCTCTGCCCTCTGACGTGGCGGCTGCGCTGCCCACGGTCGGATGGACCTGGGGCCCCTTCCCTCCCAGGCACTCGGCTGCTCAGCTGCTCAAGGCCACCGCAGTCCCGGACAGGTAAACAGGAGGACGCCTGGCCTCCTGCCCTGCCCTGAGGGCCAGCTGTGGGTCCTCAGTCAGCACTGCCCGTCCTGTCCCCTCTGTGGCCAGCAGCACTGGGCTCCTCCGCTCAGCCACAAGATGGCCTCCATGTCTCCCAGGCCCCTTCCCAGGGCTGTGGAGTGGGGGTGGTCCTGCCCCAGGGGCTCCCACAGCCCGTCACCCCCCTCTCCTCCCTCCCTGGAGCTCCTCAGGGACAGGGCCAAGTCTTCTATGCCTGTGGCAGCCCCAGCTCAGAAAGTGTCTGTGGATGCTGGGCGTAATGGCGCATACCTGTAATCCCAGCACTTGGGAGGCTGAGGCAGGAGGATCACTGCGAGTTCGAGGCCAGCCTGGGCTACATAGAGAGTTCGAGGCCAGCCTGGGCTACATAGTGTGTTCAAGGCCAGCCTACACTACAAAGGGAGACCCTGTCTCAAAAAACAAAAACAAAACAAACGAAAAAAGATTATGATTTCAAGGCCAGCCTGAACTATATAGCGAGACCCTTTCTCAAAAGAAAGTGTTTGCTGAATGAATAAGCCAGGGAGCTTGGAGGGTTCTGCAGGAGGAGTCCTGAGCGAAGCCAAGGGAGCCAGGGAGGGGCCGGAGCTGTCCAGGGGCCCTTCACAGGCCTTTCAGGAGGCATCTGGACACGCTCAGGCCAGCGGTGGTGGGGACAGAGGTCCTGCCCTCTCCTGTAGCCTCTTGGACACTGTCCTGACACCTGGGTCCCGAGGGCAGTGGGACAGGGGTCCCGGGGGGGCCAGCTCGAGAGCGCGGGTGTGGGCATCGACCGCTCCGCTCGCCGCCCTCCCCCACCGCAGGTATTTAAGTTCTGCGTGGAGGTTGCGAGAGGCCACCCCGCCGCGGCACAGACCGCGCAGGCAGTGAGCAGAGGCCCGGCTCCTGTGCTGTCCATGGATTTTGTGGCTGGAGCCATCGGAGGTACCAGGGAGCTGGGTGGGGGATGGTGCTCGGCCTGGGCAGCAGCTGGGCTTGGGGACCCCCAGGAGGGGCTGGGACTAGACATGGGCCCCAGGGGGCAAAGAGGAGATGGCAGGCTCCTGGGTGCCTGCCAGGGAGACGAGGTGGTGACACGGCCTGGGAGGAGGCGCGGGGTCTGCCCTGTCCCAGGGCCTGGACAGGACACTGAGGGCCAGCTGGGGACAGAGGCAAGGACGAGGGAGACTGGGAATCTCTGGTGGAGGCAGGGACGGCTGAGTCCTGGCGGGAGGAGGATGGAGCCCTGGAAGGACGAGGAGCTGTGGGACAGCGGGAGGCCCCAGGAGACTTGGCCTGGCCCTGCCCAGGGCTGCTGGGCCCCTCCCACCCACTGCGCTACTTGGTTCTCTGGGGAAAGCCTGGCTTGGGAGGTGACCGTCCCTGGGGACACAGGCTGAGGCCAGCTCTGCTGCTCCCCGCCATCGACCGCCGCCCAAGCTATTTGAGCCTTGCTGGTCTTGTGAAACCGCAGTGGGCGGCCTCGCCTTGGCTTCGGGGAAGAGCCCAGGCCCACTATGGCCCAATCTGGGAGGAGCCCTGGGACCAGGCAGGGCTCCAGCTCAACAGGAAGGCTGGGCCACAGAGCCCCGCCCTGGGCCTGGCCCTGGGCAACGGGACCCAGACCTGGGCTCTGTCCTCGAAGAACACTAGCAGCTGCTGGGCGTCACAGCAGCAAGGACGTGTGACAGGGCTCTGGGCGATGTGCCTTCGGGCACAGGGGCAGCCTGAGTGTGGAGTCAGGGAGCGCTTCAGGAGAGGTGATGTGTGGTGTTTGCAGGACTACGATGGATGAGTAGGAGTTCGGTGAGGTGTTTGTCAGGTTTAAGGAAGATCATTCTACCCACACTGCCGAGTAGCCCTTTGCTGGACTTCACCTCCAATTCCTTCATCCTGTCACTGTTTATTGAGTCCTGGGACACACCGTAGGTATAGCACAGCTGCAGTGTGCATCTGTGACAGCTTTTGTCTCTGTAAAGAGATGCTGCATCCAGTAACCAAAAGGACAGAGGGTTCCGGCGCTTGCAGCAGGGGTCTCCGCAGGGCCGGTGGAATGAGCTTTGGTGCTCTGGCTAGAGGCTGGAAGCAGAAGTGGAAGGGACCAGGGCCCCAAAGCCCCCTTTGAGGGTCCCCCAGGACCCCTCCCAGGCCTCCCCCAAGTGCCTTGCTGGGACCAAGGCCTCTGGGGACGCATGGCAGTGTCCACTCTGTTCCCCGTGCACTCGAGCTCCCTGGCAGCCTGTGTGGGCCAGGTCTCCCATTTGCTCTTGGCATTGGCCGGGCTGGGGACATGGCCTCTGCAGGGGCTGGGGGTCAGGTGGGCCGGGCTTGGGGGCACTCAGTGAGGGACAGGCCAGCTCGCCACATGGACGCCAACGGGGACGTGTGGCATGTCCTTGGCACGGGACAGCAGGACTGGGCACCAGTGCGCAGGACTTGGGACAGGGGAATCACCAGTGAGCTGGGCAGGGGGGCTCCGAGCCTCAGTTTCCTCATCTGGCCATCAGGATGTGCAAGGCTGGCGGGGCCCAGGGAGCTGGATTTGGGGTGTACTCCCCACGGGGCTCACCCAGGTGCCCTCCTTGCAGGTGTCTGCGGCGTGGCTGTGGGCTACCCCCTGGACACGGTGAAGGTGTGTGAGACCCTGGACCCACCCCACTGCGGCTTGGACCCTGCCCTCTCCCCCTCTGCTGAGTCGGTGCCTTTGGTGGCTCCCCAAGGCCCTCGGGACCAAGCCAGCTCCTCGCCCTCACCCCGTGCCTTGGTTCCCCCTCGCAGGGCTCACTGTCCCTGCTCTGCCCACAGATCTGCAGGCCCATGACAACCGAGGGGGTGGCCCTGCCTCGGCCCTGCCTGGCCTGGAGCCAGCCCCTCCTGAAGCCCCTGTCTCCTCAGGTCAGGATCCAGACAGAGCCCAAGTACACAGGCCTCTGGCACTGCATCTGGGACACGTATCGCCGGGAACGGGTAGGCTGGGCTGGGCCGGGCGCAAGGCTGATGGGCCCCTCCGGGTGAGTGCCAGGGCTGGGCCACGCAGAGGGCATCACAGCGAGGGCCCTGCTGCAGCAGAGGGTCAGGGGTGGGCTCCACGTCTGTCCCTCCCAGGCCTTCTCTGGAGGATGAGCTGGACGGCACTCTCAGGTCACTGCAGCGACCACTACAGTCTGGTCGGGGGGACCTGGGATATTTACAGGAGGGGCTCCATGCAGGCCGGGGGTTCGTTAGCTCAAGAAAAATGACAATGATGGAGCCAGGCGTGGTGGCGCAACTCAGCAATAATGGAGCATCTGGTTCATGGTCATCACCAGGTGCTGTCTTGGGTTGTGCCTGACCTCTGTCTCTTCAGTCCCTCTCCAGGACTTGGCAAGTTGGGAACTATGACCGCTGTTTTACAGTGGGGGAAACTGAGGTAGCAGCAGCAGGTGACTGGTGGGAGGCGGCACGGCCAGGCCCCACTGACCTGGCCCTGTCTGTCCCCCAGGTGTGGGGCTTCTACCGCGGCCTCTCGCTGCCTGTGTGCACCGTGTCACTGGTCTCCTCTGTGTCCTTCGGCACCTACCGCCACTGCCTGGCGCATATTTGCCGCTTCCGGTATGGCAGCACAGAAGCCAAGCCCGCCAAGGTGGACATCACGCTGTCGGGATGTGCCTCCGGCCTCGTCCGTGTGAGTGGGCACGAGAGGGCCCTGAGGCTTGGTGAGGGCAGGCGGGGTGCAGGGGCACCACTGGGGAGGCGCCAGGGTCCTGCCAGACCTGCCAGGCCCTTCTACAGCACGCAGCAGTGGGATCGCTGCCATCCTGGTCGCACAGTCCTGTGAGGAGGAAGGGATGACCAAAGGGACTCTCCCGGTCAGTGAGACAGGAAGTCACCCAGGGGCCAGCCGGGAAGGCTCTATCTTCATTCAGCATGGGCACCAGGATGCCTGGTTACCATTGGAGACAGAGCCTCCCTCCATCCCTAAGGGCCCAAGGCTGACCCACCACAGCAGATGGGCAGGGAGGCCAAGACTGCCCTCAGAGCTCCCAGCCCAGCCCATGGCCACTCAGCGGTGCCTGAGTGACAGACCGCGCGGGCAGTGAGCAGGCGCCCCCACCTGGGGGGCCACCAGTTGTACGCGAGGCCAAGCCACTGACCACACACAAACAGCACAGAGGGTGATAGTTGGTGACAGGCTCGGACAACTGGGGTGGGCTCTGTCCCGAGTCCTGTTAGTCACATGACCCGAGGCACTGGGCCTCTGAGCTTCTGTCGCCTCATCTGTAGGGGCGGGGGAGGGTCCCGAGGGGCTGCAGGTGGGAGACCCCAGCTGGAGCCTGGCTTGAGCACCCACGCGTTCTTGGTAACATGTGTGTCACTGGTTACGTGCGTGACCTGCAGTCACACAGGCTGGGTGCTGGTGCTTTGGCCTTCAGTGGGCAGAGCGGCCTTGACCCCTGCACCCCACATCCCTGGGGGCCTGGGCTCCCTAACACTGCAGTCCAGGAGACTCGGGCCCAGGAGCCTCTTTCTCCCTCCCAATGCAGGTGTTCCTGACATCGCCCACTGAGGTGGCCAAGGTGCGCCTGCAGACGCAGACAGGGATGCAGACCCAGACGCAGGTGCGCACGCAGGTGCGCCGCCACTCTGCCTCCTGGCCCGCGGCCGCCCCGCCTGTGTGTCCTGTGCCTCCTGCATGTCCTGATCCTGGGCCCAAGTACCGTGGGCCACTGCACTGCCTGGCCATGGTGGCCCGAGAGGAGGGACTTCGGGGCCTCTACAAGGGCAGCTCCGCCCTGCTCTTGAGGGAGGGCCACTCCTTTGCCACCTACTTCCTCTCCTATGCCATCTTCTGCGAGTGGCTCACGCCCGCTGGCCACAGCCAGCCAGGTGAGGGGGACGCAGGAGGACACAGTCCAGTGGGATGGGGCTGGGGGAGGAGGGTGGTGAGCTCAGCCACACCCTGGGACCCGAGGGACCCAGGCCCAAGGCCTGGACTAGTAATGCTCCCCTCGAGAAAGCCTCAGTTTCCCCACCTGCAAAGTGAGTTTGGGCGGCAGAGTGAGCCCGCCTATCTCTCCTGCAGATGTGGCAGGCGTGCTGGTGGCCGGCGGCTGTGCAGGGGTCCTGGCCTGGGCGGTGGCCACCCCCATGGACGTGATCAAGTCACGCCTGCAGGCAGACGGGCAGGGCCCGCGGCGCTACCGGGGCCTCCTGCACTGTGTGGCAAGCAGCGTGCGCGAGGAGGGCCCGAGGGTGCTGTTTAGGGGGCTGGCGCTCAACTGCTGCCGTGCCTTCCCTGTCAACATGGTGGTCTTTGTGGCCTACGAGGCCGTGCTGCGGCTCACGCGTGGCCTGCTCACATAGGGCAACCCCCAGCGGCTTCCACAGGTCGAGGCAGCCGAGGAGGCCAAGGGCGGGGCCCCAAAGGGCGTTGCCCTGGACAGCTGGGCACTCAGCAAGGCCCGGGCTTGGTCTGCCTGGCTCTGACCACAGAAAGTCAAGGGGCTGAGCCACCTCTGCCCAGGGGTGGCCGAGGATCAGGCCAGGAGGAGTGACTTCTCGGATGAGGGTGTGTCACGTGGAACCATCTGTCATTTGGTCATCTGTTTATCCCTGCTCCCCACCAACCCTTCCCCTCGACCCACACTCAGCCTCTGCGCCCTCCAAGGCTGTGCCCGCGAGGCAGCCTCGCTGGTGTCTCTGCCGTCTGGGGACTGATGGGTGGCGAGGCCGTGCTCTGGGCTCCTGGCCGGCTCGTCCCTGCCTGCCCCAGGCTGCCCCGAGAGGGTCCTGTGGGGATAGCTGTGCTCCCCTGGACTGGGGTGACGTCCTCGCCCAGCTGGGACCTGGCTCCAGGTCTGTCACACACCATCATCACACTGCCGCACGTGCAAAGTGTCTGCCAGGGCAAGACCCGGGGGACGGGTGGGGGGCTGTGGTTAATAAAGTGTTTCCCAGGGTGCCTGGCGATGTCGTCCATGGTCTGTGGGGCTGGTGACCTGTTTCCCTCCCTATGGCCTGTGAAGCCTGCCCGCCCATTGCAGCAGGTGGAGGGCACAGCCTGGCAGCTCCTCCCAATGGATAAGCCCTCCCACCTGTGTCAGTGTGCCCACCACACAGATGGGCATACAGAGGCCTGGTCCCAGCCTGCCCCTTACAGCAGCCCTGGCCGAACCACCCTGCTGTGGGGCTGCAGGTGGAGGCCCAAGGGAACCTCACACAGGCGTCCAGTAGCCCTGTGCTGGGTGAGCACACAGCTTGCGGGGGACACCCACAGCCACAGTGAAGAGGGGCAGGGCCCTGTGGGCCAGGGCTGGCAGATGCAGTGGGGCCCTGTGGTGAAGCCCGCTGGCTGGACCACGCCCGTGGACCAGACGTCCTCCAGAGTTCTGGTGGAGACCCAGGGTGGCCACTCCCGGGCCTGCTCTGTCACCCTGCGCTGGGTAGGTGTCTTTGGCCCGAGCTGCCCAAGGGGTGGTGACTTCAGGGCAGGGACAGATGGATGAAAGCAGATGGAAGACACGGAAACCCAGCGAGACTCATTATGGGGCGGAGGCCACTAGGGATGTGGGACACGTCCCCACTGTGGCCTGGAGACCGAGGACACACCAGAGGCCCCTCTGGCCCTGTGTCGTGCAGTCTGCATCGCTGCGGTCACAGCCTTCAGGCCTGCGTCCATTGCAGCTTCAGTCGGGATTCTCTGCAGACAAGCAGAATCGCCCCTAAAGATTAGGAGCTTCCTGCCCCGAGTTCTCACACTCCCTTGCCTTCCCGGAGCACTGACTCACAGCTGGCCACTGTGGCTCTCAGACGCCAAGTTCCAAGGCCCCGGGACAGTGCTGTTTCTGAGCTTGAGATGATGGACAAGGCTGGCCTGGCCAGGAGAGCCAAAGATGCTGGGAGAAGGGGCCCAGCTCTCAGAGGTGCCAGTGACTCAGCACCCTTCCCTGTGACCTTTGTCAAGGCCGCGGGGTGGCGAGTTACCAGCGGCACCTGGCTCCCGAGGTTGTTCCGGGGCAGTGGTGTTGCAGGAAGGGCTCCATGAGGCCTCGGACGAGTCACGTTCCTTTCTCAAAGCCTCAGTTTCTCTACTTGCAAAGTGAATTTGGACAGCCGAGGGCGGGCCCCGAGTGGCTGGGCCCATTCCCAGACCGTGCAGCTCTGCCCAGCACCCTGGCTGCTCCCCGAGTGATGCGCTCTCCACTAGCCTGCAGGAAACAGTGAAGCGGGGCAGCGGCACCAGGGAGACCGTTCCCAACCGCCAGCGGGAGCAACACCGGGCCTGGTTCCTGGGGCTGGCGCTCAGCACCACAGGTCCCTGGCACGTGCATTTTCCTCCCCCACACACCACCCTGCAGAACGCAGGGCCACCCAGGCGGGGCAGGGGCCCGGCTTGCAGTGAACCTGCGCAGCCTCGCCGGCCCCCAAGCAGAGCACAGGACACGGACAGGAGCGAAGGAAGTTTATTAGCCCGCGAGTGCAGCAGGGCGGAGCGCTCCAGAGTGGACCTGCGCGTCCGCGGACAGGACAGGCTTCTCACCCCGGGCTCTCCCTGAGGTGCGGCTTCTGCGCTGTTGAGACTACGCGTGGAGACCGGATGCGGCCGCCCACAGGGAGGCTCCGAGCCTGGGCGGCCACGCACGCGTCTCTAGCTAGGTCCACCAGCCCGGCACGGCTGGCCACTGCTCTGCGCTGACTTCCGCTGCAGTCAAGTGTCAAAACAAAAGCATCTGCAAAGGTAACAGACTGTTTTAGCGAGTCCCAGCGGGGAAAGCTCCCTTCGGATTCTGCGGACGGAGTGCTGGATTATGTGCTGTAAAATTGGCATGTTAAGGGCAACGAGCATGATTCCTGGAGTGGATGACGTGCGTGGTCTGGAGTTCACTCACTCAGTAAAAACCGCCCCGCCCCAGCATGGCCAGTGTTCAAAGCAGCTGAGAAGCTGGGTGGTTTCTTTCTTGGGGCACCAGGCTGTAACCAAGGCCCACACAAGCTCGGTGGCTGCTCTACTGCAGGGCCACATCCCAGCCCAATCTCGGTCAAGTACTCAGCAAAACTCTTAGTGATCAGTTCCTTTTTGGGGGGGCATGGGTTCAAACGTCCTGTGCCGATGACACTTTCTCACATCCATTTTCCATTGCACTTTTTAGTTTTAGAACAATGACATTCTGATTCATCCATACATACACCGAACTAGTTTCTTGTGGAGCAATCTTGTGGGTATGCTTGGGACCCTAGCAGCATTCTCTGGGGTGGTGCAGGCTGGCCAGGGACTTTCCAGCCACAGGCCCCACAGCCTGGGCTCTGCGCGGGGAGCCTCCTGCTGGGCTTCCTATCCGACCACGCGACGTGAGCCAGTACTTGATTACCCACAGCGACAGGAAGGACAAATGTCACAGGAAGAACCGGAATCCGTAACACATGCAGGGCTGGCAGACACCAGGAATTACCCAGGAATTACCAAGGGACGGAAGCCTTTGGGGAGGGGCAATTGGACAGTGCTGGGATTACTGATGAATTAAGTATCATGGGCACCCAGAAGACAAGCGTTACTGAAAGTGGAAGGACAGCTGCCGGGGCGTCATGAACTCTTTCACCATCTCGTCGGTGACCTCCTTGCGCCGGGCCTGGTGCTCGGCGATCAGGGGCTGCAGGACGTCGATGAGTGTCTTCTTGAGCTCGCCCGTGAGCATGGCCCCACTGGTGTAGTCCTGCCGAAGGAGCCGCGGTTGTGGTGAGAGGGCCCCCACACCAGCCCTGGCGCAGCTCAGCCTGGCTGCACTGAGGACTGGCACGGGCAGCCCCCGAGCAGCAGTACCTGTGCCTTACTGACACTTCTCTCCCCAGTACCTGTGACTTGTCCTTCAGTCAAAGGGATAGCGGGGTTGTGATGTCTGCCTCACCACTGCAGGGACATCACTCCAGGGGCGCTGGACCCCTGAGCATCCCAGCCCTCTAGCCTTACTGGCTCCTGTGAAATCCCTGCTGATTTCTCCCTGATTGTAAACACAATACACACTGCTTAAACAACACACCCAACCACAAAGCAGCAGCGAGGCACACAGTCGCCTCCCATTCACAACCTAGGAGTGGACGGCCACTGCCAGCATTTGGTGAATTTTCTGTTTCTTTTTTTCTGGTGCAGTGGAGGTTGAGTGCAGGGTCTTGTGCCTGCTGGCAAGTGCTCTATCAGTGAGCTACAACCTCAGCCTTTTTTTTTTTTTTTTGTGGGTACCGGGGGTCGACCTCAGGACTTTGCGTGCCAGCAGGCGCCCGTGCCGCTGAGCGATATCACCGGCCCTTTTTTCGTATGTGGGTTCCGGGAGTCGAACTCAAGACCTCGCACTTGCCAGGCAGGAGCTTATGCCACTGAGCTATCTCACCGGCCCCTACCTTAGCCCCTTTTACTTTGTATTTTTTTTTTTTTTTTTTTGCAACAGTCAAACTAAAATGCTCATGGCCTTGAATTCTTGATCCTCCTGCCTCAGCCTCCTGAGGAGCTGGGATCATAGACGTGCACCATCACATGTGGCTGAAAGCTCTGTGAAGTAGCTCACACTTGCGTACAGTCCATCTGCAGCAGGTCTATTTAACGTCTCGGTTGCACAGCCTGTTTGCTATTCCCAGTGTCTTTAAACAGGAAGCTTTCATTTCATATGATTTCCTTGGAAAAGGTTCCAAGACTTGGAAAACCCAAGGCCAAGGTTCTGAGCCTTTTCCGGGCCCTGTGTCCCAAAGCTGAGCGGCTCGCGAGAGGCCGCGGGGCCCTACTCGCATGGACACCCCTGGGCAACGCGCTGAGGGCCCTGGAGTCACAGCCCATGCAGCACAAGCCCTGCTCACCCACCCGGAGCTGCAGCGGCAGCGGAGGCCCGTCTCTGTGCAAGGCTAACTAAACCAGCCGTGGCGGCTGCCTCGTGGGCGGCTTCTGCTCCCGGGCTCCCGGTGCACTGCCCTGCCCGGCTCACCTTCCTGATCTGCTCCAGCCGGTCGTCGTCCTCCAGGAAGAAGGCCAGGTACATGAAGGACACGTCCACGTCACAGTTGCCCCCGAACTGCCGGTGCTCCTCCACGGTGTCTCGGCCTCCAGAGAATGCGTGCTTGTTGACCTGCGCGCAGGGGCACGGGGCCATGTCACGCGGCCTGTCTGCACGGTGGGGCCAGCCGGGCTGCCCAGCAGACTGGGCCGCAGCCCCTCACACCAGCTCAGGGCCAGTGGTGGGGTCAGGTGGGGAGGGGACGCAGAACAGGGCCGAACCCTGCACTCCCTGGAGCCATATGAACGCAGTCGGGAAAACCCAGCCGCTGCCTGAATTCGGAGCAGAGTCCCAGTGCTCCGGGTGAACAGCTTCCGAGAAAGGAGGTGGCCAAGTCACCTCAGGCAGGGCTGGCCAGGAGGGTGGGGCTCCCTGGGCCAGGCGGTGCCGGGCTGACAGGCAGAGGTGAGAAGAGGGCAGGACAGCAGCTACTAAGGGGCTGCCAAACCCACCAAAAGTGACGAGGCAGAGGGCCCGTGGGCACGTCCACTCAAAAACAGACAAAATTCCAGGTATTGAGGAAAAGCTCCAAAACTAACAACCCGGAGCTGGGCATGGTGGCTATCTATAGTACCAGGGAGGCTGAGGAGGAGAACTGCTTGAGCCCAGGACTTCAAGATCAGCCCGGGCAAAATAGCGAGACCCCGTCTTGAAACAAACAAAGCAAAACAAAACCAAAAAATAATAAATAAAAACAAGCTGGGCCTGGTGGCACACACTTGTAATCTCAGTACTCGCAAGGCTGAGGCAGGAGGATCACCTCAAGTTTAAGGTCAGCATGGGCTACATAGCGAGACCCTATCTGGAAAAAACAAAACCCCCCCAAAACAACAAAAAACCCAGAAGCTAACAAAATGGGCACCTGCCTGTCCACTGGGGATGGGGAGGGGAGCCAGCCTAGTCTTTGTTTTTGTACTCTGCAGAGTCGCTAGTTGTCCAGCAAGGAGACTGCAGTTGTGGTGCCTCCAGCAAGGAAGAGGCTAGGGAAAAGTGCCAAGCCCTGAAAGCAGACTTAGGATTTGTCAGCCAATGACACTGAGGGCCCAGCCACCAATCTAGGAAGTGATGGAAACAAGGAGGACAGCCCCACTACAACAGCAGATGAGCAGATGTGGGGGACAAGAAGGTTCATTCAAATGAGCACCGATGCCCTCTCCAAAGCCTTCAGTAGAAGACAGAGCACTCCTGTAACGGCCTCCCGCAGCAAGGGAGGAAGCACCGCCCAGCGCCCAGCAGGTGTGGCTGTGGTGGGACACAGGCTCCGGACGTGAGAATCCGGGAGCCGGGAGAAGAGCTAGCTGCTGACCTTGGGCTGACTTCAGACCTCGTTCACGTGCTCTGCTGAGTGTTAGGTGGTGACAGCTCACGTGTCACTTGTGGGACAAGGGAGAGGACGCACCCGGTTTAGCACACGGTGCGAGGTGTGACAGAGGTAGACAGGACACCCGCCTGGGATCACCGTTTCCTTCGCAGGACAGTGAGGCCCTCGGAGTCATGCGTGGCCTAGGGTCTCACCATGTGGCTCAGGCTGGTCTTGAACTTGTGATCCTCCTGCCTCAGCCTCCTAAGTGCTGGGACTACAAGTGCCACCATGCTCTGCAGGCATGAGGACTTGAGGCCTGGCCTGACCTGGCCATCATGGAGCTGGCTGCTGGTGACCCTGGCACCCTCCACAGACCCACATGCTTCCTGGTCTCGGCTCACCTGGCTCTCGGGGTCTCTGCTGGGTCCTGACACCAAGAAATGCGCAGAGCCACAGAGGACTCCCCACCCCAAGAGGCAGGGTTGGCAGAGGCCGCTCCCTGAGGAAGGTCATGTAGGAAAGGTCCCTCACTGTTACCCGGACTGACTGGGACCTTCCAGCAGGGTCAGGGGCCGGGCAGTGACTCAGACAACCACACCCTATGCCCCCTTCACCCTGCCTCGACCTCCCGACCCGTAGACGCGCAGCGGCTCAAAGAGCACCAGCGACTGCACTCTTGAGGCGTTCTGCATACCGACGTTTCAGGAGCCAACAACAGAACGGCCCGAAGAGCAGGGAAGTGCAAGCGGGGCTGTATTCTAGTCCCAGCACCTGGCAGGTATTTACGGAGCGCCTTGGGCGTGCCGGGGGGCCCAGCCAGACTGTGCTGTCGTGTCGGAGCTGCCCACAACTCTGTCTCAAGAGAGCTCCCCGGGCCGCTCCTGGCCGCACAGCACCGCTTGGATTTCTGGTGGGGAACCCAGCCCCTGGGCCCCACCTCCACGAAGCACAGAACCTTGAGCTGCCGGGAGGACAGACGTGAAACACGCCAGGCACCTGTCCCAGCGCTGGAGCTCGCAGACAGATGGAAACTGCTGGTACTGTCTGGTAAAAGTGGCAATGATTACGCTGCTGCTTCCGGACCACAGTGGTGGCAGGAAAAACAGAGAGAAAGAAAGAAAAGAAAAGCCTGATTTTTACCTAAACGAAAAGGAACAAAACAAGCCCCCTGCTGTCTGGGAATAGGCGCCTCCAGCCGTGCAGCAGCAGAGCTGCAGGGAGTGTGAGCACACGCACCAGTGTCCCTCCCCTGCCTGCTCACCTTGGTCTTGATCTGCTTGGCCGTGTCGGTGAGGAAGATGGAGGAGTTGGGGTCACTGGCGCTCATCTTGGTCTGGGCGCCCTGCAGGGCGGGGAAGAAGGTCGAGTGCAGCAGGGCCGGCTTCGGATAGCCGATCCTGGGGGCGACATCCCGCGTCATCCTGAAGTAGGGATCCTAGGGGGACAGAGGCGGGCTGAGGATGCTGGGGCCCTGAGCAGAGCCCAGGCCCCAGCCCGGCACTGCCCGCTGACCTGGTCGATGGCGCACGGGATGAGGCACTGGATGTCCGCCCGGTCCCGGAAGATCTGTGGGAATGAGTTGCTGAAGGAGGGCGCGGCCTGCACGGCAGGGAAACTGATCTTCCCTGCAAGCGAGGGAGAAACATTTCACATGTGACATCCATGCTGCCCTTCCCGTGAATGAACTCAGCTAGAGGAATGAACAAGAGCTTTCCTCCCCGATATCAAATTGTAAAGGAACCTGAGAGTCATTAAAGAAAATCTGAAACACACAGAAAGGTAGAGAGAAGAAAAACTCCACTGCCTGACTTTGGGTCTTATCTGTTTCCGCTGTTTCTCTGTGCTTTGGTGGTGAAGACACCTCTCCAGTGCTCCCCTCACCCTTCCCCTCTGTCCCATCCCCATGTGGTTATTCGGTCTGTCCCTTATGCCTCCGCATAAACATTCTCTAGATGGCATGTCTGTACTGCTGAGCCTTTCTCTGACCTGTGGGCATTCAGGCTGCTCCCCACATTCTGTATGCTGCTGCTGTCATTACTGTCACTGGTGGAACCTTTGACCCCTGTGCCCCGGAGCTGCAGCGTCCCCGGGTCCTGCCTGAGGTGCCAGGTGTGCTCGGGCTGTCATTGAGAACACACTGCGAGGTCCTGGATGCAGCACAGCAGTGTCGCTTCCCCTCCTCCAAGCACCACCTCTGCAGCGCCTCGCGGTAGGAGGTGGCGCCGTCAGTGTGGACTGAGCGCCTGTACCGGCACCCAGCAGACGGTGCAGTCACTCACGCTGACGCTCCAGCCACTGGGCAGGAACTAAGCCATTTTCGGACCACCCAAGAACACCAGGATTGGAGAAGCGACCACTGGACTTCCCCACAGGCCAGTGCCAACTGGCACAATGAGGTCCTCTCTGCCTTAGGCTTTACACAAAAAAGATCACCTGAAGAAACTTCACGTGTGCCCGTCAATTATTTTTCTACTGTCCTGTCTTCCTGTTCCCACCTGACAAGCGAAGTATGTTTGAAATGAGCTGTCCTCGTTTTTTGGTTATTATTTCTGATTTCTAGAAGCCCTTTTGTCTGTAAAATCACCCTCTTGCCGGCTTGTCGGAACAATTCCATTTTAAGGAATGCAGTGTTGCCAGGTAACGTGGTTTAACTAAACTGTTGGGATTTTGCTTTTTGACACAGTTTTGTGGGCACTTCAGAAGAGACACCCACGTCCAGGGTTCTTACTGTCTCCGCGGAGATCTGCAAGCAGCTGCTGTGGTCAGCAGCCCCCCAGGGGCTCCCCTCACCCAGCTCACAGAGCTGCGCACTAAGCCCCAGCGAGCCCGTGGCCGTCAGCGCTGCGCACAGCAAGCGAGGGCTGAGCCCCGGTTCAGGCAGGTCCCGGCGAGGCGCGCGCGGCTCCTCACGCCGCACCTCCTCCTCAGCCGTCCAGGGCGGCCTTCACTTCGGGACCCGCCTACTGTCCCGTCCCACCGGGACTCCGAGGATAAAAATCCTTCTCCAAAGCGCACGTTTGAGTGTGTGCCAAGTGTCAGGTAGGAATCTGTTTTCTTTCTTTGTTCTAAGCCTCACAGGGGATGACTGGGGAGAGCAACAGTTTTGCTGCTAAAGTGCAGCTTTATGCAGTCGGCAGAGGCAGCCACCTGCTGGCCTAGCGCTTGACATTTCAGGACGTCCTACTTAAGAGTTCCACTGCAAAGCCTGACCCCTCAAAGTTGCACAGATCTCAGTGCAGAGGCTTTGGCACCGCTTTTTTTTTTTTTTTTTTTTGTGGGTACCGGGGGGTCGACCTCAGGACCTCGCGCGCCAGCAGGCGCCCGTGCCGCTGAGCGATATCACCGGCCCCTTTTTCGTATGTGGGATCCGGGAGTCGAACTCGGGCCCTCGCGCTTGCCGGGCAGGTGCTTACGCCGCTGAGCCATCTCACCGGCCCGGCACCGCTTTTCTGAGACCCGCAGAAGCACCATTCTCCTCCTCAGAACAATGTTCCTCCCTGAGAGAAGGGAGGCCATGGGCGGCAGCGCCCCTTACCGATGCAGTCACTGTCAGTGAAGCCGAAGATGCCTTTCACCTGGTTGAAGGTGACGTGCTTCTGGATCTTCACCACGTTCTTGTAGAAGCCTGGGCTTATCCTGAGAAAGAACGGGAATCAGACTCCAGTGGGAGGAGCCTCCCTCAAGGGTAAGGGAGCAGCCTGAAAATTGATGTCCTGCCGGGCATGGGGGTGCACACCAGTAATCCTACAACCCTGGGAGGCTGAGGCAGGAGGACTGCAGGTATAAGCCCAGCCTGGGCAACTCAGCCAGATCTCCTGGTCTCAAAATAAAAAATTAAAAAGGCTGGAGATGTAGCTCAGTGCAAAGGCCCTGGGTTCCACCCCCAGTACAACAAAAAAATACTGAATAAAACCCGGATGCCTGTGAGGTGTGTGGGTCACTCACTGGGCCGCAGACACAGGCCCCAGAGGCCCGGGGCTGCTGTGGTGTGGTCAGTGGCTGAGTGTGCGTGGGGAGCCGCGCTGGGGCCCTGGGAGCTTTTCTGTCGAGACTGACTGTGGTACAGACTGTCTGCCCTTGCAGCTGGACAGATGTTTAAGAGGAACTGATGGGCTCAGTGAGGAGGCGGATGGTCCTTCCAGGGCCGGGCTACAGCAGGCTGCTGTGGCTGGGTTAAGCAGCTTTGTTAGGTCAAAAATACAGATTTTGAGTTAAATTCAAGAAAGAAAAGCAAAATGCTCGTGTTTAGGACAAATTCTTAAACGAGGCTGAGATGCTTATGTTCTTTTTTTTTTTTTTTTTGTGGTACTAGAGATTGAATCCAGGGCCTCTGTACTAAGCTACATCCCCAGCCCTTTTTTATTTTATTGTATTTTTTTGGAGACAACATCTTGCTATGTAGTCCAGGCTGGCCTTGAACTTGTGGTGATCCTCCTGCCTCAGCCTCCCGAGTGCTGGGATGACAGGTGTGTACCACCACACTTGGCTGTCCCAGCTTTTTTTAATTTTAAGGCAGGGTCTTGCTGAGTTACTAAGTTGCCAGGCTGGGCTCCCACTTGTGATCCTCTGGCCTCAGCCTTCTAGAGTGGTGGGGTTACAGATGTGGGCCACCATGCCCGGCCCGATTCTCATCTTCGCTCCACATCTGTAAAGAAGGAAGTTCTTCCTGAGCCAAGGGGAGGCAGAGACCCAGTCACCAGACAGCTGGGGACGCAGCTGCAGAACGTGTGGAAAGACGAGTTTGCCCTGTCACGTGGGTCAGTGACACGCTCCCCGCCCTGCCCTGCCCCATGTCCACCGGAAGAGTGTCTTCGAGGGCTCATCCTGGCGTTTGTTCCCATTTGGCCACCAGCATCTAAGCTCAGCGTGGCGGGTCTCAGCTTTGCTCCTGCTGGATCTGCAGCCCCAGGAGGCCCCGGGGAGAGAGCAGAGAGCACAGCCCAGGAATGACTGTTGTACCCATGGGGAAAGGGCCACTCTCGGAGGCCCCGCCACACCATGGCGGGTGGCAGGTGCTGGAGATGGAGAGGGCGTCTCCATCTGGCTGGTGGGGGACAAGGATATGGTGGGCTACATGGGGGGGGAGGAAGAAGCTGCACATAAAAGTACCAGAAGATGGGCATGGTGGTGCACACTTGTAATCCCAGCTACTATACTTGGGAGGCTGAGTCAGGAGGGCCATAAGTTACAAGCCAACCTGGGCAACAGGGACCCCCCCCACCCCCACAAAGTGAGACAGCAGTTATGGTGCATGCTGGCACCCTGGCTCTTGAGGAGGAGTAGAAGCCACAGCGAGTGGCCTGTGCTGAGGATCAAGCAGGTGATTCAGTCATGTTATGGAATGAGAAACAGAGCCGTGATCATGATAACAGTGACGACGTCTGTGTTCCCACTAGGCCACTAAATGGCAGGACCCAGATCCATTTTCCTTCCTCCAAGGACACCGTAGCGCCTCACGACTGAAAGAAAATCTAATGGGCAAGAATACAAAGATTAATTATTTTCCTACGGGGCTATTTTAGTTACTTTTTTTTCCTAGTCTATAATGGGCTGGCTCCAAGGCAAGACGGCATGGCAGAGGGGCACCACAGAGGAGAAACAGCCCATGGCAAGCATGCAGGAGACAGCAAAGCAGCAAGCTGCAGCAAGCAGCAAGTGACCAAAGCAGCCTCTTTCTGTCCCTTATGTTCTATGCAGGTTATGCGCCCTTAGGGTGGGTAGAAGTCACATCCAGTGTGGGCCTTTGCATTATCCACTCCCAGAACTATGCCAAGCCGATCAGTGGACTGACTGAGTAATCACGCATCCTTGGTCCCAGCATTGCACACTTAGATCCAGCCACCTCTGGAAAGCCCCACCGCTGACCGCATGGGGCATCGCGGGGACATCCAGACACAAGCCATAACGGGTAAAGGGAAAACAGCCAGCTTCTGTATCAGCACATCTGATGTTCCCAGCAGATACAAGCTACTACTCAGCTTCAAGCACTCACAGGAGGGAGACCGGGCAGACAGGAACAGCTGTGGCTTAGGAAGGGGCATGAGAGAGCCCAGCCCAAGCAAGACGGTGCTGACTCAGACTGTTCTCTGCAGTGCTGGGGGGACCCGGGGCCCCACACAGGCTAGGCAGGTGCTTCGCCCTGCACTACACTCCAGCCCTCAATTCTGAGCTTTAGCTTTAGCATTCTTTTGATGATGATTGAGAAGAGCCTTGTTCTTCTACTATACTTCTTGGTAATCACTTGGGATGAAGCCCAACGCCTCAGAAATTTACACTCAAGAATTTTCAGCCGGGCCTGGAGGCGCACAACTATAGTGAGATCCTGTGTTATGGTTTGTGTCTGGATGTCCCCCCAAAGCCTCATGCAGTTATGCGAGGGCGCTTTTCAGAGGTGGCTGAATCTAGAGTTTGTGACTGGTTCATTGTCTAGTGCTGGGATTGGGGGTGTGAGGGCTACACCTGCCCTAGGGCAGATAGCCTGCATACAGTATAAGGGAGGAAAAGAGGCTTATTCCTCGCTTTTTGCTCTTGTTGCTTTTGAATGGTTGCCCCTCTGTCATGTGCCACCCTGACTTGGAGCCAGCTGATTATGGACTGAAACCTCCAAAAACTGTGAGCTAAATAAACCTTTCCTCCTTTAACTTTGGGTGTTGGGTATTTTGTCTCAGCAATGAGAAAAGGAACTAAGACACCCTGTCTGAAACAGAACAGAACAGAACAAACAAAAAAACCCCACACAATAAAGAGTTTTCAGAATGAAATATGTTGACCTGTTAAAAGACTAAATTATGCCAGATGTGGTGGTGCACACTTGTAATCCCAGCACTCAAGAGGCTGAGGCAGGAGGATCCCCATGAGATTGAGGCTGCCTGGGTGACATAAGCGAGTTCAAGGGCAGCCTGAACTACATAGCAAAATACCAAAAAAACCACAAACAAACAAACTCCAAAAAAGGCTGATTTAAATAAAAAACTGGACTATCAGCCGGACGTGGTGGTGTAGGCCTATAATCCCAGCATTTGGTAGGCTGAAGCAGGAGGACTGCTGCAAGTTTGAAGCCAGCCTGAATTACAAATTTTTTGTCTCAAAACATGAAACAAAGCAAAACAAAACAACAAAACAAAAACCAAAACTGGACAGTGAGGGAGCTGTGTAATACTGGCTGTCCTTGGAGAGAAACAATGGTCCAGGAGCACTTTTCTGTCACAAGCTAAGGATGACAGACACTACGATGCCATGGCTGGGCTTGCTTTAAATTTGTTGGTATAGTTACGAAGGAGACAATGGTGCCCCTAAGATGCCGACATTACTTACTCCTTTCTGTGCATACACCTAAGTGCTGATTTTCATAACCACTGGTAAGTAAAATCCAAAGACTAGATCATTACATTTATCAAGAAAAACATTTACCAGGCCTTAGGTCCCTTGTGGCCATTCCAGGTTCTGCGGTGGCCACAATGTCTTGAGGTCTGCACCTACTGACTGCATTTTCCCCTTACCCCATGTACTCGAGGTCGGAGAAGATGAAAGTCTTGTTGATGTCGAAGCCGCAGGCGATGATGTCCTTGGCATTCTCCAAGGTGTAGCCATAGGCCTGCTCCAGGGTCAGGTCTTTCCACAGGTACTTCTCGTCGTCGGACATCTGCACGACCAGGGGTACGCTGAACACGTCCTGCAGCCACCTGGGGGACGGGGAGTTGCCTGTAGAATCTATGACTTTACCATGCTATGCATTATTGGTGTAATTTTAGGATATGTGCTGCACACTGAAGTGGGCACACCATGCTGTACACTAGATGACCGATGATAAAATCTACTGCCACACACTGAGAGGGTCCTGTGTGTCACCCCTGCACCAGCTGCATTTCCACAGCCCTCACTCTGAAGCCGCGCCATCACTGTAGGAGGTGCACGCGGACATGAGGGCCACACAGCACTGGCCTACATCTTGGGGACAGGGAGCAGTGGGGAGCTGGCCTGGCTGGCTCCGTGCCTCGCGTCTCAAGTGAGTGCTGGAGCACGGGGGTAGAGGTCGTGAAGGTGCAACTCCTCGACACCCGGCCGCTCAGCAAACTGGAAATGGTACAGTCTGGCCAGCTCTACAAATGGCTTGTAAGTGCCACACATGATTCCCTAGGCAAGTGAGAAGTGTGTGATGTAATACTCACTTTGTGAAAATAAACGGGATGAGGTGACCGACATGCATGGCTTCAGAAGAGGGGCCCCTGCCTGTGTACAGGTAAAATGGCTTCTTATTCTCATAGGCGTCGAGCACTTGATTCATATCTCTAATGCAAAAGGAGAAAAGAAGTGTGACTCTGGGGAAAATGCCAGTGCATTAAAGCTCATTTGGAAATGAAAAATACAGACAGACAAAACAGCACTAATAATAACTCAAGTCTGTTGGCTTTGGTGCTTCTGATGTAGAAATGACAGGAAATCATACCGACGTGCATTCTCTTGTGCACGACTGTTTGAAAGGCTAAGGCATGTAGGTTTGGGATCTTCGGTTTAAAAGATGGATCCGGCTGGGTGGCCACTGGGACTCCTTGGAATTCCTGCAATTACCAGTGCAGATACATGTTGTGTTTTACACACTTCCCTGGGTGTATCCTCCTGCTGGGAACTTGTACCTTTTATATTAATTCATTTGCTTTTGATTTTACATTTAAAAAATTTTTTTTGGTACCGGGAATTGAACTCAGGACCTTGTGCTTGCTAGGCAGGTGCTTGTGCCACTGAGCTATATCCCCGGACCTTACAGTTTTATTAGTACCTGTTTGCAGTATATGATTGCATTCACTGTGGGGCACCGATACATTTACATAACACATCTTAATTCTTTTTACTTCCCCTTTCCTTCCCTCCCCCGCTCCACTGCTTGGTATTTTTAGAAAGCTCCCCAAGGAATCCCCTTGTTCAGCAGGGGCAAAACCAACCAACGGTGCTGGCTATGAGTGTCCCGTTTCTCGGTAGAGTGTCCCACACGAAGAGAGGAACAGCCGCCCTTTCCAGAGTAGGAAAGTCTGGATAACAGGAACCTGAAGTGGACTTTCTCGTGCCTCAAGCCAAAGGTCAACAGTGCTGGTTTCGGCACCGCGGGGATCGTGGGTCCTCCGGGCTTTGTGGTTAGTTTTGGATACTGCTTTTGCAGTAAGAAAAGAATCCAGGAATTAAGGTATGTGACCGCTGACCTCAGAGGAATAACATGATTGTAAGGCAATACCGGGGGGCAAGGGAGTGATCACGTATCGATACGGGGGAAATGCTAGATGTCTGACACACGAGTTCGTGTTCCTCCAAGTCAAAGAATGAATGCTAAGGAACAACGGAGGTTGACAGTAGGGAAATTTATTGGGAGAAGGAATGGGGAATAGGACTAGCTCCTGAGAGACAGGAGGGCAACCTGAATGGGCTGTCAACAAGCCCACTTCTCAAGGGAAGTTTTACGGAGCAAAATCAAGAGGCAGGTACAACGTGGGTCAAAATTATGATTAACCAATAAGATTACAAGTACAGTTGTTTAGGTAATACTGATCCCACGGTACAAGAGCATATGGGTGACATCATTAATCTTGGTTGATAATCTATAGATTTAGTCCCGTCTTCAGTCTTAGTTTTAGTGGGTGGGAGAGGATGGTCCCTCCCTAATGAGATTCTGGGAAATCTCAAAGGCTGATACCCGTAATCTCAAACTTCTGTTTACCCCATAGGGAAGTATGTAAATCTAGCCATTGTGACTAGTTTAGATTCCTTCTCATCTTCGGCACTGATTTCAAGGGCCCAGCTCTGTCTGACTGCCTACAATAATTCTACCTACTTTAGCTGTCTATAATAGTATCAGATCACCTTGCTGACACAGAGAAATAAACTACGGGAACCAACCCAAGGAGAAATGAAATCCAAACGGATGTTTAATAAGCAAAAAGACTGAGTAATCAGAAAACTCCCACACAGAGAAGTCCAACATGAAATGGCTTCACCAGTTAGTTGTTTCTTTTTCTTTCCGCATGTGTGTGTGTGTGTATGTGTGTGTCGTGCATGTGAGTGTGTGTATATGTATGTGTGTGTATGTGTGTGTTGTGCGAGTGTGTGTATATGTATGTGTGTGTGTGTCGTGCATGTGTGTGTGTGTGTGTGTACTGAAGACTGAACTCAGGGCCTCCTGCATGCTAGGCAAGAGCTCTGCGATACCACTGAGCCACATCCCCGCCCACTGTCTCTGGCTATTTCCATCAAATGTTCAAAAAGGAATTAACACTTTTTTTTTTTTTTTTTTTTGGTGGGTACCGGGGGGTCGACCTCAGGACCTCGTGCGCCAGCAGGCGCCCGTGCCGCTGAGCGATATCACCGGCCCCTTTTTCGTATGTGGGATCCGGGAGTCGAACTCGGGCCCTCGCGCTTGCAAGGCAGGCGCTTACGCCGCTGAGCCATCTCACCGGCCCAGGAATTAACACTTTGTGCGATATCATTAAAATATTTTATCTGGAAAAAAAAAAAAAGGAATTAACACCAACCCTTCACAAACTCTTCCAAGAACAATGAAGTGAAAGTATTATAGACAGCGAAGTGGTTTAGAAATATTACAGCCAGCAGGGCTGGCCCTCGAGAGGTCACTGCAGAAACCACTGTGGCTGCAGGCACACTCGTTGAAGGTCAGCCTCAGGACGAAGAGGATCTACTACACCCATACCCTTCTTCCAGGGATGAACAGCAGTGACTAATATTCTATTTTTTTTTTTTGAGATGGTGCTAAGTAGTGCTGGCTGGCCTTAAACTCACTTTGTAGCCCAGGCTGGCCTTGAACTCACAGCGAACCTCCTGCCTCAGCCTCCCCAGCGCAGGGATTACAGGCATGTGCCACCACACCTGGCCTCAGAAGCTTTCTTTTTCTCAATAAATACTTCTTACTCTTAACATCTGTTATTCCTACAATTCATTCTTTGATTTTAGAGAACACAAACTTGGTGTATCAGACATTGAGCAGGTCGGGAGTTCTATTTCCCTTATGTTATTTGGATTATCATACATCCTATATCAAAACTATTTCCCAACTTATGCTAGGTGGTTTGTACTATATCCAGATACCAAAACCAGACAGGCACAGACACTGAATTACAGACTAGTATCCTTTATGAATACAGATATAAAATCCACTCACAACAACTCACAAACCAAATCCAGCAACACATAAAAAAGATTACATACAAGTGGGATTTGTCCCAGGAATGCAAGGTTGACTCAGCCTGACAAAAATCTGTCAAGGCATTAACAGAATAGAGGGCAGAGTCTACATGATCATCTTAACAGGGAACAGAAAAGGATTTTAAAACATCCAGTGTCCTTTCAAAACAAAAAAACAGTCACTGGGTTAGTGTAAATGCCCCTCATGGCCTTAATGTAGTTTCTTCTATTGTTAGTTTGCTGACTGTTTTTATTTTGACCCAAAAAATCATATGGAAATGCAGAGGACACAGGAGTTGGAGAGGGTAGGGGGGCAGCGGGAGGAATGAATGTGCTCTGTACAGACACCAACTCCCCACGGTGGACGTTGTCATCGTGTACTGCAAGCATGGACTAAGAAAAATGCAAAGGGCCCAGGATACCAAAATGGTCTTGATTAAAAAGAAAGTTGGAAGACTCAGGTTTTCTGACTTCAGAATTTACCTCAAAGCTATAGTAATCAAGGCTGTGTGATACGACCATAAAGAAAGACACAGATCAGTACAACAGAGCTGAGAGTCTAAAATTAAACTTCTAAATATATGTTAGTTCATTTTCAATACAGATATCAAGAAAATTCAGTAGGGAAAGAATAGTCTTCTCAAACATGCTGCTGGGACAATTGGACGGCCACACACCAAAAGAAAAAAAAAAAAAAAAAAAAAAAAAAAAAGTTGGAGCCCTACCTACTTCGCACATACACAAAAATTAACTCAAAAAGTACTGTAGAGGCTATTTTAATTGTAAAGGAAATTTAAAAAACTTGTATTTCTAATACTAGTATATTTCTAACACTACTCAAGGATGAGACTGAGAAACACAGCCTGTTCCCATAATTAGAAAGCTACAAAACTTAACAAGCCTTAACATTCCAGGTGCCGGCTGCAAGATAAGTGTAACTCAGCCAGACAGTGATGTTTTGCTTACTTTCAAGTCCCAGAGGCATCATTTCAAGGACAGCTCGACTCAGTCTAAGACAGTGATTGATTCTTCCCGCTCACCCTAGCCTTGACTTCCCTGTTACAGGATAGAAAGCCCCCAATTAACTTGCCTGAACCAAACCTACCTAGCAACATATGACAAGACATACGTAACCAATTGTAAAATATCATGTTATCTGCCTTTTGTACTTCCTTCTGAAAACCTATATAAGAAATGACCCTACCCCAAGACAGCACTGATGATTCGAGACCTGATTCCCATCAGCCTGCTAGCGTAATGACAGTTGCCCTGTAACTCCTCAGGTGCAGAGAGCCTTCTATTTGGTTTGATATCAGATTTCTGTAACAGTACCAGAGATCTAAGTACAAGAGCTAAAGCCACAAAACCCTTAGGAGAAAACATAGGTACAAATCTTTATGATCTTGGGCCAGGGATGTAGCTCATTGGCACAGTGCCTGCCTGGCAAGCACGAGGCCCTGAGTTCAATTCCCGGTACCAAAAAACAAAACAAAACAAAACTTCATGATCTTGGATTAGGCAATAGTTTTTGAGATACCAAAAGAACAAGCAATCAAAAAAACCCAAACGAACATTAAGACTTTTGTACTCAATGGATGCTATCAATAAAGTGAAAGAAACAAAAAAAAACCCCCAAAAAACCAAAAAACAAAACAAAAAAAACCCCAAAAAACAAACCTGTATAATAGCAGCAAATATTTGCAAGTCATATACTGGTAAAAAACCAGTATGCAGAATATATAAAGAACTACTGTAACTCAACAATAAAAATAACCCAATTAAAAAGTGGGCAAAGGATCTCAACAGTTATCCGAAGATATGAAAAACAGGCAGTAAGCACATGAAAGGCTGATTAAGGTCATTGGGCACTAGGGAAATAAAACCCAAAGCCACAGTGGGGTGCTGCTTAACACCCCCTTAAAGGCTAGAAAACAAGAACGCAGAGAAGCTGGAAGCTCTGTACACTCCCAGCAACGGCAGTGACTCAGTTACTGTGGGCGGCAGCCCGTCAGTTCCTCAAAAAGTCAGGCACAGACCTCACGTGATGATGTCATCCATGGTGCTCCCAGGGGTGCACCTACCAGAGCTGGAGATACACATCCGCTGCAAGACCTGTAGAGCGCACCGGATATTCGCCGCAGCACAGCGGATAAGGAAGAGGAGAACTAGTGAATGGGCATGCGGACGTGGGGAATACCCACTCAATGGGATGTTATTTGGCGTGAAAAAGAGTAAAGCACACAAGGTTCTCACAATGCAAAAGTACACCTCACAAACGATTCGTTCTTCACTTTTAGTGCGATTGTCATCGAATTATCTGAGGCACTCGACACTTTAAAACAGGCTTCACGTTTGAAGGGAAGAGCCAGTGACCAGAGAACGTGACAGAGGGTCTCCAAAAAGGCCTCTGGTACCCCTGCTCTCCACTCCTCACAGCAGCACTCGGGCCAGGCTGATCACCCAAGAAAAACTCTAAAGCCCCGGGCCTTGCTTTCAATGCGGCAAATGGGGCACTGGGCAAAGCAATGCCCAAATCTGCGGCCCCCACAAAACCCGATCCCCGCGGTGGCTCAGAGAAGCACTGGACACTGGACATCCACAATCGCCCTGCCAGCTGGCCCAGTGGGACTCTCGCCCCCTCCCCTCTGCACAAGAGCCCAGGGTGACCATTCTGGCGAGGGTGAGTCTGAGTTCTCCTCACGTGGGGGCCACTTACTCGAGGCCTGCAGTTAAATCTTTAGCACCGGTGGTGGGAGTGGCCGGTGGCCTCTTTATCTGCACACAGCAGCGCCCTTAAGTTGCTCACTGGTGGTTCCCTGGCACCCGTTCCTCGCCTGGGACAGGACCCCATTCTTGAGCTCTGGGCAGCAGTTACCTTCCAAAATCCTCCTTCCTTCTCTGCACACTCCACCCTTCTCCTTCCTCCCATCCCTCACCTCCATCTAGATTCCCAAGACCTTTTCACCTTTACCTAGGCCAACCCTACCTCAGGCCGGGGCACTCGGCCCCGACAGTCCTCCCTGCAGACTAGGGACACCCCCTTACTCGGCCAGGCAGGCAGCCGAGACCGACTCCACCTCTCAGCACTGCGTGCTGACGATATCTCGATCTCAGCCCCTTGCCCAGGATGGTCACTCAGACACCTCTCACGCCGCAGCCCAACCGGCTTTCTCTGCCCCGGGCTCCCAACCTCAGCCTCACAGCCAGACGCCTTTGGAACGCTTCCCCCACAACGGCCTTCGGCCTGACCCACTCGCCAAGATCTCAGCCACTCTCCCAACACACATGAAAGTCCATCGTGCAGGCAGCCAGCGCCTGGTTCACAGGTAAAAGCTCTTCCAAGGCCCCATGGGTGCCAGCTGCTCTGATCTGGACACAGAACCAGGACCCCATCGCTCCCCAAACCACCTCACAGTGGACAGAACTCACCCAGCGCTTATCCCAGCCTCCTCTCAGCCCCACCTTGCTCTGCTTCGCTCCTTCCTAGACCTTGGCCCCTAAACGCCACCATCCCGGCCCCTACACCGAGCCAAGATACAGTTGTCCCTTTCCTGGGGACCCCGTCTCCCCATTCACTCCCTGAAGAACTGCTCGCAGTGGCCTCCTCACCACACTCTCCCCTGCCCCTCAGCCCACTGCCCTTGCTGCTGCCCGCTCCCTTGCGCTTCTGGTTTACTATCTAGACCAGGGGCCCAGGCTGCTCTGGGCCTCCACCCCGCGGGTTCTCAGAAAGCTACCTGTCCTCGTGACTCCTCGCTCCCTAAACTCGCTCACTTCACCCTCTCCCTCACACAAACATTCTCTCTCCCAACCTTAACTTCGCTGCCCAAAATAACCACTGACTTCTGGCTCCAGGACACCTTCACTGAGTTCACTCCAATCCCGATCAGCTGCTTCATCTTCTGCTTCTACTTTCTATGCATTCAGCTGTCATCTTCCCAGTTCAGTGAATTCCCCTCCTGACAAAATCAAAAACTTCAGTGCCTGCTGCTGGCACTTGGCCAGCCAAACTAAGGCAGCCCAGCCTTCTCTGCCCAATGGCTGCCCACAGGGCCAACCTCAGCTGCCAACTGTGGTGGATTAACGAATGGTCAACTCGTAACACCCAGCTGAACTGAATCAGCGTGGTGCTGGGCGTGGAGGGCCCACCTGAGGATCATGGCCAACAGCATAAAAGGAGAACTGGAGGGGAAGATGGTGTGCTGTTGATCCTCCTGGAGGAGCTTGTCACGCTGGCTTTCCTGATATGAACTCAGCTGTTCTCATCATCGGAGGAGCTTGGATCCTTGCTGTCGCTGAGGATGGCCGTGGTTCTCTTTGGGGGAGCTCTGGTCTTTACCTTGAGTGTTGCTTCCCGGCTCTAGTGCAGATCCCTCGGCCTGCTGGCACAGTTCCTTCAGCCCACTGATGCAGACTTTCTAGTTTCCACCACTGACCTTTGGACAGATCCTTGAAACAGACTTGCGTGAGACACTGCCATGGGCTCTGGGCCTCCAGCTGGACTCGTGGAGGACACTGCCATGGGTTCTAGGTCTTTAGCTGGACTCGTGCAGGACATTGCCATGGGATCCAGGTCCTCAGCTGGATTCTTTGGGTCTCTAGTGTGTAGACAGATCTCCCACACTCTTTTGCATTTGACTTTTTGGGTAAATATTACAAAATAAGCCTATAAATTATGTGTCCTGTATTTAATCTTTTCTTTAGTAAAACCCTGACTGCAACACTGACCAAGAGCAAGTACAGTTCACTGCTCTGGTGCGCAAAGACAAAGTGAACTGCTCCTGCCCGGAACTCCACCCCCTTGACGGCCCTGCCCTCCACCCTACCTGACTCGGCTTCCCTCCCTTCACTTTTCTCTGTTAACTCACTAACCTGCAAGCCTGCATCGACTGCCTGGCTGCTGTTGTGCTCCCAGACCACTGAGGCCTAAACTTGCTCACCACAAAAAGGTGGGCCCTGTGCCTTTCCCCAGGGGACCTGCTGTTTCCCCAACAAGCCCAGACTCATATGAGGTAGCATCAAAAGGCTCTGCGATCAAGCCACTGCCCTACAAAATGAGGCCTTGTCCTGGACCCTGCCGGCTGGCTGACAGCTCCTGGAGCTCGGGGCTCGCATCCCTTCTTGCTCCACTGTTTCGATGCTCCTCCTAATCCCACTTGCCCCTCCTCTTCCAGACCCTGTCTTGCTTTGTCCAAACACAGCTGTCTCGGTTCACCAGTCATCCCCACCAGCCCCACAACTCTGCCCCTGCTCAGCCTGAACCAGCTCCAGCCAGGGCTCTCCTGTCTGTTCGTACCCTGCCTAACCAACCTGTTTCAAAAATTTCTCACCAACAGGACTGCAGCCGCCTCATAGGCAGTCACCAAGGACCCAGGTAAGGCAGTCCTTCGCCTTCAATCCCAGCGCCAACTTCCAGTGAGACCAACACTGTGCCCCTAACCAGCAGGAAGTAGCCACACCCCGACTTCTGACACCCCGCTTCCTATTGTAGAGTTGGGAATGATGGGAAGAGCGAGTGGACACTCTCCCGAGCTGCGACCCCCACTCTTCTGTGCTCCGTAACTATGAAGCCCATGAAACCTGTCTCCTGTACGATCCTTTCCTGATCGAGGGCCGTTCAGCCTCTTGAAGAGAAAACCTTGAGCAAACCCGAGACAGACCCATGGCCTGATCCCAAGAGGAGCGGGCCCCGAGCTGCCTCATTCCTTGTCACACCTGTCAACCCTTTCTCTGGAAGAGAGCGCTGCTTTTGGTACTTCGGAGCCAATGGCCCTTCTCAGGCCTTTCTCTTAAAGAAAGCCTTCCTTGCTGCAAGTTTCTCTTTTTCTCTCCTATTTTTTATAATGTTGGCCATCTGTAAGCCAAGGTGTGGTCTGAACTTAAAGCATCTTCAGAAAACTTGCAATTTTATGTGAAATAAAGTAGACTCATCAGGAAAACCCCCTACTTAGATTAGGAGCATCCGCACCGATGTACGCTACAACACGAAGGAGCCTTGAACATTTAAAGCAGAAGAAGCTGGAAGCAGGGAGCGCAGGTCACACTGTGCCCCCTAAGAAACCCCCAGGCAGGCAGACCCATGGCACAGCGGCTGTGGGAGGGAGAAATGGGGGCGACTACTAATGGGGTAGCGTTTCTTTTTGGGTGATGCCAGTGCTCTGGAATTAGAAAGCTGTCAAGGTTGCGCGACTTTGTGACTATACTAAACGCCAGGGAGCGGAACACATTTAAAAAGGTGAGCTTTCCACGAATTAAATCTCAAGGAAGAGACTGATGAAGTGGGCTCGCAGGGCCTGGATCTCTCTGCTGCTCGAATGTGCAGCGCTCAGGGAGAACACGGAGTTCTGCCCTGGACGCTCTCCCGAGACCGCGAGGGTAAGCAGGGCAGAACGCTCTGACCTCAGACCAGATTCCGCCCACGCAGCCCGGGAGGCAGGCCTGCCTCAACATCAGCGCCTCGGGGCGGAGGAACAGAAGCCCGCTGGGAACCTGCCCATTTCTTGATGTGATCAGCATGGAATTTATGGTCTGAGGCGGGAATACTGTTCCACGGACCCTCACGTTAGTTTCTCTTTCACTCACTCACCAGTGGGCCGGTACAATAGGAGGAAGGCGGTACATAATTTCAGGAAGCCCGCTGTTTACTGCGTGGGAAATGTCCAACTTGGACATCTCGGTCTCTTTTGTTTTCGTGACCTTTTATAATTTACGTGGTGTGATCTGGCATGAAGATCATCTGCTATGACCTCGACCTCTACCTTGTGAGGTGGGCAGTTTGCAAATGAATAAACAAGCTAAAGGGCCTGCGAGCGTGGGGACGGGCACGACCCCGTGCTTTCCCGGCAGCACGGAAGGTGCCCAGTCTTCCCGGTGGGTCCCGCTTTGCCTGGGTGCGGGACGTGTAAGAGAAGAGCCGCCTCATGATTGGAGAAGCAGAAGCAGAGGGAGGGCTCTGACCTGTGTGAGAAGAAGATGCCTCTGCGCAGGAAGCGGTGCGGCCTCTGGTTGGTGGCTCTCTCTATCCGGTTTATCAACTCTTTGTCAATTTTACTGCTGCCGAACTGAACTGCAAAAAAAGGTGAGAAAACTGAAGAGATGACCTTCTTCGAAGGTAGCAGTGTTAGTGACCACATACCACTGCACAGAGGGAAAAACTCGTGGTGCCTAGACAATCTTTATTATTATTATTATTGTTTTTTTTGAGATAGGGTCTCGCTATGTAGTTCGGGCGAACTTTGAACTCACTATGTAGTAGCCCAGGCTGGCCTTGAACCCGAGGCAATCCTCCTGCCTCAGCCTCCTGAGTGCTGGGATCACAGGTGTGTGCCACCAAGCCCGGCTCTCCCTGGACAATCTTAATGGCCCAGATCTCTTTAGGCCTTCTGCATCGCATGCGGACTGTAAAGAAATTACTGCGTGGAAGTGGGGACTAAACAGTGCGTGTAGAGGCTGATAAGAGGGGAAGGAGAATGGAGAGTTGGGGTACAGGCGGACAGGAGGACTGAACTCTGGTGCTGTTACAGCCCGGTGGGCACGGTTACCAGTCATGTACTGAGTATTTCAAACAGCTAGAAGACAGGATTCTGAATGTTGTCATGAAAAAGAAATGATATTGCCAGAGGTGATGGACACGCTAATTACCCTGCCAGGGTCATTTCGCACGGTGTACACCTATGGAAGGAGGCCACTTTGTGTCTCACCAAGGTACACCACTGTGTGTCAATGGAAAATAAGATTTTAAACATGTAAAAAGAAAACACTCGCCTACACACACACACCCACGGAATCAACTCGGGGAGTCGCCTCTAAAAGCCGAGGCTGTCCCAGAGAGGAGGCAGAGGCTACCTATGAGCTTGTCGTAGTCGATGCCTTTTGCACTGCTCGTCCGTACTGTCCACGGGTCCACGAAGTCCTCGCAGTCTTCAGTGGCCTCCGGGCCACTCTTGCTCCCAGGTGCTGGGTTCCCCGGGGGGCAGGCAGGGCTGTAATCCTCCCCCACAACAGCTTTGTAGCTCATTTTTAATGACAACAGCAACTTTACCGCAGAGTCAATTTCGTCCTGAAGGAAGAAGTACAGGCGAAGGTAAAAACACGAGCAATGCCTAATGCCTGCCGACTGCGGCCAGCGCTGCGCTGAGTGCTTTCACGCCCCTGCCCCGTCCGGCATTGCGACAGCCCTGTGAGGTCAGCACTGCTGGGACTGTGCTGCCAGCCCAAGACTCCAAGACCTGTTGCCCGTGGACACACAGGAAGCTACGGCTCAAGCGTATTTTACTTTGATCTCTCCCTCCAGCTCTATCAACTACTACCACAAGCACCCATGGGACAGCAGGAGCGACACAGGGAATAGTCTTTGACGCCGAGGTTGATATGCTGAAGGTTTCCCAACACCACCGCTGCCGGGGAACATTTGTGATAGACAGCTCCTTTAACGGAGTCGCCGACTTCTACCAGGGACTTGTTTTCAGGTCCCACACAGGTTGGGATGAATATTTATGAAACTTCAAGGATGCCAACAAGGACATCAACGGCAACTCAAAACAAATGTCAGGAAAACAGATAAAGGCAGGGAAAATATGTAGGCTCTCGGGAGGTTATACCACTACAGTTTTGGAGTCGTATCAAGCTATCTCATGTTTGCACAATTGTTATTGTAAAATAAAAGAAAAACGAAATGTGGAATGTATCCCTGGGATCTTGCAAATCTCTGAGATGCTTCTCTTCTAGGAGCCCCCACTGCCACCCTGGCATGTAGGCTGGCAGGCCCAATTAAGCCCATCAGTCACGCTGGGCCCTGCAGCTCTGGCCCAGTAATTGGCCTAGCTGCAATAGATCACAAGCGAAGAGTATGCACCGCTCAATCTGCCTGCCAAGGGAAATACAAACATTTCCACTCAGATTTACACAGAGTGTACGACAGCTGTGCTTCCCGGGGGAGAAGGCCACACACCAACCTCACCCGGAGGGAGCCATGCCCTTGGACACGGCATCTGGACCACAGAGGACTGTGATTCTGGGGTGGTCAGTGCCTCAAACTGGAAAAATGTCTGGAATCTGTCACCAAAATGAGTTTGATTTGTGGAGTCAGTAGTTGATTTGTGGATACAACACATCTAAGAGATAAGGTGCTTGCCAGGCGAGATACGTACGTATGTTCTCATCTGGGCTCTGCTGTGCTAGGCTCCAAGTTTGCAAGAAAACAAACGTTTGGCAAGTGTAACCCGTCGAGTTATCTGGGGTAGACTCGAGTGGCTTTAAAGTGCTCCGCGGTCAGTACCCTTCAGTCAGCGGCTGTGTTGACATTTCATACTCTATCTGGTCTCATTCTGCTTGCAGCCAGGAGGCTCTGTAAGGGCCAAGCACTCAACCACTGTCCTCGCTTTGGGACCGTCTGTAGTCTGGAGTGTGGCTGAAACAGATGGTCAGACTCACCTAGTCTGTTTTCTTGTTTCCAATCTAACGTGGCCAGGACACCAGAATGGAGTTTAAAACCTGCTGTGTGAAAAAGACCCAAAGACTATGTACCGTGCTGTCATACACAGGCTGAGCCCAGCAGCAGCCAGGGCAGAGGCCCAGGGGGCTGAGGATGCTTCCAGGAGCTGCTGTGCTGGCCAAAGGTGGGGTGCGGGTCACACCGGGCAGTGACCTGGTCAGGGAGCCGCCTGCCTGGAGCCGCCACACTCCTCTGTGTGAACAGTGTCCTACCCGATGTGGGCCAGTCTTTTTTTTTCTTCTGGAACTGGGGACTGAACCCAGAGCCTTCACACTGAACTATATATCCCCAGCACCTCCTCTTTTTACATTTTCAAATAGGGTCTCGCTAAATTGCCTACACAGGGCTTGACCTTAATGATCCTCCTGCCTCAGCCTCCCAGAGTGCTAAGATTACAGGCGTGTACCACCATGCCTGGCTAAGTCCAAGTCCTCTCTTCAGGCTTACTCAAACTGTGCATGGCCCCTGCCACCGTCTCCCTCAGCACTCCCAGATTCTAACTGATGTGGCCCCAGACACACGGCCCCGGTCAGCTGAGAAGGCACGGTGGTGCCTCGAGTGCCGTCCCTCTCAGGTGGTTTGAGTTTGCTGAACGCTGGGGTCTCCTAAACAGTGAGTTTTGGAAGCATTAGGAGCTTCCATCTACTAAAAACACATTTCAAGGTTAGATACAAACTGGCTTCTGCAGTTGTCATCATCTCACTCTGGACTTCCCGTGGACTCTCATCTCGTAGCTTCACCCGTTCCTCACTGCGGAGGACACGCTCAGAAGAGTTACTCTAAGAAGCAATTGCTGTTTGGGATCCAAGGAAGGGCGCTGGCCTGGGAGTGGCCCTGAAGGTTGGTGTGGTGGCAGCAGGAGGACATGGGTGCTCTCCTGGGACATGTGCACAAGTGCCCTGTCCACCCTGGCCTTCAGGGATAAAGCAGGCAGCCTGGGGAGGACCCTCCCCCATTACATGGAGCACAGATTGGCTGATAATAATATAGCCTTCCAGCTCTCCCTCAAAAAACAAAACAAAAAACCTGTTGACTAAACTAATGATCAGCATTGTAGTCACTGTAAATTACTAACTAAAAATATTTACTATGTTATTCAAATTGAATGTTAAATGGACCAAAAAAAAAAAAAAAGCCACCACTAACTCCCCAAAATGGGCTTATAGATAAATAACAAGTTGGCCATAGTGGCACACACCTGTGATTCTAGCATTCTGGGAGGCTGAGGCAGGAGGACTGCTACAGCCTGGGTCACACTGTGAGTTCTCTAGGGCCTTCTCATTAAGTCACATCCCCAGCCCTTTCATTATTATTTTTATTTTTTTTTGTGGGTACCGGGGGTCGACCTCAGAACCTTGCGCGCCAGCAGGCGCCCGTGCCGCTGAGCGATATCACCGGCCCTTTTTTCATATGTGGGTTCTGGGAGTTGAACTCGGGTCCTCGTGCTTGCCAGGCAGGCGCATACACCGCTGAGCCATCTCACCAGCCCCAACCCTTTCATTATTACTATTATAATTATTATTTTTGAGATAGGGTCTTATCAGTTTAGTCTGGCCTTGAATCTGCAATCTTCCTGCCTCAGCCTCCCGAGTATGTTGGAGCACCACGCCCAGTTTACTTTAAATTTTTGTTTTAGCTGGGCATGGTGGCACACGCCTGTAATCCCAGCACTCAGGAGGCTGAGACAGGAGGATCGCCATGAGTTTGTGGCCAGCCTGGGTTACACAGTGAGCTCAAGGCCAGGCTGGACTACACAGTGAGACTCTGTCTCATATGAAACAAAACAAAACTTTTTGTTTTAAAACAACTTAGTCTAGCATGGGCGCCTGCTGGCGCGCGAGGTCCTGAGGTCGTCCCCCCGGTACCCACAAAAAAAAAAAAAATAAAACAACTTAGTCTAACACTGCCAAAAACAATGGTGTAAGTATGTTCAAGCGAGACAGAGTATTTTGAAGGGGATTAATGGCAATGTGTCTTTTGCTGTAATATATTTTTAATTTAAGCATTCACTGTATCTTTTGATGAACACTTACTGCTCAACTGTTTAAGGAAATTTCTGTCAAATAAAAACATTACTACATGTCTTAATCCTCCTTATTCACCAGGTCTGGCACTGTGAGATTCCTGGCTCTTCCCCAAAGTCAAAATCACCACAAAAGGTAAATGTTTTGAATGGATTCAGGACATCCAGGCAACTATGACAGTATAGCTAATGACACTCACAAAAGATTTCCTGAACTACATCAGAAAGTGGCAAGAAACATGGGATAAGTGTGTTCAAAGCAAAGGGGAATATTTTGAGGGGGATTAATGGCAATGTATCTTTTATTATAATAAATTTTTAAAAATTAAAAAATCAAGAAATAAGAAAAACAACTTTGTCTAGGCTGGGAGTGGTGGTGCACACCTGTAATCCTGGCACTCAGGAGGCTGAGGCAGGAGGATCACCAGAGTTTGAGGCCAGCCTGGGCTACAAGTGAGTTCAAGGTCAGCCTGAACTACGTAGTGAGACCCTGTCTCAAAAAACCTAAAAGCACAAACAGAGATCAGACTGACTGATCTTTTCAGTTCCTGAAACCTACTACAGCAACTCTAGAGAGATGCTTCAACAAGGCACAATCCCATGAGGGCACAGGAAACAGGCAGAGGGTGACAGCAGCAGATTCAGATGCTGGGATCCCGACGGGTGACTGAAATCCTAAGACACGGGGAGAATACCAGCAGTGACCCCACGGGCGCTGCCACAGGCACCCCAAGGCTCAGGCAGCTGCGCCCTGGGGGCTGTGGGACGGGTAGAAAGTGGCTACAAAAATAGGAGCAGTGGTTCAGGGTCTGCCTGAGAAGGAGCTGTTTAGATTCCTCCCTCCCCATCCGGGGTTCCGGGTGGGGCACATGCTCGGTAGGGGGCACTATGCAGGGTGAGGGCGGCAGCACAGGACAACACGGGCGTCAGGGGCTCCATGCCAGCCCTCCTGTCCCCGCAGCTGCGCGACGTGGGAAGCCGCACATATACCCTGCACACGCTCTGGCTGCGGACCGCAGACTCGCAGGCAAAGTCTGACTCGCGAAGACACTGGAAATTCCCCATCCAAGGCGAGCTGGCCAACGGCTCTCCAGGAAATGGAGCTCCCGACTGATGGGGGAGTGATGGGGTCCGCCAGGCACGGAGTGGCTGACAGCTGACAGAGCGGCCCTCCACACACCACACAGATGAGACTGCTCTGATGGTAAGGAGGGGAGACCATGAGCTTACGCAGGGTCTACGTATAAATCAGACCACTGGGAAAGGACCACGCCAACCTCAGAGAGAAGACAGTACAGTACCTGTGACAACAGAGCAGGGCTCTACAGGGAAAGAAACATCAGACGTCAAGCGAGCATTTGGGAGGTAAAAATGATAGGAAAAATGAAGGGCTGTAGGAGGGTTAGAAGTTGAAATATACCCAAAAGAAGAACCAAGGAGAAAAAGAATGGAAAGCAAAGTAAAAAACAAAATGAAACAAAAAACCCTCAAGAAAATCAGAGGAAAAGTCTGAATTAAAAAGACTACTAAGAGAAAAGAGAAGCAGAAGAGATCAAAGAAGCAGTAGGACTTTTTTTTTTCCTTCAAACTTTATTTATTTATTTATTTATTTATTTATTTATTTATTTATATTTATTTATTTATTTTATGTGGGTACCGGGAGTCAAACTCAGGACCTCGTGCTTGCCAGGCAGGCGCTTATGCCGCTGAGCATCTCACCGGCCCTGCAGTAGGACTTCTGAGCGGTAGAGGTCAGGAGCTAATGGTGTGCGAGGAGTTCAGAGCCCTCAGCCCGGGACATTCAGACACCGGAAGAGCAGAGCCGACCTGTCCAGAGCTGCATTCTCTAAGCTTCCTTTCTCTTTTTTTTTTTTTTTTTTGTGGGTACCAGGGGTCGACCTCAGGACCTCCCACACCAGCAGGCGCCCGTGCCGCTGAGCGATATCACTGGCCCCTTTTTTCGTACGTGGGTACCGCGAGTCGAACTCAGGACCTCGCACTTGCCAGGCAGGCGCTTATGCCGCTGAGCCATCTCACCGGCCCCAGCTCCCTTTCTTTTTAATAAGCAGGAGTAATTCTAAAATAATGATAAATAGCCTGGTGGAGTAAAACACACAAACCAGGGCTGGGGGTGAGGCTCAGGAGTAGAGCGCTTGCCTAGCATGTACCAGGCCTGGGTCTCATCCTCAGCAGCAGAAAGAACAAAAACAAAAATAAATAAAAGCATAAGCCAGTAACATAGTGACTTATTTTATCTAGTTTGGGTATTATGTACTGTACTTTTATTCGATTGGCAGCAAGCATGATAGCTATTTCCACCAGCATTGCCACTAACACATGGGTAACATGTTACTCTACAAGGTGACAAAGGCTACGATGCCATCGGGTGACAGCTCCGCTCAGTCTGATGGGACCACAGTCACACATGCGATCGTCAGACTGAAACACTGCTATGTGGCACATGACTGTGCTTTACCATCAGTGTATATAAAAGCTAGGCAAACAGAAATTAAGATGAATATTAACTCCAGAGAAAACAAAAGATGGCAGGAAAGGCAAAGTAACCATACTGTGCTATGGGCTCAGCTGAAAGCAGTCACAATGGCAGTACCTATAATGACATAACCACCACTGTAATGTGCCCTGTGGGATGGTGGCCTGGGGGACAGTGCCCTGTGGGACGGTGGCCTGGGGGACGAGGAGTATTTGTGAAACCACAAGTTCCTCATTTCCACAGTGAAAGCCCTGAACTTGAAAACCAACAAGGAGGACTAAGTGCGGTATTTAGCGATATGAAGGGTACGGCCCCGAAGGATCAGCTACAAGAATGGAACATGCTCGAGCTCGTGTCTGGGAGCAGAAACGGGAAAGGTGGCCGGAGGGGCCATGTGCAGTCGGCCCTCCACATCTGTGGGCTCCGTATCCTTGATTCAGTCCATCTCAGATTCAAACCAAAACAAACCAAGCCAAAGCGAACCCTGGATATGTGTAGGGTACATGCAAATGTCACATCACTTCTTGAACAGGCCCTGGGCATCCCTGAATGTGGCTCGTGGGCCCAATCCTCCTGGGATACAAGGGAGATTAAATGTCTCCAAGGCTTTCAGAACCACTGACTCTTTAGACAACAGGCACCAGGATGTTGATAATGTTGATAATTTAAAATCATAATTAAAACACCTCAGCCATTAAGGGGAGTCCTTGAGGATAATACCAGCCTATGGACACAAGAAAGAGAACCCAGCCAAGTCACCTACTTTTGGTGCCTTACTGTCCTTGAGGGACCGCACGTGCTCCCCTTGGGCCACTATGCTGTTGAACAGCTGCAGGGGAGAGGCAAAGGGCTGGCTGTTGGGCTCGTCTGCCATCCTGAGGTGCACGGTTTGAGCCGGCTGGGGTCCGAGGACTTGCTCCGAAGTCAGGCCAGGGCTGCGGACGAGAGTGAGGAAGTGAGGGGGAGAGAGATTAACAGACCAGGCTGCCGTTCCAGTCCTCGCCTGTGTGCACCCAGACACAGGCTGCGAGGTGAGGTATCATAAAGGAAATGAATAAGGCAACATCGACACACTACAAGCAGAAACCCGAGCCCGTGCAGAGGCCAAGAGGAAGACCAAATGCTGCTGCCGAGGACCCGAGGAGCCGCCAGGACTGGACTGGTGGAGGAGGGTCCCGGGGGGACCACGCCGCAGGTGGCGACGCCCCGTGCCTCCTGAGCCCAGACACCCACGGCTCGAGCAGCATGAGCTTCCTAGCCTGCTCTTTATCTCAATGCCTGGGGCCTCGCAGGCACAGTGAGTGAACCTGCTGACAAATGGCTCCCTGCGGGCCAGTGGCTCCACTCTCCGGCCCGGGGGACTGGGGCATGGGGCCTTAGCCAGTGGCGCAGTGACTGCGGGACTTTACTTAACTATAAAACTTTGACGCTGTGCACCAGTTTTGGGAATTGAACCCAGGGCCTGCATGGTGAGCTACATCCCGGGCCTTTATTTTTTATCTTGAGGAGGGTCTCACTAAATCAGTGAGTTGCTCAACTTGTGATCCTCCTGCCTCAGCCTCCAGAGTGCCGCAGAAGGCTTGCCTGGCTGCCTGTGCATTCTGATGGTCATTTTATCTACTAATCTCCAACAAGGGAGGCACCAAGGAAGGCTGAGACGGGCCCCTTCTCGGGCCTGTCACTCGCTCTTCCTCAGCTTCACTTCCTCCTCCAGAAGATGGCACCAGGAACCTCTCCACCTCCTCCGGGGCTGTGAGGAGGATGAGGTGAGAACAGAAGCCACACAGAGCCCTGTCGGCTGTAAAGCAAGGTGTAAACCACTGTGGGTATTGTTGTCATGCTTGGTTCTGTCATGACGCTAGGGGTCTAGAGGATGACGGACCCAGCTTCGCCTAACTTGCTGCACCCCGGAACTAGGAAGAGGGACAGCGGCAGAGGCAACAGCAGCTGACGCTAGCTAATGCTGAGCAGCTCCGGCCCTGCTGTTCCAAGCATCACCCGAGCCCTACCTGAGGAACCTGTGTGAGAGATCTGTGACCTCTGTGTCACAGATGAGGCACAGAAGAGCTAAAAGACTGGCCCGACACAGCAAGTACAAAGCGTCTGAGCTGGGAGACGAGCCTACACTCAACAACTGTCCTGCAAACGACTGGACTCTGGGGACGAGACACATGAATTTGGGTGTAATTTGTTCCTGCTCATCCATTGGGTACATATTTGCTTAAAGGAAGTGTGAATTTTAATGACACCAATCTTCACGTAAGTCAATCATCATACTGAAACCAGGTAGACGGCAGCCAGTTTCTGAGAATCACAATTCCCAGAAAAGGGAAGCTGAAGGAGAAATTGGCTCAGACAGCGGAGCGCCCAGGCTGGGGCCTGCGGAGAGATGGAATGCAGAAGTAACTGCTGCTGGGGCCAGGGAGGAGACCTGACTCCCCACTCCCTCCCCAACTCCCCACTGCCCGCCGGCACAAGCTGAACAAGTGAGTCACTCCTGGAATAACAGCAAAAGTATGGAACATCACATCCACACACCGCGCACTGTCCCAAATCCCACTCTCCCAAGCTGAGTGTGACAGTGTCTGCCTCCACCAGCGGCCAAGACGGCCACAATGGCTCAGGGGAGTCAGAGCCGCATTTCTCAGGTCTGAGGCCAAAGCCCCTCTCCGTCACGTCATGGGCTCTTAGATCTGCAGCTGTTCTTCCTGCCTGGACCACCTCACCGTGCTCCTCCCCCAGCCTTCCCTGAGCCCTGGGGAAAACCAAGGTGGTCGCTCCACCCTGTGATCCCTGAGCACCGCCTTCAACTTGATTAAAGCTCTTACACTGCCTCTCAGTAGCCAGCAGGATCAACTACCGCTCTTATCCTGCTATGTACTTCCGGGACCTGACATACTGTTAAGCCGATCAACATCTACTGAGTGTATGAATCTCGGAAATCAGTTCAGCCTCTTTCACAAGGCTGAATCTTCTTCCAGGATTTTTATGAGTGCTTGTCTAGTTGAAGGATGATTCCCTGTCTGGACTTCAGTCTCTCATGTAACATCGTGACACTGCACTGGGACTTCCAGAATTCCAGGAGAGCCAGGCAGGTCTTCCAGCATCTCCTCTAAGCCCGACATCCCTAGTCTGGCTTCTCCACCCCTTGTTAGGCCCCTGCCCACATCCTGGTCAGGCCTTCTGGCCTTGCCTTTGGCTTACCCTGCCTTCCAAAAAAGGAAGCAATGGGCACCGGTCTCTGAGTAGAACACAAAGAATTATCTTTAAAATTTCCCAGGAAAAGTGCCAGGTAGAATGAGCCCGTGACACTCTCCCTCCACTGCAACAGAGCCAGCTGGAGACCATCCTGGGGAAAACAGGTATCTTTAGTTCTCAGAAGAGGGATACGGTGACTGAATCAGCCAGAGGGAGTAGCAGATGAGGTCTCCCTGGTCTCATGATCACAAGATGTTTGCTCAGTGCACGGGAGGGAGACACCCACACTGTTTCAAGTACGTGCATGCGTGTGTGCATGGGCACATGTGTGATGCAACTTGAGTGAATACTTAGGAGTGGTCAGAGCTAAGGGCAGCAGAACAGCTTCCTCACTACATGCATTCAGCTATTTACCCCGTTTCTTCTGAGTCCCTCAACCCCACCCAGATCTAGCCAACATCCTCTTCTCCTTGTTAGCGAACTTTTATTTATTATTATTTCTGTGGTACTGGGGAATGGACTCATGACCTTTGCACTGGGCTACATCCCCAGACAGGGTCTTGTGAAGTTGCTCAGGCTGGGATCAAAGTTATGCTCTTCCTGCCTCAGCCTCCCAGAATGCTGTGATTACAGGTGTGCACCACCACGCCCAGCTTGTTAGCAAGCTTTTCGAATTAAGTTTATTTTCAGCTTGGAGTTCACGAACCCTGAACCGACATCAAAGTTTGCATGTATGTATATTGGTACATGGACAGTTTTAAGTGAGGCATGGAGATTCCCTTATCTTTTCAAAGGGGTCTAAGATGCCAGAAAGGTAAGGAGCATTGTATCAAATGTTCACTGTCTAAACTCCAAATAGGGAGCTGACTCTCCACTATGGAAAGTCTGTTTTATCTGTTTTATCTAATACTACATTCTGAAAGAAGGAAATGAAGGTACCATCATGAAGTCATCTATGGTTTCCTCTAAGCAAAAGGATTAGGAGTAAAAGGCAAAAGCACCTCTGCACAGCATGTCACACAGACCTTTGAAGAAAAAGCTACAAAAGTTCTTGAATTCCCAATTTCCCTTTTCGGGAACTCAAACCTTATGCTGCCCATTGTTCTGGGTGGACATGCTGGCCCCGCACAGAAACTGGCTACAGTTTCTGTGGGTTAAGGAATGGAAAGAAGGATGATTCGGGCAGCACTGACTTCATCACAAATAAGATACCCCAGGGAAGGGCGGCTTCAAGATAGCCTCCTTGGGAGGTGCTGCCCCAGTAAAGTTCTGGGTGCCTGGAAAACCACCAGGAAGTTAGGCTGTGGCCTCAGAGCATGGGTGCTGATGGCTGTGGGCTGGTGTTTTCCCAGTGGACAAGAAAATGCCCTCTTTAGGGTGGCCAGTTTTTTTTTTTGCTTTTTGAGACAGGGTCTCACTGTGTAGTTCAGGCTGGCTTTGAACTCACTCCATAGCCCAGGCTGGCCTCAAACTCTCAGTGATCCTCCTGCCTCAGACTCTCAAGTGCTGGGATTATGGGTGTGCACCACTTTGACAGGCTGCAGTCAATTCTTTATTGCCCAGATTTCGGAACAGTTTATGTTCTACTTTCCTTTCAACATTAAGACGAAAGGTTATCGTCCCTCCAAATGATAAAATGAACATTATCTTGAAGGCAGAGGAGAAATCTACATGAAGGCAGACACAAGTTAGTGGGCTCACAATAATCACGCTAATAAGTTCCAAAACTGACTCTTCCAGGAGGCCGAATCAGTGAAAAATACAACTGATCAGAAGGTGCTGAAAGGGAAGCTGTGAATCCAAGCAAGCAACTGCTCCTCACTTCCTCTGTTCCCTACAGAAGCAGAGAATCCAGCTGAACTTTGGGATGAAATGAAACGCACAATACTCTACCCTGAGAGAGAAAATCCCTTACCCTCTAAACTGAGGTTTCCAGAACTTTGGTGAAAAGCTCATAAAAACGCTCAAACAACTATAAGGAAGCTGGAAGCCTGGCAGAGACGGCAATACATACCCCGGTGGTGGGAGACGCTGCAGGTGTGCAGGGGTGGCTGCGGTCGCTCTGGGCAGTCAGGCAGCTGAGAAGGCCCTGTCCAGCCAGCAGCGGTCTTTAATACTCTTCCCTTTTTCTTTTGGTTTCCTTTTTAGTAAAGGCTTATGTTTCTCCTGCTTACTCCACCCCTTCAGCTATGTGCACTTGGGGGGGGCTTCGTAGAAATCATCCAGATTCTCATAAACATTCCAGCCTCTTGACCCACCTCCCCTGCAGCCACGTGCACTAAGGGTTTCTGAGAAATCACGCAGGTTCTGCTAAGCACCTCCGCTCCTGGCCAATGAGGGGCGGGTTGAGGCCGAGAACCCCTCAGGAGAACTAAGTGACCGCTCATTGCATCAGCTACGGTGGCCTCCAGGCGACGTCACCACCCTCTTCCTCCCGTCCCCCACCCTCAGCATCTGTGACATTGCGTTGAGGTGCAGTCATGGGGGGGGGGCAGAAAAGGCAGAAGGGAAACTCCCTGCGGCCTCTGTGCACCGAGGCGCCGCAGTGCAGCGGCCAGGTCGCTAGGTCAGAGGTCACAGAGCCCTGGCTTCAACCCAGCTCGGGCATCTTCTCGCTCTGAGACCTGAGACCGTGCGCGAGTCCCAGGACTCCCCGCCCTCTCTGCTCCTCCCTCGCGTCCGCATCCATGAAATGGGCGCAGGGAAGCCTAACACTCCCGTGGGGAGGTCCAGGCACCACACTACGGCAAAGCCCCGGCCAGGGCGGCGAGGGAGGGTCGGGAAGCTGGAACCGGCGCATGCAGCCGGGGACCCGGGTGAGGTGGGCCGGGCAGCCCGCGCCCCTCGCGGCGCCAGGACCCCAGCACACGAGCCGGGCTGGTAGCGTGCAGGGCTGGAGGAGGGCACTCCGGGCCCCAGCGTGCACAGGCCCCAGGTGCCCGGGTGCGGCCCGGTGTCCCTCCCCGGCCTCACTTACCCAGCCCTGCCGGGCCCTTCAGCTCCACCGGCTCGGCCACACTGGGTTGGCTCCAGGGCGTCCGTGGAAACGCCGTCCGGCCGGAACAACTTCCGGCCCTGACGCCCCGCCATTGGCTGTTCGCGCAGGGGCGGGGCTGAGCCCGCCGCCGATTGGCTGGCAGTCCCGGCGTCGCGGCGGAACGCCACTGGGCGGCGGAGTGCGGGACGGGACGGCTCCGGGAGTTTACCGAGCGCTTCCGGTGTGTGTGGTGAGCGGCGGGCCCCGGGCGGGAGGGAGCCGGACCAGGCAGCGCCCGAGCGCTCTCTGCCCCTCGGCGCGAGTCCTCCCCGCCGATCGCCTCCTTCCCTTTCCCTTCCGTTCCTCCGAGAGCGCCGTGCTGTGTACCGCCCTTCTCACTTTTGACAGTGAGCTAACTCCTATTCATCCTTCAAAACCCATCGCCAGTGTATCTTGCTTGTACTTTTCCTCAGCCTGTGGCCTTTGGGGCAGGATGCATGCTTCGTTTAATTTTCGCCCACATCAGACCCAGCATAGGGCTTGACACAGAGTAGATGATCAGGAAATGTTTGTCGAATGAGAACATCCTCTTGCTTTTACTTCCTTTGAACCTCCGTCCATCAGCTTTGAGTCCCCAAATATTTGTACTTTTTTCTGTTAGTTCCCACCTGGGTTTCTCCCTTTTGGTTTATTTATTTATCTTGTTTTTCTGAGACAGGGTCTCGCTGCGTAGTCCAGGCTGGCCTTGGACTGTGTAGCTAGGCTGGCCACGAACACCTGGCGATCCTCTTGGCTCGGCCTCCCAATCCCTGGGATCACGGGCGTGAGCCACCACGCCCGGCTTTCCCTCTTGGTTCAGTCTTTCATTTTAGGAAACAGAAGGCAGCAAGCCCATCATCCTAAGTTGCTGCTGTCCCGGACTCTTCCAGTTTTGTGTTTTCCTTACATCACCGGGACTCCTCCTCTCTCACCCGCGGGGTGGTTCACCCTCCCTCCCCTCCTCCACAGCATTGCCCAGACGTCTTCTCTCTGGAACCTGACTGCCTCAGCCTCCCCATTGAAACTGCAACCCCTGGTCCAGCTGCCCCGAACTCTCCTCTTATGCTTTTCTCCTTTTGCTCTTCTACAGCCTGACCTCCCCTGGCTCCCTGGATTTGGGGTCCAGGCTTCCCTAGGTGTGCGAGTGTGGGTGCAGGCCATCAGCTACTGTCTTGCTCCTTGCGCATTCCTGATGCCTAGAGTAGCCAGTGCCTCCCCAATGTTTGTTGAGTGAGTAACAAAATGTACACAGAGTGCAGTGTATCAGGAACCCTGCTGCCCACTCTCTCAGGCCTGGGTTCTGGGCCTTGTCAGGGAGCAGAACGGGTCACACTGCTCTCTGCCCGAGGCTCAGGCTGCTGTGGGTGGCGGGGCAGTGGGAATCCACCCTCCTGCCTGTGTGTAGACGCCCAGCGATGGTTTCCTTTGGCAGGAAGGAGCAGGTCACAGGCACAGTATGGCTCCATTAGTCTCTAAGGAGCCCATGTGCTGCCGGGGTTCCTTGTGAGGCAGGCTGGCTGGCTTTACAGGTTTTTACTTTTTAATTAATTAATTTTTTTTTTTTTTTTTTGAGAAAGGATCTCTCTATGTAGCCGAGGCTGGCCCTGAACCCATGGCGATGCTCCTGCCTCAGCCTCCTGAATGCTGGGATTACAGGTGTGAGCCACCATGCCAGGCTTTAATTTTAAGTTTTATTAGTACACGTTTGCAGTGTGCAATGATCACATTCTTCCTGGGGAGTTGGTCCACGCACAAAACACTTCTTTATTCTTTTTCATTCCCCATCCCCCGTCTCTTGATCCTCTTCCTGTTTGCACGAGATCCATCTCCTGCTTCCTTATCTATCCAGAATTTTTTGTTGTTGTTGTTTTTCTGAGACGGGGTCTCGCTATGCAGTTCAGGCTGGCCTTGAACTCACTTTGTACCCCAGACTGGCCTGGACCTCACAGCAATCCTCCTGCCTCAGCCTCCCGAGTACTGGGATTACAGGCGTGCGCCACCAGGCCCGGCCCAGAAATTTCATTTGCGCCCTCACTTCGGCTGTGCACGCTGTTCCTTGCGTGGATTAGGCTGCAGGTGAGCATAGCGCTCTTGCAGGAGGCAGAGGACGGATGCCCCCCCGGGTGAGCCCGACCTAATGCGCGCTCTAGGCTGTCTGGGTTCGCCGGCTGCTCCGCTGCGCCCTCTGCTGGCCCGGTGCGCCCAGCATCCTTGGCCCCAGCGCGCCCCCTGCTGGCCCGGGGCCCTACATCGTTGTACAGTCCGTTAAAGCGCTGTTCTGTTCAACCCCGGACCCACGTCCTCTTCCTGGGAACTGGTTGGGGACGAGCCCTGAGCCGCTGCAGTTCCAGACGCGCCTGCTTCCGGTTGGCGGGCCACTGCGTCTCACTGTTGCTGATGGACAGCGCTGCAGCCCCCTGTGGACACTGACTGCTGTGGACGTGTGCATCGGGCGAGCGTGCTGGCGGCGAGGTCCGCAGTGGGGCTGTCACGGGTAACTGAGCGGGTTGAAGGTGGTGGTCACGTGGCCTGCAGTGACCTTCGGCGATCATCTTCCGCGCCCGCCCGCCCACGGGTCGCATCTCCTCCCTCCCCCTCCCGTCCTCCCGTTTTGGTGCTGGAGGTTGAACCCAGGCCTTGGGCCTGTGGGGCAGGTGCTCTATCACTAAGCTACATCCTCAGCCCTTTAAAAGGTTTTATTTTGATAAGCCCGGTGTGAGTCAGGCGTGGTGGTCCACGGCTGTGATCCCAGCACTTGGGAGGCTGAGACAGGAGGATTGCTGCAAGTTCAAGCCAGCCTACATAGTGAATTCACCCTGTCAAAAAAAAAAAAAAAAAAAGAAAATTTTATTTCGAGGCAGGGTTTTGCTGATTTGGTTTGCTAATTTGCAATCCTCTTGCCTTATCTTCTCGAATAGCTGGGATTACAGGTATGTACTACCATACTTGGCTAGGCTAGGTCATCTTTTATGTCCTTCAACAAAAATCTTCGTTTTCTTCATGCAGGCCTTGCATGGTTTATTTTTTATTTTTTGAACCAGAAATCAAACTCAGGACCTCTCACTTGCCAGGCAGGCACCGTACGTCTGAGCTATATCCCCAGCCCAGTGTTTTGGAGATTTGTTTTCAGGTATTCTGTAATCTTCGTTTTTAAGATTATATCACCTAATTATATCTGGTGTACAGGAAAATATTTTAAAAATTATTTAATTTTTAAAGGTATATTGTAATGTTTAAGTCAGGGTAGACACAGCTATCTCCTGAAACATTTATTATTTCTTTATGTTAAAAACATTTAAAATTCTTTCTTTTAGCTTTTTGATAAAAAAGACCCTCTCCCTGGTGGTACTGGGATTGAACCCAGGGCCTTTGCACTGAGTGACATCCCCAGCCTGATTTATTTATTTATTTATTATTCATTCATTCATTTATTTTTAATGTGGGTTCCGGGAGTCGAACTCAGGACCTCGTGCTTGCCGGGCAAGGGCTTGTGCTGCTGAACGATACCACTGGCCCTTTTTTTCCTTTATGTGGGTTCCGGGAGTCGAACTCAGGACCTCACACTTGCCGGGCAGGCGCTTATGCCACTGAGCCATCTCACCAGCCCTCATTTATTTTTCTGAGACAATGTCTCGCTATGTAGTTCAGGCTAGGTTTGAACTCACTATGTAGCTCAGGCTGGCCTCAAACTCACACTAGTCCTCCTGCCTCAGCCTCCCCAGTGCTGGGGTTATAGGTGTGCACCACCACGCCTGCCTTCCTGCCCATTTTATTTTATTTTATCTTTTTGTTTTTTGAGACAGGGTCTCGCTAAGTAGTTCAGGCTGGACTTGAACTCTCTATGTAGCCCAGACTGGCCTTAAACTTGTAGTGATCCTCCTGCCTCAGCCTCCTGAATGCTGGGATTATAGGTGTATGCCACCATGCCCAGTGTCAGCCCATTTAATTTTTTATTTAGCAACTGGCTAAGTTGCTAAACTGGGCAGCTCCCAGAATGCTGGGATTAGAGGCGTTAGGTACCACACCCAGCTAAAAGCCCTTAGTTTTTGTTTATTGTGGTGGAGTTTGAAGTGTTGGATTTCTGATGATGTTTTCTTTCTTTCTTCTTTTTTTTTTTTTCAGTATTGGTGATTGATTGAACACAGGGACACTACCACTGAGCTATTTTATCTTTTCTTTGGTACTGGGAATTGAACTCAGGACCCTGTGCTTGCCAGGCAGGCACTATGCCACTGAGTCATATCTCCGGCCCTTTTTTTTTTTCGAGACAGAGTCTTGCTGTGTAGTTCAGGCTAACCTTGAACTTGCTATGTAGCCCAGGCTGGTCTTGAACTCATGATGATTCTCCTGCCTCAGCCTCCTGAATGCTGGGATTACAGGTGTGAGCCCCTATGCCTGCCTAAGCTATTTTTTTTTTTTTTTTTTTTTGTGGGTGCCGGGGGTCGACCTCAGGACCTTGCGCGCCAACAGGCGCCCGTGCCGCTGAGCGATATCACCGGCCCCTTTTTCATATGTGGGATCCGGGAGTCGAACTCGGGCCCTCGCGCTTGCAAGTAAGCTATTTTATTTTGAGACAAGGTGTCATTAAATTGCCAGGGCTGGCCTTGAATTTGCAATCCTCCTGCCTCAGCCTCTTGAGTGCTGGGATTCATGTGCACCATCATGCCTGTTCCGCACATTTTCTGACTCTTGATTTTGTTCGGTCTCAGGTCGTTCACCCTGGAGGGACAGCAGGACACTGTGTGTTCGATGGCCTCACTAGTGGCTTACGAGGATTCCGACTCAGAGGCAGAGACTGAGCCTGGCGGAGGTGGGAATGCTGCTGACCAGGCAGCGGACTGTTCGGGTGTGGCCTTGTCTCCCGGGCCGGGTGTCATATCTGGTGCAGCAGAGGCGACATTCGAGGGGACACAGTGCATGGAGCCCAGTCCTTGTGCAGACCCCGGGCAGTGCCGGCTCCCACTGGCTTGGCTATGGGGGAGCGAGCCAGGCTGTGGCCCCAGCCCAAGGCTGCAGTGGCCTGGGAAGGAGCCCGTGGCCACCACCCCTGCCTGGGTGCCTTCCCGCCCCTTGTCACTGTGGGCCAGCTGTGCCCCAGCCGGGCCCAAGCCCCTGGCCACCACTGACCTCCAGAAGCAGCTCCAAGCCTCCTGGGATGCCCCCTCACCCTCCTTCTGGGCTCAGGACGAGGCTGTGGCCACCGGTAACAGCGCTGGTTCCCTGCACAGGCGCAGGAACGAGGACTGTGTGGTCCCCTACACCCCGAAGAGGCTGAGGCAGCGGCAGGCAGCGGGCACCGGGCCGTGCCAGGAGCCTCCGGGGCCCCCTGAGGGCAGCGCCCCGGCCCCGCTCTGTGTGGCCCCTGGGGTGTCCGAGTCAATCCAGCCGCATCTGAACAGTCCGCGCAAGGAGACCCGGGTGCCCAGGACCGTGCTGTGCCACCTGTGGGGCCACAAGGGCCCGGTCAACAGCATCCAGTGGTGTCCGGTGCCGGCCTGGAGCCAGCTGCTCCTCTCCGCATCCATGGACAGGACCTTCAAGGTAGGCACGACTGTGGGGGCATCCTTCGGCCTTCGGGGCTGCTGAGGAGGCCATAGATGCTTGTGTTGAGAAATTATGGTGACTCTGTGACATTCCAGAGAGACTTCCCTGTGCTCGGCCCAGGATCCTGGGTCCCCAACGCCCCTTCCTTTCCTGATGCTGGTGTGTCCACGTCACCAGAGCATTAAACAAACAGTGGTACCACCAGGTGACAAAATCTTATCTTATAATCATGTTAAAGTTATTAGTATTATTTTTGGCTTTTTGAGACAGGGTCTTACTGTGCAGTTCAGGCTGGCCTTGAACTCACAATGTAGCCCAGGCTGGCCTCCAACTTGTAGGGGTCCTCCTGCCTCAGCCTCCTGAGTGCCAGGGTTACAGGCATGCGTGGCCACACCTGGCCAAGATGCTATATTATTTTGTCATCTGATTATTCCATGATTGACTTAACTGCTTCCCCGCTGTAGACATTTTTATGTGTTCTGGTTTCCACTACTGTAAACGGTGCTGCAGGAGACACCGCTGTGTGCATTTTTATTCCCCTCCCTGCTCCTGATGCGTCCTTAGGATGGGTCCCTAGGGGCGGGAGGACTGGGGTTCAGCGCATGGCTCAGGACGCTGTGGGACAGTGTGCGTGTGCTGGGGTCCCATCTGCGCTCTGGCAAATCGCAGCTCCTCGGGAGGCAGGAGGATGGCAAGTTCGACCTTGTCTCAAAGCAAAATACAAAGGGCTGGGGATGGAGCTTGTACACTGGCCTAGCAGGAGGGTTCCATCCTCAGTACAAGCAAAAAATATTAGAGAAAGGGAAGAAAGAATCTCATCATGCTACTTGCTCACCAGCCTGAGTGTTCTCTCTTTAGTCAGTGCCTCTTCACGTGTTACCTCCAAGGCAGGGAGGGACACTCAGCACGCAGGTTTTGATAATCTTTGGAAAAAAAAAGTAGAACTGTTCTATTGAGTTTAATACCAGTAGAATCTAACATTTGTTTTCAAGAAATGCAGTGTTAAGGCGGGTACAGTGGCACACGCCTGTAATCCCAGGACTCTGGGAGGCCAAGGCAGGAGGATCGAAAGTTTGAACCCAACCTGGGCAACTTAGCGAGACCCTGTCTCAAAATAAAAACTTAAAAATTAAAAAATGAAAGGCAGCGTTAGCGTTATATTTACCTGTGGTGTGTGACACTGGCTAGCAAAAGAAATAAAAGGGAGATTTGAATAGCTCAGCTTTGTAGAACAGATAAGCCAACTGGGACGCGAACACCAGTGTTGATAGAGTGGCTCCGGGACCTGGCTTCGCACGAGCTGCAGGCAGTGTGGCTGGGTCTTCTTGGGTGGCATCTTATCTCTACACGTTCGTGGCGTGTGGCCTGTGTCCACAGGGATGGTCAGCAGCAATGCGCTGGGCCCTGGAGCTGCCGAGGCCTTTGATCTGCGGGTGGAAAGGAGCTTTTTCCCTGCCAGGAGAGGAGGCCGCAGTACAGTGGAAATGACCCAACGCGGTGGTGCTGTGAGGTGGCCAGTGGTCCCCTCTCACCTCGCAGGTCTTTGATCCTGGCCATCTCTGACACTGGTGCTGTGGCAGCTGCCCAGGAGGCACCTGGTGACTCTCGGGTGCATCTTTTTTTAAATTTTACTTTTCTGAGGCCATGTCTGTAGCACGTAACCATCCCATTCCTCCTGGGGAGTTGGTGCACATTCACGATGCATCTTCATTCTTTTTTTTCTTTTTTTTTTTTGGTACTGGGAACCAAACTTCAGGACCTTGAGCTTGCCAGGCAGGTGCTGTGCCACTGAATTATATCCTCGGCCCTCTTTTTACGCCCCTTCCCCTGCCCTTCTTTTCTCCTCCTTCCGTCTCTTGGTCTCCTTCCTTTTTGCAAAAATCTATCTCTCTGTTTCCTATTATCTATCTTTTATTTATTTATTTATTTGGAGTAGGAAAATTTATTGGGGAATAGGAATGGGGACTAGGAATAGCTCCTGAGAGACAGGAGGGGTCCCAAATGGGTTGCCCTATCTATCTTTTATTAATTTTATGTTTTGAGTTTCTCACATAAGGAAACCTTGTGATAATTGTGCTTGCCTGTCTGATTTATTTCACTTAGCATTATGGCCTCAGGGTGCACCCATTTTCCTGCAAATGAGAAAGTTTATCCTTCTTTATTGTAGAGTAGTACTCCATGGTGTGTAAATACCACATTTCCTTTATCCATTCATCTGTTGATGGACATACAGGCCCCTTCCAAGATTTAGCTCTTATGAGTTGTGCTGCTATGAACACGGGTGTGCATGCATCACTGTGACATGATGTCATTAACTCTTTGGGGAAGATGCCTAGAAGGGGAATGGCTGGGTCCAATGGAATTTCCAGTTTCAGTCTTTTGAGGACTCTCCATACTGACTTCCATAGTGGTTGCACCAGTTTACATTCCCACCAGCAATGTAGAAGGATTCAGCTTCCCGGCAGTCTCACCACTATTTGTTGTTATTTAATTTCGTGATGGCGGCCGTTCTTTCTGGAGTGAGATGGAATCTCAGCGTTGTTTGACTTATTTATTTCAGTGTTGTTTTGATTTGCGTTTCTAATGGCCAGCGATGTTGACCATTTCTTCATGTATTTGTTGGCGATTTGTACTTCTTCTGAGAAGTGTCTCTTCATTTCAGATGCCTGTTTTTTGACTGGGTCTTTTATTTTGGGGGCCTGCTTTCTGTGAGGTCTTTACATATTCTAGCTACGCGTGCAGTCTTAAGTGTCACTTGCAGACCTCTCCCGGTCTGTAGGTCGCCTCTTCTCTCCGTGGGTGGTCTCCTTTGCTGTGCAGAGCTTTTTAATTTGCTGTGACCCCTTTGTGCATTCTGGTTAGGATTTCCTGGCTGTTGGGGTTCCGCTGAGAAGGTCCTCACCTATGCTCAAGATTTCCGGGCTTTTACCTCTCCTGGGCTGGATCTTTACTTGTCGGCCTGGGTCCTGAGTCCTGGCCTCTCAGTTCTTCCCGAGAGTGCTCTGGGGGCGGGGGGCGCAGAGCCATCTGGAGGGCTGCTGGTGACCTGGGCAGCACCTGGAGGCCAAGGACAGTCCTGTCTCAACTCATCTCCTTGTGGCGTCGTCTCCCTGGGGCTTTGGCTCCCGCCCTCCCCACTCTCCCGGGTCCCCCTCCCGGGTCCTTCCCGACGCCTCCCTGCGGGTCGGCCCCTGAGCAAGTGCGCATCCCAGGTGCAGGAGAGGCCTTGCCAGTCCCTGCCACTGTTTGAACGCGGGGCTCATTCCTGCTGTGGGGGGCCCGGAAGCGCCCCCCAGGCAGCGCCCGCGTGCAGACGCGGCCGGACCGGGGTGGGTGCGCGTGGGCGCTGGCTCCGGCCGCAGCTCCGTGGCCGCTCTGCTTGGTGTCCAGGCCCTGGCGGGGTCCCCGGCCGTGGGAGGTCGCCATGGCGCCAGCCGAGGCACCGTCGCCTTTTCGGACCCCGGAGGGAGGCCATCGGGGTGGGGAGCGGGAGCTGTGGCCAGGTCGTGCCCGTAGGGAGCAGAGGTGCCGGTGGGACCGGCTTCCCGGCGTCCTGGGGGCGCCGCCTGCTTAGCGCTGCGCCCCGACGGCGAGGCGCACCCGGACCCGGGGCAGGGCCGTCTGCCTGCCCGGCGGATCGGGAGGTCGGCACGGGCTCCCCCTGCCCTGGAAGTCGAGGTTCCCCAGACAGGAGGGCCCCGTGGCAGGCTCGGAGCAGAGCGCGTCTGAGCGGAAGCCCCGGTTCTGGGTGTGGGGGAGCGGACGGTGCCAGGCCGGGTGCCCCGGGACGCGGGGAACGGCGCGGCGGCTAACGGTGACCCCCGTGACCAGCAGAGGGCGCAGCTGGCCTGGTCCCGACGCGGGCGGCCAGCTGGGCGGTTCTGAGACCCGGGCTTGGGGCCGGGAGGTGGCCGTGTGGGGTGGCCTTGCCTATCCCTGTCCGGCGCTCGGGGCAGCCCCGGGTGGCCTGGAAGTGACCCCGCGGGCAGAGTTCATCTGTCACCGTGGATGGGGACAGCGTCCCCTGACCCCCTTCTCCGGGTGTCCTGAAATCGAGGCTCTCCTGAGCCATAGGAGCACAGTCCTCTGTGCTTCGAGGTAGTCGAGTTTCCAGTGCCCGGGTCCTTTGGCAAATAGGTTTGGGCAACGTGGACTCTAAGAGTTCAGTTTGGCGCCTCCTCCGGTTTGTGGATTTTTTTTTGAGACCGGGTCACAACTCAAGCTGATCCTCCTGCCTCACCCTCCCGTGTACAGGCGTGACCTTCTGTATTTGTGAATCGGAGATAATCACACACGCCTCGCTTGGTTTTTGTGAACAAACGGACTTGGGTTCCCCGGGCAGTGCCAGGCGCGTGGCTGGCGCCCAGTGTGTGCCCCTTCTGCTCCGAAGTCGAGCCTCCTTGCCACGGGAGTAGCTGCTAGACTCCGCGTTTTCTGAGTAGGGGAACCATGCCAGGCCCATTTTTACATTCTCCGTAGCACCTGGCACAAAATTTTGTGCACGTTAAGTGATCATTAAAGATCTAAAAGCATTTTCTAGGTTTTGCTGCCAGGTTTGGGGGAAGGGATTGCGCGCTGCCTGCACTGCTCCCGCGTGCCGCTAGGGGGCACTGCAGGCCTTCGTATCCGCGGCACCCTAAGCTTCTAGAACCGGGAAGAATCCCTGCTTCAAGGTAACATTTACCGAGAGACGATTTCAGATCAGGAGGAAAACAACGCAAACCACCTGATTAATCTACAGAGCCGGGAGGGCCAGCCAGTTCCCTCCCCTCCCGAAGGGTAGCCTTGGAATTCATAAATTTTAATTTGGACACATTACACTGGAAAGATATTTATTTTCATATGTTCTAAATGTTCTGTGAGCTGTAAAATATGCTTATATTAGTTTTGAAAAATTTACAGCCAGAGCAATTAAGTAAAATAAAACAATGACTCATCATTCCGCCCCATGGCTCCACTTGCTTTCCGGATGAGCCCTTCCTGCCCAGGGCTGGGAACGAGTGTGTCCTCAGGGTCTCAGTCCCAGCCCAGTCCCTTGACACTCTGCATTCCCAGTGCGCTCGCCCGGCGTGCGTGTTTGCACACCCACCGCACGTGGAGGCAGAGTTCAGACTTCGATACCTCTTTCGAAGGAAGAAAGCCGGACACGATCTGCTTTGCTCAAACACAGCCAGCCCTCCTCGCTTGCCCTTCGTGGTGCCCAGTGCCAGGCCCCGGAGGGGACAACTGAGGGGACACCCAGCCACAGAGGGTCCCTTCCACCCTGGGGACCTGCACACCTGCACCTCTAACCCGTGCAGGGTCCTTCAATCAAACGAAACGGTTTGCTTTGTGGAATGATTGCTCTAGATGTTGTTTTTCAATAACAAGTTTCCTTAGAGTACTTTAAAAACTTTTTCAGTTTTTTTTTTTTTTTTTTTTTTTTGAGACTGGGTCTCCCTGTGTAGCCCAGGCTGGCTTCAAAGTCACAGCAATCTTTCTGCCTCAGCCTCCTGCACCTTTTCAGTTTTGATCAAGAATGTAATAGATGCTTATTGTAAAAAACTTAAAAGATGAGAAATAAAGGATGAAGGAGGAAACAGGAATTGTGGTGAATTCCCACCCCATCTTCCTGAAGTTCCCTCTGGGTCGGGGGTAATTTTTCTATCTTAGTAAAAAGTTTCAGGGCTGGGGTGCAGCCCTATGGCTGAACAATTGCCCAGTGTATGCAAGGTCCTGGGTTCCATTCCTAGCCCAGGAAAAACAAAACAAACACCAAAAAGCAAAAAACGTTCCCCAGACATATTTTTGTGACTGTCTCAAATTCCAAACTTGGTTATTTCCATGTTGTTGCCTGTCATTTACTGTTTTTGTTTTTGAAGTAATCAGTCCTACAGGGAACATGGGTAAACATAAACATTGTCTTTTTTGCTGCCTCCATGTAATTACGGTGGGCTTTGATTCACATCCAGGCTTCCGCTACAGCCCTCGTGCGTGGTGAGTGGAACCCACGTGGATCAGCAGACTTTCCACGCTGCCGCTGGGTTGCTCTGTGTGGCTGTGGGAAAGACCACTTGGCCTCTTTGATCCGCTGGTCCTGCATGGGCAGAATGGGACAGTGGCCTCTACTAAGGGGTCTTGCTGTGGGTGGAGAGTCGATCTGGCCCAGGGCCTGACACAGAAGGGCTGAAGAAATGGGCTGTGGCTTCCCTTGTGCTTGTACCAGTTGGTCTAACACGCCTGAGAGAAGACGGATTACCCTCAGCTGGAGAGACCAGGGCTCTTCTTACTCCCATTTTACAGATGAGGCAGTCGAGGCACAGAGAGGTGAAGGGACTTGTAGATGATGGTGGGGAGACGGGAAGCTGGCTGTCAGACTGCAGAGCCTGCGCAGGAAGAGCCCCGGCCTACCCTGTGGCCCCCCTGAAATCAGGGAGGAGAAGCCTGTCCGCCTTGGCGGGTGGGTACCTATGGAATGGTGCCGGTTTCTGTGGTGGCTTGGATTTATATTTTTATTTATTACAGGATCCCGCCGATTTGTCGTTGTTAGTGCATCGGATCGTATTAGGGAGCCGGCGATGTGCTTGGTAGAGGGTGATGTATTTCCCACGCAAAGACAAGGGATTTATGGACCCGCGTGTCAGAGTGAGGTTTACTTCGGGTTTGAAAGAATAATTCTTTTTTTTTTTTATTTTTATTTTTTTTTGTGGGTACCAGGGGGACGACCTCAGGACCTCGCGCGCCAACAGGCACCCGTGCCACTGAGCGATATCACCGGCCCCTTTTTCGTATGTGGGTTCCGGGAGTCGAACTCGGGCCCTCGCGCTTGCAAGGCAGGCGCTTACGCCGCTGAGCCATCTCACCGGCCCTGAAAGAATAATTCTTGATGGATTTTACAAAATGAGATGGAGAAATGATTTGATGCGTGGAGTCAGGAGTCGTGGAGCATTATGCAGATGCCTGGCGATTTATTCCGAGCACAAGGCAAATCTATTGGAAACAAGAAGCGTGGCGGGGGAGGAGGTTTGGGTTGTGGTGGGCGTTTGGCATTTGGGAGTGAATGATTAGCAGTGCATCGAGGGTAATTAGGTGAAGCGAGGGGAGAGTGGGCAGGGGCTGTGCACGTGCGTGTGCGCACGTGTGCATGTCAGTGCAGGGAGAGGTGCAGAGATCATCTGGCTCCATCTTTGTCTGACAAGCCCAGAGAGGGGAAGACTCTCGCCCCAGGGTGCCCAGCTCAGGACACCTTGCTCGCCCCCTCCCGTCCCACCTTCCAGGGAAAGCAGAAGTCGTGAGAGTCGTCCCAGAGGTGGCTGAAAGCCGGTTGACAGCTGGGTTGGCAAGACCCCACGAGGGCTGTGAGCTTTTGAGCTGCACCTTCCCTTCGCGGGAGGCGCAGTGTTTTTGATGCTCATCTTCCCTCGAGGGAAAGCTGAGACAGCCTGGTCCCTGTTGCCTTCTACACCCGCGGGGCCGGAGGGCAGGGAGCAGCTCAGCCCCCTCCGTGCCCCTGGCCCCTCACAGCCTCGCACCCTGATGCCAGTGGAAAGTGCAGGGTGAGGCACAGGGCGCAGACTCCGTCTCCGGGGAGCGGCTCCTCTAGTCTCATCCCGTGTCATTAAGGGAAGAAGAGAGCAATTTGGAAAAATGCTTTTAATGTAATTGAAAAATGCAGATTGCGAAATTGGCACACTTACAAGTTGAGACAGTCTAGTAAATTATTTCTTGCTGCTTTTAAAACTTGGACATGGAAGACTCTTAAAGGGGCCCGCAGAGTGCCCAGCGATGGCAGCATCCTTTTCCTGCTTAAAACATGAGTTGTTTTAGATTTAATTTGCTTTATCATAAAAGTGGGAAAATGTGGGGGAAAAATGCAAGAAAATCGCCAAAAAGAAACGCTTAATCATAGGTCCTCTATGCAAGCATAATGACCACGAGCATTTTATACACATTTCCTTCAAGCCCCCCCCATGTGTGTCACCGAGTCTAATCACACACCTGCACTTGGCTTTTGTAACCCTCATTGAAAATGTCGGGATGGTCATTTGCCCCTGAATTGCTGGTATTTTTCCCTGAAAGAAGAGTGGTGAGTCAGCCCGTTGTCCTTCCGTGGGCTCTGATGTCCTTTGTCCTATGTCCCACGAAGGCTCGTGAGCAAGGCCAGCGACCCACAGCGTGGCCTCCCTCCCGCCAGCTCCCTGACCTCCCCCACCCAGAGTGCCACCTGCAGCCCGACACTTGGGGAGGAACTGGCGGGCTTTATTTTTATTCTATTTGATTTCTCTCGGTCCATGTCTGTGGTGTATAACGGTTACATTTCATGGGGAGTTGGTGTACGTGCCTAACGCATCTTAATTCTTCATATACCTCCTTCCCCTCCCCTTCCTCCTGCCTCCCTCCGTCTCTTGGCCTCCTTCCCATTTGCTAAATATTTATCTCCCTGCTTCCTATTGCCTGTCTTTAATGTTGCTCTCCGTTTATATATTGGGTGTCTCATATAAGAGAAACCATGCCATATTTAAGTGTGTGTCTGATTTACTTCATTTAACATGATGGGCTCAAGGTGTATCCATTTACCTACAAATGACTCTAATTTATCTTTCTTTGTGGCAGAGTAGTACTCCACTGTGTTTAAATACCCCACTTTCTTTATCCCTTCATCTGCTGATGGATGTAGCTTTAGAAACAAGAACCAAAGGAGCCCATGCTCTGCTGTGCGTGGGTCTGGAGCCCTCCAGACCCTTCTCTGGCCATGTCTCCCCAGGGAACGGTCCACACAGCAGGGTGCCCGGGCTTCTCGGGCAGAGATCTTGATTCCCCGCTTTCAATGATCTCAAAGCTCTGCATGTCCCCAGATTGAGTTGTAAGTTTCTTACCTTTTCTCTTATTTTCAGTCTCTTTCTGCCTTTCTGTTTTATTTTTCTGTGAGATTTTCACCCACCTTATATTTCAGTTCTTTTTTTCCTTCAGATTTTGTACTTTTGATGTCATACTTAAGTTTTTTAATAAAAGTACAACTTATCCTCAGAAAGTGTTGTCTTGTCACATTCGCACATTCTGAGAGCTGTTATTTAATTCCTGGACATTCCTTTCTGGAATGTGGCATAACATTCCTAAGTTGTTTGCCTCGAGGCCCTTGCTCAGCTGTCTGGCCTTCGGAAGGCGCCCCACGTGTACTGAAGTTTTCTGTCTCTTCCAGGTCTTGCGGTCTTTCCCTTTTGGTGTCCATGCTGCATGTGGGAGATTTGCGGTGCCTCTTCCGACTCAGGAGGGAGCCCCTTGTCCCTGACCCCATGTGCATGCATGTGTGCGTGTGTGTGTACACGTGTGTATGCGTGTGTGTGTGTGTGCACGTGCAGGGGGCTCCTCTGCAGTGTCTCACCGTGGGGTCAGCACGTGGCAGGCTGTGCTCACTGCGGTCCCCCAGATGTGACTGCCTCAGCCTGGGCACTTTCCAGAGGGGACCCTCCTGTGTCCCTGGTGGCTCCTGGCCACTGCAGCCCTCCTGGCACTGAGCTGAGAAGAAGGGTGAGGGCCTGGGTGCTCTGCATGCCCCTCCCTCCCATCCTGCAGTCTGGGTTTTCTCTGACTTCTCAGCCCCATCTTTCCCTCCCCGCGAGGAGACCTCGTCACCCGTTCAGTGGCCACGCGGTGCTGCGTTAATGGCACCCACTAGTGTATGTTCTTTAAATGCCTGCCAGTTGAATGGTACCTTATTGGGGGACCGATGAGTTCATTTATAGCAGACTCTGTTAGACCCTGCTTCGCACCTTGAGAATGCTAAATGAGTGTTTGTCATCTTGGTTCCTGTCCATTAATCTCCCGTAGTCTTGGCCTTCCTCTTCTTGGGTGATTTACGTGCTAAGAGTATCGACCCTTTATCATATCCCACCTTCTCCCTTGGTGTGTTGACTTTGCATTTTCATATTTCATTATTAAATATTTTTTTTAGCAGGGAAACCTAGCCTCTTTTGCAGTCGAGTCTGCGATCTCCCTTTGCGGTGGTCCTGGGGCTTTGGGGCCTGGTGTATCCGCCTCCACCAGGCGATCTGATAAATAGTCACCTATATTTGACCTTCATCTAGCAGTGATTAGCTTGAGCCAGTTTCAGTTCTCGTCATTGGGTCCTAAGCAGGCTGGGTGCCACCGTGATGAATGTGTACGCGTGCCAGGGATCGATCGGCAGCATATTAAGGAGAGGCGCTGTGTCCCTCACCCCTGCTTCCCCACGCTGCCCTACACTGACACTGGCTACTAATGATTTAAAATGACCTTCTTCCCACCTGGTGTATTCCGCAGGGCATGGGCACGCCGTGGCTGACCAAACCTTTCCTCGAGAAAGAAATGTTGCTTTTGACCATAAAAGAAATGCACGTAATTCTGTGGGAAAAACAGAAAGGCATAAAGAAGAAAAAATATGCCTGTCATTTCTCCACCCAGAGGCAATGACTGCAGACTTTTGGGTGTATTTTCGCCCAGTCTTAAAAACAAAACCAATTTAGCACAGCTCAGCAGCCACCATACGTCTGATTTTCAATCCCCCCCCTCTGCGGCTGTGGCTTTTAATGCTGTAATTTATTGCAGTGGTTTTCCGTGTGGTCTGCAAGCCCCCAGGGGTCCTCGAGACCCTTTCAGAGGGTCAAAACTATTTTCATAATAGCACCTAGAAGTTATTTGCCTTTTTCTCACCCATTCTCTCCTGAGTGTAGATGGAGTTTTCCGGAGGCTATGGAATGTGTGCTTCTGCAGTAGATTAAATACAGATGCAGATATGAGGACCTGGCTGGCTTGTGTTAAGCCCGACAGTAACTAGAGCTGCAAAAATGTAAACAGTGTCTTCTAATTTTTTTTAATCTTGGAAAATCTAGTTATTTTGATATTTATGCTAACATGTAGTGGATTGATCATTACTTTTATACAAGTTAAATATTTTTAGATGTCATTGGTTTGCATTCCGGATGTGCTCTACTAGCTGTAATGCACACGGCCTACAGCCCCTGGGGGTCCTCAGTCATCTTAGACTGTGTTGAAGGGACCAAAAGGTTTGAGGACCCCTGTTCTATGTTTGGAATCCTGTTTTGGGGGACGTAACTAACAGATTGGTAAAAACAGCATCACATCCTGGCTTTGGGGCAAGGGGGAGTAGTTCCCCCCCCAGCTGTGTCTGCACCTCCCTTCTACTTGGGTAGCTTTGCAAACTGTGTGACAGAAATACGATGTGGAGGTCCGAGCAATCACGGGTGCTGTGCCTCTTCCCTGCGTTTCCTGAAGATGACTTAGCAGTGTTACGGATGGTGGAAAAAATCCCCATACACTAAAATCAGCATCACCCCGTACCACTCTGCCATCCATTTCCGGTCCGAGCGGGCTCGTGCCTTTGTCCGCAGTCTGCTTCCCACTTAACATTCTCCCCCAGCCCTGCCCGCCTGCGCCCCCAGCCGAATCTGCCTGGTTGAGGCCGGCAATTTTCACTGGTTCCATGACGCTCCATCGAGTTGATTAACTGTAATTTACTTAGCCGCCCTTGGACACTTAGGTGGTTTCTAATTTTTGCTATTATAGATAATGCTGAAGTGGTTATCTTCATGCATGAAACCCTTTTCTGTTGGATTATTTCTTTCAGATTGATTCCCAGAAGTGGGGCTGCTGGGTCATAGGGTTGTACATTTTCATGGGTCCCAGATACGTCTCCCGTCAGATTGCTTTCCAAAAAGATTACACCAATTTGCACTGCCACAGTAAAGCCCACGTAATAACCAACTATTTTGCTTAACTATCATGCCTAGAATTTTCTCTTGGAGCCCGGAGGGGGCAAAGGCCCTTATCTAAGTGAGCTCAATCTATAATTATTTAGACTAACACCAAAATTGCTTTCAGAACATTTTTAACCTGCTGGGTTTAGAATTCTAATTCGCATACATGCTAGTATTAAAAGTTTCCCAAGTAGCAATTTCTCCCTCCTGCCTCGCAGGGTGTTTACAGAGCCCCTAGGACTGTGGGGACACGGGAGGGCTTTTAGGAAGACAAGTGCTCTATTTCCCAGCTGGTTGAAGTGTTACTTTAAAAGGTACAAAAACAGAAATTAAAACACATTTGCATGGTAACCTTTGGTTAGGAAAGTTGTTTGTTTTCGTACGGGCCTCTTTTCACATTCCTTCATTCTCTCCGAGTGTATTCCCAAACGTGCTGGTACCTTGGAGCCCTGCTGCGGAGTGGGTAGCCCGCCCCGAGGGACAGGAACTTGGCCCTGGGGGCAGAAGGGACACTCGGGGTGGCAGGGTGGTAAGGAGGAACCGGACCCCTTTGGGGAGGAGACCCTGGGCTGGGGCCCGGGGAGGAGCTAGCAGCATCTGGCCCTGGGCTCAGGCTCCGTGTGCCTGCCGAAAGGCCACCATAGTGGCCGAGTGCTGCTCTGGGGAGCCCCTGAGTCTGGCACCCCACGCAGTGCCCAGGCCCTCGTCCAGCCTAGCATCTCGCCCCACGTGCACCGACGCCTGAGTCGGGCTGTCCGTTTCCGGGTTCTCTGGGCTTCAGCTGCTTCTCCATGAAGTAATGACCTCTTGGGGCTGTACGGATCAGGCAGGTTAGATGTGTGAAGCCACTCAGTAAACTATAAAGCCCTAACAAATGGGAGGAATTATCAGGAGCTCTGAGCCCGGGCTCACTCTGTAATTGCCTCCTAAGCCACGTTCCTGAGCTCTCAAGGCTGCAATCCAATTTGCCCCAGTTGCCTGGACCGGAGGAAGGTGTAATCCGTGTGCCCTTGGGCTGCAGCAGCCGCTGCGGACCGGCTGCTCTAGGCTCAGCTTCTTATTTTCCAGCTCAGCAGTGTGGTGGCAGCAGCTGCTGCTTCTTCGGAGGCGCTGCCCTCGGGGGATAGCTCAGCTGATGAACCTTTGGAAGCGCCAGGCTCCGCACGCCCTGCCGTGTGGCCCATGAGCTCCTCAGGCCTTGCTTTAGGACTTTATTTTTCCCACCAGTAAACCAGCAACAGTGGAAGCATCCATCTCAGTCTTCTGAGGATTAAGCAAGGGAGTCTGGGGGAGATGCTCAGGCGAGTCCTGGGGTGTGTTGTGGGCATCCCCTAGTGCTAGCCAGGTAGCTCTTCCATAGGAGCACCCTCATACCCATTTCACAGATGAGAAAACTGAGGACCAGAGAGGGGCAGAGAGAGCTGGCATTTGAACTGAGCCCTTCCTGCCTCTGCCTGCTGGGGCTGTTCAAGATACCCCTCATGTGACTGTGGCTGGGCCTTCCGCTTTTTGAGTCTTGAGCTCATCTGTCTGGTAGACAAGCTGTCTGGCAGGTGCCATGGAGGCCGGGAACTTGTTTTGCCTGACTGTGTCTCCGGTTCCTGGAGGAGAGCTGGCATGCAGTAGGTGCTTAAGAGACACTTGGGAGTGAACGAATGAACACCGCTTACCCTGCCCTCCTGCTGTGGGCCCCCTCGAGCCTCGAGACAGTGGAGGATCTTGGGGTGGCTCTGCCTCACTTGCAGGCCCTGTCCCTCACTTCCAGTCCACGGAAGCAGCCCCGGGGGAGGGGTGAATCTGTCAAACGTGGCCAGGGTTGTTCGTGGGCCTCAGAGCGATGATGGGTGTCCCCGTCTGCTGAAATGTTTGTGTTTACATTCCCAGGTAATGGGCTTGGGCTGGTGTTGCAGCTCCTTTTTATTTATTACTTATTTATAAATCATAAATCCAGAAAGGATTTGAGGAAGCTTACAATAAAAGATATGAACACAGTAAAACTGTTGAAACAAAACGGGCCATTAAGAGCCACTCCGACAGGCAAAGGAAGCTAGTAAATCAAGTGCAGAGCCGACCACCAGGGCCAGCTGCTGCTCGCCTTCTCTCTGTGTGCACCACCGGCCTGGGAGCAGATGGCAGGGCTGCCCAGGGCTCTGTGCCCAAGAGTAGCCAACACGAGGGGCCTCCCTGGGGCTGTGGGCTGGTGGAGCAGTGGCCGTTCCCGTCTGGGGCGCCGTGTGTCTGCCGCCCCGTGAGGCTGGGCACCTGAGGGAGGGGAGCGCTTTCTGGGACTCGGGCTGTCCTGTGGGAGGCACACAGTCAGGCTGCAGCCCCTGGTCCACTTGCCTGGGCTGCCCTTCTCGATTCTGTGCCTTGGTTTCTTTCCTGACAAATGGCGATAATAATACTCAGCTCAAAGAACCGTCGTGACGATCGATGCAGTGTTTGGCCAGGGAACTGGCCCTTGGATAGGGCCTTTGTTGTTAATCTGACCTGCGTGAGCTGTGATTCTCAGGGTGAATGTTGTACCGGCCAAGGGCTCAAGTCCTTCCCTCGGGGCCGACTTCAGGGTGCTGCAGAGGAGGCCTTGGGAGGGGTCTCCCTGCACACCTTCAGCTCCGTCCATCCTGACAATGCTGGATGTGGCCTGTTCATTATTGCTTAAAAACACTTATGGAGTTCGAAGCACAGGGAACATACTTTTTAATTATTTCCCTGCTTGTCTCCAGCAATGCTGTTGTCAAGGAAACCAAAACCTTTGAAAAGCTTTTCAGCTCCCTGGCCGGAAGAGGGTACTTGTACAGTGTTTACATTGTCTGCGGGAATGGACCTGTCGTTCTGTGGCAGAATCCGTTTCTTTTAGGAGGGCTTACTTTTTTTTTTTTTTTTTTTGTGGGTACCGGGGGGTCGACCTCAGGACCTCGCGCACCAACAGGCACCCGTGCCGCTGAGCGATATCACCGGCCCCTTTTTCGTATGTGGGATCCGGGAGTCGAACTCGGGCCCTCGCGCTTGCAAGGCAGGCGCTTACGCCGCTGAGCCATCTCACTGGCCCAGGGCTTACTTTCTTCACTTCGCACAAATAGAATCTTTCTGACCTTTTCCCAGAAGCTGGAAGGTTTTTATTTATTTTTTATTTTTTTACTGTTATTTTCTCTTTTCAAAGAGAAAATGCCTGCATACTTGACTCATAGTATTCCGTTCATTCGGTATCTGTACGGAACATGGTCCCAGGACGGGAGTGGGATATGAACCTGATTGTGGGGCTGCAGTCTTGGTAGGAAGGAGCAGCAGGTGGCTAGGTCACACGGTGGCGATAGGGCCGCCCGGGGACTGCTCAGAGGGGTGGGGGCATAAAGAGCAGCCCCAGGAGGAGCTGTGGCAGGGAGAGCCACAGAGGCGTGGATGAGCTCTCTGCCAACTGTGGGCCGCTGGAGGAGGCTGGTCGGCTGGGTGCACAAGCACAGGAGGGAGGTGGCACTGAGGTTGAAGTCCTGTTGCCAGGGACACAGCCCTTGCGCCCTGAGGCGTGCGGGCATGTCACCGTGTTCCAGCTGTAGTGGGAAGGGACGCCACTAACATACTTTGAGTGTAATAATTCACTTTGGTTACAGGAGTGCAGCTTCACCATGACACCTCAGCCAGCATTGCAGTAAAACTTGATGATAGTTAAGCTCTGTCAAGGGCATTGGTTTTTATGTAAGAAAGATAAGTCATTGTGAGAAAAACGAGAGAGTTATTTTTTCTTCTATAACTTAGAAAAAGTTTCAGGTCTATAGAAATGCTGTGAAAATAGTACAGAGAGTCCTTATGTAGCCTTCATGCAACTTCTCCCATGTTGACCTCTTACACAATCCTGGAGCATTTGCAAAACTAAGAGATCAACATCAGTACGACTCTGTTAACTGGACCGTGTGTTTGCTTTGGGTGTCACCAGTTCCCCCACTGATGTCCTTCTTTTGTTTCCCAGGTCCTGCAGGGTACCAGCTTGCGTTGTGAGACTCTTGTTACTGCAACGGATGATTCATTTGGGGGGTGTTGGGAGGAGGGCTGGGGCGCAGCCTGGCCCCTTACCCTGAATTTTCTGTGCCACGCCAACCCCCCTGCCTGGCCCCTAGCTGAGTCCTGTTTCAGGGGACAAGAGCCCTGATGTGACAGCCAGCCTCAGGCTGGACGTCTTTTGGTTTTCAAGAGCCGTTCCCTTGTTAGGTCCTGAACGGGACCCGTGGGTCTGCACGTCACTGAGACCGAGAGCGCTCTCCGACAAAGTGCCAATGGTGCCTGGCCCTGAATGGTAGCTGTGTACTGATAACCGCGTTCTCCTTCTTTTCTTTTTCACTTCTTCCTTCAGGGTTGATCCCAGCCAGCCTTTTGGGCTACTGTGGAGAGTTTGGATTTAGCCGCTTGCCACATGGACGTTTTCACGCAGCTTTCCCTTGGTTTATCGGGTAATCGAGTGTGTCCCGAGGCAGTCACTGAGGTGAAATGTGTTGCACTGAATGAGTGAAACTAGAGTATTCTTTGCATGCAGGTAGATGCACATGTATAGATGATTTTTCTCAACACGGGCTCCGCTCACCACGTGTCTTCCTGCACCCACCTCCTCCTGTCCCTCCCTTTCCCTCTCAGCTTTTCCCTCCAGCTTTCCTTTACTGTTTGCCTTCTCCTTGCCCCCTGCCCTCCACCTCCACCTCCGCCTTTTTCTCCTTGCTCTCCTCCTTTCTGGCTCCCTTTCCCCCCTCCAGTTCCAATTCCCTTTTCCCACTCCTTCCCCTATAACAGGCCAGTGAAGCTGTTGCCACGGAAACAGAAGCCTAGCGGAAGCTCTGCTTTCCTGATGCCTCTGAGGATGGTGACGCAGATCACTTTGACTTCTGGAACCAGCTAAGCCCTGGCTTGTGGCCTCTGGGAGGCCTCTCATCTTCCAAAGGCCAAGCCAATGCCACAGCTCATAATTCTGTTCAGAAGATGGTCATTTTTCATTTAGAAACTTCAAAATTTAAGAAATTCACTTTCCTGTCATTCTAGAAGACTGTTTACAACTGGGGGGGGGCAGAAAAAAAGAAAAATACAAAACCTCATGGGGGTTTCTATCAACTGAGGGAAGATAACTGGCCAGGGCAGGTGGGCTTCCGCCCCAGCAGCGACCTGTGGTGCTTGTTAGGAGGGTCACGCGTCTTGGTTAGATTACTGGGAAGACGGAAAGTGATGTCGGGGAAAGAGAAGGAAAGAGAAGTCTAGTTGGGGCCTTAAAAAATTCAGATACTCATTTAACAGATGTTGAAGGAGGACCTGCCGGCTGCAGGCAGGGAGAGGCTGGGAGGGTGAAGCCCTCTGGTGACAGGGTCGGTGTGTGTGCGCACTGTACTGCCATCACACTTCTTGGTTGCTTGTCACCGTGGTCCAGACAGTCCAGCTGTTGTCAATCTGCCGAAAACCGCTGGCCTGCACGTTAATGAGGCTCTGTGGTTTCCTTGGAGGGCCGTTGGCTTGGGTCCTCAGCTGAGCTGGCTCACGATGGTGGCAGCCGGTCCTGTTCTGGGTCTGACTTAGACCCAGCTTGTTGGCATTAGCTAGGATTTGGAGTTTTGCCATTTAGGCAGCACCAGCTAATAGCCCAGCAGGGAAGAGTTAGCTCATGGATTATATTTAAGTTGGTCCTTATTCCCAAAGGTAACTGTTTAATGAAAACCTTAAGCCTTTATTCCTGTGCTTATGTGTATCCTGGCTCCGGGGTGTAAAAATAAGACTTATAAAATTCAAACATTATTTGTGGAAATGCAAAAACATTTTCATTAATAGAGGATGTGATAAAAAACTCAGGCACTTTCCATCTGTGCCTAAATGCTCTTTCTGCACTTGGGTCTTTTCATTTTCATAATCACTTCGAGCGTATTTAAATGCTGGCCTTTCAGTAGTGAATTTCCAAGGGAGGAAGCTATGGTGTGTGAATAACTGTACAACGACCCAGTCTCTCCAGCCAGTTGCTGTGACTTAAGTCGATAATGGACCCCACATAGCAGCCACTAATGGGTGATAATCTGGGAGTGTTTTGTTATTGTTTTTATTTTAGAAGAAAGGTTTGAAATTAGCATAGTAAATCTCTGTGGGATCTTTGCGAGTAAAAGAATATTCATGTTAAAAACAACTTTCAGGAAAAATGTATGGTAATGAATAAAACATCAGTGAGTGAAAATAAGTGTGTTTAATTATTTAAGTAGAAGTAGTAATTTAAACTAATTATTGCTTGCGGATTTCATAATTCAGTTTTTGTCTTGCAATAATATCTCCTCCAGGCCTCCGGGGCGCGTCGGCGGCTGCTCACCCGCTCCTGGGGTGCCAGAGGCCCCTCCTCTCCCGAGGGTGCAGAGAACCAGCCTGTGTGGGGTCTGCTCCCTGCACCTGCCCGCCGCCTCGTGCCCTGGGCCCCGTCCCACCCTCTTCACCACCTAACTACGCATTTGGTGGCTGCTCTCCCCCCTCTCTGGTGACTCGGGAGGCTCGTGCAGTCCTGCCCACTGTGCCTCCCCTCGTCCCCGGTGTCCGGGCTTCCTGGTACAGGTGACTCTGTGTACCCTGCCTGTTCCCCAGGTGGGTCCTTACCCTTCAGGGCTGCCTCCAGTTGGCTCTCCTCTGCGATCCCTTTCCGCAGCCCCACTGGAACCCGTCCCCCAGAGCTTTGTACCAGCACATTCTTTGGTCTTTTAAAAAAATTTTTTTTCAATTTTGGGGGGTTATTCTTTTCACTGTGTTTCTGGTTGTAGAGGAAAAGGTGGCCTGGAGGAATGGGAAAGTACTAGTGGGCATGGGCAGCAGGGGGCACCAGTCACCAGGGCTTGGAGCCGGGTCTGCACCCCCTGGCCGCTCCTCCCACAGCCCCTGCTGCGCATCTCAGTTTGCTGCCTTTCTCCTGCCGCTCTCATCATCTGCTCCCTGGAGTTCTAGGACTTGGGTGTCACTCATGGTGGGGACGCCTGGGAGGGAGCAGTCTTGTCCGGTTCTCCTCAGTGGCCCTCCTGGGGTACAGCTGGCACTGGTAGGTGCTGATGAAGGAGGAGTAAAGCGCCGAAAGTACTTTGGCTCAATCGTGCAAGGCTTTTAAAACCCAGTTATTACTGATCCTCCTGTGAATGCCCATAATGGCATGGGAGGGTTTCTGAACCTCGCTTTACTGCACAAATGCCGCCCGGAACAGATCTTGACAATTCAGAAGAATTATTATTCTGCCCCTCAGAAGGTGGAGGGAAAGCTTTCTATTTGTAACTTCTTCCCAAGTGCCCTCTGTCAAAAGGTAGTGACATGTGACAGCCATTATTACTTTGGTATAATCGCGCCCTGCTCCATCTTGCTCCCAAAAGCTTTCCATCCATCATGTCGGAAGGACAGCCTTTATTTAGGACACTTCCCCTCTTCCCTTTGTTATAACTTTCTCCTAAAAAAGCAACCCCCTGACTTTACAGGCCTGATCTGGGGAAGAGTGACTCATTTCTTTTCGTGGTTATTGCCGTGGACAGGGGTGAGGCAGATGGGACACGGCAGGACAGAGTGACGAGCCGGCTGCTGGGGGCCAGTGGTCCACACCTGCTTCAGCTGAGGCCCTGGCAGGTCAGGCAGTCTCTGGGCATTGGGTCCCTCATTTGCCAGACGTGGAGGTTCGCCTGTGATCTCCGAGGCCCTTCTAAACTGAGTAGTTTTGTGATCTGCCGAATGGCTGTAGTGCAGTGAGGTAATGAGAGGATTACAGGTGGCCCGGACCCTTCCTGTGGAGGAGCTGTAATGAGCATCCACGATTCTGCATCGATTTTCTCTCCATGTGACCTCCAGAAGAAGTCATTAAGCAAGCAGAGAAAAAGTTCCTAATAGCTTGCAGCCACTGTGGAACAGAGCCATGGGCCTGACAGAAAGTGCTTCGGGTCAAGGCCAGTGAGAAACGTGGCACTGGGAACTTCAGCGTGAGGGGACGCAGAGGTGGCCAGGGTGTCGAGGCCCTTGCCAGATGCTGGGTGTGCGTCCACATTAATCCATCTGCACAAGCTTGCATCTTCCTTCGTGGTTTATTTTTACCTTATGTCCCATTCTGTTCCTTAAACATCAGCCCTACCATTGATGTTATGACTAATTTTTAAACTAAAGTTTTATATCAATCTGAGTGCTTTGTTTTGCTGAATGGTTAGTCTGTGATAAACCTCAGTCTTGCTTTCTCTCTTAATGAAGTCATGCTGTTAAAAAGAAAAAAAAAATTCCATGAGGGTGACACCTCTACTGTCAGCCAGGTGACCTGAGAGAAGGGCACCTTCAGGTTGGAAGGGTCTGTCTCTCTGGGAGAAACTGACAGCTGAGCCTTCTTACATTTGTGAACTGTCTCGCCTGTCTGGGCTTCCGTATCAGAAGTGCCCAATAAATGGTTATCAGGGGGAATTAAAATTTCTTTAGTACAACATTCAAAAGAGACAAAAAGATGTACAAAGAAAAATTACTTCCTTGCCCTGGTTCTGGGAAGGCCCCCTGTCACATCTGCCTCCTCCCCGTGTCCAGGGGGCGCCCTGCCCTGCTGGAGGAGGCAGAGCTGGCCTGGGCCACCTTGAATTGGAGAGCCAGCTACCTTTCCTGCCAAAATGTGTGGCCAAGAGCAGGGCAGTGAATGGGAGGCAAAAGCCTTCTGAATTATGGGATCACTGGGGCTCCTGGGGAGGAGCTGGGCGGCTGAGTTCGAGCTGTGGCTCTTTCTGGCTCAGCCCTTCCTCTCCCCGGCTGACTCTTGTGCAGTGGGGCTGGTGCTGCTCGGCTGGTAGGGTCATTGTGCATGATCAGCAGGGTGGCAGCTCTGAGTGATGCCCGGAGCTGGGCACAGGCACAGCCACTGCTGGTCCTTTCCTGTGCTTAAAACTGAAGATGGAAGATGAATAGGTATCACTTTGAAATGACAATGTAAAATCAATGCGGAGGTGTGATTCCATTAATGGATTGCTGATTAACTCCATTTTTAGGAGCCCATTTGTTGCCCATAGTGGAGCTGCCTGGGATGAGGCGGAATCAGAATGGCAAGCCTACTCTTCTGATTGAAGCACACATAAAGTGCTTGGCCCTCAGACTTCCATCGAGATGATTGCAGCGATCAATATTCCAGTTTGCTTGGCTGGCAGCTTCCAGGGACTATGAATGGATGATGGGCCCAAGGAAGTACTGCCAAACAGAGCATTAAGTTAATTCTCATTTGCTGGTTTCTGGCCTGCCTGATGGAGTGCCTTGTGTGGAGCGAGGCCACGTTGGTGCAGACTCCATTGGGGCTGAGTCTGGTAGGACAAGAGCTGCTGCCTGGAGGAGTAAGGCAGAGCTTTGGCACCCGGGTGCTTGCTTTGCTGGAGAATCAGTGGGCGGGGAGGGCTGGTCCACAAGAGCTGAGTTTACCTCCCACAGTGTCGTTTCTGTTTCTACCTTGACCTGGTCGCAGGAGGCGAAGTGCACCCCTCTGCCATTCCTGGCTCCTCCCTGCAGTGCTGAACTTGGCACCATGTGCTTGGGCCCCTCCCCTCAGCCCTCCTGACTTGCATCCTCGTGCTGCCTTGGCTTTCCTCCGCTGGCAGAATCTGGGTGTCCTCCTGCCACCACTCATGCTTTTGAGCTGTTGAACCAGGAACTTAAGTCTTGGGCAAAGCTGAATGCTCCCTCTGGCCTGTCTTTAAGAGTTCTGGGGCCAGGCTCTCTGCTTCACAGATTGGTGTGGCAGCCCCTCCTGGGGCAGTGGGCTCCAAGGTACCTCGGCTTTCAGTGCGCTATAGTGCAGGGCTGAAGGGAACGCTTGAGGAAAGCTGCTGCCGCGGAAATCTACCTGGATGTTGCTGCCTGTAATTGGCTCTTTGGGGCAGGCGCCAAGCTGTGCACATGCTTTTGAGTGCCTTGGATGCTTAGATGGGGCATGAAGAGATGATGCAGGCTGCTTCCTGACACGGGGGCTGGGTGCAGCTCAGGGGACGGGGGCTGGCTGAGCGGGTGGCAGAGGGCAGGGTGGGGTGGTGGCCAGGGCTGGCGGCCCTCCCAGGGCTCAGGCTCCGGTTCATGCAAGACATGTGCAGTTTAAAGCAGCGGTGCTCCCTGCCTGACGCAGAGCAGGGCCAGGTAGATGTTTGGGAAGGACACGCCATGGGGGCAGCGAGAAGGGCAGGCCATGGAACGGAAGGCCAACTTGAGTTTGCCCCAGTGGTGGTGAATCCCAGACAGTCTCTCCTCTTCCTTCATCCCCGCTCCCGTTCCTCCTGCGGTGGATGATAGATGGGGGATTGCTGTCTGGGAGGAGGCCCAGGGCGTGAGGAGGAGCCTGCAGGCCTGGCAGCTCCGGCTGTGGCTTGTGTGAGGAGCAGGTTTTGCACAGAGGACAGAGTTTGCTGAAGTCCTTCCAGGAGAAGAGGATCGATGGCTGGGGCGAGCCTGCAGCAAACATCTTAATAGTTACAGAGAGTTTCTGAGAGATTAGGTAAAGATAAATTCTCAGTGCCCAGACCTTTAATTCACATTGCTATTCCTGCGAAGTTGCTCTCAGATTCTCACTGATGTGCTCACATTTTGGGGGATAATTGTCCTCCTTTGACATTAATAACCCCCTGTTTACTCTCAGGCACACACCGCTCCGCATCCAGGCGAGGAGAAGCTTTTAACCCAAAGTCCCATCCATCTTCCCAGCTCAGGTGAGATGGGCACAGGGCAGTTGCCTGACCGAGTCCAGCCATGTGGGCCTTCTTCGAGGTGGTGGCTGGGCTCTAGGCAGGACCAGCACCAGGTCGGGGTGGGTGGAGGGCTCTGGGCCTTCCACTGCCTTCTTCAGGGGGTCTTTGCTAGACCTGCCTAGGGGAGAGGCTGGCGACAGTGGGAGGTGGTACCCTGCAGGGAGGCATGGGCTTGAGCTAGAGTTTTTCCTGCAGGAACTGGGAACCACAGGAAGTTCATGGACTGGTGTGTGGGGACCTCTCAGACAGACCTAGAGAGGCCCCCCCAAGACAGGCAGGCAGTGACAGGGTTGCATTGTCCCCAGCCTCAGATAGGTGTGCCGCTACTCCCTGCCCTGCTTTTATAGTATCCAGATTTGCTTATAGAGATAGTGAAGATTTAGGGACTTAGAAACTTGTCTGTTTATTGAAAACTCACTCGTTTTGCATACTGACTGTTGGATTTCAATATTACTCAGCCCCATGTGGTGGGTGTTAGTGAGGTAGAAAGCCGAGATTCAGAAAGGTTGTGTTCTTGTGGAGGGGCCCATGGGGGATCAGGCAGAGCCCGCACCCCCTTGGTACTCTTTTCCCTCCATGCCCCCGCACTGCCCTTGGCTCCGTGTCCAAAGCCGGAGGTGAGCGGGGTGGTTATGAATATTTACACAGGCAGCGCAGAGCTGGGTGACGCAGCTGAGAGCCACGCAGTGCTGGGTGACTCATCAGACCTTTTCCAAACACTTGTGATGTTTCGCTTCTCTGAAGGGACAAAAGTAATTACCAGCTAATGGTAGCGGATGACGCCAGAAGACTCGCAAAGCTTTCCGGCTTGTCTTTTCTGTGCCCGAGGTGTTTTGTTTTTTAAAAAAAATCTATGGGAACGATTTTCTCTTTAATAGTGTTTTCTTCTGATTATTAAAACAATATATGCTCATCATAGAAAAATACTTAAGTGCATTAAACAGGAGATAAAATGCATGAATCGTTTTTCTATTAAAATCTTATTAAAAGTATGTTTTGCAAAGGAAATTTGGAGCCCTGGACTCGTTTTATTCGAGGGACTTATTGAAATGAACAGATTGCAGCCTGTGCTTTGGGGTTCCTGGGGGTCCATGGAAGTCTTCAGGGGTGGCTTCTGGGGAAGGGGAGCTGGGAACTTGAAGCCACCCCAAGGAGTCCCCCAGAACAGCTGTCCCATTATCTGTCTCACACCCTGGCTTCCTCATGGCTGGTTTTGGGCAGCAGCTCTGTGGCTGGTCAAGTTGGAGACCCAGGGCTGCAGCGAGGAGCCCTCGGCCACCGTGGAGATGTGGCTGGCCCAAGCTGTAGGGATGTCTTGGGCAGGTCTCCACACTCTCAGACTCCACATTGGCTTTTAGAGTATGAAGCAGTCAGAAATATTGGAAGTTCAGCTTGAATGTCATTATCTCAAGCTATGTCACCGTGCAGAAATCCCCCCAGGCCGATCAAGTGTCTCCTTAAAGGGCCTGTGTTTGAGAGCAGAGGAGACCTCAGAGCAGCTGACACTTGAAAAGATGAAAAGTAAAAGCCCTATCATTGTTGTTAGGTGCACAAAAGAGGAGAAATTGCCCTAGGTGATCCCTGGTTGTATAAATAATGAGAAGAAATTAAGTAAAGGCTGTGTTTCCTGACACTGATGTATTAGAACACAGAGGAACTTTCTGCAGGAAATTGGAACAGGGATCCCTTGAAATTGAATTTGAGGCTGTGAATAGCAAACCTACGCTGGCCCTGCGTGTCCTAATGCAAGTTAAGTAAGCAGTTTGGCGGTTAAGAGTTAAGTACGCTGGGGAAACAGGTTAATGTTGAGGCCAACGTGGCGCAAGTTAATAAATTGCCTCTCCTGCGTGTTGTCTGTGAAGACGCAGAAGAGTAATTTGCTTCCTGCGGAGCTGCTCCAAATTCGCATACTTATTTTATTAGATTTTTGGCCCAATACATTTGTTCCCTCTCATTGGCTTTGTTGATAATAATTACCCTCCCCCCTTCCATCTCTCCGTGGATCTCTCTTGATATTAATTGTTTGCAGTAGCCGCAAAAAGCTTACCATTTGAGAAAACAAGTGTTTAAAAATAAGAATACTCTGGGTCAGAGCCTCCTGAGTTTCCACAGGGAGACTGGGAACTGGAGTCCAAGTTGTGTGTTAGGGGGGCCTTGGGGCGGCAGCCACCATGCTTAGGAAGAGCAAGGGCCCTGTGCTCACACCTGTGTGGGCAGGTGCCTGCCTCGGGGAGTCCCTGGGCGGCTCCTTCGGATCTGGCCACACTTGGGCATCTGGAGTGAGGAGGAGGAGGCCCAGGGGAGGGGACATCATTGGTCACTGTGGTCACCAGTGAGGCACTGCTGCTGGCCAGCCAGCTGGCGAGGACCTAGCTTGTAACCTTGTCAACTTGTTCATTAACAAGGTGGTTCTCAGTTGCAGAGTTGTATTTACTGGGAAGTAGGGAAGACTGGCCGGGCAGGTGGAGGAGAAGCCATGGAGATGGTCCCATGCATGCCCAGACTGGAAGGATAAGGAAGACTCTGGATGGGATGCTGGAGGGGCAGGGCACTCCGGCAGAGGGGACAGCAGGTGCAGAGCCTTGGTGGGCCTTGGTGGGGCACAGGTGGAATGCAGGGCCAGGTTTGTCCTCCACTCCACCCTTGTGCAGTGGTACTGAGGATCTAACCCAGGGCTATGCGTGTGCTAGGCAAGTGCTCTACCACTGAGCGACATCTCAGCTCCAGAGTGTTCAGATTCTTGTACACTCTTGATTTTGTACCATGAAGTTTAGGCAGATCTTTCTGTGGACCTGGTTGGTTTCCGGCGTTTACCCATCCCGCCGATTGTCTCTAGGAAACCACACAGTGCTAAATGAGTTTCTGAGGCCAGGTCGTCTTGTGACGTTGCTTGTGATGTTGCTGCCTGGCTGCCTCGTTCTGTGGTGCTGGCTGAAGAATCCTTTGGTACCTCAGTTTCTCCATCTGTAAACTAGAGAAGGTAGTGAAAGGTCTCAAGTGTTCCCAGTTCCCAGTGCCTCTGGGCCACAGTTACTTTCTTCCAAACAGCTTAGCAAATACGTCCTGACCTCTTTACACCTGTTGGTTCTCAAATACAGGAAGCAGGTTGGACACCGCCCCTTCTATTTCCTGTTCCACGCGGATTTTCATCCCAGCAACCGCTGAAAACACAGCTTTGCAAAGCGGTGATGTCACTGAAAAAGGCAGAGGGAGCTGATGTCGGATCTGTTGATGCCGCCTCTGCTAGAGGTCCGCGCACTATCCGGCAGATGTGGCTGTGTTTCCCTTAAGAAGTTAAAATATCCTTGGCACCCCATGCGTTTCCCATGTAGCTTTGTGAAGATGAAATGAAATGGTCCTTAGGAAGCGCTCAGGCTCAGGGGTCCCTGAGTTTGGGGTGTGCTGAAGACGCTGCTCTTAGGACACTTAGGAAGAGGTGCATGAAGTTGCTTGAGATGTGCAAGAAAAATACAGAATTTCTGCATTTGTTATATTGAGTTTTTTTGGGAGTGCTGGGAATTGAAGCCAGGACCTCAAATATGCTAGGCAAGAGCTGTAGCCCTGAGCTACGTCCTCAGCCCAAAAGATGATTCGAAATGCACTTGTACGTCTAGGTTACTAAGTTAAACGTAAATACAGACATTCAGTTATTTCTTCTACATCTCTATAAGTGTAAGTATTCAAGTGTCTCCTCCTGACCTTTTTGTGTTGTTTTTAATCTTTTCCTTGAGAAAATGGGATCTCTGTGGCTTCTCTTATACGTGGGATGTTAGCCGAGGGGAGAATGGTTTGATAGGAGGTTGACGCTGTAGCTACTGGTCAGATCACGAAAGCCCTTATAGGACACCAAAGCCTTAGGGTTTATTCAGAACGAAGTGGAAAACTACTGAAGGTCTGTAACCTAGAAAATGAAATGAACTTTACAGAGGTCTAATTTACCTACAGTAGAATGCGCCCGTTCTCAGACTACTGAAATGGGTTTAACAAATCGTCACGCTCATGTAGCCATCAGCCCAGGCAGGAGGTGATGCATTTCCATTGCCCTAGAATGGTCCTGGTACCATTTATCAATCAGTCTGCCTCCTCCCGACCTGTCCCAGGCAGCACAGACCTGCTTCCTGTCACTGTGGACTCATTTGTCCCATTTTAGAATTTCATATAAACAGAATTGGGCCACATATAGTGGCTTCTTTCATGTAGCAAAATGCTTTTGCGATTCATCCACGTTGCTCTGTATTGTGTTCCTTTTTATTGCTGAGTGGTTTTCAGCTGTATGGAAATACGAGTATTTGTTTATTCATTCTTCTGTTGGCGGACATTTGATTTGTTTCTAGTTTGGGGCCATCAGAGATTGTACTGTTATGAAGATTTGTGTTTACATATGTTTTCATTTCTCTTAGGTAAATATCTAGGAGTGGAACTGTGGAATTGTAGGGTAGTTGTATATTCACCTTTATAAGAAACTACCTGTTTTTGGTTTTTTGAGACAAGGTCTCCCACGTTGTTCAGGCTGCCCTTGAACTCACTATGTAGCGCCGGCTGGCTTGGAACTCACAGTAATCCTCCTGCCACAGCCTCCTGAGTGCTGGGATTATACTAAATTTCCCTGGAAGTAAGACTGGGTCTTATATTAATTTTTGCTCCAAAAGACACAATAGGGCTCATTTGCAGGGGATGTCTTATTTTCTTCATGTACAGCAATCTACATTTATTCATGTACAGAAATCTACATTTATTCAAATACAGTCATGTCATTTTCTTCTGGAACATCACCGTAATTCTCCAAAGCCCGAATTCCAGCCTGAATTTCTTGCGACTCCATTTCCTGTGGCGCCATTGGCCCCAGTGTCTCATGTCCAGCAACAGAACTCTCCTTAAATGGTCACTGGTTCTCCATGTAGCCTGCTCGTAGAGCATTGGCAACGCAGCTGTCCGTGATTTCATCCCATGGATTCTTCACCCACCTTATGACTTCTTGCAGCTTGGGCTTCACTAAGTTTCCGTTAAATCAAGGTTAATTGGCTGGGTGTGGTTGTGCATACCTGTAATCCCAGCACTTGGGAAGCTGAGGCAGGAGGATCACTGTGAGTTTGAAGCCAGCTTGGGCTTCAAAAAAAAAAAGTTGAAGACTTCCAGGACAGGGGTGGCAACACAAATGATGACAGCTAAGAATGATGGTCCTCACAAAAGCAATGAGAAAGTGCAGGCATCAAAATTCAGAAAATGTTTATTTCATTAAGTACGTCCATTACAGCATATGGTGTATTGAATTACGAAGATTCATATTAGACACAACCACGTCTGTTTGTTATCAAGTGCACACATTATTTATGTGTTGTGTCTACTCATTTGGCAGTAAGTCTCGAGTTCATCTGTTTACGTAGGTCTAAAGACACTCACTTGGGTATTTACAGACTTAGTTATAATTTATATTATAATTTACTTTAAGTATTAATGCCAATAATGTTATTTGTTTATATTTAATTACATATTAATATTATTTATAATTCAATATGTCTGCTGTGTTGCAGTACATGTACTAAATGCATCCATCTGGCTGACACTCTTAACTGGGGCTTATTTTTGGGGTAGGGCTTATATTTCAAGCATCCTGAAAAATCATGTCAGGGCTTGTTTTCCAATTAGGTCTTATTTTCAGGGAAACACAGTAGGTGTGAGCCACTGTGCACAGGCAGACACCACCTGTTTTGAGTGGGAAGTGACACTGCTCTACTTACACCCACTGCTGTATGACACCCAGTGTTTCTGGGTGACAGAGCTGGACTGGGGTAGGGAGACCACAGAGGGCACCTGCAGGTGTACAGTTGAGGAGGACAGAGGGGTGGTTTGGAGACAGGATGACCCACACTTGGTGATGGGTGACACTGGATGACATTGGCAGTCAAGGCAATGCCAGGTTTTGGGTTACGTTACAGGAATAGCACAGTCCTTGCCATGGTTGGGATAGGGTTTATTCCTGAAGGTTCATGGGCCGGAAGCTGCTCCTAGCTGGTGATGTCGAGGTGGCAAGCTTTAGCGGGTGGTGGAAGGTGGTTAGGTCACCGAGCACAGCCCTGGTTTCTCAGGAGGGAATGTGTTCCCGTGAGAAAGGGTTTTGATAAAGAGGATGAGCCAGACCCTCCCGGTCTCTTGCTTCCTGTCTCGCCTGCCCTGCGATCTTTCATCCCATGCACTTGCACCGTGGTGCTGTGCAGCATGGTGCGATGGGGCTGGAAGACTCTCAGCAGAGCCCGGGTGATGCTGGCACCGTGTGCTTGGATGAGCAAAACGGTGGGCTAAATGAATCTCTTCTCTGTATACATTTCCCAGCTTCAGGTATCTCATTATAGCAACACAAAACTGACTGAGACAATACTACGTATGGAAATGGGAAGCCCCAACCAGCTTCGGGCGCATTATTCTCTCTGAAATGCACGTCTGTTCTGGCCAGTCAGCCTGGCAAATTAATGTTAGTTTTATTTCTAATGAATAAGAGGAGGGGAGGCAATGGCTCAGGTGAGCAGAGGGCAGCATCTGCGTAACCATGCTGGGTTTCTGTGCACGAGCCCTATCCAGGCACGATTCTCCCTGGTCTCACATTTCTGCACAGCCTTCTGATAAAAGGTGAGAACGGCTTATTTGCTCTGGTGTCTTTTAAAGGATGTTTGTATAGCAAACTTGGAAGGTGGAGATAGACTGTCTCTCTAGAGTGGGTTTATTTACGTCGCAGGATAGTAAAGACAGTGTCTCCCTCTGGAGCAGGGGTTGAGCCGCCTCTTGGAAAAGATCAGAGTTCCTCTCTGCAGTGTGTCCCTCTGTGTGCCCAGGGGACACACCTGGCCTTCACTGCGTTACTCGTGGATCAAGGGAACACGCGCAGCAGCGTTTACTGTTGCCATGAGTTGTAAACCGTTTCTGTGTCTGGCCCAGGAGTCTCGTGTCCTCTGCCAGAGTGCATGAAACTCCGGCAACCTAGCTTGCCTGCTGGCTACCAGGCTGTCACCTCCTCTTCCCTGCCCTGCTGCTGTCTTCTTTCCTTCTGCCACTGAATGTTTATGAGCATCTACCAGGTGGCAGGTCCAGGCTCAGGAGCTGCAGAGGCGAATGAGGCAGATGTGGTTCTAGCCCTCGCAGAGCGAGCATTTTTGGTCAAGTCACTCACCCAGTTGTGACTGATCCGCTCACACAGTCTTCCCCACACCCTCCTCGTCCCTTCTGCTGTTCCCTGTGCAGGGAGTGCGTTTTTCAGTTGTTGCTGGAGTAGGTGACTGCTGTGGTTGTCGGTTACTGTGAGCTAATTGTCACCCCTTGGCCTCTGTTGTTTGCCCTAGATGACAATATAGGACGCAGCCCAAACAGTATGGGTGCAAGCCGGGCCCTGCACCACCTGGCCCGTTCCTCCCGCCTGACTGATCCTGTCGCCAGCCTCCCGCTGTGTGCCTGTGTTCTTTCCAGCTGGGTTCCAAACATAACGCACCCTTTCCTGCCTTTGCCCGCTGGCGCCTTCGTTTCTCAGCAAGGTCCTCCTTGTCCCCTCCGGCTCAGCTCAAGGGTCCCCTTCCTGTGCAGAGCTCCTGTGAGCCATCTTCCCTCCAGGGAGAGGTGCCAGTGCATTTCCTTCTCTCGCGGATGGGGGCGCTGGAGACCGCGATTTTTCCTGTTGTCCCTGCGGCCTGGCTGGAGAGCAGGCGGAGCAGCCTGCAGAGCCCTTCACCTGGATGCTGCAGGTTAGTCTGCTGAGGGAGGGACGCAGGGCGGAGGGCGCGTTTGCTTCCCAGCTTCTCTACCACGGCAGTGACCCCGAGCTGTTCCCACCTGCTGCCACCTGCGGTCACCTTTGCATGGATGGGCTTGTCAGGTGACCTGTCCCCCTGCCCTGGCTCCTGGGTGTGGACTTGCACGTTCACGCGAAGGCTGTCCTCGATGTCCTGTGTCTTCCTTTCACGCAGCTGTGGTGTGCAGCACTCACGCAGTGACAGCCCAGCTCTGGCCTTTCTTTCAAAAATGTTTTTTATTAGTACATGTTGGCATAGGGAATTTGTACCTGTACATGATATATCTTAACTCTTATTTTTTTCCCATTGCCCTCTCTTTCCTTTCACCCTGTTTCCCCTCCCCATTTACAAAAGCTTTGTTTCCACTTTTTCCTTTTCCTTCCCTTCCCTTCCCCTCCCCCTCCATTGTTCCCCTTCCCATCTGAACATGTTCTTCCTACTTCCCAATATCTATCCTCCATTCTGCTCCTTATTTACCCTTTGGGTTTCTCACACGTGAGAAACAATGAAATATTTAAACTTGTGTGTCTAATTTATTTCACTTACAATTACGGTTTCGAGATGCATCCATTTACTTAAAAATAAAGTTTAAGTTCAAGTTTATCCTTTATGGCAGAGTAGTACTCCATTGTATACAAATATCTATTATTTTTATCCATTCACCTGTTGATGGGCACATGGGCTGTTTCCAAGATCTAGCTATTAAAATTGTGCTGCTATAAATATGATATGCATGTATCACTGTGGTATGATGCTTTTAACTCTTTCGGGAAGATAGCTAAAGGGGAATACAGCTCTGGGCTTTCTGACTTCCTGGCAACTATTAAGAATGGGAATTTGCGTAGTGGCAGAATAGCGTGGTCTGCCTGTCTCAGCTGCAGGGGTGCTAGGCAAGGTCAGCCTAGGTGCTGTGGTTTGGCTTTGGTGTGTCCCCAAAGGCTTGTGCATCCATCCATTGATAAAGCCATACCGTGATGGCGATATTGGGAGGCACAGAAACCAAGGGGGCAGGGCCTAGTGAAGGAGTGGGCCATAGGGCGTGCCTTTGAGGACGTGTCTTCTTCCCAGCCCCTTCCTCCCTGCCTCCTGTCCTGCATGTGGGGAGCCATCCCCCCACATGCTCTCCACCTTCAGTGGGTTGATCCACTGTGAAGTTAGAGCCTCCTGATCCAGTCACCTTTCAGCATTGTTGCACTGGGGACCAAGCGTTCGTACATGATGCAATGGAGCCACCTACCATGGACTGAGACCCCTGGAACCATGAGCCAAGATAAACCCTTCTGTTAAGCCAGGTGTGGTGGCACATGCCTGTGATCCCAAATACTTAGGAGGCAGAGGCAGAAAGATTACAAGTTTGATTTCAGTTTGGGCAAATTAGCAAGACCCTCCCTCACCAAAAAAAAAAAAAAAGAAAAAAGGAAAAAAAAGAAGGAGAGGGCTGTGGGTGTACCTGAGTGGTAGAGTGGTCTTCCCAGCATGCATGAGGCTTTGAGGTTAATCCCCAGCACCAAAAATCAAAACACACTTTTCCTTTAAGTTGATCTTTTTCTCGGCATTTTGTTATAGCAGCAGAAAGCTGACTGACACACCAAGGAGAGGAGGGCAGAGTTACACTCAGAGGGACCTGGCATTGGGCCAAGGGTCGCAGGGCAGGGTCCCCACAGTTCCCAGGAACCCCGTCGCCTCTCCTTACTCATTGACCCTGGCCCTCAGAAAGTTCTATTCCCTCTTCCCACAGGGCGTCTCTGCCTCCGTCCCGCCCGCCTCTCGCTCCCTGCTCCTGCTGCCTGCCCTCTAATGTGATCACCTTCTTAGGGAGCCTTCAATGAAGTTCAGAGAATTGTTGAGAGCTCTGTTGGAAGACAGAAAGGCTATTTTGTGGGAAGATGATGACCTTATTAACTATAATTAGGCAATTCACAGAGGTTTCCAATATAGTCCAGCATCTCTCCTTGCTGAAATGGGGGGAAATTCTACGGTAATGTCTTTGGAGACGTAATAGTCTTCAATACTTTAACAGTTTAATTTCTTCTGGAAGGTTTGGCAGCCTAGTGTTTTCATTTAGAAGCTGAGATATAGTTTTACAGTCATCTACATTAGTATAATAATTATAATTTTGAGCAAGTAATTTCAAACACCAACATCAAAAGTTGTTTCTGTAGCTGGAGGGTCACAGGTAAGGAGGCGGAACTTCGTGTCTCATCTTCCATAAATGAGATGATACTGCCAGCCCCTGCACTTTGTGCCTCTGGCCCAGGCTTTGTATCAAAGGCCTGGGATAGAAATGCTCAAAACCTTCTTCTGTACGAAAACCTCCGAGAATACTCATCTTTGAGATTAATGGGACATTTTCGTTTCGGAAGAACTCTGCGTATGCAAGGCCAGGCTCTGACATTTCTGCTGGGTTCTGTGTTTGTGTGCCCCATGGTGGGGGGTTGGAGTGTGGACCAGGAGCGACAGTACCCACGGGCTCACCTGGTGGTCAGTCTGTAACCAAGGCTGCAGCACCCCCAGGAGCTGCCCCCCCACCCTCAGGGGCCCAAACTTATAATGGCATCCAGAGGCCTAGAGCCCCCCAGCGGCACACAGTGTTGGCCCGGGTGCCCCCACTCCTTGCCCCTGACTAGCGCGGGCATCCACGCCTACGGCGAGTAACTTTTGCCCTGTGTGTCTCCTTGTTTTATAGCCTTCAACATAGTCCTCTCCCTCCATGTGGACGTACCATGATTTACTAAGTCGTATTCTTTGTGGCCGACTGTCGGGGTTTATGTGTCAGCAGGTTTTTTAGGGTTCCGTGGTCATCCTTAGGAACATACTGTTTAGCTCCTGTGCAGTTATTTTCTTAGGCTTGATTCCTAGAGCTGGAATACACTAGCCAAGAATAAGAACAGCTTTTTTTTTTTTTAATTAGAAATTTTGTTAGTATAATAGTATTTGGGAAATAGGAAAAGGTAGAAAAAAGTAAATAAAGCTGCCCCACCAGGCCCTGTTCACCACCATATCACTGAGGGGTGCTCTTGGCTGGAAGCTACAGGAAACCAATTCGAGGGGCTTCAGCAGGTGGAGGCTTATTTGTCTCGGGGAACAGGAGGTCTGGGGGAGACTGTGGCTGGTTAGGAGCCTGGCTGTTCACACCTCCCGTCCTCGTTGCTGCTGGCCTTTGTCCGCACCAAGCCTTCCTTCGTCTCAGTCTTGGTCCGTTATTTGCAGCTTTCCTGTCTCTTGGAAGCCTCTCCCACCTTCAGCTGGATGAGTCTTTATACTTCTGCCTGCTTTGGGTCCTCAAAAAAAGTGTCTCCCGCATTTGGGCCCTTATCAGGAGATTTTTATGTGTTTTTCCTGCCTTTCCGCTCATGTGCAACTGCCCATGTTGTGGACATGCTGTTTGGGCGGAGCAGAAAACTTGATTGTGTCCCACAGAAGAGGGCACGCCTCAGGACTAGGAAGAGCGCATCTTTCTTTCTAATGGGATTGTCCTTCATCCTTGTGTTTCAGGTCTGCGAAGTCCCTTGGGCTAGAAGATATCCTTTGCTCTCTGCTTGATTCCTAAGAGCCAGCGAAGGGAGTAGAATCTTGCTGGGCTCATTGGTCCCTTTTGCCACTTGGTTTGAATTTATTGAGCACCTACTGCGTGAGTGCAGCCGTGACCTTCACAAGCTCACAGGACAGGGAGGAGGCAGACAAGCACCCTCCAGCCTGTCACACCACTCCTCATGTAAACCGGCTGGGCTTGGCTGAGGAGAAGTGAGTGACTTGTGACCTACTTTAATCCTATGGAAAACGGTGAAAGATAAGATAATCCTCCTGTACGCCCACCAAGTTTCATGGTTATTAGCATTTTGCCGTAGTTACAGCGGGTCCCTCCTTTTGTTTTTTAAAGGCACGAAATAAAGCCAACACAGTGACAGCTGTACCTCTTTTGCAGCAATGGCTGCGTCCTGCTATTGGGGGACATAACTTTCTGCAGTTATTTATCCATAAACAGTATATACTATTGTTTTTGCTTTTTTTTTTTGAGACAGGGTCTCCCTATGTAGTGCAGGCTGGCCTCCAACTCACTATGTAGCCCAGGCTCGAACTTGCAGTGATCCTCCTGCCTCAGCCTCCCGAGTGCTGGGATTACAGGCATGCACAAACACACCTGGCTGTTTTTGCATTTTAAAGATTTATGTAAATGTCACCACACTCAGTGTCCTTTTTCAGTTTATGAAACATGTAGCATATGTTTCCTGCTATCTATCCATCTATCCACCTGCTTCTATTTTGTTTGTTTGTTTTGCGGCTCAGGGGATGGACCCCAGGGCCTTGTGCATGTCAGGCAAGTGCTCTACCACTGAGCTACAGCCCCAGCCTCCTGCTTCATTCATTTTTAATTGCTGTGTAGCATTCTGATTTATAAATAAACTAGAGGTTACATTATTGATACTTCTTATCTTCGCGGAGAGTGTTGTAGTGATGTGCGTTCAGTTATCTATTCCTGTGTAATAAGCCACCTCTAAACTTAGTAGCATAAAATGGTGCATTTTTTTATGCTTAGGAGTCTGAGGTTTGGGCGGGGCCTCCAGCTGGCAGCATGTGGGGCAGCGCTGAGGCTGTAGTCTTGCTCACCTGGGGCCCGGTGATGGATGCTGGGACCTGGAACACTGCACGTGGCCTCTCCCCATGGCCTGGCCTTCCTCACCAGTGGCCCTGGGGACCACCATCCTGAGGGAGAGAGTCAGGCTGACACTCACGACCAGGGCTCAGAGCCGGGCAGCGTCCCCCTGCTGCTTTCTGGTCTTTAGAAGCAGGTCACCAAGGCTGCCTCCGACACGACAAGGGGAGCTGGACCTCACAGACTGGGCAGACCCCCTCTAACACCTAAAGGCGCCCCCATAGGAACTGCTGTCTGTGGGGTGGACCCTGCCTGGTGCCCCCTGTGCCCCGACCTGTGTCGCCAGGGCTGCTCGCCTGCCTGTTCATTCCTCTGACTCCACCAGTGCACAGAGATGCCCTGTTCCTTCGCGCCCTCTCCTGCTCTTGCTGGTAGGGATCTTGATTTTTGGCCCTCTGGTGGGCGTGAAATCGCATCTCGTTGTTTGAATTTGCCTGCCCACTGGTGAGGCCAAGCCTCGCGGGGATGGCATTGTGTTCTTCCCGGCTGGGGGCTCTAAAGGAGACAGACGTCAGCATGCTATTTTTTGGCTTATGATGTCAATGTTTCAAGAGAGAAATGGTGAGTATCCCACAGAGTTTATTGCGAACTATTATGAAGACCTTGGAGTTACTGTTGTATGACTCATTTATGAAAAAAAAAAAGATTCCAGTAACTGCAGGCTGTATTTGTAATTCGATAGATTTTCATTTAATCTCTCACCTCCCTGTAATTTGCCCAATTTAAAAATGCCCTGAAGCTTGCTTTCCCGGTATCTGGGAGCCCTGTTCTTAGTATGTGCTATCACAGTAAAGGGAATAAGAAATGGTGCCAGTATGTGTCCTTCCCAGTTCTTGCTGTCTCTGCGGCCGTTTAATTAGCTCTGCCACAGGTTTCCTGCACCCTGGCTTCGCGGCTGTTGCGGTGTATGAGGCTTCTGCAGGGAACGACCCCCCTGTCCCCTGCTGGTGCCACTGGGGGTCAGCAGGCCCTGTGTGACTGTACCTGGACCCATGGGCTGGGTCAGGGCTTCCTCCCTGGGCTGCACAAACACCTCATTCAGATGACCCTGTGGGGTCATGGGGGAGTCTGTACCCTTTAGATCCTGGCACAAAACCTGGCACCCTGGGGTGGGCGGCTATTCAGGAAGTACGTCTTGACCCAAATAATTCAGAATGTTCTGTTATTGACCCAACCCGTATGACCTTCTGGCTTCTCTCAAAAATATCTCGAGCCCAGAACAGTGGCGTACATCTGTAATCCCAGCACTCCTGGAGGCTGAGGCAGGAAGATCAGAAGTTTGAGCCCAGCATGGGCAGCTTAGCAATGCAGAGTGACCCTGTCTCAACAAAAAAAAAAAAAAAAAAAAAAAATTATAAAAGGGGCTGGGGTTGTAGCTCAGTGTGAAGGCCTTGAGTTTAATCCCCAGTACCACCACCGAAAAAAAACCCTCTGGATAACAGCCAAGTCTGATCAGGAGTTCTTTGATGAATTCCTAAGCTTTCCTCAAAAAGTGAACTTTTGGCTACTCTTTAATTTAATCCGGTTCCGTCTGAACACTCTGAACGTGGCTGGCAGCTTGCTAGAGAACATTATCTGCTCTGCTTCCCTCCTGAGGGGCGTCACTTCTTATCTGTGTTGGACCCAGAGCTGGGGCTGCACACGGAGTCACCCTGCACCTCGGCTCTGGAAGCGGCCCCTGCCCGCGCCCGCAGTGCTGGGGAGCAGAGTGGTGAGGGGTGGCTTTGGGGGGGGCAACGTCCCAGGACCATCTCTGGCCCTGCTGTTCAGAGCTCAGGCTGGGGGCACAGCCCCTCTGGGAATCCCGGGTGGAGCAGGTGCCCAGATGGGCTGGGTGCTGGTCCTGGGGAGGCTGAGGACCTGTGTGGCCTTGCAGAGGATGGAGTTGGCCAGGTTTGCCCCGGGCTGTCTCATGGGCTTGCCTCACTGTACCCACAGGAGTGGGTATAAACAATAAGCCCATTCCCTGTCAAAGGGCGAGGCTTTAGGGGCCGTTCATTGCTCATCTGTGGGACATCAGGTTGGCCTGGGCATGTGTGTGTTGGGTGGGGCTCCTGGGTGGGCAGGGTGAGAGCACCTTGTGCTTTCAGACCGCAGTCCAGGGGCCAGCAAGTCAAACAGGCAGGGTGTGGGGCTCCACTTCTTTTTTTTTTTTTTAAATATGTGGGCACCAGAAGTCGAACTCAGGACCTTGCGCTTGCCAGGCAGGTGCTTATGCCACTGAGCTATATCACTGGCCCTGTGGCTCCACTTCTGAGTGGGCTCTTTGAAGCCTACCTAACCTGTTATCCTAATTAGGCCCAGGACTTGTTCGCATATTGAGAGCTAGCAGGGTGCAGTTTGCTGTTGGCTTCCTGCCTCCTGAGCCCTGGGCTCCCTGTCCCATGAGGAAAAACATAGCCCCCGCTGGAGCCTCAGGGCAGGACCTGCCACCTGCCTGGCATTTGACTGGAGGGGCCGAGGTCAGGAACCTTCCTAGCCTGGTGTCTTGGTTTCCTCCTTGGTGCGACTGAGGGGTGAACTGATGCCAGCAATCCTACAGCGGCAGCGGCTGTAACCTAGTTAGAGCCAGGCTTGGCCAGGCCCCTCAGGGTCTCACAAAGGAGAGTTGGGTCGTCCCATGGCAGCCCTTGCAATGCAGCTGTGGGGTGAACATACACAGCGGAAACAGGAGACCAAGATTTGCCCCTGGTCTGTTAGTTTCCAAAGCCTCTGCCCTCCCCACCTTTTCCCATTGATTACTAAAGAGGTTTGACAAAGGCAGATGGAGACCCAGGCCCAGCCTGCTCCTGCGTCGTACAGGCGTCTCTGGCAGCCCAGCCGTCCTATGCACAAACCCGTTGGGGGGCTCTGGGGACGGGACATGAGGCCCCGTGCTGACGCAGGCTCGGCAGGCTGTTTTTGAAGGCCCTGTCATGATTTTGTGTTGAAGGAGTTCTTGAAAATGACAGGCTTCATTTCAAGGGGCTTTGTTAATCTAATAGTATTCCCAAGCTGAAATTTGTGGACTTCTCATCAAAGCTTTTGCGTGTGATCAGATAAAGACAGAATTAAAATAATTCTGCCTTTGTGTCAGGCACAGATATGCAGCCAGAGAAACCCCCGGGGGAAGCTGACCCTCGGCAGGAACTGCAGGGTGCTCAGGTGGGGCAGGGCTGTTCCCTGGTCTTCCCAGGGCTCCTTGTGACGTTTCCACCCCAGATCAGATTTGCATGAGCGCAGAAGGAGTGGCAAGGTTATCCTTGGCACGGCGTCATTGTGCGTACGCTCTCACAGCTTCATGTGGGGCAGCTTAAAAAATTAATAGATCTGTCCTTTATTTCTCTATGAGTCAGAGCTTGTAATTAATTTTTTTCTGGCTCACTACTCTTGTGGTTAAAAGTACAAATTAAGCTTTTTGGGAGAATCCATCACAAGATTATTAAAAGTCAGTGTAGGGAAGATAATGGACTGTATGTGGGGAGGTGTCCATAGGGTTGTTGTTTTTCTGCAGTTACGGTTTTCTTTGCTTTTCATCTTTTGTGCTTTGGAAAATAAACCTGAGAATAGGCTTCTAACTCGGAAGAGTTATTGGCTGTTTTTCCCAAATGGGATTGGCCTTCCAGTCAGGAGTGGGCATCTACGTGACAAGTTATAAGTACGTGCTCCAGGTTCTCTGAAGAAAGCCTGGCTCTCAGACAATGGCGCTGTGTTTCAGGCAGGTGCATAGAGCTGTCAGAAGCCGATGAAGTCCCCAGACGCCGGCTTGCACCTGGCCAGTGCTTGTCAAGTATTTTCCGTGTACTCTGCGCAGCTTCCCTGAACCCCGTGGTTGTCCTAGAGGGTGGTCTGTTGAGCCCTCCAAGTGCCCAGGCCCGCCTGTCCTGCTGTCCACAGGCGAGGAGGAGCCCTCGACCTCGCTTACTGAGGACCTGCTGGGGCTGGGTGCCGATTCAGGCACAGGGCACTCAGACACGCAAGGCCTGCCCCATCCCAGCAATGCTGCCTGGCATTAGTGCTGCCCTGCGTCACGTGGTGATCCAGGCTCCAGGGGACCTGCCAGCTGGTGCATAATTGCAGTGGGCAGCATCCCGAGGGTGCTTTGTAGGGCCGGGGATATAGCTCAGTGGCACAGTGCCTGCCTGGCAAGTGCGAGGTTGTAAGTTCAATTCCCAGTACCAAAACAAAAAACAAAAAGACAAAATAGAGGGTGCCTTGTAAACACCTGTTGGGGAAGTGCTTTCCTGTGGTCGCTCTCCCTGTGCCCAGCAGGGGACTACTCAGCAGCGGTCAGCAGTGGCTGGAACTGGAGGTGGCATGTGGGGTCCCTGTCATTGCTTTCTTGAAGATGGCGCCATTGGGCGACTCCCTTCATTGCTGAGGGAAACCTTCCCTGTTCCTGGGGATCAGCTCAGGGGGTCTGGGGAGAAACACTTCTTCAGGAGTGCTGGGCTGGGGGCTTCTGGCCAGTGGGCATCCGAGCCACCTCCCTGCTGCGCTGGCGGGGACACTGAGGCTGGGAGGAGTGGGGCTGGGGCCCTGGCCTCCTGACTCCCAGTGAGGGGCTCCTCCCGTGCTCTTCTTTCTCTAGGTGGGGAGAAGGGCAGGCACAGGGTGCGGGCTGGGTTCTCTGCGCCTCGCAGTGACTTCGCTCTTCCCTCTCTGCCTCCTATGCTCCTTTAGCTGGGCTGGAGGCTTCTTCCTCAGAAAACCCAGCATTCTTCCTTTCCTTTTTTCCCAAAATTTACTTTTATTAGCGCACGTTTGTAGTACATAGTGATCACCTGCATGTTCATTCTCTTTGCTTCCCCTCCCCCTCACTCAAGGTTGGTTTTCCCTTCTGAGGAAATGTCCGTCATGTACTCTGACCAGTGTTAGAGTCCCTGGTAAATGTGGCCCTGTGGTGGTCTTGTCACTGCGCCACCTCGCCTCCCAGAGCTTCCCCTGGGTGCCCTGCCAAGAGCCACCCCTGTGAGGAGCCCTTGGGCTTCTGTCACCAACGCATACCTTTCTAAAACTCTGATACTCCCTTTCAAAAGTCCTGTACCTTTGCTTTTATTCCTTGCATATAACTTTAATTTAGTTGTGCATTCATATTTAAAATCTCATAAGAATTAATTTTGTGATATTGCTTTGCTTTCCTTGTCACCTCTCACGAAGCAATATCCCCTGGGCTTTCTTCCTCGTCTCCGAGTTGGTGTCACCACCAACCCCCGAGCCACTCTGACTCATCTAATACGGTTTTCATGAGCGTGTCAGCTCCGCTTCATGTCAGCCGCTTCAGATCCTGCACTTAGTGAATCAGCACGCACTGCTGTCACTGGGAACTTTCCACTCGGCCTCAGTAGTACTTTGTGAAACTTCAGGGCCATCTGTTGCTCAGGTCTTGGTCTGGGGCTGCTGGCCAGGCCCTGGCTGGACTCTGCTCTCCGGAGGGTGTGGTGGGCACGTACCCACTCAGGCAGAGCACCTGTCCACCTGCTGTAGGTCCCACCTCAGCTTGTCACCGGCTCCTCCTTCCCTCTGATGCCCGAGTGCGGTGCTGCAGCTGCTGGCTCACCTCTGGCTGTGTTCCCACCCTATGGGGCTACAAGAAGACTTGCCTGAGGGCAAGTGCGAGACCAGGAGTGAAGGACAGAGAGCCAGCTCTTTTCAGGTGGCTCAGGCTACATGTCTGTCCCTCTTCACATGGGTCTGCTATTTGTCCAGAGGCTTTAATAAGCCAGGTCCTCAGCATCATGTACATACAACTCCTGAGTGTCCCAGAAAACCAAGGACTGAACCCAGTCTTTTGCTGTCTGTCATATCTGAACTGCTTGGGTGGCACACAAAGCAGCGATGTTTTCTCACCACCGTGGAGACTGGGAGTCTGATCAAGGGGCCGGCAGCGTTGGTGTCCCCTGAGAGTCCTCCCTGGGGCTGCAGACGCCCCCTTGCTTGCTGTGTGCAGGACCCTTCCCCTGGGGCGAGCGTGCTGGGAGGAGAGGTGCTGGTGTTCTCCTTCTAGTGCTTTTCTGCTAAGGACACATCCTGGTGGATTAGGGGCCCACCCTTATGACCTCATTAAACCTCACTTACTTCCTTAGAAGCCCCATCTCCAAATGCAGCCACCTGTGGCTCACACCAGGCTGGACTGGCCTCAGTGGCAGATGATGAAGGAGCACAGAGGGGCCTGCGGACTGGGTCCTGGGGACCCAGGAAGGGAGCTGCATCCCTCTGGGCTCAGATGATGCTGGGGCTCAGGACACCCGTGTAGGGTGGAACCACCCAGACCAGGCTTGCTGCTTGCTCCCTGACCTGGTTACTTTCAACCCACGCTCCTCAAGGGGGCTGCGTCACCTACCAAATCTTAAGTGGCGAGAAGCCGCCTGGCCTTGGCCTGCAGGGCTGGGCCAGCTCTTCCCATCGACCTCATCTGGGGTCCCATGTGGCCGGCCTCGAGCAGGTATTTCCGCGTTAGCCACACTTACAGACTTCAGTCAGTGCTGCTGCTGCTCAGCTAGTTAACCTGTCACTCTCCATGGTTCATTATCAGGTACATTCTGATTTTATTAGTGTGGCTAATTAATGCATGGCTTTAAAGTATTGACATGGATTGATTTGGGTATCCGTATCCTCAGAGCTTCAGTTAATAAAATAACTTTTGATAAGACTAGTGGTTTTAGAACATTTAGACTTAATTATATTTTCTAAAGGGTTTTTCTAGACTCATATAACTGCCTGGCGAGGTGCTTCAATTCCCTAGTTAACTGAAAGAAATTGGTTTTTCGTTTGGTTTTGCTTAATACAAATTAAAAGTAATATACATTTGATAAAGGCAGTTAAAGGATTATTTATTAAAGTCTCCCTCTTTATATATTGGGAAAAACCCATAGAGCTGAATTAATTTTGAAGTTGAGTGAGGAGAATACGACAGTTGGAGAGCTGTTTGGCTGAGAAACACAAGTACATTTCTGCTCCTCACTTCCTCACTGTTCTTCCTCAAAGATGAGTGCGTTTCTTCTGTGCAGTTAATACGTTGCCTTCGCGCATCCCAGTTTCAGTATTGGCAAGTTATGGATGATGATACTGGCTGAAATGGGAGTGCTGAGAATTCAGGTGTTTCACACTCAGGTTAGGAAGTCTGCCACAGCTGGCAATTTGAAAAGAAAGAAATGAAACAAAATAAAGAGAAAAAGAAAGTATCCTGCAGAGCCACGCACTGTGAAAGCGTAGTCAGTCATTGGTTACTATCCCGCTGGTAAGGGTCAATCCCTCTCATTATTTTTAGAAAGCTTACTGTCACAGTGCCTGAATCATTCAAAAGCGTAGCCTTCTGCCAAAGGGAACTTTTTACAAATAATGCCACCAAATTTACAAACCTATAGAAATCTATCTCTTCTCCTTCCTTCCTCTTTTAAAAAATATTGACCCATTTCAGGTGTATAGAAAAGTTGCAAAAATAGTACAAAAAATTCCCAGACATCATACTCAGAGCCACGTACTGTAAATGTTAACCTCATTTTCAACCCCATATTTTTTTTTATCCTGGACCACTTAAGACTGATGGTGCTTTACAAATACTTCCTCGTACATCTCCTAAAACAAGAAATTCTCTCCCTTAATTGCAGTGCGATTATAAATATGGAAACACTGTTATATAATCTACTCTATACACCTTATGAGATTTTTCAGCAGTCCCAAGAATGTCCCTTATAGCAAAAGAGAATTCATGACCCTGTTACCCTCATGGTCGAATCTCTTTAGTTTGGATGTTCTTATTGCTTTTGACATTCACACTCTTAAAAGTCCAAGCCAGGGCCGGTGAGGTGGCTCAGCAGCGTAAGCAACTGCCTGGCAAGCACGAGGTCCTGAGTTCAACTCCCGGTACCCACATAAAAAAAAAAAAAAAAAAAAAAAAAGTCCAAGCCAGTTATTTTGTGAACTTATCTTCACTTTGGGTCTGCATGGCATCTCCTTGTGATTCGATCCTGGTTATGTGTTTTTTTGGGAGGGATGTCACAGGTGATGTCATGTCCCCTCCACGTGCCCTATCAGGAGGGGCATGCTGTGGGTTAGTCTCACTGCTGGCAGCGTCAGCTTTGATCACTTGGTTAAGGTAGCAGCCCCTAGGTTTCTCCAGTGTTGTTACTATTTTCCTTTTGCAATTAAAAAGCATCATGTGAGGAGATACATGGGGACGACATCAGCATCCTGTCATTTCTCCAACTTCCATCTGCTGGCTCTGTCGCGTGTTGATGCTTCTTACCTGTGTTAATCCTTTTGATGATGGTGTGAAATGGTGATAATTCTATCATTTCTTTCTAACTCTGAAGAGTTTTCCCTTTCCTCATTAATCTGTTATTTATTGTGTATCTATGTGGACTAGTGCACTCTTAGTTTAATAATAAATTTTGTCCATTTTTATTGTTTGGCTAACAGAAGCCCCTTGGCTTCCATCACTTCCTGCATGCTTCCTTCCTTTTTGGCTCAGCAAGATGTCCCAAGCGCACTTGTTCCTTCCCTGTCCCAGTTCTGCAAGGAGCTCTGGATCCTTTCAGTGGAGAAAGGCATTTGGAGACTGAAGTTTGGGTGCTAGCTGTGCTTATGCTACTAGGGCATCATGGACTCTCAGCAGACAGACCCAGGCAATGCTACACGTCTGCTTTTATGCACACACATGTGCATGTGCACATACCCACGCGCACCTGTCTGTCTGTGAAAGCCCATGTGCTCACATAGATATCTGTAGTTCCAGGCCAGTCCTGCAGGGTCTGCCCCTTTCCATCTCTGTGTTTGTAACTTCCTTCTCCAACAGTGTGAGAGCTGGCTCCCATTTGCACAGTATATTTACAGATGTGCTCAATGCCTGAATATCAAAACATTTTTGAGTTGTAGCCTCTGCAAGAGAGGAGTCTACTAATTAGAACTCAACATTGGCTGGCGTTCCTTTTGGCTTTAGCCTGAGGGCAAGTAGTCCAAATTTTAGGTGTTTCTTGAGTGAGTTCTTTTTTCTTTTTCTTTTCCTTTACCCCTTCATTGTGGTTGTGTTATTCCCTGAAATGCAGTTTGGCTCATTTGTTTCTCTTTGTATTCTGTTTTAGGACTTCCTCTAGCATGCATTTCTCCCTCCCTCCTCCCTGTCTTTTTCCTTCCATGTCAACCATGAACACTTCCAAAAGTCAGGTCTGAACAAAAAGTTCTATTCAGAGGTGTTGCTGTCCCCTCTCCATTCTCTTTCTTCCCCACCCCTGCGCAGTAGGTAGCCGGGCTCATTAGCCTTTGCTTTTTCTTCAAATGAGTAATCTGGTATTTCCCCTTCCCTCTTCATAAAAAGTAGAACATTGTAGAATGGATTGTCATCTGCAGTTTGCTTTTCTTCGCTTAACAATATGTCCAATCAGGCCATATCAGTCCCTGGAGCTCCTGGGTCCTTTTTCACAGTTGTCCATTGTCCCCACCTTTGGGCTATATTTTAGGTGCAGGAGACTGGTACTGTGCATCTGCAATTGCTGACAGTGGCACAGGTCTTGCTGGGTCTCCTGTCTTCTCCACCTGACTTTAGAGGAGCGGTGGTGAGCTTGGAAAGAGAAACCGAGGCTCAGTGTGGCCATGAGTTATGCAGGCGTGGACTAGGTCCTGGAGTTTGGTGTCAGGCTGTTTGGTGCCAGGGCTCAGCACTTGTCCCCTCATGTTGGGGGTTCATTACATGCCAGAGAGGCCAATACAGGGTCACAACAGCCTGGGTCCTGTGCAGAGGGGTCTTGGGGGTGACTACTTTGCTTTTCATGTTTCTGAAGTGTGTGTGTGTCCGCGTGTGCTTGTTAACAAAGGGTGTACTGTATCGGCAGCATAGCATGTATGCCCTTGAATCGTGTGCTCACAACACACTTTTCAAATAGTAGTGATTTGTGAGCACAATATTTGGAGACCAGGAAAGAGCACGCTCCCAGCTGTGTCGGGATGGAAGAGCCTTGGCCTGGCCTTAGGTCCACAGCTGGCCCTGCCCTGTGGGGCAACAGGCATTCATCGATTCATTGATCGAGCGATTCACTCATTTGCACAGCCTGGGCTGTGGGGCTCCGGCAGGAGAGTGCTGCTTGGACAGCGAGCCCTGTAGTGGAGGGGCAGGCAGGCCTCTTGGGGAAGATGGGTGCTGCGGGCCCCCTGGGAATGCATGGGAGTGCGGTGTGGGTTCAGACTGACTTGCAGGGAGAGGCAAGGGGGCCCCTTGGTGTAGGTGCGAGGCTTCTGTTTGGGCTTGGAGGAACTGCAGACACCGTGGGGGAGCGGGCTGGGAGTAATCAGGATCTCGCTGCGCCTCAGCTGTCTTCCCCACCAAAGGGGAAGATGCCTGCGGGAGCGCGTGGTGTCTGCCGAGGCCGGAAGGGGGCGCCACGGTCCTCTGTTCTGCTGTCCGGCCACGCACCCTGTCCTTGCTCCCTCTCACCTTCTCTCTCTCTGTTGTTGCCACACTGTGGATGCAAACCAGGTCTCACGCACACTGGGGAAGTGGTCTGCCGCTGAGCTGCACCCCCAGCCCGTGTGCACCCCCCGTCCCTACAGCACACACCTCGAGTGAGCCCAGAGAGGGTCCGAGCTGAGGCCCTCACGGCATTGGTGGAGTCTGAGGTGCGGCTGGCATGCCAGGCCCACCGCCACGTCTGGGCTCGACTTTCCACTGTGTGCTCCTTAGAGTTCGCTGATACTTGAGAAAGAGGCTCAGGTTGCTTTAATGTTACTTAATGCCTTTTTGGAATTCATTTCCTTTGTTTATTTTACAGCAGTATAATTTGCAGTGAAATAGTTTTACATTGAACTCACATGTTTTAATGGTGTTTTAATGGCACCTTAATGGTGTCTCTGTGGATTTGCAGCCAGATACTTTTGTCACCCTAACTTTCCTGCATGATGCCACCATGTGGGAGTGTGGCTGTGCACTGTGGCCTGGGCTTCCCTCACGCCGGCCAAGTTGCTTCTGAGTCAGGTGTTTGGTGTTTCTTGGGTGTTGGTGCCCTGAGGACAAGCGAAAGTCCCGTGTGTGGCTTAGCTTCACAGTGCCATACCATTGGGTCCTTCTAGGGATTGTTCACCACCTAGCGACATCTGGCTGGGCATCCGGTGTGCAGAAGAGAAAGCCTGAGTATCTTCCTTCAAGCCTCTCTGGCCCAGGAAGGGACCTGTCCTCCTGGAAGCAAAAGCACTGGCTCCCAGGGGGCCTTGGTGTGCTAGGACAGCCCCGCTTTCAGTTGTCCCTGTGCCACACCATATGCCGAGCCATCTGTCCTGCCTTTTTGTTTTGGAAGATGTGGCACAACAGTTAGAGTCTTGCCTGGTGGAGCACTGGAGGCCTTTTAGCACTGGGGCTGTACCATGGCCCTCGGATCCCTCCAGGGGTTGGCAGTGGGCTGAAGCTGCGGCAGGGCCAGGGCACAGGTGCCTGCCACGTGTGGCCGGGACTGGAGATGATGGGGTGGGAGAGGAGGGGAGGCCCTGAGCAGGGACTAATTCAGGGTCACTCCTGTCCCTTGCTTCTACAAGAGCAGGTCCCAGGCTCTGCCCCAGCTTCTCCTCGAGAGACCTGCAGAAGGCTGAGCTTCATGGTGGCTGTGTGTTTCAGCACCAGAAAAGGATCCCCAGAGTGGGGCTGGACCTGGCGTGGCCCTTGCCAGCTGTGTGGCCTTGGCAAGGTGGCTCCCTAACTTCTGGCAGCCTCGGTTTCCTTACTGTCAGCTCACCCAAAGTGCTTAAGGGGCTTGGGATGACCCGCACCCAGTGCCCGTTGAGGGACTCACTGGGACCGTGTTGATGCTGCCACTGATCTATGGCACTGCCGCTCCACCCTCCCCACGCTCACTCAGCGTCCCTGGCTGTGCCCCAGGACCCGGGGCACCTCGCTCCCCTTTGCTGTCTCATCCTGTCTTTTCCTGCCACATCACTGTTTTCTCAAAAGAAGAAAAGGAATGGTTTGAGTTGAGGAAAGAAATCCTCAGGGGCCCGTTTCACATGATTGTCCTATTTCTAAACTTGAGTTAATAAGAATAAACAAAGTAGTAGGTCGATTTGCACAGGAGACGAATATTATTCTGACGATTATGTAAATATTTATGTGTCCTGGAGTTCTCATTTTGTTACTGGTGTCTAATTTCCGAGTCTCATAATGAAATGTAATTTGGAGAAGCTTTGCAAAGACAGGCACAGCAGTGAAATAATTTGATTTGTTCGGTAAACTTGGTTTCTGTTACTCCTTTTCATCAGTTGTTTTTAGAGCCCCTTCAAGTTCTTTGTGATTTGACAACAGCTTTCAGCCTGATGAAGATATGACTCTTAAACATTGCCAGGAATTCAGAAGAGGTTTATAATATTGTCGCCTAATAAGAAAATGCATTCATTGGCAGGATGTAGAATTTATGGGCTTCAAATGGATTTCAGCTTGGAGTTTTAGCCCTCTGTGCTCCTGCCGCTCTTGAGGCTATGAGTAAGGTTTTTTAATTAAGTCAAATTGAATTGAATGAGCTTTTATTGAACACCCACTCCATGCCAGATACCAACTCCTTAACCCTTGCACTGCCCTGTGTGCTGGCTGTGGAGCCAGCCGAGGAGGACCTGCCAGGATCTGCCCGGCCCGGATCATCCAGCTGGCGAACCCAGGAGGTGGTGTGTGGAGCGAGGCCTTCTTCTTAGGCTCTTTCCTTTGGAGCTGATTGGCAACAGAGTTGATTAAGAAGGGCCGGGTAGGGCTGGGGATATAGCTCAGTGGCACAGCGCCTGCCTGGCAAGTGCGAGGTCCTGAGTTCGATTTCTGGTTCCAAAAAAAAGGGCCAGGTCGAGTGGCTTTGCCTGTGATTTTATGTAATCTTGTTTAATCTTTTCAACCAGCCTGGAATGGTTCATTGCATTTTATATCTAGCAGAACAGGGTTCTGAGAGGTGCAGCAGTATGCTCAGGGTCACACAGTAGTAAGAGGCAGACCTGGGATTTGAACTCAGAACAGTCCGGTGTCAAAGCTGGATTACCCTCAGGAGCCCCTCTGGGCCTGCACTTCCTCCAGCACTGGCTGATTGAGTGCCAGTGTAAACATGGCCTGGCCTGGCCTCTGGGGCCCCATCTTGTAGGCAGAGGGGAAGGGCAGTAGGAGCTGGGCCTGGCCTTGCATGTCTCGGGTGCTTCCTGAATCCGCCTAGGCAAGCAGCATCTCTCCTCCCTGACCCTCACTTTACCCTTGGTGGTAAACAACAGGTGGCACGGTGCCACTGTGGGGTGTTGTTAGGGTGGCGGATGACACGTATCGGGTACTGGTGGGGCGTTGGCTTGCAGCGGGCACTGGGGAAGCAGAGGGCCCTGCCCTTGCTTTCCCTGGCTGGTCACAGTGTGGCTGTTGCGCCCATCTTGGCCCCCTAGACTCCTGTGCATCACGGAGCTGATTGTCAGTGGGGACGGTGACTCATCCCCTGGCATTTTGTGTGACATTGTGAAGTTCAGCCTGGCACCGAGCCCCCTCCCACAGCAGGTACTCAGGAGCCATTAGTGTTTATGAAGGTGATAAGATTGGCGAAATGGAGAGAAGCCAGTCACAATAAGAGCCTGTGCCTTTCTCATGAAAATGAACTTGCAAACCTAATGACTGTTGGGCTGTCGGAAAATGTCATCTGGATTTCTCACTAGAGAGAGAACTCTCTGGAAGGACAGTCGGCAGCTTGCGAGCACTGTGCGGGGGCGGACACTTTTTAATGTGACAATGAGCTGGAGGAATTAACGGTGGTCTGAGCTGTGCTTGGCTTAACCCTTTGAATTGCTGTGGCTCCAAAACCAGTCCTGCAAATAGCTATAGATTCTTCATGCTCGTTTTCTCAGAAAATAAAAGTGGTTTTGGACACTTGCAGGTGTTGTATCATAGACGCCTCCTGTTTGTAAAGTGTTGGTGTGATGGGGGCTGCAGAACTGTGGGCGAGGGGGAGATTTGCCCGGGTGTCCAAATCCAGAGTCAAAGAAAGGGCTCACTGTGGGAAAGCTCCTGACAGGAGCACAGCCACTTTGCAGCCATTCTATGATAAAGGCGGAACGGGTAAGTGAGGCAGAATTGAGGCTTTCAGAGCGTTGAGCGTGGTTCTGGGGTGGAGAATGTGAAACCCGACAGCATTCCCCCTGCATATCGTCGGTTTTGCAGGGGTGTTTTCCTCTCGGATGCGTTTGCACCTGTCGATTTGAATGTGCAGGAATTCCTTCATTGCAAAATATCTCCTCTCAGAATGCAGACTGGCAGTGAGCTCAGGGAGCCCTTTGGCCACTGGCAGCAGGGTGGCGCCAGACACCTGGCTTTGAGTCCCCGTGGAGGCACACGCACCGCATTGTCTCTCCGAGTCATGTGCTCGCTTGCAGGATAAGGCTGTAGAAGGGGACCCTCTTGTGGGGCCCTGGGGGGCAGGGAAGGGCTAGCCAGCGTCATGCAGTGTGCCCGGTGGGGGTGTGCAGAGCGCTGAGAAGTCAGGCTCCTGTCCTGGTGGGGAAGGACCCCACCCTGCCTGGGCCCCCCATACCCACCCTTCCGGGCTATTGTCACCTTCTGGTGGGTTTTGGAGTCTCGTTTGTGGTTATTTCCGTTTCTTATTTAGGGAGAGTCAGGGCAGCAATTCTCTGGTCAGAATTATTTGAGAGATCCATATTACTTCTGATTACTTACGAAGGGACAGGCCAGGGGGAGGTAACCAACTCGATTAATTCGTCAGCGAGGCAGCTGGAGGGCTGCGTGGCAAACAGACCAGACTGTCATTTGGCCAGAGATCGTCTGTGCTGGGATTGTTCCCTCGGGATAGTCACGATGACAAATGTTATTGACATTTTTTATTAACCCTGAAATGATTAAAGATGCTGCTTCTGAATTTGTGTCAGGGTACTGGGTCCCTGGCATTTTGAGCAAGGATTCAGTTTGGCACCAATAAATGGCCTCATGTTTACTTCCTGTTCATCACTTTAATCAAGCGAGGTGAACAGAGCCCGGCCTGATTTGGTCTTGAAGCCAAGCCAGAGAGACAAGACTCTGCTTCCTGGCTGGGGTTTCCAGAACACTGCGGCACTCATCGCAGTGGACATGGGAGAGGCACCCACTCCTTTACTCCCTTAGCCACCCCACATTGCCCATCCTTAGACGTGGGATTGGGGACTCTGTCCTGCAGAGAGGGGAGGCCCTGCGTGTACGGGATGATCAGGTAGCACTTTGGGGGCAGGACTGGGGCCGTCCCTCCTGCCAGGGGATGCGTGAGCAGTGCAGGGGGGGTTTGGTTCTCACCAGGCGGATCTCACCACTGGAGCTCCCCAGGTGGGAACTCGGCTCCGCCCTGTGTGGGGGCCATGACTCGGCAGAGGAGAGTGAGACTTGCTGCTTGCTAGGCTGCCGCCGGAGGTCCTGAGGCTATTGGTCCCTGCCTCTGGGGTATGGGACAGTCATAATCTCACCTCTGTCACAGGGCTGTTATAGGGTGACCTGGTAGTAGGAGGAGGGCTCCTGATGATTGGTGCCTGCGTCCCACCATTGCGATAGTGTGAGAGGGGAGGGAGGCTCCCGAGCACCTTCTCTGCGGCCAGTTTTCTGCCCAGGATGTACACATTCGCTTGGTCACTAAGCCAGTGTTTAGTAAGCACCCGCTGTAGGCCAGGCAGTCTACAGTGCTAGGTGGATGGCCATGAACCAGTCGAAGGCGACTTTGCCCCGAGGGGCCTCCCCGGCTGCCAGAGGAAGGAAAGGAAACTGTCATTCATTTAGCGGTGGGGATAAACAAGCTTTCAGCACCGGAACAGCGGATCTGTGTTAGGAAGATTTCCCACGCTGGACCCTCAAGCCAAAGCAGTCTGCCTCGGTTGCCCCGAGACAGCGTGGGTTTACAGGGAGTTTGATCCTGGTCTCAGACCTGTTGCTCTGGAGTCTTTCCCATCAGTTTAATTTCTTTTCCTTTTCAATCCCAAGGCTGGCAGGATGTTGCAGGGCAGTAATTTAATAAAAGGATGCAGTTTGTAAAGCAGCTGCTCCTCTGTGCACTAAGCACACTGCCAACCTTTTCGGGGAAACCTCCAAGCTGTTCTTGGAACTTAGCGATATTGCAGGGGGGAAAAAAGTTGTATTTAATAATAGTTCATCTTTGGGTTCTGTGGCTAATAGAGGCATAAACGCAGGCTATGTCTGAAAGCCATTTCTTTATGTGATTCAGAGAATTAGGACACAGCAATTACACCGTGTATGAGATTCATGAAAACATAAATGCCCGACGAGAAGAAAACATCTCCCTCAGTTATTTAATTTGGAGTTGGAGCCTGGATGCTCTGCCACCACAGGCTCGCGGCTGCCTGTCCCCTGAGCCCTGGCCTGGCCCAGCTCGGGCCTGGATGGCTCCCTGGGACTCCTTACCCCCGGCGTGGGATGTCCCGGAGCTGGGTCTGAATCCAGCCAGCCAGCGCTCTCCTCTGCTGCATGTGACAAGCTCGTTAGGGTTGTAACATGGCAGTTGTGTGATCTGCTGGATAGGGGACACACATTTAAAAAAATTTACATGCCACATGCATTTTCCTTTCTGTATTTCTCTTACCCCCCGAACTGACATAAAAAGGAGAGTCACACACAAGCAGATGTCAAAATGACTGCTGCGCTCTGCCTCATCAACTGGAAAAGGCACGGATTGAATTACTCCCGACTCGGCTTCTGTTATGGCAGATGCAGGGGAGGGGGCGGGGCCGGATCTTCTCCTGTTTTCCCTGATAGCTGAAGCCTTAATTCAAAACCAAATTGAGTCCTTCAGCTGTCATTTGGTTGTTCCCTCTGATCTTTGGGGATAAATATCATTGCTCCCACCTCTTTCCTCTTTTCTCTCCTTTCCCTAAAGCTTTTCCTCCCTTTATTTTTCTCCCCCTCTGCCTGGAATTCAACATTTCTCTGACAAAAGCATGCATTATTTAGAGCCTGTCGCCTCTTGAAGTTCTTTAATTACAGAATTAAACCAAAGTAATGACAGTTTAATTTGTTCTCTCATTAATTGGGAGCGCTCCGGGCTGATGCGGAATGAGTGCATTTGGAAGGCACGAGGAATATCTGTTGACTGTGTGGAGCGTGAGTGGTAATAACTGCTGGTGTTTGGCTCGGTGCTGGGCTAGGTGGATGTCCTCAGTTTACCCTCCCGGAAACCTGGAGGACTGGAGCACTTCCTCCACCTTGCATGTTAGGGTCTCAGAGTTCTGGGAGCTGAACCTAAAGAGCAAGGGCTGCCTAGTTGGCCCGAGGGTGAGCTGGGCCTGGCACTGGGTGTCCGGCCCGCGGGACCATGGCCACCAGTGGTGGCCTGAGAACTCTACAGAGCAGTTGCAGGAAAGTGAACCCGCCTGGCAGGAGTGTGCCTGGGAAGCACATAGCTGCAACGTGGCTGTATTTTTTTTTTTTTTTTGAGACAGGGTCTTGCTCTGTAGTCCAGGATGGCCTTGAACTTGCTTATGTACCTCGCTGGCCTCAAACTCACGGTGATCCTCCTGCCTCAGCCTCCTGAGTGCTGGGATTACAGGCATGTGCTGCCATGCCTGATAACTGGCTGTATTTTGAATGCATTAAAGCAAAAGGAAAGTGGGGCTGGGAGGGCTTTGTGACGCTGGTGGCAGATTTTTGCTCCTTTAAGGTGGCAGTTTCTCCCTCCAGGAGGCTTGGAGATGCCAAGGGTGCTGGGAGCTGCAGGATGGTGGCCCTGGAGCATATGGTGCCAGGCAGAGCCACCCCTGCCCCAAAGACCCATGTGGGGCAGCTGACTTCCCAAGGCATCTGTGTCCAGGTGCCATCCTTCTTGCATGGCCCCACCACGCCTGGCAGGCGAAGTGCTGTGGTGTCCTGGTCACAGGCTGCATTGGCCTGGGGCTGGGGCTTTGGTGTTGGGACTGAACCCCTGGGACTGAACCGAGGGGCATCCACTGCATTCCCACACGCCGGTGTCCCATCCGGTGGGTCAGGTCTAAAGGAGGCAGCAGTGCAATTTTCTTCCTCTGTGTGCTGTGCGCCAACTCTGCGGCAGGCAGTGCAGGCTGGGAAAGAGCCAGTAGTCGACTGTCTTCGGGCCACCTTGCCTTTTGTGGCTTTAAGGCACTTGCAGTGTCCCCACAACCCCAGGAAGTGTAATATTAGCTCTGTTTCTAGCTGTGGGAGTGGAGACCCTAAGACATGGTCATTTGCCCAGGCCACCAGGGTGGATGCATTTGGGGGAATGGGGCCTCTGTGTCCTCCTGGCTGTCACTCTGTGTCCCCCCACAGGGATCCTCGGGCTCATACTATTCTCATCCCCTAGCGATCTCAGGGTTCTGCCCCTTGAGTTCTTCTGTAGAGCTTCGGAAGGCATTGTGAATGCATTTCTCTGCGGCAAAGTCTAATGCATTTCAGATTAGAGGATCCTGTTACACTTTATTATTGTTTGTCATTAAAAGTCATGCAAATAAGCCACAGAATAAAGCAACTTGTATTGCTTTGGATGCCAGATTTACATATTTGCTGGAAGAGAAATGATATGGAACCCCTTCAAGGTGCTAATGAAATTTTGTCTTGGAGGCTCAGCTCTGCGGGTCTCTACTGTGTGTCATTATGACATCCAAACGAGATTGGAAGCTAGTTGACCATAGAAGCTCACGCACAGTGGGACCACTTGAAAACTTAAGTGTATAAAGCCAAGAGGAGGACCCGAAGGTTGTGGGCTTCTCGTTTTTGGATTAACAGGAAGCTGCAAAGCACCCCTACTTGCCTCACTGTGGTGACATTGGCACAGAGCCCACGTGGGGGCATCTGTGAGGGGCTTTGTTCATCTTAACCCAGCCACGGCCACCCTTGGGGAGCCAGTTTCTGCTGCTGTGGGTTGGGGGGCCTGGTGTTCAGAAGCCTGCGATTCCAATTCCACCTTGTCCTCTCTGATGACACAGGGAGCCTGTGTGACGCCACATTCCTTAGGGATTTTGGGTTGGCTGGCCACGCTTGGTATTTGCCACAGATGTTGCAAGGCCCTGGATAGTTGAGCCCTGTGCTCACTTGCACCTGTGGGGTGGGAAGGGACAGCTGCGAGGCCATCAGAGTAGAGGACAGGCCATGGGCTCCGTGGGTGCCTCATCCCAGGGTCCTGAGTGCTGCTCATAAATGACAGCCGTGACAAGTGCGTTGTGAGCGTTGGTGATCAGAATCAGTCACAGTGAATAAATGACACTGATAAACAGCACAAGAGTAGGAGCAATTCATTTCAAAACCAGCAGCTTAAAAATTAACCAGCACTCATACAGTTTGGTCTTTCTTTTTTTGTTTATTTAAATGGAAGCTGCAGGTCATATCTGAAGGCTGTGAGCGGGAGAGTCACTCAGAGCATGCCGCGGCCAGGTCCTCGCTGGGACAGGAGTAGCCGAGAGTGCAGCTGGCTCTCGGCCAGGAGCTGGTGGCTGTGGTGTGACAGCGTGCTGCCCGCACCCTGGGCATGGGCGGAAGCGCTGCCGCCTTCGAGGCTTGCAGCCAAGCCGCCTCTGTCAATTACAGGCTGTGCGGCCACAGAAATCATTGACTTGGGTGCTAGAGAGTTATTATCCCATTACATAATTCTCCTTCATCCTTCGGAGTCACTTGTTAAACTTTTATACGAAAAATAACTTTGTGCCCATTGAGGTAATGTAATTATACTGACTAATTCAGCATTCTTAGAAATTTAGGGGGCTCCATTTCTAATGCTACGTAATGTGTTCAAAGTACAGTTTGTTAGGGAACAATTCACATTTAACCCAAAGGAATCTGAGGTGAGCTTGGGCTCTGGGGAATGTCAGGTGAACTGGATTAGACTCGGGTTGTGGCTCAGAAATGAACTACAGACCCATAAATCTATTCCGATTTTAGTTTTGGGTAGCAAGCTGGAGCCTGGAAAGATCATTTCCAGCACACTGGCAGCTGTCCTGGGACCCAGGGGAGGCGCTGTCATGGTGGCATGGGTGTGCCGGCCCCAGGGGTCAGGCTTGCTCTTTGCCATCTGCAGCTCTTTTGGAGCTGAGCAGGTCAGGTGGGTGGAGAGGACTTCCTGCTTGTCTTTCAGGTGAGGTACTGGGGGCGCTAAGTTGGATCCTCCAGGCTCAGCCCGCTCCCACCCCAGGCTTGAGCATTCTGAGTTTGGTGCCACCTGATGTAGTGACACGGAGTGGCATGGAGCAGGGCAGGGAAAGCAGCAAAAGCTGGGCCTGCAGAATGGCATTTCTGTGGCCTGATGATTTTCAGAAGCCATCTGCGAGATTGAGGTAATGTATTTCCCAGACTCAGGCAGTTTCTTCCTTCCTACCGTGCCGAATCAGGCTGTTAAATCCCCTTGCTGTGTGCATGTAGCTGTCGGCACCAGGGAAAATGGCCAAGTTCAAGTCCCCTGCCATGTCTGTGCTCTCCTCTTTCGGAATTGATGCGTGACGGTACTTTCAGAAAATGAAGTTTCTAAGAACATCAGGAAATGTTAAGTGAAGAAAATAGGGTGCCAAATTGTATACTCAGTAGAGTCTGTGGAGAGACACTGCGTGCACAGAAAAGTGCTCTGTAGAAGCTGCCCGCCGGCCCGCAGCATTTCACCTGTGTGCAGATGTGGAGATCGGACCCAGTGCCCCCACCCCCGCCCCCTTTCATGACCTTCCCCGTTGCCCAGAGTGGCGACCGCTGGCCCCAGGTGAGAAGTGCACGGATCCCGACCCTGAGTCCCGGGCTGCCCCTGGTTCGCCCCTTAACCTTGGGTGGCTTCTTTCCGCTCGGAGCCTCTGTCTCTTTATCTCTGAAGCCCCCCAGTGACACCCGTCTCAGAGCGGGCACTAGGGTTCTGTCGCCAGTGCGAACACCTTGCAGTAGCAGGTGGGTAGAGTCTAAATAAGCGAGAGCCCTTGAGGTGATGATGGGGGTTATTCTAAGAATGCATGTGTTTCTTCAGTCAGAGAACATTACAGATAGCATAATGGGGAGGGAGTAACGACTGAGACTGAGAAAGAGTGCACCCACCCAGCACAGGGTCCCACTGAGTACCCTGTGCTGACCGCACAGGCCTCAGGAAGTGGGACAGCAGGCTCCTGGTCACCAGGCCCTTACCAGATGGTGCCTTGGCCCTCTCAGAGGGCATGTGGGGATGTCCGTCAGTCCTCAGCCCATCCTGGGGAAGTCAGGAGGGCTTCCTGGAGGAGGGAGCATTTCATCCGAGACTGGGGAGAAGAGTCGGGACCAACCATGTGGCACAGGAGTGCTTCAAGGAGAGAAAAGGGCTTCTGTAGGGCTGGGGTTGCGAAGAACATAGCAGTAAAGTGGTGTGTGAGGAAGACAGAGATGAGAGGAGAGGTTGGACAGGGCGGGCCCCCTTTCAGTGAAGGCTTTCCCCAGGCGGGTTCTGTTCACAGTCCCCACAGAGCCCAGATGTGCCTGGCAAAAGCCCACAGCTGGAGGAGGCTATATGGATGGATCGCCTCTGTCCTGGGCTCCTGGGTGGCGCTTCAGGCCAAAGGGCTGGTGCTCATTTTTGTGTACATGTAGAAGTCTTGGTGACAATGGTTCCTTCCTTCCCCATCCCCTCAGGGCGGGCCAGTGGGGAGCGCGGTTGAGCTGCCCACAGAGTTGCCCTGAGAGGCCTCATTGGGGAGCCAGGAAGACTGCCAGGTCTGGCCTGTGGCAGCTGCCATGGTGGTGGGGCCTGAGCAGCCCGACTTTCTGAGCGTGGTCTCCTCCACCCCGGGCCTGCTCTGGCCGGTGTCACGTGGCCAAGGGGGTCTCCGTTGGTTCTCTGCAAAAACCAAGGGCAGGAGGCCTGTTCCCTAGGATGGGGCTGTGTGTGACACCAGGGCCCCGCTTGGGCCTTCAGGAAGAATTAGCTGGAGACCCTCATAGCTGAGGCAGACCCTGTGGCTGGGGGGTTGCGCAGTGGTGAGAAGGTATTTAGCACACGCGAGGCCCCTCCCCATCAGAAGGTGCTCTAAGAACCCCCCACTCAGAGCAGCCCTGGTCCCTGCATGTGGAGGACACCGAGAGAGGGGTTCGAAACCAGGGTCTTGTGCCTGCCTGTGTGGACATCTGCCACCGCTGGTTGAAGTGGAGCCATGACATTGTCCTCCGATTGAGACCCTTTTTGCTATCTGCCTGCATTTTCCTGGCCTCTTCTATAGCAGCCAAGTGCCCTGTAAAAGTGAAAATGATTATTGCTTTGCACTCTGCTCAAAAGCCCTCCAGTGGCCTCCCATTTTACGTGGAGGGACAAAACTCCACCTTTGTGCCAGCGTCTGCCAGCCTGTGTGACCTGTGTTTCACCCACTTCTGTTCCTCTGCAACTTCATCCGGGCTCTAGGCACTGGTTCCCCTGTCCTGTCCTGCTGTCCCCTCTGCAGGCCTTGTCCACACCCTCCTTTACCTGGAGGCCCCAAGGTTCCTCACCTACCCTCAGGAGGACCCTGCCTACCTCCAGCCAGAATCAAGGTGAATCCGCTTCACCTGCCATGTCACCCCCACCCCTGTTCTGTTCTTCCACGGCGCACGTCTGCTGTGAGGTCTTAGCATCTTTCTCCTCCGATAGAGCCCCCTGAGGGTGTGGTGGACCCCAAGTAAACGTCTGTGGAATGAACCCAGCGAGCGAAGGCGAGTCACTCAGTCCTCCTCAGTCTGTGCATAAAATGGAGATAATAACTTTGCTCACCTTGATCATACTTCCTTCTCTAAGTTTTGCTCAGTAGGGTGCCTCTAGTTAACAAATAATTATTTCAATAACTAGAAGTAATTAGAATATTTCAAATGTTTCTCTACCAAGAAGTGATAAATGTTAGAAATGATAGGGATTGAATCATTCTATAATGTTTACAGGTTTCAAAACAACACATTGTACTCCATAAATTTGTACAATTATGAGTCAATTTAAATAAACAAATAAAATGAAAAAAAAAGAATAACTTTGCTGGCTGCTGTGTGAGTGAGGATTGCGTGATATTTGCAATTTGAAAAAATGCGGTGGAACACACTGGGCAGAAATAAAGGTATAATATTTTTATTACTTCTTCTGACCAGGTCGCACCCTTTCTCCTCCCCCCAGTTACTGAAGGAGGGAGGACTTCTTAGGATAAAGGAGGACAGGCAGTCCAGAACCCCTTTCATTATCCGTATTCATAGCAGAGCAGAATGTGGGCCAAGAACAAATGTGATATTCAACTTGGAGTGGTCCCTTAAAATACTTAATCCATTCACTTGTTTATCCACCCACCCATTTATCATGCATTTCTTGTTTTTGTTTGTTTTGTTTTGTTTTGTTTTTGAGACAGGGTCTTGCTATGTAGTACAGGCTGGTCTTGAACTCACTATGTAGCCCAAGCTGGCCTCAAACTCTCAGCGATCCTCCTGCCTCAGCCTCTGAGTACTGGGATTAAAGGCATGTGCCACCACTCCTGGCTGTCATGCATTTCTCTATCCCTCTCTTCCTCCATTCTTCCTTCCATCCTCCAACCTCCCTTCCATCTCTCCATCTTTCCACTCCCCCATCCATCCATCATCCATTTATGCCATCTATGCCTTCATTTACCCAGCAGACATGCATTGAGCTTCTTGTGTGCCACACAGTTCAAGACCCTGGGGATGTGAATAAACCCAATGCCGAGCGATGGCGTCCTGATCTCATGGAGATTACATTTTAGTGGAAGAAACAGACAGCAAGCATGTAGGCAGGTTAACAAAGAAGTAAGTTAGGAAGTGACGCAGGCTTTGAGGAAGTGTGGTGCTGGCTAACGTGAAGCAGGCGGTGGGAGCAGGGTCTGACATGGGTGAGGGACAGCCGGGAGGCTGGTGTGGCTGGCGTGGGATTTATTCTGGGTGTGATGGGAAATCACGGCAGGGTTTTCAGCCGGGCGGGATGAGACCTGACCTGGGGCTCGGGGACCACTCTGCTTGCTGCGTGGAAGTCGATTGTGGGGTGAAAGCGGAAACAGGTGCTGTTCTCCAAACTTCTTTTATTGTGGGACAATACGTAGACTATTCACTATCGTGACCACTTCCAAGTGTACAGTTAGTGATACTAAACACGTTCGTGACGGATGGCCATCACCGTCGCCTCCTAACGCTTTCTGTCATGGAAACCCGAGACCACATGGGGCGGCTGCACCGGAGCAGGGGCGAGGGAGGCTCTGAACATGTGAACCTGGACCTTGGGGGCCGATGCAGGCCGTGGGAGGAGAGCATCGGTGGCTACTCCTGCCAGGTCCGGAACCACGTTACCTGGCCTGCGTCCCTGTCATAGCCCTCTTAGGGTGACCTGAGCCACATAACCTCTCTGTACTCCACTTTCGTCCTCTGTACCCTGGAGCTGATGTTTCTGACTTCACAGGGTCCTGGCGAGGACTGAGTTGCTTCCTGTACCGCTCTTCAAGGCCTTCCTGGGACACTGTGACTGCTTGCTAGGGGATTATTGCTGCTTGCAGCTGGGAACGAGGTGGTGGATTTTGGACAATGCAGTCCCCACCTCTGGGCAGGCTCCTCCACTGCAGGGGACCTGGGCTCAGAGTCATCCCCCCACTCTCGGGGAGGGCTTACCTGATGACCCTGTCCTCCCTCCAGCTCTGCACCCATTCTTACTTCTCTGTGATGTCTTGCTCTTAATCCTTTGTACTCTGAGAAACCCCTTCTCTGCCCTTTTACATCTTCTGTTGACATTTAAAACTCCTTCTCTTTGTTCTGACCTTATTGAATAGAGAGAATAATTTCTTGAAATTCTCTGTATAATGAATGTTCATGTACTTAAAGATTCTAATCGAGTTTCTCCTCAACCTTTACTCAGAGAGACCTTGCATCTTCTGGCCTAGAAAACATTTTAGGAAGTGCTTAGGGGGATGGTGTAAAATGAAGACACTGATTTTGCTCTTGCTCTTTCTGCCTGTGTGAGCCCCTACCCCAGATATCAGCTGGGGTACCTTGCCCTTAGCAATTAAATAAAACAGGTTAAAACTCCTCTGCTGTGTATGTTAGAAACCTGCAGTCTTCGCAGGGTCCTCTCCAGGTTTTTGTGAAGCTGGTGGGGCGAGGGGAGTAGTGTGGGAAGGATCATCTCCTCGATGCATTCCTAGTTCTGAGTTCCTGCCTGCAGTGAATGAGACCAGTTTATAGCTCACACTGGCCCCTCTTGTTATCTGTGACACAGCAGCCCCCACACAGAACAAATCTGTCTTCTCTCTCCTAAACATTCCTGCTAGAAGGTGGGATGCAGGGAAGATGTTTACCGAAGTAATGAGGTAATGGATTGTGCCTAAGGCAGGTGTGAGGGAGGAGGTGAGGAGGTGGGGTGAAGTGTTACTCTGTTACTGAAAATCAGATGCTTAACGTTGCGTATGGCTTCCCGGAGGGAAGCAGTTGATCTGTCACAGTAACCCTCCTACAGCTGATACCTGCACAATTGCACAACCACAACACTAACACCTGAGGGTATTGGGAGCAACAAAAAGGAGGCAGAAACTAGACAGAAGTTTACTTTTAGAAGAAGGAAATGGCACTCAGCAGGTTTCCCACGTTCGTGTATTTTCTGCCCCAGGGTAGGCTCAGTCTTTGCCAAGCAGGGTGGTAAAAGTTGGATAGAAAAATGGCAGCATTACTGGCTTGAACTACAGGGCAGAGTTTGGGGTAATGATAACAGCTGGAAAAGTATGGAGGGAAATTTTATTTTATTTTATTTTATTTTTGAGTTTTTATTTATTTATTTATTTTATTATTATTATTTTTTTAAAGACAACAAGTAAACATTCTCATGTATTAACAAACTCAAGCATTAGAGAATGTACAAATACCTTTTGGAGAAAAACATTACTCAGTATAGGATTAAGCCATGTAAAAGCTAGGTAAAAATAGAAGACTAAGGAATGGAATAGTCACAGTGAAATTGCATTTTCATACTAGGGAGACAATACGATGTTTACAAATGTGCATCCGGTTTGTTTCGCTTGTGAGTATTTTCTCGAGTTGCATCCATTTACCTATAAGTTTCCAGTTTATCCTTCTTTATGGCTGAGTAGTACTCCATTGTATAGAAATACCACATCTTTTTTATCCATTCCTCGGTTAATGGGCATTTGGGTTGTTTCCACGATCTAGCTATTACAAATTGTGCTGCTATAAACATGGGTGCACATATATCGCTGTGGTACGATGTTTTTAATTCTTCTGGGAAGATACCCAGAAGGGGAATAGCTGGGTCAAATGGGACCTCCAATCCTAGTTTTTTGAGGAGTCTCCACACTGATTTCCACAGTGGCTGCACCAGTCGACACTCCCACCAGCAGTGGAGAAGGGTTCCTTTTCCCCCACAGCCCCAAGGAGGGAAATTTTAGAAAGGAAAAAAAGAGAAGTCGAGCCCCAGATTCTATAAATAACTTCTACCCAAATAGAAGTTCTGGGTGTTCACGAACCTGCCCATGGGGAGGGCTCCCTGGAGCTCAACTAAAGCCAGGAGGTCTGAAGCTGCTGCTGCTGCTGTCCGCCACAGGGACAGAGCTTGGAATCTGAGTAGAGCCTGGTTAGCTGCCTGGTTTGTTTAAATCAATATTCTTTAAAGGAATGTAACAGAATCCAGAGTTAATATGGCACATACTTTATAGGTCCAGTATTCTACCCCAGATTACTAGATAAAGCAAGAAACCCGAAAGGGGGACCCATATTCAAGAGAAAGACAGCCCTGTCCCTGTGATTATCCAGATGTTGAAATTAGCAGACAAGTATCTTAAAACAGCCATCACAGAAATGCTCAAGGGCACAAAGGAAGATATCAACACAATGAATAAAAATATGGAAAATATCGGCAGAGAAATAAAAACTAGAAGAAAAACATGGAAATTCTAGAATTGAAAAACACAGTGTATGAAATTAAGAACTCACCATTTAGACTACATTACAGGATGGAGATGGCAGAAACGAGAGTCAGTGAACTTAGAGACGGACAAGTAGAAAGCATTCAACCAGAAAACAGAGAAAGCAGACAGATACTCAGGGTCCTGTGAGAAGAAGGGGAAGATCAGTTATATAAGTAATTGGCATTCCAGAGGAGAGAAGGGGAGAGAAAAAATATTTTGAATACATAACACCAGAAAATTCCTCAAATTTGGTAATACAGTGGTACCTGGGTTCATGAACTTAATTTGTTCCATGATTCTGGAAAACATGGCCACGTTTGTGTTCGTGCAGGAAAGATGATTGTGGTTGTCACCTGATACAGAGTTCACAAATAAAAAAAAATTTTGCCAAATGCTTCTGTTTGCAAACCAAGTTGTTTGCACACAAAAGCATTTACGAACTGAAGTACTTCTATCTATCTATCTATCTATCTATCTATCTATCTATCTATCTATCTATCTACTAACAGATTCAAAAGGAAAAAATACTGTGTAAGCTCCGAACAGGACAAATACAAAGAAAACCACACCTAGGCATATCATAGTCAAACTTCTGGAAATCAAAGCTTAAGAGAAAATCTTGAATTCAACCAAAGAAAAATGAATATTATTACATGGAGGAGAATAATGACATGGAAACCACTGACTTTTCACCCAAAATAATGGAGTCCAGAGAGGTTGGAACAGTATTTTTAAAACAGTGGTAGATAACAAAAACTCTGATTCTGTACCCAAGACTGAAGGTGAAATAAAGACATTTTGGATAGATGAAAACTAAGTGTTAATTTGTTGCCAGCACTGGGCACTGCAGAAACATTAAAGGAGACTCACTGGGATGGAGGAAAAGAGCCACAGAGAACTCAGAGCTTCCAAGGGAATGAAGAGTACTAGGCTGCTAAAAGTGCAGGAAAACTCAAGACTATTTTTTCATTTTAAATTAAAAAATATGCATAGTATTTAAAGCAAAAAAATGGGTTGCTTTGTGGGTTTTAAGATATATGTAAATGTAATATATGCGTCAACTACAAGTAATGGATGGGGGTGGGTAAAAGGATATTTATAGTTGCAAACTTTTTAATCCAAGTTGGCATAGTATTAACTGTAATAAGACTGTAGAATATTAAGGAGGTATACTGTAGTCTCTAGAACATCCACAAAAGAATAAAGTCAGGAGAATACAGCTCATAAGAATTCAGTTATTCCGGGCCGGTGAGATGGCTCAGCGGCTTAAGCGCCTGCCCAGCAAGCGCGAGGGCCCGAGTTCGACTCCCGGATCCCACATACGAAAAAGGGGCCAGTGATATCGCTCAGTGGCACGGGTGCCTGTTGGCGCGCGAGGTCCTGAGGTCGACTCCCGGTACCCACAAAAAAAAAAAAAAAAAAAAAAAAAAAAAAAAAAAAAAGAATTCAGTTATTCCAAAAGAAGTCGGTAAAGGAGGAAGAGAAGAATAAAGAGACAAAATCAGAAAAAAATAGCAAATGAATATAAATCTGATCATATCAACAACTACATTTAAAGTAAATAGACCAAATACTGCAATGAAAAGAGATCGTCAGAATGGATTCAAAAGCAAGACTAAACTATGTGCTGTTGAAAAGTAATGCAGTGAAAAAAAAGAAACAAATAGGCTAAAAGTAAATAGAATAAAGAGGTAGTAGCATCTAAGTAATAATTATAAGAGGAAGTATTGTAAGCAGTGAAATACACTTCAGGATGAATGGTATTAGCAGAGATAGACATTTCATGATGATAAAAGGATCAATTTATTGGGAAAACAAACCGCTTCTCTCTCTCTCTCTCTCTCCATCTCCATCTCTATTTCTATCTCTATATCTATCTGATAACAAAGTATCCAAACACATGAAAAATATTTTCATAGAATTAAAGGGAAAATAAATCCATAATCATAGTTGAAGATTTTAACATCTTTTTCTAGGCAGTTGATAGAATGAACAGCTAGGTGAATCAGTAAAGATAAAGGATCGGGCTGGTGAGAAGGCTCAGCGGCATAAGCGCCTGCCTGGCAAGCGCAAGGTCCTGAGTTCGACTTCCGGTACCCACATACGAAAAAAGGGCCGGTGATATCACTCAGTGGCACGGGTGCCTACTGGCGCGCGAGGTCCTGAGGTCGACCCCCACTACCCACAGAAAAAAAAAAAAGATAGAGGATCACACTGATACTATCTGCCACTGTCTTAGTGACTTTCTCATTGCTGAGACAAAATACCTGACACCCAAAGTTAACGGAGGAAAGGTTTATTTAGCTCACAGTTTGTAGAGGTTTGTCCATAATCGGCTGGCTCCAAGGCAGGGTGGCATGGCAGACAGGCATCGCAGAGGAGAAACAGTTTGTGGTGGGCACGAAATAACAAAATAACAAGGGTGACCACAGCTCTTTCTGTCCCTTATATCTTATCCAGGCTACTTAGGGCGGATAGCACTCATACCCTTAATCCTACTGCCCTTGACCCTAGCATGGCACCATGAATTAATTCCAGCGTCACACACTCTACATCCAGCCACCTCTGAAAAATCCCCACCTATGACCGCATGAGGCTTTGGGGGGACATCTAGATGCAAGCCATAACAACCACCTTAATTGGCATTTATAGAACACTATGATGAAAAAGTTCAAGATACGTGTACTTTTCAATTTCAAGTAGTACTTCACTAAGACAGGCCATAAAGTAAATCTCAATATATTTAAAAGGATTCAGGTAATAGTCTAGTTTCTGATCATAACAGAGTTAAACTTGTAATAAACAAATAAGATATTAAAGAAAAAGAAGAACTCTAAATCTTTAGTAATTAAACTAGACACTTCTAAATAACATCAGGACTTAAGCCTTTGGTTAAGATGGATGAATGTGGTCCAGATTTATGCTTCGATCTTAAGCAACTGGAAAACTAGACAAAACATAAGGAAGAGTGGTTTTCAGATACTCAACACCACGCAGTCCCGGTAAAAATCCCTGAGCCAAAGGAAACAAAATGAAGTGAGCCTTGCAAGTGTTCTTGCCACGAGCTCAGAGAGGAGAAACCCAGAGCCCACAGATGGAGGAGATACAGTTAGGGGTCCAGGAATGAGAGAGAGAGGGAGAGAGAGGGAGAGAGGGAGAGAGAGGGAGAGAGGGAGAGAGAGGGAGAGAGGGAGAGAGAGGGAGAGAGGGAGAGAGAGAGAGGGAGAGAGAGGGAGAGAGGGAGAGAGAGGGAGAGAGAGAGAGAGATTGAAACTCCTCCAGGTAGGAAAAGAACCACCCAAAATGAGCAGTGAGAAAAATCCCGAAAGCTAATAGCATCAAGAAGAGTTCATGTTTCCATACCCCATAATTTGCAAGGTTATTGCCTTTGTAGTGGGATAAAATTAGCCCTAAACCAAATGCTACTCTGGTCCCCTGTAATTGAGCTTAGGAACTACCTTGGCAAGGAGTATCCTGTTTCCAAGTAATTTAACTCTATCCTTGAACAAATTGCACGAGTAGCTCTAGGAATACAAAAATGTAAAACATCCAGTAAAATTCACTGTGCCTGGTGTCCAGATAAAGACTACAAGGCATTCAAAGAAGTAGGAAATATGAACCATGAGGAGAAGAAGAATCAGTCAGTAGGTACAGACGCAGAAATGGCAGAGAGATACAATAACTAGGCAAGAACATTAAACCAGCTGTTAGAAATATACACACTGGATGCAAAAAGGTAGAGAAAAACATGGGCATGTTAAGGAGGAGAGGCGCTGATGATATAAAAAGATCCAACTTCTGGCGCTGAAGAAAGTCTTCAATGAAAAATGCTCTGCATAAGATGAATGGCAGATTAGAAACTACAGCAGAACACGTTCGTGAACTTGAAGACTAGAAACTGTCCAAAATGAACACAGAGAGCGGAAGCTTGATCAGAGCATCAGGGAGCTGTGGGACAGCTTCAGGTTCTCCCGCATACCCGGAATGAGAGCCCTCAGAGTGGGAAAACGATGGTTCATAAGCTCTGAAAGTTTTCTATTTGATGAAAATCATAAACCCTCAGATTTGGGAATCTCGGTGAACTCCTGGCACAAGAAACACGCTAAAAAAAAGTTCATGAAAGTGGATCATGATGAAGTTTATTATAACCAGTGATACAGGGGAAACTTAAAAGTAGCCAGAGGAGTGGAAAAGGCACATTGCACATGGAGAAGCGAGCCGGGAAGCGGCACCAAACTGCTCTTGGAAAGTGATGGCAGAAGATGGCGAACTTACTTTTAAAGTCCTGAAAGGAAAAACCAAAACCAAATCACTGCCAACCTAACATTTAATACCTAGTAATGTATCCTTTGAAAAGGAAAGGCAGAATACTTTTTCAGACATTTAAAAGCTGAAGTGATTCGTCAGCAGCAAATTTACATTATAAGAAATGTTAATAAAAGGTGTCCTTGAAGCAAAAGGAAAATGATAGCAGGTAGAAATCTGCATCTACACAGAGGAGTGAAGAGCTCTGAATGGTATTGTGTGGGTAAATGGAAAGTACTTCTTGTTCTCATTTAAAAATCACTTTCAATGATGATTGACTGTTTAAAGTAAAAACAAAAATATAATGTGCATCTTATAACATGCAGAGATATAAAAATATGATAAAAGCACAAAGGCTATGATGGGGGAAATGCTGTATATTGTTTTATGGTTCTTACATTATAAGGGAAGTAGCAATATTACTTGAAAGTAGACTATGATAAGATAAAGATGTATGCTATAAACCTTGAAGCAACTAGTAATAAGACAAACAAAAAAGATTTATGGTTATAGGTCTAACAATGAGAAGTAAAATGAAATAACCAAAGATCCAGGAGAAGCCCCCCTCTAAAAAAATCAAAAGGAAAGAAAGAACAAAGAGATGGGCTAGATGGAAGACAAATAACATTTAAACACCAACCTAACAATGGATGACAAAGTCTAAACACCCCCTTTAAAAAGCAAAGATTGTTATGTTGGATAAAAGATATACAATTATACAATGCCTAGAAGAAACACACTTAAATATAAAGACACAAAAAGGTTAAATGTAACAGGATGGAAAAAGAGAAATGGTACTGTACTAACAGTAATAAAAGAAAGCTGCGGTGACTATATGATCAGACAAAGCAGATTTCAGAGCAGGGATAAAGGAATTATCACAGCAAAGGACCGTTCATCAAAGGACCCCACTGGTGGGTGGATCACATCAGGTGTGTGAACAATAGGGACATAAATATTTATACACATGTGTGATAAAACAGCTTTAGAATATGTACATGAAGCAAAACCAAAGGAGTAGAATGAAGAAATAGAACCCACCAACATTGCTGGAGATTTTGACTCCACTTTCTCAGTAATCAACAGATCAAGTAGACAGAAAATCAGCTAAGATAGAGAGAACCATAATGACACTGTCACCTACTTGGCCTAAATGACATCTATGGAACCCTCCACGTGAAAGCAGCAGGACACACCTTCTTTTCAAGGGCACATGAATTGTCCACCAAGAGAGGCTATGTTTAAGGCTACAACACAGGTCTGTCAGTAAATTCAAAAGAGTTGAAGTCATTCAAACTGCAATGGGGTCGAATTGAAAATCAGTAATGAAGTTATCTGGAAAATTCCCAAATATTTGAAAACAGTACACTCCCCAGTAGTCCATGGGTCAAAGATGAAACGGATGGGGATCTTGGAAAGTATTCTGAGTGGAAAGCAATATACAGAATTACTTTAGGATGTAGTTAGAACAGTCCCAGGGAATATTATACCACCAAATGCTTGTATTAGTAGAGAGGAAATTTTCAAGTCTGTGATCCCAGGTTCTACCTTAAGACATCAGAAAAAGAAGAGCAAATTAACTCAAATACGCAAAAGAAAGAAAAGAAAGAATAGAAATAATTGAGGGCCGGTGAGATGGCTCAGTGGCGTAAGCGCCTGCCTGACAAGCACGAGGGCCCGAGTTCAACTCCCGGAACCCACATACGAAAAAGGGGCCAGTGATATCGCTCAGTGGCACGGGCGCCTGCTGGCACGCGAGGTCCTGAGGTCGAACCCCTGGTACCCACAAAAAAAAAAAAAAGAAGTAATTGAAATAGAAAACAGAAAAACAGTAGAGAAATATCAGTGAAGCAAAAAGCTGGTTCTTTGAGACCAGTGAAAGTTAAAAACCTTTAGTCCAACTCTGGAATGAAAAAGAAAAGATACGAATTACCAATATTGGGAATGATGAAAGTGAATTATACGTCCTACCAATATTAAAGGGACACTGAAGTTGTGTATGATCAACTTTATGTCAGTGAACTCTATAATTTAGGTGACATGAATAAATCCCTAAATAATAAAAGCTTACTTAGAGCTGGGGGTGGTGATGCATGGCTGTAATCCCAGCACTTGGGAGGCAGAGGCAGGAGGAATGCAAGTTTGAGTCCCACCCGGGCCCCTTATCAAGACCCAGTCTTAAAAATTTTAAAAAGGGCTGGGGGTGTAGCTCAGTGTAAAGGCCCTGGGTTCAATTCCCCAGTGTGGTGTGTGTGTGTGTGTGTGTGTGTGTGTCCTCACATCTATTAAAGAAATGGAATTTGTAGTTTAAAATCTAAACAAAAAACTCCAGGTCAAAGGGACCCACTAGTAAATTCTACCAAACAATTAAAAAGAAACAGTTCCAATTTGTTGTGTGTTGAACTGTAGCCTGCCCTTGTCACCTCCAAATTTGTATTTTGAAGTCCTAACCCCTAGTCCTTCAGAATGTAGCCTTATAATGGAAATTTATTTTTTTATTTTATTTTATTTTTTGTGGGTACCAGGGGTCAAACTCAGGACCTCGTGTGCCAGCAGGCGCCCGTGCCGCTCAGCGATATCACTGGGCCTTTTTTTGTAGGTGGGTACCGGGAGTCGAATTCAGGACCTCGCGCTTGCCAGGCAAGCGCTTATGCCGCTCAGCTATCTCACCGGCCCTATAATGGAAATTTAAAACTTTAGGCTCCCCCTGCCTGACTAATGCAACAAGACCACAGGATGTGCTCATTCTGGCTGATACAACAAGGCAAGACATACTCATTCTGTACAAAAACCATAAAGCCAGATGAGGCTGGCTGCACCCAGCTGCACTGACTGTACTTCCCAAGCCTGTAAACACATCCTGTTCCCGCCAACCTGTCCCAGGAGTTACCTGCTTAGTAACGATGACTAAGGCTTTTGACCTAAACTCCCATGCTCTCTGCTTCTGTACTTCCTGCTTACAAGCCCTATATAAACCCTAGCCTGACTGCAGTTTGGGGCTGATGCTTTGGGAATGATCCCCATCAGTCTGCCGGTGTAATAAACGATTGCCTTCCTACTTCTTGGTGTGGAGCATCTTCCTTTTGGTTCAGTACTGGTTCTGCAACATTCTTTGTTCCACAACTGGGAAAACACTGCGCTGACCATCTGGGTCACTGGTGCAGGCCCACTGGTCACAGTGGGGACCCCCTCCGACCCACAGACAAGAAGACACACCCTCTGACTGTCTTTTTGGAGTCTCCTTGCCGGTCTGGTCCAGGAGTCCCTGCTCGACAGCAGAAACCTCATCGGACCAAATAGAGGAGACAGAATGCAACCCACTTCGGGTCTTCAGACAAGGTAGGACCACCCTGGTCCTACCAGGGTAGCTATAGTCAGTCCGTCAGAAATCCATCCCTGCATGGGCAGAGGAGGGCCTGGTCACCCCTCGTCAGTGTCAGTCAGACTCCCCCCAGGTTGGGGGCTGGAATGTTAACCTCTATGTGCCTGTGTGTGAATGTGTGGACTGCATGTGAACAGATGATGTAAGCAGTAGATCATTCCATCTGTGCTTCGCAGCGAATGTCCCCCACAGGGTCTCAGAGCTATGGAGCTTGATTGGGCCCTAACCTGCAGTTCCGTGGATGCGTCTAACTGGGCACTCCTGGCAAACTGTCCTCAGAGGTTTGAAAGGATAAAACGGAGAACCTACTGACACTTCTCCTATAGTCCAGATAGTCCCAACATTGATGAGAGGCAAGCGGCCAGGCAGGCGCCTGTGTGGTCTCTCCTTCAGGAGGGGCACCCACCCCTTGTCTGTTACAACACCAATCAAGGGTTCACCACACACCATAGGGAGTCAGAATGGATGCAAGCCAGAGTAAAATCAACCCCCTTAATTGCATGTTACAAAACTTCAAGAAGGGATTTTCAGATGACTAGGGAGTAAAAATAAAACCCCAGTGACTCCACACCTTCTGTGAAGTTGATTGACTGTGCCTTTGTCCTGCTTGGCCACCCAAAAAAACCCTGAATGTAGAAACTTCCCAAGTCTGGAGTCAAGTGACTGAACCTGGCCGGTAGGGCCATCCTGATCAGTTCCCCTACATCGATTCTTGGCTAAATCTATGTCAGAGCCTCCCACCCTGGCTTCATGCCTGTGCCTGTCAAGAAAAAAAAAACTCCTAGTGGTCAAAGCTGATCGACCAGATCACAAATCCCCTACAAAGGGGGCCCCAAAGAGTAAAAAGATTTACCCTGTCCTGCCTGGTGATCGTGATGGACTTCCCTCTCCCATATATGGACAACCACCTGGACCCACCAGGAACACCACTGCTGCTGCCCCAGGAGGCAGCTCCCACTCAGCCACCAGCCATTTCCCCAGATTCTATTGCTCCATCTGCGCCACTACTGACTGCACCACCCTTGATGCCGCCCAACTCTCAGGAGCCACCCGAACCAAGCCCCGTCAGCCACTGACTCCACTCAGCACATCTCCAGATGCCTCTCTGGTGATATACCGGTGGTCAAGGGGGACCAAACCAGCTACCTATTTTGTCAAAATTCTATGAGAGACTATGTGAAGCCTACCAAACTTACTCTCCATTTGATCCTGAGGCCACAGAAAAATCAAGAGATGATAAATTCAGCTTTTGTGATGCAATGCACCTCTAACACCTGGAGAAAAATCCAGAAGGTTGATGGCTTTGCTGGCATGAATGCCACCCACTTACTCCAGATAGCCCAAAAGGTTTTTACAAATTGAGACAAGAAAAAAGAAAACACAAACGTGAGGCAAACCACAGGGCCCAACACCAGGCTACCTTCTTGGCTGCAGTCATGGAAAAACTGCTTCCTGAGAGGCCTCAATGGGGACAGCCATGTCATCGGGACCAAGACAACGACAAGACCTTACAGGGACCGCAATTCAAAATGGGAGATGGTCCCTATGCTTTGGCTCCAAACCAGTGTGCCCAGTGTAAGCAACTGGGACACTGGAAGGACAAATGCCCTCTCCTCCTGAAGGACCAAAAGGTTTCTGGAGAACTGAACGTGCCGCAGCCTGAGCCCCTGCTCTCACTCTTTGACAACAATGAATAGGACAGACCGGGCTCTATAAGATGGGGACCCCGGGAGCCCATGGTTGTTGCCAAAATCGGAGGAAAACCAATGACTTTTATGGTGGCTAATGGAGCCAACCATTCCGTTGTCACACAAGCTGTCGCACGCCCCCTGACTTCCTGATGAATCCAGATGATGGGGGCTACTGGCATCCCTGCTGAAAAGAGGTTCTACCAGAACAGATCCTATGAGGTCAGAGGACATCTCAAAACATAAATTTCTATACATGCCTGAATGTCCCATCCCCTTACTTGGTCGAGACCTCCTCTCAAAGCTGGGAGCCACCATCTGCTTTACCCCAGACAAGCCACCTTCAGCTCCCAGACTGTGAGGAAAAGCATGCTATCCGATGTTTGCCTGCATACAAGAGTTCCGGTTTCAGCCTCCACTTCTTTACTCAGAGGTTGATTCACATCCTGGTGACATAAGGGAGACCCAGCCTGTTTCCTTCATTCTCCGAATGAACATATTTCAGAAATCACTGTGTTCATCATCAAATTGAAATGTTGGTGTTTTCCCCCTGCCTTTTTGGGGGAAAATACAGAAAGATTAACTTAAGACCATAAATAAACATCAAGACTAAAGACAATAAGAATTAAAGATTGCTAAAACTTTCTAGTGGGCTAAGACAACAGTTGCACAGATTTCTATGATGGCCATCTGTCGCCTTTGGCAATGAAATGACACTGTGACCAATGAAGGAGAAACAGAAGTGCCTGATGGAAATAGAGTAAATAAAAGGCTCTGTTGATTGGTGAGGAGAGATTTATGAAATAAAAGCCAGAGCAAGAAAGTTTCTCAAAAGGCTTTACATGAAAAAGCTGCTTAGCTTTATTGCACCAGGATATACAGGTGGGGTGGTGCAGGCAGGCTGATAAAAAGGGAGAGAAACAGAACATCTGAGGAGCCAGCTGGCCTCGTGACTAGGCTATAACAGAGACACAGGGTCAAGAGACTTAGGCCCAGCTGTGTACGCCGAGATTGGAGGGATGAAACGGGTTGTCTTTTCATTTCAAAGTGAGCAAGGAAACAAGACAGAGCCCGAGCTCTCCTTCCAGCTTCGGGAGCCCCAAGGCCAGCCCTTGCTTGAAGTCACCAGTCTGACACTGCCTGCAGGCATCTGAAAGCTAGAGCAGCTCCAGCCTAAGGTGAATGGCCAAAGTCCTGTCGAGCCTAAGGAAATTTTACAGGAGAAATCAAATTACAAATTTTAACTAATTGGTAAATATACTTTTGGTTTTCAGTTTGAGTTGATGTGCATAAAGCATTTCTTGTCCATTGCAGACTTTTGAATTTACAGGGTTAACTTGCCCTTTACTCTGTTGTTTTAAAATAAAAACAATGATTCAATGTTACTTAGAGGTCCGTTGGAAGTTGGTTGAGTTTACTATCTGAAAAAAAAGGGACATTTCAGTATTCAAATGGCTATAGTTAAATTTGTTATAAAAGGTTATAGTAAGTCAGAGAAAAAAATTAAGAAGGCTATAAATTTAAGAGATATTCTTTTGATGTGAGAGGATTCTATATTAAAAGTCTTGTCCTGCTAAAGAGATGAAAAGAGAGATAATGACAAGACTAGAAAGTCTATGTATGTCAAGGAAAGCTTGTGGAAATAATTTAAAAATATATATGGACACTTGTTAATTTGGTGGAGCTCAGGTTGTTCCTTCTAAAAACTCCCGTGAGGAAAATGGTCAAATTAATATGAGATTACCTGTCAAATAACAGCCTTTAAAAAACTTACGTGGTATATGTGCTGTGTGTTACTCTATTCAATACTAAGATGGACATTTAAGTGTGTTATTACTGAGGAAGAAGAATCTTTCCTATAAAAAACAGGGGGGAATATAATGGAAATTTAAAACTTTAGGCTCCCCCTGCCTGACTAATGCAACAAGACCACAAGATGTGCTCATTCTGGCTGATGCAACAAGGCAAGACATACTCATTCTGTACAAAAACCATAAAGCCAGATGAGGCTGGCTGCACCCAGCTGCACTGACTGTACTTCCCAAGCCTGTAAGCACATCCTGTTCCCGCCAACCTGTCCCAGGAGTTACCTGCTTAGTAACGATGACTAAGGCTTTTGACCTAAACTCCCATGCTCTCTGCTTCTGTACTTCCTGCTTACAAGCCCTATATAAACCCTAGCCTGACTGCAGTTTGGGGCTGATGCTTTGGGAATGATCCCCATCTGTCTGCCAGCGTCATAAACGATTGCCTTCCTACACCTTGGTGTGGAGCATCTTCCTTTTGGTTCAGTACTGGTTCTGCAACAGCCTTAGTTGGAGATGAGCCATTGCACAGGTGGTCAGATGAGATGGACCATAGGGTTGGCCCTCGTTCTGTGTGGCTGGCACCCTTATAAAAGGAGAGAGCTAGAGATAGATCCTAGGGGAGGAGAGCACCATGGGGACATGGAGACAGGAGTTCCTGAGTCACAGAGACGCATGGCACAGGCCCTTCCTTCACAGCCCTCAGCAGGATCGCCCCTGCCCATGCCTTGATTTCAGATTCCCAGCTTCCGGACTCTGAGGTCACATGCTTCTGTTGCTCGGGCCACCCCATCTGTGGCACTTTATTACAGCAGCCCTAGTAAACAGATGCATACCTTTACACAGCCTGTGCCAGAGTATCAAAGAGGAGAGGACACTTCTACTATTATCATGACAGCAAACCAAGAAAACAAAAACAGAGGAGAGGAGAAGAAAGCAGCAAACCTATATCTCTCAGACACACAGATGTAAAACTCTAAAAAAATAAGTTAGCGAATCAATCCAAATATAGTATCAAGATCAGGTAGGATTTGTCCCAGGAATGCAAGTTCTGCTTCATAGTTGAAGATCAGTGAGTGTAATCCAACATTAATGGCCAGACTACATTAATGATTAACTATTAAATAGTAAAACCACATGATCATTTCAACACATGGATTTTGACAATATCCAGCATTCATTCCTGATTAAAAAAAATAAAAATAACTTTCAGCAGACTAGAAATAGAAGAGAACTCCCGAAACTGTAAGAGGCACCTATGGGAACCTTAGTGTTGGTGTAAGACACTCCCTGGCTTTCCCACGCTGTCAGGAGCAAAGTGGGCCTCCACATGTTCATTTGGCATTGTACTGGAGATGGCAACCGCAGCGATGAAGTAGGAAAAGAAAAGCATCGGTGTTGGGAAGGAGGAAGTAAAACCAGTGAACAGAGAGTCCCAGTGAGTCTGTGAAAAACTTCTAGAACTAAGCCTTGAGGTCAGTAAGGTTGCAGAAGTCAAGGTCAATATACAAAAATTACTCATATTTCAACATACTAGAAATGAGCAATCTGAAATTCCAAAACCCATTTACAGTATCATCAACATGTGAAATGTGAGGGATAAATTTTCCAAGAGATGAGCAAGGTCTTTTCATTTAAAAACTACGAACTGTTGTTTAGAGCAATTAAAGACCTAAACAGAGACCTGTATTCAGTTTGTGGGTGGAGGGCAGGGCCCTGTGGGCGGTACAACCTTGTGTTGAGTGTGGGAGTTCAGGAGTGGTCTCTAGAATCATTTTCTGTGGCAATAGGAGCTGCCAGGAAGTGGAGCGGATGCTGGGAGCCAGGGCCGAAGGAGGAGGGGATCCCTGAGGTGAGGGCTGGCTGGGAGGGCCACGTAGGAGGCAGAGGTTCCCCCAGAAGTTGGACAGCCATTATCTCCAAGGCGGTGGACTTAGGGATGACTCTTATTGCCTTCTTTATGTTTTTCTGTTTTGACAAATATTTTTTGCAGAGCAATTATTTCCAGTGTAATCTGAGAAACAACAATTCCCCGGTGGATTCCTGTGGGATTTTTGTTTTTGCACTTCTGTATAGTTCAGATATTTTACAAGAAGGTTGTACTTCTCTTATAATCAAAAACAAAAGCCAGGCAGGCAGGAAGAGTACTACCTGTGGCTAACACAGCAGGCCCTGCTCGCTGTCTTAGGGGAGCACGAGGAACCCCTGGTGGGACCATTTTTCAGCAACTGTGACATGGAGCCGTGCTGCCAGGGGACAGGCAGCGATCACACCACGTTTTACATGTCATGCTCTTCAAATCTGCTCCTTTGGTCGGACACACGGAATGTCTCCAGTTACTACATCCCGTCATCTCAGAACATTTGACAGGAGACTTAACTCCTTAATTCTATGAAGACGGTTTGGGATCTCTAATTACTTCATTGAAAAAAGGCAGACACTTCAGGCTGCCACAGTGTTTGGGAATTAATCTTTAAAGCCTGACAGTGAACATTAAATTCAATTAGGGAGAGCAACTGGCAGAGATTCATCGCTCCTTTGCCCTGGGTGGCTTAGAGCAAGGCTGAGTGGCCGCGTTGATTCCCACGATGCTGTCACCATCAGCCGGGAGCTGTGTGTGCTTTCCACTTCCGAGGGGAGTTATCCTGCAGTTCACAGATTTCTCTTGCACTGTCTCCAGGGCTCATTCAGGGGGGCCCTGCCCTGGAGTGCCAGCATGCCCATGTGCTGCCCTTGGCCTTGAAATCCTAGAGTTCGCGCTTTCTCCCGTGGTTCTTTCATGACCACCATGCTCCTCCACACTTCTGCTCCTCTTCCTCTCTCTTCTCCCCCTCTGCTCCTTCCTTCCTTTTCTCCTCTTTCTCCTCACCCCTCCCTTTTTCTTCCTTTGGAGGTTCTTCTCTCCACCTCCTCCTCTCTCCTTCCTCCTCCCCTTCTCCTCTAACATTTCCTTATTAATTTAACATTTCATTTTAAATTATGAACTGTTTGTATCTGTTGTAGTCAAAAGCGTAGACACCTGTGCCCGCCGCGGAGATGGTTCAATCCTGGGTCTGTCCCCAGGTCAGACCCAGCCTCCGGCAGCATGGAACTCATGGGCCAAGCTCTCCCCAAGATGCCCCCTCCTGTCGCCTCTCGGGGCACCCCTCTCTCTCCCCTCCCTGGCTCTTCTTCTCAGACCCATTTTCTGGTTCCTCCTCTCACCTGTGAACCCGCTCTGTGCTGTCCACGCTGATCCCCTTGTGGAGAGCTCAGCCTGCTCAGGACCGAGACACTTCCGACGACAGCGACTTCCCGAGCTCAGCCTCCCTGGGCCTTTCTCTGCTGAACGTCCTCGTCTGCTTGTCGACCCCTTTCTGTGCTCAGAGCAGAGCCACTGGGCTCCTGCCCGTGCAGCTGGCTCCTCCCAGAGGCTGACCACCCTGTGGCTCCGTTGCCTGAGACTCGGAGTTGTCCTGGATGTCTTTCTCGCGCTCATCTGCGGCCTCCAGCCCCAGGGATTCCTGCTGGTTCTCCAGTGCCACCCACCTCTCTGCCCCACATTCTTTCAGAAGCTGCTTCGGCAGCTCCCTGTGTCCCCACGGGCCTCACTCTGCTCCCTGTTACACTGGAGCCAGCCCTTTCCCGCCTCCCCGCCTGGGCGCTCTGCTCCTGTGACTTGCGGCCACGTCTCCACTCTAGCCACGCTGGCCTTGCTGTTGCCTCTCCCTGCCTAGAACACGCCTCCCAGCCCCTCCTGTCTTTCTCACCCTTCCCATCTTCCCAGAGAGGTCTGGCCTGGCCACCTTTTCAGCACCTTCCCCTGACCTTGTGAACACCTCTCTTTATTACCTTTTTTTTTTTTTTTTGTGGGTACTGGCGGTTGAACTCAGGACCTCGCACGCCAGCAGGCGCTCGTGCCACTGAGCCAGCCCTTTTTTCGTATGTGGGTACCGGGAGTCGAACTCGGGACCTCATGCTTGCCGGGCAGGTGCTTATGCCGCTGAGCCATCTCACCGGCCCTCTTTATTATCTTTTAAAACGAGTCATTATCACTGCCTGGCCTCTAGTGCCTGTCTCCCTCAGCAGCATGCACACTCTTTGAAGCCATGGCTTCGGGTCCCTCGTTCACTGTTAAGCGATGCCTGGCTGATAGCAGGCTCTCAGGAAGTACTTGTTGGGTGAGTGAATAGGTGAAAGAACGTCACAGACAAAGCATTCGGGCATCTTTTCTCCCTTTCCTCTCTCCCTCTCCCTCCTCCTCTCCTACCTTCTTTCTCTCAGTACAAGAAATACTGCTCAGTGTCACAGCTCCTCTCCTCCAACCCCAGCCCTCTCCCTCCAGTCCCAGAAATGACAACTGTTCTGTGCATGTTTTTATAGTCTTACTAAAAATGCATGGTTACGTGAGATAGGATTTTGTTTTGTATGTGTATTTTTAAAAATTACAGGCTGTGCACGCCTGTAATCTCAGCACTCTGGGAGGCTGAGGCAGGAGGATTGCAAGTTCTAGCCCAGTGTGGGCAACTTAGCCAGACCTTATTTCAAAAAAAAGGGCTAGGGATGTAGTTCAGTGAGAAGGCCCTGGGTTCAATCTCTAGTACCAAAAAAAAAAAAAAGTAGTGAAATACAAGGTAAAATTTGCTGTCCTAACCATTTGTAAGCATGCAGCTCATTGGAATTAAGTACATTCATATTGGGGTGCCACCATCACCACCATCTGTCTCCACAACACTTTTTATCTTGCAAAATTGAAACTCTGTCCCCCTACACAATTCCCATACCCTCTCCACTTGCCTCTGGCAACAACCATTCTACTTCCTGTCTGTGTGATTTTTGATCATTCAGGGGCTTATGTGAGTGGTGCCACACAGTGTTGTCCTTCAGTGACTGGTTTACCTCACTTAGGATGACGTCTCCAGGTGTCATCCGTACAGCAGCAGGCCACAGGAGCTCCTTCCTTTTTAAGACTGAGTGCTGTGGGTGGATGCGCCATCTTGGTCTCTCACCTCATCTGCCCATGGACGACTTGGGTGGCTTCCACCTTTTGCTGGTTGTAAATAATGCTGCTATGAGCATAGGTGTGCAATATCTCTTTGAGATCCTGCTTTCAATTTTGGGGCTAACTGCTGGATCGTACAGCAATTCTATGTTTAATTTTTTGAAGAACCAGCATACTGTTTTCTATAATAGCTACACTATTTTACATTCCCATCAGCAGTACCCAAGGGTCCCAGTTTCCATCCTTGTCCACACTTGTTATTTTGTGCTCTTTTGGTAGTGGCTGTACTAGTACAGTGGTACCTTACTAACTTAATTCTTTCATGATTCTGGTCGCATACTGGATTGGACGAGAACCAAATCAAATTCAGTGATTAGGTTCAGTGTTGACCTTATGAGGAAATTTGATTGAGTTCTTGTCCAATTTGGTTTGTGACCAGAATCATGGAAAGAATTAAGTTTGGGAACCGAGGTACCACTGTAGGTATGAAGTGGTATTTTGTGTGTTTTTTAAAAAATAAAATGGCATCCCACTTTATATGCAGCTTGGCTTATGTACTCAATATTTTGTTACTGCTTAACCATGTTAGCCTTATGGATCTAGTTGATTCATTTTACTTTACTTTTTCGATTAACATCATACTTATGCATAGTTTTGAAAAAACAGCCACCTGCTCCCTGCTTCACTTCCATGAATTTGCATTCCACTTAGAAGTCTTCTGGCCATTTCTTCTGTTATTTTGTCTATATTTCTAGGTGTGCGTACTGCTGCTTCTTGGTTTTCCAGCGTGAGCCCTTGCTGTTGAACTGTGGTATGGAAGAAAGGAATGGAGCTCTCTTAACATTCTTTGCAGGCTACTTTTGACCTCTTATTTTCTTAAGTTTAGACATTTACAAATTCCCAGGAAACCTGCTCTCAGAACTCTGATCCTTTGCATTTTGAGAACTTCAGGACTTGGCAGGTTGGATTTTTTTTCTCATCTTTAATGGGAAGGTTTCCCCTAGGACTGGGTTTGTGAAGTGTGAGCATGGGCTTTGTTTGGGTTTCTCTCTTATTAAGGAAGATGAATCTTGGTTTTCCTGACATCGTGGAAAGGAGCTCAGGGAATTTCCCTGGTGGGACCATGTCCCCTGCAAGCCCTGGCTGCATGCTATGCATTCCTTACCTCCTCTATCCTCACTCCTGCCCTAGGTGATGCTTTTATTAATTAGCTCCACTTTGTGGAGCGGGAGACTGAGGCCCAGATTGTAATGCTGCTGTGCTAGGTCCCTGGACGGGCAGATTGCATTGTCAAGGGGAGGTGCTTGGCCCCTTCTCTTGCAGTGACAGTGAGGGAGGGGAACAGCACTGCGGGCTCCCCTGCCTGCCAGGCCTGGCCAGCTGTGCGATTCCAACCAGCTGTGTGTGTATGTGGGGGGGAGGGGACTGGGACTGCTGCAAGCTGGGGGACGCTGAGCCAGTCTGCACACACCCCATCGCTCTGCCTGTTGGTGTGCGTGGTTCTGTACTTGGGCTCACAACTCACTTTCAGAACTCATTCTGTGTACATAGCACCCCCCAGCCTCATTCCCCCATGGGAAGCTGGAGTGGGAACGAGGGCAGCAGCACCCTCTCCCCTATGGGAGCTCAGCTGCCTAAGCAGGGGTTTGCTCTTTGCCAGCTGTTCAGCAGGGGTGGCAGGCTTCTTTGTGGATCGCAGTTTTAAATATAACCTGGGAATATCACCTGGCTGCGTGCCATGTCCCCCACTGGACAGATGACAGGGATACAGGCCAGATGGGGACCGGACTGCACGTGCTGAGGGAGCAGGACTCTGCTGGCCAGCAGGTAGGAAGCAGGTGCAGATGGCTGGGTCAACGACCAGAGACAGGAAATACCTTTTCTTAACCCAGGCAAAGTAAGCCTTCCCATTTCTGCGAGGAAAAGTTTAACATGGAGATACAGTTTTGCCAGTAAAATAACTGGAATCCACCTCCACTGTGAGCCCCTTTACCCATGCAGAGGGGTGGCGCCGGGCCAGCTGGTCTGTGCTGCCTGTCCTTGCTGCTCTTGCAAGTGCCCATGCTGTCTGTCTGCCTTTCCCTTGCAGGTGTGGGACGCCGTAGACTCAGGGCGCTGCCTGCAGACCTACTCCCTGCACAGGGAGGCGGTGCGGGCGGCCCGATGGTCTCCCTGTGGCCAGCGCATCCTCAGCGGCGGCTTCGACTTTGCCCTGCACCTGACAGACCTCGAAACAGGTGCGTTCCTCTGTCATCGCCGAGGGGATCCCTCACTGGGAACGTTCTCTGGATAGCCTCAGGCCACAAGCCACATGCGGTGTCCTGCCACTGGCAGGGGACTCGGAACAGCCCACCGTGTGAGGGGTTTCCAGGCGTTTGCTGTTGGAACTGTGGCTCCTAGAGAATTGAGGTGGCCCTCTGCCAGCCGGCACAGAGATCAGAGCCCAAGGTTGTCTCAGTCCCAAGCTGTGAGGCTGGATAAAGAGGTGCCTGTTTAATCAACTTCTGACATGCAGTTTGTACCGGAATAGATTTAACTTTATCACGGTGTCTTTGGATGGCGTCAGGTTAGAATTCCTGTCAATTCATTATCGATGAAAGCTGTAAGAATGATTCCAGCTCATCAGGAAAGTCCTCAGATGAGTTCTGTTTTAATGGCCATGCTGAAAAGGCATCTGGGTAAGATGGATTTGTGCTGGGTGAATCCTAAGGGGCCCCTTGGCAAGCATGTGAGAAGGAGAGAGAAGCCATGGGAGGAACTCTCCCTTCCCTAGTGTCCTGTGCACCAGGCATGGCTCCTGAGTCTGCAGCCCGGGCCCTGAGGCCACCTTGTCACAGGGATAGCAGGGACTGAACAGGACAGGTGGAACTGGGATGCAGCGGGTGCCACCAACCTCCCAGTCCTGCCTTCTGTCAGTGCCCATGTGGCCTTCTGCTCCTGGGCTCTCCTTGGCCACTTTGCTGCCGGGCACATCCAAGGGGAGGAGGAAGGACCGGAGTTCACGCCAGTGTCCCCAGGCTGCCTCCTCCCTGTTGGAGCCCTGGGGCCTGTGTCTCCCAGGATCCAGGGAGACGGAGGTGCTCACTGTCAGGTCCGACCCCTGCAGTGCTCCCAGCAGCTCCAAATAGGCACAGATAGGAAATGCAGAGGGCAGGTGGGTAATTTCTGGCTTTGGGGCCACCTCCTGTGTTGTTCTCCTCCTGGGCCATTGAGGTGGCCTCGCAGCTCCTTTGTGCCCTGCGCACACTCAGGAGCGGGCTGATGAAGCTGACAACTGTGGGGACCCTGGGGTGCCAGGGACTGTGCTTAGGCTTTGTCCACACATGTCACGTTCTCATCAGTGCTGGCAGTGGTTATTTCCATTTTACGGTGAGGAGATGAAGTGACCTGCTCAGGGCCTCCCCGTGGTGCACGGCTGGCCAAGGGCCAGAGCTGTGCGTGCAGCTGTGGGCCCTATACCCTCACTGCAGTGGACGGGGCTTCCTTTGCCTGTGTGCGTCCCTGGCTGTGTGTGGTCTTGTGGATCTTCTCAAGCCTGTGAAGGCCCAGGGAGTTTGGTGCCACTTGGTGATGGTAACGATTAGGCTGTTGATGGCAGCAGCAGCCTCTGACTACTGAGCATATGTCTGCAGCCATCCAAATCGTCTCCTTTAGGCCCCAAAGTGCAGAGACAATCCCGGGCTGCAGTGATGGGGCTGGATGCAGAGCACTGAGCTTCGAAAATCAGGGAAGACTTCCTAGAAGAAGTAAACCTGAGCTGAGCCACAAATTAAGTGGCCAGAGAACCAGGGTGGGAGAGGTTCATCGAGGGGTAGTCAGGTGGATTCTCAGCAGACAGAACAAGGACAGAGTTGCACCCACGTGGTAAGTGTGGAAACCCAGGCAGCCTGTCCTGTGGGGTGCAGGGGACTGGGGGACCCAGGAGGGCATCTCTACCCTGTGATCATGTGAGCACATGTGGGTGCCACTGTGTGGGTGGAGTGATGGCATGTGTGCCATCACTTCTCAGACGTGGGTGATATCAGTTCCATCTGATGGCGTTAATAGGTTCATCGTGGCTCTTTGCCATTTGTCTGTTTTCTCTGTGAGCAGATGTTATGCACAAGCCACTGTGTATGTATGTGTGTGTTGGGAGGGGGTGTGCTCTGAAATTCTTGGGTGTTCCCAGGGCGCTGTGGCTTGGGCAGTCAGGTGCTGCCACAGCAGGTGGTGGTGGGACTCACTGATGCGTGGACAGGGGAGAGCCATGGCTTGTTTTTTTTTTTTTTTTTTTTTTTTTGAGACAGGGTCTCACTGTGTGGTTCAGGCTGGCCTTGAACTCACTGTGTATCCCTGGCTGGCCTCGAACTTGTAGCAATTCTCCTGTCTCAGCCTTCCGAGTACTGGGATTACAGGTGTGCACCATCATGCCGGCCTGTGGCTTGGTTTGTGCTTGGGGCAGGTGTCCCATGTGACTGCGGCTTGAAGGATGGCCAGAGGACAAGGAGGTGGCATCTTCTGTCCAGCTGTGGTGGAACTGCACTGGAGGACAGCTAGAGGACTGACCTGGCCTGTGTGCCCCTCCAGCTCTGGTCTGCTGGGTGAGGACAGAGAGAAGGGCATGGTTCTGCCCTGGGGTATTGCTGTCCAGGTAGGGGGTGACTAAGGGTACCCCACTCCACACCTCAGCTGGCCGTGGCAGTTGCACTAGGTTCATTGGTTGAAGGCACGATTTTATTCATCATGCAGTGATGTACTGTGCACCTGCTATGTGCAAGGCCTGGTGCTAGTGCTATGGGAGTGTGCAGGTGTCTTTCATCCCCAGGGAGGCATGGCTTAGGGTCTGGATGGGCCTCTCCTGCTGAGGGTGGTGCTTGGCTCCTGTCCATCTCCTGGCCCTGCAGGAGCTCGGTGAGGGCAGCCCCGCCTTGGTGGTCCCTGTACCTCCTTCAGTTGGCCAGATGTGGGTAGATGAGACAGAGCTGGGGCCATCGGGGCTCTTGGGGTGAGAGGACCCCCACACTGCCCCCCCTGCTTGCACACCCCACCCGCATCCTGGGTTTTGTTCGCTGAGGCTGGGGTGGGTGTGAGTCGCCCCCAAGGCCTCCTTCCAGCTTGGACTTGTGCTGTCTTCACAGAAAGTCTGATCCCCGTTTCGCTTGCCAGGCCTCTTCCTACCCTCGGTGATTTGGCTTTTTCATTTCAATCTAATTAGGGCTCCCTGCCTGCATCAGGCAGCACAGGCGTTCTTGCAGCAGCGCACTGGGAATTCGTCACTTGGTGCTCATTGTCATTAATGGGCATTTGGCACCAAGGCCATTTATCCTGGTGTCCTCAATCAATATGGTTAGAAATCTGTGGATTCTAAAACATCAATACCCGGCTGGGAAGATGGAAGGCCAGAAACATTTTATCTTGTTAACTTATAGTTCAGATGGGCTGTTGGCTTATGAGGGAGCTGTGAATCAACACTTAATAAAACCTTAATAATTAATCACAGATTAATTATTTTTGGTGCTGCCGTTTCCATCTGCAGTCTTCCTAACAGATATCTCCGGTGCCTTAGGTTGAGGTGGCCTCGGGGAGTACTGGCCATGGTGGTCAGAGCCCAGGGTCACCAGCCCTGTGTCCCCAGTCAGCCCATCTCCTCAGAATCCGTCATCACTGGCCTGGGGTTTCTCAGATTCCACAGCTAGAGGTCATCTATCTCTAGCCATCCTGTGCGTGGTCATCTTGTCTTTCTGCCTGTTGCATGGAGCCACTGGGTCCTTCCCCCCCGCTGGGTGTGGTGGGAGCCCCTGGGGGCGGGCAGAGCGTTCCTTCCCTTGCCTGTGCTCTGCGCCTGGCCCTGGACCACTGAGGCCATGGCTGATACCGAGCGCCGAGGCAGGGTGCTACCAGGAGCCCAGTTGCTGGGCCATTTCCCAGTGGGCTGATGGCTGAGTCTGGGGCAGATTGAGGGGAGGCCTTGGGCCACCAAGCTCTTCCCCTTGGTTCCTCTTCTCCTGGTGGTGGGATGGCCCGGGCCCTTTATTTTGAGCTCCAGGCTCTCCTGCTGGGAGAGTTCTGCCCTCTGGGGGTGCCCACTGCCTGAAGCCCTGCAGGCCCTGGTCCCTGACTGGCTCTTCTTGCTCTGGAGCGGCCTGGGCCTTTTTATTTTGTGGTGCTGGGGACTGAACCTGGTGTCTTCTTTGGGAGGAGGGCGTGGTGTGTGGAAGTGAGTAGCCAGCTGGGACTGGAACCTGGATGATTACCGTCCTTGTTCTCTGAGAAGGGCTTTGGGCACAGTTTGTGCTTGTGCACGATGGGGCCTCCGCCGCAGAGATCCTGCAGGAGAGGGAAGGCTGTGGCCTGGGCCCTCACCGTGGGCTCTGGCCGCCAGGCTGTGGTTTCCGGCCCCTGCAGGTCCTGTCTCGATGTGTGTGCTGGGCCCTTGCTCATGTGACGCGGCCAGCGTCCCGCCAGCCTGTGAGGGCAGTGCTTTGTCCCCACTTCATTGACATGGACACTGAGACTCTGAGTGCTTGGTGACTGTCTCGAGGCTCCCCAGCTGGGGCACAGGCTCCTTATGCATGGCCGGGACAGACGGTGGTCGCAGCCCCACTCCCGGAGCCAGCCCAACCCGATTACCAGGGACTTCTACAGAGGACCCTGAACGATCCCTCTGACTTGATGACTGGCTGAAGGGTGCTTTTCCAGCTTCCGGCAGCTGTGTTCCAGCGGGGAGGTCAGCCCTGAGGACCTCAGGACACTTAGAAGGTGAGAAGCATCTACACGAAGGCCATGGCGAAGAATGCCCAGGCTGTGGGAGGAGCCTGCGCCTGCTGGTCCTCCCTGCGAGCGTCGTCCTTCAGGAGCCCACGCCGGCCGCGGGCCGGCCACTGGGGCATGTTGTGGAGCATCGCGCATTTTTCTCTGTTTGCTCCTTGAGTCCTGTGCTGTCACTGCTCCAGAAGGGAGGCTCAGAGGGCTCTGTGGCCCAGCCAAGCCTGAGCTGGCCATGTTCCCCCACTGGTGCCCTCCAGTGCAAGGGGCCCTTCCTCCTCTGCATGCCCAGGTCTCCTTCCCAGGGTCTGCAGCCACACTCCCGCTGTGGGGAGTGTCTGCATCCCAAGGTTGCACCCTGGGCCGGCCGGTGTCCCTCTTCCCTCCACAGCGCCCTGTACCCACCTCGCCTCGCCCTGCTCTTTCCACACAGCGGCAGAGGGAGGAGCCGGCCTGCCTCGTGGGTGGTAGAGGTTTTCCTGCTTTTTTACAAACTCCATCTTGGCGTCCTCCTCTGAGGATGCTTGGCCAGCCCTCTGGATGACAAGAGTGGCTCCCTGGCCACAGCACTATTTTATTCGTTGCCATCGTTGCACATGGTGGTGTGTCCCCTGGCCATGTGTGCACTATAGTTGTGGTTAAGTAATGCTTGGCACACTTCTGAGGTAGGGCCACCTTTGTTCACGGACCCTGGAGCCTAACCCCAGTTAAGAAGCTTGCTGCCAGCATGGTGGCTCTGGATTCCAGAAAACCCACTCACATCAACCACTGGGACACGCCTGGCTTGCAAGTTGAGAGCTCCTTTAAAAAAAAAAAAAATTTATGTTTGCAGTAGATAATGTTTACATTCATTTTTAGGGGATAGGTACATGTATTTAACATATCTTAAGTCTTTTCTTTCTTTCTCTCTTTTTTTTTTTTTTGAGACAGGGTCTCCCTATGTAGTTCAGGCTAGCTTTGAACTCACTATGTACCCCAGGCTGGCCTCTAGCTCACAGTGATCCTCCTGCCTCAGCCTCCTGAGTGCTGGGATTACGGGTGTGTGCCTCTACACCTGGCCATATCTTAAATCTTTTTATTCCCTTTCCTCTCTTATCTCTCTCCCCTCCCTCTGTCTGTGGTTCCCCTTCCCATTTGCAAAAGATCTATCTCCCTGTTTGCCTATTTTATTTTGTTTTTATTAATTATTTATACTTTGGGCTTCTTATATAAGAGAAGTTATGTGATATTTAAACTTGTGCGCCTAATTTATTTCACTTAACATTATGGTCTCAAAGTGCATCCATTGTGCTATAAATGATTCAATTTATCCTTCTTTATGGCTTGAGTAGTACTCCATCGTGTGTAAATACCAAATTTTCTTTATCCATTCATCTATTGATGGACATATAGGCCACTTCCGAGATTTAGCTATTAGGAGTTGTGCTGCTATAAACATGGGTATGTGCGCATCGCTGTAATATGATGTCTTTAACTCTGTTGGGAAGACACCTAGAAGGGGAATAGCTGGGTCAAATAGAATTTCTAATTTTAGTTTTTTGAGGAATCTCCATGCTGATTTCCATAGTGGTTGTACTAGTTTACACTCCCACCAACGTGTGGAAGAGCCCTTTCCCCACTGCAGCCTCGCCAGCATTTGTTATTACTCGATTTCTTGATGATGGCCATTCTTTTTGGAGTGAGGTAGAATCTCAGTGTGGTTTTAATTTGCATTTCTTTGGTGGCCAGCGATGTTGAGCTTTTCTTCATGAATGTGTTGGCCATTTGTATTTCTTCTGAGTCCTTTTTTTTCTTCTTCACTTTTGGAGAATTCTGTCTTGTCCAGATAATTAAAAGCAGTGGCTCAACTTGGTATGAAAGACATCAATAGGAAACAGGGAGATAGGGCAGGGGACCAAGAGATGGGAGGAGAAGGAGTGGAAGGGAGGGGAAGGGGATGTGTTGTGTGCCTGTACTGACTCCCAGGATGGATGTCATTGTATGTACAACTGCTGTCTCTACTGTGGCCCCTGTGATTATCGTCACAGCCTCTGGTCACCGCACCCTGCCGTCTGGCTGGGGTTTATGCTTTCCTGCTTTGCCTGTCATCCTCATGGCCACTCCGAGGGTGGCTGCCTGACCCAGACTTTCCCATGTGAATCCTGGGCTCTGGGAGGGCCAGGCCCACACCCTTCCAGGCCCCGATGCGGCTGCCTAGATAGCCCCGGTTTCCAATACACCGAGTTTGATTTGAAAGTTAGTAAGCTTTTTTTTTTCTTGTTAACTTTGAGTCAGGATGGTTAAATTTACAGCTGGCTGAATACTTCCCAGAGGATGAGTGTAAAGATATTGATTTTAGCGAAATGAGTCATATGCCTACTGCCTGGGAACACAGGCTCAATTACCTCGAGCTGGCAACATAAGCTTTCCCTTGTCAACATTTTTCCTACATGTTCGTGAGGCTCTGGATGTGCACGGAGAGCTGAGGAGAGGGAAAGGTCATACCTAGCTGGAGGGGTGGGGTAGGGTGCACAGGGGGCTCTGGGTTGGAGTGGGTGGGTCTGTCTCAGCATCAACACCTCATAGGGCCCAGGCTTCCGGTTCCACAGCTGTGAGAGGTGGGTTCATGTCCCCCACCCCTGGGGCTGTAGGGTGACACATGCAAACAGCAGACAGGAACTGAGTCATTAGCCAAGGTGAGCTCAATGGAGAGCAGGACATGAATGCCCCCTCTTTCCTGGGACCTGCGCTTGGGTTTTGATTGACCTGAAATAGCAGTTCCAGGTCATGAACTGGGCCAGGGACCAGATGTGCTGAGTGGAAGAGGAGGGCCTCAGGGTCCTGGGGCCCTTGTGACCATGAGATCCCCCAGGGCAGATGTAGGGGAAAAAGTGGTGCTGACCCAGCTGACTTGGGGGCTGCACCTGAGAAAGAAACCTGGAGATGGGAAGTTTTGGCAGGAATGAGGGTGTCGAGGGAAGCACATTTTTGTGGTACCATATTTATGGTGGGGCTGGGGATTGAACTCAGGGCCTCCACATGCTGCGCAAGTGCTCTACCACGGAGTCACACCCCCGGTCTGGTAATTTATTTTTTACTTGTATCATTATCAGTTCAAGGAGGAAAAGATGTAATCTTTCTTAACTCCAAGAAGATCCAAACAGTTTTTATATTGGTTGAGCTCATTATAATCAGATCAATAAAACTAGTTCCAGAGGATGAAATGTTTTAAAGCTCAATTTCCTATAATAAGCATACAGTGGATAAACAGAATATCATATAGATAACAGACAAACAAGCGAGACAGTGGCAAGGTTAAAGGTTCTGTAACAGCTCCCCACTGATTAGAGAAGCCTCCTCGCCCAGCACAGGGAGGTGATAACCACAGGAGGGGAGACTGCAAGAACAGGTCTGCAGGAAAGATCTTCGCCTCCTGCACAGCTGGTGCTCATGGTCAAGGCGTTTCGCCAAGTTTTCCAGCCCTTCTCCGGATCCCTTCCGCCACCGCAGAGGCCAGCCTGGGTACCCTGTCCCTGGAGCCTCCCCATGGGAGCCCAGCCATCATTAGTCTCTCAAGGTTCCTGCTTTTTAAAACTGCTGTCCCTAGGTTTTAGCTTTTAATTTAACCAAGGATGCATTCAATAAGTTGGGGTTGAATTTTTCAAACTCTAACAGCTCCTCTTTGTTGCTTGTTCCACAGAGTGCTTTAGGAGCCACTTAGCTTCCGATGTCACGACAGCATGAGATGCAGTGAGGAAGGGACTGGCCCGAGGTCCCTCCACTGGAAGTGACCGAGCTGGGCAGTGACCCAGGTCTGTGTGGCTGTCACTCCTCAACTGTCTCACCCCTGCCTCAAACACGGTGCCAGGCGATGGGGGCCGTGCTCCTGACTTCTGAACTGAGGTCTTGCTTGAGACCTCATTACTTAGCCGAAATTTGCCCTGCTGTTTCTCATGCGCTACCCGGCAGCTTATTAAAACCTTTAAAAATCTTTTGCTTTTGTGCCCTGTTAGCACAGAAAAATAGTAAAGACTTAATTATTAAAAGTAGGAAAAAAAATACTACAGCTTGTCTCCTAAATGGAAAATTTTCGTACTTAAAAGACAGATTCTCAGTCTCTTTGGGAGTTGAGGAAACATAACATTCAGAAATACAATTTTCTTTTAAACAGAAGAATTTCAATCATGATCTTTTAGCAACTCAACTTTTCCTTTCATCTTCTTCCCTCTTGCTGGCAAGGTTGTATTATTGCACTTTTTGAAAAAAAAATATGAGAATTCACTGCCGTTTCTGAAGTTAAACATATGGTTATATGCTCCGGTCCAAGAAACAAGGGAAATGTTTTCTGCAGGCAGACCAAGTTGGTCTTTCCTTTTGGGTCTGAGGATTGGCAGTGGATTCCAGATGAACAGAGAGCTGGCTGCTGAGCGTCAGCAGCAATAGGCAGTTGTCTTCCATGGGCAAAAATGCTTCTGGCCCTCCAGGATCCCCTCAGTGCTATGGGGTGCAGCGGCATGGCACTCTCCTTCCCCACAGGGGGATGGTATGGTCACCACCTGCAGCCTCCCAATGGTCCCCAGCCACTTGGCTCCAGCGAGCATCCTAGGATCTGCTGGGGTTGGGATGGGTGTGTGCAGGCTCAGTCTTTGTCCACATGGAGTCCCGTGTAATACTTCTGCAGTTCAAGCCCAGGTGTCGCTCAGACCCTGCCCGTGACTGCAGTCTGAAATGCCTTTGCAGTGTCCTGTCAGGCAGGAAGCACATCTGCTGTACCTGCCCCTTGGAGTGCACAGCGCGGCTGCTGAGGGCAGTCCCTTTGTTACTGTGGATCATGTGACCCTGCAGCCACCCTGGGTGCCACCTACATCTTGCAGCAAAATAGTTGAGAGCCTTGTGCAATTTAAAGATGTAGAGATTTTTCATTTACAAAAAGTCAACTATTTCCAAAGTTTTCTCTGATGACAAGTGATTGCCAATTGTAGGTCCCTAGATGATATTAGGAAAAAAAAAAACCAACACACTTAATCACCCATCAAGGTAAAAGTGACACTTTAACAAAGGGTGAGAGTAACTGCTTTCCAAAAAGCGTGTACTATGGAGAGAACATCTTGAAAGGAGATTTATTTTGTGCTGACGATGGGACCCAGGACCTCGGGCACACTGAGCACATCTCCCCCAGCGCCGCACCCCAGCCCACAGAAAACAGATCATTTTAATCATTTCTATTGTTTGTGATTTTTTTTGTTGCCAAAAAATGATGTTAAGAGTGTCACTTGTTAAAAACCTATCACAAATACCTACGCCCTTAATTTGGGATCAGTGTTTTTCGAAGCTTTTAAAAATCCTTTTATGAAAATTGCTGCGGATTTTGAGCTGGGCTGTTAAAAACAGGAGATGAAACAATGATACCTTCTGATTGATGTCAGAAGCCATAATGTCACATTAGGGGGAAAAGAGCTTTACTAGTAAAATGTTCTCAAAACTCTCTACCCTGGGTGGGTGGAGGTGGAAATGAACTCCTGGGGCCCGGGGGAGCAGCTTACTTCCTGGTCCACGTGTCCCTGGGAGGAATGCTTGTCAGTCTTGACATAGCGCAGTGGGGAAACTGAGGTACCCCTAGACTACTTTCAAATTCCTGAGTTACAGAAGGTTTACATCAATGAAAGTATATTCAGTTATTCAGTTCTGTTGCTCTAAGAATATCATAACTCTTTGTTTTAATGATTTCGAAGAAGTTGGTTGATACTCTTTTTTTGGTTGATATTCTTAATAACGATACTTGTAAACAGCACATTAAAATATATTTTAAAATATTCACTATTTTATTCTTGCCTTAAGTTGTTCTACTTTGGCACTTTTTGTGTGTGTGTGTGTGTGGGTACCGGGGGTTGAACTGAGGACCTCGCGTGCCAGCAGGCACCTGTGCTGCTGAGCGATATCACCTTTTTTTTGTATGTGGGTACCAGGAGTTGAACTCAGGACCTCGCGCTTGCCAGGCAGGCGCTTATGCCACTGAGCTATCTCACCAGCCTGTACTTTGGCACTTTTTAAAAGTCCACGTTTTGTGACTTTTACACAAGCGGCCCTGTGTTCGTGATACATGTGGAAGGGTTTGGCTGGTGGGGTGCGGTCCGGTGCAGGAAGCCTGGATCTGTGCTGTCCCCTGCTGTGACTCTCGTGGGCACTGATTGATGACTTTCATTTCCTTTCCCGGGGAGCTGGCCAGGCCTGTACTCAGTATGTGGGGGTCACAGCACACAAAGCAGGGTATCCTTCAGGGTGTCCACGGTGCAAACACTGCTTCCTGGACCCATGGGGAGGGGTGGGTATGATCTGGAGATCTTGGCATCTCATCCATCTCCTTCTTGGCTCCCGGCTTCCTGTGTCCCAAAGCTGCCACTGCCCTGTCCAGTGGAGAAGTCCCGGGGGCCAGAGGCAGTCCAGGCTTTCTCTGCTGGGCTGTGGCAGTCCTGGCACCATCTCGGAGGGACGCCTCCTCCATGTTGCTGGGCTGGTATGGCGGGAGCCAGCCCCTGGGAGCACGTACAGGGGTGCACACGGACTCTGCCTGAGAATCCCGCGGTGCTTAAGTGTGAGAGGTGAGAAGTGAAGTCAGTGCTCTTGGGGACGAGGAGGAGCCCTGATGATTGACGTTTCTGAAGCTGGTCTTGCTTACCACTGGGAGATGGCAGTGACATCTGTTTTCCACACCGTCTGTGTGTGTGCATGCACACACACACCACAGTGCCACAAGCGCTTGACACAGCTGTGACAGATATGCAAAGGACCAGGGCCATCTTATCTCTAGGGAGCCCAGTGAGACCTCCAGTGGCCCACACCTGATGTCCTTCTGTGGCTCGGGCCACTGTGAGGGCCACTCATTGTCGCTGAGTGTGACAGCCACCCCTATTGCTGGCTTTGTGGCAGAGCATGTGTCTGCTATGATAACAGTGCAGCTGTAAGATTGGAGATTCTGAGAACAGCACCTCAGAGCAAGTCCACCTTTATGGTCAGACTCCCAGGTCCATAACCTCCCACATGGACTGCAGCCTTGGAAATGTTACCAGGTGTCCCTGAGACTCCTGCTCTTGGCTGGAAAGTGGGCTTAGGTTCACTGTGTGGCTTAAATGAATTCATACCCATAAGGCTCATGGGAGACATGAGTGAGGCTGTCAGAGTAGCCCTGGGGAAGGAGGGAATGAGAAGCGTGTTGTCATGTTCCAGAAAGTCTCATCCAGCCTGGTGAGTGCTCTTTGTCCATGGGCTCCTTGTTAGGTGGCATCTTCGTTGTACGATATTTATTTTGAGATCTAAATATTTTCTAACTGTCTCTTCTCTGCTTGTGTTGTAGGAACCCAGCTATTTAGTGGTCGAAGTGACTTTAGAATTACTGCCTTGAAATTTTATCCGAAAGACCACAACATTTTTTTATGTGGAGGCTTCAGCTCCGAAATCAAGGCTTGGGACGTAAGGACCGGCAAGGTAATAAATACCCTTTTCCCCGGGCTGGCTTTTCCCCGGGAGAGCTTGCTGGGAGCATTCGAGTCACTGGGATAGGTCAGCAGCTCTGTGTAGGACCCTTAAGATGGAATAATTGACACTTAGTACATAGGCAGTGCTAGCGTATTTCCGGGTGTTTTGAAAGAGTCTTTTTGAATTGTTAGGCGACAGAAACATTGTAGGTGCAGTTCAGCTCTCCGTTGCCCACCTACTGTGTGCAGCGCTTTCCGATGACGCGAAGGGGGGTCAGCCTCAGGCTGCTAAAGGAAATAACGCACGGACATGGAGAAGTCTGGTGCAGAGAAGGGCTCTGTGCACGCGTGTGCATGCGCATGTGTACGCAGGAGTGGGCGTGAGCACTTTCAACTGCCACCAGAGCTGTCTAGAGGACAGGCTGTCCCTTCCCAGGAGTCAAAGCTGGGAATTCCCCCATATGGCAGACTGCCACCTGCTGTTCCTGTCGCCGCACCATTTAAGGCAGCAGCCCCTCTCTCCAGTCGTTCAGGCCCAGAGCATCCTAATCGGCCCTGCCTCTGCTCTCCCTGCTGTACCCTGCACTGTCCCCATCGGCAAGACCTGCTGTTCCACCTTCAGAACCCTGACTGCTTCCTCCCACGGCCACTGCTGGAGCTGTGGCCTGGGCTGCCAGTCTCTGGCTGCGACGGTGGCAGCAGTTTCCTCTCTGGTCTCTCTCCTCCCCCAGCGCCTTACGGCAGCCAGAGTGGTCTGCTGTCACCCAAGGGAGATGGTTAGTAATCCAGTTCCCAGCTCAATCACAGCAAGAGCCAGCAACCTTCCAGTGGCCTGCAAGGCGTAAATGACCTCCCTGGACCCCCTTTGCCCCTTCTCCAGTCCCACTAGCCCACCTGCATTTCCTAGATCGCCCCTGCACACTCCTGCCGCAAGGCCTTTGCACTTGCCACTCCTCTGCCTGCAGTGCTCTCCTCCCAGTTTCCTCTGCAGAGTTAGCTCCCTCCCTCCTACGGGACGTTGCTCAGATACCACTTCTTGGTGAGGCCTTCCATGCCCCCACCCATTGGCATTCATTATGCTACATTATATCTTTCTGTACCTTTTACCATCCGCTGGTATACTGTGATTTTTTTTCCTATACTAGGGGTATATCTCACATTTTTTATTTCAAGACAGGGTCTCACTAAGTCACTGAGTTGCCCAGGCTGGGCTTGAACTTGTGATCTTCCTGCTTCAGCCTCTCGGAGTTCTGGGATTACAGAGCCACTGTGCCTGTTCCCTGTGGGTTTTTTGTGTTGACTGATTTGCCAGCCTCCCTCCACTCAAATGTAAGCTCTCAGAGAACAGGGAGCTTTGTCTGTCTGCTGTAGACATCTCACTTTCAGAACTTTTAGAACAGCCTGTTGTCCGAGTGAGTGGATAGAGGAGGACAGCAGCCATGGAGTGTGCACCTCGGGGTGGGGGTGCGAGATGCTTGCGGGAGCAGTGACCAGCTTGATCCGGCACAAGCAGAGACTTTCAGCGCTGCGCTTTGGATCCACAGTGGGGAGCCCGGGAGGTTTGCGAGCAGAGCCAAGGGCAGGCTCTGTGGCAGCAGGAAGGAGCCCCAGGGGCTCCATGACTTTTGGAGGCCGATTTCAAGTCTGGCAGCACCACTTGGGCTGGAGGGGACACAGCCACAAAGAGCTCCCGACCCCCTGGGCAGCCTGCGCCAAGGCTGATTGTGGGAGAAGAGGGTGTGAAGGTCAGAGTGTCCTCTGTTTGGGGTCCTGGGGCTCAGGGCCTCACCCTGCTGTGTCTGTAGCACCAGAATGGCCAGTGGCCTCCGCCCTCGGGGATGGAGGGGCTCCTGACCCATCCTGGACAGGCTCTACGATTGTCCAGTCCGAGTGGGGAAGGGGAGGCAAAGCCCCCAGGGCCTTGGTTCCAGGCATCCTGGAGGGCCCTTTCTGGAAGGCTGGCGGGACCGCCTGCTCCACTTTGTGAGAAAACTAAAACAGAGGCTCTTTTCTTCAGAGAGAAGGGGACATTTTGTCCACAGGTGAGATCTAACTCCAGGTACTTCACGAAGGAGATGGGTACTTCTCAGGAAGTGGGTACTTCAGAAGCAGTACAATGGATGCATTTACTCATTAAAAGCACACTCACCAGCATCCTCCTTGACAAAGATATTTGGAGAAGAGAGGAAAATTACCCAGAAAGAAGTGGACACAGTGGATTTTTTTTTTAACACCAGAATACTTTATATTTAGGGTGTAAATGCATGATAAATGAAAGAAAACATTTGAACGCATTGTGCGAATTGGAAACTCTTTAGTCACGCCATTTGAAGTGGGACCACCTGGTCCCTGGTCCCCTCCTGATGGCCGCCCCTAAAGGTGCACCCACTGTTTCTAGCCTCGAAGGCCAAACACGTAAGAAATTACTCACTATGGACAACATCTGATGGAATAGTTTGTTAAAAATATAGGATTTTCTCCCAGGGCAGACGCCAGCTGACAGGCTCCGAAAATGCTGGGGCAGAAGCGATTAGAAGCAGATGTTGCTCTGTCCGTATTGACGTGTTTGCGAGTCTCTCCCAAGCTAATAACGTGGGTAAAGGGATCTGTGCGGTGTTTGTTTTTACTTCCTTTTAACCAACAATCCTCCCCCGCCGGGTCACACGAGAGGGGGTGGTAGTTCCATTTGCATCAGCTGGGCTCAGGGGACAACGCTCTCTCCTGCTTTGACAAGCGCTACCTGTGCCTCACAAGGAACTCCGCAAGCTGTCTGCCCTGCGGGGCTCCCTCCGCGGCTGCCACGGAGCCCCGCCCCTGCCTCTGTCCCTGGTGCTGACCGCTGCGCCAGCCGCGAGGGCTTGGCCTTTTCTGAGCGCCGGCCTGAGCGACAGAGGGCCCCGCAGAGGGAGCAGGAGGCGCACGGGCCTTAGCTTACTTTCAAAGGAGGCGAGCTTCTCCCTCCGGCTCCGCTGGGAGGAGTGTGTGTTATACAAGTGACACGGAATCCTCCAGCGAAGTTGGGAAATTTAGGGAAAGACAGAGGGGAGGAGTAATCCAGCGAGCCAAAGGGAAACAACTTGTGACATTTTAGACATTTCTTTTATTGTTATTTCCCCCGTGGTTTCTTTTTTAGTTTAAAAACGTTTTGGTCTTACTTTTATATACACTTTTGGATTTTGCATTTCACGTGGATTGTAAGGTTTCCTTGTTATCACAAAGTCATAAAGTGTTAGTGATATCCTTTTAACTCAGTGTGTTTTCTTAATCGCTCCTCCCTTAGGTCCAGTTCTCAGAACAGCGTCTGACGTATGCTGCTATGCATAGAATGAATCAGATTTCTTTAACTTCTTAAATTAGTTTCCTACATGCTGTGATCAAAATATACAGTGAATGTTCAAATTTTTAAAAAGATGCATTGCCACTGATGCCTCTCAAAATCCTCCTCACTTGAAATGCACTCATCCCATCATTCTTGCCACTTTCTGAAACAGTTCTGGGGTCCTATTTCCTGAGTGCCTTTAGTTGCACTGTCGTAGCCTCGATGTCCTGGCTGACTCAAAACGTTTACCTTTTCCCTTTCATGGTCATTTTGGCTTAGGGGAAGAGCCAGAAGCTGCATGGAGCTATATCTAGAGAATAAGGTGGATGAGGACACACTACTGTTTTTACCAGCCCGCCTTTGCTTTGGATGGCGCTTGGTAGCAGCGCTTACATTATTTTCGATCACACCTTGAAAAGACATTCAAGAAAGAAGACCTCCAGAACTGCTTCAGCACAACAATGGCAACAACAATGGATAAGTGTGTCCAAAGTGGGGGGGGTATTTTGAGGAGGATTAATGGCAATGTGTCCTTTACCATAATAAACTTTAAAATATTTAGACATTCATTGTGTTTTTCTATTATACCTCATATGTTGGACATGTAGGAGGTTCTAAAACTTTTTTTTTTTTTTGCATTTAAAACTAATAGATGTGAATGTAGGCGTCGGGGGTCAGCAAGCTGCAGCCTAAAGCAAAATCCAGCTTGCCACCTGTTTTTGTCAATAAAGTTTTATTGGAACTTATTCATTTATGTACCATCGGTAGCTGCTTTCACACTACGGTGGCAAAGTTGAGACCACATGGCCTGCAAAGCCAAAAATACTTATTGTCCTGGTGGGTATGATATAGAGACCCTCTGCTGTCCTGCTGCTTATCAGTACTAATCTGCCAGATCCGGCTGATGTGGTGGGTGCCCTATACCTTACCCTATTTGAGGTTCCCATGCAGAAACTGTGTGCTCAGGGGCTGTCTTTTCTAGATGGTGAGGAACTGCTTGTCATTGGGGTGTGTAAGTCTTTCCTCTCTTATTATAATCTCTAAGCAAACCACCAGGTTTATTGTACTATGTATTCCTCTATAAGAAACATTGTTGTGCAACTTGCTTTTTCTGTATTTGGGATTTACTTCCTTAAGCTTGAGTTCCAAGAACTCTTAATTGCTGAGTCAAAGCAAGCCAACACTTTGATGGCGAGGAGTAGGTTTCCACCAACAGGATGGAGGCTAGTGAGGCCCTCACCACTGGAGGACGACTGCAGAGGCCAGGCAGCCCCTCACAGATCTTGGGGTATGGGGTCTGACAAATGATTGAAACAGGTGACTTTTAAGCTGCATCCCAGGTGTGAGATTTTATGATTCCTTGGACTTAGCCAGATGACGAATGTCAACATTCTGGCCTTCTCCAGCCTAGCCCAATTCATTATAGCAAATGGGTTGCTTGGCTCCCCTGTCTTCTTCTCTTGGCTGTTCTCTGCCTTCAGTTTGATGATTGGAGCACATCTTGTTACTGCGAAGTGCCTGACTTCATTTCCAACAGGTCAGCAGGATGCATTCTGCGAGAGCCAGTTCATCTCGCTTCCTCGAAGCTGGCCTGATGCTGCCGGTACTGCGCTTTTGCGCCTGCTTCCTCCTGGCAGTGAGCTTAGACTTGGGTGTTGGCCAGAAGCCAGGATGTCTGTGTCTGTGGTGTGACTTTTCTGGAACTGTGGGGTCCCTCTCTCCAGACTCCCCTACCCCATGCCCAGCTCAGTGTCCTGAGCTGCAGGAGACTGAGCTCATGTCCTTCCTCTCCCACTGGCTCCACTGGGTGGTCTGAGGCAAAAATCACAGCAAGCCTGTGTGACTTCCCCACTGCAGTGGCAAAGGGCATGACAAGGTCATCTCTAAAGCCAGGTTCTCAGACTCACACAAGTGTAGGAAAGCGCTTGGGCTCCCATTAGCATGCAGATTCTGTCTCAGCAATTCTGCGTGGTAAGGAGACCCTGCCTTTCTAGCAGGCTCTGAGAGCCCAAGAGGAAGTCTGAGCATGGGCTGCACCTGGAGAAGCCACAGCCTAAAGGGCCTGTGCAGATAGGAGCTCCGTGCTTCATTGCTGTGGGCTCCCTTGGCCTTCATCCTCGAGGGGCTGCTCTGGCTGTGACCCACCTCAGTGATGTGACAGCTCCTGACCACCTTTCCCACCTGCGAGGGCCTCCATCCCCAGCTAGTCGTCGTCTCTGTGCCCCACATCTCCCATGGGGCCTGGACCAGAGCAGGTGCTCAGGGGAGCCTGCGTGAACGCATAGGCAGTCGTGGTGGAGCCCGCAGAGCCCACAGAGCACCCACCTGCCCCAGAATCCAGGCCAGAGTCCACCCCTTGGCATCTCCAGTAGATGGGATGTGAGGCCAGATGCCGTTCAGAAGTGTAGCAGAGCCAGGAGGGCCTGGGTGGTCCTATGTAAGTGAGGTGTGCTGTGGCGAGCCAGGCTCCATGGTTCTCCAGCAGCGCTGGGCTCTCAGTTCCCTGGTATGTGACAGTTCCTGGCCTCCCTTTTTTTTTGTCTGGTGGTGCCTTGGCTGTATGCCCAGCGCAACCTGGAGCTGTGGAGTTGATGGAAAGTTTGGGGCACTGACCCAGCCTTCTGGGGCCTACCAGCACCCTGGAGAATGTCCCACGGTGGCCACCTTCAGCTTCTCTTTGTGTATTTTGAGCTAAAAGTTAGGGTAGCTGATAAAAGCAGTCCACCCCTCTTTAGATTATGAATCAGATTTGTTAAGCTCACACAGAGGCTTAGAAATCCCATTGCATGTTCAGCGACTCGCCCTCTCTGCAAGACTAAGCCGTGGAACCCACGCCTCAGCAAATCACTTCTCAGTGAGGGCAGGTTGGGCCCTGCAAACTGGAGCAGCCCTGGAAATCTAGGACGCTGGCTCCTGGAGCCGGGGAACCTGGACCGTGCCCCATTTCCTTTCCCTTCTCGGCTGCGGGGTTGACACCCGGTGGCAGGGAGCCCAGTGTTCTTTTGCTGTCTGCCTCCTCCTCCACCCTTGAGAAAGGCAGCTGCCGCGCATGCACAGCGCTACCTGTGCTCTCCAGGCACCGCTGGTCCTCTGAAGCCCCCGCTCTCTCCGCACCCAGCCTGGGATCTTTAGGATAAGATCGGCTCTGGCAGGCGGCTAGCTCGCTCCCGCACACCCTGGCGTAGCTCAGACACGAATCATCAATATTATGTGCTTGTTCTACACCTTTTCTTTCTAAAAAGTGTTGAAAGGGACATCTTGACATCCAGCTCTCGAGTTGCTTTCTTGACCTCCTTCTGGAGCTTCGGCCTGGACCCTCTGCAGGGGTCCCAACACGCGTCCTCCCTCCCTGGAGGAACACAAGACCCTTGCTCAGCCCGCAGCTGTCCTGTCCGGGTGGACTGTGACCTCCCTGGGGCAGAGATTCTGCCTCCTTCCCTCCTGTCCTCCCACCACCTAGCACAGTGCCGAATGCACAGATGGCCCTGGGGGAGAAAAAATTGTAAGAATGACTAATAGCTCTAATCGAGACCAATTTAAAAAACCCCAAGTAATTAACCTGCCCAGTTGAAGTAGAATGGAGCCACTGCTTGTCTTGGGCCCTGACTGTGGGTGTCCCTCTCGCGTGGGGCTTGTTCCCTGGGTGGGAGCAACAGGAGCTGGCCCGGCCTGGGGCCAGGGTCAGAGCCTCCCTGGGTGGGGCCTGTCCTGCCCCATGGTGGACGGGGCCTGGGCATCGAGAGTTTTGAAAACTCTCCAGGTGAATCTAGCATTTTGCCAGCATTGGGAGCCACAGCCTGGGGGCCAGGGTTGGGGCGCCCAGGTGAGGGTCCTGAGAGTTTTTTCACGCCTCTCCCCCATGGGCAAGAGCCTCCTCCTGGTCTGCATCCCCCGACGACAGCTGTCAGGAAGGCACGGCTTCGCCTGCTTGGCTCCGAGGGCCTTCAGTTTCCGTGGCATTGTGGGCAGGTTGCTTATTTGCCCTAATGAGGTTTTGATTACTCTCCATTTGTCTCTTTCATCTGTTTTATATTAAAATGGCTTTTTATTTGGACTTCTTGTACTTTGTACGGTTCTGACTAAGCTTTGCTGCAGAATGAACTTTTAAGTAGATGAGGCCAGGAGACTAATGGAGCCAGAGAAGTGGGGGAGGAGAGGGAGAGGGTGCGCTCTGCGGTTTTGGCCGGGCCTTGACTTCCCGGGACTCCCGAGTCCCCACAGGGTCGGTGGGGACAGGACAGGCACTGGGCCATCTCTGGAACTCCATGCACATTTCGCTCTGATCATGCGCTGCCATATGGGGGCGCTGCTGAGCAGCTGCCAAGCAGCACGGTCTCCTTCCTGTAGGCCTAGGCGCTGCAGTTACCCTGGGTCCCCTGGTAGGGCATCTGGGCTCAGAAGGGCTCAGTCACACACTGCAGGCACACGGCTCGTCAGATCTTAAAGGTGGTGGTTTCGTGTCCAAACCCTTGCAGGTCCTCTAGCACGTTCACAGAGCGAGGGACGCTTTGGTCTCGGATGTAGTAGAGAGTGTCCCTGGGGGCTGTGCGTTCTGTTCTCGGAGACGCCTGCGTGGTGCCCACTCCTCCCTGCCGCGGGCAGCTCGCGCCTGCTGTGAGCGCTGGCTGTGGTGGGGCTGTGGTGGACCACAGCGCCGCAGGCTCTGGCCTGACAGCATGACCCCAACATCTGTGCAAAGGTGGCCCTGCTGCTCCCGCTATGGGTGAGGAGACAGATTCTGGAAGGCCCGATTCTCAATGCAGGAGCTGGGCAGCCATCAGAGTCTCAGCTCTGCATCCGGGTCTCAGTCTAAATTCCCACTCTCCCTGTCACAGGAAGAGGACATTGATTTATGTCACAAACCTTTGCTGAGCCCCGGCCAGACACCAGGATTTGTCCTGCAGCCTGGGCACAAAGAAAGTCCAGTCCTTCAAGGGGCTGCAGAAGTCACCGCGGAGAGCATGTTTCCGGTGATGTTTGGTGGATTTCTCAGCCTGCTTGGCCATCTTTGCATGTGGCTGGGGGCCCCTGGGTGTCTCCTGGGTTGTCCCAAGTGTCAGACAGAGGTGGACAGCTGGTTCCCAGGATCCCGAACCTCAGAGACCAGACCTTTTGTGTCCCCAGCTCAAACCTCCTCTCAGCCTCACTCTGCGCCCCACTTCCTGAGGTGGAGTCAGAGGATTCCTGCTTGAAAGCAGTCGGTGAGCTGCCCACAGCGCAGTACCTGAGCGCTGGAGCCCATGGCACGCACAGGGCCAGTCCCTTTCGAATAATGTTTCCCTTTGCCATGTAGTACAGGCTATCAGAAATATAAAATGGGTTCTCTGGACCTGTAGTGATGCTGTAAGTAGTGTTTATATAATTCTAACAGATGAATGCTTGGTAGTACATTTGCCACTGACGTAAGGTATATGCTACACTGAACGCTTCTTTCCTTGAGGTTTGTAAAAATTTAATTAAAAAAAGTATATTTTGAGACAGGGTCTTGATATGTCATTCAGGCTGGCCTTGAACTCACTTATGTAGACCAGGCTGGCCTCAAACTCACGGCGATCCTCCTGCCTCAGCTTCCCAAGTGCTGGGATTATAGGCGTGTACCACCACGCCTGGCTAATTTTTTTAAAGTATTGATTCATAGTTCTTTTTACTTGAAAACTTATTTTTAGCTTTGCCATAACTAATAGTGTCACAAAAAATGGGCTTGATGCTCAAGTCATTTTTTGTCTTAATATAAGTTAAATACTTAATGTGTATTATTATTATTTTTTTTTTGTGGGTACCGGGGGGTCGACCTCAGGACCTCGCGCGCCAACAGGCACCCGTGCCGCTGAGTGATATCACCGGCCCCTTTTTCGTATGTGGGATCCGGGAGTCGAACTCGGGCCCTCGCGCTTGCAAGGCAGGCGCTTACGCCACTGAGCCATCTCACCGGCCCTAATATGTATTTTTTGATAGCAGATTTATTCACACACCATACAATTCACTCATTTGAAATATACAATTCATTAGTTTTTATTTATTTATTTATTTATTTATTTATTTATTTATTTTTGTGGGTACCAGAGGTTGACCTCAGGACCTCATGCACTAGCAGGCGCCTGTGCCGCTGAGCGATATCACTGGCCCTTTTTTCGTATGTGGGCACCGGGAGTTGAACTCAGGACCTTGTGCTTGCTAGGCAGGCGCTTATGCTGCTGAGCCATCTCACCAGCCCAATTCATTAGTTTTTAGTATGTTCCCAAAGTAATGTAGCCATCACCACAGTCAATTTAGGACATTTTTATCACTTCAAAAAGAAACCCTATGTCTTTAGCAACACCTCCCACCTGCTGGACTAGCAACCTCTAATCTCTAATCTACTTTCCATCTTTATAGATTTGTTTATTATGGATACTTTATATAAATGGAATCATATGGTATCTTTCTTTCTTTTTTTATTTTTTATTTTTTGAGTCAGGGTCTTGCTGTGTAGATCAGGCTGGACTTAAACTCACTATATATAGTCCAGGCTGGCCTTGAGCTCATAGCAATCCTCTTGCCTCAGTTTCCTGAGTGCTGGGATTACAGGAGTGCACTACCTTGCCCAGCCATACAGTATCTTTTGTGACTGGCTTTTCTTTTCCTTCCTTCCTTCCTTCCTTCCTTCCTTCCTTCCTTCCTTCCTTCCTTCCTTTATTCTTTCTTTCTCTTTCTTTCTTTCTCTTTCTTTCTTTCTTTCTTTCTTTCTTTCTTTCTTTCTTTCTTTCTTTCTTTCTTGCTTGCTTGCTTGCTTGCTTGCTTGCTTTCTTGCTTTCTTGCTTTCTTGCTTTCTTGCTTTCTTTTTCTTTCTTCTTCTTCTTTCTCTTCTTCCTCTTCTTTTTTTTTTTTTTTTTGCAGTACTAGGGATTGAACCTAGAACCTTTGTACTGAGCTACATCCCCAGCTCAAGTCATTTTATATATAAAGTATATAATATACTTTATATTTTTTGAGACAGGGTCTTGCCAAGTTGCTCTATTGCCTAGGCTGGGCTTGAGTTTGTGATCATCCTGCCTCAGCGTCCCAGAGTGCTGGGATTATAGGTGTGCACCACCATGCCTTGACCTTGGACTTGTGTTTCAACGGATTGGTCCACTTTAAGTTTTCATATCTGTGGGCATAATGTCCATTATACCATTATTATTCTTTTAATGACATGCTATCCATAGTGAGCCCCCTCTCTCATTTCTCATATTAGTGATTTGTGTCTTATCTTTGTTTCTTAGTTAGCCTGGCTATAGACTTACTGATTTTCTTGATTTTATTAAAGAATGAGCTTTTATTTTTTCATTGTTTTTTCTCTATTAGTTTCCTGTTTTCAATTACATTGATTTCTGCTCTAATTTCTGTTGTATTATTTCTTTTCTTCCCCCTCTCCTTCTTCCTTCTCCTCTGGATTTAATTTGCTCTTCTGTTGTAAGTTTCCTAAGGTGAAAAGCTTAGATTATTTATCTCAGATCTTTCATCTTTTCTTATAAAAGCACTCAATACTTTAAATGTCCCTCTAAGCCCTGTTTTTACTGCATCCCACAAATATTGATAAGTTGTATTTCCATTTTTATTTAATTCAAACGATTTAAAATTTCTCCTGAGCTTTCTTCCTCGGCCCAGGTGTTATTTAGGAGTGTGTTGTTTAGCCTCTGTGTATTTTGGGATTTTCCGGCTGTCATTCTATTACTGATTTCTGGTTTGGTTCCGTTGTGATCTGAGAGCAGCCTTGTAAGGTTTTTGTTCTTTTACCCTCCCTGAGGTGCGTGTTAGGGCCCGGAATGTGTCTGTCTCGAACACTGCTTGTAAACTTGACAGGAAAGCGTATTGTGTTAGTCCTGGATAAAGTGTCCTGTGGGTGGCAGTTACACTGTCCAGGTGATGGATGGTATGTTGGGTTTAGCTGTGTCCTTACAGATTTGCTGCCTGCCGAATCTCTTTATTTCTGATAGAAAAGTATTGAAGTCTCCACAAACAGTAACAGACTACCCATTTCTCTCGTGGTTCCGTCAGTTTTTTGCCTCATGTGTTTTGATGTTTCTTGTTTGATGCATACTCTTTAAAGCTTAATGTTCTATATTCCTGGAGAATTGGCCCCTTCGTCATTATGTAATGCCCTTCCTTTCTCAGTTTTTAATTTCATTTGTCCGTGCTTGCAGTTCATGTAGCTCGCAGTCGTGTCTCGGGGAGTGGTCACGTGTACGCAGGACGGCTGGTTTCGTTTGTTAATCCGCCCCCCCCCACAGTTCCCCGTCCCATTTTTCATTGTTGTTGCTAGTATTTGTCTTGGCTGGTGTGGTGGCCCGTAGTGTTTACATTCACTGGGGTCGTTAGGTTCCCGCACACACCTCAGCTTCCTTCTTCTCATTCCCCTCCCCTTCTCCTCCCTCCTCGCCCTTGTTCCCTATGTCCACTTCCCTGTTGCAGGAGATCGGTCCCCTGTCCCTTTCTATCCGTTCTTTATCATTTTCTTTGTTTCTACTTTGCCTCCCTCAAATGAGAGACCCCATATGGTATTGAAGCTTGTGTGTCTGGTGTATTTCACTCAACATTACATTTTTTAGGTGTATCCATTTTCCTACAAAAGTCTCAAATGTGTCATTCTTTATAGCCGAGTAGTATTCCATGATATAGACGCCACATTTTCTTTATCCAGTCGTCAGTTGATGGGTGTACAGGCTGCTTCCCGCATTTAGTTATGTAATACCCTTCTTTTTTTTTTTTTTTTTTTTTTTATGTGGGTACGAGGAGTCAAACTCAGGACTTCACGCTTGCCAGCAGGCGCTCGTGCCACTGAGCAATATCACCGGCCCCTTCTTTTCCTTTATGTGGGTACCGGGAGTCGAACTCAGGACCTTGCGCTTGCCAGGCAGGCGCTTACGTTGCTGAGCCATCTCACCGGCCCTGTAATACCCTTCTTAATTCCTGATGACTTCACTTGCCCTGAAGTTGGTTTTGTCTTATATTAAGGTAGCTACTTCTGCTTTCTTTCGGTCGATGGTACATCTTTCTCCATCCATTTACTTTTCCTGTGATTCTTAAAATTTTTATTTATTTATCAGTCCACGTGTATAGCATGTGATGTTTCCTCGGGGGGAGTTGGTGCCTGTACATGATACATCTCAGATCCTTTTTCATCTCTTTTCCGTCCCCGCTCCATCCATCTTGTATTTATCGTCACTCTCAGGTATACAGTACATAGTTAGATGTTATTTTTCACTTATTCTGACAATCTCTGTGTTTTAATTGGTGCACTGAAGCCATTGATATTTCAAAGTAATTATTGATATAGTTGGATTAATAGTTACCATATTTGTTACTACTTTCTATTTGTGATGCTTGTTCTTTGTTTCTGCTTTTTTTCTTTTTTTTTTGTCCTTTTCTATTTGTTCCTATTTTTGTCTTTCACTCTTTTTTTTTTTTTTTCCTGTGCCGAGAATTCAACATTAGAGCCTTATGTATGCTAGGCAAGCACACTACCACTGAGCCACACCCCCAACCAAATTTTGTAATTTTATTTTTTTGTTTTTTTTGAGTCAGCATCTCTCCATGTAGTTCAGGATGGCCTTGACCTCACTATGTAGTCCAAGCTGGCCTTGAACTTGTGGCAGTTCTCCTGCCTCAGCCTCCCGAGTGCTGGGATTACAGGTGTGCACCACCACACCTGTCCCCCTTTTGTAATTTTCACTGAGTATTTACATGACTCAATTTTCTCTCCTCTCTTAGCACATCAACTCTATTACTTTAAGAAACTTTCTACTGGTTGCCCTAGTTCCTTTTCTCTTTCTTCTGCCAGCAACATGAGAGGATTTTCCTGGTCTTCACTTCGACAGCTGGTAGAACTCTGGAGGTGAAGGTCATGGATATTTTGAGGCCCCTGATATTTGGTCCCCAGTTTTTCTCTCAGACTTGCTCCAGCTGAGTTCAGTGTCGTCAGTTACAACTCCGATTCCCCGGCACCAGTTCTGATGGGGGTTTCCCTCCTGTAGATGGTGCCCTTGTCCTCTGTACCCCCAGTTCCGGGGCAGAGGTTTGCCCATGGCCTTCTTTCTCTCACAGGTCTAGGAAGAGCTGTCCAGTTTGTTCAGCATCAGGACAGAGGACAGGCTGATTTATGGGCGCCTCCCGCGCAAGGCTGCTAACGAGAGTCCTTGCCCCCGTATGACAGTGCTGTCCCATGTTCGGGTGCTGCGTTTTATTTGTCCGTCCACCACCAGGTGCATGCGTGTGTTGTCTCTGCTTTTCGGCTCTTTCGAACAAGGCTGTTACGAACTTTCATTTATAAAGTTTTTGTTTGGATGTGTTTTTATTTTTCTTGGGCTCTGCCCAGGAGTGTTTTCTAATTTCTTAAGAGGCCAAGTTAGGATATGAACTTGAGATCTCCTTTTTTAATATAAACATTTTCATGTTGCATGTTTTCCTCTAAGGACTGCTTCGTCTGCATCCTACAAATATTGATAGGCTGTTTTAATTTTAATTTAGTTTTTTTCTCCCTAGTTTTATTTCAACTTCCTCTTTAAATTTTAAGTTTTTTTTTTTTGCATTTACTTTATTCTTTACTGCTAGTGGGTTTTTTTTTTTTTTTTTGTGGGTACCGGGGGGTCGACCTCAGGACCTCGCGCGCCAGCAGGCGCCCGTGCCGCTGAGCGATATCACCGGCCCCTTTTTCGTATGTGGGTTCCGGGAGTCGAACTCGGGCCCTCGGGCTTGCAGGGCAGGCGCTTAAGCCACTGAGCCATCTCACCGGCCCATCAACTTCCTCTTTGACATGTAGGTTTGTCTCAAACTTTGTGTCGATCTTTTTGGTTGACATAGGGGTTTAGAAGTGCACTGTTTAATTTTCAAATATGTAGAAACTTTCCAGATGCCTTTTTATTATTAAACCCTCATTCTGTTACAATCCTAAATATACCTTGTCTGGTTTCAGTTTTAAGATCTGAGGTTGGTTTTACTGTCCAGAACATTGTGTGCAGCTGAGCGGTCCATGCACTCTTGGGAGGGAGGTGCCGGCTGCCGCTGGGCCGCTGTCCCCTAAACGACCGTGTGGCCAGGCTGGTGGCTGGCGGTGTCTGGTCCTCTGTGTCTCGCTGGGTTTACCTGTGCGTGTTCTTGTGGTTATTGAGGGAGGAGTGTAGACAGCTCCAGCTGTAATTGTGGGTGTGTGTTTCTCTTCCAGTTCTATCACTTCTTGCTTGGTAGACTTAGAAGCTGCCCCTGCAGGTCCTTCCAGGTCCATCCGGGTCCTGTCTGAGGCTAAAGCTGACAGAGAAAATAAGAAAAATGAAAAGGAAGGCAGAGAAAACAAGTACTCGCCTCTGTATGGGTCGCTTCTCCAGGCTTTTATCCCTTGCCCAGCCGGAGTTCTGTTCACTCTCAGAGTCCTTGAAAGCTGCTTTGTGTGTTTTGTCATTTTTGTGGGAGTCAGCGGAGAGCTTGCTGGAGCAGGCTCATTCCAGCGCAGCCCCAGGTTGATCTGAACATACTTTCCTCCTTGCCTCGATTTCTCCTCCACCCAGGAGAGTTTTCCCAACCCCTCTGTAGCTCCTGGGGTGCCCCCTCCCTGGCCTGTCACCATCTGGAGACTTGCTGTCCCCCACTGGGCGGGTGGGTGATGGTGTTTTCCAGCCTGGTGGGTGGCTTAGCCAGTCTTGAATGAGTGATGGCACCAACCCCCACGAACACGCACCAGATTGTTGTGAAGACAGCAGAGCGTGGGCGGTTCAGGTCTGGCCCAAGCACGTGGTGCTCCATGGACCCTGACACTGTGCACCCTACCTGGCAGCCACAGCCTTTGTCACACCTGCAGAAAGACTGTGTGGCACTTCTTGGCAGGTCCGGCACACAGGCCAGGAGGAGCTGGGTGGTGCATGCTGTCATTAGCCATGCCAGGCGATCCACTCATTATGCCACATTCAGCGCGGAAATGGGGGGGTGGATGACTTTTCTTACCCTCCCTCCACATGCCCCGATGTCCAGCAGATTTCTCTGCTTTCAATTATAGCTTTGACTTAATATTTTTATAAAAAGGTCTAGTTATCCGCTTCACCTCATTCATTTACTCATGGAACATTTGCCAAGCACCTGCCATGTGGGGACATTGCCCTAGTTCTCAGGGCTCAGAGAGGCCACTGGAAATGCCTCCTGCCGGGGAGCAGCACCGTTATTCCCCTGTTGCTGGTCTGAGCCGCAGCCCTCCGTGGCAGCTTTAGGAGTGCCCTCCCTCCAGATCCCTGTGCCGACACCCCAGAAGAGGTTATGCGGGTGGTACACTGCACACAGACATCTGGCTGAAGCGGGGGCGACTGGGGCTGGAATCCCCCCGTTGCCCTGGTATGGCGTGGCTGCCACCTCGTAGGGTGCTATCTGGGCTGACAGCAGCCCCACCCTTCCCCTTGTGCCTCTACGTGGTGTGAGAGGGTCCTCTTGGACTCGGGGTGCAAGGAAGGTATAGGTACAGGGGTGCAAGAAGCACAAGAGGGCACTGGAGACCCCAGTGTCCCCCACCACTTCAGAACGGAAGTGGGGTATTTCTGACTATAGAAACAGTGAACCCTCTTTCAGCTGCTTGGGCAGCAGAAGGCTGTAAAGAGGAAACAACCTACTGAATTTCAGCCCAGCCCCGGCCACTGCTAACAGTTGGTATCCTTCATTCCAGCTTTTTAATGCATATATATTTACATTTTTATATAATTTCCCCCCAGCTTAATATGATATCATTAGCATTTCCCATATTGTTAGAAAGGTTTTGGATGCTATAATTTTTAATAATTACCCAATATGCCACAATGTATTTAACCAGTCCTTTATTGTTGGCTATTTATAATCTTTCTAGTGCTTGCTTTATTACAGCATCAAGGCAAACATCTAATTTCCTAGACATGGAATTGATCAAAGAGCTCGTGCGGGCTTGAGGTTCTGGATGCCACTGCCTGCTGGCTGCTGGGAGGGATGCGCAGTTCCCGGGGCGCCCGTGTTCGCAGCCTGGGGAGGCGCGCGGAGGGGCTGGGCTGGGGGCGCCGAGGAAGCTGGCGGGGCCGGAGCTCCAGGGTACGGGCACCGGGAAGCGGGTCCTGCCCTGTGCTTATCGGAGGATCCCGGACCTGGCTTCTGGACTCTGGGTGGGACCCGCACACGTGCACACGCACAAGCACACGCACTCTTCTCCCCGCGTGCGAGCCCCTGCCAGCTCCCCGCGAGCGTGCGCGGCTGTGCAGCCGCAGGTGGCCGTGGTGAGGGCGTGGGGGGCTCACTCTCCTCTCTGCCCCCAGTTCGGTGGCCTGAGAGGCAGGCCGGCCTGACTGTCCCTCCTTCCGGGCTGGAGGGCTCTTTTTTCCAGGGAGCCCTGGCTCTGGAGGACGCACACGGGGCCTGGTGATGTTTCCGAGGCAGGCTGGGCACAGGGCGTCCCTGTGAGCCCAAGAGCACCGTCAAGGGACCTTGTTTTAGTTCAGCAGAGGAACAGATCCCTGCTCCCCCTTGAGCCTCAGAGGACCGCAGGGGCCGGGCAGGGCCTCGTGTTTTGGGGTGATGAGTACCGAGCCCGCCCCTTCCATCTCTCACGAGCATCCTCGAGTCGCTTCTTTAGCTTTGGGGGTGCTGGGGGAGGGGCTGACACGCATGCTGGGGATCCTCAGAGCCGGGCTGCTGGGGTGGGGGCGGGGCCTGCGTTGTTAGAACCCAGTTTTAGTGCGCGGTTCCGTTGTAACGTGAGGAAAACCAATTTTTCACTTGAGTGGATCAGCAACATAGATACACGTGTAATTGTCTATTTCTGCCTTTCTTGCTTCCCTCGCGTTCTGTGTCTGTCATTTAAAATTTCACAGTTTCCGAAGTGCTGGTTTCTCCGTGGATTTGTTCCGCGCACGCCGGACTCCGCAAGTGCTAACTGAGCAGCTACACTGTGCTTCGCGCTGGGCGGCCTGGCATGGGGTAGAGCGCAGAGGGGTTGGGGCCGATGTTGAGCTGCAGATTTGTGTGACAGTGGCAGTGCCTCCAGCTGGCCGTGTGGCCCCAGGCAGGACACTGCACTCTCTGAACCCCAGTGGCCTCTGTGCAGTGGCCCTGGCCATCTCGACTTCCCAGGTGGCTGTCAGGACTAAGTGAAGTCACATGCGGCACACAGTGGGTGCCCCCTAAATGCGGCTCGCCCTCTCGGGTTTGTCCTGGCTGTGATCACAGCAGAGGCTGCTCTCCACAAGCTGGTGATGATTGGCAGCCTGGAGCCAGCGCAAGGTGGGTGTGCACCTTCCCCCTGCAGGGCTGCACCCCTGACCGCCAGGCCAAGCGCCCACTCTCCTGGCAGAAGACGTTCTGACCCAGTGCTGTGACACGGGCGTTGCAGGCTGATCAGAAGCCCAGAGAGACATGCTCCCCTGTCTTTGATTAATTTTTAAAAGGGAAAAATGAATTAATTATTGCTGAGTAAGTGTGGGTGCTCAGAATGCAGTGAAGGAACCAAACACAGAGCTTAGTGTCATGGTGGAAAGCCCAGCCCCAGGTGCCCCAGGAGCAGTGGGAGGGTCCGTGCACCCCACATGGGACACTGGCCAGTACCTGCCTTCCCAGCAACAGGCTGGGAGTGACTCAGGGCCCCCCGGGGGCATTCCGGGCTCCCTGGGGCCGGGGGATGATGTTGGCGGCTTCTCTCTGTGTCCCCTCCAGCTCCAGAGCCCTGTGACCTGCCCTGCAGAAAGCTCCGGGGCTGTGTGTGGGGTCACTTCCAGCAGGAGTCACTTCCTGGGGACCCACGACATGAAGGGAGGTGCGCAGGCAGTGCAGGGAGAGAGTGACTCTCCTTCCTGGGTGCGTGGTGCTGCCCCTCAGGGTTGTCTGCCCCTTCCAGGGAAAGCCATTTCCGGTTCTCATAGGGAGGGGCTGCTCTGTGAGTCCGCCAAGTGCTTCGGAGCCCCAGTGCTTTTTGAGCGGGAAGGCGCTGCCCTGGGCTCTGTGCGGGGGGCCGTCTGCTCCCTTCTGAGGCAGCGGTGCTGAGTGGTCACACAGGCTCCTCTCTGTGGCTGACTCCAATCCCACCCATGTCCTGAGCTGTCACTTGAGCTTCCCTCATCAGGGGCTCTGAGCACCTCCGGAAGTGGAGGGAGAGGAGGCTTGTCCTGTGGGGCTCTGACCTCACCATCAGGGGGGCAGCAGTGTGGGCGGCATGAGTGCAGTGTGATGGGGGCTGCCACGGAGGCGAGCTGGTGATTCTGGGTGGCAGGTTTGGGAGGCTTGGTTTGTAGAGTGTTTTAAAGGATGCATAAGAGTCTTCCAAGTAGTGAGTGAGTCAAGCTGGGGTATTTTAGGCATGAGGAATGTACAAGACACATTGGCACAGCAGGGTGTGACACACAGGGAGTGAACAGTAAGGCGAGTGCTGGATGGGACCACAGAGCGTGTGCACATGTGAGTGCACACATAGCCCCCCTGTGGGCCCATTCAGGAGAGCGGGGCAGAAACAGAGTCAGCCTGGTGGTCCGAGCTGGCCAGGGCAAGACCTCACCCTGGTCAGTTTTAGGTCATGACCCAGAGCTGAGCACCCCAAGGGAGGTGCGGGGGACAAGGGAGACCTCCCAGGAGACACCAGGCCCCTCGTGCTGTTGCCTTCGAGCCAGTCCTCTGGGAACCTGAGCGGCTCATCAGTCTCTCCTAACTGTGAAAGGGGAAGGTGTCCTCCCCCAGCATATGGTTATTAAACCGCGCCATCTTTAAGCCTCATTAAGGAGTGTTAAATGCTAATGAATTTAGAGAGGGGTGTCTTGGGGCCTCTGTTTCCTTGGAAACGTTTGAGAGCAGGTGCCTTATAATGAGCTGTACCTATTTTAAAAGTGAGCCGCCAGGGCCGCTTTGATAGGCTGGATCCCAGATGCTGATGGGCAAGTGTGAACAAAGCCAGTGGAGGCCAGTGAGACGCTTTGTGCTCTCTGAAATAGCATTTCTCTAGTGGTTTCTATAGAAACCACTGGCACCTAAGTAGGAGAATGGCTGAGCACCAGGGTTTCACTTATACAACACGATGTCAGCCTTGGCCTCAGCCACCTCAGCCTCAGCCTCTGAAGAGGGTTCTGGGCAGAACCGGACAGATAAATGTCACCAGAGCTGTAGTGCTGCTTTCATTATGTCCGCTGTGTACCTCCTGCTTGATTTCAGCCAGTCCCCGCTCTGCCTGTTATTTCAGGCCCAGCTGATAGGAGAAAGAATGAACATTTGTGGAGCTAATTCCTCCCCACAGAGCACTTTAAAGAAACTTTTTGTTATTGAAAAATTTAAATATATACCAAAGGGGAGAGAGTGTTTAATGAACTTCTCTGCCAGTAGCATCTGTTTCAACTGTTAGAAACTGATGGCCAACTTTGTTTTACCTGTAATCCATCCCTCTCCTGACAACTGCCAGTCCTCCACCACTGGGTTATTTTGAAGCAAACCCCGGACATTCTGTCATTTCATTTGTCAATACTTTTGTTTTTTTACAAGGTAAAGATTTGGGAATGATTATAATACCATTATCCCATCTAACAATGTAGCAGCAATTCCTTAATACTATCAACATCCAATCTGTGTTCAAATTTCCCTGGTTGCCTCATAATTTGCTTTAAACAGTTGCCATGTTCACAATCCAAACATTTGGCTGATAAGCCTCTTTAAGTCTTATTTAATCTAGGTAGGTTTCTCTCCTACTTTGTTTTTTTTTTGGAACCTATTTATTGGGCAATAAACCAGTTGCTTGTCCTTTATTTTCCCGATTGCATCCCCATGGTATCATTTAACACATTCTTCTGTTCCCTGTATGTCTCATGAATGGCTTCATCCTGAGCAGCTCCCAACACTGCAGCTGCCCATGAGCCACCTGAGGCTTGTGTTCTGTTACCGTGTCAGTTTTGATGCTCATCTGAGTTGTTACATGTACTATGGTCCCCTGATCCATCCATTCACTTTCCAAGGTCCCAATTACCCACTGTCAGTTGTGGTTCTAGAATATTAAGTGGAAAATCCCAGAAGTAAATGATTCATGAGCTTTCAACTGCCCCCTTTCTGACACTGTCCCCCTCCATCCCAGTGGGATGTGCACCATCCCTTCACCCCCAGCATATCCACAGTGTATGCATGACCCTCCTGTTAGTCACTTGGTAGCTGTCTTGGCTATTAGATTAACTTTTGTGTTGTCACACTGCTTGGTTTCACAGAACAATTATTTTACTTTTTGGCCTCAAGTGTGAGAATAGTGATGCCGGCAGTTCAGCTATGCCAAAGAGAAGCTGTAAAGCTCTTCCTTTATGTGAAAAGGTAAAAGCCATTAATAAGGAAAGAAAAAAAAAACACGTGCTGAGGTTATGACACTCCATAGTGCAGTAAGATATTTTGAGAGAGACATAGTCGCCTTTTATTATGGCATATTGTTAAAATATTCTATCTTATTATTATTAGTTATTGTTGTTGATCTCATACTGTGCCTGGCTTTTAAGTGACACTGCATCATAGGTGTGTGCCGTGATATGGTTTGGGTATGGTTTGTCCTCCAAGGGTCCACGCACTGCAAATGTGGTTCTTGGTGTGTTGAGAGGTGGGGCCTAGTGGGAGCTGTTAGATATTGGGGGCACTGCCCTTGGAAAGGATTCATGCTGGGCTTGAGAGTGAATTGTTATGAAACAGTGAGTGTGGCCCCAAATTACTCACTGGCTTCCTGTCTTACCGTGTGGTTGCTGTCATACCCGCTCCTGCCATGATGCCATTACCATGGTATAATTTAGCCAAAGGGGCTCCCGCCATAGCTGAGAATACATTGGTGTCATACTCTTGGACCTCCAAACCATGGGCCAAATAAACCTCTTTTCTTTATACATCACCTAGCCTCAGACATTGTGTTATAGCAATGGAAGATGGACTAATACAGTGTACATGAAAAGGATCAACCAGTAAGTATACAGAGGGCTCAGTCCTGTTCTGTGTGCCAGACAACACTGGGGATGTTGGAACGCATTCTCCAGATAACGGGGGCCACTGTACCAACACTCCTTGTTACCACTGAGGCAGTCTGCTGTCTCGGTTTCTTTACCCATTTACCTCTGATGGGCATTTGGGGTTGTCTCCAGTTTAGGGCTGTTATGAATAAGGCTGCTGTGAACATTTGTGAACAAGTTTTTGTGTAGATACATATTTCATTTCTTTGGGTGAGTGGGAGAATTGCTAAGTGCTATGCTGGGCATATGTTTAAATTTGTAATAAGTTGCTGAGTGATTTCCCAAGTGGGTGAAACATTTCACCTTCCCAGTAGGAGGGTGGTGGAGTTTCAGCTGCCTCACATTCTAACTAGCGCTGGTCATTGCCAGTCTGTTTCATTCCAGCTATTCTAGTGGGCATGTAGTGGTGTCCGTTTGAGGCTTAATATCTTTGCCTGCTGACTGATGATGGTGAGCATCTCTTTGTGAGTTATCAACCATTTGAACATTTACCTTTGTAAAGCATCTGTGTAAATCCATTGCCTATTCAAATGTACTACAATTATTACTGAATTCCGAGGGTCTTCATGGAGTCTGGAATTATTTTCTCATATTCTGCAGCTTTTTGTGTCCTAATAAATCTTAATCCAAAGGCTGAAAAGATTTTCTTCTCTGTTTTCTTCTAGATGTTTCATAGCTTTTGCTTATACAGTTAGGTTTATGGTTCAGCTTAATTTAATTCAGTGTAAGGTGAGGTTGATTTTTTCTAAGTGGACTATCCAGTTGTTTTAAGTGTCATTTGTGGAAGAAAGTCCTTCTCCAATGATTGTTTTTGGAGCTTTGGTGAAAAATAAAACTTACCACGTTAAGTGTGCATCTCCTTCTGGCTCTCATTCCGCTCTGGTGAGTGATCTATCATTTATACCGTGCTTTCTTGGTCACTGTAGCTTTATAATTATTTTTTTTTAAATTGTATTAGTACAGTACATGTTTTCAGTAGCTTTATAATTCTTAAAGCTGAGAAAAGCAAGCCTTTCTTTTTGAGATTATTTTGGCTACTTTCAGCTCTTTACTTTCCCACCCAGATTTAACAATCCACCGTCTTCTACTGAAAAAAAGCCAGCCGACAGTTTAACTAGGATAATTTCCAATCTGTAGGTCAATGTGGAGAGAACAAACATCTTAATGATATCGGCTCCCGTGACCCATGGTCATAGTACGTTTGTCTACGAAGATCTTCTTTAGTTCCTCTCACCAGCGTTTTGCAGGTCCCCTGCTTCAGATATTATGTATATTGTTACATTTATTACTTAGAATGTAATGCTTCTGGACACTAATGTGAGTGGGATTTTATTTTTGTTTCATTTTCCAATTTTTTGTTGTTGGTATATAGAAATAATATTAACTTTCTTGTACTATGTATCAGATGACTTTTATTAAATTTACTTCTGAGTTTTCATAGCTGTTTCATAGACTGCCTCGTTTATGTAATTGTGTTGTCTGTGACTAATACAGTTTTGTAACTTCTTTCCTCTTTTAATTTTTTGGTGCTGAGGACTGAACCAAGGGCCTCCTGCTTGCTAGACAAGTGTTCTACCATTGCGCTACTTCCCAGCCCCACACTTCTTTCCGATGTGTGTGGCTGTTTATTTTCTTGTTGTATTACAATGGCTAGAGCCCCCAGGACAGTGCTTAAAGGAAGTGGTGAGGGTGGATATCCTTGTCTTGTTTCTCTCGTACGGGGAAAGCAGCCAGACTTTTACCATTAAGTATGATGTTTTTTCATAGTTGTCTTAAGTCACATTAAGAATGTTATCTTATATTCTTAGTTTTCTGAACATATTTATAATGTTTTCTTATATTCTGTTAATATGTTGAATTATGTTATTAAAATATGTTCAACCATGCATTTCTGGGACAAACCTGACTTGGTCACGATGTTTATCCTTTTTATATATGGTTTAGTTCAAATGGCTAACAATCTGTCAGGGATTTGATAGCTATAAGGATTATTAGTCTTTATTCCTTGTATTCTGTGGTTTTGATGAGAAATGAATATTGTCCTGAAAAAAGTGAATTGAGGGGCCGGTGAGATGGCTCAGCGACGTAAGCGCCTGCCCGGCAAGCGCGAGGGCCCGAGTTCGACTCCCGGAACCCACATATGAAAAAAGGGCCGGTGATATCGCTCAGCGGCGTGGGCGCCTGCTGGCGTGCAAGGTCCCGAGGTCAACCCCCCGGTCCCCACAAAAAAAAAAAAAAGTGAATTGAGAATGTCTTATACTCATATTTTCTGACTGTGTAGGATTGGCATTATTTCTTCCTTAAATGCTTGATAAAATGCATCAGTGATGATATCTAACTGCAAGGTTTCTTTATAGGAAGGTATTTAATCACAAAAAATTTACAAGTATATATAGGGCTAGTCAGGTGTACTATTTCTTTTTTTTTTTTTTGGTGGGTACTGGGGGTCGACCTCAGGACCTCATGCACCAGCAGGCGCCTGTGCCGCTGAGTGATATCACCGGCCCTTTTTTCATATGTGAGTGCCGGGAGTTGAACTCAGGACCTGGCGCTTGCCAGGCAGGCACTTATGCCGCTGAGCCCTCTCACCGGCCCCAGGTGTACTATTTCTTTTTCAGTGGTTTTTGTATCCCTTTCAGGGATTTTTTTTTTTTTTTTTCCTAAGGGATTTTTCTGTTACCTGAATTATCAGATTTGTTGCCCTACCATTGTTCTGAATGTTTCTCATCTCTTGCTGGCTGTAGGACCTTATCCAAGGCGATCAGGCTGAGTGTCACTCTGGCATCTCCCCCCAAATGTCCTGCCCCAGTGTCTTGGGTAGAACAGGGTTGAGGAGGATGAATCCTCTCAGTTTTTATCAAAAAAGTCATCTTGCTTTCATCATTGCCATATCCCGCCCTTTCACTTTACTCTTTCTTGAAGGTGTAATTGACACACAGTAACGGCACGTTTGAAATGTAACGTTTGATGAGATTGGTATGTATCTCCATGAAACTGTCACTGCGATCCAGGGAAGTCATGTGTCCATTGCCTGCAGGAGCTGTTGTGCCCCTGTGCTGGCTTCTAGAATTTGCGTAGTTTGGGGCTTCATATTGAAGTCTGTGATCCAGTTAGTACTCATTGTTGTATGGTGCGAGCTGTGGATGAGCTCAGTATTTTTGACTGGGTGTTTGGTTCTCTTCCAGCATTTGTTGAAAACAACATCATTCCTTATACCTCTGTGGGAAAATCCACTGGATAAATATGTGTAGGTCTATTTTTGTACTTTCTTTTCTGTTCTGTTAGTTTCTTTGTCTATATACTATTATGTTTATTACTGCAATCTTATAATGAGTCTTGAAATCAGCTAGTGTCTTTCAATTTTGTTCTTTTTCAAAGTTGTTTTGGGTAATCTAGTCTTTTTTTGTATTCACATTTCAATTTTACAATCACTTTGCCAATTTCTAAAAAAACAAAACAAAACAAAAACCTGCTTGAACCTTAAATGATATTGTATCTAGTCTATAATTTGAGAGAGAATTGCTCTCTTAACAATTTTGAGTCTTCCAATCTACAAGCATAATAAACTTCTCCATTTATTTAAATCTTTAATTTCTATCACTAATGTTTTGTAGTTTTCTCAGTACAAGTCTGTCACTTTTCTTGGTGAGAGCTATCCCAATATATTTATACTGTTGATGCTATTGTAAGTAGCATTTTAAAATTTCAATTTCTGATTGTCATTGTTAGTATATAGAAATCTAAAGAGTGGATATTTGAATATTCATCTTGCGTTCTGTAACTCCGCTAAACTCATTATTTCTGGTTGCTTCTTTGTAGATTCTATTGGATTTTCTACATGCATAATCATGTTATCCATGAATAAAGGTGGTTGTAATTCTTTGCCATTTCTTTCTGTTTGTCTCCTTTCCATTTTTTTTTTTTTTTTTTTTTGCTTGTTTGTTTGTTTTTTTTGAGACCGGGTCTTGCTATGTAGTCCAGGCTGGCCTTGAACTTGAGATTATTCTCCCGCCTCAGCCTCCCCACTGCTGGGATTACAGGTGTGCACCAGCGCACCCGGCTCTGTCCTGTTTTTCTTATTGCACTGGCTCAAACCACCAGAACAGTGTTGCCTAGAAGTAGTGGGTGGACATCCTTGCTTTCTTTCTGACTATGAGGAGAAGCATTCGTTCTCTTTCACAGTGATGTGTGATGTTAGCTGTAGTTGTTTTGTAGATGTCTATATTAGTTTAAGAATACTCTTTTATTCCAAGTTTGCTAAGAGAATTGATTAATTGATTGATTGGAAGTGGGGGTTGACCCAGGGAGTGCTGAACTAAATCCCAAGCCTTTTTAATTTACTCAGGCTGGCCTCAAACTTAAGATCTTCCTGCCTCAGCCTCTCAAATAGCTTGGATTATGGGCATGTGCCACCAAGCCTGGGCTGCTGAGAGCTTTATTTATTTACTAAATCATGAATGAATGTTGGATTTTGTCATATTCCTGTTCTGCTTCTATTGAAGTGATCATGTGGTTTTTGTTCTTATTCTGTTGATATGATTAATTTTGTCAATTATTTCAAATATTAGATTTTCAAATATTAGAACTACCTCGCATTCCTGGGATGAACTCCCCTTGATCATGATACCCCATTTTTATAATTTGGGATTCTCTCAGCTAAATTTGTCTTAGCAATTTTTGCATCTAGTATGTTCATGAAGGTTATTGGTCAGAATTTTCCCTGTAAAATTTTTGTATGGGTTTGGGAGCAAGGAAATTCTAGTTTCCTGGGATAAATTGGGACGTGCTTCTCTCTCCTCCATTTTCTGGAAGAGTTTGTGTGAAAGTGACACTATTTCTTCCTTAAATATTTGCCAGAATTGACTAGTGAAGCCGCCTCAGCCTGAATTTTTTGTGTGTGTGGGAAGGTTTTAAAGTTTATTTAGTAAATACGGGGCTATTTCAGTTCTTTGCTTATCTCTGTGTGACATTTGGTAGGTTTTGTCTTTCAAGAAATTCTTGCAGGGCTTGGGATATGGCTCAATGGTGGAATCCTTGCCTAGCATGGGAGGCCCTGGGTTCAGTCGGTGTAACTGGAGGTGGGGGTGGGGAAGAAAGGGTAGGAAAGGAGAGAAACGGGAAGGGATTTCTTCATTTCATGAGAGTTGACTAACTGCTGTAAAGTTTTGTATAGTACCATTTTGTGTATGTGCAAGATTAGTGATTTCCCCTCATTCTATGCATTCCTGATACTGGTGGATGTGTCTTTTCTCTTTTCTTTCCTGACCTTTTTTTTTTTTTTACAAATTTTATTAATCTTTTCAAAGTATCAGTTTTTGGTTTCATTAGTTTTCTTTTTATTTTCTATTTCTTTTCCAGCATCCCCCCCATTTTAATTATTTCCTTTCTTCCACTTAAACGTGAGGTTTAGTTTATCTCCCTTTCTAGTTTGTTTTGGTGGCAGCTGAGGTTATTGTCTTGAGACTTTCATTCTTTTGCTGGGTGTTCAGTGCTATTCGTTACCGCTGTTCCTACAATTGTTGACATTTTGTGTTTTTGTTTTCATTCAGCTCTGGTTTTCTTTTTGATTTACTCTTAACCCATGGATTATTTAAAAGTGTGCTATATAGGTTCCAAGCACCTGAACATCTTCTAAATATTGTTATTTTTAATTTAATTCCACTGTGGCCACTAGAATATACATTGTATATTTAGATTTGTTTTATTTATTTATTTATTTATTTTATTTATTTATTTTTTTATGTGGGTACTGGGAGTTGAACTCAGGACCTTGCGCTTGTGAGCAGGCGCTTATGCTGCTGAGCGATATCATCAGCCCTTTTTTGCTTTTTGAGACAGGGTCTCACTGTGCAGTTCAGGTCAGCCTTGAACTCAGTATGTAGCCCAGGCTGGCCTCAAACTCGTGGTGATCTTCCTGTCTCAGCCTCCTGAGTGCTGAGCTTACAGGCGTGTACCACCATGCCTGGCTATATTGTGTATTTGAACCCTTTTAAATTCATTAAAACATGTGCTCTAGGGAATGCTCTGTTATGTAAATGTTTTATGCACATTGTGTTGTTGGGTACTGTGGTTTGTAAACGTTGATTATATCGATTCTATCAGGCTGGCTGATAGTGTTGCTGAAGTCTTTTGGGCCCTTTTTTTTTTTTTTTTTTTTTTGTGGGCACCGGGGGGTCGACCTCAGGACCTCGCGCGCCAGCAGGCGCCCGTGCCGCTGAGCGATATCACCGGCCCTTTTTTCGTATGTGGGTTCCGGGAGTCGAACTCAGGACCTCGTGCTTGCCAGGCAGGCGCTTACGCCGCTGAGCCATCTCACAGGCCCCATTTGGGCCCTTTCTGATTTTTGTGTCTGTTGTATAAGAGCAGCTGTCCTATGGCTTGAGTGTGTATGCCCTTCCAAAATCCAAACGTTGGTGTTTAAACCACAAGATGATGTATTAGCAGTGGGAGATGATTGGGTTGCAAAGGTGGGGCCCTTCTGGATGGGATTAGTGTCTTTACTGAGGCTGGAGGGAACTAGCAGACGCCCTTGTCCTTCCGTCTCTTGCTTGAGGACAGCAAGCAGGTGCAAGCCCTCTCCGGCTGCTGCTGCCTGGATCGGAGCTTTCCCAGCCTCCAGAACCGTGAGAAATACATTTCTATTATTTATCGTTCATCGCCTACGCATTTTGTTATGGCAGCGGGAACTAAGACAAGCTGTTTGAGTGTGAGCCTATCTGTTTCCTCTTTTGGTTCTCTTAGTTTTCCTGCACTTATTTGTGAAGTCGGTGTTAGCTGCATAAATGCTTTGGGTTGGGACATTCTCTTGATGAACTGAATTGACCCCTTCCATTGTTGAGAAAGGACCCTCCATCTCGTAATGTTCAATTCTCTGAGATCTACTTGTTCTGTTATTCACATAAGCGTACCTGGTTGTTAGGACCATGGTGTATCTTTCTACTTTTACCTTTGTGTGTCTTTATATTTAAAGTAAATTTCTTTTAGGCAGCCTATAGCTGGCTCTTGCTTCCTAATTCTAATCCTACCTAATGGCGCCTCCTTTGGACTCCAGGGAATTTATCCTGTTTTAATTTAATGTGGTTATTGATGTGGTTCGTTTTAGATCTGTCATCTTGCTATTGTTTATTATTTGTTCCATCGAGTCTCCTCCCTTTCTCTCCTACATTAATTTAGTATTTTAATGATTTCATCTTATCTTTTTTGTTACTTCATTATCTGTGGCTTCGCATTGTGGGTTTTTAATGGTTGTCTACCTTCATGTCATATTCTTTTTTTTTTTTTTTTGTGGGTACCGGGGGGTCGACCTCAGGACCTCGCGCGCCAGCAGGCGCCCGTGCCGCTGAGCGATATCACCGGCCCCTTTTTCGTATGTGGGTTCCGAGAGTCGAACTCGGGCCCTCGCGCTTGCCAGGCAGGCGCTTATGCCGCTGAGCCATCTCACCGGCCCTTCGTGTCATATTCTGTCTCCTCTTCTATAAGAACCTTCCAGCAATCTACAGATTTTCACTTCCTCCCCTTGGAGTCTCTGTGCTATGATTGGCACACATTTTACTTCTTTATATGCTACAATCCCATTAATATACTATTATTATTGCTGGAAACAGCTATTGAAAAACTATTTTGACGGTAAAAAGCGTTGTATATTTTCTTGCATAAATACTATTTTATTGCTTTTCATTTGGGTGTGTATCAACTCAGACCTGCTATGATTTTCTTTGTGCTTTAAGGACTTTCTTTAAACATGCCATGTATTTTTGGTCTGCTGATTATAAATTATCTCAGCTTTTATTTGTTTGGAAGAAGATACTGTGTTTATCTAAAAGATCTTTACAGTGAGTGGGTGAAGAATTTAGGTTAAGAGTTGCTTTTTCGCTTCAGTACCTTACATGTGCTGTTCACTGTGTCTCGCTTGCCTTGTGTGGGGTGAGAAGCTGGCTGCTGGTCTTGTCTTTGTTCCTCTGTACATAATTTTCCTGTCTTTTAGGGGTTTTATTTGTCATAGGTTCCAAGCAGTCTAAATAATGTACCTTGGTGTAGTTTTTTTCTGTGTCTTATACTTCGTTTAATTTTTTAAAAACCTGTGGGTTTGTTTTAATCAACTTTGAAATTTAAAAAAATTCATTATTCCTTTGATTTTGTTTTTCCTCAATCTCCACCTCTCACCCCCTTTCTCCTAATATTTCATTCATATTAGGTTTTTGGATTTGTTCCGTAGCTCAGCGTTCCTCTGTTCCTCCTTGTGTTTATCAATCACTTCTGCAGTTTCTAATCTTTTTTTTTTTTTATGTGGGTACCGGGAGTCAAACTCAGGACCTTGCTCTTGCCAGGCAAGCGCTTGTGCCGCTGAGCGATGTCACCGGCCCTTTTTTTCCTTTATGTGGGTTCTGGGAGTCGAACTCAGGACCTTGCGCTTGCCGGGCAGGCGCTGACACCGCTGAGCCATCTCACCGGCCCTGCAGTTTCTAATCTTCTATGATTAGTAGATGTTGTTTTCTTCCACTGCTACATGTTTGGTTTGGGTCTCTCAGAAATACCGTCCCCGTGTGTCATCTTCGACGTTCCCCAGCTTTGCTCTGGCTTCTGGTCACACTGTGCACCGTTACAACTGTTCTACTGACCTTCTTCTGTATATTCACTCCATCACCTGTGTCATCCAGGGGTCTGTTTCTGTTAATGAATTTTCTTCATTGTGGGAGGGATTTTCCTGTTTCTTTCCAGGTCTGATAATTTCTTTTTTACTGTTGTGCTGGGCTTACAACCCACGGTCTTGTACACATGCAGGTTGAAGGTAGCTACTACTGAGCTACATTCCCAGGTCATATGTTTTATTTTGAAACACAGTCTTGGTAAGTTGTCCAGGCTGGCCTTGAACTTGCAATCCTCCTGCCTCAGCCTCCTAAATAGCTGGGATTTACAGATGTGAGTCACCGGGTTGGGCCTGATAATTTTTGATTGGATGCTGGACATTGTGAATTTTACCTGTCAGGTGCTCAATACAGTATTTTTTTTTTTTTTTATGTGGGTACTGGGAGTCGAACTCAGGACCTTGCGTTTGCCAGGCAGGCACTTACGCCGCTGAGCTATATATCACCCGCCCTCAATACAGTATTTTTGTGGTTCCTTTACATATTCTTGAGATTTTTTTTCTTGGATATAGTTGTATTGCTTGGAGGCTTGCTCTTTGAGGTTTGCTTTTAGGCTTTGTTTGGTGGAACAAAAATAGCCTGATTGTAGAGTTAACTTCGCCTTATCACTCTCAGTTGACTCCCCAGTGTCTCCTGTATTGCAAAGGTCTCCCCTCTGGTGGTGGGAACGAGAATGGTTCCTAGCCCCATGTGAAACCTTGGAATTGTTTTGCTTGTTGCTGTCTAGGGGTTCTTTTCTGGCCTCTGCAGTTTCCCCACATGAAGACCACACTGTTGTGCGGTTGTTGCGTCACACGTTGTGTTATAGATTACAGAGAAAGGAACGTTAAGCTCTCCAGAGGCAGTGGGGCCTGATTTCCTTCTTGTTTCAGTTCTTTCAGTTTTCGCGTGGTGTATTTTGAAAGACTGTTGTTAGGTATGTACATATTTGGGATTGTTATGTCTTCTAGATAAGTTGACACTTCCATGTTTTCCTAAAATCCTCCTTGCTCTTGGCAGCGTGCCCCGTTCTGAAGTCTACTTTGCCTGATATTAATATGCCACTCTGGCTTTCACTTGATCAGTCTTAACACAGAATGTTTTCCATGCTTTTGCTTACGCCCCATCTATTTCATTATATTTAAAGTGGCTCTCTTCTAGGTGAGGCTGCAGAGTCTTCTTATTTTTATTTTTGTATTTTTGAGGCTAGGTCTTACTGTGCTGTCCAGCCTGGCCGCAGACTGCTATGCTCAAGCAACCCTGTCTCAGCTTCCCAAGCAGCTGGGGCTGCAGGTGCGTGCCGGCTTTGTTGGGTCTTTTACCCTGAACATTTTCAATTCCATCTACCTTAGCGCGATTTTGGGGGCATATTGGCATTAGCAGCGAATGACTGAAGACAGTTTAAGCTCACTTGCAGTTCTCTTGCCCACAGTGTATATCTAATTAGGTTCTATTATCAAGTTACTTGTTTTCTATTAATAATGCACATTCAACTACAGACCCTCCATTAAATTACGGGGCTGTAAATTCTCTTCAAGGAAATCCTATTTGCATGTCAACCTACCAAATCCATACTAGGTTAATTTCATTTGCTTAATTTTGCTTCACATTTTAGAGATTGCTTTATAAGTTAGTTGTGTTGTATAACTGAATTTAATGAAATATGTACATGAATCTAGAAAAAGATTGGCAAAGTACAGCTTATGGGCCCAATCTGGTCTATAATCTGTTTTTACATGGCCTGTGAGCTCAGAGTGGTTTTAACCTTTTTCTTTTTGTATTTTTGAGTTGGTCTCGCTATGTAGTTCAGGCTGACCTTGAACTCACTATGTAGCCCAGGCTGACCTTGAACTCACTATGTAGCCCAGGCTGGCCTCAAACTCGCAGCAATCCTCCTGCTTCAGCCTCCCGAGTACTGGGACTGCAGGCGTATGCTATCACGTCTGGCTGATTTTTACATTTTAACCAGCTTTGACCACCACCACCCCTTCACCAGCAGTGCAACAGTGACCGTGTATGGCCCACAAAACTTAAAGTTCTGTACTTACAGTCTAGCTCTCTTCGGGAGAAGAATCTGCATTCCCCGTTTCTTGAATCAAATCCACGCACCGTGGTAGGTTAGAAAAATCTTCAAAGTTCTGCCTGAGGTCGTCTCCCTGGTTCTTTTCCCACCCTCTCTCTGGAGGCAGTCTTTCATTCACTTACTTTTGTTTCAGATTTAACTTTCTCTTGTCTTTTGATGTGTCCTTTCCACCTCTCCTCAGCTTGCCTCACCTCTCTTCCTCCCCTCCCATGTGCTGTCCCATGCGGTACATCCTGGAGAGAGCCCCGCAGGGGCAGGACAGGGGCTGCCTCCTCCCTGGGTTCCAGAGCGTGGATGTCTGACCATGCACTCACCCCTCTAGTCCCCACAGGCTTTTTTCCAGCTCTGCCTTTTTACAGGCGTGCAGCTTTCAGTGGTGCCGTGCTTATGCCTCCTTGGGACTTTGCTGGTGTAACTTTGGACTCAGTTCTTAGAAGTGGGGTGCTGGGTCATGCGTACTGCTGAGTAACAGAATGTGTGTGGCTTTGCTCAAAGTTGCTCAGACTCTCCCCCAGGGACTGTGTGTTTGCCCTTCTGGCAATGGGGTGTAGATGACCAGCTCCCCCATAGCCACCTCATGGAGCATGTGACCAGACTTGGGGTTTTGCTGGTTTGCTAGGGGAGAAATGGTGTCTCAGTGGTGTGGTTTGTATCTAGATTTCCACTGGGAGCCTCATGGACTCGTGCTGGGCTTTTAGAAAGTGATTGGTTTATGGGGTGCTACAGCGGACTTGCTGTCTGGAGGCGGGGTCTGATCAGCAGAGGTAGGTCCCTGGGGGGACGTGCGAGGCTGCATCGCCCTTCCTGGCTCCTCCCTTCTCTCTCTGCTTCTTGACCACCATGAGAGGAACAGCTGCTCTCCCGCTAGACCCTTCCGCCATGCTGCTTCTGCCTGGAGCTGCCCGACCATTGGAGGACTGAAACTTCTAAACCCTGAGCCAGAATAATCCTCTCTTCCTTTAAGTTGTGAGTGTTGGGTGTTTTGCCCAAGTGATGAGGAAAGTGACTGAGACATTGGGTGTAATTTCAGATCGAATTGCCCTCATTCTGAGCGAGGTCCTGTGGGCACTCTTTCCTTGCCCGTTGTTCCTTTTATCTCATTCTAGAAACTCTACTACAGATAGTAATCTTTGCCTCTGTACAGGTTGCAAATATTTCTAACATTTGTCTTTTTTACATTACTTATTTGCTCTTTATTTAGTTATTTTCTGCCAAGCAAGCACTCTTAAATTATTATTTTCATGTGGTCAAAGCTATCCTTCTTCTCTCTTATTGCTTCTGCCATTAGAATCATAGTTGGGAAAGTTTCTACAAGTCTCAGGTTGTAGAGGAATTAAATCATGGTTTCTTCTCATGTCTGATGGTTTCTTTTTCGGCGCACACTTCTGCTCCTTTTTTAGTGTCTCCACAGCATTTTGATAGTCACTCTTCTGTGTGCTTGGCCCCTTCCTGCGTGAGTGTGACCCTCAGATGGGCCTGTACCCTCCTTCCGGTGGCTGTGTGCACTGCTGCTCACATCCAGTGTTTGAAGCGACCAGTGTGCTTGTTTTCAGGGAGGAGAAACTGAAACTGGGGAAAGGGACCTGCCCGAGAACTGTAGCTCTGTCCCGGGGACACGGGCATCGCTGACCCAGAAGAAAAGGTTTAACGTGCTCACCTGGAGGTCTCTTGTCACCCTCTTATGCATGTGGGGATTGAAGGGCAGGGAGGCGTGTCACTTTCCCAGTGGACCACCAGGCTCAGGTATCCTGAGCCCTTGGGCCCAGACGTGGCACCATGCCCTTGTTCATCCAGGGCCCTCTGCAGTGATGCGGCATTAAGCACAGTCCCTCTGCTGTGCCCCACCCCTGCGCGGTTTGGAGCAGCTCTTCTTTGTGTCCGTGTCCTGGGCAGGGACCTGTGACTGAATGTCATCTCCCAGAGGTTTCAGGGGAGCCCAAGGCCGAGGCTCCATGTGTGGCCTCAGCCCCAAGTGCTGCGATGTTGCTGGGAGCCACGGGCCCTTAGGTTGCGACCTTGTGAGTCACTCTCCTTTTGCTCCTGGGATCATCCTTTATCCATTCACTCACCCAGCTACTACCTCAGCTCGCCTTGCGGTGCCCGCGGTGGGCAGGCCCGGTGCTGGCCCGGGGTGACTTCTGGCTGTGGGCAGCTGAGCATCCGTCCCAGGGCTCACAGTCCCGGCGTTGAGCAGGAGCCGAGGTGGGCGGCCGAGGGAGCTCAGCATCCTGTGGGAGCTTAGGGCAGTGCCCTTCCACCTCTCCTCCAGGCTTGGGTGCAGAGGATGGGCAAGGGCTTGGTGCTGAGTGCACCCCCACCCTGCCCCATCCTTGCTCTTTCTGAGGTCTAGCAGGATGCAGAGGCCCATGGCAGCCCTGGCTCAAACACGAGGCCCTGCCTGGCGCATAGGCAGCCTGTGGCTGGGCTGGGCTGGAGGTGTGGGTGCCCCAGGGCCTTCCGGTGAGTCAGCAGCAGGCCAGGGCTGCCTGAGGTTTCTGGCAGGCCGAGCGGTGGGCATCTGGTTGTCTCCATCATCCCTGAACGCATCCTGATCCGTCCTCCACTTCCCCACGGCCAAGTACCCGCTTCTTGGACAGGGCCTTGGCTGCCGAGGAGGCCAAGCAAGGCTTCCTTCTGGATCCAGCTGGTTAGGCCTGGTGGGGCTGTTTCCACCCTGGGATGGGAAGCTCCAGCTGTCGGGATAATCAGGTTACTGTAAACCCCATCAACTAGATGAACCAACCACAGCTCCTCGGTGCTTCCCCCAGGCAGCAGTGGGAAGGCCAGCCCGTCATATTTGGAGATGGCCATGCCAAGGCCAGCCTTCTGCTTTGGGGCATGTTATTCGCGGGGATGGCCCGTGGCATGGCTTGCTTCTGGGCCTTTCACTTTCACAGCACCCTAATGACCCAGGCCATCTCCACCCGTTCCCAGGAAGTGTGCAGAACAGCGCCGTTTGTCTCCTAGAAGTTTGTCTTGGGGCCAGGTGGTAGTTCTGCTGCGATAGGGCTGGTGGCCCAGGGATGCTGCTTCTCTCAGACTCCCACACCTGCTGTCGGGGAGGCCACCTCAGGCTGTTGTCCTGATGCACTGAGTGGCAGGAAGGCTCGCAACTCTCTCGTCGTTTCCTGGACCAGCCACTGTGGGACCGAGGTGCTGAGCTGGGGGGCTGTGGCATTAGGCCACATGGATGTTCATGGTCCCGCTCGACACACGGGAACTGCCTGGCACCTGTGGGTGCTGCCCATAGCCGTGCTCTGGGGGGCTGGTGTGTGCCCCGGGGGAAGTGCCTCAGTGCACAGGCCACATCCAGGGACACGTGTCAGGCTACACTTAATTCTCCAGCCCCCAAGGTGAGGGGGACAACAGGAAGGGCTGGGGGTCAGGGGAGGCATCCCAGCCTGACATGGCCTAGGATGTGGAGGTGCTGGGTGGCGGTGGGGAGAGTGGTGAAGTGAGATGAGACTGGACCCACTCTGGGGACAGAGGGGTGGGCGGAGCTGGAGCCAGACACCTGATTTTTTAGGGCCTCCTCTCCTACTAAAGCAGATTGCAGATGCTGCCTTGGGGTGGCGCAGTTCCCAGAGGTGCAGTATGGTGCCACTCCAGCCCCGGAAGGCTCTTTCCCCAGCCTACCCTGTGCGGCCTGGCGCTGTGCTGGGTAGGGACCCTGGCAGTGGCAGGTGGCTCCTGTCCTGTGTTTGGGGGCCCACAGGGCTGGCTCTCTTTTCTGCCCTGGCTGTGCCCAGGCTCAGGGAGTGACCTATGAAGAGAATAATCCTTATTAGTTGCCCACCTTTGCCCAGGGGTTTGCCCCAAGAATTGGCAGAGGCAGGAAGTGGCCAGCAGGGGGTTGACTGTGGGGCCCAGGGAGGGGGGTGGACAGGAGAGGCTCACCACGCCCTGGCTGCTGTGCGATGTTGGACACATTGCCTCCCATCTATCTCCAAGCTTGGTGGACCTCATCCTGGGAATGGGTCCCAATGAGGTCTGTAGAGAGCTGTATTTTGTGCAAATCTGGCACCACATTTGAAAGGGGATAGTAGAAAATATTAGTCTGAGAATTTGAAATACGTAAATTCCTTTTTTTTAAAAATTTGTCAAGAGGGCTCATGTCTTAGCTGACGGGGCCACGGAACCTCTTGCAGCCATGTGGTAGCACCCTGGGAGCTGGGAACCCTGTGGGAGGGGGCCCAGCAGGCACCTGAGACCTGGCCTCACTTGTGTCATCGCTGCAGTGGGCACAGCACTGCCATCGGATCCCGTGTCACCCATGAGTTTGTTAAATGGAGCCACTAGTTAGTCCCCACTCCCTGCCCCAAAGAGGTGTTTCAGAGCAGAAGTCGTTGGTGACCAGTGGCTCTGAAGAAGGTGAGCAATGGTTCGCTACCTCCTGCTGGTGGCTTGGGAGACAGAAAGCTGTGAAATACTGGTCCCGATGCTCAGGAATAAAAAGTATCTTCAATGTCAAAATATGTGCTGTGATTCTGGCTTTTTGGCTTATCTCCAAGCATTGCTCCCTGTGTCCCTGTCACTCCTCCAGGGACAACAGTCCGGGACTTTGTGAGCTGTGAGTTAAGTGTCTGCGTCAGCCCCTTTCACCCATGTGACGCCCGTGACAATGGATCTCTGCTCCTTAGGGGCCCATGGGCAAGGGTGGGCCCTGGCTTAGCGCCTCTCCCTGGGCCTGCCAGTGTGACTGGTGTCCCCTCCCACAGGTGGTGAGAGGCTACAAGGCGACCATCCAACAGACCCTGGACATCCTCTTCCTGCAGGAAGGCTCCGAGTTCCTGAGCAGCACGGATGCTTCCACCCGGGACTCTGCAGACCGCACCATCATCGCCTGGGACTTCCGGACCTCTGCCAAAATCTCCAACCAGATTTTCCATGTGAGAAGCCCGATTTGTTACTGAACTCAGCTTCAGTCTCAGGATGCATTCCTGTCACCCTGTTCTATTTGGGGCCCTGGCCTCTTCCTGGGGGTGGGGGTTCAGGTGCCTGAGGTTCCCAGGATGGGGGTAGGTCAAGGTCAGGTCCTAGCGTGCTGCACACATGGGGAGCCTTCTACAGCTCCTGGTGCGACTCTCCTCCTCCCCACCCACCACAGGCATCCCACAGCAGGAGGGGCTGGCAGCCCTGATCAGATGGATGGGGAAGAGGGTCATGCAGCCTGACTCCTATGACCACCCCTGGCCAGCTGACCCTTCCTTGCTGTGTCTTTGGTGGGTGATGTGATGTAGGGGCCATGAAGTTGGAGTACCCACGTTAGAGTCCTAGCTTTGCCACTTGCAAGGTGGGGACCCTTGTTGGGATCCTGGGACCACTAGTTAGTCCCCTTGATTCCTATTACAAAATTGAGAATGAAAGCCAGGTATGGTGGTACACACCTATAGTCCCAGCTTCTTAGGAGGCTGAGATAGGATGATTACTTGAGCCCAGGAGCTGAAGACCAGCTTGGACAACCTAGCAAAACCCCCATCTTAAAAAACAACAAAAAAATCCAAAGAAAGGACAAAGAAAATTGAGGGTGATATTACCTCATAGAGTGATTTTGAGAATTAAGAGGAAAAAAAATGGTCATAAAGGGTATAGCACAGTACCAGGCACAAAGAGTGCTCCTTTGTGCCTCACTTGTCATTACTACCACCACTATCATCACCACAGCCACCATCACCACCATCACCATCAACATCATCATCATCATCACCACTATCACCATCAACATCATCATCATCATCACCACCATCACCATCAACATCATCACCACCATCACCACCATCCACATCAACATCATCATCATCATCATCGTCACCACCATCACCATCAACATCATCACCATAGTTATGATCACCACCATTGTTATCACCACCACCACCATCCTTAGCACCACCATCACCATCACCAGAATCATCACCACTGTCACCATTACCATGATCACCATCACCATCACCATAGTTATCAGCATGATGATCACCCTCATCGCCAGCACCACCATCTTTTGAGATTTCAAATCTGCCACCCCTCATGTCTGGTGCCCCTGAGTTGAAAACTGCATGTATGCACACACTTTCTCCTCCTCCCGGCCTCTGCTGTCCTCTGAGGGCTCTAAGTGAGCCTGGGCAGACCCGCTTCCAGACTTCAGGCCGGGTCTCTGGTGCTGCCGTGGGAAGGATGGGTCCAGGAGTGCGGGGCATGTCTGGCCACCGTGGGGGTCCTGGTTGCAAGGTCCTGCAGAGCCTGGGACTGGGGCAGATGAGTGCATGTTGCCTGAGTCTCCGTGGGGCGAGCGGTGCTGTGCCACCAGCTCACTGTCCCATCACATGGCCTCTGATGTGCCTGTTGTCCAACTGCTCCCCACTGCCCTGAGCTAGGTTCATTTCAAGACTGGACAGTGGTTAAAACAGCGACGCCACCCTACGTGCTGGACCCTCCTTCCACCACGTGGTGCCGAGCTGGGCCCTGCAGAGGTGGCGGGGGCATGTGGATCAGCTTCCTGTCCCTGGTAGCAAATGACCACACCACACAGACTCGTTCTCCTACAGGCCCGGAGGTCAGCGCTTCTTGATAAATCCTGTGTGTCACTGGGTGAGGTCCAGGTGTCAGCAGGGCGAGCTCCAGGGAGGAGCCTTCCTTGCGTCCTGTAGCTTCTGCTGGCTGCTGCGTTCCTGTTGGTGGCTGCCACTCTGACCTTCAGGGCCAGCACCTCCACGTCATGCCTCCCGTGCACATGGCCTTGGCTGTGTGTGCCGGGCTGTCTGCTCCCCTCTTTAGGGGTGCCTGTGATTGCATTTGGGGCCATAGCCTAAAATCACCTCCTCCTCCCAAGATCCTTAAGTTAATTATATCTGGGGTGATCCTTTTGTTGGCTTTATTAGGTCACATTCACGGGTCTCAGGATTAGGACATGGCTATGTTTTGGGGAACATTTTTTGATCTCTGATGAGGATTGCAGGTGGAGGCTGGAAAAGGGCACAGAATCGAGATCCCTGAGCCCTGCTGACACCCTGGTTTTGGCCCAGGGAGACCCACGTCAGACTTCTGACCTCCAGCGCTGCATGGTAATGCGTGTGTGTCGCTTTGAACCGCTATGTGTGTGGTAATTCGTTATAGCAGCCATGGAAACTCAGAGGCCATGGAAACCCCTAAGGCGAAGTGCAGAGTGGGGGAGGGTGCCTATGGAAGGAGATGTCCCCAGTAAAGCCTTCTCTGAGCCCCTGCACCCTGCCATCCCCCAGGAGAGGTACACCTGCCCCAGCCTCGCCCTGCACCCGCGGGAGCCTGTGTTCCTGGCACAGACCAACGGCAACTACCTGGCCCTCTTCTCTGCAGTGTGGCCCTACCGGATGAGCAGGCGGCGGCGCTACGAAGGGCACAAGGTACCCATCCTGTCCCCCAGGGTGGACGTTGAGCCCTGGCTTCAGAGCCGCCTGAGGCATGGGTACGGGAATGGGACCTTCTGTCTGGGCAGCCTCTGGTTTCTCTCCTGGTGACTGCAGGCCATGCTGGCTGCTGTCCGCTCAGGGCCTGGGTGTACCCTGTGTCCAGCTGCTGGGCAGGAGAACATGAGGCTGGCTCACACAGCTGGGCCATGGGTGGGGATGGGAGCAGGCCAGGGTGGGCAGGGGCCATTTCTATACTCACCCTGTCCTGCCCGAGGCCCGCTTTGCTGGGGTAGAGGGTCTGGGGACTCGGTGACTGTCGCTGAGTCCAGACCCCTGGCTGTGCTGGGACTGCTCCATCCAGCTCCTGCTGGACCCACCCTGGGGCCTGTTCCTCTGCAGAGCTGGGCCATGGCGCCCGTGTCCCAGGAGCCTGGAGGACAGGGCGAGGCCCGCTTACCACCTGTGTCTCCCGGCAGGTGGAAGGCTATGCTGTGGGCTGTGAGTGCTCCCCCTGTGGTGACCTGCTGGTGACAGGCAGTGCTGATGGCCGGGTCCTGATGTTCAGTTTCCGCACTGCCAGCCGGGCATGCACGCTGCAGGGACACACGCAGGCCTGCGTGGGCACCACCTACCACCCCGTGCTGCCCTCCGTCCTTGGCACCTGCTCCTGGGGAGGTGACATCAAGATCTGGCACTGACGCCGGCCTGGCCAGGCTGGGGAGGGAGTGAGAGCCAGCACTGAAGAGGACTTTGGGTCAGCCCTTGGCGTGGGCTGCCTCAGTTTCTGCATTGGTCTCAGGGTTGTGAGGGTCACATGAATGAAAGCAGCTGCCAGGCGCGGCCCGGTGAATGTGTGTCGTGCTGTTTCTTAGACTGTTTCAGCCACCAATGTGAAGTGGCAGCTTCCTCTGCCTCTCAGTCCCCAGGCCTGCTGTGGTCAGAGACAGAGCAGGCAGGGGCTCGAGGTGGGGCAGGTGCCTTACCCATCCCAAGGGTCCCCAAGCTTGAGCCCCCTTCTTCCCAATGCTGTGTGACCAGCAGGGAGCTGGGGTTCATGGACTGCAGCGGGGAGGGATGCATTCCCTCTGAGTGGCCTCTGCTCACTGCCAGGCACTGTCCCTGCCACCCATGCACAGTGTCTGTCCCTGTGGAGCAGCAGGGGCCCTGCAGCGCCTCTGGGGGCAGGGCCGGGCAGAAGCCAGCACACCCCAAAGCCCAGAACTGAAGTCCAGGGGCTGCCCGAAGCCCAGGGGCCCCTGCTGGGAGAGGCAGGGTACAGACCTTAGAGGAGGGGATCCCTTGCCTGTCTCCCTGAGCAGACCCTGCACTTACATCAGTTGAAGGACGAGTGACGAGCGAATGCACCCAGACACCCTGTCAGTCAGCCCTGGATCTGGTGCTGGATGCTCTGCTTCCCCCAGCACCAGCCCAGCACCTCCCCGCTCCCCAGCGAACACCGCTGCTGACGTTGCCCTGCGCGGTGTGCAGCAGCACCACAGCGGCACGGCCGTGAGCCTCCTTTGCAGCCTGTCCTCAGTCAGGTGAGGACCGGGATGGACGACTCCCCATCCCCTGGGCCACGCAGCCCCTCTTATCTTGGCTTCTCTGCCCCAGCTGGCTGCAGCCTAGCAGGGTTTGGGCCAGCAGCCAGCTTGGCTCCCAGGCCCAGCCCCTGCTTGCCTGGGGCATTGCTTCTCCCAGCCTCAAGTTTTCTCATCCATAAAATGGGCCTGTGGGGCCAAGCAGGGAGATAATGCAATGGGCATTGTAGGTTGTTACCCTGTCACCTTCACTTGGGACAGGTGCCACCCAGATCCATGACTCTGAGGTCCATTTTTATCCAGCTGACCTGTAGCCCTGACCCCCCTGGGCACCCCAGGGCTCTGCTGTGGCTGCTTCCTGGTGGTGGATGTGATTTCTCAGCTGGGGGAGCTGACTGCCACCACCCTTCACGGGGCCGTCCTCCTGGGAAGCACCGCTGGTTGCTCTGCGTCTTGCCTGCCACTCTCCAAACGCTTTCTTCCAAAGAGGGTTCGTGAAGCCCAACTTTGATCTTTGGCGAGGTGTGGAGGAGTTCACCATTTGCAATGTTAAAATAAGAAGGCTAAACTTAGAAAACGTGGAGCAGGAGCGAAGGAGCATGGGCTCCCCCTCCGCCCACCTTCCTAGGCCATGCTTACCTTTATCCTACCTTTAAAATCGAAAATGCCACAGCTGAGGCTGCCGTGGGGCAGACAGCTTCATCGCAAGGTGCCCACACAGGCTCCGTGTGCCGACTGCTGTCTTGTGCGCTAGGGGTGGCTTCGACTTTTATTGTGAGTAGCACTTGTGCTTGCAGCCCGTGTGGGGTGGCTGCGGTCCTCAGAAGTGGAAACTGGCCCACAAGAGGCCTAGCACTTCCCAGGGGGACACAACCACCTGGGGGCTGAGGCGAGATGGCCATGGATGAATGGGGGTAGGCGGTGCCCAGATGGGGCTTGCCTGGGCAGATGGGGGCTGTTGGGGCAACTGTTGAGTGGTGATAACAGGTCCATGGCATATGAGGGCCGATCCAGAGGGAAACTGAGGGCTGAGTCCCAGGAGGTACCTGGGAGCCCGGAACAATGTCCAGAACTCCTCTGTGTGTTCCCTTTGCCTGAATTACTTGATAAAGTCCTACTCATCCTTCAACAGCCAGCACAAGCCTCTCCCTCTGACCCCCTCCCTCTTCCCCCTGGAACAGTGAGGACCCCCTCTATGTGGATGCTGTAGGCCGCTTTCTCTGAGGCGTGAGCCTAGTGTGACACTGTCTGCCTCCCTCCTCCACCCCTAAGCTCCTTGGGGCACCGCCAGGTCCCCATGGCTGACGCGGCTGGACAACTGGCTACAATCTGGGGAGAAGAGGGGAGCACCGAGCCCCAGCCCAGGGGTTCTGGAGAGAAGTGCTGTGGACCAGAGCTTCAAGCACTTGAGTCCCAGGGTCCTTCGAGCCAGCTTTGAGCCAGGGACACTGGGGGGCAAATGAAGGCTCCTTAGTGCAGTGCCTGACAGCCCTGGCAGAGGCCGGACAGGCTCAAGTGCTCGGGGAATACAGCACCTGCAGCCCAGGCAAGCTTCAGGGCATGAGCCTGCATCGGGGTGGTCCCCAGGATGCCTGGAAGGGGCAGGAGTAAAGCCCCCTGGAGGAGGCGGCTCCATCCCAGGCCTAGCAGAACCCACAAATGCATTTCCAGGGCACTCATGTGCCACAGAGAGCCGGGCACACGGAGAAGGTGGTGACTAGCAGGAACTGAGGGAGCAGCCCCAGACTCCACATGAGGGCAGGACAGGACAGGACCCGGGCTGTGCCCCTGTGCTGCCGAAGTCAGACAGGACTGGGAAAGAGCTCCAGAGAACAGGAGCAGCTAGAAATGGAAAATGGTAACAGCGGAAGTCACAAAACCTTTGTGGTTGTTTGGCCGTGGAATGAACACAGCAGAACCGAATTAGTGAGCTGGAAGACAGGCCACGCCGTTGTAGCAGGGCGAGACAAAATTAGGGAGGTACAGAAGAGGAAGTACGAGGCGAAGAGGACGCAGCTCCAGGGGCTGCCACTGGTCCGAGAGGCAGAGAAATGTTTTTAAAAAGTAATAGTTGAAGATTTTCCAGAACAGATGAAATCCACCAACCACAGATAGAAGACTCCCTGTGAACCCTAAAAAGGGGCCCCACACCCAGACACTTTGGGGACACTGCAGAAAACTAAGTCAAAGCGAAGCTTGAATCGGCCAGAGGAAAAGAGAGCGATGACTATGGGGGAAGCAGCAGCACCCAGCAAACAGTGAGCTCCCCAGGCCAGCAGGAAGTTGGGGTGCTGGGGAAGGACAAGCACCATTCTGTCCCCGCAGCTCTGGAGCAGGGGACAAAAGTGCAGACATTTTCAGAAAAATGAAAACAGCTTGAGACCAGCAGACCTAAAGAAATCTGAAGAATGTACTTGGGGTGCAAGAAAGAGGGGCAGCCAAGCAGGCAGGACAACGCGAGGCACATGTCCTGCCCAGTGGGCTGGGAGGACAGGAGGAGCTCAGATGCTAGGCAAGGACTCCAGTGCTGCTCAGGGGTGGCCCCAAGTGCCACCTCTCCTGGGACCCACGAAGGCGGGGAGAAGAAACGACCCAAAGGCAGATTCTTTCCACTGGTGTCTTTTATTAATGAATGCAAAATACAACACTAACTGGACAGGCATGCATCACAGAGAGGAGGGTGGGGGTGGGGCCTCATACATCTGAGGTAGAGCACAGTGGGGTCGGTGGGGTGGGGGGGTGAGCACCGGCCGTACGGGGCATCGTCCCGGCCCCACTCGGGATATGGGCCACGGAAGAGCTCGGGTGTGCTGGCCGCACGGGGAGAAATGGGTTTTAAAACATTTCCTATACCCTACTGGGGTTCATGTCCCCTCTTGTGGATAGAGCTTTGGGGTCCCCTTGCCGCTGGCTTGCTGGGTGTCTCCCCGCCACTGTGGAGTCTGGTCTGCCCCTCTTGGGGACAGGACCCACGCACCCTCACCGGAAAAAGAAAGGAGCTTTGTGTTGAAAACGCCAAGGCTGCCATCCAGGGAGCTGGAGGCCAAGTGCATTAAGAAAGACCCTTTGTCTCTATAAAAATAGTTTTACGTTATAAAAGAGGGCTGCTCACCTTGGGCTGGGGGACGCTGGGGCATGGAAAGGTTCTATGTGGGTCCACCAGGGCAGGGCTGGGACAGACGACAGGGTGTCCAGGGGTCCAGGGGTGAGGGGCCTCCTCTCGGGCTACACAGGGTTGGGTGCAGAGGGGGTATCTGGCGGGATGGGGGACCCTGTTGGCAGAGGCTGGGGTGTGGGGAGGGAGGTTGCCCCTTGGGCGCCACACTGGGCGGGCAGGGTTGGCAGAGGCGCTCAGTTGAGCAGCGTTCCATAGAGCTGGGCCTTGGTCAGGCTGTCTTTGCGGCTCAGCCCAGAGCTGCCAGTCCGCGGGAAGGCCTGCTGGGGCCCCGGGCGGGTGGCGGGGTGCATCTCCGGTGAGGCCTCCATGGAACTGGGCTCCAAGGAGTCCCTGGAGCCGTGCTCTGGCTCAGGGCTGCTGCCGGCCCCGCACAGCTGCACCCCGAGCCTGTCCCCATCCCCGTTGCTGGGCGCATAGCCAGGGAGTGGGTCAGCAGAGCGGCTGGGGCTGAGGCTCAGGCTGCCGCCTGCCCGGAGGAAGCAGGGCTCTGCCAGGTGACCCTGGGAGAGGTCGTCCCCCTCTGAGAAGCTGTCGGCCTTATAGCTGGCATAGAGGGGGCTGGCGCGGCCCTCGGCCTTCTGGCCCGGGCTACCCATGCTGCCACCATAGTAGCGTTCAGAGAAGCTACGGGGTGAGGCACGGCCTGCAGTGGCAGCCGGGAAGGAGTAGGCACCAATGTCCTCGACGCTCAGGGGCCGCCAGTGGCCCCGCATGTCCTCCCTGGAGAGCCGGGCGGACCCTGGCTTGGCCCGCAGGCTCCACAGGTTTGGGGGCATCAGGGCCTGCTGGGGGCCCGGGGAGGCCGGGAAGCGGAAGGACTCGGCCGGGTATGGGGACATTGTCCGCGCGAACCCCGGGGCTACCTCGGCCTCGAGCGGGGAGGCCACCGCTGCCGCGGCCTTGGCAAAGCGAGGGCTGCCCTCGTAGGCGGGTGGCTTGCGGCTGAAGAGCTCGTCGCGGCTGCTCAGGTAGATGGCCCGCTGCGAGGCGGTGAGCGTGCTGGCCTGCGCGTGCTCCTTCTCCTCCGATGTGGCACTGAAGCTGGAGTAGGAGCTGGATGTGGGCAGTGAGCCCGCGTAGCCCGGGAAGGCGTCATGGCGGAAGCTGGCAGGGAAGGCTGCCGCCTCGGCCTCCTCCTCCTCCTCGGCCGCGCTGTCGGTAGAATTCTGGGCCTGCAGAAAGCCCACATCAGCCACGGGTGCGTCCACACTGGGCCTCCGGTCGAGCTGCTGCTCCTCAGGGCGGTAGAGGGCTGAGTCGCTGCAGCAGATGTCCTCCTTGTACGGGGACCGTGGGCCAGACTTGTCCACGCCGTCACGGAAGCCCAGGTCGCGGGCTGAGGCATCAGACAAGTGGGAGGACAGGCTGGTGGGGTCGGGCTTCTCCAGCACCTTGGCGATGACGCAGGTGGGGACACTGTCGGCATAGGCTGGGCGGCAGAGCGGGGAGGACAGGCTGCGGCCATGCTTCTCCAGGTGCAGGCTCACGCGCTCCTGGAAGTCCGAGGGCAGCTGCAAGGGGCGCAGGGGAGGGGGTTGGTCACAGTCAGCAGGTGGCCCAGCCCTGGCACTGTGGCTGAGGACCATCGCCAGCGTGATGGACAGGCAGGCAGGTAGACAGACGAGGGGGGCATCCTGGGTGGTCCTGGCACACCTGGGAGTGCTGTCGGCTCCTGGGGATCCCCAAACACCTTGACTCACACCACCCCATACCAATGGGGCCAGCCGAGCCACCTGTCCCAGCTGCTGCTCAGAGGGGGGCTGACCCGCTCTCCCAGCCCCGGGTTCCCCACCTGGGTCCCACTGCTGAACAAGACAGACTCAGAAACAGATGCAACAAAGATTGAGGGGTGAGGGCCAGGTGCCCCGTGGCTTCCATGAGGGCACCTGGTGCCACAGGGGGATGTCGCGCTACTGTTTGATCTACTTTGTGAGTGTCTCAGGTGTGGCCCACGCCCAGGGAAAGGGACCAGGGACAGGGGCTGGGGTAGGTGAGTGGATGGGGTGGGTAGGGAGGGGTGGCCTGGCTGGAAGGGCTTCCTGGGCCAGCTCTTGAGGTGACCGCAGGTGGGCAGGTGGCTTCTGCCCTGGCACCAGGCTAAGTGTAGGCTGCCTGCCTGGGGCCTGAGCCCAGCCTCTTTTCCTGAAGGCCACTTCTCACCTCAGAGACGGGACCGTCTGTAATTGTGCCCAGACCTCAGAGCTGCTGTGAGGGGCCCTGGAGTGGAAACGCAGGGGTATGGGCAGCTTGGGCAGGCAACGGGGGGCCTGTCCAGGCCGGTCGAGGCTACTGCCATCAGAAAGGCCAGGACCCGTGGGCGAGGAGGGACAAGGGGCTCAGGCTCACCCGGCATCTTCCTCAAGGGTGGGGAGTGGCCTTGGGATGGGGCCGGCCCGAAAGGAGCCCAGAGTGGTTCTGGGGCAGGGTGGGCCTGGCTGCGGGGCGGGGTCACATTACCTCGGACACCTTGTGAACCCTGCCGTAGGTCTGGCTGCACTGCAGCAGCTGGGCTGCTAGATTGCAGTCCTTCCTGTAGAGCTCCTGGAAGAAAGAGAAGGCGCCGGCACTGCTCGCTGGCCAGGTCCCGTGCCCAGCCAGTGCCCAGGGGCTGACGGGCAACGGGATGGGGTGGAGCCGGCTGCATGGCTGGCGCCAGGGTGACAAGCAGCCTGTTCTGTCTGCCGCGCGGTGCCGCCCTGTGGAGGTGTTTCTGACTGGAGCCGCTGGTGGGGGAGGCCTTGCCGGGCAGCGAGTCCTGCAGCTGCCCAGGTGGCCCCTGGGGCTGGCCGCGGGGGCGGAAGGCAGGCCCCAGCTCGCCCACCCGGGCCCTCGGCCTCCAGGAGTCCTTCCAAAGATGGGGTGTGCCCCCCAGAGGGGCGGGGTGCGCCCCAGCCCCTGCCACTGTACCCACACCCGCCCGCACTGGGCGGCCTGGCACTGTGGTGGGGCGAGGGCAGGTGGGGCCTGGCTCAGCCTCCGAGCCGAGAGCAGATGCAGACGGCGGGGTCTATCGGGGGGTCTGCTTTGGCCTTGTAAAATCCCTGTTGCATGCGCCTGCGGTGTGTGGGAGTTTGCACCCCCTCCAGGCAGCCCCCAAGGCTGCCCGCGTCACCCCGCAGGTGCTCCCGGCCTGAGGCCGCTGCCATGGTCCCAGTGCAGTGGGGCTGGACGTCCTGCCCCTGCCGCCACCCCTTGCACTAGCCAGCAGGGCAGAGGGGACTCGGGTCCCGAGACCACCCAGGAAAAGCTCAGCTGGCTGACAGCGAACTGGCCACGGGTACCAGATGGCTGTGGGCACTGCCCAGCCAGCCCTGCAGCCGTATCTGGTAGGGGAATGCCACTGGAGGGAGTGGGCGGCCCTGGACAGCTTTCCATGCTGCTCACGACTGCAGGGGAAAATGCAACAGTGACCAAGGCCCTGGGCCGGTGCCAGAGCCCCTGGGCTGTCCATGTCTGAGCTGTCAGGTTTGGGACTTCCAGGGTCCTTCCTGAGGGGCCTGAGGAGGAAGTGCTTGGGGGGGCTGTCGCAGGTAGGGAGAAGGTGGAGGGGAGCGCTCTATGCAGAAAGGAATCAGACAGTCCTGAGTTCAAATTCTGGCTCTGCCTGTAAGTGACCACAGGCCGACCCGGGAGACCATCAGACTGGCTGTGCCCAGTTTCCTCACGTGCACTGTCTCTGCAAAGTCAGCCGAGCATGGTAGCAATGGTCTTGCACCACCAGGGAAAGTCTCCCGTCCTGGGAGGGCCATGAGCCTCCTGCCGCAGCCATGCTCCTTGCAGGAGTCCTCGGGGCCTGGGACCTCATCACCTTGGTTAGCAAGGCCCATTCCAGTCAGCTACCAACCTCCACGTCCCCAAATCCCAAGGTCACTTCTCAGCCCTCCCCTTACCTGTTGCCTCAGCACCAGCTGGCTGCGAGGCACTACACTGCCTGGTGTCCCCCACCCCACTCCGCCACTCCCTCGCAATCTTCTGGGCTGGTTCCAACCCCTTCACCGAGTCTGAGGGCCCCCGCGTCCTGGACGCCTCTCTCCTGGCAATCTCAGCCTCCCCTCAGATGTGCCCTGTGCCTCTTGGACTCAATCAGCCCCCTGGATTGATTCCCACTGCACCTTTGCCTGCTCCTCCAGGCAGCCCCGGGCAGGGAGAGGGCACCCTGTTCTTCACCTTTGGCCTCTGACTCTGCAGCTGCTGGATTCATCTCTCTCTCTCCCTCCATATCCTGAATCCTGGCCAGTCCTGTTGGTTCTATCTTCAAAATACAGCCAGAACCCTCATGCTTCTCCCGGCCTCCACGGCCACCAGCCTGCCGTCATCTTGCTTTTGCCTATGGCCCTCCCTGTGCCCCTGCAGTTTGCACACAGCATGACAGCCAGTAAAACGATGAGTGCAGGCGCACTCATCCTCTCCTCAGGACCCTGCAGGGGCTCCGTTTCCCTCCAGATGAAGCCAGCTTCCTGATAGGAGCCTGCACAGCATGGCTGGGGGGCTCCCTGTGGTGTCTCCGCCACTCTCCAGGGTCCCCAGGCAGCCCTTGGCCCCAGGGTCCTTCCAGCCTGAAAGAAATGCTCCACCCCAGACATCTGCGTGACCCGGTCACCATGAGCCCCGGCCTCTTCCGGAATCACCCTGGTGGAACGGGCAGACCCAGTGGCCGGCAGCTCCCTGGCGCTGCTCCTTGCTTTACGGCTGCCTGTAGCACTCGGCGTTTCTGACGCACTCCCCTTTGTGTGGTCATCTGCTTTACGTCTTCCCCGCTCAGGTGTGAACTCCTGTGGGCAGGGTTCTTTTTTTGTTTGGGCTGGTGTTGTTTACACCATAATCTTGGAGCCACAAAGGTCTGGCAGGAGTGGATGCTTCTTAGTGAAGCATCTTCAGTTGCCAGGGTCCCTACAGCATGGCTAGGCCACCTCATGGGGTCCCTGAGATCAGCCCCGTGGGTGGCACACAGTTCCCATGTGACCCTGGGGGTGGCCCCAGGCAGGAGGCCTGAGTGGCCATGCCCTACCTTGGGGTCAGACAGCGTCACCTGACATTGGACAACACAGCCTCGAGTTCCTGGCTTAAGTCCTTCCAGAAGGAGGTCTGCCGGGAGCTCTGGCAGCATCACTTTGAGGATGCCCGCCTGCCCTGAAGTCCTGACTGCCTTGTCCATTCCCCTGTCCCCTGTGCCATGTGGGGGCAGAAGTGCCTAACTCACAATCACCTTGCCTGCCCCTGATTCCTGGGAAGCCCCGCCGTATGCCCGGTGCCCTCCATGGGCAAATGCCTCGACACTCACGTTGTCCTCTGACAGCTTGTTGATGGTCACCTTGGCCTCCAGCAGGTGGCTGTTGAGGGCGACAATCTCATGGCTCAGCGCACGCTTCTCTTCCTCATAGTGCTGGCCCTGGAGGACGGGGACAGCAGAAGAAGGTAGTCAGAGGTCAGTGCCCGGCTGCTGGCCGAGGCCCATGTTCCCCTGGCACCTAGGAATAACGAGGTGCTCGGAGGACAGGGTGGGGTACGGGCCGGGCTGTGGCTGCGGTGGCCTCACCATGCGGTGCAGCTTGTCCTCCAGCTCCTGGTTGATCCTCTGCAGCGCCATGTAGTTGGTCTGAATCCTGCAGCAGGACGCAGCAGGGTCACCCCTGAGAAGGCCCAACCTTCCCATGACCCTTGGGGCCACACAGCCATGGAGGGGGTGGGGCAGGACCCCAGCACCCAGTGCCCCAGCAGCCCCAGCCTATGCCCACAGAGCTCCAGACGCAAGCTAAGTCTCCTCCAGGCTTCCCCAGGTGAGGTGCAGGGCTGTGCCCATCTCTCTGTCCCGGCGGGGCTTCTATTCGCAAGAGACTGTTGGCCTCCTCGCTCGCCGGTTCCCTCACACCTCACACGCGGCTCCTACAAGCACGGCTTGTGCTGTACGGGTTCAGTCGCGCATTGGCAGGGACGTGCCAGAGACCTCACAGGGACCGAGATGTAACTCTGCCCGGAAGGAGGAGCTGCCTGTTGGGTGGGCATCTGAGCTTCTACAGCCGGTGGCAGGGGCTGGGGCCCACGTCCGTCCATCCATCCGCTAGACAGCCTTGGCGTTCTATTACTGCCCCATCTTGCTAGCAGGGAAACAGACACAACGACGTGCCTAAGGCGGTAGGGGGCAGAGCAGGGACCTGACCAAAATCAGGCTGTGTGGCCCAAGCTTGGCTTCCACACAACTGGGTGGTGACATGCAAAAAGCCCAGCAGGCTCGGGCTGCTCGGGGATGGACAAACAGCCCTCCCGCAAGTCCTCCTCGGGGCAGCACCAGCTGGTACTCTATAAATATTTGAAATGAACTAAACCAACAGCAAAATTTGCATTCTCTTTGCATTTTCTGTTTAAGAAGACAGGAAAGCGCCTGTAATACGTTTAAAAAAAATCCATCTTAAATGTGAAAACTTTTTTTTTTTTTTTTTAAGAAAAATTTGTTTTTTAAGGGAGTCTGGTACCTCAACACTTCATTAGCCTCCGTGCCCCTCAAGGGACAGCCGCTAAACTCCAGCTCATCTCACGGGCTGGACATTGCTATCCAGCCCGGATCCCGGGCGCAGAGGCTGGGACCCTTGTGTGTCACCTGGGTGACACGCGGCTGCCGCACTGAAAGTGAGAGTAGGGCACAGAGCCGGGTCTGGAGAGGGCCTGGGAAGAGCCTGCTCCGGGCAGCAGCCAACCGTGGGTTCACATCTTAGAGGCACTAAGTCTGACTTTGGGGTCCCTATCTGCAGCCGGGGTGGGAGCAGGGCTGTGCTTGCGGCTGACCGCCGGCCCCGCCCCTCGCAGACCCCGCCCCTCACCGGCGCAGCTTCTCCGTGACCTTCTCCAGCTCCTCCTGCGCGCGCCGCAGCTCGATCTCCAGGTAGTGGCGCGTGGAGTCGAACTCGGTCTCCAGCTTCTCCAGCTTGTGCGTGGTGTAGGACAGCCGCTTACGCAGCTCGCCCTTCTGCTCCTGCAGCGCGCTGCAACGACACGCGGGCGCGGCCCCGACCCGGGCGCTGAGCGCAGGGAACCCGAGGCCCGCGTGGGCCACCTGGGGCGCGCAGTGCACACACACACACACACACGCACACACACACACACACACGCACACTCCCCTCGAGGCGGCGGCACTCGGGACAGATTCCCCCCCCCAGGAGTCAGGGCCTCTGACGCTGAGCCATGTTGCCCAGGTTCACCCTCCCCCGGTGTCCTTCTTGCGCGGCCCTCTTGGGGGACACTGGCCTCGGAACCTTGCCACCACGTGGTATAAGGCGTGCCGGAAACCCAAGGGACCCTGGCTTTGCCCCTTTTCAGCACCAGGCCCTGTCCAAGGCTAGCGCCCCTCGCCCTGGCCAGAGCCACGGCACTCTGTGGCACCTCTCTGGTGAGGACAGGGTCCCCACCCCGGGGGTCAGGAGGTTCACAGTGCTAGCTCTGCTCTGCCTTCCTCTGGAAGCTCCCAGGCATCTGCCGCAGGAGGAGGGAGGGTTCCCTCACCCTGAGTCGCTTGGACTGGAACCAGGCACTGGGCAGAGCGGCGGGGCCACCCCTCCCGAGCCTGGGTGAGCATGGGGACCTCCTGGGTGTTCGTTTCTGTTGGGTTTGCCGTAGACGAGGGATGTGGGGCGCACAGCGCCCACTCGAACTGGGCCGGCAGGAGGCCTGCTGAGCGCCATGCCGGAGACCCCTGCTGTGTGCTGTGAGACACTGGGCCTGCATCTGGGGACCCCCTGGGCCCACATCTGAGTGAGGGGTCCCTTCCCCTGTCAGAGGTTGGGCCCTGTGAGCAAACGACACGTGCTACTGCGGGCACCGTCCCAGCAAACCTCAATTAAGCATTCTTGGATTCCTGCCCAGGTCTATATTTTTAAAAATAAATAAAAATAAAAAGTTGCTTACGTTTTTTGAGAATCTCGGCGAACGGCGGGGCAGGTTAGTCCCGGAAAAAGGATGCAGAGTAACAGGGGAAGCCCCGGGCAGGCGCAGCAGCTGCCCACGCGGACCTGCTGCAGGGCGCTCCGCCGCTCCATCCAGGCAGCCCTCCCGCCACCCCGCGGCTGGGTGCCAGCTGCCCCCTTGCCCACCTGCCTGCCACATTCCCGACCCCGTGCCCTCCAGCACCCGCGGCCCGGTCCTCTCTGAGGCCTCTGCCTGCAGCCCCTCCCCAGCCCTGTCCATTCTGGGCCGCCTTTACGCGGGGCACTCCGTGCCCTCCCAGGCCGGCCACCTTATTTCTCCACCTCCCGCTCCCAGCTCGGACCTCGCCTTCATCTGCATGCCCCGCCCCGTGTCATCTATAGCGCGCCCATCACCGCCCTCTCCCCTCCCCCACCTGCCGGCTCTGTTTCTGGGTCCTCACAGCAGGGACTGGGACCCCAACCCTCCCAGGGAGCCGACAGTCCAGAGGGAGGAGGCGCCCACTCGCTAGGGCCGGCCAGCAAGGACTCTCAAGGGACACCAGCTCCAGGCCTCAGTTTACCCTTTCAGACACACTGCTCCACCAGCCTTCGAACACAGTCCCCAACCCTCTCCGGCTCTGAGTCACTGCTGACGCCCCAGGCTCACCCACACGAGTGTCCCCGCTGTGTCCTCCCCACATTCTGGCTTTGTCACTGCCACAGACCATGCCTGATTCGCCCCAGCACCTCTCCTGTCACCTTGAAGGCTGAGCCTCCCCCACACCCAGCCACACAGGGACCCCCGCCCAGGCCTTAACACCAGTTGTGGCCTCTCTTAGGCTCACGTCCAACTGCCTCGATGGACCCCTCTCACACTCAACTGACCCCCCCGGCCACGCCCCCACAGACCTCAGGACCACGCCCACCTCATCCCAGGGCCACGCCCCAGCAGACCCTGCCTGCCCACACCCCCCAACGCTATGGAGACTGCCCTGCCAGCTGAAGTCTGCAGAGTCCTGGGGGCTCAGCTTGTCAGAAGCTCTGGACAGGGAGGGTCTTGGGAGGTCACCTGGGTCCAGTGTGCTTCCCTCCCAGGGCACTAACCAAGCCCCACCTGCTCTTAACCTCAGTTTCCACCTGTACGGCGAGGTGGCGCTCTTGGACACAGGAAGGAAGCTGTCACCAGTCCCTGCTCTACATGGGTACTAGAACTGCCCGGCACAAAGGTTTGATGTTGGGGGCGGCACTGTGTGGGAGTGGGGCCACCAGGCCACCAAGGGCCTCGGGAAGTTGCTGGGGTCCAGGGTTTTGGCCTTGGGTGACAGTACGGCCTGGCATGCGTCACTGAGCGGGGGTCCCGCGTCCAGGAACAGCTGATGCGGGGGTTAACGTGGGGTGGGTTCTGATCTGTCAACTAAGGTAAGAGCTGGCCCCACGCAGGTAGTGTGTGTGTCCCAGTCCCCTCCCTGCCCTTGGGGAGTCCTGGACGTAGTGGGGGCTGAAGGGTCTCCTCCTCCCCCAGGGACCCTGTGGCCACTCACAGGAGCCTGGGCCCAAGGACAGAGCTGGACGCTGGGACAGCACACTGCCAGCCAGAGACCCCTGCCCCCCCAGCCTCCCTGCCTGTCTCAGGGAGGTGGGCACACATGGGATGGGTGTCTGGGGACACACACAGACACTGAAGAGTGGAGTGGGACACAGGTGTGGCACCTGCCCACAGCGAGGGTGAGGACCTAGCCAGGTGGCCCTGCAGGACTCGGGGCTGCCCGAGGCATGAGGGCACGCAGGGGCTGCGCAGCCTGTGGGCGAAGAGGACAGAGCTGCTCAGAGCAGGTGAGGGACGGGGGGGCGGGGGCCACGCCAGGCCCACCGCTGGGTGACCAGCCACAGCCCTCAGCTGAGACCAAGAGAGGTGGGGAACCCGTGTCCTCTGCAGGACAACTCCTGCTCTGCAGTGTGGCAGAGATGCAGCCGCTGAAGGCGGAGGAGGGGTCCTCTCTGGACACCTGCCAGCCCGTAGGGGGCACTCTGAAGGCTCTGAGCCCACATGTGGCACTAAGTGGCAGGATCCCTGGTCACCTGCTGGGGTTTATTTTTGGTGTCCTGTCCCCACCTACAGGCCTGCAGCCACTGCCTTAGCCTGGGGGGGGTCTTCCTTGACCCCACTTCGGTCTACAAGACACTGGGTCCCTCTGGCTATGGCTCCTGGTGGGCAAGACCCACAGGTCAGGGAGGCAGGTGGTGTCCTGGGGACTGTGGGACCTGGGGATGTCTGGGCTGGACAGCAGACAGACGAGAGACAGGACACAGGCCTGGAGGACAACAGGACACGCTCCAGCCCCTGCTGTGTATGCTGGGTGGCCGTCCCTTCCTCAGTCTCGGGGGCAGCTGATGAGCTCTTGGGGACTCGTGTGTGGCAGGGACACCCAGGCCAGCCTTGCTGGCCATGGGGCCAGCATGGGACATGGGCTGTAGCTAAGACGGGTTGGTTCCATTCACAAAGGCTCCGGCGCTGGCCCAGGAGCCAGGATTTCAAAGGCGCTCGGAGACTCAGGCAGCTGTGCGCCTGTGCGGGGACAGCGGGTAGCGTAATCCCATTTAGGAGAAGAACTGCCACAGACCACCATGGGAGGAAAGAAATGTTAATTTGTTATGCCTGGGTGGTAGGACTGTGTAATTGAAAAAATGTTTAAAGTTTTCGGGATTTGTCATATTTTCTATGGATGAAAAAGCAGGGGGAAAATTACTAAGGATCACATTTTGGCACCAAGAAAAAAAGGAAGTCGCCATATGCTTTGGTCTGATGGACTGAAGGGGCAGCAGAGGTCAAGGAAAGCCCCTGGCCCCCCAGTGTGAGCCTCATGGTGGCCCGACTGCTGTGAGCCTCAGTTTCCTCATCTGTAGGATCGAGTCCTTGCCCTAGGCTCCCCCAGCTGACTGGCAGAGATGCAGAGTTGGGGCCCAGCACGCTGTGGGGCAGGGGTAGGCTTGGGCTCGTCTTGGGCTCTGGCTGGACTGGACTTACGAATCTGGTCCCAGAGTCCCCTCGGCCAATGGCCCAGTGCCGCTGAGGACCCAGAGGGCGGGCAGCGGTGCTCCCTCCAGAGCAGCCAGAAATAACTCAGGGCCCTGACAGAGGCCAGCCGTGGCCTTGGGTGTTGTCCTTCCTTGTCTACGCGTCCCCAACCCGCCTGCAAGTCCTTCTGTGGTGGGATCTCTAGTGGTCAAGCTTTCCAAAGAGTGGTGCAGCTCAGAGTTGACAGAGGCTGAGAGGGAAACTGAGGCCCAGGGAAGGGGTGGGGCTTGCTTGGGCCATGGGGTGACCCTGGATCTGAGTCTGGTCACTCACAGGGCACTTATCGAGCACCACGGACCACTCGTTTGGGTTGTGGTCTCCTCAGCCCATCAAACCACCCTGTCCTAGGATGTGAGGAGCGAGGCCCGGGGGGCTGGGCCACAGTCCCTAGGGGGCAAAGCAAGTGTCAGAGGACGATGGGCTGAGACCCGGGCCCGCCCCCCAGTGTCCTTCCCTGGGTCTCCTGGAAAGAAGGGGACACCGGGCAAGCTTGGTAGGCAGCAGAAGAGGGGACCACCTGCCTCCTGCCCTGCTGGTGTCCCCAGCTGTCAGCATGGCAGCAGCTGGGGACAACCAGCCCAGTGTCACCCCTGCTGGATGCACAGGTGCTCTCCTTGCCTCTGCTGGGCAGAAGGATGGACAGAGGGCCCCACACGTGGCCACCCAAGTAGACACGGTGTCCTCAGGTGGGCATGGCTACCCATCTGCAATCTGAGGCAGACTTCTGCTCAGCGGGGGGGTGGCCCATTCGCAGATGTCCGTCCTCCTCCTGCTCTGGGAGCCTGGCTCAGGGACTCTGGAGAGGCTCCAAGGGCATCTGGGGATGCTCAGGCCCTTGAGGTGGGGGTGCGCCAGGCATGGACCAGGGCTGGCGCTGCTGATGGTCCTCCTGCCCCATGGTACCCAGCTGGGATAAGAGGCTGTGCCACCTGTGGAGCCCTGTGCCTGTGCTCTGCCCTGTTCCTGGGTGCAGAGGGGCGAGAAAGGTCCCAGCAGGGCTCCGCGCCCAGCCCCATGCACCTGGCACAGAGGGACAGCTGCCGCCCATCCTCCTCTGAGACCCCAGTGGGGCTCTCAGGCCTACCCCTACATCTCTGTCCACGCTGTCCCTTCCCTGGGAATGTCCTGGCATCCCTTTCCTGCATCCTCAGATGTCCTGCTCTCTTTTTGGGGGTTTTTGCCTGATGCTGCCTCCTCCAGAACACCCACTTGGTCCCCACACCCTATCCGTCTCTCCCATGGGCTGTCCTGCTGGGGGACCATACCCATCTAGGCTCTATGGCTCCCCGCTGGATGGCATGGTATGGCAATGAGGCTGGGCAGGGCTGCAGTGTCACTGTTCCATGGTCAGGCGGAAGCCCGAGAGCTGCTCCTGCTCCTGCCTGCGTCTGTGTCCCGGCGGCGCTGGCTCTACAGGGCCCTGCCACGCACCCCGCAGGCACAGCCGCTGCCTCCCTCAGTCTCCACGCTCAGCCTGGGCCCAGCAGTCATGCTCCAGCAACGCCAAATTGCTTGTCATTCTGCACAGGCAGCAGCCAGTTTCTCATCTTGGTGACTTTGTCCCTGTGTCCCTCAGCAAGGATCTCGCTCACTCCCTCCTGCCCCAGGCTGACTCCTCCCTACTTGGCAACAGAGGGCCATGAACCCAGCCCCACTTTCCCAGGCCAGCGGTCTGTGGCTGCCCCCCGCCAACACTGACAAGTGTCATCAGGGCTTAGTTACCCCGACGTTTATGGCCAACTGCCAGGGTGCCGGCACCCAGAACCCGCCTGGAACACAGCCTGCCCTGGTCACAATCACTGAGTCCTCCCTGTTCCCATACTACAAGTCCACTGCCTGATCTCTCTGACCTGCCACCAGCCTGGGCTCCCTGTGCTGGCTCCTGACCCCAGGCACACTGGCCTTTGGGGCTCCCCGGACTTCTTCAGGGTCACTGCCCTTGGAGCCTCCTGGGCTTGGGATATTCTCTCCTGGCTACTCCACACCAGCCCCCGTCCTCCTGAAAGCCCCTGCCTATGTCACTTCCCTGGGCAGCCCACCCCAACTCCTCGAGGGGACACTCACGGTGACCTGGCCACCTGTCTGCCGGGCCTGGGGACTGGCCTGCTTCACTCCCCAAGCCCAGGTGTCCAGCACAGTATTTGGTGCGCAGCCAGGGCCTGGGCAGCTGTGCTGGAGATGGTGAGGGAAGCCTGGCAGGGCTGGGCTGCTCTGGACTCCTGGCTTCTGGGTCTGATGCATTTTTCTGTTCAGGGACCTCCTTTGAGGGTCTGGCAAAGACCCCCAGGACTGTCCTCCTCCACTGCAGGGCTGGCAAGAAGCAGCCACCCACCCTGGCCTGGGACCTGTGTGCACATTCATACTTCCGGCTGGCTACCATCACCCAGCACCTCGAGTGGGCGGCAGAGTTGGGGAGTGAGCAGCGTCCCCACAGGCACCTCTGTTGGGACCCTTCCACCACAGGCACTGCCCCAGGAGGGGCTCAGAGTGGCCTGTGCTCTCTCAACTGCACCTCTAGTTGGCTCCTTGGGGAGCCCATGTTGGATCCTTGGGGCACAGCATGCACCCAGGTTGCAGAACTGTCTGCCCAACCAGGGCCGCCCTTGAGCCTCCTGCAGAGAGGGTGCTGGCATCAACTCCTGAATGCAGGAGGTCAGGTGGGCAAAGACCCCCACCTCGCACCTCCTGCCAGTGTTCCCTGTGCTGGTTTCCTGCACATCCTGGAAGAGCTTTCTCTGCTTACCCTTGACCTTGCTGATGCCATCTCTGTGCCCGCCAAGGACTTTTCCCAAGGGCAGGTGGGGCACAAGCAGCCAGCCAATGCCACAGCTCCCACTCAGGTGTTCATACAATCGTAATTTTATCCTCAGTCCCTCTGCAAGATGAGGAGACAGGTGCACAGGGGCCCAGGGTCACAGGACCCGGCTGGGGTACAGCTCTGGCCAAGCACCCCCTGGTGATGCCAGGTTCTAATCCTGGTGCTGTATACTTCTCACTGTATCTCCCATGGTGGGGTCACTGTCCTATGAGGTTGTGGCTGACCATGCCAGCCTGACACGAGAGAGAATAATGCCCAAGAGGTGCAGGGCCAGCCAAGGGTGTGTTCCTCTCAGGCCTGATGGGGCCCGGTGGACAGCAGGACATCCTGTCACGGCTAGCACTGCTCTGGGACTGTGACACGTCCATCCAGCGCCTGGACAGCCCTGGAGCTGACCTCTGCAGCTCTGCACTAGAAGGGGGACTTCCAGTGTCACCACTGTGGCTTCCGGGTTCCTGTGTAGCTGCCCCTGGGGAAGTACATGTGCATGCCTGCCTGTCTGCGTGCACATGGGCACACATGTGTGCACCCTCCTGTGCATGGGCAGGTGTGTGCACACACTACTGTGCACAGTGGGGGGTGGCCACAGTGCTGCCCTGGGACCCACAGCCAGGAGGGAACTGAGCTGCCCTCACCGGGATGGCAGGGACATCTCTGTCTCGATGCCTGCCCTGGTCCTGCTCCCTCCCAACTTGTGGGCGCACAGCCCCAAGTGACTGACATGGCTGCTGTGCCATCCCCCCTGCCACAGGCAGGAGTCAGGAGACACCGCAGGAAGCGTGTCATCCACCTCATCTTATCAGGAAGCTGCAGCTCTGCCCCGCTCTCCACCCCCACCCCATGCCAAGACAGAACCACATGCTAGCAGCTGGCACTCTGCGTCCTGGTGAGCCCTCAGGGAGGGGGCAGACCTGGGTGCCCGGGCTCGGGCAAAGCTGACCAACCCTGGCAGATGGACATTGGCACAGGCCCCCCTCCTGCTCAGAATGACCCTTGCTATGTTCTTTGGGGGGCTCCATCCACCTCCTCCAGGATGGCTTCCTGACCTCCCGTAGGTCCGGGTGGAGGGGCTGTGTCTGCTGCTCCTCCTCAGGGTCCCAGTGCAGGGCCAGGTACAATACAGGAGATGGCCAGGTATGGGGGGTCTCGGGAGAGCATCACCAGCCCCAAAAGCCCAGCAGCACTGGTCGGGGGATGGTGGCAGGAAACGGCTGGGATTCCAGCTCCACATAAGGAGACAGACAGTGGCGGCCAGGAAAGGAGAGAGAGGGCAGGGCTGCCTAGGACAGCAGACCACCATCACAGTGTCCCCTCCATTTCCTCTCCCTGCAGGTCATGGGCTCCGCTGTCCTCAACCTGTCTTCACTAGAACTGGATTGTAGACAAAAACCTAGTTCCCATGGAGCCACAAGACTCAAAACTTCAAATATGAGTCAGGGACGTAGCCAGGACTCCCCAACCCCAGAAAAGGGCTCAACTAACCTCTTTTGGCCCAGGGCCTGCAGAGAGGAAGAGGTCAGAGATGCATGGGGCTCTGCAGCTGGGGCACTGGGAGATGAGGCTCAGGGACAGGGGCAGAGTTGCTGCAATGAACTTGGCACACAGAGGTCCACTCCAGCCCTCACTGGAACAATGGTGAAGGGGTGACAACCATGACTGCTGCTGTGCCTGAAGGTGGGAAGGAAGGTGGCCCACTGTGATGCCCCAGTGCCTTCACAGGTATAGAAGCCTGCAAAATTCCACTTCCAACATCCACTCTCCCCTAGACCAATGTGGACCCCATTACTGACCCCATTTCTGACACCCATTTCCCACCAAACCAATGTGGAACCCAGAGTCATCCCACTTCCGAAACTCAGTCTCCTCCAAACCAACAGAGACAAACCCTACAGTAATCCCACTTCCAACACCTGATCTCCCCTAAACCAAGTAGACCCCTGCAGTTACCCCAGTTCCAACACCTGATCACCCCCAGACCAATGTGGACCCCTACAGTCATCCCACTTCTGACACCTGATGTCCCCTAAAACAATGAAGAACCTGCAATGATCCCAATTTCGACACCCAATCTCCCAACCAATGTGGACCACTGTGGTAATCCCACTTCGGACACCTGGTCTCCCCTAAACCAACATGGACCCTGCATTAATCCCACTTTGAATACCCACTCTCCCCCAAGTTAATGTGGACCCTTATGGTAATCCCACTTCAGACACCTATTCTTCCCCAAACCAATATGGACCCCTATGGTAATCCCACTTTGGACATCCAGTCTCCCCCAAACCAACAAAGACCCTGCAGTAATCCCACTTTGGACTCCCACTCTCCCCCAAACCAATATGGACCTCTATGGTAATCCCACTTCAGACACCTGATCTCCCCAAACCAACACAGACCCTAGAGTAATCCCACTTTGGACACCTGATATCCCCTGACCACTGTGGACCCTGTGGTACTGCCACTTCGGACACCTGATCTCCCCTGAACCAATATGGACCCTCACGGTAATCCCATTTCAGACACCCATTCTTTCCCAAATCAATGTGGACCCCTATGGTAATCACACTTTGGACATCCAGTCTCCCCCAAACCATCATGGACCCTGCAGTAATCCCACTTTGGACCCTCACTCTTCCTCAAGCCAATATGGACCCTCACAGTAATCCCACTTCAGACACCTGATCTCCCCAAACCAATATGGACCCTGCAGTAATCCCACTTTGGACACCTGATATTCCCCAACCACTGTGGACCCTGTGATACTGCCACTTCAGACACCCAATCTCCCCTGAACCAATAGGATCCCAGCAGTAATCCCACTTTGGACACCTAATATCCCCCAACCAATGTGAACCCTGTGGTAATGCTATTTCGGACACCTGATCTCCCCCAAATCAATACAGATCCTGTGTATCCCACTTTGGGCACCTGATATCCCCCAACCAATATGGATCTCTGTGGTAATTCAACTTCCAACACCCACACTACCCCAAACCAATATGGACCCTTGAAGTAATCCCATTTCCAATACCCACTCTCCCCAGCACCAATGTGGACCCCTGCAGTAATCTCACTTCTGACACCCACTCTCCCCAAAACAAATACAAACCCTTGCAGTAATCCCATTTCCAACACCCACTCTCCCCCAAACTAATGCAGACTTACCTGTACAGTAACCCCACTTCTGACACCAACTCTCCCCCAAACCAATGTGGACCCCTATAGTTATTCTACTTCTGACATCCAGTCTCCCCTATCACCAATGAAGACCTCTTAAGTTACCCAATTTTGGACACCCAGTATTCCCCAAACCTATGTGGACTTCTGCAGTAACCCCAATTCAGGCATGCACTCTCCCCCAAACTAATGTGGACCCCAACAATGACTACTTCTGACACCCACTATCTCGGCATCAATGCGGACTCCTGAAGTAATCCCACTGCTGACACCCATTCTATCCCAAACCAATGTGGATCCCTACAGTAACCCCACTTTCGACCCCCACTCTGCCCATTACCAATGCAGAACCCTGCAGTAATCCCAGTTCAGACACTCACTCTCCCCAAACCAGTACGGACTGCCACAGCAATCCCACTTCTGACACTTCATCACCCCAAACCAATATGGACCTTGCAGTAATCCTGCTTATGACACCCACTCTACCCCAAACCAAAGGGGACCATTGCGGTAACCCCGCTCCTAGCACCCACTCTCTCCATCATCAATGTGGATCCTTGCAATAACCCACCTCCAACACCCACTCTCCCCCAAACCAATGTGGACCCTTCAGTAGCCTCACTTGCAGTGAATCCCCCCAGTCTCCCTGCCTCCCCCTCCCATGTCCCTTGCTGCTTCAACACAGTGGCCTGTGCAGCCCCTCACCTGTCCTGTCCTCACCAGCAGCCATGGCTCATTCACACCCTTCAATGCCGCCCTCTCTTCAGTGACGCAGGGCAAGTTCCCCCGTCAGGACCACCTTCCCACCCCTTGGCCTCACTGTTGAGGTGACGACCTCACTTGCCACCCACCTGACTGACTGCCCAAGAACCCTGCCACTGTCCCCTGTGGGGCTGCAGAGGGGCTTCACACCTTCTCCCCTCTGCTCCCAGCACCTCCTCAGTGCACCCTGTCAGCTGACCTCCTTCCTCTCCACCCATCGGGGTCTTCCACAGATGTCCCCTCCATGTGCCTACCCACAGTGACCGTTACTACAGACAACCCACGGGGCCACCCTCTGCAGTCCCAGGCTGGTCTCCCCTTGTTCCAGGACATCCCTTCCTGCCTTCCGGAACATTCTCTTCCCACCCTGAGGAGCTGCTTCTCACTTCCGGGCCCGTCCCACTGTCCGTCCCATCAGGTGCTGTCTGTCCCTGCTGTCTCTGCCTGCTCGCTCCATTCTGCCCGGCTATACCCACTAGGCCCCTGTCTCCTCCCTGTCACCGAATTGCTCTTGCTGGCCCCTCCTCCATCCTCACATGGCTTCTCGCTGGCCGCTCCTTCTCAGCCTCCACTCTGGGGCTCCTTGTGCCTCAACTCCTGACCCCAGGATGTCCCAGGGCTGTGCCCTTTCCTCATGTATGGCCACTCATGGAGACCCCAGATGGGGCAAGATGGGGGATGGGTGGCCACAGGGAGCCTCGCAGCCAGTGACAGCTACCAATTAACCTCCTTGCCTCCCCTTGGAGCCCAGGGCAGAAGGGGCTGCAACTCAACACCTTGATGATCAGGTTCATTATGGGCCACCAAGGTCCCACGCTGGCCTCACTAATTTGACCATGACACCAGCCTGCTCACGACCACACACAGACACGGCAAACTTATTAACTGGATCGGCAGGAGGCCTGTTGCCACTGGTCCTGGGGATCAGAGAGCTCATCAGGGCTGCGGGATGCTCACTGTGACCTGGACTGCACCCCAAGTTCCTCCCACACCCAGGGCCTCTCTGGAATGCCAAGTCTCCTCCCCCACCCACCCCACACCTATGTGCACATGTGTACACACACACACACACACGTGTGCACACACACCAAACCCTCAGGGGGTCCAAACCCCTCAGGGTTGTTTTTTTTGTTTTGTTTTATTTTTTCAGTAATGGAGATTGAACCCGGGGCCTTCACCCTGAGCTGCATCCCCAGCCCTTTTTTATTTTTTATTTTGAAACAGGGTCTTACTAAGTTGCCCAGGCTGGGATGTAACTTGTGATCCTCCTGCCTCAGCCTCCCAGAGTGCTGGGATGACAGGCGTGTGCCACCATGCCAGGCTGAAACTCGGTCGTAAAGACTGCAGCTATGGTGGCAGACTTCAACTTCAGCCAGTGGGCAGGAGGGAGGAGGACTGGACTTGGGAAAGAGGCTGCTTTTCTGGGCCTCAGTTTCCCCAGCTGTCATGAAAGCCCGAGGGACATTTGCGACCACTATGAGCTCCTTCTGCCTGGAAGTTGGGCTGGAGGCTCCGTGAATGTCACGAGGGTGAGGTGCGTCCGGGCCAGCCAGTCACTTCGGACTCAGAGCCTCAGTTTCCCAGTGTATAAATGGGATAGTAGGATTGTCCTGGGGTCCATGTCAGGAGTGACCCCAGACTCTGGCCTGGCTCTTGGGGGGCTGGGGTTCTCACCCCTGTAGCCCACTGGTCCTCCTCCTCACCGCAGGAACAATGTCCCCAGGCAACTCTTCCTCTAACAGCACACTCCCTCAGGGGGGCTTCCTAGAGGAGTGGGACCACAGCTGGGGACAGGTGGAGGAAGGGAGGAGGGGACAGTTCATGTGGTAGGTCCCTTTACAAAGCCCTGGCTCCCACAGGGGAGGTCACAATGAAGTAGTCACTGACACCTTTGTGAGAATTAGCTGCTAGGCTTCCTCTAGTGGGCTCAGATTTAGAAGTGGGAGCCCAGAGGGACCTCACTTAGGGAGGGGTTTGGTCTGCTGCCATAGAGAACGGGGGCGGGGGGGAGAGGTGGAGGAGGGGGATCTGGCAGAGAGGAAGGTGGGGTCAGCCCCCCACCTCTTCTGGAGTCGGCCCTCCCAGACTGCAACACCAGTCAGGCCCCGGACCCTCAGTGAGCACCCCTGAACGCCAGAGCAGTGTGTAGCAGGAGCTTGCTAAACAAAGGAGGCGCCCCAAGCCTGTGCATCCCAAACCCTTGCTTCCCACAGTAGTGCCCATCTGGGGATGGAGCCTCATTCTCCTTCTGGGACCTGTAGTCCCCTCTCCCTCAGTCCCTATCTCCCTCATCCCTGAGGCCGCGCTGCCTCTGGTCCCTGCCGGGAACTCTGGGCACGGCTACCCCTCTCCACCGGGGCTGTGCCATGCCATCCTCAATGCCCACTGCCCTCATTGCTTTCTGTCCCCTCAGCACTCATCACTGTGACACCTATCCATTTAGTAAGTTTGCATCCCCTGAACCACAGGGTTCTGCCCATGTTTTTATCCCCCAAACCTACAACACCCTCAGGTAAATGGCGGCCCTAATAAATGTGTTAAATATGCGATCGATGAACAAATTAAAGTAAGAGTGACAACTGGGGGACTGGAGGGGGTGATGGAGGTGGGGCAGGCCCAGCAGGGACCTGGGGGCAGAGGTGGGAGGAGGCTCTGGACCTGCGACTCAGCCCTGGGCTTTACAAATGGGGGGGACCCTGGGCTTTAGCAATGGGGGGGCCCTGGGAAGGGGGGTGCCAGGACACCTATGAGACTGCCTGTGTCCCTCCGTGTCCCCAGGAAGACAGCACTCAGCCTGGGCAGGACCACAACAATGGCGGTCACACAAGAGAATCAGAGCATGGCCCAAATGTGTGGGCGTCCATGTGCCAAAGACTAAAAATAAACAGCCTCCATCCGCACACAACCAAGTTCAAGCGGACCAAGGCCACCAGCTGCACGACATCAGAGTCCTTAAACAGGACACCAAAGGCTTGAACCAGAAAGAACTTAAAAGTCTGAGACAGGCAACAAATGAAATCAAGGAGGCTGAGGCAAGAGGATTGAAAATTCAAACCCAGCCTGGGCAATGCAACTTGGTGAGACCCTGTCTCTAAATAAAAAATAAAAAGGGCTGGGGATGTAGCTCAGTGGGAAGGCCCTGGGTTCAATCCCTAATGTAGCTAAAACAAAAAACAACAACCAAAAACTCTTGCTTTCCTAAAGCCCATTTGGAGCAAGAAGCAGACAGGCGGGAATGGCTTGTGCGAGAGGCGGGGCAGGAGGGGTGGGGCACCTGGCCTCTCCTTCCACAGCTGGTCACACACCAGCATGGTCCCCAGAAATGCAGCATGCACCCCAAACACCTGCGTGGAATCCACAGCAGCCCTGACCATGGGGGCTCAGGCTGAGCACTGCCCACCACCCACCCGCCGATAAACGGAGCAGGACAGTCAGGAAGGCAGATCTGCGACAGCCTGGCCGCTCCCAGGGACAGAGCCCTTTTGGTTAAGAAAGACCACTCAGACCCAAAGCCCAGGCGGGCGACCCACACAGCCAAGTCCCAGCCAGGCAAAGGCAACTGTTGCTCTGGGATGCTCTCAGGTGACAAGTCCCAGGGAAGGTGACTCTCATGAAGGCAAGGCCTGGTGTCTGGAAAAGCCCCTGGGGGGGTCTGGGGGTCTGTGGCAGTACTGAGGCACCTTGTCTGTGTGGTGGCCACCAGGTGGCCCTAACTTAATGGCTGAACTGTACAGATGCCAACTTCTCTGCGACTGTCACAGCCTGCAACTGGAGGATCTGCACTTGGGGGGAGGAGGCGACCCTGCAGGGGCAGCTCTGGGCCTCCTGAGCGCCTTCCTGCTCCCCTGTGCAGGAGGAGTGGAATGCCTGTGGGAGGAGGGGCAGAGCCCGGGGTGGGGGGGACTGTCCCCAAATGCTTGAGCGTGACAAGGAGTTTTCAAAGCTGCTGGAGGGAGGCAGGAGGGCTGGGGGGTGGTGAGTGGGGGTGTTCGGGAGACAGGGGTGGCCAGATCATCACCAGATGTGGCAGCACACCTACCACTGCCGCCTGGGCCCAGGGAGCCCTACTGTGCAGCTGTTCCTTCAGACACCTGGGCTGGCGGAAGCTGGGGCATCAGCTCTGGTCTCAGGGGTGCCTATGTGGGGTGCTGAGGAGGGCGGACAAGGCCAGAGAGTCACACCAACACCCCCCGCCCCATGTCTCCCCGATGGTCCTCTTCCTAGGGTGCCGGGGCCTCTGCACCTCTCAGGAGGCACCAGGTCTTCCCCTGCCCCCGGGCAGATTCCTAGTCATCCTTTGTGCCTCAGGTCTGGTGTTCCTGCTTCCAGTACCCTAGGCCAGCGTCTCCATCCACCCTGGGACTGCAAAGCATTCTGGGCAGACCCCACCGTACTGCCCCACTGGGCTGGGAGGATCTGCTGCAGGCCTGTGTCGCCTGCTCTGCAGAGCCAGCCTAGTCTCAGTGCCCCACCCAGGGACTTGGGACAGAGGGGGCGTAAGTCCACCTAGGAGGAGGGGCAGGAGGGTCACAATGGCCTCAGAGAACTTGTCACATGGACAAGAAGGTGGGGAAGGGCGTCCTGGACAGAGGGGACATCACAGCAAAGGCATGGAGGTGCAAAAGCGACAGCAGTCGTGGACTCTGGGCTGGGCCACAGGACGGGGCGGGAGTGAGGCAGAGAGCACGGGACAGAGAGGCCTCCCCCCCCGTGTACCTGCCCACTAAAGGGAGCCATGGAGGACCACATGCCACCAGGTGGCACAGTCCTGGAGCTCATCCAGCCCTTGCACTCCGTGCTCTCTTGAGAGCCAGCCTGGCTCCCCCCAGGGGACAAGGCGCAGATGCAGAGACCCGCCCTCGGGGCAGCAGGCAACACAGGGCACAGGTTGACCCCTTGGGCACCCAGTCCCCTTGCCCCTTGGGTGCCTCTTCTCTTGGCTGGGAGCTGGTGGGCTGGGCCCCCAGGGATGCTCTGCCTGGACCCCTGCTCATTGCCAGGCCTGGGGCGGGAACTCTCATGTCGCACTTCCAGACTCCCCCCTGGGGTGGAGAGCGTGCCCACTTTACAGCTGGGGAAACTGAGGCCAGTAAGGGCCAGGACTTTGCCAGACTCTGGGTCTGTGGGACAACAAACCTTGAGACCTTTCTGGTGGGACACCGTGCAACTGACTTCCCTTAAGTCTGCTAGGGTCCTGGTCCCCTAAATGCAGGACAGAAACAGCGCTGGGCAACCCTGAGGCAGCCAGGAGGGAAAGGCAGGGAAGGCTCCGCTGGGAGCAGAAGCCGGGTGTGCAGAGGAGGGCAGGACCCCTCCCCAAGCCAGGGGGCCCTCTGAGTCCTGACCCCTGCGACCCCAACACGCCCCGCCCATGCCCACCAGCCTGCCATTAAGCCAGGGAGCCTCAGCGGCTGCCCACTGCCACCCGTGTCCCCAAGCACACTGGGTCAGGTCTCTGTCCCCAGAGCCTGGCACACAGGGGTGGGTGCACAGAGTCCCAGTGGGCATGAGGAGAGAAGAAAAAGAGGGAGGGCTGAGGGATGGCCTCAGCATCCGGTGAGCGCCAACATCTTCAAGACCCTGCTGAGGAGCAGGGAGCCCTACCCATGTGGGGCTCTGAGAGCCCCGCCCCGAACCCCCAGGTCTGTGACAGCCTGCCTGTGGCTCCTGGGTCCCTCCCCAACCACCTGGACCTTGTACACGACAGGGTGGGGCTGACCAACTGCCACCAGGTTTGGGGTCTGAGATCCTATTACCCAAGAGACTGATCCCTCCTCCCAGCCCCAGACATACTGTCCCTGAGCCTCAGGACCTCGGGGCGCAGGGGCGCAGGAGCCCAACCCGGGCCCTCGTGAGCTCCCATCTGGGCATTTCCAAGCCACTCCCCCAGGGCACTAGATCAGCGGCAAAGGCCCCAGCCAGGACCTGCCCCGCGCTCAGTCTGGGCTTCCAAGGGGCAAGGACACCTGCCGCCCACAGCCTCGCTATTCTGGCATCGTGAGAGAGTGGGGGATTGGGACCCTCGGGCGGGGGTAGGTGGTGCTGAGGCCCAGCGCACAGGGTGATCCCGCTGCCCAAAGACCTCTGAGCCCAGGCTCTGGAAGGAAAACGGGGAGGGTGTGCCCAAAGTGGGGGTCCAGCGGCCGGTGGAAGTCGCAGTGGAAGTCGCCAGTATTGCGATCTGCGATTCCCGGCCTGCCGCGGAGGGAGCCCGGCGGATCCACCGAGGCTGAAAGTTTAGCGCCTGCGGGGGGCCTCGGGTGCGCTCCCCAGGCGTGGCCGCGGGATTCCCCCAAAATGGCTCCAAAACGCCACCGCCTTGGCCAGCCGCGAGGGCGCCATCCCCCGCCCCCACCAGGCGGAAACTTGAAAGCTCATAAGCAGGAACTGTGCGCAGAGGGGTGGGGGACCGGTGCGCAACGCAGCGGGGTCTCCGGGGACGCACCACCTGGAGTCCGGCGCGGGGCGCAGGGGACCACGGCAAGACGGGGGGCGGCAGCGCTCGGTGGCGCACTTCACCCCACCGCAGCGGCCGGCCCGGCCGAAGGGCCCCACGTGGGCCCCCTATTGTCTCGCGGCGCGCACGCACGCACCAACCCATGCATACAGCGGACGGCCCCGCCGAGGCGGCCCGGGCCCAGGCTGCGCCCGGGGGAGCCCCCGCGCCTTCCCCGGACCCCGGCCCGAGAGCCGCGACGCGGCGGTCGCTCCACTCACCTGAGTTTCTCCATGTCTGCGGCAGAGGCCTGCGAGAAACCAAAGGAGAGGGTCAGAGCAGGAGGCGGCGCCGGACATCCCCGCGAGGCTCGGCCCGTGGGCAGCCGGCTGCGCGCGCCCCCAGCTCCCGCCCGCCACGGCTCCCCGGCCTCAGTGGGTGCGCGGGCCGCGGCCGAGTAACAGGTGAGCCCGCAGGGCCGCCGCACTCCCAAGCACCGAGTTACGCCCCCCGGGGCGAGGAGAGGGCAGGCCTGGGGACGGTGGGATGGCCCGGCCCGGGGCGCCCCCGGGAGAGGGGACCGCCCGTCCCCGTGAACTCCGGGTGTTCCTTCCCCCCCAACCCCCCAGCCGCCCCGCCCGTTAACCCTCGCGGCCCCGCGCTCCCTCCCGGAGGAAGCCGAGCTGGGCATCGCAGGCTTTCCGAGTCGGAGAATGTTTGAATGTGGGACTTGGGGCCGTGCGGGATTGCAGAAGCGGACGCTCACACAGCCCGAGGTGCTGCGACTGGACCCCTCCACTCCGCAATCAAGACCCGCTGCCCTGGGATTGGGGGTTGCGGGCCTGCGCGCCCCTCCCGGGCCCAAGGGATTAACCCCTGCGCGCCCTGCTCGCCGGCGGGGCGCCCTGCCGGGCTTGCGCAGACCCGCCCGCGCCCGGCTTGGAGACCCTCCCCGCCCGGCCCGCACCTCCCGAGACCCTCCGCGAGGGGCGGGGGACCCACCCACGCCGTTAACCCCGCGGGCGCCGGCGAGCACCGCGACGGCGAGCGGCCCGCTCAGGATCGCACTTCCTGCGCGGAGCGGGGTGCGCGGGGCGGGCTCTCCAGCACCCAGGAGAGGCCGCTCCCGGGGGCTTCCCCATCTCTCGGTGGCAGGGGGACAGGGTCTCAGCCCAGGGAAGCGGCGACAGACCTGGGAAGACTGATGACTGCCCATCCCGGCCCCTCGCGCCGGGCGCCGCCGCCGCGTCCGCCGGGAGCGCGCTCCGCTCGGTCCGGGCCCCACGCAGCCTCCCCCACCACCCCGCCGGGCGAGGGCGCAGCCTGGCCCGGGGACTCCGCCAGGCACGGCCACCAACTTCGCGGCCACTCGAGCAGGCCTCCCCGACCTCAGTTTCCTCACCTGAAAGCTGGGGGGAGGGGAGCGGGAGGAAGCCGGACCTGCGCTCGGCCGCCCTGCAGCACCGCGGGCTGCGGAGGGGCTGGGGTGAGGCAGAAATTTCGGGAGCCAGAAAGGCCTCCGAGGCGCTTGGGTGGCGGCTTTTGCTGCTGACGCTCTAAAAGTTGTGCGAGACCACAAGCCCGGACCCCTCCTATAAATCTTCCTCCTCCTCCAAGAATAAAGAGTTCGCCGGGTGGAGTTTGCAGCCAGTCAGCGCATTCCCCGTGCCTCTCTTCCCCAAGCCCACCTTTCCGGGTCCCCATCGCGGCGCGCGTCACACCCAGTCCCAGCATACAGCAGGCGCTCAATAAACACGGGCAGTGCATGCCTGGATCCACGGCTCGCGAGCCGGGCGCCTCCAGCCTTTCCCCCTCGCGGGCTCCAGTTCCTGGGTAGGAGCCCCGAGCTCTCAGCAGGACACCCCAGCACCCAGCAGGCTTGGCCCCCACCAGCCGGCGCAGGGTGGGAGGAGCCGGCCGCCGAAGGGTCAGACCTGGCCCGGGATCAACCAGAGCCCAAGTCCAAGCGCTCATTCGTGCAGCGTGTCCCCCACCCAGCCCACAGCTCCAGGAGGACGCTCGGTGAGGGATGTGGGAGCCCTGCTCTCCAGGGGCGCAGGGCGGAAAACCGTCTCACCTGGCCGGGGAGTCCACCCCAGGAAAAGGCAAGGAGACAGCAGCACCCCGCACCCCGCATGGACGGAGAGCTCAGCTCCAGACAGAGGGACCTGCCGCAGGCCGCGCAGCTGCAGGACCGCTGGGCCCGGGCCCCATTCCGAGGCCTTTTCCATAGAGAGGGTAGGGACACCCTCTCATGACTCTGGTGGCCTCACTCACTCACAGCCAACGACCTGCCCGGGAGTTTGTCTAAAATTAATAAGAATGTATTAAAATTTAATTTTTAAAAAATCTAGCATTAATTATTTACATGGAATGCTTCAGCTCTTCTGGAAGGCCTGTTTGGAATTCCCCCACCCCCCAAGAAGGGACTTGGGGGATGCTTGGGTGGGGGCTGGGCAGGGCAGGAGACAGACCCCAGCGCCGCCCCCTGCCTTCCTTCCTTCCTTCCATGCTGGCTCCTGAATTCTCCTCTGCCCTAAGGCCTGCGGGGCCACAGGGCCTCACCCTCTGAGGCTGCTCGCCCTGCCCCACCGTGGGCTCAGCAGCCACGGACTAAGCTCCACCCCCGAGACAGGCCTAGGACTTTCCTGGCCTGAGGTGTGCAGACCCCAGCACCTGGCGGGGAGGAGGGACTGTGTGAGAGGCTCTCCAGGCCCTGGGCAGCACTGGGCTCTCAGCAACAGTCTTGGCATTGCTGCCAGGGTCCTGGGTTCAAGCCTCGGCTCTGCCATCCCCTCCCGCAGGACATGGGGGTACCCCTTTAATGCCAAGCAAAGCATGATTGCCTGGCCCCAGGGTCCAGGGTGGCTGAGGCTGCCTGCTGGGCTGGGGGCTCCAGACTTAGGGAAGGGGCCCCTAATGATAGGGCAGAGCCTCCTTGCAAGCAAAGGATTAGGTGGGCACACAGGTGGGCAGGCCAGGTGCTCTCATAGGCTCCACCCATCCCTGCATCTGGCACTCTCCCTGCAGCCCACCCCACGCCCTCCACCACTGCCTCTGCTTGCAAGGCCCCTCTGATGTGGTTACTGCCCCACCCCCACTCTCCCTTATTTCCTCTTGGTGACCCAGCCCTGCGGCCACCTTTACCTCCAAGCACTGTCACAGGAGCCCTGTCACACGAGCCCTGCTTGTCAGTCACACTGGACCAAGCCACACACCCTTCCTCAGACCCCACTACCCACACCCTTCCCTTATTCTCTGAACCTTTCTGGGTGAGATGGGTCTTCTAATAATCCCTTTCACAGATGCAAAGACAGAAGCCCCAAGGGCAAACTGGCAGCCCACACGCAGGAGCAGGAGGCTCGGGCCGGAGCTCTGGTCTGTGTCCCACAGCCACCACCCTCCCTGAGGTACGTGGGCACTCAGACTCGCACACAGTAGTTACCCACCAGGTGACAGAGAAGGGGCTGTGTGCTACCGTCCTTTGCTTAGTGACCCGGCGCTGACTAACACAGGCCCTACTCTACCATACCCCTCAGCGCATGCCAGCCACCCAGGCCATCCTGCTGGTCCCATAGTTGCCCAGCTCCTTCCTGCCCCAGGGCCTTTGCACATCTTCCTTCCATCTGGACTGCTGTGCCCTGGAACCTTGCAGAGGTGTCCCTTCCTCCTCTGAGTATAGGGACACCCTACAGACAGTGGGGCAGCTGTGCCTCCACACGGGTGGGGCATGGCAGATCAGGACTGTGTGAATAAGTGCAGTTGCTCCCAAGTGGCACTGTATTGTCCTGCTTTTGGGGCCCTGGTTGTTCCCCTGTCCTCTTGGGGCCCTGCCTCAAGCTCCCAGGGACCCAGTGCAGCCTCTACACAGAGCTCTGGCTGGTCACAGTGGCCCCTGCTGATGTGGGTCAGCCCTGCAAGTCCCTGCCAGCCCATCTGGCTGCCACCTGCCTATCACCCATGCCCTCATGCCATCACCTAACTAGGAGAAGGAAGCCGGCCACAGCTGGGAAGGTCTGCTTGGCTCTGATCCCCGCCTGCTGCATGACCCTGGGCCAGTCCTTGCCTCCCTCAGAGCCTGGGGGTGGCCTCTCAGCCACCTAGAGCCCACCTCAACACGGACCCCCATGCTTGGCACCAGCCCCCCCCAGCCACCTAGAGCACAGGAGACAGCCTCAACACTTGGGGAGCAGAGATGAGACCTGAGGGTGGGTGGGGGGCAAACCCCACCTCTCACTGACTGCCGCTTGGGCCTCCCAGGCAGCTGTGTGACCTCAGACAAGGTGCTCAACCTCTCTGAGCCTCCATCCGGCATCTAGGAAGGCAGTATGGAAAATCCTCAAGGGACTTTGGGAGCAACAGGTGGCTGTGTAAGGGACTGGCCTGGGGACTGGCTAGGAAAAGGCTGCAGCTGCTCTAGAGAGCCAGTCTTTGCATTGCTCATTCCGGGAGGACTTCTTTCTTAGATGTTTCGCATTGCTCCCTGCCTTCTTACATTCATTCAACAAACATCTGTGTGCTGAGCCCTGCTGTGGGGCAGTGGACCATGAACAGACTCCATAGATCCTCCACCCTCAGCAGGCTGAGGTCCAGGCTGAGGTGCTCTTGTGCAGGGAGACAGAGCCCACCAGAGGAATCTGCAAAGTGCTCCTCTCACCCGGTGGGTCCCTTGGGAAAGTCTCCCAGGAAGACTGGGGGCTGGGGGGATGGGCTTGGATGGAGTGAGGGCAGAGCTTGGACAGGTGTCCAGCCCCACCCAAGGGGGCTTCGATGGGTCTTGGGCTTCTACCCTGGGAGGCTGGGTGGAGAAGCACCCCTGGGTGCTGTGGGCAGCATCCTGAGGGAAGTGTGCAGGCTCAGCCAGTGGGGAGGGGTGGGGAAGGGGCGTGGGAGAAAGCAGGCTCATGCCTGAGGGCTGGGAGGGAGGTTGGGGAAAGGATGGGGAATTGGGATGCTGGCATGGGTCTGGATTTCAGAGCAGTCAGGAGATGTGAATCTGGGAGGTGCCAGGTCCCAGGCAGCATTTCAGCCACACTGGGAGAGATGGTGGGGGCGGGGCTGGGGGTGGAGGAGGAGCAGGTGTGGGGGAGGAGCCTGCACACAGGGGGTTGCAGGAGGGCAGAGAGATCACAGGTGTCGTGCTCAGGCGCCTACAGGACCGAGAATGGTGGCCTCGTGTCCTCCAGGCGTCCTGACTGGGTTCCTCGTGTATTCCCACCACGACTGTGGTTGGGATCCTAAAGTGATTCACGGGGCGGGGACAGCAGCTGCCCAAGGTCATCGAGTAAGATGGGGACCTGAGCCCAGGCCCCGGCTTGGGGCTGTCTCCAGAAGGGGCCATGCAGTCCTCCTCGAGGACCCCAGAAGACCAGGCTGCAGAAGTGACCCCGTCTCCCCCAGTTCCAGCTGAGCCCCGGGGACTTCAGAAGGACCTCCATCGGCCCGCCTCGCACAGTGCACAGGCCGGGCAGCGCCTGCAAACTGGCCTCCCTGGGCTAAATCTGGCTGCCGGCGTGTTGTATTTGGCCCGCTTGAGGTTTCTTTCTTTCTTTCTTTTTCAACATTTGAGCCAACATTTAAAAGTTGGGAGAATTTACATTTTAAAATCCATATTTTTGGCTTCTACTGAAAATTGTGGAAGATATGGCAACTCCGTCCCACATTCCCCCACAGCAATAGATGGGGGGGCTGGGAAGTGGCAGCACCTCCCTAGGGACCTTGGGGTCCCCACTTGGAGGCCGTACCCTGATGCCCAAGCTTGCCCTGCCTATAGGGAGACAGGCCAGGAGGGCAGCGACTTATCAGGGGCCTCTCGTGTGCGGGATAATGAAAGGGATCTACCCATAGCCGCTCAGCCGACACAATGGGCAGGACTGGAATCCAGGGCCCTCCCCAGCTTGGTGGCCTCCCGGAAGTGGCCAGTGCTGGCTGAGATTCCATGTCTTGGCTCCTGGCCAGGGCTGCAGGTGGCTCCTGAAGCCAGGGGTCTGCCCTTGGTCTGGGAGGCTCCCACCCTGCCAGGGGACACACCTGGCCAGGCCCAGAGGCACTTAGGTGGTGCTCATGTCAAAGTGCAAGGTGTCATCGTCACTGTCATCTCCTCCACTGCCACCACCCCAGTGGCTGAGCTCCTACTTCATGCTCCTGCCTGCCCCACAAGGGTCCCACCCAGGGCCCTGCACAGGCAGCTCTCAGAGGCTCAGATGTGTGCCTTCTGGGGGCTCGGAGTGGGCGCTTCTAGGGGTGGGGTGGGGGTTAGAGCCTGGGAGCCCCCAAGGCCAGCCCTGCTGCCTAGGCCGATGCCAGCTCCTTAGCCAGGTGCAGGACACAGCCCCCACCCGGCACTCACATGGCCCAACAGGACAGGTTGTCCCTGAGTATGGAAGCCTCCAGGGGCCTAGGCATCCCCAGTCTCCCTGGGGACCTGCTGGTCCCCAAGAGAGATCTGCGTGGTACTGAGAGCTCACCACACACACAGGCGGGGTCCCAGACCACCAGCGCATTGTGGAGAAGGCTGGGGACCCAACCATGCATCATCACTGCTGCCTGTCACTGGCTGGGGAAACCGAGGCCCACCAGGGAGGGGTGCCTATGTGGTCACCCGGCAGGCAGCTGGCCTCGAGCTGAGGCTCTCCCTGGGGCCACAGCAGACCCAGGGATGGGCTGTGGGGCTGCAAAGAACCAGAACTTGACGGGACCGGCTATCCCTGGGGTGAGCAGGTCACAGGAGAAGGGGGCACAGGGTGGCCGGAGAAGGGATGAAGTCCAGGGCAGGCTACTCTGTACTCTGGGGGTGCAGTGGTGGCGCTGCCCCCATGGGGGTGCCACCCTAGGGGTGCCATCAAGGATGGTCACAAACCCAGCCATAGCCTCCTCTAGCTTCTGTCCCAGGAGAAGCTGGGACTGAGGCATGGGGACATGGCAATGACTTCGGCTGTCCTCCCTGTCCCCAAGGGCCAAAGCACCAAGGGAAGGGGTTGCCACAGTGTCCTGGGCAGCATCCTGCCCCTACAAAGCTCTGTCTGAGGGCATCCAACTCGCCCACCTGCCTGCCTGTCCATCTGTCTGAGGTTGGGGGATTCAGAGGGGTGCCGAGGACAGAGACCCACAGCCCATGCATGGCTCCCCGTCCCCCCTGAGCAAGCAGCAGCCCCTCAGAACCTGTTTACCACTCCATCAAACAGGCGCATTAGTCCATGGTCCTGCCTGCCAGGACTGTGTGACATCCTTCCCCACGCGGAGCTGTCTGACGCTCAAAAATGAAGGCAGACCCCCCACAAAGCCCATGGCAAACCCCAAAGGCCTCCGCCAGAGGCACACAGGGTGGGAGAAGTCTGCAGTTGGCCTCCCCAAAGCCAGGAATGTCCCCTTAGCAACCTTTCCCTTTGCCGCTGAGGTCTCACCTGCTGCGCATCTTACAAGGGAGTGAGGAGGGAATGGGTGGTCAGGGACCTTGTGGGGGGACAGGCTGAGGCAGAGACTCACCTGGCCTGGAGGCCTCCAGGGGGAGGCGGCTCGGCCTCTGTGCTGCCTGCTGCCCATGCAAGGGCCCCCAGTGTCCGCCTGGCCCAGGCCCCCGGGTTCTGCAGCCCCTGCTGCCACCTCTGGGGAAAGCTGGGGGCTCCGGGCCGGGTCCTTCTGTTTTGGGGACGCAGTGGCCGCCAGGGGCTGTGCAGCCTGGGCTGGACCCTGCTCCTCCGGGGACAGAGCTGGGCTGCGGGCTCTGGGCCCTCTGAAGGCCTCCAGGGTCCCGGGGTCCAGCACTCGCATGGTAACCTCATCCAGGAACCTGGAGAAGGGCAGCCTGGCCTCCCGCCGGCGGCCCAGGCATGTGATGGGGCCCGTGGCAGCCCCACTGCTTGTGTCCAGGAGCTCCAGGGTGGCCAGTGGTGACACCTGTGCTGTCCCCTGGCTGGGATTCAGCCCATGGCTGGGGCTGGGTAGCTGGCAGTTCCGGCTGCTGCGCAGGTCCTTGTGAGGCACCTCCTCGATGGGGGCTGCAGGCCTAGGCTCCCGCGGGGTGCTAGGGGTGTCAGGGCCCTGAGCCTGGGAGCCGGCCCCTGTCAGCATCCTGCTCAGCCGGCCCAAGGTCATGCTGACTCCCACGCCTTGCCTTGCACGGGGCTGAGGCCCACGCCTGCTCGGGGCCAGGCTGCCTGTCCCTCCCTGGCCAGGACAGCCAGCCAAATGCCTGACTGCCTATCACCATCACCGGAATGCGGGGGAGGTCCTGGTGCCTCCCGCCCCAAATCAATTTTCACTAAATGGGAGCGTAGCTTTGGGGCTCAGAAAGTGCTAGGGCGGAGAAGGTCATGTCCTGTGTGCTGCCTGGAGGCTGGGCCTCCCTGCTCACGTCCGCGGTCTCCTTGGCCAGGGACAGGGCTGGGCACGGGGCACAGAGGGGCAGGAGGTGAACAGACAGCTTGATAAACACCAGGACTGTGGGAGCACGGGCCTCGAAGGAGGGGAAGCTAGAAATGGGAGGCTGCCCGTCCTCCCTAAACAACTCCCCATTTGATTTAGATCAAGATACCCAACCACAAGACTGGATTTCCCAGGTGCCTTTGAGGCCAGGGGATGGTCAAGGAGATGGACAGAAGTTGCTGGTGCTCCTGCTGCGGAGCTAAGATGTGTCATGCTCATGTACCAACTCTCCACAGGGAACGTAAGCCTTAGGCATCAAAAACAAGCACTAATAAAAAAAAAGGGCTCTGATCATTTGCCCGTGTCTTTTTGCTCCCATTCCCCATTTTCTTGCTTCTCTCTGAAACATGAACCTGTGTTTTGGAGCTGTGGTAGCCATATTGTGCCAGCAGCAAACTTGTGCCGGAAGCCGGAGGAGCAGGTAGACAAGGGGGTAATGGGATCCTTAGTGACCGTTTGGTCACTACACGAGCCCAACACCGCCTGCCTGCGCTACTTCTCTGAGATAGAAATGGCCCACCTTGTTTACGCCGTCGTTACTTCCAGTCTCTGCCGCTAGCAGCTACGCGTTCAATGACACACAGGGGAAACGGTGAGGAACGGCAGCTGCTCACGCTACGAAGCCAGAGCCTTGGGCACATGGGGGCCCAGGGCGCAGTTAGATGCGGAGCAGGTGAGGAAAGTCAGAGCCGGGTGATGGAGGATGTGCCCACCCCAGAAAGCCACAGGAAGTGGGGGCTGTAGGCAGAGGATGCTTGCTAGGGGGTGGCAGCCCTGGGCCCTTGGCCAGCTGGTGGCCACCAATCGGTACCCAGCTCTGGCCTCTGGTTTGGCTTAGGGAGTGGCCTGGGCCTCCTCGGCACTGCCTGTGCCTACAGCCTTGCCCACCCGCCTCCTGTCACATGCCTGGGCTCAGGCAGCACCGCTGACCCAAATGTGCAGAACCCCATGGGCCGTACCAGCACTGGCTCCAGAGCCTTCTCCTCCCTGGCCCACTGCTGACCACCGGGCCCTGGTGACTGAGCCTGTCTGAGACCTGACCACAGCCCTCCATCCCCAAAGTCCCCTTGCTGGATCCCGATGTCACCACGCCACTTGGACACCTCTGATCACCCACGCATTAGTCCCTTACTCTGTGGTCCTAGGCCGGTCCACCCCTGGCATGGCCAGCACAATCTTTGAAAATCACAGACCAGATGACTGGGCAACAGATCGCTGTCACACAGCCTGTGGGGCTGCTGAGGGCTGGCACTCGGCCTCTGCTACCTGCTACTCCCTGCTCCTCTCACCCCAAAGGAACTGCCATTCACTCCCTGAGTGTGCTGAGCTCTGTGTGGCCTCAGGGCCTTCGCATATGTTGTTCTTTCCCTTTCCCTCATCACCTAACTCCCACGCAACCCTCAGGGCCAGTTCGACAGCCTCTCCCTCTCGGTCCCCAGGATTAGATCAGGCACTCCTGCAAAGTTTCTTATGACCCTTGCCTTTCTAATAACATGGCCCCTGGCTGCTGTGCACTGTAAGAAAGCTCCACTGAATCCCACTTCACCAGAGAGCCAGTACATCGAGGTGCCCAGTAAGCAGCAGCTGAATGAATAGGCAGATGGATGAAATCAATGACACATGGATCGGGCTATCAGTTCCTGAACATCCCCAGCTCAGCGTGGGCTACGCTGGACCAGACCCTGCGTGAGGACATTGGAAGGGACTGCAGGCTCCTGGGAGGCCACGGTGGCCTCCCCCTGCTGCAGGCCCCTGACAGCCACCCCTATGCACCTGGCCAACTCCTCCCCAGCAGCAGCCCATTGAGCCCCTGGACTAGGAGGCGGGCAGATCCAAGTTCAAGTTCCCTCTCCAACTCTCCAATGGGACGAGGCAAGCCAGGCACCCTCATCTGCTAAGTGGGGATGGGCACTGAGCCTCGGACCTATCAGGACCGTAGGGCCCATTGCCATGGGGCTCTAACATGTTGACCGCACGAGTCTGTGGTTGCAGCAGTATTTGGGGGGCACTGGCCATCTAGTCCTCCGAGCCTCCCACAGAGTTTTGGGCAGCATCTGACAAGTTTGCATTGTCATAGCAACCCGCTGGCTGGTCACCACCTGGGCTGAAGGTCCTGGGGGACACTGCCACCATCTTGGGCTGGCAGCCTGGGTTCCCTCTTCCTAAAGGGCTTCCAGTCCCTGGCACAGCAGCTTACGGCCCTGTGCATCTGCTCAGCCCCACTTCCAGAACCCTCCTGGGTGCCACTTCAGAGCCGGGAGGGACAGCTGCAGACTTGGGTTAAGGCTAAAAAGAGCAGCATCCCCAAGAGATGAAGTGACTTGTCAGGGGCCACGGCCGCAGGCCTAGAGTGGGCACGCAAAGGTCACTCTCCAGGACCAGGAGAGGGAGGCGAGGGGAAGGGTCAGGGAGGAACCAGAGGCTGCCTGGGCTCCTGGAGGGAGGAGGGCCCAGGGGTGGCAGTGGGACCCCGAGGGTGAGCAGTGCTTCTGGTATCACGTTATGACATTGCCCTGTCACCTGTGCCATGAAGAAGAGCATGGGCTCGGAGGACTACTGCAAGTACCCCAGCCCATGTGGCAGGCACCGCCTTTACCCTCTGCACAGAAGTCTCTACCAAGCCCTCCAGAGGAGGGGTTCAGCCTTGTGTCACCCCCTGCTGCTGCCTCTGGCTACGCCGTGCTGGACGCCGTGAGGACCCCGACAGTGGCTGTGGCACGTGCTTGGTGCCATCAGTATGGGAAGCCCAAATTCTGTCCCAGTGCTCCTTACCCTGAAAGGACACCCACTCTAGCTGCCAGACGTCCCGAAGGAAGGCCCTGAGACCTCCTGGCTGGCCGTGGCTCTGTACAGAGCCCTGTTGCTGCTGAGCACAACGGGACTGGAGAGGCCTAGTGACCACTGGATTGGGCTGGTTTTCCTCTCCCATACCCTCCAGGTAGGGTTATGTGCCTCGGTCTGAGTCAGCAAGGCTGGTCCCCTTTCCAGTCCTGCAACCTCTCCAGGGACCTCGGGACACATGAGGAACATGCTGGTGCACCTGGGCTATCAAGGGATGCAGGGCCTGGAGCTCCACCCACCATTCAACTAACCCTCTCCTGCCACCCATCGTCCCATAACCACCCATCCATTTCCACAGGCGTGCGCTGGGCCATCCTCCCATGGCTGCACCTGCCATCTGCCGGCCTGCACTCATCCATCGATCCAGCCTCTTATTCTTACACCTGTCCAGCCACCTGCTTACCCGCATGCCCCTTCCTGCCACTCATGTGTCGTATCCAGGCACGCATCCGTCGCCACGCGTCACCTGTGCACACATCTGTGGCCCCCATGGCTGTGTCCGTGCATCTACTGGCACACTCACCACCCATCCACCAGTTCTTCCTATATCAGCCCTCCTCCATCCAGGCCCACTCCCACTGTCTCACTGGCACGCATTCAAGCACCCATCTGTCCACTCCAGCACTCGTTCCTTAATGGCATCCCTGTATGTGTCCATTCACTTTCCCACCCTGTACTCGCCTATCCCTTCCTCCATCCGTGCACTGGCACCTGTGCATCCATCCACCCATTCTTAGCTTCCCCACCCATTCATCTTCCCATCTTGCCCTACGCATCAGAAATACACCCTCCCTCCCCGATGCGTCCACCACAGATGTTTCCTTCTATCCACCCAGTCCTGCATCGACACCAACCCTTCTGTCCATCCACCCATCCATTGCTACACTCTCCCCCTGTCCACGTCTCTTTGTGTCCACCCACTGACCTGTCACCCGCCTAGCCGTCAACCACCCTCCCACGTGCTCCAGTGCTTAACCACTGTGTTCCTCCCAACCCCAGCACGACTGCAGGCTGCCGAGTCTGTCCTCCCCAGGTAGGGCCGGGTCTGACCTGCCTGTATCTCCACATGGGCCCAGGGCCCGCTGACCGAACAAACAACTGCAGAGCCCTGGCCTAGCTCAGCACTGGGCGCTGGCTAACCCCATAGCCTGCAGTGCTGTCCTCTAGGCTCACGGCCCATCAGGGCTGGGCCACTTCTGCGTCCCCCAGCTACCACCCTGGCCAGGGTCCATGTTTCCCATCAGACTGTGACCTCTGTGTTAGATTCCCCTAAGCAACCCCAGTGGGCGGCACACAGTGCCAGGAGAACCTGCTAGGCAAATGCAGACTCCATCCACGTAGTCACACATCCACTCATCATTCCTCCATTCCTGTAACGACGGCATCAACAGAAACACCTCTGGCCAGACCTCCCAACACAAGCCACACTCGGGCCTTTCAGTCACTCCCCTGACTGTGACAAGCCCAGGAGAGCTCAGGGCCTTGTCAACTGGTGCCCCCATGGCCACGCCCTGATCCTCATGTGCCAGCAAGAGGGAGCCTCTTCTGGTCACAGGACCCACCCAGGCCTTGGCTGCGATCTACCCTACCTCTACCTGCTTGTCTCCTCCTCCACCCCACCGGCCTCACCTGTGGACCATCTCCAACAAGCCATGGGTTCAAGGACTGCTGTCACTCCCGTTCCCTCACTCATTCGTTGGCCCATTCACCCTTCGACAGGCTTAAGCGCCTGCAGGAGTAGGGATACTGCCTCCAAGTGTTGCCGTGGAGACGGTGCATGAGGATGTCGCCCAGCACACAGTAGGTGTTCGTGGGCCAGACCCTACGTTCAAACGTTTCTGCAAGTACTGGGAAGGTCGCCCTCCAGGCTGCTTGGGACGCATCTTCACTGTAGGGCCAGGACAGTGTCCCACTCTGGGCTCCTGGCCCATGCAAAGCTCCTTCCAGGCTGGGGCTCGAGCCGCCGGCCTCCCCACACAGCGTCCCAGGTGCCAACATCTCCAGGTTTTGATGCCACAGCAATCTACAAACAGGAGACACTAACTTGGGAGGGTCCTCCCGGACGATGCAGTTGCCCCTTGCCCGGTGCCTGCCCTGCGCCTGGCGCTGGCCGCTGCATCTGCCACTGTGCTTGCTTTTCTGCGCCACCCTGATTATAGTGAGGATTGGGAAAATGAAGGGTTTGCAGGAGGCTGCCAGGGCCTTTGCTGTCACCTTCCCGCCCTGTGCGTCACAGATGCCAGGCACAACCGCCCTCAGCAGCTACTTTCCCCAGCCGGCGGGGCCGCATTTGGCCTGGTGGCCAGCACACCACGGGGATGAGGGGCTCTCTCACAAGTCCTCCTTGGAGTCCAGACTGGGGGTGGCACGGGCTCCTGGGAAACAGAGGCCCAAAGAGGGAAAGGGGGTTTCCCATGGTCCTCAGAGGCCCAGGGGTTGGGGATGCGGGAAGAGCCGGGCTATGGAGACCTGCCTGACCTGTGCACCCCAGGCCTGACCGTCAGGCAGCACAGGTGGGCCGCCCCGGCAGGGCTCCCCTCCTGTGGACTCCCCAGCCAGCCTCCTGCTTTGCGCCCACCCTATACTCAGGGGACTGCAGGATGTTGCCCATGCGACTCCTGCCCCCCAAGGAACCTCACTGGGAATGGGATGGGACGGGCACAAGCAAGGAAACACCTCTAAACCAGGCAGGAAGCGGAAATACTGGGGCAGAAATTCCCAGTCTACGTGCTGGCGAGGTGACAGCTCTAGCTGAGTGGCCCTGGGTGAGCCCCTCACCTCCCTGGCCTCAGTTTCCTCGCCTGTAAGCGGCGAGAATCACAGTATCGGCCTTGCAGGCGCTGAAGAAGATGCAGGGTGCTCTGCCTGTGCGCGCCCACGCGCCGCGAACGCTCGCGGAACCGGCCCGGGCCAGCCTCCTTCCGGCTCCCAGGCCTGGCTCCGGCGCCTCCCGCCCGCCCGGTCCGGCCCCCTGACGCAGGGCGGAGATGGGGGCCACCCAACACCTGCCCCGGACAGCGTGCGGCTGCTCACGGGCCGCAGGCCTCGCCGCGTCCCCGCGCCATCCCTCCTCCCGCCGCAGGCACGCGCGCGATGGGGACGGGGACCCCGCGGGGGATCCGGGCGGCCCGGCCGGCGCGCGGGGGGCGGGGAGAGGAGGAGGCCGAGTGTCCCCGCCCCGCTCTGGATGCCAGGTCCCCTGGGCGCCCGGCCCGGCCCGCGGGCGCCAGGAGGAGGGAGGGACGGGAGCGCGCGCGGGGACACCCCAGCGTGGAGCGCCTGCCCCGCCCGCCCCGCCCCGCCCGCCACCCGGCTCGGCTCGCAGTACTCACCGCCCGGCGGAGCCGGCCCGGCCGGCGGCCTCCCGTCCACATGGCCCCGGGGCAGCCGCGCTGCTCGCCGCCGCAGCGCCCGGGCCCGCCGCCCCCTCCCCTCCGAGCGCCGGGAGGCGGCACGGCCGGGGCTCCCACCCGCCCGACTTCCCGCAGGGAGCGCCCGCCCCCCGCCCCCGGCCCGGCTCCCCGCCAGCCCGGCCCGCGCAGCCGCGGCTGCTCCGGCGGGGCCCCGCGCAGGCCGGCGGGCGCACGTGGTGGGCGCGGGGCGGACCGGGCCCGGAGTCGGCGGCGCGGCGCGGGGACGGAATGGCGGCGCGCGAGGAATGAATGAAGCCCGCGCGTGAATGGCGGAGGGCATGAATGAAGGAAGGGGTGCGGGGCGTGCGCGCGGGGATGTGGGACGCGGGAAGGGAGCCCGGGTGGCGGAGTGGACGCGTCCCCGAAGCCTGGAAGCGCCTGGTGCTGACCCGGCCACCTAACTCCTCGGCCATTCAGTGAATCCCTACACACTTATTGAGCACCTACTGTATGCCGGCCTGCCCTGCTCTGCCCTTCTCTGCGTTTTGGGAACACCGCAGAGAAAACCACGTTCCTCCCTTGAGGGAGCTCACGCTTTTCAGACGAAGAAGCTGCGGCTCCCAAGTGTGACCACCAAGCTGCCCCTCCCGTGCCCCTGCTCTGCCCCCACCCTCAGTGGGTGGGTCCCTCTGTCATCTGCCCCATATTCCTTCCTGCCTGACCCTCCTGACCCCTGGGCCAAGGGAGGCACTTGATGGGGGAGGAGCCACCTTCCAAGAGCCTCAGAGAGGGAAGGCAACCTCAGGAGGGTCACCGCTGCTGGGGGTGGGCAGCTGCACCCCATCCTAGCCCCCAGCAGAGCACACAGCTGGCCAGTCCGCAACCTAGGTAAGGGTGTAGTGTGAGCCCTACTCTTTTCCCCCAGAGGCCTCGGGGCAGGCGATTCTGATGGCAAGTGAGTCCTGAGGGCATCAGAATCTCCTGGGGCAGCCAGACAAGGTCTTCCACCCTGACCAGCCCAGTAACAGGCAGCGATGAACCCCGGGAAAAACACATGGTGCCAGAAAGGACCCTGAGTCATGGACGGAGGTCAAAGAGCGCATATTCTTCTCTCCCGTCCTCTCTTAGGACCTGGGGCTCGGGGTTCACACATGTTTGCATCATGCCAAACGCATGGCAGATTAGAAGATGCTGCCGATGAATAGCTTGTATATTTAATGTGGTAAAATATGCAAGGCAACATCGAAGTGTCGTGGCCACTGTTAAGTGTACAGCTCGGTGGCACTGAGGACCTTCACTGCGCAGCGTCCAGCTCCCGTTTTGTGTGTTGAGTGTCTTGCGGCTTCTACTTTCGCTCCCTTAATTAGGGGAGTAGTCTGCAGCACCCAGGCACCGTGACAGTGCTGGGAGAAGCACTGATAGCAAGGGAGGAGAGAAGCAAGCGAGGAGGCACAGAAAAAGGACCCAGCAGCCAACTGGAGCCAGTTAATGCCAGGCAAAGTCCTCTCCCCCTCCCGGCAGATCCTGGGTAGCAGGAGGGGTAGGGAGCTGCAGGGAACTTGCCTCACTCGAGGCACGGCGGGCACCAGCCAGAGGGTGTGGGGCCAAGGCCAGGACTGAGTCTGGGCGGGGTTCCCAGTCCTTCCCAGGTGGGAGGGTGTCCAGGCCCGGTGTCCACGTAGCCTCAGCCTGGTGTCTGCTCTGGGGGCCTTGGTTTCTCCATCGTGAGTGGGGGCGGGCTCCGTGAGCACCCCCTGGGCTGTGGGGTCCCGATCCTGTTCAGATCATCCACGTGGATGGCACCCAGACCCGCCGGGGCAGTGGGTGCCCAGCCTACAGCCCGATGTCCCTGCCTTCCCCGGGGACGGGATGTGTCTGGGCGGGGTCGCTGCCCACAGGGCCTCCTCCCGGGGCTGTCGCCCTTCCCGGAGACTGGTCCTGCTCCGCGGATGCCGAGTGTTCGTGCTGCCCTGGCTCCCCGCTGCCTACACGCAGATGGCTGGGGAGGCGGGGGAGGGGCGGAGGTGGGCGGTGCTGCCTCGGTTTAGCAGCCGGCAGACTTCTGGGCCTGCCTGGAGGGTCTTGGGAGAGCCTTTCCTTCCGTCCCTGCCCCCAGCCCACCCGAGATGAGAAAGAAAGAGGGGAGAGCGCAGGTCCTGGCGTGAGTTTTCTGGGGAGGCGGCACCGGCCCTCTTTTGCAAACGGTGAAACCAAGGCTTGGAGAGGCAGAGTCCCTTCCCAAAGACCACTGAGCAAGTAGGGGGTCAGTCTGGTGAGTGGTCACCCCAAGTCTCACTTCCTACAGGACCCAGAGCCAGGTGGAGAAGGGGGACAGGGGTGTCACCAGAAGGGCTTAGCTTCTCTGCCACATCCTGGGCCTCCTGGAGCAGCCTCCCAGACCTGCAGGGGTCTGAAACCTGGAGCCATGGCAGACAGGATGGTCAGGAATGAATGGTCAGTGACCACGGCAGGCTGGTGGCTGGGCCCCCATGTGCCAAGGGGCTGGGCAGGCAGCATGGGTGGAGACTGCTGGCGTCAGAGCCAGGCCTCTGTAGTTGGCACCTGGGGCCATTCTGGGTTTCCTCCTAACACCTCTGGGCAGGGCTCCAGGCCCAGGGCACCTCGCCAAGTTGGTCACAGATGAGGATCCTGTGGGGCCTGGGCCCTGGGGCAGGCAGTTGGAGCCCAGTCCCCCTAGAGACCTAGGCATTGGGGACCGTGGCAAGAGCCCTCCCACGCCTGCCTGGCACTGCCTTGCATCGCCAGGGGTGATGGTGGAGGCCAAACTGAGGGTGCACAGAGCTCATTGGGCCCCCGTATCCACCATTCTCAGCCCAGAAGCTTCTTCTATCCAGGGAGCCCCCCCATAGTCTCCTACCTGCCCCCATCTCTGAAATCCGCTTCATGTCTGTTACTGCGTGCGCAGTGCCCTGGTACTTTTCTCACCCTAGCTCAAGAACCTGCAATGGCTCCCTACCGCCTGATGCATCCCATCTGGGACTCGACGCTTTCCATAGGTTTGTTGGAGTCTCTGGTGTGACACTCCTGGCAGATCTTGAGGCTTTTCAACCCTTCATGCCCTTTCAGAGTGGTCTTCTGGCCCCTGTCCTGTAGTTGTGCACACTCATCCCTGCTCCAAACAAGGGGCAATAGTTGGATAAAAAAGAAGCTCATGTGATCCTGGGCCTCTGGTGTGGCCGTACCTCTGTCCAGACCCTGTTTCCTGGCCCCGAGGAAACCCCTGATCTTGTGGTGCGGCCTTCTCATGGCTCCAGCGCTCTTCTCCCAGCCACACAGCGGCCCCTTGTGGGTGCGCCTGTGTCCCGCCTCTCTTCTGGCTCCCACCCAGGACAGCAGTGAAGGCACGGGAGAGCTGTGAAGTCCCCCGGATGTCCTTGTGGCCACTGGCAGCCTCGCCTGTGTTCCAGGAGACCTCAGCCCTACTCCTGTGTGTCCACAGTGGCCCTGGGCAAGACAGTGTCCTCCTCGCGTCCTCTTGTGGAGGGGGACACCACCACCCACTCACAGGACTGTCCAGGAAACATGTACTGGGACCAGTGTGAGCAAGACAGTCTGCAGTCCTGAGCCCGGGGTCCACAGCAGGGAGCCCCCAGTGCTGGCTGCACCCCCAGTGCCGGGGACAGAGCTCCTCCTGGTGGGGCAGCACAAGGGGGCAGCAGGGCCACAGCCGCTGAAACGTGAGCAGCTGCCCTTGCTGAAAACTGGGCCGCAGCGGCAGCCACCGATTTTCCTCACTCCACTGGGCAGGAAAATTATTTCTACTGATCTCTCAATGTTCCCTCCAGTCCTCCTGCCTACGAGAGATCGAGCTGGCCAGCTCACGGAACGGTGGCAGCAGTCAGCCTCAAAGTCGCGCTGGTGGCAGGGACATCCTGCTCCGGCAGGACTGGAGGGCGGGAGGGAAGAAAAGTCCTGGCCTAGGCTGTGGACCAGTGCTCATCCGCCAGTGTCCTCCCGTGCCGGGGGTGACCATTCTGCCTGCCCTCGCTGCCGGCTCTGGGCTGCGCACTGTGACCCCTCCAAACCAGGGCTGTGGATTCATTCTGGGCTCCACGCGTCAAAAGCAGGGGGCTGTGTCAGGCGTGGTGGCACATGTCTCTGGTTCCAGCTACTTGGGAGACTAAGGCAGGACGATCGGAAGTTTGAGCCCAGCCTGGGCAGTTTAGTGAGCCCCTGTCTCCAAAGGGGAAAAAATAAAAGAAAAGAAAGGGAGAGAGATAAAAGCTCCCAGGTGTAGCTGAAAGTGCTCACTTGTCCAGCATGCGTGAGGCCCTGGGTTCCATCCACCAGGAGCCCTTCTGGCTGATGCAGCAGCCATGGGGACTCAGCCCCGAGTTAGAGGCAGATGTGTTCTGGGAGAGTAACTGGACCTGGCATCTGTCTGCCAGCCATCTGGGCTCCTTCCCCACAGCCTGGCCTGCCGTGTCTGCAAACAGAACCGGGGAAGAGAGGCGGGGAGGGGTCTCATGCAGAAGGGGCCAGGATGAGGTGTTTCCTGGGAGAATCGCAAACCTGGGGACACACCCAGGTGCTGAGCGGTGTGGGAAGGGCCACGCAGAGGCCCAGGAGCCTAGCAAGCTGCTCTAGGGCCCGTGGGGCCAGAGATTGGGCATGGGGTGGTGACCATTGCCCCAATTTGCCCAGGTTCCTGGAAAATGAGACTTGCTGTTTTCAAATGGGGCACTCCTGGCCAAGCCAGGGTAAACTGGGCACAGGCTGAGAATTTGGATAGTTCAAGGCAAAAGATTAGGCTCAAGGTAGTGAGGGGTCCGGCATTAGAGGAAATCAAGTGTGGGGGTTGTGGCTGGGAGGGAGTTCAGGACTGGGTTTCCTCAGACCATTCTGCCAGAATCTGAAAATGCTCCCAAGAGGCCGCTTGGCTCAGAAGACCCTGTCTTTCCTGGGTTGCATTCTGGACTCTGCTCCGGCTGAGGGCCAGCCTCCCCAGGCCCCAGGGCCTCAGGGCCATCTGACGCCGATCCCACCATGGCTCTGGCATCGCGGCCTCTCCCTGGGCACACGGGGACAGGGAGTGTCCAGCGCTGAGGCTCCAGGTTTTCATTCTGAGCTCAGCTGGCTGCATCTTGCCCAAGTCCAGAGCCTACTACGGCTCAGAGCCATGGTTTTCCCGTCTGTGGGACCACACTATGAAAGTTGTCACAAATGAAATGGCTTTGCTCATGTCAACCTTAATTAAAAACGTAAAGAAGCTGGGCTGTTGTGAAGAAAGTGTTCTCACGCACAAGCGCCCGACAGTACCTATCACAGCAGGTTCTGCACAACCATCAGCTTGTGCGAAGGCCCCTGAACTCACACACAAAGCACCTCCGCAGGGACGTCTGCCCAGCAGCTGCCTGCCCAGCCTCGGCTGGGTGCCACTGTTACCCAGCCCTGTGGCCAAGGATTATTGTTTCAAACTACCCCATGTCACCCTCCTCATTGTTGCCCTTAAGAACTCCCCCTGCCTCAGGTAACTGCCATCATTCTCTGAAGAATCCCGCTGAGCGTTTCTCAGTCCACAGCATCTTCACCTCCTCTCTGCGGGGCTGTTGCGAAGATGGGCCGATGTCGGACCCGGGCAGCGTCTGTCCGCAGCAGTGTCAGGATGGTGGCTCCCCATACAAAGCAAGGAGCTTGGGAGCACATTGAACCAAGCTGAATGCCAGTCCTGGAGCAGGGGGGCAGCGCTGGGCAGGCTCCCCAAACTCCGGACAGCCCCCTCCGTCCCTTGGAACTCATGGAGCATCTGTCACGAGGCTGCCAGGGCAGGGGGAGTTCAGGGTCTCCTTCTCCACACTGACTCCTTCCTTGCTCCCCGACACTTTGTCCTGTGGGCAGAGGCCTGGTGCCAGCTGGGGGATGGCGGCATCTCCCAGGCTTGCTTGCAGCCAGGCGCGGCCAGGTGATAAAGTTCTGGCCAATTATATGGAAGAAGTTGTTAAAAAGGACTCTTTTTGCTCTGTGTGTATGTTTTTTACAGCTTTATTGAGGCATCACTGATTCGCAGTAAACCACTCATGTTTATAGTGCGTAATTTGATGAGTTTTGACATGGGCAGGCACCGTGAAACCGTCACCGGGATCAGATGGCGAACATTCCCCTCAATCGGGAACGCGCTCTGCACTCCTGGTAAACATCCCTCCCTCCACCCCCAGCACTAGGCAATCACGGATCTGCTTCCAGCACTGTAGATCAGTGGCATGTTTGGGTTTTATAGAAGTGGAGTTATAGCACAGGGGCTCAGTTGGGGAAGGTCTGGCTTCTGCCATTGAGCGTAATGATTTTGCGATTCACCTGTGTTGTTGTGTGTCTTAACAACTCATCATTTTGGTTGTCGAGTAATATTCCACTGTATGAGTATGCTGTAATTTGTTTATCCATTCACACCTACTAGTGGACATTTGGAGTTTTCCAGTTTCGGGCCACTATAAACAGAGCTGCAAGGAACATTTGTGTATAGACTTGGCGTGTGGACATAGTGCTTTCACTTCTCTTGGGTAAATACCTAGGAGTGGACTCGTGAATCTCGTAGTAGGTGTTTTGTCTCACTCATTAAGAAACCACCAGACTCTGTGACTGCACCATTTTACACTCCCACCAGCAAAGTGGGAAAGACCCAGGTGTCTACATCCTCCCTAGCACTTAGGACGGTCAAATCTGAGTTTCAGCCTAATGGTTTTAATTCTTGTTGTCCAACAATGACTGACAATGTAAGGAATCTACTTTAGTGTTCAAATCCTTTGCCCATTTTTAAATAAAATTGTGCTGTTTGTGTTATTTTTTATTCAGTTGTACTGTTTTTATGTATTCAGGACACAATTTCTTTGTCAGGTATATATTTTACAAATATTATTTACAAATAACCTCTTGCTCGCTTTTTGGTTTTCTTTTTTTTTTTTTTTTTTTTTTGTGGGTACCGGGGGGTCGACCTCAGGACCTCGTGCGCCAACAGGCACCCGTGCCACTGAGCGATATCACCGGCCCCTTTTTCGTATGTGGGATCGGGGAGTCGAACTCGGGCCCTCGCGCTTGCAAGGCAGGCGCTTATGCCGCTGAGCCATCTCACCGGCCCCCGCTTTTTGGTTTTCTTAAAAGTGCCTTTGAAGGAGAAAAATATTTTAATTTCGATGAAGTCTACTTTATCAAATTTTCTTTTGTAGTTTGTGTTTATTGTGGGACGACATCTTTCCTAACCAACGGTTAGTGGCGAGTACAACATTACAGAAACCAGTTCACTTTGTAGCTCACGATCTCGCTATTCTCCTATTAGTTCTGGTATTTTGTAAATTTCTTAAAATCTTTTACATAGATAACTGAATTAATCTGTTTTCTGTTGCCATAACAAAATGCCTGCGTGTGGGAAATGAAAGACAACGATTTCGGCTCAAGGTTCCGGAGTCTGGGAAACCCCAGAGGATGGCGCTAGTGAGCACCTTGTGCAGCTTTAAGTCCTGTTAGAAAGTGGAAAGGAGGGCAGGTGCTAGGATAGTCTTGCTTTATGACAACCCACTCCTAAGGTAACTAATCCAGTCTTTGGAAGCAAGAGCTCACACCAGTGAAAATTAACTCAGTCCCTCCAGAAAAGCATGACTCTTCCACAAGAACCTCATCACTTCTCGAAGGCCCAGCCTCCCAACACGGCTACCATGGCAGATGGCAACCCTCACTTTGTCGGGGACAAACCGTATTCAGACCATTACGATGATCTGCCGTCTGCTACATGAGGACGATTTTGCATCTTGCTTTACCTTGTACTGCGTTCCTGCTTCCTGCACTGCCTAGGACCACCATTATCATGTTGACCAGAAGTGGTGAGATGGGACATTCTTGTCTTGTTCTTTGTCTGGGGCACAAGCACTTGTTCATTCACTATTTAGTGTAACTTAATTACTAAGCCTTAAATTTTTCCCAGATGCCCTTTGGTCAAAGAAATTATTTTCTGTTCCTGATTTACTAAGTCTTTATGAGGAATGGAAGTTGAGGTTTATAAAAAGAATTCATTTGCACTGGGTGCATGCCTGCAATCGCAGCTACTTGGGAGGCCGAGGAAGGAGAATTGCAAGTTTGAGGCCAGCCTGGGCAACTTAGCAAGACCCTGTATTAAAATAAAAAATTTAAATGGGCTGGGGATGTAGCTCAGGGGTAGAGTACTTGCCCAGCATGTGCAAGGTGCTGAGTTTCATCCCTGGTTCTGAAAAAAAATGTATTTGTAAAGATGAAGGTGATCATAAGTGTATTTTCAGTTTGTTAACATGAAATTACATGGGTTGATTTTCAAATGTTCACCCTACCTTGTATTGCTGGGAGATACTCCACTTTGACATGATATCATTATTTTTATGCTTTGTTGATTTCAATTTGTAATTTTATTTGCTAAAATTTCATGTGTATTACTTCTCAGTCTTTTGGCTAAGAGCAAGTGTAAAATTGCATGACTATTCACGAAGAATATTGTCTGTAGCCTTCTTCTCCAGTCATGTTACTATCTAGCTTTGGTACTAGAGTATTGCTGGCCTCAAAAATGAGTTAAGACATTCCTTTCTCTTCTGTTTTTTGTAAGAGTTCTTGTAGAATGGCTTTGATTTCACCAGTAAGTGTGTGGTGGAACTTACCAGAAAACCATCTGGGTCTGGAATTTTCTTTGTGGAAGTTTTTAAACTACAGATGTCATTTCTTTAATAAATGTGGGGCTGGCTCTTTGGAGATCTGTTTGTGCTTAGGACAGCTTTGGTGGTTTTTGTGTCCTTCGAAAAATTTTGCCAGTTCATGCAAGTTGTCAAATTTGTTGGCATAAAGTTCTTCAAAATATTCACTTATTATCCTTTTAATGCCTGTAGGGTCCATGATAGTCCCTGTGACCATTAATCACGATGGGTCAGCTCGACTGGAGTAAGAAAGCCCGGCAGGCTAGCGAAGCATGCATCTGGGTGTATCTGTGGATGATCGACATGTAGGCCAGCGAACTGAGGGAGGGTCCACCCCGTAGGCAGGTGGCGCCAACCAATAGGTCTGTAGCCCAGATGGAATAAAGAAGAGAAAGAAGAAGGAAGCTCACACCACGTGCTTTTGCAGAGCTGCAATCTTCTTGAGCAAGTGCATCCTTTGCTGTTGTCATCAGGCTTCCGTTTCTTCAGTCTTTGTCTTAGCTACCTCTCTTGGCACTGAGACACAATATCCAACACCCACAGCTGTAAGGAGGAAAGGTTCATCATGGTTCACAGTTTTTTTTTTTTTTTTTGTGGGTACCGGGGGTCGACCTCAGGGCCTCGCGCGCCAGCAGGCGCCCCTGCCGCTGAGCGATATCACTGGCCCCTTTTTCGTATGTGGGTTCCGGGAGTCGAACTCGGGCCCTCGTGCTTGCCAGGCAGGCACTTACGCCACTGAGCCATCTCACCGGCCCCCGATGGTTCACAGTTTGTACAGGCTTCAATCCATAGTCAGCTGGCTCCAAGGCAGGGCGGCATAGCAGAGGGGCACGGCAGAGGAGAAACAGTTCATGGCATGATGGTGGAAAGCAGAGAGAGAGATCAAGGGAGGAGGGAGAGAGACAGACCCTTCCCAGCCGTGCCTAGAGTGACCCGCTTCCTCCCACCAGGCTATACCTCCCAACACCACGTTTAGCTATAAACGCATCACTGTACTAATCCACTGGTATCATACCCCCACGATCCAGTCACCTCCCCAAAATCCCTATGAAAGCATAAGGATTTGGGGGACATCAAGATAGAAATCGTAACAGTTTCCCAATGCACTCTCACACCAGTGCCTCTCCAGTGAGCTTCCAGGCCCTTGTCCTTGAACTGGTGCCACATCCTTGTTCTGTGGCTCCCATCTTTTTGGGTTGAGAGCTTCCAGACTCCCTCTCTCTCCAGCATGCAGATGGGTGCTCCTGCCTCTGATCCTGTAAGCCTACTTAATAAATTCCCTTGCACAATTATATGCATATTTTCTATTGGTTCTGTTTCTCTAGAGAACCCTAACTAATACATTCCATCTCATCCCCTCCTCAATACTGGTAATGTGTGCTTTCTTTCTCTTTTTTATTTCCTGATAAGTCTGGCCAGAGTTTTATCAATTTTATTGGTTTCTTAAAGGAAAAGCTTTTGCTTTCATTGATTTTTTTGATTGTTTTAAGTTTTCCGTTTAATTGACTTTTGCTTTTAACTTTATAATTTCCTTTATTTCCTGTTTGCCTTGGTTTTTTTTTTTTTTAAGGTTAAAACAGAGGTCCTTGATTTGAGACTTTTCTTCTCTATAGTAAAAGCATTTAGTGCTATAAATTTCCTTCAAATCATTGCTTTATCTGCATTTTATATGCTGTATTTCCATTGTATTCACTCAAGAAAACATTTTAGGGCCGGTGAGATGGCTCAGCGGCATAAGCGCCTGCCTGGCAAGCGCGAGGGCCCAAGTTCGACTCCCGGAACCCACATACGAAAAAAGGGCTGGTGATATCGCTCAGCGGCACGGGCACCTGCTGGAGCGCAAGGTCCTGAGGCCGACCCCTGGTACCCACAAAAAAAAAAAAAAAAAAAAACATTTTATAATTTCCTTTGTGATTTTTTGGACCCATGGAGTAGTAAAGAGTGTATTGTTTAGTGTCCAAACGTTTTCTGATTTTTTGAGGCATCTTTCTGTTATTGATTTCTAACTTAATTCCATTGTGATCAGAGAATATATTTTGCAGGATTTCGATACTTTAAAATTTACTGTCTTGATTATCCAAATATATTTCATCTCAGCAAATGTTTTTGTGCCCACTTGTGAAAAATGTGTGTTTTGCTGTTGTTGGGTGGAGGGTTCTATAAATGTCAAGTTCACTGATGGTGTTGTTCAGGTCTTCTATGTTTTATTAATTTTTCAGCCTGCTTTTGTCAGTTATTGAGAGCATAGTGTTGACATTTCCAATTAAAAATTTTAAGTTTCTCTTTGAAGTTCTTTTAGTTTTTGCATCATGTATTTTGAAGCTCTGTTATTAGGTGCATAAACATTCAAGATTGTTATGGACTCTTGAAAAATTGGTCTCTTTACCATAATGAAAATCCCCTCCTTCTTCCTGATAATATTCTTTTCTCTTAAATCTACTTTGTTGGATACTAGTGTAGCCACTCCAGCTTTTTTTTTATTACTGTTAATATAGTCTTTTCCTATATCTTTTACTGTTCATGTATCTGTTTACACTTTTTAAATCTGCTCTATCAATCTCTGCTTTATAATTGATAAATTTAGACAATTTATATTGTTATGATTATTAATATGGTTGAGTTAAAATTTGTTATCTTAATACTTATTTTCTATTTGGCCCATTTGTTCTTAATTTCTGTTCCTTTCTTCTGTTTGAGTTGAGTAATTTGATCATTCCTTTTTACTCTCCTCTTGTTGACTTATCAGTGGGACTTTGTGTGTGTGTTTTATGTGTGCTGTGATTGTTTAGTGGTTGTCAAGGTTTGCAGCATGCATCTTTAACTTATCTACCTTCGGATAATATATTACTTCATGAATAATGTAAGAACTTTACAACCATTACTTTCATTTTTCCGCACACCATGCATATTATTTCTACATGTGTTAAAAGTCCTGCAATACATTTTTATTACTTTTTTGCTTAGAGAGTTAAGTATCCTGTAAAGAGACTTTTAGCAGCGAGGGGGAAGAAAAGCCTGTTATGCTTCCCTGCGTAACAGCCACTTCTGAGGTCTGCGTTCCTACGCGCAGGTTCAGATCCCGTCTGTGATAATTCTCTCACTGCTCCAAGAACTCCCTTTAACATTTCAAGTGGGTCTGCTAGTAACGAGCTCCTTTCAGATTTTGAAGATCTGAAAAAGGTCTTTATTCACCTCTACGTTTGAAAGGTGTTTCCTCTGTGTTATTACATTTCAGGTAGACAATCTTTTTTCTTTTAATAAAGATGTCACTCTATTTTCTTTCAACCTGGATTGTTTCTGTTATGGTCTATTTTCTGCTGCTGATAACACCGTACCATAGACAAAGTGTATTACAAAGAAAAGAGGTTTATTTGGGCTCATGACTCTGCAGGGCACCTTGGATGGGCCACACCTGGTGGTGGCCTTCTTGCTGACAGTCTGGAGGTGGCACAGGGCATCACATGGTGAAAGATAGGAAGCACGTGTCTGCTCTTGTCTGCTCCCCTCTTCATATGAGACCACAGGAATTTAATCATGGGGGTTCCACAGCAGAGGTATGAGCATCTTCCCAAGGCCCTCAACTCTAAACACCATGATCCAGTTACGCTTCCACCCTCTCAGCGTCTCACAGTGGGGACAAGATTCAACACGGGAACCCCTGGGGGAAACGCACACATAGCCACGCACATCGCTTTCCAATAAGAAGTTCATCATCATTCCTACCTTAGTTTCTCTGCACACCACGTGATTCTAGACTCTGTTTTTCTGGGTTTCTGCAGTTCAATTATGGTGTAGCTTGGTATGATTGTCTTCATATTTTTTCTTTTTCCTTTTCTCTGCTTACAGTCATTGATATCTTGAATCTGTAGATTTATAATTTTCATTAAATTTGTAAAAAACGTAGTCATTATTTTTCTAATACATTTTTTCTGTTGTATTCCTTTCACCCTTCACTCCAGGAGAATCAATTACACATGTATTAGGCCACTTTTGTGGTCTCGCAATGCTATTTATTTTTCATTTTGGATAGTTTCAATTGCCATCCCTTTATACTAATCTTTCAGTTTTGCAATGTGTAACCTGCTATTACTCCCATCTATTGTATTTTTCATCTCGCAGTTTATTTGTTAACTCTGGAAGCTCAATTTGGACCTTCAAAAAATATTCCATTTGCTTTTTCTTCATGCTCATGATTTCCTCTATTGCCTATTTTGTCATCTGCTTAAGTCATCCTGTAATCTGGTCATTTCTAGACCTGTTGCTATGGAATTTTCTTCTGACCTCAGGAGATATTTTTTCCTTCTTCAGTGGCTGGTAATTTTTGATTGGATGTCAGGCATTGTAATTTTACTTTGGTAGGTGCTGCAGTTTACCTCTTTCTTTAAATATGTATTTGTGGGGTTGTGTCCTGATATGCAGTTAAGTGAGTTGGAAACAGACAGCTCGACCCTTCCAAGGCTTGCTTCTGAGCTCTGTAAGCAGGTCCCAGTCAGCTGTTAGCGGAGTACGCTGTCCTCATGAGGTCTCTTCATGGCTGTTGCTGGGAAGATGAAAGGTCTCCTTCCTCTGTGAGCAGGGTTTGTCCTGCCTCTTCCCTTCTGTGGCTCTTTCCTTGGCAGTGGCAGCTTGCTCACTCTTACGCACTGGTGGTTATACGACTGAAGCCTGGAGCCAAGCCCTCTGCAGACCTCTAATGCTTTCTTTCCACGTGGCTCTCTCCTTGATCTCCTTGAAGATGTGATAGCTGGAGCTCCAGGAACCTTCCTAGACCAGGAGGTAATGTGCAGGGTGGAGGACACAAGCTGAGGATACAAGGAAAGGTAGACAGATGGAAGGAGCCCATCCTCGCTGATGCTGGAGCAGCCACTGCAGCTCTCCGTGCCTGGCCTCCCAAACTCTTTTACTTGAAAAAAATAAACTCTTGTGCATTTAATCCTCAGTTATTTTAAGCTTCCTGCCTTGCAGCCAAACCTAATTTTAATGGGTGCATCCTCCCATCCCAGCACAGCTTACATCTCTCCCAAGGATTTGGATCCGTGGTGGGAGAGATGGGCTGGGCTTGGTTCCTGCATGGTTCCCTCCCCTCCCCAGCAGGCTGGTTCCGGTGAAGACAGTGGCTTTGCCCCCAGGGACACTGCCTCTGCTCTGCCCGTGCCTTCTGCCCACCTTTTTCTAGCTGTTCTCTCCCCACTTTGCTCCCCACTTCTTGGCCCTTCTGAGTCTTGTCTGGGCCTGCTCCTGCCCCAGAACACTGGCCCGGGGTGGCCTTTGCTCCTGGCTCTGCTTCTTGACCTTGTGCCACTTCTTAGATGCCACTCACCTGGCCCAGGAGATGCAGTGGTGGGGACAGTGTGGTTGTGTGGTCTGTGGAGTCGCTGTGGAGGGGAAATTGAGGCATGGGAGTTCCGGAAGTGGCCATGGGACAGAGGGCAGGATGTGCTGCCCTGGTGCAGGGGAGTGCTGAGGTTCTGGTGGTGGTTGGGGCGGTGCATGGGGTCCATCTGTGCACCTGACCCAGCCTCACCCTGCTTAGGCTCCTGCTGCCTTTATCCACTGGCGAGGGAGCCAGGACTGCTGGGTTTGCCAGCCTGGTGCCCTTCCCTGCACCCCTGTGCTTGCCTTCCCATTTGTTGCGATTCCCCAGCTTCATTCATGTGGCCACCAAGCGATCACAGCCGTGCCATTGCTTCCACAGCAGTGGGCGGCTCAAGACAGGGTGGACCAGGTTCTGGGCTGTGTCCAAGGAGACCGACAGGGAGAGGAGTTCTTAAAACCAAGAGTGAGTCAATGTCTCTTTTCCCCAAGTGGGGTTGACATATGTGCGTGACATCTGGAACCAAGGGCCACCGAGGGCCATGAGGGATGCAGGCTGGAATGGCCACCACGGGAGGACCTTGAGAAGTCACCTGTGCCCCCTTTCTGGGGTTGCATGCCTCCCTCACGTCTGCAGACCGTGACGCCTGTGTGACAGCAGGTCCGTAGCCCCCTTGCTTGCTTCAGGGACGAGCCTTGCCTGTGTTGTCTGAAGGAGCGCAGGCCTGAGGGAGGTGAGGCCCTCGCTCTGGGCACACTTTGAACTCCAGAGGGCCTGTCTTCCTTCCCTGGTGCTGGGTGGTGACGGCCATGTGCGTCCCGGGTGGTCCCTGCCCCACTCCAGGGCACACAGAGAACTTCAATATTATTTGTAATGTTTCTATATTTTGCATTAAAAAGGGAGAGAGTCGGCACAATTGGGACAGAATGCCGGTGATTGTCCTTTCTGTGCGGCGGTGCACAGCTGTGCCTGCTTTGTGCTGGGGACTCTGAAAGGAGATGAATCGGACGCCGAGCCACCCTCCCCCTCTGGGCCTGGTCTGCGGGTCACTGGCGCGGTGCACAGTGTCCCCTGCCTTGATTTCAGGACGTGTCCCTGGCAGGGTGGAGACACTGCCAGCCAGCAGCCCTCCTTGCTGCACTGCCAGCTCTCAGTCCTGCTCGTGGCCGCTGGGCTCAGGCAGAGGAGCAGATGGCTGCTCTGCGGGTCCCCAGCTCCCTCCAGCATGCCTCTCCCGCTGCCACTGTGACCAGGCCCTGTTGCCTTCCAGGGGCTCCGTGAGGCTGAGAGCTGCAGGTCAGGGGAGGCCTGGATGGACGGATGAAGGGGCACAGAGGCCGTTCTCTCTCCCCTGAGACCTTTGCAGCCCACTGGGTGCGTGTATGGAAGGAGGGCATGGGCAGGAAGCCTAAGGCCACCTTGGGGTTGAACTTCAAGGGATGTCCCCAGCAGGGCCCTAGAGGGTGACTGGGGCAGGAACCTCGGTCTCCTCTGTCTAGTGGCCCTAATCTGCAGTCAGTGTCCTCCTTGTGGCCTCTCTCGGGGTCCCCACCCCTCTGCGAGGAGATTCATTGGAGGGTGACTTTGAGCCAGTGGTGCTGATGGTAGAAGAGGAAGGGTGGGGCAAGCTGGCGTGGGTAATAAATATTCAAGAGAGAAGCTTGGGGCAGGGTTTGTGCCCCTCTGAGGGCCCAGGGAGCTGAGTGACCAGGACAAGCCACCTTGCTGCTTAGCCTCAGGCTTGGCCTTGTGTAAACTGGATCTAAAACCAAGGATGACTCAGGGTCATGTGGTGAGTGCGCAGGGGAAAGCCTGTGCACACCAGGCGGCGGATGCCTTGGGAGCTGCCGTCTTTGTCTCGAGCCACATGTTCCGACCTGCCGGGTGTGTGGCTGTGTGTGGGCACAATACTGAGCACGTGAAGGTCGTGGCATTATTGCTGTGATGAACAGGAAGCGCCAGAAGTCCTCACACCTCTGGCTGTTGTGTCAACAGAGGAACAAACACATCAGCAGGTAAACACAGTTCGAGATTTCTGAGCTCAGTGAGCTGGTGATGCCCACATGCTGCCCCTGGCCCACTCTCGCCCAGGCTCTGCCTCTGGCATCATCTGGAGGGAAGGAGAGAGCCTTGGTGTCCTCCATGGGTTGTGTCTGCTGAGGGCATGCCCGCCGCCTCTCAGGTGGCTCCCGCGGGCCCCTCAGTGTGCCCCGTGATGTCCTCAGGCTTCACAGTGGCTGAGCTGAGTGTCTTTGCTGCCACGATGACCAGGAAGGCAGCCAGGCTTCCAGCTTCCTTTCTCTGCCCACCGGCCCTGGCCTGCTCAGGCCGTGTTCTCTGTATCCTCCACCCACTGAGTCCTGTAGCTTACTACTCTGTCCTCGGGCCTCAAGGAACCATGAGAGACGTTCTGTTTCTCAGAACTCTTTAGGTTGCAAAGGGTGAAAACTCAACTCTCCGCTTCAACGCAATTGACTTTGTTGGCTCAAGTAACCAAAATATTTAGAAGCTTCAGGGAAAGCTTGATCCAGCAACTCAAAAGGCCACCAACACAGCCCAGCTGTACTCTGTCTCCTTCATCCACAGGCTCCAGGGAGGCTCCCGCCAGTCTTAGCTGCTGTCCTCTTGGTAGTGAAAATGCACACCCTTCATTGTCCTCTGAGAGATGGGGCCTCCCTCAGCCCCGTCCTCTAGGGCACAGTGGCCCAAGCCAGCTGTCCTGCCAGGTGGCTTCAGTGCTGCCCCGAGCAGTGCAGTCAGAAGCTCATTGACTGCACAACAGAGGAATTGAGGCTCCTTCCCCAAGCAGCTGGTGAAGCCTCGGAAAGCAGGTCAGGCCCCAGGAGGGGCTGTGCATTTTTAGCTCTTTATCAGGACTTCATCCATTAATTCCTTCATTTAATATTTATTGAGCAACTAGTCACCACCAGCTCCTCAAGGGGCTGCAAGTGCAGGGCTGGGCAAGATGGGGCAGGGGACAGTGCCTGTGGTCACAGTGGCAGTGTGCAGTGGCACTGTGATCCAGGTAAGGAGTCACCCACAGGTGCTGATGTTCAGGGATGGGGGCCTGGTGCTCTCTCCTGGCATCTATGCTGGGCCTGGGAGGAGGGGTTGGCACGGAGGAGGGGGAGGGCTTGCAGGGCAGAGGGAATGGCATGTACAGCAATGCAGAAGTGGGACCTGGTGCCACAGGGAGGGCTTGGACACCATGGCAGGTGGGGGTGGGGCTGGGGCCATGCTGGATGGTGAGACTGAGGGTTGGGTGGGCATGGGGAGGGATGAAGGAAGGGACAGTAAGTGTGGCTTGTGCGCTCCTAAGGAGGGGTCCCAGGGACGGCTTTGGGGTGGGGCTGGGGGCTCAGCTCATCTGCAGCTTGGAAAGGCCCCTCAGAGCTACATGTAGAGAGGGCATGGGAGCTGAGAGTGACCAGAAGCCAGGACCAGGCAGCAGGGACAAAGGGATGGAAAAGGTGAGGGCACTTACAAGGGGTTCCTAGAGGAGACAAATTCATAGCCACAGGGAACTTGATGGTGGTTATCAGGACTGGTGGGGAGGGGAGAGGGTCTCAGCTACTTTCTCATTACTGTGATAAAATACCTGATACTCACAACTTAAGGGCTCATGGTTTCAGACCATGTTCAGCTGGCTCCAAGGCTGGAGGAGCATGGCACAGGGGCACAGTGGAGGCAAAGGTACTCAATTCATGGCATCCAGGAAGTAGAGAGAGAAGGGAGGAGCCAGGGACAAGAGTACACCCTTCTGGGTCATGCCCCAGTGACCCACCTCCAACTAGGCCACCTCCTAACATCACATTCAGCTTCTGAACTCATTAGTTGTATTCACCGATGAGTATAGCATCTTCATGATCCAATCACCTTCCAAACACATGAGACTCTTGTGCTATTTTTGACCTAAACCATAATATTTCACCCTGGCTTTCAAAAGACTCATGTCCACCTCTTTATGTTAAATGCATTTAGTCTACCACTAAAAGCCACTAAAGTCTTAACAGTTCCAGCATTGCTGAAAAGTCCAAGTCCAAAGTCTCATCTGAGACTAAAGGCAAACCCTTAGGTGTGAGCCCCTTAAAAATGAAAAAATAAAAAAAGAAAGTTAAATGCTTCCAGCATGTAATGGCATAAGATTAACAGTCCCATTCCAAAGAGAAAGTATAGAGGAATGGAAAGGAATGGGACAAAAGAAGACCAATACAAGCAGGGCAAACATTCAACCCTGTAGCTCCATATCCAGTACTTGGGGCATGCTGTGGTGAGATGAAAACTTGAAAGGGTGTGGGTGGCTCCACCCCTATGGCATTGCCAGTTGCAACCCACATGGCCTCTCTCTTGGGGTGGCTGTGCTCACTGCCCGTACCTTACCTTATCAGACATTCCATGTTCCTGGCATTTCCAAATTCCTAGAGTCTCCACTATACTTTTTGTTTCACTCTAACAGTTTTATGCACTGCCCTCTCAGAGGGATACTGCCTGGCTTCTCAGGCTTTTTTCTGAAATCCGGTAGAAGCCTCTCTGACCCCACAATTCTTACATTCTGGATTTCTGTAAAATCAATACTATGTGGCTGTGGAAAGGTTGGCTGCCACCTCAAGCAGTAGCCAGGACCTTTCAGATCATGGCTGCAGAGGCCTCTGAGTGTTGGAATGGCTAAGCATTGTGAAATGAATCCTGGGAATCCAAATCTGTAGGCAGCTTTTCTTAAGCTAGGGGCTGCTCAGGGCTCTTTTCCCAAATGAAAACTTTATAGTTTTGCACACTTGAGTCTGTGAAGGGTGAATGCTGTTTCTTGAGATGCCATTAAACCATCTTTGCTATTGTTCTGATGCAAAGTACTTGGCTTATTTTTAATGTTAATGTTTTCAGAAACTATGCATTCCTTTGGCTTAACTTTACAGGTGCTTCCTTTCATACGAAACTGCAAACTTTTCACAGGGGCTGTTGATACTGATTTTCATTGTAGATCTGGCTAAAAATAGTACTGGTGTACCTATGTCACATCCTGAACATTGGGCTGCTTTGAAATTTCCTCTGCCAGATTAATTAGTATACCACCCTTAATCTTAAGCTTCCAGAAATTCTTAGGATGTGGGCAAAATGAAGACAAATTTTCTGCTAGAAGATAACAAACAAGGCCTCTAGTGCAACTTTCAGTGAAGTACTGGTTCTCAGCTAAAACCTCCTGAGCTTGGTTTTTATTATCTGCATTTCTATTTTGGTCTTCTGAGCTCTGACCAGAATCTTCCATCAAACTCACTTTCAGAATTTCTGGCCTTCTCTAGCTGGCATCTCCAAACCTTTCAGACTCCTCCCACAAATGAGTTCCAAAGGGCTTTCAAGCACACAGTTAGTTATAGTCACAGTGATGACCCTACTCCTGGTACCAATATCTATGTTAGTCACTTTTTTGTTGCTCGGACAAAAATCCAACACCCACAAGTTAAAGGAAAAGAGATTTATGTTGGCTCATGGTTTTAGTCCATGGTCGGCTGGCTCCTAGATAAAAACAAGATGGCAGAGGGGCCTGGCAGAGGAAAAGATGCTCAACCCATGAAGGCCAGGAAGCAACAAAAGAAGGGAGGAGCCAAGGACAAAAATACACCCTTCCAGGTCAACACCCTCAGTAACCCACATCTAACCAGCCCCCACCTTCTAACAGTACATTCAGCAATGAACTCATGCATGATGGATGAATCCACTGATGAGTAGTTTGGGAAAAACAAAATGTTGTGAAGATTGAGGGAGATAGGGGTTGCTTTTTTTTTTTTTTTTGGTGGGTACCGGGGGTCGACCTCAGGACCTTGTGCACCAGCAGGTGCCCATGCCACTGAGTGATATCACCGGTCCCTTTTTTGTATGTGGGTTCCGGGAGTTGAACTCAGGACCTCACGCTTGCCAAGCAGGTGCTTACGCTGCTGAGCCATCTCACCGGCCTGATAGGGGTTGCATATTTTGAATGTAACTAATGCTGCTGAATGATACATTTGAAATGGTCAAAATGTATCCTGTTGTTAAGTATTTTAACCAGAATTTTAAAAAAAATTCTGAGGAAAAATACAGCAGAACAAAAACCATTTTCTAATCTCCATGTTGAAAGACCTGGTGTGGCCTCAGGTCTCAAAGCCCTTGAGCCCTGTCTGGGGTTGACCAAGGCCCTGTGACAGGTGACAGGCTCTGGCAACAGAGGGTAGAAACTCTGCAGCAGCAGTAGGTCTTTGTGGTGGCCTTTTCAGGGAGTCAGGTGGTTGACAGTGGCTGTAGATGGTGATAGTTTGGCCCAAGATTTCCCTATGAAAGTGTGTCTGAGCCAAGACTGGTCAAATGCCAGGCAAATCCCCCACAATTCTGCTGGCCTGCCTGAACCTTGCACTCTGGCAGACTGGGGGCTACCTGGAGGCTGGGCAGATACACGGTGAGGACAGCAGCATGCACCCAAAGTTGGTGGTGTAGACTGGACTGCAAGAAAATGACAGATGGGACTCACCATGTCAGGGATGTGCTCCACTCTGCACCTCTGGTTGTGGCTGCCATTTTTGACAAGTTCTGGAAACTTCTGCAGGTCCATGGGCTAATGGGCAGCAGACACAGCTGGAATGGCCCCAATCTGTGTGATTGGTGGGGTGGAGGAAGGAATTCACCTTGCCCCAAAGGAGCACTGACCTTTGCCCTCAGCCCCGGGAGGTGATCTCTAGGCCATGATAGGAGTGTCTTTGTTTTCCTGGGGGCTTTGGGCCATGCATGGATTTAGAGTGGGGGCTTTGAGCTGTGTACTCTCAGCTTGATGTCTGGAGGGGTTGGGGACTGAGGTAGCCAGGTGTATGACTGACTCTGGAGGCTTTTTAAAGCCTTAGAACCAAATGCCAAGGCACAGACGAGTGTCCCTTGTTGACAGCACTCTGTGTTTCACCTTGATGCTGGGAAAGGGATATTGTCCACATTCCACTGGCTGGGTACACTTAGTATTATGGTTTAGATCCAGATGTACCCCCAAAGCCTCATGTGTGTGGAAGGTGATTGCATCATGGGGACGCTGTGCTCATTAATGGATTCATCCACTGATATGTTCATAGCTGAATGTGCTCTTAGGAGGTGGGGCCTGGCTGGAAGATGTGGGTCACTTGGGGGTGACCCGGAAAGGTACATTCTTGTCCCCAGCTCCTCTCTTCTCTCTCTGCTTCCTGGCTGCAGTGAGGTGAGCAGCTTTTGTCTGCCATGCCCTTCTGCCATGATGTTTCTGCCAGGAAACTAGCTGACCATGGACTGCACTCTCTGAAACCATGAGGCAAAATAAACCTTTCCTCTTTTAAGTTATGGGTGCTGGATATTTTGTCCCAGTGATGGGAAAGTAAATAATATACCTGGGCTTTGTGGACTCTGCCTCTCACACCTCTTCCTTTGACTGATTTTTCCCAGTGGCCCTCTGAGTCCTTCCTGCAAGTGATGGAAACTGAGGGGTCTGGACACTGCCAAACTTGCAGCTTGTGCTGGAAGCGAGGGTGGGCTGTGGACTGCCTCTCCATCTCACAGCAACACTGATGGTTGGCAGGTGCCCAAGCAGAACAGGTTGCTAAATATGTTGGATTTCACTGATGTGGGCAGGTTTTTGAAAAGGAGCAGTTGATGGTGAGTGGAAGGTTTCCTCCTTTTTTAACTTATCTTTGTGTAGTTAGAGGGAAGAAGGAGAGAGATATATATATATGTATATATGATATATTTGGGAGAGAGATGATATATATGCTATATATACACATATGTATGCACATAAACATACATATATGCATACATTTACACACATACACATACCTTTATACATATATACATATATGCATATATATGGGGGGCATATCCACCTACTTATGAGGGGCACTGAGGCACTTCCAGTCTTGCTGAGGACTTGCAGGAGACAGAACCTGGGTGACTTGCTCCCTAACTCAGCTGTGTTGCGATGCCATTCCCAAAAGCTGGAGCAAGGGAGAAGGGAAGTGTGTGTGTGTGTGTGTGTGTGTGTGTGTGTCTGGTGCACCCGGAGGGGTTAGGAAGAAGCACAGTGTTTGTTGTCTCCTGAGATGACTTTAGAGAGGCTGTCTGAAAATACCATGTGGAGCATATGTCTGGGCGGTGGGAGGGAGAAGTTATCCGCAGGCTCCTGTCTCCTATTGGTCCAAGCAGCTGCGACCATCCCTGTCCCCTAGGAGACTTGGGATGAGGGGCGCTGACTCCTGGAGAAGCCCTGCGAGGGGCAGGCTGGTGGGCAGGGCCTTTGGGTGGGAAGGGTGAGGGCCCTGTGGGGGCACGTGGGGCCCCTCACGCTGTTCCACATCCTGGACCAGCATCCAGTGTGTTCCTTTGATTTGTAAGAGGCAGCCCTGAAGACTTTGGTCCAGAATTGGTGGTGTCTAAGTCTAAAACAAAGACCCCCCAGGGAGGGTGGGCTTTTAGGAAGTCTCATTTGTTTGGGAGATTTCCTAAAATAACACTGTTCATTGGAAAAGGAGACCAAAAGCTCTGCTGTGCAGACTGAGGGGCATTGTAATATGTGTGCCAGCTTCATCCTGCCAGCTTGGCATGTGCAGGATGGGAGGCCGGTCTCCCCAGGGTCTGCTGCCAGGGTGGCATGAACGAGGCCCATTCAGAGCTGGAGGAGCCCTTGCAGGCTGAGAGGGGCTCTGGGCCGTGAATGGGGCACTGATAAATGTGCGTGCCTTGTTCTCAATCTGCTGGCATGAGCGGTTCCTCTTCAGGATGCTCCATTTGGTTGGAGCCTGCCCTCCACCACCCCACTACCAGGGCTGTGACTGAGGAGGGCTCAGGACTCCTGAGAGCAGCTGGTAGCCCAGAGCCAAGGCCATCGGAGGCTCCAGCCTGTGGCTCTGAGGGGCATTTTTTTGCCCTGGGGACTGGTGAGAAAATGAGATCAGGACTCTCCAGACCAGGGCAAGGAGCCGTATGGTGTTCAGCTCAAATGGACAGGGACACCAACTCACCTTCTACAGTGATTGGACTCTGAGCACCAAGAAAGCCACCCAAGCTTCACCTACCTGTTCCTCTGCCTCTTAGGGAGGTGGCAGGGATTAATGCTCCCTGGCCCATGCTATCAGTCAGTCACTGCACCCCAAAAATCAATGGTGAGGCCAGGTTGCTGCTCAGTACATGGTCACCTTGAGTAGCTCTCATGCTCACTTCCAAAAGCTAGACTGACAGTGCAGCCTGGTGTGATCTGGCAGGAGGTTGTGGGGTGCATGAACCCCTCATGGGGAAGACACACACACACACACACGCTGTGGCAGTGGGACGGCTGAGGTCCAGGAGTCACCATCCTGCACAGGGCTGGGTAATAGCTGGTACAGGGCTGTGTGGGATTTGGAAAAGCCAAGTAATTCGAAATTCTAACAGACATGTGCCTCTGAGGGGCTCAGATAAGGAATTTGGGGCAGTGTTCACCTTATTGTGCAGAGGGGACATTTGAAGCACAGAGCCAGAGAGGGACACTGAGATTTTCTCCAGTTCTAAGAGGCTCAAAGCCAGGGCACTTTGCAGATCTGATACACCTGTTTTGATAAAAATGAAGGGTTCTCCAGGTCCCTCTGTATCTGCATGCCCTTGGGAAGATGCCACAGTGATGTTCCATTCATTCAGTGCCACCAAGAAGGAGTTGGTGAACACCATGGTCATGGCCACCATGATGATCTTGTCAGAGCCCCACAGCCAGGGCTGGGGGTACAGTGACACCCAGGAGTGGGGGTCCAGGGCTTGTGTTGGCCCCACTGGCAGGGAAGTCAGAGCTGAAATCCCTGCCCAAGGTTTGCAGCAATTTCCACAGCATCTGGGAGGCTGGAGACTTAGTAAACAAGACTATTTTGGATGCCACTGGGGATGAGACTTGGAACTGAGCTGGCCCCGGCCCCAAGGGACATGTAGACTGGTTCAGGGGAGGAGCTGCAGCAGGAGAGGGGCAGACGGCCCAAGGCAGTGTTTCTCCAGGGACCCATCTAGGGCCCAGGGCACCTGGCTGGATGCTGGAGGACCCGGGGGCCTCAGTGCACCCTCTCTTCTGCCTGAGCCCCGAGGGAAGGCTGGCCAGTGAGGGGTGGAGAGGAAGAAGTGCCCCCTAACCCCACTGTTGCATGGGCCAGGAGCTGTCAGTGCCCCTGGCCTCCAGCTCCCTGCAATTTAGGGGAACTGCTGGGACTGTCTTTCTGCAAGTGCTAATTTTCAGCTCTTGCATTCATGTGGAACCTGGAAATTAATTAGCTTAGACATGAATTCCAGCCTGAGCACATAAAAAGGATCCTTGTTAGTAAAACCTTGCCCTTTGGCTGGCGGGAGGTTGGCAGCTGCAAGTTGGATCGGTGGAGCGGTGACGGGGGCTTTGGCAGGTCCCACCTGCCTCTGCCTTCCTGTTCATGCCCACCTCCCCCAAGAGGACCATGGGCTACTGTAGCCCATCAGCACCCTGCAGATGTCCCCGAGTGTGGGCCTCATGGGGACTTGGGAGCCTCAAAGCAGGCTTGGAATGGCCGTAGGCCCCTGGACTGTGGAGTAGGCAACACCACAGGGAAGCCATCATTTGGGCAGGGGTTGAAGAGGGCCTGTTTTGGAGGACTCAGGCAGTGACATTTAAGCAGGAGCCCAAAGTAGAAATCAGAGTTTCCAGACAAGGGGCAGAGGGAACAGCATTCTGGGAAGGGGAATAGGCCTTGCAAACACCCCGAGAACTTGGCCCGAAGCCCGATTGGCGGGAACACAGGGAATGCAGGGAGCATTCTGATTGGTCCACTCAGAGACCTGGCTGTGGCAAGGAGTCCCCCTAGCATGGCCTGGGAGAACTGCTGGACACGGGGCAGTGGAAGGGCTGGGCATCTTCCAAAAAGCCACTGTCTCCCCAGGCTCCAGGGGAAGGTTAGCTCCCCCACCCCCACGGCAGAGCAGCTGGCTCCTTGCCATTCTCGCTGCGGTTAATTGCTAGGTGGGCTGGTGAGCGCGTTCTCTTCGGCTGAGCCTGCGAGTCTGTGACAGAGCGAGCGATAATCACAGCTTGTCACTATCCTCCCCTCTCTGGGACCCTAGCCACCCCCTCCCCCCTTATCTGGCAGAGCCCTGAAGATGCTGTGCAAAACGATTCAGGGGACAGACTGGGAGGGTCCTTGGAGGCCGGTTCTTCCAGTAGTAATAATAATATGGGTAATAACAATGAACCAGCTTTTACTGAGCCTTTACCCTGCTCAGGCAAGATGATGTGAATTCCCTCACTCGATCTTCAACCTTATGGGATAGAGGAGATTATTACCCCATTTTACAGAGAAGGAAATGAAGGCACAGAAAGTTCAAGTAATTTCAACAAGGTTACGCAGCCTGGCAGCCCACAGCACTATACAGGGCATCTTAACCCTCACTCCACAGGAGTTCTTCACACTTACTCACAAGTGGTTGGCACTGAGCCTTCATTTTAGCGGCCTCCTCCCCAGACCCCATTAGAGGTGTGACCCTCACCCTCCCAAAACCCCAGCCGATTGGTTCAGGGTGTACAGGTGGCAGCCAATCCTCATGGCTCGGTGTGGGAGGCAAACACAAATGGACCAATCAGAATCCTCCTCTGAGGCCTGAGGTTGGGAGACCGCGGAAAAGGGAGGTTGGCAGCCTGTCCCAGGCTCGGTGAAACCCAAGGCACGAAGCTGAAGCCAGACCCCAAGGAAAAACGGGAGAGGAAGAGCCTGGCGCGCAAGGCAGGTCCTCCTCTTCTGGTTCCCTCCCTGACTGGGCTGTCCAGATTTTCTGTGGTCCTGTGAGTGAGAGGAGGTCCCCAGATAGCTTCTAGAAGGGATTAGCCTGGCCGGCAGGCCTCAGCTTCCTCTTCCTCCTTCCTCTTCATCCTGCTAGAAGGAGGAGAGCACAGCCGGGGCCTTCCTGGGAGACCATCCCAGGGACAGACATCCTGCCCCCATGTCTGACATCATTCAGAGGTGGTGCAGCTGCCCCCCAGCCCCAGTGTCCTGGCCTGCAGGCCTCCCCCATGATGTAAGAGACAGCCTCACCCCACATGAGTGCTATCTCTGCACTGGTCCTGCCTCTGAATGCAGCTCCGAGCGAATGCTGTGCCAATGTCCTCATTACGCCCTGGAGTGGGATGCTAGTGACACTGAGGTCATTGACGGCCAGGTCGTGGGAACACAAAGGCGTCCATCCCTGTCCCCTGACCTCCCTGCCTCCGTCCCTCCCAACCTGGCACCCATGTCTAAGTGGCATGGGTTTCTGTTTGGAGGATTTACATGGATTTTAAACTTTGCCTTTGCTCTGACCAAGCAAAATCAAACAGGAAGGATGATGTCCAGTCAACTGAATAAATGATCATCTGCCTTCCAGAGCTGGGGAGAAGGGGTGGGGATCAATTGTCCGCTGCCGGGGGCTCCTCTGAGCCATCGCGGCTGTGTATTGATGGTGGGTTGGCTGCGCAGCCTCGGGGCTGAGGCTCTGATGCCAGCCGCCCTCCCACGTGGGGAATGTTTGATTGTGGGGCTGCTTGCATTGGTTTTGGCCAGAGGCCTTCTTGAATACAAAAGCCCGGAGACCACAGCAGAGGCAGCATTTCAGGGCGGGGAAGATTTTCAGTCTCTCGGGGTCCCGTGGTGGGGGCACAGGTGATTGATTCTTCTTGGGTTGGTTTAGCTATGCTTGGAACGGAGCTGGGCTCAGGGCAGAGGCTGGCTGGTGACATGGGTCCTTGGCCCTGGTATGCGGGTCTTGGTGTGGTTGCTGCTGTGCCCGGGGGGGCCCAGGCCAGCACTCCCTGGGCTGTGTCTTTGGGTCACCTCCTTCTCTGACCCTCCCATCAAGGGTGAGTGGACCCTCACCTTACCTGAGGCCATAAACTCAGGAGCTGAAAGATAAAAATAAAGGCTCCTGCTTTTTTTTTGTATCAAGCTTGTGGCTGCCTCTTCTGCATCCTGGGGGTGGTACTGTGGAGGCCATGGTCCCTCCTAACTCAGCTGCTGACTCTTCCCCAAACCCCCCCAGATGTGTTTCCCCAGCCCCCTTCTGCTCACACCTTCCTCCAGGTGCCAGACATCTGCATTTCTGACTCAGCCTCCCTCACAGGCTGAGTCTCTGCTGTCAGGTTCAGCTCTGCATCCCCAGAACTGCTCCTGCATCTGTTGAAGCCTCCCAGCTCCACCACTGTGGCTTCCAGGCAGCCGCTAGGTTCCAGCTTGCAGAACTTTTCTCCAGCTGCAGCCTCGACCTGGGCCTCACCGCAGCGAATCTGTTCCTGGATTTCTAGATGGGGTTGCAGGTCTTCACTGTGTCAGTGTTGGCCTGTGATGTCTGGCTCTTGGATCCTCCTTAAGAAGAGGTCTATGGAAAGAAACCCTGAACCAGAAGTAGTAATTTAGCCAGCACCTCATTGGGTAACAAACAAGGTACGCTCACAAGCAAAGTGGACTTTTACTGAGGACAGTACTCTCCCAAGACAGGGGAGCGGGCAACTTGGAAAAAGGCTGAGTGCCACAAGGATCAGGTTGATTTCTGTTTTGCTTTCCTAGAATTTGGGGAGCAGTCAGGGCCTGTGACTATCAGGCCTTCCTCCAGTCAACTGTGAGGGCCCACCTTCCATCAGGAGGGGGAATTTTTGAACTTATGTGGTCTTAGCCAGGATGAACATGGTGGCCAAAGCCCAAGTGTGTGTGTGTGTGAGTGTGTGTATGTCTGTGCACGTGTACAAAAACTGCATTGCAAACATACACAAATGAGGTCTTACTGGGTCACATGGAGTCAACAAGAGCCTGAGCCCCTACCTGCGCATGCCTTGACCCCAAGACCCATTGTATTAGTCAGCTGAGACAAATTACCTGACACCTGCAATTTAAAGGAGGAAAGTTTAATTTCGGCTCATGGTTTCAGGAAGTTCAGTCCATGGTCACTGGCTCCAAGGAAGAAACAGCATGTTGGAAGGGCCTGGTGGAGGAAAGCTGCTCAACCTCTGGCAGCCAGGAAGACAGAGGTGGGTGGGTGGGTAGGAAGAGCTGGAGATAAGAATACACCCTTACAGGTCATGCCTCCAGTGACCCATCTCTACATATTATCTAAATCAGACACTGGCGAGTCTCAAAGTACAATCTATCCTGAAGCAAAAATCCTTGCTAGCTGAGACCTGTGAAACCAGACACGTTGTCTGGCTCCAAACTACAATGACATAGGATGTAGAGTAGACATGCCCATCCCAAAATGCAGAAGTAAGTAAGAAAGGATGAGTCCCAGGGACAATAGAACCTCCTTATCCATGAGTTTGCTTTCTAGTTTCAGTTACCCATGGCCTGAAAATATTAGATGGAAAATTCCAGAAATAAATTATTTATTTATTTATTTATTTTGTGGGTACTGGGGGTCGACCTCAGGACCTCATGCACTAGCAGGCGCTCGTGCCACTGAGCGATATCACCTGCCCTTTGTTTTTTTGGGGGGTACCAGAAGTCGAACTCAGGACCTTGCGCTTGCCAGGCAGGTGCTTATGCCCCTGAGCCATCTCACCAGCCCAATAATTTATGTTTTAAATAACTTGATTGGAGTATATGTTATCGTTGTTCTATTTTATTTATTATTAGTTATTGTTGTTAATGTCTTACTCTACCTGATTTATAAATTAAACTTTACCATAGGTATGTATGTATAGGAAGAAACAGTGTATATAAGGTTTGGTTGTCCACAGGAGGATCTTGGAACATAGCCCTTGAAGGTAAGGGGGGACCACTCTAACCTACCGTGGCAAATTCCATTAGCCTTTAAGGCTTGAGAATAATGCTTTTTGGCTTGATGTTCTGTCCCCCAGGCCCACTAGGATGGCAACAGCACAGCTTCATTTGAGGGTCCGGCCTGAAACTGAAACTGAGGCACTGGCTTTGATGACCTCTGAAGTCCTTTTAGAGACATTCTTGCCTTTTCTTAAAGAATAACACACGTTTGCAGCCCAGTAGATTTACCATCCAGTTCCTGTGAAGTCCAACAGCCTATCTTCGTTCCACGCATCCTCTGTTCACTTCAGTTTAGTCCAGCAGTGATTCTTTTTTTGCGGGGGTCGAGTGGGCCTGTGGTTCACACCAGCACTGATCTCCTTATCAAATCTCCATACCCGTAATACTTGCTTTCAAGTGTGCTTTGTCACTTCTGCAATATGGATAGGATGAGAATTTTCCACATATTTAAGTTCCAGGTCCTTTCTGCTTATCAGTTTCTTCTTCAATTTATTTCTCTTCTTTTTTTTTTTTTTTTTTTTTGTGGGTACTGGGGGTCGACCTCAGGACCTCACGTGCCAGGAGGCGCCCGTGCCGCTGAGCGATGTCACCGGCCCTTTTCTTGTATGTGTGTTCTGGGAGCTGAACTCAGGCCCTCGAGCTTGCCAGGCAGGTGCTTACGCCGCTGAGCCATCTCACCGGCCCTATTTCTCTTCTTATATTTTGCTAGAAGCAGACTGGAGGAAGCAAGTCACTCTTTCAACTCTTTGCTTAGAAATTTTTCAGTTAAAAGTCCAGTGCACTGCTCAAAGCTATTTTGTCACATACGAGTCCTCTCTTCCACGAAACGCTAGGACACAAACACCCTTAAGCCAAGGTATTGGCCCCCTCTTTTTTATTTTAAAGAGAAAAAAATAGTAAAAACAATGACACAAAATTTCAAAACAAGATGGTAAGAAAGTAACAATGGTACATTGCTTATTGTTATCTTCAAAGTAGTTGCTCAGATTATTGAGTAGTACTCCATTGTATAAAATTCCATATCTTTTTTAACCATTCCTCAGTTAATGGGCATTTGGGTTGTTTCCAAGATTTAGCTATTACAAATTGTGCTGCTATAAACATGGGTGTACATGTATCACTGTGGTATGATGTTTGCAGTTCTTCTGGGAAGATACCCAGAAGGGGAATAGCTGGGTCAAATGGAACCTCTAGTCCTAGGTTTTTGAGGAATCTCCACAGTGATTTCCACAGTGATTGCACCAGTTGACACTCCCACCAACAGTGGAGAAGGGTTCCTTTTTCCCTGCCAGCATTTGTTATGGGTTGATTTCTTGATGATTCTTTCTGGGATGAGATGGAATCTCAGTGTTGTTTTAGTTTGCATCTCTCCAATGACCAGTGATGTTGAACATTTTTTCACATATTTACTTGCCATTTGTATTTCTTCATCTGAGAAGTGCGTATTCATCTCACATGCCCATTTTTGGATTAGGTCTTTGAATTTGTGGGTCTGATTTTTTTCAATTCTTTTAATGTTCTAGATAGAAGTCCTTTGTCTGAGGGGCAATTGGCTAAAATTGTTTCCCACTCTGTGGGTTGTCTTTTCACTCTGTTAGTGATTTCTTTTGCTGTGCAAAAGGTTCTTAATAAGATGAGATCCCAGTTGATTCTTTGGAGTATTTCTTGTGCATTCTGGGTTTTGTTCATGAAGTCTCTGCCTACCCCTATGTCTTCAAGATTTCTATCTACTTTCTCTTTCAGTAGATTCAGTGTTTCTGTTTTAATATTTAGATCTTTGATCCATTTTACGTTTAGTTTAGTGCATGGTGATAGACATTGTTCTAGTTTTAGTCTTTTACATGTAGAGAGCCAGTTTTTCCAGCACCATTTATTAAAGAGGCTATCTTTCCTCCAGTGAACATGTTTGGACCCTTTGTCAAAGGTGGCTGAGTGTGTTTGTAGTTGCATCTGCATCTTCTAATCTGTTCTGCTGATCCTTAGGTCTATTTCTTTTCCAGTACCATGCTGATTTTATCACAGTAGCTTTATAGTATAATTCCAAGTCAGGGATTGTGATGCCTCCTGACTTGCCTTTGTTGCCCAGAATTGCTTTTGCTATTCTAGGTCTCTTCTGGTTCCAAATGAATTTTAGGAATGTTTTCTCCAGTTCTGTGAGATATGCATTTTGATTGGGAGTGTATTAAATCTGTATAACAATTATGGGAGTATGGCCATTTTCATTATGTTGGTTCTTCCTATCCAGAGCAAGGGATATCTTTCCATTTTCTGATATCCTCTTTGACCTCCTTTTACAGAGTACCATAATTTTCAATGTATAGATTCTTTACCTTCCTTTGTTAGATTGATTCCTAAGTATTTCATTTTCTTGGATGCTATTGTGAAGGGTGTGGATTCCCTAATTTCCCTCTCAGTAAGTTTGTTTTGTGTACAGGAATGCTATTGATTTTTGAGTGTTGACTTTGTATCCAGCTATGCTACTGAATTTGCTTATTAAACCTACAAGTCTTTTGGTGGAGTTTTTGGGGTCTTCTATATAGAGTATCATGTCATCTGTGAATAATAATAATTTAACTTATTCCTTTCCTATCCTTATTCCTTTTATTTATCTCTCTTATATAATTCCTCTGGCTAATGTTTCCAGAACTATATTAAATAGGAGTGGTGATAGTGGACATCCTTGTCTCATTGCTGATTTTAGAGTAAAAGCTTTCAATTTTTGTCGATTTTATATGATGTAGGTTGTTGGTTTGTCATAGATGGCTTTTATCAGATTGAGGTAAAGACCATCTATTCCAATTTTCTGTAGAGTTTTTATCATGAATGAGTGTTGGACTTTGTCAAAAGTTTTTTCTGCATCTATTGAGATGATCATGTGATTTTTGTCTTTGGCTCTGTTGATATGGTATATTACATTTATTAATTTGCATATGTCGAACCATCCCTGCATTCCTGGAATGAATTTCCCTTGATCATAGTATATAATCTTCTTGATAATTTGCTGCATTCTGTTTGCTAGTATCTTACTGAGGATTTTTGCATCTATGTTCATTAGGGAGATTGGCCTGTAGTTCTCTTTTCTGGTTGAGTCTTTCTCTGGTTTTGGTATTAGGGTAATATTTGCTTCCCTGAATGAGTTAGGAAGTATTGCTTCCCTTTCAATTTCATTAAAGAGTTTAAGAAGTATTGGCATTAAATCTTCTCTAAATTTCTTGTAGAATTCAGCAGTGAATCCATTAGGACCTGGGCATTTCTTTGTTGGTAAGTTTTTAATTACATTTTCAAGCTCATTAACTGATATTGGTTTATTCAGAATTTTTATATCTTCCTGATTCTGCTTTGGTAATTCTCACATATCTAGGAATCTGTCCATTTCTTCTGTGTTTTCCATCCTATGGGAGTAAAGATTTTCAAAGTAGGTATTTTTGATCTTCTGAATTTCCACAGCATCTGTGTTGATTTCACCCTTTTCATTCCTCAATGCATGAATTTGAGTCTTTTCTTTCCTTTTGTTGATAAGGTTGGCTAAGTGTTTATCAATTTTATTTATTCTTTCAAAGAACCAACTCTGCAATTCATTAATTCTTTGCATTGTTTTCTTAGTCTCCATTGCAATAATTTGTGCTCTGATCTTTACGATTTCTTCCCTTTTTTGGGCTTTGGGCTTGTCTTGCTCTTCTTTTTCTAGAAGCTTAAGATGCAACATTAGGTTGTTTATTTGTGTTTGTTCTGTTTTCCTGATGTGAGAATTCACTGCTCTAAGTTTCCTTCTTAGGACTGCTTTCATTGCATCCCATAAGTTCTGGTATGTTGTATCTGCTTTCTCGTTTAGTTGTAGATATTGTTTAATTTCTTCTTTAATTTTATCTGTGATCCATTGGTTGTATTTAGGAGGGTGTCATTTAATTTCCATGTGTTTATGGAGTTTTTGCAGTTTCTTTTGCCATTAATTTCCAATTCCATTGCACTATGGTCAGATAATATGCATGGGATAATTTCAATTCCTTTGCATTTCCTTAAGCATATTCTGTGAGCTAGTATATGGTCTATTTTAGAGAACGTCCCATGTGCAGCTGAGAAGAATGTGTATTCTGATGATGTTGGGTGGAACACTCTGTAAACATCTACTAAGTCCATTTGTTCACAGGTTTGGTGCAGTTCTGATATTTCTTTGCTGATTTTTTTCTCTAGTTGATCTATCTCTTTGTGACTATGTGGTATTAATGTCTCCTATTACAATTACGTTATTGCTTATTTGGTTTATCCTGCCTATTAATATTTGTCAGATAGTTGGGTGCTCCTGTATTTGGTGCATATATATTTATGATTGTTATCTCTTCCTCTTGAAGTTTTCCCCTAACAAGTACGTAGTGACCTTCTTTATCTCTTTTGGCCATTCTTGGTTTCAAGTTCATATTGTCTGCCAACAGGATAGCTACCCCTGATTTTTTCTGGGTTCCTGTTGCATGGAAACTTGTTTTCCATCCTTTGACTTTCAGTCTATGAATTTCTTTTGAGTTAAATGTTTCTTGTATACAGCATGTTGTTGGATCTGGTTTCTTGATCCATTCTGCCAGTCTGTTTCTTTTGACTGGTGAATCGAGGCCATTTACTTTGATGATTATAGCTGACAGTATTGGCTTATCTTTGTCATGATAGTTTCCTGCTGTTGGTTCCCTGCTTTTCCTCTCATTTTAATTACTCACCCTGCCTGGTGCTTTCTTTCTGTTGTTGTTTTTGGAATTGTGGTCATTTTTACCTCTGTCTAGAATATCTTTCAGTATTCTTTGTAGTGTTGGTTTGGTGGTCATGAATTTCTTGAGTTGTATTTTGTCATGGAAGTATCTTCTTTCTCCATTAATTTTGAAAGACAGTTTTGCAGGGTACATCAATCTGGGTTGGAAGTTGTTTTCTTTCAGGACTTGAAATACTTCACTCCAAGCTCTTCTTGACTCAAGGGTTTGTTTGAGAAGTCTGCCATGATTCTGATGGGCTTTCCTTTATAGGTCATCTGTTTCTTTTCTCTAATAGCTTTTTAATATTCTGTTCTTGTGCTGAATTTCTGGAATCTTGATTATTATATGTCTTGGTGTAGCTTTATTTTGGTCATGGCTATTTGGAGTTCTATATGCTTCTTTTATTTTTATTTCAAATTCTTTATCCACTCTTCAGAAGTTTTCTGCTATTATTTCTGTGAAGAATTTTTTTTATGGCATTTGTGGTGTCTCCAGCTTTGTCAAATTGACCCTAATCAATCTTATGTTATTCTTCTTTTCATCATCTTGTAGCTGTTGGATTGATTTTTCATGGTCTCTTGCTATTTTTAAGATATCTTTCTTTTCATGATCACTTGCTTCAATTCTGTCTCAAAAACTAGGATTAGAGGTCCCATTCAACCCAATATTCCTCTTCTGGGTATTTTCCCAGAAGAATTACAAACATCATACCACAGCGATATATATGCACCCATTTTTATAGCAGCACAATTTGTAATAGCTAAATCTTGGAAACAACCCAAATGCCCATCGACAGAGGAATGGATAAAAAAGATGTGGTATTTTTATACAGTGGAATACTACTCAGCCATAAAGAAGGATAAACTTGAGACTTTTTTAGGTAAATGGATGCAACTTGAGACCATACTCATAAGTGAAACAAATCAGTCTCATATGTGTAAACATCTTATTGTCTCCCTGGTGTGAGAAACTGAAAGAGTAAATAAGGTCTAAAATGTACAATAGATACTGGGAAATGGGAAGAAATTGTTCAAAAGGAAAAAGGGACTAGGTTGGGTGAAAAGGGAAAGGACAGAAGGGAAAAAGGCAAGTCAGTTGTACAATTTATATCTCTTAGTTCATTAAAAGGGAAAGTTTGTGCTAATATTGACTGGAAAAAATTTTATGCCCATGTCTTGTATCCTGAGCAACTACTTTAAAGATAAATACATGTAATGTATTAAATATTGTTATTCTCCTATTATTTTGTTATGAAATTTTGTTTTACCTTTTTTCCATTAAAAAAAAAAAAAAAGAAATAGAGATCATGAAAAGAACCAAAAAATCTTGGAGCTAAATAATTCAGTAAATGAAATAAAAAATACAGTTGATAGCCTCAAAGGCAGAGTAGTTCAGATAGAAGAAAGAACTTGTTAGTTTGAAGGTCATGTGAAATAACCCAGTCAGACTTTTAAAAAAACCAAATATGGTAGTACACACTTGTAATTCTATTTACTCAGGAGATAAGGCAGGAGGATTGCATTTTGAGGGGGATTAATGGCAATGTATCTTTTACTATAATTCATTTTTTAAAATTGTATTTAAACATTCACCATAATTTTTCACACACCTTAAACACAAATAGCAAAACTACTGAGGTGGTAGTAAAAAAGTAACCCTATTTATAATAGCTACAAAAACCCTCCAAGTAATAAATTTAACTCAGTAAGAGAATAATCTCTACAATAGGATTTATAAAACATTGATGAAGGAAACTGAAGACAACACAAAATAATGAAAGTGCCTCCCACATTGATGGACCGAAAGAATCAATGGTTAAAACGTCTGTGCTTTCCAAAGCAACAAGCAGATTCACTGCAATTCCTATCAAAATATCAATGACATTCTTCACAGAAACAGAAAGAACACTTCTAATATTTTTTGAAACCATGAAAGACCCTGAATAACCAAAGGAATCCTAAAGAAAAAGAAGAAAACTTGAGGTATGTAATACATGACTTTAAAACAAACTACAAAGTTATAATAATCAAACAGCATGGTATCTGCATCATAGAACACAATAGAGATCCCAGAAATACATTGATGTATTACAGTCAACTGGTTTTTGACAGAGGCAGCATGAACATATATTGGGGAGAAAGAGTAGTCTCATCAATATATAGTGCTGGAAAACTAGATATCTGTGCAGAAGAAAGAAACTAGTTTCTATCTCCTGTCATATAGTAAAATCAACCCAAAATTGATCAAAGACTTGAATATAAAATCCCAAACTATGGAACTACTAGAGGAAAATATAGGGGAAAATACTTCAAGACTCTCACATAGGCAAAGACTTTTTGAACAGGATCCAGGAAGCACAAACAACAAAAGAAAAATTGACAAATGGGATAATGCTACTTTAAAAGCAACAGTTATTGCAAAAGCAACAATCAACAGAGTAAAGAGACAATTTACAGAATGACAGAAAGTATCTCCAAACCACTTATTTGAGGAGGGATTAATTTCCAGAATATGAAAGGACTTCAAACAACTCAACAGCAATCAATAAATCAATCATCAATATGACCTGAAAATGAGCAAATGATCTGAATAGACATATCTCAGAAATGGATATACAAATGACTGACAAGTATGTGATAAAATGTTCCATGTCCATGATCATCAAGGAAATATGAATCAAAATCATAATGAGATATCACCTCATTCCAGTGAGAATGTTTATTATGAAAAAGACAAAAAAATTCTGGTAAGACATAGGTAAGGGAAATCGCTTATATTGTTGGAGAGATTACAAACTATGGCTATTATGGGAAACAGTATTGAAGTTCCTCAAGAAAACTAGAACTGGAACTCGACCTGGAACTGCCACGTGTTCCCATAATCACACACTGGGCACACACCCTGAGCAACATGAAATCAGTATGTTGAGAGATCTGCACTCCCATGTTCACTGCGGCACTATTCACAATAGCCGAGATGTGGAATCAACCTAGGTGTTCATCAGCAGGTGAATAGATAAAGAAGACACACAAAGGAATATTATTCAGCCATTAAAAGCATGAAATTCTCTGGCAGGCACGGAGGCACAAGAGTGTAATTCCAGCTCTCTGGGAGACTGAAGCAGGAGGTTTACAAGTCGAAGCCCTGCCTGGAAAATGGAGCAACTTAGCGAGATGCTCTCTCAAAATAAAGATAAATAAATAAATAGCTAGGTATGCACCTCAGTGCAAAGGCCCTAGGTTCAATCCCTGGTGACACAAACAAATAAACAACCTAGAATGAAGTTCTCTCATCTACGGCAATATGGATGGAAGTGTAGAACATTGCGTTAGTGAAATAAATCAGGCACAGAAGTACACACTATGTGTTTTCAGTTATATGTAGAAGCTGAAAAGTTGGTCTCATGGCCAACGTTGTGTTGAATGGGGAAAAACTGAAAGCATTTTCTCTAAAATCAGAAATGAACAAAGATGTTCACCCTCATCACACTTATACGATATAGTACTTGGAGTTTTAGCCAGAGCCACTAGGTCAGAGAAAGAAAAGGGATATAAATAAGAAAGAAGAAATCAAATTATTCTTACTTGTAGATGATATGGATCTCATACTTGGAAGACCCTGAAGATTCCACGAGAAAACTCTTAGATCAGATAAAGAAGCTCAGCAGAGTAGCAGGATACCTAATCAAGATTAACTAATCAGTGTTTTATTTTTTTCTATACACCAATAATGAAATAGAAATAAGGAAAACAATCCTAGTCATCCTTTCTATTGATAAAGAATTCAGAAAAATAATCTTGGTCATAACAGCCAAACAAAGAAACAACTCAGGAGCAAACCTAACCTCTGCAGGTGTAAAACCTCTACAATGAAAATTGTAGAACACTTAAAGAAAAAAGGCTGAAGAGGACACCAGAAGATAGAAAGACTTCCATGTTAATGGATCATCAGATCTTCAGTTTTGTTTGTTAAAATGGCCATATTACTGAAAGAGATCTACAGATTCAGTGCAATTCCCATCAAAATACCACAGTCATTCTTCATGGAACTAGAAAAAACCACCCTTAAATTCCTGTGAAAACACAAAAGACCCGCAAATGGCCAAAGCAATCCTGATCAAAAAGAGCAATGCTAGGGTTATCACAATGCTTGATTTCAAAATGCACCATGCAGCCATTGCAACAAAAACAGCATGGTATTGGTGACATCTGGACCAATGGAATAAAATAGAGGATCCAGAAATAAACTCGTACAGCTACAGCCATCTGATTCTCAACAAAGGTGCCAAAAACATACATTGAAGAATAGACAGCCTCTTTAAAAAATGGTGCTGGAAAGCTGGGTGTGGTGGCACACACCTGTAATCCCAGTACACTGGGGTACTGGGTCAGGAGGATCAAGAGTTCAAGCCCAGCCTGGGCAACACAAGACCCTGTCCACACAAACAAACAAAAAATCAAACGGACAAACCATCAAGGCTGGGAATGTAGCTCAGGGCAAAGGCACTGGGTTCAATCCCCAGATCCCCAGTCCTGAAAAAAAAAAGTGCTGGGAAAACTAAATGTCAGTATCTAAGATGTTGAACGATCCATATTTCTCACTCTGTACAAAAATCAGCTCAAAATGGACAAAAGACCTTAACATAAGACCTAAAACTTTGAAGTTACTCGAGGAAGACTTGAAGGGTACATTCAAATTATAGGCATAAGCAATAACTTCCTGAATAAGAGTCCAATAACTCAGCAAATAATAGTAAGAAGCAACAAATGGAGTTGAATCAAATTAAAAAGCTTCTGCAAAGCAAAGAAAACAATTATTAAAGAGACAGCATACAGAATGAGAGCAAATGTTTGCCAGCCACTCTTCAAACAGAGAATTGATATCTTGGAAATATAAAGAACTCAAAAAACTTAATATCAAAAACCCTCCACATAATTCAGTCAATAAATAGGCAAATGAATTGCACTAGCACTTTTCAAAAGAAGATGTACAAATGATCAATAATTATATGAAAAAATATTCATCCTTAGCCATCTGGGAAATGCAAATCAAAACTGCATTAAAATTCTATGTCACCCCAGTCAGAATGGCTATTATTAAGAATATAAAAAAATGCTGGCAAGAATATGGGGGGACGGAATGCTCCTACACTGTTGGTAGAAATGTAAATTAGCACAACAACTATGGAAATTAGTATGGAAGTTCCTTAAAAAGCTAGAAATAGAGCTATTGTATTGTCCAGCTATACCACTCCTTGGTACATACCCAAAGGAATCGAAGTCAGCATGTTATAGGGATGTCTACCCACCCGTGTTTATTGCAGTGCAAATCACAGTAGCCAAGATATGCAAACAGCCTTGGTGCCCCTCAGTGGATGAAAGGATAAAGAAAATGTGCTATATGTACGCTGTTTTGGCTAATCTTGATTGTAAATTTAACTGGCTTGAGGGACACATAAGACATTAGTAAAACACACTTCTGAGTGTGTCTGGCTGGGTCATGGGCTTGACCTTGAGGACTACATTTGGTCCTTGGCCCTGCCTTATGGCTCTTCCTTGCTTGCTTTGCTTCCTAGCTATTATGAGGTGAGCAGCTTTCCTCTACCATGCCTCTCCGCCAGGATGTTTCTGCCTCTGAGCCAGCTAACCATGAACTGAAACCTCTGAAACTAAGCCAAACTAAATATTGCCTCCTTTAAGTTGTGTATGTCAGGCATTTTTGTCACATCAACAAAAAGCTGAGTAATATGGGAAACTGGTACCAGAAATGGGGTCATTGCTGTGACTCTCCCTGCCCATCTGGTATAAGAAGCCTTTGGAATTGCTTTGTGTAAGGAGTTCGGAAAAGTCTGGGGAGTCAGGCTGTAGAAAACCCACAGATGTATGCAGAGTTTGATGAGCAGTTTTGGTGGACTGTGGACAGTAAAGACAGTGCTCATGAGATTTCAGATGGGAAACAGAAGTCAGCTGGCTGAACAACCAGAGGCCAGTTGTATCACATTCTGGCAAAGAATTTGTCTACATTTTGTCCATGTCCTAAGACTGTGTGGGGCTAAATTTAAGGGCAGTGGGATAATTAATCAGGTGTAGGAAATTTTAAGGCAACACAATATTTGGGCTATGGCATGGATTTTGCTGGCTGCTTTTAGCCAGTTTTACTGTGAGAACTGGGAACAAGGAGAGCAGAAAGATTCAAAAAACTTTCAAATTATTCGGTAAAGTTGTGGTCATAGATGGTCTGTTTACTGAAGAGATTAGTACCATTGAAAAGAAGCCAGGTACTTTGCACCAGGACAAGAAGAAAGATGCCTCAAGGACATCTCAGGAATGAGTAAGAATCCACTTATCATTGGCTCAATGGCATACAGGTGTAAACTCCTGCAAAAGACTTTGCTTTGAGAAGAGATACCCAAGGCATCCTGCTTACTTAGGGTCATCTAGGGAAGTTTTCCCCATGTTCAGCCATGCAGGTACTCAGAGGCTGCTGCAGTCATGGTCCAAGGATCCCAGCTACTGTGTGCACTGGTGACAAAGCTTGGCACCATCCGTGTGATGCTGGTTTTACAGGCATCCAGAATGCAAGTGTTGTGGGGTCATGGATGCTTTCACTCAGATTTCAAAGGAAGGCCTGGGAGGCCAGGCCTTGTGTGAGAGGGTTGTCGCCTCTGCTGGAAGCCCCTGAAAGGGCAATGAATGAGGTTGTGGGAGTGAAGCCAAAGATACAGTGGAGATCCCAGGAGGTTGAGGATGCCAGGAACATGGAACACCTGCTGAGGAGAGCTGCAGGCAGCAAGCAGAGGCAGCCCAAGAGTCAGGCCATGTGGACCTCAAATGGCAAGGCCATAGGGGCAGGACTGCTCTGGCCCTTTGGAGCTCACATCATGCCACCTTGTGCCCCTAATGCTGGACGTGATGCTATTGGGTTTAATGTTTGCCTTGATGAATTTTGATCTTGTGTTGGTCCAATTCCTTTCTCTGCCCTCATTCCTTCCTTTTTAATGGGAATATCTGCCTTATGGCAGTGTTTCTTGGTATCATGTAAGTTGCTTTTAGAACTTTACAGATGTTCATAGCTAAGAGTTTGCCTTTAGTCTCAGAGGAGTCTTTATTTTATTTTATTTATTTATTTTTTTTGTGGGTACCGGGGGGTCGACCTCAGGACCTCGCGCGCCAACAGGCACCCGTGCCGCTGAGCGATATCACCGGCCCCTTTTTCATATGTGGGATCTGGGAGTCGAACTCGGGCCCTTGCGCTTGCAAGGCAGGAGCCTTGCAAGGCTGAGCCATCTCACCGGCCCTCAGAGGAGTCTTTAGGCTTGAACTTTTGAGCGATGCTGGAAATGTTAAGGCTTTTTGGAAGAAATTAGTGCATTTTCAGCAGTATGCAAGGTAGTTATATCATGTTAGGTAGAATTATGATGTTGTTATTGTCTCTATTTGAAGATGAAGTATAGTTTATGGAGGTGTTTGGGTGTCAAGTTGACAAGTAGTGGACTTTTGATGGTTAAGCTTGATTTTCAACTTGATGGGCTAGGCGATGAGTAAAGTACCCTTCTGGGTGTGTCTGGGTGGGTCATGGGGTGTGACCTTGAGGACTGACTCTGCTCCCTGGCCCCTTCATTTCTGGATCTTTGCTTGATCTCTGTTTCATCGCTGTCATGATGTGAGCAGTTTTTCTCCACCATGCCTTTCCCCCAGGGTGTTTCTGCCTCTGAGCCAGCTGGCCATGAACTGAAGTCTCTGAAACTGTGAGCCAAAATAAACCCTTCCTCCTCTAAATTGTGTATGTCAGGTATTTTGTCTTATAAACGGAAAACTAACTAATACATACACAATGAAGTATTCTTACTCAGCTATAAGGAACAAAATCATGTCATTTACAGGAAAATGGGAATTAAGGAAAATAAGCCAGACTCAGCAAGACAAGTATAACATGTTTTCTCTAATATGTGGAATCTATGTAAAAAAATAGCTGAAAGAAGACTACTAGAGAACAAGGAAGGGATTGGGGGGAGAGGAAGAGAAGGTAGAGTAATGGAGGGGATAGCTATGACCAAAAAAAATGCACAAATGAGAATATTACAATGAAATCTTTTATTCTGTATAATTAATATGAACTTATTAAATAAAGAAGTTGATCTCAAAGAAGTAGAGAATAGAACAGTGGTTACCAGAACCTAGGAAGGGTGTGGGGGAGGGAGGGATGGAGGGAAGATGGCTAACAGGGACAGGGACACAGTTGGAGAGAAGAAATAACCCTTAATGCTCTGTAGCATGTTAGGGTAGTTGTGGCTGAAGACAACGAGTTGAATATTTCAAAGTAACTAGTAGAGAAGATTTTGAATGTTCCCAAAACAAAGAAATTGTATATAATAACCAGACCCAGTGGTGCGTACCTTTAATTCCAGCTCTGGCAGGCTGAGCCAGGAAGATCACAAGTTCCAGCCTAACCTGGGCAACTTAACAACTTAGCAATACCTTGTCTCAAAATAAAAAGTCAAAGGGCTGGGGATGTAGGTCAGCACAGAGGCTTTGGGTGCAATTCTCAGTACCACAGGAGGGAGGAGAAGGAAAAGGAGGAGGAAAAAAGAAGGAAGAGGAGGAGGGGGAGGGGAGAAAGGAAATGATATATGATCCAAGTGATAGATACGAAAGTTACCCTGCTTTAGTTATTAGACATTGTATATCTGTCCTATCTGTATTGAAATGTCACGCTGTATCCCATAAATTTGTGCAGTTATTATGTCAAGTAAAAATTAAAAATGCATTAAAAATTATAAGAAAAAAAGTTGGAAAACAGGAAGAAAACGAGTTAATAAATACATCTGAGAGCTAGCTCTTAAAAACAATAAAAATAAAAACCAACACTGAATAACCACTCATCTTCCATTTGGTTGCTTTCTACAGCCCTGTCCCCAGATGAGTCGCCCTGGGGTCACAGAAGGGCAGCCGAGGTCACTGAGCGAGCCCGCAGGAGCCAGGGCTGGAGCTCGGGACTCCCTGCTCCTGTTCGTACGTTCTTTCCCTCAGCTCTCAGCCTGATTTTGCTTCCCGGGGCTGTGTAAATAATTACCACACGCTGGGAGGCCTAATGCAGCACAGCTTTATTCGCTCACTGTTCCGAGGCTGGGAATCCAGAGTCGAGGTGCAGCAGCCGCGTGGCTCCATGCTCTGCGCTCTGGCTAGAACCCTCCAGTGCCTGCGTTCAGCTCCTGGTGGCTTCGGTCTTCCTTGGCATTCCTCGGCTTTGGGCTGCCTTGGTTTGCTTTCTTCCTCCATGTCCCATGACCATCTTCCCAGCAGAGTCTCTCTGTGTCCTCTCCTCCTCCTATTAGGACAGCAGTCACTGGATTTAAGGCCCCGCTCAGGAGTCATGGTTTCACCAAGTGACATCTGCAGAGACAATTTCCTCATAAGGACACAGTCTCTGTGTGGGTGTGAGTGTTGAGGGTGATACTTTTTTTAAAAAAAAATCTTTTCTGAGGCAGGATTCCACTAAATTGCCTAGGCTAGCCTCACAATCTCTCTGCCCCAGCCTTCCGAGTAGCTGGGCTCCCTGAGTAGCTGGGATACAGGTGTGCGCCACTGCACCGGCCTGTGGGTGCACTAGTAACCTTCCACACAGCTGTTTTGGTCCCAGTTCAGCAGTGGGACCAACCTTGTCTTCATTTGACAACCCAAACCAGCACCAGGCAGAACTAGTGTGTGGGTGCTCATGTGTCTCCCCACCACTGTCCACCCCACCCTTAGGAAGAATCCTCCAGTGCCCACCCTAAGGGGGGACCACCCCAGCCAGTGTCCCTTCTGACACATCTGTGTGCTGCCCAGCACGTCCTGGAGGATGCCACCCCAGCTTCCCGCCAACTGTCGCTCTCTGCCTTCGCTAAGTCTCCCCAGGGCTGGTGTCAGAGCAGCAAGGTGAGGTGTTAAACTAAATAGACCAAAAGTTTTGGCGACTTAAAGACACACTCTAATTGTGTCTATTCTCATTTTCGCAATGCAATGCACTATATAAATGCTTTCTTGGGTATTTTCTGAGAACCCATTCAGTGTCAGGATCTTTCCTGGCTCATGTCATTAGCCCCCCAACAGCCCCCTAAGGTGAGCTTCACTGTGCTCATTTATGGGTGGCGAAAGAGGCCCAAAGATGGCAACTGGCTTACACATGGGCCTGGCTAGAGAGCTGTATTTTACCTCACATCCTCCAGGTAGGGTGGGCTGCAGGTAGCTCATTTGTCAGACAATGAGAGCATAGGATGCATGGGGTTTAGACAAGAAGCCTGGTGGGGTGAGCAGGGTTCTTGCTGAAAAGTGCCTATTACCTGGGGACTGCGCTCTGATGCCATCCCCTGCCAAAGGTGGCTTCTCATTAGCCAGGTTCAGCAGCGGGCACAGCCGGGAGGAATCAGAGGCCCGCAGAAAAGCCCACCTTGCAGGAAGGCAGTTCTGTGAGATCACAGGGCAAAGCTGGGCAGGCGAGCCCAACAGGAACTAACGACTGACGACAGGCTTCCTCCACCCCGCGTCGACGGCAGAGGCGCGCTGGCATTCTCATCTGTCGGCGGGCACGGCAGCCACAGTCCCTGGCTCAGCCAGGGCGCGAGTGCTCTTCACGGCCAGCCCAGGCTCGGCCTGTGCCTCCTTGTGAGCGCTCCGATGTCTCCTAGAGCAGCAGCTGTTGGAGGTCAAAGAACAACCCCTGTGTGTGTGTGTGTGTGTGTGTGTGTGTGTGTGTGTGTGTGTGTGTGTGTGAGCGAGTGTGTGTGTGTGTGTGAGTGTGTGTGAGCGAGTGTGTGTGAGTGTGTGTGTGTGTGTGTATGAGTGTGTGAGTGTGTTTGTGTGAGTGTGTATGAGTGAGTGTGCGTGAGTGTGAGTGTGCGTGAGTGTGTGAATGTGAGTGAGTGTGAGTGTGTGAGTGTGAGTGTGTGAGTGTGTGTGTGAGTTTGTGTGAGTGTGTGAGTGTGTGAGTGCGAGTGTGAGCGAGTGTGAGTGAGCGTTGTGTGAGTGTGAGTGTGTGTGAGTGCGAGTGAGTGAGTGTGAGTGAGTGAGCGTGTGTGTGAGTGTGTGAGTGAGTGTGAGTGTGTGTGTGCGAGTGTGTGTGTGTGAGGAGGGGAGCACTCCCTTGGTGAAGGGGAGATTTTTTTCAGTACTGGAGACTGAAGTAGGGCCAGAGATACCTCAGAACCCCGCATGTGGCTGGTTTGTAAGACGTTGCTCTAACATCTGAATTTTTGGTAGGGCCAGGTTGGTGGCTGCCGATGTCCCTGCCCAGAAGCAGGCAAGGGCAAAATAAAGCTGGTGGCCTTGGCCTTCCCCTGTGGTCATGCAAACGGAGATGTCCTCTGGGTCTCGGCCACAGTGTGGGGCGTCTGTGCCCTGTCAAGGCTGCTTGCTGCTCTCTAAACGGCTAAGAGAAGATGCCTGCACTGCCAGATGCGGCCAGACCAAGTGATCCCCGTGCATCACACTGTCGTCTGTCACAGGCTGGGCACTGGTGCCTCCCGTTGCAGACACCCGGGCCTGGCCGGAGGAGGACTCTGCTGTGACCTGTGTGCTCCCCTTTGTCGGACGCTGCCAGCAAGGAGGCAGGAAGCTCAGGAGTGCTGGTCCTTCCAGGGCTCTGCCACTCATTTGGCGCCTGAGTGGCAGGGGCTGTACTTTGCAGATCACCAAGATGAAAGGCTGCAATTGGCCTCTTGGCTTCTGAAGGCATGGATGACTCAGCGGAGCTGCGATCATTGTCCAATTCATCGTCCCTGCGTCCCCTCTGCCCTTTCCTAGTGCTCCCAGGGGCCCCTCCCACAGCCGGATCTCCGAGGCTGGGGCTTTGTCCTCAGCTCCATCCACACAGACAGAATGAATGAGAACCAGGATGAGAGAAGGCTGTCAGTCTGTGGCGGGGACATGGAGGCCTGGAGAGGAGAGGGGACATACTAAGGCTTCCTGGCACCAGCCTCTCCGTGTCATCTCCCTGCTCAGGAGCTGGGGGTCTCAAGGACTCCCTGCTGCCCTCCCAGCAGGTTGTGTGGGGTTAGGGGCTGGCAGTGTCCCCACCCTAGCTTCCACTTTTAGGACCCTGGGAGAAGGAGAAAGAGGGTTCTACCAAGGGCCCCAAGCCTCACCATACCCTGGTCACACAAATTTGCCTATTTGTTGTCCTGAGCTTTCGGCAGGAATGATTGGATGAAAATAACACCCACAGCAAGAGCAGCAAGCATTTAACGCATGCCAGCAAGTGAACCCAAGCCTGATCCTGCCTCACAGCCTTTGCTTGGGCTGTCTCCTCTGTGGAATGTTCTTTCCTTCAGGCCTCTGCTTGCACTCCTCTCTCACACAGGCCTCTCCTGACATCGCAGGAGGACACTGTTAGCCAGCCACCTCGTCCACCTTTCCCCTTAGCACATTAATTTTCCTAAAAGTATTACCACTGCACAGTATCTTGTTGCTTTTAATTGATGTTTGTTTTCTGCCTCTGCTGCTTAGAATGTAAATTCCATGAGGAAAGGGCTTTTTTCTTTTGTTTGTTCACTGATGTAACCTGAGCTGCCAGGACAGCACCTGGCGTACAGGAGGAGCTCAAGAAATGCTGACTGCACTGAGTAATTTCAGTGCTTGAAAGGCCCAGGTCCCACCCGACAAGTGAGGCTGGGACGGAGCTGCAGACTCAGATGTGTCCAGCCCAGAACCCAGCACAGCTATAGCCGTGGCCCAGCCATCAGAGCACCTCAGAACCTCAGGGTCGTCACCTGTCAGGTGAGGTAAGTGACCACCTGCCTTGTGGGCTTGTTCTGAGCGCTTGATGCCCAGTGCTGGGCAGTCAGTGAAGTTGGCCTTCACCTATGTTCCTCTGGCTGACCTCTGGCTGTCCTGGGGTCTAAGCGTGACACATCATGGTCCCCATGGGCTCTGGGCCCAAAGAGGGCCTGCCACAGTGTGGGGCTGGGGAGGAGGACAGCCACACAGTGCAGGACAGTCTTGGGGCTGGACAGTGGCTCCCTGAAGTCCTTACTGAGCACAGCACCTCTGCTCTGGCCCCCAGCTTCCTCTTCTGCAGGCCAACTTTCCATCCATCTCCCATCCCTGGGGATGCCGGCGTTCTCAGGGGTGCCTGCCTCCTCCTCCTACAAGAATCAAGGCAAAGGCATGGGGCAGAAGTGACCCAGCAAGAGAAGAAGGAGGAGGGGAGATCATCGCAGTGCATTTGCAGACCGTCTCCCCTGCACCTCTGCTCTCTGCAGGCAGGACGGGTGCTACCTGCATGTCCTCTAGCTTAGGGCAGAGCCTGGCTCAGTGTCGCACCTGGGAAACAGCAGCTGAATGACAGAGTGGCTACCCTAGACATGCAGAGAGGAAAGCACTCAGCGCTGCCCCTGCCTGTCCGCCTGGGGAGAACCCCGCTGTGGGCTTCCTATACCCTCAGCCTCCTCTCTGGCTCTTACTGCGTGTACGTAACTAAAGCATAGGGTGGTGACTTGCTCATTTCTGTCTCATCCGCCAGACCTGTCTTATCCTGTCCACTTCCAGTCCTCGGGGTCTGGAGGGCCACCTGCCTCACCCAGGCATTCGTGGATGATACTGAACAGGGGAATGAATGCTGAGCGAACACGCCAAGGCCATAGATGACTGTGCACGCCAGCACCTGTGTGGGCCTGGCCCACCAGGTGAGCCCCAGAGTCAGGTGGCTCCGGTTGGCAGGAAGTCACAGGAGGCCTCCCTGGCCACGTCCTGGGAATTGAGGATTAAGGAAAAGCAGATCCCGCCTGGTGGTGCTCAGCCAGCCTGGGCTGTCCTGGGGAACACATTCTTCCAGTGTGGGCCGTGAAGAATGTGCTGTCCCTGTGATACGGTGTCTGGAACACGAGTCACGACTGAGAGTAAACAAGCCATGGTTCCCCCGGGGAGGGAGGTGCTTCCAGCATTGGGGTGTGCTGCACCACCCGGGCACCATCAGCCAGGTGGAGAGGAGTCTATAACTTGGGCTCTGGGGTTGAGGATTTGGGTCAGGTGGCCCTGGATGGCCTGGAGGGACTGGGCCACTCCAAACCTAACTTCCAGTCTCTTCCTGGCTGTTCTGCACCAGATGCCTGCAAGGAGGATGCAGCCCATGCTTTGCAGATAGGAAATGGACCCATGCCCTGGCACCCTGGGTCATTCCCTCACTGGTAAAATGGGGGTCATGATGGTTATTCTCACTGGTTGATGGGCAGACTCATTGAGATCGTGAATAACAGACATGATAGTGGAAGGTGGTAACTCTTGTCCAGGTATCATCCAAACTGCTTCATGATCTCCGTTTTACAGAGAGGAAAACAGGCAGGAGGCAGTGAGCGATTTGCCCAGGATTCCAGGGCTGCAGGTGTAGGGCTGCTGGTCACACTTCCATCTTCTGGCCACACTCACTAATGGCCCACTCTCCATAGCCCCCTAAGGATGGCTTCCTAAGGATGTGGCTTTGCTCCCCTCGAGGTCATGCCCAGTTTCTGGCCTCAGGTCTCCTTCTCTACCTCCTCAGGCTGCTGGGTCTGGCCTTGAGGAGCAGTCAGGGCCTGCGACTCTGGTAGGGGCAGTAGGAACAGGGCCTGGGACCCATCTTATTTTAAGGGCCTGCAAAAATGTTCTAATTATAATTCCATTTAAAAACAAAAAGAGAAAATGAGCATAATAATAATGCATACATAATGACAAATCCAGGTGGAATTACATTTGTGTTTATACTAATGCAGTTGTGAAATAAAAGTTAATCTTTTGTGGGGGAAGGAGCCTACAAAGGCAAAAGTACTTTGGTGGAAAGTCACCCCACAGCCCCAAATGCAGTGACTTCCATTGCTTGCAAGGTACAGAAGTCCCTAGGCAGAGCACAGGGTCACTATGCACTGCCCTGTCCCTTCCCCAGACTGTAACTACTGCTCATTGGCTTCTTTGATCATGTGATGGTTCTGTCCAGGCCTCCCATTAGGGCTCCTGTCTTGCCAGCTTGACTGCACCACAGCGTGCTCTCATGGCTACTCTGGTTCTGTGATCTCTCCATCCATCCCCTTGCATCACATATGCTAGCTGATTAAGCATTAGCTGCTCCTACAGGTCTCTGAATGGCTCCAGATTCATCTCTGTGTCCTGGAGGTTGAGTCACCAGCCCAGGCCAGGCCTGGAGTGGGGTTGTGGCCTATCTAGAGAAGAGTGAGGGTGTGGAGGACATGACTGTTCAGAAGCCAGGGAGCATTGAGGCAGAAACCACCATGTGCAGAGGCTCAGCACACGATGGAGGCCCAGGGCTTGAAGACCAAGGAGATGGCAGCTCCAGTGGGGACACCAGGACAGTGTGGGAAGACTCAGGGCCAAGGAGAAGGGGCTGGGAGGTGAAGCTGAGCCTGACAACAGCTCACACTGTTAGAATTGACCATGCCAGGCTCTGGGCTGGGTTGCCAGGATGGACAACTGGGTCCCCACCAAGAGGGACAGGCAAGCAAGTGGGTAATTCCAATCCAGAGGACAGTTTTGGGGAAGTCTTGGGGTCTGGGTGAACTCAATGGAGGAATCAAGGGTCTTCTTGGCTCTGCATGGTCCAGGCACAGAATCAGTACATGTGGGCACTCAGGGGCTGCAGGAAGAGGAGAGTCCTTCAGTGTTTGCTTGCAGCATCTAGGCTTGGCTTTCTTTGTCTTCAAACGCCCACTGAGGCCTACTGCATACTGAGCAGAGTGGTGGGGACATAAATGTGGCTCAGGAGACACACAGTGGGAGGCCATTAGTGAAAAGAGCAGGGGGGCAGAAGGGATGCAGGGACCAGTCTTGAGCAATGCAGGGGAAATTGAGGGCACAGACAAGGAAAAGAAAGATGGTGGTGAAACAGTGTGATGGTTAAATGGTCAATCTTGATTGTCAACTTGATTGATTGGCTGGAGAGATGCCTAGGAGATTAGTAAACACACTTCTGGGTGGGTCATAGGGAGTGACTCTGGGGACTAGATCTGGTCCCTGGCCTCTTCCTCTCTGCTTCCTGGTGATGAATTGGACTTTTTCCACCATGATGTTTCTGTGATTGGAGCAAGCCAACCATGGATTAAAACCTCTGAAGCTGTGAGCCATAATAAACATTTCTTCCTTTAACATGTGGGTGTCAGGGATTTTGGTCACGGCAACAAAAATCCAGCAACAAAAATCAACTAATACAGAAACCTGGTACCAGGAGTGGGGTTGTTACTGTTACTATACCCTGTGATGTGGCTCAGAAGCCTTTGGAATTGGTTTGTGTAAGGGGTTTGGAGAAGTTCGGACAGTTGAGCAGTAGAAAGCCTAGAATGCTGTAAGCAGAGTTTGATGAGCAATTCTGATATGAATTTAGAAGACCAGAATGCAGATAGGAATATGGACAGTAAAGACTGTTTTATTGGGACTCAGATGGAAACAAGGACTCTATTGAGAATTGGGCTACAGGCCAATTGTTACTTTCTAGCAAAGAACTTGTCTACATTTTGTGAATGTTGTAAGACTTTGTGTGAGGCTAAATTTAAAGGTGGTGAGCTAATTAACCTGGTAGAGGAAATTTTAAGGCAGCACAACATTTAGACTATGGCATGGGTATTGCTGGCTGCTTTTAGTCAGATTTACAGTGAGAATAAGGAGCAAAAGTAGACCAAAATTTTTTTTTTAAACTTGCAATTTGGGCAAATAAATATACAAAAAAAATGTGCAACATCACTAGTCATTTGAGAGATGCCAATTAAAACAACACTGAGATTCCATCTCACCCCAGAAAGAATGGCTATTATCAAGAAATCAACTAATAACAAATGCTGGAGGGGCTGTGGGGAAAAAGGAACCCTTCTCCACTGTTGGTGGGAGTGTCAACTGGTACAGCCACTGTGGAAATCACTGTGGAGATTCCTCAAAAAACTTGGATTGGAGGTACCATTTGACCCAGCTATTCCCCTTCTGGGCATCTTCCCAGAAGAATTAAAAACATCATACCACAGCGATATATGTGCACCCATGTTTATAGCAGCACAATTTGTAATAGCCAGATCTTGGAAACAACTCAAATGCCCATCAACCGAAGAATGGATAAAAAAGATGTGGTAGTTTTATACAATGGAGTACTACTCATCCCTAAAGAAGGATAAACTGGAGACTTTTATAGGTAAATGGATGCAATTCGAGAAAATACTCATAAGTAAAATAAACCGGATGCACATGTGTAAACATTGTATTGTCACCCTAGTGTGAGAAACTGAAAGAGTAAATAAGATCCAAAATGTACAATAGATATGGTAAAACAGGAAGAAACTGGTCAAAAACTTGCAATTTGGCCATAAAAGAAGTACAGGTAAACTTGGTGTCTTAATTACTTTTTCATTGCTGAGACAAAATACCCAACACCCAAAATTAAGGAGGAAAGTTTATTTGGCTCACAGTTTGTAGAGGTTTCAGTCCATAGTTGCTTGGCTCCAAGGCAGGGTGGCATGGCAGAGGGGCATCACAGATGAGAAACAGTTCATGGCAAAGCAGGGCAGGAAAAAGGTAGCGAAGCAGAGAAAAAGCAAGCGACCAGCAGCAAGTGACAAGTGACCACGGCGGCCCTCTTTCTGTCCCTTATATTCTGTCCAGGCTACCTGCCCTTAGTGGGGTAGCATTTACACCCAGGGAGGGCCTTCACATTATCCACTCCCAGAACTATGCCAAACCAATCAGTGGACTAATTAATAATAACACACCCTTGATCCCAGTATCACACACTTTATCCCAGCATCACACCTCTAGATCCGTCCACCTCTGAAAAGCCCCACCCATGACTGCATGAGGCTTTGGGGGGATATCTAGACACAAGCCATAACATTTTTCCCCTGACCACCCCCCCCAAAACTCATGCACATCCCTTTATGCAAAAGGCATTTAGTCCATCCCAAAATCCTAACAGTTTCACAATTGCTGAAAAGTCCAAGTCCAAAGTTTCCTCTGAGATGTAAGGCAAACTCTTAGCTGTGAGCCCCTGTACAAATGAAAATAAAGTTAAACACTTCCAACATACAGTGGCACAAGATAGACATTCCCATTCCAAAAGATACAAAGAGGGGGATACAAAGGAATGGAACCAAAGCAAGACCCAAAGGGCAACCTTTAAATCCTGTATTTCCATGCCCAGCCTCCCTGGCAATCTATGGCAAGTTGTGAGCTCCAAAGGGCTTGAGTGGCTCCACCCCTACAGCACTTCTGGTGGATGCAGAGCCCACGGCTTCTCTCTTTGGCTGGCTTTGCCCACTCCTCACAGCTGTCCTCATACAATCCACATTCTTGGCTTCACCAACATTCTGCGGTCTCCACTGTACTTTGGCTTCACACAGCTTCACACACTGCCCTCTCAGGATCATACTGCCTGGCCTCCCAAGTCTTCTTCTGAAATCTGAGTGGAAAAACCTTCCTGACTCCACAACTCTTGGATTCTGCATGCACCTAAAACCAGTACCACATGGATGATGCCAAGGTCTGCTGCAAGCTGGAGCAGTAGCCAGGTTTCCTTCTCTCTTGGCTGTAGGGGTTGAGTACCTGGATCACGGGGGACTCTAAACCCAATCCAGAGAAACAAATTCTCTAGGTGACTGCCATTCTGGAACATGGTGCTCTGGGGCTGTCTTCTCAAATCAAAGTCTTTCACCTTTGGAATCTTGAATCTGCAAAGGCTGGAGTCCTGCTGTTTCTTGTGATATCTTCAGGCCACGTTTTCCATTCTCCTGTTCCTTCTCAGCAAGCACCTTCTCCTCTGCTCTATCTTTGTAGTCCGCAGCTTTACTGGAGCTTCCTTTCTAGCCAAAATCACAATGTTTTAAATCTTTCTGCTGGACTCTTTGCTCTTGATTCTCAACATAGATCAGCTAAAAGCCCCCAACAGTAGCCCCGAGACAGTCTCAACGTTAGACTGTCTATGTCTTTTGGGGTAGTTAAAACAATTACATTGAGAGCTATTACTGAATTGTATTTACTAAATCTTATCATTGCACTATTTTTCCCATTGTTGATTCCTTTATTCTTTTCCCTTTTGTGTAACTACTTTCCCCGTCAGATGTATTCTTTCCTCTGAGCTCTTTGGTGATGTTGCCCTTACTGTCTTTGTCTAGGATTCCCTTGAGTTCTTTTTGCAATGCTGGTTTGGTGCTCATGAAGTTCTCCGGGTGCTCTTTGTCTTAGAAAGTCCTTTATATCTCCATTAATTTTGAAAGATAATTTTGCAGGATATATTAATCTGGGTTGCAAGGTGTTTTCTATTAGGGCCTGACATATTTTCCTCTGTACTCTCTTGACCTTAAAGTTTGTGTAGAGAAATCATCGGTTACTCTGATCCATTTGCCTTTATAAATTACTTGATGTGCTTCTCTAACCATTGTTACCAAGCTCTCTTTGTGCTGAATTTCTGAGATTTTGGACTACTATGTGATGTGAAGAAGTTCTTTGCTGGCCATGCTATTTGAGGCCTATATGCCTCATTTACTTGGATGTTGAATTCATTCCCTAGATGTGGGAAATCTTCCGCTATGATTTCAGTGAACAAACTTTTAATACCTTTGTGCATCATCTTCTAATATTTTCTTAACTCCTATAATTTTTAGGTTGGTTTTCTGAATCATCTAGCAGCGGTTGAACTGAGTTTCCACGGTGTCTTGTTTTTAGGGTGTCACGGAGAACATGATCTGTTACTTTAATCTTATCTTCTAGATCTGACACTCTCCTCACACTGGTCATTCATGTGGCACACTCTTCCAATTGAAGTTTTTACAACGTGGATTTCTGTTTTATTTCTTTCATAATCTTTACTTTTTTTACTGAAATGGTCATTCATGTCTTGTACATCTTATTTAATTCCATCGCCTTTTTGTCTGTGCCTTCTTTTCATTTTGTAGAATGTTTTATGAATTAAGTTATTTATCTGTTCATTTATATTCTTGAGCTCACCGAACATCTTATGGATGTTTATTTGTTTCTTCTATTATCTCTTCAAACATTTAACCTTTTAGTTTTTGCATTTTTTTTTTGTCTGTGACTTCCTCTAGTGCAATGACTATGAGACCAGCTTTTGGAGAGTTTTAGAGGCACCTTGCTTTTTATTACATGTTTCTATTATTTTTGTGCTGAGGGTTGAGGATCAGTTAGAGTGGAAGTCCTATTGCTACTGCAGAGATCTCTTGTGTCAGCGTATGTTTCCCTGTGATGTGACCTTGGCTTTGGATATGTTTGGTATTATACTCCCCTACCATCTACTCAACATCATGCGATCAGTCCTAGGCACTGTGTTGCAAGCAGAGAACCACTACTTGTATCAGTCAGTGTTTTACTAGGGAAACAGATATAACACGAGATATACAAGTATATAAGAAATTACTAGGTCGGCTTACAATGGTCAGCCAGAGTCGGATGAGGAAGTGTGCAGAGGGCGTCTGCACACTGGAGACCGACAGTTTGAGTCCAAGGTCTGGAGTTCACTGCAGTGTCCATGCAAGTCCGTATCAGGAGGCCAATGGGTCTGTGGTGAAAGGCTGAAAGATATGCGGCGGAAGCTGAAGCGTCTGTGCTGGAAGCCAGGAGATGATGTCCAAGCTGAAGGTGAGACTGGAGCTCCTCTGAAGAACAGAAGCAAGTCTATCCTTCCTCATTTCCCCCTTATACCATCCAGGTGACGAGCCGCCCTAGGGAGGGTCCTCTACACCTAATGCATGGAATTGCTGAGCTGACTTAGTCAAGCTTCTAAACTTCTCAAGTTGGCACAATTGATCAATCAACCACTACACTACTGGCTACGTGGATGTCTTCACTGTGTGAGCTCCATATGTACCCCAAGCACCCCTGCCTCTATTCAGTCATCATGGATCCTCAGCTTTGCTTCATCTTATGCGGACTCCTCAGAACCCTTAGGTCTTAGTCTTCTTTCCACTTCACAGTGTGGGATCCCAGTGTTTGGTAGGTGAATTCTCTCAGTCCCAGATTCCAGGGTGAATTCTATCTGAAGATCTTTTCCCTTCTATTCGCTGACCCCAATGTCAGTAGGGATTGTTCTTGGTCACATCTCTCTTTAAACTAAGGCTCCATATGCTTTTTCCCACTGCTTCCTTGGAATAAAAGCAAGATAGCTGAGTAAGATGCTCCAGCTACTGTCTTCCCACAGAGAAATAGTGCATAATTTTCAGTAATAACTCTAATGTCAGTGGTCTGATTTCTCAACTGAATTCAAAAGAAGACCCAATTTTTTTTGTTGCTTGTAAGAAACATACTTTACTAGCAAAGGCATACCCAGACTGAGTATGAAAGGATGGAAAAAATATTCTATGTCTATGGAACCTGAAAGCAAGTAAGAGTAACTATACTTACATCTGACAAAGCAGACCTCAAGATTGTTAATTTTCCATTGCTGAAACATTTATTTTTCTTTTTTGCTTAACTGTTCTCACTCCTATTGTATTCATTCAAGTGGGCTCTTTGGCATTGAGATCTTCATTGACTCTGCCCAGAATATCCTTGAATATTTTTCATATTGCCGGATTTGTAGTCATGAATTTTTAATGTGCTCCTCACCATGGAAGGTCATAATTTCTCCATCAGTTTTTTTTTTTTTTTGTACTTGGAATCAAACACATGACCTTGCACTTGCCAGGCAGGTGCTGTGCCACTGAGCTATATCCCTGGCATTGTTTTCCTCCATCATTTTTTTTTTTATGGGCACCAGGGGTTGAACTCAGGACATTGTGCTTGCGAGCAGGCGCTTGTGCTGCTGAGCGATATCACCAACCCTTTTTTCCTTTTATGTGGGTACCAGGAGACAAACTCAGAACCTCATGCTTGCCAGGCAGGTGCTTATGCCACTGAGCTATCTCACCGGCCCCCTCCATCGGTTTTTTTTTTTTTTTTTTGTGGGCACCGGGGGTCGACCTCAGGACCTCGCACGCCAGCAGGTGCCCATGGCTCTGAGTGATATCACCTGCCCTTTTTTCATATGTGGGTTCCGGGAGTCGAACTCGGGCCCTCACGCTTGCCAGGCAGGTGCTTATGCCACTGAGCTGTCTCACCGGCCCACCTCCATCAGTTTTTAAAGACAGTCTTGGAGTATATATTCATATGTGTTGAAAGTTGTTTTCTTTCTTGAAGAACTTCCCTCTGAGTTCCTCTAGCCTTTAAATTTTGTGTTGAGAAATCTGTATTCTAACAGGTTTACCTTTCTAGGTGATTTGTTGTTTTCCTCTAAAAGCTTTAAAAATTCTGTTCTTGTGTTGGACTTCTGGGGTTTTGACTATGATGTATCATGTAGAAACTTTTTTCTGATTGTGGCTATTTGGGGTTCTATATGCTTCACTTACCTGTATGTTGATTTTTTTTTTTTAACCCATCCTTGGAAAGCTTTCTGCTATGGTTTCAGTAAAGAGGTTTTTAAATGCCATTTGTGTAATCTTCTAATTTTTCTCTGATTCCAATTATTCTTCTGCTAGTATATGTCATCTAGCAGCTGTTGGATCCATTTTCCATGATCTCTCCTTGTTTTTAGGTAGCTCTGAGTATATGGTCACCTTCATCAGAATCCAAAGAACATTACATGCTGGCAAGGATGTGGGGAAAAGGAAGGTTTTCTACACTGGTGTTGGCAATGTAAATTAGAATAGCCACTGTGGGAATCAGTATGAAGATACCTCAAAAAATCTAAAAATAGAGCTACTATTTGGTTCAGCGATACCACTCTGTGGTATATGCTCAAAGTTATTAAAATCAGCATGCTGTAGAGAGAACTGCAATCTCGTGTTTGTTGTTGCATAATTCACAATAGCCAAGATATGAAGCCAATGAAGTTGACCATCGACAGATGTAGGATAAAGAAAATAAGGTGTATAAATACACAATAGAGTATTCTGGCATAATGAAGAATGAAATTTTATTTTTTGCTAGAAAATGGATGGATTTGGAGATCATGTTCAGCAAAATAAGCCAGATCAGAAAGACAACTATCACATGTTCTCCCTAAGATGAGGAATCTAAAAAAAGATGACAAGAAAGTATAATGGAGATTATTATCAGACACCAGGAAGAGAATAAGAGAGAAGGGAGGGTGTGCACAGGAAGGTAATAGGAGGAATGGATATGATCAAAGTATCCTATGCCCATTGAAACCAAAAATTCTGAAACTGGGTGGGGGGAGTGAGCAAGGGTGGTGAAGGAGGTTGAAAGTGATAAAGACATGTTGTATGCATGTCTGAGTATGCTGAAATAAAACACATTACTTTGTACAACCAATATGCACTAATTAAAAAAAGATGTGAAAAGAAAAATATACTTCACTTCAGTGGTTAAGCCTAACATTATAATGACAACAAAAAGACAGTATTGAACTCGGTATTTTAAAACAAACTATGGAGAATTATGGCACTTCATTTTTTTTTTTTTTTGAGTGAAAATTAGAAGTAGAAGGTCGAGAGTGCTACTTTAAGAATGAGGCACTGATAAACACAATACATTTATAACTTTTCAAACATTTCCTTCAGGTTGTGTAATTTCTGGGGCATTCTTCACAAATTACTTTTCATGCAGCTCTTCATGTGGCTTACATTTACAGGATTCTACTACATGAGAAATGCTCGTATAACTTTGAAACCATTACTTACAACTGATGGCTTATATTTTTTGCAATCACAGGGCTTTGATTCAGTGTGCATTCACACGTGTGTGCCAAATGAAGACATTTCACATGTATCATATTAAAAATTTCTCGCTGTAGGACATTGTTTTTTATCTGTGAAATTAACTGAGAAGAATAAAGTTGTTCCCACGTCCTTTACATTGACACATACTCTCTTCATTGTGTGTTGTCATGCATGCTAGAGAGGTTAGGTGATCATGAAGAGTTCCTACAGTCAATGTTTACACATTGTCTCCAGTGTGAGTCCTTTCACGGTTTTGAAAGAAACCAGAGCAAGCAAAGGCTTTCCCACATAGCTTACATTTATTGGGTTTCTCTCCAGGGTGAGTTTATTTATGTCTTCAAAAGGAACTGGAATAAATGGAAACTTTCCCATACTGCCTGCAAAGATAGTTTCTCTCCAGCACTCAAATGGAACTGAAACAGGTGAAGACTTTCCCACAACGCTCACATACACAAGGTTTCTATCCACTCTGGTACTTTAAATGGCATCTAAAGGCTTTATATGGCACCAAAGGCTTTCTCATATTGCTTACATCCGTAGGATTTCTCACTAGTGTGACTTCTCTTATATCTATAAAGGAATTTGTAATGAAAGAAGGCTTTCCCACATTAATTATATCTGCAGGGTTTCTTTCCACTGTGAACCATTTGATTTTATTAAATGAAACTAGGATAAGTGACAGCATTATTTACCACATTGCTAACAGACATAGGATTTGTCTGTGGTATGAATTCTCTCATATGTGAGAAATGAACTGGAACAGCCAGAAGCATTACCATTACTACACTTCTTACACTCACAAGCTTCATCTCCATTGTTTGCTATGGTGTGTCTTTGAATGCTTACAAGAATCATGAAGCCTGCCTCACACTATTTACATATACACATTGCTCTCTAGCATGATTTCTTGCATATACTCGATTTTTTTCACTAAGTACATCAATTTAAATTTCAGCGACTTTAGAGCATATAGAGAAGCACAACTAAATTAGGAAAAATTACAAAACCTTCTTTTGTACTTATATACAAATGTTATCTCTTTTGTTGGATTAATCCCTTAAGTAGTATGGAGTGATCTTCTTTGTCTCTTCTGATCAATTTTATCTTGAAGTTTACTTTGAGAGGAAAATTGCTACCCCTGCCTGTTTTTGTAGTCCTGTTGCATGAAATATTGTTTTCCATCCTTTGATCTTTAGTGTTGTTCTCAAACTAATGAAGTATAAGTCAAGGTTTGATAAATTATCAGCATACATATAACAGCAAAGGTCACATTAATTGTGCAAAAGCACACCAAATACAAACTTCTACCTTTCAATAAAAAGCCATTTGTATCATTGAAAGCTCTGTTATTGTATTTCTCTTTAAGACAAAAGGTGTTAATGTATGTATTGTTTTTCCTAAACCAAAACCTTACTATTTAGTCTTCATCGAAGTGTTGGGATTTTGCAATAAATAAGTGGGTCTTGAGTTTCAGTTTTGGCACTCGGTCTCTAAAAGGTTCACCATCATTGATATAGGGGAAACACTTGAAGGCATGTGAACAGGAAAAGATTTCCTTCAGGACTCTAATATCATAAGAAATAATAGTAAGAATCCCCAAATGGGAGTAGATCAAATTTAAAATATTTGTCACATCCAGGGAAATAAGTAACAGAGCAAGGAGATACCCAACAGAATGGATTAAAATGGGAGAAAATTCTAGCTACTCATTTAACAGAGTATTAATATCTGGAATATATAACAAAAACTTTAATACAAAAAATCAAAGAGTCCAATTAGTAAATGGGCAAATGAATTGAACAAACACATCTCAAATGAAGAAATAGAAATGGTCAAAAATTATATGAAAAAAATTCAACATTTTTAGCCATCTGGAAAATGCAAATGAAAACTACACCGAGATTTCATGTCACCTCAGTTAGAATGGCTATCATTAGGAATCCAAAGAACATTAAGCTCTGGCAAGGATATGGGGAAATAGAATCCTTCTACACAGCTGGTGGGAATGCAAATTAGTGGTCACTATGGAAGTCAATATGGAGGTATCTCAAACACTTAAATTAGTGCTACCATTTAATTCAATAAAGCTACCATTTAAATCACCTATTCCACTCCTTGGTATATACATGAAAGTATCAGTGAGCACACTTTAGCGATGCCTACACATACCTACATGTTTATTGTGGCACAATTCACAATAACCAAAATATGAAACCAGTGTAGGTGTCCATCAGCTTATAAATGGATAAAGAAAATATGGTGTACATATACATAATTAAAATTTGCAGGAAACAAACCTACACAACCACAGTCATTGCAGAAAAATGAATGAATATGGAGATCAGCATGTTGAACAAAATAGGCCAGATACAGAAAGACAAACATTCTCTCCCTAATATGTGGAATCTAAAAATGATGACAGTAAGTAGAAGTGAGAATATTATCAGATAAGAAGAAGGGAAAAAGAGTGAAGGGAGAGGTATAAAGGAGGGTAATAGAGGGTGCATATGATCAAAATATATTTTATCCATTGAATCTCAAAAGTGTCAAGTGAAGGGGATAGACTGGGCAAGAGGATAAATAGAGGTGAAAATGATTAATGTGTTATGTACACCTATGAATCAGCCAAATGAAACACACTTATCTCTATAGCAAATATTCATTACTAAATAAAAGATATGAAAAGAAAAAGAAATTTCACCCTAACAACAAATACAGCACCAACAAGGCACTATTAAACTCATACAATATTATTAAAGCAACACATAGGGAATTATGTTACCTCAGTGTTTTTGTAAGCTTGAAAATTAAAAATCATAATCCAGGCATCTATATTAAGAATGAACCACTGATAAATGCAACGCATGTGTAAAATTTGGAACATCTCCTCCAGGTTGTGCAGTTTCTGGGGCATTTTTTACAAATCATTTTTCAGCAAGCTCTTCACAAGACTGATGTTTACATGGTTCCACTAATAAGAAATTTTCACAGGACTTTGAAATTATTAGTTACAACTGACAACTTTCCTATATTTTTCACAAGAAGAGGGTTTTGATCCACTGTGCATCACACATGAGTAACAAATGAAGTCTTTTGCACATACATTCTATTCAACAAGTGTCTCACAATGGTACGTTTTTTTTTTTAAATCTGTGAATTGAACCAAGATGAAAACAGGTGTTCCCACATGTTCTGCATTGATACAGTATGTATTGTAATGTGTGCTAGAAAGACTGGCTAATCAAGAGGTCTTCCCATATTCTATGTTTAGGTTGTCTTCAGTGTGAGTCCTTTCATGTTGGTAGGGAATTGGAGAAAGTGAAGGCATTCCTATATGGCCTACATTTGTAGTGTTTCTCTCCAGGGTGAGTTCCAAAGGAATTGGAATAAATGAAAGCTATCCCACATTGACTGCACGGATAGTTTCACTACAGGTTGAGTATATTCGTGCATGCCAGTGGAACTGGAACAAGTGAAGGCTTTCCCACAATGCTTAAATACACAGGGTTTTTCTCTACTGTGGTTTCTTTTATGGTGTTAAAGGGAATTTTATCATGGAAGTCTTTCCAACATTGTCTAAATCCATATAATTTCTATCCAGTGTCAGTTATTTTATGTGTATGAAAGAAAATGTAATGAAGGAAGACTTTCCCACTTTGCTTATATCTGCAAGTTTTCTCTCCAGTGTGGATTTTTTCTGTGGTAGTGAAAGGAAATGAGATAAATGATAGCTTTACCACATTGCTGACACATACATAGGGTTTCGCTGTGGTGTGATTTATCTCATATATGAGAAATGCATTGAAACAGCCAAAAGCTTTACCACATTTCTTACACTTACAAGGTCCATCTCCAATGTTTGTTATCATTAGGCTTTGAATGCCTGCAAAACCCATGAAGCCAGTACCACACTACTTACATGCACAGGGTTGGCCTCTAGCGTGATTTCTTGCATGTATTTAATTTTTCCACTAAACATATTGATTTAATATTCAGTATCTTTGGAGCACCTAGGACTCCTAGACTAGAAAAAAATTACAAAAATTTTTCATAATTCTAAATATGTACATTTAAATGTTGCACGTCATTTAAAACACACCTGGTTAGTCAGCTTTTTAAGCAGAACTAGAAAAAATAATTCTTTTTAAATTTTTAAAAATTTTAATTAGTGCATGTTTGCAGTATGTAATGATTACACTCATTGTGCAGATATATATTCTTTTTACTTTTTAAAAAATTCTAAAATTTATATATATGGAACCAGAAGAGACCCAAAATAGTCAAGGTAATCCTGGGCAACAAGAGCAAGTGAGGAGGCATTATAGCCCCACACTTCAAGGTAAACTACAAAGCCACAATAGTAAAACCTGTATGGTACTGGGATAAAATCAAACATATCAAACAATGGGATAGCATAAAGAGGCAGAAAGAACCCCAAGCACACTCAGTTATCAATTTTTTTTATTAAGAAACCAATTATATATGCTGGAGAAAGATAAAGTCTTTAACAAATAGTACTGAGAAACCGGTTATGTATATGCTGAAGAATGTATCTTGATCTATATCTCCCATCTCATAGTAAAATCAAATTGAAATGTATCAAAGACCTAGATATTAAAACAGAAACACTGAATTTTCTGGAAAAAAGTCTACACAACTCTGGAAGACAGAGTCACAGGGAAGGACTACTGAACATAACACCATTTACATAAAAAATAATACCAAGAATCGACAAATGGGATTATATCAAATAAAAAGCTTCTGCACTGCAAAGGAAACAACAAGTGAGTGAAGAGGCAGCCTACAGAATGGGAAAAAATTGGGGGCTACTGCTCGAACAGAAGTTTAACATGTAGAATATATAAAGATCTCAAAAAATTAGGCCACCAGTTCATATTTTTCTATAAAAACTCTGAATGTAAATTGTCTTAATTCTCTGATTGAAAAGCACAGACTGACAGATTGGTTTCAAAAATAAGAGCCAGCTCTTCATTAATTGCAAGAAATACACCTCACAGATTGAAAGTAAAAGGATGGAAAACAATATTCCATTCATACAGAACCTAAAAACAAGCAGGAATAACTACGCTTATATATGACAAAGCAGATTCAAGGCAAAATTAGTCAGACAACACATTGAAGACCACTAAATTTTGATAAAGGGAACAGTCCACTAAGAAGAAATAACTATTGTAAACATATATGTACCAAACATCTGTGCAAGCAGTTATAAAAAAATTATTCAACCTACAGGGACACTCAATACAATAATAGTGGATGACTTCAGTCCTCCATTCTCAGCAAGAAATAGCTCATTCAGACAAAAAGTGAACACTGGATTATCAGAGTTAAGCTATGGCATAAATCAAATGGACTTGACATTCATGGACAGAACATTCCATTCAACAGCCGCAGAATGCACATTCTTCTCAGCAAATCATGACATATTTTCCAAAATAGATCATATTTTAGGGCAAATAAATCTTAACAAATACAAAAAAGAAAAAGTCTCTCTTGCATTTCATCAGATCTTAAGGAATGAAGCTAGAAATTGACACCAAGAGAAACTACATAAGTTATACTAAAACATGGACATGAAACAATTCACTTTTGTAATGATTAATAGATCATTTATGAAATCAGAAAAAAGATTTAAAATTTCTTTATAATAAAATGAAAGCATAAATACAGCATACTAGAATTTCTGGGATGAAAAAAGGCATTCAAAGATAAAAGTTTATAGCTATGAATATCTACATAAAAAATCAGAGTGATCTCAAATAAATAATCTAAAGATGTATATCAAGGTCTTAGAAAAACAAGAACGCACCAAAACCAAATCCAAAAAGGAAAAGAAATTATAAAGACTGGAGCTCAAAATAATAAGATAGAAATGAAAGAACAATATACAAGATGATAAAAAGTTGGTTCTTTGAAAACACAAAGAAAATAAACCCGTAAACTAACAAAATAGAAGACAGAGAAGATTCAAGTCAATATAATTAGAGACGAAAATGGCATGTTACAAGTCCCATCACTGAAATACAAAGGATTATTTGTGCCTAAAATATATATTCTAATAAATTGTTAAATCTAGAAGTGGACACATTTCAAGATACTTATGACCTACAAAATGAAGCAAGAATATATAAAAAATTTAAATAGATAACAAACAATGAGATTAAATCAGTAATAAAAAAAATCTGAACAAATCAAAGCCCAAGATCAGATGGGTTCATTGCTAAATTTCACCAGGTCTTTAAAGAAGAACGAGATGCTCCTCAAATTTTTCCATGAAAAAGAAAAGGAAGTAATGCACCAAACTCAATATATGAAGCTAATATTGTATTGATACTAAAACCTAAGAAGAACACAGTAACAAAAAATTACAGATCAATATTCTAGATGAACATAGATGTGAAAATCCTCATAAACTAATTGGAAACAAAGTTGAAAAATGCATTAAAAATCATATACCATGATCAAGTTGAATTGATTCCATTCCAAGCATGGTTCAACACACACAAATAAATAAAGGATATACACTACATTGATAAAATCTATGATAAAAATAATACGATTGTCTCCTTTGATGAAGAGAAAGCCCTCAACAACATTCAAAAGGCCTTAATGAAAAAGCCATGAGGAAACACGGTATTGAAGAATTAATCTTCAATATAGCTATGGTTACATATTACAGACCCACAGCCAACATCATTCCGTACAGATAAAACTGAAAACATTTCCTGTAAAATCAGAAACAGTACAAGGATGTTCATTCTATCCTGTTCAATATATTCTTCAATTTAAGTTAGAGCAATTAGGCAAGAGAACGAAATAAAAGGGATATAAACAGCAAAGAAAAAGTCAAATTATCTTTGTTTGCATATAGTATGATCTTGTACTTAAAAGACCCTCAAGACTCTGCCAAAAGAATTTTAGAGCTGATAAGTAATTTCAGCAAAGTAGTTGATATAAAATGAACATTAAAAACTCAATAGTTCTTCTATATTCCAATAATGGACTGAGAAGGAATTCAAGAAAACAATTCCATTTACAATAGTTTCAAAAATATAAAATACCTAGGCACTGATTTAACCAAACAAGTAGGTGGAACTTTCAGAATATGAAAGGGAAAACTAAAGAAGACACTAGAAGCTGTAAGGGCCTAATCAGATTCATGGATTGCTCAAATTAATATTTTTAAATGGCCATATTCTCAAAGCTGTCTACAGATTCCATGCAGTCCCCATCAAAATACCAAATGACATTCTTTACATAACTAGAAAAAAATCTAGAATTTATAGGGAACCAAAAATGACCAAGATTAGCTAATGCAATCCTACACAAGAGGAGCAAGGGTGAAGGCATCACTATATCAAGTTTCAAATTATACCACCAAACTATAATAACAAAAACTGGCAGGAAATAGACATGTACTTAAATGAAAGAGAATAGAGGACACAGAAACAAACACAAACATTTACAGCCACCTTATTCTGTACAAAGGTGCCAAAAATATATGTTGGAGATAATACAACCTTTTTAACAAATTGTGCTGGGATGCCAGATACCCATATGTAGAATATTGAAAGTAGATCCCCATCTCTTACTCTGTACAAAAATCAGTTCAAAATGTATCAAAGATCTAGGTATAAGATGAGAATTTTTTAAATGCCTAAAATCAAATATAGGGCAGATACTTGAAACCTTATGAACAGGGAAATAATTCCTAAATATGATGCAAATAGCACAGGAAATAATAGCAAGAATCGACAAATGGGACTACATCAACTTTAAAATATTTGGCACAGCCAAGGAAACAACTCATAGAGTAAAGGGACAGCCTCCAGAGTGGGAAAAAATTATTACCAGCTACTCCCCTAATAGATGATTAATATCTGGAGTATCTAAAGTACTCAAAAACTTGAAACCAAAAATGTCAAGAAGCCCCATCCATAAATGGGTAAATGAATTGAACAGACTCCTTACAAAAGAAAAGTACTAATTGCCAATAATTATATGAAAAAAAGTTCAAAAATTTAGCCATCTAAAAAGTGCAAATTGAGACTTCCAGGAAGATGGTGGAGTGGTAAGCAGCAACAAATCAGTGTCTCCAAGATTCAGAATCCAGACACTGGAAAACAACTTGGAGAAGAAAAGAAGGACAGAGGTGGATCCCTGAGGGCCAGAAAGGCTCTGAAGGAAAACTGGAGCCTACAGAGAAGGTGAAAAGACAGACATGAACTCAGAAAAAGGAGACAGCAATCTGCAATTTCTAACCTGATGCCCAGGCTTATGACGTGAGAGAGAAGGCTCAAATCTATAGAGGCACAGTGAGGGCAGGTGACTCCAGAGGCCTGCGGAGAAGCACACAGAGCAGGAGAAGGAACAGAGCAGTGAACGCTGGGTGCTAGAACAGCTGGTGATTGACTCCAGTCCAACTGACTGCCATGTCCCCAGGAGAGGGAGTTTGGCTGGATGCCATTTTAGGGAGAGGCCAACTAAACCTGGGAGTTGGAGCAGCCATGGGTTGGCTTCCTCTCAGGACTCCCAGTGTTGAAATCCCACAGTGACTGGGTGAGGGACAACCATGGGAGACAGCTGGGATCAGAGAGCCATGATCAGGCCAGCAAGAGAACCCCAGAGTGTTGTAGGCTCAACAGCTCAGGCCCCAACCCCACAATCAGAGGACAGGACCAGCCTGTCTGGAGTTGAAAGCACCAGAATTGGCACCCCACCTTAATCCTACTGCAGGGTTGCTGGTGCTATCCAGCATCCACCCTGATTCTATTGCAGGCTTGCTGGGATCATCCAGCTTGTATCTGGGGTCTGCCTGCCTCCTTTGTCCACCAGTGGCAGCAGTCATGCCTTGAATTGGACACCACAACAAAACTGTAGGCCCCAGAAGATAACCACAAGCTTGAAATCACAGGGAAATCTCTCTCTCTTTCTTTTTGCTTCTGGGGTTTTTGTTCATTTTTCCCCCTATTTTCTTGATTGTTTTTGTTTTCATGACCGTGAACATTAGGTTTTTTGTTTTGTTTGTTTTTCATTTTTTCCTTCTTTCTTTCCCTCCTGTCTTCTTCACCAGTTTCCCAAAGCTTCAGTAATCTTCCTTTATCCTGCAGCCTTGCTCTTTGTCTTTTCCACTTTTTTATTTCTCTATTTTTTCCTCTTATCCCTTTTAAATATTCTCCCTTGAGAGTAAAATTGGTCTACTGAATGGGTATTTACTGTATATAATTTTCTGATTTGTTTAGATTTTGTTGTATGACTATAAATCCTATAAATATGGTTAAAGGTCACAAATTAAGAGTTATCACAGTTTGTCATTTTCAGCACTGTGCTTGATGATAATATTATTATTGATTGTACTACTGTAGCCAAAATGACATAGTTGTGATCAGTTGTTCTTCCTTAAATGCCAATGCTGAGATTGTCTGGGGTCATAAACAATACCATAGTCCAGTACCAAAAAACTTGATGCTAGGCCAAACAGGCTGCAATCTCTCATCCCTAATAAATTATAGAGGCGGGATCTTGGGGCAGACTCAAAAGGCAAAAGACAGCTGTGCCTAAAAGACATCTCTGAAAAGTAGTCACTTCCTAAAGAGGTCTCTATACTAGTAATAAAGCTACATACCATAAGCAATTTATAAGAATCAATGCAGAAAAAAATTTAAAAATAGAAAATGAGAAAACATGGAAGCAAAATGTAACCCCAGACTTCCAGCTTGACCAAGGCAAATCCAGGGGCATTGAGATGGAAGAAATCAAAAGCCAACCAGCTAAACTTTCTGAAATGGTAGCAGCAGAAACAGATGAATGAGTCTATAGAAAAAAACCCCACAAATCAGAAATAATTACACAGATAAGTAAAGAGTTGATGACCATAATGAATGACATGGTTAGTGAATCTAGAGCAGATACAAATAAAAAAATAGAGAAGCCTAGGAAAGTGGTAGGAACCATGAATGCCCAACATAGGAAAGAACTAGATTCCATAAAATAGATTCAAATAGATATACAGGAGATGGAAAATTCTATTGAAACTATACACAGCAAAAGCAACCAATGTGAAGATAGAACATCAGATCCACATGACAGGTTTGCGGTTAGCACTTATCAAATGAACAACTTCTTAAAATGCCAAGAGACCATGAAAAATCAATCCAGCAGCTGCTAGATGATGCAAAGAAGAATAACATAAGATTAATCAGAATCAATGAAAAATCAGAAGATAAGACATAAAAAACTTGTTTACAAAAGTACTGGCAGAAAATTTTCCAGACACAGAAAAATATTTTTTTTCATTATATTGGGACATTTTAGATATACCTAATGATAACATTCATTATAGGGAGTTTGTACCTGTACATAATATATCTTACTTCTCTTTTTTTCCTATTCCCCTCCCCTCCCTTCAATCCTTCTTCCCCTCTTTATTTACAAAAGCTTTATTTCCATTTTTCCCATCTATTCTATTTTTTCTTGCCCCTTCTTTCCTCTTCCCTTCACCTCTTCCTTGTTCCCCTTCTCATCTGAACATTTTCTTGCCATTTCCCAATATCTATTACGAACTTTGGTCCTTATTTACACTTTCAGTTCCTCACACCAGAGAAAACATGCAATATTTAACATGTGTGTTCATCTATTTCACTTAAGAGTATGGTCTCAATGTGTGTCCGTTTAGCTAGAAATGTCTCAAGCTTATCTTTATTTATGGCACAGAAGTACTCCATTGTATAAAAAAACCACATCTTCTTTATCCATTCATCAATTGATGGGCATTTGGGGGTGTGTCCAAGATTTGGCTATTACAAACTGTGCTGCTATAAACATGGGTGTGTATATATCATTGTGATATGATGCTTTTAATTCTTTCAGGAAGATATCAAGAGGGAGAGTAGCTGAGTCAAATGGAACTGCTAGTCCTAGTTTTCTGAGGAACCTCCACACTGATTTCCACAGTGGTTGCACCAGTTTACACTCCCATGAACAGTGGAGAAGTGTTCCTTTTTCCCCACAGTCCCTCCAGCATTTGTTATTGGTTGATTTCTTGATAATAGCCATTCTTTCTGGAGTGAGATGGAATCTCTGCATTGTTTTAAGTTGCATCTCTCTAATGACTAGTGATGTTGTATATTTTTTCATATATTTATTTGCCATTTCTACTTCTTCATCTAAGAAGTATCTATTCATTTTAGATGCTCATTTTTTTTTTTTGTGTGTGTGTGTGTGTGTGTACCAGGGGTCAACCTCAGGACCTTGTGTGCCAGCAGGCGCCCGTGCCGCTGAGCGATATCACCAGCCCTTTTTTTGTATGTGGGTTCTGGAAGTTGAACTCAGGCCCTTGCGCTTGCCAGGCAGGTGCTTATGCTGCTGAGCCATCTCACCGGCCTCCAGATGCCCATTTTTGGATTGGGCCTTTACATTTGGGGGTTTTTGAATTTTTTTGAGTTCTTTTTATATTCTGGATATGATTCCTTTGTCTGAGGTACAGGGGTCAAAGTTTTTTCCCACTCTGTGGGTTGTCTCTTTATTCTATTGGCGGTTCTTTTGCTGAGCAAAAGCTTTTTAACAAGATGAGATCCCAGTTGCTGATTCTTTGTGACACTTCCTGTGCAATGAGTTTTGTTCATGAAGTCTGCCTAAAACAATGTCTTCAAAAGTTCTACCTATTCTCTCTTCCAGCAGATTTAGTGTTTCTGTTTTAATATTTAAATCTTTGATCCATTTTGATTTTAGTTTAGTGCAAGGTGAAAGTTATGTGTTTAATATTAATCTTTGGCATGTGAAAAACCAGTTTTTCTAGCACCTTTTATTAAAGAGGCTATCTTTCTTCTAGTGAAGGTGTTTGGCTCCTTTGTCAAAGATAAGGTGGCTAAGAACATGTGGAGATGTTTCTGCATCTTCTAATCTGTTCCATTGATCCTCAGGTCCCTTTTTTTGCAGTACCGTGCTATTTTTATCACAGTAGCTTTATAGTATAATTTCAACTCAGGGATTGTGATGCCCCCAGCCTTGCGCTTGTTGCTTAAAATTGCTTTTCCTATTCTAGGTCTCTTCTGGTTCCAAATGAATTTTAGGATTGTTTTCTCGAACTCTATGAGATATGCTATTGGAATTTTGATTGGGATTACATTAAATCTGTATAACAATTTTGGAAGTATGGCCATTTTCACTATATTGGTTCTTCCTACCCAAGAACAAGGGATATCTTTCCATTTTTTGATGTTCTCTTCAATCTGCTTTTTCAAAGTACTGTAGCTTTTCAGGTAAAGGTCTTTTACTTCCTTCATTAGGTTAATTCCTAGATATTTCAGTTTTGGTTGCTATTGTGGAAACTATTGTTTCCCTACTTTCTCTCTCATTGAGTTTTTTATTTGTGTACAGGGATGCTATTAGTTTTTGAGAGTTAACTTTGTATCCAGCTACACTACTGAATTTGGTTATTAAATCTACAAGTCTTTTGGTGGAGTTTTTGAGACCCCCCCCCTAATTTAAAGACCCAATCCAAAAATGGGCATCTGAAATGAATAGACACTTCTCAGATGAAGAAGTACAAACATCAAATAAATACATGAAAAAATATTCAACATCACTGGTGATTTGAGAGATGCAAATTAAAACAATGCTGAGATTCCATCTCACTCCAGAAAGAGTGGCTAATGAGAACAGAATGGAACACCAACACCAAAAACCTAGAAATCACATTCACACTTGTATAAAAACAAGAACTAACAATTGAGAAAAAACAAAAACAAAAACAAAACAAGGAAGAAAAAAGGAAGAAAAAATGTCCCCTTCAAGGCATGTTTGTGCTGTCTCTGGTAGACAATATTGGCAGACAGAGTCCACATCTGAGCTGATTAATCCCAGGAAGCCAGCAGCAGATTTACAGCAGGGCAGTGTATAATCCCTGCAAGCCTCTACCTTTAGTTCCACTGAAGTTCAAGCTGGTTTCTGGCTGTAAAGCTGGAACTCGATTTGTTCAGCCTGAAACACTCCATGCACCTCCTGTCAGCTTGAACTGCACTCCCTGACCTCCTGCTGACTTGAACTCAGCAGTCTCACCCTGACACTGGGAGCCAGTAGATGGAGCCAGCCCACAGCTGTTCTGAGTTCTGAGTTCAGTTGGCCCCTCTACAGGATGGCTAACAGCCAACTGCCCTCTTCTGGCAGATGTCTGAACCCAAATAAGTAATTAAAAACTACAACAAAGAAAAGCCCAGGTCCTGATGGATTCACTGTTGAATTATACAAGAACTTTTGAGAACTAATGGAACTACTGCTGAACTGTAATGAAATTGAAAGGAAAGAAATACAAACTCATTCCTACAAGAAAGCATTACCCTGGTACCAAAATCAGAGAAGGATCCAACAAATAAGAAAACTACAGGCCAATCTCCTTAATGAACATAAACACAAAAATCCCCAATAAGATACTGGCAACAGAATGCAACAAATCATCAAGAAGATTATACACCATGAGCAAGGATTTACCCATGGGATACAAGGCTGGTTCAATGTATGCAAATCAATAAATGTAATACACTACAGTAACAGAGCCAAGGACAAAAACCATATTATCATCCCAATAGATGCAGAAAAAGCATTTGACAAAGTCCAGCACCCTTTCTTGACAAAAACGCTACAGAAAATTGGAATAGAATGTCTGTATCTCAGTCTGATAAAACCCATGACAAACCAATAGCCAACATCATATTAAATGGTCAAAACCTGAAAGCTTCACTCTAAAATCAGCAACAAGACAAGGATACCCACTATCACCACTCCTATTCGATACAGTTCTGGTAACATCACCCAGAGCAGTTAGAAAAGAGAAAGAAAGAAAGAAAAATAATATGGATTGGAAAGGAAGAAGTTAAATTGTCATTATTTGTTGATGACATGATATTCTACATAGAAGACCCTAAAAACCCCACCAAAAGACTCCTATAATTAATAACCAAATTTGGCAGTGTGGCAGTATACAAAGTGAACACTCAAAACTGAAAAACATTTCTGTACATGAATAATAAACTCACTGAGAGAGAAATTAGGAAAACAACACCTTTCACAATAGCATCATGAAAAATGAAATCCTTAGGAATCAATCTAACAAAGGTAGTGAAGGACCTATACATTGAAAACTACAGTACTCAAAGAAGGAGATCAAAGAGGATATTAGAAAATGGAAAAATATGCCCTCTTCTAATATAGGCAGAACAAATATAGTGGAAATGGCCATACTTCTAAAACTGTTATACAGATTTAATGCAATCTCAATCAAAATACTAATAGTATACCTCACAGAGCTAGAGAAAACAATCCTGAAATTCATAAGGAATCAGGAGACTTAGAATAGAAAAATCAATTCTGGGTGACAAGGGCAAAGCAGGAGGTATCACAATCCCCGATTTGAAGTTATACTATAAAGCTACCATGATAAAAACAGCATGATACTGGTAAACAAACAAACAAAGAAAAAAACTCAGACCTGAAGATCAATGGAACAGAAAAGAAGACACAGAAACAACTTAAGCATACTCAACCCGCTTATCTTTGACAGGAGGACCAAACACCTTCACTGGAAGAAAGATAGCCTCTTAAATAAATGGTGTGGTAAAATTAGCTTTCCACATGCCAAAAATTGAACCTAGACTCATATCTTTCACCATACACTAAACTAAAATTGAAATGAGTCAAAGATCTAAATATAAGAACAGAAAAATTTAATCTACTGGAAGATAGAATAGGTAAAACGCTAGAAGATATAGGAGTAGGCAAAGACTACGAACAAAATCTAGGTTGCACAGGAAATATTACAAAGAATCAACAACTTGAATCACATCCAATTTAAAAGCTTCTGCACAGCAAAAGAAACCATCAACAGAATGAAGAGACCACTCACAGAATGGGAAAAAATTTTACCAGCTACTCCTCAGACAAAAGACTAACACCTAGAATATATAAAAAACTAAAACAAAACAAAACAAAAACATAAACAAAAAATCCCAGATCCCCCCAAATTTAAAGATCCAATCTAAAAATGGGCAACTGAAATAAATAGGAATTTCTTAAATGAAGTACAAACAGTAAATAAATATATGAAAAAATGTTCAACATCACTGGTCATTCAAGAAGTGCAAATTAAAACAATACTGAGATTCCATCCCACTCCAAAAAGAATGGCTATTATCAAGAAATCAACCAATTACAAATGCTGGTGAGGCTCTGGGGAAAAGGAACCCTTCTCCATTGCTGGTGGGAGTGTGGACTGGTGCAACCACCATGGAGGTCAGTATGGGGATTCCTGAAAAACTAGAACCAGAGGTTCCATTTGACTCAACTATTGCCCTTCTAGGTATCTTCCCAAAAGAAAATTAAAAATTACAAGTCAAAACTACACTGAGATTTCTTCTCAACCCAGTTAGAATGGCTATCATAAAATATCCAAACAACATTAAATGTTAAAATGTTGTGAGGAAATGGAGGCTTTCTACACTGCTGATGGGAATCTAAATTAGTACAACCACTATAGAAATTAGTATAGAGGTACCTCAAAAACCTGAAAAACAAAGTTAGCACTTGATCCAGCTGTATCCTTCCTTGGTGTACATACAAAGGAATTAAAGTGAGTACGCTACAGGGATAGTGACATTCACATGTTTATTGTGACACAATTCACAATAGTGAGATATGGAACCAGTGTGACTACTTATCTACAGATAAATGGATTAAGAAAATGTTGTGTTTATACATACACAGTGAAGAGGAATGAAATTTTGTCATTGGAATGAAAATGGTTTGATCACTGATCATCATTTTGAGCAAAATAAGCCAGACTCAGAAAGATAAGTATCACACGTTCCCTCTACTATGTGGAATTTAATAAAGATGAGAAGAAAGCAGAAGGGAGACTATTGTCACACAAGAATAGAATTAGAGGGATGCGAAGGAGTATAATGGAAGACAATGGGGGGATAAGATCAAAATATATCGTATACATTGAAACCCAAAATGTAAGCTGGGAGAAGGACTAGACAAGGGGTGTGCATTAAACTGCATAACCAATATGGACTAACAAAATGGATCTGCAGCAATTAAAAGTATCTTCACTTCAGAGATTAATCCCTGGGCCTAACAACAACAGCAACAATAAAAACACCACCACCAGCACCATGACCACCACCACCACCAAGTAGACAGTATTAAACTCATACAGTGTCATTTAAACAAAATTTACAGCATTAAATCACCTCAGTGTTTTTCTAAGAGTGAAAACTAGAAAGACATAGCCCAGGGAGCTACATTAAGAATAAGCCACTGACAGACATAGTAGATTTATAACTTTTGGAATATTTTCTTCAGTTTGTGCAATTTCTGAGACATTCTCCACAAGTTACTCTTCATCAAGCTCTTCATAAGTCTTGTGTTTATAGGATTACACTACATGAGAAATTTTCACAGGATTTTGAAACTGCCGGTTACAACCGACAACTTTTGTGTATTTTCACAATCACTGGGTTTTGATCTAGAGTGCATGCTTACATGTGTGCAAAAATTAGACTCTTGAACATATATTCTATTAAAGGTTTCTCAAAGAGTACAATATTTTTATCTGTAAATTGAACCAAGATGGGAACAGCTGTTCCCATGTGCTCTACATTAACATATCTTCTCTTCACTATGCATTGTCATGTGTGTTAAGAAGACTGAGTCATTATGAGGCCTTCCCACAGTCCATGTTTATATTGTCTCCAGTGTGAATCCTTTGAAGAAACTAGAGCTAAGAAAGGCTTTTCCAGGTTGCTGCATTCATATGGTTTCTCTCCAGGTAGAGTTCACTTATGTCTTCAAAAGGAGCTGTAGTAAATGAATGCTTTCTCACTTCCTGCACATATAGAGTTTCACCGCAGGGCACTCAAGCAAGTGAAGGCTTTCTCACAATACGCACATACTCAGGGTTTCTTGCCACTGTAGTTTTCTCTGAATGGTATCAAAGAGAATGCTAGCATTGAGGGGTTTCCCATGTTGCTTACATTCATAGAATTTTGCTTCAATGTGATTTCTTTTATGTCTGTGAAAGAAAAGGTAATGAATGAAGGCTTTCCCACATTGCTTATATCTGCAGGTTTTATCTCAAATGAGAATCCTTCAGTGGTGTCGAAGGGACTGGGGTAAGTGACAGCTTTACCTCATTGCTGACATACGTAGGGTTTGTCTGCAGCATGATTTCTTTTTTGTCTATGAAATAAAATGTATGGAATAAGCCTTTCCTACAATGCTTACACCTACATCTACAGGGGTTCTCTCTATTGTGAAAGATGTGGTTTCCCTGATTTCTCACTCAGTGAGTTTGTTATTTGTGTACAGGAAGGCTATTGATTTTTGAGTGTAAACTTTGTACACTACTGAAATTAGTGAAAATTAGTGAAATTAGTGAAAATTAGTGAAATTAGCTGAAATTAATTTCAGCTACACTACTGAATTTAGTTATTAAATCTAGAAGTCTTTTGGTGGAGTTTTTGGGGCCTTCTATTTAGAGCAGCATGTCATCCACAAGTAATGATAATTTAAATTCTTCCTTTCCTATCCTTATTTGTTTTATTTCTTTCTCTTGTCTAATTGCTCTGGGTAATGTTTCCAGAACTCTATTGAATAAGTGTGGTGACAGTGGACATCCTTGCCTTGTTCTGATTTTAGCGTGAAAGGTTTCAGTTTTTGTCTGTTTAGTATGATGTTGACTGTTGGTTTTTTTTGAGACAGGGGCTTGCTGTGTAATTCAGGGTAGCCTTGAACTCACTGTGCTGCCTAGGCTGGCCTGGAATTCATGGTAATCCTCCTGCCTCAGCCTCCCAAATGGAGGGATTACAGGTGTGTGCCACCACACCTGGCAAAGTTTTTTTTCTTGAGATGGGGTCTCCCTGTGTAGTTCAGGCTGGCCTTGAGTTCAGTATGTAGCCTAGGTTGGCCTCGAACTCAGGGCAATCCTCCTGCCTCAGCCTCCCTAGTGCTGGGATTACAGGCATGCACCACCATTCCTGGCCCACTGTTGGTTTGTTTTAGATGGATTTTATCAAATTGAGATAAAGACCATCTATTCCATTTTTCAGTAGGGTTTTTATTATGAAAGAGTGTTGGACATTGTCAAAAGCTTTTTCTGCATCTATTGAAATGATCATATGGTTTTTGTCCTTTGCTCTGTTAATATGGTATATTACATTTTTTGATTTGCATGTGTTAAACCATCCCTGCATCCCTGGGATGAATACTACTTGGTCATGGTGTATAATCTTCTTGATGATTTGTCGCATTCTGTTGCCAGTATCTTATTGAGGATTTTTGTGTCTATGTTCATTAGGGAGATTGGCCTGTAGTTTTCTTTTTTGGTTGGCTCCTTCTCTGGTTTTGGTATCAGGGTAATGATTGCTTCCAGGAATATTCCAGGAGTATTCCAGGAGTATTGCTTCTCTTTCAACTTCATCAAAGAGTTTGAGTAATGGCATTAGGTCTTCTCTAAATTTCTTGTAGCATGCAGCAATGAATATGTCAGGGTCTCAGTTTTCTTTGTTGGCAGGTTTTTAAATACATCTTCAATTTCATTGATTGCTATTGGTTTATTTAGAATTTTTATATCTTTTTGATTCAGGTTTGGTAATTCATATGTATCTAGGAATCTGTCCATTTCGTCTATGTTTTCCATTTTACTAGAATACGGTTCTTTTTTTGTGTATGTGGGTACCGGGGGTCGAACTTAGGACCTTGAGCACCAGTAGGTGCCCATGCCACTGAGCAGTATCACCGGCCCTTTTTTCATATGTGGGTACCAGGAGTCGAACTCAGGACCTCGCGCTTGCCAGGCAGGTGCTTATGCCGCTGAGCTATCTCACCAGCCTAGAATACAGGTTCTTGAAGTAGGTATTAATGATCTTCTGGATTTCCACTGGATCTGTTATGATTTCACCCTTTGCCTTCCAAATTGCATGGATTTGAGTCTTTTCTTTCCTTTTTTGATAATGTTGGCTAAGGATTTGTCAATTTTATTTAATTTTTCAAAGAACCAGGTCTTAGATTCCTTAATTCTTTGTATTATTTTTCTTAGTCTCCATTGCATTATTTTCTGCTCTGACTTTTATAATTTCCTCTGACATATGAGCCTTCAGCTTGACTTGCTCTTCTTTTTGTAGAAGCTTGAGGTTTAACATTAGGTTGTTTCTTTGAGTTCTCTCTGTTTTCTGATATGGGTATTAACTGCTATAAGTTTCCTTTGTAGGACTGCTTTCATTGTGTTACATAAGTTCCGGTATGTTGTATTGGCATTATCATTTAATTGTAGAAATTGTCTGATTTGTTTATTAATTTCATCTGTGACCCACTGGTTTTTCAGGAGGGTGTTATTTTTTTAATTTTATTGAAAAAATGTAAAACAAATTCATAACAAAATAATAGGAAAATAACAATAGTTAATACATTGCATATTGTAATCTTCAAAGTAGTTACTCAGAGTACAAGATATGGGCATAAAAATATTCTCCGATAGATATTAGCACAAACCTTCCTTTTCAATGAACTAAGAGACACTAATTGTATAGCTAACTTGCATTTTTCTCCCTTTTTATTTCCTTCCTTCCCCCTTTCCCACATCCTAGTTCCTTTTCCTTTTAAAACTTTCTTCCCATTTCACAATATCAATTGTACATTTTGGACCTTATTTACTTTTTCAATTTCTCACACCAGGTAGACAATACAATGTTTACACATGTGAGTCTGATTTATTTCACTTATGAATATGGTCTCAAGTTGCATCCACTTACCTTAAAAAGTCTCAAGTTTATCCTTCTTCATGGCTGAGTATTATTCCACTGTATAAAAATACCACATCTTTTTATTCATTCGGAGGGTGTTATTTAAATTTCATACGTCTATGAAGTTGTGGTTTCTTTTGCCACTGATTTCCAATTTCCTTGCAGTATAGTCAGATAACATGTATGGAGTAAGTTAATTCCTTTGTATTTACTTAAGCATGTTTTATGTTATAATATGTGGTCTATTTTGGAGAATGTCCCATGTGCAGCTGAGAAGAATGTGTATTCTGATGTGGGCTGGAACACTCTGTAGACATCTACTAAGCCCATTTTTTCAAAATTTGGTTCAGTTCTGATATTTCATTGTTGATTATTTTTGTGTAGTTGGTCTATTTGTGACAGTGGGATATTGAAGTCCCCATTACAATCGTATTAGTGCTTATTTAATTTTTCATGTCCATTAATATTTGTTTTATATAGTTGGGTGCACCTGTATTTGGTGCATATATATTTATGATTGTTATCTCTTCCTCTTGGATTGTTCCCTTTACAAGGATGCAGTGACCTTCTTTGTTTTCTTAATCAGTCTTGGCTTGAAATCCAATTAGTCTGCAAAGAATAGCTACCCTGCTTTTTTGCATACCATTGCATGCAGTATTGTTTTCCATCTTTGACTCTCTATGAATTTCTTTTAGAGTTAAATGTGTTTCTTGTATGCAGCATAATGTTGTATCTAACTTTTTTTTTATGCAGGTAGCGGGAGTCAAACTCAGGACCTTGTGCTTGCCAGGCAGGTGCTTATGACACTGAGCTATATCACTGGCCTGTATCTAATTTCTTGATCCATTCTGGCAGTCTGTTTCTTATGATTGGTGAATTGAGACCATTATCATTGATGGTTATAACTGATATGTATTGACTTATCCTTGTCATGTTATTTACCTGTTGTTTGTTCTTATTTTTTCGCCTTTGTTTAATTGCTTGCTGTGCCTGGTGGATTCATTCTGTTGGGGTTCATGGAGTTGTTTTCCTTGTTATCTCTTTCTAGAATGTCCTTCAGAACACTTTGGAATGCTGGTTCGTTGGTCATGAATTTCCTCAGGTGTTCTTTTTCATGGAAGAATCTTATTCCTCCATCAATTTTGAAAAATAGTTTTTCAGGGTACATCAATCTGGGTTGGAGGTTGTTTTCCTTTAGGGCCTGAAATTCTTCAATGAAATCTCTCCTTGACTTAAGGGTTTGTTGTGAGAAGTCTTCTGTGATTCTGATGGGCTTTCCTTTACAGGTCATTTGTTTCTTTTCTGTAACAGCTTTTAATATTCTGTTTTTGTGTTGAAATTCTGGGATCTTGAGTATTATATGCCTTGGTGTAGTTCTTTTATCATGACTAATTAGAGTTCTATATGCCTCACTTATCTGTATGTCAAATTCTTTTTATCTGCTGGGGAAGTTTTCTGCCATGACTTCTGGGAACAGGTGTTTTTTATGTCATTTGTGCTGTCTCCTGCTTTTTCACTGACTCTGATCAATCTTATGTTGTTCTTCTTTGCATCATGTAGCTGCCTATGGATTGATTTCTCATGGTTCCTTGCTATTTTTAAGAAATGTTTCTTTTCATGTTTGCTAACCAAAATCCTGTCTTCTATATCTGAGATTCTGTGCTCACACTGGCTCATTTTGCTGTGTATACTTTCAAAGGAATTTTTAATCTGCTGGATATCTGTTTGACTCTGTTTCATGGATTCCATGTCTTTTCTATTTTGGGTGTTTATGGTTTCCATCATTTTCCTAAGCTCCTCTATTTTTAAAAAATCTGTGTCTGCTCTACAGTCACTAACTAACCATGTCTTTCATTATATTCACCATCTCTGTGGTTATCTGAGAAATTATTTCTGATTTGGTTTTTTCTAGAGCCTCATTCTTCTCCTTTGTTACTCCTGCTCTTGCCACTTCAGAGAGTCCAGGTGGGTGACTTCAGATTGTTCCACCTCATTGCATCCTGGGTTTGTCTAGGTGAGCTGGAAGTCTGGGATTACATCTTGTTTAATTGTCTTTTCATTTTCTACTTTCTTTTAGTTTAATTCCTGAGTTGATGCTTGTAAATTGCTTATTGGAGTAGTTTTATTGATATTATTTAGAACACTTAGGAGATAACTACTTCTCAGTGGTGACTTCCAGGTGTAACTGGCTATTGAGTTTTGGTTCTTTTGCAAGATCTTACCTCTTCAGTTTATTGGGCATGAGAAGTTATGGCTACTTGGCCCAGCCCGGGGTTCTTTGTCACTGGCCTATAGTATTGGTTATGACCCTTAGGCAATCTCAGTCTTGGTATACCAGGAAGAACAGTTGATTAGAACAATTATGTCACCTTGGTTAAAGTGGTATAATTAGCAAAAACAATAGCATCAAACACACCCTAGAAAATGATGAAATGGTAACTATTTTGTTGCCACCTTTAACCATATGAACTAGAGTTTTGGTTATATAACACAATCTAAAATAATCCAGAAATTTATATGCAGTAAGTAAGCCCTCAATATGGTGATTTTATCCTCAGGGGAGAAAATTTAAAAAGGGTTAGATGGAACAAATAGAGAATAGAAGAGGAAGAAATTACAAGAAAGATTTCCATACATAAGGAAACTGAAAGCAGGAGCAACTGTATTTAAAACTGACAAACCAGATTTCAACACAAAATTAGTCAGAGAAGACAAGAAGACAACTACATATTGGTAAATGGAACAATCCACCAAAAAGAAATAGAAATTATAAATGTACATTTACCAGAGACCTGGGCATGAGCACACGTGCCAGACCAGGCAGAACCAGAGACAGGAGACCCCAGCACAAGTGCACTTGCTGGCAGGTGAGACCATCAGTGTGGAAAAGTCCGAAGTAGGAGTGAGAATATGAGCCAGCAGTTGGTAAGTTAGGTGAACCACCATTGTGATCTGGCACAGACATGTGAAACAGAAGCAGGCGGGGTCACCGTTCTATATCAAAGGGCTCTGGGAGAATTCCAGCAACAGACAAGTCCCAGCCCCCATATCCGGAGGCCAAGATCAGCCCAATACCCAGCACAAATCCCCCAGCATACTTGTCTGGAGTACACAGAACATTTCTTGGACCCAACTTGGACACTCCACAGAACTGTGGACGCTAGAGAAATTTTACTACTTTTATTTTTCTTTGTTTGTCTGGTTGGTTATCCTTTTTCTGTCTGGTTGGGTTTTTGTTTTGTTTTGTTGTGGTTATTTTTGTTATTTTTTTGTTTTTCTTCTTTCTTTATTCACTATTTAGTTTTCTTACATTACTTTTTGTTTTCTTCTACTCATCTTCTTTCTTTTTCCTCAAATATCTCTTGATTTTATGATATTTTCATGTGAATGAATATTATCTCTTCTCTTTCTGGTTCATTTCAATACTCTTTCACTTTCTCTTTCATTCTTTCTCTCCTGTGTCCTTCAGTTTCCCAAAACTTGGGTGATCACCATTTGCCTTCCAGCCTTGCTTTGAGTACCTTTGACCTCATTCATCTCTCTATCTTATTCCCTATCCCTTTTAAAATTCCCCCAGCAGGGTAAAATCACTCCATTAAGGGGGAAATCATTGCATGCAAGTTGCTGGTATATGTTGGATTTTGTTATATAACTGTAGAATTTGCTCCTCTGCTTAAAGGTATCAGGTTAATAGTTACCACTGTTTGTCCATAGCTAGGCTGTACTTGATGCTTTTGCTGTTGTGAACTGTACTACTTTACAGAATACCATACATGTTATAATCAGTTTTTCTCCTTTGCATGATAGCACTGTGATTGTATGAGTCATGACCATCACCATAGTCCAGTACCAAAGGACTGGGTGCTGAACCAAATAGATAGCAACTTCTCATCATTAATAAATTATGAAAGTAAAGACCAAGAACCACCTACATCTAGAAGACATTCCTGAAGAGCAGACATTTTGCAGGGAAGCCTCAATACTAGCGATAAAGCCATCTACTATAAGAAATTGGCAAGCATCAACACAGAAAACAAAATAAAATAAAAAATAGAAAATAGAAAATGACAAGATGCAGAAGCAAAATGTAACCCTAGATCCCCAGCCCAATCAGGACAAATCAAGAGCACAATGAGATAGAGGAAATTGGAAGCCAAACACTGGAACTTTTTGAAATGATAGCAACAGAAGTGAAAAACAAATGGAAGAGGCTATAAAAAAAAAATCTCTAAGGTGCAAAAAGAAATGAAGATCAAAATGAAAGACATTAAAGCAGATGCAGATTAAAAAAAATAGAGGAGCTCAGGAAAATGATGGAACACGTGAATGCCCAACATAGTAAAGAAATGCACTCCATGAAACAGATCAAAACAGAAATCCAGGAGATTAAAAACTCCATTGAATGCATATGCAACAGTTTGAATAAAGGTGAGGATAGAATATCAGATCTAGAAAACAGGATTGCAGATAGTGACCATGAAAAGAAAGATATCTTAAAAATAAGAGACCATGAAAACTCAATTGAACAGCTACAAGATGAAGCAAAGAAGAACAACATAAGATTAATTGGAGTCAGTGAGAAAGCTGGAAACAGAGCAAAAGATATAATAAACCTCTTCACAGAAATAAAGGCAGAAAACTTCCCAAACATGGACAAAGAATATGACATACAAATAAATGAAGCTTATAGAACTCCAAATAGCCATGACCAAAATAAATCTACACTGAGGCATATAAGAATCAAGATTCCAGAATTCATCCCAAGAACAGAATATTAAAATCAGCTAGAGAAAACAAACAAATCACCTATAAAGTCCACAAAATCACAGCAGACTTCTCAACATAAACCTGTGAATCAAGGAGAGCTTAGAGTGAAGTACTCAAACCCTAAAAGAAAACAATCTTCAACCCAGATTGACGTATCCCGCAAAACTATCTCTCAAAAATCAACAGATATGATACTTCCATGACAAGAAACAACTGAAGAAATTCATGACCACCAAACCAGTTATTCAGAATGCTCTGAAGTATATATTAGAAAGAGAAAATGAAGACCACAACCGCAAGAACACCAACAGAAAGAAATCACTAGGGAGGGCAAGCAATTAAACAGGGGAAAGACAGGGAACCAACAGCAGGAAAATAACATGAAAAAGATAAGCCAATACATATCAATTATAACTGTCAATGTAAATATATGTGGTTATAACCATATCAGTTGTAACCACCAACTCACCAATCAAAAGACAGACTGGCAGATTTGATCAAGAAGCAAGATCCAACAATATGCCACATACAAGAAATACATTTAACTGAAAAAGAAATTCATAGACTGAAAGTCAAAGGATGGAAAACAATACTCCTTGCCTCAGGAACCCAGAAAAAAGCAGGGGTAGCTATGCTATTCACAGTCAATGTGAACTTCAAGCCAAGACTGATCAAAAGAAACAAAGAAGATCACTACATAGTTGTTAAGGGAAAACTCCAAGAAGAGATAATAATCATAAACATATACATGCCACAACTGGTGCACCAAACTACACAAAACCAATATTAATACACATGAAAAATCAAATAAGCACTAACACAATTGTAGTTGGGGGAACTTAATACCCCCACTCTTACAAATACATAGATCAACTAGACAAAAAAATCAACTAAAAAAGTCAGAATTAAACCAAACCTGTGAACAAATGGACTTAGTAGATGTCTACAGAGTGTTTCACCCCACAACATCAGAATACACATTCTTCTCAGCTGCACATGGGTTGATCTCCAAAATAGACCACATATTATCCCATAAAACATGCTTAAGTAAAAGCAGAGGAACTGAAATCACCCTGTGCATATTATCTGACCATAGTGCAATGAAATTGAAAATCAATGGCAAAAGAAATCACAAAAAAACACATAAACATGTGGAAATTAAACAACAATCTCCTGAACAAATAATGGGTCACAGATAAAACTGAAGAAGAAATTAAACAGTATCTGCAATTAAATGATAATGCCAAACAACATCCTGGAACTTATGTGACACAGTGAAAGCAGTCCTACGAGGGAAATTTATAGCAATGAATTCTCACATCAGGAAAACAGAATGAGCTCAAATAAATAAACTGATGTTAAACCTCAAATTTCTAGAAAAAAAACAACAAATGAAGCCCAAACCTTGTAAGTGGCAGGAAATTATAAAGATAAAGGCAGAAATTAATGCAATTGATCCCAGGAAAAAAATAAAAGGAATCAATAAATTGGAGTGCTGGTTTTTTGAAAAATTAAATAAAATTGACAAACTCTTAGCCAACATTATAAAAGAAGTAAAGAAAACAGACAAATCCATGTAATTATGCATGAAAAATGTGAAATCGGGGCGGTGAGATGGCTCAGTGGCGTAAGCTCCTGCCTGGCAAGCGCTAGGGCCTGAGTTCGACTCCCGGAACCCACATATGAAGAAAGTGCCAGGTGATATCACTCAGTGGCATGGGTGCCTCCTGTGGTGTGAGGTCCTGAGGTCGACCCCTGGTACCCACCAAAAAAAAAAAAAAGAAAAAAGTGAAATCACAAGAGATCCTGCAGAAATCCAGAAGATCATCAATACCTACTTTGAGAACCTGTATTCTAATAAGATGGAAAACACAAAAGAAATGGAGAGATCCCTAGATACATAGGAATTACCAAAGATGAATTGAGAAGATATAAATATTCTGAATAACCCAGTGTCAATCCATGAAATTAAAGATGTAATTAAAAAACTACCAGCGAAGAAAACCCAGGCCCTGACGGATTCACTGCTGAATGCTACAGGAAATTTAGAGAAGGCCTAATGCTGCTACTTCTAAAACTCTTTAAGAAACCTGAAAAAGAAGCAATACTCCCAGATTCATTCCTGGAAGCAAGCATTTCCCTGATACCAGAACCAATCAAGAAAGAGAACTACAGGGCAATCTCCCAATGAAAACAAAATCCACAAAAATCCTCTGCAAGATACTGGCAACAGAATGCAACAAATCATCAAGGAGATGACACACCTTGACCAAGTGGCATTGATCTCAGTGGTGCAGGGATGGTTCAACATATGCAAATCAATAAAAGTAATATGCCATATTAACAGAACCAAGGACAAAACCACATGATCGTCTCAATAGATGCAGAAAAAGTGTTTAAAAAGTCCAGCTCCCATTCATGATAAAAACCCTACAGAAAATTGGAATAGATGGTCTTTATCTCAATGTGATACAAGCCGTCTATGACAAACCAATGGCCAACATCATACTAAATGGTCAAAAACTGAAAGCTTTCTCTCTGAAGTCAGGATCAAGACAAGGATGTCCACTATCACCACTTCTACTCAATGTAGTTCTGGAAACATTAGCCAGAACAACTAGACAAGAGAAAGAAATACAAGGAATAAAGATAGAAAAGGAAGAAGTTAAAGTATCTTTATTTGCAGATGACATGATACTCCACATGAAAGACCCTGAGAACTCCACCCCAAGATTCTAGATTTAGTAATCACGTTCTGTCACATAGCTTGACACAGAGTCAACACTCAGAACTCCATAGCACTCCTGTACATGAACATCAAAGTCACTGTGAGAGAAATCAGGGAAACCGCATCTTTCACAATAGCATCGAAAAAAGGGAAGTACTTAAGAATCAATCTAACAAAAGGAAGAGAAGGTTTTCTACATTGAAATCTACAGTGCTCTGAAAAGGAGATCAAAGAGGATATCAGAAAATGAAAATATATCCCTTGCTTATTGGTAGGAAGAACAAACATAGTAAAAAGGTCACACTCCCCAAGCTGTTATACAGATTTAATGCACTCTCAATAACAATACCATTAGCATCCCTCGCAGAACTGGAGAAAAAATTCCTAAAATTTTTTTGAGCCATAAGGGACCTAAAATAGAAACAAAACAAAAAGAAACAAAATGAATTAAATGTAACAAAAGAAAACAAAACAAAAATCCTAGACAACAAAGACAAAGCAGGGGCATCACAATCCCTGACTTGCAATTACACTACAGAGCTACTGTGATAAAAATATCTTCATACTGGCAAAAAAAAAAAAAGAAATAAAAGACTCAAGGATCAAAGGAACAGACTAGAAGAGGCAGAAACAACTTCAGTTACAGTCAGCCATCTTATCCTTGACCAAGGGGCCAAACACATTCACTGGAAGAAAGATAGCCTCTTCAATAAATGGTGTGGGTAAAACTGGCTTTCCACGTGCCAAAAACTAGATACATGTCTATCACCACACACTAAACTAAAATCAAAATGGATCAAAGACCTAAATATTAAAAACAGAAACACTAGATCTGCTGGAAGAGAAAGTAGGTAGAACTCTTGAAGACATAGGTGTAGGCAAAGACCTCATTAACAAAACCCCAACAGCATGGATAATACTACAAAGAATCAACAACTGGGATCTCATCTTATTCAAAAGATGCCACACAGCAAAAGAAATCACCAATGGAATGAAAAGACAACCCATGGAGTCTTAGCCAGTTGTTCTTCAGACTAAGGACTAGTATCTAGAACATATAAAGCATTGAAAAGAATCAGATCTCCCAAATTGAAAGACCTACTCCAAAAATGGGCACCTGAAATGAATAAACACTTCTCAGATGAAGTACAAATGCCAAATAAATACATGAAAAAAGGTTCAACTTCATTGGTCATTTGAGAGATGCAAATTAGAAAAACACAGATTCCATCTCGCTCTAGAAAGAATGGCTGTCATCAAGAACTCAACCAGTAACAAATGCTGGTGGGCTGTAAGGAAAAAGGAACCCTTCTCCACTGTTGGTGGAAACGTAGACTGGTGCAACCACCTTGGAAAACTGTGTGGAGACTCCTGCAAAAACTGGGACTAGAGGTCCCATTTGACCCAGCTATTCCCCTTCTGGGTATCTTCCCAAAAGAACTAAAAGCATTGGTAGCACAGCGATATGCACACCCCTGTTTATAGCAGCTCAGTTTGTAGTAGCTAAATCTTGGAAACAGCCCAAATGCCCATCAACCGAGGAATGGATAAAAAAAAAATGATGTGGTATTTTTATACAGTGGAGTACTACTCAGCCATAAAGAAGGATAAACTGGAGACTTTTATAGGTAAATGGATGCAATTCGAGAAAATACTCATAAGTAAAATAAACCGGATGCACATGTGTAAACATTGTATTGTCACCCTAGTGTGAGAAACTGAAAGAGATCAATCCTGGTCCAAGAAAGACTTTGTTCTATAGGGAAAGGGTAAGCATATTCCCCCCAGGAGTACCCATTCACATTGTGGACATCAGAAGCATTTGCTGCTCGAGAAGTCTGTAATGTGGAGAGCTGCCGGGTGACTACACTGTTGTTTTGGGCTCTGGAGGAAGAGCCCAGTCCACAGAGCACACTCACCAGCCAGGCTCATTTGCACAATGCCTATTAAGACTCTGCCCTCCTGAGGTTCTGTGAAGCTCAGGGGACCTATTCCTATAAGCCAGCCAGGTGGCCTAACAACCCACCCTCAACCCTGGGAAGCAGTTGATGAGATTTCCCTGAGTTACCTGGCCTGCTGAGGCTCCTGGGAACCAGCTGGGTGGCCCTGTCCATCTTTTTGCAGCCCAGGGAGCAATTGTGGACCCCAACCTCAAACATTCAGTCTCCTAAGGCCCTGAGAAGCAACCAGGAGTCCCTGTCCACCCTTCCTTGGCCCCAAGGAGTAGACAGGTTCTTTTGCTGAGCAAATTGTGCCCCCAGACAACTCATGAAGTCACCTGCACAGCTCTTGGGCACTGAGAGCTTCCACGTGGGCCTCAGACTCACAGACACCCACCCACCATGCTATTGGGCATGCTGCACTGCAGCCACATGGGCCCAGCGGGGGCCCCACTCCCACAAAATCCATGGGGACTAATGGAGAGCCCAGATCTGCAATATGATACATCACACCCTGAACTGTCAGGGAAATCATCCAGCTTAATGCAAGTCTATGACAAATGTAGGTTAGGTCAGAGCATGCTTCACCAATGTTGATTATAGCTGAAGAAATGCTGTAAGCACTACATTGGAACAAAAGACAGTGTAGCCCATTGTAGAAAGTCTGTTACTGTGAAAGCCATGCTATAAAATTGGTAGAGGCAATTGGTGAATAAATATCAGTGTAGGGACACAAGAAGCATAATGAGACAAGTAACACGCCTTCAAATGAAAACAATAGCTCTCTAGCAACAGACCCTAAAGAAAAGTAATCAATGAGTTGCCTGACAAGGAATTCAAAGAATGATTTTATAGGGACCTCAATGAGAAACAAGAGAATACAGACAGACAATTCAATGAAATTAGGAGTACAATGCATGATATGAATGGGAAATTCAGCAAGTAGATAGAGATCATAACAAAGAACCAAAAAGAAATCTTGGAGCTAAAAAACTCAATTTAAGTGAAATAAAAATACAGCAGAAAAGATCGGAGAGAAGAAAGAATTTCTCAGTTTGAAGACAGGTCTTTTGAAATAATCCAATCAGATTTTTAAAGAAGAAAAGTCTGAAAACAAGAAAGTCTTTGGGATTTATGGGACATCATTAAGTGAGCAAACATTCACATTATGGGTGATGTCACAAGGAGAATAGAGGAGAAAGACAGAAAACCTATTCCAGAGTTTCCGCCATGGCTGAGTAGAGGCAGCGGTGCTCTCAGACTGCTCAGAAGGTGCACGCTGGGAAGCGCAGGTGTGGGGGGAAGGGATAACCAACAGTGGGAAGGCAACCTCAAGAAGAAGCCCACTGCGTGGGCTTCCAGAATCAAGGGTATTTAGAAAGAGGAAGCGGGGCATCCCTTGATCCTGGCACTGCTTACACCCCAAGTTCCATGAATGTGGGTTCTTTTTTTTTTTGTGGGTACCGGGAGTCGACCTCAGGACCTTGCGCGCCAGCAGGCGCCCATGTCACTGAGCAATATCACCGGCCCCTTTTTCGTATGTGGGTTCCGGGAGTCGAACTCGGGCCCTCGCGCTTGCCGGGCAGGCGCTTAAGCCTCTGAGCCATCTCACCGGCCCTGAATGTGGGTTCTTGGCAGAGCTCTAACCTCCTGAGGGAGAAGGCCAAGAACTGCAGCAGGGCCTGGTTTTCTGTGATCAGGACCTCACTTAAAACTACACTCGAGGCCCATCTGCCCTGGCTCCCTTCTCACTGGCAGACAGACAGCCCATAATACTGAAAGGGAAGGGACATTGCCAAACACGTTTGTGGAAGGCAGCATCGCCCCGATATCAAAACCAGACAAAGACTCAACAAAAAAGAGAAAACTACAGGCCAATTTTCTTTTTTTAAATTGTTTATTGGTACAATTTATATGTACATATAATGATCACATTCATCATAGGGAATTTGTACTGGACATGATTAATCTCGGTTCTTTTTTTTTTTTTTTTCTCATTCCCCTCCCCTCCCTTCAAGCCCTCTTACCTTCCTCATATACAAAGCTTTGTTTCCATTTTATCCTTCTTTTCTCACATTTTTTTTTTCACTCCCCCCAATTCCTCTTTCCTTTTGAACAATTTCTTCCTATTTCATAATATCTATTATACATTTTGGTTCCTATTTACACTTTCAGTTTCTGACACCACAGAGACAATGCGAGATTTACTCAGGCGTATCCCTCTTTATGGCAGAGTAGTATGCCATTGTAAAAAAAAAGAAAAAGAAAAACATATATTTTTTATTAATTCCATGGTTGATGGGCATTTGGGTTGTTTTCAAAATTTAGCTATTACAAATTGTGCTGCTATAAACATGGGTGCACATATATCACTGTGGTACAATGTTTTTAATTCTTCTGGGAAAATACCCAGAAGGGGAATCCTGGATCGAATGCGACCTCTAATCCTAGTTTTTGAGGAATCTCCACACTGATTTCCACAGTGGTTGCACCAGTCTACACTCCCACCAACAGTGGAGAAGGGTTCCTATTCCCCCACAGCCCCTCCAGCATTTATTATTGGTTGATTTCTTGATAGCCATTCTTTCTGGGGTGAGATGGAATCTCAATGTTGTTTTCATTTGTATTTCTGCAATGACCAATGATGTTGAAAATTTTTTCATATATTTATTTGCTGTGTGTATTTCTTCATCTGAAAAGTGCATATTCATCTCAGATGCCCATTTTTGGATTGGGTCTTTGAATTTGGGGGGTCTGATTTTCAATTCTTTACATGTTCTAGATAAAAGTCCTTTGTCTGAGGGACAGTTGGCTAAAGTTTTTTCCCACTCTGTGGGTTTTCTCTTCACTTTGTTGGTGATTTCTTTTGATGTGCAAAAGCTTTTTAATAAGATGAGATCCCAGTTGTTGATTCTTTGAAGTACTTCCTGTGCAATTTGGTTTTTGTTCATGAACTCTCTGCCTACCCCTATGTCTTCAAGATTTCTACTTACTTTGTCTTCCAGTAGATTTATTGTTTCTATTTTAATATTTAGATCTTTAGTTTAGTGCATGGTGATAGACATGGATCTAGTTTTAGTCTTCAGCATGTAGACAGCCAGTTTTTCCAGCACCATTTATTAAAGAGGCTGTCTTTCTTTCAGTGAAGATGTTTGGCTCCTTTGTCAAAGATAAGGTGGCTGAGTGTGTTTGGGGATGCGTCTGCATCTTCTTTTCTGTTCCACTGATCCTCAGGCCTGATTTTGCCAATACCATGTTGATTTTATCACAGTAGCTTTGTAGTATAATTTCACATCTGGGATTGTAATGCTCCCTGCCTTGCCTTTGTTGCCCAGAATTGCTTTTCCTATTCTAGGTCTTTTTGGTTCCATATGAATTTTAGGAATGTTTTCTCTAGATCTGTGAGATATGTTAATGGTATTTTGATTGGGATTGCATTAAATCTGTATAGCTATTTTGGGAGTATGGCCATTTTCACTATGTTGGTTCTTTCTATCCAAGAGCAAGGGCTATCTTTCCATTTTCTGATATCTTCTTCAATCTCCTTTTTTAGGGTACTATAATTTTCACTGTACAGATCTTTTACATAGTTTGTTAGATTGATTCCTAAGTATTTCATTTTTTTGGATGTTATTGTGAAGGGTGTGGTTTCCCTAATTTCTCTCTTTGTGAGTTTGTTGCTTGTGTACAGGAATGCTAATGACTTTTGAGTGTTGACTTTGTATCCTGCTATCCTACTGAATTTGGATATTAAATCTACAAATTTTTTGGTGGAGTTTTTGGGGTCTTTTATGTAGAATATCATGTCATCTGCAAATATTGATAATTTAACTTCTTCCTTTCCTATCTTTATTCCTTTTATTTTTTTCTTGTATAATTCCTCTGGCTAATGTTTCCAGAACTATATTGAATAGGGGTGTGGTAATGGACATCCTAGTCTTGTTTCTGATTTCAGAGAGAAAGCTTGCAGTTTTTGACCATTTAGTATGATATTAGCTGTTGGTTTGTCATAGATGCTTTTATGAGATTGAGGTAAAGACCATCTATTCCAATTTTCTGTAGGTTTTTTTTTTTATCATGAAATGGTGTTGGACTTTGTCAAATGCTTTTTCTTCATCTATGGAGATGATCATGTGATTTTTGTCTTTGGTTCTGTTGATATCATGTATTACATTTATTGACTTGCATATGTTGAACCATCCTTGCATCCCTGGGATGACTCCTACTTTGTCATGGTGTATAATCTTGATGATTTGCTGCATTCTGTTTGCCAGTATCTTATTAAGGATTTTTGCATCAATGTTCACTAGGGAGATTGGCCTGTAGTTTTCTTTCTTGGTTGGGTTCTTCTCTGGTTTTGGAATCGGGTCTTTTACTTCCTTTGTTAGATTGATTCCTAAGTATTTTATTTTGTTCAATGCTACTGTGAAAGGTGTCGTTTCCCTAATTTCTCTCTCAGTGAGTTTGTTGTTTGTCTATAGGAATTCTACTGATTTTTGTGTTGACTTTGTATCTAGCTATGGTACTGATTTTGGTTATTAAATCTAGAAGTCTTTTGGTGGAGTTTTCAGAGTCTTCTCTACAGAGTATCACATCATGTGCTAATAATAATAATTTAACTTCTTCCTTTCCTATCCTTATTCCTTTTTCTCTCTCTTGTCTAATTGGCCTGGCTAATGTTTCCAGAACTATATTGAATAAGAGTGGTGATAGTGGACATCCTTGTCATGTTCCTCATTTTAGAGTGAAAGCTTTCAATTTTTGTCCATGTAGTATGATGCTGGCTGATGTTTTGCCATTGATGTCTTTTGTCAGATTGAGATAAAGACCATCTATTCTGATTTTCTGTATTTTTTTAATCATGAATGGGTGTAGGACTTTGCAAATGCTTTGTACTAAACTAAAATCAAAATGGATCAAATATCTAAATATTAAAGAAGAAATGCTACATCTGCTGGAAGAGAGAATAGATAGAACTCTTGAAGACATAAGTGTAGGCAAGGACTTCATGAACAAAACCCCAAACATGAGGGAAATACTACAAAGAATCAACAACTGTGATCTCATCCTACTAAAAAGATTTGCACAGCAAAAGAAATCAAAAGAGTGATAAGACAATCCACACAGTGGGAAAATATCTTAGCCAGTTGTTCCTCAGACAAAGGACCAGAACATATAAAGAACATATAAAGAATTGAAAAAAATTAGACCCCCTGATTTTTTATGGAAAAAATAAAACAAAATTTCTTAATAAAATAATAGGAGAATAACAATAGCTAATACACTGCATATGGTTATCCTGAAAGTAGTTACTCAGAGTACAAGATATGGGCATATAAAATTCCCCAAATGATATTAGCACAAAGCTTATTCATGAGATAAGAGAAATTAGTAGTATAACTATCTTTTATATTTTTCCTTTTCCCTTCCATACTTTCTCATTTCCCTGCCATAGTTCTTCTTTACTTTTGAACAATTTCTTCGCACTTCACGATATTCATTGTACATTTGGGTCCTTATTTACTCTTTCAGTTTCTCACATCAGGGAGACAATACGATGTTTAACATCTGAATCTGATTTATTTCACTGATGAGTATGGTCTCATGTTGGATCCGTTTACCTATAAATGTCTCAAATTTATCCTTCTTTATGGCTGAGTAGTACTCCATTATATTAAAACACCACATCTCTTTTATTCATTCCTTGATTGATGGACATTTGGGTTGTTTCCAAGATTTAGCTATTACAAACTGTGCTGCTATAAACACAGGTGTGCATATATCACTGTGGTATGATGCTTTTAATACTTTTGGGAAGGTGTCAAGAAGTAGCATACGTGGGTCAAATGGAACCTCTAGTCCTAGTTTTTGGAGGAGTCTCCACACTGACTTCCACAGTGGCTGCACCAGTCTACATTTCCACCAACAGTGGAGAAGGGTTCTTTTTTTCTGACAGCCCTGCCAGCATTTGTTATTGTTGTTTTCTTGATGATAGCCTTTTTTTTTTGAAGTGAGATGTAATACCAGTGTTTTTTCTAATTTGCATCTTTCAAATGACCAGTAATGTTGAACATTTTTTCATATATTTATTTGCCATTTGTATTTCTTCATCTGAGAAATGTGTATTTATCTTGGATGCCCACTTTTGGATTGGGACTTTAAATTTGGGGGGGTCTGAGTTTTTCAATTCTTTATGTTCTAGATGTAAGTCCTTTGTCTGAAGGACCATTGGCTAAAATTTTTTTCCCACACTGTGGGTTGTCTTTTCACTTTGTTGGTGATTTTTTTTTTTTTTTTTTTTGCTGTGCAAAAGCTTTTTAATAAGATGAGATCGCAGTTCTTGGTTCTTTACAGTTTTTCCTGTGTGATCTGAATTTTTCATAAAGTCTTTGCCTACACCTATGTCTTCACAATTTCTACCTATTTCCTCTTCAGCAGGTTTAGTGTCTCTGTTGTAATATTTAGATTTTTGATCCATTTTGTTTTTAGTTTAGTACATGGTGATAGATATGGGTCTAGTTTTAGTCTTCAACAAACTGGAGTTTTAGTTTCCAGTTTTTCCAGCACCATTTACTGAAGTGGCTATCTTTCTTCCAGTGAATGTGTTTGGCCTCTTTGTCAAAGATAAGGTGGCTGGGTGTGTTTGGAGTTGTGTCTGCATCTTCTAATCTGTTCCACTGATCCTCAGGTCTGTTTTTTGCCAGTACCATGATGAGTCTATCACAGTAGCTTTGTAGTATCATTTCAAGTTAGGGATTGTAATATCCCTGCATTTCCTTTGTTGTCTAGAATTTTTTTTCTTTTTCTTTTGTTTTCTTTCTTTCTTTCTTTCTTTTCTTTTTCTTTTTTCTTTTCTTTACTTTTTTTTTTTTTTTTTTTTTTTTTTTTTTTGCTATTCTAAGTCTCTTTTGGTTCCAAATGAATTTTAGGGTTATTTTTTCTAGTTCTGTGAGGGATGCTAATGATATTTTCATTGGGATTGCATTAAATCTGTATAACAATTTTGGGAGTATGGCCATTTTCACTACCTTGGTTCTTCCCATCCATGAACAAAGGATATCTTTGTATTTTCTGATATCATCTTTGATCTCCCTTTCCAGAGTACTATAATTTTCAATGTATAGGTCTTTTACTTCCTTTGTTATATTTATTCCTAAATAGTTCAGGTTTTGGGGTGTTACTGTGAAGGGTGTGGTTTCCCTAATTTCTCTCTAAGTGAGTTTGTTGTTTGTGTACAGGAAGGCTATTGATTTTTTGAGCGCTTACTTTGTATCCAGCTACACTACTGAATTTGGTTATTAAATCTCTAAGTCTTTTGGTGGAATTTTTGAGCCCGCCTCCAAATTTAAAGACCCAACCCAAAAATGGGCATCTGAAATGAATAGACACTTCTCAGATGAAGAAGTAGAAATGGCAAAAAAATACATGAAAAATCATTCAACATCACTGGTCATTTGAGAGATGCAAATTAAAAGAATGCTGATATTTCATGTCATTCTAGAAATAATGCCTATTATAAAGAAATCAACCAATAACAAACTCTGGAGGGGGCTATGGGGTAAAAAGAATCCTTCTCCACTGTTGGTGGAAATGTAGACTGGTGCAACCACTGTGGAAATCAGTGTGGAGATTCCTCCAAAAACTAGGACTAGAGGTTCCATTTGCCCCAGCTATTCCCCTTCTTGGTATCTTACCAAGAGAATTAAAAGCATCATACCACAGTGATATATGCACACCCATGTTTATAGCAGCACAGTTTGTAATAGCTAAATCTTGGAAACAACCCAAATGCCCATCAACTGCTGAATGGATAAAAAAGATGTGGGTTTTTTTGGTATACAGTGGAGTACTACTCACTGTATACTCAGCTATAAAGAAGGATAAACTTGAGACATTTACAGCTAAAGAGATGGACCTTGAGACCATACTCTTAAGTGAAATAAATCAAATACAGATGTGTAAATATCTCATTGCCTTTCTGGTGTAAGAGACTGAAAGTGTAAATAAGAACCAAAATGTACAAAAGATATTGTGAACTAGGAAGAAATTGTTCAAAAGAAAAGGAGAATTGGGGTGGGGAATGGAAGGGTAAAGAAAAAAGTGAGAAAAAGGATAAAATGGAAAAAAGTTTTATAAATGAGGAGGGGAAATGGGGTGGAAGAGAGGGGAAGGGAAAGGGAAAAATAGAGAAACTAAGATATATCATGTACAGGTAGAAATTCCCTATGATGAATGTGATCATTTTGTATATCTACATTGTATCAATAAACTTGCTTTTAAAGAAAGAAATTAATGCCACAGAGACTAAGAAACTACACAAAGAATCAATGAATCTAAGAACTGGTGCTTTGAAAAATTAAATATAATTGACAAATGCTTAGACAACATTATTTTAAAAATGGAAAGAAGAGACTCAAATCCATGGGATTGGGAATGAAAATAATGAAATCACAAGAGATCCTGCCGAAATCCAGATCACTGATATCTACTTTGAGAACCTGTATTCTAATAAGATGGTAAACACAGAAGAAATGGGCCCTGTCAGATCCAATGGATAGATATATATGAATTACCAAAGCTGAATCAAGAAGATATAAAAATCCTAAATAACCCAGTATCAATCAATGAAATTGAAGATGCAATTAGAAAACTACCAGCAAAGAAAACTCAGGTCCTGATGAATTCACTGCTGAATGCTATAGGAAATTTAGAGAATACCTAATGCATCTACTTCTAAAACTCTTTAAGAAAATTGAAAAGGAAGCAATATTCCCAGATTCATTCCTGGAAGCAAGCATTTCCCTGATACCAGAACCAGAGAAAAATCCAACTAAGAAAGAGAACTACAAGCCAATCTCCCTAATGAAAATAGACACAAAAAACCACCAGAAGGGGCTGGTGAGATAGCTCAGGGGGATAAGCGCCTGCCTGGCAAGCGTGAGGTCCTGAGTTTGACTCCTGGTACCCACATAGAGGGAAAAAAGGGCCGGTGATATCGCTCAGTAGCACAAGCACCTGCTAGCAAGTACAAGGTCCTGAGTTCGATCTCCGGTACACACATTAAAAAAAAAAAATCCTCCAGAAGATACTGGCAAGCAGAAGGTAGGAAATCATCAAGAAGATTATACACCATGACCAAGTGGTATTCATCTCAGGGATGCAGGGATGGTTCAGCATATCAACAAATGGTTGATATGGTTCAACAAATCAATATATGTAATACACCATATTAACAGAACCAAGGACAAAACCATACGATCATCTCAATAGATGCAGAAAAAGAGTTTGACAAAGCCCAACACACATTCATGACAAAAACCTACAGAAAATTGGAATAGATGGCCTTTATCTCAAGCTGATACAAGAGATCTGTGACAAACCAATAGCAAACATCACACTAAATCATCAAAAACTGAAAGCTTTCTCCCTAAAATTAGGAACAAGATACGATGTCCACTATCACCAGTCCTATTCAGCACAATTCTGGAAACATTAGCCAGAACAGTTAGACAAGAGAAACAAATAAAGATAGAAAAAGAAGAAGTTAAAGTATCGTACTTGCAGATGACATGATACTCCACATAGAAGACCCCAAAAACTGTACCAAATGATTCTAGATTTAATAGCCAGGTTCAGTAGCATAGCTGGATACAAAGTGAACACTCAAAAGTCAATAGAATTCCTGTACATGAATATCAATCACACTGTGAGAGAAATTAGGGAAACCGCATCTTTCACAATAGCATCAAAAAAGGGAAGTACTTAGGAATCAATCTAACAAAGGAAGTAAAAGATCTCTGCATAGAAAACCACAGTACTCTGAAAAAGGAGACCGAAGAGAGTGTCAGAAAATGGAAATATACCCCTTGCTTGTTGGTAGGAAGAACCAGCATAGTAAAAGTAGCCATACTCCCCAAATTGTTACACAGATTTAGTGCAATCCCAAACAAAATACCATTAACATCCCTTGTAGAACTAGAGAAAACATTCCTAAAATTCATTTGGAACCAGAAGAGACCTAGAATAGCAAAAACAAATGTACACAACAGGCAAAGAAGGGGAATCAAAATCCCTGACTTGAAATTATACTACAGAGCTACAGTGATAAAAACATCTTTGTACTGGCAAAAAAAAAAAAAAAAAAAAAAAAAGACTCGAGGATCAATGGAACAGACTAGAAGAAGCAGAAACAATTCCAGTCACACTCAGCCATCTTATCTTTGACCAAGGGGCCAAACACATTCTCTGAAGAAAGACAGCTCCTTCAATAAGTGTTGCGGACAAAACTGGCTTTCTACATGCCAAAAGCTAAAACTAGATACATGTCTATCACCACACACTAAACTAAAATCAAAATGGGTCAAAGATCTAAATATTAAAACAGAAACACTAGATCTGCCAGAAGAGAGAATAGGTAGAACTCTTGAAGACACAGGTGTAGACCAAGACCTCATTAACAAAACCCAACAGCATGGGAAATACTACAAAGAATCAACAACTGGGATCTCATCTTATTCAAAAGATACCACACAGCAAAAGAAGTCAGAAACAGAATGAAAAGACAATGCACAGAGTGAGAGAAAATCTTAGCCAGTTGTTCTTCAGACTAAGGACTAGTATCTAGAACATATAAAGCATTGAAAAGAATCAGATCTCCCAAATTGAAAGACCCACTCTAAAAATGGGCATCTGAAATGAATAAACACGTCTCAGATGAAGAAATACAAATGTCAAATAAATACATGAAAAAAGTTTCAACATCACTGTTCATTTGAGAGATGCAAATTAGAACAATGCTGAGATTCCATCTCGCTCTAGAAAGAATGGTTATCATCAAGAACTCAACTAGTAAGAAATGTTGGCTGAACTGTTGGGAAAAAGGAACCCTCTCCACTGTTGGTGGAAATGTAGACTGGTGCAGTCACTCCACTGTGGAGATCAGTGTGGAAACTCCTCAAAAGCTAGGACTAGAGGCTCCATTTGACCCAGCTATTCCCCTTCTTGGTATCTTTTTTTTTTTTTTTTTTTTTGGTGGGTACCAGGGGTCGACCTCAGGACCTCGCACGCCAGCAGGCGCCCGTGCCACTGAGCGATATCACTGGCTCCTTTTTCGTATGTGGGTTCTGGGAGTCGAACTCGGGCCCTCGCGCTTGCCAGGCAGGCACTTATGCCGCTGAGCCATCTCACCGGCCCCCCTTCTTGGTATCTTACCAAGAGAATTAAAAGCATCACACCACAGCGATATATGCACACCCATGTTTATAGCAACACAGTTTGTAATAGCTAAATTTTGGAAACAATCCAAATGCCCAGCAACCACTGAATGTTTTTTTTTTGGTATACAAGGGAGTACTACTCAGCCATAAAGAAAGATAAACTTGAGACATTTACAGCTAAAGGGTTGGACCTTGAGGCCATTCTCTTAAGTGAAATAAATCAGACTCATGTGTGTCAATATCACAGTGTCTCTCTGGAGTGAGAAAGTGAAGGTGTAAATAAGGACCAAAATATACAATAGATATTGTGAAATAGGAAGAAATTGTTCAAAAGATAGCAGAACTATGGAGACAGGAGGGTAAAAGGAAGGAAGGGAACAGAAAAAAAGATAAAAGATGGATAAAGTGGGAAGGAAGTAAGAGTGGTTGAAGGGAAGGGAGGGAACTGGGTAAAAAAATTCAAGATGTATCATATACAGGTACAAATTCCCTATTCTGAATATGATCATTATGTATATCTGAATTGTACTAATAAACCTAAAAAAAAATGAGTAAAAAGCATGTTACAAGCACCAAAACAGACATGCTTTCCAACAGAGTAAAAAATAGGATGTAGAAATGACCACAAGAACTTCAGCCATCAGAGTTTTGACAACAGGGCAAATAACATATGCTAGAGAAAAGCTATCTCTTTAACAACATTTTATGGTTTATATCTAAATGTCCCTCTAAATCCTCATTTTTGGAAGGTGACCATTATAGCTGCCATGCTGTTAGAAGATGGCATTTTAGCTGGTATGATGTTAGAGGTGGGTTCTGTTAGTCAAAGTTACCCTATGGGCACTATGTGGAGGGCTGCATCTCCCCTCCCCACGCCTCCCTCTCTCTCTGCTTCCCCAGCACGTTGCCGTGAGCAGCTCTCTTCTGGCGTGGCCCTCTGCCATGCCTTCCCACCTTGGAGCCAGCTGACTGAAACATGAACCAAAATAAACCTCTCCTTCTTAAAGTTGCAGGTGTTGTGTCTCAGCAACAAAAAAGTGACTAAGATGGAAATGGTGCTGGAAATTCTGGTTATCTATGTAAAGAAAAATGAGTGTGTATCTATATTGCTCACCCTGTACTAAAATCAAACCAAAATTGAACAAAGACCTGGTTATAAAAGCAGAAACACTGAATCCACTGGAAGAAAAACAAAATGGTAAAACATAAGCATAGGCAAGGACTTCCTGAACGGAACCTCAGTTTCACAAGATATAATACCAAGAATCATCAAATAGGATGATATCAAGTTAAAATGCTTCTGCACTGCAAAGGAAACAACTGAGTGAAGAGACAACCTATAGAATGGGAAAAAATTTGCTAGCTACTCCTCAGACAGAGAACTAATATCTAAAATATATAATTAACTCAAAAAATTAGACTCCCAAAAGAAAATAGCAGGTCACAAATGGGCAATTTAAATGAACACCATTTCCCTGAAGTACAGATGTCAAATAAATACAAGAGAAATTGTACAGCTATTTTGCCCAGTGGAGGAATGCAAACAAAAATGAAACACAGCATTGAGATAGCACTTTACTTCAGTAAGAACAGCTGTTACTGAGGACGCCTAAGGGAGGGGAGGGGAGAGGGAAAAAATGGTGAACAAAGACATATCATGTACAGGTACAAGTTCCCTATGATTTATATGATCATTATGTATTTGTAAATTGTATCAATAAACTTAATAAAAAATGCTAGCAAGTTTTGGGAAAAAAATTCTGCATTTCTTGTGGGAATATCAACTAGTACAACCACAGTGGAAATCGTTATAGAAATTCCTCAACATGCAAAAAATAGAAACTCCATGCAGCACAGCTATACCTCTTCAGAGTATCTTCCTGAAAGAGTTAAAGTCATGATATTACAGTGATATACGTGCATACCCGTATTTGTAGCAGTGCAACAATATCCCCTCTTCCTTTCCTTCTCACAATAGCTAAATTATAGAAATGACCTATGTTCTGAACAAAAAATGAGTGGATAAAGAAAATGTGTGTGTATAGACAACAGTGTACTATTCAGAGTACCATTCAGCCATAGAAAGGATAAACCTGAGTCATTTGTAGGAAAGTGGATGGATCCTGAGATCATAATGCTAAGTGAAATAAACCAGGTGCAGAAGGTTAGATATCAAATAATTTCTCTAGTATGAAAGGCCTACTATAAATATATATATATAATTTATATAATTTATATATTATATATTATATATATATATATATAATTTGAAGAACAAAATAAAAGAGAAACTATATGAAACAGAGCAGTAGACTCTGTGGAGATGGGAAGAGGATGTTGTGAAAGAGAGAGGTGAAGGTAGGGGAAAAGGAATAAAAATGATCAAGATGTGATACACACATGCTAATACCCCAAGATGAATGCAATTACTACATATTGCAAACATATACCAATCAAATAATTAAAAAGGTAAAAACCTATTCAACAAAGTAATTGCTGAATGCTTTCCAAATCATGGGAAACATACAGTTATCCAAGTACAGGAGGATCAAAGACACTTACTACATTTAATGAGAAAAGATCCTCACTGAGGTAAATTATAGTCAGACATCAATAGCACAAGATCAATCGAGAATTCTAAAAGCAGCAGGTGGTGTCTAGTCACATACAAAGGAACCCTCATTTGACTAACAGCGATTTCTCTGCAGAAACCTGATAGTACAGGAGAGTGGGATCGTACGGTGACAGTCCTGAAAGATGAAATCTTCAAACCGAGAACTCTGTACCTAGCAAAGCTATCCTTCAGAAAAGAAGAAATAAAGACTTTTGAAGGCAAGAACTGAGAAAACTCATCACCGCCAAGCTGGCCCCAAAGGAAATGTTTAAAGAAGTCCTACACTAAAAGTGAAAGGGCAGCAACAACCATCACATAAAGATAGGAAAGTGCAAAACTCACCAGTACAGCAGATACACCAAAAAGAAAGAAAAAGAGGATCAAGTCTGACTGATACAAAAAAAAAAAAAAAAAAAACCCTCCAAGACAGGCAGGTGAATAACAAATGAAAAATAAAGGAACAAAGGATATATAACACAACCAAAAAAATTAACAGAACAAAAGTAAAATATCTTTACTAATCAACTGTGGCTTGGAACGTAAATGGATTAGATTCCTTAAGTAAAAGATATATGGGGATTAAAATGTGCATAAATTATGAAACCGAACCAAGAATATACAAAAATACTGAACAGTCCGGTAACAGGCAATGAAATTGAGGCAGTATTAAGAAAAACCTGCTGACAAAGAAAAGCCAAGGACCCGATGGCTTCACTGCTGAATTCTTTTTTTTTCTCATTTTTTAACTTTTCCTTTCTTTCCTCTCCCCCTCCCCCACCTCTGTTGCCCTCCCAATTAGAACATTTTCTTCCTATTTAATAATACCTAATATATGTTTTGGTCCTTATTTACACTTTCGGTTTCTCACACCAGAGAAACAATTACACATGTGTGTTCAATTTATTTCACTTAAGAGTATGGTCTCAAGGTGCATCCATTTAGCTAGAAATGCCTCAAGTTTATCCTTTATAGCATAGTAGTACTCCACTGTATTAAAAAAACCCCACATCTTCTTTATCCTTTCCCCAGTTGGTGGGCATTTGGGCTGTTTCCATGATTCAGCTATTACAAACTGTGCCGCTCAAAACATGAGTGTGCATATAGTGCTGTGGTATGATGCTTTTAATTCTTTTGGGAAGATGCCCAGAAGAGGAATAGCTGGGTCAAATGGGACCTCTACTCCTAAGTATTTTTTTTAACCCAGAATCAAACTCAGCACCTTGTGCTTGCCAGGCAGGTGCTGTGCCACTGAGCTATATCCCTGGCCCCTCGTCCTAGTTTTTTGAGGAATCTCCACACTGATTTCCACAGTGCTTGCACCAGTCTACACTCCCACCAACAGTGGAGAAGGGTTCCTTTTTCCCCACAGCCCCACTAGTATTTGTTATGGGTTGATTTCTTGATAACAGCCATTCTTTCTGTGGTGAGATGGAATCTCAGTATTCTTTTAATTTGCATCTCTCAAATGAAAGGTGATGTTGAACATTTTTTCATGTATTTATTTGCTGTTTGTACTTCTTCATCTGAGAAATGTGTGTTCATCTCAGAAGCCCATTTTTGGATTGAATCTTTAACTTTGGGGGGCTCTGGTTTTTTTGAGTTCTTTATCAGTTCTCAACAGTAATCCTATGTCTGAGGAACAGCTGGCAAACATTTTTTCCCACACTGTGGGTTGTCTTTTCACTCCGCTGGTCATTTCTCTTGCTGTGCAAAAGCTTTTTAATAAGATGAGATCCCAGTTGTTGATTCTTTGTGATACTCCCTGTGCAATTGTGGTTTTATTCATAAAGTCTTTGCCTACACCAGTGTCTTCAAGAGTTTTACCTATTCTATCTTCCATCAGATTTAATGTTTCCATTTTAATATTTTGATCTTTGATCCATTTCAACTTTAATTTAGTGCATGTTGAAAGATATGGGTCTAATATTAATCTTTGGCATGTGGAAAGCCAGTTTTTCCAGCACCATTTATTAAAGAGGCTATCTTTCTTCCAGTGAATGTGTTTGGCACCTTTGTCAAACATAAGGTGGCTGAGTGTGTTTGGAGTTGTGTCTGCATCTTCTAATCTGTTCCACTCCTTCTCAGAACTCTTTTGTTGTTGTTGTTTTTGCCACTACCATGATGTTTTCATCATAGTAGCTTTGTAGTATAATTTCAAAGTCAGGGATTGTGATGCCCCCTGCCTTGCCTTTGTTGCCCAGAACTGCTTATGCTATTCTAGGTCTCTTCTGGTTCCAAATGAATTTTAGGAATGTTTTCTCTAGTTCTGTGAGGTATGCTAATGATACTTTGATTGGGATTGCATTAAATCTGTATAACAATTTTGGGAGTATGGTCATTTTCACTGTTGTTTCTTCCTATCCATGAGCAAGGGATATCTTTCCATTTTCTGATATCTTCTTTGATCTCCTTTTCCAGAGTACTGTAATTTTCAATGCATAGATCTTTTACTTCTCTTGTTAGATTGATTCCTAAGTCAACAAGACAAAAAATCAGTGAATAAATATCAGAACTGAAACAAACCTGTGAACAAATGGACTTAGTAGATGTTTTCAGAGTGTTCTACCAAACAACATCAGAATACACATTCTTCTCAGCTGCACATGAGTCATTCTCTAAAATAGACCGTATACTAGCCCACAGAACATGCTTAAATAAATACAAAGAAATTGAAATTATTCTATGCATATTATAAGACCATAGTGCAATGAAATTAGAAATCAATGGCAAAAGAAACAACAAGAACTTCATAAACATACAAAAATTAAATAACACCATCTTGAACAACCAATGGGTCACAGATAAAATTAAAGAAGAAATTAGACAGTTTCAACAATTAAGTGATAATGACAATACAACATACCAGAAATTTTGGGACACAATGAAAGCAGTCCTACAAAGGAAATTTATAGCAGTGAATACCCATAACAGCAAAACAGAGAAAGCTCAAATAAACAACTTAATGTTGAACCACAGACTCCTAAAAAAGAACAGGCCAAGCCCAAGCTTGTACAAGGGAGGAAATTACAAAGCTCACAGCAGAAATTAATGCAATTGAGACCTAGAAAACAATACAAATAATCAATGAATCAAAGAGTCAGTTCTTTGAAAGATTAAATAAAATTGACAACTTCTTGGACAACCTTATCAACAAAAGGAAACAAAAGATTCAAATACATACAATTAGGAAGGAAAGGGTGAAATTACAATGAAACCTGAAGAAATCCAAAAGATCATCTATACCTACTTTGAGAACTTGTATTCTAATAAGCTGGAAAACACAGAAGAGAGGGACAGATTCCTAGATGTAAGAATTACCAAAGCTGAATCAAGAAGATATAAAAATCCTAACTAACCCAGTATCAATCAATGAAATTGAAGATGTGATTAAAAACCTACTAACAAATAAATCCCAAACCCTGATAGATTCACTGTGGAATTCTACAAGAAATTTAGAGAAGACCTAATACCACTACTTCTCAAACTCTTTAATGAAACTGAAAGGGAAGCAATATTTCCAGATTCATTCCTGGAAGCAAGCATTATCCTGATACCAAAACCAGAGAAGGATCCAGCTAAGAAAGAGAACTACAGGCCAATCTCCCTAATGAACATAGATGCAAAATTCTTCAATAAGATTCTGACAAACAGAATACAGCAAGTCATCAAGAAGTTTATACATCATGACCAGTTGGATTCATCCCAGAGATGCGGGAATGGTTCAACATGCGTAACTTAATAAATGTAATAGGCCGTATTAATATAACCAGGGACAAAAACCACATGATCATCTCAATAGATGCAGAAGGTGCTTTTGACAGAGCCCAGCACCCATTCATGATAAAAACTCTATAGAAAATTGGAATAGATTATCTTTATATCAATTTGATAAAAGCAATTAATAACAAACCAATGGCCAACATCATACTAAATGGACAAAAACTGAAAGCTTTCACTCTAAAATCAGAAACAAGACAAGGATGTCCACCGTCACCACTCTTATTCAATACAGTTCTGGAAACTTTAGCCAGAGCAATTAGAGAAAAGAGAGAAATAAAAGGAATAACAATAGGAAAGGAAGAAGTTAAATTATCATTATTTTCAGATGACATGATACTCTGCATAGAAGACCCAAAAACTCTTCCAAAAGACTTTTAGATTTAATAAGCAAATTCAGTAGCATAGCTGGATACAAAGTCAACACTCAAAAGTCACAAATAGCCTTCCTGTACATGAATAAAAAACTCACTAAGAGAGAAATTAGGAAAACCACACCTTTCACAATAGCATCAAAAAAAAAAATAACGAAATACGTAGGAATAACCTAACAAAGAAAGTAAAAGACCTCTACATTGAAAACTACAGTACTCTGAAAAAAGAGATCAAAGATGATATCAGAAAATAGAAAGATATACTTTGCTCATGGACAGGAAGAACCAACATAGTGAAAATGGACATATTTCCAAATTCGTTATACAGATTTAATGCAATCCCGATCAAAATATCATTAGCATACCTCACAGAACTAGAGAAAACATTCCTAAAATTCATTTGGAACCAGAAGAGACCTAGAATAGCATAAGCAGTTCTGGGCAACAAAGGCAAGGCAGGGGGCATCACAATCCCTGACTTTGAAATTATACTACAAAGCTACTATGATGAAAACATCATGGTAGTGGCAAAAACAACAACAACAACAAAAGAGTTCTGAGAAGGAGTGGAACAGATTAGAAGATGCAGACACAACTCCAAACACACTCAGCCACCTTATGTTTGACAAAGGTGCCAAACACATTCACTGGAAGAAAGATAGCCTCTTTAATAAATGGTGCTGGAAAAACTGGCTTTCCACATGCCAAAGATTAATATTAGACCCATATCTTTCAACATGCACTAAATTAAAGTTGAAATGGATCAAAGATCAAAATATTAAAACGGAAACATTAAATCTGATGGAAGATAGAATAGGTAAAACTTGAAGACACTGGTGTAGGCAAAGACTTTATGAATAAAACCACAATTGCACAGGAAGTATCACAAAGAATCAACATCTGGGATCTCATCTTATTAAAAAGCTTTTGCACAGCAAGAGAAATGACCAGCGGAGTGAAAAGACAACCCACAGTGTGGGAAAAAATATTTGCCAGCTGTTGCTCAGACATAGGATTACTGTTGAGAACTTATAAAGAACTCAGAAAAATCAGACCCCCCCAAAATTTAAAGATTCAATCCAAAAATGGGCACCTGAGATGAACACACATTTCTCAGATGAAGAAGTACAAACAGCAAATAAATACATGAAAAAATGTTCAACATCACTGTTCGATAGAGAGATGCAAGTTAAAATCACGAAGGATTCCATCCTCACCACAGAAAGAGTGGCTACTATCAAGAAATCAACGAATAACAAATGCTTGTTGGGCCATGTGAGAAAAAGGAACCCTTCTCTACTGTTGATGAGAGTGTAGACTGGTGCAAGCACTGTGGAAATCAGTGTGGAGATTCCTTAAGAAACTAAAATTAGATGTTCCATTCTTCCTGAAACAATTAAAAGCATTATGCACTGCGAATATGTACTAATAAAAATTGAAAAAAAATTTTCAAGGGAATTATTTTTTCTAGTTATATGAAAAAAGCTGACTAAGCATGTGTGTTTTAAATGGTGTACAATATTTATATGAATATATATAGAGTACCAAAATGGGTTTATAATTTTTTAAAATTTAGGTGTTCCTTTCTAAATGCTTTAAATTTATTGGAAATTAAACTTTAGTGCTTAGTGAAAAAAATCAAGTACATGTAAGAATTTATGCTAGCGAGTAACCTTGTGCATGTAAGCAGTATGGTACAGGCTTCATGACTCTTGCAGGCATTCGAAGACAGATGCTAGAAAAAATGGAGATGATCTTGAGTGTAAGAAATGTGGTAAAGCTTTCAGCTGTTCTGCTTCATTTCTCATACATGAGTGTACACACACTACTGCTTGTCCCAGTTCCTTTCAATATCATGGAAGGATTCAAACAGGAGAGAAACCATGAAGATATAAGCAATGTGGGAAATCTTTGTTCATTATATATTCTTTCATGTAGATGAAATAACCCAAACTGCAAAACAAAAACAAAAACAAAAGTGAAAAATAAAACAAGACAAAAAAACCCTCTATATGTCAGAAGTGTGGTAAAGCTGTCGTTCATTTTTTTTTTTTTTTAATGTGGGTACCAGGAGTCGACCTCAGGACCTCGCGCTTGCCAGCAAGTGCTTGTGCCGCTGAGCGATATCACCGGTCCTTTTTTTTTCTTTATGTGGGTACCGGGAGTTGAACTCAGGACCTCGCACTTGCCAGGCAGGCGCTTATGCCGCTGAGCCATCTCACCGGCCCTGTCATTCATTTTTGTTCCTTTCAGTACCATTGAAAAATTCACACTGGAGAGAAAACCTGTAGAAATGAGCAGTGTGGGAAAGCCTTCATTCATTACATTTTCATTCATAGACATAAAAGAAGTCACACTGGAGCAAAACTCTGTGAATTTGAGCCTTGTTGGAAAGCCTTCAATGATGGTATTACCTTTGACACCATTAAAAAAAGAAATGACAGTGGAGAGAAACACTATGTATGTGAGTATTGTGGGAAAGCCTTCACTTGTTTCCATTCCATTTGAATGCATGATTGTACACAACCTGGAGAGAAACTATCTGTGCAGGCAATGTGCAAAGTTTTCATTTATTCCAGCTTCTTTTGAAGACGTAAATGAACTTACCCTGGAGAAAAACTCTATAAATAGAAGCAACATGGAAAAGCCTTTGCTAGCTCTAGTTCCCTTGAAAAATATGAAAGGGTTCGTACTGGGAACAATGTAACCATAGAACGTGGGAAGGCCTCACGATCACCGTCTTTCTAATGCACATGACAATGCATAAAGAAGAGAACGTGTGTGAATGTAGAGCACATGGGAACACCTCATCTCAGCTCAATTTTCAGAAAATAACTTCGTAGTATTTGAGAAACCTTTAATGGAACACATGTTCAAAGTCTTAATTTTGCACATATGTATGAATGCATACTGCATCAAAACCAAGAAAATTGTCAGCTGTATTAGTTTCAAAGTCCTGTGAAATTTTCTTATGCAGCAGAATCCTATAAACATAAGCCTCATGAAGAGCTTGATGAAAAATAATTTGTGAAGAATGTCCCAGAAATTGTACAACCTAAAGGAGATATTCCAATAGTTATAAACACATTGTTTATCAGTGTCTCATTTATAATGTGTATCTCTGGACTAAGTAGCTCTAATTTTTACTCTTAAATAACTTTGAAATGGCATAGTTCTCTAACTTTTACTTAAATGATACTGTATGAGTTTAATACTGTGTTGTTGATGTTTTTGTTGCTAGGCTGAGGCCTTAGTCTCTGAAGTAAAGTTTCCTTTTTTACATCTATATTTTATTAGTGAACAATAGTTATGCAGATTAATATGTTTCATTTTGGCCACTTTATATATGTACATAATCTAATTCAATCTTTTTCACTACTTCTTCACTCCTCTAGTCCTTTTCTTCCCACTAGCTTCACATTTTTATTTCAATGTGTATAATAGATTTTGGACGTATCCACTCCCATTAGCTTCCCTTATATTTCCTTCCCTTGCTCTATTATGTTTTGACTTTCTTAGGTCAGTGATGGAAGAGGTGATGAGACAGGGCTGGAGGACTGGGATGGAGAAAGTGAGTTCTTCCTGATTCCAGGGATACCTTCAATGCAGTTTTCCTATTATCTTGATGTGAATACTTGGCTTCTTTATTACTAATCTTTTAGCAACTACAGCTTCTATGGCTCTAAATTTGTAGGCACTTTCTTTCTAATTAAAATGGAAACTTTCACAATTACTCAGCTCTGCTATTTACTCCTGATTTTTATTATAAATCTAGCTGAATGCAGTGAGCAGTACCCATGCCACAGCCTGAATGTTGGGCTGCCTTGTGGTGTCCTCCAACTGATTTTTTAGCCTGTCATCCTTAGTATCAGCTATTCAAAATCTTGGGACATGCCCAAAATTTAGACAGATTTTCTGTCAGAGCATTACACATGTGGCCTGTAGCCCAACAGCTAATGGATTCCTTATTACCCAGTGAAACTTCCTGAGCCTGACCTTTACTGTGCACATTTCTATCAGCATTGTGGTCTTCTGAGTTTTGATCACAATCTCCCATTAAGTTCAACTTACAGCTTTTGAAGGTTTCTCCAGAATGCATTTCCAAGTCTTTCCAAACTTCTCCCCTAAACCAGTCCCAAAGGCTTCTAAACCACCTGATTAGGTACAGTTACAGCAATGACCCCGCTCCTGGTACCGAAATCTGTCTTAGTCACTCTCCTTGTCTCAGAGACACAATGTCTGACACCCACAACTTATGCATATGAGTTTCACAGTTTGAATAGTTTGCTGGGTCCAAGATTGAAACAGCTTGGTGGAAGAGCATGGTGAAGGAAAGCTGCTCATATTATTGTGGCCAGGAATCAGAGCAAGAAGGGAAGAGACAGGGAGGAAGATACGTTCTGCCAGGTCATACCCCTGTGACACACTTCCAACCATGTCCCACCTTCTAACAGCAGTCAAGTATAGCACCCCGTATTCTAATCACTTTCCAAAAGTGTATCTCTAGACACATAGACTTTGGGGGTCATTATGGATCTAAACCATAATAGAACCCTTTTACATTGTTAATGGGAATGTAAACTAGTACTATTATGGAAATAAGTATTGAGATTCCTCAAAAACTTAAAAATAGAAAATCCATGAACTCCAGATGTATTTCTTCAGGGTATCTTCCTGAAAATGTTAAAATCATCCCCGTATTACAGTGACACCTGCATATCCAAGAATAGAGCAGCACAACTCACAATAGCTGCATTATGAAAGTGGCCTATACGTGCATCAATGAATGAATGAATATATATATATATATATATATATATATATATATATATATGACTCAACCACAGCAAAGGATAAATTTTCAGTTTTAGAAAAACAAAGGAATTTGGGATCACAATGCCAAGTGAAATAAATCAGAGTGTGTTACATATCACATGGTTTCTCTAATATGAGAAACCCAAAATATAAATAATTTAAAAAGCAAAATAGGAAATGTGGAAGTGGACTTTTTGAAGATGGGAAGGGCAGCTGGGGAAGGGAGAAAGAAGGGCTGGTAGAAGGAAGGGGGAATAAAAAGTATCAAGATGCAATATATATCTGTACCAATTCCCCAAGATGAATAAAATTATTATGTATCAGAAATATATACTAATTTAAAAAGCTATATAATGAAAAAGGGATGGTATCTACAAATTCCATCTTTGTTGTTGTTGTGTATGTGTGTGTTTGATTATTTCCTAATTTTCAAGAGCTTATCTATTCTTCTTTGTGTGGGATTCCTTTAAGTATCTTTTGCAATTCTGGCGTAGTGGTCATGTATTTCTTAATTTATCCTCTTCTTGGAAAGTCTTTAATTCAGCTACATTGATATCTTTGCACTGAGTGACAAATTATGGACATTTGGAAGAATCATGTTATCTTGTTTTTTTCATACTTCTTGTGTTTTATACTGAGATTTGAGCATGTTCGGGTGGATAGCTCTCTCACATTTATTTGACAATCTTTTTAGTGTCCAGCCTTCTTTTGAATGCTTGGTCCCCAGTACAGGTCAGAGAAAGAACAAACTGTAATGAAGTTGACAAACCACATACTGACATACAGTAAAAGTCAATTAAAAGCAACAGCAATACCATCATTAACAATACAAATTAGCAAGAGTAACATACAGTAGGCCGAAAGGCTTATGTTTATAGATTCAGCTTCCTCTCCCCAGCCAGGGAGACAGGGTTAGTAATCCAGACTTCATTCTTTTCTCTACATTTTCTTCTGTTTCTCCATGATTTTTTCCTTTCACTTCCACTATTTTTTGATTCCTAGAGCTCTTGTCTTTCTCTTAAGTAGCTGTTTTCTAAGTGTCTCAATTCTGGATTCTGGAGAGGAAGTGATTTGCTGCCAACTTCTACTCTGCCATCTTGAAAAATCTTTATTTTTTTTTCAAAAATGTGTTTTTTGTGTCTCTATGATTATGAGCATATATTAATTTAACTAGATTTTGGGTTTTATTGTAGCTTTTACACATGCATGTAACATTTTGATTGTAACCATCTCCCTTTTATCCTCATTACACACTTTCATCTTATTTCCTCCCCCTTGTCTAATAATAAGCTCCTTTTTACTTTATTGTTTTATTTATTTGCTTGTCTTAGTCATTTTCCTCATTGGTAGGGCAAACATGTGACACCCTCAACTTAGAGGAGAGGTTGACCCCGAGGCGTGGTTGTTCTGTGACTTCTCATCCCCAGAGTAGCTTAGTCCCAAATACATCCCCTCTCAGGGTGGCTTCTGGTTATGTCAGTCTGAGACATTCTGAGTAGCCCAGTGGATTTTTTTTCTCCAAAGCTAACCTGCAGGGCAGAGTCACTTTCAGAAAAAACCCTTGCACTTGATCTATAGCTTGAATAACTGTCGGTTTCGGTGACAGGTGTGGGGCCACTCTATCACTGAGCTGCCAGCCCCCTACAGGGTTACTCTGTGTTGGCACAGTTGGGGCACCCCCAACTCACCAGGAGCTTGGGTTAGAGTTGTTGACTGTTTCCTACTTTTCTCTGTGTTGCCTTTCTGTTTCTTTATGCCCTCTAGCTTTCCTATTAACTCTTTATTCCTAGAGCTCTTTTACTCTTTCTCTCCTCAGAATACATTTTTCTCTTTCTAACCCACAACTCTTCTCATTCCCAGAGTCATACAAAGGATACTTTTTCTTTATAGTGCTGGCAACTGAACCCAGGGCCTTTATATCAAGCAACATTCCCGACCCTTTTTAAAATTTTATTTTGAGACATGGTCTTGCTAAGTCACTAAGTTGTCCTGGCTTGGACCAAACTTACAATCTTCCTGCCTCAGTCTCCCAGAGTTCTGGGATTACAGACATGTGCCACTGCACCCAGCAATGTAAAGATACTTTTATTTTTCCATCTTACCTGTAAGTCCAACAATGCCTGTTAAAATCAAATCAGGTAGTAAATTTTTCATTCTTTTGTTTTGGAACATATCGAATCCATGGGTGAATTGAAATGTATTTCTAGAATCTGTGGGAAGACAGCCAGAGATCAGCTCCTCCATTCCCTGCTGCCTGGATCCAGGTGAGGCACAGGAGGATGCCCTGACACCAGCTCCTCCCTTTCTCCACTGCCCAGACCCAGGTGAAGTGCAGGAAGAGTTCTGGAGATTGGCTCCTCCCTCCTTCCATCAGGCAGGACCCTGCAGAGACCAGCGGGAATGCCAGTGACACAGAGGGCCCCCAGCTAGGGTGCATATGACAGACAGGCAGGACTAGTGGTGCGGAATAGTCTAAAGCAACAGTAACAGTTCGAGCCAGCAGGTGAATTGGGACTGAGAAGCTGTGCATGGCAACAGGAGGAGCACAGGACCAGACTATATCACAGCATCCTATCCCACCCTGGGACAAATGACCTGAGAGGACAGAGACTTGCAGGGGAAGAGGAACACAGAAGGCTGAGCAAGGACCAGGAGGAGCCAGTGGCACATGGGGCTGGGAAAAGCCCCCTCTCTCTCTGTCTGAAAGCAGCACAGCAATTGGGGAGAGGCAGTGAGAGAAACAGGGTGAGGAGTGGGAGGCCACTAAGGGATGTACAGAAAGTACTGGCTGAAGACTCTGGGCCCAGGCTTCCACATCTGGAGGCCAAGATCAGCCTCAAATCCAGCATAGACTCTACTACAAGCTTGGCAGTGTTATCCGGTAGTTTTGGGCTTTCAGTGGACTCCAGAAGAATTTTGTTTTTTTATTTCATTTTATTTTATGTTTTTGCTAGTTTGTTTCCTTTTCCTTTTTTTGTCTTTTACCTATATATTTTTTCTAATCTATTCATCTTATTTCCCCCTTTCCTCAGTTTACTTCCCTAGATTTAATCACATTTTCATATGAGGGAATAGTCTCTCTAATTTTGCTGATCAACTTTGATAATCCCTTGTTTACTCCTTCATTCTTTTTCTTCTACCCTCTTCTCTAGTTTCCCAAAGCTTGAGTGATCATCCTTTGTCCTCCAGCCTTGCTTCTACTCTATGTCTTTTCAGTTATCTCTGTTTTACCCACTATCCTTCTTAAATTTCTGCACCGCAGGATAAAATCACTCTGCCAAAGGGAAATATTTTGCATACAAGTTTACAATTTATGAACAGTTCTGTTATATAACTGTAAATTTTGCTCCTATGGCTTAAGGTATAAAATTAATAATTTCCACGGTTTGTCAGTTTCTAAGCTGTGCTTGGTGCTATTGTTGTTGCTAATTATTCTACTTTAATTAGGATGTCACAACTGTTGTAATCAGCTGTTCTCACTTCTGTAACAATACTGGGAAGCTCTGGGGTAATAACTTCACCACACCCCAGCACCAAAGGACTGAGGATTGAGCCAAACAGACACCAATATCTCACTCTTAATTAATTGGGAAGGTAGGATCTTGGGACAGACACAAATGAAGAACCTCCTACACACAGAAGACATCCCTGAAGAATAGACTTTTCCTAGAGAGGCCTTGATACTTGTGATAAAGCTACCTACTACAAAAACTTACAAGGATTAACACAGAAAACAAAAGAAAACTTTTTGAAATAGAAAATGACAGGACACAAAAGCAAAATGCAACCTCAGTCCTCCAGCCCACAAAGAACAAGTCCAGGAGACAATGAGATAGAGGAAAATGGAAGACACACACCTGAAATTTCTGAAATGATAGCAACTGAAGTAAAGAAATGAATCCATGAGGCTATAGAGGAAATCAGATCAGAAATAATCTCTCTGGTAAAAAAAGAAATGACAACAATAATAAAGGAATTGTTTGACAAATCTAGAGTAGATATAGATGAAAAACATAGAGGATCATAGGAAAATGATGTAAACTGTGAATGATCAATATAGGAAAGAAATAAAATGCATGAAATGGATTCAAACAGATATCCAGGAAATTAAAAATTCCATTGAAAGCTGGGAAAACTGCTTGAACAAAACTGAAGAAAGACTTTCAGGCCTTGAAGACAGGATCATGGCTAGAGATCATGAAAAGAAAGATCTCTTAAAAATAACAAGGGATTGGGAAATAACAATAACAGCTGCAAGATGATGCAAAGAAAAATAAGACTGATAGGTGTCAATGAAAAAGCAGGAGGCAACACAATGACATAAAGTCATGCAGAAGTAATAGTAGAAAATTTCCCAACATGGGAAAAGAATCTGACATACAGATAAAAGAGGCATACAGAACTCCAATTAGCCATAACCAAAATAAATCTACACCCAGACATATAATAATCAAGATCCCAGAAATTCAGCACAAGAACAGAATATTAAAAGCTGTTAGAGAAAAGAAACAGATCACCTATAAAGAAAAGCCCATCAGAATTATGGCAGACTTCTCCACATAAACCCTCAAGTCAAGAACAGCTTGGAGTGAAGTATTTCAAGTCCTGAAAGAAAACAATTTCCAACCCAGAATGATGTACCTTGCAAAACTATCTTTCAAAATTAATGGAGAAAGAAGATACTTCCATGACAAACAACAACTGAAGAAGTGCATGCCAAACTAATCCTACAAAAGATACAGAAAGATATTCTAGACAGAGATAAAAATGACCACAATTCCAAGAACAACAACAGAAAGAAACCACCAGGCAGAGCAAGCAATTAAACAGAGGGGAAAAGCAGGGAACCAATAGCAAGAAAATATCATGACAAAGATAAGACAATACATATCAGTTATAACCATCAATGTAAATGGCCTCAATTCACCAATCAAAAGAAACAGACTGGCAGAATGGGTCAAGAAACAAGATCCAGGGCCGGTGAGACAGCTCAACAGCATAAGCACCTGCCTGGCAAGGGTGAGGTCCTAAGTTCGACTCCTGGAATCCACATAAAGGAAAAAAAGGGCCGATGATGTTGCTCAGTGGCACGGGTGACTGCTGGCGCGCGAGGTCCCAAGTTCGACCCCTGGTACCCACAAAAAAAAAAGAAAAAAAAAAAAAACAAGATCCAACAACATGCTGTATACCAGAAACACGTTTAAGTCAAAAAGAAATTCACAGACTGAAAGTCAAAGGATGGAAAACAATCTGCCATGCAACAGGAACCCAGAAAAAAGCAGGGGTAGGTATCCTGTTTGCAGACAATGTGAACTTCAAACCAAGAATGACCAAAAGAGATAAAGAAGGTCACTACATACTTGTTAGGGGAAAGCTTTAAGAGGAAGAGATAACAATCATAAATATATATGTACCAAATATGGGAGCACTCAACTATATAAGACAAATATTAACAGATAAGAAAAATCAAATAAGCAATAACACAATTGTAACAGAGGACCTTAATACCCCACTGTCACAAATAGATAGATCAACCAGACAAAAAAATCCACTAAGAAATATCAGGACCGAACCAAAGCTGTGAACAAATGGACTTAATAGGTGTCTAAAGAGTGTCCCACTCTCTAACATCAGAATACACATTCTTCTCAGCTGCACATGGGATGTTCTCTAAAATAGACCATATACTAGTCCATAGAACAAGCTAAAGTAAGTGCAAAGGAATTGAAAATATCCCATACATATTATTTGACCATAGTGCAATGAAATTGGAAATTAATGGCAAAAGAAAATGCAAAAACTCGATAAATACATGGAAATTAAATAACACCCACCTGACGACCAGTGGGTCACAGATAAAATTAAAGAAGAAATTATACAGTTTCTATGATTAAATGAAAATGCAGATACAACATACCAGAACCTGTGGAACACAATGAAAGCAGTCCTTCACACAATTTATAGCGGTGAATTCTCACATCAGGAAAACAGAATGAGCACAAATAAACAACCTAATGTTGCACCTCAAGCTTCTAGAAGAAGAAGGGCAAGACCAAAGCTGATAAAAGGGAGGAAATCATAAAGATCAGAGCAGAAATTATTGCAATGGAGACTAAGAAAACAATACAAAAAAATTAACGAATTGAAGAGTTGGTTCTTTGAAAGAATAAAAAGAATTGATAAACCCTTAGCCAACCTTATCAACAAAAGGAAAGAAAAGACTCAAATTCATGCAATGAGGAATGAAAAGGGTGAAGTCACTACAGATCCTGTAGAAATTCAGAAGATCATCAATACCTACTTCAAAAATCTTTACTCACAATGGGTGGAAAACACAGAAGAAATGGACAGATTCCTAGATACATATGAATTACCAAAGCTGAATCAAGAAGATATAAAAATTCTGAATAACACAATATCAGTTAATGAGATTGAAAATTTAATGAAAAACTTACCAACAAAGAAAAGCCCAGGTCTTGATGGATTTATTGCTGAATTCTATAAGAAATTTAGAGAAGATTTAATGCCAATACTCCTCCAACTCTTCAATGAAATTGAAAGGGAACTAGTACTCCCTGACTCATTCCTGGAGGCAAGTATTACCCTGATACTAAAGTCAGAGAAAAACCCAACCAAAAAAGAGAACTACAGGTCAATCTCCCTAATGAACATAGATGCAAAAATCCTCAGTAAGATACTAGCAAACAGAATGCAGCAAATCATCAAGAAGATTATACACCATGATCAAGGGAAATGCATTCCAGGAATGCAGGGATGGTTACACATACACAAATTAATAAATGTAATACACCATATCAACAGAGCCAAAGACAAAAATCACAGGATCATCTCAATAGATGTAGAAAAAGCATTTGACAAATTCCAACAGTCATTCATGATAAAAACCCTACAGAAAATCGGAATTGATGGCCTTTATCTTAATCTGATAAAAGCCACTTTTTACAAACCAAGGCCAACATCATACTAAATGGACAAAAATTGAAAGCTTTCTCTCTAAAATCAGGAACAAGAGAATTATGTTCACTATCACTACTCCTATTCAATATAGTTCTGGAAACATTAGCCAGAGCAATTAGAAAAGAGAGAGAGAAATAAAAGGAATAAGGATAGGAAAGGAAAAAGTTAAATTATCATTATTTGCACATGATATGATACTCTACATAGAAGACCCCAAATACTACCAAAAGACTTCTAGATTTAATAACCAATTCGGTAGCTGGATACAAAGTCAACACTCAAAAATCAATGGCATTCCTGTACACAAACAACAAACTTACTGAGAGAGAAAGTAGGGAAACCACACCCTTCACAATAGCATCCAAAAAAATGAAATACTTAGAAATCAATCTAACAGAAGAAATAAAAGATCTATATACTGAAAATCACAGTACTCTGAAAAAGGAGATCAAAGAGGATATCAGAAAATGGAAATACATCCCTTGCTCATGGATATAAAGAACCAAAATAGTGAAAATGTCCATACTCCCAAAATTGTTATACAGACTTAACACAATCCCAATCAAAATACCATTAGCATACCTCACAGAACTAGAGAAAACATTCCTAAAATTCATTTGGAACCAGAAGAGACCTAGAATAGCAAAAAGAATTCTCAGCAACAAGGGTAAGGCAGGGAGTATTACAATTCCTGACTTGAAATTATACTACAAAGCTACTGTGATAAAAACAGCATGGTACTGGCAAAATAACAGACCTGAAGATCAATGTAACAAGTAAGAAGATGCAGAAAGAACACCAAACACACTCGGCCACCTTATCTTTGACAAAGGAGCCAATCATGTTCACTGGAAGAAAGAAAGCCTCTTTAATAAATAGTGCTGGAAAAACTGGCTCTCTACATACCAAAGATTAAAACTAGACACATTTCTATCACCATGCACTAAACCAAACTTAAAATGGATCAAAGATCTAAGTATTAAAACAGAAACACTAAATCTACTGGAAGAGAAAGTAGGCAGAAATCTTGAAGACATAGGTGTAGGCAGAGACTTCATGAACAAAACACAGAATGCACGGGAAATACTCCAAAGAATCAACAACTGGGATCTCATTTTTTAAAAAAGTGTTTGCACATCACAAGAAATCACCAACAGAGTGAAAAGACAACCCACAGAGTGGGAAAAAAATTTAGCCAACTGTCCCTCAGACAAAGGACTTCTGTCCAGAACATATAAAGAATTAAAAAAAAAAACTAGACACCCCAAATTCAAAGATCCAATCCAAAAATGGGGATCTGAGATGAATACACACTTCTCAGATGAAGAAATACAAATGGCAAATAAATATATAAAAAATGTTCAATGTCATTGGTCATTTGGGAGATGTAAATTAATACAACACTGAGATTCCATCTCATCCCAGAAAGAATGGCTATCATCAAGAAAACAACCGATAACAAATGCTGGAGGGGCTGTGAGGGAAAAGGAACCCTTCTCCACTGTTGGTGGGAGTGTAGAGTGGTACAACCACTGTGGAAATCAGTGTGGAGATGCCCCAAAAACTAGGGTTAGAGGTCCTATTCCACCAGCTATTTTCCTTCTGGGTATCTTACCACAAGAATTAAAAACAACATACCACAGCAATATATGTGCACCCATGTTTATAGCTGCACAATTTGTAATAACTAAATCTTGGAAACAACCCAAATGCCCATGAACTGAGGAACAGTTTAAAAAGATGTGGTGTTTTTATACAATGGAGTACTACTCAGCCATAAAGAAGGGTAAACTTGAGACTTTTAAAGGTAAATGGATGCAACTTGAGACCATACTCATAAGTGAAATAAATCAGACTCACATGTGTAAACATTGTATTGTCTCCCAGCTGTGAGAAACTGAAAGAATAAATACGGTCTAAAATGTACAATTGGTACTGCAAAATGGGAAGAAGTTGTTCAAAAGGAAAGAGGAACTAAGATGGGGGGAAGGGAAAAGGGAAAAAATGCAGGTCAGTTATACTATTATTGTCTCTTAGTTCATTGAAAAAGAAAGTTCATGCTAATATTGGTTGGAGAAATTTTTATGCCAATATCTTGTTCTCTGAGAAACTACTTTAAAGATAGCAACATCCAATGTATTAACTATTGTTATTCTTCTATTATTTTGTTATGAAACTTTGTTTTACCTTTTTTCCATAAAATAAAATTTAAAAATTAAAAAAAAAAGAAATGTATTTCTAGTATGCCAGTAGGATAACCCATCAGGATTACAGCAAACTTTTCAACACAAATTCTAAAGGCCAGAGATCTTGGGGTGCAGTGTTTCAAGCCCTGAAAGAAAACATCTTCCAACCCCCTAATGTATTCTTTTTTTTTTTTTTTGGTACTGGGGGTCGACCTCAGGACCTTGCGTGGCAGCAGGCACCCATGCCACTGAGCGATATCACCGGCCCTTTTTTTCATATGTGGGTTCCAGGAGTCGAACTCGGGCCCTCACGCTTGCCAGGCAGGCGCTTATGCTGCTGAGCCATCTTGCCATCCCCCCCCAATGTATTCTACAAAACTATCCTTCAAAATTGATGGAGAAATAAGAACATTCTATGACAAAGAATATCTTAAGAGATACATAAACACCAAACCAGCACTCTGAAAAGTACTTAAAAGTATTATAGGGCCGGTGAGATGGCTCAGTGGCGTAAGCGCCTGCCTTGCAAGCGCGAGGGCCAGAGTTCGACTCCCGGAACCCACATACGAAAAAGGGGCCGGTGATATCGCTCAGAGGCACGGGTGCCTGTTGGTGCGCGAGGTCCTGAGGTCGACCCCCCGGTACCCACAAAAAAAAAAAAAAAGTATTATAGATGGAGACAATGAAGCCAAAAAGTTAGATGGAATGAATCCAACAAGCAAGACAAGTAGTTAGCACGTTCCAGTCAGTTTGACTCCAATGGTACATGCATGACTATTCCACTGGGCAGCTTGCACCACTGGTGGTACAAAAGGATCTAACCACTTTTATTGGTCTTTTCAATAATAAAATTAATTTAAAAAATCTGTTAATGGACCAAATCTAGTTAGTTGCTTAAATCTGAATTATTTCCTGAAATATACATATCAATGCTATTCATACCAATTAAAATGATTACAATAAACAACAAATTTATTTCATTAAATTAAAAGACATTTATTTACATTTGTGAATTTATTTAAAGCATTTTATACGTAAAGGTGGCTGGTCTGTGCAAGCATACAAAACATCGTATCACATTTGGCCTTTTTGTGGCCATGGTCGGTCCCATATTTTCAGGTAGTCATGCATTTATCACTAGTGGTTCAAGCTGCCAGGAAGCTTGAATTCAAATCAGAGCCATTCAGCAGTGAGACATATGAATCATGACCCCGTTGTGAACATGTTAAGCAAAAAGGAAACAATGGAGTCAATAATAGAAAAATAATGCAATGATGGTAATAAATCAATACACTTTTCAGTAATAACTCTCAAAGTAAATGGCGTCAGCTACCCAATTAAAGACAGATTGGCAGACTGAATCAAAAAACGAAATGCAATATTCTGTTGCATTCAAGAGACACATTAATCCAAAAAGAAATTAATAGACTAAAAATCAAAGGATGGAAATATTCCATGTGCCAGGATCCTCAAAGCAAGAAGGGGTAGCAATTTTATTCTCAAAGTAAACTTCAAGCTAAAGCTGATCAGAAAAGACAAATAAGGTAACTAAATATTAGTGAAACAATTCAACAGGAACTTAACAAGTGTAAACATGTATACACCAAATATAGGTCCACCTAACTTCTTAAAACAAACTACTGGACACAAGAAGATCAAATAAACCCCAATGTGATCATAGTGGTTGACCTCAACACAACTCTTTCACAAAGAAATAGGTTAACTAAACAAAACATTAATGAAGAAATATGAGCTGAACCACGACTTCAAACAAATGGACTTAAATATCCCCAGAAAGTTCTACCCTACTACAACATAATATGCATTCTTCTCAGCAGCATATGTAACTTTCTTCAAAATATACCACATTCTAGTCCACAAAACCTGTTTAAATAAATACAAAAAATCATCCCACGATGTTGATCAGATCATAGTACATTGAAACTATAAATCAATTACCCAAAAACAACAAAATTTTACAAACACTCAGACATTAAATAACACACTCTTGAATACTCCATGGGTCACAAGAGAAATCAAGGAATAAATTAAACAATTTCTAAAACCAAATGATAATGTCAGTTTAACATACTAGAACCTATGGGACACAGTGAAAGCAATCCTAAATGGGAAATGTATTGCTGTGAGTGCTCATATTAGAAAAACTAAACTCAAATAAATAACATAATGATGGACTTCAGGAAATTAGAATATCAAGAACAGTCAAAACCCAAACCTAGTATAAAGAGGGAAAACATAAAGATCAGAGCAGAAGTTAATGAAATTAAACTTTAAAAACTACAAAGAATCAATGAAGAACAGTTTTATTGAAAGAATAAATGAAATAGACAAGCACTTAGCCAAACTTAGCAATATAAGGAAAGATAAAACCCACATTAATGCAATTAGAAATGAAAAAGTTGCAATCACAAGGGACACTGCCAAAATCCAGAAGATCATTAATAGCTACTACGAAAAATTGTACTCCAACAAAGCGGACAAGCTTAAAGAAATGAAAATTCCTAGCCACACAAGTTACCAAATCCAAACCAAGAAGACATAAAAAATTGGAACAATCTAATAACAGACAATAACACTGTGGTAATAATAATAATAAAATAAAAACCTACCAACTAAGAAAAGCCCAGGAACTGGTGGACTCACTGCTGAATGCTACAAGACCTTCAGGGAGGATATTATACCAATAGTCCTCAAACTCTTCAATGAAATTGAAAGGTAAGAAGCACTTCCCAACTCATTCATGGAAGCTAGCATTACACTTATTCTGAAACCAGACCAACTAAATATCAAACAAAGAAACAATGAAAACAACAACAGAAACTACAAGCCAATCTCTTTAATGAACATGGATGCAAGCAAAAATCCTCAACAGGACAAGGGCAAATTGAATGCAACAAATCATCTGAAAGATCATACACCATGACCGAGTAGATTTAATCTCAGGAATGCAAGGATGGTCCAACATATGGAAATCAATAAATGTAGCATACTACATAAACAGAAGAAAGGAGGAAAACTAGATGATCATATCAAAAGATGCAGAAAAAGCTTATGATAAAATCCAACAACTAGCCAGGTGTGGTGGTGCATGCCTGTAATCCCAGCACTCGGGAGGCTGAGGCAGAAGGATCACCGCAAGTTCGAGGCCAACCTGCACTACATAGTGAGTTCAAGGCCACTTAGAATATACAGTGAGATCCTGTCTCAATAAATAAATAAGTAAATAAATAAATAAATAAATAAATAAATAAATAAATGTCCAACAGTTATTCATGATAAAAACCCTGAAGAAAACAGCTATAGAAGGACCTTATCTCAATCTGATAAAAGCCATTTATGACAAACCTACTGCCAACATCATGTTAAGTGGGGAAAAACTGAAAGCTTTCCCTCTCAAATCAGGAACAAAACAAGGATTCCCACCATCACCACTCTTATTCAGTATAGTACTCAAAACATTAGCCAGTGCAATCAGGCAAGAGAAATACATGAAAGGGATATATATAGGAAAGGAAGAAGTCAAACTACCACTATTTGCAGATGACATGATCCTTTACATAGAAGGCCCAAAAAGTTCCATCAAAAGGCTCTTATGATTAATAACCAAACTGAGCAGTGTAGCAGGAAACAAAATCAGCATACAGAAATGAATAACTTTCATGTATATCAATAATGAACCCACTGAGAAAAAAATTGGGAAAATAACTCTGGTCACAATAGCATTGAGAAAAGGAATTAACCTAACCAGAAGTGAAGGACCTACAAAATGAAAATAACATAATCTAAAAAAGGAGATCAAGAAGACATCTCCTGTTCCTGGATAGGCAGAACCAACATTGTCAAAATGGCTCTATTCCTAAAACTGATGTATCCACTGACTGCAATCCAAATCAAAATCAACCAGCAGCATTCCTCATAGGACTAAAGAAAAGTATCCAATAAAAAGTGGGCAATTGAAATCAACATATTGAACCAGAGAGATACAGAATAGCAAAAGCAGTGCTGAGTAAGAAAAGCAAAGCAGGAGGCATCATGATACTGTATTTCAAATTATATTACAAAGCTACAGTGATAAAACAGTGTGGTAGTGGCACAAAATAGACATGTGGAACAAAGGAACAGAATACAAGATTCAGAAACCACCCCAGACACATTCAGCCATCTGATATTTGACAAAAGAGACAGAAATATATACTGGAGGAAAGATAGTCTCTTTAGTAAATGGTGCTGAGAAAACTGGTTATCCACACGAAGAAGATTGAAGGTAGACCCATGTATCTCGCCATATACTAAATTAAAATAAAAATGGTCCAAAGATATAAATGTTAAAGCAGAAACACTTAACCTGCTGGAAGATAAGATAGGTAAAACTCTTGATCATAGGCATAGGCAAGGGCTTTCTGAACTGAACCTCAGCTGCACAAGAAATTGTAGCAAGAATCAACAAATGGGATTATGTCAAATTTAACACCTTCTGTACAAGAAATTAACCAATCAGAGTGACAAGAAAACCTACAGAATAAGAAAAATTTTGCCAGCTATTCCTTAGACAGAGGGCTAATATCTGGAATATACAAATGGTCTCAAATAAAAATAGAATAAAAGGCACAACCAAAAAACAAGCAACTGAAATGAATAGACACTTCTCAAAAGAAGCACAAATGGCCAATAAATACATGAAGAAATGTTCAGTGTTGCTGGTCATTAGAGAAGGGTAAATTCAGACAACACTGAGATTCCATCTCACTCCAGAAGGAGTGACAATCATCAAGAAATCAAATAATGACAAATAGTGGGGAGGTTTTGGGGAAAAAGGACCCTTCTACATCATTGGTGGGAATGTAAACTAGGACAACCACTACAGAAATCAGTATAGAGATTCCTCACAAAACTGAAAATAGAAATTCCATTCCAGCCAGCTATTCCCCTCTGAGGTGTCTTCCCAAAAGAGTTAAAGGCACCACATTACAGTGATACACACATACCCATGTTTATAGCGCACAATTCATAATAGCTAAATCTTGGAAGCCTACATGACCATCACTAGATGAATGGATTAAGAAAATGTGGTGTTTATACACGGTGGAGTACTACTTAGCTATAAAGAAAGATAAATTTGTGTCATTTGTAAGAAAATGTATGCACTTTTAATCCTTAGTGTTAAGTGAAATAAATCAGATACAGAGGTTAAATATTATATCATTTATCTTATATGAGAAAACCAATGTATATATAAAGAGCAAAATAAAAAGATTGACAATAGGAAACATGGAGATAGATTTTTTCCAGAAGGGGGCCAAGAGCTAGAAAGAGGGGGAGGAGAGAGGGGAAGGAGACATACAAAAAATTAAGATGTGTTATGTACACTACCAATTCAAAGATGTACTAATAAAAAAGAATTAAAAGAAAAAGTAACAGAGTGTCCTTATCCACCTTCTTCACAAGGTCTGGTACTGTGACACTTCTGGCTGTTACTCCAAGTCAAAAATGAGCATGAAAGGTAAACATTTTTAATCCGTTCAGGGTATAGAGGCTGCCACTATCAAGCAACTAAAGACACTTATGAAAAAGGACTTCCAAAATTGCTTCAGAAAGTGGTAAGAATGGTGGGATAAATGTGTTCGAAGTGAAGAGGACTAGCTTGGTGGGGATTCTTGGCAATGAGTCTTTTACTATAACTGTTTTTTTTATTTTTAAATTTTTTAAATTTTTTAAAATTTATTTTTTTTGTGTGGGTACCAGGAGTCAAACTCAGGACCTTGCGCTTGCCAGGCAGGCGCTTACACCGCTGAGCCATCTCACTGGCCCTGTTTTTTTTTATTTTAACACACCGTATTTTTAAAATCACATTTCATGTGTTAGGCCACAAAATAAGCATCAGGAAATTCAAAGCAATTGAAATCATGTCATGGATCCTCTCTAACCACAATTGAATACACTAGAAATCAAAAATTAGAGGAACTTTAAAAGTTGTATGGATATATTGAAGATAAGCAACATTTCTTGAATGACTAATGAGTCAGTGAAGAAGTTAAAGGGATATTAAACATTTTCTTGAAATAAGTGAAAATAAAAACACAGAATGGCCAAATTTATAGTATATATCAAAAGCAGTGCCAAGACGTAAGTTTATAGCAACAAATGCATACATTAAAAAATGAAGAAATAAAAGATCTCAAATAAAGAACCTAATTGTGCAACTCGAGGAACTAGAAAATCAAGAACGAACCAGCTTCACATTAGTAAAAGGAAAGAAATAACAAAGGGCCGAGCAGAAATGAATGAAAGAGACTAAAATAAAAATCCAGCGAACAAAGAAATATAAACAGGGCCGGTGAGATGGCTCAGCGGCTTAAGCGCCTGCCCGGCAAGCGCGAGGGCCCAAGTTCAACTCCCGGATCCCACATACGAAAAAGGGGCCGGTGATATCGCTCAGTGGCACGGGCGCCTGCTGGCGCGCGAGGTCCTGAGGTTGACCCCCCCCGGTACCCACCAAAAAAAAAAAAAAAAAAAAAGAAATATAAACAAAACTGACAAACATTTAGCGGGACTAACCGAGAAAAATAGAGCTGATCCAAAGAAAGTCATAAATGAAAATGAAGACACGACAATGACACCATGAAATACAAAGGACTATGAGGGGCCACTGTGAAGAACTACGTGGCAACAGATCAGGAAACTTAGAAGAAGCAGGTGAATTTCCCCAGCAAAAGTGAACTTTGAGGGCATAGAAAACCTGACCAGACTGAAAACAGATGATGAAATCCAGTGAGGAATGGGAAGTCTCCCAACAAAGAAAAACTCAAGACCAGGTAGCTTCAGCTGTATTTACAAGATCCTCAGAGAAGAGCTGACATCAATGCTTCTCAAACTATTTAAAAGTACTGAAAGTGAAGAAACCTTGCTCAACCATTCTATGGGGCCAGCATTACCTTGACCTCAAAATCAGACAAGAACACACACACACACACACACACACACACACACACACACACGAAAACTACAGACCAATATCTCTGATGAATATAGGTGCAAAAGTTCTCAAAAATTACTTGTAAATTTAGTCTAACAGCACATAAAAAGATCACACACTATGACCAAGTGGGATTTATCCTAGAGATGCAAGATGTTTAAAAATATGCAAATCAATAGACATAATATGCTACACCAAAGAATGATGGATATAAACCATGTGGTCATCTCAACAGATACATAAAAAGTGTTTGGTAACATTCTTGCTTTGCGATGAAAACTCTGAAAAAAGAGTTATAGAAAGGCTGTCCTTCAGCACAGAAGGCAACATATGCCAACCCACAGTCTATCACACACTGACTGGGGAAAGCTGAAATCGTTTCCTCTAACATGAAGAAAAAGTGCATTGCATCTACTTCACAACATTTATTCAGTGTATCATGGATGACTTAGCCAGAGCAATAGGGAAAGGAAAAAAAAAATAAAGGGGATCTAAGTAGCAAGGGAGGTGATTAAATTATTCCTGTTTACAGACAGCATGATTTTATATATAGAAAAACCTAGACTCTACCAAAAAAACCTATAAATTAATTAAAAACAAGAAATTAATTCAATAAGGTTGCAGGATACAAAATCAATTTACAAAATCAATACTTTTTAATGAACCTATAACAAAATTGCAAAGAAAAAAATCAGGAAGCAAAACCCATTCACAACAGCTGAAAAAAGGTCAACCAACCAAACAAACAAAAAAAGCCTAGGTATAAATTTAACCGAGAAAGTAAATGATTTGTACAATAAAAATTATAAAGCACTTATAAAGGAAATTGAAGAGGACACAAAAAATATAGAAAGAATTTCATAATCATGAATTTGAAGAATTAATATTGTTAAAATGTCAATACAACCCAAAGTGATCTACAGACTTAATGTAATTCCTATCAAAATACCAACAATATTTTTCACAGAAGTAGAAAAGACTTCTAAAATTTATATCAAACTCCATAAAAATAGCAATCTTGAGGGAAAAAACAAAGGTATATACATCATTGTACCTGAATTCAAAACATACCACAGTGTGATAGCAACTCAAACAGCATGTACGGGCATAAAAACAGTCACATAGGCTAACAGAACAGAATTCAGAACTCAGAAATAAATCCACATATTTACAGCCATATTTCTTTTTTTGAGATAAGCTCTCTCCATGCAGCCCAAACTGGCCTTGAACTCATGGAAATCCTCCTACTTCTGCCCCCTGCTTGCTGGAATTACAGGTGTGTGCCACCATACCCGGCTCTGATTTTCAACAAAAGCAACAAGAGCCTACACCACAAGAAAGAGAATCTCTTCAATAAATGTTGCTGGGTTTTCTCACATCCACAAGAAGAAGAAAGAAAACAGAGCCCTATCTCTCACCATGTACAAAAATCAATTCGAAGTAGAACAAAGACTTAAATGTAAGATCCAAGACTATGAAAGTACTGGAAGAAAACATAGAGGAAATGCTTCAGGATGTCGCTCTGGGTGAAGATGTTTTGTTTGTGACCCCCAAAACATAGATAACAAAGCAGAGTTTGATTTTTTTTTAAACTGCAGGGAAAAAAAATCAACAGAGTGCAGATACAAATTACAGAATGGAGGAAAATATTTGCAAACTGTTCACCTGCAAAGGGGTTAATTTCCAGAATATATAAGGAAGTGAACCACCTCACCAGCAAAAAAAGCCCACAAATAATCTGATTTAAAAATGAACAAATGATCTGAACAACCATTTCTCAGAAGAAGATATACAAATGGGCTCAAGTGTATGATACAATGTCCAGCATCATCAGTGATCAAAGAAATGCAAATCAAACCCACAGTGAGATATCACCTCGCCCCACTGAGAATGGCTATTACCAAAAAAACGAAAGATAACAAATGCTGGTGGGGATGCAGAGGGGGCTGCCCATTTTGGCAGCAATGTAAGTTAGTTCAGCTATTATGGAAAACAGTATGGAAGTTCCCCCCAAACTACAGATACCTACCTCGTGACCTAGCAATCCCACTAATAGATAAAGATCCAGAGGAATTGAAGTTGGTATCTGGAAAGACATTTCCCTCACATGTTTATTGCAGCAAGATTCACCAGAGTCGAGATAAGCCATCAGTGTAGGCATCTGTCAGCAGATGAATGGATAAAGAAAATGCAATGTAGACACACAAGGGAATATTCTTCAGTCATAAAAAGAAGGAAAGCTCCAAATGCAGTGACATGGATGGAACTGGAGGACATTATGTTAAGTGAAGTAAATCTGGCACAGAAATAAGAATATTTCATGTCTTCACTTACATGCGGAAGCTAAAATGTTCATCTCAAAGCAGTAGCAACGGGCTGGGGGTATAGCTCAGCGGCACAGCACCTGCCTGGCAAGTGCAGGGTCCTGAGTTTGATTCCTAGTACAAAAAATAAAATAGGGGCTGGTGAGATGGCTCAGCGGCATAAGCGCCTGCCTGGAAAGCACGAGGGCCTGAGTTCGACTCCTGGAACCCACATACAAAGAAAGGGGTGGTGATAGCGCTCAGGGGCCCAGGCACCTGCTGGCGCACGAGGTCCTGAGGTCGACCCCCGGTACCCACAAAAAAAAAAAAAAAAAAAAAAAAAAAAAAAAAAGAGCAGTAGCGACTAGGATAGTGGATTCCAGAGCCTAGGGAGGGAGGGAGGGAGGACCGCTCAAGGTGCAGGGATGACACTGGATAGAAGGGATCACTTCTTCTCTTCAGTAGCATATTAGGAGAGCTGTAGTTGACAACTGAATATTTCAAAGTAGCTGGTAGAGGGGATTTTGACTGTTTCCAGCACAAAGAAATGATAAATGTCTGAGGTGACAGACACACCAGTTACCCGGATCTGATCGGATCTGATCATCACATATTGTACACATGTGTTAAAAGGTCGCACTGTAGCACGTCAACATTACCCTACGCTGTGCTAATTAAAATATTTTTAAAATCTAACAAAAGCCACACACATCATAAAATCCTGGGGTAGGGGAGGACATGGCGTCACAGCTAGGAAGCCTGTGGGAAGCTGGAGGTGGAAACTGGAGTGATGGTTCCCCAGGCCAAGCAAGGGCGGCAGCCGCCACAGGCTGGAACGGAGCAGGAGGTGCCCCCCAAGCCTCCTCATGAGCAGGTCCTGCCCACACCTTGACCTCGGACCTCTGGCCTCTGGAACTGGGAGACGGCATTTCGCTGAGGGCTGTTCCTCCGTGGTAATTTGTCACGGCAGCCACAGGAGCTGGACGGATCCCAGTGTCCTTGCTGTAGCCTCACAAGAGCGTCTGGGGTAGGGACATAGACCAGAGACACCACTGAGGCTGGGAAGAGCTGCAAGGTCAACGTTAAACTCCACTTTGGGGAAACAAAGCAGAGTATTTCAGGTGCTCCTGGGGTTGCCTATGGCTGGAAGCAGTCACTTGGGGCCCTGCAATTCTGGCTCTGAGGTCAGGTGTCTCCAGTCGCCTGCACCTCAGGGTCCTGGGATGACGTCACAGTGACTGCAGGGGGCCAGGAGGCCCTGGGTGTGTGAGCTGCCGCGTCAGCCAGTCCACATTAATATTGATGGTGTTGAATCGCTGTCTTCTGAGACCGAGGAAAAGAGGCCATTACACCCGGGTAATGAGATCCACTGGTCTGATCAGCAAGCTCCCAGCTGTCAGAGCCTGAGGAGGTTGACCAGGCTGTGAATAATTCATCCACCTATAATGATTTTCTAGCCCTTACATCCCTCTTAGCCAGAAAGAGCCTGACTCCCCCTGCCCTGGCGATCCAGCCCAATGCCCCGTCACTGTTGTCACACTGACCTGAGCGTGCCAGGCACGTGCTTCTTCTTGCAGAGGAGTAGTGTGCCTTCCCCCATCCTTCTAACCCTCTACAGGAAATGAAGAGAGGCTGGGTATGCAGCGCGGAGCCGCCTGTCTCTGACACTAAATACAGGTTTATTCATGCTGTCTGAAACGTGTCTGCATCCTCCTGGTGCAAGGCATGGGTCAGGCATCCTCATGCAAAATCGTCATCCCCAGTGGGGCCAGATGGTCCTGTCCTCACCAAGCAGCCACCTCTCAGTGGGAGCTGGGCAATAGATGGCCATCTACAGCACCCAGGAAGAGGCCTGGGATGGACACAGAGGAGAGGGCATGAGCTTGGCCCAGGGGGCCCGAGCAGGCGTGAGGGGTAACTGTGGCAACACTGACGCTAACAATACAGTGTTGCTACCCCAGTAGTGTTGCTGTAGCCCCACTAGGGCCTCTGGGATAGGGACACAGACCAGAGACACCGCCAAAGCTGGGAAGAGCTACAAGGTCAACAGTGATAGCACAGAGCCGCACAAGAGTAAGTGAGGAGAAAACTCCCTTCCCATCCTGCTCTAGACAGCTCTGTTTTCAAAAATGCTTTTTATGCATCCCATGGTGAAGTCCCTCCAGGGGTTTCTGGCTGACTTCCAGTGACGTCGTGCTGCCCTGCTTCTGCTTAGATCTTTCGCCTCTTGTTTTCCTGTGACAGCTGATCTTTCTGTAAGAACACCACATGGATTCCCACCTTGGGGCCTCTGCAGTGAGCATTTCTGCACCAGGAAAGATCCCTGCCTCCATCTCCCCTTGCAGTTCCTTAGCTCTTGCCAAAACCTCACTCCCCCCAGAGGCCTCCCCTGATCACCCCAGTGTTGCTCCCTACTCCTAGCTGTGGCCTCTGTGGGTCCTTTGAGTTTTGCTTCACAGAACTAAGGCTGTCTGACATTTCTAGTGTGCTGTTTGCCTGTTTAATATCTGTCTATGCTCCAGGAGGTAACCTCCCCAGGACAGAAACCAGGCAACTCCATCTCGGGAAGAGTGACCGGCCCCAGGCAACAGAAAAGAAACCTTTGTTGCTGTTGAAATAGTTCTGAGCAATACCCTGACTTCTAGGAGTTCAGTGTATCATCCAGATTCCAGCTGGGAGGCAGAACTCAAGCTGTAATTAGAACGAGGAAAGTCTCAAGGTGACTAACTATAACCAGAGCTTTTGGAGTATGAGGGATGGGTAGGAAGAAGTGGTGAAGAGAGTAAAGAACACAGCATGACTAAGAAGGAGCAGCCACAGCCAGGGGTAGTGGCGCATGTCTGTAATCACAACACTCTGGGAGGCTAAGGTAGGAGAATTTCAAATTTGAGCTCAGTTTGGGCAAGTTAGTGACTTAGCAATACTCCGTCTCAAAATTTAAAAAGAATCGGGGATGTTGCTCAATGGCTCTGATTCCTTCCCTGGTACCACAAAAGAAGAAAAAGACTTAATGGGGAACCATTCTAGCTCTGACATAGAGTGTGTAGGGAAGACCATCCTCAATCCAGGGCCAAGGCTCAGCCCTTAAGAGAGGGGGCAGCTGGAGTGTGGTGGACGTGCCTATAGGTGGTGTTAAAGGAAGCTGCAGGAAATCCGCTCTGTAGGGTGCCGGGGGAGGCTGTTTGTTGGAAGAGATCTTGGTGAAGGAAGCTTGCTCCCCACCCACCCCAGAGAGAGCGAGGAGCTGCTGGCTGCTGTGGAGCTGGAGTTGGACCCTGAACAAAGCACTCTGCTGCTGGGGCCAGCACCAAGGAAGCCCCTGTGCTGATAAAGCTTAACTTCATGCCAGCAGGCAAAACAGACAAACATGAAAGTAAACAACAAAAAAAGCATGTAGAGGTCCCAGCTCACTTCTTATGCAACATATAATATGGGCACATTTGGAGCTGAGAGACAAGAAATTGCTAACTGGCACAGTCCACCCCTTGGCCACTCAACTTCCGTGTGTACACTTCCACACAACAATTGAATTCCTGTATATCAATAAAACTTTACATTTCCACATAATGAGATCTCATTATATATCTTACGAGAGAATGTTTTTGTCTTATCCCTTGAAGAGAAGACATGAGTGATGGAGTCTATCACTGACTGTATGAATCACTCCTCAAATTCATTGGCGTTCCCACTGAATGCTTATCTACTTACATACTAAATGGAAAGCTAACTTCCAACAGCTTGCGCATAAAGTAAAAATGGGAAATAAAGAGAATAAAGGGTTAGCTTGTATGGACACACACACACACACACACACTTAGACAATAGCAAATGGTTAATGGAAAACCATAGCAACTTTTTAAATGCAGGGCTTTAGCATCTGCTTAGCATGTGCAAGTCCCTGGTTTCAATCTCCAACATCAACTGCCGTCCCCGCAAAAAATGCAGGGTAACTGGGACTCACAGCCTCGGGAAGGAAGGTCTGAGTCCCTCCACTAGACGAAGGCCAGCTGAGGTTCTGGATGAGGTCAGGGAAGTACAAAAGGGTCATGGATGGTGGGAGCCACAGATATCAGTTATATCCTCATGATTAAATTATACAAATGAGTCCTGTAGTAGCTCAACCTATTTTCTATTTTTTTTGGTATGTGTGTGGTCACCCTCCCACTAATTCATATGTTGAAATCCTACTGAGATGATAGTGTTGGGAGGCGGGGGCTGTGGGAGGTGACCAGGCTATAGGAAAAGGACCCTCGTGGTTGGGATTTGTGCCCTTATACAGGAGATCCCAGAGAGCTAGTTTGCCCCTCCCATGCCGGGAGGTGCCCCCGGTTGCCTTCCTCAGACACCAGTTCTGCCAGTGCCTAGGTTTTAAACTTTGTACCCTCCAGATCTGTAAGGAAGACTTTTCTGTTATTTGTGGTATTTTGTTAAAGACTAAGACCAAAGTCAGTAATGAGAAGTGGGGGTACAGCTGTACCAAATGCCTAAATACGGCTTTAAAGCTGGGTGCTGGTAGAGATGGTAAGAGTTTCGAAGTGCATGGAGAGGGCTTCTGCAGCTGTGAGTGGCCTGTAAAGGGAAATTCTGTGAGAATTCAGAAGGACTGGAGGAGAGCTGCAGAGAGTGCCTGGCTCTTCTTAGAGAATACCTGAGTGGGCCTGCACAGAGCACGGGTAGATACGGGGTCAGCGCAGGCCATTCCAGTGAGGCCTCAGAGAGAGAGGAGGAATATGCTACTGAACGACAGAGAAAAGGCCATCCTTGCTATAAAGTGGCAAAGAATTTTTCTGGGTTGTGCTTGCATTCTAATATTTTGTAACATTGATTGTGTAAGCAATGAAATGTGGGAAATTTCTAAGTAAAGTATTGAAGGAATAACCTGACTTCTCTTGATTGCTTATAGTAAGATGTGAGGAGACAAAAACAACTTAAAGTCAGAATTGTTCAAAAAGAAGCAGAACTTTAACATTTGGAAAAATAGTCTCTTGATATTGGGAAAAATGGGATGCCCTATTTGAGAGAGATCAGAGTACGGCCAAGTGGTCGTTTGATAAAGAGCTCAGTGTGGATTGCATATCTCAGGAGGATATGCTGTTAGCCAGCTCTAAAGGCAGAACCCAGAACCTATTGTCCAAGACGTGGACCCCAGAGGCAATCCAGAGATAGGGTGCAGGGGCTGCTCCTTCCTCCACAAGCCCAGAGTGCAGGCTGGGGGCAGAACATTATCAACAGAGAGGTCCCCACTGCCATTGTCACGTCACAGTCTCCAGTTCTTCCCCCAGACTCTATCACTGGGCCCCTAGCACTCCAAATGCACCCCATCTAGGCACGACCACTTCCACCATATTTGAAAGAATTCCCCCAGAGAGCCTCAGAGCCCAGAGGGAACCATCACAGGGCAGGGCTCACACAGAGCAGTGTCCCTCAGAGCCATGAATGGGGCCACCCCTGCAGCTCCAGCGCAGCACAGCCATTGCAGTGATGCCAGCCTGTGAGAACTGCAGCGTGGGCTGCCATGAAAAGCCATGGGCACAGGGCCACATCACCATGTATCCTGCAGGAGGGGCTCCATCCAGGGGACCTGGCAGGCACAGGGTCCAGACAGAGGTCATTCTCCAGCCTTAAGATTTTGGAAGTGGGCAGGACCCGCCCCTCCTTCCTTGCCCATTTCTCTCTTTTGGAGTGTGAATGTCCATCCTGCACCTGCCTCGCCATTGTAGTTCGGAGGCGCAGGACACGGCTGACCTCCCAGGTTCACAGCTGGAAGGGAACTGAGTCCCATACACATGGGAGGACATTTAGGCCAGGTTTTAGACTTTTGATCCTAGAACAAGTTAGGATATTTGTGGCCATTGAGACGGAATGAATATATATTGCACCCAGGAAGGATATGGATTTTAGGGGCCAGTGATGAAATGCTGTGAACCAAATGCCTCTGTCCCCTTCAAATTTGTACATCAACATCTTAACTCCCCAGATGGTGGTATGAGGGGGTGGGGGTCTTTGGGAGGTGAATAGGTAATGGCTAGGATTAATGCCCTTATTAAAGTGACCTCAGGGGCCAGTGAGATGGCTCAGTGGCGTAAGTGCCTGCCTGGCAAGCGCAAGGGCCCGAGTTCGACTCCCGGAACCCACATACGAGAAAAGGGCCGGTGATATCGCTCAGCGGCACGGGCGCCTGCTGGTGCGCGAGGTCCTGAGGTCGACACCCAGTACCCACAAAAAAAAAAAAAAATAAGCGACCTCAGAGAGCTAGTTTGCCCCTCCCACCAGATGGCGACACAGTGAGATCTATCTGTGAGGGACAGGTCCTCCCCACACTGACTACCTTGGTCATGGACTTCCAAAAGCCTCCAGAATATGGGGGCTAAATTTCTGTTCCTTATAAGTCACCCCATTTATCTTGCCACATGGCACAGCGCCAGCCCAATTTCCCCTCGATAATCAGGATCAATGACACCAGCCAGCAGAGGACTCCTTCTTCTCCACCTTCTATTTCTTCTCTCTGTCTTTTCAACTCAGTAGCTTAAAGAGTCTGAGTGTTCTGGTGGTCGTCTCATTTTCCAACTCGGTGAAGCAATGCGGCGGGAGTGTCCCTCCTCACCTGTGCACTGGACAAGCTGGTGAGCTCATGGCAGTGGCATGGGCACCACCATCTCTGCCTCCTTGAGCAGTGCATCTCAAGTTCCCTGGATGAGAGGTGGCTTCTGGTTTGGTGTCCCGGGGGAAGTGGAATTTCTGAGAATGGCTTTTGCCCCTTGGGTGAGAAAATAATGTGGGGACTCTGACAGCTGCTCAGGGTCTCTTGCAATTTTCCATTTAGACCTGGAGAAATGGCTGGAGGGTGGCCCATGAGCCAACTGGGTCCGCTGAGTGCCGGACCTGGGCTGACTCTCCACCCATCGGTCACCTGTCCATTGTTGGCTGCCATTCTGACTGATGGCCACAGAGGCATGTTGGGTCCCTGGGAATTAGCATTACTGCAGGGCCAACATGTGTCCCCCCTGAGCACTCACTCTAGAACGTGACCACAGGTCCCTCTGGGGAAGGCGTGGAGGGAGGCTTGTGAGGTGACTGCGACACTGGTCTCCCCTCAGTCCAGTTGCTCTGGGTGTATGAATTGATTTAGACCTGGAAATTGGGTAAGAGGCTGAGATTGTCCACATGACAGCTTGTCACTCTTGTGGCTCCCAGACCTTGAGTTTTGCCTGTTATGTACTCAAATCAAGGTTGTAGCAGGCCACCCATGTCCTTCATTGCTAGGGACACCTCAACAAGTGAACTGCCACCACAGTTTACCTGTCCGCCCTTGTCCTTTATGGTAGAGAGCCCCACCTGGTCTTTGGCAATGACAGGCGGGCACTTGACCTCAGCTACTCTCATTCCCACTAAAATCGTCCCCTCAGATCAGGGTTGTTATGGTTTGTGTCTAGATGTCCCCCTCAAAGCCTCCTGTAGTCATAGGTGGAGCTTTTGCAGAGGTGGCTGGATCTAAAGCATGTGATGGTAGAATTTATAGGGTGCCATGCTAGGATCAAGGGCACTAAGATTAAGTGTGTGAGTGCTACCCACCCTAAGGAGCCTGGATAAGCTATAAGGGACAGAAAGAGCTTGGGTCGTCCCTTGTTGCCTGGTTACCTTCTGCCTGCCATGAACTGTTTCTCCTCTGTGGTGCCTGTCTGTCATCCACCCTGCCTTACAGCCAGCCGATTATGAACTGAAACTTCTACAAACTGTGAGCTAAATAAACCTTTCTTCCTTTAACTTTGGGTGTTGGGTATTTTGTCCCAGCAATGAGAAAAGTAACTAAGACAGGGGTAGTGTCTCCTATGGTCATGCTGGGTCTTGCAAGGAGGGCAACGATGGAGATTTGCAAGGATGCAAGTGGTCTGTGTGCTAGTGCACAGTAGGTGATCAAAAATATGGTGAAGTTTAAATTTCAAAAATTTTATTACAGTAGAAGACACACTTTGAGCACATGTGTTCCATCATTCTTGCACTTTCTGAAGCAGTTCTGGAAGTGTTCTTTCATGAATGTCTTGGTATATGCTGCTGCCAAGTACCATCCAATGGAAAGGCAGGCTCATAAGAACATTGTCATGCGACCTCTTCACCTTATTCACAAATGTGGCACTGTGTGACTTCTGACTCTTCCCCAAAGTCAAAATGACCATCAAAGGTAAGTGTTCTGAATTCATTCAGGACATCAAGGCAGCCACCACTGCACAACTAAAGAGACTTGGAAAGAGGACTTCCACGGCTGCTTCAGAAAGTGGCAAGAATGAAAGGAAAAGTGTGTCAGAAGTGAGGGTATTTCGAGGGGGATTCATGGCCATCTGTCTCTTCCTGTAATTTTTAAAACACACGCTGTCTTTTTCGATCACACCTCATATTTCTCAATTCCTTAGTGAAGGGAGTGTCTTCAAGGCTGACTTCGCCCATTTTCTTTTGCTATAACAAAATATCTGAAGGTGGGCATGGTATAAAGAAAAAAGGTTTGTTTTTGCTAACAGTTCTGAAGGTTTTAGAGCATGGCACCTGCTCCCACTCAGCTCTGGTGGATGACTTGGGAATGGTGAGACAGGAAACCAGAGAGATTCAGGGGCTAAGCTCTGTTTATTACAGCTCACTGCCATAGGTACTAACTGGGTCCCACCAGAACTACGTTAACCCTCCCGAGGGCAGCACCTCCATGACCTGTCCATGCACCCTAGGCCCCACGGCCACATGGGGACAAAGGTCCAGCACATGCTCCCTTGAGGACACACCACGGTCCCAGCTTTCTTGTGGGTCACAGTTGAAGACTGGGAGCGCAGTTTCACATGATGAATCCGGCTTCCCTCCAAGAGAGCCTCTGGGTTCCTCCTCTGCAGCATGCCAGGGAGCCTCTGGCCCTGCAGCCTCGTCTCTTGTAGGCCACTGGTGAGCCCAGGATCTAGGCCACCAGCTACGTGAGCAGTCAGACCCACTCTGGGCTGGCAGTAGGCGCACCCTAAGAGGACTCTTGGTGGAAGACATGAAGGAAGACAGACTTCTAACCCACGGAAGAGGTCACTTCTGTGATTAGGTTACATGGCATAGCAGCTTCTGCCTGGCCAGCTGGCTCCTTTGCAGCCTGCAGGTTGCGCTAAAGCAAGCAACCGTGTTGAAGAGGTCCCCAAGGGCAGCCTGCAGCTACCAGCCGGCTGGTACCGGATGCAGGCCCTCTGTCCAAAGCCCACAGGGAACCGCACTCTGCCACACTGTGTGAGCTTAGACCTAGTCTCCCCCAGTAAGGCCCTGCCTGATGCCCCAGCTGCCACTTTGTGAGAAAGCCTGACACAAAGACCAGGTAAGCTGAGTCCAGGTTCCTAACCCATCGACACTGAGAGGTGATCGCTGTGTGCCACTTCAGCCTAGGTTGGCAGTCGTGGGCTCTCTGGTACTAGAGCATTAACACGCGCTGGTAATCGACTGGATTTTCTAGTGAGAGCCAATACATTTGGCCTGATCTGGTATTATACTTTCTCCTTTCTCAGTCTGACGCCCTTAGAATCAGCTCCCACACGTGGTGCGTGTGTGTGTGTGTGTGTGTGCACGTGCGTGCAAAGTCTTGCAATTTTTTGGTGGTTAAGTTTTTGGTGGTTAAAGCCTATGTCTGCCCCCTGGAGCATGCCCAGCTGGTACCTCAGGCCTGGTACCTCAGGCCTGGTGGGGCTCCAGGGAAGGAGGTGTCCCCTCTCAGGGGGTCTCAGTGGCATTCGGGCACACAAGATCGACTGTCTCATGGGTCCCATGCCAAGTTACAGGATCCTACTCTTTACCAGTCTGTGCCCCACACAGCACGAGAAACTCTTCGAGGCTGTGAACCCAGTGGTTATATTTCAGCAACCTGCACAGTTCTATTTTGTATGTGGTTTTCAGCACTATCAGCTCTGCAGCCGAGAGGAAGAAGGACTCGGGGTGATGTGGTGGATCGCTGATTCTCAGACCACACCTGGCCTGACCGGAGGGTTCACGGATCTACACTTGTCCTTTTCTTTTGATGCCCTCTAGAGGATCCCTGGCTCCCCAGAACTTTAAAGTCACCTTTCCTGCTGCCACAATCAAGTTCAGCTGGGACCCTTTGGGCATGCGCCACAGGTGACAAGTAACGAGCTGGGCCCGTGCAGCATGTTCGGATTATTAACATTCCGTTTCCTGGGGCCGGGGATATAGTTCAACCACACAGCACCTGCCTGGCAAGCTCAAGGTCATGAGTTCGATTCCTGGTACAAAAAAAAAAAATTCCATTTTCCATTACAAGGGGGCTGGAGCTTGGCACTGCCTGTGACCAAGCCTGACAGAGTAATCGAGCCATCCCCAGATCCCATCTGGCCCTGGGGCCACTGCTGGGGTCAACTTGATATCTGTCAGGGGCCAATCAGGAGCCGGGAGTCCCATGGGAACGTTAACACAGAGCGTCTACTGTTAGGGATCATTAACTGTAACCAGGCTGTGGAGTCACGAGAGATCAGCCAGCAGGAAGTAAGAGCGCTGAGGAGCGAGGAAGGGCCGCTCAGCCCACGGAGCCCCCCGAGGCGCCCTGCCCTCCCAGCTGGCGGGTAGCTGTGGTTCACTGTACAGCACAGAGCTACTGCATGGCCAGGCTGGCAGGACCTGCCGGAACCGCCGCAAGGCACTGGCTGGAGATTCACCCCCTCAGAGGGCAGAGGCGTTTGCTGATTTATGCGCTGCCCGGTACTATAAAGAGCTCTAGTCATTAGGTTATGGTTTTGGGTTCTTCTTAACAGCTGCCCTTTATTACTTTAAATCATGTTCATTCAGTGGTGTCCTGAACGGCTGGCTGCCGTGGGACGGGGCTGGAGGCAGTTGTATTTCTCCTGTCATGGTCTTCCACAGGCTCAGTGGAGGTTTGCACCTGTGTCCTGGCCCCATGCAGGAGCTGATGGGGAAACTGAAGCCTGGAGAAGTGCTGATCTCCAAAATTACAACCAGGGGGAAACCGGGGCACACCGCTGCATCAGAACTTGAACCCAGGTTCCTGGTTCCCAGTCCAGTGCCATGGCTGCTGAGAGACCCAGCCAGCAGGACAGGGGACTTGGGGTGACTCAAGGAATGTTTCCCCATGGTGCTCTGGACACCCATGGGTCTGCCCTCACCCCATCTCCTCCTTCCCTGGGGCATCTTGGGGGTTGAGTACTGCTGTGTGCTAGATGCTCAAGATGTCACTCCTGTCACCCTCACCACACTTTGCAAGGTGCACGCTGTGAGCCAAAGTGCCCAGGCCCAGAGAGGCAGAGCAACTGGTCCTAGGCCACGCAATGGGAGACTCCTGCGCTGCAGTTTGAGCCCTGAGGGAAGATGAGCCGGCACCTCTGTCCTGGGTTTCAGGAGCCCCAACCACTCCCTGGAGGCAGAGGGTGTGGAGAGGTTGCAAGAAATGGCCTGCAGGCTGTGTGGGCAACAGGTGCTCCACGGGGGTGGGGTGCAGACTTGAGGAATAGGGTCCCTTCCCCAATCCTTGCTGGGCTTTGGGGATCTTCCTATGGGAGCCTGGGGGTGCGGCAGCTACCCACTAGGAGGGACCAGGAAGATACTCTGAATGACCCCTGCCGCTTGGTAATGCTCAGTGGGAGGACGAGGAGCTGGGCCTCGGAAGGACGGGCAGGGATGGTGCAGGCTTGGCCTGGTGCAGGCCCAGAGCTAACGAAGCACACTGGCTGGTCAGAGGCCTCCTGGCGCTACTCTGCTCGAGATGAAACTTTCAGCCGCCGCTTTTCAAGGTTCCAAGGAGAAAAAAGCGGGACAGAGAGGGAAGGCGTTGTTTTCATGCCTCTCCTTTCATTTGCATAAGGTGAAAAATGTTTCCATAGAAACAACCAGAGTCTGTAATTTTTGAATAACGATTTCTGCACAAAGCACAACCTGTCTTTTTTCAAAGGGGAATTAAGAAATTCTCGGCAGCGTATCCACTACAACAAAAGACAAGAGTCACAGGGCGCTGGCAGAGTGCAGCGAGGAGCGGGGTTGGTCTGTGCTGGAGGCCATGCCCTATCTGGGCCTCAGTTTCCCGCTCTTGTAAAATGGGGCGAATGAGGACTGGACGGGAGCCATGGGATCAAACCTCCTGCACATCAGAAAGTGGGGTGCGGGGCTGGTGTGAAACCCGGATTTCGGGTCCCCAGCCGGGATCCGGCGCTGGAGGCCTGGGCTGTGGCCCTGGAGCTTTCCCGGGGGCTGGGGCCCGGATCTGCGCCGCACTCCCGTCGGGCTGCAGGGCGGGTCCCTGCCGGCCCCTGCCCCATCCCCTCCGCGGACTCCTGCCCCGCGCCGGCCGTCTCGCTGGAGCGCGGAGGGCGCCTCGCCTGGGTGCCTCTGCCCCCTGGTGGCCCGAGGGCTCTGCAACAACCTCTGGCCCCGGGCCGTGTGCCCAGGCGCTGCGGCCTTGGGCTCCTTGGGGACTTTGGTGAGGGGAACGTGGCCGCAGGGCTGGGAGAGGGACCCCAGGGTCGCCCTGCACCCTGCCCTCCTCCCCAAGCCTCAGAGCAGATGTCCCTGCACGTGGTGTCATGGAGGAGCTCCCTCCCGCCCTGGGAATGCAGATTCCCGGCGGGCTCTCCCAATCTCAGACTCAGGAAGCTAAAGCAAGAGGACCAGAGCGAAGACTGCTGAGTGCAACCCAGGGGTTCCTCTGGGCTCCTCCATCTCTGACGGGAACGTGGAGGCCCCAGGAAGGGACAAGTTTCTATGGCCTCCCACCAAGGGGGCCCACCTGGGCATTCTGGGTCCACCAAGGACAGTGGCCAGGGGACAGTGTCCTTGGCGCTCTGGGGCCGCCTTTATTTACCCTCCTTTTTAACTGGGGTTAAAGTGTTGAGTGGACAGAAATGGCCCCTGTGTCTGCCTTAGTGCCAAAGATGGGAGCGCAAGCCTCCGGTTCCAACACAGAAGTCGCACCTCCGTCCCTCTTCACAGTCCAAAAATAAATACCTGCGTGATGCCTCCTCCATCAGACACTGACGACCCTGCTGGAGGGTGACCGCTCTGGGCCAAGGACTCTGCTCTCTGCCCAGCACTCTGGAGCGTCCCGCTGCTCCCCTGGGCTCCGGGTTGCTGGACGGGGGTCACAGAGGTGGCATGGTGGGCCAGGGCGTCTAAGACAGGGGCCACCGTGGGAGACACAGGTAAGACACAGCTTTGCCACCAAAGCTGTGAACCAAAGATGTGGTTGCAGGTTCTGCAGCGGCTCTCGGAGCTGTTCCTGCAGAGACGGGGGCGGAGGGGGGAGGAAGAGGCAGGCGTGTTCCTTCTGTTCCTCTGGGCCCTCAGGGGCGCTCCCCAGGCAGATGAAAGCTTCGGGAAGTTTCACGCCATGAAAGTCCGGAGGCTGGGACTGGCTCCAGCCCTTGTGTGTGAGGGAGGCTGGCGGTTCTCGGCAAGATGAAAGCGCTGGAACGGTTCCACGACAAAGGTGTGCCTGGTGCCACGGAGGCGAGGAGAAGAGATCCCTGGAAATGGGGAGTTTTGTTTTTCCCCGTGGACAAATGGAAACTCCTCTGTCACATCTGGGGAGATGCCCCGTGAAGAGGCTGGATCCAGGGACGGATATGTTGGGGCTCTCTGCCAGGAGGTGGGACAGGAAGTCCTGCGGGAGGGTGACAGGAGGCGGGCTCCAAAGTGGGCCCCCACAGGTGATTCCAGCAGGAGGTCAGAGAGACTGGAGCCCTGGGCCAGGGGTGAGGTTATATGGACGGGTGCCAGTCACTCGGTGACAGGGAGCAGGTTTCTAAAGGACTGGAAATCCCAGGAGCACAGTGGACCCTTGGGCTGCTGGCCAAGCACTTCCTGCTGCTCCTGGTGCTCTCCCACCTGGAACCCAGGGCTTCCTGAGAGGATGACACAAGGCCAGAGAAGGGGAAGCCTCTTGGGGCCTTTCTGTGCCCCCAGGAATCTCAGCTCGCCCCTGTGACAGGTCCTACCATCGGAGCAAGGACATCAAAAATGACAACCAACACTTAGTGATACTTGGACTTCTGGCAAAGGACAGTGGGCCCCACCTTCAGAAAGGACAGGACTCAGAGGGGAGGGAGGGAGGCACATGGCCAAGACAGGGATTCTGGGACCTTCGGGCATACAAGGAGACAAGGTCACTCCTTTGTCCCCTCCAAGAAGGGGGAAGCAGTGAGCTCATCTCAGTGTGGAGGATTTGTTTGGGGCAAGGAAAATCACTTCCAGGCCTTGTCCCCAGACTGATCAGGCTCCTGCTGGGGGCAGCTGCCATGCTGGCCCCTTTGCCATCCGCCGCTGATGCCTGGTCCTCGCTGCGCTTGCCTCCGCCTGGCTCTGCTGTACCCAGGAGTAGACTTCAGAAGCCAAGAGGGACCCAGTCAGCCCACACCAAATGGCACAGTGGATTTTCCATAGGGAAGCCGAACTGAAGCTTGGGGCTCTGTTTTCCTGCTGAAGTGAACTCCATCAGTAGTCACTGGACCGGAGAGGGCAAGGTAGCCGAAGTGCAGGGCTTGGAATGGGACCGGGGCCACTCCTGGAGACCCAGGCTGGGTGAACTAGGGGAGACTGAGGGCTGTGGGGCCACTGGAGAGCAGGCAAGGGCACAGTGCCGCACACAGCAGGTCCTCCACAGATGTCAGTCCCGGGACAACCTTCTCAGGGACTCAGTTTACCAATCTGGTCAAATCCTGAAGCTTCCCAGAGTAGTGGTTTTCATGAGCTCAGGGTGCCTAAGGAGGCTGCTGTAGAGATTCCCAACCCCTCTTCAACCAGGGCAACCTCCTGGAAGTCTATTCTGCATTTTGGACTTCTGAATAAGAATTTGCAGGAATTAAAGATCTTGCAACTTTCAAAACTAAAAGAGAGAGGAAGAGAGAGCAAGTTTGCACAGCCCCGTGCCAGATGCCCACAGATAGGGGCCCCTGTAGGTTTCCTGCCCGGAGTTTGCTATTTGAGCACCCCAGGTGTCCTGCCTGGGAAGGGGTGCCTGGCTTTGTAGGAAACCACTGGCTTCTGGGTGACCTTGAACTTGCTGTCGCCTAGCTCAGTCTTGTCCTGGGAAACCAGTCCTGAAGCTGCCAGCTCCACACTCAGCTGGGATTACCAGGACTGCGGGGAGTCTCTGGGGAGATGCATCAGGACAGAATGAACAGACAGCTTCCACCCTGCCCCGCGCCTCTGTGTGCTTGACTGTAAAATGGGTGTCATAAGCAGCCGATGAATAATGGTGGTGATCGCTATTATTCACACCCTTATTAAGATTCCCAGACTTCCTTCGGCTGCTCTAGGAATACACGGTGAGCTGTCCTCGCTCCACAGTGATTAACTTGTGCTTGTCTCCAGGAGGGAATTGAGACAAGAGGCCCCCGAGTGCGCTGGTGCAGAGGCAGCTCCCAATCCAGGCTCTTCCCTCCTGCAGGACCTCTCTGCAAACTCTTCAAAAGAAACCAGGTCAGAGCCCCCAGACTGCACCCGGGAGGAAACCAAAGGCAGCTTTGATTTGTCAACCTGGGGACAAGTGGATCACACAGATCATGGGTGCTGCTTTCTGCCCGAGCAAATGGCTTTAAATGACGCTCCTCTGGCTCCCTCCTAATGTGCGGGGTGTTTATGAGGTTTTTTTTGAGGGCATCATCAAAGAAAATGTAATAATGATGCCCCTAACTTAACAGCAGTAGTTTAGGAGGGATGAATTATTCACATTTGAGATGAAACAGGGACTCTGCAAACTGGGCCAGCTGAGCATCCCTTTTGCTGGGACTATTTTTATCTTCTTTTACAGTCTTTCATCTTGGGAGACACACAGTTCGGGAAGTACCAGGAGCCCAGTGTGCACAGCCCGAGTTGGCAGGGTGTCAAGCCTGAAGTGCTGGGTGTCTCGGAGCTTCTGCATAGAAAAAAAAAAATCGAAGAAACTCGAGCAAACATAGGAAATGGGGCAGCAGCAGTTCTCAGAAGGATGGCTTGTGGGTTCTGGGGCTCCCTATTTCTTACTCTTGGGGGCCTGGTACACACAGTGGTCCCAGGGCACCATGGAGTCATTTCTCTGTCCTTTTCTTGGCATCTTCAAGGAACAATACGTGGACCTCCTGGGGAAGAGGGTGGCTCCCATTTATGGTACGCAGAGCAGCCTGTCCCAAAGAAGGCAAGGACTTTGTGACTGCAAGGCTCAGAGTCAAGTGTGGACCAGCAGGGCCCCAAACTCTGCAGGCTATGCCAGTTACCCATTGCCGAGCTCATGCCCTCCAGGCCCATGCTGTCCAACAAGGTGTTCTGAACCCCTTGGGGACATTGAGCACTTGAAATGTGGTCAGTGACATTGAGATGTGTTGTGGATATAAACAACCCACTGGGCTCCAAAGACAGCACAAAAGAAGACTGCAAACCATCTCATTGGTGTTTTTATAATTATTACATTTGAGACAGTGATACTTTGGAAGCAATGAGATTAAGTAAAATATACTGTTAAAATTAATTCACCTGGTTGGCTTACTTTTTAAAACATGGCCCATTTGTAGGAAGGTAGATGCACCTTAAGACTGTAATGTTAAGTGAAATAAATCAGACGCACAGGCTTAAATATCTCATGGGTTCTCTTAGATGAGCAACCCAAAGTATAAATAAAGAGCAAAATAAAAGATAGATGGTAGGAAGTAGGGAGATGGATCATTGTCAAAGGAGAAAGGGATCAGGAGATGCAGAGGGGAAGGAGTGGAGGGAAAGGGGATGAAAAAAGGAATTAAGATGTGTTATGTGCATGGACCAACTCCACACAAGGACTGTAAACATCATGTACTACACAGTGCACTAGTAAAAATTTTTAAAAAGAAAAATGCACACACACACACACACACACACACACACACACACACAAACGGCCCATAGAAAATTTATAATGACTGTAGCTGGCTTTACGTCTCTGTCAGGCAGCACTGCTCCAGAAGGGACTGGGAACCTGCTACCAGTGCTGTCTCTTGGTGGTGAAATTATGAAACACATCCCCCCCTTTATAATTGCTCTGTCTCTTCTAAGTTTTACAGCTGTGCAGAACTAGTCTTACCTGCTTTATGTCAGGAAAGGCACAGCTGGGAGGTGGGACCGGACTAAGCAGCTGCCCCAGAAGTGTAAGTGTCAGCAACTGCGCTGTGGGAATGGGCTCAGGGAACAACAAGAGAGTAGGGGATGCCACAGATTAGAACTGGAGGTTAAGGTTGGAGAAGTTAGGGGCTTGGCAGGTAGGAACCCAAATGAAGGGTCATGGGGAAGTTTATCAGTGAGACACAGGAAGTGGTTTCAGGGATGGCTCAACCCAGTAGGGGAGCCTTTTCAGGAGTACATGACAGGAAGCTGTTCTCTCCTTCTCGGTCCAGCTGAGAATGGGATCAAGGTTGGGAGGTCCAGGGAAGAAAAGGACCTCCACCACTCAGGCAGCAAGATTCCCATCTAGCCAGCATTTGTTATAGGGCCAGGCACTGTTTCACACCCTTTAAATGTGTGCATTCATTGACTCCTCAGTTACATCCTATGGGATAGGAACCTTTAGAGTCCCCACCTCCCAGATGGGGAGGGAACTTACTCTGGGTCACAGCTACTGGGCCAGCCCCTTAATGGGGTGTATTACCCTTCCCAGCCACCAGGGGCAGTGTTCACAGCCCCAGGAACTCTAACCAGCCCTGTCCAACCAAAATACAACGCAAGCCATGTTTTAAAAGAATATCCATTTTATGTTTTATTTAACTTGGTCTGTCCAAAATATTATTATTGTGACATAGGGTCAACATAAAATTTATTAATGAGAATTTACATTCTTGTTAGTGTTACATTTTTGAAATCCAGCCCCATTTCTATACCAGGTACGTGTTAGGCACTGGGCAGCCATATGTGGCTGTGGTTCTAGTACTGGACAGCTCAGCCCCAGAATCTGGAAACTTCAAACCAAAATCTAGCTCATGGTGGCACATCAGCTCCTCTGATTGGCCACCCTGGCTGTCAGTGCTGGCTGGGGGGGCTGGGCTGGGAGGACTCTGAGGCAGTGCCTGTGTTCTGTAAGGAAGAGTGCTGTGATTGATTAGTAATGTCTGCCGCAAACAGGGAAGGGAACCCTGAACATGGACTGGCAGGGTGCCACGCCTGAGCATGGAAAGGGGCCTCTGCGGGTGGCCTGTGGGCCCACACCAAGGGTCATCTCTTAGGCCTGTCTGTCGTCTTTACTGTCCACGGTGCTTATCCACATGAGCCACATCCACAGCCCTGGTTTGCAAACCTGGAAGCTGTCAGCATGGATTCCCCTATTTAGTGGAGCTGTGGAAAGAAAGGGTTGGCGCACAGTGGGTGTGGAGCAAGTGGACGCTCCTGTCTTCCTTTTTGCAGCTCCCTATCCCTGTCCTGCCCCCCAGTTCCACTAAGGACACAGGCAGGGTATGTCTGGCCAACTCCATCCCAGGAGGCAGGCAGCTCCTTACAGCACATGCCCAGATTTCTCTACTCCGGTAAAGGCTGCTACGGCCTCCTGCTAGCTGGCTCCCCCAGGCCCCTTAGAGGCCTCTCCTGCCGGGCCAGGCCGAGATGGCCTCAGTCTCCACAGCTTGCGCAGTCACCCTAGTGTCTCCAACAGGCTCCTGTAGGGCCCTGCACCTATCAGTCCACTGATGGAGCTGGGACGCTCTGCAATCCTGTGTTTCTTAATAACTCTTGCCCAGCCACTGTTGACAAGGACGTCCTCTGCCCGGCCTCCCTGTAGAATGCTGGCTTCCCTCCAGCTGAGCCCATGGCGGTCCCCCATGGCCTGTGTGAGTTAACACCTTTCCCAAGACACCTCGGGTTTCTTCTGGGGAGGAATCACGTCCAGCAACATCTGGCCCAGGATGCACAGTAAATGGTGAACGCGCTGGCGAGGCAGCCGCTCCAATTAGGGAAAAACTAGATTTCTCTAAGTATGACAAGGAAAGAAATTCTCCGGCCAACAGAGTTTAATCAAAATGTTTTATGCAAGACGTATCCCTGACCCTGACAAATCTCCCCCCTCTTGCTGGAAATTAAACAAATATATTGTCAGTGCAATTCCGATGAGCGCATAAACAGCTGCAGGCCGGCGCAGTCACGAGGTTACAGGGTTTCAACAGACCCAGATGAGCAAGGGAAGGGAGGGAAGCTTCACGTGCTCCTTTGGGCTTTGAGCAGCTCCTGCTGCCTGCGAGGGGCTTGGGAAAACAAAGGCTTTCTGCCTTTCTGTGGCTTCTCTCGTCCCAGTCCTCCCCAGAGCAATGCCCTCTCTGCCTCATAGCTGTGTGTTTTGAACAGCACTGGAGCCCGCCGCTGCTCCGACTCCTGCCACCCTTCCTGCGAGTGTCTGCCACAGCATCTGTCCCCCTGGCAGGCTGTGCCCCAGTTGTCTCTGCATCCTGGAGTTGAGGACAATGCCTGGCACCCAGCGGGCCGTGGACAGCTGCAAGTGGAGCGGGAGGGGCGGGCAGGGCCCCGAGATCTTGGCTTCAAGGAGACCAGCTCAGAGCTGGGCAGCTGGTTCAGCTCTGCCAGGCTGACACTATGCCAGGCTCAGTTTACTCACCAGGAAAGTGGGCACCATGACAGATATGGTGCACAGTGGTGGCGACAGCAGCCGGTGGCTTATGCTCCCTGGGGAGCAACACTACAGTGCCTCAGTGGCACGAGGACAATCTAAATGGGGAACAGAGGGCAGGTGGGAGAAAAGCCTAATGGTGGCATCCCTGGGGTGTTGGCTCTGGGCTGGATCTTGAAGGCCAAGGGACCAAGGACCAGAAAGGGGCTCACCTGATGTCACCTATCAGGGAGGTCCTTGGGCAGCCGGGGCTTGCTTGGGGCCCTCTGAGGCTGACACCCATCATGCCTCTCCAGGTATTTCTGGTCAAGTGTAGACCCCTGAATCCCAGTCCAGGTCTTCCCATGAGCTATAGAAAAATCAGCAGAGAAAACAGAAAACCCCCATCCTCTCCAGCCGCAGCCCGCAAGTTCAGGCTAAGGAGCAGCAGGAGGGACCCTGCCTCAGTGTTTAGGAGGAGCTGCCTGGGGACTCTGATGCCAGGTGGAAGGGATCTCGGGATGTGCACCTGTCCTCTACACGGTGTGGGCAGCTGGGCTGCAGTGGCAGGCACGAAGCTGCAGCAGGGCTGCCCTCCCACACCCTCTGCCTGGGCTCTCACAGGAGGAATGTCCCGGGTGGGCCTGGGGTTCACCTGTGGACCCCCATCGGTTTGCCAGAGAGCTGCCCACATCTTGCCGTGGAGCAACTGCACGTTCCTTCCCCATGGGTTGGTCCTGTGATCCCTGCAGCCCTGACTTCCAAGGTGAAGGGCAGCAGCCAGCCATGAAAACAGTGCAGAGGGATGGATTCCAGGCTGGATAGGCTGGTGCCCTCCTTTGTTGTTGATGACGGAGGAGGAAGAACAGCAGGTCAGAGAGGACCCCATCACCATTCCAGCTGTGAGTGCATGAGACTGAGCCCCTCCTCGCTGCTCCCCAACCCGCCCAGGAAGCAAAGGGAAGAATTGGAGGGAACAGCAGAGACCAAGCTGTAACCAACAGTCTTGTCCTGTGTCTTGGGGGCTATGAGGAGACGGCTGAGCTCCTCAGCCACCTCAGGTACCTTGGAGAAGGACAGCAGGAGGCTGGCTACCTCGGGAAGTGACCCGGTGGCCCGTTCTCCCCAGCTCCTGGCTGCCTCTCCAGTGGCCTGCAGGGTCAGTGGCTGCCATCCCAGTAAGAAGCCCTTTGCCTTCCGGAGAGGTGGGTGGGATGTGGCTCCCTCCACCGGGTGGAAGATGTCCCCTCTCTCTGACAGGTGAAACAAGGGAGGATCAGATTTTCGGTCTCAGCCCACTTGGCCACTCGGGTGTGTTCAGTGCACCTGGGGCCTGCGTGTGAGCGCATGTCTGAAGAGTTATGCTAAGGTCTGGAGGGAGACGGAGGCTTGAGAGGGCAGAGGACACACATGGGGACCAGGAGCCTCCCAGGCAGCAGGGAGCCCAGGCCAGGCCTGGATGTTACTCAGTTGTTAGGAAGGAACGGCTGGGCACCCTGCCCACGACCACCACTCACATTCTAGGAGGTGACGGGCCCCGGGGACCGGATTCTCCAGGCCTCCGAGCTGCATCCATTAGTCACGGGCACAGGTGGTGAGCAGGAAGTGTCCCTGTACTCCCCGCCAGCAGATCAAGTGTCCACTGCCAGGGTGGTCACAGGGATTAGTCCTCTCCTGTCCCTCGAACCCCGATGCCAACTCTCGTTCTGTAGACTCTCTGTGGCCATGCCAGGCAGCTGGGCTCTCACGGAAGGGACCCTTTGCCTGTGGGACTCCAAGTGGCCACAGCCAGATCTTCCCGTGGCCTGCCCCACCACCCGGCCAGTGGGGTGTACTCCTGAGATGCCACTCATCCCAGTGGGCTGGGGCCAGGCAGTTTGGCACCTGCCCTGGGTGGGCACCAGGAGTGCCCAGGTGTGGCTCAGAGGTGAAGTGTGCTGAAAGGAGAGAGGTGAAAGAGATGGAAGGAGGAGCCATGTGACTGCCAGGCTTTAAGAGTCCCCTTGTGCCCTCAGACACACAGCCCAGGGCAGGCAGGGCAGGAACAGGCCAGGCCTCTGTGTCCAGAGCCACTGGGAGGATAGTCCAGTCCAGTCAGCAGATGTCAGGGAGGCGGGCGGCTTCCCTCTGTACAGCTCACCTAGACCAGAATTCACAGAAATGCCAGGCCCTGCCTCCTGGTGTGGTATGACCTGGGCACTAGTCGTGGAGCCAGCAGCCTTGGTCTGCTTTTCATGCTACACGGTGTCCCTTTAGAAACCAGCCTTGGGGAGAAGGTCCCCAGAGGAGGTGTCAGTGGAGTTGAGTTCTGAAGGGTGAGGAGGAGTTCAACCTGCAAAGTACACACTGGGGTGAGGAGGAAGACAAGCCCCGCAGCCCAGGAACTGTGGGAAATTGAGGTTCTATTTAGGAGGTCTTTGAGGGCCTTTAAGGCAAAGAAGAGCTCAGATTCAGGAGGGCTGGGCACCTTTCTCTGCTGCATCCTCCTACCTAGCCCAGAGCGTGGCACAGTTGACTGTATGAACATACAATCTCCCCAAACACACACCCCACATGCTTGTGAAAATCGTGTTGAACCATCCGATATGGAGCAAAGGAAGAACAGTTGGCGAGAAGATACTCCTTCCAGTCTCAGGACTTTTGCATATGCTCTTCCCTCTGCATGTAACACTGTTCCATGCTCAGGACATTGTTTTGTAGTGTGCTGTGTCTACCTTTGTTTAAATTAATTTTAAACTGATAACATAAAAATGTAACAACGATACATATTAACAGGGTACAGTGTAACATTTTGATACATGCGTACATTGTATCATGTTGAACCAGGCTAGAAATTGTCCATCTCCTCCACCATCTAGCCCGTGCCATGTCTGTGTTGCTCTTGTTGGCTCCCCTGGCCTGCATGCCACAGCCCATCAGTAAATATTTATTGCTTGTGCCCGAAAATCAGAAATAGGTGTTCCATACCACTTCCTAAGTGAAATCCTTCAAGTGAATGCCTGCATAGCATTGCTGGCTGGTGTCGGAAGATGGAGCCATGCCCAGGGAAGAAGAGGACCAGGTGGGGCTTGGGGGTGCCCCGTGCTTCTTGAAGGGAGCCCGGACACACAGCACATGGCCCCTGTGGAAGCCACTGCCTCTGCCAGAGCCCAGCTCTCTTTCCTCGGGACGCCTGGCTGGGAAGGCAACCCTCCATTCCCCATCTGCAGTTTGCTGTCATTCCTACCCAGGAGCCTGTGTACAGAAGGACCTGGCTTCCCTGGGGCCTGTGCTGCAGGGAAATTTTTCCTTAATTATTTTATTATAGCCTCACTTTTGTGTGAGAGGGTTTGTTATTATCCCTGCCTAGCTGAAGAGTCGCCAGCAAGCCCGCAAGAAGAACCATAAATAAAACTTTACTTAATATTCAAAGTCGGTGCAGGGGAGGATGGATGGGGGGTGGGTGTCACCCCAGAGCTATGCAGCCCCGATTTCTGCCGCAAGGCAATTACTTTCAGCTCCTTGTAATCAGAACTGCTTCCCACCTCTGCCTTTTGTTTTTCTAACTTTCTCATTTAAAAGCAGGACAGGAGACACCAGATCCCATTTGTACTGTGTCGGGCAAGATTACTCCGGGCCCTGTGGTGCCCGGGGCCTCGGGGACAGCAATATTTTACCTGGGAATCCGCCTTTGAAACATTGTATGGAGACAACGCCAAAGACAGGACCGTGATTTGACCCCCAGATTCTGAAGCTGTGGGGATAAATGCCTGGCAGTGGAATTAATTTATCTTGAGAAGTAAGAGACTTATGTCTTATTTCCATTACTTCAAATCCTCCAGACTGACTCTCTCCCAGTCCTGAGCTGCCACTGGGAAGTAGGAACAGAGGGGACTGTGGTGAAGGATGCTGGGGTGTGCTATGTGATCTGTGGGCTCCTGACCCACTCTGGGCTGCAGGTGCCTACCCCAGAGAATGCTACTCAAGACAATGACACTCACATCATACGTCTATGAGCTGACATTGGTCAGGACCTGCTATGAGCCAGGCATCCTGCTGGGCCCTTAACACTGCAATGAATCCATGAGAGACTGAGAGACCGGCACCTCAGCAAGCCGTTCAGCAGGTGCTGCTCTTCTGGAGGCCCTATTGTGTGCAGAGTTGGTTAGGCACTGGGTGTCCCCTGCTGAACCAGAAGACAAGGAGCTGACTGTCCCAGAGCTGCTTTTCTAGGACAGATGAAATCATGTGTGAACAGGGCCACACATGGAAGAGGAAGGTGCGTGCTTTGGAGAAAGCAACAGAGGGGAACACAGCAGCCTTTCTGAAGAGGTGACATCCAAGTAAGCACGGCCTCAGAGGAGAGCAGCTATGCTGGCTCCAGGGACTGGAAAGAATTGCAGGTAGCAGAACAGCATGTGCAAAGGTCCTGGGGCAGGTGGAGCAGATGTCCAGATCTGTCCGCTCCATGTGCCATTCTTGTGCCAGGCCCAGGGCCTGGTGCAGGACAGTGTGAGCTGCACCTGCTCAGGGTCCAGTGTGCCTGCCAGGACGTGGTGCATAGCTCCTTCCCCTGCCTTGTTCCCCACCACCACGGGACCTCCCTCAGCCTCCCTAATAAACCACTTGGCCTGACTCTTGTCTCTGGAGCCCGAAGGGACAGCATGGGGTGTCACAGAGCTGACTTGTTCCTGCCGGGGCTTCCTCAGGATTCCCACAGTTGTGACCCCCTTGCAACACTTCTGATGAAATTAGCTACAATGGGTTTGGGCGTTGCAGTCAATCCGGAGCCTGCCAGCGGCTCTCGCTGTCCCTGTTCTCCCACTTCCCCTTCTACTGGTGAGGATGCAGCAGGCAGGGGCCGGAAGATGTGCCGTCCCAGGCCCCCGGCCTGCCGCACTGCCCAGTGGGCCAAGATCCCTCATGCTTCGGTCCCTGTGTGCTCTCGGAGGATCTGAAAAGGTTAATGGCTCCTGAAGGCTCCCGGCCAACTGCCAGGTAGCAGCCTGGGAGCCAGCGATGCAGATGCAGCTCATTAAGCTGTAGAGAGATGAGGCCGCGGCATTATCTCGCCCGCAGCCTGCTGCCCGGAGCTGCGGGTTCTCTGCTTGCTCCCACCAACCACTGCGGGCAGCTGGGCTCAGGGCTCTGGGAGGAAGAACCAGGACCCCTAGCAACAGCTGCAGAAGGGCCAGCAGCTCTACAGGGCCTCCATGCCACCCGAGGCTGCTGGACACAGTGCCGGGGAGGGACACAGGAAAGGCCCCCAGCCCTGGCCACTCCCCGGTCCAAGCCCCTTGTCACATACATGTGAACATTCCCCTCGGACAGTGAGCTCCCGTGCCCAGGCCCTGGGCCCAACAGAGCCTGAGTCGGGGAGGTGGTCAGACACTGCTGAATGACTGCATGAGGAGCATGACAGAATGGAAGAGGAATCCGATGAGATGGACTCCGAGATCCTTTCCAGTTCCGTGGGTCCATAAGTTTTAGTTGCATTTGAGGTAGATTGGGCAAAATAAGATAGTCTGTTGGTGGTAAGTTAGTCAGTTGGTCTTGATTTGTGGCATTTATCAATTTCCTGGTGTAAATGCCCACTGCAGCAGGTCAGGCTGCCCAGTGTGTAGTGACCAGAGCATGGGATGGCCCGAAAACTTCACAGTGAGTTCTTACGAGCCAGAACAAACCATCTCTAGCCTTCCTACCCTCCCCTTCCCCTCCTTTCCCTTCTTTCCTTCTTTATTTCCTTCCTTCTTTCCCTCCCTGCTTCCTCCTTCTCTCCTTCCTTTCCTCCTTCCTTCCTCCTTCCTCTCTCCCCCATTCCTAGCAGAAGAAAACTGCCAGTCTGCACCTCTGCGTGGAGACCGGGAGGGGGAGAACCCAGTGGGTGGGCCTCGTGGATGGGGCGGGGGCTTGGATTTAGTCCCACGGGTCGCGTTAAGCTCCTTATTCTTAAATGCGCTCAGATTGGCACTTCAATACACCACCCCCCCTGGAGTGTGAAGAGGAGGGGATTAGAGCAGGGCCTCTGTATGGAAACCAGAGGGGCCCTCCTGGCAGGGGGCATGTGGAGGAGTGCTGGGATGTGGTGGCCATGTGGCCTTGGGACTGGCATATGGGAGGGGCCTTTGCAGGACCCAGCCTGGCTGCAGAATGAGTGCTGGGCCATATTCTGAGACGGAAAATAGAGGTTTGGGGGAGAGAAGAGAAAGCCTTGCCCGCTGGCCCTGTTCTCCCCTGGGTCCTCTTGGCAGGGGACTTGCTCTGGGGGGGCTGGGAGGTGGGGTGCATCAGCCCAAGCTACCATCTGTTGAGTAGGGGCTGATCAGATAGACATGGCCACACTGGGCAGCCAGACAAGGGGTTCTGCAGGTCCTGACACTGGGGATGCATGGAGCACACCCCATCATGCTGGCTGGGTACAGAGGGGACCCAGCTCCTGGTGGGGCAGATCAAGCTCAGAGGACTTCAAAAGCCAGAGAACTAGATGGGTTTGCCTCTGGTCATCTCTGAGATGCCCTCAGGCCTGGGGGTGGGGGCCACAGTGATGTCCAGAAGGCCAGCTCTGAGCCGCTTGTCCGGGCACAGGGATGCAGGGGCGCCGCCCCTCCCAAGGCCAGACAGGCACATGCGTTCCCGGGGTGGGGGGCAGCTGCTGGCTGCACTGGCTCCCAGAGAACCATCAATCACCGCTGCGCGAGCTCTGTGACTGCCTCCTCCGCGGGGAGGGAGATGCGGCAGCCCTTAACCACCGTAATTATGAAGCCTTGGTGGAAAGCAATGCTTATCGTTAATGTTAAGTGAATGGGGCAGGAGAGCAACCGCCCTGCCGCCCACCTGCGCAGCTCTGTCTGCCTGGAACCGGGGTGGCCGGAAACCTTCAGAGGGGAAGGGAGGGGGTGGGGAGCTGTGCAAATTCAAAACTGTAATTAGTAATATAGATGCATTATTCTTTTATTAAAAATGTTATCTTTTTCTGCTGATCATAAAAAGGAATCCATTTGCAGAAGAGTGGGCGGGAGGGCTCAGAATGCAAGGAAGAAAATTAAAATCCCCTCCCTAAGGCAGATAACCCGGGGCAGGGAGGGTGTGTGGCTGGGCCTCCCAGCTGCCTGAACCTGCACACACGGTTCCGGTCCTCGAGTTGTTGTTGCATAACGGAGAGGGTGCTTTGTATTTTTAATATGGATTTTTAAGTAAGCAGCTAGTCCCGGGGGTGGGGCTGCACTGCAAGTGTACATTTTGTTAATCTAACTGGTAAATCCGCTTTTCTAACTCCCTGCTCAGGGGAACAAAGGAGAATATTTCAGTCACTTAAAAATCCCTACTGGCTCTTCCCCAACCCTAGCAGGTCCAACTCTGGCAGCTTTCAGGGGCCGGGTTGGGGGCCACAGAATCCCCAGGCGAGAGTGCCCCAGGCAGCTCTGTGTGGGTCAGGGGTCTTCTGGGGCTTGGGGGTGTGGGTGAACACAAGGCAGAGGGTTCTCTCTTTCCTCCACATGGCTTCAAAAGGCAACTAAAGTCCTGGGCCTATGGAGGCTTAGTCCTGGGAAAGTGTGTTATCTTTTTTGATTTGCACTAAGCAATGTCCCAGGTCTTTTTTATTTTAAGACAGGGTCTCTCTAAGTCGTCAAGTTGCCCAGGATGGTCTTGAATGTGTGAGCCTCCTGCCTCAGCCTCCCAGAGTGTGGGGATTACAGGTGTTTGCTATCTCCCTTGGCTGGAAAGGCTTTCTGGGTGGGGAAAGGCTTGAGCAAAGGTGAGTGGTGGGACTGTAACTGAGGAAGAGGAAGAGGAGGATGAGGAAGAAGAGGAAGAGGGGGAGAAAGAGGAGGCCACCACCAGGGGTCAGAGCTAGGGTGTGTCAGCCTGTCCCCCAGGCATGGGCTTCTGAAGGCCACTTCCTTTCCTGGGCTCAGAGCACCCCACTTCTTCCTTCTGGTGGCCCCCCAGCCCTCTCTCATGGAGTCTGCCTATCCCAGGACCCTCATACCACAGTCATGTGATTTTCTGTCCATGTGTGCCCCCCACCCACACACCCACGGCACCACATTCCCCAGCCTGGGGCTCTTGGCCATGGTCCCCAGGTCTGGGCTGCCCACTGTCCAGTGTGGTCATCTCATGCACCAGGCCAGTGGAGCAATGGAGGCAGCAGCACCCTTACCCCTCACCTCTGGCCCCTGCCCCCCCCTTCCTTGCCAGCTACTTGGCTGCAAAGTTATAGGTGTAGGGAAGAAGTTTCTAGTGACTCTGGCTTCTCGTTTCTGTGTTGTTTCTGGTGACCTTTCCATGTAATTAAAAAGCAGCTATTCCAGGAGATGCAGCGGCCGGAAGCGGAGATGCAGCGCGCTGTGTACGTGTGTGGAAAGCCATTGTCTAGAGCCTTCGTGGGGGCTGAGGCTCCTGCATCAGTGGCATCCCGGGTTCAAGGTGGGGCGAGACCCTGGCCCGACGTCGCCCCTCCCGCAGGCCTACTGTGCACACTCATGTGCCCTGGGTAGAGTGCCAGCCTCTGCCACTATAGAGGGACAGGGTTGTCAGCCCAGGACACCATCGGCCTGGCTCTTGCAGCTGGGATGCAGGCTGGGATGGTCTGAGTGCCTGCGGTCCCTTTTGACCCCAGAACTGGAACCTAGAGGAAGACGCACTCAGAAGAGTGTGACCCTCCCAGGCCTGCCCCCCAGGAGGCCCGCCTCTGGTCCACAGAGCCTCCTCCATGTCCCTCCCTGGTTGTGCCTTTCTGAAGGTGGCACTTTGGGGCCCTCTCTGTGCTGGGACCCCAGTGGAGGGAGGAGGATGGGGAAGTCACAGGGGCCCTGGAGCCCCTACCCGGCCAGGCCCGGTCCTTGGCTCCCTGCAGCTGCAGCTGCCGAGGATAACGCAGGCTTGGTCCCGGCCCAGCTCCCCGAGCCACAGAGAACTGCGATTTAGCAAGTTCTCAAATCCCGGGCGCGGGCCGCCCAGAGGCCCAGGGTGGGCGGCCTTCCCTCATGTCTGCCTCCACCAGCCACTTCCCACAGCTGAGATTAGGCCAGCAGCTGGGTGGGGGTAGCTGGGGTCTTCCTGCCTGTCTACGGGGTGCTGGAGGTAGCAGGCAAACCCTTCCCTACACCAGGAAGGGGCTCCTTCCGAAGGACCCCCAGGAGGCACGCAGGGCATGGGTGGAGAGGGCTTGGGTGGTGAGCCACATGTGGGCAGAGGCAGGGAGGTCTCCGGGGGGGGCAGCCCAGGGTCTCACCAACCACTGAGCTGCCGCAGAGAGGCAAGGAGGATCTGAGGCCCCAGCCTGTGTGAAGCCCCCTCTCCCAGTTCCTGGCCGAGGACCAGGGCAGTGGCATTGGGAGGTACCCACCTGGCCCATCAAAGCATCTTGAGATTACCTTGCACTTCCAGAGTGGGGACACAAGGGGCCTCTTCTCCCAGGGGATATCACGGGGCTTGGGAGGGAGCCCCCGGCCAAGGCTCAGTCTCTTCCTCAGCCCTCGGCACACAGCCCAGGCTGCGAAGGCCTGCAGGGACACCGGCGTGCCAGCAGTACCTTGCTCGCCTCCAGCACCAGAGAGCTCACCACCTCCCTGGGCGTGGCTTCCTCTGCTGGAGGAGCATTCTCACCCCAGGGAAGGGCTTTCCAGAGCCGCTTCTGGCCCCTTTCCTCTAGACCAAGTTTCAGGGCTTCTCTCACCGGCTCCTCGAAAGATCTACCTCAGTGCCCTCCTCTGAGCAGAAGCCAGTTGTCAGTTTCACCCAGAAATGCGGTCAGCAGCATTCTCTCCTCCCTAGCCATGAATCCCGTGCTCCTGTTAATTGAGTCCTAGCCCATCAATTTTTACTTTCCGATGGGTCCATCACAGAGTCGAGACCTACACAGTGGTGTTTGCCTTTCTGTTGGTAATCATGGATGAAGCGGGGGAGGACGCAGCCAACTCAGGGAAACTGAGGCTCAGGGGGCAGGGCCCTGCTCAGTTACCCACAGCATCAGCAATGGAGCTGCGAGAAGAACCGGGCCTCCCGACTCTGCCACTCAGCCCTGCAGTGACAGCTAGACCCAAAGGCAGACCGCCTCCGCCCCCTGCACTTCTGACACCCTCTCCCTGTCAAGCCTGAGAAGGTGCTGAACGCGCCGGGCCACAGATGGTCTCGATTACTGTGAGGGCGGACGCCGAGGGGCCCTGGGCCCCATGTCCTCTCCCTGTTCCAGGGGCCGAGGTCCCACACAACCCTTCTCTCAAGCAGCTGGGGCTGCACATTCCTTTCTGCTGAGGGAACCTCCGGGCAGCTCTGAGGGCTTGGGGTGGGAACCGAGCAGCCTTGCACGTCCTTTGCCTTCCCTGCGCCCCGTGCCCCAGCCCTGGGCCCATGCCCGCCCTCGCCTGTGGACAAGGGCACAGTCCCCATCCGGGCTCTGCTCAGAGCCGGCGGCCAGCAACATCCCCAGCATGGATTCCCTTGCCATGTGGCCAGCCGGCCAAGAGCAGATATGGGGGTACCTGTGTCCCCAGCACATGCGCCTGGGCAGCTCTGTCTGGGGATGGTCTCTCCCTGGGCCCCAAACCACGTATCGCAGCCCAGCACGAGCACCCCAAGGTCTTGGTGGTTGTGTGGCCCTGACCCCGTGCAGGAGTCAAAGCTGATGGCTGCTGCACTAAGGTCCCCTCCGGCCTGATGCCGCCAGTGGGTGCGCACCACCCTTTGGGCAGGCAGCCGCCTTCCACCACCGCAGAGGGTTGGCCAGCGGCCCCGGAGTCTCCGCCATGTAATTTCTACAAACCTTCAGCCTTCTAAAAGACCTCACAGTGGCCTTGCAACTTGGCCAGGAGCCTGGTGGGAAGTGGAGGCCCTGAGACCAGGCTGGGGTGACCTGGGCCAGAGGCCACATCCTGCCTCTCCTCAGTACTTCCTAGGACTTTGGGCCAGTGAGTCCCCTGTGTCTCTCTGGGTAATGGCTGTGTCCTCTGGCCTCACCCTGCACCCTCTGCCCAGAGCACTGGCCTTTGCGCATCTTGTTCCTTCTGCCTGAACTCCCGGTCCTGCAGCACCCCCGTCCCAGAGGCTCCTGGGCTCCTGGGGAGAAGTGACACATGGGGGCTCTGCCTGGGATGCTTTGTAAATAGGGAGGAGGTGGCAAGGGGGACCCCAGATGCTCAACAGCACGTGTGAGGGGCAGAATTTTCAAGAATGTGGGGGATGAGGGCTACAGAAGGTGGAGCTGGGCCCTGACCCAGGAGCGGGTGTTGGGTCTTGGTTGCCGGTCTGTGATTCTGGGAGTGCTTGGTGACAGAGGGGTCCGTGAGGCACTTGGCCGGCAGGGCGCTGGGCTTTGGAGCTGGGGGAGGATGAGGTGCTGTGGTGGGGGGGAGTGGGGGAGCGAGGTGGGGGAAGATTCGGGGGCTATGCCGGCTTCAGCTGGGCCCCCGAGGGCTTGGGGCTCCGCAGGACACAGGTGGCTCCAGGGAGGGGACACCGCCCCTTCCAGCTTTAGGTGGTGTGCAGTTGGGTGCCTGCTTGTGGCCCTGAGGGCTCTGTCTCCCAGGGGCCCAGCGAAGGGGCTAGCAGCCCTCAGTGGCAGTTGGAGACTCTGCTGGAGACTGCTCCGAGTTGGAGGGAAAGGTGGCAGCCGCTCTGGAGCCTGGCTGCTGGGCCGTCCCTTGGTGGACTTGCATCTGCCCTTCTCTAACTGCACATTCTATCAAATCAAAAGTGTGGGGTCAGCAGGCCGGCGACTCCCCGAGTCCCAGGGCAGTTCCATGTGTGGGAGGCTGGGAGCACAGTCCTCCTCTCCCACCCATCGAGCAGCCCTGCCCCTGCCTCAGTGTCCCCATCTGTAAGTGGGGGCTCCCACCATAGGAAAACAGCCCCAGAGGCCATGTTCCCTGAATCCTGTTTAAAGGGCTTTTGTTTTTGTGAATCTGGGGATTGAACCCAGGGAGCACTGCGCTATGTCTCCAGCCTTGCTTTCTGAGATGGCCCGTGCTGGCCTCGAGCTTGCAATCTTCCTGCCCCAGCTTCCAGACCGGCTGTGGAAGGCAGAGGCCTGAGAAGAATGGATCTGCTTTGTGTCGATGCTGCCAGGACTTTCTAGCAAGACGTGGAAGCCAGAGACTCACGCAGGAGAGGGTCTTGACTCAGCTGGCCTCAGACAGGCTTCCAGGACCAGAGAGAGGGGACACAGAGCGCTGGAGCTCACCTTTACCCTTCGCGGCACACCACGGCCCTTCACGCCTCAGTTTCTCCTCTGGAAACCTCTCTCAAGGGTGGAAGAGGGTTCAGTAGGTAAGAGAGGCTGCATTTGCTCCTACCCTCATACATGCTGTTAAAATAGGTTTCGTATTTGCTCTCGTGTGTGGGCAGCAGGATCACAGAAGTGGCTGAGAGACAGAAACAGCCTGACCAGGCGACAGATGCACAGAGAAGCAAAACATGGTCTCTCTGTGTGGTGGAATAGTATTTAGCCTTCAAAAGGGAATTCCGGCACGGGAGACCTAGATATACTGCAAGGACACTCTACTGAGTGAAATAAGCTGTCACTCAGGACAAAAAGGACAAAGACTGTAGGATTCCACTTATTTGAGGTCCCTACAGAGTCAGTTTCTTCGAGACAGGAGTTGAGGTGTTGGGTGCCGGCTGTGGATCGAGTGTCAGCTGGGAGGGATGAAGGGTTCCAGAGGTGGGATGGCGAGGGTGTTGCTCCGTGTGCACGCATGTCATACTTCCCGGCTGTGCCTGGAAACACAGTTGAGTTGGTAAATAGTACAAGTATTTTAACATGGTTTTAAAAAATCAAGATTTGCATTTCATTAAGAGTTCATTAAATCAATGTGGTTCCAAAAATGCGCTTGGTGGTCAAGATAGTGTGGCTACTTATGACTGGGGCCACCCTCACCCTGCAGCCCCAGGCTCAGGAGAGAGGGGAAGGCAGGGGTCTCGGGGACCCGGCCCCAGCCGGAAGCCGGGCAAGGTCTCCCGACGCTGCGCCTGCTGTGAGCTGACACCAGCCTCCGGGTGCCGGAAGATGCAATTATTTCAAATATGTCTTATGCTGTATGAAAACACCGCGCGGAAGCCCAAAATTTTGTCAAATTAGTATGCACAATTGAAATATATTTAAGAAGTAATTTTCTAACATTGAACATTGTGTGGTGAGTTGCCTCTGGATTTCTGGCCAGGAGGAGAAGGAGAAATAGCCACTCAGTTTCTGTCCCTGATGGTCCCCTGCAGCCCGCTGTGCCCACCTTTAGTGGGGGCTGAGCCACTAGAGGTTGGCATCTTCCTAGGGCAGAAACGGGAGCCAGGGCCACTTCCGTTGGGTTCTATCCATAGAAATAAGGATGAAAAGAGCGAACCAGAGAAAAAGTGAGGAAGGGATGTTACTGAGGCTCACATTGGATCATTTTGCACCTGATGCAGTAGCAAAATACATCATTTTGTTCTATTCTTTCTTTCTTTTCCTGTTTTTTTTTTTTCTTTTTTCTTTTTGGTACAGGGGATTGAACCCAGGACCTTCGCACTGACCCACATCCCCAGCCCTTTTTGATTTGATAGTCTGAGATAGGATCTTCCTAAAGCACTAAGTTGCCTAGGCTGGGCTCCAACTTGTGATCCTCCTGCCTCAGCCTCCTGGAGTGCTGGATTACAGGCATGTGCCACCACAACTTGCTTAGCAATATATCATTTTAATACCTCTGTGCTGTGATAAAGTTGTCAATAGCATGCCAGGGAACTTGGAGATGGGTTTTGTATTTGCTTAATAGCTTTAGGAAATCATCGCTGATTGGACACGAATACAAAATACTCTATTTTTTAATTAGACTGCTGATGTCCTTCTGGTCAGCGGTCTCACCCGGGGACACACTGCTGAGTGAGACACTGCTAAAGGAGGGGACAGGGACATGGCTGAGGTGCCCAGGGCCATGTGAGCGAGACCCTCCCCGCTTGGTAACATAAGGGTCCCTCCACCCACAAGTGAGGAGTCCCCGGGAGGGTTGGCCCCAAACTTTCCACAGAGGAGGGAAATTGGGGCACGGTGCTGTCCAGAGCTGGCACCGGTAAAGACGCCCACGTCCCCCGGCATGGGAAGCACTTCCTGTGGGAATCACACTCAGGTTAGTGTCACTGCTGGGAAGTGGAGAACTTGGGGATGAGACTGTGTGTGCACCTGTGTTTCTAAACAAACAAACACACACACAAACAAACACACGCACAGAGCTGGCTAACGGAACCTGACGAGATGCGCGGGCTGAGAGGGGGTTTGCTGTCGTTGGATCGCAGTGGGCAGAAGGGTGGCCCGGCAGGCGGAGACCGAAGACGCACAGGCTTCGGCCGGGACACGGGGCGGCGCTGAGCCCTGAGCTTGTAGTTGGGACTGGCATTGGTGCTCGAGGCTCTTATCCCCCTGAGCCCTTTCTAAGGGTAAAAAGCAAGAAAGCTGCCCGGCCTGCGCTCAGCCTTGTGGATGGGCTCACGCTTCCTGCCCCCCAGGTGCCCCTCCCTCCAGGGCCCCTCGGCCTTGGCCTCCTCTTGTGCCCGTTTGGGGGCCTGGCCTGGGCTTTCTGTGGTCTTAGGGGACGCGTGTTCCCCCCGCTGGAAAGGGGAAGCAGGAAGATCCGGATCCGGCTGGGAGAGAGGCAGATGCAGCTGGGAGGACGATGTAGCTGCTCATTTAGGGTCTGCTGCGGTAGAAATCACACGGTGGACTTAGGGGATGAAGAGTACCTCTCTGCCCCTCACTTGCCCCCTTCCTTGGGCTCCAGACAGTAGACAGATTTCCTGGTGGCTGCCTGTCCCACTGGTGGGGCCAGCTTGGGCCCTGTCCCAGGCATGGGACCCTCATAGGCTCAGAGACATGGGGACACCTGGAAAAGGACCAGGTCCTCCCTCTGGTCCCTGCACATCCTCAGAATCCCCCTCTCTCTGTCCCAGGGGCGGTGGTTGCAGGTGAGGCCACAGCCTTCCTCCCACTTGGATCCCACGGCCTCCCAGGTCCTCTGCCACCCAGCTCTGGTCCTCAGTCGCTGTCACAGGATCTGCAGTAAACGAGAGCAAGTCAGACCTCCCAGCCGCTGCCGCTGTCCCACCACGGCCCCAGCCTAGCTGATCTGCCCTCTCCTCCAGGGAGCCTTCCCCGAACCCCAAAGAACAGCTCACGCATGCTGGGGCCACCTCCTGACCCCCCAGTCTAAAAGGCATTCAGCTTAGAGATCAGACAGGCTGCGAATGAATGATGCATGAACAAGGGGGCTTCCAGGTGTCCCTGCATGGCCCGGGCACAGACCGGGTGGGGGCCTCTGTCCCCTCTCCGAATCGTGACGCCCCCAGACCCGAGTGTGGTTCCTCCCCAGGCCCCTACTGTGCCCAGCAGAAAGCAAATCTGCTCTAGCCTCTCCCTTTTCTGCTGTTAGCCATGACTTACGTGGCCTCCCTGCATGGGGGATCCGTCGCCCCAGCCTGCGCGGGGGAGGCTGAGGCTGGTGGGCGGCGCGGGCAAGGGTGACGAGGCCCGCATCCTGTGTGGGTGCCGGCTACGGGCTGCGCCCCTGGAGGGGGCAGAATTGCGGCGGGCACAGCCTCCAGCGCACCCAGCAGAGACTGCTCAGCGGGGCGGGCCGCGGCATCAGTATTCTCCACACGGGGCCGGCAGGCAGTGACTCACTCTCGGCCTGACTAATTTGAAAGTAAGCTGTTTGTGCTGCGAGTAGGAAGGTTCAGTGAATCTTAAAAACCAACAATGGAGATTTTATGCCTCGTTCTAGACTTTTCCTTCTGCCAGGGAGGCGGCTGTGCCGTCGCGTGTGATGGTAAACACGGCTCTGCTCACCTGTGGCCACTACCCGGGGACCTGAGGCACAGCAAGGACTGCGTCCTGATGAAGAGGGGTCCCTGAAGTTGCCTGTTGTGCAAAACACACACATGGTGGGCACAGATGGAGGCCGGACTGCACATCTGAAGGGCCAGGGTGGGGACCCAGTGCCTCCCCTGTGTCCAGCACGACTGCCCTGGGGAGCTGGGCTGCAAAGAGGGGATGCATTTCCCACATGCTGGGCATGTGCTGTACCAGGCAGGGTGTCCCCTTCTCTAGAGATGGGCAGCCAGAGGCACAGAAAGGCTAAGGAGGTCCTGGGAGGCCACACAGCCCAACTCAGCGCCCCTGGGCCAAAGAAGTAGGTGGGGCTGGAGAGTCCAGCCAGGCGCAGTGATCTTTGATTTGCTTGCCTGACCTCAGAAAGGGGAGGCACAGAAGTGGGCAAGGCAGCAGCTTTCAGGAGACTTTGGGAAAGCTAGTTAATGTATCATGCCTCAGTTTCCTTCCTTGCATGTGCCTGCTTTTCCAATGCGGACAGGATATGACAAAGGATAGACTAACACAAGTTAGGCACTGGGGACGGGACGGGGACAGAGGAGGTGCTTGGTGACATTGTGCTATGACCTTTTCCCCCTCGACTGGCTGTGTGTCTTTGTGAAACTGGCTCAGCCTCTCTGAGACCTGGTGGCTTCATCTGCAGAGTAGCGATAACCACGATCTGCATCTCCCAGGGAACTCAGGAAGTCTTGATGAGGTGGCTCACAGAAGACACTTGGCACAGGGCCTGGCGCCTTTAAAGTGTCCCGTTAGCGCTTGCTGTGAGGATTATGAAGTGGTGATGTGGGGGCTGGCACTTGGCCCAGGGGGCTCGCCCACTGCCCAGCGCTGGCCTCGTCTGTAACAACCTCACCTTCCCTGGGAAGCTGGTTCCACCGGTGGCTGATGGTGGCAGAAAATGGGAAAACTTAGTGCAAATAGTGCTGCGTTTCCAAAGGCGCCCTCCTCCCACCGTGGAGCAAGTGCTGGAGATAAAACCCTCCCAAATAGGTTTACCGAAGTCAACCCATTACAAGTGCGGACATGCATGGAGATAACAGAGCCTGTGAGTTCTTAATATCCTGCCTGGGGTGCGCAAGGAATAAATGAGGGACATAGACAAGACAGCCAGGCTGTAAATGTGCTGCTGCAGCCCTGGGCCATCCTTCAGCCTCGGGTGTCAGGCGGTGACTTTGGTCCAGGGTTTGGGAAATATGGTCGCCATAGGGACGGAGTTAGATGCACCCTTTCAAAAAGAGATCTGCTTAGAATTCATCAACTTGGACAATTCCATCAGAAAGAAGCAATCAGTGTCCTGAACGCTATAATCACCCTCTGCACACAGGCCTCTTTCTCAGTGTCTTAAGCTCAGAAAGGCTCTCTGGGTCCAGTGGGGAGGTGAGCCCAGCCTGGAAAGGGGATGCAGGGGTCACTGGGTGCAGTCTTGCCCTGATGGCCTGCAGTAAGTCGTTCATCACACCAGCAGGGCCAGGGGAACTGCACCACATCTGCTAGGTGCAGGGCTGGGGCCAAGGTTTGGAGAAACCCAGACACAGTCCTGTCCCCTGGAGCCGTGGCGAACAGAGGAGGTGCCAGGAGGAGCATCCAGGGTCCCTCTTGGTGATCTCATCCTGCCCAAGGCTGTAAATTGCACTCATGGGCTGGCAAGGCCTGAATTGACTTCTGCAGTGGGACCTCACCCTTGAACTTGGGCCCTGCTGCCCCAGTACCCTGTCTCGTCTCCACTGAGACGTGTCCCATGCATCTGTGATCTGCCCGCAGCCCAGCCAGAGCCCGTCCTCCAGGCAACTTGCAGCTGGCACCATCTCAGCTTCTTCCAGCAGCTTCAGCCTCGGGTGGGGTCTCTTGGATCCCTGTCTGTCCGGGATGCTCCCAGCTGACATGTCCGGCTCCTGGTGTCTGCTCCTGCCCTTCCCCACCTCACCCTGCAGCGTGAGCAGCACACATGCCCTCCTCAGTCCGTGCTGACTGCCAAAGTCTCCTGGTTCCTTGGCCAGACTCAAATCCCTACAAAGCCTTTGGAGCCCCTGGGGACCCCAGTTTCTAGCCTCCCTGACCTTCTCCTCATCACTCTCTACCTCCCTACTCCATCGCAGTCACTCAGGCATAAGCTCATAAGTACCAGGGCCTCGATGCTGCCCCAGGGCCTTTGCATTTGCTGGCCTCCTGCCTGCATGGTCATACCCTAGGCTCTGCCTCCAGAATAAGGATTCTTCTGGCCTCAAGTTGCATCTCTGCCTTGGCACTAGTGGTTAACACACCAATCTGTGGTCTTCATGAGCAGAATGTAAGAGCCAGACTGGAGGTTTGTGCCCCAGACCCCGCTGGGTGTGTGGAGGGCACACAGGGAGTGAGTGGTGAATGACTGGATTGATGAAAGAATGTAGCTTGGCCCCCCATCCCTCCTGTCACCTTGAAGATGCCCAGTACGGCTCTTCCTCTGGGGCAGCTCCCTGCCCCTCCCCCAAGCTGGACCTGACCCTCCTACCTGTCCCAGTCCACTGGCCCTGCCCCCATCTACGAGGACAGCGGCGTCCTGCAGGCCAGCCTCTCATCCCCAGGCTCCTCCCCCGGCTGTCCCTGGGAAACCTCAACTCCCCATTAAAACCTCCTTATGCCCTGTGTGGTGGTGCATGCCTGTGATCCCAGCACTTGGGAGGCTGAGGCAGGAGGATTGTTTCAAGTTCAAGGTCAACCTGGGCTACATAGTGAGTTCAAGACCAGCCTGAACTGCATAGGGTGACCCTGTCTCAAAAGAACCAAAACTAAGTAAATAAATAAACCCTCTGTTCTCCCTGCCCTGCCCCTCCAACGTCAGCCTCTGTGCTGGCCAGGGTGGAACTTGGGGTCCTGGGCACCTCCTGTCATCCCTTCCTCTCCTCTAGCTCCACTCTGAAGCCTCAAGCCCACCCTCCAGGCCCAGTGAGCAGAGGCCACTGTAGCATGTCTGGGGCACACAGGGCCACGAGGGCAGGGACACCCACGTGGGCTGGCAGCAATGGAACAAGGGGCTGAGGGCTGGGGCTCTGGAGCACCCTGGAGGGAGGACCTCCTCTGTGCACAGCCAGGCCAGCTCAGAGCCATGCTAAGGGCAGTGGCAGGAAGCCTGACCGCACCGCCATGACGTGCCTAGTGCCCACGCCTGCAGGGGAGAAACTGTCCCTCGGGGGCCTTCGGAGGAGGTTGCTGTTCTTGTCCCGGTATACGGACAGAGGATGAAGGCTCAGAGAAGCTCAGCAACCTGGCCAAGACCCTGACAAGAGCAAGGGAGTGCCCTGCCCATGTCTGTGACACTGGAGAGCTTCTTCCTAGCTGTCCCTCGGCCTGATGCTGAGGAGAGACGAATTCTCCTAGCTGACTGTGTCCGTTCATTTGTTCATCTGCTCATTCATTCGTTCATCCAGCACTAACTGGGCACCCGTGCTCTGGACATTCAGGGATAATTAGACATGGCTCTTGTGCTCTTCTTGTCGCCCAGCAGCCAGGAGACGTCTAGTGGTTTCATAGGAAGCGGGTGGCATGGCGAGACTGTGGTCCCCATGCCGGGAGGCAAGAGGACACTAGCGGGGGACAGGGCTGCTGGCAGTAATCAGGACCCTGCTCCTTCGTTCTGCTCCCCCCCCAGGCTCGATGATAAACCCAGAGGAGGGGCACTGATACTCTGTCACCCTCAAGGCAACTCGCACTGATTTTGTACTTTCTGTTCTATCCTCTCATCTTTGTCGCCCTCTTCTAATTCATCTGGCGGTTCCCATGTTGCTTCCTAAGCCCTGCAAAGCCTCCGAAGAATAGAGTGGGGATAAATAACATAAACACCGTAAGCCATGGCGCGCCGGGGTGGCGGATGGGCAGGCGAGCCCAGGTGCACCTGCCCACGGGTGGTCAGGAAATCTCGGGGACTGCATTGTTCAGAGAGTTGATTTTTCAATCGTAGCCAGGAGTCTCCAAGACTGACCTCTTGTTCCCATCCCTAGGTCCCCTCCTTTAAACCAAAATAGAAAAGCACATGTACAAGGGGCCCTGTGGAGTTGCTGAACCCCAGGACTCAGCCTCGAAGCCCCAGCCTCCGAGTCCACTGGCTCCAGGTGTCATTGCTCATCATCAAGATGAAAAGTGAGGGCTGGTGATGGCTCAGTGGTGTAAGCCCCTGCCTGGCAAGCATGAGGCCCTGAGTTCGACTCCCAGTACCCACATAAAGGAAAAAAAGGGCCGGTGATATCGCTCAGCGGCACAAATGCCTGCTGGCACGCGCAAGGTCCTGAGGTCGACTCCCGGTACCTACATTAAAAAAAAAAAAAAAAAAAAAGAAAAATAGATGAAAAGTGAATCATTCATTTTATCCATATGTATATTTTTTTAATGTGGGTACTGGGGGTCGACCTCAGGACCTTGCGCGTGCCAGCAGGCGCTTGTACCACTGAGTGATATCACCGGCCCTTTTTTTCCTTTATGTGGGCACTGGGAGTTGAACTCAGGGCCTCGTGCTTGCCAGGCAGGCGCTTACACTGCTGAGCCATCTCATTGGCCCCTTATCCATATTTTTGTCCTTTGTGTTTTAAAGCCTTTTTTCTGTCCCTTTGGAAAAAAAAAAGCCACTTGACCTTGACTTTGAAAGCCAGGGGCCTCCCCCCCGATATCTCCCACCACTCCCTGGGCTTCCTTCTGGATGTCTCCAGATGACGAGGGTCCTAAGTGCGACTCTCGTCCATATTGATCACCTGCTCGCCCTTCTCAACAGAGGCAAGCGCCGTGGGTGGAGGAGTCTTGGGGGGCTGCCACAGTGCTGTGGGGAGATTCAGGGGAACCAGCCCAGACAGAGGGTCCTGTGATTTACGGTCCATCTATTCCACATCCCCTTCAAAAGCTCTGTCCTGAAAAATCCCTTTCCTAGTTACCTTATCACCAGGTGCCTCCCAAACCAATGCATCTTCACAAACATGACGTCCAAGCAAAGAACGCAAACAGGCCCAGGCCACCGGTCTCCCTTCTAATCCGGCTTAGGGGCAACTGATGTCACAGCTGAGCCCGAGTGGGGAGCGGGAGGGGTCGCTGAGGCCGCTGTCCTGGACGTGAGCTGAGACACGAGCCGTGACGCATGGGCTCCAGGCAAGTCCGTATCACTTAATCTCCCCTAGAGACCGTCCGGCAGCCTTGGAGGTGGCTGTCTTTGATCCCGCCCATGTGTGATTGCACGGGGACGTGCTTCAGGGGGGCCAATCAGGACTGACACGCTCTCGTCAGAAGCAAAACCCTCAGGTGCTGCTTCTCGCGCTCGGGCATGACTGGGGTGTAGATGTCACCGCTGTGGGCTGGTTTCACATGGTGGCTGCTCAGAGTTTTCTTTCAGCAGCTAACTACGCAGGTTTCACTGGGTGCTGGGTTCATTTCAGCAGCGCAAAATGCACCGTGGGGTTGCCTCGAGAGCACCTGGGGAGCTAGCGCTGGCACCTGACCCAGTTACTCATTCTCACACGGGCCCTGGCAGCAGGGACTGGCTTTAACAGGGAGATGAAATTCACAGAACATAAACTAACCGTTTTAACTGGGCATGGTGGCACACAGCTGTGGTCCCAGCATTCAGGAGGCAGAGGCAAGAGGATCTCTGTGAGTTCCAAACCAGCCTGGGCTACAGAGTGAGTTCAAGGCCAGCATGGACTACATAGTGAGACCCTGTCTCAAAATAACAAAAAATAAAATTAAAGAAAAAGAACATAAACTAACCACTTGGAGAGGAATCATTTAGTGGTTTGAATATATCCAGAATGCTGCGCATCTTGCAGCTCTGTCTGGTCCTAGGACGTTGTTATCCACCTGCAAAGGAACCCTGAGCCCGCTGAGTGGCCGCACCTGGCTTCCCCTTGGGCCCCTGGCAGCCCCTCTGTCATCTGCCTGTTCCGCACATTTTCAGTACACAGAGCGATTGCAAGTGGCCTTGGAGCCTGGCTTCTCTCACTTACATCACGTGTCAGATTTGCCCATGCAGTGCCCTGTGTCGGACTCCACTTTTTTTCCTCTGGTACTGAGGATTGAAGTCAGGGTTGCTGATCTACATCCTCAGTCCTTTTTTTAGTTTTTATTTTGAGACAGGGTCTGTCCCACTAAGTCACTGAGTCGCCCAGCCTGGGTTCTAACGTGTGACCCTCCTGCCTCAGCCTCCCAGAGTGCTGGGACTACAGGCCTAGGTAAGACCCATCCCCTCTCTGGCTGAGTGCTGTCCCGCTGTGTGCCTGGACCACGGTGCTCCCCCTCCTCTGTCCAGGGACCTGGGCTGCTTCTGCCCTGCAGCTCCTGTGAGGAGCTGGGTTGTGAGCATGCATGGGCAGCCGCAGGTTGGGGTCTTCTTTATCACCCCTGTTCCTCAGGTGAGAAAACTGAGCTCCTGAGAGGTTTGGCCACTGCCCTGCCCCTGGGGATTTGGAGAGTTTGGGTGTCAGAGTCTCTGCTCTCAGTGCTCAGGGCCACATGGGTGTGGCTGTTCTTGTCACACGTGTCAGAGTTTCCATGTCAACACTCCCCATTTGGAACCTGTGATCCTTGCTCCTGAGCGAGATGCCATGGAGGTGCTCTGCCACCTAACAGGTAAAGTGGGGGTCAGCGGAGCTTGTCCTGTCGGGGTAAAGTGGGGGTCAGCGGAGCTTGTCCTGTCGGGGCTGCTGATCATTGCTGACCTGTGTCCTTGCTTGGGGGTGACGCACACAGCAGGTGACAGGTCCTGGCCTGAACCAGTGGTTTTAACACAGGCGGCCCCACTGGGCTCCCACAGCAGCTCCAAACCATGGGTGAGGTGGACGCAGGGGTCCCCTCAACTCACCTGGGGCGCGGGTGTAGCTGTCCGTTAGAGGCCAGGGATGTGAGTTCCCAGGACTTCGGCCGCTTCCTGGGTGTACAGAGCACCCGAGGCAAGTCAGAGGCTTCTGAGGAGGTGCCGCAGGGCAAGGAGAGGTGGAGGGGCCGCCTGAGGCCCCATTCCCGCTTGGAGAAACTGAGGCACGGGTCATGCAGCTCATGCAGAGGAGAGGGCCAGGGTCCAGGAGGGTAACAGGCTGGAGTGGAGAGGGTGGAGGGGAACCTCAAGCCCAAGACACTGGCTGGCTAGACAATAAACTTGTTTCTCAGAAGCCATGCAAGCCGCTTGGGCCCTGAGCCTGGGGAGGAGGCTGGATCTGGCCAAGTCCAGCCCAGCTCCAAACAGCCACAGCGTACCCCATCCCCGAGTTCTCCACCTCTACTCTCCACCTCCTGGCAGAGCCAGGACGGGACACTGAGGACAAGCAGATGGCGCCAGGCTTGCCTATGAGCACTTGGGCAGCGCTAATGAGCAGACTGAGCCCAGAGAGGAGGTGGGGTACGGACTCCCCAGGCCGCAGCCGGGACTCTTGAAGCCTCCCTCCCTGCCACATGCTGCCCACCCGGCCCTGGACCCTCGGCCACATCCCTGTCCTCCTCTGGCGGGAGCTCAGGGGACTCGGGAAAGTTCTGCCTGCCCTGGGTAGCCGGATTTGTTTTTCCAACAGCTTTATTGACGAGGAGTTTGTAGATCATAAAGCTCACCCATTCTAAATGTGCAATTCAATAGTGTTTAGTAAATTTACACAATGGTACAACCATTAGCAGAATCTAATTTTAGAACATTTCCATCAACAAAAGGAACCCCAGTGCCCTTCTAATCTGGTTTTATTCTGTTTCTTTGTGTCTTCACTGCCGGGGGCTCCTCTCCTCACTCTGTGAGCTCTCGTGGACTGTGGGACTCTGGGTGAGTGCTTTGTCCCCTGCCCGTCCCGGCTTTAAGGCCTCCAAAGACCCTTGTCACTCACCTGTCCCTGTCGGGGTGGGTGAGGGGAGGCGCCTCGGTCCTCTCTCACTCGAAATCCAGGAAGCCCAGGCTGCAGAGCCATGTCCCCTGCTGAAGGGAGAGAGTCTTGCGGATGACACGCAGGGAAGGTTCTCAGGATGGGGTCATCATGGATTATCCTGGTGGCCCCAAGCCCAATGACAACATGGAAATATAAGAAGACCTCCCCAAATTCGAGGGGTGAGGCTGCGGGCTCAGAGCTTGCTTTGGCCTTGTGCTCTTGGCAAAGACCCACTGCCATGAAGGTCCTTGTGACAACAGTGGGCTCCCTGTGAGCCCTCACACAGGCTGCTGTGGGGCACTGGGGACAGAACTGGGAGCTGGGCACACTGCAGTGGGCAGGCCAGTCCTGAGCAGGAAGTTCTTGCTGCTCGGACACCCAGAAGGTGCCTGCCCTGGGGCCTTTGCACAGCCTGGCGTCCTTGGTCCCGATTGCCACTGAGCAGCCTGCTCTTCCAGCCTCTTTGTTCCCATCTTTGCTCCCGCTGTGTTTTTCTCCCAGCTCTTATAGTTTATCAAACTATTTACTCATTCAGCACTTTACCGTGAGTCCAGACTTCTGCCCATCAGTGGGTCTGGCGGGAGTCTGACTCCGGCTCCGCCCCTGTTTTGCATACAAGGAAAGAGATCAGTGCCTCTGTGTCTGCCCTCCCCGTACCTTGGGGTGTTCCAGCCCCAGCTGCTCTGCAAACGGTATCTGGAAGCCTCCTCCCATCCCCTAGGGAAGGTGCCAGGACCCACAGGAAGTGCCCAGGGTCCCAGCCTGGCTGTAGAAACAGGTCCAGCCCTCTGTACTGGTCCAGGTTCCAGTGGGGACATCCCATGGGGGGTGTTGGCCGGGACCCCTGAACCCCATCCTGACCCACCTCTTCCCGCCTACACTGTGGGTGGGGATGCTCCCCACGTGGCCACTCCCTGAGTCCCTGGGTGCTGCACAAGGGGCCACCAGAGGGGCCCAGGGCAACAGATGTGGCACCATCAGGGCTCTCTGCAGGGAGCTCACAGAGCCTGGACCTGCTGTGACTCTGGGAAGCTGTCAGAGTCACACTTCTCTCCAGCCACACAGCTTCCTGTCCGCCCCTTGTCACCTGACCCCGGATTCATGCCCTCAATGTTGGCAGCAGCTGCCTCGTTCCCTTGTAAACACTGACCCAGGAGGGGGGAAGATGGGGCACTTGACCTATCTCACCTCGTTCCCTTCTTCAACTGCCCGACCTTCTTGGAGCGGAGTGTCTGGTCCCCACGGTCCAATACGAAAGGCTCAGAGTCTAAGGGCCTGGCTCAAGGATGCCCACACTGAAACCCACAGCTGTGGACAGGGTTCGTCCTTCTTCAACATGTCCCATCAAAATCACCTCCACACACAGGTCAAGGCCATGAATGGGGATGTTTTATAACAACTGGGCTTCCCCTGATTCCTCAGGTGTCAGGGGCTCAGACGGTGATGCCACTCGGGGAGGACTAAGGGCAGGCTGGATGCGGTGTGAGTGGGGAGAGCCGCCCGTGCCTCCTGAGGTCTGGCCTGTGCCTCGTGTGGGACCACAGGAGCAGGTTCCTGGCTCGTGGCCCTATGGAGGTGACAGTTGTGGCAGGTGGGGACCTGGGCTCCTGACGTCCAGCTCCCTGAGTGATGGAAGCTCTCGTGGCTGTGGTGAGCAAGCCTCCTTGTCACCAAACCAGGAAGCAGTGTCAGACTGGGGCAGGGGAGGTCCCTGTGGGAACGCCTGGGTGTCCTGAGGCCACAGAGGGCCACGTGTGAAAATCACTGACTATGTCTGTGTGCAGACACACTCACACCTGCTCACAACCAGATCAGAAATGCGTGAGCCTTCTCAAACTCACAGTAACTTATGGTTCTCTTTATACTTGTCTCTATGTTTTCTGAAATAAATAGATATGATTTTATCAACCCCCCCAAGCCTTTTTTTTTTTCTTTAAAAAGATTTCTGGTGGGCTGGTGAGATGGCTCAGTGGCTTAAGCGCCTGCCCGGCAAGCGCGAGGGCCCGAGTTCGACTCCCGGAACCCACATACGAAAAAGGGGCCGGTGATATCACTCAGCGGCACGGGCGCCTGGTGGCGCCCGAGGTCCTGAGGTCGAACCCCCGGTACCCACCAAAAAAAAAAAAAAAAAAAAAAAAAAAGATTTCTGGGAATGGAGGTAGGGGTCTTACCTAGCACACAAGAGGCTCTGGGTCTCTTACCCAGTGAAACACATCCACAACACCTCCCTACACAAGGACCTTCCCAACACACACATGCACGCGCGCATAAACATGATTTCTCTCATCTTGGATGTGGAGATTTCACTCTTGAGAAACGTATCAAAGGATGAATCTGAAATGTGAGAAAATCTTTAGACAACAAAGATACCATAACAGACCCGCTTCTCATCAAAAAGTTGGATGGAATGAATACATCAAACAAGGTGAGTAATTAAATAAAAAGTGAAAAATTAAGAAGTAAACAACAGAAAAGTTATTCAATGACAAGAGTAGGTCAATACCTTTCAGTAATAATTTTAAGCATAATTGGCCTCAAATCACAAATTAAAAGACACAGATTAGCAGACTACATAAAAAGAACAAAACTTGGTGTGATGGCCCACACCTGTAGTCTCAGCACTCAGGAGGCTGAGGCAGTAGGATCCTCTTGAGTTTGATGCCAGCCTGAGCTACATAGTGAGACCCTGTCTCAAAAACAAAAACAAAAACAGAATCCAACATTCTGTTGCATTCAAGAAACTCATCTAATCCTAAAGGAAGCTGGGCTTGGTGGTGCACACCTATAATCCCAGCACTTGGGAGGCTGAGGCAGGAGGATCGCATGAGTTCAAGGCCAGCCTGGGCTACAAAGTGAGTTCAAGGCAAGCCTGAACTGCATAGTGAAACCCTGTCCCAAAAAGACCAAAAAAAAAAAAAATTCCTAAAGAAGATACATAGACTAAAAATTAAAGGGTGGAAAACAATATCCCATGCACCAGGACTCCTAAAAGAAGCTGTTATGGGTTCAAACTCATAATAGAAAGCCAGGCAGCCAATGTAGAATTTTGATGAGCCTTTATTAGCTGGCCAGCTGACTGACCTATACACTCCATGCATGGAGTTCACAGATCAGCCCCGAGCCTCTACAGCACACAGAATTTAAAGCAAAAATCACATCCTGATTGGAAAAGAAAGTAACTGTTTTGGTTACTGTTACATAGAAACAGGAAGCTTATACAAAAGTACACCGTTGGATAGAGAACAAGAAACTTACACAAGAGTTCATAGCAATCTCAAACATAAACATACAGCATAGTAAGTTTTGTCCATCTTTGGTAAGTAACCTAGTACACTTGTGACAGCAAACAATGGTTACCGTACATTGGCTTTTTTTTTTTTTTTTGTGGGTACTGGGGTTCGACCTCAGGACCTTGCGCACCAGCAGGCGCCCGTGCTGCTGAGCGATATCACCGGCCCCTTTTTCGTATGTGGGTACCGGGAGTCGAACTCGGGCCCTTGCGCTTGCCAGGCAGGCGCTTACGCCGCTGAGCCATCTCACCGGCCCAGCCATTCCATTCTTAGACAAAGTAAATTTCAAACCAAAACTGATCAGAAGAGGCATAGAAGGTCGCTACATATTAGTGACAATTCAACAGGAAGAAATAACAATTGTAAACCTATATGCACCAAATGTCGGTGCACCTATCTTCATAAAACAAAGACTGCTGGATGTACAAGATCAAATAAACACCAATACAATCATAGTGGAAGCCTTAATACCCTCACTTTCACAGAGAGACAGATCAACTACACAAAAAATTAACAAATATTAGAGCTGAACCATACCTTCCAACAAATGGACTTAATAGATATCTACAGTGTTCTACTGTGCTACAACAGAATACATATTCTTCACAGCACATGGAACTTTCTCCAAATAGAGCACATATTAGTCCATAAAGCCTGCTTAAATGAGTACGAAAGAATCTAAATCATCCTATGTATCCTATTAAATATAACACTCTGAAACTAGAAATCAATTGCAAAAGAAACCACAGAAATTCCACTAACGAGTGGACATTAAATAACTGATTCCTGAACACTCTGTGGGTCACAGGAGAAATCAAAGAAGAAATTAAATAATTCCTAGAATCAAAAGATAATGTCAGTACAATATACCAGAACCTACAGGACACAATGAAAGCAGTCCTAAGAGGGAGATGTATTGCTGTGGATGCTCACATTAGAAAAACAGAATGAGGTCAAATAGACAAACTGATGATGTACTTCAAGAAACTGGAACACGAACAGTCCAAACCCAAACCTGGTACAAGGAGGGAAATCATAAAGGTCAGAGCAGAAATTAATGAAATTGAAACTAAACAACGACAACAATGATAACAAAATGAAAATGAAGAATCAATGAATTAAAGAGCTGGTTCTTTGAATGAACAAACAAAATAAACAAATCCTTAGTTAAATTTATTCAAGGAATGAAAGACCATCATCCACATAATTAGAAATGAAAAAGGCAAAATCACAGCAGACACTGCCAAGTTCAGGAGATTATTAGAAACTTCTATGAAAAAGTGTACTCCAATAACTTGAACAATCTTGAAGAAATGGGCAAATTCCTAGACTCATATGAATTACTGAACTTGAATCAAAAAGACATAAAAATGCTGAACAATCCAATAACAGGAAATGAAACTGAAGCAGTAATAAAAATCCTCCCAACTAAGAAAAGCCCAAGACCTGATGGATTCACTGCTGAATTCTACAAACCTTCAGGGAGGTGATAATGCCAATATTTAAACTCTTCAATGAAATTGAAAGGGAAGGAGTACTTCTAAACTCATTCACGGAAGCTAGCATTACCCCGATTCTGAAGCCAGACAAGGACCTAACTAAAAAAAAGGCCAATCTCTTTAATGAACATAGATGCAAAAATCCTCAACAAGATACTGGCAAACAGAATGCAGCAAATCATCAAAAAGATCACACACCATGACCAAGTAGGCATCGTCCCAGGGACATGAGGATGGTTCGATATACACAAATCAATAAGTGTAATACATCACAGAAACAGAGGTAAGGACAAAAATCACATGATCATCTTAATAGATGCAGAAAAACCCTCTGACAAAGTCCAACGTCGATTCATCATAAAAAAAAAAAAAAACTCTGAAGAAAATAGGTATAGAAGGACACTATTTCAATCTGATAAAAGCATTTTCGACAAATCTATTGCCTGCATCACGGGAAATGGGATGGAACCGAAGGCTTTCTCTCTAAAATAAGCAACAAGACAAGGATGTACACTATTAATTACCACTCTTGTTTGACATAGTCCTCAAAACATTTGCAAGAACAATCAAGCAAGAGAAAGAAATAAAAAGGAACATGTATAGTGAATATTATCACTATTCACAGATGACATGATCTTTTATGTAGATGAACCCAAAAATTCCATTGAAAGATTCTCAAATTCATAATTCAGCAGTGTAAGAAGGCACAAACTCAACACACAAAAATCAATGGTGTTCCTGTACACCAATAATGAATCCACTAAAAAAGAAATTAGGAAAACAACACCATTCACAAAAACAACAATTACTTAGGAATTAACCTAACCAAGGAAGTAAAAGATGTATACATTGAAAATTACAGTACTCTGAAAAAGGAGATAGAAGAAGATATTAGAAAATGAAGAGACATCCCTGTTCCTGGAGAGGCAGAACAAACACTGTCGAAGTGGCCATACTTCTAAAACTGATATACAGATTTAATGCAATCCTTATCAAAATACCAACAGCATTCCTCACAGAACTAGAGAAAACTTTCTTAAAATTCATATGGAACCAGAAGAGACCCAGAATAGCAAAAGCAATCCTGGGTTACAAAAAGCAAAGCAGGAGGCATCACGATACTGGATTTTAAGTTATATTACAAAGCTACAGTGATAAAAACAGCATGGTACTGACACAAAAACAGACCTGTGGACCAAAGGAATAGAATAGAGGACACAGAAACAACCCCAGACATATTCAGTCACCTGATCTTTGACAAAGGGGCCAAAATAAAGTACTAGAAGAAAGACAAGCTCTTCAGCAAATGGCACTGGGAAATGTTAGCTATCCACTTGCAGAAGACTGAGTCTAGACCCATATCTCCCATGATGTACTAAAATCAAAGCTAAAATAAAAGTGGATCAAAGATTAAATGTTAAAACAGTAACACTTAATGTGCTGGAAGAAAAAATAGATAAAACTCTTGAAGACAGAGGTGTAGAAAAGGACTTTCTGAACAGAACCCCAATGGCACAAGAAATAACACCACGAATCAACAAATGGGATCATATCAAATGAAAAAGCTTCTGTGCAGCAAAGGAAAAAACCATAAGAATGAAGAGACAACCTCCAGAATGGGAAAAGGAATTTACCATCTATATCTTGGACAGAGGACTAATATCTAGAATATATAAAGAACCAAAAATATTAGATTCCCTAAATAAGAGACCCAATAAAAAAAAATGGGCAACTGAAATGAATAGACACTTGTCAGAGGAAGTAGTACAAATGGTCAGTTAATACATGAAAAATGTTCAACATCACTAGTCATTAGAGAAATGCAAATAAAACAACCCTGAAATTCCATCGCCAGAAAGAATGGCTATCATCAAGAAATCACGGGCCGGTGAGATGGCTCAGTGGTGTAAGCGCCTGCCTGGCAAGTGCAAGGGCCCGAGTTCGACTCCCGGAACCCACATATGATAAAGGGGCCGGTGATATCGCTCAGCGGCAAGGGTGCCTATTGGCGCGCGAGGCCCTGAGGTCGACCCCCCGGTACCCACAAAAAAAAAAAAAAAAAAGAAATCGTGGGCTGGTGATATGGCTCAGTGGCATAAGTGCCTGCCTGGCAAGCATGAGTTCCTGAGTTAGACTCCCGGTACCCACATAAAAAAATTAAAAAAAAAGAAATCAGGTAACAACAATTGCTGGTGAGGCTGTGGAGAAAATCAGTGTGGAGATTCCCTTAAATATTTAAAATAGAAATTCCATTCAACCCAGCTCTTCCCCTTCTAGATATCCTCCCCAAAGAGTTAAAGGCATCATATTATAGTAATCCTTGCATTACCATGATTAGAGCAGCAAAATTCATAATACGTGGCTAAATCTTGGAAGCAGCCTACATCTCCATCAACAGATGAATGGATAAAGGAAATGTATTTATACACAATGGAATATCACTCTGCCATAAAGAAGGATACATTTGAATCGTATTGTAGGAAAATGGATGCACCTTGAGACCATAATGTTAAGTGAAATAATTCAGACACACAAGCTTAAAAATCATACGGTTCCTCTTATGTGAGAAACCCAAAGCATAAATAAATTGAAGAGCAAAATAAAAGACAATAGGAAATAGGGATGTAGATCTTTGGCAAATGGGAAGAGATGGGGGAAGGGGAAGGGGACATAAAAAGAAGTGTGTCATATACATGTGCCAAAACCCCACAGTGTATGTATTCATGATGTGCTACAAACATGAACTAAAAAAAAATTTAAATTAACATTAAAGAGGAGAGCTCTGGAGCCGCAAAGAGGGCAAACAAGGCGGACCGAGCAGCACAGCCTGAGGTAGAAACTCACTGAAGCGCTGGAGGTGGCCACCTACCAGACAGAGGGGGCCATCGGGCAAGGGCACTGAGACCACAAGCAGCTCCCAAGCACCTCCTGGAGGCAACAGAACGAGCAAATACAGCTTAAAGTCCCAAATGGAACTCAGCAGCCGACTACAGGAAAAAGCTGCTGTTGGACCACTGGGCAGCCTTAGTGTTCCGCCATCCTGAGGACTCTGGACGGACAGTGGGAAGGACGTCCCCTGAGGGCCAGCCAGGAGCCGGGGGCAGACCGCATGCCACCCGCTGGGGAATGACTGAGGGGAAGTGGTACTTCCTGTCGAGGACTTTTGTCTTCTTTTGTCAGCCTTCTCCAGTTTTTCTCTAAACAGCATGGATTACATTCAGGAAAAAAAAAAAAATCAATGCCAGCCCCCCCCACCCATACTAGGGACAAAATCCAGAGCCTGGCACACCCTAGGCAGGCTCTCTAGCATGGCCCAGCCCCATCTGCTTACTTTCTTTTAAAACAACCTACCCGGGCTCAAATCCCACCTGAAAGACACACTTCCCATCTTCAGTCCTTGGCCCCTGCCCAGTGGTGTCCCTTCAGCCAGCAGACTTTCCTTCCTGCCCTCAGGGTCCTTCGGATCCAAGGGGAGTCTGGGGCACTGTGTCCACAGCTTGGGGGAACGTGGAGGAAGGTGCCCTGGGCCGGCCAGCTCTGGCCACTCGTCCTCACCTAGCACACCTGCCTAACCTCTCCTCGAGCTCGGTCAGTTACCAGCCGGAGCCTCTGGGTGGCTCCACTTGCCCTCAGCTGGGAGCTGGCCCTGCCCGGTCCACACCCCTCCCCGACACCCTTTCCCGGCAGGAAGAAACACTTCCTTCCCTCAGTATTCACGTGGCCCGCGACTGACACACACAGAACCCTCTGTGCTCAGGTCCCTGAGTGAAGGGGACAGAGCACTGTGCTGGACATGGGCGCAGTTTGTGCAGGGAGGGTCAGGATCTGGGGCACATGTCAGGGGGAGGGGCCGGGCCAAGGTGGGGATTTCCTGTCCTGCACGCTTGAGGCCGAGGTAGGGCAGTGGGCTCCGGTCCTCCTCCCTGTCCACATGCAGAGCGGACCCCGCTTGGGCCCCTCCCCTGCTCCACCTGACGGGCATGGGGCCAGCTGGGGGCCTCTCCCATGTGCCCCTGCGCTGGGGCAGCCAGACCTTGACCGTCCTGACGCCAGAGGAGCTCTTGGGCCAGGAGTGATGGGAAGTTTTATTGAGCAGGCCCTGGACTTCTGGACTTCGTCTAAGGCAGCTGTCTGTGCGGCTCCCAGGAGGGGTGAGAGCATCCAGCGTCTGGCCATGCTTGCTGGGAATGGACGTCAAGAGTGCTGCCTGGAAGGGGGCCCACCTGCCACGGGGCTGGGTGGGGGGTGCTCCTTGGGGCCCCAGGGGATTCTCCTACCTGGGCACCCTGGCCCCAGGACCCTGCCGACATTGTCCTCCTCAGCAACAACACCGGCCATGCGTGACAACAGGAAAGGGGCCCAGTGAGTCCCAGGCAGCACCCACAGGGTCAGCTTCATGAGTGTCCAGGACCCCTCTGGCTTCCCCTGGCCTGGCATCCCTCCCCACCACCAATGCCAACAGTGATGGGAACTCGGGAGGAAGTAATTCTCTGTATTGTCATCTTAAGGCTTGCACAATGAGCTGTGAAATTCTGTGTTTCCAAAATTTGTTATTGACCTCGCTCTGGGCTTCCCAAGTGGGCCGTATGGAGGAAATTCAGGAGAGAGCAGTGTGGCTCTCGTGACATGAGTTATGACAAGCTTGTGGCTCTGTGACTGGGAGGACTCTGGCCCGAGAGGAATTTATCACTCCGGAGAGAGCCTTCAGCGGGCTGCATTAGGCAGAAAACGATAATGAATATCTTCCCTTCACCTGAGGTCATTAATAACGGCTCTCCTCTTATCTTTTTGCTGCCACACGTACCATTCTTTTAAGAAATGTATACATCCGGGGAGAAAAGCAGGGTGATGTCCCAGGGAAGACAGCCTCCGTGGGCTCCTCCTCCCCACCGGCAGGGGGCGCAGCCGATTCATCCAGGGCAGGAGTGGCGGCCACAGCAGGGCCCGGTCCTGCCATTCAGGGTGACGCCAGGGCCGGAGATACCGGGAAGGAGAGTTGAGCCTTCTTGGAATCTTCCAGGCCCACCCCACCTTCCTGATCCCCTTTATCTGTGTGTGAACTTTAGCAAAACACAGGCCTTCACCATGGCTTTGCTTTTTTATCTCAGAAGTTGTTTAAAGGATAAAATTGACCTTTTTAAAAGTCCCATCCCCGTCCCCAGCCCAAGAGGAATGTTAGTGACAATTTCCTGCGTAATCCTCTGGAAATTTCTGTGCAAGTGCAAACATAAAAAGACAGTGGATCTGCTGCGGCCCCTCGGTCATCTCACATAAATGAGCTCATTGTGTACACACTGCTCTGCAACCCCTTTTTGTATAACTGAGCGATCGAACTTGGAGAGACTCCAGCCTTAACATTTTTTGATCACGTGGAAGCAGAAGAAAACAGGGGAGCACTGCACCCTAACTCCTGACTCTGCATCCCTGCCCAGCCCCCGCTCCGTCGCGCTCCTCCTGTCCTCTCCTGGGCCAACCTCCTTATGGTTTCCGCGGCCTGCTCCCCTCCCAGAGTGACCGTGGGGCCCTCGGGGCTCTGACCTTGTCTTCCTGAGGCTTCCCCCTGACACTGCCCAGTGGGCTGACACTGGGGACCCTGGCTGGGCAGCCCCTTCATGGAGTCTCCCTGAGGACAGCTGCTCCCCTCACTCTTCTTGCTCTCTGACTCGGCTCTCAAAATAGCCGGGCACGTGAACACCCTGGCCTTCCCTGGCTTGAGTGTGACCCGCTGCTGGGAAGGCCTCGCTCTCCTGCATGGGGCAAATTCATTTGAACCCCTGGAGGCCCATCACCAAGGTCACCTCCACTGGGAAGCCTTCCAAGGGCTCTCAGGCCCCGCCCGGGCCACCCCGGCGCTCCGGACAGTGGGCTGGCGGGACAGGACCCTGCCTGACCTGGCCCTGTGCATCCTGTCCAGCTTGGGGCTTACGTAGGCCATACCCTCCTGTCCTTGATCTGCCAGGCACTGCTGCCTGCTGGTGTCCACGGGCACTGTGAGGTTGGCCTTCGTCCTTCCCCTTAGTTAGATACTGCATGGGTAAGTGTCTAGGGTGGCCTGCCTGTCTGTCGGTCTGCCTGATTGTGCTCTGCGCGGTGGTGAGACGCGGCCTTCCTTTGTAGACACCCAGCTTCTGGGGCAGCACTGCAGGGACACATCCAGTCAAATCTACATTTGGGGTCCCTGTTCAGTTATGGTGGGGCCTGGGATGGGGAACCTCACACTTGGCAGGCTCTGGGGCCTTCAGGTTTTGCATAACCATCCTTGAGGACAGAGGAAAGACTGGCCTGGCAAGGGGCACAGTGTCCAGCCCAGCAATGGCCCAGAGCACCTGTGTGCCCACAGGCCTGTACCCCACTTGCTCACAGGGCCTCAGCCTGTGGCCCCCATGTGCTGGGGGCCCCCAGGCCAGTGTGAAATCCGCAGCCATTGCCTAGCCCTCTTGTCTCTCCATCACTTGCTGTGCAGTCATGGCCTGCAGACTTGCTAATGAGCCGGCAAGCACACACCCAGCGATGTGGCTTTCTCGATTACACGGTCCGCCTGCCAGTGCTGGGTTCTGCCTCTTTCCCGCAAGGCGTGGAGGAAACTCCTGCGGAAGAGTTACCCACAGATGTTTGTACAAAGTCGGGGCCAGGGAACACAGGACAGGTGCCACGGCTCAGGTTGGCACCCCCTCCCTGCCAACTTCTGTCCTGCTGAGCCAGAGGGCTGGGAGGAGATGTGGATGTGGAGGCGGGGAACGTGGCCAGGGCTTTGTTGGTACAGCGGTCCCTGCTGCGGGCAAGACTAAGCTGCATGCCCTAGTGGGCAAACTCCGTGACAATCGGAGCGCTCTGGGTGCCCACTGGCCAATCATCAACAGGACGCCCCTGAGCAGGTGGCCTGGCTCCGCCCTTGAGAGAGGCTCTGTCACCCTCCAGGTCAGCAGGCACATTCCTAATGATTGTAATAACGGCAATTAGGACCAGTGGGCTCATGATAATCCTCTGGCTGCTCTGCTCCAGGGCTCTGCCTCGGCCCGGCCCCCCATGGCCTTCTGGGGGCTCCCAGGGCAGCTCCTCTGTCTTCCCCACAGATGTGCACACCAGGTGGGTGGAGCACACGACACCAGGGCAGCGCAGGTGCCACTGGACTCGGGGCTGCCCGACCACCACGGGGACAGAAGTGCCTTGGGCATCACGTGATGGGGAGCAGATAGTTTTAGGGTCAGGGTTCCTGAGGTCACATCAAATGTCATTTTTGATTTTGGGTCAAAGCAATCCTGTCCAAGGAGGACTGGTATTTATTAAGCACCTATGGTTTGCTTCTGTGGTACCCTCTGCAGTTATTCTGGGGTCCCACTCCTCCAATTCTCCTAAGGAAAGGAGGACTCCTGGCCCCAGGGAGCATTCAGCAGTGGCCTGCATGTCCATTGGCCAGGCGGGACCAGGAGCAGTGGTGGCCAGGGAGGAGCAGCAGTAGCAGAGAGAAGACTTGAGGTCCACACCTTGCCCCCTTCCCTGGAAAAGGGCCAGATGCAGGGGTCCCCCCGGGTCCACCTGCAGATAGGAGGACAGAGAGGACGAGGCAGAGAACTCGGGGAAGCCTGGAGTGGCCTTGGCAAAACAGCGGGAGAGAAAGAAAGTGAAGCAGGGATCTTCAGAGACCAGTAGAGAAGACATGGGGGGACAGGTGGTGTCAGGGGCAGAGCAGCTGTCGCTGGAGGAGGTGGGAGACCTGCCTGCCCCCTCGCCCCAGACAGGAGAGCTGGGCACGTCTGGGGGGGCATCTTGGAGGGGGTGTCAGGGTCCAAGATGCACCAGGCTGCAGACCCGGGAGGGGGGCTCTGCTGCCTCCTCCCCGTGCACCCAAACTCCACGGTTTCCCATCTCTCATGCAGCTGCCAGGTTTATAGCCAGAAGCCAAGGGAGGCTGGTGGGGAGGACTGGGCCATGCCTGGGGATAGAACTGGCCTCAGAGGCTTCTCTTGCCAGCCTCAGAGGAGAGTTTTCATTAGTCAGGTCTTTAAATCGTTGTTTACTGCTCCCCACACATGGAGGGTTTATTTATTTATTTATTTTGTTGCTGTTGTTGGGTACCAGGAATCAAACTCAGGACCTTACACTTGCAAAGGCAGATGCTGATCCACTGAGCTAAATCCCCGGTGAAGGGTTTATTAAGATCTGGGTCAAGTTAAAAATACTGGCAACCGGAGCACGCAGGCCAAGAGAGCTTGCTTGAGATGGGCACCCTAAACCACCAGGAAGCTGCTCCCAGGGGAATCCCTGCCCTTGGCACCCACAGCTATGGAGAAGACAGGCGGCAGCTGCAGCTGTCCTGGCCCTGCCCACCTCCGTGCCCAGAGCCAGCTGAGGACTGGCCTCCCCCCCCCCACTGAGGTGGCAGAAAGCCCTGGCATGGGCCAGGGGAGACCCATTCTTCCCCAAGAAGTGTGCTGGGGGTTGGATACACCCAAGGGCCACTTCAGGGGCCCTCAAAGTCGTCACATGGGCAGGGAACCAGAGCACAGCAGAGTGTGTGGGAAGCCCAGGGGGCAGCAGGCATGGCATCAGGATGGGTATGGGCAGGAAGGGCATTTCCAGTAAGGCCTTCCTGAACCAGGGCTTGGAGGTCAGAGCACAGGGCAGCTGGGGTGTCCAGGCCTTGGGGTCTGCAAGAGCCAGGAGAGGGTCGAGGAGACCTTCCACTGTGCCCCACCTCACCCAGGGCTCCGAGGGGCTCTAGAGTCAACAGGTCCACAGCGAGTGGGCCCGCAGAGCCAAGGGGGGCTGTGTCCACATCCCGAAAAAGCAAACAGGAGCGCTCCCGGGACCTTTAGGAGGTGTCCACGTGATTGAACTAAGACAGCATTAGGGCTCCCGCCAAAGGTCAGCAGTGTGTCCCCCACTGCCCGAGTAAGAATGCTTTTGTGGGCCTCAGTTTACCCATAGGTACAAGGAGAACAGAAAGTTTTCCTGCCAAGCATTCACAGTGCTGTCCATTATCTGTCATGCATTCACTCAGCAAACACTCCCTGGGCCCTCAGTGGGTAGGTAGTTGGAGCAGAGATGCAGAATCAGACACGTGCCAGGGCCCACTTTCCACCCCCACCAGCACACAAAGCGGCCTGCAGGTCTCTGAGACAGAGCACGACAGATGCTGGGCTCTGAGGAGTAAATGAAATCAATGTGAAACCACTTTGAAAGTTAAAAGCACAATTAGCGCTGGAGGCTCCTACGATAAGGACAGTCACCGAGCGGGTGCTGCCGCCTGCCTGGGCAGCAGCTTTCCCATGCTGGCGCGTGTGCAGGAGAGCGGGAAGAGGACTCACGGAGCCTGGCCAAGCCCAGCAGGCTGCGGCGCCCGCACACGGGTGCGACTAACTCAATTACAGAACGAGCATGCCAGGTTAACTGAGGTGTCGGTTCAAATTGTTTCCCCACCAGCCTGGAGCCCGCGGAGACTGCGTGTCCTCCTCATTCAATTAATCAATTACACCCTCACTGTGTCTGCAGCCTCTCCACCTATAAACGCCCTGGGGCTCTCCTGTCCATAACAGAAGACACCCATGAGCACGTACACACATGTGCGCACGTACACGCACACTTGTGCACCCTGAAGCCCTTTGCTAGCAGCTCCCCCCTACCTCCTCACACCACCATGCACCCCAGTTCTCTTCCCACCGTGCACCCGTGTTCTCTTCTCACCCTCTCCAGTCCCCAGTCTGCCCCAGCAGCACCCACCGACCCCCAGGGACCAGCCCTCCATCTTCATCCTGGGCGACAGCCCTGTGGCACAGTGATGGACGGCCGTTCTTCTTTCCACTCTCTGTTCTATCTTGGCATCTGGGACTCCTGTCTGTGTTTCTACCAGGAGGGGCTTGAGGTGTTTCTGGGATCCAGGAAGGAACTGTGAGGTGAAAGGGGCTGCTGCAGAGGCTCATGGGATTGCGCCCCCCACCATGTCCTACTCCTGCTTCCTGGGTGAGCTCTACTCCATGTTTCCTCCATGCTGCTGCATCTTGGGGTTTTGTCCCAGCCAGGCTCATGACTGGTCTCTTCCCCGCCACCACAGTGTGTTCCCCTCCTCACCCTGTCCAGCCACTGCCCTGTTTGTACCAACTGTTCTCTGACCCACCCAGCACTCAGCATCCATCTGAAACGAGACCACGTGTGGAAACCGAGGCCCAGAGAGTGGCCACCCAGGGCTGTGCCCACATCTCTGCCAATTTCTAGTTCTTGCAGATGTCAGCCACCTGCTGTGTGGGTCTCAGCTCAGATGGCAGGGGGAGGGTGCCCTGCTTCATGGTCCCATGGGTTCCTCCTGCCCCCCAGAAACCTCTAGGAGAAGACACCACCCAGCACTCAGCTTCTAGGTGGGTCCTCAACAAGCACGGTGCAGTGGGGTGGCCTGCAGGTGTGACGGCACCCAGAGCCAGAGTGGGGGCAGCCGCTGCCACCTCTTCAGGGCTCCCCGCCCCCTCAGAGGGCCCTGCTCTGAGCTGGTGGGGACCAGGGCTGTGAGGCTGGGCTCAGGAGAAGACGTGGGCTTGAATCGCAGCTCTAAAAGGCTTCTCTAGCCTCCGTTTCCCCTCCTGAGGAGGAGACAGTTGGATGCCGTGATGCTCTGCATTCTGCGGGCTCTTTTCTTTTTGTCCCTTTTGGAAGTACCCTCCACCCTCTGCCCCAGGTCTGTGCCTGTGGTGTCCCACCAAGTGGTCTGCGCCGATTGGGATGGAGGTCAGCTTCTGCCCAGGGCCAGTGTGTGCAGGAGCATCCTCCTGCCACCTCTGCACTCAGCAGTTCAGGTAGCCATGTTGTGCCTGGACCCGCAGGCCTTGGGTGCAGAGGCTGCCATCATCCGGCTGGTCTCCTCCATGCCGCCCGCATCTCTGTAAATAGCCCTTTTATTAAACCCTCCCTGGCGGAACCATCTTGCCTGCACCATCTGTTTTCCTCAGAGCCCCTGCCTGACTCACGCAGGCCTCCCAGCCTCGCTACTCCTGGTCCCTTGTTAACTCAAGCTGTCGAGTGGGGAGGGGAGGGGCTGGGCACAGACCCCAGGGCTGACCCATCCTGGCAAAGGCGGTGGGTTGCAGGTGCTGCTGCTGCCAGTAGCCACACCTCCGTGGCAGGCACCAGGGTTGCATGTAAGAGGCCTGGACCTGGATGGCCCTGCCCTGAGTGTCATTTTGCAGTGTGCACAGCCCTTCCTGATCCCACTGCATCTCCAACATTGGCACCAGCCCCTGAGCACCTACTAAGCACCCAGACTCTTCCCAGCCAGCCCAACTTTCCTGCCAGGGAAGCAATACTGGCCCTGAGAGCCTTTGTCAGCCCCAGCTCACCTTTTGATGCCCACCCCCTTGCTCCCACCCTGCGCACAGAAGATGCTGAGAAGCCCTGTGCATGTTGGAAATGCTTCTCTCTCAACAGAAAAGCAAAACCAAAACTCCAAACAAACCAGAAGCCATGGGGAGACTGTGAGGGCAGAGTACCCCCCACCCCACCAAGGTCTGGAGGCACCCCTGGGCCCTGCGCTGGCCCTGGGCAGCTAAGGCTGTTGCCCAGCCACTCGTGAAGGGGAGGAGGAAAGAAGTAAATTGCAGTCTGAAATAATTGGCCCATAGGAGAGAAGCAGGAAAAAGCCACTGAAAAGAAACTTATCAAGGAATCGATACAGAGGGTTTAAAGGCTGAAGGCAAATCTTCGCAGGGAGGAGCGGCTCCTCGGGCATAAAAGACCATTTCCCATCTCAGAGGCTCCCCACGCAAGCCCAGCGCTTCCCCCTCTGTCCTTTGATGAGACGGCAGAATTCTACTCCACACGTGCCCAGTGAACATCCACTGCAGATCCAGTTCTGCCCGCACTCGGAGCCCTGGGGAGCGGAAACGAATCTGGGAGGAGAAGGGCGAATTCGTGACCCTGTGCGCAGCCCCAGGTTGGAGGCTGAGCAAGGCCAGGCTTCAGACCAGGCTGGTGGTACAGAATGGGGTGAGGGTGGACTAGAGAGCTGGGGAGGGCCTGAGCATGCAGTGGGGTTCACTCCTGGGCTCGGTGTGGAGTTATATGGAGAGGGCTGGGTGGTAGGGGAGGGAGAAAGAAGGGGAGAGGGCAGGGAGAGACCGTGTCTGGGAGCTGTGCTGGGGTGGCCTCCTGTGTCTCCAAGCTCTCTGACACTGAAGCCTTGAACAGAGGGCCACCTGTTCCCAACTTGGGTCCGACTTCTGTGACATGGTTTCTTCTCTGTCTCAGTCTGCGGGCTTTGTGATTGGACCTGGGACTGAGCCTTTGAAACAAGGAAACCTGGGCCTGCTCCAAGGACCCTTTACAATCCACCCCTCCGGTCTTCCCAGCACAGTGCGGGGCCGCACCCAACATTCTAGTCCTTCTCTGTCAATTCCTTGCTGTGTGATCCTCAGGGAACTTCTCAAACTCTCTGGGCCTCAGCATCCAGGTCCGTGTCTGAGAAAGGAGCCCTCCCAGCTGGAGGGGTAGGTGGAGGAATGGACATTTCTATGCAGGGATCAAATTACAGCACATTATCAGGAGACTAGACTTTAAAAAATATATTTATTGCTTTATTAGTACATATTTGTGATCCACAAGAAGTGCGCGCATCATCGGAAGCCAGCACATCTATACCCTGCGTCTTAGTCCTCTCTTACTTTCTCCTCCCCTCCCCTCCCCCTCCTCTGCTCTGTCCCTGGATCTTCTGCCCATCTGAACTTGAGTTTGGGTACCAAGCTGCACCGTGTGTGTGAGCATGTGCGTGTGTGCGCGCGCGCACGTGTGCATGTGTCTGCATGCATACGCGCCACAGGGACAGGGGTCAGCTGGGGCCTGGCGTCCCCTGCTGTCCGTGCCCAGCAGAAGCCTGGCTGCAGATAGCTAGGTAGGACTCCCGAGGTGCAGCACGTCGCCATAGGAACAGCTCTGGCTGGGCAGCGGAGAGAGGTTCAGAGGAGCCCGGCGCTGGGGGAGACGGGCAGGAGTGGGGGGTGCTGAACCCTGAATGTGGTCCACACACAGCTGCTCCCCACATGCCTGGTGCGAGAGCTGGGGATGCTTGTGGGGAGGGAATGAAGTAAGATTTTGGGGTTCCCGCTTTCAGAAATGCCCATCTGGGAGGTCAGCAACCCTGGGACCAGAAACCAGAGGTAGTGAGAGGACGGTGACGGCTGGAGACGGCCACGCGGTGGCCAGTTGCTAGGACACAGGGTCTCTCCGAGGGGCCCATGGTAACTCAGAGAGCACTTTGTGCCTCATTCATTTATTCATTAATTCACTTAATCCATAAACACCTCTCAGGCAGCAGTGCAGGCTGCCGGCTGTGGGGCACGAGGCTGCAGGAGTTGCTCTGGCGATGCTGGGGTCAGGCGCACGTGCAAAATCCATTAACATCAGGCAGGAGGAAGTGTCCTGAGGTGGCTGCACCAGGACCTACTGGGGGGGGCAGAGACCAGCATTGCAGGGATCCCACCCGTTCCACCCTCCTCCCTGGGGACAGGGCTCTGGTGTTCTTTCCAGGACATCTCTAACCTTCAGCGGAGTACGCTGAAAACTTTTGCTTTTGTATATAATTCCATGAAAATGGTAATGTTTCCTTACAAATAAGAGAATACAGTACCAGAACATCTTAAATTCCTCAAGAGCAGTGTGTTTTCACAGCCTTAAACTTGACAGAACTCCCTGCCAACAGGATGGGGGGCTGAGCCACCATGTGCTTGCCCCCTTGTATAGACATAGACACAGAGATGCGGCAAGGTGAGGGTTTTGCTGCAGTCACCCCGAAACTCCTAGCCTGGGGCCAGGACAGAGCCTCTCCTTGCAGCGACCCCAGCCTGCAGAAGATTTTTTCCTCCTGTTTCCATTTGATGCCCAGCCCTTTGCCTGAGCCCCTGGTGGGCTCCGCTGGCTCTACCCCTCCTCAAGGGAGGTGGGCGACACTTGACGGGGCAGGCGTGGGTGAATTGGCCTGATTCCCAAGACTCGGCATCGATCCCGGGCATGACGCATTTGTAGGTCGACCCTGGTGTGAGGAAGGAGGGAGGCTCTTGCTCTGCCAGGTCGGGGGTGGGGGAGCTATAGAACATTCAAGGACAGTTAAGACAGCCGGCAGTGTAGCGCACACTTGCAATCCCAGCTACTTGGGAGGCCGAGGCAGGAGGACTGAAGATTCATGTCCAGCCTGGAAAGCCCTGGGCATATAGCTCAGTGGTGCAGTGCTTGTCTAGCATATATGAGGCCCTGGGTTCCAGCCCCAGCACCACACACACACACACACACACACACACACACACACACACACACAGATGCATGCACGAAGGCAGATTTATGTCCAAAATGCTAAAGGTTTTGCATCATTCTCCAGCATCATACTCCCCCATCTAATTCTGCCTGAACTAACTGAACAACCTATACTTTTTGTTTGAGATGAGATCTCTCTATGTTGCCCAGGCTGAGCGCAAACCCTTGGCCTCAAGCAATCCTCCTGCCTCAGCCTCTCGAGTAGCTGGGGTTACAAGCACACACCCACCATGCCCGGCTCTCAACCTATACTTTCTAGCCATCACACACGTGAATGTGTGCACTCACACTCACCCCTTCTCCTACATCCAAGCCTAGAAGGTCCCCCTCTTCTAAACATCACTCTGGAGAACTCCTACACATCCTTCGTGCTCAACCAGCAATCACCCCTCCAAGAAGTGCTCTCTTCCCTTCCCAATTCGTGCCTGGCTCCCCCTGGTGTGCCCCTCTCCCAGCACTCACCCCTGAATCTCAGAGGTGTCCAGGTGTTAGAGCTGACCCTCGCACCCTCGAAGGAGGCACGGGAATACTGTGGGAGCCATCACCCCACCCTCTCCCGGCAGAGTCCTGGAACACAGTAGGGGTCAGCTGTTGCCGGACAGATGCAAGACTACGTTTAAGGAGTTAAGCCTCCGTTTTATGGAAAATTAACTTCTGGGAATTTGTGATGAATGGAGAATTACTGTACTGCAGGGCAAGTGAAATGATGAAATGGTGAAAAGACTCCTTTTCCCTCTGGTCCCATTTCCTCTGTCCTAGTTGGGGGTGCGTCTGTGCCTACCAGGTGTGGGGATGGGGTGAGGCATCACCAGTAACCCTTCTGGAGACCCCAAGAGCACCCCACGAGTGGCATGGCTCAGTGGCACCCTTTAACGGGATCGCTGGATTGGTGATGTGACAATTAGACTTGTGAATCCGACATCCACGTGGATCCCATGGTGAGGAAGGAATCGAGAAGCCTATTTTTTTTTTTTTTTGTGGGTACCGTGGGTCGACCTCAGGACCTCGCGCGCCAGCAGGCGCCCGTGCCGCTGAGCGATATCACCGGCCCCTTTTCCGTATGTGGGTTCCGGGAGTCGAACTCGGGCCCTCGCGCTTGCCGGGCAGGCGCTTAAGCCGCTGAGCCATCTCACCGGCCCGCGAGAAGCCTATTTTTGAATCCTATCGTTGGCGAGGAGAAATCGCCGGGGTCTGAGCAGAGGTGGGACCCTGCAGGCGCCGACAGTAAATATGGACTCAGACTAACGACTCTCTTGGACTCCGGTTATTGTCCCTCCCGGTGACATAGCCCCGGGACCTGTGCAAGCCAGGCTACTTGTCCTCCGCATCACGCGCAGGCCTGCTTGGGAACCCGGGGACACGTGAGGTCTCTGAGCCCCCCAAGAGCCTGGGAGTGAGCCGGGGGCTGTCACGCAGCCCTGCAGGCCCCCACACGAGGCTCCGCACCGTGTGCGCCTCTGTGGCCGTCTTCCGGGCTCCCTGCACGGAACCCACTTGAGACTGAAGAGCTTTCTCTCTGATTGAACTTGAAACCAAACCATCGTGTTCTGGAGCCTAAATGTACCCTGGTGTGCCTCTCACTTCCCTCCATCCTCCGCCCCCAGGCCCCCTCCCCTTGGCAGAAATAAAGATAATTTCTTTTTCTATTTCCAATTTCTTCCTGACAGGAAGAATAATCCAAGGGGGGCAGCTTCAATCTCTTTGGTGTCTGCATGAAGCTCTGGAAGTTCCAAAATATTGAGCTGCCCCTCACCCACCTGGGGACTGGAGGAAACCCCAGGAAGCCTTCCCCCTCTCCTCCTCACCCTAGTCACTCTTACCACTCCTCTTGTCTGAGCAGAGAGCTGGGCCCTTGGCTTCTGTGCAGGCCCCGGGTTCGAATCCCATCTCTGCTACTCGCTAGCCCTGTGTTAGCACCTCCAGCCTCTGGTCCATCTCAGAAGTGTGGGACGCCGTGGTGGGAACTCTGATGAGACAGGCAAAGCAGGAATCAGAATCTGAAGGGGAGCTGGGGCAGCAGAGAGGGCTGCTTGCTAGGGAGCCCCTTGCCGAAGGGTTTGCTCCCCCATCCTGTCTGAGATGCAGGGACCCCACTTTGGTGGCCTGAGGGTGGTCCTGGCCTCGGCAAGAGCAGCACGAGACCAGGGGCACCACTATCCTCTGGGTGGGAGGGTGGAAAATGTGCCGTGTGTGGGGAGGGGGACCAAGGCGGCTGTGAAACCTCACTGGGCCTCTGTTTCCTTGTCTGTGAGATGTGGCACCAAGAAAGACCAGACGCTTGGGAGCACACACACCTCGGAATCACCAGCCAGTCGATGTGGAAACAGAGGCTCAAGACAAAGATCTAGGTCTAGGTGGGGTGACGGTCCCCACGTACCCTGAGCCCTGCTGTACAGGGTCCTCAGAGGTCCCTCTAGCGCTAACCTGCTGAGCAGCCCTGATCAGCAGTTTTATCTTTAATCGAGATCCCAACGGTCCAGCACTGGCTTGCTAGGTGTGTCAGGGTTTGGAGAGGCCTAGGGAGGGGAGGAAGGGACACTGTCACCCACTGCTAGCTCTAATGCCCCTCTGCCCGTGGGGGTCCCGGGCAGAAGAAGAGCCCTCAACCCTGCTTCCGATGGTCAGTCTCAGCTACCTGTGCAGGCCACACCTCGTCATAGTGTGGTGGCCAGGGGGCACAGCGTGTCCAGAAGGGGCTGCAGGGCTCACTTTGGTGCCCCCCGGGTCCTTTCTGCTGGCCCTAGATGGGAGGAGAGGAAGAGAGAGGAGGGATGTGCAGATAGAGGAGGGGGCTGCTAGGCCCCCAGCTCCCAGGATCTGCTTTCGAATAGCAGCCAGTGCTGACTTCTCCCCAAGGGACTAGATTGGCATTTTCATCCTTTCTGTGCAGCCTTAGAGCCTGTGACAGTCCCCAATCTCCCCTCCCTAATGCTCCTAAGCTACCCTTTCTCAGCGTCTGCCTGCTACAAAGAAATCTCCAGCCTCCTGAATGCTTAAATGCTTTTTTGAGACCAAAGAAAAACCAACATAAACCTCCCTGGGTTGTAGGTCCTGTCAAAGGGAAACCCCCTCCCTTCTGCAGCAGTCCCAGCCACCCCAGACCCTCCTGTCCCCCTCTCTTCAACCCTTTAGGGACAGGTGTGTCATCCTTGCTTACAGGCAAGGAAAAAGCTCAGAGAAAAAACATCTGGCCAGGGGGCCCCCAGCAGCCACAGGATGGAGCTGGGGTCCAAGAGCAGTACCCATTGCCTAGGGAGCGCCTTTCTGTCAGCGCCCAAGACATTTCCACGCTGACTCCCTGGTGAGGAAGTCAGGATGTCATCTCCAGCCCCCTCCTCCCCACCCCCACCTTTCCAGAACTAGGAAGAGCAGAGGTAGGAAGGGGCCTGGGTGGGGAGGGAAGAGTCAAGGTGGGGTCACTCAACTGCCCCTGGGGCCCCCTTTGTGGTTCTTGTGGTGCACAAGCTCTCCTTATGACTTGGGCAGGAGCTGGGGAGCCCTCACCGCAAGGCAGCCCAGCCCCAAGATCCTCCAACCTTGCTTGGCTTCTGGCCGAGAACCCAGTCCTTTCCTGGTCCACCTGCTGGGTGGGATAATTTTGGAAGCTGAGCTCAGGGGCCTTGGAAGGAGGAAAGAGGAGGGTCAGGGGGACCTCGGTGAGCTCACACAGTGCGTGGACTGCGGGACCTCCAGCTAGGAAGATCTGCTAGCCTGACTCAGTGTGCTGACTTGCAAGGGAACAGAGGAGGGCGAGGGAAAGCAGGGGCACGTGGCGGGCACACCACTGCTCCCTCCCGTCTGTCTCCAAAACCACCCCCAACACCCCCCAATCGGAGTCTGCTGCAGAGAACATGTGTGAAGAGACAGGCTCCACAAGACAGGCACCCCAGCCACGTGTCCACCTCCTAATGAGCACTGGCCCTAGGGGCTCCTACTCGCCAGTGCCCTTTCTGTGCCCTCAAATGGCAAGTGCGTCCTTAAACTTGCCAGGGCGTGGTCAGATGACCCTGAGGCCAAAGCACCTACTCCAGGTTCAAAGAGGCAAAACCCTGCCTCCCCAGCATGGTGAGGAAGGGGCTGTGGTTGGGTGGGCAGCAGCTGCTGGATACCTGGGATCTATATGCAAATTAAGCATTGAAGAACGACCCATCCCCAAATCCTGACTTCCTGGGTTCTGGGAGGTCTACAGCTTTACTCGTGCCTCCCTCCCCCTCTCTGTCTTCCCAGCCTCAAGTTGGGGGAGAGGGGTGCTCCCAGGTGAGCCTGCTCTCCCAGCAGGGCTCTAAGCTGAGGCTGGGGGCTGCTGGGAGGGAGGACAATGGGGGCCACCAGCCCCAGGAGCTCCGCAGGGGGGAGGCTCTCCCAGTGTGGCTGGAATATTGCTTTCTGTCTGTTCAAGTGTGTGCGCGTGTGTGTGCGTTTGTGTGTGCGTGTACACGTGTGCATGAGCAAAGGGTGAGACTGTCAACATGTGTCACTGTGGACAAAGATGGATCCTATCGTGCACGTGGTGGGAGAACTTGTGTGTTGGGTGACTGCAGATGTGTGGTTTTGTAAGCGTTTCACCAAGAATGTGTGACGCGTCAGTTTTGGAGACTGGGTGTGGGGCTTGTGACTATCAGGTGTGTGCCGGTACATGTGTGTGAGTCCCTGAGTTTACATCTGGGCATGATAAAGGCCCTGCCGGTGGCACAGGCACGAGCGCACGTTGTCGTGTGTGTAGAGCGCACTCGTGTTGTGTCGGGGTGCACATGCTGTGGCGTGCGGCGGTGCTGCCTGCACGGCTGTGACCTGCGTCTGGGTGGTGGCACGTTTGGGTCTGGGGTGTGTGGCACCGAGCGGTTTTGCACTTTCTGCCTCTTCATGGCGGGGGACATGGGGGGAACGAGGCTCCTTCTGGTGGTTATTCTGAGTGCGTGTGTGGTGATGTGCGTGGTCCACGTCTTCGTAGTGTGCATCTGTCTTCTCCTCGGCATCTGAGCCTTGGCGTGCGTGTTCGGGACCTTGGCGATAAGTGTGCTCCTGCGTGCGTCTCTGCACTGCGAGTCTGTGTTGTGCTTTCCCGGGGGTCTGCGGCCCGGGCGGGGCTCGGTTCCGGCGACCCGCGCCCGGCGGGCCTGGGTGGGGACCGTGTGCCAACCGCGCGCCGGGTACCTGCGCCCGTCTAGCCAAGAGTGCCCGGTGCGCGCGAGGCGAGTGGGCTTCCGGACGCGGCGGCGGCGGCGAGGGGCGGCCCGCGAGGGGCGGGGGTCACCGGGACTGGCCGGCGCCGGCCCCGTGCGCGCGAGGCGGGGGCGGGGGCGGGGGCGGGGGCCGGGGGAGGCGGTACGAAAGGGCGGCGCGCGCGCCGGCGGCGGCAGCTCCTCGGCGGCGGCGGAGAGCGCGGTGCGGCCCGGAGCAGCCCTGGCTTTCCCCTCGTCGCGCGCCCGCGCCCCCTTCAGCGTCCGCAACCAGAAGCCCAGCGCGGCGCCCGGAGCCGGACCTGTCCCCGCGCCGCTCCCGGGACCGCGACCCCGGCCGCCCCGCGATGACCGCGACCGCAGCCCTCCCGCACGTCCTCTTGCTCCTGCTGGCTTTCGGCCCCGGCACCTCTGGTGAGTCCCTCGGCGACCCGGCTCGCGCCCCCTCTGGGGAAGCCTGCGAGGCCCCGCGGCCGCCCGCGCCCCGCGCGCCCCGTCCCGTGCGCCCCAGCTCCGCCCGTCCCGCCTAACCCTAAGACCCGCGCCGCGCCCGCCCCGTCCCCCCCGCCGCCCGCGCGCGCAGCCCGGCCCCCGGGTCCGGGAGGGGGAGGGGGAGGGGGCAGAGGCGGTCGGGACCCCGGCCCCTTCCCGCGCCGTGCAAGTGGCGCTCGCTTTGGGGGTGGCGTGGCGCCGCTTGAAGAGGTATGGAAAAACGAAGCGATGCGGGGAGGTCTTACGTGAAAATGATCTGAGGTGCAACTTTGGGGGTGTCCCTGCGTGCGCGTTCGGGAACAAGTCTGGGGGGGCATTGGGGGTGACTTTGCCGTCGTAGCCCCAAATTCGCAACAGGAGACCGGCCAGAGCAGCTCCTGCGTGGTGCGTTTCTCTAGGTGAGGGGCTGCGACACTGTCTGCAGCGGCCATCTGTCTCTGGCAGCCAGAGAGTTGCCCCCTTCCCGCAGCGCCCCCCGCCCCCACTGCGCCAGTGGCTGTGGGGGGGCTGCCTGAAAAGCTGGAGAGCCGGTTGAGTGAATGCATACAGTAGGTGCCAATTAAAGCGTCAGAATCCTTAGCAGTGGTGGAATCTCAGCCTGTTTTGCAAAACACTTGCCTTTGCCTCTTAATGTGAAGAGTGTGGGGTAGGGGAAATGGTGGAAATGTAACCTGGGTGCCTGGTTTGACAGAATTAATCTTAAAAAACAAAACAAAAACAAAAACAAACAGATGCCTTTCTTACCTGGTCAGGTGAACCTGTCTGGGCTTTCCCAGGGCAGAACACCTCAAATTCTGTACCCCCCCCGCCATTTTAGGTCACTTTGCAATAGTGAAAATTTGGCAGAATGCCCTGGGGTCAGAAGCTTTCCTTCTACTGTCCCCCTCATCCCCACTTTTGGGGGGATCTGAGGTTTTGTATTTTTATTTGAGGGGGAAAGGAGTCAGTCTTGGTTGTGGAAACTAGGCCGTGCTCTGTGGTGGTCCCATAGCTAGGAACGTGGCTGAAAATTTTTGCTGCGTAGGCTGAGCTATGTGCGTCACAGATGAGAAGTGCCTACTGGGTGCCAGGCTGTAGGGCCCAAGAGGGATGATGGCTCCCTGGGGGTGAGGGGGCAGATGATGAGCTTTGCCCTTGGTCCTGGGGCCTTGTGGGGTGAATTGTGTAACCTTTCTTGTGCCTCAGGAGCTGAATGCTTCCCGGCCTGTGACCCTAAAAATGGATTCTGCGAGGACGACAACATGTGCAGGTAACTAACTGCGTGGTCCTCGGGGGCAGCTTGTGGGGGCCACACAGAGTCCTGGGGAGGGAGGAGTCAGGCTGGGGGGGGCCTTAGGCACCATGCTGCGGCAGACAGCTTCCTCGCGAAGCACTGGTGGGGGAGTCGGGTGGGGGTGGAAGGGGGGGGCCTCTGCGGGCCACTGCGGCAAAACGCAGTTTCCCTGAGCTCTCGGGGCCCCCTCTGTGTCTGCCCCTCAGCCTGTTTTCTCTGAGTTTTTTCATGCAGGTGGCCTGACGTGTGCTCCTGGGACCCACTGGCCTGGCCATGAGCAAGATTCCTCCAAGGGCTCTTGGTCACACAGAAAGCAGCCTGAGCCCCCTCTCCACTCCAGAGCCCCTCAAATCTCCCCATCTGCCCCTCCCTACAGGTGTCAGCCTGGCTGGCAGGGCCCCCAGTGTGACCAGTGCGTGACCTCTCCCGGCTGTGTTAACGGACGCTGTGAAGAGCCCTGGGAGTGCGTCTGCGAGGACGGCTGGGATGGCAAACTCTGCGATATAGGTGGGCACTGCCTCTGCCCACCCTCGCCCTCTCTTGCCCTCCCTGCCTGGTGGCTGTGTTCCCTCCTCCCAGCCTCCTTCCACACAGCCAGGGCCCCCTATTGTAAAGGTCCGTGTATACACTTCCTGCTGGTGCCTGGCGAATCCTCAAAGGTAGGGACTTTATTTTGTTCACCTGTGCCCTGCCAGCACCCAGCGACACGGGGGCTGGGGGCTTCCTGTTGAATAAAGTTGCACAAAATAAACACACGCCACACGAAGAACTGAGCTGCTGGGACACGGACTCCAGGTAACTTGAGTAGATCCAGCCAGCCACGGCGAAGGACTTGGGGCATCTTAGGGTTTAGGTGCCAAGAGTCCTAGGAAAGACTGCGAGGAGGCTGCAGAGTGCCAGCAACAAACGGGGGAGGATGGGGTGCTGCATCTGGACCGCAGCAGTGCGGTGCCCGCCCCACAGCGAGGGCAGGTGGCAGGAGGCTGGGAGTAGCTACAGGCTGAGGAGGGTTTCCCAAGCAGGTTGATGTTATCTGTTGATTTCATTAATTTATGCAATTTTTGTTCTCCATTACCCTGAGCAATTGAGAGCTGGCTGTCACTGCATCTCCAGGCTGCTAAATGGTCATTGGAGCCCATTCTCATTTGGCAAATGCTGCCCTAAAGTCTGGGCAAACTAAAGTCCTCGAAAAATCTCCCAGCAGCAGCCGGCAGCGGCATAGGTAGCTGCCCCAGGGCCTCACTCCCCAGCTTTTGCAGAGACAAGTGGTACAAACAGGGAAACTGAGGATCAGAGAAGCAGAAGGGCCTCCGCCCCACATGGTCTCTGGTCTCCCCCGCCCCCAGTGGTTCAGGGTTTGTCTGCAGCTGACTCACTGCCTGGCCTGCAGCTCTGCAGCCCCTTGCAGTAGCAGCAGCAGCAGCTTAGAGCTGATTTGGGATCTTCGAGGCTTTTAGCCTGGAGCCCATCCTCTTTGGTATCTGAACGCAGAACACCTTAGGCGCAGAACACCCTGGAGGAGTTTCCCAGACAAAAGCCCCTTCCCCCGGGGCCCTCTGCACATCCCCTCCCCACCAAGTTGACGGAGACTGGCTTTTTGGGGTGGTGGTGGCAGAGTCTGGGGTCCCAGGGTAGGGACAGTTCTCTGGGTTATTGCCAGCTCTTCGTGGCAGAGACCCCCCCCCCCCAGCCTTCTCCTTGCTGCAGGTTAATGCACCCCTGCCTTGAGTTGGAGGCCCAGGAGGCTGACAACTCACCAGGCTTGGTGTTCTGGGGAAAGGAGCAGGGCCAGGCTGGGGGTGGTCACCAGCTCTTTAGTTTAAATTTAAGATGCCAAGTGACAGGACAGCCAGGAGCGGAGAATTAGGATACTGCCGTGGAGGCTCCGCGCGCTCATGTTGCCCTGGTGCTGTCCCGTGAAGACAAGCCCTCTTTATGTGTCCTTGCATCAGGAGCCCTGGAGAGTCCATTAGCACGGCGTTTAGCCTTTTGCTCCTTGATGGATTGCTGTCTCCCCTTCACAAGGGTGTGGGTCTCTTGGAAAAGGGGGGAAAATCCACCTCGCACCCTCCTGCCAGCCTCCCTTGACTTCCCTTGTTTTTGGCCAGGCTTGGCTTTCTATCTATTTAGCAGGTGCAGCAGCTCAAATTACAGAAAACTCAAAGGATAGAGAGCCCTTCCTGTTAGAAGGAGGGAAACTGAGGCACAGCGTGGGGAGTTGCTGAACTGTTGCCACATGGCAGCAGGTTAGAGCAGCCAGGACAAGCAAGGGTCATTGCATGGCACTGCCAGGGAGCTGGGGTCTCCCCCGTCAGAGAGCCCCTGGCCTGGGCCCCTCTGTGCAGCTCATCCCTGGCTTGCTGAGCCCAAATAATGAACTGAGCTGACGGGAGGTGTTAAAAGGTGGTGGAAATAAACCAGTGTTTGCGGGAACACGCGCAGACAGGGAGTGCTCAATAGTTCTCATTTTGCTGGCTTCAAAAGGTGCTGCCGTTTTATCCTGGGCCCCCTTAGTTCAGAACCTGAGAGCAGAAAGACTGCAGGGTGGTGGAGGGAGGCAGCGCCAGGGTGAAGCCAGCTTTCTCAGTTCTTCACGGGGGTCTTGAATGTGTGAGGGGCAGGCTGGGCAGGGGTTCTCCAAGAGGCTGCGACCCTGGCCCCAAACATGGGAAGCTGGAGGGGCTGGGGGAGGCAGGTGCTAGGGAACCCCCTGGGGAAGGGCATGGTGTCTGTGATGGAAGTCACGGACGTGTTGCCAGGCTGCAGGTGCCAGGAAAAGGGTTCAGCTGTCCTGTGTTGAGGGTCTGTGGCCATGGCTTTTCTGACCCTTGACCTTGCACAGGCAGAACCTCTGCTTCCCTACTCTCAGTTTAAGCACTTCAGAGTTTTTTTTTAGGGGGGTGCGTCACTGTATCCTCTTATTATGAACCCCACTTAGCAGTCATAAGCAGGGCCATTTGTAGCTTGCTTAGGGTCCCTGTCACACTGGCATGCAGAGGGGACGCTAAAGTCTGGTTTTTTCCATCCCCCAGGTGTCCGGGCTTGTACCTCGACCCCCTGCAACAACAATGGGACCTGCATGGACCTTGGAAATGGCCACTACGAGTGCGCCTGTGTCCCCGGGTACTCGGGGAAGGACTGCCAGAAGAAGGACGGGCCCTGTGCGATCAATGGGTAAATCCTCTTTCCCACTCTGCTTGCTTTATGGTCTTTCACCCCCAAAGCGCTTCTTTTCAGCCTGACCCTGTTGGACCTGTCGCCTGACAAAAGAAGGAGTGCTGCAGGCCGCCCCTGGGGTGCTGCTGGAGCCAGGGGCATTTATGGGCGAAAGTGTCATTTCCATAATTTTTTCAAATGATCCTGAAGGCGATTGCCTATTCCCCTGGTGTTCCCAAGTCCTGATGTGTGTGAATGACAGTAGATTGGGCTGCAGAATTTTCTGAAGGCGACATAATAAGAGATCAGAGTTCAGCAGAGTGGGCTGTTTGTGAACCCTATTATCGCTTTGCAGGGGGTGTTTGTTCAGGGGGCTTGGAGGGCTCTGCAGTTGGGTTGTCCGGGATGGCTGGGGAGGTGGGCTGGCCCCCAGCCATCCTCAGTGGAGAGGGGCTCTGCAACTTCTGTCCAAGCAGCTCTGGCCAGCTCAGCCCTGGCTCAGCCTCGTCTTGGGGCCTGGACTCCTGAGTCCTCGCCCTGGATGCTTGGGGATGGAGGCAGAGTCTGAGTTAAGAATCCAGAAGCAAGAACCCAGTCCTGGGCTGGGAGCCAGGGCAGGGGGTGTCCTTCCAAAATAAGTTCATCTTGGGGCCAGGGATATAGCTCAGCAGCGCAGCACTTGTCTAGCAAGCGCAAGGTACTGAGTTCAATTCCCGGTACCCCCAAAAAACAAAACAAATAACAAAAATAACCCAAAATAAGTTCATCTGGACCTGGCCCCCCAGAATGGTTAGAGAACCCAGGAGTCTGCAGAAGCTGGCATCCAGGATCAGTGTTCAGAGGGGAGGAGGGTGGCAGGGGGTGACAGCTGAACCCCATTGCTGCTTATTAGCAAGCAGGGTAGGGGGGACAGAGCGAGACCTTTAAAATATTGTGCTCTTCTATGAAACTTGAACGACTCTGTCAAAATAGAGCCGCAAGTCCTTGAAGTTCCTTCAGAGCCCAGCTCCTCACCCCCAAGCAGCAATGCTGATTTCTTGTGTTTAAGGCCCCTTTCTTCCTTGGAGTTTTGGCATTTGTCAGATGACAAAGGGTTGCTCGTTTGAAAGCTCTTACATTACATGCTGATGTGCTCAGCTTGGTCCAAACAGCCCCGTTCTGCAAACTGCACTTGGGTGAATGGACCCCGACAAAACAGACCCCACGGATGCTGGTTTGCCACCGCACAGACACAACCTCGATTTCTTTCATTCTCAGAGTCCCCAAAGGTTCCCGTCACAATAGCCTGCTGGCCCACTCCACCAGAAATAAAAATTATAAGGATGGGGGTGAGGTGGGGGACACAGGCAGTACAGCAGGGACAGCAGGTCCCTGGAGGGGTGAGTGATGCCTGCTTTGCTTGGTTCTGCCTCAGTGGCCCAGGGATGGAGCTAAGGGAGGGGGCTTGCTCTAGATTTGGCTCTGATTAATGATGCTTCTCCCAGCCTCAGTTTCCCCTTTGTCTAGCGAGTGACCATCAGTGCTTTGGTCGGAGAGATGAAATGAGAGGTGGGAGAGGACGTGGGCTTCCTGGCATGGGAGGTCAGGTCTGTTCCAGGTTAGCCTCATAACAGGGTGAGGTGGGCACCCCATGCAGGTGCCACCTGGACTGGCATGCTCCCCCTCCCGCCCTCACCTGATGTGTCTTGAGCGCCTGCCGTGTGTCAGGCGAGGTGTGGTGCGAAGGAGCTGCGCCTGTCCTAGCCCAGCCCCCGAGGGCCTGTCACCTGTCCTTGTGTTTCAGTTCCCCCTGCCAGCACGGAGGCAGCTGCGTGGATGATGAGGGCCGGGCCTCCCATGCCTCCTGCCTGTGCCCCCCTGGCTTCTCAGGCAATTTCTGCGAGATCATGGCCAGCAGCTGCACCCCGAACCCGTGCGAGAACGACGGCGTGTGCACCGACATCGGGGGCGACTTCCGCTGCCGCTGCCCGGCCGGCTTCATCGACAAGACCTGCAGCCGTCCGGTGACCACCTGCACCAGCAGCCCGTGCCTGAACGGGGGCACCTGCCTGCAGCACACCCAGGTGAGCTACGAGTGTCTGTGCAAGCCCCCGTTCATGGGCCCTACCTGCACCAAGAAGCGGGTGGTGGGCACCCCGCAGGTCACCCACGTGCCCAGCGGCTATGGCCTGTCCTACCGCCTGACCCCTGGGGTGCACGAGCTGCCACTGCCCAAGCCCGAGCACCACGTGCTGAAGGTGTCCATGAAGCAGCTCAACAAGAGTACCCCTCTCCTCACCGAGGGCCAGGCCATCTGCTTCACCATCCTGGGTGTGCTTACTGGCCTGGTGGTGCTAGGCACCGTGGGCATCATCTTCCTCAACAAATGCGAGACCTGGGTGTCCAACCTGCGCTACAACAACATGCTGCGCAAGAAGAAGAACCTGCTGCTACAGTACAACAGCGGCGAGGACCTGGCGGTGAATATCATCTTCCCGGAGAAGATCGACATGACCACCTTCAGCAAGGAGGCGGGCGACGAGGAGATCTAAGCAGCGTTCCCATGGGCCCCTCTCTAATCTCGGGGTTCCGCGGAGCTCACTATATGCGGTCTGTGCTCATCTTTGTGGTGGAATTTGCTATCTTTTGTGCCGAATCTGGTGAACGCTATGCTTACATATATTGTCCTTGTGTTGCCCTGTGACAAGTGCAATGCTGAACAAATCCTCCTTACTATCTATTAATGCATGATAACAAATAATAAGAATAATAAGAATTTCATCTCTGAATGAGTAAAAGATATAAGTATGTTATTCTAAACTCTTAAGATCAAAAAATATCAAAAAGACCAAAAACAAACAAGGCAACAAGCCAGGGCTCAGTGCCGACATCCCTGACCCGGGGGTCTCGGCCACGGGGTCCTCGTGAAACCATTACGAGTGTTGTGCATGACCACTCACTGTGAAAAGCCAAAATCTCTTTCGTTCGTTAATTCTCATGTGCCGCATCCGACTCGCACTCATATCCAGCTCCACGCCGCAACCTTTAGATCTTGCCAGTTGTTTCGAGATTTCAGAGTGCAGCGGTTTGTGTTTCAGGCAGAGAGAGCCCCGGATTGGCAGCTGGGGGGTTGGGACCTTGTCCCTGCCCTGCCACTAACTCGCTGTGTGATCCTTGGCGAGTCCCCACCCCAGTCCCGGGCCCACTATCGCGCCCCTCTCGAAGGAGGGGTTTGAACACTCAGCATCCAGGTCCTCTCTGACTCCAAAACTCAGAATTAGGAACGAAGCGTAGCTACCAAAACGTCCTGATCCTGAATGTAGGACCTGGTGACGACTGAGTCCTATCCTGGGATCCCAAAGGTTTTGGCCTATCCTGGATGTTCACTTGATATTGGAGTTGACTCTAGGTCGAGAGCCTCCTGGCTCACTCCCCCTGTGGGAGAAATCGGCCCCTTTGAGTCACAATGTGCCATTGGAGCTGCCACGAGGCAGCCAGCCCCCCACCCCTCCCCTGGGCCCACCCCACCCCCTGGCCTACAGTGGAACCCCTACCCTGTAGATTAGAGATGTCTTTGAGATCTAAATGCACCTTGACCGTAAGTGCCCCTGGCAGAATCTGAGCAGCAACACCGCCCTCACCAAGGTTTTCATAGTGGAAATAGTCGCTTGTGGGGCGTTTCCTTGTTCTATGGCCACAGTGGAACAAGCCCTGGTCTATACAGCCATGGGTTTACATTTGTGTTGCTGAGAATCCTCAGATCCTGTAAGATCTAGCCAGCTTCTGAATTATGAATTGGCCTTTTCTTTTTTTTTTTTTTAAAGAGCAATCTATCTTTTTTGCAAAAATAGAAAGAAATGGGACAGAGCTCTGTGTAGCTTTCCAACTCCTTTTAAGATTGGCCAGCTACACAGCCCTTGGGTACCAGTTAGTTATATTTTGCTTCTGAAATTCTTTGAATAAGAATCTATATTCTTAGCTTTATTAAGTATAACTTGCCGTGTTTACCTTGCTGCAAGCCATGGTCACCTCCATCTTCTACAGTCATTTGAATCACAGTCACTCCACACTTAAGACTTCACGGTCACTCATTGATCATGCGCCACCGTCATCACACAGTCATTGACTATCACCCCCCAACCGATACCCCAAGTCCTCTATCCTCCCGACTCAAAGCCCCACCAGCTGTCCCCAAGGCCCCCACCCGACCGCAAGCCCCTGGTTCCTAAATTGTGGTCTTTGGCACCCTGCCAAGTGCTCCCAACCTCACCCCAGTCCCCCACCTTTACCCTGATCCTCATTGCCCAGCAGTGGAGATCCTCCCCTCCCCCAACCCCATCACCCAGGGGCCCCTCTTCTCTCCCCCCCACCCTGACCCCACTCCCAACCCCCATCTCTGGTAACCCTCACCCCAACTAAGTCACTCAAGCCACCATCCATCTCATTTTGAGTTTGTTTTAAGAAATAAAAAACTTAAAAAGACAAAAAAAAAGAATTTTTGGCTGTGTCAGGCAGTCGTCTGGTACGCTGCCTGGCCACTCTCAGCGTGAGACCTTGATCGAGACTGCTAACAGTTCTGTTCCTCAGTTTCCCCAATGCAAAATTTTATGGTTGGCTGCACCAATCGCGTTCTCCATGCTTTCTTCGCCATCTCCACGCGACAGAGAATAGCCGGGTCACCTGGTGACCAACGAGCAAGGCCCGGCTATCCTTGACGACTGCTCATCCATTTACCACCTCATCCTCCACCATCATCCAATCAGGGAGCATTTCCAAGCACCTGCTGTGTGCACGAGGCAGTGTGCGAGGAGCTGCAGGACGTGCAGGCTGAGGGGGACAGTCTGGGAGGGGAGGGGACACGCGGGTGTCTCCGAGAGCCAAGCAAAGTGCAGGTAAAATGCCGTGGGAGCGGAGAGTCCTGAGCAGACATCTCCCTTTGAATGCCACCATCCTTCCCACGTGACAAAAGATCTCTAGCCAGCACATGATGAGGCCGCCCCACCCAAATTTCACAGCGCCCACCCCAGTGCAGTAGGAGCAGTGCTAGCATCTCGCCTCCGTCTCCACGTCACACAGAAATGGCGCGCTCCGTACTCTGTGGGTAACCATATCTGCTGAGAGTGTCGGGATTTGACTGCCCAAGCGCCCCGTGCGAGTGCTTGGTGTGGCGTGCAGTTTACGAGGGAGGAGCTAAAGGGGAGCTGAGACGCATTCTCTATTCGGCCCCAAATTTTGAGAGAGGAGGAGGACTGATAATTCATAACTAAAATGTTCAAAGAGATGTCTTTGGCGATCTTTTGAGCTTTTCCCGCCTACTAAAAGTCCAGACAATGCAAAAAACCTTGTTTATTGAAAAATAAACAACAAGGGCTACTAAGTGTGTGTTTCTTGGATTCATGAGCGGCGGTGACACCCGTCCCCTGCAGGGGCTGGCCTCAGATCCAGGCCATGGGCTTGGGGCCCCTGCTTTTGAGGCCCTGCTTTGGCCCAACCCAGCTTTCCCTGTGTGGCCCACAGGCCCGGGGACCCCTCCCCTTCTGGGCCACACTCTGGGTATGGAGAACCCAGAATTCCTGCTGGGAGGATCCTGAGACAACTTGCGTCTCTGGCATGGCTGTTTGTGGGTGGCTTGGATGGAGCAGGGACAGGAGGGAGGCAGGGTGGGGTGGGGGGTTGAGAGGAGACACACACATGGGCGCTGGAGTCCCCGTGTGGGTCAGCCCGAACCCGGGGCAGCTGTCCGCATGCACCCAGTGTAGGCCCAGGACTCCTGGAGCCTGAGGACTACAGCAGACCTTCCGGGGCTTCCTGGAGAGGCGGGACTTGTGCCTTTCATGTTGGCATGGCAGGGTGTGAGTGCCCTTCACACCCCTAACTCCGGCCTTGCACTGCTGGGCAGTGGCCACAGCCTGTGCACGCAGGCCAGGAGCCCACCCTTGGGACCAAGGTGCCTGATCTAGTACCTCCCGGCCCAGGAGGCCACCCTTGGTCTGGGGTCCCATGTGCACCTCCTTCTGTGTCTGGTGTCTCTCTTCTTGGACTCTGTCAAGCTGCTGCCACCATGCACCAGCCAGTCTCAGGGCCTCATGTCCCTGGGGCTCCTCCTCCCTGGAACCCCGTGCCAGGCTCACCCCTGCTCTTCCCTCTTTGCCATCCGGTCTTCTCACCCCACCTAGATGAAGAACACACGGACGGACAAGAGATGGATGCTGCTCTAAAACCCGTAAGAAGCCGGGCGTGGCGGCTCACACCTGTCATCCCAGCGCTCTGGGAAGCTGAGGCAGGAGGATCACGGCTTCGAGCCCAGCCTGGGGAACAATGACCCATGCCTCAAAGTAAAAAATAAGAAAAGGCTGGGGGTGTAGCTCAGTGCGAGGGCCCAGGTTCAATTCTCAGTGCCAAAAACAAAGCATAAAATCTGTAAGAAAATAATATGACACGGTTGACTTTATAAAGGTAGAAACTTCCGTGTGAGTGGTGAGTGTTCTTGTAAAATACCAACCCCCAACTCCTCAGTGCTGCTGACAGACAACTTGGGAGAAGGCAAGGCGAACGTGACTCAGGGTCACAACGTGGGAGCCTCCAAGGCGCGAGGAGCACCCAGGCTGGGGAACCTGAGCCAGAGCAGAGAGGAAGAGAGACGCTGATCTCCCAAGTCAGGTGGGACACTAGGAGGGACCCGATGCTAAAACCCCACAAAGGTAATGAAAGGAAAGTTGCTCTCCTCACCCTGAGCAGATAAACAAAAATCCTCAGGGAAAGAACATATCAAAAACAGTTCAGTTGTTTTTTTGTTTTTGTTTTTTTTGTCTTTTTTTGAGACAGGGTCTTGCTATGTAATTTAGGCTGGACTTGAACTCACTTTGTAGCACAGGCTGGCCTCACATTCACAGCGATCCTCCTGCCTCAGCCTCCCAAGTGCTGGGATGACAGGCATGCACCACCATGCCCGGCTCCAGTTTGTTATTTGAACTTGTGATCAAGTAGATAATTTCCTGGGGATAACCGGAGATTCACAGGTGTGTTGATGGACCGCGAGTGCCGGGGCGGTCACGGGCGGAGGAGCCGGTGCAGCTGGGTCACTTGGAGTCAGGCAGCCAAACTGCCTCGGGGGCTCCGAGGTGCCAGGATGCGGGGCCTGGGGCAGCAGGCAGGTTTGGGATGGAGGGATTGTGGCCATGAGGGGCTCTGCACTGCAGTGCCCACTCTCGGGGGGCAGCCATGGGAAATCCCCAGGGCTGGGGTCTGGATCTTAAGTGTCCTGGTCCCCAGCTTGGCTCTTGAAAGAGGGTTAGGGGGCCCTGTCTCTTCTTTGTTTTTCGCTGCCCAGCCAGGAAGTCGGAGGTTCTTCTCTACCACAGGACCCTGCCACGGTGTCCCCACCACAGGACCAAGGCAAGACAGCCTGCTAACCTGGGACTGGAACCTCCAAACCTGGGAGCCCAAATACACCTTTTTGCTTTATAAGTTCATTATCCCAGGTACTGAAAGGCTGACTGCTGTATCCAATGAACTCCAAGTAGAGGAAGGAAATAATGAGGATAGCCTGGGGCAGGTGGGTGGAAGGTTCTAGAAGGAGAGCTGAGAAGCCAGGAGGAGGGGAAAACCCTGGGACAGGGAGTAGAGAGGGAGGTGGGCTTTGTGGGGTGGCCGTCATGGTCAGCAGCCAGTCCAGGGCCCTAACACAGAGCAGGATGTGGGCTTCTTGAAGTAGGAAGCCAGTTCTACAACTCATGGGCACCTGGGCCCAGGGCCTCTGCTCAGCCACCCTGTGAGTAACTCGCTGATGGGCTCAGGCCTGGGGCTTTCTTTAGCGACTCTTGTACTGCTGAAGAACGCACTGGCTTCCATATCCCTGAAGCAAAACCCTCCCTCTCCTATTCTACTACTAAGCCTGAGCCATTGCTGAGAAGCTGAACGGAGAGCCCAGCTCCTCCAGGAGCACTGTCTGCTCAGCCCCACGGAGAAGCACATTCGCCTATGGCCACTGGCACACCGCGACCACAATAAAGATGCTAACACAAGAGGCTGCCAAGTCACAACCCCAAAACAGTTCAAAAGAAAAATATATGACACCAGCTCAATAGATGCCAAAGGGAATGTGACAAAATACATTCCTAATTTTAAAAGAAGTCTTGGCAAACCAGGAAGAGTATGCATCTCCTTAATGTCCTAAAGATCTGTCTCAGACTGATGTCCAGCGCCTTGCTGATCAATGCAAGCTAAAGGCAAGGGAGGTCACGGCTCACCTGCACGCCTGAGACCCTGGGTTCCATCTCCAGCACCGCAAAACAAACAAACAAACAACAAATTTGTATACTAATAACAACCTGTTCAAATATGATTGGAGCAATTCGACTTGCATCATCAGGTTAAAATAGAAAGCTTTAGGGCTGGTGAGATGGCTCAGCGCCGTAAGCGCCTGCCCGGCAAGCGTGAGGGCCCGAGTTCGACTCCCGGAACCCACATACGGAAAAGGGGCCAGTGATATCGCTCAGCGGCACGGGTGCCTGTTGGCGCGCGAGGTCCTGAGGTCGACCCCCCAGTACCCACAAAAAAAAAAAAAAAAGAAAAGAAAGCTTTAAAACAAAACTAGTGCGTCTCAGGCCTGGCGTGGAGCCCACACGGAGTTAGAATTGTTTTCCCGGGTGGTGGAATCAGTGAGTAGTGAGCATGTGCACGAAGGAGTCTTGAGCCCCAGGCTCACCTGCTTTTTTACAAATGTGCAAAGAGATCGCAGGAATACCTGCTTTAGTCTTCTCAGCTGAGGACAACTCTTCCCTCCAGATGACATTTGGTGATGCCTGGTGACATTCTTCATGGAGCTGAGCAGGCACCACTGGCTGCCAAGCAGCCTGCAGGGCACAGAACAGCCCCACGACAAGAATTATTTTGCCCCAAGTGCCAGTAATGTCCGGTCTGAGAAACCCTAGTGTAAGGTGAAGGGGCAGGGCTGCCACTGTTAAAAACAATAGTGCAAGGTGGATGTGGCGGCACATGTAGGTAACCCTGGCTACTCGGGAGGCTGAGGCAGGACTATCGTGAGTTTGAGGCCAACTTTGTGAGATCTTGTGTCCAAAAAAAAAATTGGAAGAGGACAGGGATGTAGCTTAACGGTAGAACATGTGACTACCATGCATCAGTCCCTGGATTCTATCCTCAAACCACACACACACACACGCAAAATGCACACTGACTATGAGGTGTGATGCTGAGACTCTCAAGTGCATAACCCGTGTTATTGACTGAACCTGTGGGGTGGAGAATGTCTTCTCCAGATGCAGACGACAAAGGCAAGGCTCCAAGGGGTAAAAACATGCATCCTAGAGCACCTGGCTAGCCAGTGGTGCACTAAGTCTGCAGCTACCTCCACATCTCCAAATGCTCACACCAATTTCCCTCTTGCTACTACGCATTTCTGCTTTCGCAATTTTGAAAACGACTTCTCCCTGGTTTTCTTAGTATTCACAAGTGTGTTTCACAGGGAGTTCCTGGGAGACAGAGCATCTCAGGCCAGATCACTTCTTGCAAGTCATCAGTAAAAGTCCCAAGTAGAATGGGACTCCATCCTGGGTCACTTCAGGGTGGAACTTCTGTGCTCACCTGCCCCTCTGTCCACCCGCTAGGGAACGGCCCGCTACGCCTTCAGGTCCTCTGTCCCTGGCGACTGCCTGGGGAGTCTGGACAGTGCTTTGCCAAGTTGAAGGTACTAACGGAATCAAGACCCTTTGCTCCAACTAGTGTCACTCATAACAACCTCTATTTTTTTTTGAATGTGATGGCGCTGCACTTAGGACTTCATTTTTATCCTATCAGACTTTCCAGTGATTACTGGACCCTGGCTCTGAATTAACACCTATTCCTGGAGACCTAAGCATCGGTGTGCTCATCAGTCAGAGCGGGGGCTTTTGGAAGTCAAGCGATTGTGGAGTTTTATTCAGCTTTGCCTCACAAAGGGCCCAGTGGTGCCCTGAACATACCCTGTGGCTATCTTCCCAATTCTGCGATTCATAATTGGAGTGGAGGCACTCAACAACAGGAAGAACCCCCCGTGGATCCTTTGACCTATGGAGTAAGGCTATCGTGGTAGAGAAGGCCAAATGGGAGCTGCTAGAACTGCTTCTATCTACACTAAAAGTAATTCTGTATTGCTGGAGAGAAGGCAGAGCTAGAGTTTAGATGTAGTTTGTCCTCTAAAGATTCCTTTGCTCAAGTGTGATCCCCAGTGAGCTGGCCCTAAGGCGGTAGAACCCTTACCAGCTCCCTCTACACGCACTCCCTCTGTGGCGCCATCCACCGTGTTGTGACAGAGCCACGAAAGCCGTCCCAAGGGCTGAACAGATGGGGCCACCTGACCTTGGGCTTCCAGCCTCCAAAACGGTGAGCGAAATAAACCCCAGGTATTTCACTGCAGCGACATAAACCCTGACAGCACCATCATTGTGGACCCAAAAGATGTAAGGGAGGTGATTCTGATAATTTCTTTACCCAGCTTACCTAGCTGCCCTGAGAAGAAGACAGATGGATCTTGGAGAATGACAATGAGTTATTAAAAATTTAAGCAGATGTGGGTTCCAAGTTGCAGCTGCTGATCCAGATGTGGTCCCATTGCTGGAGAATGTCAACACAGAGCCTGGTGCTCGGCCTGACACAGCTTTGAGCAGCTGGGTGCTTTTTTTCTCCATGCCTGTTAGCAAAGACCATCAGAGGAGGTTTGCTTCCAAATTGTACTGTTGGCAAAGCCAGCGATCCATCATCCTGTCCTGCCTCAGGGGCGTATCATCTCGCCGGCACTATGTCATAATCTACTCCCCGGGACTCTGTCTTTCCCTTACACAAGGCGTCCTGCTGGTTCATTACATTGAAGTCGTTCTGCTGATGGTACCTGGTGTGTGGGACACATTGCTGAGATACTTGCATGCCAGAGGGTGGGAAATAAACCCTACCAAGGTTCAGAAACCTTCTACCTCTGTGAAAATTCTAGGAGTCCAGTGGTTTTCAGGCACGTGGAAATATTCTTTCCAAGGTGAAGGACAAATGACTTCATCTGGGACCTCCTGTCTTTATGGGAGAAACCCAGCTCCTAGCGAACCTCTTCAGAGTTTAGAGGTAGCACGTTGCTCATCTGGGCATGCTGCTGTGACCCGTTTACCGAGTGACCTGAAAATCTGCCAAATTGGAGTGAGGCCCAGGACAAGAGGAGACGCTGCAGCAGGTCTGGGCTGCAGTACAAGCTGCGCTGCCAGCCAGGCCATGTGACCCAGGAGGTCCAGTGGTGTTTGGAGTGGCAGTGACAGATGGGGATGTTACAGGAGCTTTTGGCAGGTCCTTGTGGGTGAATAACAGTGCAGACCATTAGAATTTTTGGAGTGAAGTCCTGCGGTCCTCTGTGAATAACTCTCTCCCTGAGCAGTTGAGGAATTGCTTTTGATTTGCTTCTAGGCTTTGATAGAGGTTGAACTTGTGACCGTGGGCAATGAAGGTCATGTGCCCCAAGATGGGCATAAGCCTGGACTAAGCCTGATCCACCCAGCCTTAAATGTGGGCATGCACAGCAGCACCCCACCTTTGGGTGGAAGTGGTGTGGATGGGCTCAGGCTCCAGCCAATCCTGAAGGCAAAAGTAAGGTGACAAGGAAGAAGTGACCCAGATACTTATAGTCCCAGCCCTTTGCTGATCCCTTATCATCGGTATTTATGGCCTTGTGGGAATGATCAGCTAACTGAAGAAGAAAAATTCCAGTCCTGGTTTTCAGATAGTTCTGCATGATTCATAGGTACCATCCAAAAATGAACAGAAAGGACAGTGATGAGGAGAAATGTTGGTTTTTATGTGGTCTGGAAGGAGAGGTGACCCGATGTATGGAACCTCTCTATTGATTTATGGACTGTGGCTAATGACTTGGCCGAGTGGTCAGGAAATTGGAAAGGTAGTAATTCAAACACTGGTGAGAAGAAGGCTGCAGAAGAAATAAATGGATAGATCTCTGCAAATCTGGCAATCTTCACCAAAAGACAACACCGGATGTCTCAGCAGTGGAAGACTTTGTCAACCAAGTGGATAGGAGGCCTGGTTGTGTGGTTATTGGCTTTGTCTCTCCACTCATGAACAGAGCAGCTCTGTTGGAAGGGATGGAGGTTAGGTACGGTCTCGGGGACACTCAACATTCGTTCCCCCCACTGAGGCCAGTCATCTACAACCACCGCTGAGTGCCCAGCGTGTCAACAGCAAAGACCAACATGGCGGCACTGTCCAGGGGGACCAGAGGCAGACTGATTGTTGGACCCCATCCATCATGGGAACAGGTAGCACTTAGTTCTTGCTGGAAGAGGCATTGCGTCTGGATTTGAGTTTGCCTTCTGTACCCTCAATGCTTCCATCAAAATGAGCATCTATGGACTTACCTGGTCCTTCAGCACTGACACACAACGTTGCCATGGGGCTGGATGCTTTGACTGTCTTCCAGCTGGTTTGATTTTGTGCTGCTGTGTCAATAGGCCAAGATACGGGGTTGTCGCGCTGACCCGGGGGACCGATCCTAGCCAGTCCTGATGGGGAGAAGTTGGGTTGCTGCCACACGCTGAGGGTGTGGAGGACTCCGTCTGCAGTGCAAAGGATCCCGGGTGCTTCTCATTACTCCCACCTCCTGAGATAAATCAATATTTTCTTTCATCAATTAAGAAGAAAATAAAAAATCTATGAAAACCTTTAACAACAAAATTCAGGTAGAGCCTCTAATGGCGCAAGCTGTTTGTAAACAAATGCTTGGATGACCTTCCCAAAGTGATGGACCACAACCAGCTGGGTGTTTGCTAGAGGCAGAGGGAATAGGGAAGCTACTGGAAGAAGCTATGAGCGATACCAGGGGCAGAAGGGATGCCTATAATTATTATAAGCACTTCTTCCTTCTTTTGAAAATGTTTGTGTGTGTATAAATGTTTATCCAACAAATATCTGTGCTGTCTTCCCTTTCCTCATTCTCTATAATCTAGCAGAAGACGTGGTAATAGTCATTAACTTTCTATCTCAGAGCTTCAGTTATGGGATCTAAAAGGGGGTGGTAGGAATGAACTAGAAAGGTGAACATTACCCAAAGACATAAGGGGGGGCTTTGTATCTTTTCTGGGGAAGGCTCAGTGTGCTTTTAACTGTGTGCAGGACAGCTGTGCGGTGTGTGGTAGTAAGAAAGTCGTGTAACGCAGAAGCTTGGCTTTGTGGATATTTTTCACAACTTGCAGAGTAAGTATATCTTAAGGAGATGTGTGTAGGTGCCAAAATGACAAGAGATAGATTTTGGTGGATTCGTAATGTGGCAGCTTGACTCCACTGAGCTGTTACTCAGAATTTCCTTTCCTGTACATTTCCAGTTCCTGGGGACCACAGTGCAGAAGCTGGGGGTGGGGGTGGGGCATTATCCTTTGGGAGCTCCCATGGTGGCAGCTGATTTGCTGACTGGCCTCCCTGGCCTCCCTGGCATGGGACTGTGCCCAGCCCACAACTGCTCCCCTTTTCCCAGATCCTCCTCGTGCTTTGCCAACTCCAGGGCAGGGTGTGTGTGTCTAGCTCTGGGACAGAAGACTGGGAATTCGGCAGTGGGACACTCATACACTGGCTTCCGGGGCAAGGAGAACTTACTTGGTGTGCTGTCCTTGTGTGGTTGTGGCCCCCCATGGACACTGGCTTGCTCCTGATCTCCCACACTGCACGGTTGTCCTCCCTTTCCACCTGCCCACCTTATGTTCCCAAGCTCCAGCATCCCACGGGAAGACAGCAGGCTCGCAGAGACCGCCTGGCCAGCCAGATTCCCAGAACAAACAGCTCACTGCTCTCCCTCTGTCCTCTGGTGCCACTCATGAGCCGGGCTCCCAACCGTTCTGCGGTTCATGCCCATCACCGGAGGGAGAGTCCTGGGAGAGCACACCCCTCGCACACCTGGAAGGGTTTTTCTTTCATTCCCTTAGAAAACGCATCCTTGAACCCTCGGGGAGAAGTGCCCCATGCTGGTGCTGGGGACGCATCAGACTCAATCCCAGATCTGAGGCTATTTCCAGTTGGTCCTCTTCCGTGCTATACAAGTTATTGTCAGAGCCCCAGAGGTCACAGTCTTGTGCAAGCAACACTTTTCATCATTTTAGACATTGTTATCCAAAAAGGTTTAATTACCCATTCATAAAACAGTTGCCCTCCACGTTAACATCTGTCATTTAGCTTTTTTGGCTTTCTTTTGTGCCACCCTTCTCTCCCCACCAGCTGCCACAAAAATAGAGAAGGAGGAAGATTGATTCATGGGGGCTGTTGGGCTTAATTCACGTGATTGCATTCAGGGAAGAAATATCAGTTGCTGCAGATTGGGTTCCCCTGAAGGAGACTCTGAGCGGAGATTTCTGCAGAAATCTGTTGGGCGATGTTCCGGAAATCAGGACAGCCGTAGGGTGCAGGACAAGCTGAATTGTCACGCTGTTACAACAAAGGCAATTCTAGCTGGGGCTTTAGAGCTCTCTGGTCTTTCAGAGCTGTCCCACACTGGGGGCAGGGAGAGGCCTTTCCACCTCCACGCTGATCAGTTGCCGGAGCTGGGCTGTCCAGGACAGGGCTGATCAGTCGCCGGAGCTGGGCTGTCCAGGACAGGGTCTGTGGCCTTGCACAAGGGGCTCCCTTCAGCCAAAGGCATGGTACAAGGCAGAGGGGCTCAGATGGCCAGGGCTCACAGCTGCAAGGGAAATCCACATTTCCTTCCCAAATCATATAGACTACAGACCCTCTCACGTGACTCTTTTTTTTTTTTTTTTTTTTTTATTGTGGGTACCGGGGGGTCGACCTCAGGACCTCGCGCGCCAACAGGCACCCGTGCCGCTGAGCGATATCACCGGCCCCTTTTTCGTATGTGGGATCCGGGAGTCGAACTCGGGCCCTTGCGCTTGCAAGGCAGGCGCTTACGCTGCTGAGCCATCTCACCGGCCCTTCACGTGACTCTTGACTCTGCTTGCTTCTGCAATAACTCTTGATAGTGTCCTTGCAGAGAGCTTTTGCTGCGCAAACTCACAGGAAATGTTAATGGGGCGAACTCACTGCCCTCGGAACGCGGCCGACCTTGAGGTCAGAGTGGACACTCGTCTCCCACTTCTACCACCCGTTCTGCGTGGCTCTCATACCTGTGTGGCACCTATAACTGTCTAGGGGGCTCCATGGCATGGTGACCCAGAACCCCACCCCTAAGGGGTGTGACACTTTGATCACCAAACCCTGCTCTGGTCATGGTTGTGACCCTGGCCCATTTACCATCAAATTGGGCAAAGAAGTACCCAGAAAATAACTAAGGTGCCAAATATGTTCTTTCTTGTCTCCATCATCTTACAGGAGCCCTGTCTGTTGCTAGGTCGAGTCAGGCTCTCCGGCCAGAGTGGCGCCCTCCCCGTCTACTGCTGTCTTGTTAGAGAGAGCAAGAAACCACAGGCAGTAACTGAGCTTAAAGCTTCCCAGGCTCAAAGGAGGACGAGGACCTCAGCAATCTTGTCTCTGCGAAGGCAATAAAATAATTGGACAAAATTGTCAAAGACAACCACTTCAGAACTCTGGAAATTCACCAAAGGCATATAACAAATTGAGACGTTTATTTAATAAAAACTGCTGAGACTTGGTTGACAATAGCAGGGTCTGCGCTGCTTCAGCGTAGAGCTGCCCTGCACCCCAGCGTGGATTCTGTGCTGTGGTAACCTCAAGACCCAGAAGTCTTGCCGCGGCTGGAAGGGACTGATCTAATTCGATGTTCTACAGCAAAACCCCATGTCCAGGGACACTGTCAAAAGCAATTGCCATCTCTGCAGCAAACAATTAAAGAACGTCAGTTTCACAGTGGCCCAAGGCCAGGATACTGATTCAGGGAACCAGCAGCTAGCCAAAAATTTGAAAGATAGATGTAGGAGATGAGATAGCCAGAGGGGAGTTCATAAAGCCCCATATACTCCTGGGGACCCGGAGAGCTGTGCACACACAAAAGGGTGTGCATGTTCCCGAGGGGTTGGAGGTCCCTGGTATCTATGTGTCCTCATTGGCCACGAGGCTCTGCACAAGCAGACAGTAAAAGCCGGGACAGACCTGTGAACTGCTGGAACTTTGAAAGTGTGTCTTGCTGTGACAGAAGGTGGAGGTCTTACTGGCTTAGGTATTTAAGCAAAACCTCTGAACAGTGGGCCAATGTATAGAAAGATAGGTTTAAAAATGAAGGTAAAAACATTTGTACAAAAATCATAGATTTCCGTGTTCTCACACTTGGGAGAAAATGCACGCTAAATAATTTATCCAGGAAGGTCACTGAGTGGATAAATAAATGCAGCAACAAATTCATGTGGAAGACAAATCAGGATCCACATTTGTTATGATGTTTACCTGAAATGTCCAGATTCCAAAACAACTGTGAAATGTATAAAGAAAGGGGAAAGTGTAGACATACCCAGGAAGAGACACAGCCAATAGAAATTACCTTGAGGAGCCCCAGATGTTGGACTTGGTAGACAGAGTCAACTATACTAGTTGATATGTTCGATATGAACTAGTATAAATATGTTCAAAGACCTAAAGGAAGCCATGTTTAAAGAATTAAAGCAAAGTATAAGTGTAAGCAAAGTATGATAGGTGTGAATTACCAAATAGAGAATGTCAACAACACGATACAAAGTATAAAATGAGTTACATAGAAATTGTGGCGGTGAAGCCAGGCATAGAGGCACACTATTTAATCTCAGCCTTCTTGGAGCCTGAAGCAGAAGGATCACAAGTTTGAAGCTAGCCTGGGCAATTTTGCAACTTAGTGAGACCTTGTCTCAAAAAAAAAGAAAGTTTTTTAAGAAGCTGAGTTCAATCCCTAATACCACACTACCCTCTCTCCAAAATTTTGAAAAAAATAAAAGAAATTCTGGAGGAGAAAAATATCAGAACTGAAATGAAAATTCACTAGAACTACTCAGTAGTGGATTTGAACTGGAAGAAGAAAGACAACAAACATGAAGATAAAGCAATAGAAACTACTCTAAAGGACAGAAATAAAAATTAATGAAATAAAATGAATAAATAGGGCCTCTCAGAGATCGATCACCTGCGGGCCAACACCAAGTGAAAGGAGCAGGATTTTTTTCAAGGACTAATAATTGAAAATCTCCCAAATTTAATGAAAAGACATGAATATGTGTATCCAGTAAACTCAACGGACTCCAAGTGGAATGTCTTAGTCCATTTGGGCTGCTTTAACAAAATGCCATAAGCTGGGCAGCTTATAAACAACAGAAATGTGTTTTTTATGGTTCTAGAGGTGGGGAAATCCCAGATCAAGGGCAGCGATTCAGTCTGGGTGAGGACCCATCTTCTGGTTCCCAGATGACGCCTCACCACTAGCTCCCAGTGACACCTCACCGGGCAGGAGGGTGCACAGACTCCCGTGGGGCACTTTGTAAACAGGACACTAGGTCCTGTTCACAAGGGCTCTGTCTTCATGACCTGATCTGTCTTTCTGACACCCAAAGCCCCATCTTCCAATACCATCTTCTTGGGATTCAGGATTTCAACATGAATTTTGGAGGGACCCAAATATTCAGACCATCGCACAGGAAAAACTTGAAGAAATCTTCACCTAGACATATCATACTCAAAGACTGTGATTATGACACATGTCATCAAAGACAAGTCTTAAAAGCAGCAGCAGTGAAATGATTCATCATGTACAAGACAATCACAGTTAAGAGATAGTTGACTCATCCTCAGAAACAATGGAGGTCACAAGGCACAGTAGATGACATATTCAAGATGCTGAAAGAATAAACCATTCAATCAAGAATTTTATATTTAGGCCAGGCATGGTGGCACACCCTGCAGTCCCACCTACAGAGGCAAGAAGATTGCAAATTTGAGGCCAGCATGGGCAACTTAGTGAGACCCTGTCTCAAAATTTAAAATGAACATTTTCAGATAAACAAAGCCTGAAAGAATTCACTGCTAGCAGGTCTACCTTGCAAAAAATACTAAAGAAAGTCCTTCAGACTGCAAGGAAATAACACTTGAGTCTACATGAAGAAATAAAAAGCACCCCAAAAGTTATATAAGTACATATAAAAGATACATATAATAAATGTACTTTCATGCTTTTCTTCTCTAAATTGATGGAAAATACAATAGCATAAAACAATAATTATAAAATGTACTGTTAGGCTTATAATATATGAGGATGTAATTCATGAAAATATTAGCACAAAGGAGAGGGGAGGGTAGGAAGATAGATACATTGGAGCAGTGGTACTCAAATAAAATACTCAAATCAAAAGGTAAAGATTGTCAGGCTGATTGAAAATTGGGCTCCAACTATACGCTCTCTCCAGGAGGACACTCTTTAGAGTCAAAGATGCAAAGAAGTTGAATAGACTGAAATTAAAACATAGAAAAGACACACCAACAAAGCAGTAACTGCAAGACAAGCGAAGTGGCAGCTGGGTGTGGATAGGTGTAGAGCATGTGCTTGGCATGCATGATGCCCACAGTTCAACCTCAGCACCAAAAACAACCAAATCAAGAAAAGAAAGACTGTGGTGGTCATATTAATATCAGAAAAATAGACCTGAAAGACCTAAAAATGGTTACTAAGTACAAAGAAAGGACATTTTGTAATGGTAAAATTGTCAACCAAGAGAACATAAAAAGCCTAAACTTATATTGGGCATGGTGACAGACACCTGTAATGCCAACACTCAGGGAGCCTGAGGCAGGAGGATTTCAAGTCCAGCCTGGGCAACTTAGGGATTTAGCAAGACTCTGTCTCAAAACAAAAAAATAAAAAATCACTGGCCATGTAGCTCAGTGCAAAGGCTCTGAGTTCAATCGCTAGTACCAACAACAACTCACCTGAATTTTGTAAAACGAATGACAGAGGTTCCATTACACAAAAAACAAAAACTGATATAAATACAAAGAGAAACTGACCAACTCTGTGGTCGAATGTGTCCCTTTCGAATTCTTCTGTGAAAACTTAATTGCTAGTGAGGGGTAGTAGTGCTATTCCTGAAGCTGAGACAAAAAGATTGCTTGAGCAAAGGGGTTCAAAGCCAGCCTGGAAAACACTGTGAGATTCCATCTCAAAAACAAAACCCTTGGGGCTGGTGATATAGCTCAGCAACATAAGCTCCTGCCTGGCAAGCGCGAGGTCCTGAGTTCAACTCCTGGTACACGCATATTAAAAAAAAAAAAACCCTAAATTGAAAAAACCCTGAATTGCTAATGTGATAGTTGATTAAGTCAGGAGACTGGAGCCGTCTTGAATGGGACTACATAATGACAATTATGGTTTAAATCTGGATGTCCCCCCAAGAGCCTTATGGGCTCTTAGGTGGGGATTTTGGAAGGTGATTAGATTATAGGGCCACAGTTGCTTCTCTGTTAGGAAATGGGGTCTCGTCTGAAGTGGCAGGTCACTGTGGATGTGGCCTGGAGTGGTTCATCTCCCGCCCCGGCTCCTCCCTTTATCTCCATCTCCACCATGCTGTGAGCAACTTTTTCCTGCTATGTCCCACTGGTATATCACCCTGCTTTGGAGCCACTAGAGTATGGACTGACCTCTACAAATTATAAGTCAAAACAAACTTCCCCGCCCTTTAAGTTTTGGGTGTTGTGTACTATGTCTCAATGAAGAAGAAAGTGAAGACAGATTTTGGTACCAGGAGTGAGGTCATCATTGTGACTGTACTTGAGCATGTGGTTTAGAAGCCTTTATAATGGTGCTCAGGAGGAGTCTGGAAAGGCTTGGAATTGCTAGCTAGAGAAACCCTACAATTCTGAAGCTGAGATTGATGGAGATCATGGTTAAAGCTCAGAAGACCAGAATGCTGATTTTAAAAAGCAGATGAAAAAGTTCGGGCTCTGTAGGTTTCAATGGAGAACAAAGACACCATTGGCAGTTGGACTCTAGGCCCTGTGTGTTATGCTCTGGCAGAAAAACTGTCTATCTTTTGCTCATATCCTGAGACTTTGTGAGATACTGAGATTAAGGGGAGAATCTAATTAATATGGCAGAGATTTCAAGGCAGACCAACTTTCAGGCTGTGGCATGGGTACTACTGGGGCTTTTAGCCAGCTGTATAAAGAGAATCAAGAGAAAATGGCATAGCTGAGTGATTTTTAAAAGCCTTGAATTTTACCAGAAAGGAAGGTCCTCTAAAGAAAGTGCCCACAAAGATGGAGCAGAGGACGGCTTGTTTGTTGAAAAGATTAGCATTAAAAAGCAGCCAAGGGGCTGGTGAGATGGCTCAGCGGCATAAGCGCCTGCCTGGCAAGCTCGAGGGCCTGAGTTCGACTCCTGGAACCCACATACAAAAAAAGGACCGGTGATATCGCTCAGCGGCACGGGCGCCTGCTGGCGCGCGAGGCCTTGAGGTCGACCTCTGGTACCCACAAAAAATAAAAATAAATAAATAAATAAATAAATAAATAAATAAATAGAAGCCAAGTACTATGGATCAGGGAAAATACAAAAATGGCTTAAGGGCATGTCAGAAATCAGCAAGGCTTCACCCTTCACAGGCTCAAAATTGTAAAAGTAAGTTTGCTTTTAGAAGACACCCCAGGGAACCCTGCAGGAGAAGGAGAACTGCAGTCTAGGGTATTGATTCCCCAGCATTCAGTTCACAGCCCTCAGCCATCCAGGTAATCAGAAGCTGCTATAGCCACAATTCAAGGTGGCCTGGCTACTGCTACAGCTGGTGGCAGACTTGGCATCACCCATGTGGTTCTAATTTGGCAGGTATGAACAGTGGAAGAATTGTGGGGCAGGAGGGCTTCCACACAGACTTCAGAAGAAGGCTTGGGAGGCCAGGCAGTGCGCCTCTGAGAGGGCAGTGCATGAAACTGTGACAGTGAAGCCAAAAGTGCAGTGGAGACCCCAATGAATTACGGACTGAAACCTCTAAAACTGTGAGCCAAAATGAACCTCTCTTCCCTTTAAATTTTTGGTGTTGGTTATCGTGTCTCAGTGACAAAGTGACTAAGACAGGAACCTTATAAATGAGGTTTGAGAGAGCTCTTTGCCCTTCCAACATTTTACCCAGTGAGGACACAGTCCTTGTCCCTTCTTCCATGTCCAAATGCCTTGAGAGAATGCTACCTGGTGAACAGGCCATCGCCAGACTCAAATCTGCTGAGGCTATGATGTTGGACTTCTCAGTCTCCAAAATGAAAAGAACTGAAATTCTATTATTTACAAACTTCTCAGTCTAAGATGTTTTCTTATAGCAGCAGGAACACCTTAAGACAGCTGTTTCCAAAAATTCATAGGACAAGTATACAGAAGGAAGCCTTGAACTACCCTGAACCTAATATACCTGCAGAACACTCACCTAGCAACAGCAGGATGTCCACTGTTCCCAAGTGCAGAAGATCTCTTCTCCATGTAGGCAATGTGCTATATTGTAAACCATTTTTAATAAAAATTTGAAAACATACAAACCATGCTCTTCAGCTGAGCATGGCAAGCATGTAAGGCTGAGGCAGGATGGTGGCAAATAAGCTAGCCTGGACTACACAGCAAGACTCTGTCTCAAACCAAACCAAACAGCAACAACAAAAACTTTTTTTTTTTTTATCATGAAGAGGTTAAATTAGAAAAGGAACACAGAGAAATTTGACAAACACAAAGTATTTTGAAGAAAATGAGAACCAAAACACAATATATCAAAAAGAGGAGTTGAAGGAGAGTGTACAGCCTGTGTTAGAAAAAGAGAAAGATCTTGAATCTGTGATCTGATTTTTCACAAGCTAGAAAAATCTTAGCAACTTAGTAAGACCCTGACTCAAAATTAAAAACAATAAATAAATAAATAAAAAGCCTGGGGACAGCTCAATGCAAAGGCCCTGGGTTACAAAGTACTCAATACCAAAAAAGAAGAAAGAGAAAGAGAGAGAGAGAGAGAGAGAGAGAGAGAGAGAGAGAGAGAGAGAGAGAGAGAGAGAGAGAAACAAAGAAAGAAACAAAGAAAGAAACAAAGAAAGAAAAAAGAAAGAAAGACACAAAATGGTGGAGTAGAAATCAGAAGTAAAATACAGTCTTTCTGAATCCAGAATCCAGACACCTGGCAAATAACAACTTGGTAAAGAGAAGAAAAGAAGTACCTCTCCTAGAATTGAGAAAAAACTGACAGAAACAATTAGAAGCTACAGAGATGTTGAAGAAATGGACCACAATGCAGAGAAAAGAATGAAGCAGGCTAGAAGCTCACCCTGGCTCCTAGGGAGGGGGACATGTTTCTGCAGAAACAAGGTAAGCCTTCTGGGTTGGGAGCTCCAGGGAGAAACAATGGACCAGCCTAGCCGCTCTAGCCCCAAGAAAAACCCACAGCTATTGGAAACTCGGAAAATGGTGTGGGCTGTCACTCTAAAAGTGACTACTTCCACATGGCAGGCAAAGCTGGAGAAGGAATCCAGTGCAGCACCCGCCATATTACTACTGTGTTTAATCAGGCACCATTTCATGAAGGGGTTGATTACTTAAGACTGAGCCTCAGAACAACTGAAAAACAACTTCACTTCAGGGCTCTCAGTGTTACCCTGCCACAGTGACTGGATGAGAGATGGCCATAGGACACAGTCATGGAGAGGGTGTGGGCTAGACGTAGACCCCCTGAGAACTTTAAGCTCAGGATTGGGAAGGCCATGGGGCCCTGCCCTCCATGGTGAGATGTTAGGCCTGGAGGGTGTGGCTTTGAAAAGTGGCTGGTTCTGAAGGTGCTGGCGTTAAGTCCAGCAGTCTGCTTGATACCTTGCCCTGCTGCCTACATTGAGCACAGATCAAAGTTCTGATTGTTTTCCCCACTTAACCAACATGAGCAAGGACATGCTTCAGCATAGAGTTGCCACAGCCTGGTATGAATGCAAAAATGGACTTCTGGAACAAGAGGGCACCTAAAAAGCCTACAGGATGTGACACTAAGTGGAGAAAACCCTGACTTGTTGGACTGGCAATAATGTGAATCTATTTTTTTTTTTTATGTGGGTACCAGGAGTTGAACTCAGGACCTTGTGCTTGCCAGGCAGGCGTTTATGCCGCTGAGCTATCTCACTGGCCCAATAATGTGAATCTTAGAAAGAAAACATTCATTTAAAAATACAGAGAAAAAATTTTGGATTCAATTTTTTCCCTCTTCTTCACTACATTTTTTTTTAAGTATGGAGGATTTTCTGTTTTTCTTTCTCCTTTTTCTTTTTTCTTTCTCTTTTCCTTTTAAGTTTTTATTCTATTTTTCTTCTGTTTTCCTTTCTTTTTCAGATTTGTTCTTTTCCATTACCTTTATGTAATTCTACCAATTTTCTTTTGTTCCACAATAGGATCTTCTATCTCACTTTTCTCTCCTGCTTCTCATCTTGCATCACTTACTTTTTCAAATATTCTTCTCTCATTCTCCTGTCCCTAACCCCTGCTATCTTTACTGGTACAATGAGTAAGCTTTATTAAGCTTTAGATAGTTAATTCTATGCTACTACTATTGTATTCTTTTCTACTGTTGGTGGAGGTAGAATTGTTGCATTTAGGAGACATTTACTGCATGTCAGTATTTGGTTCTCACAGTGTTTATTTTGTAATTCTGTGGTTAATGGTTCCTATGGTATGTCAGTAACCAGTTTGTCTTTGATGTTATTATTGTTGCTGATTTAGTAGATACAGCCAGGGCGCCATACTTGTTGCTATTAGTTGGTTTTCTCTGTCTGCTAATACACAGGTTACATTTATGTCATTAACAATATTGGAGTCTTTCCCAGGGAATTGGGTACTGGGAAAATTACATTACAGCTTCCTCTCCAAAGTTAGTGGAGGTGGTCAGATCATGAGACAGTGGCAAAGGACTATGATAGCCAAGACCAGAGTGCGTCACTGAAAAGCAGACACTAACTAAAGAGATCTCCATACTAGCAATGAAGTCTGTCCGCTCTAAGTGCCTGCAAACCTGCACAAGAAAAAATAAAACAACAACAACAACAAAAATAGAAACATTAGAAAACAAGGCCACAAAATGCCTCTAAAAATTCCCAAGTCCTGCAAAGCTGATTCACGTGGTATCAGTGGGATGAATCAAAAGTCACACAGCCCAATTATTCAAAAAGACAACCTATTAAAAAAATAGATAAAACGTACTCAGTGATCTCAAAAAAGATATAACTAAACAGATAATAGACTTAATAAACAAAACAATCAACAAGTTAACAGAAGCCACTAATGAAAAGCTAGATGAGCTAAACCAAATGATACAAAGCATGAATGACCAGTTTGCCAAAGAATTAGAGTCCATGAAAAGGTACCAAATCCTAATTCAGGAGATTAAGATTTCTATGAAATGATGGGCAACAAAAGCAACCAATATGAAGACAGAGTGTCAGGGACACAGATACCTTAAAAACAACAGGACATGAAAAATGGATCCAACAGCTACTAGATGTAAAGAAGAATAATCTAAGATTAACTGGAATTAGTGAAAAATCAGAAGACAGCACAAATGGCATAAAAAACCTGTTTACAGAGTTCATAGCAGAAAACTTTCCAAATATGGAGAAAGAATGTAACATATGGATCCATGAGGCATTGTAATCCAAAATAGCCACAATCACAAAAGAACGCATAATAGTCAAAATTCCAGAAGTCCACACCCAGGGACAGAATCTTAAAAGCTATTAGAGAAAAGTAACAAATCATTTATAAATGTAAACCCATTAGAGTTATAGCAGACTTCTCAACACAAACCTTAAAGGCCAGAAAAGCTTGGAGTGAAGTGTTTCAAGCCCTAAAAGAAAACAACTTCCAGCCCAGACTAATATTCTGCAAACCTACTTTTCAAAATTGATGGAGAAATAAGGTCTTTCTGTGACAAACCAGGAATTCATGAGCACAAAACCAGCCTACAAAAGTCCTCAAGGATACCCTAGAAAGAGACAACGAAGCCAACAATGACACGGTGTCTAATAGAATGAATAGATCAGGATAGGTAAGCAGTTAAGAAGAAGAGAAAGAAAAAATCAGCAACAGAAATAAATCAATACCTTTAAGTAGTGACACTCAAAATGAACGATCTCAATGCCTCAGTCAAAAATCACAAATTGGCACACTGGTTCAAGAAACAGAATCCAGAAATATGCCACATACAAAAACCACATTTAATCCAAAAAGAAATTTACACACTAAATATCAAAGGATGGAAAACAATATTCCATGCAATGGGGGTCTGCAAACAACCAGGAGAAGCTATTGTATTTTCAAACAAAGAGATCAGAACGCAAACAGATCAGAAGAGGCCAAGAAGGGCACTGTATATCAGTTCAGAGAACAATACCACAGGAAGAGGTGACAATTATAAGCATGTATACAGCAAACGCCAGCATCTCCAACTTCCTGAAACATCACTGGATATAAAAGATCAGATAAACAGCAACACATTATAGTAGGGGACCTCAATACTCAATGCCACAATAGACAGATCAACTGGCCAAGATATACAAGGAAATACAACCAAGGAAATACAAGCTAAGGAAATACCAGTTGAATCAAATCTTCAAACAGATGGACTTAATAGGTATTTACAGTGCTCCACCCAACAAAATAAGAAGACACGCTTTCCTTTTTTCTCTAATTTAGAAATTTATTGTTTAATCTACAAGCTTCACATAGCTTTAGTTAAAAAAAAAAACAAAACAAAACAGTGAAATCAAGATACTATTTCAAAGTCCAGGCCCAGGCCCTTGCACCCTTCCAAATACAAGAACTCTGAATGTTATATATCCCAATGGGAAGAATAAGACAGAAATACGAATGGAACCATGACATTTCAGAATACAATTATTTTATATAACTGAAGGATCCTTCCTGGGATCAGTTAATACAAGAGGGGGAGGGGAGGGGAGGGAAGGGACAGGAAGATAAGGAAGGAGGGAAGAGGGGAGGAGAAAAAAGAAACCCAGAACAGAATAGAATGAAATTCCAGTGCTCCAAATCAACTAGTTACCCATTCATATAAACCTAGCATCCTGGAAAACATGCTTTCATTTTTCTGTCTCATCCTAGAGCTCGAATCCCAATTCATTTCAGAAGCAATTCCACAGGCAATAGGAAAGATTGTGGCATTAAAATATACATTTATACTTTTGTGGTACTTCAACAGTGGTCTTATTTCTGGACAAGGTTACACACCATACAGAGTTGGAAGCATAACTTAAATAGGTGTGAAGACTCAAGTGAGAAAAAGTAAATAAAAAAAAAAAAAAAAAGAGGGGACCCCCCTCCAGGAATAGCTAAAGGCACTGAAAAAAGACCATAAGAATACCAACAATACTTAACCACCCCTTTTTTTAAAGGGATGTTTTTGGATTAAAATATTTTACTCTAAATGAATTTATGTCAGCTGTCAATAAAAGAAGATCATTAACACTGTATGCCGTGGTCACTTATTGCAATGCAAATCCATCCCCACCCCTGTCTTTTTACATGGTGAGCTTCAACCTAGCAATTATTACAACAAATGTTATAGTCTAAGGCTCAAACACATTTTAGCAATTTTGAAATTGAATTGAATACAAGCCAAATAAAATTCACATCATAACAAACATGTCCAGCTGGGACTGTGAGGACACTTGAGCCTTCCACATGGATTTCAGGGCCTTTTCCTGTAGGTGCTTCTCTAAGTTGTCGAGGTGGTCTTTAGCTTCGCTGTCAGCCTCCTTCTTTGGCTCTGGGGCTGCCTGGGGTTCGTCCTGTGGTTGCAGCAGCAGCGAGAGCTGCAGGGGTTATAGGAGCTGCAGGAACTCCAGCCACAGCCTTTTTTTTTTTTTTTTTTTTTTAATTTTAAAGAGAAGGAAAAACAAAACAAAATAAATAAAAAAAACAAATTTTCAAAACAACATAATAGGAGGGTAACAATGGTTAATGCATTACATATTGTTATCTTTAAGTTAGTTATTCAGGATACCAGATATTAGCATTCAATTGTCCAAACATTATTGGCACAAACCTTACTCTTCAATGAACTAAGTAAAATTAGTAGTGTATCTATCTTAACCATCTTATATATATATACAATTTTTTTCCTTTCCCTTCTTTCTTTTCCGTATTCCCCTATTCCAGTCTCTCTCTCCTTTTGAGCAGTTTCTTTTTGATTCACCATGTCTATGGTACATTTTGGATCTTATTTACTCTTTCAGTTTCTCATACTGGAGAGACAATACAATGCTTACACATGTGCGTCCGGTTTATTTCACTTATGAGTATTATCTCGAGTTGCATCCATTTACCTATAAAAGTCTCCAGTTTATCCTTCTTTATCAGCCACAGCCTTTTCCTTCTTGTGCTTTTTGTGTCAGAATACACATTCTTCTCAGCGGCACAGAATACTTTCTCCAAAATGAACCATACTAGGCAATAGAACATGCTTAAGTAAATGCAAAGAAATCAAAGTTATACCATGCTTATTATGAGATTACAACACAAGAAAGCTAGAAATCAGTGGCAAAAGAAACCACAGAAATTACACCAATGCATGGAAATCAAACAATACTCTGTTGAATAATCAATGGGTCACAGAAGAAATCAAGAAAGGAACTAGATAGTTCCTAGAATCAAACAATAATATCAGTGTGACATATTAGGACTTATGGGACACAATGAAAGCAGTTCGGAGAGGAAGCTTATAACTGTGGATGCTGACATCAGGAGTGACATCAACAGAGTGAGTGACTCCAAATAAATACCTAATCTTCTACCTCAAGGTCCTAGTAAAACAAGAACAATCGAAATCCGGAGCTCGTACCAGGAAGGAAGTTATAAAGATCAGAGCAGGGATTAATGAAACTGAGACCAACAACACAATGCCAAGGATCAATGAATCAAAGAGTCGGTTCTTCAAAAGAATAAACAAAATGGACAAGCCCTTAGCTAATCTTACCAAAAAAGGGACAGAAAAGACCCAAATCAATGCAATTAGAAATTAAAACGTGAAATCACAACAGACACCACAAAAATTCAGAAAATTATCAACTACTTTGAGAACCTATACTCCAAAAAATTGGAGAATTAGGAAGAAATGGGTTGATTCCTAAATACATATGAATAATAAAAACTGAACCAAGAAGATATAAAAACCCCAAATAATCCAGTTACAGGCAATGAAATTGAAATGGTAATAAACAAAAACCCTACCAACTAAGAAGTACCCAAGACCTGATGGATCCACTGCTGAATTCTATGAGAACTTCAAGGAAGATCTAACACCAATATTCCTTAAACTTGTTAATAAAAACTGAGTGGGAAGGCAAATTATTCCTGGAAGCTAGAATTACCCTGATTTCAAAATCAGACAAAGACCCAATCAAAAAAAGAGAGCTACAGGCCAATCTCTTTAATGAACATAAATGCAAAAATCTTCAACAAGATACTGGCAAACAGAATGCCACAAACCATCAAAAATATCATACACCATGACCAAGTAGGCTTCATTTTGAGCTGCAGGGATGGCTCAATATATGCAAATCAATAAATATAATATATCACATAAACAGAAGAAAGGACAAAAATCACATGATCATCTCACTAGATACAGAAAAGCTTTTGACAAAATCCAACATCCTTTTATGGTAAAACCCTGAAGAAAATAGACATTAGAAGGACCTTATCTCAATCTGATAAAAGTCATTTGTGCCCATAATCCCAGCACTCAGGAGTCTGAGGCAGGAGGCTTACTGAGAGTTCAAGGCCAGCTTGGGCTATATAGTGAGTTCAAGGCCAGCCTGAACTGTATACCAAGATCCTATCTCAAAAATTTTAAAAATGTCATTTATGATAAAACAGTGGCCAACATCATCATATTAAATGGGAAGAAAGCTGAAAGGCTTGCCTCTAAAATTAAGAAGAAAAGTGTATCTACTATCACCATTCACGTTCAATATACTTCTTGAAACATTAGCAAAACAATCAGGCAAGAAAAAGAAATAAAAGGGATATGTATAAGAAAGGAAGAAATCAAATTATCATCACTTGCATATGACATGATTCTCTACATAGAAGACCCAAAAAATTTCACCAAAAGGCTCTCAGAATTAATAATAAAATTCAGCAATGTAGCAGGATACAAAATCAACACATGAAAGTCCATAGCATTCCTGTACACAGAGAAAGAAATAAAAAAAATTATAGTTAACAAGAACATCAAGAAAAATTAAATACTTAGGAATTAATCTAGCCAAGGAAGTAAAAGATCTCTACAATGAAAACTACAGTTCTCTGAAAAAGAAGATTGAAGAGGACACCAGAAAATAGAAAGATATCCCCTGTTCCTGGTAGGTAGAACCAATATTGTCAAAATGGCCATACTTCCAAAACTGATGTACAGATATAATGCAACCCCAGTCAAAATGCCAATGGCCTTCCTCACAGAACTAGATAAAACAATCATAAAATTCATATAGCACCAGACAAGACCCAAAATAGGAAAACCAAAGTAGGAGGCATCCCAGTCTGAGACTTCAAGTTATATTACAAAGCTACAGTGATTCAAATAAAATGGCATCAGCACAAAAACAAATATGTGGATCAATGGGACAGAATAGAGGATGCAGGAATAACCTCAGGCAATTCAGCTACCTGATATTTGAGAAGGATCCAAACACATACACTGGAAGAAATACAGCCTCTTAAACAAATGGTTCTGGGGAAACTGGCTGTCCACATGCAGAAGATTGAATCTAGACCCGTATCTCTACCATGCTCTAAACTAAAACCAAGATGGACCAAAGAGCAAAATGCTAAAACAGAAACAATCTGCTGAAAGGTAAAGTAGGTACAACTCTTGAAAACATAGGCATAGGCGAGGACTTTCTGATCAGAACCCAAATTCCACAAGAAATGACATCAAGAATCCACAAATGGGATCATATCAAATTAAAAAGCTCCTGCACAGTGAAGGAAACAATGAACAGAGTGAAGACACAACCTACAGAATGGGAAAGGAAATTTTCCAGCTACAGCTTGGACAGAGGACTAATATCTAGAATATATAAAGAATTCAAAAAAAAAAAAGAAAAAGAAAAAGGAAAAAAACCCAACTGAAATGAATAGACACTTCTTAGAAGAAGAAATACAAATAGCCAATAAATACATGAAAAAATGTTCAACATCACTGGCCATTACAGAAGTACAAATTATAACAACACTGAGATTCCATCTTATTCCAGAAAGAATATCCATCATCAAGAAATCAAAATATTACAAATGCTGTTGAGGCTGTGGGAAAAAAGAACTCATTTCCACTGTTGGTGGGAATGTAAATTGGTACAACCACCATGGAAATCAATATGGAGATTATTCAAAAAACTAAAACTAGAGATTCCATTTGACCCAGCTACTCCCTTCTAGGTATCTCCCCCAGGTAGTTAAAGACAACATATTATAATGATCCATGTATATCCATGTTCATAGCAGCACAATACATAAGAGCTAAATCTTGGAAGTGGGCTATATGTCCATCAACTGATGCAGGGATGAAGTAAATATGGTATTTAATTTCTTTTTATCAGTTGTATATGTATATATTTTTAAACAGGTTCTCAGTATGTCGTTCAGGCTGGCCTTGAATTCACTATGTATCTCAGGCTCGTCTTGAACTTGCTGGAATCAGCCTCCCGAATGTTGGGATTACAGGCAGGTACCACCATACCTGCTGAAAATGTGGTATTTACACACAGTGAAGTGCTACTCAGCCATAAAAAGGTAAATGTGGGTCATTTGTAGGAAAACAGATGCATCTAGAAACTATAATGTTAAGTGAAATAAATCAGACAGACAAGGTTAAATATCATGTGGTTTCTTTTTTATGAGAAAGCTAAAATATGGTTAAATTAAAAAGCATAGTAAGCCAAGGGTAGTGGCACATATCTGTAACCCCAGCACTTGGGAGGCTGAGGCAGGAGGATCACCATGAGTTCAAGGCCAGTCTAGACTACACAGTAAGTTCAAGGCCAGCCTGAGCTACATAGTGAGACCCTGTCTCAAACAAACAAACAGGGCCGGTGAGATGGCTCAGCGGCTTAAGCGCCTGCCCGGCAAGCGCGAGGGCCCGAGTTCGACTCCCGGATCCCACATACGAAAAAGGGGCTGGTGATATCGCTCAGCGGCACGGGCGCCTGCTGGCGCGCGGTCCTGAGGTCAACCCCCCGGTACCCACAAAACAAACAAACAAACAAACAAACAAACAAACAAATGCCTAGCAAGCATAATAAAAGGTAGATAATAGGAAACAGGGAGGTAGACCTTTTGCAAAAGGGAAGGAAACCAAGAGACAGAGGGAGGAGGGAGAGAGGGGAGGGAAAAGGAATATAAAAAGAAATAAGATGTGTTATTTACATCTACTTCTCCACAGGAGAAATGTAACCATCATGTACTTCAAACATGTACTATAAAAAATGAAACCAACAAAAAAGAAAAGCAAGAGAACGTAGAGATCACCAAAATCAGCAATAGAAGAGGGGCATAACCACCAATCCTATAGAAAAAAGACTATAAGGGAATACTATGAACAACTTTGTCCCAGCAACATAGGCTACTCAGGAAATGGATAAATTCCTAGAAGGATACAAATCACAAAATTCATTCTGGAAGAAATAGGAAATCTGAAGGTACTTATGCCAAGGGAAAACAAAGTATGATTATGAAAAACCTGGGTCCAGATCCCATCACCATGATGTCTATGAAATGTTTAAAGAAGAAATAACATCAATAGCTCATAGGCTTTCCCAGAAAATAGAGGAGGAAGGAACATTTATCAACTCATTTTTCTCTACTGTGCTAGGGATTGAACCCAGGGCCTCATGCATGCTAGGCAAGCTCTCTACCACTGAGCTACATCCACAGCCCTCAACTCATTCCTTGAGACCAGTATTACCTCAAAGAAAACAGCACAGAAAAAAATAAAAATACAGACCAATGTCTTTCAGGAAAATAGATGAAAAACTCTTCAATGAAACATTAGCAAAGTGGATTCGGCATGTATAAAAAGGATTACACATCATGGCCAAGTGAAACTTGTCCCAGAAATGCAAGGCTGGATTAACATCCAAAAATCAATTAATGTAATGAACTGTATTAATACAATAAGAGAGATTTCCTGGCACACGCAGGGCTTGGTCTCCATCCTTAGCACTGCAAACAAAAACGGAATGGGAACTTTAGATGGTGCAGTCAGATATTACAGATGAAGACATGCATATTGGAAAAGAAGTGCAACTGTCTTTCTCCACCTGACATGATCCTATATGCAGAAAATCCTAGGAATCCACAAAAATATATTGCAGTTAATAAAATCGGCAAGGGTATAGATATGAAATAGATATATAAAATCAGTAACATTTCTAGCTGGGCATGGTGGCACATGCCTGTAATTGTAGCACTCAGGAGACTGAGGCAGGAGGATCACTGTGAGTTCAAGGCCAGCCTGGGCTACATAGTGAGACCCTGTCTCAAAAAACAAAAAAACAAAAACCAAAAACAATAACATTTCTGTATACTGGCAATGAACAGTTTGAGAGGAAGTTAGGAAAGCAATTCTGTTCAATATCACCAAAAAGAATAAAATCCTCAGGAATATATTTAATGAAAGAAGTGCAAGACATGTACACAGAGGAGTACAAAGCTGCTGTGGGAAATTAAAGAATATCTAAATAAATGGAGACATTTCATGTTCATGGATTAGAAGAGTCAATATTGTTAAGATGGCAATTCTCTCCAAATTGATGTATAGAGCAAATACAACCTCTATCCAAATCCCAGTGAGCTTTTCATAGAAACTGACAAGATGATCTCAAAATTTATATGGAAATGGAAAGGATCAGAATAGCAAAAACAAATTTGAAAAAGAACAAAATAGGAGAACATTCATTTCCCAACTCCAAAACTTCATAGCTTTGGTAATCTAGACAACATGATATGGGCATAAAAATGCATAGAGATCAATGAAACAGGACTGAGAGTTCGTGATCAGCCCTTGTGTTCGTGATCAGTTGAGTTTTGATAAAAGTGCCCGGCCCACTCAATAAGGAGAGGATAGGTCTTTAAACAATGGTGCAGGGACAACTGAACAGCCACGGGCAGAAGGGTGAAGCTTGATCTTTATTTTACACCATACTACAAAATTAACTCATAATGGACTGTAGACTAACTACGGGGCTAAAGCTATACAAGCTTTTAAGATACGCACAGCAAAACGTCTTTATAACAGTGCTTGGGTTAGGCAAAGATACCTGAGATTCAACTTCGAAAGCACACTGTATAAAAGAAAAAGATTGGTAAATGGGACTTTATCAAAAATTAAAATTTTTGTTCATCAAAAGGCACTATTAGGAAAATGCAAAGACAAGCCATAGTCTGAGAGAAAATATTTGCGCTTTGTGTGTTTGATCCAGGTATACGAAAAAAGTGTCATATCCAGAATACATAGGGAATTGACAACCATCCAATTAGAAAAAACGGACAAGAGATTTGAATAGACATTTCACCACAGAAGATAAACAAATGGCTAATAAGCACTTGAAGAGCTGCTCAACATTATTAGTCATTAGGGAAATGCAAATTAAAACCACAACAAGCTACCACTTCACACACACTAGAATCGCCATAATTAAAAAGAGACAGTAACAAATGTTCACGAGGGTCTGGAGAAATGGGTTTCCTCATACATGGCTGGTAGAAATATAAAACAGTACTGCTACTTTGGAAAATGGTTTGTCATTTTCTGAAAAATTAAACATGGAAACTGGGTGCACACAGGTAATTCCAGCACTGAGGAAGCTGAGGCAGGAGGATCGTGAGTTTGAAACCAGCCTGGGCAATTTAGCAAGATCTTGTCTTCAAAGAAAAATAAATTAAACACGGTAGAAGTGTATTTGGGGTAGAATGTGTGTTAGCCTGTGCAAGGTCCTGGGATCAACCCCCCAGCACTAATAAATATAGATAAAGTTAAATATAAATTGACTGAGTGACTCAATAGTCCTTCCCTCCTGGGTATCCAAGAAAAATGAGAACACAAGTCCACACAAAACTTGCATGTAAATGTTCACAACATTCTAATTTCTAAGAGTCAAAAAGTGGAAACAACCCAAATGTCTATCAACTAGTAAATGGGTAAACAAAACATCTGTCCATCCAACAAACCCTATTCATCAAGAAGGGGGAAGAAGCACCGATGCATGCTACCATGTGGCTGAACCTCTCCAACCCAAGAGGCAGAGGAACCCGGGCCCAAGAGACCACACGCCAGGATTCAGCTGATGCAGAAAGTCCAGAAAAGGTTCATACGGAGAGACAGAAAGCAGATTGGCGATCACCTGGGGCTGAGCTTGGAAGGGGAATTAACTGCAAAAGGAGACAACCGTTCTCGTTGAGATGATGAAAACATTCTAAAACTGGATGAGGATGATGATGGTGGTGGTTATAAAACCCAGAAAATGTATTGAAAATCGTTGACTTGCGTACTTAACATGGGTGGATTTTTATGAAGCAAAAAAGCTGTAAAAATGACGTTTCATGGGACTCTTTCTGCACTTCCTGGCAAAAGGAGCCCTCTCTGAGAACCAGGACTTCCACAGTCACAGGGTTCTAAGTTGCCTGAATGGGGCTGCACAATTCCCAGGCGGGTCAGAAGTGTGGTTATAAGCAGGGCCGCTCCCCTTCATTGCTGTCCCTATGTGTTTAACCCATTCAAGGCAGCAGACTGGACGTGGCCATCCAGTTAGGGGGTACGGATCTCAGAGGGGAGCTTCCCGTGCACACAGGATGTGGTTTCCCACGCACCTCAGGTGGGCCTGCCACAGCCATCCAGCAGCTTTCAAATGTTGTGATCGGTGGTTGGATCAGTGGGTCCCACAGTGACGTGTTCTCCACCTTACCTCCTTGCAGCGAGTTTAGGAGGGATGCCACACTGGAGTTCAAACACTGTACTCTTTGGAGGGGGTGAGATTGGTGGAGAGGGCAGCGGGAGCTAGCTGAGCTTGTGCCTGGGGTAGACAACCTTCTTCCTGGATGGGGTGTTTAACCTTGCATGTCAACTCGGATGAGACTGACATTTAAACTGGCAGACCTTGGGTAAGGCAGGTTGCCTGCTGTACTGTGGACGGGCCCCCTGCAGTCAGTGGCAAACCTGGAGAGGACACACCGGGTCTCCTAGACCCAGAAGAGATTCTCCCGTGGTGGCCTCAGCCTCCTCCACAGGCCTGGGTCTCCGGCTTGCTGGCCCACATGGCAGATTCAAACTTGTCAGCTTCCATGATTATCTGAGCAAATGCTTTACACTACATCTCTTTCTACACAAACACATCTGTTTCTCTGGGAGCTCTAATGTGCTGAGCACACATCATTTCTGGTCAGGAAAAACTGTCACCTGCTCCTGGCTGGGGCATTGACTTGGCTAGTTGGTCTTGGATGGTCTTGGCTGGCTGGGTCATACCAGGAGTCAGTGCTGGCTCCTGAGCTGATCCCTAAGGCTGTGGCAGCCCTGGTGGGTGAGCAGGAGGCCGTGGTCCTGGGTCTACGTGCCCTGTCCACGCCGAGAATGGCCGGGAACAGAGGCAGGCTGATGTAAGCTGGCCAAGTCATGCCCCCGATGGCTATGGTTTGAACAACCCCCCTCAAACGCACGTTGAGGTTTAATGGCCTGTGAGTCCCTGTTAAAAGGTGCGGCATGCTATGTGTGGGCTGCTTGTCTGTAATCCTGACACTCTGGGAAGCTGAGGCAGGAGAATTGTGATTTCGAGCCCAACCTGGACAACTTGGGGACTTAGCAAGACCCTGTCTTAAAACTAAAAAATAAATAAATAAATAAAAGGGCTAGGGTCGTAGCTCAGGGCTCAAGTCCTAGGTTCAATCCCCAGTAACAACAACAAACAAGGGTGGTGGGTGTGTAAGAGGTGACCAGGCTGTGAGGGCCCTGCTTTCCTCAATGGAAGTGGAATGGGTTCCTGATAAAAGGCCTGCGCTTGGCCTGGTTCCCATCTTTGCCTCGCCGTGGTCACCCACCTTCTGCCATGTTAAGGAGCAGTGAGAAGGCGTTGCTGGAAGCTGGCTCCTGTCGTTTCCTGGCCATCTGTGTCTGGCACCCCCAGCCTGTGGCACACTGTAGGGAGGGCATCAGAGCTCAGGCTGAGACCCTGCCGGGGGCCGTCATGCCCTGCCCCTTCCACATGCGTGTTCTCCTCGTGCCCTGCCCTCTCCTGAACCGGCCTATCAGCCTCCTCCTCAGCCCTCCTCCACTCAGATCTCCTACCCTTTCCCTCTCGGGGCCCCTGGGAAGCCAGGCAAACCCCAGCCAGCACAGGAGAACCTGAAATCCCTTCCTCGCCCAGCTCGGTGGAGACAGGTCACCCAGCCATGGCTCTGCCCCAGGGCAGCTTGCCCTCGTGGGCCATGGACCAGCAGGACCCAGCTTGCCATGAAAGGCTGTGTTGGCTTCCACCTGTGTCATGCCCTTGGGACACTTGATTTGGGGCCCAGAGATGTCCCAGGAAACGTAGCTACTCTGAGCATCTTTGTTGGACACACTGCATGGCGAGAACACAAAGGGAGAAGGGCAAGGAGCGTGACAGTCCCTGCTCCCTGCCAGCTGCCACAGGTGCCAGACGTGAGTGATGAGTGCCGGGTGACCGCACACCAGCGCTACCTAGGTCAAGAATCCAACCTCCTTCTGCGCTCTGTGATATTACAGTTAAGTCCTAGGCCAGATCCTCAGCTTTTTCTGCCCTCCAGCTGTGGGAGATGAGAGACTTTAATTCATAGAATGCTAAGGAGACCCTCTGGTTATCTTAATTAGCCTTTAATTGGTGATTAACCACCCTCAGCTTTTGATTGTCTGCCGCCAATGCCACAGTTGCCCACAGCAAACAGCCAGTGGCTCCGCAGCCCACCTGAGGAGGATTCCCCTCATTCTCCATAGATACCTGATCCGCTGGCCCTCCTGCGTCCTCTCCTGCAGATCCTGACTACCCCATGATGGGACCCTCAAGCACACCAAGCCGGTGACGGAGGGTGGCTGTGCCAGATCCTATTTCAGAGAGTCCTGGACCGGTCCCAGCACCATCTGTTGCAGGTTAGGTTCTCCAGCGTTGGTCTTGGAGGTGCAAATTCACACAACAAAGGCCTCAGCCAACCCCAAGGGGTGCTGGGATGGGGTGCCCCCTCGGAGTTGTCACGCACTGGGGAGAGGAGTGAGCCTTTCGCCCACGCCTACTGCTGTTACACTCGGGATGCACCAGCGAGTGGCTGTCACCTTGGGTGGGGCTTTGGCTCCTCTGGGTGAGGGGCTCCCCATAGGGCTCAGCTGAGAGCTTTCAGACCACAGGCACCAGCAGGTGGGAAATGGGTGCCTCAGTCCTGGGGTGGTGCCAGAGGCCACAGCCCCCACCACACTGTTGTACACTTCGTCTATGCATCTGAAATGGAGTGAAAACCCAAACTTGAAGCTGGGCGTGCTGGTGCATGCCTATAATCCCAGCACTCGGGAGGCTGAGGCAGGAGGATCACCTCAAATCTGAGGCCAGCCTAGGCTACATAGTGAGTTCAAGGCCAGCATGAACTACATAGTGAGACCCTGTCTCAAAAAAGAAAACAGAACAACAACAACAAACCCAAGCTTGACTCTGAGACCTAAGAGATATTTGGATAACTTCCTGGAAATCCTGGAAAGGAAAGACCATCATTTTGGTGATCATTTCCTGGATTTCATATGCATGTTCTGAAAAATAGAAGTTTGCAGCACAAAAGGCAGTGATTTCACTTTCATGCTGGGAAAAATAAATTCTCCAAGTCCCACAGCCAGATGTACCTAAACAGAGAGAAACAGGAGTGTTCTTTTTAAAAATAACATCGTACATGCTGCTGCGTTCATCAAGCCCCCATCCATTCATTTATTAGCAAATAAACGTAAGCACCCACAGGGCACCAGACCCTGGATCACGGTGGGAATGCATTCCCTGCAGTCCTGCTTTGACAACCCAGCGTCCTGGCTCTGAGGACTCATGCCGGGGGTTCTGGTGGCGCTGGCGGTGGCACTGTCAACTGCAGATCCCCCTCTCTCTCCTCCTGGCCATCACAGAATGCTGCCCACCCCCTGAAATGGCTCAGGGAGGGGCCCAGGTCCCCAGCTAGCCTGATACACCCGATGTGTTGATGCACCGAGGCGGGGGTAGAGAGAGCCTTCCCGCTGCCTGGTAGAGGAATGGGAACTGCAGAGCTGGGCTAGAGGGTGGGGCTGCAGGAAGGGGAAGAAATGAGCAGAACCCAGAGGGAAGCAGAGAGAGGGAGGAGGGAGAGGAGAAGGAGGAGGAAGAGGAAGAGTAAAAAAGAAAGAAAGAAAGAAAGAAAGAAAGAAAGAAAGAAAGAAAGAAAGAAAGAAAGAAAGAAAGAAAGCAATGGAGATGGAGACCAAGATGGAGAAAGGAGGAGATAAAGGAGGAAGAGGAATTGAAGGAGGAGGAAGAGGAGGAGAAATGAATGAGTAGTGTTTGGGCCCTTGGACTCCGTAATCGTAAATCCTAAATCTTCTTCCCGTCTAAGCTAGGTCGAGCTGGCCTTCCGAGGATCCTCCCTGGAGCCCACACTGGGGTCCGCAGCAGATCCGGCTGTCGGCATCCAGCATGGCACACGCATCCCAGTGCATCGAGCTCTCTCAAGCCTGGTTCCTGCCCCCACAGGGTCGGGGCTGTGGGACATATTCCTACTCTGCGTTTACAGATGAGGACACAGGCCTCATGCGTTTAAGTGAGATTTTTAAAAATATGATGGGACTTAATTTTTTCAAAAAGAAAGAAAATAGATTGAAAATACAAAAAAAATATGATGGATGGGAAAGTGTGTCAAAAGCTGAAAAGCACAGTTCATAGGAGACCTTTGCTGCCACTGCTAGTGAATCAGTACTGTCTCCTGTAAAGCGAGGCTCCTCTCTCCGGATGCCACCTGTGTCCCGGAGACTCGCCGCGTGGCTCTGGGCGCTCCTCGCGGCAGGGTGGCTGTCCACTCTCCGGAGTGCTGGGCCAGGACGGGGCTGCACAGAGCAGGCGTGCACAAATGTCACTCTGACTGGGCTGAGTCCCGTCCCTGTGGGGCTGGGGTGCAGCTGAGGGGCGGTCACCAATGGGCAGGAGGAAGGCCAGAGGCTGCGGGCTGGGGTGGCAGCTGCGACGCCTGGGCTAGAGCCCTCGGTGGGACATGAGCCTGGCCCTCCATGTGCTGGGCCCCTGTTCACTGTGAGAGTGAAGGGGAGGGGGTCAGGCCAAGTGCTGACCCTCCGGACCCCGGGGCTCTCCCTCCTTTGGTGGACACGGTGGACATCTCTGCCTGCTGGGAATGCAGGGAGGCCGGCGATGTGGGAGTTCATGGCCCCAGTGTGTGTGCCCCCTGCCCCTCCAGTGGGACACCTCAGCCTCATTCTATGCTGCGTCCTGGGGTCCCCATGGGATGGAGCCCCAGTTGTCCACAGGGGAACTGCTTGGGAAGGCTATAAAGAAGGCTAAACTGGAGTCATTCGGAGGAAATGGATGCACCTTGAGACTGTAACGCTAAGGGAAACAAATCAGACGCAGATTAAATATTGCAGTTTTTCTTATATGAGAAACCCAAAGTATAAATAAATCAAAGCAGAATAAAAGACAGATAATAGGAAATAGAGAGATAGATCCTTTGCAAATGAGAAAGGGACCGAGAGACGAAGGGGGGAGGGGACGTGAAAAGAATTAAAAGGTGTTATGCACATGCACCAACTCCCCACGGTGAATGTAATCATTATGTACTGCAAACATGGACTAACAAAAATTAAAAACGTAAGGCTCCCTGTTCTGGCTGCTTCCCTCCCAGCCTCTGGTCTCCACTGCCCCGCAGGAGCTTCCTAGATCCTTTCCTAAGTACACTAGCTGCACTGCATCCTTGTGAGAGGCTGAGGTGGGAGCTCTCCTGCCCCTAAGTCTGCCCTGGTGGGGACCCTGTCGTCTGAGGCGAGTGACGCCTGTCTGAGTGCAGAATGGCTGAGTGGGAGCCATCCCTAGGCCAGAACTCATCCTCAGAGAGACCTCGCACTTCCGGTCCAGTCTTGGGTCTGGGCCTTCCAGCTTCAAGTTCCCAGGATTCCTGGTTCCCAGGGATAATAACACCAGACTCGGAGCCCAGTTCCTGGGCCTCTCACACTGACCAGCGCATGGGGGTGCGTTCTTTGGTCAGCAGGACCCCTGGCACTGGGCTTGGGCACTGCCCTGCGCTCCAGGGACACAGTGGGGAGTTTGGTTTCCAGAAGGAAAAAGAAAGGGGGTGGGGTAGCACTTGCAGTGGCACTTGCAGCACTTGCAGTGGCACTTGCAGCACTTGCAGTGGCACTTGCCTATGATCCTAGTTCCTCAAGAGGCTGAGGCAGGAGGATGGCAAGCCGGGACAATTTAGCGAGATCTTATCTCAGATAAAAAATAAAGAGTTTAGGATGTAGCTTAGTGGAAAGAAAGCCTCTGGGGTTCCATCCTCAGCCTCACAAAAAGGAAGGAAGAAAGGAGGAAAGAAAAGAAGGAGGAAGGAAGGAGGGAGGAAAGGAAGGAAGGAAGGATAGAGGGAGGGAAGGAAGGGATGGAAGCTGAGTGTGCAACGCCAGCCGTTGGCCACTGCGCCTCCCTCGCTGTCTCGCTGAGCAGTGTACTCAGCCAACGTGTACCCAGCACTGCGTGGAGGCACAGAATATGCACGGTGCAGCCGTGGACACCGTCTCTCTGGGGCAGACGCGGGGCCTGTGGCCCGCCACCCTTCCTGAACCCGAGTCCTGGAGCCCGGATTTCCCAACTATCCATCAGGCGGCAATAGGACAAGGAAATTATCTTAGTTCCGTGCCCGGAGCCGCAGCGGTGCTCAGCTGCCCCGCGTCTCTGCTCTCTCTCCTTTTAGCTCATGGTTGCTGTTTTGTTTTTGTGAAGAACAGGACAGCATGTAAGAGAGATTCCCAAGTGCATGTGAGCAGGGCCCGCAGGAGGCTTCTGCCCAAGTGCCTGAGGCACTGCTGAGCTGTGTGGCCTGGGAGGTGTCGCATCTTCCCGGCTGGCGCATCTGCCTGTCACTGGTGCTGTGAGCGCCAGCATGGGGACAGGGCAGCTGTGTGTGCTGCAGCCCCGTAGGAGTGACAGGCACTGAGTCACTTTGTCCGAGAGGGACGGAGAGGGGCTGGCCTTTGGGGGCAGGATTTTGGGGTGCTCTTGGCACCCCTGCCCAGCACCCTGAAGCCAGAGGGAGAAAAAGAAATGAGTGAAATGTGTAGCCATTTGAAGAAAGGGGGCCTGGTTTGTCCATGATGAAGGCCAGCTCTTAATTAGGGATGAAGTCACTTCCGCCCTTCATTTCCTCGAGTACCCTGCAAGGTCCTGTGGTATTTGTGGCCATGCTTGCCAGGTTTCTGTGACCCCTCAGAATGCCCCCTCAGCTGTCTCCAGTGGACCCGGGGTCCAGACCCCTTAGGGACCCTTGAAGCTGCAGCAGTGGGCAGAGGCCAGGCGAGGGCTGGGAGAAGGGACGAGCATTCCAGAGGTCCCCAACGCAAGCAAGGGAGCCCTAGGGACGGCGCGGGTGAGGACAGCAGCTCTGAGGAGGGATGGAGGCAATGGCTGGGACAGGCGTGACCCAGAACGGAGGCCCGGGCAAGGCTGCGTGTGGGGAACAAGGGGGACATTGTGGGAGCTCAGGAGGAGCAGGGAGCCAAAGAGGCGAAGTGGGAGGGCAGGGCGTGCAGGGTCTTGTCAGCAAGGTCGGACGTGGTATCCTGTTCCCAGCGAGTGACATGTGCACTGATGGATGTCCCCACAGGTGTGCTGATGGCTGGGTGGAGCCGGGACTGCAGCAGGGGGACTGCCAGCCACAGTGGGCACCGGGCCCTGGTGGGACCCTCGTGCAGGATGGTGGCTCGGCCGGGCCCCCCCAGGGGTGGGGGTGATGGCGGTGGGCAGAGTTGGAGCTGCTCCAGACAGAGCCTTAGCAAACTGCCACTTGTGGAGCCAGTGCATTGGCAGGAAAAACTATGCCTCTGCCCTGCAGGAGACGTGGCTGGGTCTGAGAATTAAACTGGCAGATGAGCAGGAGGAGAGCCACACGTTACTGACCTCGGGCTCTGCGTGGCGTAGGAGCCCTCCTAGGACAGGGCAGATCCCCAGTGCAGCCCACAATGGGCCCTGCGTGACTGAGCCAGGCAGCAGAGGAGCTGCAAGCACCGGCAGGCAGAGGGCTCCGCTTGGGCTCTGTGCGGGGCTGCCTGGGGGCACTGTGGCCAGCAGGTGGGCGTAGGTCCAGCAGCATTTATGTATGCAGAATTCCAATGTCCCAGCCCTGACACTAAGAATGCTGTTTCCCACAGACTGTGGTGGTGCACACCTGTCATCCCAGCATTCTGGGAGGCTGAGGCAGGAGGATCTTGAGTTTGAGGTCAGTCTGGCCAACTTAGTAACTCAGTGTCTCAACATGGCAAAGGACTGGGGATGTAGATGAATTAAAGGCCCTGGGTTCCCTGCCCAGCACTGCAAAAATATCAGTCAGTCATATGGATATTTCCTACAAGTGTAGGGTGGCGTCTTTCACAAGGGGCTTCATCATCGCCCGCTTTGAAGAAACAGAAGGGAAGGCAGAGTGATCTTCCTGTACCACTGCTCCTCAGATCCCCTTAACTCGAAATGCTCGAATTGCCAGCGCAGCATATCCTGAACTCCTTCATCACAAATATGAGAGGTTGAACTACTATTTGGGATGTACAATGAAACCTATTTTTGTTGTTGTTTTTGTTTTGAGACAGGGTCTCACGTAATTCAGGCTGCACTTGAACTCACTATGTAGCCCAGGTTGACCTCGAACTTGTGGTGATCCTCCTGCCTCAGCCTTCTGAGTGCTGGGAGGACAGGTGTGCACCACCAGCCCCAGAGGAAAGAATTTTGTTGCTGGATACATGTGAGTTGGGGGAAAGGTAACCGACAAAGGATATTGCAATACCTAGAGTTGGCGATAGCAGGAAGCTGTAACATACACGCATGTGTGGACGCACACACACGAAGGGCCAAAAGACAGACAGAAATGTGCCCAAGAAAAGCGAGCAAAGGCCAACCAGGATGGATAGCGGAACCCGGGTGACTGACCCAGAGCCCAGCGGCTGGACTCCGAGGCCACATGGCCACCCGCTGGTGCACGGTGGTGCCATTGTCCCGGCACCTCCTACCTGTCCTTTGACCTGCTCTCCACAGAGCTTCTGGCGTAAAGCCACAGGCTTCCTTGAGACGCCTCACATGCAGGGCATCGAGGAGCCAAGGGTGTGCTTGGTGTGGGTGCCCTGCATTCGTGCACTGGCACAAGCTGGGCTGAAGCTCTGCCCCACACCGGGGAGCCAGCCCCAGGTTCCCTCCCTCCCTCCTCGCTCTGCTCTGTGTCCCCAGGGCTGGCTCCCGAGACTGGCCCGTTTATCCCCTCAGGGCTGCCGTCAGTGGACCCGGGAAGGAAGGAAGGACGGAAGGTCTCCGCTCCTGCCAGGGCCTCTCCACACACCCGTCTCTCTCCCTGCCTGCAGCTGTCCCCTCTGCTGCCCCAAGGCTGCCCCTGCCCACACCTTCCCAAATTGTCCCTCTAGTGTGGGATCCTCCAGTGTGTGGCTGCTTCCTGGGGACCCCGAACCCAGTGTCGTTGGTGATGAGGCTGTGTATGCTGGAGAGAGGGTTACACTGGCTGCCTGTGTACGGGAGAGTGGGCAGGGCAGCCCTGGGCCAACAGGGCATGGTGTGAGGGCGTCTGGATGACCTCCCTTTAGGTCAGGGCGGTTCCCGGGACCCCCCAGGCAGAAGAGACCACCGAGAAGGCCCTGAACCAGCTGGCCCTTCCACACAGGCTGCCAGTCTTCCCCCAAAGGCCCTGGGATCAGGTTTGCCTTTCCAAACCGTGCACCCTATCCCTGGTGGGCTGAGCTGGCCCTACTCTGGGCCTGGGGGTGCCGCAGGCCAGCTAGGCCATGCTGCAGAGCCATCTGGACCCACTTAGGCAGGCAGGGGTGTGTGTGGGGGCCAGGGGGTGCCCCACGGCTCCTTGGCCTCCACAGGAGGGCAGCATGCTCGCGCGGAAGCCCGCTGGGCTGCTTGACTGAGCCAGGACCCAGCACCACCCTGGGCTCCCTGGCCCTGCTCCCTCCTTTTAGAGGCAGCCACTGCGGAGATGAACCCAGTGCCGTCGGAGAAGACTTCATGCCTGCTTCTGGGGCCCGCAAGGACCTCTCAGGCCCCAGGTCTGTGCCGTGTGGCCCATCTGCAGGCTGGCACCCCCTGAGGTGACTGGGGCTGTGACACACCGCCTGCAGCCTCTGGGAGCCCCTGTCTGCACAGATCGCTCCTCTCTGGCGTGAGGGAGCTGCTGGGGCTGCTCACAGCCCAAGGGTCCCCCTGAGGACAGTGGTGTCCCAAGGGAGGGAGCCTGGACCGGAGCCCTGCCTGGGAGAGCGGTGGAGGTGAAGGCGAATGTATGGCTGGCCTAGGTGAAGATCGAACGCGCCTCCTCCTTCTCCCTCCCCGCTCCTTGCCCCTGCGGGCTTCAGCATCTCTCCTCCAACCCGCAGCCCAGTTCTGTGCGTGCTCTTTCACGCTGCGTCTGTCTCCTCTGCCTGGGCTTCCTTACACCCTCACTGCCGTCGAAGCCTCGGCCTCCAGGGAGGCAGCGTGGGCTCCAGGGGACACCATGAGTGTCACCTGGGTGCAGAGTGCTGGCCGGAAGCAGCTGTGCCCTTGGAAGAGATGGGCAATGCCTGGAGACCTTTTTAAAATTTACTTTTTGGAGCTCACTAATATTCTTCTTATTAAATGTTTTTCTAATTATAAAACCCCACATAATGAATTTTAGAAAATCCAGGAAAATACAAAGTAAATGATAATACTTATGATTCCGCTATTCCAAGGTAACCACTATCGACAATTTAGCATATTTCCTTCATATAATTTTTTTCTTTTTTCTTTTCCTTTGCTGGGGCTGGACCCCAGTGCCTCTTGTGTGGAGGGCAAGTGTCCTACTGCTAAGTTATACCCCTAGCCTCCCACGTGTAGTTTTGTATTTTTGCTATAACGTTATGTACAATTTTATTTTTAATTTTTTAATTTTTTGCGACAGGGTCTCACTCTGTAATCCAGGCTGGCCTTGAACCCACAGCGATCCTCTTACCTCAGCCTCCTGAGTGCCAGGATTACAAGATGTGTGCGTGACGCCTGGGCCTATGAACTCTTTTGCATTCCATTTTTTAACCTAACCTTGTATCACAGGGGTTTGCTACGTTGGTTCATATGCAGTGTTACACTTTGGGTGTTCTTTTGTTTTCACTTCACATACCCTAAGAATGCCTCCTTGATATCATTTGGCAGGTATTAAAAGTACATCTGGTATTGGCTATTCAGGTGCTGTCCCGCTTGGGGCAGGTGGGCTGCTCCCAGCGTGCGAAGGGCCAGGCCAGGGACGCGGCGGCACATCCTGTGACGCACCCGACACCGACCACAAAGAGCCACGCAGGCCAAGTGAGAACCCACGGGCACAGGTGAGCCCCCAAGGGTGGTGTCCTGGCGGCCTGGGGGTGTGTGGGGTCTTTCTAGGGCTTTCCTGTGCCTGGAGCCCCTTCCCTCCCTGTCCGCCCACCAGCTGCCCACAGCAGAGCACTCGTGTGGTAAAGCCACTGGCCCCGCCCGCCCGTGCAGCTCCTGCACCCTCTCTGGACCCTCTCAGTTTCTCTTCCCATAAAAGGTGGGGGGCAGCTGGGGTGAAGCCCCGTGCCCAGCCTGGGGTCACAGATGCCAAACAGGGCAGACCAGACTGAGCCCCGTGGCCCCGCCCACCTTATAGATAACCCCAAGTGGACTGGCGCCAGGAGCACTGACCTACCAGTGGGCCCTGCTCCCAAAGATGCCCTCCATACACCAAGGCTATTTTCGGGGCTGGCAGGTCCTGGGAGAGGTTGTGGGGCCCCCTGCCCACCCAGTGCCAGCCATGTGCAGAGGCAGCAATACCGCCCTTCCCATACCACCCTTCAGCAGAGAGCTCCCAACTGATGGGCAGGATGGAGGGAGCTGGGGGTACCCCGCCCAGACAGACCCAGCTGCAGCAGCCAGGAAGGGCACCCAGACAGCCCTCGGGGCTCAGAGCTGGGGTGAGGGGCAGGGGTATCCAAGGAAGAGTTCTGGGGGCAACACTGTTATTTCTTTTTTCATTTTTTGAGACAAGGTCTTGATAAGTAATTCAGGCTGGCCTTGAACTTGCTACATAGCCCAGGCTGGCCTTGAACTCGCTATGTAGCCCAGGCTGGCCTTGAACTCATTATGTAGCCCAGGCTGGCCTTGAACTCACGGTGATCCTCCTGCCTCAGCCTCCTGAGTGCCAGATTATGAGTGGGCACCATCATGCCTGGCTTGCTCCCCCAGCTTCTATTGGGTGAAAGCAGGAGGCAGCCCAACTTCTACCCTTGGATATCTCTGTGAGAAGATGAAGGGAGGGCATGTGTTCGTGTGCGGGGGACTGCACTGGGACATCCCCACCCCAGGACAGCTTATCCTGGGGGCTCCTGCAGTCCCTCCTCATCCCTCTGTCTCTGCCACTGCCCCCCACCCCACCCCAGAGGGCCAGACCTGCCTGGGCCAGGGCTTGTGTCACTGCCTGGGGTTCTGGAAGGCCCTGGAAGGAATACAGAGGCGCACATTCCTGTGTGCTCTGGGACAGGGGGTGATGGGCTGGGACTGGGGCAGCTGCAGGGTGGGGGGCTCCTCCTGTGGGCCCCAGTGTGGTCTCCCAACCGCCCAGCAGGGCCCTGGTTCCTGCTATGTGGCTCTGGTTGCCTCTGGTTGCCTCAACCCTGAGTGGCTCTTTTTCTTCCTGCTCACGACGTAGGCTGCCCATCGTCCCTTTTCCTCTGACGATCATCCCTTTTCCTCTGCCGGCCGGCTGAGCACCTCCGCCCTGTCCTGCTGGGACACTCAGCTCTGCTCTGCAGCCTGCAGTGGAAGTGGCACCCAAGGCCCAGCGGGTTTAGCGGAAGGGCTCTCTTCCTTAGCCACCCGGGCCCGGGCCCCGCCCGCTCGGCTGGGCTTGCCCTTCCCCTGTCAATGTTTTTCTTTGCCTCCAAAGCATTTTTGATCTGGGGAGGGTCCCCACTGTGTCCCCTTGCAGGAAGGCATGGAGGAGAGCAGGAGTTTGGGCTCTTCCTCCCCTGGAGGCACAGTAATTAGGGAAAAGTGGGGACGTGGTCACCGTTGCCCCCTCAGGATGGTGCTGCCCCTGTTCTGCACCTGAGACAGCATTAGGAGACCCTGTTCCCTCTGTTTGCACTTGGTTGATGGACACCAGGCCTCGCGGGGCTCTGCAGCTGGGAGAGGAGCAGGCCTAAATGTTTTAATTTGCTCCATGCAACCAGAGCCAAAGAAGCCGCGGGCTTCCTTTTGCCACCTCCCGCCCCCTAGAAGCAGCGTATGTTCAAATGCAGCTTCGAGCACAACACTGCCTGTTCTCGAGGCCTGAGAACAGCTTGGCTCAGCACATAAAAACTGATCCTGACATTCCGTGTCCCCTTGGCGCCTCCCTAAGTGGTGTCTCCCGGCGGGCAGTATTGCCTTGTAAGGCAGGCAGTGGGCACAGGCGAGGGAGCGTGTGGTCAGAGGCCGGGGGACAGGGACAGGGACAGTCATAAATGGCACAGGGGATTAACTGCGGCTCACCGAGTGTTTGGGAGTGGGTTGGAATGAGGGGCTGGCGCCAAGGCAGCGAGAGGTGTTGGTGTGTTTTTCGAATGCCAGGACTATAATTAAGGGGTGAGAAGACTCATGCTAACCCGTAACCAAGGCTGCAAGGGAAATCATGAAACTCAATAGCCCCAGGAGTCCGCGTTTGGAACAGCGTCTGGCCCGGCTTTGAAGCCTATTTTGGAGCTCAGCACATTGATCATGGGGGGCTCAGGCTCTGACAGCGTCAGGTGGAGCGTGGCCGTCTCGTGGTGTCCAGAGGAGCTCTAGGCCTCTTTCGAGCCACCTGTTTTGGGGCCACCTCGAAAGACTTGGGGGGACGTTCTGGAGAGCCTGTGCACGCATGCGTGATGAAGTCTCATCCCCAGCAGAGGGCACAGCCTGGGGTGTGGGCGAAGGTTCTAGCAGAGCCAGTTTGGGTAGAGAGAGCTACTGTCCAGAGGAGCCCTGGGCTGGGGGTAGGGGGTGCTCCTGCCCCCAGCCGTGGGTTAATATGTGACCCCAAGCATGTGTATTCTTGACCACCATGGCTCCCGAGAAAGTTGTCCAGAGGATCCCATCTTCTCTCCACCTTTGTGTATGCTGGACACAATTTCATCATTAAATGTTGTTCTTGTTGTTGTTATTTTTGTTGGGTGTGGTGGTGCACACCTGTATTCCCAGCACTAAAGGAGGCTGAGGCAGGACCATTGAAAGTTGGAGCCCAGGGGCTGGGGATTTAGCTCAGCGGCACAGCGCCTGCCCAGCAAGCATGAGGTTCTGAGTTCGATTCCCGGTACCCCCCACCCCAAAAAAGAAAGCTGGAGCCTAGCCTGGGCAACATAGTGACTTAGCAAAACCCCGTCTCAAATTATAAAATAAAAAAAGGGCTGAGGAATGGGATGTACCTTGGTACAAAGGACCTAAATTCAATCCTCAAAATCACCAAAAAAAAAAGGCTTTTAAAAGATTCCTGGTCGGCTGCCAAGCCCCACAGACGTTCATGCCCCCGTACCTGCCAGCCCCAGCCTGTCCATCCCTCCCTCCATGGGCTGCAGGAAGAGCTCTCAGCTCTGCCCACATCCTGAGACAGCGATTCCTGGAGAATCCACCCCGCCAAGCCATGTGGTCACCCTGTTGCCACAGGGGTTGGCCAAAATCCTTTCTTAGAAAGCTTCGGCTCGGTGCTCCCCCAGGCCAGGGCGTGGCTTGCCTAGCAGGGCGCCAGGGCTCCCTTCCTGGTTGCAGGCGCCTGGGGGAAATGGGGTTCCAGGGTCCCTGCTAGGGTGGCCAGAGCAGGAACCAAGCCGGCAGGTCGCTCACCTTTAGACAAGCCCACTCTGGCCAACAGACGAGAGCGTCAGAGCCAAGTCCAGATGAGGCTTGGTTCTACCCACGGGTATCCGCGCACTGGCAGGGCAGGCGAAGGCAGGAACTTGCAAAGTCTCCGCTTAATTCCTGGCGCTCACTGGGAAGGTCCACCTCCTGCCTGGGTCTGGTGGTTGCCGTGCTAATCAGCTAGGCCACAAGGGCAATTAGACAGGGCCAGGCACAGGAAGCCCTGCCAGCCGGGCGGCACCATGGCCACCTCAGGCAGCTCTCTGGGCACTCACAGAGGCACCTGGCCATGGGAGCTGCACTTTAAGGGCTGCCCTGCTTCCCTCTGCCATATCAGGGGCCCCAGGCCAAGAGCTCCATCCTCATCACATCACAAATGGGGGAAAGGAGGCTGGACCACATCAAAAGGACCCTTCCACAGCCGGGAGCCTCAAAGTGAAGAGGACATTTTGGCCGGGGCACCTTGGCCTTCCTGCTCACTGACCTTCACCTCTGCTGGCCCAGACACCCCTGGCACTGCCATACCCATGCCAGCTCCATGGCCAAACCCTTGTCCCCTGAACAGAGCACCCTGGCCACAGTCACCAGAGCAGTCCCCCTTCCAGGCTTGGCCCAGATGGTGCATACAGGAAGCCCAGGGACCCAGTCCTAGCCCCTCTAGGCTTTCTTTGGGGACAGTCACCAGGAGTGTCCCCGGTGGGAGGACTCTGCTCTGCAAGAAGCCCCTGGGCCCACCAACCCCCTCCTGCCCCTCATGACCCAGCAAAGCATACAGTCCCCTCAGCCGGACCTCCCAGGTGTGTCCAGTTGGTCTCCTGTCCTCCGGGCGGGCCATCCTTGACTTCTATATATGAAAGTGTGACAGACACGCAGACAAGTGCAGACATGCACTTGTGCAGACACGCAGACATGGTTTAGGTAGGTGTTCAAGGTGTGACCGAAAAATATGATGAATGTTTATTTGTTTATTTTTTTTTGAATTATTATAGGAGCACCGGTGAGATAGCTCAGCAGCATAAGCGCCTGCCTGGCAAGCGTGAGGTCCTGAGGTCGACTCCTGGTACCCACATAAAAAAAAAAAAAAAATTATTACAGGAAAAGACACACTGGCAATTACTCTCTCTCAAAAACCTCCCCCTCGCTTCTAACACATTCACTCTGTCATTCTTGTCACTTTTGGAAGCAGTTCTGAAAGCCTTCTTTCCTGGGGGTCTTCAGTCATGCTGTCCTGGTGACCTCGATATCCTGAATCGATTCCAAACACTTCCCTTTCAAGGTTGTTTTGACTTTGGGGAGGAGCTGGAAGTCGCACAGTGCCAGAGGCGGGGAATAAGGTGGATGAGGACACACCGTCATGTTTTTACCAGCCTGCCTTTCCACTGGCTGACACTCAGCAGCAGCCTTCACCACATTTTTGATCAAACCTACTAAGGATATTCACGAAAGAGAACTTCCAGAACTGCTTCAGAAAGTGGCAAGATGGTGGGGTAACATCTCCACTCTGCTGGTCTCCAGGAAATCAGTGCGGTGGGGCCCAGGCAGCACAAGTTCCAGCCCTGGGGAGGTGCTGAGCAGGCCCAACCAGGCAGGGTGGGCAAGTTTTGGGGGGACAGAGGCAGAGACCTTGATGGAGGAGATGGGCGTGAGGTCAGGAGTGCAGGGAATGGGGTTCAGGGGCACCTGGAGGGCATAGGCCGCAAGGTGGGCTGCAGTCATGCTCCTTCAGAGGGTGCTTGTAGTGTCTGGGCATTTGGATTTGTTTGTTTAGGATGTTTAAAGATGGTGTTAAAGTACCATTTAAACAGCGCAGTGGTGCGATGAGGGAGGCTGAGACAGAAGGATCGCAAGTTTGAATCCGGCCTGTGCCATGTGTAGATCTTGTCCAAGATAAAATGAAAAGGCTGGGGGTGCAGCTCAGTGAAGCTTGCTTAGCCAGCCCGTGTCTCTGGGTTCAATACCCGTACTGCCAAAAAAGAAAAAGGGAAGAAAGGTGTCACCTCGGGACAAAGATGCCTTCCGAGACATGCACACTGCAGGTCTTCCCCTGTCACGTGGACACCGAACACTGCAGGGGGCACCTGGGCCGCAGCCTGCACAGCCTCTAGGCCACCGCCTCACGTTGTGTGCTCCTGCACTTATGCATTGCACAGCACAGAAAAGGCGCAGTCAAGCGCTCGGTGACCGGCGGGGCGTGGTTGGGTGGCGGAGCACTCACCTGGCCTGCACGAGGCCCTGGGTTCCATCCCCAGGACTACACAACAAATTAACAAACAAACCAACAAACAAACCAACAGAACCAGGCGATGGGCACGCATGAGCTTGGTGACACTCGCACAGGACACCGTCACACAGACAGAATCATCGCTCCACAGCAGGGAACGACGCGCAGTGTGACACTGACCGCGTGGCCCTTCTCCGAGCACGTGCCCCCCGCACCGGCATCACCGCTGTTTCCGTCTCTGTGACTCCAGCTCCTGGCCATGTGTCCTAGGCGTGAACCATACGGGCTTTGTCCTCTTTGTGTCCGGTGTATTCGCGTCCCGTCCTTAGGTTTCATCCGCGTTCTAGCAGGAGTCAGAACGTCTCCCCTTTGCAAGGCTCAATAACGGCCTGCTGCAGTGATTTACCATGCTTTGTGCATCCGTCCTTCCACGGATGGACACTTGGGGACAGCTTTGGGTGGCCAAGGGCATGGGCATCCGTGTCTGCTCCAGCCCCTTCTTTCCTTCTGGGATGTGCCCAGCGTGCGGTTGCTGCATCATCCCATCATCTTATTTTGTGTCTTTATCTGTTTGCGCATTTTCTTATTCGTTTTTGTGGTACTGAGAACTGGGCACTGAGAACTTTACACTGACCCAGCACTCTTTTTTTAATCTCAAGATAAAGTCTCACTAGGTTGCCCAGGCTGGGCTCAAACTCATGATCCTCCTGCCTCAGCCTCTGAAGTAGCTGGGATTACCGGTAGCTGAGCCATCATGCCCAGCTGTGTATGAGTTCTTTTTGCAGTGCTGCGGATGGAACCAAGGGCCTCGTGCACACCAGACAAGTGCTCTACCACCCAGCTACCTGAGCATTTTAAAGCACAGGAGCCCAGGGCCAAGTCTGGAGTTCAGAAAGCTGAGGGAGGCTGTGGGAGGCAGGGTCCGCAGGTGGAGGCCGGGCCAAGGCCCTGGTAGGAGACAAGGCCAGAAGCGGGGCGGGGTGGGGCCGGCTCTGTCAGAGGAGCCGGGCAGCTCATTGGCTCTGGGCAGTCAGAGAGGGAAAGTGGCCAGGGCAGCTGGGCGTGCTGCGTGCTGGTAATGACACCATTAGTCCTATCCAGGGTCCAAGGCCCGCACTTTGGCAGGGAGAAAGGGGGGAATAATGAGTTCCATTTGGCTGATTTAATCATTTTTTCCTTCACGAATCCAACAAACATTTCTGGAGGGTCCATTATGTGCTAATCTTCAGGATGAATGCTCTGGAGGGAGAGGGGCTGCTGCCCCCCAAGCTGGAGGCACCCCATAAACCATGCTCAGGAGACACTGAGGAGAAGTGGGGGGCTTGGGGGAGCTGCCCGTGCCTGAGGAGGGGCACAGCGGATTGGCTGGGCTGGCAGAGTTGGCAGGGTATGGTGGCCTGGGAGAGATACCCTATGCCTGAAAGACCAGGGAGTGGCACCGTGGCACCTGTGAGAGGTGAGAGGGGAGAAAGAGGGTGAGGAGGAGGGCAGAGTCCAGATCTGGAGCCTCCAAGTGGGGCTGAGCATTTGTGATTGACTGAGGTAATAGAGAGCTATGGATGGTTCAAGAGGTAACATCACCACTTTGATAGATGTCAGTGCTGGGGTCCAGTTAGGGGAACAGCACCCCTCCCATCACCTCCCCTTGAAAACCTGATGACCCTTCATGCACCCCAGAAGGGAAGGCCTGGCTCAGGCCGAGCACCCGCAGTGGTGGCTGGTGGTGGTCCCTCCCTGTGGAGGTGCAACTCTGACTTCAGCCCTCAGGGAGGGGGCAGCTAAGCTGGGCTCGGCGATGGCTCTGAGGAAGGCCAGCTGAGTGGTGAAAGGTGATTAATTAGGGCCCATTGACCAGGAGTTCACAGCCCCTGTGTGCAGGGTGCACACCTGCTTGGTGGCGTCACCATCTCCGGCTCGAGGTGAGCAGGTTCACACTGGGCGGTCGGGATTAGTGGGCTGGGGAGCGGTCAGGTGCAGGGGTGGGGCTGGGGGCTTTGTTCAGACCTGTCTGCCTTCGTCCCTGCCACAGAATGCCAGGCTGCAGGATGTCACTCCAGATGCATTAAGCTGCAGCAGCTCCAAATTGAATAATTAATTATACTCTGCCTCCATTGCGGTGACTAATGGATCAGGGCGGCCAGAGATACCTGGCAGGATTAGCTGTGCACAATGGGGGCTGTGGCCAGGTGGTGCAGCCCACCCCCCCACTCTGGGAGCCCTAATTAAGGCTGACTCAGTTTCTCTGCTCCCCTGGAGGTCTAGGCCAGGACAGGACCCGACTCCTACTCAGTGTGATATCTGGATTGGGACCCAGCTCCACTTGGGCTGGTTCTGAGGCCCTGCGGTCGGCCTTGGTGTTAGGGTGCCCAGGACCCTGCCGGGACTGGGGTTCTCCTCTAGGCTCTGGTGCTCAGCCTTGCCTCCCTGTCCCCCAACCCTGCAGCCACTCCTTCCAAACGTGCCTGCAGAGCTTCTCCGCCCCTTCCCCCTGTTCCCCCTTCCGGTGTACATGGCTGCGCCTGACATTTGGGCACGTGGCCCACAGTCCTGCCATGGCGTTCACAACCACGTGGCTCACACATCTAGGTGCCGCCGGGGTCGGCATGCATAGCTGGGCGGACTGCGCACGCATAGTTCAAGTCGGATGTGAGCGGTGTGCTGCACACCCGCACGGGGGACACGCTGGCCCTGCGCTCACGCTCACGCTTCTCTTTCTCTGTCTCCTCGTGGCTTCCTGGTCATCTGCATTCGCTGATGTCCATCTCCACTCTTCCTTCGGCCCCGCTCCTGGGCCTTGAGGGACGTTCTCACAATCCAGGTGACACTTTGCAGCATTTGTCCATTCTGCAGCCGGGATGCCCCCTGCTCTGTGCCCTGCCCTCTCTGTAACTGTCTCCATTGCCCAGTTCCCACCCTCAACTTTCCATCTGCCAGGTGACTGTGAGCTCAGCCACCACGGGCCTGTTTGTCTCTTGCCTGTTCCTCATCTTTCCCCCTGAACACCCGGGACTGTCTTGGCTGTGACCAAGCTAGAAGGAGCCAAGAGGCGACTTGTGGGTGTGCAGGGGAAAGAACGGGTGGCCTAGAGCGAGCACTGCACCTCCACGGGGGACAGAGGTCCTGGCACTCCTGCCCCCCAGCCCTCTCCTCCTCCCTTGTTCCTGTCTTCCTTCCGGCACTTGCCCCAGCCTAGACCCCAGATGCTGGCAAGTACACTGGAGTCTGGGCCCACACCGGAAGTTGCACCCCATTCATACGCTTCTCCGGCCCCCTGGGCCTGGTGTCCTGGCGCCATATTGGATCCTCATGGCCCCAGTCCTCCATCTCGTCTAGGTGACTCATCCAGCCACCTCTCCCACCTAGGTGCTGCCCGTATAGGCTGACAGTGCCACTCATTGGCTTTTTTGGTGAAAGTCAGAGGTGGCTGAATGTGAATTTCTTAAGATGGAGGCAGGAGACCAAAAAAAGTGAGCTTTCCTCCAGCTGTGTGTCTTTGTCGGGCTCTGGTGCCTCTGAATCACAGAATGCATCTTTTTCTACGCAGACAATGGGGTCCATTATCCCTCTGGGGGGGATTTTCGGAGGCATCTGGCCCTGCCTTACACTCACTTCCGGGAAGGGAAGAGCTCTGCCAATCTAAACAGAAGTTGCCCCTGGTCAGTGTAAGCCCTGTGCCGGCTGGGCCAGCAGCCTGTGCCCAGAGTGTGGGGATGTGGGGGGCCCTCCCAGCACCCCAGTGGAGACACAGGAGTGTGGCTGTGGCACCAGGCCAGAGGGCACAGGGTGGCCAGGGCAAAGTCCCGGGAACCGTGGGTTTATCCGGAGGTAGAGCAGTTTGTTAGTTTTTATTTTCATGTGACAGAAGTGGCTTGTAACAGATTTCAATACAGAAGAATGTGCGGTCCCCAAAATAATCACTGCGAACCGGTTGCTGTGGCTGCTTCTAAATATTTTTAGGCACGTACAGTCATTTAACTAAATATGTACAAACGCATGCTTTTTTTTTTTAACAGATGGGATCAGCGGACACATACGGTCCCCCAACTTGCCTCCCCTCCGACAGCATCCTCAGCTCCCTCTATGCGTGGCGTTTCCCCATCAGCGGAGTGAAACAGTCGTCCCAGAACGGAAGTCACCGGGGTTCACCCAGCTATTTCTCTAATGAGGGGTGGCAAGGATGCTGCAATTTTTGATAATTACAAATAGTGCTGGGGAAGAAAAAAAAAAGCCCCAAATACCCCACCTATTTTTTTTTTTTGTGGGTACTGGGGGTCGACCTCAGGACCTCACGCGCCAGCAGGTGTCCGTGCCACTGAGCGATATCACCGGCCCTTTTTTTGCATGTGGGTACCGGGAGTCGAACTCAGGACCTCACACTTGCCAGGCAGGCGCTTATGCTGCTGAGCCATCTCACCGGCCCCTACCCCACCTATTTGAGCAGAACTCGGCAAAAAGCCACTTGAAATGTTTTTTCCAAAAAGGTTATGCCTCATAATGGCAGGTGATTTTGAAAATTATAATAAAATGAGAGATGCTATAGAATAGCATAGAAAGCAGAGTTCTCAGGAAAAAGACGGAATGTGGAGGGAGCACGTTGCCTCTTCTCTTCTCGTCTGCCCTGGAACCGGGCCCTGCTCACTGGTGTCATAATCTGGGGCAGCCGTGACCCTGTCTAGGTTGAGGGTCCCTCCAGGCCCTTCCGGCTTCTCATTTATCAACGCACTGCGTGCAGTTGACCCCCCGAGTGGCCTCCGTCCTTTCCTAAAAGGGCCTGCAGTAGGAACCAGGTAAGGGTACAGGGCCTGAGGCTTTGGGGAGGCTTCCAGGAAATCCGCTGGGTGGGATGGGGTACCCCAACTCTCTCCAAGCTACCTGGGCCCGTCCAGGGGACACGAAGAAGGTTCTGCATTCTGCGGCTGCCAGAGCCCACACACGACACCCTCAAGCCCAGGGAAGGGGCCATGTGCCCCAGTGCGATGGCCAGTGTGGTGGCCCCATCCTCTGCCATCCTGTGTGCTTCAAAAAAGGGGTCAGGGCCTAGCCTTGCCTACTCCATCATAAGTCAAAGGTCACTAGATGCTTTTCCTGCTAATACTGGGCTGCCTGCGGGATGGGTCTGGGACAGGCCCCCTGCCTCAGTTTCTACCCTGCAGAGTGGAGTTGACCACATGCATTTGATTTGTCCTAATGCCAGGCACAGGGCTGGCTCTGCAGCTCACTCTGCCTCTCATTTCTTTTCTCTTATTTTGGTTTTTTGAGACAGGGTCTTGCTATGCAGTCTAGGTTGGCCTTGAACTGGTGGCGATCCTCCTGCCTCAGCTCTTGAGTGCTAGGACTGCAGGTATGCACCACCACACCTAGGCTCAAGCCTCTCATTTCCTGCCCTGAAGAAGAACGGTGTATCTTGGGGCCTCCTCCTCGCTGCACCTCAACACCTCACAGCAAATGAATCCCAGGGCCCACCACATTGCTGTCTGTGGGGGGACTGTTCCTCACCGGGATCCCAGAGGGGTCCATCCAGTCTGTGGCAAACACCCGCTAGTGTCTCAGGCGACAGAGTGATCAACAAAACATGAATCTTTCACACGTGCCACCGAGTGGGGTGCCTGGGAGCCCCCACTGACAGACACACAGGAGCGTTGTTACCAAGGAGTGGTGTGGAAGGGCTTTTCTCTCCCTGCTTGACAGCAGCGTCCACCACCCTGTGCGAGCCCGGGCTGGCCCTGGAGCCAGCTTTCTTACGTATTCATTTAAACTCTGCCTCATTCCGGAGAGAATCCCCGGCCTCCTCATGAATGCCATCTTTGTGTGGCCATCCAGCTCCACAGGCCTGGCAGGCCCCTCTGAGGTGGGGCCCACGTGGTCTGGAGGCTCGGGCTGGTCCCTTAGGTGTGCAGTCTCCTCCCGCCAGGCTCAGCACCACACAGACCTCCTCTGGGCTCCCCTGACCCTGGAACAAACAGGTCTTGCCAGGTTCCCTTTATTGAAAGATACAACAAATTGAAATCATCTTGTTTTTGTTTGTTTTTTGGTTTTTTTGTTCATTTCAGTTTTTTGAGACAGGGTCTCGCTATGTAGTTCAGGCTGGCCTTGAACTCACTATGTAGCCCAGGCTAGTGTCAAACCTATGGTAATCCTCTTGCCTCAGCCTCCTGAGTGCTGGGATTACAGGTGTGCACCACCATGCCCAGCATCAATCATCTTCTTTTTGTTATTATTATTTTATTTTAAATTTTGAGACAGGGTCTCACCATGCTACCCAGGCTAGCCGTGAACAGCAGATCCTCCTGTCTCAGCCTTCCGAGTAGCTGGGATAACAGGCAGGGGCCACCACACCTGGCCAAATGGATATTCTCCTTGAAACCTGTGGATGACACCTAGGTGTCAGTGCTAGTGAGGGGTCGAGGCGCCTGGATCTCCTGGCTGTGCCCCAGGATCCAGGGCTTTCTGGAGCAGACGAACCCTAGAGCTTCTAGCCTGCTCCCTGAGTGCAAGGGCAGCTTTGCAGACCAACATCCTGCAGGAGACTGATGGTTATCCAGGGAGCTGTGGCCATTTGCAGCCTCTGAGGGGCAGCGTCGGACTCTGGACAGGCTGCACCCAGGGGAGGCTGCAGGCTTGGGGCGGGGATGAGGGGTGGAGGTAGGGGGCAGGGGGTGGGGACTGTGAGGCTTCCCTTCAGCCCAGTCTCCGAAATGCTTCCCCTCCCAGGCCTGCCATGCTCCCGGAGAATTTTATAGCCTCAGGGACCTCTTAGGGCCCAGAGGTATTGCAGGGGCCCTGGGGGCTGGGAGATTTCTCCTGGGGATCTGTTTTCGCCCTCGCACCCAGACAGCTTCTGTTCCAACAACAGAGAGAGGTGTGCAAGGGCGAGCATTCTTGTTGAGTCCCCTTCTGTTCTGAGTCATTAGCAAGATGCCCAGTGATGTCCCTTCACAGAGGAAGGTGGGGCTGAAACCAGATGCCAGGTGCACGCACATTCCAACCCGCAAGGCTCTGTCCTGCGCTCCCTCGGTGGCGCCTGCTCCACTTGTGCCGGGGGATATTTGGGTGGTCCTGCCAGCTGTTGGAAGTGCTCAGATCCCTGTAACCAAAGCAGAGTCTGAAAACAGCCTGGGACACAGCCGATCGATCGTGTCGGTGCTGGCCATGGCTATCTGCTAGGGAATTGTGCTTTGGTGCAGGATTTGAAAATTGGACATTTCCATACTGGCTCCCTATATCAGCAGTGGATTTTAGGCAGGGACAGAGCTGAATTCAAAGGCTTCGGGTCCACTTCGTCCCTGGCACTCTGGGCCTGGCACTGTGGTCTGCAGTGTGGGGAGGAGACCTTCCTTGCAGGGTTCTGCAAAGCCCTAGGGATAAAGGATGTCAAGAGTGTGCATGCAGAGTCACTTGCTTACATGTGGCCCTGCAGGCCAAGGCCCCGCCCCTCTGCTCCTGCTGACTGGCCTGGGCAGGGGGACTAGTGAGGTCCTATCAAGGAGCTGCAGGCTGATGGCACTGTCCAGAGAGTCACATCCAGGGAGGGTTGAGACCATAAGGCTCCCCAGACTAGATCAGCTATTTAGCTGGCTTCCGTGGTCTAAAGGAGGCCACTGCTTTAGCAAGCCTGGAACACCGGGTTTCTCATGCTGGGTTACCAGGCAAGGTCTCTTCTCCTCTGATTGCTCGTCACTGGGCCCGTCTCAGGCCTCCAGGTGGGTTGCAGGGTGCTCTTGGGCAGGAGGGGCTCTCCAGGGGTCCTGGCTGCACGCTTAATGTGCATGAATTCCTGACACTTAAAATAGCTGGGACACTGGACATGGAGCCAGGAAACTCTTGTTCAACATCCCACAGCTGGTAGCTTCAAACTGAGAATAAGGACACATTATTAGCAGTTTCTATGGCCTTGGAGGGGACAAACATGCATTCCAGACAGAGCCAGAACTGACTGAAGTGGCCAGACCAGGTCGTGCTGGTTGCATGAACTTGAGTATGGCATTTCCTAGCTCTGGGCCCTGGTTTCCTCTGCTGTGAAGCCCTGACAGCAAGCTGGCTTGTAAGACTCTTGCAAGAAGAAGACACACAAACAGGGCCGTGGTGGCACACGCCTGTAATCCCAGCACTAGGGAGGCTGAGGCAGGAGGATTGCTCCAAGTTCATGGCCAGCCTGGGCTCCATAGTGAGTTCAAGGCCGGCCATGCCCTGTGTCTTCCTAGACCAGGCCCTGCTCCCCAAGTCTAAAATTGATAGCTCATGTGCTCCACTGGGAAATGCTGGTGACTGCAGCTGGTTCTGTGCTGTGCATGTCAGCCGGGGACACTGAAAGCCCACTGGAGACAATGGCTTTAGCCAGAAGTGAACTGCGGGCAGCAGAGGCCAGGCTGAATCTGCCCAGGGCGGAACTCCAGGGGTCCTGGGTCAATGGAGGAAAGCACCACTGCTGTGGGCCCCAGAGGATGATGAAGATGGCCAATGAAGGCTTTGAGAGAAAGGCAAGGGAGAGAAGGACAGAGAGACAAGAACAGATGAGGGAGCGGGGCTGAGAGGGCTTAGGTGACTCACCCCAAACCCACAGGTAACAGACAGCGGAGCAGAGATGTGGGGCCAGGCCTGCCTAGGGCCTAAGCCACCTGATCTCTGTCGGCGGCCTGGGGCACAAGGGGATTAACCCCAGGGCTCCTTCAGAGACCTGCAGCTCCTCAGAGTCAGGGCCCGGAGGACACCAGGTCGCATGTCCCGGGCTATTTTAGGGCCTCTGATGCGAGCACAGGAATCCAGGCACATGGGCTGAGGGGCCAGGACCACCTGTTGGGCAGAGGATGGGCAAACCAAGGTTGAGAAGCATCAAGGCCACCTCCGCTCCATCCAATTTTAGACCCACAAGTGTCTTAGTCCAGGGCACCGTGCTCTCCTGCCAGGCGTGCGACATGTCCTATTTAGGACCGACCCTCGCCCCACGCCCGGGCCAGCACCCTCTCAATCCATCATTACCCGCCACAGATGGTGTCCGGGGAGTGCAGCTGGAGAAAGACAGAAAGTTCTCCAGTGTCCCCATTCTGCGTGGGCAATGGGCCAGAGTGAGGGGCTGGGGTCCAGGATGCCCCAGGGCACCCCTCAGCCAGAGATTTCATGGGGAGGGGTTTGGAGACCTCCAGAGCCACAGAGGGGCAGCTCGGGGCTGCAGTACAGAGAGGCTGTGGGTTGCCCATCAGTGCATTGCCCTCTGCCAGCCCAGGGACCAGAGTGACTCAGGGGCTCTGGTTCTCAGGGGGATTCGCCGATGCCCTGGTGGGTCCTTGGCCTGGGAAGTCCCAGCCATGCGGGGCCCAGCAGGCCCTCTTCAGCTCCTGGCTGGGACTGCTGTCCTGACCCTGTCCCCCAGGGTGAGAGTCCCCCAGGGCAAGGGCAGGGGCCGCAGCAGGAAGGCAGGCCTTTGGGAAGGAACTTCACAGGGGAACCTAGTCCCTTGCCCTTCTCCAGAGTTGAGCCCCCTTTCTTGCTGGAGAAAAAGAGCAGTTGGTGTCAACTTTGCCCTCCTCGCTCAGTCCCTGTTGCTGAGCACCCCCCCCCAGGCAGCAGGCTTCCAGTCCTAGGAAACCACTTCTGGGGCAGTGTTTCTGTGGATGCTCACCCCCTTCCACTAGCGCCAGGTCCTGACTCCTCCATCCCTCCTGTCCTGAATGCCACTGTTACTGTTTACTGATTTCCTGGAGATTTTGCTGAGCTCCCAGGCCTGTCTGGATGGTGTCCTGGTTTCTCTGGAGATAGCGAGGGGAGGCTGATAAAACGGGGGGGGGGGGCTCTGAAGAGCTGGCTGAGACGGTGGGGATGTTGGCCGAGGTGGGCACCAGGCAGCTCAGGAGTGTGGCTGGGGAGCTTCCATTTCTGGCCAGGGGTGAGATTTGCCCTCCTCTGTGAAACCACCAGGAACACAAGGTAAATTTCTGCAACAATGGTTTGCAAGGTACTGGGCACTGCTGAAGGATGAAAAAGAACTGCAGGGGTCCTAAGCTTCCTGCCTTGGGGGACATTGGCTAAGGGAGGGAAAAACCAGGCTGTCCCTGGAGGATTACAGAGTTTGGGAGCCAGAGCCAGGCGTCCGGGAGATCAAGGAAGCCAGAACTCTCAGGACCAGAGCACAGCCCTCCCCTCCCAAGCCCGCAGAAAACAGATAAGTGGGTGCAGAGGAAAAACTTCCCAGAGCTGCCCGATTCCAGTGATAAAAGTGTTAGTGTTAGCTTGCTGTAGAGCGCTTGGTTTGGGCCCTGGGTTCAATCTCTAACACTGCCAAAAGCAAACAAACAAAATCATAAACGGACCAAATAAAACAAAATCCCAACAATTTAAGCTATTCAAAAAGACTGGCGGGAACAGCACCCAGCATTCCGGGAAAGCTGGGAATAGTGTTCATTTTCACCAATCACCCCGTAAAAACCCATAGTCACAGGGGCCTGGGTGGAATTCTCAGAAGATGCTTAGCAGTGGGAGATAACCAACTTGGATTAAATGCTGCTTCCAACCCAAAGGACAAAAGCCAGACCCAAAATGACTGAACTGTTTCCAGGTAGCTCAAAAGCATCTCAGAACAAAGTTCAAGAGTATTTCTGAGCCAGGCATGGTGGCACACACCTATTGCCAACACTCGGGGAGGCTGAGGCAGGACGATCAATGTTTGAACCAGCTTGGGCAACTTAGTAAGACCCTGTCTCAAAATAAGAAATAAAAAAGGGTATAACTCAGCGTGAAGGCCCTGGGTCAATTTCCAGTACTGAAAAAAAATGTGGAATGCAATATTTAAGATATGGAGCACAAACAGGACCTGAAATTCACAATGTCTGGCAGTCAGTTAAAGTTGACCAAGTTTCACAGAAGGAAGATTGCGTACCCCACAATGAAGAGACTTCCAAAGCTGATCCCAAACTTCACAGATGTCCAAGTCAGCAGAAAGAGACACTGAAACAGTTACTGTGATTGTAGGGCATATGTTCAAAAAGTGAAGTGGAAAAAAAAAGTGAAGTAGAGACACGAAAGATATTTAGAAGAAAAGAAGCAATTGGATTTAGAGATGAAAACTCCAAGGTGTGAGATGAAAATCACACAGCGTAAGGGCCTGGGATATAGCTCAGTGGCACAGCATCTGCCTGGCAAGGGCAAGGTTGTGAGTTTGATTCCCAGTACCAAAAAAAAAAAGAAAATCACAGTGTGAGATTGTTGTCAGATTAAACATTACAGAAGAAGAGGAGTGAAACTGAAGATCTAGCCATGGAAACCTCCCAAAGGAAACACACAAAGGAAAAAAAATCCAAATAACTAAAATAATGTCAAGAGTTGTAGGACAATCACAGGCAGCTAACCATACAGGTGATCGAAGAACCCTAAAGGGAGGGGGCAAGAAATATACTTTAAGAAATATCGGCCAGAAATTTGTTCACATTTGATGAGAATGATAAATCCTCAGATCTAAGGAACTCAACAAACCCCAAGCAAAAACCAGAAACCAAAAACCAAAAAAACAAAAAAATAAAAGCCATCACACGAAGGCATATCATAATCAAACGGCCCAGAAACCAGTAAAAAAAATCTTAAAAGCTGCCAGGGCAGTGGGGGAGACTGGTATTTACAGAGGAGCAAAGACAAGGATCAAAGATAAGGATTAATGCAGATCTCTTGTTAGAAACAGCACAGACCAAAAGATAGGAGCTGCGATCTTTGAAGTAGGGAAGAAAGGAACAGTCATCCTTGAGTTCTACCCCCACAATTATGCAGGGCAAAACCCAGGGCCTTTTACAGGCAGCAGAGTGAAGTGGGGTTCATCTCTACCACGGCCACACCTAAGAAGTGTCAGCGAGATCCCTTGGCACAAGGAGCCAGGTCTTAGACACAAGCGTGGATGTGCACAGAACAGCAACCAGAATGGTAGCGACAAGGGCAAATACGTGAGGTGGCTTTTACTCTTTAAATTTCTTTAAAGGAGAATTGAAAGCTCAAGATATGGGCAAGGCACAGCAGGGTGTATAATACATGTCAAAGCAAAAGGGACAACACGCTCAGAGATGGAAAATGCAGTGAGGCAATTTTCCACGAGTTCTGGAGCTATGGGAGCATTGCACACCACGGGTACCTGTGAGCCTTCAAAACAGGGACAAGGGCGAGTTGTAGAGTGCTTGCCTAATATGGAGGGGCCTTGGTTTCCATCCCCAGCACTGGAAACAACCCCCCCAACCAAAAAAAAACCCTAAACCAGACAGGCGTGGTGGTGCATGCCTGTCATTCCAGCATTCTGGGAAGCTGAGGCAGGAGACTTGTAAATTCAAAATCAGTTAAGAATTTAGCAAGACTCTGTCCCAGATATATAAGCTTAAATATCACATAGCTTCTTTTATATGAGAAACCCAAAGTATAAACAAAGAAGAAAGTAAAAGATAGATAATGGGAAGTAGGGAGACAGTTGGATCTTTTTCACATGGGAAGGCGATCAAGAGATAGCGGGGAAAGGGGATTTAAAAAGGAATTATGATGTGTTATGTACATGTACCAACCCCACACGAGGAATGTAAATGCTATCTACTGCAAACATATACTAATAAAAAGATGAAAATAAAAACAAAAATTAAAAATTAAAGGGGTCAGGGGCCGGGGATATAGCTCAGTGTCACAGCGCTTGCCTGGCAAGAGCGAGTTCCTGAGTTCAATTCCGGGTACAAAAAAAAAAAAAAAAATTAAAAGGGCTGAGGATGCAGAGTGCAAAGGTCCTGGGCTCAATCCGCTGTGTCCCCCCACAATACCGTACAGCAACTGCTAAAATAACAAATAAGGAGTGATACCTAATAAGCCCACAAAGGAGATAAATTGGTAAAATAAAAAGTAACAACTAGTCCCAAAAATGCAGGACGAAAAGGAAGAACAAAGAATTGTTGGGAAAAAACAGAAAACAGACAGTAAGCCAATGGTGCACAACTGTAAACCCAGTTACTGGGGAGGCTGAGGCAGGAGGACTGAAAGTTCCAGCCCAACGTAGAGAAACCCTGTCTCAAAATAAAATGTAAAAACAGAACTAGTTTGGTAAAAACTGAATGTAAATGTAGATGTAAAATGTAAAAACGGAGCTTGTAAATGTACAAACAGAGCTAGGAGATATAGCTTAGTAGAAGAGTGCTTGCCTACCATGTGTCAGGGCTGGGTTCAGTTCTCAGTAATGCAAAATAATAACAATAGTAGATTTTAAACTTAACTAAAATCCATAACCACATTAAATCGAAAACACCCCCATTGAAAGGCAAGGGAGACCTACTGACCTGTTGCCTATAAAGAATGCATCTCCATGGGGATAAAGACACAAACAGGTTAAAAGAAAAAGCATGGGGAAAGACATACCATGCTAATCCTAATGGAAGCCAGCTGAGGGTTGAGGATGCAGCTCTGAGGTAGAACACCTGCCTAGCATGCATGAGGCCCTGTGTTCCATCCCCAGCACTGGGGGAAAAAAGCCATGGCAATACCAGACCGGGAGATTTCAGAAAAGTTCATTTTATAATGCTAAATGGGTCTTAATCAATTGAACACAAGACTTCCAATCTGTTTTCTCTAATAGCAGAGCTTCAAAATATAAGAGCTGCATGGAGAAATTGCCAAGCCTGCAATTGTACTTGGGTATTTCACTATCTCTTTTTCAATACTTGATAGAATAAGTAGGCAGGAAACCAGTAAAGGTATGGTGGGCTCGAACCAGGTGAAGGGCCGCTGGCTATAGCTGACGTTTCTAGAGCATTCCGACCAACAGTAGCCGAAGACGCGTTCCTCTCCGGTGCACATGAACATTTGCAATGACAGATCATATTCTGGGCCATGAAACAAGTCTTAGTATATTTAAAAGGACATATATTACACGGAGTATATGCTGACCATGGCGGAATTAAGCTAGAAACCAATAACAGAAAAATACCTGGGAAATTCCCAAACACTTTGGAAATGAAATAGCACAGTTCCAAATAACAAAGAGGAACAAACAGGGAAAGTAGAATGTATTTTGCACTGGTTGAAAATTAAAATACAATATATCAGAATTTGAGGGATGTCTCCTAAACTGTAGGAAGGCAGAGATTTACAGCACTAAATGTCTAGATTAGAAAAACTGGCTATCCACACACAGAAAATCAAATCTAGACCCATATCTCTCACCATGTACTAAACTAAAATAAAAATGGATTAAAGATCTGAACGTCAAAACAGAAACACTTAATCTGCTGGAAGGTAAAATAGATAAATCTCTTGAGGACATAGGCAGACTTTCTGAATAGAACCCTAATTGCACAAGAAATAACATTAAGGATTAACAAATGGGATCACATCAAATTAAAAAGCTTCTGCACACCAAAGGAAACAACCAACAGAATAGAGACAACCTGAAGAATGGGAAACATTTTTGCTGGCTATTTCCTGGACAGAAAAATAATATCTAGGATATATAAAGAATATAATGCTGGGCGTAGTGGTGCATGCCTGTAATCTCAGCACTCGGGAGGCTGAGGCAGGAGGATCACTGTGAGGGCAGCCTAGCCTACGTAGTGAGTTCAAGGCAAGTCTGAACTACATAGTGAGATCCTGTCTCAAAAAAAAAAAAAAAAATGGGGCTGGTGAGATAGCTCAGCGGCATAAACACCTGCCCAGCAAGCGCAAGGTCCTGAGTTCGACTCCTGGAACCCACATAAAAGGAAAAAAAAGGGCCAGTGATATCGCTCAGCAGCACAAGCACTTGCTGGCAAGTGTGAGGTCCTGAGGTTGACTCCCAGTACCCACATTAAAAAAAAAAAAAAAAAAAAAGAATACAAAAAATTAGACCCTCCCAAATTAAAGTCCTAATAAAAAAATGGGCAACAGAAATGAATAGACACTTCTCAGAAGGAGAAATATAGGTGGCCAATAAATACATGAAGAAATGTTCAACATCTCTGGCCATTAGAGAAATGCAAATTAAAACAATGCTGAGATTCCATCTCACTTCAGAAAGAATGGCCATTATCAAGAAATCAGATGATAACAAATGCTGGTGGGGCTGTAGGGGTATGGGACGGGGGGCCCTTTCACGTTGTAGGTGGGAGTATAAACTAGCACAACCACTGTGGAGATCAGTGTGGAAGTTATCCAAAAACTAAAACTAGAAAGTCCATTCAACCCAGGTATTACCCTTCTAAGTATCTTCCTAAAAGAGTTCAAATTATCATACAACAATGACCCGTGCTCACCCGCGTTTAAAGCAGCACAATTCATAGTAGCTAAATCTTGGGAGCAGCCTGTATGTCCATCAACAGATGAATGGATAAAGAAAATGTGATGATGATACCCAGTGGAGTATATTCTGCTCTAAGGATAAATTTGAGTCATTTGTAAGAACATGGATGCACCTTGAGACCATAATGCTGAGTGAATTAAACCACACACACAAGCTTAAATATTCCATGGTTTCTCCTAGAGGAGATACCTAAAGTATAAAGAGCAAAATAAAAAACAGATAATAGAAAAAAAAAAAAAAAAAAAAAAAAGGATTTGAGTCTCACGCTTTCTTCTGTTGCTTAGTGGCGGGCTTGAGCCCCTCTTGGGCCCCGGGCCACCAAGACCAGAAGAGAGGTCAAAAAGCACAGCTGATCCTTGCCTTTAAATTGTGCATGGGGAGGATGATGTCCATGTCACCATAGGAGATATTAAAACGGGAACGCCACAGTGCCTGTAAATCTTAACATTGAGACTGGGGGAAGAATTTATGGATCTACAGGCACAAAAGTCAAAGGTGTAGACCTCGATGCACCTGGAAGCATTAATGGAGTTCCACTCCTGAAGGTAGATTTAGATTCTTTTGAAGATAAACCATGGCAACAACGTGGCGCTGATCTTTCTGATTATTTTAATCATGGGTTTAATGAAGATACCTGGAAAGCCTACTGTGAAAAACAAAAGAGGATACGAATGGGCCTTGAAGTTACACCAGTTACTTCTACTACAAATAAAATCACGGCGAAGACTGTACTATGCAAGTTAGATGGCAGATTCAGTCTTTTTCAGGTACAGCAGGGGAGAACTGGAAATTCAGAGAAAGAAGCAGCACTTCCTTCTACAAAAGCCGAGTTTACTTCTCCTCCATCTTTGTTCAAGACTGGACGTCCACCAAACAGGAACAGCACCTCTTCTCGGTCCCAGAGAAGTACTGCCTCCAAAAAGCCAATGTGAGCATTGGGAAGTGGCGGGATCAATATGGGAGGGCCGAATCACCTGATCTAAGGAGATTAGCTGGAGCAATTGAAGTTATTAGACAAACTGTAACTATTAGCAGAGTAGAAGGAAGACGACGGGCAAATGAAAACTGCAACATACAGGTCTTTTCTGAAAGATCTGTCACTGAAGTAGCCAACAGTTTTAGCAAACCACCTCCATTTTTCCCTCCAAGAGCTCCTCCCACCCACCTTTCATCTACAACTGTCAGTACCGCTCCACCTGTGGTTCCACCACCAGGTATCCCAATAACTGTACCACCTCCAGGTTTTCCTCCTCCACCAGGCCCTCCACCGCCATCTCTTATACCAACGATAGAAAGTGGACATTGCTCTGCTTATGACAGTCGCTCTGCACGTGCATTTCCATATGGTGATGTTGCCTTTCCCCACCTTACTGGTTCTGCTCCTTTGTGGCCGAGTCTTGTGGACACCACCAAGCGATGGGACTACCATGACAGAAGAGAGAAAGACAGAGAGAGAGAGAGAGCGAGATCGTGATTGGGACAGAGAGAGAGGGAGCATGACCATAGTCCTGCACCAAGTGTTTTCAACAGTGATGTAGAGTGATGCAGAGACAGGGAATATGCAGAAAGAGGATATGAGAGTCACAGAACAAGTTGAGAAAAAGAAGAACAACTTAGACAAAGATGACACAGAGAGAAAGACGACACCAGACACAAGTCATCTCGCAGTAATAATAGACGTCGCCATGAAAGTGAAGAAGGGGACAGTCACGGGAGACACAAGCAGAAAACATCTACAAAAAGCAGAGAAGGAAGAGAAGCTGGCGGCGAGCCCGCCCCTGAACAGGAGAGCGCTGCGGTGACACCTGCTGAATAGGCGGGGTTTTTGCCTTCTGCGCACAGTAGTGCCAGAAATAGATACTGTAAATCTCATTATTTTTCTGGCTAATGTTTAAGAAATTTACCTTTCATCTTGTTCTATTAGTATGAAAAGTTAACTTTTTTTTCCAAAATAAGAATGAATTTTTCATGTTAAGTTAAAAACCTTCATTTTTTAATATTTAAAAAATAAAAAGAGGGCTGGGGATATAGCTCAGCGGCACAGCACCTGCCTGGCAAGTGCGAGGTCCTGAGTTTGATTCCCGGTACAAAAAAAAAAAAAAAGATGGCGTTGACTTTATATTAAAAAAAATATATAGACAAAAAAGACAGTAATTAGGAAATGGGGGGGCTGGTGAGATGGCTCAGCGGCTTAAGCGCCTGCCGGGCAAGCGCGAGGGCCCGAGTTCGACTCCCGGATCCCACATACGGAAAAGGGGCCGGTGATATCGCTCAGCGGCACGGGCGCCTGCTGGCGCGCGAGGTCCTGAGGTCGACCCCCCAGTACCCACAAAAAAAAAAATAGGAAATAGGGACATAAACCTTTTGCAAAGGGAAGGGGACCAAGACATACAGAGGGAGGGGGAAAGGGATGAAAAGAGAATTGAGATGTGTTATGAATGTGCACCAACTCGCCACGAGGGATGTGATCATTATGTACTGCAAACATGTATTAATAAAAAATAAAAATTGGTAAAAAAAAGAGGGGTGGCTCATGCCTGTAATCCCAGCACTAGGGAGGCTGAGGCAGGAGGGTCACTGCGAGTTCAAGGCCAGCCTGGGCTACCAAGTGAGTTCAAGGCCAGCCTGAACCACATATTGAGAACCTGTCTCAAAAGAAAAAAAAAAAAAAAAAAAAAAAGGAAAAAATGGGGAACAGTCTCCGGTCAGTGACCTCACCTCCAAATTAATAACCTAAATTAAACTGAAAGTCAGCAGAAATTAATAAAGATCAAAACAGGAATCAGCAAACTATCAAACAAAAGTGATAGAGACTATCAATAAAACCAAAGCTAACCTTTTGAGTGATCAATAAAATAGATAAACTTCTAGACTGGGCTATTAGGGGAAAAAAGAGAGAGAGAAAATAGAAGTTACCGGTATCAGGAATGAGAGCAGTCACTGGCAGATGCAGGTACTAAAAGGTGCTAAGGGACAGTTACGGGCAATTCTGTCCTTTTACAGTCTGGGTGGGGAAGCTCATGGAACCGACAAAGCCGTGAGAACTGCGGAGTGAGTTTGGCAAGACCGCAGGATGTCAGATCAGTACAAAAAAAAAAGCCAATTTCATTTTATTCTTCCATACTAGCAATGATAATCAAACGTTGAAATAAAAATGCCATGTACAATGACATCAAAATATATTAAACGTGGAGGGATAAAGCTGACAAAAGATATCAGAGACCTGTACAACAAAACTCCAAAACACCGCTGAGAGAGAAGTTAAGGTTGTAAGTCAGCAGAGAGGCATGGTGGGCTTAATGTTATTAAGATTCGTTTCTCGCCCGGGGCTCACTCTGGTAGACGCAGGGTGAATTAGGTGAATTATGTCAGTCAACTGTCAGCTCAAACTGCAGAGCTGTTGGGGGCCTGGGTGGGGGCAGTCCCCATGCAGGCTTCTGTCTGTGGGCACAGATGGTGTGGGCCTGTTGCTACTCTGACAGGACCGAAAGCCATCTTTCTGTGGGAATGAGGAGCAGCTGGACGGCCCCCTGATCGTCCCCTCCCATCTCCTGTACTCTTGGGTGGCTGAGTTGACGCAGGACAGTGGCAGCCCCCGACCTAGGTGGTAGAAAAAACCGGGTGGGTGGGGAAGGATGTGTGCCCAGGCTGCCCAGGTCCCCCTGCACCCTGAGGTGTCCCTGAGTAGGTGTCCTCCTGCTGAGGACTTCCTCCTGATCCTCCTCCCTCCTGAGAAAGCCCCCTACGGTGTTCCCTCCCCCCAGCTTCTTCGTTCAGCCTCAGGATTCTGAGCCAGTTATGCCTTAGCCGCAGGACTGGGTGGTGTAGGGGGTCTTGCTCCCCTGGGAGCTGACACAGTGCTGGCTGCCTGCTTTGCCCCTGAGGCCCCAGGAAAGCAGTGGGGCTGAGCTAGGGTGCAGGGCACTTGGCCTCCTGGTCCTCCTTGGAAGGCAGGACCTGCCCTGTTCTCATCGGAAGCTGATGGGCAGCCACCTGGGAGCACCCCAGCAACTCTTCCACAAAGTCAGAGCCCCGGGCACAAAGTTGGGTCTGGGTTTAGGTGCTGGAGAGGAGACCTAGAAGTGGATCTGAGTGTGCACTCTGCGCGGCGGTTCGCTCCAGGCACAGTGGACTTGCACTTCCCCCTCTGCTAAACGGGAGCTGCAAATCGGCTCCCGGGACTGGGCGAGGTCACAGCCAACGCCTGGACAGCCCTACCTTCATGTCTGCTTCCTACCCTTGTGCCTTTCAGGAATGAAGCCTTCAGGGTGGGGAAGGAAGGGCCTCTACTGAAGTCAACAGTGGCCCCCCACTCTTTTGGAGGTTCATGATCACTCCGAGCTACCCTCTCTGCAGGTTGATCTGGGAGGGGTGCCTTCACTAGCCATGGGGTGAATCTGCCAGTCTCCTCGTGGGTCCTCCTCTCAGGCCACAAGGGTACCCCCTACTTGATTAGAGAGGGAGGGGCACCCTAAAACTACACATGTCCCCCACCCTTAGGGGTGAATTGGCCCTTGGAAGAAGGTCCTCCCATTCCAGGCCAGGTAGAACCCCAAACCTGGGGTTCCCAGGGGTCCTGCTGGATGGGGTTGGGGTCCGAGGCTGCATTTCCGGGTTTCACACCCCGCATCCTCCCCTTTGTGTTTTGTGTTGTTTTCCCCTTCGGTTCTGCTTTTTATTTACCTTTTAACAAGAAACAAGAATTATTCCTGTAATTGTCTTAAAGGTTAAAATATTATGACAGCTCCCTGATTGGGCTGCTGGGAGAACTAAATGCAACGAGGCTCCGGGGAGTGTTGCCGAGGCGTTCAGCAGCTTCCTGGCTGCCAAAGAAAGGACAGCCTTCTGCCACCAGGCTCCTTTGCCTTGGTTGTCCATGGGGAGCGGTTCAGTCCCCTCTGCTTGTCACTCTTCAAATTCTCCCCGCAACAGAATGTCGCCATGCTCCAGGGAGGTCCCGCTTCCTCCTCGTGGCACACTGGAGTTTTGGAATTTGAGGGTACAGAGAACTTCAGAGGGAGCCAGATCTGGTGACACAGGAGGCTGAGGCTGGTAGATCGCCATGAGTTCAAGGCCAGCCTGAACTGTGTAGTGAGACCCTGTCTCATGAAGCCTAAAAACAAAAACAAACGAACAAACAAATAAAAAAAAAAAAAAAAACCCACAAGAAAGAAAAAACCCTAAAACTTTAGGGGGCAATTCTAATATTCAAGCTCTCTGGCCCTGGCTTGCCTCTGCCCCTGGCCAGCCTGCCAGCCCCTGCTCCGCTCAGTCCTCCAGCAGCTGCTCAGTGCTGTCCTTCTGGCCTGGTGTCCAGTGCTCAGCACCCTCAACTTTGCCTTCCCGCGGTACGCAGAGGCCTGGGACAGTCACAGGATCAGAACGCAACCTTAGCACCTGCTTCTGAGGAAGTTGAGGCACCCTAACTTTCTTGGGCAAGGCATCTATAATATTGGACAATGTTTAAGAAACCCTTCAGGGACCAATGTAAAGAGGCCATGAAATAAGACCAGGGAGTAACTCGGCAGTGGAACGCTTGCCTAGCAAGCGCAAAGTCCTGGGTTCCATCTCCAGCCCTGCAAAAAGAAAAGCAACAACAAAAGATTCAGTGAAAGAAACGCCGTGTTAGACCCCGGAGATCACAGTAAATTGAAGAACAGTCAGCAACCAGACACCCCGGAATCCCTGAAGAGCCCTTGTCAAAGTGTGAAAGACGGAGCCTTTCCCCAGGCCCCAGGTGCTAGAGACAAACTTCCCGGCTGCCAGCTGTGAATTCCCAAGCTCCCTCCCTAGCCTAGGGCGGGAGTGGAGGCTTCGGGGGAGGTGAAGGCAGGCTGACTTCCTGGGGAAGGTAGACTTTGGGGAGGGGGGCTGTTGCTTTAAGGAGGGAAGAACTCACTACAGCAGGCAGCTGACTGACAATCAAAATTCACTTTTTCCATCCTCCTACCTGCGGGCTGTGGTTTGGAAATGTTGATGAAGGTAGAGCTGTGAAGGTGGGGGAGGGGTATTAGGATAGGGTTCTTGCCAGTCCTCTTTCCTTGCACAAACCTTTGCGCTAGAGAATTGGGCTTCAGGGTCTTAGGGGAAGTGTGGGATCCACAGAAGCCACCTTAAGCCTGCCCTCTGCCACTTGGATGCTTCTCGGTAATCACCTCACCCTTTGAGCAAACAGAGCGGGCTTTTAGAAGCAAATGCAGGATTTAGCTGTTTGGTGGCACTGGATAGGAGATGCACTGAAGCCCTAGACCCTATATCAGCGATTTCAAATTGTTAGGATGGCTGTGATCAGTAATTTAACTTGGAAGTACCGCGGTACACCGTGGCACCTGTGCCAAGGTACATTCTGTAACTGCGCCAAGTACTGTGGACCTGTGCCGCGGTGCACCGTGGACCCATGCCGCACTGCACCGTGGACCTGTACCAAAATGCATTCTATAACTGTGCCATTCTATACTGTGGACCCGTGCCGCGGTGCACCATGGACTTGCGCCAAGGCGACTTCTATAACTGTGCCAAGGTGTACTGTGGACCTGTGCCGCGGTGCACCGTGGACCCGTGCCATGCTCCACCATGGACCTGTGCCAATGGCATTGTATGCCTGTGCCATAGTACACCTGGATTTGCACCACAATGTACCATGGCTCCATGCTGAGGAGCACCATGGACCCGTGCCGCGGTGCACTGTGGACCTGTGCCGCGGTGCACCACATACCCGTGCCACGGTACACCAAGGACTTGCACCACAGTGCACCATGGCTCTGTGCCGCGGTGCACCATGTACTGCGGTGCACTGTATAGCTGTGCCGAGGTGTGGCGTGCACCCATGCAGTGGTGCACCCATACCACGGTGCACCACAGTGCATTGTGGATCCGTGCCGCGGTGCACCGTGTACCTGTGCCATGGTACACCATGGACTTGCACCACAGTGCAGCATGGCTCTATGCCAAATGGCACCGTGGACCTATGCCGCGTAGACCCATGCTGTGGTGCACCTTACACTTGTGCCAAGGTGCACCATGGACCTATGCTGAAATGTGTTGTGGACCTGTGCCGCGGTGCACCGTGGACCTGTGCCGCGGTGTGGCATGCATCCATGCAGCGGTGCCTCAGGTACCCGTGCCACGGTGCATTGTGTATCTATGCTGCGACCCATTCTATGTTTGTGCCACAGTGCGTTGCATACCTGTGTCACCACATATTATATATCTGTGCCAACTGTGCACCATGGGCTTTTGCCAGGGTGCACCGTGGACCTAAAGTGAACCATGGCCCGGTGTTGTAGTGTGCCGTGGGCCTGTGCCATAGCATGCTGTAGCATGCCACGCGCCCGTGGTATACGGCACCATGGGCTCATGCTGAGGTGCGTCGTGTCCCTGTGTCACCGTGCCACGGTGCACTGTACATTTGTAGTGTGGTGTACCGTACATCTGTGCCGCGGTGCACTGTGGATCTGTGCCAGGAGTTTCTTGTGATGCTTCCTCAGCTCATGGTCCAGTCCTGGTTTTCCCACCACCATTTGTGGTGTCTTGGTCACCTGGCTCCTGGTTGCTGTGCTCTGGTCCCTGTGCCAGGCTCACAGTTTACCAGGGTTCTGGACTTGGGTCGTGATTCTCGGCACGTCACTTCACCATCCTAGTAGCTCTGCTGGGCTTAATTCATTTGTCAGTAGCTAGGGGAGGGGGCTAGATTGCCGCCGGCAGGCAATAAACCAGAGTTAAGGAAATGGCTCTGGATGACTTTTGATGGGCTTCCCCCAGCATTTTCTGCTTCTGCATTGATTGGTAAATTCAACCCTAAACTGCTCTTTAGAGCCTGCCTGGAGGTACTCTGCTCCTTTAAGGAGAGGAAATTTAGGTTTGAAAAGACCAACCTTGAATGGAATTGCCTTCTATCTTGCAAATAGCTCGGTGTGGTGGGCCTGAGTGCTGGGACTGGAAAACGCCCTCCTAGATCGACCAACAGACTTGCCCTTTCAAAAGTCATCCTCTCCGTTTTTAGCGCTAGGGATTGTTGAATGGGGTTTCGGCATCTATGATGAATTCTGGCACTTGCGCCCCCCGCCCAATGACGCTGAGCCCAGGGCTGGTGGCTAAAACTGAAAAAAACTTTCATGCCCCAGACTTTAGCTAGAGGATCACACAGTGTGTGAGTCTGTGAGCGGCGAGTCCTTTCGGGTTGTGGTTTGCCATTGGTGTTGATCATGGCACCGTAACCCTGTGCTTATGCTGAAATCTGCTGGGTTTTCTCCCTGCTCTTTCGCTGCCAGACCATGTGTTGGGCCTTGATGTGCCAGGACTCACTGGCATTTGCTCAGATCTCTAATCCTTGGCTTACAGTGAATATTCTCAAGTTGAGGGAACCGATTTTGCCGAAATGGTTTTCCTCACCCGCACAAAATATCCAGGGTCTGCTTGGTGCCTCTCCTATCTGAGGAAGAGGGGACTAGAACAGTAGCAATGACCACCCCTCCCCAAGATGACCTTGGCAAGCTGCATCCTTAGAACAGCTCCTTAAAGCCTGTTTCTTTAAGATAAGTGAGATGGAAAATACCTGAATTCAGAGGACTTCCTCACTCCCATTGTTTGGCAAATGTCTCTCTGTCATTTGCCGGAGCCTTGGGACTCGTGAAGCAACCCCCAACCCTGCCTGCTCTGAGAGTGACGCATGCTGTACTCCTCTCTTCTTTTTAGTGTGGGAGTCCAGGAAATTGAATTTGGCGGTGTGTGTGGTTTGGTCCCTGCAGCTTCACCCCAAACAGCAAAGGTACTCCTTGGGCCAAGAAAATGCCCCACTGCTGAGCGGGGATTCGCTAGTTGCCCCGGTCACCCGTCATAATGGTATCCACCACTCACCAGTTGTCCACGTGGCACCCCTGTCCTCTGCCCTGCCTTGCCCTTGGCTTCCCGGCCCTTCTTCGCCTGGAGGCAGTTTTTGTACCTCCGTTCCTCACGATTCGCCATAATTCTTGTGTCTCAGAGAGTCTCAGATCCGCAGGGTACCCGTGTAGATGGAATAACGCAAATGTCAGCCCAGGGCAACTCTGTGCACCTCTTGAGTATCTGCTGAAATCCCATAGTAGGAATTGCTCCAGACTTTCACCCTTTCTTAGAAAAACTGTGCCAGGCTCACAAAGCCCTAGTTCTCCTGCTGTGAGGCTGCCTGGACACCTAATTCTTCTCCTAGTTTTTGTTGACCTGGTCCAACTAGGGAGTGAAAGCTACTACTTGGTGCTCTATCAAAGCAGCAAACAGAAGACCCCTGTCCTAGTATCATTGTATTGATCAAATAAAATAATTTTCATGCCATCATTTCTGCAAATACTATGAGTTGGATGAGCACTTTGATACCAGTTCCCCGTCGGGGCCATGATATCATATAGGGACCACGATATCGCATGATGCGGTGTGAGTGGCCACGCTGAGTTTGCTCTGTATGATTGATTGATTAATTCTACTGTGCCACTGAGGACTGAACCCGAGTCTCCAGTATACCGGACAAGCGCTACTGAGCTACAACCCCAGCACAGTGCTCTGTTTCTTTAATAAGAGGAAAATATGCTAGGGTTGAGAAGAACAATCTCCACTCCCCCACCCCCGCTCCACCCGCTGTAGGCTTGGGGCTGTCCCCCACCAAGCTCTGCTTATTTTCTAAATGGATTTCACTGGGTAAGTCACCTAGCTGCTGTCTGATTGGCTGTGAAAATAAGCTGTGCTGTCTCTTTTAGGTTGGGGGTCTCAGTTAGGAGATTTTGGGCCCCCCGCCGGATGTTTGGTGCTTGAAGCTTCATCTCCTGACTAGTAGCTGCCCCTTGGTTCCCGGGACAGGGTGGGCCACTAGGAAGCTTGAGAACCAGGGCAACGTTCATGCCCCAGGCTCTAATCCGGAACTGTTAAGTTTGTACGTCAATGGGAAGTCGTTTTCCTGCTAGGCTGGGGGTTGCCAGCTCCTCGCGGTCCACTGGCTGCCGGTAATTCGCCGGTTGCCTGTGGTTGGCTGGTTGCCTATGGTCAGCCAGTTGCCCGGGTCCGCTGTGGTTTGTTCATCGCCCGCGGTTTGTGGTACCGTGATTCCACGGTGCTGTCAGTGGCCACAGCGGATCTCCCCCCGTGGCTCCCCAGCCCTGGAAGCGCTTCTTTGTGATTCACTGTAGTTTGTCTCAGTTTGTGATTTCATGGCTCTGTGATTCTCAGAGAACAGGTTATCTCTGGTCCTTGGGCAACTCTGTGGGTGTCTTTATTTAGTGGCAGGCTGGCACAAAACTGCTATAGGCCCCGTCCTTCACCTCCCCCATGTGCAAATCTCCATTTCAAGAGGAATTGAATCTTGTTGACTAGTCAACCCTCCCCGAGGCTCTGGGTTCCCAGTGAAGGAGCCTGAACCTCAGCCTAGGAAATCCCTCCTAGAGGCTGGATTGGGATGGCACCGTTGCCATGGATCTGGGGAGGGCTGCGGCCTCTGACACCCTCCCAGGCCTACTTCAGCTTTCGGGCTGACAGAGCAGAGCCGGTGGCATGTGGGAATCATAGCATTGCTTGGGCATGAGGCCAAGCTGGGCACTGTCTAACCCCTTCCTCTGAACACAAACGATCATGCACACACACACACAGACACACAAGGGGAGAGCTTGATCCCCATGAGATGGATCTTGGTTATCTTCCAGACCCATAAATGCTTGGGCGCGCACCTTGTGTCATTCTGATCAGGGAGACCTAAGAGGTGCGCAGGGCTGAGGACCCCGCTCTGCAGTCCTGAGGTTTTTGTGACAGTGGTGTCTCTTTTAGGGGCTGCCTTAGCTTGAAGAATTGCCCTCTACTTTCCCATCTTCCTCCAGATTGTTATCTCCTTTGTGACCAGAAAATTGAGAGCGCATCTTGTCCTAAGCTTGAAACAAGGAAAGTGGTTAGATCTGAGTGGTGACTTCTTCCTTTTGATCTTTAACCTCTGACCTTTGCCAAGGATGACTAGGGAGACTCTGTGGGACCCCACTTGGTAAGGTCCAGCCCCCCATGCAACTCCCCAATTCCCTGGGCCCCAACATGGGGGCTCCTTATCCTTCAGGAGCAGTCAGGAAGAAAAGGGCTTCCCTCCGCCCCTCAGCGTGGCCATCTGTGAGAGCAGAGAAGGGACGCTTCCTTGAAAGGATTTGGATTTGGGGGTGAAAACAAGAATATAACACTGTATCAGAATCTTGAAAATTGTAATAAAAGCTGGGGTGGGTGAGGTGTAACTTCTTCCCGTGCCCAGCTCCCAAGCCCATTAGGGATCCTCTCCCAGACTGGGGGAGGGGGTTGCAGCTGCTCAGCTGGGGAGGGACTGGAAGCAAACTGCGCCCCCCACAAGATGGGCTCTAGCCCTGGGGACTGCTCCCTGCTGGGGTTACTCTCTCCCTTTAAGAAGGGGAAGAATTCTCCACCATTTGAGTCTTCCTGCCTAGGTCTGGTCTTGCAAGTTTGCAAAAGCCTGGCTCTGTGGTGGGGGAGGGGTGAGGCTGTAGGCACAGCCTGGAGGGCTGGAGGTGGCTTTAGGGTCTCTGAGCCCCTGTGGAGGTTGGCACCTGCAGAGTCTCCCCCCAGCCTGCCCCCCAGCCGTGTGAGGGCTGCTGGCCGGTCACGCTCATCCTCTGACAAACTGACAGAGGGCTGCGGATGCGGGCACGTGTGGCTGGTCCTTTGGGTGGCTTTGCAAAGGGGCTGTTTGAAAATAGGATTGTCTGAGTGCTTCAGGCTGCATGTCAGCAATTTCCAGCCGCATGTGGCACCATGCCATGGCTGGTGCTCCGTGGGCGGCCAATTTGCTGTCATTGGGCCCCGGCACCCTGAGGCTGGCAGTACCGCGGGTGGGGATTTGCCGGCACCTCCTGAACTAGGTGTGCCCATCCCGGGCTGGTGGCCTTGTATCCTGGGGCTGCCATTCTCCGCACATGTGCATCTGAAGACCAGGTCCTCTGGCTGGAAATCTGTGCAAGAGTTAGGCCTTTCCTTACAGTTAGTGAGAGAAACTGAGAGCCTCAAAGCAACCGCAGGTCCCTGTGGGGACTCAGCTGTGATCAAGCCAGAGAATGGCCAGTGCAGGCTTAGTGATACCCCCTTCCTGGGCAAAGATGAGAGAGGCCAAAGATGAGATGGGACTTATCCAGCCTGGACGGGAAGGGTAACCTCCAGATTGGAAAGTTGAGCACAGTGACCCCCTGGCTTTCTTCGGGGTTCTTTGTTACCCTTGTGCCCATGAACTCAGTTCAGTGTGCTGAAGTCTAGTAGTCTCCGTCCTCGCCATGGGCAAAGGGGACGGGAGCACTGTGAATCCGACGGGACAGAGAAAAGCGCTTCTCACCGGCTGTATCCATGCCTCCATCTCCCCATCTGTGAAGCTGCCATGGTCAAATGCACGTTTCTCAGGTGAGGATGAAATGAGCTGCTGTCAGGTCCAGGAGCTCCGCGGAGCTGAGCGATAGATGCCTGGCTGCTCTGTGCCTTCACACACTGTCCAGTCATTTCTGTGGGACCGATTTCTAGAGAGGAAATGGACACGCTGAGACGTGGGCGCGTTTCAGTGTTTGATCTATACATGGCCTGCATGGCCAGAAGTCGTACCCATTTCGACTGCAGATACAGCGCACCGTTGATGAGAGAAACCAGGTGGGGTGAGGGCTGCCTTTTAATGGATGTTGCCTAACAGTTTGGTAAAAGTGCTCTGAAAAAGATCAAAGCGGAATGAGGGCCTGCAGGGATATTCTGATAAGGTCCAAATCAAGCCAGTCCCCTCTTGGCTGTCTGTTGTCAGGGACAGAGACAGAGCCCAGTTGATCCTGGGAAACTGCTGCCCTGCCCGTAGGTCCTGGTGAGAGGTGCTAGACAGTTGCAAAGCTGACGTCAGCTGGTCCTGAGCTTGAGCCCAGAGAGCCTCAGCCACGGCCTCCCCGGGGCTGTGAATCGTGGTGCAGCGTGGGAAGGACGGGGTTGCCACTTTGTTTCAAAGGAACTTGAGTTCCAGTGTGAACTGATGTAAGGGAACACAGCAGAGCTCTGACTTCCAGGGCGGGGGGTAGCTGCTGGGCTGTGTGATCTCAGATCCCCGGTGCAGAGAGCCCCACCTCGGCCTGCCCAGTATGTAGCCTGCAAGATGAGGCCACTGACTCAGGCGGGGAAGCTACTCAAGCCCTGCTTCTGCCCACTGGGGTCTGAGCTGCAGGCATAACCTCATCTCCAACGTCTGGAAAGGTGGCTGTCACTTCTGCCAGCAACTGAGCCCATTCCCTAGAGCTTGGAGCTGCAGAGCCAGGGTGGCCAGCAGTGACCCTGAATGGCCACAGTGCCACCACTGACTGCCTCCCTGATATATCTCCTGGGTGGGAAGGGCGCACACAGGAAGGTGCCTCTTAGGCTTGTACATTCACAGAATGCTCGAGGACCTGGACTGAACCCTGGGGAGGTTGAGAGGGACCAGGGACTGCCCTGTATCTCCCAGCTTCTCCAGCTGCATGACAGGGGTTCCCTTCTGTTGGGGCACATGACCCACAGGCCTACAACCCCCATCTCTCTTGGCCCATATGTGCCAGGTGGTCAGTGTGGCCACCGGGACACAGGCACTTGTTGCCTATCCTGCCCATTTTCTGTGCTCTGAGTTTGCTCTCTAGGAACCCAGTCGCGGATGGCACACTTGTGACCTGCCACTGCCACAGCCCGATTTGGAGACGGAGGCCCAGGCTTCCCTCTTGGCCCTAGTTGGTCTGTTTGTCACTGCCCATGGATTGGGAGGCAAAACTTTAGCATAAGGTCCTAGGGTGGGTAGGGCGGAGCTTCTGCTCCAGGTGGACGTCATCTTCTCCTTTTTGGTCCTTCTGTGGTGCCAGGGTTGGAGCCCAGGGCCTCACCCGTGCTAGGCAAATGTTGTGCTACTGAGCTGCACCCCAGCCTCTGTCTTCCCCTTGGTAACAGCACCAGAAGGCCGTCTGAGTGGTCTCACCAACGTGCCCTCTGTCGCCTTGGTCCCTTTGTCCCTTCCATCATCTCCCTGTCCCCACCCTCAGTCTGTTTCCTTTCCAGCCTGCTGGCAGCGCAAAGCTCGTAAAGGCCCCTGGCCACTTCCTGACCGCCTCCGTGGGGCCCCTTAGCCCCAGTCCACTTGGGATTCTGCAGATGGGGTCCCTGGCTTGGTCTGCAGAGCAGCCCCAAGTTGGGCCTGGGTCTGCGCTGGCTTGGCAGGGCATGGGATTCACAGTAGAGCTTCTCAGGGGCAGCTCCGGCTGGGCAGCTGGGCAGTTTTGCTTGGATTGCTGGGCGGCCACGTGGCCATACATTCAGTGCTCCGAGATGCCTACGCCCTGAGCCAGCCAGAAAGGGACTTACAGCTGAAAACAGGATTTGAGTGACTTAGGCTCTGTATAAACACTGAGAATTTCTGGGAAATGTACATAAGGCCAGACTGTCGGGAAAGGATGAGGCCCAGATTCCTGATACTCCTCCCCCACCACAGCTTAAGGGTGCCAGCTTTCCATGGGCATCCTAGCCCCCTCTCTGCTCTCCCTTCTGGGTCAATGGCAATTTCCCACTTGTGGGTTCATCCTGGGGTGGGGGGTGCCCACCTGGGGTCCAAGCAGAGGCCCTTGGAGCAGAGCCAGCACACAGTAAGTATGCAGCCCAGCTCCCCTGTCGGCACTGAGTGCCATGAGGAGGGCACTTCCTGATCATGTGTCATCTGGTCCCCAGCACCTGACGCACTGCTGCCAGAGGTGCCCAGTAGGTGCTTCTAGGACCAAATGACTGAATGCATGTAGACAACCATCTGGATTCGTCTCTTAAAGCTGACAGGACTCAGGCTCCCCATGCAAAGGCTCAGCTGGTATATTATGGGGGGCAGCCCGTTCTGAGTGTGCTCTGCCTGTCTCCCCAGCCAGAAGGCCCCCTACCCACTTTCCCAGCCAGGGATGTTGACCCTTGCTATCTCTTTCCAACCAGATAATGCAAGGCGGGAGGTTTAAAGAAAACTGTCTTATTCTGTGTTCAGAGCAAACCTGTGGCATGAATATTAATTTTTAGATTTCTGGGGAGGGAAAACCTGGCTCAGCAGGCGGAAGTGGCAAGACTGGTCCCAGAGGCCACCACCACCCCATGCCAGACCCTCTGCCCCCTGCAGCTCACACAGGCAAAGGCATCCTTCCCTCCCATGGGGAACTGGGGAGCGCGGCTGGCTCTGGAAGGCGCCTGTGTTTGCTCTTCCTTATCATCAGACGTGCAGGGCAGCTCCGTTTACCTAAAGGCAGGCGCCTTTAAGCTCATCCCTTCTGCAAACACCTAAAGGGTATGTTGAACATTTGAGCCCCTGTCTCAGAGGGCACGGCGTTTGCACAGCATAAGCCTGGGCAATGTGGTAGATGGGGGCAAAGCACAGAGCCCCAAGATGACCTGCAGCATCCCGGACCCTCAGCAACCCTGCAGACCTAGTGACCTGGGGCGGGGAATCAGCCCAGATGAGAGGGAGGGAAGCTTTGGGGTGGGTGGGCTGTAAGGTGGTCTGCGTGGCAGCTCTAAAACACACACACATCCGGCGACAGCATGGAGGTAGAGTGGGCTAGCCTCGGACTCTCTGCCACCCCCAAACCCCAGGATTTCCAGAAGGGGCTGGTTGGGGAGGACCGAAAGGCTCACAGCTCTAGACTGCCAGGGCTGCTAAGGATTTTGATCTGTGGGGAAAGGGTGGCACCCTTGGGTCTGCTGGGGGCTTCCTGCACAAGGTAGAAGGTGCCCGTTGAGTGACTAAGCACTAGCAGCCTTGCAGGGCAGGTGCTATGATTCTCCCCATTTTACAGATAAGGAAATGGGGGTGCAGGGAGGTGGCGAGGGTCAGTGAAGCAGTGGGAGTGGTGGTGTGAAAACCCAAACCAGGCCATCCAATGGCACAGCCTGTGTTGCCACTTGCCTGGCTTCCTTGCCTCTCCCCCAAACGCTCAATGCCAGGTCACAGGTGGCCTGGCCCTGCCAGGTATCCGAGGACAGCAGTGAAGTGGTGAACAAGGCAGACAAGTGCTCTGGGACCATCTGGTTTTTGTTTTTGTTTTTGTGCAGTGCTGGGCATGAAACCCAGGGGCTTGTACATGCTGGGCAAGTGCTTTCCGCTGAGCTGCACGCCAGCCTTGGAATGTCTGTTTTCATCTGGAAGATCTGTTTTCCCACTGCGCTTGCGAAGTACATCTCAGACCCCAGATCTGAGGCCCCATGCTCGGCATGGCCCTGTGGGTGACCTTGGGCCCAGCCGCTGCGTCCCTGAGGGCCCTGAGGCTCAGCTGAGGAGGCTGGAGTGGGAGGTTGGATTCTCTTCTCTCAGTCTCCACTGTGGAGAGTGGCAGAGCCCATCCCCACACTGCAGGCTGGAGCAGCAGTTGTGCAGGGCGTTTTGGGAGAAAAGTACTGAGGGCCAGCCCACCTGCCTACAGGAGAGAAGGGAGTAGTCAGGGCAAAGCACGTGTGATACGGGCTTTCACTCACTAACGTAGCTGTTGTGTTGGAGGAATTTTCTTTTTTTTTTTTTTGTGGGTACCAGGGATCGATCTTAGGACCTCGCGCGCCAGCAGGCGTCCGTGCCGCTGAGCGATATCACCGGCCCTTTTTTCATATGTGGGTTCCGGGAGTCAAACTCGGGCCCTCACGCTTGCCAGGCAGGCGCGTGCGCCACTGAGCCATCTCACCGGCCCTGGAGGAATGTTTTTTAAGATTGCAAAAGATCAGGAGCTTGAGGCTAACATGGGCAACACAGAGAGACCTCCATCTCAAAATAAATACATAGAAAAAGAAAGGAAAAATTACGCTTCTTATAAAATAAGTGCAAGCAGGGAGATAATACCTGTAATCCAAGGCAGGAGGATCACCATGAGTTTGAGGCCAGTTTGGGGTACATAGTGAGTTCAAAGCCAGCCTGAATTACATTGCATGACTCTGTCTCGAAAACAGATAAATAAATGAATAAATGAATAAATGCATGCTAAGAACAAGGTCTCGTCCTCCACCCTCCATACCACCCGGCTGGGAAGGAAAGCTGGCGTGTTTCCTCTTTGCCGTCCCAGGAATCAGGCGCACAGCTCGCTGTTACGCAGCCTCTCGAGGTGTGACTGTGGCACAGTGGGCTGCACCTCCCCGCCCACTGTCTCTGTCTCTGGTCAGGGCCCAGGACAGCCCTCCCCAGCACCTGGCCTCTAACAGCAGGTCGCCCCGGGGACCTTGGACTCTCCGTCAGGGAGCTGGCAGCTCATCCAGCTTGGAGTCCTGGGCATCACCAGGCCTGGCTGGAGAGGCTGCTCAGCCCGAGTCTCCACCGCGTGTCTGCTGCCCAGCCCCTTCCTTCTGACAGCATGGTGTTTCTAGACCTCGCTGCTGAAGTGTCTCGTCCTGGAGCCTATGGGGTGAGGTGGAAGTTTTTCGACTGTCAGCAATCTTTTAGTTTAAAAAAAGAAAAAAGCCAACTTTCCAGTCCTGTTCTACCTGGAATACATTTTCTCCTCTGGGCCCCTCCCAGGCCTCCTGCTCTGTGTCAACAAGGCGAAAGCCGCCCCTCCCTAGCCGCAGGCAGCTGAATGAAGCAGTTCTTTGCTGCACAGAAAGAAATATTTCCATGGAGTTGGGCCAAGAAAACCCCTTGCTTGGATCCGGGTCTGGCCCAAGCCCAAAGCCAGGGGGGACGTGGTGGGGAGAGAGTGGGGCGACGTGGCCACCTTTTCCTAGTGTCAAGATGTGACTTCTAAAATCCAACGCATGACAGTGGCAGCCTCACCAAGCCCCCACACCAGGTCCACCTAGTGGTCTAGTAAGGTTTCCCTGGGTCCGTTCTGTGGGGAGAAAACCATTGCGCGCCGTGGCGGGTTCAAGGGAGCCCTTCCAGAAATGGGTACAGCTGCCTGGCTGCCCCTGCACGCCCACTGCCCATGGGTGGGCACCTCTGTTCAGGAAGAGACTTACACGATGTGGGCGATGGGTCCTGTGTCTCTTGATGTTTATTTATTTATTTATTAGAAAAAGAGTTCCTATTTGAGGATCCTGTGGAAGAGACTAAAATGGTCACCCTTCTTGGGCTGCTGCTTTTGTTTAAAAAAGATATACGGGCCGGTGAGATGGCTCAGCAGTGTAAGCACCTGCCTGGCAAGCGCAAGGGCCCGAGTTCGACTCCCGGAACCCTCATACGAAAAAAGGGGCCGGTGATATCACTCAGCAGCACGGGTGCCTGCTGGCACGCGAGGTCCTGAGGTAGACCCCTGGTACCCACACACAAAAAAAAAGATATACGTTATCAAAGCAATACTTACCAGTGTAGAAATGCATACAAGTAGAAAGAAGAAAAATCACCCAGACTTTATTCATCCAGAACAATTAATGGGCCCCTTTGGGGAATACTGGCCTCTAGCTCATTTTCATTGGTCTTCATTATGAAAACTATTCCGGAAGAGCAGTGCCACTCTGTCCCCCAACATGTACTTCAGTGTCAAGATAGAAAGGGGCTTGCTGTTGACATTTACTTTTGGGTGACTACTAGCCAGTGGCAATGGCTCGGCTGGCAGAATTCGAACACATGCACGTGCTTCCTGGAAGCCCAGCAGTCTATTGGGAAGTAAACTTTATCCATGGCCTTCTGCGAAAGGCACTGAACTTTATTTTTCTTTTAATATCTACACTTCAGCAAACTCCTCTATGAAAGGCTGAGGCTGCACCCAGAAGGCAGATTTTGAGGGGAGAAGGATGCTTCTGATACCAAGAGCGGGGCTGGGCTGGTGTACTTTCAAGGAGTCCGTGCCACCAGTACCTCAGAAGATAAGGCTGCTGTTTGATTCACCATTTCCTCCAACCCCTTCACTACTCAATGCTTAGTCTTGCATCTTTTGGGAAGCACCGAGGTTGTACCTGGCAATGCCACACTCTGGCCCCCAAAACAAACAAACAGCCTCTGTGAGCTCTGGGCTTCTCTGACTTTGGTCTGTGGTGGCCTGGGACAGGGGTGGTCAGGGACTTGTGACCTTGGGGGTCTTAAATTGCCAGAGGCCAGGATGGGAACCAGAAGTTAGGACCAAACCAACGTGGCCTATAGCTAAAGTAGCAGCAGCCATCCCTGCAGCGCCTGGGGCAATGCAGAAGCCCGCTTCAGGGAACTCTGGGGTCACTAACATTTAGGGGACCTGAAATTCCCAGAAAGCTGCTTAGAAAGGCCCACCTTCCACTGGAGTCTGCTGTTTTGCAATAGCACTCAGGAGGGATTTTGAGAAGAAAGAACATTTACCCATGCCTGGGAGATAAAAAAGAGGACCTTGTGTTCACTTCCTGGCTGAATCTTAGGATGTTCGTGCTCTTGCCCACAAGTATGCATGTGTGGATAGGGGACTGTTCACACGGCTTTTGAGGATTCCCAAGTATGAATAAAAAAAAAAGAAGAAAAAAATGTGTGCTTTGAGTTAGATCTACATGAAAGCAGGAGAAGGAGCAGCAGCAGCAGCAGGCTAAGCCGGGCGTCTGGGAACTGGCTCCTCTCCAGGCCAGCAGAGCTGGGTCTCAGCACGCACACAGAGAAAGTGCTCTGCGGTTCAACCCTGGATTTCCGTGTCTGTTTTCCCCTGTAGATACGAATCTCAGCCCTCCCATGTCCTGTTCAAGCAGAGAGAGCTGCAGCAGCCTTGCCCAGAGCGAGCAACCATCAGAGCCAAACACGGCCATAGGACTGGCTTCTTGGAGAACTTCTTCCATTGCCTTTGGGCCAATAAATATTTCAAAAGTTAGGTTCTGAGCTCCAGAAAAGCCAACAAAAACATTTAAACATATGGATTATTTTTTATTATTATTGTGGTTCAACCATGCTCAGTAGAGATCGGTTTACAGCAGTCTTTTCTTTCTCCTTTTGCCTTTTCTTCCCCCCTATCTTTCTCTTTCTTTCTTTCTTTCTTTCTTTCCTTCCTCCTTTCTTTCTTTCTTTCAGGGAGCCAGAAGTATAAACATGTTGCCATGGAGTTCTGTTTAAAATAAAATACAATGGAAAGAAAAGCAGCATGATGAAATAACCACATGGACTGCAGGATACACCTGATACTAATTACTGTCATGCAGAATGTTCTGGAAGACATTTGAGTCGCCTGATGTATACATTCAAATCAAGCAAAGCAGGACTGGAAGGCTCCTTGGGGACCTTCTGGTCCAACTCTTTCCTTTTTCCAGATGAGGAAATAGGGCTCCAGAGAGGGGAAGGGCCTGGACCTCAGCCTACCAGCGAGGAGGGAGCAGAGCTGAGATTCAAACACGCAGTGCTTGCCTCAGAAATGCATGATTTCCAGGAGGGTCTTTCACCGTGGGCTGTCAGTAAGGCCAGGAGGCCAAGGGGTGGGATTTGTGTCAGTCTATACAGCAGGCTTAGGAACCCGGGGGCCCCCTCAGTCAGAGGAGAGCCCCACTTTGCACCGGGAGGCCCGACTTTCCCCTTGGGTGCCAGGCCTTGAGGGGAGACACTGGACATTGGGTGTCGGAAGGTTCCTTCTTCCTGGCCCCCCAGGGACACCCCAACTGAGGCCTGGGGCTCCTACCAGAGCATCAACGCATGCCATTTTTGGGTTTCAGGGCTGACGCACGAGGCGCGAGCTCTAAGACCGCCTCCAGGGCCCTAAGTGAGTGTCTACTGATGCTCTCTGGTGGCCGCCTCCGTTCCCACCCGAGGAGCCCGAACAGGAGCCCCCGTAACAAAGCGCACCCCTCGCCTCTGCCCCCAGAGGCTAGCAACTGGGCCTGCTGGTGTCTGATTGGCCGCTGGGGCTTGACGACAGGGGCTCCTTGCTGCTGATTGGCCTCGGCCAGCTCTGGCAGTTTCCTAGCTATTAATACCGTGGCTAATAAATGTTCTCCTGTTGATTAGGGTTCTCGGAGCCATGATTTTTTGAAGGTTTCTTGGTATCTGCGGCTGTTTCTGGCCTTTTTGCCTCTGCAAGTATTGCTTTGGGGGCTCTCGTCTCTGGGGCTCCTCGCGTGCTCCACAGGCTGTAGATGGGGTGCACCCTGTTATCTGACATGTTTAGATAGCCCCGTGTGGTGTCCCCCAATGTCTCAAATCTTCATGTCCCCAGTAGCACTGTCAGACCCCGTGTAAAGGCGCCCCCTGCCCCATGCTCCAAGTCTCTGGAGATTTGATAGTCACTTTCCGCTTCCCCGGCCAGATTAGAAGTTGTCTCTCTCCCTTCCTTTTGGCTCTGGGATCTCTTATCTGTATGACGCCACCTCTTAGCATCGCTAGGCATGGGGGTCTGGCTCCGAAGCTGCCCGGAAGCCCCCAGAGAATTGTGGGGGAGCTTTCTAACTTGATACCTTCGGTGGGGGGAGGGGCTCCTCAGCTTTCTCCTTTGGGGTCCATAGCGCATTCTTACCCCTCTTCTATAATCAGACGCTCCTTCCTTGCTACCGGCTGCCACCCACCTGTCACCCTAAGATAGACCCTTAGTCCCTTTCAGCAGCATTCTGACCTCTGAGAGGACATCTGATTGACGGCATTGCCACTTTGCCACTCGGGGCCTGGCAAAGCTGCCCAGGGGCCACCTGTTAAGGATTAACTCTCATGTGCCAAGTCCCCAGGCACGAGGCTGTGCAGTTAGTGCCGCAGCAACATGTGTCACTGCCTGTTTCCCCGGGCGCGCGGCGGCGGCGGCGGCGGCGGCGGCGGGGCGGGGGGGCTGCTCTTTCAAAGTGTATGAGTGTGCAATTACCCCAATTTGGGAGGGCTACTCCAGGCATCTCCACACGGGACCGTGTCCTCACCGGAAAAGTGCTTTTCTTAGGTGGACACGGCTCACATGTACATACTACTTACTGAAGTCCCGGTTTGGGGGTACCCCTTATTAAGTGGAAGAAACACCCCGTTGCCCCGGGAACAGAGAGAGATATTTGCACGGTCCCGGGTACACAGGCTGTAATCGGCAGAGCCCGGGACTGCAAGCCAGGTTTCTCCGATTCCAGGATGCTGTACTGACTCTCTCATGTCCACACATCAGAAACAGGGTGGGCTGGAAGGGGGTGACAGCCTCAGGGACATCCGGGAGCCAGTTATCTCGCCTTGGGGCTTTTTATTTTCCAGAACAATCAGCAGAAAGCGTCATTTTCTTTCCCTAAGTCTGCATCCTCTGATCGATGCTCAGCAACAGCAAGGTGTGCGGTCACCCCCCGCACCCCGGGCATCCCACCTTCACTCTCAGCCCCTGTGAGGACGACCCTCCCTTGGGGGTGATTTCCCCACAAATCATGCACACACATTGCCCTTCCTCCTGCGATCAGGGCTCACGGAGGGAAAAAACACCCGCGACCACAGGGTGTTGGTCATGGCGGCCAGGGGCACTGCGGCAGATTTTTTTCCTCCGTTCTTTGCTGCAATCTGGGTGCGGCTACAGCAATTTGTCATAGAATCTGGGGGGCTCATTTTTCCGGCCAATCACTTTTAGAGAAATGAGCGCATTGCAGCAGAATGCGCTGACGTCAGAGACCACCCCCCTCTGCGCCTCCATATAAACCCCACCCAGCCAGCCCCTAGCGCAGACGGCGGCGAGCTGAGATGGAGCGCGCCTTGGCTCACCAGCCCTGGCGCAGCTCCTCCGAAGAGCCGGGGCGCCCACGCAAGACTTCCTCACTTGGTGAGTGGTTGGCCATCCTTGCCTCGAAGGATGTGCAAAAAGAAGATGACATCCCCGCTGGGTTGAGTTTTGTCCTCCTGGACATGATGCAGCCCGATGCCGGGGAACATCTCCCGAAGGTGGCCTCTTTGCCTTGGTCCCCGAGCATCAGGACACGACATTCTGTCAGGAGGGGAATCTCCAGGCACATTTCCCTGCTGGGGGGATATCAGGGACCTTTTCTCACCCAGTCTTCGAGGACAGGCTGGGTGGCAGGGACTCTGATGAACGGGGGACCAGGAGGAAGCAGATCAAACCCACTCGTTGTCACTGGGGTCCAAAACTCCCATTTTCTGGGTTCGAAGACGCCTTTAGGGTCCTGTTAAGAGCAGGAGATATGGCGATGATGCAGTGTGGACGCCTGGGATGGGGGAAGCACCCAGGAGAGGGTCTCGGGGGATATTTTGCCCCTAGTCTTTAGCCAGGTTCCTGGCGGGCCGTGGGTGTGAGACGTAGAGGTTCCCGTCCGCCAGGGATTCCCGATCCCAGTGCCGAGGTTTAGCTCCCAGCGGGCTCTGGGCAAAGCAGAGGGAGTAGAACGTGTAGTCCCGCGGATCCGTGCCGTGCGGTGGGGAGATGTGGTGCCCAAGTGCGAACCTGTCAGGAGCCCCCAGGACCAGTTCGGCAAAGAGGAGAGGTCCAGCGCGGACCAAGGGGTTGGGGGCACAGGTGATATAGGAACAGGAGTTGGTCTGTGTTTTGGGGTCCGAGAAGGAGGAAGAGAAATACAGAAAAAGGGGGTGTGTTGAGAGGGGTCCGTGAACTGTGAACTGGGGGAACGGGGGTATCTTATCAGCATTGCTTTGATGTTCGCTGGAAGGTTCTGGCACGTTAAGGTTTCTTGACTTTTGGTAAAATCGCCTTTTGTCGTTTTCTTTGTCCCTGCCAAGCCCCCCAAGCTGCCCCCTCCCCAGCTTGGGCTGGCGGGCTTGGGGTGGGGGCGCAAGAGGGCTGCTACGTGGCAGGTTTCTGGAAGGTTTTCTTGTTGGCCGCAAGAGGGCGCTAGTGGCACTGCGGAATTTTGGGGGGCGGGGTGGGGAGGGGAGGTGGCCTTTGTTCTTCTCCTGGAGGGGTCGTGCGCGGGGTTTACTGGGGGGGACGCTGGGTTCACCTACCTGAGGGGGAGACGGGCTGTGGTCTTCGGGTTCGCTGGGTAGCGCCTGCAGGATTCGCTCGGGCAGGGGGGCGTCATCCGCACTGGTTGTGCGTGTTCAGGTGTCATGGGAGTGCGTGGACTCAATTAGTTTATTTCAGGGGCTTTTGGTTTCTGGGGTCTCCGAAGGTGTGGCTCTTGTGGGCAGGAGGACGAGTCTGGGAGTAGGGTGAGGGCGCCTCGGTGAGGGTCTTGAGTGTGGCGTAGGAGTAGGTGAGACTTGGGGGTGGGGGCGTCGCGGCTTGGGGGGAAAGGAGGGAGAGCCAGGGTGGTCTGCCTTTATTTTATTCTATATCGTGTGTCCCGAGGCCACAGATAATGAGCCAAAGTGGTGTACTGAGAACTGGGCCTTTTACATGGTAATTAATTTATGTTTAATTGGGTTTGCGAAGGTGTCTGGTTTTTCTTATCGCAAATGGAATCGCGCTCTAGAAAGACCCTGGTGGCGGGGGCTTCTTGCTGTCCTTGGTCTCTGGTGCGAGGCGACCCCGGTGGTGAGGGGCGCAGAAGACCCTCTGGGCCCGCGTGGGGGGGCACCCCATGTCATGGTGTGCTCTGGCTGGTGGCAGCTGGCGAGGCCATCTGGAGACATAGCTGTCCTTTACGATGGGCCAGGTGGGCTGTGCGCCACGGCCCGAGACCTGTTGGGCGCCCCGCGCCCACCCTCGTTACCCTGGGCCTGGCAGCTGTGCTCTGGCGCGGGCGGGGCGCCGCAGGTGGTTGCGCTGTTGGTCTGACGCGGGTGCCGGCTGTGCGCTCCCTAGCGGTGTGTTCGTGCAAGTGGTTCCTGGCTCGCTAACTTGGGGCTTTGAGGTGCGCAGGCGCATACAGCTAACACTTGTGACCTGTCAATCAAGTCATCCTTACCCCCTCCCATTGCTCTCCCCCTCCCAGTTCTCCTCTCCCTCCTCCCCTCCTAGTTCTCTACCTCCTCCCCTCCCAGGTCTCCTCCCCCTCCTTCCTTCCTAGCCCTCTCCCTCCTCCCCTCCCAGGTCTCCTCCCCCTCCTCCCCTCAGTTCTCCTCTTCTGTTCTGCCCCCTCCCCTGCTCATGTTCCTCATCCCTCTCTCCCCTCCCCTTCTCCCTTCCCTGTGCCCCTCCCTCCTCCCTTCCCTCCAGCTGCCCCCTCCCTCTCTCTGCTCTGTGGTTCCTGCACTGGCCGTTAGAGGTCATGAAGATGGTTCTAATCGTCCCCCTCCCATGCCATAGGGTGTCTCTTCAGGGATGACATCATGGACTCACCCCCTGTTCTCAAGGACCACCTCCCCTGGATGCTGAGCTGCTGCCAGGTGCCTGACACCCGCCTCCTCACGGTACCTCAGCCCCCCTCGTGGCGTCTTGCACACAACATGGCCGGTGAACCCGGATCCTGCCATCCTCCCTCTACCACCCCCAGACCCATTTGCCTTTAAAGACAATTAACTTTTAACTAGTGAATTTTAATTGTTATTAATTAACTTAAACTTGTAACTAATCCCTTGCCTTGGGCTTTTATGCAGGTCCTCATTTGCATATGGCACCAAGAGCCTGGTTTCCTGGACCCCACCAGCCTACCAAGTAGCCACCAGGAGACCCCCAGGTCCAGTCCCTGGAAGGACAGGATGAAGACGCCTGGAACTGACCAGCAGCTGTCCCTCGGGGCTAAAGACTTAAACCAGTGCCCTAGTGAGGGGGCACTGGGCCTTCCCCTCCAACTGTGGCCCTGCCTGTGGCTTGACTGTGCCTTGTGTCCTGTGTGTCTCTGCTTGTGTCGCCTGCTGGGCAACTGGTGCTCCCCTCCCCCGGGGGTGTCAGTCTTTCCTGACTGACTGCGTCATCTCACCCTGTCCTGATGGGAGGGGTCCCTCTGGGAATTTCTCAGGAGGGGGACCTGGGCCAAGAGACTCCAGGGTCCTGGGTGGGCTTCTGGAATGAGCATGTGACTGACCGCCGATGGCATGTCCACCCTTCCCAGGACCTCCCTGTCCTTTCTCGGGGAGCAGGGACGCCAGGGGCAACCTCCTAGGTGGTTGTGAGAATTAAATGAGCTAGAGCAGCCCAGGTCTAGGTGGGCATAGAGGAGGCGGTCAGCAAATGTTTGTTGAAGAGTCTGCCAGGTTTGTCCTGTCCCACCGTGCTCCATCTTACTTGTCTTATTCTCCCACAGACTCCAGACGGCCCCTCTTACGGGGCTCTCCTTGCACGAGGCAGGGGCGCCACAGAGACACCGGCCAGAGGGCAGACTTGAGTAAGATCATGAATTATACACACAGTCATTTCCAGAGCACTTTCTATATAACACAAATGCACAGTTCCTGTGGGATCTCCACGTGTCACGGGGCAGCCTTGCTCGCAGACCAAGGGTGAATGTGGTCTTGATTTGCTTAATTTGAAAAAGGTAGGCGGGGAAGAGGATCACGAGCCTTGAGCCCCCATCCCTCAGGGTAGGTCTGCACATTTGCAGGGAGGAAGCTAAAGCGGAGGAGTGTAAGTGTTTTGTCCACTGCCAGCGAGAGAAGGGGTCGGAGTCGAGCCCTGGGTGCTGTTGTAGCTGCCGCTGACCCTCCTGGTGCCCCTGGCCTGGAGTTCTTTTATTTCCAATCAAACATTTGACAGTGGGGCAGCCTGTCTGAAATCCCAGCTGTCCAGGGTGGTCTTGGGGGTCTGGGTGGCCCCAAGGCTGGTTCCATGTGCTGGCTTCACCTCTTAACAACGGAGTGACCTTCAACAAGTCCCTTTACTTCTCCAACTTTCAGTTCCTTTCATGGCCTAAATGGGGATTAAAAACAAAAACCAAAAAAAACCAACCCTGATTTATCTACCCCACAGGGTGCTTTTGAAGGCCAAATGATGTAACTACTCTGAAAGTGCTTTGTAAATTGCTGTGGAAATTGCAGGACACTTAACCCCAGGTTGTCCCTTGGTGTCCCCTGTCCAACTCTCTGCTCCCTTTCCAATCACAGTCAGCACCCAGTAGGTTCTCTGGGTGTTTGCACTCAATAAATAAATTTCAGAATCAATAAAAATGGAATTAATTCAGCAAACATTTTCTGAAATGCTGACAATATGCCTAATGTACCAGGCTAGGTATGGGATACAAAGATAATGAAAACAGCCTCTTGCAAGCTAATTGGGGTCCTCATTTGGCCAGTACTTTCTTTGGTTTCTTTTAAGCCAACCAGTTTTGTCTGGACAAGACAAAGACAACTCTGGGTTGCTTTAGAGAAGCCCAGCTTGTGTGGACAATAGCTGCCCAGCATCTGAAAGGGCCTGATTGGATTATGTGGCAAATGGAGGTGGAAGGATGACTTAGAAGGTAACAAATGAAGTGGGTGGGGACCTGCTTTGAGTTCATTCAGGCTATTAGGAGGGAACCTTTTGTCTTCCAGAGACTGGCAGGAGCTTTCACCACTGGTTTTTACATCCTGAATGTTCAGGACATGTAATTCATGGTGGGGGACCATCCAGGGCTCGGTGAGAGTCGAGTGGGCTGTGAAATGGAGGGGCTGCTTCCAGTGAGTGACAAGAGTGAGGGCTATGTCCTTTTTTGCAATTTTCCATTCATTTGATCCTCACAACTCCCTGTCCTGACCCAGGGCCGGCCTGCCACCACCCAGGGACACAGAGGCTGTCAAGTGGCTCTTCCGATCCGGTCCCCATGTCCCCATTGCCTACGATTCAACAGTAGACGTGAACCTGTCTCCGGCCTGCGCCTCCATCTCTGCCTCCTTCTTGTCCGGACTCTGTTCTCCCGGAAGCCTGGAGTTCCAGGTCCCTCCTATCCTTTTCTGGCCACTCCAGTCTCTCTCTTTCCTTCACAGCCCGGCTTCTCGAGGGGCCCTGTCTCCACTGCTTTCCTTCCTCACCTCCATCTCCTCTTCAACCCATGCCTCCTGACCCGCTCTACTCCGCCCAGCGGCTCTCGTCCAGGTAAAGTCTCTGTAGCTTAACTCTCAACATGTTTCCAGCCCACCACGCACTTCTGTGCCTTCTCGCGTGGCTTTGCGGCTCCGGTTCACTTCCGCGGACACACACTTCAGAGAGACACCTGCTCTCAGCACCCTGCGCTCGGCTGGCCCAGGAACTCACACACCCAGACCTCCCAGCTTTGGAGCCTGCCTCTTGTGGCACTGCTTTGAGCCCTCGGGAGTTGGCTGGCCTGGGTTCAAGTCCAGTACCATGGGATAGATCACCTCTCCCGGGTCTACTGTCAGTCGCAGTAGCAAGTTGCAGGCCAGGTGCGAAGAGCTTCGCTGCAGGTAAGCACCAGACACAGCTAGTGAAGGGCCGTGAGAGAGTCGATGACGTATTCATGCCCAAATGCAGTTGAGGTCTGTTTTCTTACCAGTTCCCACGGGGAGACCCAAGACAGGACGAAGAGCCGGAGAGGGAGGGAGGGATAGGAGAGAGAGAAGAAAAGAACACTTTAAAAAAGGCATTAAAGACCAAAAAAAAAAAAAAAAAAAAAAAAAAAGCAGGAAAAGGAGACTTAGAAAATACTAAAACCCACCCAAAACTCATCCGGAAAAAGGTTTCCTCTTAGGTTGCGTTGAGTTAGGAGAAAGGAAACAGGAGGAAGCTGTTAAATTGATTACCCAATGACAAATCCCAGCAGGCTTTCAAATCAAATCTCCCCATTTTGGGTTTTTAACTCCTTCCATCCAGTTTAACCCCTTTACCTCCCACTCAGTCCCACCACCCCTGGCCGGTGATTAAGTCCCAGAGTTCTGAACAGTACTGCCATGAATGAATGGCCAGCAGAAAAGCGTCTCCCCGCCCCCAGCTGGGGGTTTCAGTTTTATTCCACTTTCCGCCCTTGTCCCTTAATGAACGCAGGGCTAATCTTGGGCCGTGTCCAAGGAAGAGGCCGCAGACACTAATGAGGTAGCTGCTGGATTCCAATATTCGTCTCGAAAGAAGCCTTCTTTGTCTGCTAAGGGAAAACACACTGATTATCATAATGAGGCGAACCAGCGTCTGCAGGGCAGGGGCGATGTGGGCTTTTAAGCCACACTTCTAATTTCGGTGCTGTAGCTGACATCCCCTCGCCCCCTCAAGTCTGTGCCTCTATCCCAGCTCGAGGTCCACTGAGTGGGGTTGAAAGTTGTGAAGCAGGGCTGAAGATAGGTGATAGGTTGCTTTGCTCCACGCCATGTTGCACATGCAACTGGCCAGGGTGCATTTGTGCTGTCTGAGAGCTGGGCTGCGGGCTTGGGTTTGGGGGATCAGTTTCCAAAGCCAGCATGCACCTGACCAGCTTCAGGGCCCACTGAGAGCACTCAGAACTTTCTCAGACTAGCAGATGGTAGCAGAGTGCCAAGCCATAGGCACCAATGGGGTTGCCTCCAGCCAGCACCCATGCGTGCCCCATCCAGGTCCAGAGAGAGGGATATTAGCACCCCAGCACCCCCCACAGGAGGGTAGTTTGTTGTTCAAATTTGGCAACCACATACTGATGAGATTGGGACTTAGGGGGCCAGTGGATTGGCAGGATGGACCAACCAAGTGCTAGGGCAACCAAAAACCTGATGGGAGCTGGGCATGGTGGTGCACACCGAGGCTGAGGCAGGAGGTCAAGGGCAGCTAGGGCTACATGGTGAGTTCAAGACCAGCCTGAACTCATAGCAAGACCTTGTCTTAAAACAAAACAAACAAAAATACCAAAAAGTACATTTAGAAAAACCCACCAAACCTGAGTGGGGCTGGGACATAGCTCAGGGTGGAGTGCTTGCCTAGCTTGGGCATGACCCTGAGCGCATGCCCAGCACCACAACTCGGATGTGGCATCATGGCTCATAGCTCATCTCTACACCTCACGTCCCCCACCCCAAGGTCCTGCACCCCAGCCTGCACCCCCTCATCCTTGAATTCCCTACACAGAGCCCATTAATATCTGTAGAGCAGATACGTCGTGAGTAGGAGACCTGCCCTTATCTGTCCCAGATTCTGGATGTTTCTCACCCTAAGGCAGATCAATCAAGATTAGATCACTCCAATTAAACTTGAGGCTCTCGCCAGACCTTCAGCCAAATGGAAAAAAACTAGAGGAGAAGGGAGGTGGCCAGAGCGAGAAAATATTATTAGTCCCAACCTCAAAGACCCTCCCTCCCTCGGTGAATCCCTTGGCTAAAGGGATCCTGGGTCAGAATGGGATGCTCCTTCCCAGTTAGCAACACCAGATCTGGCCTGCACCCCCAGACTGGCCAGCACCCCAAGAAAGACAAGGTTGAGCCAAAGCCTCAGGTGACCTCCGCCCATCTTATCTAGGAAGGTGTAGGGACTCAGGAGAGGGAAAAGGAAGGAGACCTCTGATGACACACAAGCCATCCCCTTCCCCAGGCAGCCATTGGAGAGTAGAACCAACAACAGTTTGTGACACTGGGAGAGGTTTTATTTTTGTACTGGGGTTCAACCCAGGTCCTTACTACTGAGCTACACCCCCAGCCCTTTTTTAAAAATTTTGAGACAGGGCCTCCCTAAGTCTCCAAGTTGCCCAGGAGGGGTTTAAACCTCCAGTCCTCCTGCCTCAACTTCCCAGACTGCTGAGGTTACAGGTGTGCCCCACCACAGCTGGCTGAGGACTTCTTTTAAGTAGTAAAGAATAACCCACAGGCCCCTGCTTGCCCTCTGCTATATATCAACCATTAAAATATAGGATCCAGAGCCACTGCTAACACCCTGGTGGCCCCTGTAGGTTGTTCATAGCCTGGGGAGGGTGTGGGAGACACTCAGGGTCCAGGATCTCCAGACTCCAAGTGCTTGGGTCTTTGTTTTCATTTTCTTTTTTCCTTTTTTTTTTTTTTTTTGAGACAGGGTCTCACTATGTAGTCCAGGCTGGTCTTGAACTCATGGCAATTCTGCCTCAGCCTCCCAAGTGCTGGGATCACAGGTGTGTGCCACCACGCCTGGCATGCTTGGGTCTTTGAAACCCACCTGGGCAGTCCCCTTAAAGCCATGCACAGGGATCTGAGCTAACTGCTCCTTGGGGTGCAGGGCTCTACCCTGAACCCTCTCCTTGATTCCCAAGAGCCTCCGCGGGTTCTCTGTGCCAGGGATGGGTACAGCTCCACTCCATGGGTCCCAGGTGGCTTCCGAGTTGACCCCCAGAGCCCACTCAGCACTGGACATCCATCAAGTTAGAGGTGGGGGGCTCAGGAAACAGCAGGAGGCTGCAGCTCTAATCAGATGGGAAATAAAGCCAGTGGGGTGTGGAAAATCCTCACTTTTCTCAGAATTGCTATTTTTTGCCTTTACTGTCCCTCTTGCACTATTTGCTTTCTTAGTCTCTCCCTCTCCCTCCCATTCTCATGTGGCCTTTTTTGGGGTGTCCTAGGCCAGCCTCCCCATCCTCTGGGTGTCCCAGCGCCAGCCTGGCATAGAGTGGGGCTCAGTAAGAGTATGTGGGATGTATGTTTGGACAGGTGGGTGAATGACGGGCTCGACCGCCACCACAGAGCAGCAGCTGGGCCACACGGGAGTCTAGGACCAGGGTGGGGGGCTATGGGGGTGGGCAGCTCCTCAGCCCGGCCCCATGTGGAGGGGGCCTGTGGGTCTTGCCCTGCATTCACCCACGCATCCATCCCGTCATCCAACAGTTGATCCTAACTGAGCGTGCCCATGGCCCCGGCCTCGGTCTTGGCACCTGCCACCTAGCACGTCCCTTGATGGCCTCTGCTCCCCAGGGAGGGCAGCCGGGAGATTGTCCCAGGTGCCGGAGCAGCGGACTCCGGCTTTGTAGTGGGCAGCAAGAGGGTGCGGGGCGGCCTGGTTGACCCACTGGGTCTTCTGTGCAAACCGCATACCTGGCCGTCCCCAGTCCTGCACCCCTCTCCCCCTCCCCAGCCCCATAGCTGTGTGTGGATGGCTGTCCTGGACCCCTGCTCTGGTGCACTGGGGTGGCCGTGATGTGTCCTGGGTGTTGGCCACACAGGTCTCCCTCTTGAGGTGGGGGGGTATGACTTGGACCCCTCCCTCACCATCTTCCTCCCCCGGGGGCCTAGTCCAGCTTCCTGGTCCACTTCTCGCTGGCTGGGGTCTGTGTCCCATGCAAAGGACAGATGGCAGGGAACCTCCAGGGTGTACCTGCAGGCTCTACTTCTGGCTAGCTGCCCACCTGCTCTTCTGCCTGCCTGGCCTTCTGCCCTGTCCTGCCTTTTGTCACCCTGGCCGCCTGCGCCGTTGTCCCCTCTGCCTTGGTCACTGGGCTTCCCCTGCCCAGCCTTCTGCCCTTGCCAAGCCTGCACCTGTAGCCACCTGGTCCACCCATTGCCTTAAGCCCTGTTTCCAGGCCTAGATGCCACTCCCCAGTTCTCTCAGTGCTGCCTCAGTTTCCAACAGGTTCTTGATGCTGTGGGCTTTGTTTCCCCGTGACCACCACGCTCCTCAGATGCCTCCTCCCGCGGGCCCAACTTCCAAGGTCCCATTGACCAGGGGCTGTGGGGAGCCTGAGACTGTTTGTCATCATGCCCTGCCCATCCCACTGTTTCCCTCAGAGTCCTGGGTGCAGTGCCGCCAGGCACCCTGCTGACTACTTGGTGTTGGTTTTGGGGGTACCACTTTTTCCTGTCCTGACTCATCCCACACGGCAACCCCACACCACCTGAAAGCAGCCCACAGATGAGACATGCTCTGTGTCCACGCATGTGTGAGTGCATTTCCATTCTTGCAATAATTCGGACTCCCTGCCCCTCCCCAAAGCTGGCCTCGTCCACCGCGGCCGTGACCTTGGCTGGTCAGGCTGAAGGACTTCGGACGGAAGTAACAGGACCCCGAGGAACCCATCGCCCAGGACTTCCTTCTCCACGAGCCTCTCACCTTCCTGGTTCGGGGTGAGTTTCTTGCATCTTTCTCACACACATACACACACACAGGCACACAGTTTCATTAGGGTCATGCAGGAGTATAAACATTCCAATTGGGGTATGGGAGGGGGGACATTGTCAACCTTGCACATGCACCTCGGCGTTGGGCCTGGAGACTGTCTGTGGTGGGGACCCTGGGCGCCTGAGCCAGCATGGTGGAGTGCACGCCAGCCATGGTAAGTGGGGAGCATCCAACTTTGGGGACAGCCAGAGCCAGGCACACAGTAGGCAGTCAACGCGACTTCACTTTCCTCAGGAAGGAATGCATTCTGGGTGCCCTGCTGGCCTGAGGGGCTGTTCAGAGCCATGGAAAGGGGCTGTGTGCCCCGCCAGAGGGCATTTATCCTGCCTGCCATGGCAACACAGTCCCTGGGAGCCTCGGCACCCCGTGCTCCAGCTTTGACCCTGTCCTCACATCAAGGGTTCTTCCTTTGGCCCCTTGCCTCACCCCAAATCTCCATGGGGTGGGAATGTTTCTGTTTAAATAAAATTAGTAATGGTAGAGGAGGTGAAGAAAGGGAGATTCGAGCTCCACAATTCCCTCCCATTCTTCAGGATGCACTCACGAAGCATCTCGGGCTGTGAGTTGAGGGAAGCGGGGGACCCCAGGCTTGGTGCGAAGGGCCGGAGGTTCTGTTGGGGACCCTGTCTGTCCGTGAGGCCCTGCTCTGCCGGGACCCGGCTTGTGTGGCAAATGGCCATGCCAGGGGGAGGGCTGAGAACTCGAGGACAGGAGGAGAGGATAGGATGTCCCTTAGGGGGCTTTGTGGGATGCCCAAATGCCAGCCCCACACCCCTGATGCCCACACCTGGGTCTCTGTGTGCTGAGCTTGTGCCAGGCGCCAGTCTCGAGTGCCCCCAAGACGTGTGAGCCTGCACGAGGCTCCTTCCTCAGGAGTGTCTGCTTCCCAACGCAACTCCCATCATGTTCTTTAATCGAGCAGCCAGAGGCGGCTCCTCCGCAGCCCTGCCCTTCTCCCCCGGGATAGCTGCAGGACAGGGATGGTAATTTTAAACAAACCCCAGCAGGCCATGTGGGCTGCCAGGCAGAGGAACCTGGCCTGGGCTGCGGCCTCATCTGCTTGTCTTTGCTCTCTGGAGGGCCCGGCAGGCTGCAGGCAGGCGGGGAGTGTGTGCCCAGGGTACTGGGAAGGCTATGCCCTGTGACATTTACTCCAAGCTGGCATTTGCTGAGCCACCTGCAAACACAGTGATGTGGAGAGGAGGCCTGGGAGGGGAGCTTTGCACCGCAGGATGCTGGCTCCTGGGGCATCACAGCCTGGGCTCAGACAAAGCGGCTGCGAGGCTGGTCAGAGCTGAGTGCCCGAGGCTCCTGGCTCCTTCCTCAGGGACACTCAGGACGGGGGCTGAACCAAGGGCCAAGGATACCATGGTGCTGAGGGACCCACAGGCATAGCCCACCAAGCCCCTGCCCACTCACCCCAGGTGCACCCCCCATCAGGAGTTTGGAACAGGGCCGTCTTTGCACTGTCACATTTCAGGTTTTTGTTGTTTGTTTTTGTGGTGCTGGGGATCGAACCCAGGGCCTTATGCTTGTAAGACAAGAGCTCTGCCACTGAGCCACGTCCTCAGCAACATTTCAGGTTCTTTTGCATGTTCAGTCTCAGGCAAACACGTCTTCTTTGGATCGTGTGTCATTAGGTAAAAAACGGATTAAAAAAGACCAAGTTCTCAATTAGAAAGGCTGAACGGAACCTAACACTATGTCATCCTTGCATGTAACGACCACAGGAGTTCCCGAAAGGCCACATTGCTAAGTGTGGAAAGATGTGACCATTTTCAGGGAAATTCTTTTTGGATAGGTTGGTCGATCCCTGGGCAATAAGGGTGGGAATGAGACCCTGACTGGTCAGAGAGCAAGGCACAGAGGACCCTGTAACGCCAGGGGGACCCCGAGGGTCTCTGGTCATTTGTCATTGTGTTCAGCAGTCCCTAGTGGCTTCAGGGTGGGCACAGATGTAGGGGAAAGATGGCGGTCTTGTCTGGAAGCCCCTGGGTAGATAGGAAAGGGAATTAAGAGTTCAGCTGAGGGCTGGGATTGCAGCTCAGTGGTAGAGCATTTGCCTAGCACGCTGAGGTCCTGTGTTCCACCTCTAGCGCTGCAAAAACAAACACAAAACGTACAAACACACGCATTAGAATTTAGTAGACTCTGTGCTCACAGAGAGGAGCGAGGGGTCCTCTCTCAGCTCCCATCTGTGAGTTGCTGCTTCAGTTTTTGGAGCTCCTGCCCTTATGGCTCCTGAGTTGTGATCCAAACTCCAAAGATATTTCCAAGCCCATTTCTCCACATAATAATGTCAAAACCTGGCAAGACTTAAGGACAACAGGACCCATGTGTTTATTATTCACTCATTTACATGAAGTAACCTAAATGTGTTTTTTATGAGCAATCTGACTTCCAGAAAGCATGGAAAAAAGAGTGCCCATCATTTAATGAGCTTGCTAATGAAATTTTCCTTGAAAAGAGGAAGGGGATGTGGAGGGACACAGACAAGAGTTCCACAGGGTTAAAGGGCAGGGCGGGTAACGCAGGACTCAGTGGAAGCTGTGTTGGGAAGCTTGGGAGTGCAGGGAGCATGTTCTGTTTCAGGAGATTAGGAATTAAGGGGGTTGTAAGGCTTGTGAACGAGCCCCTCTTACTCTGCAACTTGGAGTCCTGCCCCTCTCCTGAAGGAGCAGGAAGTCTGGATTGCTCTCCCATCCCTAGTGTGAGCAGACAGAAAATTCTGGAAGGCTTGGGCCTTTCCAGAAGAGGCCGCCTTAAGTGTGGGTTTCCTCTTTGCAAGGAAGAGGTGTTCTGGCAGGGCAGGCTCTTGTTATGGCACCCAGCTGAGTCACATGGGGCAGTTCTAGGCCTCAGAGAAGGCCCCACATTGCTTCTGTGGCACGGGTGGGTCAGAGCCAGGAAAAGTGGTATGAAGGAACCCTGGGGGCCACAGTGCGGACAAGGGGGCCTGCCCTCTACAGTGACCCCTGCTGGGCACCTTGGGGTCCTGCAACAGGACAGATTAGCACGGGGAGAAGGGTCCTGGGCTTCCTGGCTCCCAAGAGGCCCATCTTTGACGGGGGTCACTGATCCTGGAATTTCTAGTACCATCAGCATTTGTCCCGTCTGAGGCCAGGCAGGGCCCGTGCCTTATCCTTGCTTGGGAAACCTGGTCACTGTAACCAGGCTTCTTGGAACAGACTGTCATGAGGTCCCCAGCTGTGTCTCCCTTCACCGCCAAGTCCTGGGTGACTGCTGCGGTTTGGTGTGCAAGGCAGGTGCTCAAAGGCCAGGGCCGGTATGCCCTCCCAGCCCCCAGCTCGAGTGGGTTGTGTGTGGGAGAGGAATTAATTAGGGAGAGGACGGTCTGAGGGTATAGTCATGACTTTCTTAATTGCTCCTCCATTTCTTTGGACTTCAGAAAAAAGTGCAGATGGAGAGTTCTTAGCCCCCCTTGCCTGGGAGTGGGGGAGGAGGGCTCCCCACCACCTTTTGCCTGGCGTCTCTTTACACAGTGAATAGAGTCTTTGGCAGGGGCTTAAGGAGGAGACTCTTAGCCTGGGAGCTCGAAGGGCCCCTTCAGATGGAAACAAAGGCTTGGGCAGAAAGGAATGTGGGGAGCCCCTCGGAGCACAGCCACCTGGGGATAATTGGGAGGGCAAGCGTGGATGAGTTTTCCCAGGTCCCCTGAATGCGCTTTGTCAATGGAAGGTGCCCTTTCTTCAGAAAGAAGAAAACCTCAATTACCTTCCCGGAATGGAGTGTGTGTATGTTCCCTGGCCCTGTCTGTTGGGACCCGGCCACAGACCCTGCAACCAGCCAGCTCATTCGCGTGACCCTGGGGACGCTGCACTCTTTATTCCAGGGCTCGATTTCTGCAAGTTGCTTAGGAAAGACGAGTCACGGTGAAGGTGCCTGTGAACAAGGGTTTGATCCAACAGGGCCTGAGGCCTGAGTGACAGGTGGAGAGACAGAGAGGGCCAAGGGGACAGCTCTGGAACAGGACGCTGGGGAAGGAGGACAGCGAGGGAGCCAAGAGTTACTGTGCCTCTGTGCCGGCCACCAGGGATCTCAGCTGTGTGGCCCTTTGGCCTCTGGCCCTGGCTCTCAGCCGAGCCATGGGTGGGTGGGCAGGCAGGGTCATCCTCGCCATGGGGGCTGGGAGCTCTGAATCCATGGGGCATGTGTGTATGGTTGGGACGATAGGAGAGCAGCAGTGTGGCCTAGGGGCTAGGGCTTGTAGGGACCACCTCTGCCCCCATCGTCCTGGTGCCCATGCCACTCTGCACAACCCTGCCATGAGAGAGGAAGGAGTTAGGCCTCAGTCATGGCTTGTCTAAGTGTCTTGCTTTGTGGTTGAGGGCTCCTGGGCCTTTGTTTCCCCTTCTGTAACGTGAGCCAGCAGCCTGTGAATTCTACGTGTTCTGTAAAAAGCAGCCCAGGATGATGGTGACGGAGAGGCAAGGCTCCTGCTTTACCAGGGGAGGGGACAGTTTGGGTCCTCACTAGCCTTGTGGCAGGAATGCTTTTCGTGACTTGCCAGGTGGCAGAGGAGAGACCGTGGCTGGGTCCGAGGACTGGGGAGGTAGCTCAGCAATACGGCATTTGCCTAGTATGCCCAAGGCCTTGGGTTCGATCCTAGCACTGCAGAAACAAAACAGAACAAAGCAGCTTTAACCTCAGAGCCCAGAGTCTACCCTTGACTACGGCTCTGATCCTGTTCCCCATCTCCACCCTCTGGGCCACGTTTTCCCATCTGCAAAGTGGGAGAGTACAGTTCTGTGGTCCTCTGAGGGCCCGTGGAGCCCTGCCAGTCTCAGGGCTCCTTCAGGCTTTCTTGGGGCTCAGCTGGGGTTTGCGTGTCTGACCACTGGGTCTGGAGTTATAGGGACCTTGAAGACTTCAGGCCCATGGTCTCTCTCCTGCAGAGATGAGGGGGCTGGAGATCACAGAGGGCCAGAGCCTCACCCAAGACCACATAGCTGGCTGGTGGCAGGGCCTGGTGTGGAGCCCAGTGCCAGCCTCCAGCTCCTGCTTGACCGTGTGGTCAGTGGGTCATCACCATGAGCCAGTTCCTCATAGTCAGCTTTTTGGGAATATAGATCTTGGTGCAGGTCAGAGCCAGGGACCTCAGGAAGTGCCCAGGGGCTGCCCCTTGTCCCATGGTGCAGGGAATGCATGTTATGGATCCTGGTTCCAAACCGGTGGGCCGCTGGCCAGGCTTGGAAACCCTTTTTGGGCAGTACAGCGACTCTTGTGTAATAAGGGCTTGTGGCTTCCATCCATTCCATTCCTTCCATAAGGGGTGTGGTCTGGCGCTACTGTCCCCAGTGGCCCACTGTGTGCCTTTTGGTCACGAGACCTTGGCAATACCCACGTTGGCACTGTAGCCGGCTCAGCTGAGAACTCTGCAAAAGCCATCAGGATCGGAACTTCTGGAAAGTGGTGGGCAGGCGTCCTGCACTGGCTGCCCGTTTCCTGGCTTTGCAGACGTCTCCAGCTTTTGCTCGGAGCTCCTGAGAGTGGCAACGAGCAGCTACAGGACCTTCGGGCAGGCCTGCGCCCGGTGATTACCATGGTGGGCTGGAGCCTTTGTTTTGTGACCTTGGTTGCTACAATACCTGCAAGCTGAAATGAGGAATCAAAAAATTGCCAGCTTCAATTAGACCGGCAGACTGCTTTTTCAAGGCTGCCTCAGCCTCTCTATCCATTAACGGTAAACATACGCCAAATAGGCCCTAATTCTCTCTAATTGCCCACTCCTGAAGCAAAGAGGTGAAATTCCAGGAAGAGGCATATGTAAACATCCTCTGTAACCCGAGGACTGACTGAAATTAGAGGGCTGGTGGGGGCCTGGGGCCTGAGAAGGACACGGTTTCAAAAGATGTCCCAATTACCTCTCCCATTTTCATAAATGGGCCTCTAATGTCCAGGGCCCGGGCCTCACAAAGGTACAGGAAATCAGCTCAGCAGAACGCTTATATTCGTCAGGGGAAGTTCTAAGAGGGCAGTATTTACTCAACAGGTAGGAAGTATGAGATCGGAGGCAAGGCTGATTATTTGTGTAACTACTGGTTCTATTTCTTGAAGTAAACGTTTTAATAAAAATAATCCTTTGACGTTTTTCTCTGTTTGAAACATCCATCTGATATTTGTACCAAAGACATACCGGATCAATCAGGTCCTATTTACTTCAGGAAGAGAGTAACTTTTCAAATCTCCAAATGCAGGGCTAGAATGTTCTAATCCTGCTAAGCCCCGGAGGCTGGGTTTGGTGTGTCTGCAACACTTTCTGCGTGGGCCATGAGCTCAGTGCGTGCATTTATGAGGTCTTCCAATCATGCTTATGACAGTTGTCCCTCTGGACTCTATAAGGAGGCTTTGTGTTTTTCTTTAGTTCCAGACAGTGACTCATCTCTGCAGCTTTTCTGACATTTGTTAAGATTCTAGCCCCGCACTGTGTGATTAATACATCGGGCAGACCCGGAGCTGGTACACGCAGCTTTGAAACCAAGGCACAACTTTGGTGGTGCTGCATCCCAGCGGAGCAGCCTGGGGTCTGCATATAGAGTTAATTAAGGACGGTCAGGAGGACCGAGGGTCCGTGGAGTGGGTCCCCAGAGCAGAGGCAAGAAAAACCCAGATATCCCAAGCTGCTTCTGATTTCCCTGCTCTTACTAAAAATGAAATAGACCCAAACAGAAGCAACAAACCAAAGGGCCAGCTCTTATTCTTGCAGGAAATAGCAGGGCTTTGCTCTTGCTGCATGTCCCTGGTATGGAGGGCGGTCACCCCAGCCATGCAGGGGCTTCTGGGGCGGGCCGCACTGTCTTGATGGTATTCAATGCGTCCTTGATGGTCCTGAGCCTTCAGCGAGACAGAGCTGCCCCCAGGTCCCCTGGGAGCTGGCTGCTGCCTTGTGGACCCTCCTCCTTGAGAGTTCTTATTATTTCGCGGTTATCACATCAACTCATTGCAGGAAAAGTGTGTTTGGGGAAGCGCCAAGCCAAGAAAAGAGTTTGTAGGAGGATTTGGAAGCAAGAGATGTCCGACCTGTGCCCTGGCAGAGGTTGCCCCAGCCAGAGACCAGCCTGGGAGTGGAGAGGGAAAGGTGGCCACCGGGGTCCCCCAGTGGCTGAAGTCAGGGTGGAACGCAGAGTTGGAGGGCGTTTCCTCTGCCCTGGTCACTGGAGGGCCATCAGGACAGGCCTCTGGACAGGCCTCTGCACCCAGGTGTCCCAGGACCTGTGGTTCTGTGCTGCCCCAGCCCACTGCCTTCTCACGTCCCCTCATTGCCTCTTTGTCTCTCGGGTGATCTCAGGGGCCTCCCTACTGGTCCCCAGACCTCCCATCTTTACCTGTGTCTCAGGAGAACAGTTTCCAAACAGGCGCTGGTCCGCTCTTGCCCTGGTGCCCTGGTCCCCACCTTCCCCCACCATCACAGATCCTCCTTTCTTTTTTAAATTTTATTTTCATTATTTAAAATTTTTTTCAGCGCCAGGTGTGGCGGTGCACTCCTGTAATCCCAGCACTTGGGAGGCTGAGTCAGGAGGATTGGCACAAGTCTGAGACCAGCCTGGCTTACATAGTGAGACGCTGCCTCAAAAAAACAAAAAAAAATTTTTTTAATACACGCATATATTTTCACCCTATCCATCCCCCATTATACTCTCCCTCACCCCTCCCTCACCCTCACCTTTATTCCTTTTCTCTTATCTAATAATAATCCCCCTTTTACTTTCATGTCTTTCTGAAAATTTCCATATATTAGGGAAAACGTGAAACTTGTCTTTCTGAATCTGGCTTACTTTGCTTAATATGATGATGTCCAGTTCCATCCATTTTCCTGCAAATGACTCAGTTTCCTTTTTCGTTATGGCTGAATAATACTCCATGGTGTATATGTACATTTTCTTTATCCATTCATCTGTGGATGGGCCCCTAGGCTGGTTCCAGATCTTTGCTGTTCTGAATTGTGCCACAGTAAACATGGGGTGTGGGTCTTCCTATAGCAGGCTGACTTTAATGTTTTCAGATATGCACCGTATCAAGGAATGGCATAGCTGGGCTGTGTAGTGGTTCTGTTTTTAGTTTTTTGTGGAACCCAGATACTGATTTCCACAAGGGCTGCACTAATTTACATTCCCACCAACAGTGCAGAAGGGTCCTTCCTCTCCACATCATTGCCAGGACTTATTGTTTTTTTGTAGTTTTTTTTTTTTTTTTTGGTACTGGGAATCGAACTCAGGACCTTGTGCTTGCCAGGCAGGCGCTGCGCCGCTGAGCTATAGCCCCGGTCCATGTTTTTTGTAGTTTTGATGGTAACCATTCTGGCCAAGGTGAGATGGAATCTCAGTGCAGTTGTGATTTGCATTTCCCCAATGGCTGAAGATGTTGAACATTTTTTCACATATGTCTTGCCCATTGTACTTCTTTTTTTGAGAAGTGACAGATCTCCCTGGCTTCCACTTACCTCTTTAGCTTTGCCCGACTCTAGTAATAGATTTTTATATAAGTACCGCTTGCTAACCGATTGTGCCACTGGAACTCCTATAGTAATAGATTTTTTGTGTGTGTGTGTGGGTACCAGGGGTCGACCTCAGGACCTTGCGCGCCAGCAGGCGCCCATGCTGCTGAGCGATATCACTGGCCCTTTTTCCGTATGTGGGTACCAGGAGTCGAACTCAGGACCTCATGCTTGCCAGGCAGGTGCTTATGCCGCTGAGCTATCTCACCAGCCCAGTAATAGATTTTTGAAGTCAAGTCATTTAAAAAATATTTTAGCCAGGCCTGGTGGCACACACCTGTAACCCCAGCCCTTGGGAGGCTGAGGCAGGAGGATTGCCATGAGTTCGAGGCCAGCCTGGGTGACATAGTGAGTTCAAGGGCAGCTTGAACTATATATCGAGACTCTGTCTCAAACCTCCCCCGCTAAAAAAATTTAATGGCCTTTTTCCTTGTAAGTAGTTTTTAGTTTAAGAAAAATTTAGAGGAAAATACAGAGCATTCCCATATACCCGACCCTGCCCCTGCCAGGTCCCCTCTGGAGGACATCTTGCATCCATGGGGAACATTTGTTGTCGCCTATGAGACAGCATCATCAGGGCTCCTGGCGTTGCGCGTTCTGTGGGTTTTGCGCTCACCTGGCTGATCTTGTTCTTTTACGTCCAGGGTGTGAGCCAAAGGCCCGATGTCAGACACTTGCCAGGCCTGGTTGCGGTGCCTTTGCAAGGTGCACGTTATAGGGTGGAGACATTCATCCGGGCATCGCTGAAGTCACCCTGTGTCTCACGACGTGTGTGCCATGGTGTAGCCCACACTGCCCAGGAAAAACCACAACGCCGGCACTGCCCCCGGCCAGGTCTGCTGGCCGCGGTCTGCTTCTCTGGTCTCCCCTGGGCCCACTGCCCACCACGCCACCTGCTGGGCTTTGCTGGGCTCTTGGTTCTTCCCAGAGTGCAGCGGGTGCCCTGCCTTCAAGGTGACAGCCTCCAGGGAGTGGGCCACCACTCTAGGGTGTCAGCTTGGTCCTCACCTGTGTGTGCAGCCCCAAACCTGTGGCTTCCGTAGAGTGGCTTTTGTCCCTCAGGTGGCACCAACCCACGGGGCCTAGGGTTGTGAGCCCTGTCTCTGTGCCACAGCTGCCCACGTCGACTGCACTGTAGGGCTAAAGAGAAGTGCTCGGCGTCCCAGACTCTATACCTGCTGGCAGCTGGGGAGTCCCTGCTTGGGGCCACCTGTGCTCCCTGCAGAGTGGCCACTCTAACCCATCAGCCTCCTCCTGCTCCTCGCCTGGCCAGCTGGGGTTCTGTTTCGTGATCTCCTGCTCTTTCCTTCCAGCCGAAGCCATCACCAGGAATCCTGAGTGGGATAGGATCATGGACACCCTGACGTGGCATCCCAGCGCCCCTGCAGCGCTGACGCGTAAGTCTCCAGAGTATGAGCACACTTGTGGCTGACAGAGGGGGCTGTCACCCCCACCCCAGCACACACACTGCCGGGCGGGGAGGGGCGCGGGTGCCCAGCAAGCCAGGCGGGTGTCGACCTGGGGCTCGTGTTCTAAGACGGGAGCCCCAGCCCCTCGTGCTGTTGTCTCCGTGGCCAGAGAATTCTATAGGCAGCTTCGAGTGTGGGACCCCAAAAGAATTTCTCTTTTTCACTCTTCTCAATGAATGGCTCTTTCATCGTTGCGTCTCCCTCTGGCTCTCGTGCCGCAGGGCAGACAAGGATGCAAGGAGCCGGGCGTCGGGCTCCGTGACCTGCGCTCGCCCCCTCGAAATGTCTGGAAAACATAATGGGCAGGTTTTCTGTCTTCAAAGTTTCCGGCTAAACCTCTTCAAGTTCTTTATTGTTTGGGACTGGGACACTCAGGGATGGTAATGGGGAGCGTCTTTTGTATTTGCCTTGAAAGGCCAAAATATTTTTATATTGCTACAGACAAAGCCACCTATTTACAAACGAACTCTGTGTCCGTCGTTTCCCACCGGGGAAGGCTGTGTACCGTGTGTGTCTCTGTGTATTCGGAGGTCTTGAAACGGGCTTCTCATGGGGATGGCCATTCACCGGGGTCCGGGGAGCAGAGCGAGAAACGCCTGCTCTGCCAAGGGGCCTGCAGGTGGGGCCCCTAATCTCTGCTCCGCCCCAGGCTGTCTGGGGTGGGAGCCCGGGAGGACCTGGGAGTGGAGGAACCTTCACTGTGTCTCTGCATCTGCCATGCGTGTGTGTTTCTGGGCTGTGGGTCTGTGCACCTTGGCAACCTCAGCGGGAGGCAGCAGGAAGGTCTAGGGTGTTGTGAGGGTCGTGGTTTTCTTGTTGGCAGGTTGTTTCCCTGGTATCGAGTACATTCTGTAATAAATGATTAGATAAATGAATGAGTGAACCAGGAAGGAACGAGGAAACGCATAGATAGGGCCAGAAGTTAGCAAGTAAGGGTGAGAGTGCGTTGATCATGCATTCATTTCGATGCACAAGTGATCAACAGATAAAGCAGTAAGGTATTTAGTCAGTAAGTGCATAGGGCCATATACAGACTGGTACAGGCCGTCACGGATGAGGGGACGTGTATCATTCAAATATAGGCCCCTGAGGTTTATCATAAGAGAACAAAGCCCAAATAAAAGAAAAAATGAATGAGAAATGGAAATGCATAAACCAAGGCTGACTTTTTTTTGAAACACTGGGGATTGAACCCAGAGCCTTACACATGCTAGGTCTACTAATAAGCTATCCCTCCAGCCCCCAGTTTAGACATTCTGAGGCCCATTAAAGTAAAAAAGAAAAAAAAAAAGCAACACACGGGGAATAAGAGATCAAAGGGAGAAGGAAGAGGAAAAGAAGGAAAAACAAATAAAGGAAGAAAGATAAAAGTGCTAGGGAATGTGTAACTATGTAGGCAAACCGTATCAGGTTATTATAAGGCAGTTGTTAGTATTAGCCCAATTGCTTTTGCTTTTGGCATAGAAAAATAAAGAACAGAGAAAAAGTTCAAAGGAGAATAAAAGAAGAAAGAGGACGCAATGGGCTAAAAATGAGAGTGTACTTTAACCAAAAGTTAGATATCTAAGTCTGGGCATCCAAAGTTTTCACATAGATAAAAGCCAAAGTAAAAAGAAAGAAAGGGAAAAAAAATCTAGGTGGATGAATGAGTAAACAGTGAGAATTCGTGCGTCCAGGTGCCAAGTGAGAGGTGGCCTGAGGGGCACTGAGTTGCTCTGTCCTGGGAACTGAGATCTTTTAGATGAAAGGACTTGTAAGAAGGAGGAAAAAATGAAATAGAATATGAAGAAATAAGAACAAAAGCTAATGAGTGTTAAGTGCAGAAATACATTCATGGGTGAATAAATAAAGACGTGAAGGATAGGAAGGAGGCAGTGGTAAGAGACCCTCCTGAGTCCCAGCTTGTGTATTCACTTCTAAAAGCCCCTGCTCTGTGGATAAAATAATAAGTAAAGGAACAAGCCAGGCAACATCTAAAGAAACAAAGAGAGGAAGAGGCAAGGAGTGGGTCCGGGAGAGGGTGTCGGTGGTGTAATTAGTCCCATCTGTGCACCCAGCTCCGTGAAAATAAGACCAGATAGGGGGAGATACAGCAGTTACAGAGAGCTGTAATGAGAGAGAAAGGAACAGTAAAAAGGTAATGAGCTGCTAGAGGGATACATGGATAGATCCGTGAGAGAGGGCTGGGCTAGGCTAGGAGTTAAAGTGTGAGCACCTAATTCCACGAATGGAGAACTAAATACTTACTAAAAAGAAAGAAAACAGGAAAGAAGGGTGATGTGCATGAATGGAGGAAGGAATTAGTGAACCACTGAGGAGCTGCATGGGGAAAAAAAGGGTGTTTGCAGGTGGCTTGATGAGGCATCTGTCCATGGTAGCTGAGTGCCAAAGAATGAAAGAATGCACAAAAGATCGGGAAGGAGAAACAGTGAAAAATAATATAAGTAATATAAAACTAGCTAAAAGCAAGAAAGGTCATATATTAGCAATACATAGATGATTGCAGATATAAGAGAGAGAGAGAGCCACGCTAGGAGAGGCAGTGTGGTTAATTCACATCTTCGCTCCTGGGGTGGACCAGTACCCAGCCAACCAGGAAGTGGTTCGGAGCGTGGACGCATCAGGGAGCAGTCCATGGCGCAGGGGGTGGGGGTCACTGGCTGCAGACTATGATGTGTCCAATTAGGTGCACCTGCTGTCTGGAAGTGTGGAAATAAGTATTTAAATAGAAAGAAAGACTGAATGGATGCATGAATGAATGAATGAGAAAAAAGATTCGCGTTCATCAGTGAGGGGGGGTGTTAGCAGGCGGGGGTCCCCTGAGCCTGGGTGCTGATCTGCAGAAGGAAAGTGGAAGACAGTGATAGAGGAACAATAAGATGGGAAAAAAAGGAAGAGGGAAAAAAAAGAAGTGGCGAAGATAGTAAGTGGAACAATGAAATCTATGAGAAGGGGGCTCGCTTAGCACAAGTCGTCCATATTCACTCAGAATCCGGGGCCAGGCTTAGGGTGTAGCTCAGCAGTACAGCACTTGCCTAGCATGTATGAGGCCCTGGCTTCCACCCAGCACTGCGAAACAAACAAACAAACAAACAAACAAATAAAACAGTGACCCCGAAGACTATAACGAATAATAAAAATTGGTGCAAGTAGCAGTCTATAAGAGTAAATGTAGGCACTCCGTAAGGGTGCAAGGAAAGGAGCTGGAAAAACTGAGGGAAGGAAAAATGTAGAAGAAAAATGAAACTAGACATGGGAGAAGAAAAAGCACTTCCTGGAAAAGTATTTAAATGTAATGAGTAAATATTATTTATTAAATGTAATAAATAGTAATGATAGAGTTTCAATAAAAGAGCAAATATCACAAGGAAAGAATAAATTAGGCAGTGACCATAAATGAATGAGGAATGATGTTTTTAATTCATTCCCTTCTGCATCCAAGTCTCATCAGAATAGAAGAATGCAAAAGAAAAAGCTAGGACTATAGAAAGGAAGGAATATAGAAAATTGTGACAAGATGGATATAAGCAATAAAAACATATTGAATGCATAAATACATACATAAATATGTGTGGGAGAGGGCCATACAGGCATAAAAAAGGAAAAGGGAACAAGAATTATGACTAATTCAAAACTGGGCTACTGAGATAGTTAAATAAATCCTAGACCAAAGCAGCAGTACAAGAAATTGAGGAACAAAGAAGAGCCCCGCGTGGGCCAGGGTCGAGATGACTCTGGGAATCTCAGATTACGGTTAATCCAATTCTGTGCACCTGAGGTCCATAAAGAAAAGAATAAATATTGAAATAAAAGAATGGCAGAAAGAGTGAATGGATAAGTGAAAGACTGAATTAGAAATGGAAATGGCGGGGGCAGCCAGGGCAGAGTGGCTCGCGGGATTCCCCTCATCTCATTCTGGGCAGCTGAGGTTCCTGGGAGTGAAGAGATATAAGAAAGAGACCACCGGAGTCAAAGAGAGCAGGAAAGCGAAATGAACCTGAATGAAAGAGAAAGGGGAAAAAGCAATACGAAGGAATCCATTTGTGCGTGGGTGTATTGGTAAGAGAAGGATGTTTCAGGGTTAGTAATGAGGTTGTCTTGAATCCTAAAGATGGATCAGATCATCCAGACCCAGGTGCCTGGGGGAGGGAGAAGGCGAGGGAACAGAGAAAAAAAAAAGCACACAAGGAAAGCTAATGGACTACTAACCAAAGCGATCCATGGAAAATTAAGAGAGGTTTTCTGAACAGGGATTATAATGAGTTCACATACATCCTCCTTAAATAGATGAATGTGTTACATCTTTCAGAGAATAAATGAGAAACAGGAACATTCCAGGCCCCGACACAAGGCTGCGTCTTCCACTACTATAGCAGAATATATGCAGTCTAGGTCCATGGGTGAAAGAATAAGTGCAAAGAGGTGCCTTCAGGCAGGGAGGGAGTCGGCAGGTGCAGACCTGTCCGGGGCCCGTGGAGTTGGCCTTGCACATGGGGTTCAGACTAATGCAGCTATGTTCCCAGGAGATAACAGGTGAGAAATTCCAAAATGGGAGACCGGAAGCCCAAGCCAGTGAGTGAGCGAGTTAGTGACTGAAGAATGAGAGGCAGTGTTTTGGGGTGGAGCAGGAAGGAGGGTGTTGGTTCTGGCCCGGATTCATACAGTTCTGGGCACCTGAGTTTGTAAAAACAACCTAAAGTAAGGAGGAGTGAGAGGAAGGGAGAAAGGCAAGGTTTGGGAATAAGAGGGGAAAAAGGAATAAAAGTGACATGAATAGATAAGCGGGACTGGGGAAGAGCCGGCTTAGGATTAGCTTAAAGCTCGGCTATGGATGAGTGTAACGGAGGCATCAAATCGGTGGCCGGGAGGAAGGGCGGTTGTGTGGCCATTTCACTCCTCTCGCTCACTCGTCCTCCACGTCCCGTCTGTACCTTGGATAGACACTGGCTCCCTGCCTGGGTTGACCCTGGGGGAAATGCTCACCCCTGCCTGTGACAATGCCCTGCCCATCTGCAGTTCCGGACTGGGTGGGCAGTCAGGGCCCAGCCCCGGTCCTGCAGAAGTTGCCTGAACAAGGGGTGTTGAGCCCAGTGGGTGTCTTGGCCCCCACCCTGGGCAAGGGTCACCCAGGTGAGCACCTGTGAGGGAGGCCTTGCCCGCCAGGGGGCAGCAGAGGGTTGGGGAGCAGAAGTCCCTGGGTGGCGCTTGGGCCCCGCCCAGTGAGTGCCATCCTGGGTGTGGCTTCTGGTCATATCCAGGGACTGGTGCAGGGGAGAAGGGACAGTGGCCAAGAGCACCTTAGAAGAGTGACCCAGGAGCCCAGAGACCCAGGAGCCCTGGGAAAAGCACCAGAAACCTTGTTCTGGCAACTCCGGAATGTGCCCGGGTGGGGCGCTGCTCTTCTCAATTTGGGGGTCCCTGGGTAGGTCCACCTGAGCTCAGTTTACCAACGTGGCCCCAGGAACCTGGACTCTAGATGTGTCATCCCCAGAGCCCGTTTCAAGGCCTGTCTTTCCGATTGTTTGACAACATATTCTGTGTTTGGTGGAAAGCGCATCAGTCTGTGTGTCGCTCGAAGCTGTCTTCTCGGGCCAGCCCTCTCCAGGCTGCTTGGGGACACGCAGAGAGTCGTTTGTAATGATGTCCCTCCCCCAGGGACCCCTGGTTCTGTCTTGTTTCCTTTCTCTGTCGTGGACAAGATCTTCACAGCGTGTGTCACGTGCCTGTTCTGTCTGCACAAACAAGGACCACTGTCCCTCTTGATATCCCAGTTCCCATTTGGAATATTAAAAAAAAAATTGAGATTCTTACCAAGTGCCCAGACAGGAGGAGCACACTTGGCAGGCCCCAGGGAGCACGCGCAGACCCAGGCAGGGTGCAGCCAGAGCCCCTGGGTAGGGCAGGGCGTGGCCGGGCCAGGGCGGCTGGGGTTGCTGCTCTAGTCCAGCCGCTGAAGAGCTGAGCTGCGGGCAGTGAAGTGGGCACCGGGCTAAAGCTGCAGGTTTGTAGAGGCAAAGCACAGGAAGGAGAGATAGACCGGGCACATGCATGCTTGTAACGTAGGACCTGGGTGGATGGCAACAGCCTTCAGAACGTGGAGGACACGGAATTCAACGTGTCAGAAGCCACCTTATGTGCCCCCAGCATCACATGTCTGGGCCACGTGAGCTGGGCCACGTGGGCCTGACATGGAGCTAGGACCACAGGGGTCTGTGGGCCGCCTCTGTCAGAATCTGGGGCTCCAGGCTCTGCTGCAGCATGGTCATCCCTGTGACACCTGCTGGCCTGAAGATTTTCCAGACAAATCCAAGTGCCGCTGTGGGGAGGAGGGGCCCAGGGGCTCAGGACTGAGGGACTGGGAGGCCCACGGGGAGGAAGCCGTGGGGTGTTTAAGAAGTCACTGGGGCTCAGGGGATGGCGGGGGAGAATGGGGCAAGCTGATGTCCAGGAGAGCCCGCACCCTCCATCCATTGAGGGGCTGCTCCAAACATTTGCCACAAGTTGACCTGGGCAAGGGGAAGGCACCCCAGGGAGAGCCACCAAGGCCCTGGAGGGCAGGTGCACTGGGGCTGCATGACTGTTCTGTCATATTGGGAATGTCCAGGCCAGAAGGGGCAGATGAGGCCTGTGGGGCCTTTGCCTCTTCAGAGGTTTGGCTCTGGGATACTGGGGGCCTCTGTGGGGATGTGAGGGTCAGTACAGCAGCTGATAGGCAGGGGAGTGGATGAGCTGCGCGTGCTCCTGAGCTGGACCCAGCTCTCCTGCTGACTGGGCCCATCTCGGATGTGCCTTCCTTTTTTATCAACTTTATAAAGTGAAACAGTTTTGTCTTTTGATGGACATCCGAGTGTACCACACACACAAATGCCTTCCCTGGTGATGGCAAGAGCGACTGCTTTCCTCTGTCTCCCCCTGTGACTCCCAGCCCCCTCCTTGGGATAGATGGGCCACAGCCCCTGGTGCCTTTCATGGAAAGGTGTGCAGTGACCCCCAACATGCCACCACCTCCCTGCCCTTCAAGTTCTTGTCCTATGGGCACTCTTTCTGCTTTTCTTTTGATAACATCTATTTTGTTTTTAAGCATCTATTTTTTTATACCTAATTGCCATTGTTCACCACATACGCTTTTTTGCATTCCCCTGTCTTTTCCACTTAATATTCCGCTCGCAACGTTTTCCTTTGTTCCGTAGTATTTATAACCTCCCTGCGTTGGGTTCCATTGAATGGCATCATTCACAAAACCATCCTGCTAGTTCTATGCAGAAGCCTTCTCCTTTTCTAATATAACAGAGTGTGTCACAACTAACAGCTTTGCACATCCACGTCTTTTTCCCATTTTTGTGCAGTGCTTTCTCACACCCAGAAGTTACTGCTTCCTTCCATGCCAGTTTCTCCTGCTAGACTGTGAGCCCCTGAAAGGCAGGGATGTCAAATGGGTCTTTGTATCTCGGGTGCCCGACATGCTATGCACTGTCAGTCCACATCTGTGGCGTGAGTGGGTGGGAGGGTGGATGGAGATGTGAGAGGTCGGCTGACAGATGAGAGAATGGATGGATAAACGGATTGGTGAGTGAGTGAATGAATGAATGAATGAACGATGAATGAATGAATGAATGATGAATGAATGAATGAACTTTTGGGGTTGAGCTTCCTGTATGAAAAGCCGGGGATTTTTGTATGGATATTGGTTAATTCCAGAAGCTTTTATGATGCCCGTAATGTATTAACAATTTTTTGAGGTATCTGATTGTTTTTCTGTGTTAAAAAGTGCTTTTGCATCATTTTAACTTGCTCCGATTACTAACGAAGGTTGAACATTTTCCACCTGTGTTTGTTAACAAATTGTACCTTATCGCTTGTGAACTGTTTGTCCAAGTCAGCTGGGTCATGGCTTTCTGCAGAGGCTGGTCGAGGGTGTCCTTAGGGTGTAGTGAGCCTCCTTGTCACTGAGGCATCCGAGGAGCTGGCCAGGCAGCTGCTTGGGGAGGATAGTTTTATGGGGATTCAGACAGTGATGTAGGGATGTCCTAGCTGGCTTTCAAGTCTGTTGGACCATAGGATTTGCTTACCCCTGGGAAATGAGTGATGGGGACAGGGAGACCTTCCCTTGGCTGGCAGGGAGGAGACAGTTAAGATTGCATCCCTTAGGATATGTAAACCTCAATGTCACCTCTGCAGCTTGCGACTCAGTAGTATCTCTTTGATGCCCCTCCCCAAGGTCCAGAAAGTCACGCCCAGCACCTGCAGTCCTGTGGGCAAATGTGCATCAGCCCAGTCACCTCCCCTGCTAGTCCTCAAGGACACCAGGCCCTGGGGCCTCCATTTCCCACTTCTTAGGGGAATTGGCTTCCACTGCCCCATGATGTGTCAGCTAGTGTCCCCAAGTCCTGGCCTCTATGCTGGTCGCTGGAGTTTCAGTGATGAGTGGCACATTGAGGGTCAGGGTTTCAATTCTTCTTCATGGGTGTGATTGACAATCTGAGGACTCCTCTCACCCCCACCCCAAAGCAGGCCAGGACTCCAGGGTCCTTGCTGCCCCTTGGGAGGGGACACTACCCAAGGAAGGCTCACCCTACCTTCGAACACCCTCCTCTGTTGGCAGAGGGCTGCTTCTTTCCACCCAACCCTCTACTATAGCACTGAGCGTGGTGTGCCTGTGTCAGAACCCCCACCCCATGTTTATCTTAGCACTGAAGCTTGGGAGCTACGAGGGGTTTTCAACATGACCTCCATCTGTCCCTCCATCCATTCATTCATGCATTTGATCTCCATTTCTTGACCTGGTGCTTTTGGCCTTTACCTTTCCTGAAAGCAAACTTCTGGGCGGGCTGTGGAGCACCATAGGCTGTGGTCACGAAGCCAACGCCTCTCTTCGTAGCTTCCGCCTCCAGGTCACTGCTCTGAGCACGCCCCAGCTGGGTCTCATCCGCCTCGGTCACCCCCATGGCTTCTTCTCCATGGTGCTTCTCCACACATCACACACTGTGACTGTGACCCAGGCACAGGGTCTGAGAGTGGCCGGGCCTGAGCCCTCCAGCTCTCCAGGGGAGATGCCCTCCCCAGGCCGCACCCTGCCTGGTGCATGGTCACCACCACCAGCTTTGCCCTCGGCCTTGCTGATTCCTCCATCAGACGCAGTGATTATCACCCACCTGTCCATTCCTTCATCCCTTCATTCATTCTCTTACAGTCAACAAACATCTGAAAACATGAGCCAGTGCTATAGTAGAGCCGGCCCCCAAGGCCTCCTTCCAACACTGTGCTTTGGAAGCAAAGACAACCTCGCTTGTAAAGGGGCTGTGTTTGTGTGTCCGAAACAAAGTGAGTCCTTGATTTAGTTCAGACTTCTAGATTTGAGTTCTGCTGTAAATTTGATTGCTCTCTCCAAGTTCATTCCTTACAAAAGTAGGTTGACCAGTAATCAGCAAACTCTGTTCCCTGGATGTGGGAAGCGCAGCCCATATCCTCAAGAGGCTGGGTGGAGAGCTTGGGTCTGTGATGAGCGGGCTTTTGAGGGACTAGGACACCTTGATCTTAATGGAGGTAGCCTGAGGGTCGTTCCTGCCCCTTTCAAGATTAGCTATGCTGGGCTCTTTTTAGAGCAAATTGTGGGCCATGATTGCTCTTGTAGGTGACAGGGATCACGCCCCAGGCAGGAGTCTGCACAGAGCAATCCATTGGCAGACCTGGCGTCTGCGGCACCTGGAACCTGGCAAGCCTTGGATGCAGCCCCCAGGGTTTGTGGGGGTCCCAGGCCCTGTGAGACCTCCAATTCGCTGCTGCCTGGTGGAAAGAGGCCTAGGTCTTGGGGGCTATGCTAGAATTCTGAGTCTGAGTCCTTTCTTGAGGTGGGGCTGATAGCGGGTGAAGCCAGGACCCCAGAACCGGACAAATTGTGTGGTTTAACCTTACTGTGAAAGTCTAAGCCTGTCTTCTTGGTGGGGGGTGGGGTGGCGCCCACCTCGCAGGGCTGTTGCGAGGAGTGGTGTAACTGGAACTCTGTGACTCTGGAAGGTGGTGTGTGTGTCCCTGGGGGTCTGCTGGAGGGTTGGGCAATGAGGCCAAGAGGGGCCGCCTCCCTTTGGCAATTTAGTGGGAATCATTTTTTTCTGAATATGCCGGGTATATTGTGGGGTACGATGCTAAATTTGTGTGGCATTTGAGGATGAAATGCCATTTTGGCAGGAACTTTCAGGACTGGGGTTGGGAACTCTAAAGGCAGTGCCCCTGGCCCCCCTGGGGTACACGTTCACACCCACCTCTCATAAGGTTGGAACTGTGCTGAGCCGTGCCACTGGCTAACCTGTGGGCAGCACCCGCTCATGTCCCACTCCAGAAGTCCCCTCCCCCCATGGCATATTAGGCATCAGCTGTCCAAGACAGCCCTACATTGTCCCCTTCCAGTGTCCCTTCTTCCCCAACCATATTCGGGTGCCCCCACAGTGCCAGGCCGGTGGCAGGGCCTCGCCTTCCTCCCCGTCCCTGTGCGGACGGCCGCTGACCATGTTGTAACCAATGCCAAGTGGCCGCTGTTTCTAACTTGTACCGCCATATTGTATTCTGCTCCTAATTAACCTGTTAACCACTGCTGCACTGTATCTAAAGCCTTGTGCTGTGTTGTTGGGAAACCAGGCTTCTGGCATGTGATGAGAGCCTGTGTTTGGTGTTGTAAAGAGCCCACACTTTGGAACTTGGCAGACCTCAGGGTCGCTTAACTAACCACAGTCCTGGGCGGGTCCCTTTGCCTCTCTGACCCTCGGTGTGTTTTTCTCAGAGCTGTGTGTCCCTAGACAGTCTACTCACAGGGTTGTTGGGAGGGCCAAGGGCTGGGTCTACTGTGGCTGTGACAGTGCTCGTGCAGGTTTTATACTGGGAAGGTCATGCGCGGGTTGTGTGTGTGTTTCTTGGAAAGCACTAGTTATACCTTTGGTAGCTGTAAGCAAATAAAAAGCATTGCCCTTATGCTAAGGTTATATTTCCAACAGCCAAGGGGACGTGTAGGACACACGCCCAAGCAGGCTGCAAGTTCTTGGTGGTGGGGGCCTGGGGTAAATGTTTGTGCAGGTGGTGGGTGGTGGCTTTCTCCCTGCTCGGGGTCCCCACTGCCTCCCAGCCCTCCCCTTCCTTCCTGGGCTGCTGCTTCCTGAGCTGGCTAGGCCACTCGCTTTGGGGACTGTGGGGGGCTATCATCTGCTGGGAGGTGCCCTGCTAATATGGGTGTGTGCCCCTGGTTTGCTTGGTTAGGGAGGAACAGTAGGGGGTGACTTAGAGAGAGGGTGGGGGGCTTGGGAGTATCATCTTTGGGGGGACTAAGACCTCACACCTCTTTTCCTATTTTTTCCCTGGCCAGCCATCAAGTGCAGGGCTCTGACTTGCTTTCTGGCACCTACCGTCCTTGTGATGTGTGCCCATTTGATTGATGAGCAAACTGAGAACCAGGGACACTGGGTGTCAGGGCCAGGACATCACAGCCTTGCATGAATAGATGGTCTGACTCCCCTCATCCCCCTTCCCCTTTCCTCAAGTGTGCCCATCCCCACTGGGTGCCCCGCAGTGCCCTGTAGAGGGAATGCAGGGACATAAGCAGGCCACAACTCTCCAGGGATTCTGGTCAGGCATGGAGACTGAGCTCCAGCCCAGGAAGGGTCTTGGGTCACTTCTTTATTTTTAAATTTTTTTATTAGTACATGTTTCCCATACATAATGAACACATTCATCATAGGGAATTTGCACCTGTACATGACATTTCTTAATTTTTTTTCCCATCCCCCTCCCCTTCCCTTCAACACTTCTTCCCGTCCACATTTATAGAGTTTTGGTTCCATTTTTCCCTTCCATTCTCTTTTTTAAAATCTCTTTTCCCTTCCTACCCTTCCTTTTCCCCCTTCCCTTGTTCCCCTTCCCATCTGAACATGTTCTTCCTACTTCCCAATATCTGTCCTCCATTCTGCTCCTTATTTACCCTTTGGGTTTCTCACACAAGAGAAACGATGTGATGGTTAAACTTGTGTGTCTAATTTATTTCACTTACAACTATGGTCTTGACATGTATCCATTTATGTAATATCTAGAATATATATATAGAACTAAAAAAAAATTAGACTCCTCAAATTTAATGACCAATCCAAAAATGGGCATCTGAAATGAATAGACATTTCTCAGATGAAGAAGTAGAAACAGCAAATAAATACAGAGTCCACCAAAAAAATGTATGCATGCTTCAGCAGTTCACTGTACTGATACATGTATGGAAGCCAGCGGCCACCACTTTGAGCACTTGTAATTGTAGAAGCCAAAGGTAACTTGTATTAATCTCATGATGTCTCAGTAAATTTAGTATTAAAATATTTATACAAGTTTTTCTTTTCTTGATGGATACGTTTTTTGGTGGACTCTGTATATGAAAGAACGTTCAACACTGCTTATTTGAGAGATGCAAATTAAAACAACACAGATTCCATCTCACTCCAGGAAGAATGGCTATTAACAAGAACTCAACCAATAACAAATGCTAGAGGGGCTGTGGGGAAAAAGGAACCCTTCTCCACTGTTGGTGGGAGTGTAAGTTGGTACAACCACTGTGGAAATCGGTGTGGAGATTCCTCTAAAAACTATGAAAAAACTGGGTTTCCTTTGACCCAGCTATTCCTCTTCTTGGTGTCTTCCTGAAAGAGTTAAAATTATACTGTAGGGATATATGCACGCCCATGTTTATAGCAGCACAATTTATAATAGCTAAACCTTGGAAATAGCCCAGATGCCCATCAATAGATGACTGGATAAAGAAAATGTGGTATTTATATACAATGGAGTGCTACTCTGCCATAAAGGAGGATAAAGTTGAGACAAACTTTTAGGTAAATGGATGCATCTCAGGTCACTTCTGATCAAGGTTTCTCCGTCACACCGTTGACTTCCCTTTCTAGTCCTTGTCTCTGCGGGGGGGCGCAGTACTCAGCCCTCTCATCCCTATGCTGCTCCCCCCTCCCTAGATTCCTCCCGGTTCCCTCCTCCCGCTCTGGCTCCCCAGCCTCCGTGGTCTGGCCCTTGTGCCTGTCTGGCCTTGGTCCTGTCCACTTGGCCTCCTCCAGCAGGAGCCCCAGCTTATATTGTCCTGTCTGGCCGCTGCTCCTCTGTCCCACCACACCTGCCACCAGATCAGTAGCATAGGTTCCCCGATTGTCCCCTCCCTCGGGCTTTGTGGCGAGGCGGTGCAGGGGCTTGCAGCATAGCCTTTGGGGTGTGCACCACGTCCATCCCTGTCCTTGACAGCCTTTTGAGAGCACCTGGAAGCGGGGCCTTCTCCCTGCTTCCAGTGGCTCTGCAGTAGGGAGAGGGACATGGGCCTCCTCCCAGGGGACTGAGAGTCTGTGGATCGACACCTGTTCCTGGATGGGCCTTGGGCTCCTCTCAGGAGAGGTCTGTGTGGCCCAGGGCTGGGGGGCCATCTCGGGGGCCTAGTGTCCCTTTGGGGTGGGCAGGGAGGTCATGGCTTAGCTGCACGTGAACCCCCTCCAAGGCCTGTGCTGCTCTGCCCCTTCCTCCTCTGCTTCCCACACTAGTAGGTGCCTAAGAATTGCTCTCCGCTGCAGAGGGTGGGGAGAAGGGGTGTGCAGAGCGGGATGCCCGTCTGGCCGATGTCCTTGCCTTCTTTTAAGAGGAAAGGGAGTGTTTTCTTGGCAAAGGCTCCACAGAAGCCCCGAGGTCTCTGTCTGCACAGGCAGCTACTGAGGCCCCGCCTGGTGCAAATTCAATTCAAAGAGTTTTATATCCAGAATAAAGCAGCATTTGGGCTAAAATGTTCTCGTTGGTGATGTGGTTGGAGGATTTTGATTATGTGGCATTTGGCAAGTCCCAAACCATAAGGATGACCTGGCCACACCTGTGTCCTCTCTCGAGGCCTCTGGAGCCTTTGCCCTGGGGGCTCGAAAAGTCTGTTCGCACCATTGGTGACATTGGCATTGGCTTGTGAGACACAGCCTGGGTTTGGGATGCAGCCACGGGGTGGGTGCCCAGAACACCGGGGTTAGAGGTGCTCAGACTCCAGGCCTTGATTCCTTCTTTTTCCATTCTTGTCCACTCCAAAACCAGGGCAGGTGCTCATGCCCAGTGCCAGGGCTCCAGGCATCTGGCCCATGTGGGTTCTGGCCCTGGGGACCCACGTGACAGCTAAGTGCCCTCGGGCTGGTTGCTTGAACCATTCCGAGCCTCACTTTTGCCACCTGTAGAAGTGGGAGTCGTGGTGACTGGTTCTGCTCTAGGGTGGCTGGGAGCACCCAGCATGAGGGCTCTGAGCCTCGCTGTGCACCATGCACTGGCTCGTGAGAATCAAGGTCTGAGTTCAAGGCTGCCCTGGCCCCTTACTGACCGCGTGGCCTTGAGTGAGTTTGTTTCCCTGTAACTTGGAGGTAGTCATACCTACTTGGCCTGGTTATTGTGGAATTCAATGAGATTGTTCATGTGAAAATAAATGCTTTGTTACCTGGCACACAGGTGCTCTCTGCCCCGCCCTCCCGGGGGTCCCTGGCTGCTGTGGAGCTGGCCACAGCAGCTGGCCACAGCAGCTGGCCACCGTGGGCACCGGGGAAAGATGCACTGCACTCCCTGAAACTCTGCTTTGCCCTGTGATGCTGGGCAGAGTGGAAGGCTTGGGGGCAGCACACGGCCTGCACTGAGGAGACAGATGGGGGAAAGATTTGCATTGAAATACTAAGAGTCAGCAGGTTTGGAAGGGGGAAGTGGAGGCAGAAATGAGAGGATCCAGCCAGGCATGGTGGTACATGCCTGCAGTCCCACCGCTCTGGGTGGCTGAGGCGGGAAGATCACATGTTGGAGCCCAATCTGGGCAATTAAGTGACCGAGACCTTGTCACTTAAATAAAAATTTAAAAGTGACCTTTTTAAATAAAAATTTAAAAAAGGGCTGGGCATGTAGCTAAGTGTGAAGGCCCTGGGGTCCATCCCCAGTACAGAGAGAAAGAGAGAGAGACAGAGGTGGGAGGATCGGTTAGAAGTTTTAGAAGCCACCCAGAGGAAGATACGGTGAAGATTTTAGAAAAACTGCAAAGTATAATAATAGGTCATGGGTGGGGTGGAAGAGCTGGGATGGTTTTCAGGAAGGCAGAGAGCCCTAGGTACCGGGTTAGGGCAGAGCTGGAGGCTGGGTGCTGCCCCCACCCCCTACCATGGCTATCAGAAGCCCAGGTGGCCATGGTGTCCCCCCGAGAGGGCTTTGCTGTCCTCTCCTCCCTCCCGGGCCTGCTTGTCTGCATGAGATCTCATGTCAGCCTGTGGGACTGGGAGCAGGTGGCCTTCATCTGCAACTGTGTCTCTCTCAGCCTTCACAGCCACGGGGACACCCAGCGCACATTCCCACAGGACAGGCTGGACCCAAAGATTCTGGACCGGGCCTCCCCTTGAGTAGAGAGGCGCCCTCTGACTGATGGACTGCGCTGACCCGGGGGTCAGCCACTTCCCCCCGAATGCTGAGACTTGGGGGAGCTGCGGAACCTCCACCGCCCACCTCTGTGAAGTGGGCTCGGACTCCTGCCTCGCGTCACAGGGCTGCTGTGAGGCACTGGGACGCGGTTCCGAAGCACTGGGCTGGGCTCGACCCCTCGAGCTCTCAATAAATGTTTCTTGTCTTAACCAAAGCAGTGATGATGTGCTACTAATCTGAGGAGGGGAGTTGGGTGTTCTGCCTGGCGGGGCTTCCTTTTGCAGTGTGATGGGGGACGGGTGGGGAGCCAGCTTGGGACCAGGAAGCTACCCGTGCCCTACTAGATCGGCACTCGAGGGTGTTCAGACAAACTACCCTCGTCTAGTGCCCTTCTCCGTGCTCCAGAAAGGAGCGCAGGGCAGGAAGTGGAGGGAGTCTGGCTTTGGAGAAGGGCTCATTGCCCTAGTCCCTGGAGCCCAGAAAGGACGTCTCTCCAGGGTCGCGAGTCCTCCTCCTCCTCCTCCCATATTCCCCAGGGCCACGGCCAAGGGGTCACCATGGCTGAGACAAGCCAGCCTGACCAGGACCCTGGGCCAGCTCTCATTCCTGAGTAGGTCTTTGTGCAGGTTGCAGAGGTAACGTCTCAGCCCACCCTGCCTGGCCAGTGGGGGTGCCAGCAGGTGTGGGGAGGTAAGCCTTGCACCCACATGACTGGCAGGGACAGTCCTGCTGCCAAGTGGCATGTGGCAGCCCCAGTGGAGGCGGTGGGGACCAAGGGGGTTGCTGCAGCTGGCTTAGTTGGAGCAGATGACAGAGGAGGAGCTGACCACTACTGCCACCATGGCCATCGACACCACTGCAACCAAGGCTGCCATCATGGCCATTGTCACCATAGCTGCCACCATGACCATCACCAGCACAGCGGCCACCAGGGCCACTGCAACCGAGACTGCTACCATGGCCGTCACAACCACAGCTGCCACCATGGCCATCACCAACACAGCGGCCACCATGGCCACTGCTACCATCTCTCCCTTTTCCTCCCTTTCCTTTTCTCTCCTTTTCCTCTTTCTCCCTATTCCTTATCCTTTCCTTCCTCCTCCCTGTTCTTTTCTTTCTCCTGCCCCTCCTCTTTTGTCCTCCTCCTCCCCCCTTCTCCCCACCTCTTTCTTGCTTTCTACTTTCTTCTCCTCCTCTTCCTCCTTCCCTTCCCCATTACCCTTCCCCCTTCTCCTTACAGTGAGGGACCTCAAGAGATCTGCAGGCAAGTCCAATTGTAAGTGCAAAGGACGGAGCATGGCCCCTTTAAGAAAAAGAACTACCTTGAGGACGACGGTGCCCCAGCCTAGGAGACCTAACTGCAGCCCCTCATAGAGACTGAAATGGATGGTGTGGAGCCACAGTCCAGGCTGCAGGCAGAAAAGCAGGAGATGGCTTCTGGCAGTGCCCAGTCCAGATGTGTCCATGACCAGCCGAGCCCAGCAAAGCCCCACTGATAGCGAGAGCCTCCAGTGAAGCTCAGCCCTCCAGACTGAGGCCCCCTCTGATGCTCCAGCCACCGAAGAGGCTCAGATGTTCAAAAAGAGGGACCTCCAGAGAAGAAACCCCAGCTCTAGCCTCTGACAAGCCACGGGCATCCATGTGGGGTACCCTCTTGGTGTTCCAGCACTGGGACCTAAGCTTCAGCCTTGGATGAAGCTGAGACATCCAGAATGAGGAGCCTGCTTGATGACCCAGCACCAGGACCCCAGCTCCAGCCTCTGAGAAACCCTGGACATTCAGAATGACTCCTCTCTTTTGATGTTCTAGAGCCGAGACCCTGACTTTGGCCTTTGATAAAGCTAAGGCATCCACAAAGAAGCACCTCCTTGATATTCTAGAGCCGGGACTCCAGCTCCAGCTTCCGATGGAGAGCAAGTGTCCAGAAACAGGAAGTTCTTGGATGTTCTAAAGCAGGGACTAAAGATCCAGGCTCTGATGACGCTCAGATGTCAGAAGGATTTCCATCATGCTCTAGAGCTGAAACCCATCTCCAGCCTCTGGTGAAGTTCAGGTATCTAGAAAGAGGGTTCTCCTCAATGTTCTAAGCTAAGACTGTACTTGAATCTCTGGCAATGCTCAGGCATCCAGAAAGATGGGCCAGCCTAATGTTCTAGAGCCAGCTGCATATCCAGCTTCCAGTGAAGCTCAGATGTTCAGAAAAAGGAGCTCTTTGATGATCTAGAGGCAGAACTCTTGCTCTGGCCTCTGCTGAAGTGCAGATATCCAGAAGATGGAGCCTCCTTCATGTTCTAGAGTCAGGACTCCAGTTCCAGCCTTTGATGAAGTTCAGATGTTCAGAAAGACGGACACCTTTGATGTTCTTCGCACCCAAGACTCAGATGTCCAGAAAGAGGGGACTCCTGGTTTCTCTAGAGCCCAGAGGCATATCCAGCCTCCAGTGACACTCAGATGTCTAGAAAGGTGGAGGTCTTAATATTTTAGGGGCAGGACTCCAGCTCCAGCCTTTGAAGCTCAGATGTCCAGAAAATGAAAACTCTGATGTTCTAAAGCTGGGATTCCAGCTCCATCCTCTGACACTCTGATGCCCAGAAAGAGGGGACTCCTTGATGTTCTAGAGCCAGGACTGCGTATCCAGCCTCTAGTGAGACTCCCATTGTCCAGAAAGATCGACCTGCTTGGTGTTCTCGAGTCAGGACTTTAGCTCTCACCTTTGAAGCTCAGATGTCCAGAAAGAGGAAACTGATGTTCTGGAGCTGGCCCCTGAGACTCAGATGTCGAGAAAGAGAGTGCTCCTTGACATTTTAGAGCCATGCCTGCATCTTCAGCTTCCGGTGGAGCCAGGACTGAACCTCCAGCTTGCAGTGAAGCTTCCGGGAGGTCCATCTTTCTGGACCTCCTTGGTGTTCTAGAGTCAAGACTGCAGCTCCAGCCTCTGATGAAACTCAAATGTTCAAAAAAGAAGCACTTTCTTGATATTTCAGAGCTGGGATTCTAACTCCAGCTCCGATGAAGCTCAGATGTCTAGAAAGAGGGACATCCTTGATTTTCTAGAGCTTTAGTCTTAGATGATGTTTAGGTGTCAGAGAGCTGCTTGACATTATAGAGCTGGGATTCCAGCTCTAGCTTCTGAAACTCAGATGTGTAGAAAGAGAGAATCCCTTGATGTTTTAGAGCTAAGACTGCATCTCCAGCCACCAGTGAAGCTCAGAGGTCCAGAAAGAGGGACCTCCTTGATGGGAGCTGAGACTCCCATCTCCAGTTTGTGATGAAAGCTCAGTTGTCCAGAACTGGTGAGAAAACCTGAAGATTCTGCAGTTACCTGGGCAGGGTTGGGTGTGGCCAAAGTTTGACTTGAGACTGAATGGGGCAGAGGAGGACACTGTGCTCTTCATCGTGGCCTGTGGCATTCATTACTAACAACACTAACATAGAAGGTGGGTTCCAGCTGCAGAAGGAGAGATGTGGAGTGGAGACGCCTGATAGGAGGAGGCTGAGTATTAGGAAGAGGATGGCAGCAGAAATCACAGATGATACAGATGGTGCTCTCAACAGCGTCCACCTAAGAGCATGTAATGCCACAGGGAAGCGCCGTTTCATGCTTTTTAGTTGTGATGAACTCAGCGTTGGCCACACACCAGCCTTGACCCGTGGGGCTGCCAAGTTGGCTGGACCCTGGAATGTAACTCAAGCTAGTTTCTGCAGCTTAGCTCCTCTCCCAGTGGAAGGTGTGAAATGCCCACTTGCCAGCCTGGTATGAAGCTGTGACCTTGGGGCTGGTCAGATCTGGTTGCCTCCTTCCAGCAGTGGAAATTCATTGAGGTTGGAACTGTGGACAGAGCCAGGCCATCATGATGGGTGTGAAGGTAGCAAAAGCAGCAAAAGAGACCCTCAAATACACAGAGACACGGATGCTGACAGCCCGAGTGGAGCTGCATTTGGGGCTGGAGCTTTGCCCTGCATGCCTAGATGGTATCTCTTGTCCTCCAGGAACTTGGTTCATTCCAGGTCGTCCACTGAGATAAGAGAAGACAAAGAATTAAGGGCAAAATACTGACTTGCTTAGAAACAATAAGAACATCATGGGTAGATACAAAGTGATGAAACATGTAGACACTGGGAGGAGAAAATCTTGAGTGTTATTGTGGACGTATGAACTCTGTAAAGCTCTAGACCAGGGTCTTCTGAAAATCTGGTTCTTGCTTTCTTTTTGGTAATGGAGATTGGACCCAGGGCCTTGTGTATGCTAGGCAAGTGCTCCACCACTGGGCTACATCTCCAGCCCTGAGAACCTGATCTTGTCAGTTATGTTATTCCATGGTTCTGATAATATACCCCAGAAAATGACTTACTGTATTCAGTTGGAGTCTGGAGGAAAGGGAGCAGCTAGAAGGAATTCTTGAAAAACACTGCCTAATGATGCCAACATCATTTTGGTAATTTTCCTGGCAAATCACTGGAATTTGGAACTACACAGAACTTCTTTTTATGGGGAACTGGAACTCGAGACCGGAATGGAGTGAAGGAGAAATGTCATCTTCGAGGACTGCCTCGCTCCACCCATCTCCCTTAGCCAAGTTATTTTAGGCACTTTCCAAGAATCAGCAATTATTAGAACCACTCGTTGCTGATTTCCTAGAAGTCCCCACAACAGATTCTGAAGCCAAATACAAAAAAGATGAGCCCAGCTTGTGAGGTTTGTGAAGAAAATGTGAAATCCGATCCATAAAGTCATGGGCCGCAGGGAGCAAGGCTCGGAAGTAGAATTTAGTACTGTGAATGAGGTCGGGATGAACTGAGGTCCCAGGCGGAGCCTGCAGCTTCAGACAGAGAGGTCAGAGAGGGTCCGGTGCCAGGCCCAGCCCTAGTTTAGAACTGACTGTCCTTCCTGAGACTCGGTTTCCCCATCGCTTGCTTTGTCCTCCAGCCTGCTGGAGCAGTGTTCCCCTAAGCTGTGGAGTCACCTGTCTGTATTGCTCACCTGGACCCAGGATCCACAGGATTTGGGGCCAAGTGGTGGGCTCTAGGTGACAGACCCCAAGGCCCGGTGAGCTTCATGAGTTGGCAGCCACGGAGCAAAATGGACCCAAGGCAGAGAGGCAGGCAATGATTGAGAGGAAAATCACGGCTTTCTTCCTCTGCAGAAGGGGCTGAGCTGAGCGCTAGGTTTCCCTGACACTGCCCTCTCAGCTCATGGAGGAGTCTGGGAATGGAGATGGTTTGGACTGCGATTTTCCTCGGATGACTGTAATCTTTCCCTCTTATCTTCGCCCTTGGCTATGGATGGAGAGCTGGAGTTTGGAACGAGGCAGGGGCAGGCATGTGCATAAGAGCTTTCACCCGACCCCCCTCCTTTAAATGGGGGGCTGTTTTCATGTGCCTGAGGCCACAGGAGCTAACTGCCCCCCACATACCCTGAAGGCGTGCCGGACTTTGCACCCACCCATAGAACATTTTATTTGACTGCACTGGAAACCCAGAGGCCTCCAGAGATCCTCGTCTGAATGGCAGCACGTGCCCCTTGCGAAGGCTGGACCCACGAGTGGCCAAGAGGGTGGAGGTGGGTGGGGAGTACGGGGTGGGCGGGGCAGTGGGCAGGTCAGTGGCCCTGTTCAAGCCAGATGCTGAGCAACAAGAGAGGGAGAGAGCACCCCTGTCTCCCAGGGGCATCGATTAGCCCCTTCTGATAGCAGTGGCTTCCCAAATGGCCACCAGCTGCCTCCTGCATCCAGGAGGCCTCTGGGCAGAACCCCTGGGACTGTGGGTTGCCCTGAGTGAGGGTGCTTCTCGGTGTCAGCTTAGCTCAGCTCAGTAGGCATTTATTGAGCACCTACTGCGTGGTGACACTACCACAGGCTAGCCGGGCCGCTAGCTGGGCACACTGGGTGGTGTGCACCGGGGCCCGCACTCTTTAAACAAGAGGACTGCTGGGAAGGGCGGGGGCTGGCCGGGGTTCTGGAACATTGCCTATATATATACCTGCACTTTACAAAGCACTTTATGGTTTGCTTGGTGTTGCGGATGGTGGAAGGCACGGATGGAGTTGTGGGCTGTGTGCCGGTTAGTGCCCGGTCCGAGGGGAGACCCTGGGGGGGTGTGCAGAGGCCAGTCAGGGTTCTCAGGTGTCCAAGGGAGTGGGAGGAATAGGATCCTGGTTCTGCGGTCCAGAAAGGCATTCTCTGAACCTGCAAGGAGCAGAGCCCCCTGGTGTACCCTGGACCTGCCCTTCTGAGGCCTGGGATTTACTAGCCAGGCTGGGACTTACCTCCCTCAACTTAGAATTGAGGGACACCCCAAAGGGTGGGGCCTGCAGAGTTCTGTGCCCATGCCACTGTGAAGCGCTGCTTCTGCAGCTCATGAGCCTGGCAGGGATGAATCCCGCCCCCTGTGCCCCAGTTCCTGCCCATCCCCCTGCACTGGCCTGGTGCCTCATGTGGTGGGTGCATGGGCTCATCTACCCACCAGCCTGTGTTAGCCCAGGCGTGTGCACTGGTAGCCGCGCCTGCGCAGTCAGGGCAGCTGCGTGCCTGTGTGTGCGTCCATGGGTGCGTGTGCCAGTGTGAGCGTGCGTGTGTGCGCACAGTCTGAGCTCGTGTGTGTGTGCGTGGGTGAGGATGACAGATGGCAGAGAGCACAGAGTGAGAAGAGACCCCAGATGCCCGGAGTGTGGCTTCCACATCTGCTTCTCCCCAAACCCAGTTCCCACAGTAGTCACCTGTGCCATGTGCCCCTGTGGCTTTGCCCAGTGCCACCGCAGCGGGTAGAGAGGTGGTCTGGGCTCCGCCCCCCTCCCTTCCACCACTGCCTCTTCTTGGCAGGGCAGCAGAGCTCTGCCTGCTCAGTGCTCCTCCCTGTGGCCTGGGATAAACCCTCTCCTGCCCCCACCGAGCTCTTACCCCCTTGCTTGGGGTTTGGCCAGCCCCCGCATCCCCTAGCCCTGCCTCAGTTTCCAGGGCAGCGCCCAGGACAAGCGTGCCTGGAGCAAGGTGCCTCTGCCGCCCTGTGGTGCTGGCCCAGGCACCTCGAGACCTGATGGAGCCTGCCAGAGCTCAGCTGCTGCTACAAGCCTTCAGCAGAGGCTCGCACCCCGACGCTGCCTGTGACCTGCACGTTCTGCGGAGACGCTGCCCACCGCCTGGCCCCCAGGTCAGTGCCCGCGCCCTGGCCCTTACCATGCCAGTGATTCTGAATCCAGATGGGAAATGTCTGTCTTCTTGATGTGTATGAACACATTGATTTCAATTGAGAAGTGTCAAAAATAACCTCGGAGTTTTTCTGAAAAAGGTGTTTTTTGCCTGATTGGTTTGCCAATGAGGGTCAGAGTGGATGAATCATATGAACTTCATCTGTAGCGATAAGCGTTCTACACACCAGTCATAAATCTATTAGGTGATGTGCCAGAGGCCAACTCATTGGAACACTTTAAACTTGGTATAGAAATTTTACCACCAATTTAAAAATCAAAATGGAGCCAGGAGTGGTGGTGCAGCCTGTAATCCCAACACTTTGGGAGGCTGAGGCAAGAGGATCACAAGTTTGAGCCCTGCCAGGGCAACTTAGTGACTTAGTGGGACCCTGTCTCAAAATAAAAAATAAATAAATCAAAAACATCTGGAGATATAGCTCAGTGTGAAGGCCCTGGGTTCAATCTCTAGTACTTATTGAAAAAAAAAAAAAAACCAATTTGAAAGAAAATAGGCAGGGGTGGAGGAGATACGCGGTTCTTCTAAATTCCGTCATGGGGTCTGCACACAGAAAAGCTGGCAGAGCCCGGTTGAGGGCATCTGCAGTTCCTCCCTGGGCAGGGCTGATGCCCTAGGGTGCGAGCAGGTGGGGCAGAGGTGTGGCCTACCTTGACCTGAGGCTTCCAAGCCCAGCTGTCGGCCTGGCCTCCTCCCCCTCTGGTCTCTGGAGGTCCATCTCATGCTCGCCTGTCACCGTGGACTCCATCGTCATGGCTCCCGTCACCACCATCCGGCCTCTGTCATCTGTGGCCATTCCAGCCTCCATCACCCACCTCACCGTCATCCTCGCTTCCAGCTCATTCTGGCCTCCAGGGCCTTGTACATAGTAGGCTTTCATTCACTCGTCTACACATACGGTGAGGGTCTACTGTGTACCAGGCCCTGCCCAGACATCGTGTAGATGGACGTTGCCCCTGGGAGACGCACGCACGCCAGCTGATGGATGGCAGAAGGGCCCTGGCCGGGCTGCCCGGGGACGATGCGGGGCGGGGCGGGTGCCCAGCAGAAACTGCGAGGGGAGGCCGCCTGTCCCCTTTTTCTTCCTGCAGGTGGCCTGAGTCTCTGCGGAGGCACCAGGAGCTCAGGCCCTCAGCAGTCAGCCCCTGCTTGATTGTTCCTGGTCCTCAGCTCTGGGCCCTGTGGGACTCCTGCCCCCTGCAGCCAGGCCTCCTCACACTCTGCACCCCAGTTCCTCGCTGTGCATTTTGTCGGGGACCTTGGGCTATAACAATGAATGGATGTTGGGGCCCTAAAGTCAGGGTGGTTTGGGCGGGCACTGTGTCGTTTGTTGATGCTTGGCTACGTGCTGGTTGTCAGATAACTCAGTTTGGAAGTTTCTAGGTCCAGGGGAGCCTGAGGCAGGAACCCGCTGGTGTCTTTGCAGGCCCTGTGGATGGTCTGGGAAGGGTGGGCTTGGGTGAACTTCGAATGCTGCCACGTACCCCATCTTGGAGCCCTGGTGGCCTTCAAGAGATGAGCCAGGGGCGCCGATGGGGTGCGTGGTGGCGGGTGAGCTGCAGGAGACTTCCTGGATTGTGTGGTTGTTTTGTTTCATCCTGAGTCAGAATTGGGTGGCACCTGGGGAGGCCTTGGGGTCCTCTGCCTTCAACCCAGGACACTGTCATTCCCTGTGGGAGGGGCTTCGGTGGAAGTTCATGAGGATCTTAGGCTCATGTGTCACACACAGCCAACCCCTAAGATGTCACAAAGCCCCTAGCGTGGGTCATGCAGATGCACTTCCCATACACGTGTCATACAGAAACCCCCCATGTGTCACACTGTCCTCACCCCCTCATGGGCCACACGTAGCTTTTCTTCCAACAGTGTCCCTCTGCCATGTGTCACACTGCTCCATGTAGCACACTCAGGGCCCCAGGTCACATGCAGCCCCTCCCACCCGGTGTCATGCTGAGTCTCCTTCATGTGTCACACTTGGCCTTGTCCCCCGTGTGTCATGCTGAGTCCTATCTCCAGTCATGTATGCATAGACCTCCTCTTGTTATGCCGAATCCCTTCAAGCCCATTTGTCACACCAAGTCCCTCCCCCACTCATGCGTCACATGGAACCTCTTGCTCATGCTCAGCTGTGTCCCTCCCCCACTATTGTGTCGTGAGGAGATCTCCTTACACCCATGTGCACACCGAACCTGCCACTGGTGTCACACTAAGCCCTTCCTCACTCATGTCACATTGAGCCCCTGCACCACTCCATGTGTCATACTAAGCATCCTGACACTTATGTGTCACATTGAGGTCAAGTGTCACACAGTGTCACCCTCACCCTTGTGCCACACTGAGCTCCACCTCTTGTGTGTGGAGCCTCCAGTCTCTCCACACCTGTGCCACATGGAGAAATCCCATGTATCATGTCGAGCTCCCCCATTGTCACCTGGGGCACCTCCTTACTCACGAGTCACACCAAGCCCCTCCTCCAATCATGTCATATGCAGCCCAGCCCCTCCTCCCCCACATTCTCCCCAGGTGTCACATGGAGTCCCAGCTCCACTATGTGCCACTCTGAGCCCCTCCATGTGTCACATTGAGTCCCTGTCCCTCCCTGGTGTCACACAGAGTCTATCCCTACTCCTTTGTAACATAGAGCTCCTCCTCCACTGAGATGACACTCATAGCTCCCACTCCTGTGTCACCCTGGGCTGCATCCCCCACCTGTGTGTCCCAGCAAGGCTCATGTGTCACCCTGTCTCCCTCCACTCGTGCATCACACTGAGCCCCACACCCGCGGGTCCTACTGCAGCCTCCTGTGTGTGTGACACATGGACCTCGCCTCCCACTCTTGTGGTCCGGAGCCTCTATTCCCACCCCCGTGTCTCCCAAACTCTTTCTCCTAAACGTGTGACACGGAGTCCCTTCCCCACCCATGCGGCACATGGATCCCCAACTCTGCTCTGTGTCATGCATTTGTCACGTTCAGTCTCTCCTCTCCTAATGTGTCACACCAAGCGCCCTCTGGCCTCTCTCTACTCATGTGCCACACGGAACCTAACTGCACATGTCATACCCAGTGCCTCTCCCATTCCTGTGTCCCTTTTCCCCTGTGTCACACTGACCCCACTCCTGCATGATGCAGCCACTCCCCTCAGAGTCACAGGGCGCTCCCGCAGCCACAGGACACACAGGGACTGCCTGCTCTGTGTCTTACCTCCTTTCCCGTCTGCATGTCACCCCAGTCCTCCCCCTCCCTATTGCCACACTGAGCCTCTCCCTACACACCAAGCTCCTCCCTGTCCATGGAACTCCAGGTCCCTCCCCAGTCACGGGACACGTAAAGCTCCCTTCCATTCATGTGTCACATCCTGTGTCACAACGAGCTCTCTCTTGGTGTTTCAGGGAGCCTTGTACCCTACCATGTGTCACGTACAGCACATCTCCTCACCCATGTGTCCCATGAAGCCCTTCCTGTCACCTGTGTGTCACAGAGCCCCTCCCCTCACCCCTGTGTCACACCGGGTCCCTTAGTGGTGTGTCCCATCTAATCCCTCCCCGACCCTGTGTCACTGAAGAGAGGGGCTCTCTTTTACTCATGCATCGCAGAGGCCTCCCATGTGTCCCGTAGAATTCCTTTCTTCACCCTTTGTCCCCTCAAACCCTTTTCGTGTGTCCTACCAACTCCTTCTCATTGTGTGTCAAAAGTGGCCCCTTTGCCCATGTGTCACATGGAGCCCATCCCTCACCTGTGTGCCACACTGTTCCCTCCCCTTCATTCACTCGGAGCCCCTCCTCCACTCCCGTGTCACATGCAGCACCTTCCCATCACCTGTCACATGGAACTCCTCCCCCACTCACCCTTCACTCACCTTCGTCACTGTGAGCCTCTGTCATGTGTCACACCAAGTCCCTTTCCTAGTGACGTGTCTGGAGGAGGCCCTGCTGTCCTCAGGTATCACAGGTGTCACTCTTAGCCCTGCCCCTGTGTGTCACACTGAGCTCCCATCCCTCAGTGCGTCATCCGGAGGCCCCCTCTACCCATGGCTCTCACCATTTTCTCCCCCTTGACCTTTCACACTGAGTCCCTCCACATGTGTCACACAGACGTCTCTTCCCTCCTGTGTCACACGGAGCCCCGCATATCACACGTACCCCCTTTCCTGCTCAGGTGTTGTCCTGGGCTTCTCCCTACCTTCCTGACCTAATCCAATGTCACCTGGAGCCTTTGCCCCATCCAGGGTCAGACAGCTCCCGTGCACTCATGTCACAAGGAACGTTCCTCAATCAGGGGTCACGTGGAGTCCTTCCCCTCAAACATATTCACCAAATCCCCTCAGGTGTCATGAGCCACCCCACCTTCTTGTGTGTCACACAGAGGCCTCCCCACTCAGGTGTCACACAGAGCCCTCCCCACTCACTTGTCACATACTGCCCTCCCCACTCAGGTGTCGCATGGGGCCCTCCTCACTCAGGTGTTACACAGAGCCCTCCCCACTCATTTGTCACACACTGCCCTCCCCACTCAGGTGTCACACAGAGCCCTCGCCACTCACTTGTCACACAGAGCCTTGCATACTCATGTGTCATACAAAACACTCCCACTCAGGTGTCGCACGGGGCCCTCCCCACTCAGGTGTTACACAGAGCCCTCCCCACTCATTTGTCACACACTGCCCTCCCCACTTAGATGTCACACAGAGCCCTCCCCACTCAGGTGTTACACAGACCCCGCCCCACTCGGGTGTCACACAGAGCCCTACCTACTCATTTGTCACACAGAGCCCTCCCCACTCAGGTGTCACACAGAGCCCTCCCCACTCATTTGTCACACACTGCCCTTCGCATGCAGGTGTCACACAGAACCCTCCCCACTAATTTGTTACACAGAGCCTTGCAAACTCATGTGTCACACAAAACACTCCCACTCAGGTGTCACACAGAGCCCTCCCCATGCATTTGTCACACAGTGCCCTCCCTACTCAGGTTTCACAGAGAACCCTCCCCACTCATACGTCACTCAGCCCACCCCATTCAGGTGCCACTCAGAGCCCTCTCCACTCATGTGTCTTCCTATCAGGTGACACATGGAACCGTTCACTCTCACGTATCACACAGAGCCCTCCCCACTCATGTGTCACACAGAGCCCCTTCCCCTCGTGTCACACAGAGCCCCTTCAAATGATGTGTCACACAGAGCCCCTTCCACTAATGTGTCATACAGAGCCTGTCCACCATGTGTCACAGAGTCCTCTCCACTCATGTGTCACACAGGGCCTCATCCACTCATGTGTCACAAAGAGCCCCTTCAAACGATGTGTCACACAGAGCCCCTCCACCCATGTGTCACAGAGCCCTCTTCACCCGTGTGTCACACAGAACCCCTTTCACTCATGTGTCGCACAGAGACACTTCCACATATGTATCACACAGACCCCCTTCCAGTCATGTCACACAGAGCCCCTCCACCCATGTCACAGAGCCCATTCCACCCATGTGTCACACACAGCACTCTCCACTCCTGTTACACAGAGCCCCTTCCACCCACGTGTCACACAGAGCCCCTTCCACCCACGTGTCACACAGAGCCGCTTCCACCCATGTGTCACACAGACCCTTCTACTCATGTGTCACGCAGAGCCCCTTGCACACAAGTGTCACACAGAGCCCTTCCACCGATGTGTCACACAGACCCTTGCACAGATGTGTGACACAGAGCCCTTCCACCCATGTGTCACACAGAGCCCCTTGCACACATGTGTCACACAGAGCCACTCCACCCACGTGTCACACAGAGCCCCTTCTACTCATGTGTCACACAGAGCCTCTTGCACACATGTGTCACACAGAGCCCCTACCACTGATGTGTCACACAAAGCCCCTTCCACTCATGTGTCACACAGAGCCCCTCCACCCATGTGTCACACAGGGCCACTTCCACTCATGTGTCACAGTGCCTTTCCACCCATGTGTCACACAGAGCCCCCTCCACCCACGTGTCACACAGAGCCCCTTCTACTCATGTGCCACACAGAGCCCCTTGCACACATGTGTCACACAGAGCCCCTACCACTGATGTGTCACACAAAGCCCCTTCCACTCATGTGTCACACAGAGCCCCTTCCACCCAAGTGTCACACAGAGCCCCTTCTACTCATGTGTCACACAAAGCCCCTTGCACATATGTGTCACACAGAGCCCTTCCACCCATGTGTCACACAGAGCCTTTCTACTCATGTGTTACATAGAGCCACTTCCACATATGTGTCACACAGAGCCCTTCCACCCATGTCACACAGAGCCATTCCACCCATGTGTCACACAGAGCCCCTTCCACCCATGTGTCACACAGACCCTTCTGCCCATGTGTCACACAGAGCCCCTTCCACCCATGTGTCACACAGACCCTTCTGCCCGTGTGTCACAGAGCCCCTTCAAATGATGTGTCACATAGAGCCCCTTCCACTAATGTATCACACAGAGCCCCTTAAACTTGCGTCATACAGAGCCCGTCCACCCTGTGTCACAGAGCCCTCTCCACCCATGCGTCATGCAGAGCCCTCTCCACTCATGTGTCACACAGGGCCTCATCCACTCATGTGTCACGCAGACCCCCTTCTACCCATGTGTCACACAGAGACACTTCCACACATGTGTCACACAGACCCCCTTCCACCCATGTCACACAGAGCCATTCCACCCATGTGTCACACAGAGCCCCTTCCACCCATGTGTCACACAGACCCTTCTGCCCATGTGTCACACAGAGCCCCTTCCACCCATGTGTCACACAGACCCTTCTGCCCATGTGTCACACAGAGCCCCTTCCACCCATGTGTCACACAGACCCTTCTGCCCATGTGTCACACAGAGACACTTCCACACATGTGTCACACAGGGCCCCTTGCACTCATGTGTCACAGGACCCTTCCACACATATGCATCACACAGGTCCCTCCCCACTCACGAGTCACACAGAGCACTTTCCAACATGTGTCAAATAGAGACTTTTTCACTCCTATGTCACAGAGTCCTTCCCGCCCATGTGTCACCTGTAGTCCCTCCATAGCATGTGTCACACTGAATTCCTCCACTATGTCCCTGATTCCCATCCCATTCATGTGTCACTTTGGGTCCTCCACACCTCAAGGCCATATTGAAGTCCCCCTCCATTCAGTTTCCTGTTGACCCCATCCCTCCCATGTGTCATGCTGAGTCTCCCTGAAACCCGATTCCAATGAGGACCCTGTATCAGGTGTCACATAGACCCCTGCATTATGCATGTGTGGCACTGTGTGCCTCTTGAATCACACCCAGCACTTCTCCTCTTTGTCACACGGAGCACATCCTTGTGCCCATGTGTCACACCAAGCCCGTTCTTTTGTATTTGTCATACCAAGCTTTTAACCACCCATGTGTCACAAGGAGGGCCCCTTCTTTCATGCGTCACACAGACACCTCCCCCACACACCTACCCTCCCCATCCATGTCACCATGAGAGCCTCCTTTGCTCATGTGTCACATGGAGTGTCCCATTTCACTTCTGTGTCACACAGACACCCCATCACACACTGGGTCCCCCATCCATGTCACCTTGAGTGCCTCCTTCACTCGTGTGTCACAGGGAGTGTCCCCTCCATTCATGTGTCACAGACTACCCACCGGAACCGGAACACCGGTTCCCCCAACCAAGTCACTCTGAAAGCCTTCTTTATACATGTGTCACATGGAGTCTCCCTTTCATTTACATGTCACACTGAACCCCTCCCCTACTCAGGGGTCACACCAGCCCCTTCCCTCCCTCATGTCACCTGGACCCCTTGCCCCTGTGAGTGATATAATCCCTTCCCAGCATGTGTGTCACTGGACCCTCCTCTCTTCCTATGTCACAGGAAGCTTCTCCCCTCATCCAAGTGTCAGGCACACCATGCCCCTCCTCACTCGTGTCATAAATCTCTGCTCATGTGTCATAGAGCTCCCTGTCACATTTGGTCCCCTCCTCTGTGTGTGTCATACAAACCACCTTCCTCTTGAGGTCTGCTATGGAGCCCTGTCCACATGTGCCACGCTGAGCTCTGCTCGGGCGTCATGGGGCCCTCTCAGCAGGTACAGGTGGCTGAGCCCCTCCCCCACGGGGTCACTGGGCACCCTTCTTTCCTCTTTGCCCTGTCAGCCTTTCCTTAGGGCCCTAGCTCTGCACCAGCAGGCTTCAGGGAATTTTGTATTTCTAGGTCTCCATTCCCAGATGCTTGTCGACCACCGCCGCAGTGCCTGTCTCTGTGGGTGTGACAGTAGCTGGTGTGACCGTGGCTGGTGACACGGGGCTCTGGGGAGTGTGGGGTGGGGAAGGAGGGTGCCGTGGTTGAGGAGGTTGAGCAGGAACAGAGGAGGTCTTCCGCGGCACAATTGTACTGAGACACAGTGCACTCTCGCGTGATCTACCCCTAAGGTGCACAATGCATGGACCTGTGCCACCACCGCCACAGCCAGTGTGAGGTCATTCTTGTCACTCTGCAAGGAACCAGGTAGCCAGTAGCTGTCCCCCTTCCAAACCCCTGCCCCATGCAATTCCAGGTGCACCTGCTGTCTGGGAAATGTACTTTCTGCCGAGTCCCCAGAGGCGCCGGGGGCTGCCCCGCTCACAGGGGAGGCCATGCGAGGCTGGGCAGGGCGCTGGGGAGAAGGTGCCTGTTCCCAGCCCCCACCGGCCTCCCCCACGCCCCCTCTCTGCTCTCTCACCTACCCTGGCTCCACAGTCTCCGAGCTCAGGTCCTGGCTGGATGAAGCAGGCCGGGGTGGGGGCGGGCGGTGACCCGTGCCCGGGCTGGCTGTCCCTTTCTGTCGCTGCTCTAACCACTAGAAGCAGGCCTCCCACCTGGCTTCTGAGCGCTTGCACTGGGCTTCGGGAGGAGGGTCGCGGCCCGTAGTCAGTAGTTGGGGGGTGGGAACGGCTTCATACAGGAGTTGATTGCACAGTTGTTCAGCTCCTATATGATGCCTTTCTTCACCCCCTTCAACCACGAGCAGCCCCCGGACCCTCCTCTGCACCCTCGGCTGCACGGGACTGTCCTCCAGCTTGCTGCTATCCTGGCATGCTCTGTGGGCTGGCTCTCTCTCTCTCTCCCCCTCTCTCTCCCTCTCCCTCCTTCCTGCAGCTCCCCAAGGTCCTGGAGGGGTGGGCCTGGGGCTGGGCCATCTCTGAGGTCCCCTGTTTAGAGAGAAGGCTGGGCCCCCATGGGACCCTCCCTGGGGCTGGGCCCAGGGTCACCCTAGAACTCTGTGTGCCAGAGCAGACCCACCAGAGGTAGAGCCCGGGCCTGCCCTGGGGCTTCTCCCACTTCAGGGGTGTGCTGTGCCCTCCAAGGGGACCCAGCTCCCGGGACAGTGGGCAGACATGGGCAACGCGGTCCTTGTTCCGGGACAGAGTGCAGAGCTGCCCCCAGCAGTGTCCCTGGGGGGGTCTCCTTGAGGGGTCTCTGCCTCTACCCAGGACTTTTCCATGACCAGGAGGCTGAGGCCCCTCACAGGCGGCCTCTTACTCTCTCCTTCCGGAGACTCCCCGTCTTCCCTATGCCCCTGTCAGCAGGAGCCCCGTTCATTCTTCTCGTGCCCTGCCCAGGCCGGTGCTGCCAGGCACCAGCGACACGAGTGGCGGCCGGTGCTGAGCCCTCTGTCTCCTGCCTCCCCCTCCCACGCAGGCCCTGCATGGCGGAGGGGACTCTGGTGTCACTAACTGCATAACCAGCCATGGCAGCCAGCCTGGGCACAGAGGGGCACTGGGTGGGGTGGCCTTGCCTACTGTGTGGAGCCATTAGGGCGGGCGAAGGGGAGCCTGCACCCCCAGCCCTTCTCAGCCCCCTCCTTCCACCCTCTCACGGCAGTTCTCTCAGTGGGCGGAGTCCGGACCAGGCCAGATTATTTGGGCTGAGGTCACGTGTGATGTGTGTGCGGCACGACGAGCTTGCCCAGGGGCCAGCTGCACCCATGGGCGATGGGTAGGTGGCAGTGAGGTTGGGTGATGGTTTCCGAGTCATTGTTCCCCTTTTCCCTCCGGGAGCAGACCAGGGTCTGTGGGTGGGCACGGAGGGGCCTCCCGCCTCTGCCCTGAGCAGATTCTCAGGGTCTGGTGAGGCTCCCGATGCAGAGCCCTGCGTCACGGTTCCCTGATCTGACCCCACTGCGGAGGGACGTGCACATCCGGCTGGATGAGGATTGGCCCGCAGCTGCAGGTGAGTTGTGGCGCTGTGGGTTCCAGAAATAACCCAGTGTGTGCCCAGCCTGGGCACCGGGGCCTTTGGGTCATGATGAGGGGGTGACTGAGAGGGAGGGCTGGCCAGGGGAGATGACAAGTGGGACTGCCAGGGATGCCCTGCGTGCCATCAGAGCTGGCCAGGTGTCAGTGGCTTGGGTGGGGGACTCGGATGTCCCCATGTTGGTGGAGTTGGTGGTGCCATGTGTGGGAGCTGGTGGGGCTGTTAACCTGCTGGTCAGAGTAACGAGAGGCTGCGCTTCTGCTCTCGTGGTTTTGTGGTGGGCGTGGCATCCTTGCTTAGGGTGCCCTTTAATATCGACTTCTCCCCCTCCTTTTTTTTCAGGACACATAAGGTTTGTATTGTGTTTTTTTAAAACTTTTTCTCCCCAGGAAGATAGGGGCACCTAACCTGATGTTTCTACTTTGTCAGTCGTCCTCTGGGTCTGGGGACAGCTGTGTCCTCCAGACCTGGGGACGAAGCCCCTTCTGATGGACAGGGTGACGATGCCACGGTTGGCAGGTGTGCTGGTGGGCCTGGTCTGTGTGTGCGTGCGCGTGTGCCCTGTGGATGATCGTGCCTGCCTTTGGGGGTGTCTGCTCCCCCTGCAGACTGGGCTGCTTGTTTGGTGACCACTCCTCTGGCTTTAGCCTGTGAGGTCGACCCATTTGCTCCTCCACCTTCTGTGGCTCGGCTGGTGAGGCTGGGGGTCCTCACAGTTCCTGGGAGAGGGGCTCAGGGCTCATCCCTTGACCGACCCCCCACACCCGGGAAAGCCCCTCCCCAACACAGACTGAGGTCTGGCCTCTGGGGTCTCCAGGAGTGTCCTCCCTGGGACCCATGTTGGAGGCTCAGGACCAGGACCCCCCCCCCAGGGCCCAGGCTCCACCCACAGGAGCAAAAGTTTTGGGAGCCCCAGGCAGGGTGATGGAGCGCTTGGTGACTGTCTGTCCTCGAGACCCCACTCCTCTCTCTGATAATGGAAAGTAGCTGGGAGGCGGATGGCCACTCCGAGGTCACCAGCAAGGAAGGAGCAGAGCTTCCTGTGACCAGGTCACAAAGGGGAGGTGTGCCATGGCCTTGACTCACACTGCCTATCTCGGGGCTGCTGTTGGGATGAGTACTGGGGACAGACATGCATGGTGGCCTCAGGCCCCTGGGGCTGCTGTGATGCCAGAAGGTTGTGGGAGTCACTTGCTGGGCCTGTGACCCTGAGTGGCATGGATGGCATGGCCAATGGTGAGAGGACAAAGGCCACCAGGGAGGGGCCCCAGTCCTGGCTACATCCTCAGCTGTTTGCAGCCCTCTCTGGGCCTTGATGTCCCCAAGTTCTTTCTGGACAAGTGAAATGACAAGGCTCCGGTGGGTGGGGAGGGCAGGAACTCCTCGTGTTGACCGCTCCCAATACTTATTTGTGACCATTTTGAATTCTTTTTTTTTTTTTTTTTTTTTTTTTTTGGTGGGTACTGGGGGAACGACCTCAGGACCTTGCGCGCCAGCAGGCGCCCGTGCCGCTGAGCGATATCACCGGCCCCTTTTTCGTATGTGGGTTCCGGGAGTCGAACTCGGGCCCTCGCGCTTGCCGGGCAGGCGCTTAAGCCGCTGAGCCATCTCACCGGCCCCCATTTTGAATTCTTAAAGCAGCCCTCATGGGTCTGAGTGACAGATAGGTAAACTGAGGTTGGGAGGGGTCATCCTGTGGGGGCCAGGTGGGGCCATTGGCAAGTTCCTTAAGGGGCAGGGAGAAGCTCTGAGGTGAAGCTAAGCCCCCGACCTTGAGCCTGGAGACCCGACCATGATCTCTGGGTGCTGCCGTCAGGGGTAGAGTCTTCAGACAGCCGAGTCAGTGGTGGGTGGCAGCTGGCACCCCTGGGGACCCGGGAGGGCACAGCGAGGTTCCAGCCCTGGACTAGGCCCAGTGACTCCTGGTAGAAGTGGGTGGGGTAGGAAGGGTCAGGGTGCGGCTGGGGTCCCCAGGCTTGGCACTGACTAGGGAGGCACAGAGTAGGGTCCTCCCAAGCTCTGCTTCTGTCGGGTGGTGTCAGGACAGAGTCAGGGGCAGATCTGGTGTCCCTGGCGTGTGAAGTCATGCCAGCCATGGAGTCTCCCCCTGTGGGGGGCCGGGGTGAGCTGGGCACATGCAGGGAGGTCATAGGTCACTCCTGGATGGGGGGATGTAGCCAGGCAGGGGTGAGCATGTGCTGGACTGTGGAGTGGTGGCCGCAGAGAGTGAGTGTCACCTTCTGACTCTCCTGGGGACCCCTTCCACTCCAGAGCATCCCACACTTGGAACAGCCACTTGGCCACTTTTGGGATAGGGGTCCTGGGGGCCCAGGCCTTCTCCATAGGGGTGGGGTGAGGGGATTTTTGGAGGCCAGGCTTGGAGACCAGCCTGCCCACACCTTGTCTCTCGTGTGACGAGAAGCCTTGGGCCAGAGGGCACTAGGGTGCTAGGTCCCCACTCTCGGGCAGTGGCAGCTCCCAGCACCCTAGCTCCATGCATCCTTGAAGGACCCCCCCCTTGGGATGAGCATGTGGGGGATGAACACCCATGTCCAGTGGGAGTGGGGTGGCTTCCCCGTGGGGAGGGAAGACTCTGGGGTCTTAAAGGGGACACCTTCAGAGGTACTCCCAGTGGGGCTCTGTCAGGCAGAGCCCAGCCTGCCCTGCCCCACCCCCCACACCCCTCTTGTTCCTTCCCAAACTGCCTACCCCCTAATCTCCCTGTCCCCTCCCCTGTCTCTCCACCTCTTCCTTGCCCCACCTTTTAGAACAAACCACAAAGTCAGATAACCTTTTATTTTGCTTTACTTTGGGGATGAGAGAAGGTGGGAGTGGGAAAGAGCGAGGAAAGTTCTTCTCCCCATGGCAAAAAGCGGGGGTCTGGTCGGAGCACTCTTGGCTCCCTGGCACTGGAGGCAGGGCATCTGGTGCCTTTGCAGTCTCTCTCAGGTCCCCTCCCTCAATGGGGGCTTGAGGCCCCATAGTGTCCAGAGTCAGTGCTGGGAGGGGAGGGGAGTCCGCTAGTTCATTTGCCCACTGGAGTGTCCCCGGGTCTCTGGGACATCAAGGTGGGCAAGTCCATCAGGTAAGTGGCACTGGCACGTCGGACGCTCTGAAGTGGCAGTCAGGTAAGACCAGAGCTCAGGGTCAGATGAAGTCCGTGTGGAGGGAGCCGAACCAGACGGTGGGGGTGGGCTTGCTTGCCGGGTGGGATGGGGTGGTGGGTGGCACCTCGCCTAGGACCTTGGGAGGCTGGGAGGGGGTGGGTGGGTGGGGCCCAGGGGAGCAGGAGCACCGAGGTGGAGGTAGAAGAAGTTGGTGGAGCACCCAAGGTCAGTGTCCCAGGATGCACTGGGGTGGGAGGGTCCCACCATCTGCTTGCTTGGCTGCACCTGCTGTGTTGCTGCTGCTGCATCTTCACATGGGTCACCGGGTCACCTCTGCTCAATTCTGCACCCTCCTCTCTCTGATTCACTCCTCATCTTGGGCCTAGAACCTGGAGAATTAAGACGGGGTTGTGTTGTAGCCCTGGACTAGCTCTGGGTCTCTGAGGGTTGGATAGTCCTTTAGCACAGATGATGTTGCTGGTTGATGAAATGAAGTTATGCCCTTCACAAGTGGGTTCCCCTTGGGTCAGGAGTGGCAGGAGTGGGCACAGGGTCTGTGCGAAGCTGGTCAAGGCATGGGAGGTGGCAGAGATGTTGGCAGGTGCTGCTGGGTCGGAGAAGGATGGAGAGGCCTCCTTGCTGGGGAGGAGGCATCGTCAGTTGAGGTCGGCATCTTCGAGGTCGGGGAGCTCTTCCAGGCTCGCTTCTCCCTGGGGCTGGTCCCCAGCAGGGGCAGGGGTGTGTGCCGCCCGCGTGCAGACGGTGGTAAGGAACTGGGTCAAGGCCTGGGCCACCTGCTCCCTGCTGAGCAGGCTGAGCCGGCCGTCGGGGCCAGGCACGTAGAGCAGGCGGCTGTTGAGGATGTCAAGGACATCCGGGTCCATCAGATTGCGTGGGCGGAGCAGGGCTTCGGCCTCGTCGGGAGACAGGGTCTCCTGCACGTCGTTGTCCTGCGCGTCCTGCGAGGTGTCTTGCAGGCCGTCATGCAGGCCACACTGACGGTAACGTTGCAGGTCGTCTTGCAGGGCTTCTCGCAAGACGACATCCTCGTCTCCAACGACGTGCAGCTCCAAGTACCGGTTGTGGCGCAGTGCAGGGCGGCCAGGCTGTGTGCGGGTGGCTCGGACACCAAAGAACTCACACAGCATCAGCCAGAAGCCAGGGGTGAACCGCAGGCCCCGGGGGGGCAGCGGGGTCAGGGCGTTTCTCTGCCAGCGCCGGGGGCTCAGGAAGAGGTCAGCCAGCTCATGGGCGAGGATGGGGTTGACACCCACGAAGGGTGGCAACTGGCTGAACAGCTGGGTGATGGCTGTGGCCATGCTGTTGCTCACAGTGACCGTCGAGTCCAGAATGAGGCGCAGGGAGCGCCGTGGCGGGGACCGGGCCACCTGCAAGGTGGGGGCGGGCAGCAGTGCAGGCCGCTGCCTGGTCTCCATCATCACGAGTAGGGATGCGGGGGCCAGGAGGCTCTTCCAGTGCAGGATGCCCCGGAAGAAGTGCAGGATGACGGACCGGATCTGGGCCATGCTGAAGTGAGCCAGGAAGCTGTTGAGGACGTAATCGATGGGAATCAGGGCCAGAAGCTCCTGCTGTAGGTTCAGTTCGTTCAGCTCATCCTGCTCTGACAGGTTGTCACTCTCCTCCTCGGATTCAGAGTCGCTTGTCTCATCCTGGGGGCATCCCCTCGTGGCTAAGAGCAGGATTGGCCGTGCCACCCTGTTCCTGAACGCTCTCTGGTTGTAGCTGCTCATGAATGGCAGGGGCCAGCTGCCGTCTAGCTCTGGTAGCTCCATGATGTCAAAGTTGAAGTGAGAGAAGAAAAAGACCCAATGCCCGGGGAGAAGTACGGTGAGCCTGTCATTATTCAGAGAGGCTAGATCCTCTGTGTTGAGAAGGATCATGATGGGCTCCTCGGTGTTCTCCAGGTAGCGGCACCACACCATGAAGGAAGCCCGGATTGGAAGGATCTTCATCTCCACTAGAGGGTATTCGACCTCCATAGGGGAGAGGTTTCGGGAGTAGAAAGCACAGGTGACTTTTTTGCCAGTGTGCTCATCGATTTGGATCAGGGAGGTATGCAGAGCAGAGCTGGTGATACCCGTCTCCAAGTAGAATGGGTTCTGGGGCTTTGGGTGTTGGAGCAGGGGAGCCCTGCGGAAAGCCCTCTGCAGACACTCGAAGGCCTCCTGCTCCTCGTCTCCCCAGTAGAAGGGGTCGAAGCTCAGCAGCAGCCTCACCAGGGGCTCTGCGATGATGGCAAAGCGCTCCACGAAGTGGCGGTAGGGGAACATGAACTCGATCATGCTCTGGAGCTCCTTCCTGGAGCTAGGGATATCGTACCCCATGATGATGTCTATGACACCCTTGTTTATCTTCACCCCTTTGGGGGACACGTGGAAGCCCAGGATCTCACCGCTCTGTCGGTGGAACTGGCTCTTGCTCAGGGAGCAGTAGACGCGGTGGTGTCGGAAGCGGACCAGCACCTGGCGGACATGCTGGACGTGTTCCTCCTGACACATTGAGTAGATCAGCACCTCCTGCCCGTAGGAGAGCACAAAGAAGCCTAGCATGTCCTTCAGGATGAAATGAATCACATTCTGGGGGATGATAGGGTCTGAGGAGAACGTGAAGGGCTGGTAGCCCTTCATGTCTTGCAGCTCCAAACCGAATGCTGCTTTCCATGTGTCCTCCGTTCGGCTTCCGTTCACACCTCCTTCCACAATGGTTCCACGCAGCTCCAGTCTTGTGAACCATGCGGCTCCGTGTAACTGGTCGAACAGTTCCGGAATCATCTGTATGTAGTCCTGTCTGTCAGTCAGCATGTCATGCAGATCCCAGTATTCTTCCTGCAGTCTGGCTGCTTCTTGCATCCTGGCACCCACAGGTTCCCAAGGTGCGGTGGAGGGACACTCGTAAAAGATCTCGCTGTGATCACTGTCTCCAGCCTGCTGAAGCTCAGAGGGCTCTGATTCAGAAAGATCATCGGATCCGTCTGAGCTTGGCTGGTCGGAAGTCTCATCATCTGCTTCCTTCGGGTTAAACACGTCGGCCAGGTCGGAGTATGGGTGCGGCAGTCCGGGCAGCAGGCTTATGCTGTGTCGTTCCAGTGCAATGCATGGTGGGGGTGGGCGGAAGCAGTTCTTCAGGCAGTAGGGAGAGTGGAAGGTGCAGCGGCCTTTGATCCAGTCGACGTCGGGGGAGTGGAGTCGGAGCCAGTTGATGCCCAAGACCACAGAGAAGTGGGGTGAAGGTATGATGTCGAATTCGATGGACTCCTGGTGATTCTGATGCATGCACACCAGGGGTTCGGTGTAGAGCCAGACAGGTTCCTCGCCGACCAGTGAGCCGTCCACAGCTTGGATCACCTCTGGGTAGGGCTTCTCGTAGAGCTCAACATAGTGCTCTTGGGCAAACTTCTCATCCATGAAGTTGCCTTCTGATCCCGAGTCGACCAGAGCTTGGACCGCGACGCTGTGGTAGGGATTCACTCTCACCATGAGCAGCAGGAAGAGATGGGCACGAGTGATGCCTGGGTGGAATGAACAGGGCAGCCAGCTGCTAACCATCCACCTCTCTGGAGCAGGTGAGTCAATCCAGGTCAGGTTCCGCGGGCGGGCCTCTGGGGGCAGCCTGAGCATCGCTCTTCTCTCTTCCAGCTTGTCTTCTATTTGCAGGATGAGCACAATCAGACTGTCCAGGCAGTCCGGCTGAGGGACCCGGAACAGATAATGCCTGATATCCTCGCTGAGCCCCTGGCACAGGTGGGCCTGCAGGACTTCATCTGGCCAGTGTAAGGTGGGTATCAGGCTCTGGAACTCAGTGATGTATTCGGTGGCACTGCGATTTCCCTGCCTGATATTGAACATGGCCTCTTCTGCCACACGCAGCGTGTGCCTGTACTCGAACACCTCTGACATAGCCTCTAGGAAGGCTGTGAAGTTTTCCAGTACAGGGCTGTTTTGCTGGATCAGAGATTCGGCCCATTCCAAGGCTAAGCCAGAGAGGTGGTCAATGACATACTTAACTCGCAGGCGGTCGCTGTAGAACATGGTTGGGTAGCTTTGTAAGATCATCTGGCAGAGCACGATGAACTCGTAGTATTCCCTACGGTCACCAGAAAAGGGTCTTGGGGAAGGCAGTTGGCCAGCGTTGATCCCCCGCACCAAGATCTCTTCTGCTATTCTTTGTTGTTCATTGAGGTCTTGCATCCGGAAGTACAGCGAGATGATGGACCTCATCGTGGCCCTGATGTCTTCACAAGAGCCCTCAGTCTGGGTCTCCTCTTCAAGGCTCGACCCTCCAGATGCCAGGTTAGTCTTGTCATCTTGGTCTTCCTGGGAGCTTGATGGGTTTACTGATGTTTCTTCCGTTCCGTCAGATGCTTCACTGAGTGGATCCTCCATTGCCTGGTGAGAACCATTGCATGACTCCTCCATGTCTTGGAGTAGGTCATTGGGTGGATCCTCTATTTCCCTATGTGGGCCACTGGATGGCTCCTCCATGTCTTGGAGTAGATCAGTGGGCAACTCTTCTATTTCCTGGCGTGAGCCCCTGGGGGGCTCCTTGCTTTCCTGGGCTGGGCCCTTGGCTGGCCCCACCGCCTCCTGTGCTCCACTGCCGTCCATCTCCACAGTGGTGTTGGATGAGCCCTCGGAGGACTCCATTTGTTTTGATGATGGATTCTTACGCTCCATCATCGTCTCAAATGAGTCTTCAGAGGGTTCTATCATTTCGTCGGTTGGAAGGAGAGTTTCCTGAAGATTGGTAAGGTCACGTTGCATCTGGTCAGCCATTGGAAGCTTGGAGATCAGAACCTAGGGGAAGAAAGGGTGAGGCAGGGAGTAAAGGCAGCAGTTTAGGGTCTCTAGCGGTCAGGGTTGCGTTCTCAAGAACAAATCAGATGCTCAAGCAATCAGAACAGAGAGGAACCAGGTAAATCTTTCCTGTGTCTAAACTACCCTCCCGGGCTGGCCACTTGGAACCTCTTCAGGGACACAAATTCGGATGCCTCCTAGACAGTCTCTGCCTGGCTTCCCTGCTTCCGCTGTGGTGTGAGGAATTCACAGCCTACAAACTTGGTACAGCGATGGGCCCTGAGTGTTTGCTGTGGCAGGCTGCCCCATTTCTCCCAGGTCACGTACCTGGTCAACCCTCCTTTCTTTCTTTGGCCACCTGAAAGTCCCAGAAGTCACATCTCAGTGCCATTCAGATCCACTCCTGGCTGGCACTGTACTCTGGTGTAGAAGGAGGAATCTTTAGCAAAGCATCCACTATTTTATAAGTCAGTTAGTGGAAGAGGGAAAAATGGGCACTTGGCCACTATCCTGCCCACTGGGTCAGCAGCCCAAAATAACTCATGCTTCCTCCTCCAGGATCAAAGTATTTGGGAGAGAGACATAGAAGTCTGGATTCTGGCTCTTTCATTTTTTCTCCCTATACATGTTTATAAAATACCTGTGTGTTGGATACTTGCACATTAGGCACTGGATCCTAGCTCACACTTTTTAGGGATTTCTCTTTTTCAATTTGGTCTTCTAATGCCATGTTCTCTCCAGCTCTAAGCTATGGAGGAGACTGTCAAATAGCCCTGCCCCTCCTCTGATCTGTCCTGTCCCAGGATTCCCATCTCATTCTGTAGGTTTCCTGGCACTTACACATCTGACCTCAATTCTCCACATCCAGACATATTTGCATGTCTTTGCAGTCCTACCTTCCCAAGTTCCTTTCTTTCGGAGGTAGAGCTGCTCTCATCCTAGCCAATCCCCCTGATCTTTGTCGCTGGCTGACCTCCTCCAACATAAAGTTGAATCTTGCAGAGATATGGTATGGGGTCAGAGGAAGGTGTGATATATCTTCAAAATATGTTCTGGAGGTTTTGAAAATCTAGCGATGGGTGGTTTTAATGGGTTTAGGCTAAATTTCAAGAGACGTCTGGTTCAGGGTTATTTGCACATTTGTTTTCTGTGGGCCAGAGCAAATTGAGCTCTGAGTATTCAATAGATTAGCTATACAGTTAGTGGTCTTTATAAATTTAACACCTTTTGTTATTTGTCAGTGTTTTTCTTAAAACCACTATGCTGATCTATAAGAAAAAATGCATTCCCTTATGTAAAACTCCTTATTGGCTAAAATCCAAACTTTCCAAAAGGATACAAAATTCAGATCTGCTGTTTGTCAAAATTAAGTATACCCTTGTTAGCATGACACTTAAATTTGATCATGCAATCCCTCTGATTAAAGCCTTTGAATGTTTATTTACCGTCTGCAATATTGAATCCAAACCTTTTAGAATAAACATATCTGACATAAACTCACCAAAACCATTCTCTGGCTAACATGTAAAGGGTTTAGCATAATACAGAATTCTGACATATCATTCCCTAAGGTAGGGATCACATTTTTTTTAGCGTGGTACAAATTAGGTAAAATCATCATCACAGAACCATATGCATGACACATTGAATAAATTAACTCATTTCCCCTTCACAAAAGTCCTCTAAGGTATGTATTATTCTAAAATTCCAAATCTCTAATATAAAATTCTAGTTGAAATACAAAATTTGTCTAAGTCATCTGCAGACTCATCAGAAATAAAAATCTCAGCGTATCTATCACTTAAAATCCTTTATTGACTAAAATTTAAATTCCTTAGTAAGATGATTAAAAACCCAGATTATATACCTTCTTAATATAAAGTCTATACTTCTAAGCAGATTTATGAATTTGATATGTAGATGATTAAATCTTTAAACTTTCCTGTCTTCAAGCTAAAATCTATTATCCATGACATATTATAAAAATCTCCTTTTAATACTTCTTAATATCAACATAAAAATTTTTAGCGTAATAAATAAAATATCCCATAATTTCTCTATTTAAAACATATAAAATTTCCTTTTTCTTGCCTATAGTGTGAAATTCCAACCATTTAGCATAAAATAAAAATTTTCACCATGTAGTTTATTTCCCAGCTGATCAGTGCAAAGTCTACAACCTCAGCTGGCACCCCTGAGACCTTTGATTGGCTTCAATTCCAAACCTCTGACCATGCTATAAAAATTTGGCCATGTTATTTTCTCAACATAAAAGGTCACACTTTTTGCAAGGTACATGAATTTGCCATTGTAACTTCTGCGTAAAGCTTTATGCTGTCTGAATTACCTAGGAGATAATGTGTAAACCATTTGTATAAAATAATACATTTTACTCTCTAATTTCTCTGCAGACCGCTCCATCCAACAAAAAACTACCACACTGCTCTCTGAAAATCTCTTAATGGCTGAAATCCAAATTCCTCAGCATGGCACAAAAATGCAATCTTGTCATTTGTCAAAACTGTCCAAACTTCTGAGCATGCTATGTAAATTTATTTTTTATTTTTTATTTTTTTGTGGGTACTGGGGGTCGACCTCAGGACCTCACGCGCCAGCAGGCCCTTTTTTCGTATGTGGGTACTGGGAGTCGAATTCGGGCCCTTGCGCTTGCCAGGCAGGCGCTTATGATGTAAATTTAATCATACAACTTCTCTTCTTTGTCCAGTCTTTAAATGACCCAACCTCTGAGCACAGAGCATAGGCTAGGTGCCCTTGTGCCGAGGGCGTGCCCCTGCTGCAGAGCAGTCAATGCTCCTTGGTTACCTGGTTCAGCAAATCCAGACACCTTACCATAAAGTATGGTTTACCATCTAATTCCTCTGGAGACAAAACTCTCGTCAGTTCACACCTTAAAACTCTCCGCTGGCTAAACTCCAAACGCCTCTGCACGAGGATTCAAAAACTGTATCATCTCTCTCTTCAAATCAGAATACTCCGATGCTGTCGATGCTCACATAGAATCACATCTCTTTAGCATGTTATAAAATTTGATCACATTATCTTCACCGTAAAAACCTACTGTCAGCCATGCCACAGTGCACAAGCTGGAACGTGATACTCCTCAATTTAGAACTTTCCAAAATTTCTTCATTGCATGAAACATAAAGTCCCAAGTACTTAACATAAAACACAGCATTTTACCATGTAATTTATCACCAGGCTGGTTTATTAAAAAACCCCAATCTCACCCTATCACAATTTTAAGCCATTTATTGGCTTAAATCCAAACTTATTAGCATGATATAAAATTTGATCATATCATCCCTTAAAATAAAATTCACACTTCCTAGTACAATATAGTAAGCTTGATGTTGTAATTCTACCTTAAAACCCTACAATGTCTTTTAATGGTGTATGGCATGCAAGTCCAGATTCTTGACATAAAGTGTGAATTTTATTTTGTAATTTCTCTGCGTGGTATTTATCAAACGCAAGAAACCTCACTGTGTCACTCTGTTAGAATTTTTTATTGGCTGAATCAAATTTCTAGGCATGTGCAAGGATCCCGTTGTGTCCAGATCTCTAAATAAATTCCAAATTTCTTTGCATATTCACAGCGATGATCATGTAACAGCTCTGGTTAAAATCTTTCACCTACGGTGTCAACATTAATCACATCGCCTTGGCATGCCCAGCCAATCAGACTTCGGCCTTTTCCCAACTTACAAAGTCAGAATGTTGAGGCGTGATCCTTAAATTCACAGCCATTCCTTTTCTATTTACAATTTTTCCAATGTTTCCCTGTTGTTTCTAATATAATGGCCAACACCGTTAGCCACAAAATATATTTTATCATGATTTCCTGTAGGGCCTGTCTTCCGTAAGCAACAATCTCACTGTCACATTTCTTAAAACCCTTTGGTGAAAATCCAAACTCCTGAACGTGATGTAAAATTCTGATCCTGTTACCCCTCAAAGTAGAAGTTCAAAATTTCTTCCCATAAAGCCCAAATCTATTCATGAAACTCCTGCTTAAAATCTTTTAATGTAGTCTTATCACCCACAAAAAAATCTCCGTGTCTTTGCAGGGTACCCAAATTTAACCGTAACTTTCCCAACTGCAGACCGTTCAGGTTTTGTGCCCCTGACATAAAATCCGAATGCCTTGGCATAAAGTGGAATTTAGAGCAAGTGTACCTCATGCTGAAAATCTTTAGGTTGCACTTTATTTCATATAATATAGACCTTAAATCTCTTTGCATGCAAACAAAGTTTTTATAATTTAGAGTTCAGTTGCTTGCTACTCCTGAGGCTTCTCTCTAGAAAGAGCAGATTTCTTACCCTCTTAATTCAAACACATCTTGATGTCATTGTTTCCAGATCTTCCTACCTGTAAAAACCTGTAATTCACTAGTTCTTACAGCAGCACGTCCCCATTTTCTTCCTGGGCCAGGCTTGCTGCTAGAACCTCACTTAAAAAGCAGAGGCAGCCCTGCCTGCCCTGCCCTGGCCTGCCCTGTTGTCTTTGCCAGAGATGAGGCCCCTGCCCTTGGGAGTAAGGCCTGCTGGGGGTGAGAGTGGGTCTGGGGGCAGGATGAGGGGTCCCTCTGCACCTGGCATGTGCCTCCTCTTAGGCATGTGCCTCAGCTCCCAGGCTGCCCCGTGGGTGGGCTTTGGGCATCTTAGAACCTCAGTTCTATGCTCCTGATGTGCTTTAGGACAGTCACTGTGGGCTTCCCGTGTGGCCTCTGCCGCCCAGCAGCCCACCTCGCCTCTCCTCCTGGCCCCACAGAGCAAATACTCTCAGGTCTTCAGATGCATCTCCATAAAGGTTGGCCTCAGACCTCAGGACAATTTCTTTGAGAAGCACTGCTACTGCTTGTGAAACTCCCACCTGGCCCAAAAGAAAGAAAAAGGAATCTGTACTTAGTGTTTGGGGTCAGAACTTCCCTTCAGACCGCTGAAGGGACCTTCTACCCCCCAACACTCAGACAGACACACCAGCCTCGCCACCGCCAGTGCCAGAGCCACGGCCGGGTCAGCTCCCCGCTTGCCTGCGAGCAAGTGGCCAGGGGGTCGGAGCTGCCAGCGTGCATCTCCGATGGGTGGGGGGTGGGGGCGAATACCTCGCCCTGTACAGTAAGGGAAATCGGATTTTAAAAATAGAGCTTGGAAGAGGAGAGGAGAGGATATTTAAGAGCAGAGTGGGGAGTGGGGTGGGGGTGGAGGAATTAGGGGAGAGGTGAAGACAGGGAGGAGGTGGAAGGTCCGGAGCTCCCGAGGAGCTGGGCGAGAAGGTAGAGCCAGCGCAGCAGGAAGGGAAACCATGGCAACATGTGGCTCCTTTGGTGTCCCATCCGTATCCCCTGTCCCTTGTCCTTTGCTCCCAGGCACCTGCCTGGTCACAGCTGGAGCCCTGGGCTGGAAGATGGGTGTCAGGTGAACACCCCTGTTGCGCTGGCCTCCTTCTAGGTGGTGTTCGGAGCCACTTGAGCGTGAAGACACACAAATGCGCGAACCCTGGTGTGCTGCCCCTCCCCCTGCACTGGTGATGGATGGGAGTAAAGCAGCAGGATGGGGGAGGGGCATGCAAGGGCATCGTCATTTATGTATTTCGTTGGGCAGATGTCAAGGTTAAAATGTGCCCTTGGAAGGCCATGGCGTGCTTTCCTAGGTGGGAACAAGCTGTTGGGATGGGTCCTCTCCTCGTTAACCTGTCTACTGGGAGTGGGAGAGGAAGGGTGGGGTCGGGGGCTTCCCCAGGTCTCCGTGAGGAGCTTGGGTCATGTCCCCTGTCCCTGTGGCCGTGCAGGCTGCAGGACCAGCTGGCCTGGCACAGCCCCTCTTGGGCTCCCTCCCACCAGCACCCTCACCTTGCCCATCCAACTCTGGCTTGTGGTTAAGTTTGAGTCAGCCTCACAGGTTGGAGAACCTTCGTATCTTCACCCAAGGGAGTTCGACTCTATGCGTCTTCCTTTTGTGGTGGCCTGGACAAGATCCTTGAGCATCAGGGCCCTGTGGGCCTCGGGCATCATCATAGTGATGGGAAAACACATCTTGGAAGGGGGGCACCATGACTCAGGGCAGACGCTGAATGACGGCAGAAGGCTGAGCCCAGGGCTTCTCCTTGGATCCCAGACTCCCCAGCAGGGGAGGGCCTTGCCAGAGGGGTCCATCCCCAGCCCTCACCTCCCTACACCCTCGACTAAGGGCAGCGCACATGACCCAGTGTTCCTGTGGCCTCATCCCTGCCCCTCCATGCTTGACTGGCAGCTCCAGGGGGCAGCTGCTTCACTCTGCCCAGAATAAACCTGGGAGGGGGAGAGAGGCGCCTTTGGGAGGGGCCGAGAGGGTCACAGGAGTGTGGCTCTCCTCTCTGACTGCCCAAATCGCAGAGCCAATCAGCTGCTCCCGAACCTGGACTTGCCTTTCAAGGCAAGCGGGCAGGGACGGAGCCCATACAGCTGCCAGGCCTGTGCGGGCCCTGACTTCCAGCATAACCTTCCTCTCTGGGCCCTCAGTTTCCCCTTGTGTGCCAGGGAGGTGTGGGCGTCTTCTCACTTTGAGTGGTGCCTGAGGGCTGTCCCTGGAGAACAGTCGTGAGGCGGGGGCTAGCCAGGCAGGTAGACCTCGGGGACCTTACCCCTACCTCAATTTAACCAGCTGCTACTATAAATTGAGACCCTAACTGTAGAGCCCCTGTCCCTTACCATCTAAGCAACGGATGCAGGCATAGATCATCTGGTTTCACCTAGCATTGACTTTCTGCCTATCCATGCCTCTGGTGGCCCCCTGCCCCACCTGACGCTCTGGTGGCCGTGTGCCACCTTCTAGGTGGCTGTAGGCTAAGAGGCATGGCGGCTCTGGGAGCCAGGAAGTGGTGACTTCAAGGCACAGGAAGAGGGCCTGGCCCTGGGGCTGGAGGAACTAGAGCCAGAGCAGGAGCCTCAGTTTCACTGTGTACAGAATGGAAGCAGCCCTTCCTTCTCAGAGGAGCGCTTTGTCAACGACAGACGGCTCTGACTGGGTCCCGGGCTGCTCCTGTCATTAGGACTCTTAAGATTATTGCTTTTAGAACATACACTATAATTATAAGGGTCAAAATGTAAACGACATTTCATGCATGGTGTCAGCTTTAATTTTCCCATTAGCCCCATAAGGGGGTGAAGTCCTGCCTTGTAAGTGAGTACTGTAGAGACCAGAGAAGAGAAGACTGCTCAGGAGGAGCCCTAATAATTAGTGTCAACAGCGCAAGGACCCAGGCCACTGGACGCCCCCAGTGAGGGGAGGGTGTAGACGTGTGGAGACACACTGTGGCCCCATCACACCCACAGCCCCGAGTGAAAGTGAAGCCTGCTTTGTATCCAGAGCACTCACGAGCCCCAGCCCTGAGCTTGCTCCTTGCTTGGGAGACAGGGGCCCCTGTTTGACACAGTTAAGCTCGGGAGTGAGGATGCAGGGCCCCCTGCTCGCAGAGGCAGAGGCAGGAGCAGGTTCAGAGTCAGGTGCTACCCTTCTCCCGGTAGGTGGCTCAGGCAGGTGCAGGTGTCCAGGGGGGATTGGTGGTTGTCATTTAGGGACCTAGAGGGACCCTTGTGGCCCAAGAGGCTAACTTCAGTCCACGGCATTCATGTGACCAGCGTTGTGCTCTGACCAGTGCCCAAAGCACAAAAGTGGGGGCCTCTGTCTCCCCCAAAGTCTCCTTGCTGCCATTGCCATCTCACTTGGGCTTATTTGGTGTCAGCAGAGAGACAAGACAGCTGGCGGGACCTGCTAATTATAGTGGCTTAAGTATCTGCACGGAGGTATTGAGTCCCCCGACCACGTAATAGCTTTTTTAAAAAGACAAACCAGCTCTGTGACCCTCCTTCTTGAGCGCAGCCTCAGCCTGCTCATCGCGCAGGTGCCCCGTCCACCCAGTCCCCGCCCCCGGGGGGAGGCCAGTGGGGGACCCCTCACCCCAAGTCTTACCTTGAATGCAAGCGTCCAAGCGGGCTTCTGCTTGTTCTGCTCTGCTGGAACTGCGCTTCTTTCTAAAAAGTTATTGGATAAATGTATTTTCTTGATTAGGAAAGTCCAGTCTTCTTCGCACGTACACATCGTCCACAACAGCCACCACACACAGTCTGCACGGGCTTCTCGCCTGCCTGGTGTATGGAACTTTCCAGCACCAGCTTTGTTTTGCCCCAGCCACTCATCAGGGCCTCTGCCGTATTTCTTGAGTACTTCCTGTGTGCCAACACTCTTGCAAGCATCTCCCCATGTGGCTTCTTTCAGTCCTTGTCCCCATTTATCAGAAGGGGTATCTGAGGCCTAGGATCACACCTCTCTTTCCTAACAGGGACCAAGCAGGACCTAGCATCCAGCTAGCTGCAGCCCAAGGGTCAGCCAACCCTATATCCACATTGATCACCGGGGACCCTGAGTCCATCTCTGAGCTCCCTGAGCCTCCCCTTCCTTTTCCAACTCTGTCACCTCCATGGGCAACGGTCTGTGGCATCTCCCAGGCTGGTGTCCCTCACGCTGGGGCCTACGCACAGGGACCCCGAAATCTTTTGTCCTGGCCCCCGGTGTCAGCCTGTACTCTTGTTCCTTGGCCTCCTCCTCACCAGGCACACAGTAGGGCTGCTGGCAGCAGATGGGGCCTGGGGCAAGGGCTGGGCCTGTGGCTGTGATACCTGCTGATGGTTTCTCTCCTCCCTCCCAGAGGCCTAGAGGTGAGACACCCGCCTTCTTCCAGGAAGGGAGCAGATGCCCAGCCCAGGATCGGATCAGAGGTCTGAAAAATATTTTTTTTTCTCCTCATGTGTCAATTTAGACATTTTGCAAATTTGTAGATATCATAGAATGGAACTAACTCAAGCTCTTCATTCTGCAGCTGGGGCTCACTGCCCCCGATGGGCAGTGAGTCAGTGGGATCCGAGGCAGCCCTGCCCCCCTCCAGGATGGCTGCCATCCTAGGCTGACCTCGGAGAAGCAAAATCCTGGACTCAGTGTCCTGCCAGGTACGCACGCCCGTCTCTCCTACACCTGCTCCCTCTTTTGGGAGGCGGAGTCCTGGAGGGGCGGCAGGTTAGAGAACCTACCAGAACCCTGTGAGTGTTACCCGTCTGTTACATGTGACTAAGGGAGGTCTTAAAATCTATGACCACCCTGGGAAGATGGGCTGGGAGGCCATGCCGCCCTTCGAGGACATGTGACCGTAATTTCCTTCCCCTCTTCCGTGGGGTGGGCATGGCACTCTTCATGTCTTGCCCTGATGCCTTAAATAAAATAGAACAAAAAATGCCTTGGTACCCAGCACAGGAGAAAGTGGCTCTTATTTTAGGTGGATCTGTCCCCTCAGAGTCCCTTTGAAAGCCCTTCTCTGGTTTTAGAATTCAGAGGGAAGACAAGGGGCCAGGGTCAGGAGGAAGGGTGGCAGTGGGCTGCAGGGGTCATTTTCTAGAAATGACCCGGCATCTCCTGGATCTGTGCAGGCTCCCTGAGGGTCGGCTGTCTGCATGTTGAATTTCCTTAGCTTGCTGACCTGATGCAGGTAACTGCAGTCTGGGTGTTACATTTTATTTTTATTTATCACTAAGATATTTTATTACAGACTGAAGCCAGTCTGTAATAAAATGCTGTGCAAGAAATAGCAGTGCTCTCGTGTGGGAGTGGCGATTAGGGGCTGGGCACATAAGCAGAGAACTAGTTAACCCGTTTCTCATTTCTGTGGCACAAAGTCATGGTTGAAAATAGGTCTCTGCCCGGCAGAGGGGGAGCGGAGTTCTACGAAGGCCCAGTCTGCATGAACTCAGTGGAGAGATGTTTAACCAATTAATCAGTTAGTGGTCTGTGAGGATGGAGGCCAGGACAAAGCAGGCCGAGGCCGCAGACCAGCAGTTTACAGTGGGTTCAGCTTCGCACACAGGGTCTCCGCGCTGCGCGTCTATTTCTGCAGACGAGAGTGTAATCATTGCATCCTAGTCGCAGCCTGGCTGAGTGAGCATTCAGGGATTCTGACAGCCTGCGACAGCTGCAGGGGGCCTGGGCAGTCAGTGCTGCAGCTTCATGTGTGAGCAAGATGTGGGGTGCCCTGGGGATGAAGGGGCTTCTGATGGGGGTGGGGTGCAACGTGCACCCCAGATGTGGAGATGGGCAGTGACCTGCCCGATAGCTTCCTATTCTGGAGGTGCTGCAGGTTAGCCATGCTCCCTCGGGTTAGCACTGGGGAGGAAACATGGCAATTGTGTGTTTTCTGCCCAGGAATCCAGCAGCTCCTCGGGCGGGCTCTTTGCCAGCAAGCTGGCTGGGCTGTTGACGCATGCAGGCCGCTGTGTCCTGGTTCTCTAGAGCCCTGTGTCTTTTCTCCAGGACCCATCTCGTGTCACATTCCCCCGGAGTTCTCATTTCAGGCATCTAATCCCTGAGAACATGGACTGAGGCATTAGCTTTCAGGGCCTTTTAGAGACCAAAAAGGAAGGCGCTCCCTCGTGGGTGCATTGTAGCCAGGCCTGGTGGGCGGGCGGCTAGGGAGGGGTTTGGGGCTGAGGGTGGTGGTGAAGTCACAGCTCCAGGCACACACCTGCTGGCCTCCTGTCACAGCAGGCCACTCAGAGGCCAGGGGCTCCAGCGTCAGAGCATACGAAATTAAAAACAGAATGATAAAAACATGAACCCCTTGTGTCTCTCAAAACTGGCTTTGGGCATACACAACCTGCTTCTAATTCATCAGCCAAATTGCTCTTTGCATCTGTAAAAAATGGCAACAAAAACAAACAGTCCTACAAACAAACCCGCCCCCCCAAAACTCCACAAATGTTTATTTTAATTATACAAGAAATGCATTGATAATTAATGTACTCATTAGTAAAAATCAGACATGCAAAGGAAGCTGAAACTGTCTTTAACCCTTCCTCTATCGTAGTCTTCCTGCAATTAACTGCTGTGACCAGTTCAAGGTTCCAGATATTTTCCTATGCACTCGCAGATGTATATAAATATACCTCTAAAACATACTACTTTTCTTTCTCTTTTACATAAGCTATAGCATAGTGTGCATTTCCTGTAGCAGTTTGCATCAGCTTGTTTTTCTTCCCTCAAGGAGCTGGTGGGAGATAATAAAGATCAACACCATTCCTTATAACGGCGCCTCAGTACCGAATTTGTTTAACCACCTCGCCGCTGCCTTGTCTGAAAGCCGCAGGTCCTTTCCCTAGCAGGGGCGGATTCTACTTGTAGGTGTAAGTAATTGCCGAGGTCTGGATTTGGGGAATGGGCTCCTCAGTGTTGATGACATTATTACAAATGAATATGTGAATGCATACATTAGCAAAGTAAAAAGGGATATTCCTGGACCAAAGATGAGACAGTGTTTATCGTGATTAATCTAGTTCTGCACAAAATACTGAGGTCCATTAAAAGACAATAGGTCTTGGCTGTTTCATTCTTTTCAAGAGCTGTTTACTATTCCAGGGTAGGTGTGTACCGTGTCGATTGCAGCCTCCCCTGCTGCTGAAAACTGCGGCTGTGCATCCTCTGGGGGAGGAGGACGTGTGCAGATAGAAGCTTTGGTCAGAGTCCTACTCGGCAAGGTGAGGTCATGGGTTTGAGGGTGTCCATGATACCATTTAAAAAATAAATAAAAATGAGTACACAAATAAGAGGAAGTCTCTCTAGAGATCAGTGAGGAGGGCATGTCACACGCTGACATTTTAATTAATAGGATTCTGTTGGACTGATGCCTGGTAAAACAGATCTAATCTGTTCCCACTTTTTGTCATCACTAATGACACTACAGAGAGCATCCTTGTAGCTAATCTATAAACGCAGCCCTCGCTGAGTCCACCCTGACTTCTTAGAGGTGGGGTAGCTGGTTAAATAGTTTGTACGAGTTTATTTTCATTGAGTGATCATTCTGAAATGCCACTTTGACCTCGTTACTGTCTTGCCTTCAGCAGTGCTCCATCGGACTTCCCGGGAGCTTCCGGGATACGGCCAAAAAAAAAGCAAAGAAACGAAAAGAAAAGAAAAAAAAAAATAGCCTTAGCCTGGCACAGAAGTCCCTCAGGGTCTGGCTTGAAGCTCCCCCTCACAGCCCAGCCCATTTCCCTGCGAGGCGCACTCTAGCTACGCACCCCTCTGTGTCCAGCAGTCCACCAGGGCACTGTTCCTGGAACTGCCAAGCCTCGTTCACACTGTGTCACAATCTAACAGAATATTTGCGTTTTTCTAAAACTGACAACAGTGGCCAAGTGTTCACCAGTCCCTTCCCTTTGTCCCTCTCCAGAGCCGCCTGAGTCTGACTTGGTCTCTCCGAGGTCCTGTGTGGTGCCTGGCTAGGTGAGTCTGTGATCCCTGTAAAACTAATCACACGCGCCTTCGGGGGAGGGGCGGGCTGCCCCGCCCCCACTGCTCCACACTGCTCTGGGCCACTGGGTGAGAACCTGGGGTCCCGGCCCACCGGCTGGGGCACCCCAGGCTCAGGAGTTCCGTGACGCTGTGTCGTGCATCACTGCAGCCTGGAAAGGGCTGGCTGTGTCTGTGACTGCTGCTTATCAGAAGAAAATAAATGCATCTGGTCCCCAGACTAGAGAGGGTGATGAGGAGGGGTCTGGGGACAGGACAGGGCGGGGAGCAGATACTTCTCCCTTTGGGACAAGGGAAAGAGCAGAGAGGCACAGGGGCCATGATGCTGCGTGGGCATTGCTCTTGGGGCAGAGGACTCCATCTGCAGGCGAGGGCACGTGTCTGGGTGCGCGCACGCGTGTGTGCGTGTCTGTGTATGTGTTTGTGTGTGCGTGTCTGTGTGTGCATGTGGGGGGAATGAGAGCCACCGGAAGTGCCCAGGGGAGACAGGTGGGGGCAGCAGGGCAATAAGCCAGCCATCCTGAGCTCAAACCCAGCTACAGAGCAGACGGAGCTGTGTGTCCTTGGCAAGTCCCCAAGTATTTCTGTGCCTTGGTTTCCTGATATTAAAAGAAAAAAGAAAAGAATAAGAAAAAGCATCATAGTCTCCCTCACACAGGGCTATTGAGATCTCAACGAGAAAATCGCGCAGATAAATCATCCCGCACAGTAGCCAGCGCAGAGCACCCCGCAAAATCGGTAGCTCCCACATCTCACCCATCCCGAGGCCACCCCTCCCGCGCCCCTCCTTTTCAGAGCTCGGGAGACCAAACAGGAAAACAAAAAGAGCGCGGGGAAAGCGCAGCCACCTCCCGCGCCCCGCCCCGCTGCGCTGCATGGCTTATGCCTTTTCTCAGACCCCTGGGGGCCAGGGAGGGAGCTGCCCCTGCCGCTTTTAATTGGGTTCTCCTGAAAAGTTTGGTGACAGTTTATTTTATTTTTTATATACATATACATAAAAAGTCAGACTGCTCGCGAGCAGGTTTTTTAGGCTTGTGTTTTATAGGGCTTGGCAAGGGTGACTCGGAAGGAATAGCTTTTGCGGTCAGTCTCCTCAGGGTCATCACTCCTAGAAAACTCCTGGTTCCACCTGACCTCGCCTCAGTGGCTCAGAAAGTTCTCCCGGGCGGGAGGGCCCCGGGCTCCGGGCGGGTTTGTGCGGCGCGGGCGCTGGCGCGGGGTCCGAGGTCTGGGGTCGCACCCTGCCCCGCGCCCCGCGGCCACGGCGCACAAAGCCTCCAGTCTCCCGGACTTTCGAGTTCTTTACTCTGGAGCGTGAGCCTGGCCGGGCCCAAGTCTTACCCGGGTGTTTCTCTGCAGCTGTTGTTGCCCTGCCCAGATCTCTGCAGTCGCCCGGGTGCTGACTGCTAAACCCATTTCCTAAAGTTCCCTGCGTGCCCGAAGCAGAAAGAATCACTGGTGGCAGGGCGGCGGAGCATTCCCTCCCTACCCAGCAGGGGCCACGCTGCTTGTTGCCTTGTGGCCTCTGCTCCTGGCCAGGGATTCGGGGCAGTGACATTTCAAACTCACACCAAAGCTCCGCAGAGCCCGCGCGGATCCCAGGCGGAAATGTTTATTTACGAGTTCCACATGTGGGCGCCTCTCGGCCCGCATCCCCTGCGTCCCCTCCCCGTGCAGTGCCGCAGGGGCGCAGCACACGTGTAAACGTCATGTTTCCAAATGCGTCCACACCCAGAGTTTCATATCAGTTCTTTAATACATTAAAACAGCAGCAGGGACAGCAAGACAACAGACCCCGAGGCACCCAGAAAGCTAGCGAGGCTGGGCGGCCAAGGTTGTTTGTCCTGGGGCCCTGCGCGGCCGCCCGCGCTCTCACCCGCAACGCGATGCTGCCCCCGCTCGGCGGGCCGGAGCAGCCGTGTCTCCTGAGGCTGACTGATGGGACAATTAGGCGCCCGCCATGAGGGCTCTTTTCCTCAGTTACTGTGCCCTGCTCAAAATCCTTCTGCCCCATGGGGGTGTATCCCTGCCCCTGCGCATTAGCCAGACTCCCCTCCCACCGCTTCATAGACAAGAAACCCTGGCCGGCCTCGCAGCTGTCCTGTGCACATTCGCGTGCATACGCATGCACATACACACACACACACATGCGCGCGGGCGCTGAACGCTTGCATCAGGAACAAAGACCAGAAACTCCTTTAGAAACTGCACAGCACAGGCTTGTCTAGCAGAGGTCCTTGGAGAGAGGCCCATCCACGGCAGCCCCTGGGAACCGAACCCGTGAGTGGGCTGCTGGAGGCCGCACTCCATGCCGGCCTGTGCTGAGTTCATGCACATAGGGCCCGTCAGCTTCCTTGCCTGGCAAGGGAGCTTTCACAGGTCTCCAGCGCATCCAAGTCTCCGCCCAGCAGCCAGCTTGACCCGTGGCTGTGGCCCTGCTTTTCCTATGCCTGGCCAGGATCTCAACCTGCCAGCCCCTTCTCGGCTCCCTACACCACTTTGCCAACCTGTTGCCGCAACATTTCTGGGCCAGGGAGTGGGGTGGACATTCAGCCACTCTAGGTGGCTGGCCCCTAACAGGGAGTTGGCTGGGGGCAGTCCCCACTCCCCCAAGCATAAACCTCCATTCTCTGCTCTTCTCCCTCAGTGCCCTATTGGGACAGAGCACTCTGCCGGTCATCCTTGTGCCTTTACTATTTAGCCTGGGGCAGAGTACATGGCAAAGGTCATGAGTTCTTGCTCTCACCCTGGCATTCCCCCTTGGCCAGCCCCACTGGTTTACTCCGGCCTTAGCAATGTGGGGACTTCGCGAAGGCCTAGCCGTGCAGGCTCCACAGCCACGCACCAGCCTCCCTGTTCAGATGCTTCCCGCCATGGGGAGCTCCCTCTCTCCCCGGCCTCCCACCTGAGAGGCTTGTACACCCAGCGGCTTTGCACAGCCCTCCCCATCTTTCCCATCTGCCTCTGGGGCACCACAGCAGCCCCCTCACCCCTCTGCCCTCAGATCTGTGCAGGCAGCAAGCTCACAACCTTCTCAGTCCTCTCGGGTTCCCAGCACTGTGGGAAGAGGCTTCCGGGCCTCCACACCTGTCTGGGGCATCTCTCCTGGGCTTGAACTGGGACAGAGCCCTTTGCCCTGTTATTCTGACAGGAGCCCCGGGAGGGCAGGGTGCTCATATCCCGAGCTGCTCTGTACCTTATCTGTTCAGCCACTCTGAGCCCTCTTGGGTTTTTTTACGGCCCCTCGCCAGTTGCCAGGGAGAAAGCTCTCTATGCAAAGCCCCCTGCCTTTTCCATGGGAGCCGCTGGCTGCCTGGCCAGCCAGCATGACAACAGCGGCAGGGCTGGGGGCTCCTGAGCCAGACAGACCTGCTTGGTTCCCGCCCTGTTAACTTCGAGACCACGGCCAATTCCCTTCACTTTTCAGAGTCTCGGTTTTTCCCCTGTGACATGGAGATGAGAGTTTCTCTCTCACCGGCTTGAAGTGAGGGCACAGTGAGATAAGAGTAGCCCAGCATACATCAGACACTTCATCAGTGCTTGTGGAGTGGATGGTGGGGCAGGGAGAGAGAGACGCATGTAACAAGTGTCACAAGAGAGAAACGGTGCAGCCTTTTAAGACCCTGCATTGCACGTGCAAACAGAGCCTCTCCTGGCAGAGGCCCCTCTGCCAGCTTGATCGTGCAAATCAAGTCAGCCAGAGGCAGCCCCTGGCCTGTGGAACTCACAGTAGATGCAGCAGGCGGCAGAAACGACACGCAGAGCCCACATCTGCATTTAATAGACCAAGAATTTGCATTGTATATCACGGCACCCAGGGTAGAGCATAAAGGCATAAAGGAACATTTTCCCCTGCCACTTGCTTGAAGGGCCAGCTTGGGGAGGGGTCCGGGCATCCCCTAGACTTTGGGGACCAGCCACCCTCCATGCATTCATCTTTCACACACTGCAGGGCACCTACCTTCCCCGGGATCAGACCCGAGAGGAGAGTGAAGTTGGGGATGAGGAGATGCTGGTCGGACAGTTGGACAGTCGGACGGTTGGACCAAGGGTGACGCTGGGGAGGAGGAGATGCTGGTTGGACGGTCAGACCAAGAGTGACGCTGGGGAGGAGGAGATGCTGGTCGGACGGTCAGACCAAGAGTTTTGCTGGGGAGGAGGAGATGCCTCTCGGCTTCCTGTCCCCGAAGCTCTGTTGGTCTGTTGGGGAAAAGAGATAGGGAACCAGTCACGAGTCACTCTAGATCAAAGGGATCAGGGTGGGTGGTAGCAGCTAACATCTGTAGAGCCTCATCCACAAGTCCTGAGCTGGGCTTTCTGCCTAGAAGTGGATAAGCCAGAGCTCAAGTCTCAGGATCCCCATTTGATTGATGTAGAAACTGAGGCACAGGAAGGCAAGGTCCCATACTCACCGTCTGCCAGCTGGTATGAGGCCAGGCGGGATGGAAGCCAGGCTCTCGGAGGCTCCCACCGCACCCTGCTGCTGAAGACTGCTCAGCGAGGCTGTGCTGAGTGCTGGGGGGTGTGGGTGGGCAGGGGATGGATTGATTAGTTATAAGCACCTCCCAGCGGTGCTTGAGATCCCAGCTCCTCTGTGGCCCAATCCGTTTGAAGGGCAGATTCAAAATTAGGTGTTAGCACCTATGGGCAGAGGCTTATGAAAATGGCATTATTAACCTGACGTGGAGAGGGCTCTGCCTGTCTGCAAGCAGATTGCAGGTAGAGCGGGGGGGGGCACTGGGGTTTGTTTATGTGGATAGTGAGTTGGAGAGCATGGGGGAACATCCAGGGGCCCTCCGGGGAGCCCAGCGGAAAGAGCCAGCTTTGGAGGGGCTAAGGCTAGATGTCTGAGAGTGGGCACCTCTTTAAGGCAGCCCCTGGCCTAAGAGAAGCGCCTCAAGCTCCATCCCACTGGTGGACAGAGGGTCCCCAGCCCTTCCTCTGACGCACACAGGGGTGCCAGCCTTTCTCACCTTAGATTCCCACCTGTGAGCTAGAGATGGAAACCAAAGGTCACCACTGGCAAAGACCCTGTTCCCACAACGTCTCCTGGCCACTGCTGCAGCTGCGAGACACCTGTCTGCTTGTCAAAGCAATATTCAACAGGAGAGTTGCGGTCTGCCCACGCCCCTTCCCTTCCGGCGGGGAGGAGGGAGAAGTGTGGATGGGGAGGAATGGGAGAGGTGCCCCCTACTCAGCAGCGGCGAAGTGGAGCTCTGCATCCGGCAGGACTTGGGCCACTGAAGATTTGTGCCAACTCACGGTGCGGTGGAATCAGTCTGAATTCTTCAGACACCAGCCAAGAGTCTGTGGCGCCCCCAAGTGCCACAAGGGGGCTGCCTGGGCCACATTTTTGAGTCCGTAGGAAAGTGAGGAGGGGGAGACGTCAAGAGGGACCGGAGCTTTTGCTTTGGCAGTGGCGAATGTAGTCGTAGCAGCAGATGTGGGTGGTCAGGCAGGTGGGCCGGCTGTGTCCTGGGCAGGGGGCACCCGGAAGGGTGGCCGAAGACGGACGGCTGTGCTGCACTGCAGCAGCTGCCTGGAGGGTCGGAGCTGCCTGGCGGGTGGGTGTCGCTTCCTAAAGTGGGAAGGGAGGCTGAGGGAGGCGGCACTCTCAGGCGGTGCGCAGTGGCTGTGTTCCCGGGAAGCCGGAAGCACAGGGACCAGGACTCTGGCTGCTGCAGAAACGCCAGGGAAGTGAGGACAAGGAGGGCACGGCTGTGATCACAGGGGGTCCAGGAGACGGGGGAGAACCCCGGGCAGGTCACTTTGCTGCACTGATTGACAGCAAAGAGATGGGCTGAGAAGGCTGGGGCAGCTTGACACACAGTTTTAGGGAAATAAGCACTAATTTTTGTACTTCCAAAAAGGCTAAAAACAACAACAAACAAACAACCCCCCCCAAATGAAAATGAAAACAAAAACAAAAGCAAAAAGGCATTTGAAAGCTAGACTGCAGAAATCTTCCCAGCATGGCTGTACCCACCACTCTAGGGTCTTCCTTTGAAGCGTGTCTGACGGGTGACAGCGTTGTCCCAGTAACCAACTGATGCTAGCATCACAGGGAAGGATGCATCAGGTAGCCGGCTGTGCTGTGAAGACAGAGATGCCCACAGATGCCCTTTTAGGGCTAGGGAAGCGTCTGGGGAGTGCTTGAGGGGCAGGTCGGCCAGCTGAGAGTTGGATTTGGGGACAGGATGGGTGGGGCGTGCTTGTGGGTGTTGGAACCCTTGGGTCCACCCAACTTTGAGTGATTTGCCCCTCTGGCAACTGCTCTGTGAATCAGCCCCCGATACTCCCCAGCATTTAGCGTAGAGCATACACCCCTTTTTGCTTTCAAATCTCCCCCCTCCTGCATCCCACCTGCTCCTCTCCTGCACTTTTATTTTTTTTTTTTACTTGTAGGTGTAAAAAACCTTTTATTATGGGAAATTTCAAGCAACATAGTAATAGAGGAAATAACACAGTTCTCAAAATCACAGTTTTAAATTTTATACTGCCGTTACCCTGATAGAGTTGTTGTTAAATCCTGATCCCTCTTGTTCCCTTCATACACACACCAAATTGTACCCCCATTCTCAAGCCCCACCGCAGGACTGTTTGGAAGCAATTTCCAGACACTATGTTAGGCCCTCTGAATATTTTTTGAGTATGTTTCTCTAAAAAGGGACTCTTTTCTTTCATGAAAATATAAGCTTGATGCCATTATCACAATTAAAAAATTAACAGCATTTCTTTAATATCGTACAGCCTCTATCCAGCGTTCAAATATTTCTGATGGAATCACAATTCTTTTACAGTTGGCATTCAAGTCTGTGTCCGAACTATCTCCTGCACTTCCAAAGGGCTCGTGGGGTTCTAGAAGGTGAGTGTGGCTACACATTCAGGGGTTCGGACATCTGCCCAGACCTTAGATCAGAAACACACCCTTGCAAACTTCAGTTTTCTCATGGATAGTGGGCAAGTTCTGGGTGTCTCCCGGGGCTCCTGAAGGTTGGAGGTGACACCCATGAAGTCTCTGGCCCCCTGTCTTACACATGATACACTCTCGGCAAACAGCTAGAATTGTTCTTCTCCCCAGAAACCACCAAAGCAGAGTCGGGCTGGGGTAGGCAAAAACGGCCGGCCATCGTCCACTAAACAAAGGCTCCTGGCAGTCCAGGGCCCCTGAGTGATCAAGACTGTACGTGCGCCACATCTCAACAAGGGCGGCCTGCAGTCCAGGGGGCTGGGTCTGCTTGGACCTCACAGCTTCCAACTCCGCTGTCCAGTAGCAGGCTCTGGTGACCGGGGACCAACAGGGGACCCCACAGGGTGCCAGTCCACTAGGTGGCACTCTCTGCTATAAGTCTAGGGCCCACCATTACCCCAAGCTGCTCTGGCTGCAGCCCAGCCCTGGGGGCTGCAGGGGAATGCGCACCATTACAACGTGGAGGACGGTTTCTGGAAAGCATGTCTCAACACCACGTGCCAGATGCAGTGGTTTTCTTCCTGCATAAATCCTAGCCCAATAGCAGAGGGAAAGGCAATGAGCATTTATTATTGACAGTTTGCTGAGACCAAGCACTGGGACGTCCATGCTGTCTTGAATCCACACCCCAGTTACATGTGCTGTCGCTTTATTTTACAGATGAGAGGCCCTTGGCGGTCAATGATTTGCTCACGATTGGCTAGAATTCAGGACCTAGTGTGCCAGCTCAGGTTTGTCTGATTCCTGGGCCAAATCAAGAGGTAAGTGAGACGGCTGGAGGGGCCGTGCATCAAGATGCATCAGGACGCGGAGAGATGGCAGTGGGCTGACGGATGCTGGTAAGATGGGTGACGCAGAAGTGCAGGTGGAGGGCCAGTAGATGGGTGAGAGAAAAGGCAGCGTCTCACCAAAGTCAAAGGCCGGCTTGCTTTTCCCAGAGAGGTTCCCTCAGAGCAGAACCTTTCCTGACTGTGAGTGCAGAGACGGGCTCAGTGGCTCTGCGACAACAGGTGGGCTGCCAGATTGCAAGGACCAAGTCCCAGCTGTGGCACCGGTGCAGCTGGGTGGAAATGCTCAGTCCCTGCTGCTTTTGCACAGCTTTGGGAACAGCGAGTGGCCAGCTCTGCACTGGCTATCCTGCAACAACTATGACCCGAGCCCAGCCACACGGCAGGCTCTTCTCTAGCATCTGGCGTTACTTTAACCCCTCTAATCACACAGTAACTTCTGTGTTTGCAGTTGTGCTCTTCAATTAAGAGAGAAGAAAACTTAGATTTAGGCATGGGCAAGGACTTGCCAAACTCATACGGTAAGCAAATGCAGACCCACATTCGAATTCTGGTCTTCCTTCTTCCAAACCCACACCCTCGATCTAAATCCTTCAGTCTCTCTCTCTCTCTCCCTCCCTCCCTTTCTCTCCCACCCTCTCTCTTTCTCTGAGACAGGGCTTCCCTCTGTAGCCCAAGCTAGCTTTGAACTCTCCGTGTAGCCCAGGATGGCCTCCTTCCTCAGCCTCCCAAGTGCTGGGATCGCAGGTGTGTACCACCATACCTGGCTCCTATATTCTTTGACTGTGCCTGAAAAAACTCTGCCCTCCTCAGGTTCACCCATGTTCACCATAGTTTATTTCTCAACTGCTAGAGTATCCTGTCTGCCATGATCAGGCCAACAGTGGCTACACATATCATCGGCATCCTACAGTATAATTAATCCAGGCAAATTAGATTGCTGGCATTTCATATTCTAAAAGGCTAGCAGGAGCACACATGTGCAAGATCACAGAGCATGAAGGGAGCAAGGCAAGGAAGGAGGGATCCAAAAGAAGACAAGCCCCAAAGTTTCCTTTGGAACTACCTGAGATTTAGCAGATTTATCCTGAGAACCTAAAGGCCAAGCTCTATGACACATATCCCAATGCTGAGGTTTCAATTCCAGCTCTGCCATTTCCTTGTTTTTGAGTCTCAACAAAGCATTTCTCCTCTGTGCCTCAGTTTCTTCAATTGTAATACAGAAATTCCAGTAGTATATTAATGGGTCATGGAGGAATGAATGAGTCAAACATGTAACATGCTTAAAAGAGTGAGTCCCATGGTTGGGCACTCAATAAATATTTTCTTTAAGATTATAATTGTTGTAACTATTCCCATTAAGATGTCCTTGAATACCTTTGGTAAGAAGCGTAAAGTGTATTTTATAGACCTAAACAGGTACTCAGACAGGGCGGAGTTTGGCTTTGGAGATTTGGAGAATGAGTTGGTGACGTAGAAACAAAAACACAACGTTTATGACCAGAAGACTTTAGTTCTAGTAGTGGACGTGGCCCAGCTAGGGGAAGACCAGGCCCTGAGGGTGTTGCCATGCAGAACAGGTGGCTGTCCCTTGGGAGGTGAGAGCTGGAGAGGAGAGAGCAGGCAAAGGGAAGGTGCGCGATGCAGATTCTCCAAGGTGAAGTTGCCGGGGTGGGACTTGGCTGAACTTCATGGCTCTAGAAGCAGTGGCCAAGCGTCCCAGTTCTCCTGCGTTCTCTTACCAGTCTTCTTGCCCTACCTGGGTTGTGGAAGGCAGACTGTCCCTTTAGAAATGTCTCATCGCTGGCTCTTTTGAGGGTGGCTGCTCAGTACAGTTCTGCGTGTCACGCCATGTGGAACATGAGGATGGGTCACCTCCTCCGGTGACCGGGCCAGGACCCTTGCACCTTGAGCCTTGGAGGAACATGGTTGCGTGTGATGGGGTCCAGGGTTACCAGTGGACCCCTACAGCCTGGTGGCAGAAGATGGGTTCCCTGGTTTGTGTTGGGTTTCAGCTGTGACCTTGGCATCACATGGTTCCAGAATCTGGGTCAGCCTTGTAGGCACTGCCAGCCCTGCAGCTTTTCCTGGAGGCATGGCCAGGTGACATGGCCACGAGGGACACTTGGTGCCTCCTAGAGGGGCCCTCTGCTCCTGGGGGTCATGCCAGTCCCTTCACACCAACACATGCACATCGCATTGCACACTCACATGTTCCATGATCACACCCTGCAAAGTTGAGACTGCGGAGCTAAGTGAGAAAGACAACGCCCCTGCTCCCTTCCAGTGCCACACTGTCCTAGCCGCATGCGTAACCCCCTGAAAGTCACCGCACTGCTCTGAGACTCAGTTTCCCCATGTGTAAAGTAGGACTTGGAATGTCTTTGCTTGGCTCTCACCATCTCCATGGGTTTCCTCCCTTCTACGTCCTACCTCCTCCTTTCTCCTCGGTTCTTCTCTCTCTTCATCTCCAGCCTCCACACCGTCTTTGTTTATTTTGCAAGTTCTCTGTTCCCGTCTCCACCCACAGGGATGACCCTTCTCAGAGGATTTTGTCTGTTTTGTTCACTCCTGGGTCCCCAGGACTGTGTCCCAGTGCCTGGGACAGACTACGTGAGCTAAAAACTTTTTAGGGGAAAAAAGCCTGAAGCCGTGGATGGTCCCGCACTCAAGGAATGCCACCGTGCACAAAGCAGGCGGCCGGCGCTCGGTTCAGAGTATGTATTCAATAAATATTGGCTAATTATGATTATTATGTCTAATTCACAGGACTGTTGTGAGGATCAAAGAAGATAATGTATGCTAACGCATGCTGCCAGCACTCCGTGCTGGGTACAGGAGGTACAATATTAATACCCATGGCGCTGGGGGGGGCTTGCCGTTAACTGTGGGACCTGGGAGGGCAGCAGCGAGGGAGGAAAGGCTGGGGGAATGACTGACTGCCAGGGGCTCTTAAGGACAGGCCTGGCTCCTAACGCCCGTGGTCTTTTGGGGACTCCTTTGTGGAGGTCCCTGAATAGCGATGTTTCTGGGTAGATGACATTATAATGCACGCATAATCTACAGAGAATTGTTTCTCATCTCTGAGTGGCTCTGAGTCCAGTGTGCCGGGCACTGTCTGGGAGGCTGGGAGGGAAACTGCATTGTCAGTTTCCGGGGAACAATGTGGACCTCAAAAATCTCACGGTGGACACTCCCCTGAGACAGCCGCCCTTTCATGCTAGGGATTTTGGTTTTCCGAGGTGCACCCCGTGGTTCGATTTCTGTTGTCCAGGGCACTTGTTTAAGCTTTGCTATCAATGTCCAAAGAAAGAACAGACCCCAACAGTTTCCTGCCTGAGGCCCATTCTTCCGGAAATGCTTGGCCTAAGCACTGAGCTAATTCCTTTGTCAAATCTGATGGGGCACTGTGTGACCAGCTGGGTGGGCGTGGAGGGTGGGTGGGTGCTGGGGAGGCTTGGGTGTGTTTTTTAGGCGGGGGCTGCGTGGGGGTCTTGAGAATGGGTCCCTCTGTCCGTCATCAGTCAGTCGGTGGATCATTTGGTCCGTTGCCCTTCACCCTCACGATGGACCCAGGAGGGCGTTGCTGTCCTCATTCTGCAAATCACACGAGTCGGGGCACAAGACAGAGAGGCCAGGTCACGTCTCTGCAGTTACACAGCTCGTGAGTGCCTGCTGGGGTGGAACCTGGTCTGTCTGTCTGTCTAGCACCACAGCTCGGGCGCTGCTGCAGAGGGAGCAGAACTTTGGAGGGGCTCAGAGATGGCGTGGGAGGGCTTTCGCCTGCCTGACCTTGGCAAGAAAAGAACAACTAACGTTGCTTGGGGACAAGTGATGTGACTCTGTTGCAGGTGGGAAATGACAGGGAGAGGTGAGTCAGGTTCCCCAGTGTCCCCCGGCTAGTTGGAGACCGAAGTTGGATTTGTAGGTGGGCACTGCTGTACCAGAGTGTGTGCTTGGACCACGGGGCTGAACTACCTTGTGACTGCTGGTGGGGGTGGCGGAGAGCACAAGGGTCTGGCTTGGAGTCCTTTTTGGAAATCATGGTGGGTGGGCTTAGAAGTCAAGCTTGTGTCTTTCACTCTTCCAGTTTGACTTTTCTGGCTTTCAACTGTGCCATCCTGCATGGGGCCCGCAAGTCACTGATCCATGAAAAAGACTTATTTTTTTTTGAGACAGGGTCTTGCTATGTAGTTCAGGCTGGCCTAGAACTCACTACGTAGCCCAGGCTGGCCTCGAACTTGTGGTGATCCTCCTGCCTCAGCCTCCTGAGTGCTGGGATTACAGGCGTGCCCCACCACGCCCAATGAAAAGATATTTTAAGAATACGCACGGAGTGTTAACATTTACACATGTAAAAGGGGAAGGGGAGGGTGTCTGGGAGACTTGGGAGTGATTGCTAAAGGGTTAGGGAGGGACAGGGATGAGGGGGCACATTTGGAGGAAGGGACCACGCGGGGTTTGTCACAAGTGGTTTTAGCCATGGTTTAAATAAGAGCGAGGCCTGACATTGACGAGGAAGGGTGTGAGAGAAGCCAAAGATTGGGATTAATTTGCCACCACTGAGGGACATAAAGAAAGAGCTCAGAGTGGTGTGTGGCTGTTAATTTTATTATTAAAAATAATAAAGGAGTAAGAAATAATGTAATCAAGGCCTTGAATAGAGCAGTTGAGAGAGTCTGCTGGGGAAAGCTTCGTGACTAATTCGGGTCCACTAACCTGACATTAATGAACAAAAATGATCCAGCAAGAAACTTGATTCCTTTCAGCATGGCTTTGTGTCCCTCAAAAGGACACTCTGGGGATCCTCTGCGAGAGAGGAGGCTGTGACAGGTGAAAGCCAGGCTTACTGACGTCCCTTCAGTGGGTAAAAATGATGGCATAAGTAGAATTAAGGCGCGCCAAGTACAGACCAATGATGTGAACATGTCTCACCCCCTCCAGCTTCACTGGATTTGACTGACAGATAAAAATTGTACGCATTTCCGGTGTGATGTTTGGACACATTGTGAAATGATTACCACAACCCAGCTAATTAGCATATCATGTCCCCGCCCATAATTACCTCTTCTGGGTGTGTGGCAAGAAAACTTAAGATCCATTTTCTTTGCAAATTTCAAGCATACGTTATTATTAACTGTAGTTGCCCCTGCTGTAGTTTAGGTCCCCTCAACTTTTGCTCTCCCAGCTAAAAGTTTGCACCCACTGATCCACCCGAATTCCTCACCCACTAACCCCTGTTAAGACCTTGCTACTCTGCCTTTGGGTGGGGTTATTAAATCCCCAGGGAGCTCTAGGCTGGTAAGACTGGGGATGGGATGTGGGGACACGGAATGTCATTGCTCTTGGTCTGGGCGGTGGCTTCAATGTATTTGCTCCATGGTTAAAAATGAATTAAATCACTCAATGACAAAATAGAAAAAAGTCACGCATGGGCCGCCAAAATGATGTTTTCTGAAGTAAGAATTAAGATGCAGCCATTTGTGTATAATTGTTGACTGTGAACAACGGAATAAGATTTTTACCTCTGTGGAGGAGAAGCGATGGGACGTACTAAGAAATGTTTTGTTCAGAATTGCTGCTGGGTTCATCTGTGCTTATTGTATTTAAAAGATAAAAAGGGAGACTAGAAAATAATAATGAGATTATATCGGGAATCAAGATTATTATTTAATTCTGCGTACCTGAGTCTGTCAGGAAGAATATCATTGTTGGTTCATCTGTGGATTAGAAACGTACAGACAGATGCTTACGATAGCACTTGTTTTTGTTTTGGATTTGGGTGGTGAATGGATGCACATTCATTGTAACAATAAAAATGAATAAAGGGAGGAAAAGAAATACTGAGAATTGTGCCTGGGCCGGTGGGGGAGACCGTGTCATAAACTAGAGATTACAGTTAATCCTGCTCTACTCACCAATGGCCATCTAGGTTTTTTTTTTTTTTTTTTTTTTTAATCCTTTTTAACATCTGCCTTATGTTCCACAGAGAGGAGGCCTCGCAGTGAAAGTAACGCCACGCTCCTGAGGGCTAGCTCGGATCTGACCCTGTGGGCAGCAGGCCAGGCCTGATCCCTGTGAGTAATGGCGCATCTGTGATTTTGAGCTTGGGGGACCAGTGGATGTGCATCTATTGCATTATTAAACATGAATGGTTCTGTACGTAAAAGCAAAGATGAGACTGTCACGAACCAAGGGCGATTAACCCAACTAGCCATAACCAGGACCAAATCGAGCGCAATATCACTAGGCTGTCCTCTGTGGAGGAAATAAGCAAAGGGAAAAGCAACACATCTATGCATCTAGATATTTCTCTCTGTATCTCTCTGTACACGTTCTGTGTACACTCATGTGTCATATATATCTCATAAGGTTCTTCTTGCTTTCGTGTTCGTGGTGGGTTCATGTCTCTTTATGGATTTATTAAACATAAATGGGTACAGACATAAATAAAATCAAAGAAGGTTAAGCATGGACTAAGGAAGACAATATATCATAATCTATAATTTACACTTATACAATTCTCCGAACTTTAGAGGCCTTAAAACAACAATATCTATGCTCTTTCACTTATTGTAATAGAATTCTACTTTTAATGTCCATGCTATGGTTTGTATAGAGAGTTCCCTACGGGGACACACAGAGGGAAGCAAGACATTGGTAGTTTTCTATGAATTAGTTAGGATTAATGTGCATTCTTCCATGATATCTTAGGGGATAAAATTCGTAAGGGCCAGGGCTAAACCAATGAGGCTAATGTTTTGTAAACCAAGGCTTATTTCAGTTCTACAAGTGGGAGCCATTAGCAGACTATCCAAGGTGTTAATTTTTCTGATCGTTTCTTTCTGTCGCACACTTCATAGTTTCTGTACACATGCAGTATTCGTGAGGACTGACTCTCCCTTGGGTAAACAAGGTATGTTGGTAGATTCAAGTAATAGTTGGTGTTCCGAAATCTTTGGCTGGAGCGTTGTTCATAAGTATTTATAAATAAGTAGGTGAATGAATAAAAAAGTTAATGGATAAATGAAGAGAGGGCCGACACGGGATACAGACAGTAATGTCGCATGGTAGTGAGCGCTTCTGTTGCTTTGGCCTCCATTTGAACGTGAGTTTAACTTCCTCAGAATAGAAGCAGGGCTCAGTCACCCTCGACTCGGTTTCCGGTTCTCCCCTTCCTTCCGGCTCCTCCGTGGGGCAGACTCTTGACTGCCTCCTGTGAGCACGTCCCTGTGGGACAGCTATGGACAGCCTGTTGACACTCCCCACTGCCCACCACAACCTGCGTGACGTGCTTTAAACCCTCCAATGCAATTACTGGTGGGAAATCTGCTTCGGTTTCACTGTGGACCCAAATAAAGCAACCTGTCTTCCTATTAGCCATGTGAGGCAGGTTGCCCTAGTTTCTTGGGGTCTGGAAGTAACGAACTGCTTCTGCTATGCCCTGTGTTTTGTTGTGTCTCGTGTGACCAACACACCTCATTTTAAGCTCTTTCCAGGTCAGGGTTTCCTAGAGAGTGGTTGTCCTGTCAGAGTAAATCGAACATAGCTTAGACGAGAATCACAAGGGCGTCTGCCTGGATAAACAAGTGCCTCATGAGCAGGACAACTGGCTCGGGGAGGTGTCCTAGGCAGTAGGCTGGAGTCAGGATAAAGAAATGTCCTGTGCAAAGCATGCTCTACACATGCACAGCCATCTCTCCTGAATCTCTGTCATGTCAGGGCTAGGATTGATATTCATTCTCTGGAGGGAGACCTGAAGACCAAATCAGAGGAAAATCAGCACTCATTGTCCTAGAATTATGATTATTCTGATTATGTACATCCAAGATCCATTTAAAACAATGTGTTGGTTAAGCAGCTAGCCATGCACACTTGGTGTTGGATGTTGATTTGAGTACTGAAAGTAAACAATTATGTAAATGTACAAAAGAAATGAAAGACCCAACCAAGGACTGGTGATGAGAGGGAGCCAGGAAGGAGAGGATTGCAGTGAATTCCGTCTGTACTCCTGAGCACCAGAAAGACAACCTGGCCTGTTTCATTCTTTTTGATGGCTATTTTGTGTTTCATTATGTATGTGTACATAATTTATTTAAACCTTTGTCTACAAATAAAGATCTAGGCTACTTAGTCTTTGAGCAAGGAGCACAAAATGAAATGAAATGTAGTGTCCAGTGTTCTAGTTGTGGAGTAAGGGATTAGATTTATGGTTGCTGTTATAGTTTAGATCTGGGGCATCACCCAAAAAGCTCATGTGTTTGGAAGGTGATTGGGTCATGGCAGGGAAAAGGTGCTGTACTCATTAGTGGATTAGTCCACTGATCAGTTAATTCAGAGCTGACTTGCTGTTAGGAGGTGGGGTCTGGTTAGAGGTTGGTCCCCAGGGGGTGTGACATGGAAAGGTGTCTTCCTCCTGGCTCCTCCCTTGGCTCTATTTCCTGGAGGCCATGATGTGAGCAGCTTTCCTCTGTAGCAGACCCTTCCGCCATGCCATTTCGGCATTTGAACCTGCCAACCATGGACTGAAATTCCTGAAACCGTGAGCCAAAGTAGACTCTCCTCCTTTAAGTTGTGTGTGTTTTGTCCCAGTGATGAGGAAAATAGCTAAGATAGTTGCTCAGTAAAATTTCTTTGGAAATGATCAAATAAAATAAAAGAGAACTGAAGATGATAGTGTATCATGAATAAGGGTCATGAATAATCTAGTTAGGTTCGTTAAAAAAAGTTCTAGACTATTAGAACTGTACAGCTGAGCTTTCTGCCATGGTGGGAATGTCCAGCAGTTTGTTCTGCCCAATAAATCAGCTGTGAGCTGTGGGGCTACTGAGTACTTGAACATGGGACTAATGTGCATGAGAAACTGAATTTTTATTTAACTTCATTTTTATTAATTTAAATTTTCAAAATCATGTGGCTAGTGGCTACTCCCTTAGTTGGGTTGAGTGATTGGTTCATGGTAGTATTTTGAATGTTAAATATGAACAAGCACATAATTCATATAAAAGAAGATTAATTGTGAGCCAGTGATGGGGATGTGCTATAAAATAAGTATTATGATGAATCAAGTTCTATATACCTGAGGTGCAGTGGCAAAAAAGTCATTGATTCATGAAAATGAGAAATAGGCTTATTCGTTTTATTTACTAACTATTTAGTACTAGCTCAAATGTGTACTGCAGTGTGTGTGACATGTCTCCAGTGTTGAAGATCTATGTGTCTTGACTGGAGAAAATCGAAACGTTGGAGTTGTAGTTTATGTGTTGAATAGTGGCTTTGGGGGTACTCTCTATATTGTTCAATGATTTGCTTCAAAAAGTGATGCATAGATATAGTGCTTACATGGTGCAAGGGTGATAATGTACCTGGAAGCAGGGTTTGTAATTAATTTTATCACAAGTGTTTTTCTTTTTATGTGGGTACCAGGAGTCGACCTCAGGACCTCGCACTTGCCAAGCTGGCACTTATGCTGCTGAGCCATCTCACCGGCCCTCACAAGTGTATCTCCTAAGGACAAAATGTCTCCTGTGGCACGCAGCAGTAAGGAGTGTAGAGGTGGGTGTAGCTGGTTGCCTTGGTGCTTAGGAAGGCCAGGCCTGAATCAGTTATGGGAATATTTGCTGGCAAATGACAACCTACTGTATTCCTACAAGTTGGTGATGCTATTGACTTTGTGTCCCCACGTGAAATGCAATCAGTCACTCCTGAAAACATGTCAGTAGTCCATAAAACCAGTGCTTTTGGTCAAAGTCCAGAGCATCCCAATTCATACATTCCAGAGAGAGCTTGTCTGTCCTCTGCATGGGAAGCCTCCCCTGGGCCCGGGATGTTCCTCACTGGGAACAGAGGGCATTGGAGGCACAGTGGTCGCCCTGCGCTGCACCTCTCAATCCTGCTGAGCGAGTCAGGTGGGTCAAGAGGGAGCAGATCAAGAGGCAGTGATTTTAGGGGATCAACTCAATGGTAAACACTGAATTACTGAAAATTATTACTTGATGAGTCAATGGAAAATGCAGCGCCACTTCCAGATGAGAGTGGGAAAGAGGGCCAACCTTGCCATGGCCAATGTTGGGAATAGGGCCCAAGCCAGGGATTACCATTAAGCCAGTGTTTTACAACTAACATTTGTTTAAAGCATTCAGACCTGGGTTTTAATCTGGTGTCTTTCCCCCCTTTTCACACCGTGTTCTATTCTACAAAATGAAGACATCAGCTGATTAGCTTTTCGGGGCTGGCAGGGAGCTTGGTGGCTACTTCGGGAGCGCAGAGGTTGATGCGACTGCCAGAGCTCTTGTTCTTTGTGTAGGCTGTTTGTTCTTAGGTGTTGACTATATCATCTAAAAGAAAGAAATAGCTTCATATAAAACAAGTAGCTGGCTGTGGTGGTACATACCTGCCATGCCAGCACTCTGTGAGGCTGAGGCAGAAGGGTGGCAAGTTTGAGGACAGCTTAGGAAATTTTGGGATTTAGTAGGATCCTGTCTCAAAATAAAAAATAAAAGAAGGCTGGAGATGTAGCTCAGTGTGAAGGCCCTGGGTTAAATCCCCATTATGACCAAAAAAGAATAAAATATTAATGAAGTTATTGCAAGGACCAATTAGAGAATGTGATAAGTACCAAAGGTCATGATGAGGGATTAATCCAACTCAACACAACTTAATTCAATTAAAAATATAACACAGTCATTTTTATTAGCATTGTAATATTCCAAATTAATTTTATACCACTTTTGATTTAAACTGTCCTCCACTGGCTCACGCTGTTCCCTCTCTGAGCAGGCAGCACACAGGCAGGGTGAGTTTACTGTCAGGACTGTGCTATGGAAGGAGATGGTGGCTTCATAGTGGCTCCTGTGTCATCATTGAAGTATAGAGAAATTAAAAGAAAGGGCCGACCATGAGCCCCTGATGAGTGTGGAAGTGCTGTGAATCAAGCGTGGTGTCTGACCCATGTGTGTCACAGCTAGATTCATTATGGGAAGAAGACCAGTGCATTACTTTTGTGAGAAATTAGCATACGGCCATGCACTGTTCCACGGAGTGGTCCCCAGCCACCGTGGCTCCCAAACAGTTGTCCTGTCACTGGCTTGAGATGTGATCTACCTGTAAAATATGCACACAGTGTCAAAGGCAGAATATAAAAATGTAAAATATTTCTATAATTATTAATATGAATTATATACTGAAACATGATAGTATTTTACATATGAGTTAAAAATATGCTATTATAATTGATTTCACCCATTTCTTCTTACTTTTAAAAATCTTTCCTCCCTCCTTCCCTTCCTCCCTCCCTCCTTTCTTTCTTCCTTCCTTCCTTCCTTCCTTCCTTCCTTTCTTCCTTTCTTCCTTTCTTCCTCTCTTTCTTCCTGAGCTAGGGATTCACTATGTATTTTTGCTACATAGCCCAGGCTGACCTCAACTCTAGGCAACCCTCCTGCTTCAGCCTCCTGATTGCTGGAATTAAAAGGCATACACCACCACACTTACCTCATAAAAATCTAGATTTTACAAAGCCTAAAAGTAGATATATGTGTGGTTTGCATTTTTACTGGCCAGCGCTGCCATCATGCCATGAAAGGAATATGGAGGGGTCTAGCCTTTCATGTTTTTCTGATCCGTAGGTATTGATTGTATTATTATTAATCAATGGATGAATCAAGGAAAAGTTAATAAATGCATGAGAAAAAAGGATATAGTACACACTAAATTTTAAAGTATGTACTGAAATAAAGATTATTTTAAATATTTTTTATGTACCAAAACCCATAAAAATAATATAGCATGATTAATTACTTTAGGTGAGCAATTTAGGAACAGGTGTATGTAATAATCAGTGCCATTATGTTGGGTTCGTGGCATGTTGGTAGTGTTTACTTGTCTTATATTTATTTATTTCAGAGATAATTAATTACCTGAGCAAATGGCTAATTAAGTAATGAAATGGTTGTGGGTCATGTGTTACAAATGTCAAGTGAGGACAGAGAGGGGGTGGAGGTGTCCATTACTCCACTTGGACACCTGTGCCCCCACTGGAAAGAGGTATGGTCCCTCCCCTGTGGCGAGGGGTCTGCAGCAAGGGCTGAGGAACGTCACTGGGTCCTGGTCTTAGACTTTTATAGCTCATGATTACTCTGTAAGTGACCTGATGAATAAATTCATTAAGCAAATTGAATACATGTACTATATACAAATTCATTAAATATCCAAAAAGGAATGAATGAAGAGAGCAACACGTGGACCAGTACATGCAGCAAAACAAGAATCTTTATTAATATGTCCGGGAAGCCTGGAGCCCATGGAAATGAACACACACGCACGTACGCACGTATGCACTTTGGTGAGTGGTTGTTCTTATTTCTAAAAAAAGGGTGAGATTTTCACGTAAATAAGATAATGCAAGACCTTTGCTGAGAATTATTAGGTGGTAAGAATTTCGAGTAATCCAACAAAGGTGGAGTTATTTCTCTCTGAGGTCAGGGACAGATTGACAGATGTTTTACTAGAATTTTTGAGCTATTTCTTTGGATTCCCAGCTATGAATAGAAGGGGAATGAGTATGTTTTTATCATAATTATTTAAGAGAGAGAAGATGATGGACCAGGGATGAACATAAATTATGAAACAAGTATTGTGATAAAGCCATTCATACATTACTGATGTCCATATAAAGGAAATGACAATCCAGGCCCTTGTTTAAAGTTCACAGATAAATTCATGTTATATTGTTTTAAGTTTGTGCAACTGATGAATTTTCATTTCTTAATTATACTTAGAAGATAGATATAGGATTAAATTAATCTGGTAGTTAAATAATAAACAAGCAATTGCCCATAGATACAAACAGTGCCTAGCATGATTTGTCAATGAAAAATAAAATAATACTAAAACAATAAGCCATTAGGAAAAACGAGCCATGAAAGGATTTAAAATCCGTTCCACCTCACCGGCCCCCATTCTGTCATTGATTAAGATAGAAGTTTCTGATGTTCTGAGAAAGAAAACACCAGGAAAGAGGGAAAATACTTATTGTCATTGAAGGAAAAGGAGAGGTTTCTGGATGTTCTTTATTAGGTATTTAAAATCTGGAGAAAGGAAGAACATCTAAAGGAAGGGTGCCTGAGGAGTCAGCAGTGCTGACAGTGTGTGGCAGGGAGGTCCCTGGGGCATCAGCTCTGGGATGAGACTGAAAACAGAAGGTGGTAATATTCGTAAACATTACTCCCGCTTTGTTGGGTTTCATGAATATTGATACGTAATTATGAATCAACAATGAATAATCAATTAACAAATGTATAAATGAATAAAGAAAAATGTCGCAAGCTGAAATCACTAATAATTACCCTGGGGTATCTGAGTCAAGGATTTTGAGTAAATCCTCTAACTCTGACGTCTGTTATAAAAGCAAAGCTAATTTATTGCTTCCGTGGGACTTGGGTGCAGCAGGGTGCAGAGGCGTCTTGCTCCTGAGCTCTTATGGACCATAGGTCTGCACGCTGTCATGATTAGAGTCAGTGCACAGGTAAAGAAAGAAAGGCGACAGTGAGTGAAGACCATAGGAGCTAGATGTTCATCCATGGTGGCAGGACGTGATGAGATATTAATTCTTAAAGTATTTCAGAGGAGCTGCATTCTAACAAGGACACGGTGTGAGACTATTACTACATTGGTTAAGGAACACAAGGTAGATGTATGTCAAATTCAGTGTGGTTTCTGAATTGGTGATTGTTAATTTTATTAAGAATTTTACTGAGGGCAGAGGGTGTGGCTCAGTGGTAGAGTACCTGCCTCGCATACATGGTCTCTGAGTTTAATTCTTTGCTCCGCAAGGGGGAAAAAAGATCCAAAGAATTTCATTAAAGAAAGGAAAACATAATAAATGATTCAGAACTGCATAACTGAGAGAAGATCAAATACAGGCCAAGGTTAAGAATGTGTTATATGATAGGGGTTGTGATTAAATCAATTCTGGTCAATGAGATTCATTTAAAAAATACACACATTTAGTTGTTTACTGTGGGTAGTGAGCTTATGGGCAGAGGTTAGTGTTATCTAGAGCTCTTTTTCAAGTTACATAGGTTCCTAAATATCAATAGTATGTGTATTGATTGATTGATTGATTGATTGACTGTACTTGGGATTTAACCCAGGGTCTTTGCACTGAGCTACATCCCCAACCTTTTAAAAATTTTTATTTTGAGTCAGGGTCTCACTGAGTTGTTAAGTTGACCTGGCTGGCCTCCAACTTGTGATCCTTCTGCCTCAGCCTCCAAGAGTGATGTGTGCCATTATACTGGGTTTTATTTTTTTTTTTATACAGTGCTGGAGATTGGACCTGGTGCCTAACTCATGCTAGGTGAGCACTTTACTACTGAGCTGCATTGCCAGCCCTCAATGGTATTTTTATAAGCAAATTAAATAAGGAATTATTTAAAAGAGGGCAGGCATGGGCAAATGAGGGTAATGTGTCATTTAAAAAGTTGATTTTTGGCCTGGGAGTGTAGTTTAGTGGCAGAACACTTGCCTAGCATAATGAAGCTCTGGGTTCCGTCCCCAGCACTGGGGGAAAAAAAGAACCACAACAAAATAAAAAACAAAATCTGTGTGGAGTTCATTATTAGAAGAACCATTATCCGTTCTACTCTACTGATGTCCATATAAATAAAAGGGGCTCAACATGTGCCCCAATTTGGTTTAAGGGCATACAAGCTGTTATTTGTAACAATATTTTAGACCATTCTGAATTTGCTTTGAAAAAACGAAAATATAAACAAATTAAGACCATTAGTAAATAGCACATAACTGAATAGTTGAATAAATTCATAAAGTAGGGTCAAATATATAGGATTGGTGGGGATGTTTTAAGAAATAAAGTAAATTAAACCAATTTTGCTGGTGAACCCCTGAGAACAAATCTAGGTTCTCACCTGTGTAGATGGCGTTCAGTAGATAGGACCAGGCAAAGTTGTTATTCTATGAGCATAGATTTAGACGGTTTTGTTATATTACATAAATTCCTAATCAAAAAGTCATAAATAAGACAATGGCCATTTGGGGGCTAACAATGGGAATGTGGTGAAAGAGCTCGGTTGTTTGATATATCTGATACAGGAGGACTAAAATTCCATTAAAAAAAGAATCCGAATCTCCATTGCTTTCTGAATTTCATAAAAACTGCTTTTTACTCCACAGGTGTAATGGATGCAGTCTGAGTTCTTCGTGGTCCAGAGTTGAAGATCATGGTTGTCACTTCCGTGGAGAAGCAGCAAAGGGACTCACGTAAGTCACCGTGTTTGCGGTCCTGGTTTGGAGGGGATGTACAGGCTGTCCATGGACTCAGCTCAGAGGGACGAATGGCACCCGTGAACATGAATGAAGGAAGAGGGGAAGGGAAATGCCTTCCATCCCAAATGATGACACCACAGATAACACACACATGGGTTAGCTAGAGTCCGTCATTCCAGAGTGTTTCTATACTTGAAAACATCACATGTGCATACATAATGCATGGCACTTTATCTTTCAATTAAAAAGCAAAGTAAAATTTAAAAAATCGAGGAATGCTAGGCATGGACCAATACTGGGAATGTGCAGTGAACCACCCACTAAAAGTCAACCATTTTAGGACACTTGACATCCGTTAGACATGAAGTTAGAGTGTGTTGCATTCACTTTCATGGTTGCTTAAAATCCTAGCCTGATTTTGGGTCACATGTTAAAATTCATCAATAAAGATGTAGGTTTTTGATCTCTGCAGAGGACGCGCCTACCTAGGAGGACGCAGAGCACTGTCAGTGTTCTCGTGGAGGGGTGAAGTGCGAGGTAGCTCACTGTACTTTGAAGGAGGAGGAAATGAAATGGATGACCCCCGGGCTGAGAGAAGCGAGACAGGAGGTGCAGGGAGGCAGCCATGTTACCAGCGGGTCCATATGCACTGTTGTGCATCCGATTACGAAGAGACCGCATCCCCCAGCTCTGTGAGAAACAAGCTAGAAATAGCATTTTGCACTAGCAAAGTTCTTCTTGGATTTTCGTGATGCATGGGTCTTAATATTTTTAATTGGTGAAACCATGAAGTAATCAATAAAGAAGGTATAGACAGGGAAATGCAGAGAAAAGGTTGAGTCAGTGATGAGCAGTTGGAGGGCATATGAACTCACAATTTTGATTCAACCCTAACCTGAAGTCCATTAGAAAGAGACCAGGTCACCTTATCTGGGAATGGAATGAGAATAGAAGTTCAGGCCAGTAGGGATCTGGCTTTTGGGCTTGAGTAGTCCCGGGGGAGGGCTTATTAGTGAGTAAATGGGTGCATGGATAAATAAATGTGTAAGTGAAGATAACGATTGTTAGGCGTGGATCATCTGTGAGAGTGTGTCATGAAACAAGTACTAGGGGTAAGATATTTGTTAAATACTGAGTTCCCATGTAGCACACAGGTAGAAGCTGCCATGTGCTCTTTGGAGCAATAGGAACGCCAGACACACAGAAGCACCTACTGTGTGACTCCTTCTGTCCATGTTGGCATCCTGGATTGGGCAGAGGTTGCTTGTTTTAGGTCTTATTAAGAAGAAGGAACAAATATTTACATAAACAAATAATTATGTAACTACATAGTTGAAAAGAAGCAAGCGTGGGCCAATGTAGAGAATGACTTATATGACATTAGTTGTGATTAATCTGTGTTCACTGAGTTTTATGAAAAACAATGACAAAAGCCAATGAGGGAGATATAGTCAGGTATTTCTGTGGACACTGAGCAGGTAAGCTATTGTTAGTATTTTTGGTGTTCAAGTGAGAAGTCTGTAAATCACAGGTGCTTGTATTGTTTTAAGTTATTGCATGAATATGGTCATATCTCAAGCGATTACTTAAAAGACAGCCAGTTGTGCACAGATGTCACATGTGACGTGGAATAAGGCTAATGACTAGTCCTGCTCTGCCTGACTGATGTTCCCCTGGAGGAAGCAGGATCTAGGCTCTTAGAATGTGGGTGAAATTCATGAAAACAGGTCTATAATGAGAATATTTCAGTTTTGGGTGGTTGATTGGTTTACTAATTTTTTTTTTTTTTTTTGTGGGTACCAGGGGTCGACCTCAGGACCTCGCACGCCAGCAGGTGCCCGTGCCGCTGAGCGACATCACCGGCCCTTTTTTTCATAATTGGGTTCCAGGAGTCGAACTTGGGCCCTCGCACTTGCCAGGCAGGCGCTTATGCCACTGAGCCATCTCACCGGCCCTGGTTTACTATTTTTTATTGAGAAAGTGCCAAACAGGACCTAATATTGAGAACGTATCATATGACCAGGATTATGATTAAACATGTTCACTGAGCTTTATTTAAGAAATCAAAATAGGATTTAGGTGGTTATGTCATGGCCGGTAGTCAACTATTCAATGTCCTTGTCCCTCACGTTCACTATTGTTGCAATTGATACATTGTTATAAAGGATGATAAAATATGTTCATATCTAAATCAGTTAAGCAGAAGGGCCAATGAGGAACATGTGTTATAAACCAAAGATAATGATTACTCATTATACCCAGACGTCACTCAGATAAATTATTAAAACTTGAGGTTTCTCCCTCTTTGGTTAAAGTGCCCATTGAAATGTGTGTGCAACAATTCTTTAGCAAAGTGGATAATTAATTTATTCCATGCAAATTATAGTCATGAATAAATGAATGAATCACTGGCATGTAAATTAGAAAAATTTACACATCACTCATGAGAATATTGCATGAAACAAAGATTCACATTTATCCAATTTTGCTCATGTGAGGTCCATTAAAATCAATCACCTAACTGTTGAATTTGCGGACAGGGGTATGTAGACAAGTATTTCCAATAGATACGGTTCTGCCCTCATTTTTTTTTTTTTTTTTGTGGGTACCGGAGGTTGACCTCAGGACCTCGTGCGCCAGCAGGCGCCCGTGCCGCTGAGCGATATCACCGGCCCCTTTTTTCGTATGTGGGTTCTGGGAGTCAAACTCAGGACCTCGCGCTTGCCAGGCAGGCGCTTATGCCGCTGAGCCATCTCACCGGCCCCCTGTCCTCATGTTGATGTTCATTATACCGTTTAAAAATATAAACTAAAGAAACCAATAATTATGGAGTGCTGCCCTTGGGCAGTGATGGAATTGTGAGATGACACAAGTTTGATTTATGAAATACTGCCAGACAAACTTCCACTAAAAAAATCTAACTGTAGGCTCTTTCTTTTGGAAATTTGCGTTTGCTTCACTGGCTAATGTACCACCACTGATTTAATCATCTTCTAATGCTAAAGGTCTAGGCTTTTTCCTCTGTGGGTAAGAAGAGATTTATGTAAGTAATAGCTAGCGTTTAATGTTCTTGGGTTGGGAGGTTGGTTTATGGGTGTTGCCTGCATTTTTCAATGTAGTAAATGGATATATTCATAAATAAAACCAACTAACGCCAGCAACGGCCATTGACGAGAATGTGCTCAGATTCAAGATTTATGATAAATCTGATTCAGCACTAGTGAAATCCAATAAAAAAGATGCAGGATGTTTCATTCATGTTCATGGCTGCTTCATATTCTGTTTTATGTTTGCATTGTGATTCAGTTAAGTACCTCTCCACTGACAAAGATTTAAGATGTTAATTCCTTGAGGAAAAGCACTTCAGGAGATGGATAATATTGTCAGTGCTCTCCCTGATTCTGGAGTAAGATTATTGTCCCTTGGTTATTCTGTGCACCATCTTTAAGTGAAGAAGGGTACATGGGCCAATGGCTATCATGGATCCAATGTGAAACATGGATGTTAATTTTTGTGCACAAAACATGCACATCTATTACAAAATGTGCCCTCATCTATTAGCTGTGTGGGAAATGAGCATTTAGACTGTGACTAGTAATATTCAAGGATGTTGTTAGGCTTTTCGCTTCATGAAAATTTATCATATAATTATTTAGTGAGTCATTGACTAAAAGTATGAGCAATGTACAAATAAAGGAAGAAAATATACCAAGTGTAGAATAATAAGTATTTTGAGATGTATGAATCAAAGATTTTGATTAAACTCTGTAACTTAGAGGTCTATTAGATAAAAAAATGAACCTCTGTATTTCCTCTGTGGGAGAGGGGCTTCATAGCAAGAGTTGAGGATAGTCAAAGAGTTGGGTCTTAGTTCTTCATGTCTGTGAATTATACTATAAATGAACCAATGCAAAAATAGAGATGTGTAAATAGTGGCTGATTTTGCAACTCTGCAATGAAATAAGTATTAGTATTTCTTATGTTTGCTAAAGCACTGGGTCTCATAATATAAACAGATTGTTTTTCTTTTGGTTTTACGTAGAGGACATAGTTGTTCCATGAACATCCAGGTTGTTTTGAATCGGTGATATGTAGCTGGTTGTAGGTTTTTTTCTTTTAAGAAAAGAAACAAATCATTTATATAAAAAATGATGTTTCAGATTGCCTAGTTGAAAGAAGATGAAGTTTGGAGTACTATTTTGCATATGATACTATTATTAATCCAATTTTGTTTGCTGAATATTATTTTTAAAAAAGCACCATGTCAATTATATCTGTGAGCTATGAGTAGATACAGATATAGATATAGATATAGATATAGATATAGATACTGGTATTATTAGCTGATGTTCCCATCCATTGTCTTGGCTTTTATTCATTTTGAAGTATTGATAAAAGTGAATGAATGGGGCCGGTGAGATGGCTCAGCGGCTTAAGCGCCTGCCCGGCAAGCGCGAGGGCCCGAGTTCGACTCCCGGAACCCACATACGAAAAAAGGGCAGGTGATATCGCTCAGCGGCACGGGCGCCTGCTGGCGCGCGAGGTCCTGAGGTTGACCCCCCGGTACCCACAAAAAAAAAAAAAAAGTGAATGAATGAATGAATGAGTTCATATCTCAGCCAATTGTGAGCTGGTGAAAATCAGCTGTCACGAAACAAAGGTATGATTAATCTACATTTTTGATGAAAACAAAGGAAATCTAGAGTCATCCCATTTTGGACAAAATGTATATCAGGAGTTTCAGGAAATCGTACTTCAGTCCTGGATTGCTGGTGGGTTTTATTCTTTTTCTGTAAAACATGAAGAAAGTCAAATGATTCTCTGAGTAATAAAAATCACAAGTGAGTCAGTTAATGCATAAATTAGGGTAAATTGTGGATCAGTGCATCATGGGGCAGTCTCAGCAATGAACAGTTTGGTCCCCCGAAATAGATTAATGAGGTTAGGTTTTCTATGCAATGAGGGAGTATATAGATGGATAGTTGTAATAGTTTCATTTATTTCTCCTATACTGGGTGATAGATTTAAATGTTCATTATGTTAAAAATTAAGCAGTAAATAAATCAGTGCGTAAAAAGTCGAGTTATTCTTGAGTCAGTAATGAGAATGTGATAGGAGCTAAAGTTTATGATTAATCTAATCCCTCATGACTCAAGTCTATTAAAAGAAGTTAAGGCTGTGCTGTTCTATTCTTTATAAAATGTGCATTTTACTTCACAGAACAAAAACACCATAGCTAACTCAATTATTCCATAATAACGAAGACATTAGTTTTGACCTCTATGAGTAAGGAGCTTAGATACTGTTGTTGAGAACACTCAGGTTTCGTATTCTTGGCTCAGGTATTTTGTCAATAATTACATGTGTCAAAGGAATAGATGGCCAGGTATACATATAAAGTAAAAGGATGCCACGCAGGAACTAACAGTGGGTGGAAGTAAAGCAAAGTTTGGGATTAATTCAACTCAGTACAAATTTAAGTGTGTTTGTAATGATGAAGGGCTTTTAGCCATTTTTAGAGGTTTTTAATGTTATGATTTATTCCATACCATTGTTGGTTTAAACATTTCTGGCATGCTAAAGATCTAGACCATCAGCTTTTTGGAGGTGGGAACGGACAGGAAGGAGGAAGGTAGGGCGTGGCCCTTGTGGGTGTGAAGGTGGGGGCTCATGGGAAGTCATTGTTGGAGGATGGGCATCCCAAAACTGAGAATCCAAAATCTGAAGATTTAAGAAAAATTTGAAAAATTTTTGCACCAACATATAGCACAAGTGGAAAATTTCACACCTGACCTCACATGGCAGTGTGGACGTAAACACAGGGGCACTAAACATACTGTATAACATTACTTTCTGGCCATGTGTATAAGGCGTGTATGAAATATAATTAAGTTTTGTGTTTAGGCTTAAGACCTAAGAGATATCAAATATTCCAAAATTTGAGAGATCTAAAATCAAACATTTCTGGTCCCAAGTGTTTTGGATAAGGGATACTCAGCATTGATCCCTGCATTGGATTAGGTATCTATTACTGTGTAATAAATTGCCCCATGACTTCGTGGTCAGAACCATAATAAACAGCTGTCATTCCTCACCATTCCCATGGGCAGGAATCTAGGAGGGGTGCAGTGACCAAAGGATGTGGGGTTCCTGTGAGTTTGCAGGCCAGGTGTCAGGGGGACTTGCTGTCACCTGTCAGCTTGACTGTGTCGGTGGTGTGTTATCATGGCTCCCACACGTGGCTGGCTGTGGGTGGGATCACAGTCCCTTCCTGTGCAGAGCTTTCCTCAGGGCAGCTGCAGGAGCCTCACAATGGGGCAACTTCATTCCTCCAGAGCAGCTGAGCTAAAACAGACGTGGGGCCCTCGATGTGTTCTATGAGCCAGCATAAACCACTGCCTCTATAGTATTCTTTGGTCATGTAGGCTGTCAGATTTCATTGAGGTCAGAAACAACACAAGTCAATGGGTACCAGGAGCCATGGAACATTGGGTGCCATCTTGGAGGCTGGCTACCTCGTGCACTACCTTAAAATATGGACAGATTAAATAAAGGAAGGACCACCGTGGAATAGTATCCGTATAGGGTTGATATGAAGCAAGGAGGTTGAGCAATCTGTGTGTGTAACTCTCAGATCCATTGCAAAGATTCCATCTCGCAGTTCTCTGGGGAATAAGCTATAGATACATCTGAGTAATATTTAAGGGTCTTATTCTTAGGTTGGTGCTTCATATATATTGGCTTTATTAGTATTGATGACTCCACGAGTGCAGTGATAGATTGAAAGGGAGCTAAAGCTGGGCATGGTGGTGCATGCCTGTAATCTCAGCACTCTGGGAGGCTGAGGCAGGAGGCTTGCAAGTTTGAGTCCTGCTTGGGCAATGTGAGAACCTGTCTCCACTCTGTGCAAAGGCCTTGGGTTCAAGCTCCAGTACTGGAAAAAAAAAAAAAAAAAAAAAGGTGTTCCAAGCCTTGACCAATGATGAGTATTCTGGGGTGTCTGAGTTAATGATTTTGATTAAACCCTATATCTCTGAGGTCCACTGTAAGCCAGGTGTGGTGGCACATGCCTGTAATCCCAGCACAGAGGGAGGCTGAGGCAGGAGGATCATAAGTTCAAGCCCAGCCTGGCAACTTAGAGATTTAGCAAGACCCTGTCTCAAAAAACAAAACAAAACAAAACAAAAAACCCAAAAAAACAAAAAAGGGACTGAGGATATAGCTCAGCGCCAAGGGTCTGGGCTCAGTTTCCCATACCACACACACACACACAAAGACTGTGGTGAGTTATTCCTCTAGGGTCAGTGCTATTACAGCAGACATAGAGGTGAATGAACATGCGGGGGAGCCGAATAAGACCAAATTATGAGTGCATAGTGTTTTTGTTATTACTAGTACATCCCAAAGCAGTCATTTCCAATGCACATTGATTAAATCTCACCCTGGGTAAAGAGCAGGCAGAGATAAGTACTAAGAAATTAATGTGGTCATCCTACATTATTTAGGTGGTGCTGGTTGCTAGCTGGTTATATCTGGCAGCGGTGAGCCCATAGACAGTTGTTCATACCTTTCCTTCCTCCTTGCGCTCTCTCTCTCTCTCTCTCTCTCTCTCTCCCTCTCTGTCTCTTTTGTGCTGGGATTGAACTGAGGGCCTCGTGCATTCCGAGCATGGACTCCACCACTGACCAGTGCTCCCTGCCCCATCGTTCAAATTTCTGATGCACTCCGTAGGCTCACAGATAATGGTGATGTTCTCAGTGTGCGTATAAAAACTCATCTTTCAGCCAGTTATTTTGAAGAGGCTAAAGCAGTCTGTGCTTTCCAACCTCAGCGATATTGATATTTTGGGCTTGATACTTACTTTCTTATTTAGTGTGTGGAGTAGTTTAGTAACTTCTCCAGCCTCCACTCAGTAGATGCCCATTTGACCTCCACCCTCAGTTGTGATAATAAAAACTGTCCCCAGACATAGGCGGATGTCATCTGAGGGGCATCTTTGCCCCTAGTTGAGAACCATAGGGGTATAGCTTGGGTCAATAAGCAGCATGTGTTAAACACAATGTGGATATTTATCCCATCACACCTCACTGAGATTGGATGAGAAAAATCAAAAGCCAAAAAACAAACAAACAAAAAACTAGGCTCTTCCTACTTTGAGTAAGGTTCATACGACTAGTTGTATGTAATTGTACTGTGAATTTGTGTTGTTGATGGGTTGAACATAGCATGTTTTCTCTTGAAAAATAGATGTTCACATTATTTGTAACTACTTGAAATAAATGAATCAATGAAACAGTGAATGAGTAAATACAAAACATTGTTCTAGCGTGGATTACTGGCAATAATGTGCTAAGGCAAGTGTACTTAAAGCTGCAGTGGTGCCCACCTGTATCCCAGCACTGTAGGGGGCTGAGGCAGGAGGATCGATTCCTAAATTTCTAGCCCAGGCTGGGTAACTCAGTGACTTAGTGAGACCTTGTCTCAAAAGGGGGGGTTTGGGGGTGTAGCTCAGTAAGAAGGCCCTGGGTTCAATGCCCAATACAAAAAAAAAAGTTTATTTAAATATCTAACTATGTATAAGTGATACTCTTAGCAGGAAAAATATTCTATTTTTTACCATGTTGGTAGAGAATACATAAATGAGTTCTTGTAATGGTCATTTTTTATTCTTGTGTAGGTGCTAGATAAGTCAGTTAAAATGTTCCAGGACATTTGTGGGCTACTAATTAAAATGTAGCACAAATTGAGACTTATACTTAATCTTATACAGCCCTATAGGTCTCCCTTGAAAGACTTACATGTAGGCTGCATTTTCTTAAATCTGCTTTTATTCCATACAATGTATTTAATTGTTCTCCAGTTGTGAAAATCATAGCTGTTACTTCTGTGGATAAAGAGTGTAGGAACAAATGTAAATAATGGTCAACATTTATGTTCTGATTTGATGAATTTGTCCTTGCGTGTTATTATTTTAGAGAAATAAATCGGTACATATGTAAATAAAGTTAAAAAGTATTTTGCATCATACTGTGATAGGACTATCTTGGGAACAAAAACAGAACTATCGTATTCCAGTATAACACAACTGAGACTTTTTTTTTTTTTTTTTTTTTTTGTGGGTACCGGGGGTCGACCTCAGGACCTCGTGCGCCAGCAGGCGCCCGTGCCGCTGAGCGATATCACCGGCCCCTTTTTCGTATGTGGGTTCCAGGAGTCGAACTCGGGCCCTCGCACTTGCCGGGCAGGCGCTTACGCCGCTGAGCCATCTCACCGGCCCTATTTCTTTTTTTCTGATCAGTTTATTTATTTCCTTTTCTTGTCTTACTGCATTAGTCAGAGCTTCCCATGTAGTTCTGAAAATCAGTGGTGAGAGGGAACATCCTTGCCTTGTTTGTGACTTTAGTTTAAAAGGTTTAAGTGTCTCCCTATTAGGCATAGTATTAGCTGTGGGTTTATTGTTTTTTGTTTTTGATGTTCTTTATCAAGTACAGGTGCCCCTGTCTTCCTACTTATTTTTTTTCTAACCATGAATCAGGGCTAGATTTCATCAAAAATTTTTTTCTATAGCTACTAATATGATCACATGCATTTTTTTTCTTGTTGATATGATTTTTCTTTTTTTTTTTGTGGGTACTGGGGGTCGAACTCAGGACCTCGTGCTTGCCGGGCAGCTGCTTATGCCGCTGAGCTATCTCACCGGCCCTGTTTCTGTTTTTTGAAAGAAATTGTAGATTTGCTTTAATTTCTCCCTTAGGTGAGGTAATTTCCTGGTGAACCTGTCTGGGCTTGGTGCTTTCTATTTTAGGTTATTGGTTAGTGATTCGAGTTCTTTAATAGATACAGACCTACTCAACTTGACTTTATGTGTGAGTTTGCCAGATTGTGTCTTTCAAACAAATTGATCCATTTCATCTGTGTTATCAAATTTGTGGGTGGAGTTGTTCATTGTATTTCTTTTATATATTTTTAATAGCCATAGAATCTGTAGTAATATCCTTTCATTTCAGATAATAATAATTTATGCCCTTTCTCTTTGAGTTTTCCAATTAACAGTTTTTTCCCCCTTAATTTTTCCCTAGTGATGATCTATGTGCAATTTCATTGATTTCTGCTTTAAGTTTTGTTATTTTAACTCTGCTCATTTTGTACTTAATTTGCTCTTCTTTTCCTACTTTCTTTAAAAGGAGCACCGAGATTGTTGATTTCTTGGATCTTCATTTATTTTAGGTTAATATTATTTTTAATTGACAAAACATGGCATTGTGATATATGTATACAATTTGGGTGATGAAATCCAGCTAATTAATCTGCCTCTTACCTCATTTACCTATTATTTTTATTATTAAATATTTGAAATTTGTTCTCATTGTTATTTTGAAATATACAACACATTATTGTTGACTATACTACTGCTGTGCAGTAGATCTCCAAATTTATTCCTCCTGTCCATCTGGATCTTTCTAGTCTTTGACCAACGACTCCACATTGTCTCCATCATACCCAACCCCAGCTGCTGGTTACCATTAATTACTCTTCTATTCAATGTTTTTAGATTCTGCATACGTGAGATCATGTAGGATTTGTCTTTCTGTGCCTGGCTTATTTCACTTAGTACAGTGTCCTCTCTATATTGTCACAAAAGGCAGACTTTCTCTCCTTTTTGAGGCTGCATAATATTCCACTGGGTCTCTATATCGCATTTTCTTTATCCACTCATCCACTGATGGATATTTATGTTGATTCCGTAGCTTGGCTATTGTGAATGTTTAAATGAACATAGGAATGTAGATATGCGATTGCCATGTTGATTTCAGTTCCTTTGGATCTCTAAGTGGGATTGCTGGATCGTATGGCAGTCTTTTGGGTTATCTTCAATTTTTTTCATCAGTGTTTTATAGCTTTTAGTATACAGATTTTTCATCTCCTTAGCTAAATTTATCCTTATGTGTATTATTTGATTTTAAAAATTGGATTATTTTCTTAAATTACTTTTTTGTTTGTATATGAAATTACTAATTATTTTTGTGTTGATTTTGTATCTTGCAATTTTACTGAATTTGTTTATCAGTTCTTTTTTTTTTTTCTCCTTTGGTTTTTTTGAGACAGAGTCTCAGTATGTAGTGCGGCTGGTCTTGAACTCACTTATGTAGCCCAGGCTGGCCTAGGACTCACAGTGATCCTCCTGCTTCAGCCTCCCAAGTGCTGGGATCACAGGCGTGTACCACCATGCCTGGGTGTTTATCAGTTTTGACAGTTTTCTGTCTTTTTTTAATTGGTGTAGTCTTTTGAGTTTTATGTACCAATCATGTCAGCAAATAGAGACAGTTTCACATCTTCCTTTCCTATTAAGATGCATTTTATCTATGTATTCAATGATAAAAATTTCCCTCTATTCAATTAATTTCACTGTATCCACTGTTTGTTTTTAGTTAAAGGGGAAACTTTACATAAATGGGTTATAGAGTATGCATCCAATTGAGTGAGGAACAGTTACGTGCACACCTTGACCATGTGTCACATGAGAAATGTTCAGAATGATCAGATTGTCTTCATTGAATTTTATTAACAACACCAAAATGATCTAGTCATTCATTTATTTGAATGAGGGTAGATAGAGGTGTCACTGTTATTCAGGACTCATTTCTAGTTTCTTTGCAGTAATGACTATTATTATAATTGAATGAATCAATAAAATATTTATTCGAAAGAAGAAAATTACAGGTCAATGAAGATTATGTTTTCTGAGATAATGGTAATTGTTAATTTGGATTTTTACTGCTAATATTCATAAAAAGATGTAATGTACATGTGGATCACAGCACACAATGGTATTTCAGCTCTGGATTACTGACTGAGTTACCATTTTGTCTATTCTTTAGAAAATAAACATGATCAAATCATTTCATGAACAATTAAATAAATGAGTAAATAAATGAATGTATAAGGTAGAATCAAACAGGTCAGTACTAGGAATTGGAATAAAGGTTTAAATGTACACAAACTCAGCAAAAGTAACACCCATTAAAATGATTTTTATTTGGTTAAAGCTGTTAAAATATAGACATATTTTTGATAGATAATTCTTATTTTTAGTTGGTGGTACATTCCATGGCATTCACTCTGTTATTTAAAAATAAATAGGAGGACCTGCCATTTTTGGAGCAATAATGAAAATTAGGCATAAACTAGGGTTTTTGACCAATTTAGTACTGCAGATAAATGTTAATGAAAAATAACTTAAACCTATATTATGTCATCATACCAAAGTTTTCTTTCTCTCTTTTTGTATATATTAAACACTACATGTATGCTTTAATCAATCTCTAGCCATGGCACCTTGGTTGTTATTTTGGTGACTAAGGATCATAGATTATACAAATGTAGAATATACAAATGATTTAAGCACACATCGAAGACACATGGCACCAAGTAAATTCTGTACCAAAGTGTGATTGTGCTGTGCAGTGAGGATGTATTGTTCAGTTCCATCTAAGGTCCATTAAAATGCAGTCTATTGCCAATATGTGTAGGGTATTTATGTAGCAGAGAGTTGTAATAATGAGAGATATTATTCTTGGGCGGTAGATACAACAGTGGCCCTTACATTATTGAAAAGTGAAAATAAAATTCTGGATTATTTAAGAAAGGTCCAGGGCCGGTGAGATGGCTCAGTGGCGTAAGCGCCTGCCTGGCAAGCGCGAGGTCCTGAGTTCGACTCCCGGAACCCACATACGAAAAAGGGGCCGGTGATATCGCTCAGCGGCACGGGTGCCTGCTGGTGCATGAGGACATGAGGTCGACCTCCAGAACCCACAAAAAAAAAAAAAAAAGAAAGGTCTAATGTTTAGTTCTACCTGGTTAAGCCTACTTTTCTTCCACAGAATGTCCATAAGAGCTGACTTATTCAGCTGTTCTAAGAAACAAAATCTTGGCAGTTAGTTCTGTGGGCAAAGAACATAGAGAATAATGTAAGTAAGACCTCAAGTTCAAGTCCTGTGGGATGCTTTGTTCGTGTGTTTAGTGGAGTTCAGTGGAATCCATGTCTATAAAAGACACAAATGCTCTGAGAATGGACCAATGATGGGAATGCGTGATGAACCAAAAACATGTTTGATCTCATTTGGAGGTTATTTAGTCATTGTTTGATTTTCAGAAACATTTGATTTTATGTTTTATTTTCTACCACAAACGATTTAAACATTTCCCTACTGATGTGATCCTGGCTGGTAACCCCTCGTATGACAGCCTGAGAGAATGTGAAATTTGTCTTGAGTGTTGGAAGATGGTGGTCTTATCTCTTTTCATTGAACCATCTTTAAAACATGGGCAAATTGACTCAAAAAAGGCCACACAGGACCGGCGGCAAATGCAGATTTGCTAGTTAATCTCATATTCTCTGAGGTCCGCTGTGAGTGGAGAGCCAGTCTAGGAACAAAGAGCAACCAATGGGGAAATCTTGCTCTTAGAATTTTGTGACTGTAATGTTATTCACCAATGAATAAACTAATGAATGAAGGAAGAAAAACGTGCCTGGACCCATGATGAGTACCATGGGGTATCTGAAACAGGATATTTTGATTAAACCCGAATGGATCTCTGAGGTCTGTTACAAAAGGACACGTAATCATTCCTTCTTTGGGGAATGAGCCCATGCTAACAGGTCCTTGGGTTTTCGAGTTTTTTGTGGGTGGATTTTACTGTGTGTGTGTGTGTGTACACATGTGCACGCATGCGATACTGAGGTCAAAAACAACAAGCCCTCTATTCTTGAGTTACATCCTCATTCTAAATCAGCGTATGCATAAAAAAATGTATGAATGAAAAAAGAGGTCAAGTCATTCAATTATTATAAAGGAATTTAATGAAACATGGATTATTATTAAAACCTATCTGATACTCCAAATACTTTAGCAGTGAAGGCACTTGCCATTTTGGTAAGGGACGTTTGTATATAAAAGATTTCTTTTGCGTTGGTGATGGATTGCTGTTTTATAAAGGAAATGAAATACATTTACTCCTATAAATAATTGCTAAACAACTACATAATTGCAAGACAGAGACTAATGATGAGAATTTTAATCCAATCTTTTCATGTTTACTGATTCTTGTGAAAACACTGAAAAAGAAAGTCTGTTGTTTTAAGGGTAATGACTATGGACAGATGTGGATACTGTCAAGTGTTGTGGCCTGCTGCTGTGACATGACAGCAATTGCTGTCTTTGTATTCAAGAAAGAGGTGATTTTGTGTCTTCATTTTTTTTTTTAATGTCAGCAAACCGTGCACCAATTAGTGATAAAATTTAATATGAGAATGCTGATCCATGGTTTTTCTATGACAGGTATTTTAAGAAAATTTCTGAGCTCTCCTAATTTTTTGAAAGATGCAAGCAGAGTTTTTCAAGTTGTATTAATTTGGTTCTTTAAAAAACAAGGACATGGGGCCGGTGAGATGGCTCAGCGGCTTAACCGCCTGCCCGGCAAACGCGAGGGCCTGAGTTCGACTCCTGGAACCCACATACAAAAAAAGGGGCCGGTGATATCACTCAGCGGCATGGGCGCCTGCTGGCACGCAAGGTCCTGACGTCGACCCCCCGGTACCCACAAAAAAAAAACAAAAAACAAGGACATGTTTTTAAAATAGACTTTTGTCCCTCTGCAAAACACATAGCAGATTTTATCATTTTCTAATCATGAGGATCATCACTGTTATGGACTGGTGTAAGTAAATATCCCCAAGTTGACATTCTGGGTTCCAATGGCATTTCTTCATGGGTGCTCACTAAATTATTTCACTATAATAAATTGTTAAATAATAGATGAAATGAAGGACTGCCAAGCACGGACTTGTTATGGCAACGAACAAAAATTATGATTAATTCCTCCCAACCCTAATGAGGATATTACTAAAGCTTGGAGGGCATTTTGCATATTTAAATTCCCATTTACTGCTTTGGCTGCCGTTGCTTAATAGGTCCCCTCATTAGCGAGCATCTTACTCACATCTCCCTCCCCAGCAGAGCCGAGAAAGCAGCAGATGTCAGTTCTAACAAGTGTGCTACATTTGTAGGTCCATGGTGTTGATTACAGAGCTTTGAGAGAGGGGCAGACCCCAGTCCTAAGAAGGGACTGACCTGAAGTGCAGTGTGACCATTAACCCACATGTGCAAGGCAGAGTCCATTTGCTCTGCAGGAAAGAGAGCAATAAACAGTTTAGCTCTATTAAAGACTTTTGTTCTTAGTTTTCTGTCATTACAGGGTATTGATTACACAATTATTATTGTGAATCCACGAATGGCTGAATCAATCTAAGAAGGTTTTTTTTTTTTTTTTTTTTTTTTTTGTGGGTACCGGGGGGTCGACCTCAGGACCTCGCGCGCCAACAGGCGCCCGTGCCGCTGAGCGATATCACCGGCCCCTTTTTCGTATGTGGGTTCCGGGAGTCGAACTCGGGCCCTTGAGCTTGCAAGGCAGGCGCTTAAGCCACTGAGCCATCTCACCGGCCCTCTAAGAAGGTTTAAGTAAGCAAACATATGGAAAGCCAAGCCCGGATCAGTAATGAATATTGGTGGAGGTGTCTGAAGCAACTCCTTTGATTAAGCCCTCTATGTAACTCTGAGGTCCGATGGAGAATAAGAGCTAGCAAGATATTCTGTAAATATTCCTAAGAGCAAAAGTCAGGGAAATTCAATAAGCTGCCCTCGGGATTTTGTGGTTTAAAGATATGGAATATATTATTTCAAGTGAATTAATACATAAACAAATAGATAAATATATACACAAAGAAGACCAGCAGGCCTATTTAGGGAATAATTAGTGAGGTATAATAAAACAAGAATTATCAATATTATTACTTGCCATAAAACAAGTACAATTATTAATTAGAAGTAAAATGAACAGATGGAATCTCTAATCCTCTCTTATGGAGCATTTTAGTATCTGTAATTGAGACAATTTTTTGTAGTTTGCTGTTCACTTTTTTTAATTAAGAAAAGGAAAATGTGTGCATCTGCCAATAACTATCATCTTCATAGATGTTTATCTTGGCAGATATTTGTAATTGCTGTAGGTGTTATTCTTGGACCAGATGATGTCATCAGTACGGTTTAGTGTATTATTTAAAACTGAAAGTTCAATACTAGACTAAGAAAACTTGCATTTTTGAGCCAAAGTTATTTGTATCTAGTTTTACTTGACTAACTTATGACAAAATCTAAATCAATCTTTTTTTCCCTCCCCAGGCTGAACACAGGACAGCTGGTTTAATCATTTAATAAAGAATTGTTATCCAGAATAAGGAGCATAGATATAATAAAGGCAAGTCCCTTATTTCATGATCTTCATTCGGATTGTTTATTCATGGTACTAGCTGCAGGATTTCAAAGTAGTAACTACAGGTATAAAATAAGTAAAAGACTCCAGATATGGACCAATAATGGGAATGTGTTACAAGTCACAAGTTATGTTTAATGTAACTAAGACAACTGAAATTATTTTTAGAAGATGATAGAAGTTATTAAATTATTATCAGGACATTTTAGTATTTTTTTTTAATAGCACGGTTGATTTCAGCATTCCTATATGGGCCAAAATCCTGGCTGATAGCTCTTTTGGGATAGTCAAGAATATACATGATTCTGTGCATGTTTTGGAGGTAACAGAAGATGGTAGTTGGCCTATGAATGAAGTAAGTAGAGGAGAGTCACAAAAATCCAATGGTAAATGTAGATTTGATAGAAAGCTGGGACATTGACCAATCTACATGTGAACATTTGAGCAGCACTGTAAAAAAATATATGACCTGCAGCTCAGCAGACAAGAGCCCAGAATTCAAAGCTTTGTGGGCCCTGGGGGGTTGTGATTATGTATTATTTGTAAGTTGGCAAATTAATCAACACATGGAAAACAAATGACTGGTGTGGACCAATGATGAACAGCATGGGGTTTCTGAAACGAGGACTCTGATTAAACCCATCTGCACCTCTGAGGTCCATGGCAAAGAGGTACGTGTATTCCCTTCATGGAAAAGGAGTCTACAGAAACTTGTTCTTGTGTTTCATGGTTTAGAGGGTAGGTATGCATTACCTGAATATAATAAAACTAGCCATGAATAAAGAATATATCAGTAAATGAGGAATACGAGCGGTATATATGTATTTGCTTCTTTTTCTAAAATTATTTATTTATTTATTTTTTGTGGGTACCGGAGGTCCAAATCAGGGCCTCGTGTGCCAGTAGGCGCCCGTGCCGCTGAGCGATTATCACCGGCCCTGTATTTGCTTCTTCTTTTTTTTTTTTTTTTTGTGGGTACCGGGGGGTCGACCTCAGGACCTCGCGCGCCAACAGGCACCCGTGCCACTGAGCGATATCACCGGCCCCTTTTTCGTATGTGGGATCCGGGAGTCGAACTCGGGCCCTCGCGCTTGCAAGGCAGGCGCTTACGCCGCTGAGCCATCTCACCGGCCCTGTATTTGCTTCTTAAAACATGGGTTATTACTAATTTCGAGACTCTTAGTTCCAGGAAGCTGACTGTGAAGGCTCTTAGCACCCTCCGATGATTATCCGTACCTGAGAGTCAGTAATTCTCTTCCCTGTTGAGGCAGGCTTTCCACTGATTTTTTTTTTTTTTTTTGGTGGGTACCTGGGGGTCGACCTCAGGACCTCGCGCGCCAGCAGGCACCCATGCTGCTGAGCGATATCACCGGCCCCTTTTTCGTATGTGGGTTCCGGGAGTCGAACTCGTGCCCTCGCGCTTGCTGGGCAGACACTTACACCGCTGAGCCATCTCACCGGCCCCTCCACTGATTATTTTTTTAAGAAAAAGGAAATGCATTTACATAAATAAGCATTTGATTACTACATAAATGAGGGAGGGCATAGAACAATGATGAGACTTTTATACCACCGAACTTTATGATTAATGCAGTCTATTTAATTTTATAAAAGAAAAGAAACATTAAATTGAACCAGTTTGCTATCCTTTTGGGTAACTTATCCAGTGTACATGGTCTCACAGATACTAAAGTGTAATTGGGTGAACACATTCATGCATTTATATCTCGATTCGTTTTTAAGAAAGCCAGCATTTGAAGCACCAGTGGAAAGGTTGCGATTGGATTTAGAGATCCTGATTTGTTACATTATTTATGATTGACATCCATAGGAAGGCAGAGATTTCTAGACCTCTCCAGTGGTGCCTACAGACTTTTAGTAATTTAATGTGCTAGTTTTGTTTTGATGGATGTAAGCGGTTAGAAAAACAATCCCATGTGATCCCACTAAATGCCTCAGTTAGTGAGTGATTTAATAAATGTAAGCAGGGTCAAGCTTGGACCATTAGTGGATTGTACCATGTATTGAATCTCCCATTTATCCAGTTTTTTTTTTCCCCAGTTTTGTCGAAAGTCCAACAGAATGATAATTTTGCTCTTACCTAATGCATATAAAAAGTTCAGACAGATGTCCCTAATACTTACAGTAATTTTCCTTGTTTTTTGCAGGTAAATTCGGTAGCATTTATTTATTTATTTAAAACAATAAATGACAGAAGTGAATAACTATATTGTTCTCTCTTTCAAATTACACAACTTAATAAATATAAAGTAGTGATCTCTTCCCAAGTGTTCAAAATAAAATACAAACTGAACTTTATGGTTCATTGATTGTTACTTTACTGTGGTTCATTTAAAACAGCTAAATTCGACTATTTTAGTTCATTTAAACATTTGCTTTTTGCTCCTCAGGGTGAACACAGTCTGCTTGTTTTCATTTTTATCTTTGGGTGAAGATCTTGTCTTTCAAGGAGAAAAGATTTTGATGTAAGCAAGAATAAAAGCGTGTGTCCTTTTTTGGGGAGGGCCTCAATCATAATATTCACAGAATTATTTGAAAAGAATAAGTTCAAAAGTTGTCACACACTGACCAATGATAGAAGTTTTTTATGAATTAATACTTACGATTAATCCCATTGCACACAACTGAATACCCTAGGACAAAAAGGTTAGTGGCATTTCTGCCACTTTGAGCATTTTTAAAGGGATATTTTATTTTTATACTGCGGTGAATTCAAACACTTTTCCCTTGCCAGTTGTTATAGACAGTTAACCCATCAAGAGGAGGAGATAAGAAAATGCAGGTCTTGTTTTCTCCTTGGCTGTGGTATAAGATAATAGTTCATTGGACCATCTTTAAAACATGGATATTAAATGAAAGAGGCCCAAGGATGCATCGCTCTCTTTTTATTTTTTTTTGTTTTGTTTTGGGAGTCGAACTCAGGACTTCACACTTGCCAGGCAGGCGCTGCACCACTGAGCTATATCCCCATCTCATTGATGCCCAAGGATGGACCAGTGACCAATAGCAAATTGACGTGGTACAAGGAAATGGATTAATCTTTTTTTTTTTTTTTTTGTGGGTACTGGGGGTCGAACTCAGGACCTCACGTGCCAGCAGGCACCTGTGCCGCTGAGCGGTATCACAGGCCCTTTTTTCTTATGTGGGTTCCGGGAGTTGAACTCAGGACCTCACGCTTGCGGGTGCTGCACCACTGAGCTATATTCCCAGCTCACTGATGCCCAAGGATGGACCAGTGACCAATAGCAAATTGACGTGGTACAAGGAAATGGATTAATCTTTTTTTTTTTTTTTTTTGTGGGTACTGGGGGTCGAACTCAGGACCTCACGTGCCAGCAGGCACCTGTGCCGCTGAGTGGTATCACAGGCCCTTTTTTCTTATGTGGGTTCCGGGAGTTGAACTCAGGACCTCACGCTTGCGGGTGCTGCACCACTGAGCTATATTCCCAGCTCACTGACGCCCAAGGATGGACCAGTGACCAATAGCAAATTGACGTGGTACAAGGAAATGGATTAATCCTTTTTTTTTTTTTTTGTGGGTACTGGGGGTCGAACTCAGGACCTCACGTGCCAGCAGGCACCTGTGCCGCTGAGCGGTATCACAGGCCCTTTTTTCGTATGCGGGTTCCGGGAGTCGAACTCAGGACCTCACACTTGCAAGGCAGGCGCTTATGCCACTGAGCTATCTCACCGGCCCGGTTAATCCATATTTGCAACACTGAAGTTTGTTGCGGAGACAGAGGCCTCTGGCTCTGTAGGATATGACCTTTCACAGGCATAGCCATATTAAGGATCTTTCCCCCCATCATTCATGGACACTGACTATATTATGAGCGAATCCACAAATAAGAATAATACAACTGAATGAAAGCACGGAATACCAAGTCTGGATCAATGATGAGTACGTGTGGGGCATCTGAATCCAGTGCTCTGATTAAACCCAGTCTGTAACTCTGAGGTCCTCTGCGTGCGTGGGAAATGTGCTTGTAGAGGAACTGGGTATTGTCAGGGTATGTGTTTATGATCTTCAGTTGTTCATTTATATAGCCTGTATTGTTTAAAATAAATCTGTGCATGAATAAAGTCAAGGAGGGCTACACGACGTCTGGTTTTGAAAGGGGCTGGTATTTCAAGAATTGATGTTCATTTCTGAAGTTTTGGGTAACACAGACCAAGAATGGTCCCCCGGGAGGTGAACCAGACATGCTCTCTGTTTTGTTGTTTTGGGATAGGGCAAGTTGCTCAGTGCATGTCTCATTTTAAAAGTGATACAGAATTTATTTAATGAAGTTGTACATTAGCACAATAATATTTAATAAATAGAACTTAAAATATGCACATTAAATAATTTGATATGACAAATCATGCTAGATGCATTAATATAAAATATTTTAATGATCGACTTAATGTAATTAACAAAAACTGAAAGACTAATGACTAGTTACTGAAACATGGAAAAATCTAAATGTGAACATTGAAAGTGTGAATATAATCATCACACATCCTCTTGTAGTCACTGATTTTCATTTGAAAAGAAAAATGTAAATATGTTTTTGGATGATTTTGTGAGTAATAAATGAATGGAAAGATGTCAGTATCATGCCCATGGTCTTTAGGGATCATGAACACTGTTGCTATCTTTATGAGTAAATAAAAGAATAATTTCATATCTCAATCCATTAGTTAGAAGAGGGAAACTATGGACTGGAAGCACATATAATATTCGAAGTGGCGTCATTAATCTTGTCTTCACTCTTGAAGGTTATTTAAATAAATGAGGCCCATTTATGCAAGAGTCATATAGACCTCCCTACATCTATCTTGCTATTAACATTTAAATTCAAACTAATGAAAAATAAGAATTTAGCTCCTCAGTCACACTTAACCACATTCCAAGCCACATGCGACTCCCATGCTGGACAGGGAACGTTTGTGTCACTGCAGAGAGTTCCGTTAGTGCACACAGGGACAGTGTGGACACTTGCAGGAGAGGGTGGTTTGTTTTGGGTAGCAGATGGCGCTACTGTTTTGTGTCTTCTTTAGGGGAAAACAGTAGATAATGAAATTAACCTTAGAGTTAGTAAATAGATGAATTAGTACATCCATGAATTAAAGTACAGCATGGCTCATTTGTGTCACAAAACACAAATTTACATTTGTGCCGTTTTGCAAAAGTTTCCCCCATTTAACAATTACCTAGCCATTGTGCTATTTGATAGAGGTGTCTAGGTAGATCGCAGTCTTCATTGGTTTTCTGTTAGGTAATAGATTTAATGATTTTCATCATATTATTTCATATGAAAAATGGGGCAAGTTGGAGCATGAAAATGATATCACAGATGGATTGATGAGGAAAATGCGGCACAAACCAATGTTTGTGATTAATCTAGTAGTGCAGCTCTACTTAAAAATCTATTAACGTTCTGTACTTTTTATTTTGGCAATCTGTCTTTTCCTCCAGAATGAGCACCCCACACTGGATTTGGTCTTTCTCATGTGATGAAAATCTTGGCTGTTACTCTTGCGGGTAAGGAGCAATGTTAGTAACAATCAGAATTTGTGTTGTTGGTTTGTTTGTATGTGGTCATGGAAGTATGGAAACCAAGACTTTATAAACAAAAATTAAACTAAAGAACACCCATCATGGACCTGTTGTAGAGATGCATTATAGGCCAAGGAGTGGTAGGAACCCATTTCAGAACCGAGATTCCTTTTTTAAAAAGATCAGAAGCATTTAGATAATTTCCATGTTTGATTTTTCATATTATTTCTGCAACATGGTTGACTTAAGCATTTCCATACTAGTATCAATCTGGGCTTTTAACTCTTTAGAAAAATCTCTTAGAAGGTGACATAAGAAGAATCTCTTAGAAGGTGACACATGTTTTGGTTCTAGTTGTGGGAGGCCATTGTGGGTTTTGATTGCTCATTATTCCGTCTTTAGAAAAGGGCAGATTCCATGGGCATGGCTCAGTCGTGGAGCACTGATATCGACAGGATTGACAGGAAACAAGATTCATTGACTCTTCCACATCTGAATGCTTTGTTCACCTAATGACATAGTGTACCGTAGTCAGGATCTTGTTATTTAGAATTAATGAAGGTGAAGTGGATGAAGAAAACAAGTGCCAAGTCTGGACCAGTGATGAGATTGGAGGGTGTCTGAATCAAAAATTTTGATTAAAGCCATCTGGAACTCTGAGGTCCATTTTAAAAAGTGGCCTCTCTTTTTCCTCTGTGGAAATGAGCCTGTAGCAGATGTTCAGATTATCCAGGTATCTTGATCAGCCATATTCACAGTTACGAGCAAAGACTGGATTTTTATAAGTCATTCAATACACGAAGAAATAAAGAAATGTGTAAATGTGTAACTATAATGAGACTTGGGCACAGATCACCTAGGTGATGGAGCATGAATTATTGCTACATATTTCTGTAGTGCGGAATCCCAGTGACAGATATTGATAAAGGCAGTTGCCCCTTTCTAAAATGAATGGCACGTAGATGTGAGTATCAATATCATAGTCTGATGTAGGTGGGTATTTGCTGGTTGTTTGTACTTAGAGAGAGGAAAATTGTAAAACAAACGAGATTAATCAGTTATTTAGTTGGCAAAAAGAATGAGCATGGCTCATCTTGAGATAATCCCTTGGGAAAGAGTTACTAATCCAAATATGAATTTTATTAAAAATACGAAAGAATATGTTTTTAAATTTATTTTCTTGAGTCACTTATATTAATTATACATATTAATGGAGTACAGTGTTGTATTCAAACAAATGCATCTGGTTTTTAAATCTCCATGGGCAATGTAATGAACATATGGGGACATAACAGCATTATTCAAGGTTTTGGGCTAATGTTAGTTATTTCTTGTATATTGGTGAATGATTAATTTTGAATACAATATGTCCTTATCATGGTTATGTTTTTAAAATAAGGCAGGGCCGGTGAGATGGCTCAGCGGCTTAGGCGCCTGCCCGGCAAGCGCGAGGGCCCGAGTTCGACTCCCGGAACCCACATACGAAAAAGGGGCCGGTGATATCGCTCAGCGGCACGGGCGCCTGCTGGCGCGCGAGGTCCTGAGGTCGACCCCCCGGTACCCACAAAAAAAAAAAAATAAAATAAAATAAGGCAAAACATAGACCTGGAAGAAGTCGGATAGGGCTTGGAAGGTAGCTCAGTGGTAGATCACTTGCCTAGCATGCAGGAGGTCCTGGGTTCAGTCCCTCCCACCACAAAATTAAAAACAAAACAAACAAACAAACAAGAAAAAGCGAACAAAAGCACAAGAATGATGCTGTCTTCCAATTTGGATATGAGAATACAGATACTTGAACATGGAAACCATTTCTGTTCTGGGTTGTTCCTAGGTTAACCATTGTGTGTTAGTGTATATGGTATGATCAAATAGTATATGAATCATTCTATTAATGACGGCATAGGGCAATGAGTAATAATATATCTATAAGTAGTATGAAATACAGACCATTGGTGTGAATAGGCAATCAACCATGAATATAAATTCATCTATTTCTTGACAAATTGACTCCACAAAAACTAAGATTATCTATGTGCTTGCCTCTGTGGATAGGGATCCATAGCGTGCAACCATGATAATCCGTGGTTTTGAATGATGACTTTAATAATGTTTATTATATTATTTAAAATTAATAGATCAATAAATAAAAATATCCTCTTATTGGGTCACTGATGAAAAGGGACTTGAGTCAACTTTATGATTACTCTAGCACACAGCTAGTATCTTTTAAGATGACCTAAATCTGTTTTGTTCATTCTTTTAAAAGTTGGTACTGGATGCCACAGAATGAAGATGATGGTGGATATAATTAAGTCTGCGTGGAGGAAGATTTGGGCTGCTGCCCTCTTAGGTAAGAATCCCAGTGACCAAAGTAAGTAGTAGTCAAAGAATCCTGTTACTCGGAGCGGATTTCTCATTAGTGTTCATTGAATTGTTTGCATTAAGCCATAAGTAGACCAATGATACGAATATCTTCTGAAATGAAGTTTGTGCTTTATCCACTCCAGCACAATTGTGGTTAAACTATAAGATCAGAGGCTTTCCTTTCATTTGAAAAACTTATCTTAGTTTTGCACTGTGTTTAAGTTAAAATTTCTCCAGTTATAAAATCTAGGGCTACCATATCCAAGTGGTTGCCTCATCCACAGGTAATTATGTTTAAGTGAATTTTTATCTTCAGTTTCTTGGCTGTACCAGCCCCTTTTCACGTAGGGAAGCAGCTGCCTGTGGTTCTGGGGCGCTGTACGGAAGAGTGCGGTTCGTAGCACCTTTGCTCCTTACCCCCAGTGCTGTCTATCATCAGACGGCTCCTGACGAGGAAGGAGCAGGAGAGGAGAGACAGAAGGGGTGGGAGTGTACACAGCAAAGGGGCTAATTGGCCCTTATGTGCTGTGCTGAGGGCCACTACAGAGAGAGATCTGTGCTACGGGGAGCAGATCTTGTCAGTGGGAAAACAGCCTGTGCGCAGATCTTGGTTGTGTTTAGGGTGATTGTTCTTGGCTTCTTTTTTTAAAATTCATTAGTATTGATTTTATTATTGCTAGCACAGCAACGAATGGGTCAATAAACAAAGGTAGAAATGAAGAAAAAAGATTGCTTATCCTGGATCAATGATGAGTACCCTGGGGTGTCTGAATCAAGGACTTTGATTAAACCCTATAACTCTGAGATCTATCACAGGAAGATTCCTATCTATTATTTTATGGGACATAGGCTTCTTCCAGGAGTTTAAGATAATATGGACTGTGTTCTTAGACTTCTGGGTATAGATTGTTAATATTTTGTTCCGTGAAACAGTTCATAAATAAATCAAGAAGCCTATAAATGAATACAGACAAAATGGGTTATTTCTGGTCCCCATATGAAAGTATTTAATTCAGTAAGAGCCATTACTAATAATACAATTATGGAGCACTGATTTTCAGTAACGTAAGTTGATCAAAGCTGGCCATTTTGGATAAGGAACATTTACATAAATAGATGCTAGCATCTATGTTGTTATGCTGGATTAGGTTATTTGTTTGATTAAGAAAAGGGCAAAATACTTATTAATTATTAAATAGCTACCTAGTTGAGAGAGGGCTTAAATATAGATCTATGTTAATATGTCATATAACCAATTTTGATTAATCCAGTAATCCTCTATGTTTAAACTGAACTCCTCAGTTTAATTAAAAAATAAAAAGCAAACTGATGTTTTTTCTGTGTCTAATGAACATTCAGATACACATTAATATTGTACTTTCTGTGAAATTATAGATATAATGTTATTATTATGACTGTAATGCACAAATAAGTTAATATTGCAGCCAGTTATTTAATTATTCAGTTATTAAGAATAGTGAGCATCTTACCCTTGATCTTTGTGTTCATGATTTCCTACTCTACATTTATAATAAGACTGGTGAATGAATCATTATATAAATATGTAAATAAAGATAAATTCTGCAATGCGTTGACCAGTTGTGAAAATAAATGGATGACAAGCAATGTTAATATATATGGAAAATACAGAATTCCATTAGGAAATGAATGATTCAAAGGTGTTAAAGCTTGAACTCTTTTTTGTGGAGGATGGAATAGACAATAGATACAGTGTTAGGGTTGGAGCCATGTTCAGTGTTCTTTGTTTCCTTAAAAAATAATCATGATTTAGCTCCTTTTGAAGTGACTAATAAGAGGAAGGGTTCAAGGGAGAATAGACAAATACCATTTTTTAAAATAACCCGTTCTTCTTTGTACTCACAGCGTGGCTGCTCCCAAGCTGACTTGAACATTTTCCCTGGTCGTGACGTCCGTGGTTCCCAGGAGCAGGGAGACCCGTGTGAGTATAGTTGAAAGCTTATGGTGGTTTGGGTGGATTTTAAACGATGTTCATTGTATTGGTAGAAGCCTTACGTGTAATCCAAGCGTGTCAACTCGGTGACAGGAGAAATATAAAATGGCCTTGAAGTGCTTTGTAAATTAATCAATAGTTGCAAAATTAAGATTGGCTAAGAAGAGATCTATCTACCGTGGCCAAAGATCCTGTCGTGAGCTCACAGTGTACCTAGGGGTCTTGTTCTTAATTTTTTGTGATTCCTAGTTATGTAATTATTATTAGTCAAATGAATAGTACATGAGCAAATGTGGAAATGAATGGGGAAAAAGGGCCAGTCTTGAATCAGTGATGACCACTCATGGTAACTGAGGCACGGATGATGACCACAGCTCCAAGGTCTGACTTCCAGCACGGTGAGGCGTCTAGTGTGTACCTCAGACCCTGGGAATAGAGCTTAGGAGAAGTAGTCAAGGAGGTTCTCAGTCAGAAGGGCTCATTGTGTTTTTCTAATTGGATCAATGAAAGTGTCACTGAACAAATACTTAAATAATGAAGTGTCTGGAGCATTGACCAGTTATGAAAAAATAAGTGCCAAGAAATTCAACTACTGCAAACAAAAGCCCTCACTAAAATTCGTTATGAAATAAACATCAAAATATTACAACCTTGGTTGAGCATGTCATCTATAATAAATTTCGATGGCTTTAAGTCCTTCTTTTGTCTAGTGTTATTTCCTTAAGAAAAAAATGCCATTGCAATGTCTCTTGTACTTAATGACTAGTGAAATGTAAGGAGGGATGAAGAAAAAAGGACAGAACTTTTTTTTTTTTTTTGTGGGTACCGGGGGGTCGACCTCAGGACCTCGTGCACCAGCAGGCGCCCGTGCCGCTGAGCGATATCACCGGCCCCTTTTTCGTATGTGGGATCCGGGAGTCGAACTCGGGCCCTCGTGCTTGCCAGGCAGGCGCTTACGCCGCTGAGCCATCTCACCGGCCCAAAAGAACAGAACTTGAATCTATAATATTTTCTGCTTTGTACTCCCAGAATGGATAATCTAAAGCTGATGGCAGCATCTTTCCCAGGAAATGAAGTCTGTGGTTGACCCTAGGTGTTAGGAGCATGGAGACCAACGTGAGTAGCAACAAAGTTCTCATCTTGGTTGGGTGGTTTTAAACAGGTGTTAGGAAAAGCATCGTGTATCATCAAAAAACGTCAATCATGGTTGAACGGTAATTGTGACATAGTTGTGAAACTTTGTGTTTATGAACCAATATAGTCAGAGCAATCAGGCAAGAAAAAGAAAGAAAATGGGTACAAGAATATAGTATAAAAAACCATGATAATGGCACAAAAATAGATATGTGGACTAATAAAATGAAATAGCAGTTAAAGAAATAAATCCATGAATCTTCAGCCATCTGATTTTTGACAAAGAGCCCACAAACACACATTGGAGGAAGCCTTTTATGTAGCTGGAGATAGTTTCTTTATATATCTTATTAATGAAACGAATAGTCCATTGGTTAATGTAGAATTTAAGGGAGGAGGGCCAACCGCAGATCAGTGATGACCACTGGAGTTGTATGAGTCCTGGGTGATGACTATAGCTCTCAGCGTCTGAGGTCCAAACCATAAGAAATCTAGCATGTTCCTTGTGAGCTTAGGGCCAGTGTTAGGAACAGTCAGGGATGTTATTCCTGTTCATTGTGTTCATGTATTTTCATATTTTTAAATATTTAGATAAAATATTTAATATTTTATAAAATTTAGATAAAATATTTAGATAAAATAATTTTTTTCGTATTTAGATAAAATATTTGAGGCATGCTCCAATTATGAAAATAATGCCATCACAAGATTGTATTTCAAAAACACACAAGTTTCTTAGGAAATAAATAATCAGAGGTGTCATCTTTGGAGGATTCTATACATGGTGAAAATAATGGGCTTAAATCTTTATTCAGTTTAGAAATGGACTCAGTGTTTCCTAAAGCAGAAATACAATTTACTACTCACTGAAATGAGTAATAAAGCAAAGGAGTAGTAGAAAAGGATAAATGGTCAAAATATCAATCTTTTCATAATTTGTCTGCTTTGTACTTTTAGAATGAATGTTCCCAGCTGTGTTAGGTATTCTCTGGTCAGGAGGTGTGCGATTCCCTAACTCCCTGTTAGGAGTATGGAGACCAGATGTGAGTATATTTAAGTTCTTATCTTGGTTTGGGTGGGTTTTAAAGAGTGTTCATTGTGTAGTTGTAAAATTTTTACATATAGTTGAAGAAAGTGAAATCATGTCTGAAGGAGAAAGAGTCATGAAACACTTTGTTGATTATTTAATATTTGGAAAATTAAGACTAAGGAAAGAAATACACCAACATAGCAAAAGATCATGTGGTTAACTGAAAAGTGTACCTAAGGATTTGTCCTAGTTTTTTTTTTTTTTTTTTTGAGGGTCTCACTATGTAGTTCAGGCTGGCCTTGAACTCAGTGTGTAGCCTTGAACTCCTGGTGATCCTCCTGCCTCAGCCTCCCAAGTACTGGGATTTCAGGCATGACTCCTAGTTATTTATTAGTAATGAAATGAATATTCAATAAGTTTAATGTAGAACTTAATGGAGAAGAGGCGGGTCAGTCTTGGATATGATGATCATTGGCGGCGTATGAGTCATGTACGATGACTATAGCTTGAAGTCTGAGGTCCACACCATAAGTTACTTAGTGTATGCGTTGTGATACTATGCAGTTTCTAGGAATAGTGAAGGGTATTCTTGGTCTTTGTGTTCATGAAGTTTCAATCTATTTTTGTAACTGGATCAATGAAAGAACCATTACACAAATATATAAATAAAGATAAAGAAGGAGTGGTGTTCATCAGCTATGAAAATAAATTGGTGAGTAGAAATATTATTAATATATTTAGATACACCAAAGAACACTTAGAACTAAATCATTTAAAGGTATTCTATACTTGATTGATGCTGGCATGGACAGTAAAATAATGGCCTAAGTCCTCGGGAGAGTCAAGGATCCCAGTGTTCAATATGGTTTGTTTTCTCAAGAAAAAAATACAATTGCAATGTATTTCTTACTTAAATGGTTAATGAGAGGAAAGGGCAAATACAAGGATAAGTGGACAGGACATCAGTTTTTTTATAATCCGTCTGCTTTGTACTCCAGGATGGATGCCGCTATGCTAACTGAAGCATTTTCGTGGTCATGAGGTCTGTGGTTCCTTCTGTGTGTTAGGAGCATGGAGACCAATGTGAGTGAAGACAAAGCTCTTATCATGTTTTGGGCAGTTTTTTTTTTTTTTTTTTTTTTTTTTTTTTTTGTGGGTACCGGGGGGTCGACCTCAGGACCTCGCGCGCCAACAGGCACCCGTGCCACTGAGCGATATCACCGGCCCCTTTTTCGTATGTGGGTTCCGGGAGTCGAACTCGGGCCCTCGCGCTTGCAAGGCAGGCGCTTACGCTGCTGAGCCATCTCACCGGCCCTGGGCAGTTTTTGAAGGAGGTTCACCGTATGGGTAAAAGCGTAAATAATCCAAGAATGTCAACCATACCCTAATGATAAATAGGAAATTGTCATGAAACACTGTTGATTAATCAGTATTTGCCAAATGAAACATTAAAAGCCAAGTACCCGGTATGGCAAAATAGCTTGTAGTTAGTTCCATGTATACCCAAAGGCATTTTTAATGTTATGTGAGTCTTCATTTTTGAGTTTCTAATGAAATTAATAGTCCATAATATAGTGTAAAACTAAGAAAATATGAGAGGGCCAGTCTTGGATCAGTAATGACCACTGGTGGCATGTAAGTCATGGATGATGATTACAGCTCTGCAAGTCTGAGATCCAGCATTATAAGACATCTTGTATGTAACTTGTCATCCTGAGGGTAGGTGTTAGGGATACTCAAGGGTGTTCTTGGTCTTTGTGTTCAAGAAATTTGGATCTACTTGTAGTGGTTGATACATTGTGTCAACTTGAGAAGTTTAGAAGTTTAACTAAGTGATGGGGGGCAGGGCCCTCACTTTGTGAACATCCTCTTGCTGTGCAAAAGGAGGGCAGGGAGATGGTGTGAGTGCTACACCCCCCTGGGAGGGTACCTGTTTACAACACAAGAGAGGAAAAGAGGCTGGCTCTCCCCCCTTTTGCTCTTGTTGCTTTGCTGTCTTCTGCTGCCTTGAGGTGTTGCCTCTGTGCAATGCCCCCCTGCCTTGGAGCCAGCTGATTATGGACTGAAACCTTGACAAACTGTGAGCTAAATAAACCTTTCCTTTCTTAATTTTGGGCATCCTGTATTTTGTCTCAGCAAAGAGAGAAAAGTAACCAAGACATTACTTTTTCAATTGGATTAATGGAAGAACCATTACACGAGACAAGAGTGTGAGGCATTATCTAATTATAAAGATCTAGGATAGGTTACGTGGAAGTATATAATTTGTATATTTATTTATTTATTTTTTATATGCGGGTAACAGGAGTCGAACTCAGGACCTCGCACTTGCCAGGCAGGCACTAATGCCGCTCAGCTATATCACTGGCCCAATTTGCATAAGTCCATTAAAAGATAAAAAACCCAAATATGTAACCTCTTAGTGGAGGGAGACGTGTACAGTAAAAATAATGGACTACGTCCTTGTTAATGCCACGTACTAGATGTTCAATGTTTCTTTTCTTAAAAAATTGTAATTTAGGGGCAGTGAGGGCCCGAGTTCGACTCCTGGAACCCACATACGAAAAAAGGGCCGGTGATATTGCTCAGCGGCACGGGCGCCTGCTGGCATGTGAGGTCCTGAGGTCGACATCCAGTACCCACAAAAAAAATAAAAATTGTAATTTAATTCCTACTCAAGTGACTAATAAAATGAAGAGAGAGATGCAAGGATAAATGAACAGAGATTGAATTTTTTAGTACTCTTTTCTGCTTTGTCCTCTCAGAATGGAAGCTCCCAACCTTCTTCCAACCTTCTTCCCAGTTCATGTGTTCTGTGGTTCCCTGTGTATGACCATGGAGACCAGTGTGAGTACAAAGTTCTTGCCTTGGCTTGGGTGGTTTTATTTTTTTGGGGGGAGTGGTTTTTATATTATGTTCACCGTGTTGGTAGAAGCATTACATATAATCCAAGAATGTTGTCTTAGTTCCTTTTCTTACTGCTGAGACAATACACCTGACAGAGGAAAGGTTTATTTCAGCTCACAGTCTGTAGAGGTTTCAGTCTATAGTCAGCAGGGCTCCAAGGGGCATTACAGAGGAGAAACAGTTCATGGTAGGGCAGGCAGGAGGCAACAAAGCAGCAAGTAGCAAAGGAAGCTTTCCTTTTCCTTTGTCCCATCCAGCCTACCAACCTAATAGTTGTTCCCCCGCACAGCCTGGGTGGGGCTTCCCATTATCCACACCCAGAACAATGCTCGCTGATCAGTGGACTAATCCAATTATTACACCCTTAATCCATATCACACACCCTAAACCCAGCCACCTCTGAAAAGCCTCATCTATGGGGATATGAGGCTTTGGGGAGATACCTGCATATAAGCCATAACAAACATCCATCAGGGCTCGATGATAAGCATGGCACGATCATAATACTTTATTGTAACTAACCAATATTTGTACAATTAGTAGTTACTATGGGAAGGAGATGTACTCAGTGTGGTAAAAGATCCTGTATATAGCTTGAAAGTATAATTAAGGGTTTGGTTCTTAGATGTTTCTGATTCATAGTATTCTACATATTATCAGTAAAATGGTGAATTTTTAATAAGCAAACATAGAAATTAAGAAAAGGAGGCCCAGTCTTGGATCCATGATGACCACCGATGGTGTTTGAGTCATGGATGATGGTTACAGATCTGAAAGTCTGAGGTCCAAAACATTGCAAGACATCTACTGCATGCCTTTTGATCCTAGGGATATATTTGAGAAATAGTCAGGCACTTATTGTTTTCTTTGAATTTATACATTTCATTCTACTTTTATAGTTAGATAAAAAATAAAGATAAGTCATTGACGCATGGAACAATTAGGAAAACAATACCAAGGCAAAATACTAACACTATTATTTAAAAGTACAGAAATTCCTTAGGAAATAAATGCATCAGAGGTGCCGTCTTTTGAAAGCTCTGCACAATGAAAATTAAGTGCTTAAATTTTTTTCAGTTTAGAAACAAATTCAGTGTTTGTTTCTTAAGAAGAAAATAACATAATTAGATATACATTGACATGAATAGTAAATAAAAGGAGCAGTACAAGAATAAACGAATGGCCACAATATCAACCTTATTGTAATCTTTTCTTCTCTGTACTCTCAGAACGGATGCCTCCAAGCTGATGTAGGCTTTCTTCCTGGTAATGAAGTCTGTGGTTCCTGGTGTGTTAGGACCATGGAGACCAATGTGAGTATAAAGTTAATATCTTCGTTTGGGTGGATTTTAAAGGGCAGTTGTAAAACTTTTATGTTTAATACAAAGTGTCAACCATGGCTCAAGGACAAATACTAAATGGCCATGAAACCCTTTGTTGAAAATTAGCAGCAATAAATGACATAATCAATGTTGGAAAAGATCCTACAGATATCTCTAAGTTATACCTAAGGATTTGTCTTTAACATTTTGCAATTCCTGGTTATAAATTAGGTAGTGAAATGAATAGTCAGTAAGTTAATATGGAACATAATAGGGAAGGTGAGGCCCAGTCTTGGATCAGTGATGACCACTGATGGCGTATGAGTCATGGATGGTGACTAAGCTCTGGAAGTCTGAGGTCCAATACCATAAGAAATCTGGTGTGTACCTTCAGATCCTAGGAGTAGGTATTAGGAATACTAAAGGATGTTCTTGGTTTTTGTGTTCATAAACTTTCAATCTATTTTTGTAATTGGATGAAATATATAAATAAAGAATAAAAAACTGGCCAACTAGTAAGATAAATTTTGGGGAAGAAATACCATTAGTATATGCGAGAACAGTCCATTAAGCAATAAGAAGTTCAAAGTGGCGACGCTCTTGCTGGATAGTGGCAAGGTAGTAAAATTGATCGCCTAAGTCCCTACTGGGGTCAGATTCCCAGTGTTCAGTGTTTTTCCTAAAAAAAAATACATTGTTAAAATATATTTCCTTCAAAAATAATGAAATGAAGAAAGAATGCAAGAATAAATGGACAGAATATCAATTTTTGTTATCTTTTGTGTTTTGTGCTCTCAGAACGAATACTCCCATGCTGACTGAAGCATTCTTTCCTCATCGTGAGGTCTGTGGTTCCCTCTCTGGGTTAGAAACATGAAGATCAGTGTGAGTAGAGTAAAAATTCTTGTCCTGTCTTGGGTGTTTTTTAAAAGGTGTTCACTGTGCTGGTAAAAGCATTGCATATAATCCAAGAACTTCCACTATGGTCCAAGGAAAAATATTAAATGGCCATGAAATACTATGTTTATTAACCAATATTTATAAAATTAATAGTAAGGTCAAAGACATACAAATGTGGCCAAAACCCTGCAGTAGTTTGCAGGGTATCTAATTTTTATTATTAATTATTATTAATTTTATTATTAATTATTTTTTATTATTTTGCTCCTAATTTCTTGTGATTTCTAGATATCTGATTATTATTAGTGAATCAAATAGTACATAAGCAAACATAGAAATTAATGGAAAAGACGAGTGTCAGTTTTGGGTCAGTGATAACCACTGGTGGCATGTGAGCCATGGTGTCATAACTACAAGTCTAGAAGTTGAGATCCACACCGTAAGACATCTAGTGTGTACCTTGCGATCCCAGGGGTAGGTGTTAGTAGTAGTTAAGGATGTTTTAGTCTTTGTGTTCATGAAGTCTTCATCTACTTTTTTAATTGTGTTAGTCCTTGGGTACTTGTTAAGGTGAGGGCCATGTTTAGTGATGTTTACTTTCTTAAGAAAAAAATGTCATCACAGTTTCACTAGTGATTGATGACTAACGAGATGAAGGAGAGATGGAAGGGTCATCAGTTTTTTATGTGTTCCCCTCTGTACTCAGAATGGATGCTTCCAAAATGGTTTAAACATTTTATTTTTCTTGGTCACGAAGGCTATGGGTTTCTGCAGTGGGGGTGGGGTGCTCAAAGAAATCAATGTGAGTATAGTCAGAGTTTTTCTTTTTGTTTTTGTTTGGGTAATTTTCAAAGGATGTTCATTTTGTAGATAAAAGTATTACATAGATGCAAGAACATCAAGAATGGTCCCAGTAGAAATTAAAATGGCTTTGCAACACTTTCTTGATTCAGCAATATTTGCAAAATTAAGAGTAAGAAAAGCCATGTGTTCAATGTGGTAAAAGATCCTGTCAGTAACAATAAATTGTACCTAAGGATCTTATTTTTAGCTTTGTGTAATTTCTAGCTATCAATAGGCTAGTGTAGAATTTAATGGAGAAGAGGAGGCCCGGTCTTGGATCAGTGATGACCACTGGTGGCGTATGAGTCAAAGGTGGTGACTGAGCTCTGGAAGTCCAAGGTCCAACGCTATAAGACACCTACTGTGTACCTTCTGATGGCACAGAGAGATGCTAGGAATAGTCAAGGATGCTCTTCATCCTTGTGTTCATGAAGTGTCAATATATTACAGTAATTAGATCAAAAAAAGAATCATTATACACATACGCACATATATTCAGAATCTGCCAAAAATGTATACATTAGGGAAAAAAAAACTTGTATAAATATTTTAATATTGAGACATCATGAGATTAATACAAGCTCATATAGAATAAGATATAATGTGAGATAGTGTGAGGCATTGACTAATTATTAAAATATGTGGCAACCAACAATTAATTATATGTGTATTTAAAGTACAGAAGGCCATTAGATATAAAAAAAAAAAGCTCAAATGAGTTACTCCCTTGGCAGAGGATGTTAAATAAAATAAAACTAATGGCCTATGTCCTAGTTAGTGTCAAGGCCCAAATGTTCAATGTTCATTTTCTCAAGAAAAAAATCATCATAATTTAACTTCTACTTAATTGACCAGTGAAGTGAAAGATCGAATGCATGGATAATTGCCAATCTTTTATAATCTATTCTGTTTCATACTCTCAGAATGGATGCTACCAAGCTTGTTGAAACATATTTTTCTGGACATGAGGTCTGTGGTTCCCCGTGTGTGCCAGGAACATGGAGACCAATGTGAGTATAGTTGAAGTTCTTATATTGTTTAGGTGATTTTAAAAGGGGGTCACCATTTGCCAAAAACATTGACTATAATCTAGGAAGATCCACAAAGCTGGGTGGCATGGCTATGAAACACTATATTGATTAATTAATATTTGTAAAATGAAGTTTGACATAGAAAAGAGATATAATCAGTGTGGCAAAAGATCTTATGTATGGATATAAATTATACTTAAAGTATGTTATTAAATTTTGTGTTTTTATCAACTAGTCATTATTAATTTCTTCAATACTAGTAAGCAAATATAGAATTAGTGAAGAATAATTAGGGGACCAATCTTGGATCAATGATGACCACTGGTGGCGTATGAGTCATGGATGGTGACTAAGCTGTAGAAGTCTGAGGTCCACACCATAAGGAGTCTAGTTTACTTCTGTTGTTGAAAAAGTTCCTCTAGAGAGATATAGGAGAATACAAAGCATTAAGTTCTTATGATTTTTCTTAATGGATTTTGATGATATTGAAAATAGACCTAAGATAGAATTAAAGAAGAAATATGAATAAATATATAAGTTATTATTAAAATCTATAAAAAGGTAGAGTGGCTATTTATATTTACTGAAAACATAATTTCAATAATAAATGATTATCTCTGACAATAGAGCTGATACAACTGATCAATATTCTTATTCTGTGTTAGTAGAGAATTCAGTTTTGTGTTTAAGGGAAAGTAAAATATGTGTTACCCCAAATTAAAGTCTAAACCACTAATTAATTAATTGAACTATAGAATTTGATTGATCAGTGGAGAGAGTATCTTAGTCTTTTATCATCTGTTGTGCTGTCTGCTTCTCAGAATGGCCACACTCAACCTGATTCATGGATTCCCTTGGTGAGGGGCTCTGCAGTTGCCTGTGTTGTTAGTTACACAGGTACAAATGTGAGTAATACTTACAGTTCTGCTTGTTGAATGTTTTCTTGGAAGATATTCCATGTATTCATATGATATATTTAATACAACAAAATAAATGATAAATGTGCAATTATATGAAATATTGTATGGGGTCTAATCCTGGACCAATAATAATGATTGGTCATCACTGTTGATATATTACAAATGATGAAAACCATATCTGATACTCACAGGTCCAATACAAAAAAAAATCTATATACTGCCTCTCTTGAAACTGATCTTATAATGAGATGGTGAGAAGATATATGAGAATTGTGTTCTTTGTCTTTGTGATCATGGATTTTGATTATATTATCATAGTTATATAATTTATAACTGTAAAAGAATCAGCAAACAAATATAAAGAAAGAAAGAAAGAAGAAAGAAAGAAAGAAAGAAATATCAGCAGGTAAAGCATTAGGCAATCAGGAAAATATGTCTTGAGGGAAAAGAATCTATTAATGTAAAGTAGAAACACTGAAGTCATTTAAGAAAGATGTAGCTTCAGAATGTTACTGGAGGGTAATGGGGACCAGATTTGATTAAAATATATGCATTGAGTCTCCCCAAAGTGTGCAACTAGGGGTGAGCCTGGGGCAGGGGGAGTGATGGGAATAAAAATGACCCAAGTATGTTGTGTGCATGTATGAATGGGCCAAAATGCATCCCATTAATCCGTAGAACCAGTATATACTAATACAAAAGATGTGAAAAAAACAAAAATGTTATTTCTGTAGCTACTGGTTGCATAGATAGTATAGGTAATAATCATAAGTATATGTAAAGCAAGGAATTATTAATAAATAAATGTAAGCAAATGTAAACAAATTTGTGATGAAAAATGAAAAATTGATCAACACCTAAATGAGTAGATGGACAGCAAGGTGCTTTGAACTCCCCAGAACAGCCGTGTTGGAGGTGGTTATGGATGCCTGTGTGTGTTTGGCACATGAGAGCCAGTAGGAGTAATAGTTCAAGTCTTACACTTGAGTATGGGTAATTTTAGTGGTATTCACTCCATATTTAAAGAATGTGAAATATTGTTGAAAGCCATGTGTGGCATGATATAAACTATATATATAACTATATATATACTAATAGAAGAAATGTATATATATGTAAACTATATAAACTATATATATAGTTTATATGATGCATTGTATTGACTAATCCATATATGGCACTTTGAAGGTGATTAACGAAACTACTTATATATGGCAAATTAGTCTATGGAAAGCTACAAGGCTCTTATCCTCTATTTTTTTTGTGGTATGGTTATTTTATTTTATTATTATTATTAGTGAATTAGTGCATAATAAAGTGTGGATGAGAATGAAGAAAGAGAGGTCCAACTCTGGACCAGTGGTGAAACCTGGGGACATAGGCGTCATGGACTGTGGGTGTCTGGAAGTCTGAGGTCAAACATAGTAGCAACTCTCGTGTCTGGCCCCTGTGGAAATGATTCTCCAGACAAATGTGCGGGATATAGGGCAATCATAGCTGTGGTTTTGTGTTCACGGATTTTGTTTCATTATTAGTAGATCAATGAGAGAATCAATGAGCAGATAGCAGTAAATAAATATGAGTAACTAAAATGTTTTCTAATTATGAAAATCATGTGCTGAGATCAGAAAAACTAATAATACATATTGAAGATAGAAGATTCTATCTCTAAGGAAATGCACGTACAAACTTCTCGCAATAAATGTCATCCATACGCGCTGCAGACATGTACTAATAAAAAATTGGAAAAAGAAATACATGGCTAAGGGTTTGTCTCCCTGGCTAAGGAAGATGTAGAGTCTGTGATTATGTTCTGTATTAGGGCCAGCTTGGTAGTATTAATCTTCTTAAAGAAAAATTCATACCTATGAAGCCCAAGTAGTCAAGACCTAAATAGCTAACTAAGTGAAAGCTGAACTGGAGATAATGTGTCATTTTTCTTATTTTCTCTGCTTTACCCTTGTCAGCAGAGAAAGCATTCTGGGCCACTTTGAGCATGCGACCGGGATCACGCACTCGACCATTGATTGTGTGGATCTGAGCTGAGGGACCAATGTGAGTTATAGTCGATGTTCTTATCATATTTTGGTGGTTTGTTTTTTTTTGTTTGTTTGTTTGTTTTGGTACCAGGAATCGAGCTCAGGACCTTACGCTTGCCAGGCAGGTGCTTGTGCCACTGAGTTATATACCTGGCCCCTGGTGGTTTGTTTTGTGTATTCACTGTAATATTTTAAAAGTTCTAAAAATAATCAAAGAAAAAGCTATCCGTAACCCAGTGATAAACACGTTGTGCACATGAAACATTGATTAAGTAATATTTACCACACTGAGGATGATTAGGGAAAATAATACAAAACAAGACAAATGTTGTATAGACAGATGTTAAAGATACGTAAGGACCTTGTTCTCAAGGTCTTGTTGATGTCACGTGAATAAGTGTTTTTACTTTACTATTACTAGTTTACTAATTAATCAGTAAAGATACATAGAAATGAAGTGGGTGTGGTGGCATTGGCCTTGGGAAGTGGATACCGTAAGATGTCTGGAGGCCAGCCTGGGAAACCTAGTGAAACCCTATCTCATAAAAAAGGAAGAAAAATAGATAAAGATAAGATTAAATGAAGAAAAATATGCCCAGGCCAATCCTGGACCAATGATGATTTTTGGAATTTAAGTCATGGGTGATGGATAATATGTGTCTGTCATGCTGAGATTCAGCAAGAAATCCGGTCTATTTAATATGTTGGAAACAGTCCTGTGGCCAGAGATTAGGAATATACAAGCTCTTGCTGTTTGATTTATATATGAATAGTATCATAAATAGGCCAATGATGAAATCATTAAATAAATACATAAATCAATAAGTGTAGTATACTCTAGAAAGTCTAGAAACATTGTTTGTCAATCAGTATACATGTTTGGGCAAGAAATATCATTAATATGAATCAAAAACACTAATTCCCACTAAGAAATAAGTTGGTCAAAATAGTACCTCATTGTTAATGATCCTGTAAACTGTTAAGAAAGTAGTTGTCTACTTTTTCTCCGAATCAGTCCAAGTTATGGGAGTATATTTCGTCCAGAAAATATATATACTATAAAAATTTGTAAATACCTAAGCAACTGCATAAATTAAGTGTGAAAATGAAGATTTGATGGCGAAATGTCTTAGTTTTTTTTTAATCAATGGCTCTGCTTTATATTTCTCAGAATGGAGACCCTGGAGCAGATTTAAAGATTCTTTCTTAGTCAACAGGTATATGGTTGACTTTATATGTTTGGTGCATAGAAAACAATGTAAGGATTCATGAGTATATAATCTGTATTTGGAAATCATGAAATATAATCAAAGAAAGCCAGCCATGGCCCAATGATAATATAGAGTTGATACATAGTATTATATTGATTAATCCATATAGGAAAACTTGAGGGTGATTAATGAAAGCTATATTGTGTCAAATTATTCTGTAGCCAGAGGTAGAACTATTCAAGGCTTACTCATTTTATGAGCCTTTGTATCTCATAGATAGTTACTTTATTGCTTTCAGAGTATTGGTGAATTAATTAATAAGCATAGGTATATCATATACGTGTGAAAATAGACTCACCCCTGGATCAAAGATGATTGCTGGGGTATGGTTGGTGCAGCCCTGCCTGGAACTCTAAAAGCCAAAATGAAAGTAACATTAGCTTATTGCCTCCCTTGGAAATGATTCTACAGATAGATTTAGGATTTTGCGTGGATATTGTTTTGTTTAGGGTCACTATGGATTTTAATCCTTTTGCATCTATATGGTCAATAAGAGAATCAATGTAAGATCAAAATGGCATGTTGCATATTTGAAATATGAAGAGGGCATCAGCATCACGTAATTATGAAGCAATGAGTGAGGCAAGAGAATGTACTAGCAGGTAGTGATAATCAGTACAGGAATAAATGGTGTTACCTCTGTGTAATGACGATGTAGATAATATAAATAATGCCCAATATTCTTTTTCTTGGTTAATGGAAATTCAATATTGTTTTGCTTTCTTAATGGAATATGAAATCTATATTAAGCCAAATTTGATAAACCAAAATAATTGAATATTAATTCGTAGAAGCAAAGATTGATGCAAGAATATCTCATTCCTATTATCACCTGGTCTCTCTCCTCCGTAGAATGGACATACCCCAGCTGATCGAAGCATTGTGTCTTGACCAGTGCTCTCTGTGGTGGACTCCATATGTGGGATCATGAAGACCATTGCAAGTAATAAATCATGTTCTCATCTTCTGGTGGTTTGTTTAGCAAATTTAATGTTAAGAAGAAGTATTAAAGATAAGTAAAAAGACTAGCCATGGTCGAATGACAAAAAATGAAATTGATATGAAACATTACCTTGATTATTTTTCTAATAATCAGGATGATTAATTAAAGAAGCAGGGATACTGAATGAATCAATGATTCCACACACATTTCTGTAGATATTTGAATCCTTACATGTAATCCATATATGAACATTAGAAGTTGACATATTAATATATCGAAGTAGCAAATGGTTCTGTAGATACAAGTAGATAATCAAGTCTCTCATTCTTCTGGAGTTGTCTGTTGAATATTTTAATCTCAGGGTTTTTGTCTTATAGGTTTTTAAAAAATTAACATTAGTGGATTAATGAATTAATCAATGAAGAATTGTAGATGAGAATGAAGAGGGGCACATGAAACCTGGACTAACTCGTGGTCATACATGATGAGTAACCCTTGTCTGGGATGTGTCCAGGCACAGAAAGACAAATGATGCATGGGATGGGGTGGGAGGAATGGATGGATGTCCAGAGCATGCCAAGTATCAGTTGGAGAGGAAGAATAAGTTTTAGAGACATATTGCACAGCATAGTGACTACAGTTAGTAATAATATATAGTGTATTTCAAAGCTGGTAAGAGTATATTTTTAAACATCCTCACTCCAAAAAATGATAAGGATGTGAAACAATGGTGAAGAGGGGAGATCATAAATTAATGATAAATGCTTAAATTTAAAAGAAACTTTATCACCGAAGACAGATTGCCACGAATCCTCATTCTACTCCCCCTCACTTTGAACATACTTATCCCATAATTTTGGTATTTTCTGAAGCAATTCTAGAAGTCTTTCTTGTCTTCATGAGTAAATGCTGCTGCTGGTGCCACCCAACAGAAAGGCAGGCTTATAAAAACATTATGGTGTGTCTCAATCCACTATATTCAATGGATCTGGCACCATGCAACTTTTGGCTCTGCCCCAAAGTCAAAATGACCATGAAAGGTAAAAGTTTTGAATGGATTCAGGATATTGAGGTAGCCATGACAATACTACTAAAGACACTTATGAAAGAGGACTTCCAAAACTGCTTCAGAAAGTGGGAAGATCAATGGGACAAACATGTTCAAAGTGAGGGGACGTATGCAAGAGGAGGTTAATGGCAATGTGTCTTTTATTGTAATAGTTTTTTGAAAAACTTAGACATTCACCATATTTTAAAATTATAACTGGGCATGGTGGTGCATGCATGTAATCCCAGCACTTGGGAGGCTGAGGCAGGAGGATCGCTGTGAGTTTGAAGCCAGCCTGGACTACATAGAGAGTTCGAGGCTAGCCTAAATTACAATGTGAGACCCTGCCTCAAAAAACCAAAAAGAAAAGAAAAAAAAAAATCATACCTCATATGTTTCTTTAGCTTTATGTAATCATTCCACAGTGTAACCATATATCAAAACATTGTTTTGTTTTCCATAAATATACACAATATATAATTATTGATCAATTAAAAATTCTAAAAATTTGAATATGCTCTAATCCTATAGACAGATTTTAGGAATATAAAAGGATTCTTTTCTTAATTTGTGCTCATGTGTTTTCATCCTAATAGAAATTACGGATGAGTGGAAGAATCAACATGCACACATAAATGAAGAAAGACACAGAGGATGGAGCGCGTCCGCCTTAAAACGTGTGGTGAAATCATTCAGAACTGGTAATGTGTATTGAAACCCCTGAAGCTCTTTACAAAATGCTATAAATGATTCTGTTGTCCAATCTGTGACTAAATGATAGGGATAATGTGGACAAATATCTCATTCTGGACAAATATCTCATTCAACGGCAGTTTTGCTAGTTTTTATTTTCTTAGGGAAAAAACGAACAAATACAAACCCACATCAATATGCACTTAGTTACTAAACGAAAGGCGGAGTGCACGGAGCAGTCCTGTCCTCCTCTCCTCTGCTGTCCCCCTTTCAGAAGAGTGCACTGCAGAGGGGCGTGAAAAGCTTCCTCCTTTGATCACGTGATCCATGGTCACTTCTATATTTTGGACCATGGAGACTGCTGTGAATAATAGTGAGCGATCTCATCGTGGTCTTAGTGTTTTGTTCAGGGAATTCCCTGTGATGTGTTTAACAAGTGTTAAACATACTCAGAGAAGGGTGCTACTGCCCAGTGATAAATATGGAATTGGCGTGCAACGTGATGCTTAATTGATTATGTAATAATGAAGAGGATTAATGAAAAAACGGTAGTCAGTACAGCAAATCACTGTACAGGAGAATGTTAGGGCTGAGCACATTGGCTCACACATGTAATCTTAGTTACTCAGGAGGCTGAGGCAGGAAGATTGTAAGTGAGAGAGCCTGGGAAACCTAGTGAGACCCTGCGTCAAAATAAAATTTAACAAATAGGGGCTGTGGGTGGAGCTCAGTGGTAGGTGCTTTTCCAGCATGTGGGAGTCCTTGGGTTCAAACACAAGTACAACAACAATAAATTAAGGGTATTGAAGGATCTTTTGTTGAGGTTTTATGATAAGTAGTTATTATTTTATTGAGATTAGAGAATTATGAATTAATCAGGTAACAAAAGTAGAAGAGATTGAAGAAAAATTGATCCAAGCCAGGATAAATAAGGACAGCTGGTGGGGTATGAATCGGATATTGTGAATGCTGTGTGTCTGAACCTCTGAGGCCCCTTAAAATGCTGCTCCTGTTTGAAGGACCCTGTGCACACATCCCAGGAAGCCTAAAGGGATCATTGTCTTGGATCGCTTTTATGCAGGTGGCTTTTACTGTTATAAGTAGATAAATGCAACAATCGTTGTAGAAATATATGTAAGTAAAGATGAGACTTGAGAAGCATGTTCACTGTATAAGTGATAATATAAAATTAAAATATTAAAACATATTGCAAGCTAAATTCTATTAACAAATAGTTCAAATGTCTTACTTCTTTGACTAAGGATGATAGAGACAATTTGAGTAGTCAAAGTGCAGATTTTGGATCAGTGGCTATTTTGATATTTCTTTCTTCTTAAAAGAAAACCTAATAAGTGTCAATACATGCCTCAGTGATTTGACACAGAAAAGTAGAATATAGCTACACTTTGTTTTGTCTGCTCTGCTTTGCACTTCTCAGAACACGCACCCCTGAGCTGGTTGAAGCGTTTGCCACGCTCTTGGGTCCCGTGGCTGCCAATCTGTTTTCTGAGGGTCATAGTCACAGTTCCTTTCTTAGTTTGGGTGGGTTTTTTAGAGTATTCACTGTAGTATTTATGGTTAATATTAGATATAATTTTAAAAGGTCCAGCTATAGTCCAATGAGCTAATGGGTATTGTATGAAAGATGTTCATTAATTGATATTTGCAACAACAAGGATGATTAATGAAAGAGATATAATCAATTAGGTCAATGATTCCAAAGACAAATGGGACCCAGAAGGAGCTTGTCCTTTAGTGTCTGGAATTCACAGTTATTTAATTATTATTAGTGAATCAGTGAATTAATCAATAGACAACCTAAAGTGAGAACGAAAGGCCCAAAGCTGGGCCAGTGGTGAATCATGGGTGATGAATGCTACATGTCTGGAATCTGGTTGTTGCTGAAGCCAAGACACAACAAGAACTTGTTTAATTTTGTGTTGTACATAATCCTATGGATGGATATTAGGAATATACAGGGATCTTGTTCCACGTTTTGTTCATGTACTTCATTTTGTTAATGTAAATTCATTATCTGTAGACCTGTGCCAAAGTCTATGTGCAAATAAATAAGTGAAAGAAGCCTTGTTCAGCTATGCATATGGATCATGAGCCATGAAATATTTATTAATATAAAGTGTACATATAAACTATGTAATAGGAAATGTAGAACCAAATGGACCGAAGATTCTATTACTAAGGATCACATAGGCAGTGACACTGATGAGCAGTATTGTTTTGTGAGCATCAGTCATGTATTTATATACTTTTCTGTGTAAGTACACACCAACATGCCCACATACATGCACACACACGTACGGGGATATTCATTTCAATACATATGTTTATGTAATTGTTTATATAATGAAAAATTAATAAATACCCAAATTGCTGTAAATGAAATGAGTAGAATGAAGACTGCTTTGAAAGAATCTTGCCTTCTTATTCATCTTGTTGGTCTTGTACTCCCCAGAAAAGACACTTCCAGGCTGATTTTAGCATTCTCCATGGCACATGCTCCACATTGCCTCAACACGATGGGCTTAGAGCCAATGTAAGTAATCCCTAAAAATGTATGTCTTCCACGAGATTATTTTTCACTAAGGATTTACTGTATAGTATTATTAAAAGTATGAAATATCTTCTTAAAGGCCAGCCATGGATAATGGTAAATATGGGATGAATAGGAAATATTATATTTTCTATTTCCTGTATACCATATATATGGTAATGAAAAAGATATATGAATATTACAAATATGGACATGCATACTATTATTCCTCTTACTCTTAGGATTTTGTGAATCCTCGCTTTAAAAATTAATGTCAGTGAGTTGGTCAATAAACAAATGTAGATGAGAATAAAGAAAAAGAGGACCAAGCCTGGACCAGTGATGAAAACTGATAGCATAACGAATTAGAAATGATAAATGTTACGTGACTCTGCGGTCCAATAAAAATGAATATGGCCTATTGCCCCTGTTTGACATGACCCTATAGGTAGATATTAGAAAAATAAATGGATCACTTTCTTGAAAATGACTCAAAAAAGAATCAGTGTACAAACATAAATATGATGAACACAGTGAAGCACGTCTTGTCTTCATATTTAAAGTTAGGTAAAAAAGAACTACAAGCATGTATGACTTACTTCTTTGAGTAGGAATGAGGTAGACAGAAAAACAAAATGAGTGTTTTCCCTCTTTCCTGTAGCTGACTCGACTGAGCAGGTGTGAGGTTGTGTAAGTAGAGAGGACCTCAGTCTTGCTCTTTTGCACTCTGCCTCTCCTTTTAGCATGAACGCACTTGACTCCGCTGAAACATTCGCCACAGTCCAGTGGGTTCCATGGCCCCTGTGTGTGGAGGAGCACGCGGCCATGTGAGTACCTGTCAAAGCTCTTGTCTTACTGTGGGTGGTTTGTTTAGGATACTAACTGTTAATAGTTAAGAAGCTACTAAGTACATTCTGAGGATAACCATAGCCTAATGATAAGTACAGAATTGGCACACAGCATTATCTTGATTAATGGATGTATGCAACATGATAATGATTAGTGAAACAGGCACATTTAAGGCGACAAATGATTCTCTGTACAGATGTTAAGAATACTTAAGATCTTGTCCTTGAGTTTTTGATTCACACTTATTTTATTATTATTAGTGAAGTAATAAACTGAACAGTAATCACATGTAGAGGAGAATGAAGAGTCCCAACCCTGAACCGTCGATAATGACTGGTCGTGTGGGAGTTATAGATGGTGACCCGTATATGTCTGGAACCTAAGGTCCCACCCCTCTGGGCGATCCTGTTGGATGGCTTTACAGTATGGGACCTTTTGTCATCTTTGCATTTATGCATTTTATAGTATAGTGTTACTAAAATACAGCGGCGATGGTTCCTGTTCTGAGTCAAGTATACGTTTGTCAGAGTAATAGAAAAATGAATAAATATTATCATAAGTTAAGAAATATGTATGTAATTATGTAAATATTTAAAGCTGTAAATCAATGTAAAGAATGTCTCGGTTTTTCTTTATGTGTTTTCTGCTTTGCACTCTTCTGTGATGAAGATGACGTTGCCTTCCTGTTAGGCCAAAGTGAGTCACAGGAAAAAGTGCTCTTTTTTGGGGTCATTTTTTTGAGGGTGTTAATGGTGTATTAATAGTATTAAATACATAAAAGCTAACGATGGCCCAATTATAAATCTACGATATGGTATGTCGAATAGTTGATAATATGTGACATTGAGATTAATAAAAGGCATATAGTCTTTGTGGAAAAGGGTTATATAGACTGATGTTGGGGATTTTCAAAGATTTGTTCTTGGGCCTTCAAAATCATTTATAATTATTATTATTATTATTATTGTTGTTGTTGTTGTTGTTGTTGTTGTTGTTATTACTGAAATATTGACTTATTCAAACAAATGTGGAAATGAAGAAAAGAGACCCAAACATGGATCAGTGGTGACTGCTTGTGGCGTGTGAGTCATAGAGGATTAGTATGATGTCTGAAACTCTGAGGTTCAACACAAAGCATGAATTAGTTTGCTCTGTTGGAAATAACCGTATGGGCGGATACCAGAAATGTGCAAAGATAATATTCTTACTTTGGATTCATAAACTTAGATTGATTATTAGGGGATCAATGATAAGATGACTAAGCAAGTATAAATAGGTAAAGAAGAAGATAAATCATTATCCAAATGTGACTGAATGCGATAGTGCAATAAATGGTAGTATTAAACATTTTATGGAGGCTGAGACACGAGGATTGCAAGTTCATGCCCAACCTGGGGAACATAGCAGCTTAGTAAGACCCTGTCTCAAAATAAGAAATAAGAAATAAGAAAGGGCAGGGGATGTGTGTAGCTCAGTGTGAAGCCCTTAGGTTCAATCCTCAGTATTGCTAAATAAATAAATAAATAAATAAATAAATAAATAAATAAATATTAATGCTCCTTAAGAAATATAGTAAGTGGATCAAAAAAAAAAAGAGAAAGAAATGCATCATGCGTATCAATTCTTTGGGTAATTATCACGTGGATTCTAGTTAGAAAGAGTCAGTTTTATTTTCTGGGTTAATCTTTCTCAAGTGTAAGGCTGCTTCTTTGGTTGAGAGAAAAATATTCCATTATGAACAATAAATTAATACTTACATGATTGAAGGAAATGTGGAAAAGAAGCTCAACAGAAACAGTCTTAGTTTTTGTTTTAATCATTGTTCTGTATTGTGTAGAATGGATGCATTGAAGCTAATGTCGCTGGATTGTTTTTATGAATCTTGGCTCTTTTATCACAAATGCATCAATGTAATACTGAATGTACAAGAAAGTGAAGACGAGGAGTATCCAGTGTGCAGCCTGTCCACTCGTACTATGTCCACTCTTACTATTTGTGGAGAGGTGATAAAATCTAAAAAAGTGTACAGAAAACACTGAATTCCATTAAAATGCTTCAAGTATTTTTATTCTTTGATTAAGAATAATATAGACAATATAAATAAGAGTTCTTATTCCGGATCAGAGCAAGTACATTATTGTTCATTTTAATGGAAAATTAGTATGTACTACCCCACATTCAGGTATACTTAAGTGACTAAGCAAAAGGTCAAATGGATAGATCCACAAAGAACATCTCAGCTTTGTCATCAGCTCCTCTGCTTTGTACTTCTTAGAGTTGATGAACCCTAACTCGCTATTCCCTTGGCGGTCATCGGGAACCCAAGACTGCCCCGCGTCAGGCTGCCTGTAGACCAGCGTGAGTAATACTCACATTCTTCTTTGTTTTGACGTATTTGCTCATGATCTTCAGTATAATATTAAAAAGCTATTAAATATAATCAAAGGAAGCCAACCGTGTTCCAAAGGTAAATATGAAATCCACATGAGCCATTACATAGGTTTGTAGATATTTGCACCCATGAAAAAGGTGTAGTCAACGAGGAAAATGATTGTAGAGACAGATAATAGAGATACTTACGGATTTTATCTTTGAGTTTTTGTGACTTATAGATATTTGTTTTTATTATTATTATTAGTGAATGGACAATCATTAATAGACAATGTAGAAATTTACAGAGAAAAGGACAACTTGTCATGGATTGATGGTGACTCTTCGTGGCTTATGAGTCACAGTTGATGAGTATGTGGTCGATTTCCTGGGATCATTTGTAAATGATCTGATGGATTGATGCTAAAAGTATATAAAGTTCCAGTGTTCTTTTATTTTAGACTCATTAATCCTATATTATTATTATTATAAATTGATCCATGATGGAAGTATTAAATACATAATTCAATAAATTGGAAGATGCTGAAGCAGTCTTCAACCACAAATATATGTGGTAAAGCAAAGAACAGTATGCTAGGAACAGAAGTTGAAAACATTAATCTCATTAAGAAATAAATAGATCAAGGGTGTTACCTCTGACTAATAATCCCTGACACTGAGAAGTAAGAGTCAATTATATTGCTTTGGGTCGGTCATTTTGCAATTCATTTTGTTAAGCCAAGAATATTTCAGGAAAAAATAATAAATACCTAAATGACTGGATAAATGAGACGTGGGAGGCAAAGATGAACAGAGTGCGGGGTCAGTGTTTCAGATCAATTGCTGTGCTTGGCATCTCCTCCGAGTGCATGCAGGGGCATTGATTTATGGATCCTTTCACAGTTGCAAGACGTATGATTACCTCTATAGATGGATGCATAGAGACCGATATGCGTAACAGTTCAGTTTTTTGTTGTGGTTTGAATTTTTTTTATGATATGTGCTGGGTGTGGTGGCACTCTCCTATAATCCCAGCATTCTGGGAGGCTGAGACAGGAGGTTTACACGTGTGAGTCTCGCCTGGGCAATTTAGTGACTGAGTGAGACCCTGTCATAAAAGTTAAAAAGGGCTGGGAATGTAGCTCAGTTGTAAGGTCCTGGGTTCAATTCTCAGTACCAAAAACAAACCAAGAAAAAGTATCATTGTATTTTATTTTATTTTTAAAAATTTTTATTAATTTTAATTGTATATCATGATTACATTCATCATGGGGAGCTGGTACATGTGCGTAACACATCTTAATTCCTTTTACGTCCCCTACCCCACCCTTTGTCCCACTTCCCTCCATCTCTTGGTCCCCTTCCCTTGTGCAAAAAGATCGATCTCTCTCTTTCCTGTTAGCTGTCTTTTATTTTGCTCTTTAATGTGTTTATAATTGGGTTTCTAATATAAGGAAGCCATGTGATATTGAAGCTCATGGGTCTGATTTGTTTCACTTCACATTGTGATCTGAAGGTGCATCCATTTTCCTACATATGACTCAAATTTATCCTTCTTTATTTTAAACTTGGAATATAATCAGTGAAGGCCAACCGTGGGCCAATCTGAAAAATGAGATTCATATAATTTGTGATGACTAATTTATATATGAAACACTGAGGTCAATTAGAAAAGAAACTTAGTTCCTGTGGGGAATAATTTAATCAACACGTGTTAGAGATACTAAAATTTTTTGCTTGCGTTTTGTGACTTTTGGGTATTTATTTTTTCATATTAATGAATTGATGATTTAAACAGTCCACAAATGTAGACACAAACACGGAACAAGAGAGACAAATCTGGACCTAGTCTGAAAGCTGGTGGTTTAAGAGTTAATGAATATTTATGTCTGGATTTATTTTTCAGTGCTGGCTGTTGAACCGAGCACATCATGCCTGCTATCCAAGAGCTGTACCACTGAGCTACACACCCCAACCCGAGAACCTAAGGTCCTACACAAAAAGAGATAGTTTATTTGTCCCTGCCTTAGAATTGATTATGTGCGTATACATTATATATATATATATATATATATATATATATATATATATATATAACTTTGTTTCATGACATTGATTGCCTTTTTGTAAGTTAATTGATGCATGAATGACTAAACACATTATGAGTAAGTGAAGAAAAATATAACCAAGAGTGGACTGTCATTTATTTATTTATTTATTTATTTATTTTGTAGGTACCGGGGTTCGACCTCAGGACCTCGCGCGCCAGCAGGCGCCCGTGCCACTGAGCGATATCACCGGCCCTTTTTTTGTATGTGGGTACCAGGAGTCGAACTCAGGACCTCGCGCTTGCCGGGCAGGCGCTTATGCCGCTGAGCCATCTCACCGGCCCTGGACTGTCATTTATAATGTTGCCCTTGTTTAGGAAAAAAATTCTTGGATTTTGCTAGTTTTATTAATATCAGGCAGATATTAAAAATAGCATTTCTGTTCTGTATTTATGAGATTATAAATATTTAGTTCAGTTGCAGTCAGACAGTGTAAATATGTTCAGTTTCTTGAGGAAGAATGCATGGTTGGACAAATGAATTCACTTGCTCGTGAATTGTTAACTCGTTCATTCGCACTAACGATGAATGCATCAATAAATCAGGTCAAGGCTGACCACTCACATGAATGTGTCGTGAAGCCAGGAATGCCGTGAATCTGCTCTATAAGATGACGTCTACTCGTAGAGAATGTGAAGGCTGTTGTGTTTGCAAAGCCACCAGGCCCACCTGCGGTCAGCTGTTTCTCTTTATGAAGGCAATGGATTCAAGAATGTTCCGTACTTTATGTAAAATTAATAATTTAAGTAATTCAATAAATCAAAGTAGAGTTAGTCCCGACTATGAGGAGAATTTTTCATGACTCAGTGTTCATGATGACTCTAATCGTGTTCCTTTCATATTCAAAGCAACAGAACCTAAATTTTGGCTGTTTCGTATTTTTTCCTATCGACTTTGTCCTTCCCAGAGGTGATGCCCATGGCTGCCTGATCCGCCTGTATTACAGGTGGTGGTGTCTGTTGGAGAAGAGGTGTTTGGACTTGTGTAGACCATACGCAACACTTTTTTTTTTGTGGTACCAGGAATTGAACTCACAACCTCACGCTTGCCAGGCAGTCACTGTGCCGCTGAGCTAGATTCTCGGCCCATATGCAACACTCTTGCACGGGTTGTGTGTGTCTTGCTCATCATGGTCACAGTCTTATAAAAGGTGCATAAATTTCCATGTACCTAAATAAAATAAAAAAACGTAGAAGATGAGATATTTTGATAAACTAAGGGTTAGAATTATGCAACTCAGTACAACTATGGAGAGCTTTGAAAATATGAATACTGACGCCATTTGAGTCATTTTACAGGTGGTTAATATCCCATTTTAGCACTTTTCATAGGTTACATAAACATCCTGTGGTGCTAAATAGCCTTGTCCGTTAATTGCACGGGGAAAAACGTATTTGAAATAAATTTCTGTTAGTACCATAGTAGGGTAGAGTATTATACTTTCTTGTTTACTGATACATCTTGATTGGATGTATAATTTAAATAAGAATGGCTTTCACATATACTGGTGATATAAATGGAATGAAATCTGTACTAAGATGTAAGTGAAATCCGTACTAAAGTACCATCATTATATTTTACCCCTTTTTACAGTCCATTACAAAAGAAGATGCAGTCTATTACCTCTCTTGGAAATTAGCCCATTGACAGATAATAGCAATATTTAAACCTTACTTTTGGGCTTTGCTGGGTTGTGCATGAGTATTAATTTTATTATAAGAGAGCCAGTAAACATAAATATCTTGAATGAGTATATAAAAAGCTGTTAAAGGATGGTCTCTTTATGATCATATTTATTGGAAGAAGATTATTACTGCCTGACTCAAACCCTGTTGTCCATGACTAAAAATAGATCAAACACATGACCCACATCCGCGATCAGCGTGTACGCAGCTGTGCAGGTGTTCAGTGTCTTTATTTCAGGTGCTTGTGCTTTATATCTGCTGTGTGTTTTAGGGAATTAGAAACAGTTCTATGAATATCCAAATCAAAACATACGTAAGGAAGTGAAAGCCACTTAAGCACACACTGGTTCCAAGGCTGTGTTTTAAAGCAGGGATTATGATTAATTAATCTACTGTAGTACAGTGGAACCCAGTTTAAAAAGAGATCAAAGCTTCCCATTCAGTTTCATAGCTGTGTATCATTTCAGTTTAGTTTTCTTTCCTGGTTACATAGCATTTCTTGATTTATAAAGATCTACGGGTTAGATCTAAGGCTTAGTTATTTTAAGTTTTTTTTATATGATAATCGTACACATTTATAGTGTGATAATTGTATACATGTTTAACATTTGTTATGATTGAATCAGGGGAATTAGTATTTCCTTCTCTTTAAAACCTAGTATTTCATGTGAGGAGCTACAAACTTCTCTCTTTTAGTGCTTTATAAAATAAACAGTAAGCTTCATACAAGAGTTATCTTACAATGATACACGACACTAGAACTTATTCTTCCAATCTAATTAGGCTTTGGTTCCTCTTATCCAACCTCCCTCTGTTTGGCTGAACTTCTAGCCTCCATTGATGAATATTCCACCCTGTTCTCCTGTGACATTACCCTTTCTAGATTCCACACATGACTTAGAACATGTAACGTTGTCTACGCTCATGTGTTGTCAGGCATTGCATCGCCTTTTAGACACTGAATGTAATGGTGAATTGGTGATTGTTTACCAACTGAACACCAATTGAACCAATTGAACAAATTAAACAAAGGAAAAAGAACTGAGCGCAAATCACTAAGAAAAATAATTCTGAATCTGTCTTATGATTAATTTATTTCTGCACCCTTGCAATCCATTTAAAGAGGAGACCTGATGTGTGAAATCTGTGGGAATGAGCCCCTATTTAGAATTCATTAACAATCCAGTATCTGATTCTGGGGCTTGGGTGGGTTGATGCATAATGATTCCAATATTATAATGAATCAGTGAAAATGTCAATAAATAAATAAATAAATAAAAAGGAAAAGGATGAAACCAGACTTATCAGAATATGTTATGACAAGAAATTTTGTTAATAGGAATCTGAAAACTGCCGTCCATTTGAAAAATCAATAGGGCATCTGAAAGCTGATTCAGAATTATTTACATAATCTTTAAAAGAGGTCTTTAAAATTCTCTTTTAGGTCTCCCCTAAATGGTCCTTAAGGGAGGGAGGTTTGAGCTGTTTTTATTATGCAGAAGGAGCTTGTAGCCCTAACCCTAAGGACTTGTCAGGGTTTGAGTGTCACAGTGTTCTGTTCCATAGAAAGAACGTACAGATCCTATGAGAAAACGCCAAGGAAAGACCAGTGATACAAAAGGATGCGTTTTGAACCATGTTTTATAATCAAAGCACCATGACCCGCCGAGGTCCATTACAAATTGGGATTTGTGTGTTTACCTCTGTGGAAATGAACCTGTAGACAGATTTTGGTCATATTAAAGGATCATGTTTTATTCCCTGGTGCTTCACAGATTTTGATTTTATTATTAAAAGTCAATAAATGAAAGAATAAATAAATACAGCAATGTATGAAGATGAAGAGAGTGAAGCATATCCGAGCGTGAAAATATGTGGTGAGGCAAGAATTTTTATTCCTATAAATTGGAACCACTGGAGTTCACTAAGTAAGCACAGGTCAGAGAGTTTGCGTTTTGGATGCGTATCAGTGGGCAGGGCAGCGACACAGAGCAATCGCTGTGTGCTCGAGTTCAAGTGCTTAATAGAAAAGAAAATAAATCGTATCACAAAATGATGAACACCTGAATGACTAACAAAATGGAATTTGAAAAGCGTGTAATAATGGGAATAGTGTCTCAATATCCTACTACCTGCATTGTTGGCACTCCTCAAAATAAATTCCCTGAGCTGACTTAAACACTTCGCCATGGCGAGCAGCATGGAGACCTACCTGAATAATAAAGTGGGCGTCTTCCTGTCAGTGGCTCAATTAAGAATACTCACTGTATTATTATTATTATTGATAAGAAATATATGCTTTTTATGGATATGTACAACACTGAGATTGATTAATAATAGATATGGTTGCTGAGAGAAATTACTATGTAGACAGTTGTTATGGGTATTTAAGGGCATAGTTCATTGTATTTTGTGATTCATGTAAATTTATTAATTATTAGTCAATTGAAAATTTAACAAATCAATCAATCTCAAAATGAATTAAAAACTCAGATCCTGACCAATTAATCATAATTACTGGTAGCCATTAAGCCATGGATGATTGAAAACGTGTGTCTGAAACTGACGGAGCCATAGGAAGAGATCCACTCTGTTATCTTTGTTGAAAATGACCCTGTGGAAACATTTGCTGCACACAGAGTTCCGTAGAGAGAAGGCTTCCGCTTCGTTGTCGTCTTCTGTGCCCTACACCGCAGAACAGCCACGTCGTGCAGCCTGGAGGTGCAGAGGCCCCTCCGTGCTCAGCGCTATCTGCACTGCTGGGAAGGAGCCCGTGAGCCAGGATGAGTACCAGTGTTTCTGTCTTGATTGTGTGGTTTGCTTAAGAGCATTTATTGTATTATTAAAAAGTATGTGATAAAGTCAGATATGGCTAACTGTATCCCATTGATCAAGAGGGGATTCATAGGAAGTAGTTTGTGTGTGTGGTACTAGAGATTGAACCTTCACACACAGCTACATCCCCAGTGCTTTATTATTTTTGCTACTGTTATGATGATGATGATGATGATGATGATGATGATGATGATGGCAGTGTCTGTGTCATTAAATTATTGGGGATGGGTCCCAACTTGCAATCCTCCTGCCTCTGCCTCCCAAAATGCTGAAATTAAAAGTGTCTATCACCATCTCTGGTTAGGAATGACGTTTTATATTGGTAATGCATATATGAAACATAGAATAATTAATGACACAGATATACCAATGTTGGAAAGATTTTATATACAAATTAGAAATAGCAAGCCGGGCATGGTGGGGTACACCTATAATCCCAGCACTGAGAAGGCTAACGCAGGAGGATGTGTCAGACTGAACTACATAGTGAGGCCCTGTTTCAAAAAGAAAGAAAAATCCTCATTGAGTTTTATAATTAGGGCTTATAATTAATTAGTGAAGTACTGAGTTAATCAATAGAGAAAGTAGAAATCACTGTGAAAAAAGAGGACTAATGCTGGACCCTTGATGACTCACCTGTGGTGTACAAATCACAGATGATGAATACGTATCTGCAACTCTCAGATCTTCTAAAATGAAATCTGCTCTATTCTCTGCTTTGTACTGATCCTATTAGACATAATAGGTGACATAAAAATTTTTTTTTTATGTGGGTTCCGGGAGTCGAACTCAGGACCTCGCGCTTGCAAGGCAGGATCTTATGCCACTGAGCCATCTCAATGGCCCCAAAAATGTTTTTTTATCTGTATGTTCATTCATTTTTTTTCTTGTTGTAATTGGATGATGGAATAACATACATTTATAGATAAAGATTTGCCTAATTTTAAATAAATGGTGAGGCAAGATAATACTCTGTAGTGAAAGTGTTGACAACCCAATGGAAATAAATGCTCCCTCATTGTGAAATATTTGGCTAAGGATGATGTAGACAGTATAATTAATAGATAATGCTCAACATCTATGTCAAAGAAACTTATAAGTAGTTTGTTTTCTTACAAAAAATGAAATGGGCTCCAAACAATGAATTCCTAAATGACCAACAAAAGGAAAGATGTTAGGCAAAAACCAAGAAGAAATGTTTTATTTTTTAATGATCTAATATGCTTTCTAAAGCTCAGACTGGGGGCTTTGGAGCTGATTTACACATCCTTCTATGATCTGGAGCTCTTGGTTACATCTTTGTGTTAGGAACATGAAACCCAATGTGAGCAATAATCAATGTCAGGTTTTGACTGTTTTCTAAAAGGCACTTGTTGTATTTTTTAAAAGTATTAAATTTAACCAAAAAAGGTGAAACACCAGTGTGAAATATCTGATTGATATTAAATATTACATTGTATCCACGTGTGAAACACAAAGCTCAGTTTATGAAAGAAATTTGGACTCTGGAAATGATTTTGTAGATGGATTTTAGTAATATTTAATATTCTTCATATTTTTAGATTCAGGTGTATTTCTTTTTCCATCAACCCATAAACATAGTTGGTAATAGAGAAAGACAGCCAATCAAGATGGGTGATGCTGGCTGGTGGCCTGTGAGTTGTACTTAATGAGTGCCACGTGTCTGGAACTAAGGTCCCGCACACCTGGGATCCTGTCCAGTTCCCTTTTCTTTGAAGGGGTCTGATGGACCCTATCAGGATGTAAAACTGTCTTGTACATGAGCTTCATTTGATGAATTGAAACGATGTTATTGTAAAAGAATCAAGCTAAGATAACTAACCATTGTACAGAGGAAAAGAAATAAGGGGGAGAAATGTTCACTACTAAAATAAGTAGTAAGTAATAAGGAAAATATGGATTGGTAAAAAAGGAGTAGATACTAAGTGATCAAGTAGGTTGATCTTGTAAGGAAGACAGCATAGAGAGTGATAGGTAATAGTGTGTTTGGGTAATTGCATATTTCAGGTTTAGTGTAAAGTGAAAATAAATATTAAAATAAATCACTAAAAGACAAAAAGCCAATGTTGATGAAGGTAGAAAACATGGCTCTCTGGGGACAGTGCCTCAGTGTTTGTATGACCTTTTCTACTTTGTACTCTTTAGAATGGCTTCACCCAAAGGATGGCAATCAAGACTTCGGGGAGGCCATTCTATCAGCGGAAGACCACCACTGTAAGTTAGAATCAAAATGCCTGTACTCCTTTCCATGCTTATTTGAAAGAATTAATAGCATTACGGAAATTTTAAATTAATGAAGATTAACTAAGGATAAGTCTTGTCATAGTTTGGGTGGTTAGTTTAGGGGAACTTCCTGTCTCTTTTAAAGTGTGCAATATAATCACATAAGGCCAACTGTAGTCAGTGTAAAGTTGGCAGCAAGATAAATCTTTTCACTTAATGATACATAATCAATAGCTGAGGATAATTAATGCAAGGTGTATATTGCTGTGAGCACCATTCTGGATACATGTGACAGAGAGCAATGTTCTTATTGGGTGTCTGTGAATCACAGAATTTCAGAAATTTTGTGAATGATTTAATGGATAGTTAATAAACAGTGTAGAAATGAACGAAAGGAAATTGGGCCTTTCCTGGACTAATGCCGATGTCTGGTGGCTTATGAGTGTCACGTGATGAGTAATCCGTGTCTGTAACTCTGAATCCAACACAGAGGGCAGGTGGATGCGCAAGGCGTGTGGGGGAATGCGTCACATTTCGTCTTCTGCTCTGCTTGTGCTCCTCAGAACAGAAGCTCCCCAGGAGGCGGACGTGTTCTTCCAGGGTTGCCAGCCATGGTGACATCTGTGCGTTAGACCCTGAGATAGATGTGAGTAGTGGTGAGAGTTCTTGATTTGTTTAAGCTTATCCAGTGCATTATTATAGTGTGAAAGATAGTCACATTAGGCCAAGTATAATAGTGACAAATGTGGAATTAATAAAAACTAGGATATGAAAACCTGATGCTAATTACTAAAGTAGCCATATTGCGAAGAGAAGGTTATTTACATAGATGAGGAGCATCGAGGCTGTTTCTGGGATGTCAGCAATAACAGGCTTAAAATTATCATTAGCGTATTAATGATGAAGCCACCATACAATGCGGAAAGGCGAGGTTAAAAGCAGACCAGTGCTGGATTAATGATGACCACCTGTGGGGTATGAGTCAGAGGCGATGAATACCTGTCCTGGAACTCTGAGATCCAGCCAAGGAGCCCTGGTCTTGCTTTGATTTTGATGTTCATGTGTTCCATGCTATTCTTATCAATGAATTCATAAAACCAATGAATCAATAAACACAGAAATGAATGAATAACAAATGGGCGAAACATCATCTATTTATAAAATATGTAATGAAGCAAGAACTTCTATTAACATTCAGTAAAAACACTGAAATACGAAGTTCATGAGTGGCAGCCCTTTGGCTAAGAATCGTGCACGCTGTACAAAGGTGGACAGCGATGTGCTGTAGGTTCAAGGTCACGGCTCCATTTCAAAGGACAATGAAACAAAAATACTCAAAATAACGCGTGCCTAAATGCTGACTACATGAAAGATAACGAGGCAAAATTCAGTGAGGAAAGCATCGTTTTGTCCCCTGTGCTCTTCTCTGTGTTCCTCAGAATGGACGCTCCCCGGAGACCCCCACGTCCCACCCTACTTGTCAGCCCATTGCTTCTCTAGCTTATGTCTTGGATAGTGGTGAGTAAATGTCAATGTTCTTGTCTGTGTTGTAGTTGCTTTTTTGAAAAGTATTTACTACATTGTTAAACACCATCAAAGATGTAATACATGCCAATTGTAGCATCAAATTAATAGAAGCATTATGATGATTTTTATATATTTAAGTTGGTTGTATGATTCTTGTACTTTGTGAATCATATGGTTTTCTCTGTTAATTATTTAATCAATGCACAAATTTAGATGGCCATAGAGGAGGGGGACGAGTCTTGGACATCTGGTAGCATGTGGGTCATGTGTGATAAATATTCTGTCTGGAACTCTGAAGTCCAACACAGCTGAGTTCCTGTCCAGTTCCCCCTTTTTGTAGGGAATCCCATGGACAATATCAAGATGTAGAATGATCTTGTAGTTGCACTTTCTTGTACTGAATTTAAAAAATTATTATTATTATTTTTTTTTGTGGGTACTGGGGGTCGACCTCAGGACCTCGTGCACCAACAGGCACCCGTGCCGCTGAGCGATATCACTGGCCCCTTTTTTGTATGTGGGTTCCGGGAGTCGAACTCGGGCCCTCGCGCTTGCAAGGCAGGCGCTTACGCCGCTGAGCCATCTCACCGGCCCCTAAAAAATCATTATAAAAAAACTGAGGCTAAGATAAATAAAATGGTACAAATGGAAAGTGGTGAAGAGGGAGAAACATTCTTTATTACTAAAGTAAGTCGTAAAGGAAATGAATATTAATACAAAAAGAATAGATAATAAGTTCATGAAGGGTATTTCATCTCATACTGAAGACCGATAGAGAGTGACCAGAGATAGTGTGTTTGATCCTTTGCAAGCTTAAGGTTTAACATATTAACAAAATTAAATTTTAACATGAATTTCTAAAAGCCTAAAAGCCATATTCATCAAAGGTAGAAAACACAGGTCTTTAGAGACTGTGTCTCACAGTTTTTAGGATCTTCTCTACTTTGTACTCTTCAGAATGGTTCACGGAAACGATAATGATTGACACTTCGAGTCTCTATCATTCTGTCAGCCAAAAAACCAAAAATCCAAAATTAGAGCCAAAATTCCTGTTCTACGTTTACCATTTGTTTGAAGGAATGGGCAGCATTATGGAAAATTTTAAAATAATCATGATTAGCCATTACCTAAGAATAAGTGTTATCATGGTTTGTGTCATTAGTTTAGGGGAGCTCCATGTCCTTTTTCAAAGTGTACAATATAATCACGTAAGACCAATTGTAATCAGTGTAAAGTTAGCATTAAAATAAATCTTTACACTGATACACGTATCAAAAGCTGAGGGTAATTAATGTGAGATATATATTGATATGGACACTATTCTAGGTACATGCGACAGAGAGCAGTGTTCTTATTGGGTGTCTGTGAATCACAGACTTTTAGAAATACTTTGAATGATTTAATGGATAGTTAATAAACAATGTAGAAATGAATGACAGGAAATTGGGCCTTTCCTGGACCAATGCCGATATCTGGTGGTTTATGAGTGTCATGTGGTGAGTGATCCGTGTCTGTAACTCTGAGTCCAAAACAGAGGGCAGGTGGATGCGCGAGGCGTGTGCGGGAATGCGTCATGTTTCATCTTCTGCTCTGCTTGTGCTCCTCAGAACCAAAGCTCCCCAGCAGGCAGACGCATTCTTCCAGGGTTGCCAGCCATGGTGACATCTGTGCGTTAGACTCTGGGATAGATGTGAGTAGTGGTGAGAGTTCTTGATTTGTTTAAGCTTATCCAGTGCATTATTATAGTGTGAAAGATAGTCACATTAGGCCAAGTATAATAGTGACAAATGTGGGATTAGTAAAAAGTAGGGTATGGAAACTTGGTGTTAATTACTAAAGGAGGCATATTGCGAAGAGAAGGTTATTTACAGAGATGAGGAACATCGAGGCTGTTTCTGGGACTTCAGCAATAACAGGCTTAAAATTATCATTAGTGCATTAACGATGAAGCCACCATACAATGCGGAAAGGCGAGGTTAAAAGCAGACCAGTGCTGGATTAATGATGACCACCTGTGGGGTATGAGTCAGAGGCGATGAATACCTGTCCTGGAACTCTGAGATCCAGCCAAGGAGCCCTGGTCTTGCTTTGATGTTCATGTGTTCCATGCTATTCTTATCAATGAATTCATAAAACCAATAAATCAACAGACATAGAAATGAATAGATATAAAATGGATGGAACATCGTCCATGTGTAAACATACATTGGGAGGTGAGAAATTCTATTAATATTCATTGCAAACACTGAAATAGGAAGTGCACGAGTGCAGTCCTTTGGCCAGGAATCGTGCACACTGTATAAAGGTGGGCAGTGATGTGCTGTGGGTTCAAGGTCACGTGTCCATTTCAAAGGACAATGAAGTAGAAATTCATTTAGGCACTGGAAATAATGAGTGCCTAAATGAATGACTGAATGAAAGATAACGAGGCAAAGGTCAGTGAGGAAAGTGTCATTTTGTCTCCTCTGCTCTGCTCTGTGCTCCTCAGAATGGACGCTCCCCGGAAGCCCCTATGTCCCACCCTGGTCTCCTGCTCATGGGTGCATCTCTGGATTATACTGTGGACCCTTTACCGTGAGTAAAGGTGATGTTTTCATCTGCATCTTAGTTGCTTTTTAAAAAGTATTTACTACAATATGAAACACCACCAAAGAATTCCACATATGCTAGTGATAGCGTCAGATAAATGAAAGCATTATGGTGATTGTTATATATAAAAGTTGATTTGTCGACGGGTGTTGGGTGCATTATTCTTACATTTTGGGAGTCATATCATTTGCTCTACTAATTATTTAATCAGTATACAAATTTCAGTGGCAACAGAGGAAAAGGACCAGTCTTGGAACACTGATGGCAACCAGTGGCATGTGAGTCACGCATGATGAGTGCCACATGTCCGGAACTCTGAGGTCCAACACAGCTGGGATCTTGTCCAGTTCCCCTTTTTAAAGGGATCCAATGGACCACATCAAGATGTAGAATGATTTTGTAGTTGAGCTTTCATTTGATGAATTAAAAAGTATTATTGTAAAAGAATCTAGGCTAGGATAAATCAACAAATGAAAAGAGATGAAGAGTGACAAATATTGTTTATTACAAAAGTAGATAGTAAGGAAACTAAGTTATAATACAAAAGGGGTAGATAATAAATTGATTCAGTGTATTTCACCTTGATCTAAAAATGGCATAGAGAAGGATAGGTGACAGAGTGTTTGGTCCATTGCAAATTTGAACGTTGTGAATATAATATGAATTTCTAAAACCCTAAAGGACTTCAGGGAATGCCATAGTGTCTATGATAAGACCAGTAGAAGTCACAGCCAAAATTCCTGTCCTCTTTCCATATTTCCGTAAAGGAATAGATAACAGTATCGAACATTCTAATTTAATCATGATTAACCTTTACCTAACTACAAGTCTTTTGTGGGCGTGGGTGGTTAGTTTAGGGGAGCTCTCTGTCTCTTTTCAAAGTGTACAATGTAATCACATAAGAGCAACTGTAAGTAATATAAAGTTGGCATTAAGATAAATCTTTAAGTAAATGCCACATATATGAAAAGCTAAAGATAATTAATGCAAGATTATATTGCATTAATATGTCATGAGTATATTGCTGTGAGCACCGTTCTGGATACATGTGACAGAGAGCAATGTTCTTGTTGAGTGTCTGTGAATCACAGACTTTTAGAAATATTATGAATGATTCTACAGATAGTTATGTAGAAATGAACGAAGGGATATTGGGCCTTTCCGGACCAATGATGATATCTGCCGGCTAATGAGTGTCCCATGGTGAATAATTCATGTGTGCATCTCTGAGGTCCAACACAGAGGGCAGGTGGATGCGTGAGGCGTGTGGGGGAACGCATCACATTTCGTCTTCTGCTCTGCTTGTGCTCCTCAGAACGGAAGCTCCCCAGGAGGCGGACGTGTTCTTCCAGGGTTGCCAGCCATGGTGACATCTGTGCATTAGACCCTGGGATAGATGTGAGTGGTGGTGAGAGTTCTTGATTTGTTTAAGCTTATCCAGTGCATTATTATAGTGTGAAAGATAATCACATTAGGCCAAGTATAATATTGACAAATGTGGAATTAATAAAAAGTAGGATATGAAAACCTGATGCTAATTACTGAAAGAGACATATTACAAAGAGAAGGTTATTTACATAGATGAGGAGCATCGAGGCTGTTTCTGGGACTTCAGCAATACCAGGCTTAAAATTATCATTAGCGCATTAATGATGAAGCCACCATACAATGCGGAAAGGAGAGGTTAAAAGCAGACCAGTGCTGGATTAATGATGACCACCTGTGGGGTATGAGTCAGAGGCGATGAATACCTGTCCTGGAACTCTGAGATCCAGCCAAGGAGCCCTGGTCTTGCTTTGATTTTGATGTTCATGTGTTCCATGCTATTCTTATCAATGAATTCATAAAACCAATGAATCAATAAACACAGAAATGAATGAATAACAAATGGGCGAAACATCGTCTATTTAAAAAAATATGTAATGAAGCAAGAACTTCTATTAACATTCAGTAAAAACACTGAAATACGAAGTTCATGAGTGGCAGCCCTTTGGCTAAGAATCGTGCACGCTGTACAAAGGTGGACAGCGATGTGCTGTAGGTTCAAGGTCACGGCACCATTTCAAAGGACAATGAAACAAAAATACTCAAAATAACGCGTGCCTAAATGCATGACTAAATGAAAGATAACGAGGCAAAATTCATTGAGGAAAGCGTCATTTTGTCCCCTGTGCTCTTCTCTGTGTTCCTCAGAATGGACGCTCCCCGGAGGCCCCCACGTCCCACCCTGCTCACCAGCCCATTGCTTCTCTGGCTTATACCTCGGTGCATTGTGAGTAAAGGCAATGTTCTTGTCTGTGTTGTAGTTGCTTTTTTGAAAAATATTTACTACATTGTTAAACATCATCAAAGATGTACACAGATGCTAATTGTAGAATCAAATTAATAGACACATTATGGTGACTGTTACATATAACTCGATCTATAGATGGGCCTTAGGGATGTTATATACACTATTCTTGTCTTTTGTGATTCATATCCTTTCCTCTATTGATTTATTAACCAGTGCACCAATTTGGCATTAGAGGAAGGAGACCAGTCTTGGACCAATGATGACATCCTAATGTCATGTGATTCATGCACGATGAACACCCTGTGACTGGAACTCTGAGGTCCAACACAAAGGGAATTCTGTCTTTTCCCATTTTTCCATGGGACACAATGGATAGATGTTCAGATATGCAAGGATCTTGTTTTTGATCTTTGTGTTGATGAATTTAAAAGTATTAATGTAAAAGAGTAAAGAGGGAATGAATAATATATAAAAGTACAGAGATGAATAAGGTGAAGAACTGTTTATTATTAAAACATAGTAAGGGTCACAGGTATTAGATATTTGTAAATATGTATGAGAACCTGGATAGGTAAGAGATTTATCAAGTGTATCAGATCTTGGATGAAAGATGACATAAACTGATAGGTAATAGATAATTATTGCTCTATGTTAATTGCAAGTTTGAAACTTTTTAAGTAGAAAAAAATGAGTACCTACTATAATAATTGATAAAAGCCTAAAGGCCAATGCTAGTGGGTGGTAAATACACGGATCACTGGAGAGTCTGTCTCGGTGATTTTATCCCCTGCTCTGCTTTGGTCCTCTTCAGCATGGAGCACGGAGCTGGCGTGAGAACCCCCTGGGACCCAGGCTTCGTGCCATTGTCTTCTGACCAAGACCACAGTGAGTCAGAGCCTGAAATTATCTTCCTTGGGCAATTGATTAAAGATATTCACAGCATTATTAGAAATTATTTAGTTAAGTGTTTATTTCTATGTCCTTAAAATACACTAAAAATGAAACATTGACTAATGGTTTTAGCAGCAAATTGGGAGGGCAAAAGAAAGGAACTTGAACTAGATCGCCAGATATTTTCTTTGTTTTGTTTTATTATATCTGATAACATAAAATCATTAAAAGCATACATGGAATGGGAGATCTGTCATGCTTTGACCTATGTATATATCATGTAAGAGTATCAGGTTAAATGCCAGTTTCCCCCATCATCTAGCATTTCTTCATGATTCAAGCATCCGATATTTCTTTTATTTGCTTTTTGAGGTGTACAGTACATGGTGTTATCTGTAGTCACCCTAGCGTGCAGACCACATGGGGGTCTCTTAGTTCTAGCTGTCTCTTGTTACCCACTGATTAACCTGTCCCCATCTTTCCCTCCATACTCGTCTCCCTCGCATCTGGTAATTCCCATCACTGTCTATGAGATCAGCTTTTATATTTCACGTCTGCGTGAAATCATGCTGTGCTTTTCTTTCTCTGCCTGGTTTATTTCACTTAACATAATTGTGTCCAGTTCTATTCATGTTTTTGTAAATTACAAGATTTCATTCTCTTTTATGCCTGAACATTTTCATACAGGCATAATACCTAGAATACATGCCCAGAATAAATTAGGAACTCAAAGAACTCAGTAGCAAAAAAACTGCTTATAATAATAAGCAGAATAAAAATATCAGCAACAGATCTAAATAGACATTTCTCAAAAGAAGATACACAAATGGCCAATGGGTATATGAAAAAATGTTCTATATTATTAATCACCAGGGAAATGCAAATCAAAGCCACCATGAGAGGTCATCTCACTCCAGGGAGAATGGCTGTTAACAAGAAAACAAAAGATGGCAGGCTGTGAGAAGCATGTGCAGAAAGGTGACCTTTGCACACCATTGGTGCGAGCGTGTGTTAGTAGTCACCGTGCGAACAGTGTGGAAACTCCTCCAAAATTAAGACAGAACTGCCATATGTTCTATCCATTGCACTACTACGTCTAGATCAAAGGTCTTGGTACCAGTAAATGTAACAGATAGCTACATGGCCGTGGTTATCACAGCATATTCATATTCACAAAGATATAGAGTCGGTTTAAGTATCTATCTGTGATGAATGGCAAATGAAAATTTGGGAGACAGGCCCAATGGAATACTATTCAGCCATAAGGATTAAATTAATTGACAGCTAATAATGCATATGATGAAAATATTATGATTATTAATTAATCATGAGCCACAGAGAGGCTGGTTAATGACAGACACATAGTCAGCTGTAAAAAGGACCTATAGACGTGTTAGTTTTCTCAAGTATCATGTTTCTTGAATAATATTGTTATTTCATTGCTGTATCTTAATGATAACTTGCTCAAAATGAATGTAGAAATTGTTGGCTAATAATGTTGGCTGGGGTCGGTTGAGCCATAGCATGATGGTTCTGCATGTAGATGGCGAAAACGAAAGCCATCGAGGCCATTTGCTGGTTAGGAGGATTTATCTACACAGATTTAGAAATATCCAATGATCTTTGCGTTTGTATATTTTGCTTTTTTGATTATAATTACATGAATGGAAGCATTAATCCAATACCAAAGTATTGTTCAATTATATAAATGTAAACTGAATCAAGTAGTATTTTTACTATATTAGAAAAACTTTGAAGTTCAGTTTATAGTAATATTCTCTGACTGTTCCCTCTTTGGCTAAGCGACACACAAGAGAGAGAAGTTTCAGACAATGTTCATGTTCCGAATGTCTCAGTCTAAACTTTTTAAAATTTTTATCATCTGTTCTCATCCCTGGTTCTTTCATTGCTCCGGTCTGAGCCGATGCAGGAATTCCCCATGCTGAGGGGCTCCAGAGCTGCGTCTCTATTAGGAACTTAGAGGTCAGTGTGAGTACCATGCATAATTCTCATTTTAGGGTATTTTGTTTAGGACTCTCCAGTTTACTTTTAGTACACATAAAATAGGATCATATAAGCCCTACTGTAATCAGTGTAAATTTGGGATTAAGGTGAATTTTTAAACTGACTAATGCATTTGTAAAATCCTAAGCACATTTAATGAAAGCTATATAGCATCATGAGCATCATTTTGGATACATATTACAGCTAGCTATGTTTGTGTTGGGTTTTGTGAGTAAAAGCTTCTGCAGATATCATTAATTAATTTATAAACCATTACAACTATAGTTCCCAACAACTTATTCTTCTATATCTTATAAATAACAGTGAGAAATGAACTTCAAGGTTCCAAATGAAAAGTAATGATAAGTGAATGGGAACATATTAATTATTTGGATTTGAACAGCATGTATTGTATGCATGTATTGAAAGAACACATCACATGCAGAAATATGTGCAATTGTTACATGGGAATCAGAAACTTAAAAAATGTTGCAGATGAAACAGTTGTTAATGACTCTGATTTGATCATCACACACTGTAAAAATATATAGCATTTTCTCACTCTACCCCATAAATTTGGACAGTTTATAACAGTTGAGAAAACATTTGGAAAATAATGTTGGTTAGAATAAGCAGCAAAACAAAAGTTAGGAATGAACGAAGCAGGCCTTTCCTGGACCAATGATGATATCTGCCGGCGTATGAGTCTTGCATGATGAATTAGTAAGTGTCTGCAACTCTGAGGTCCAACACATAAGGTAACAGAGGTCTGAGCGTCTCAGGAGAAAAGTGTCATTTTTTTATCCTCTGCTGTGCTCTGTTTCCTCAGAATGGACATTGTCCAGGGGACTTTGCCTCTTTCCAAGCCCCCCGCCGGGTCTCGTCTCTGCCTTACACCGTGGGACCAGTGTGAGTAGTAAAGATCTTGTCGTGGTGTACCTTACTTGTTTAAGGTTATTTGTGCTATTATTTAGAAATGTGAACTGACTATATTAGGGAAGTGTAAAGAAAGGCAAATATGGAATTAATATGAAGTAAAATGTCCAGTAATGCATGTTTGAAACTCAGGATAGCTGTTGAAGGAGACGTACTGATGTGAGGAGACACATTTATATGAATTAGGTACAGCAGTGCTGTTTCCAGAATTTTTCTTAATAATAATAATAGAGTTTTAACTTTTTATTTGTGAATTAATAGTCCAATCAACAAAAAACGGTAGGAAGACTTGGACAAAAATAGGGCAAATCCTGGATCGATCATGACCACCAGTGGTGGATGAGGCAGAGACGACAAATGCGTGTCTGGAACTCTCGGTTCCGAGCCCAGAGAGTCTTGATGTTCATGTGTTTCATGCTGTTCCTATAACTGATCAATAAACAGATCAATAAATAAATACACAAGCAAACCAATTTATACCGGTTGAAGCATTGTCCAATTATAAAAATACTTAGTGAAGCAAGAAATTCTATCAATATATACTGAAAATACAGAATTCCCAGGACAAGTAAATGGTACATGCTTGCTGGCTCTTTGGTTAAGAACCACATACTCTCATACATGTAGACAATCATGCTCTGGGCTAAGGTCACAGGTGTTCATTTCACAGGACAATGCAATAAAAACACTGGGAATAATGATTGCTTCAATGAACCACTAAATGGAAGACCGTAAGCAAAGGTCAGGGAGGACAGTGTCATTTTGCGTCCTTTGCTCTGTCCTCAGAATGGATGCTTCCTTGAGGACCTCCCACATTCCTCCCCGGTCACCAGACCTTTGCTGTTTTTCTGGACTATAGCTTGGACAATGGTGAGTAAATGTCAACCTTATTGTTCGTGTTGTGGTTGCTTTTTTAAAGGTATTTACTATATTATTAAAATATTGAATACAATCAAAGAAGTCCAGACATGTTAATTTTAACATCAGAATAATGGAAACTTTACCGTGATTGTTTTACTTAGAAACATCGAGGACAGTAATGAGGAGATTTAGCTTTGACCAATGTGTCTGTAAATGGATGTTAGAGCATTATCTACGTTATCCTTGTCTTTTGTGATTTATGGGATTTCTGTGATTAATTGGTTAATCAGTGCACCAATTCAGATGGCCATAGAAGAAGGGATGTGACACTGGACCAGTGATGACAACCTGTGGTGTGTGAGTCATGCACGATGAGCGCCCTGTGCCTGGAACGCTGATGTCTAACATGAGGGGAATCCTGTCCCTTCCCTCTTTTCCACAGGACCCTACAGACAGATGTCCAGAAACGCAAAGGTGTTGTTTTTGCTATTTGGGTCCATGAATTTTAAAATGTGACCATAAAAGAATAAAGGTTAGAATTAATAACCTAATATATAACACAGGTTAAGAAGGTGAAAGATTGTTTATTGCCCAAATATATATTAAAGATGAAATTATTACATATTAATATCTATTACCAAATGAATTACATCTTGGGGTAAGGATGACATAGACTAGTAGATAATGATTAATTTTTGCCCCTTATTGATTGCAAATTTGAAGTTAATTTTAATGAGTAGAAATTTAATAAATATTGCATACACTGGTAAAAGCCTAAGAGATTGTGTTAATTCATGGTAAAAATATGGATCCCTGGAGAGATCATCTCAGCGTTTTTATCCCCTGCCTTGCTTTGTACTCTCCAGCAGGGAGCACCGAGCTGGGTGAGAACCCCTGGGACCCAGACATCCTGTGACGCCCCTGTGTCAGGACCTAGACCACCGTGAGTCAGAGCCCAAATTGTTACCTTCCTTGGGTAATTGATTAGAGATATTCACAGCATTATTAGAAAGTATATACTGATTCATTTTCAAGTTTTAAAAAATATAGTAAATAAAATGAATAGTTGATGATTTTCATAGTAGATTAGAAAAACAAAAGAAAGCAAAAGAGCAATTGATATTTTCTCTACTTCATTTTAACTGATACATAAAACTTATACATAATGATTGGGTGCCATGGCATGCTCTGATATATGTATACATTGTGTAATGTTTATAATAGGTTAAATATTAATCTGCCCAATTAGCTTTCTTTCACATGGATCACACATTCAATATCCTTTTCTAACTTTTTGAGATACACATTATATAATCATTAATCGTGTAATAAATACCACAGCAGAACTTCCAAAGTCTCTCTAACGTATCTTATTATCCAGGGATCGAGCTGTCCCCTTCTCTTCTTCCCCACCATCCTCCTCACCATCTGCCCCCATTCCACCCTCACCTTGTACGAGATCAACTTTTACATTCCACACACTACTGATATCAGTGTTGTGCTTGTCTTTTCCTACCTGGCTTATTTCACTTAACATAGTGATGTCCAGTTCCATCGCTGTTATAGATTACAAGATTTTATCATTTCTATGGTTGAGTAATATATGACAAGGAGGAATACTTACATTAGGAACCCCCAAAACTCCATAATAAAAAAGGAACAAATAAGCAGAATTAAACAATGGGCAATATACCTATGTCTCAGCAGAAGACATACAGGTGATCAAAATGTATATGAAAAGAATCTCAACACCACTAATCATGAAGGCAGTATACATGGAAACCACCAGGAGATAGCGCCTCACTCCAGTAAGCACGACCGTTGTGAAAAAGAGAAAAGATAACAAGTGTTGGGGAGGAGGTGGAGAAAGGTGACTCTTGCCTGCCATTGGTGGAAGGTGTTTTAGTGTGGCCACTGTGCGAGCAGTGTGGAGGCTCCTTATACATTAACAATAGACCTGTCGTGTGGGCCACCCGATCTACTGCTGGGTATAGCTACAGTGGACGAGAGAGCAGTGCATCTAAGAGACGCCTGTCCTCCCGTGCTTACTGCAGCACTGTTCACATTCACCAATGTAGAGACTTAGGAAATCCAACTTAGGGAATCCATCGGCTGATGAATGGATAAGGAAAATGAAGTAGTTATGTACAGTGGAATACTAATCAGCCACATAAATTATATGAATGAAGGTTGATAATGTCTAATGATAAATATGATGGAGAACATTACAATAGTTAATTGATCATGAGCCATATAGGGGCTGATGAATGAAAGACACATAGTCCAGTGTGGAATACGGGTCTCTAGACTAAAGTCTGATTTGTTAAGTACTGTGTTATAGGCTATTATGAGTCGTCTTGTTATTTTATTGTTATAAGTGAATAGCTTACTCAAAACAAATGTAGAAATAAATTAAATTAGGGCAAACAATTGACTAACAATGATGGTTGGTGTCGTATGTGTCCTTCACAATAAATAAAATATGTCTGTACTTAGATGTGCTCACAAAAGTAATGTTACCCAAGGCAGGTGCCATGGTGCACCCCTATGATCCCAGCACTAGGTAGGCTGAGTTAGGAGGATAGAGGATTCCAAGCCAGGTAGTGAGTTCAAGATCAGCCTAGGTTAAATAGTAAGACCCTGTCTCAAAAAACAAACAAAAAAACCCTAAAAAGTTAAGTACTCCATTTTGGTAGTGGAAGTTCCTCTTCATAAAATTAGTAATACCCAAGGATCTTGGTTTTCACCTTTGTGTTTGTACATTTTGTTTCTGTTATAATTAATAAAATATTTAATTACAAAAATATATGAGGAGTCAAGGAATGCTATTACTAAAGTCCGATTTGCAATACTGTTCCATCATTGCTTTTTCTTTGGCCAAGGATGACACAGATAGTATTGGTCTCAGATTATGTTCATGTACTTGGTATGTGACAATTGTGAAATTGTTTATTTCTTAAGAGAAGAGAATATTCACTTCCAAATGAAATGTGAAAACCGAGAGTTAATGGAATAAATGCCCCAGTTTTTTCTTTTCTTTTTATCCTCTGTTCTATTCTGTGGTCCCATCGCTGCACATCTTTGAGGTGATGAAGAATTCTTCAAGGTCATGTGCTCAATGCTGCATCTCCCTAGGAGTCTGGAGGCAAAGTGAGTACTACTCGGAGTTCTTGTCTTGGTTTGGGTGGTCCTAGGGAAACTCATCCTAAAAGGAGTAAAACGCATTTATAATTGGCCTGCTGTATCCAGTGTCAATTTGGGGTTCAGATGAATTTACCGAGTAGTGCATATAACAAGAGGATGAGCATAATTAACGAGACTGTGAACCTCAGCCTGGGTATACATCAGAGACAGCTGTGTTCTTGCTGAGCGTCTCTGCATCTGAAGCTTTAAAAAATATTAGTGATTTAATGGATTCATCAATACAAAATGTAAATAAGAATGAAGACAAATGGGCCTTTCCTGGGCCAGTTATGATATATTTGTCAGTGTATGAGTCTAATACGATGAATAAAGTGTCTGCCATTCTGAGGTCCAGCATGAAAGACACCTGGGTGACCAAGGGTCTGGGTGGGAAGTCCCTTTTTATCCCCTGCTCTGCTCTTTGCTCCTCAGGATGGGCGCTGCCGTGGACCTCTTTCATTCCTCCAGAGTCAGCAGTGGACAGTTTCCTCACCATGGTAAAACCGGGGACCAACGTGAGTAGTGTTAGTTTTTGCCATGGTTTTGTTGAATTGTTTAAGAGTTTTCAGGACATTATTAAAAAGCGTGACATACAATCACTTGAGGGTATTATAACCAGAATTAGTGTTAAATAGTATATTGAATTGCATATGTGAAATTTCAGGGTAGGTATTAGAGAAGACACATTGATTAGAGATGGTTCTTTGTAAAGATGCATAACATGAACACCATTTCTAATAATTTTCTCACTCATAGAATTTTCAATAATTATCTGAATTAACAAACAAGGTAGGGGGCCAGAGATAACGGCTCAGCGGCACAGTGCCTGCCTGGCAAGCACAAGGTCATGAGTTTGATTTCTGGTACCAAAAAAACAAACAAACAAAGAAAACAAAAACAAGGTAGAAAGGAAAGGAGAATTAGAGGGGCAATCCTGGATCGATGATGCCTGCCAGTGGCGTATGAGTCGGAGATGATAAATGTGTACCCGGAACTCTGAGGTGCAGCCAAAAAGAGACCTCGTATTGAGGTCATGTGTTTCATACTCTGAGTACAATTTGATCAATGAATAAATTAATCACTAAGTGTAGAAATCAGTCAAGATAAAGTAGGTAAAGCATTACTGAATGATAAAATATGCGATGAAAGAAGAAATAATGTTCATATACATCAAACGCCCTGAAATACAAAGGGAGGCAAATTGTCCATAATTGTTAGCTTTTGGCCAAGAATTATGTACTCAGTGTAAATGTAGACATTTATTATGCTTTTGGGGGCAAGGTCACAGTCATTCATATCAAAGAAAATGAAATAAATATACTCCACATAATGATTGCCTATTATAAATGACTAAATGAAAGATGGTAAGCAAAGGTCAGTGGAGGAATGTCTTATTTTTCATTCTCTGTCCTGTTCTGTACTCCTCAGAATGGATGCTATATAGATGATTCATGCATTCTACCGAAGTCTTTTGCCTGCATCTCTGGTTGATACCTTGAACCATCGTGAGTAATATCGTCAATGTTGTTTTCTTTATTGGAGTTCATTTTTTAAAACTGCTAGCCAGTGTATTTAAAAATATATCAGTTATCTAAGATAGCCACATATGCCACTTTTAATATCAGAGGGATGACAACACTTGAGTGATTGTTGTATACGTGCAACAGTGAGGACAGTAACGGATGAACCGAGTCTGTGATGAAATGTATCCTCAGTGGATAGTGCAGATATTTGTGGACATTACCCTCACATTTTGTGATTTGTGCATATTTCTTTATTAACGAATTGAGGAATAGACCAGTCTGTGTTAGTATAAGGTGAAAGAGAGCCATCTGGACCAATGATGATGACTGATGGTGAGTAAATCGTGCACGATGAGCAGCATGTGTTTGCAACTCCGAGGTCCAACACAGTTGTGATCTTATCCATTCCCTTCTTTGAAGGGATCTTATGTCCAGATGTCAGGATATAGACAAACCTTGTATTTCATCATTCTCCTCATGTATCTTGGTAGTATTACAGTGAAGGAACTACGGGTGAATGAATAAACAATGTACGAATGAAGATAGATGAACAGAGTGAAGAACTGTTGAGTGCAAAAATATAGAAAGTGAAATGAATATCGATACAAATTGGAATAAATAATAAATTGATCAAGTGTATTTTCCCTTATATTGAGGATGACAGGCATAGGCAAGTGTAGGCAATAGTCAATTAATTGCTCTTGTTCTATTGCAAGTTTGATGTTTATCTTATTAAGAGAAAGATAAATAGCTATTACCATAAACTAATAAAAGCCAAAGTGAGGATGTGGATGACTGGTTGAATATACCGATCAGTGGAGGTCATGTCTTAGTATTTTTATGATCTTTTCTGTCCTGTATACTTCAGAATGTCTGCGTGAAACTGATGTAAAAATTCTGCTAGGATTACAACACTGTAGGTCACCATTGTGACAGGAAAGAGACCACTGTGGGTAAGAGCCAAAATTCTTTTCCTCCTTTGGGTACTTGATTAAAGGCAATTACAGCATTATTAACATTTATAAATTAATCAGAATTATCCATGGCTAGTAATAAATGTGATGGAGAATGTTATTTTTACTAGGATCATGAGTCGTATAGAGGTCGTTTAATGAAAGACCCATAGTCTAGTGTGGAAATGGAGCCAATAGACAGATATTAGATTTAGCAAGCATCATATTCTTTAGTTTTTGGTGAATCGTGCATTTATTTTATTTTTATAAATTAATTAATTCTCAAAAATGTAGAAACAAAAGAAAATTGGGAGACCAAAACATAGCTGGGCGTGGTGGCACATGCCTATAATTACAGCACTCGGGAGGTGGAGTCAGAAGGAGCACTGAGAGTTTGAGGCCAGCCTGGGCTACAAATTGAGTTCAAGGCCAGCCTGAACTGCATAGTGAAACCCTGTCTCAAGAAGACAAGCAAAACTAAACTAAACTAAACCAAACCACATAGACCTATGCTCTTGACTAGATCTAGATATGCTTAGACTTTAATGTCCAAAATGAGAAAAATACAGTCTGCTTTTTGGAATAAGTCACCCACTATCTATGTCAGGGGTGTATAGGGGTCTTGGTCTTTCTTCTCTGTTTTCATATATTTAGATTATATTACTATATTAGATCAGTGAGATAACCAGTCAATCAAACAATGAAAACTGCTCCATTAGAGCATAAATGGTGAGTCAAGGAAAATTACTACTGCATTAGAAAAACGCTGAAGTCCAATTTGCAAAATTTTTCATGGCTATTCCCTCTTTCCCCAAGGATGATATAGATAATATAAGTTTCAGACAATGTTTATATTCTGGGTATGTGACAATTGTGAGTTTAACTGTTTAAAAGATAATTTAAAGTCTTAAGTTAATGACTGCATGAATGCCTTTCTAAATAAGAGGAGAAAATCAACTGGTAATGGAACTAGTGTCTTGGTTTTTAATTTTCTTTATTTTTGTCATTTGTTTCATTCCATGCTCCTGTTACTGCACCCGTGTGAGCTGACGTAGGAACTCTCTATGGTCAGATGTTTAATGGTTACATCTGTACTAGGAACCTGGAGGTCAGTGTGAGTACCAGTCAGTGTGTTTGTCTTGGTTCCAGTATTAAGTTTAAGGGGAATTTATTCTATTTTGAAACATGTGAAATATGATCATCTAAGGCATATTGTAAACAGTGTAATTTGGGATTAATATGAAGCTTTATACTTTCAAATAAGCTGTGGAAAATTAATGAACCCCATATATTGATATGAGCATCATTCTGGAAACAAAGATAGCTGTGTTCTTACTGGGTTTTGTGAATGAGTCTTTGAGACATATTAGTCTATTCTAAGATTAATCATGAATATAACTTAAAACAACCTATTATGCATTTTACAAATAAGAAATGAACTCTAAGGCTGCAAATGAAAAGCAGTAAATGGATGGAAACATAATCATCTGATTTGCACATGTTACATGCATTCATTGAAAGAAGACACTGCGAAACAGAAATATGTGCAATTATCACATATGAATTTTTTTTTTTTTGTGTGGGTACCGGGGGGTCGACCTCAGGACCTCGCGCGCCAGCAGGCGCCCGTGCCACTGAGCGATATCACCGGCCCCTTTTTCGTATGTGGGTTCCGGGAGTCGAACTCGGGGCCTTGCGCTTGCCAGGCAGGCGCTTAAACCGCTGAGCCGTCTCACCAGCCAATTATCACATATGATAACTTACAAATTCAAAAAATGTTTCAGGCAAAAGAAATGCTAATTGCTGTGATTGAACATTATACACTGTAAAAGTGTGTAGAATTTTCAAACTGTATTCTGTAAATTTGTACAATTTAAATAGCAATTAATAAAACACTAAAAATGGTGGTTGTGGCAAACAACAAAGCCAAAGAAAGGTAGAAATGAATGGAACAGGCCTTTCCTGGACCAATGATGGTATCTAGCAGCTTATGAGTCTCAGATAATGAATAATACATGTCTGCAACTATGAGGTCTGACATTAAAGAGAAGTGGATAAGCAAGGATTGTTGGAGGAGTGTGTCATTTTGAATCCTCTGCTCTGTACTCCTCAGAATGGACACTGCCCAGGGGACCTACACATTCTTCCAGAACCATCAGCCACTTTTTGCATCTCTGCTTTAGACCTTGGGACCAGTGTGAGTAGTAGTCAAAGATCTTGTCATGGTTTAGATTATTTGTTTAAGGTTATTCACCGTATTATTTAAAAGTGTGAGAGATCGTCCCATTAGGGAAGCTAATGTGAAGCAGTACATTCAATTATGCGTGTATGAAATACAATAGTTGTTGTGAGAAACACACTGATATGAAATGGTTGTTCATCTATATTAGATATAACGAGGCTGTTTCTGGAATTTTTCAGAATAGTAGTGTTTTGAATTATTATTAAGTTTAAACACACTAAGTAAATGAAAGAATGAATAAGTTTTAGCAGTAGGTGGGAAAAGCAAAAGAAATTGAAAGAACTTAAAGAACACTAGATATTTTAAATAATAAAGACAAATAATATGTACATAATACTCAGGTACTACCTTATTTGCTATGTGTGTGTATATATTGTGCAATGTTTATATTAGGTTAAATGTCAACCCTAGTTATCTACTATTTCTTCATGATTCAAGCATTCAGCATCCTTCTATTGAATAGGTACAGTACGAAATTGTGGTATAGCCACCCTAGTGTCCTACCACACCAGAGCTTCTTAACTCTGTCTTACTATATCTTGTTACCCACCGAGTAAGCTTCCCCGTCTCCCTCCCCACTGCTCTCCCCAGCATCTGGCAGCCCCCATTCCACTCTTAACTTCTAGAGTCAACTTTTTCTCTTCCACACACAACAGTGACATCATTCTGGGCTTGTCTTTCTCTACCCAGTTTATTTCCTTTATCAGAATGATGTCCAACTCCATTCTTGTTGTTGGGAATGAGAGTTCATCCTTTTTATGACTAAATAGTATCTGGTAGGATAATGCCTATAACATATCCCTAAAATATATCAGGAATTCATAAATTTTAATAGCCAAAAAAAATAAAAATAAAAAAGCAGAATTAAAAAAAATGGGTAATTAACCTAAATAATAGACATTTCTGTAAAGAAGATATACAGAAGACCAAAAGGTATATGACCAAGAGCTCAACATCCGGGAAATGCAGTTCACAACCACCATGAGAGGTGATTTCCCTTCAGTAGGCGTAGCCATTATCAAAAAGAGCAGCATCGGAAAGGATTTGGAGGAAGGTGACCTTGCCCGCCATTGGCGGGAAGGTGTTTTGTTACAGACACTGTGCGAACAGTGTGGAGTCTCCTAGAAAGTTATAGCCAGAACTGCCATATGATCCACCCAATGCACTTTGAGAGTTGATCCAGAGGAACCAACACCAGTTTGATACCAGTGTGTCCAAGAGACCCCTGCCCACCTGCGATTCGTACAACACCATTCGCAGCTGCCCACATGCGGAGTCATCCCGAGTACCCATCAGCTGATGCGCGGACAAAGAGAATCTGCTGGGTAGACAGAATGGAATACAGGATGCCATAAAATTTAAATTAATTGAAATTTAATCATGTCTAGTGGTAAACATGTGTGGAAACATTATGATCGTTAATTGATCATGAGCTGGATAGAGGTTGATTGATGAACGACACATCGTCTAGTGTGGAAAAGGAGTCAGATGGTAGAGCTGACAAGCATCCTGTTCTTGTTTTTTGTTTTGTTTTTGTGAGTCATGTTGTTATTTGTAGTTAGACTTTAATGCATAACTTACTGAAAATCAATATAGAAATGAATGAAAGTTAGAAGAAACACGGACTCACGATGATGACAATGCGGTATGTTCCTGAGGTGGCAAAGTAAGCATGTCTCACTTAGATGTCCAACACAAGCACGATGTAGCGGGGAGCCGAGGATCTTGGTATTGACCTTTGTGCTTGCTTTTTTTTCTTCCTATCACTATTATTAGATTAATGAAAGCATCCATCAATCAGTTAAGGAAGTATTGTTCAATAATGAAAATATGTAGTGCATCAGGGAACACTATTACCATATTAAAAAACCACTGAAGTACAATTTGCAATAATAATAAAACAGAAGAGTTAATGAATTTTATAAATTAATGTAAGAATCATTCTGGATACATATTATAGACAGCTATACTCCTGTTGTGTGAATAATAGGCTTTTAAAAGCATTAGTCAATTTGTAGATTAATCATGACTATGTTTTAAAACAGACTATTATATATTTTATAAGTAATAAGAGCAAATCAGCTCAAAGTTTCAAATGCAAAAGTATGACAAGGGGATGGAAATGTATTAATTATCTGTCAAAATTTTAAAAAGTTTCAGGCAAAAGATACGTTAACTACTCCAATTTGATCATCACACACTATCTAAATGTATGAAATTTTCACACTGTACTCCATGAAAGGGTACAACTAAAATAACGATTAAAAAGGTAATGAAAAAGTAAGGTTGATTCTAGTTGAAAGCAAAAATGCAAGGAACAAAAGGGATAAGAATGAGTGACACGAGCTTTCCTGGACACGTGATGATGTGTGCCGGTGTGCGAGTCTCAGGCGATGAACAGTACGTGTTTGCAACTCAGGTTCAACACAAAAGATGCGTGCATAAGCAGGCGTCGCTGGAGGAATGCGTCAGTTTTCATCCCCTGCTCTGCTGTGTACTCAGAGTGGACGCTCCTGGGAGGATTTGTTCATTCTTCAGCGTCGCCAGCCACGGGTCACATCTCTGCATCAGAATTTGGGACCGATGTGAGTAGTAGTCAGAGATCTTACCATAGCTCAAGTGATTTGTTTTAGGTTATTCACTGTATTATGTAAAAGTGTGAAATACAGTTCCATTAGCCCAAGTGTAACTGATTTCCAAATGGGATTCACAGGAAGTGGTATATTGAATTATGCGTGAGTGAACTGCTCAGGATGGCTACTGGAGGGGAAACGTGGATGTCAGATGAGGAAAGTTAGAGTTGTTTCTCAGAGTATTGTAAGTAATAGGGTTTTAAATTCTTATTGGTCAATTAGTGATCAAGTCAACAGACAAAGTAGACATGGAAGGAGAAGCAGAGGGGCAAACCTGGATGGAAGGGACCACCGGTCAGAGACAGTGAATGCGTGTCTGGAACTCTGAGTTCCAGCCCAAGAGAGACCTTGCCTTGATGTATGTGTGTTTCATGCTGTTCTTGACAATTGGATCAGTGAATGACTCCATGAGCAACTACACAAAGAATTCAAGATAAACATCAGTAAACATTCCTAGGTTCTGTGGCAACAACCTGCAATCCCAGCACTGATGGAGGCTGAGATAGGAGAATCCTAAATTCAAGTCCCAGCTGGATAATTTATTGAGATCCTGTCTCAAAATAAAAAATAAAAAGGGCTGAGGATGTAGCCCAGTGGTAGGGCATCCCTGGAGTCAGTCTTCAGTACTGAAAAAATATCAGTGAGCATCATCCATTTATATAGTTATAACATGAGGCAAGAAATCCTTTTAATGAATAATTAGAAGTACAGATGTCCAAAGACAAGACAGTGGCACACGAGCGTTAGCTTTTTGGCTAAGGATGATATATAGTCAGTGTAAATCATAGACGGTGTTTGTGTTGTGAGTCGGTGGAAGCTTAAAGATGTTATTTCATGAGGAAAGGAAATAAATATTCTCCAAGTAGCAGCTGCTTACATGAACGGCTGAGTGAAAGATGACAAGGAAGATTGGCCTTGGCGCGTGTCCTGTTCCTCCTGGGGCTCCGTGGAGTGGACGCTGTTGTGGTAACTGATGCTCCCTTCCCTGGTCACCTGCCTGTTGTCGCAGCGCACTGTTGGACCTTGGGACAAATGTAACGAAGTTCATGTCTTCGCTGGTTCACTTTTGAAAGGTTTTTATTATGTTATTGAAAAGTATTAAGTGAATTAAGTGACATAAACCAGACACACAGGCTTAAATATCCCATGGTTTCTCTTATATGAGAAACCCAAAGCATAAATAATTTAAGGAGTAAAATGAAAGACAGATAATAGGAAATAGGGAGATAGATCTTTCTCAAATGAGAAGTGGGCCAAGAGAACGGGGAGGGAGGAAGGACGGGAACGGAAGGGGATGAAAGAAAAGAATTGTTTTATGTACAGGTACCAACTCCCCACAATGAGGCGGATCACTGTGTACTGCAGACATGTTGTAAAAATTTTTTTTTAATTAAAAAAATAATAGGAAAAAAGCATTAAATGAAGCCAGATAAATCCAAATATCCCAATTTTAACATCAGGGTGTTAGAAGCATTATGGTAATTGTTTCATAAATGAGATACTGACAGCAGAAACAAAGAGATTTAGTGTCTAATTGAATCTGTAGATGGGAGTTATGGATCTTTATGCATATTATCCTCTTATTTTGTGATTGATGTGTTTTTCTTTGTTAATAATCGGTCAATAAACCAATTGAGATAGCAACAGAAAGCGGCCAATCTAGGAGCAGTGAGGAGGATTGGTGCTGTGTTAGTTGTAGAATTCTGAGGTCCAACGCAGCTGGAATCTCGAGCAGCCCCCACATTCCATGGCACTCTATAGAGAGATGCAGGGGTGTAGAATGGTCGCACTCCTGATCCTTTTGTCCATCAATTTACAAATTATTGAAAAGAATCAAGGCTGCGATGAATGGACAGGTGTGTAAATAAGTAAAAATGAAGATGGTGAAGCCGTATTACTAAACCCTGCAGGCAGGAAAAATATTAAGCATTCGTTAATGTCCGTTAAGGAATTGCTCAAGTGTGTTAGGTGTGAGATTATGGGTGACATAGATGGAGTTAATCTTTAGTCCTTGCTCTATTTTATTAAGAGGAAAATAAATAAACATTTCCATAAATTGACAAGGGCCTTAAAAACTATGTTAATAAATGATCGAAAATAGGGATCATTGGAGCGAATATCCCAGTGTTTATATCCCCTTCTCTCATTTGTACTCTACAGCAAGGAGCACTGAGTTGGCATAAGACTCCCGCTGACCTGGTCTTCCTGGAACACCCTTGGGTTAGGACAGAGAACACTGTAAGTCAGAGTCCAAATTCTTTTCTTCTTTTTGGTACAAAATGAAAAGTACTTGCATTATTATTGTAAAGTTTATTTACTTATACATATGGTAAAATTAAAATTTACATATTCATAGGTTTTTAGAACATTGAAAATAACAAGAAAAACAAGAAATTTCAAGGTAGGTCAGTAGATATTTATATTCTTTGTTTTAGTTTTAATGTTTTAATTTTAATTTATTATTATTATTATTATTATTATTATTATTATTATTATTATTAATTTGGTATCAGGAATTGAACTGATGCCAGGCAGGTGCTATGTTTATTTATTTTTCTTTGTTGTATTTTTAACTGATATGTGAAAGCATAAAAGTATACATACTATGGGCACCTTGTAATATTGCGATGTATATATGTACATAAATATAAATACACATATTTTATAATGTTTTTGCCAGGTTAAACATAAGTCTTCTCAATCATTTTCTTTTTTTTTTTTTTTGTGGGTACCAGGGGGTCGACCTCAGGACCTCGTGTGCCAGCAGGCGCCCGTGCCGCTGAGCGATATCACCGGCCCCTTTTTTGTATGTGGGATCCGGGAGTTGAACTCGGGCCCTCGCGCTTGCCAGGCAGGCGCTTAAGCCGCTGAGCCATCTCACCGGCCCCAATCATTTTCTTTTTAAATTAATTTTCAAAAAATTTTCTTGGGCTGGTGAGATGGCTCAGCAGCATAAGCGCCTGCTTGGCAAGCGCGAGGTCCTGAGTTCGACTCCTGATACCCACATACGAAAAAAGGGCCAGTGATATTGCTCAGTGGCACAAGCACTTGCTGGCAAGTGTGGGGTCCTGAGGTCAACTCCTGGTACCCACAATTTAAAAAAAAAATTTTTTTTTCTTATTAGTACATATTTGTCATATATACTATGCCATAAAGAAAGGTAAACGAGTCATTTTTCGGTAAATGCATTCACCTTGAGACCATAATTATGTATAAATACCAAAATGTATTTTGGTATTTTCCATTATGTATAAATGTATTTTCCATTATGTATAAATACCAAATTTTCTTTATCCATTTATCTGTTGATGGTCATATGGGCTGTTTCCAAGATTTAGCTATTATAAGTTTGGCTGCTATAAACATGGGTATGCACATATCGCTGTGGTAAGACGCTGTTAACTCTTTTGGGATGATACCTAGATGGGCAGTAGTTGGGTCAAATGGAACCTCTAGTTTAAGTTTTTTGAGGAGTCTCCACACTGATTTCCACAGTGGTTGTACCAGTCTACCCTCCCACCAACAGCGAAGAAGGGTTCCTTTTTCCCCACAGCCCCCAGCATTCGTTATTGGTTGATTTCTTGATGACAGATATTCTTTCTGGCATGAGAGGGAATCTCAGTGTTGTTTTAAGCTGCTGGAAGATAAAATAGGTAAAACTCTTGAAGATATAAGTGTAGGCAAAGACTTTATTCACAAAACACTGACCGCATAGGAAATACTACAAAAAATCAATGACTGGGATCGCATCAAATTAAAAGGATTTTGCACAGCAAAAGAAACCACCAACAGAGTGAAGGGACAACCCCACGGAATGGGAAAGTTTTTTTACCAGCTGTTCCTCAGACAAAGGGCTAAATCTAGAATATATAAAAAACTTAAAAAACCAGACCCCCCAAAATTTAAAGACTCAACCCCCAAATAGGCATCTGCAATGAATAGACACTACTCAGATGAAGAAGCAAATAAATATATGAAAAAATGTTTAACATCACTGGTAATTTCAGAAATGCAAATTAAATCAATCATTTTCTTTTCTTCATGGTTCATACATTTAACATTAACATATTTTTTGGTAGCCTTTTCAGATCTATGGGACATAATTGCTACCTATAGTCACCCCACTGTGCTACACCACACCAGAGCTTCTCCACTGTATCCAGTTGTATTTTATTACTCATTGACTAGTCTCTCCCCATCCTGCACTCCCCACTTCTTTCCCAGCATCTGCTGATCCCCACTCCACTCTCAGCTTCTGTGAAATCAACTGTGTTATATTCCACATACGAGCAAGAGCGTGCTGCACTTTCTCTGCCTGGCTAAGTTCGCTAAACATAGTGATGTCCTATTCTATCCATGTCGTTATAAATGACAAGACTTCATTCTCTTCTATGGATGAACAGTAGGTGACAGGTGTAATACCTAGAATATATACCTTGAATGTATTAGCAACTCAATAACAAAAGAACAAAGAAGGAGAATTTTTAAATGGGCAATAAAGCTAAGTAGACATTTCTGAAAGAAGGATACACAAATGACCGAAAGGTATATGAAAAAATGCTTAACATCACCAAGCATCAGGGAAATGCAACTCAAAACCAACATAAAACATCACCTCACTTTATTATCAAAGCAGGACCATTATTGAAAAGACAAAAGATAGCAAGTGTTGGAGAAGGTGTGGAGACAGGTGACCTCCCCCACCATTGGCAGGAAGGTGTGTTATGCAGCCACTGTGTCGACAATGTGGAGACTCCACCAAAATTAAAACCAGAACTGTCGCAGGATCTGCTGCAGCCTCTCTGGGTGTTGATCCAATGGACGTGACAGCAGTAGGTCAAGGGCACACCTGTCTATATCGCAGCGTATTCACAGCTGCTAAGATGGAGTTTACCCAAGTATCCATCAGCTAATGAGTGGATAAAGAAAATGTGATAGATATGCACAACAGGATACTACTGAGTCAGAAAAATTTAAATGAGTTGAAAGTTCATCGTGCCTAATGATAAAGATGAAGAGGAACATTACGTTTGTTGACAGATCATGAGCCACGCTGAAGTTGATTAATGAGGGAGATAGAGTCTAACATAGAAAAACTCGACAGAGAGATGTCTGATTTGTCAAACATCATGTTCTTAGGTTTTTGGGAACCATGTGTTTATCATAACCTTAATGAATACTTCCTCAAAAACTGGAGAAATGAGTGAAAATTAGAGCAAAACATGGACCAGTCATGGTGGCTTGAGCTGGTTGAGCCCAACATGAATAAAACATAGCCACACTTAGGTGTCCCAAGCAAAGTAATGTCGTCCATCTTCTTGGCTGTAGTTATTAAAAAAGGAGATTCTTAAAATGTGAAGAGAGTAGATATATATATATATATATATATATATATATATATATATATGTATTTTTTTTTTTTTGCACCAGGAATCGAACTCACAACCTTGCACTTGCCAGGCAGGCACTGTGCCGCTGAGCTATATCCTTGGCCCCTAGATATACGTTCTTATTTTAAACTATAACTACATGAAGTAATAAATATGTGATTAGTTACATTTAGCTGTTGCAGAACGTATATATACTTCAAAACATCAGATTGTACAAGATAAGTAAATTTTTATCCACCAATAAAAATTTAAAAGGCAAGAAATTTATTAATTTCCATGGTCCAGTTATCAGTGTTATATGAAACATATTACAAACTAAATTTTGTCTTATGTTAACAATTCCATAGAGAGATGTTATAGATATTTATACACCTTGTTTTTTCCTAAACCATGTATTTTAATAGTTATGAATGAAATAATCCTTTAATTGATAAATGTTTAGCAACAAATGGGACAGTGGTGACCCTAGTGATGGACCAGTGATGACAACAGTTGGCGTTTGAGTTATGGACAGAAAATAAGATGTATCCGAGACTCTGAGGTCCAACACAGAACGTCGTCTTCTTCTGTTAGAGTTGATTCTATAAAGAAAAGTCAGGAATACGCAAAGATGTTATCCTTATCACAAATGTAGAGCTAGCATTAATGTATCAGTGATAGAATCATTAAATATAAATAGGTATATAAGGAACAGGGTGAAACATTTTCCACCTGTGAATTATGTCTTTAGGCAAGAAATACTGATTAAAATTAGAAACAGTCCATCCATTTAGAAACAACTGAGTAAAGAGTATTACCCCTTCAAGGAAGCATCATTGCGGACAGTAAAAGAGAGTTCTGTAGTTTTGAGTTAGTCTGTAGATAGAAGTGTTTCTTTGGGTAAGGTATGTACACACACACACACACAATAAAAGACCAAATAACTAAATTACTAGTGAAATCAAATTCACAAAAGAAGAATCAAGAATGAATGGACATAAATTATTAGCTTTTTCAAATCCTCTCCTCTGCTTTGTGCTCTCAGAATGGATGCATTTGAGATGATTGAATCATTTTTCCCGGGCGTGAGCTCTGTGGTTACATAAGAGCGCTGAGATTAATGTGAGTCGTGATTAAAGTTCTTCGCCTGATTCCAGTGTCTTTTTTATCCTGATTATTCCGTATATTATTAAAAGTGTGAAATACAGGTAAAGAATGCAGTTGTATTCTGTGATAAGTATATGACACATTGTATCAATTAATGCCCTTCCAAGAACTGAGGACAGTTAGTGAAAATGTGACATTGATATGAGGACAATTATGTATACAGATTAGGGCTATAAAAGCTGACCCTCAGTTTTTCTGAATAATAGCATTTAAAATTTTTATCATAGAGTATTATCCTATTTTCATTACTAGATTAAATAAGAGTAGGTGACCATAGAGAAAGATGGGGCGTCCAGATCATTGACAATCACTGGTGGCGTATGAGTCACATAGAATGAATACGTGTCTGGAATTCTGATGTCCAGGTAAAAGAAATGTAGCCCCCCTTCTGGCTGAGGCGGACCTGTAGACCGGTCAGGAAACCCCAAGGCTCTTGTTTTGGTCCTGGAGATCACACATCTTGAAGCTGTTGTTATACTTGTGTTGAAAGGATCCATCGATAAATATGTAAATAAATGAAAATGCACAGATTGTAACATGTCCATGTGTAAAAATATATGTCGATTCAAGAAATCAATGATTCATGGAACCCTTGAGTCTGTTTTAAATAAATGTCACATGAATGCTTACCTTTTTGAACAAAGGGTGACTTAGAGAGTCTAAGTTATAGATAATGTTTATTTCCTGCCTTAGGGGTATGTTCAAAGTCGTCTGTTATAAAGAATATATATATATATATTCATATATATATAATGTGCTTAATTATTGATTAAGTGACTGACTAAATGAAAGGTGAAAAGCAAGGACCAATGCAGAGAGTGTCTCAAATTTTTATTTAATTGTTTCCTCTCATTTATATTCTGTAGATTATATTTGTTTCAGGTGATTTAAGGATGCTTCTTTATCACAAGTTCTTTTTTGTTGCATTCCTGAGTTAGGAATCTGGAGAACAATGTGAATAATAGCTAAGGCTTTTGATGTGGATGACTTATATAGGGGTACAGTAGTTCTCTTATGTGTGGGGGCTTTGTTTCTAGAACCCCAGTAGATGTTATCAACCATGCATAAATACCTGAAGGACTATATAAATAGGTAGAGGAATTTATAGATCAGTAAAGAGTATGTCTCAGGTTTTAAAAATCATCTGCTCTGCTTTGTACTTAGAGTGGACAGACATAGGTTGAGTTAAGGATTTTCCATCCCTGGTCACAATGTCCTCGAGGTCTTGGGAACAGAGAGGCCAACAGGAGTAATATTCCTGTCTTGGTTTGAGTGATTCAAATGGCAACTTTTAATGTTTAATACCAATGTTTAATATACCAACAGGAAGTACTACTTCGATCTCTATATAACCAAAACACTGAGTTCAGTTAATGCAAAAGATTTAGGCTCTTTGTAAATGATTGTGTAAATGACTTGTAGGGCTACTGAAGATCTTATTTTTTGTGAGTGTTTTGTGTGTCTTTCTTCTCTTTCTTCCATGTGACCTTGCGATGCTGTGGTGCCCAGGCTGGTCTCAAACTCCTGGGCTCAAGTGACCCACCGTCCTCAGCCTCCCAAGTGGCCGGGACTACTTGCACGTACTGCTATGCCTGGCTTTACCTATCTCCTTATTTATGAATTGACACTAAATCAATAAAGGGGTGTAGATGAGAATGATGAGAAAGAAGGGTACACATTGCTCAGCTATGAGGATTTGTGATGATATAAGAAATCTTATTAACAAAAACCGAGAACACTGATGTCCATTAAGAATAAAATTGGATCAAGGATACCACTTCTTTGCCTTAGGATCACAGACACTGATAAGCAGGAGTCAGCTTTATTGTTCTGGGTCAGTTCCAAGTTTGAAGGATATTTTTTGTTAACAAAAACTATATTTACATTTATGGAAAATGACTTCAGTACCTGTACAATTAAGTCAATGACACATTGAAAGCAACCGTGCAAGCCAAACCAAGAATTTTGTCTATTACTTACATTGGTCCTTCTGCTGCTAACACAGACTTTTGCTGCAATCAAAAAATAAGTGAGCGTGGAGCAAGGCTCCCCCTAGCTCCGATGTGTTCATTCTATTGAGTACAAAACAGAAGAGAGAATAAAAACAAGTTGGAATCTTATGTGAATAAAAGCAAATTGAATCTCCATATGCCATTAACTTAATCATGCAGGTACTTAAAATCATTTTTCATAATGTATATATATATGTTGCTCAATGTATTACTAAGAAGTATATCATATAATCAAAGATGGTCAACTATAGTGATTTGAAACAGTATATTAACAGATATGAAAAACTAGGTGCATTTCATTAATATAATTATAATTAATAATTAAATAATTATTAATAATATAGAAGTGAATGGAAAAAAAAGATGACCAGTCCTTGTTTGAAGACTTCCACTGGTGGGGTATGAGTCAGAAACATTGAATGCGTGTCTGGAACTCTGAGGTCCAGTCCCTAAAATATGTAGCCTGCTGCTGGGGGGTCCTGTAGGTAGTTGTCAGGGATATGGAGTATATTTGTTTTTTGTTTTTTTTTTCTTTGAGACAGGGTCTCACTATGGAGCCCAGGCTGTCCTTGAACTCACAGCGATCCTCCTGCCTCAGCCTCTCAAGTGCTGGGATTACAGGAATGCGCCTCCATGCCAGGCAGTATATTTGTTTTTGAACTTTTGTTGATTGATTTCATTCTATATATAATTAGCTCAATGAAAGTATCCATATATTAATATGTAATATGTAAAATATATAAATATATAATATGTCTGATTATCAAAATGTGGTGAGGTAAGAAATACTATTAATGTAAGTTAAAAATAATGACTAATAATCAATAAAGAGAAGTGGGGCTGGTGAGATAGCTCAGTGGCGTAAGTGCCAGCCTGGCAAGCATGAGGTCCTGTGTTAGACTCCCGCTACCCACATAAAGGAAAAAAAAGGGCCGGTGATATTGCTCAGTGGCACAAGCGCCTGCTGGCAAGCGTGAGGTCCTGAGTTCGATTCTTGGTACCCACATAAAAAAAAAATGAAGAGAAGTGGATGGTACATACTTGTTATCTTTTTGCCCAATGATGGTATAGACAGTAAATTACACATAGTATTCGTGATGTGGTTCACTGTCAAGTTCAGAGTTGTTCATTTTCTTCACAGAAAACAAAACTCAAAATAATGATTGCCTAAATGACTGACCAATAGAAAGGGCCGATCAGGGATCAGTAGTGAGACAGTCTCAATTCCTTGTCATCTTCTCTGCTCCCTGCCCCTTAGAATGGCCGTACTGTGTGGACTGGGGGACTCCTCCATGGTCAGGCTCTCTGTCTGCACCTTCCGGGAGGGAGACGTGGGCCAGCGTGAGTACAGTCAGCCTCCTTGTCTTGATCTGAGGGTTTGCTTGAGTCTTCAGGACATTGCTGAAAAGTGTGCAGCATAGTTGGTGGTGGCCAACTCTGCACCTGTGATAGATGTGGGAGTGACAAGAAGTATTGAACTGATAATGCATGTATAAAAAACTGAGGATAATTAATGAAATAGATTTATCAATGTTAGAGTGATTTATATACAGCTTAGGAACAACAAGGTTTTTTCAGAGTTTGTGGATCATAGGGCTTAAAATTATAATTAGTGAATCAAGGAATTAATCAATAGGCAAAGTAGAAATGATTGGAGTAAAAGAGGACCAACCCTGGATCGATGACCCCCACCGGTGGCTTATGAGTCAGAGGCAGTGAATACATGTCTAGAACTTTAAGGTCGGCCTCAGAGAAACCTAACCAATTTCCCCTGTTTCAAATCATCCCATGAACAGATTTCAGAGCTACAGGATATGTCTTCATCCTTCTTTGTGGTTACATATTTTCATTGTATTTTTATAATCGGATCAATGCAAGAATCAATAAACAAACACATAATTAAATAGAGATAAAATGGGTGAAATATTGGCCCATTCAAAACACATGTGGGGGAGCAAGAAGCATTATTGAAATGTATTAAAAGCATTGATGTCCAAATAGAAATAAATGGTCCGTGCTTGCCACCTCTGTAGCTAATGACATTATAAATAATACAAACAATAGACCGCTTCAAGTTCTTCATGAGTGGCAGGTCAAAATTGTTCAGGTTTTTGAAAATAAAAGAAATAATTGCTTGACTGATTAATGATAGGTGAAATTTAAGGATGCATGGTGAAGGTCTCAGTTTTGTTGCCATTCTCTCTGGTCATTGTAGGGGTTGGCGAAAGGACTCCTTCAGTGTCAGGCGATTTGTCTGCACCTGCTGGGAACAAGCAGTTAGACCAACATGAGTGACGGTCATCACTCTTATTTTGGCTTGTGCTGGTTGCTTAAGACTTTTCAATGTGTTATGACAAAGTGTATCCTGTAATCCATGAGGGCTGTTGTGTCCTGGTGACGGGTACAGGGATTACATGAAGTATTCTTTTGATGGTGCATGAACAAACAACTGAGGATAATTAGTGAAACAGGTATATCAGTCTTAGAGCATGATTCTATATGCAGATTAGGGATATCAAAACCAAACTACAGTGTTTGAAATTATTAGTGAAATAATGAAGTTATTAGCAAACATAATAGATATGAACAGAGATAAGTAGAATCTGCCTTATGTTAGTGATGACTTTTGGTGGCGTACGGGCAAACGATGAATATGTGTCTGGAACTCAGGATTTATCACAAAAGGCAAATTTTGCTGTTTCAAAAGGTTCTGTTCATGTGTGTCAGAAATATAGAAGGAATTTGTTCTTGGTCTTTGTGGCTCGGGTATATTCTTGGAGTCTTGTGAATCATAATAGATAGAACGATCACTAGTGAATTAATGAGTTAATCAACACGAAATGGGGTTGACAGTGAGTACCAGTGGCACGGGAGTCGGATACGATGAGTACGTGCCTGGAACTCTGACTTCCAGCATCAGAGAAGTCTGACCTGTGCCTTTTGTTTCAAATAACCCTAGAGACAGATTTTAAAAATATTCAATTATTTGTTTTGGTTTGGTTATATATTTTCACTCTATTATTATAATTGAACAAATGCAAGGCCTAATAACCTAAATAAATAATTGTATAATTAAATAGACATAAGAGGGATAAAAGTCTCCAGTCATAAAAACACAAGTTGGGGAACAACATATATTACAATATATATGTAGAAGATAGTGAGGACTGAATTTTTAAGAAGCGATGTTCGCCTCTCAGGTCTTTAACTCATGATGCTTCTGGCAGTGTAGATGATAGACAGTGTTCGAGCGGCAGGTCACTATTACCCATTTACCTAAGAGACGAAGTGAGTATGCTCTGAAAAATGATGGCCTATCAAATAATGAGAGGTGAAAAGTGGGGGTCAGGAGGGAGGAGATGTTAGTCTTGTCATCTTTGTTCTCTACTCAGAGTGGCCATGCTATGCAGTGCGGGTTGGAGGATTCCCCTGTGCTCAGGGTCCCTGTCTGCCCTTCCCGGGAAGGGGCAGGTGGCAGCATGAATAGCAGCCAGCCCTCTTGTCTCAGCTTAGGTGGTTTGTTCGAGATTATTTAATGTAGCAGTAAAAGTGTATAATATAGCTGATGGTAGCCAATTAATGGCAGTGACATGAGGGCTATGTGAACTATTTGATTGATAATGTATATATGAAAACTCAAGGTTAATTAATGAAACAGGCATCCATATATGAACAATTCTATATACAGATTAGGAATGTCAAGGCTGTTGTGGGTTTTGCAAACAATGGTATTACAATTTTTAGTGAAGTAATTAATTAATTAACATATATTCTGGAAATGGTAATTAGCCCTGTATCAGTGATGACTACTGGTGGCTTATGAATTATAAATGATGAATATTTCTTCTGAAAGTCTGAGGTCTTTAACAAAGGTCAGATTCTGTTGCAAATGATACCACTATGTCAGCAATGTTGACTTGTTTTGATCGGTGTATTCATGAATTTTTATTCAATTTTTAGAATGACTCAATAAACATATATGCCAACACATAAAATTAAGTATTGTCTAATTATAAAAATACATTGTGAGGAAAAATACTATTTATACGTATTGAAATCAGTTTAGTTCAAAGCTAAATTGCACCTGTATGTCACCTCTTAGGCTAATGATGGAAGACAATGCAAATTACATACAATATCATGTTCTGGCCCTGCATCTGTTTCAAATTTTTCATTTTCTTAAAAGAAAATGAAATACAATTTTTGTATAAATCATTGCCTAAATTAGTGACTAAAAAAGGGGGGAAATCCAAGGTCAACGATGAGAATGTCACAATTTGTGATTTTGCGATTGTGATAAGCGTTATGTGTCTCTCAGCTCTGGCTAATGATGGCATAGATGGAATGAATTATAGACAGTATCCATACTCCTGGTGAAAGACAGATCAAAATTACTCATTTTCCTAAAAGATAATGGCGTAAACATGCTCCAAAAAAGACTGGCTAAATGACTAATAATAAGTGAAAATCAAGGATGCAGAGTGGCAAGGTCTCCATTTTGTTATCGTCTTCTGTGCTCTCTACTACTCAGAATGGACACGGCGTTTGCACTTGAGGACGTCTCCAAGGTCCGGCGCGCCACACCTGCTGGGAGACAGCGTGTGGGCCCGTGTGAGTAATGGCCTTCTTGTTTGGGCTTGGGCGGAGCTTTTGCCATCACTTAATGGAGTATCAACTGCATACGATACCATGAGAGATGACCAGCTGTACCCTGATGACAGGTTCAGGACTGACGTTAAATGCTGTGCTGAGAACGGACGCGTGAACGTCGAGGCTAAGGAGTGAAGCTGATGCATCCTTATTAGACTCCTTCTGTATACAGATTAGTAATGTCAGCGCTCTTCGTGGGTTTGGGAATAATAGTTTTTAAAATTGTTAGTGAAATAAATCCATCACAAGTTGTGGAAATAAATAGAGAAAAAGAACATATCTGGGATCGATGATGACCGGTGATGGCGTATGAGTTGTAAGCGATGAATACGTCTCTGGAACTCTGAGGTCCTTTAGAAAAGCCAAATTTTACTGTTTCAATTTTGTATTGGTAGATGTCAACAGTACAGGTAGATTTGGCTTTGGTCCTTATTTTCCTGCATTTTTTTTTTTTTTTTTTTTTTTTTTTTTTTGTGGGTACCAGGGGGACGACCTCAGGACCTCGCGCGCCAACAGGCACCCGTGCCACTGAGCGATATCACCGGCCCCTTTTTCGTATGTGGGTTCCGGGAGTCGAACTCGGGCCCTCGCGCTTGCAAGGCAGGCGCTTACGCCGCTGAGCCATCTCACCAGCCCATTTCCTGCATTTTTCATCCTATTCTTAAAATTGGATCAATATGAGAACCAATAAACAAATATGTAAATAGATAAAGATGAATAAGATTAAGTATGCTTCAATTATAAAAATATGTGGTGAAATAAGGATTTCTGTATAGGTCAAAGTGGAGTCATACATATCTGCTATCTCTGACTAATTATGATATTGACGATATAAATTATAGACAATATTCACATTCTAGTTCCTCGCCAAGTTTGAAATTATTCATTTAAGAGATAATGAAATAAATATACTACCAAATTACTGACTAGAGGAAGGTGACAATCAGGGGTCAAGAGTGAAAATGTCTCAATTTCATTCTAATTTTTTCTGCTCTGTATACTTAAAAATGGATGAATTTTACCAATTTAAGGGTTCTTCTGTACTCACTTGCTCTGTTGAGAACAGGCAGACAATGTGAGTAATAGTTGGCATACTTGCTGTAGTTTGGGTGGTTTACTTAAGGGGATTCAAATGTATTGTTAAGAAGTTTATAATGTCCTCATGGACAGCCACTCTATCCCATTGAAATATATGAGAGTAATACAAGGCATCCCATTATTTATGAAATACTGACTATAAGTAATGAAACAGTTGTACCAGTGTTAGAATGCCTCCATATACAGACTAATAATAGCAAGGCTTTTCTAGGATTTTTTGAATAATAGGTCTTCAATTATTATTAGTGTGTAAATGAATTAATTACGAGACAAATATAAAAATGTTTAGAAAAAGAGAGGACCAATTTTAGATCGATGATGACAGCTGGTGGCGTATGAGTCAGATGAATATGTGTCCGGAACTTTGGGTGCATTATAGAAGAAATCTGGTCCTTTCTCTTTGTTTTAAATGATCCTATAGTAAGAGATCAGTAAAACACTATGTCTTTGTTTTTTCCTTGTGGTTAGATATTTTTATTCTGTCCTTATAATTGGGTCAATGCGAGAATCAATAAAGAAATATATAAATATATAGAAATAAAGTGAGTAAACCATTGTCCGATTCTAAACATATATGGCAAGGCAAGGAAAGTGTTACTGTGCATGGAAAACGTTCTGTCACCACTTAGGCTAACGATGATATAGACATATGTTATACGCAGTGTCCATGGTGTGGGCCAGTGGCAAGACTGAAATTATTCATTTACTCATAAGTAGATATACTCCCCCAAATGATTACCCAAATGACCAATGATAGGCAAAAAGCATGGGTCAGTATTGAGATACACCTTAATTTTGTTATCACCTTCTCGGTTGTGTACTCCCCAGAATGGATGTACTCTGAAGATGGACGGATTCCTTCAGGGTCAGTTACTCTGTTTGCAGACTCATGTAGGTAATAATCATCCTTATTTTGGTTTCAGTGGCTTGCTTAAGAGTATTTAATGAATTGTTAATAATACATACTATAATCAGTGATGATGAGCTATTTCCCAGTGATATGCATGGGAGAGATTTGAAGTATTGTATTGATAATACATATATGAAAAACTGAATATCATGAATGAAACAGATATATCAATATTAAATGATTCCATCTATAGATTAAGAATGGCAGGGTTTTTCTTTAGGTTGTGTGAGTCATAGGGCTTATAACTATAATTAGTAAATTAATGATTAATCAACAGTATAGAAAGTATTGGAGAAAATGAAGACTAACCTAGTCAGTGTGAAAAATCAGTAAACAAATACATAAATACATAAAGATAAAAAGAATAAATTCTAATGATTGCCTGGTAAATGTCCCATTGGGAAGGCAAGAATTACATTGATATCTGAAGGAGGCAGTGATGTGCAAAGAGAGGTAAACGTTATGCACCTGTGACCTCTTTGGCTAATGATGGTAAAGACAGTATAAATTAAAGACAGAAATCAACTTCTGGGTCAGCGACAAATTGGAAATTATTTATTTTCTAAAAAGAAAATGCAATCAATCCATTCCAAAGCATAATTATCAAAATGACTAAGAGCTGGGAGAAATTCAGGGAGCAGTAGTGACACTGTCTCCATTTTGTTTCCCTGCTGTCTACTCCTTAGCATGGGCGTGTTGGCTGTGTCGCACGACTCCTCCGTGGTCGGGTGCTCTCTCTGCCCTGCTGGAAGGTGCATGTGGACCTGTGTGAGTCATAGCCTTCTTGTCTTGGTTTGGGTGGTTTGCTTAAGAATATTCAATGTGTTAATAAAAAGCACACAATGTCATCAGTGATGCCCGCTGTATCCCAGTGACCAAATGAGGATGAAATATTCAATTGAGAATGCACAAAGGATGACCAACATATATGGTAAATGTTTAAATTTTAAAAAATTATTACAGTAAAAGACACATTGCCATTAATCCCCTGAAAATCCTCTCCCTCTCTTCAAACACACTTATCCCATCATTCTTGCCACATTCTGAAACAATTCTGGAGTCCTCTTTTGTGAGTGTCTTCACAACGTGTGATAAAGAATACAGTGAATGCTGCTGCCCAGGGTCATCAACAGAAAGGCAGGATCAGAAAAATATGATGGACAGTCCTCATCCACCTTGACTGGATCTGGCACTGAGGGACTTTTCCCAAAGTCAAAATGACCGTGGAAGGTAAACATTTCAATTCAGGACATTCATACATTCAGGACAGTGTAACTAGAGATACTCACAAAAGAAGAAGATTTCCGGAATTGCTTTAGAATGTGGCGAGAAAGATGGAATCACTGTGCACAAATTGAGGGAAAGTATTTTGAGGGGTTTGACGGTAATACGTCTTTTACTAGAATACATTTTTTTAATTTAAGCATTCAACTGTATCGTTGATCACACTTCATATACATGTCTTTGTTAAAATATCAATCTTTGTGCTTTGTGTCAGTGCCATGACAGGTACTATTTGTGTATGTAAGAGAAAATAAATAAATGGCATTTCATATGACCTAAATGACTGACTAAATGAAAAATAAAATATGAAGACCAATGTGGATTATGCTTCAATTCTTTTTTTCTTTTTTAATCATCTCTTGTGCTCTGTACTCCTGAGAACGAACACCCTCCTGCTGCGATTCCTCTGCGGCCAGATCTGCATGCGCTTTCACGCGTTACGAGCAAGGAAGCCCATGTAAGTAACCCGTCAAAGAAAGAAAACCCACTGATGAGTTTTACACCCCCATGATCCATGAGGATTTGGGGGCCCTTCTGAATATAAACCACAGCACCTGGGCATTGTGAGCCTGTAGGAAATACAATCAAAGAAGGCCCAGTAATGAGCCCTAGCTTCATATTGAGTAATACTTGGGAAACACTGAGATTGAAAAACAGATCACATTCTTGTGGGGAATGATCTATAGATGTCAGGAATATCAGGTCTTTTTTCTTTTTTTGCCCTGATTCATGTGTATTGCTTTATTATGAAGTAGTGAATTAATGAGTCAAATTTTCATAGCAATCTATTTCTCAGGTGTTGAAATTAGTGTTTTTGTTGTTGTTTTAATTTCTCAGAATGAGGATCATGTAGACAGATGTGTGAACTGTCGCTGTTCATATTTCGGTTGTCTTTGGCTGGCTGGTTATTTTATTACTACCTAGGAAAGTCATTTACATGATAAAAGACTAAGCATTACTGAAATTAAAGGTGGTCAGTGAGAAAAATGTGTTAGATAACAGGTATGATTGTGCTCGCTAAATTTCCTTATGGTGATATTGTCTGTTATTACTTCCGTACCGAGCGGTATACGTGCAGTGCCACTATCTGTGCTGTTATTGTCTTGAGTACGTAAGAGACACTGATTGTATCTTCAGATGAACAAATGAATAAGTATAATAATCAAAAAGCTAAAGGGAAGACAATATAGGCTGTAATGAGCATGTGTTGAAATAATGGCTCTGATTCAACCAGTTCCCAAGATTATGTCCTTTTTAAGACAAAATTTTGGCTCTTACAAGTTTTTTGATAAGGATGCAGAGATTCATGCCTGATCATTCATGTCTCGGGTTTCTCAGAGTTTAAACATCATTTTACCTCTTCAAAAAGCATAAATTGGTGGCCAAATTATTTCATCTGCAGATAAATAAAACAATAGGATGAAATATTGTTCATTGGCACAAAATTTTTTTGAAGCAATCACTTAGATGAATCTACCTCTGCCCGTGCGGGGTCCAAAAAGTGAGGTTTTGTGTGTATGGGTGGAGGGACTGGAACTGGAGGACCCGTAGACACTTCCTGCTCTTGACCAAGATGCTGGATTGAAACGTATCCACTTGTAATGCAAAACTGATAATTGGGGAAATTTGACCAAAAGGAGGGGTTGTTTTTTGGCCAATTGCAAAAGGATATGACTGAAAGTTTAAAATTAATGTAAACCCACTCACCTCGCAGTCATGAGACTGCTAAAGCGAAACTGCGATCTGTTGGTTTATTCCATTGAGTACTTACTTAGTACTACCCAGGCTGGGTCCTGCTGACTAATGTCCGGCTGGTGAGTCTGTGGCTACAAAGCAGATGGACCCATGCAAGTAATGCACGAAGTCCTTGTCCTTGGGGTGGGTAGTTTGTTCCTAGGTCTTCTTTGTGTTATTAAAATGATGGATAAATGTCCCCACAGGTACACGAAATTGAAAAGGATCAGGGATGAAAATGTGTTACACACCAAGGATTAAGATTAGGATGACTGCCATCAGTACAGCTATGGAATTATATTTTTTTAATAGCATCCTGCAGCACTGAGGTTCATTAATAAATTAATCAGGGACGTTCCCTGTTTGGGTAAAGGTCATATAGACAATAATAATAGCCAGTCTCCTGCTCTAGACAGGCGAGTTCAAGTTTAGGAGAACCTGGAATAGATAATTTCATGAATTTATCAACACCTAATTATAAACAGCTAAGAAAATTAAGGGGAAATATGGAGAGACTTTTGCTTTTTCCCCCATGTTTTCCCCTCTTTTTTCAAGAGGCACTCTTGGATATACATATAAAAATTTTAAAGTCATGAAAGAATTATTTTATTTCTCTCTCTGTCTCTCTGTCTCTCTGTCTCTCTCTCTCTCGTCATCTGCATACTTTAGCTAATAACCATTGTGGAATGGTGGACTCCTTCGTGGTTCAGTGTCGTAATCCATGTGTTTGTATTTTGTAGGGGGGTCTGTTTAGGGTGCTCGGTGTAGGATGTAAAGGTGTGGATGTCATCGCTGAAGGCCCCGTGTGAGGCTGTGTTAAAAGTTGAGGTTGGCACAGTAGGAGTTATTTGAGAGAATGTCCGTGCACTCAGCACTTAGGGTGGGGGACGTATTGTCCGGAGCCCAAAACGCTCACAGTTCTTCTTAACGCTGGGTGGTTCCTTTCAGGGTGTTCACGGTATTATTAAAATGGATAACTGCATACATTAAGCAATAAAATGCGGGGCCCTTTTTCATGAGATAAGAATGTGGCATAAATCATTGTTTATAATTAATTTCTGGGATGGGTACTTCATGTTCACTAAATTAAGCCCAGATCTGGGCTTTTCATTTGTTAATGTCCTCTTTATGTTCCTCAGGATGCATGCACCATAGCTGATTAAATTATTCTCCAATCATGAAGATCTTCGCCTTGTCCCTCTGGGTAAGGAGAATACCTTGTATTGTAAGTAATAAAGTTCTTGGTTTGGATCATTAGCTCATGGTCTCCACAGTCATTACAAAAGATAATTAAATTTTAGGAGGCCATGTGTAGGCTTAGGATGAGAATGTGTTATGAACCAAAATTAATCCAATTTAATACAAATGAAATACGAGGAAAAAAAACTCAGCTTTTTCATTAATTTTGAAAAGTTAAAATTTCTTCCTGATTATTTGAACATTCTTCTCCTGATAAGCATCTGGGCTGTCACTCCTTCAGAAAGTCAGAACCCCAGTGGTTTGAGTGTGACAGTGGGTTCTGGGTGGCTCACTGTGACATTAATATGTTGTTCAGGTTAAATGCAGGAGGGCCTCCTCTGGAACTATGATACAAATGGGGTATATTTGAATGAAAATGATGATCAATCATTTTTTCAGAACTGAGGTCCATTGCAAAAAAGAATTCGTGGCTAACTTTGGTCGGAATGATTTCAGGAAAATTCAAGGATTTATTTTTGGAGTTCGTAGGTATTGATTTTGTATGATGAGTGATTAATGAATGGATCAATAAACATATACATGAGGAAAGAAAAAGTGGTCAAAATAAAAAAGCAAGGAATACTCTGCATTCAGTTCAGAAATGCCTTAGTCCACTGGGGAGGGAATATAGGTTGAAGTTGTTACCATTTGGTGTAAAAAGCAGCTAGGAATATTCTACAGTTGATGTTCTGTTCTTAGTTTGCTGTGGTTTTCTGGATGTTTGATTCATAAAGAAAAAAAGCAGTTAAACAAATAGATGGTGAACTAAATAATGAAAGCAGAGCATGTCCCAATGATGAGGGCATTTTATTCTTTCTCTATCTGCCCTGTACCCACAGAACGGATGTACCTTGTTGTCTTTAATCATCATGGAAAGGATGAAGATCTTGAGCATTTCCTATGTGGCCAGGGACAGCGCAGATCTGGGTAAGTAATAATAGGTTTTTATTCTTGATTGGCCTTTTTGTTACAGATCATGTCTTTAAAAAGCATAAATGTCTCGATGCCATCATGAGATCAAACAAGACCATGTAGAGTCCAATCATAAGAATGCGTCTTGACAGATATCACAGTTAATTCATTTTGATAAGCTGAGATCCATGAAAGAAATATGTTTAGACTATGTCCAATGCTAAGGAGATTATAGACAGTTTCTAGGCTTAGCCACAAACCTTCCAAATCAGTTAGATATAAACTCATCAGTGGGCTAATCCACTGACTGTCACATCCCCATGTTCCAGTGACCTCCCCAAAGCCCCACCTATGAACACATGACGCTTTGGGGGGGACATCAAGATACAAGCTATAACACCAATCATGAGAGTATATCATGAAGGTAGGATTTGTTTAACTTTGGGCACAGAGTCTCTAGAAAGATTTAGTCAATTTCTTCATCTTGTTGGGCTGTAGATTCTTTATTGTTGATTTTCCTTTGGAAAATGCTGAAGTCAATAAACAAGGAAAAGCCCATATGTAGAGAAAATTAAGTGGCCAAGATTATTTCAATAATAAAATATTTCATGAAATCGGAATAGTGATCAACTTAATTTTGCTTCTTTGAAATCTGTTACCTCTGTATATAAAGAAGTCAGAAACACATGTTAAGAATTCATTGTCTTGTATATTTTGGATTCCTGGAATTATCATCATGATTATTTAGTAAATCAATCAAAGAAAAAGTAAATTAGAAGTAGGCAAATCGTAGACCAGAGATTAAAATGTGCTTTAAACCAAGGATTATAATTATTAGTTTCATACCACTGACATCCGTGAAAGCAGCTCTTAGTGTTCAGTATCTTTGTTTTGATAGTTGATAGCGTGAAGTACCATACTAGTATGGAATTTTTTACATGGTATGTACATGGGTTATTACATGGGTCATTATTTTTCTATCTCAGGCACAAATTCTACTGAGCTTGTTCATTTGTAGGTGTTGGTAAGAGGCCACTGTATCCTATGGTTTTTTTTTTTCCTGGCACTTGACATCTGACAGAATGCTAAAAGAAAATATTAAGGTATTAATTTTGGTTTAACAGCTATTGTCTCAAATCCTTTTCAGACCCTGTGTCAGGCATGGAGTTCATGCATGAATTTAATTCCGTCTTTGAGTAGTTCTATGGGATTAGATGGAGATCTACTTATAAATCCAACAACTCAATATTGTGGGGCAAGTGGATGGCTTTCTTCCAGAAGTGCAGAAAGAGGGCCATTGGCTCAGTTTTGAGTTCCAGATGCTTTGTGGAAGAGGAGACTCTTGAGCCAATAACAAAACCACTAGGCTGTCCTGAATCGCTATCCTACCCTTTTGCTCTGTACACAGAGCACACATAACATTTATAGGATGAGTAGGTGAATAAAAGAGGACTAAATAAATGAGTGAAGTAGTGAGTTAGTGAATGAGGCCTTGAGAAACTAAAGAATGAATCAATGTGGTAATTGGAATGCGAGGAATTATGCAAATGAGCAAATCAACAACGAGCTCCCCAATGACTAAATCAAGAAGTGAAGGACGAGTTAGGGAGTGGACAAGGCCGTGTATAAGGAAGAAACTCAACACTGAATGAATGAATGATGAAGACCGAGTCCCTGGGTGAATGAAGGAAAGACTAGTAGGTCAGTGGGTCAGTAAATGAAAAATGAGTGGGGGAGTACATGTGAGGATCAATGAGTCAGTGAATTCCTGAATGCGTTCATGAATTAGTGGGTACATGAAAGTCAGTCGGTGCTAAGGGAATAAAAGAATGCACGAGTCCATGTGTGAGTCTGTCAATGAGGGAATGAATCCAATGAATGAATCCAATGAATTCAGTGTATCCAATGAATGAATGAATGAATAAGTCAGTCAAGGATGAGTGAATGGGTGAATGCACACATCAACGGAAGAGGAAGAACTGACTGCATCAACTGAGAATATAGATCCAGCAGTGGAGGAAAGGGTGAGTGAAGGAGTAGGCAAGTGCATGGATGAATGAATGCATTGTAGTCAATGAAGGAAGAGCAGGTTGGTGAGCACCTGAGTCCGTGTGTGTGTGACCAGGAATAAACGATCTGCTGCATGAATGAGTGAGTGAAAGAGCGACTCGGTCAGTAAACGGGTGAGCGCGCGAGCTGGCTGGCACTGCCGCCCCTTCCCTGATATTCCAAAAAGAGCAGCCATGCCTGACTCCACACCGCAGCTCGGATCCCAGCCCCAGCACCCGCGTACTCCATCCTGGACGTCTGTTTTCATGTCATCGCTGAGCCGAAGTGCCGTGAGGACTAGGAACTGGGTCAAATTCATCTGTCTCCCTAGCGCCTGCCCAGCTCTGAGCCTAGTAGGCGCCCACTAAATTATTGCTGAATGAATGAGCAAGTAACTAAAAATACAAATGCTTTGGTGGGACCAGCATGGCCTGGGAGCTGCTCTTTGGAGAAGCATGTGTGCATCAGGTGGTCTGGAACATCCTCCCTTTGAGTCCAGATCCTCACTTGAGTCCAGCTTCCTGTGCCAGGCGATGAGACAGGATACTGGCAGTCCTGACTGCCCTGGCCCGTGGCCCATCCTTGGGCAGTGCTGGCTTGGCATGGTGGAATGGAAGCCCTGGGTCTTCCCGAAAGCTGCCTGTGCCTCTGCCAAGACAGATCAAAAATAACCCCATCTTGTTTTTGTGCTGCCAGTGAGTGGACCCGCTCTTTGCTTTTTCAAGCAAACTGGACCCCCCGTCTCCCATTGGGGGACTTCAGGTTAAGCATCTGACAGAGATGGACAAGGAACCCATCTGATGGGCTTGTTGTCTTTTTAACAAGAGCTTATTATTGAGGCCTTAGATGACATAATCCATGTCACATACATGTCTTCGCACCTGGGAGGAAAAGATGCTTCAGAAATGTTATAGGCCACTTTTCTCTATCTCTACCCAAAATAGCTGTTATATTTGATGATTTCATCTGCACTTATTCAGCAGCTCCCAAATTCTGCTCTTCTGGAAGACTGAAGAGTTCAAGTAATTTCTGGGAGGAAGCCCAGTTTGGATGAGCCAGGCCAGATCAGGCCATGCACCTTTAAAGAGGTGGCATAACACGTCCCTCTACCAGCAGGCAGACAACAAGAAAAGCGAGTAGGCAATACCTGCCTCTAAGAGGCGCACTTGCCCAAGACCCACCGTTCATCCCTCTTTGCCTCCCTCCCCACACTTACAACAAATATGTGTCCAGGACCACGTATGCCCAGCACTGACCACCCTTCTTCCTCTCTGCCTTGGCTGGCTGCTGTCCCTGGATTGTCCTTCCTTTGGACCTGGTGACTTGGGCTCAGCCATCTGACGTGAGATACGGCCCACTCCTTTGTGAAATACAATTCGGGCTCAAATCATTAGCCTTCCTACTTCATACCAAATCAGATAGTCTCTCCCTTGCTGATTTTGGACACCCAAAACTGCCATTTGGATTCCTATAGTTTTTGGTTCTTTTCCATTTGGGCAAGCTCTAGCTCCTCATAAGAAGTGCTGAGAAGGAGTTTGTGGCAGGTAGCGCCTCCAAATGCTGCAGCTGGGCAGCAAGTCAGCGCTAAGGACCTCCGCTGAATCTCTGACTCACCTGCCAAGTGCGCAGACCAAGCAGCCAGGTTCCCGCTCATTCCCCAGCAGTCCATGCGTGAGCGAATTGCAGCAACCTCACAGTGTTCAGAAGCCTCCAGTTAATTTTAGTTCTGAGGTCCCTCTCCCAAGTTACCCAGCCTTGCCCTCGGCCTAACACAGTGTCACCCACCTCTCATACTTTCCCGGTCCTGTGCCCTCTTTCTTAGCTCCCATCCCCCTTTGTATAAATCCATCCATTCTCACTCATCCCTCCCTGCCCCTGACAGAGCCCACGTTACATGGTTAACTATGAGCTGCCAACTTCTCCCCATGGCCTCTGCACTTCCTGAGAACAGGGTCTTCTTCTTGTGTCCCGATAGCCCAGCAGAAGGTCTGGACATCAGGCAATGTTCAGCAGATTAACCATTCATTCAGTCTTTCATTTATTCAAAAAATGCTGGGTCTTCTCTAGGTGCCAGAGTCTGTATAGCAAATAGCAAGAAGCAAAACAAATACCACCTCTGCCCTCGTGGAGCTCTAAGGCCTGGGTAGGAATTAGATTTTAAACAAAGGTCCATGGCAGAATTCTGTAATTGCACTTGTGAAAGGTACCTTGAAGCCAAGCTGCTGGGGCTTTGTGCAGCTGGCCAGCGGAGCTTGTCTTGACCTCTGTCATCTCCCCAACTTCCTGCTGCTCCACTTCGGGAGGAGGTGCTGAAAGAGGCACCAGGCTGTAGCCGTGCTTGGAGGTCACCAGTGGCTTTGGATCTCTGGAGTTAGGTCATCTGGGTCCTGGGACATCCTTGGAAAAAAAAGAAAGATGAATGCCTGTGGGTTTCTGCTTGGTTTTCACGTGGGCAGCTGTGGCCAGCCATGCATGCACTTCACTCAAGCACCATGCAGATGAAGATGAGAGCGAGCTCTGTGAAGTGTTTCATCTTCCCCGGTTTAGCTCTCAAGTATTTGTCTTCCATGTTTTGCCAGGTGACAAACTAAGGATAGAATAGCTTATGAGTTGACCTTTTCTTTTCCTTCCACGACATTTGGCTGTGAGCTGCTTCAGATGGTTGCCAGAGAAACTGTTCTGTTGCTAACAGTATTGCAGTGCTCCATGCCAGCCTGCGTCGGGCATGCACTGTGTCGGCCATCATCCCCCAGTGGCTCCTCGCACCGCCTGCACGGTTCTTTCTCTAGTAGAACACCTGTCTTTCCCCGCCACGCTTCCTGGGATCCCACACGTGCGTCCCTTTTTCTCATTTCATCCTCTACTGCCACCATCCCCACCGTCACCATCATGCCATCCAACCTCCCTCCTCTTGAGCGGGTGTCACCCCGCTCTGCCCTCCGCAGGGCTCTTGGAGTCTCCCTAGAATGCAGCACAGGAGTCCGTGCTCCTTAGCGCCTTCTCCCGGCTCCTGCAGGCCTCGGGAGTAAGGTCCACACTCCTTGGCCTCCTTCTGCGGGCTCTTCCTGGCTCGGCCTCTCCCTCCGCCACCCGCTCCCTCACCCACACTCACCGCTGCTCCTGGGCCTCGAGTCTGAGCTGTGTTCAGGAGCGTCTCTTTGCTCGCTTCCCCAGCCGACCTCCATTTCCTGGGTAGGTGCTCGGCCTTGGTTCTTTGACCCCCGTGTCTAGTGCAGAGCCTGGAACAGACTTGCTGACGGTGAGGAGTCTGGCAGGGTGAAGGAATGAGTGAATGCACAAAAGAATGATTGTAACGCCATACTGGAGACAAATTATGTCCTTGGCAGGGACTCAGGTCCCTGCCTTGGAGAAGCAGCACCCCGAGCTGGTCCCCTCTCCCAGCCAGCTCTACTCTATCTTCCTCCTGAGGCGCATTAGGAGATATGTAACCCTAACCCTTGAAATTGCCTGGGATGGAGCATGTTTTCACTCAGTGGCGTGGAAATGGGGATTTCATTCCCTTCTCAAATAAATCTCACTCCCCCAGGAAGTTTGGATAGGATGTGGGTAATTGGATGGGAGCTTGAAACTGAACATTTTGCAAAGGACTCTTTCAGAATTTGAAACTCCGTGGCCACAGGCCAGAGCTGAGTCTGACTGGCAGGGTCGCTGGGGCCTTGTCCTAACGGAGGGGAGGGGAAGGAAGATGGAAAACCGAGCCCCAGCTCTCGGCAGCGGCTGTTCGCACAGCAGAATTCTGCGGTTAGTTTTTGCTTCTCTGATGAAACCCAAGTGAGCTCCATCCCCTCCCTAGCTCCTCTTTTAAGCATTTGGCTGAAGTCTCAAATCTGCCTGAAGCCAGCAGGGAGTCAGATTTAGTCCTGAAATCCATGGGACGAGTGAGCGAGTGGTGGATTAGCCTGGAGTTTGGGCCCAGGCTATGAGATTGTGCCCAGGGTAGAGCCAGCGAGAAGGCCAGAGGGCAGAGGCGAGGGCTGAGGCAGTCGTGAATACCTGGCACTCCTGCCCCACTGTCCATGCTCTCCTCAGTGAGTGGACAGTGGCCCTGAGTGGCCTAGAGGTCAGGGAGATTCTCAGTGTCCTATTCTCTTTTGACTTCTTGTTTTCTCTGCTAGGAGTATGCCAATGGAGAAGTCTCCAGAAGGCCCATTGGTTTCTTTGGCTTCCACCACAGTGTCACGGTGTGCCACCGGCCATGCAGAGACAGGGAGCATGTGGCTGCGGCATGCCACTCTGTCCCAGAGAGGGCGTATGGGGGTTAGGCAGACAGTGCCTCGTCTGAGGTGAGTGGTCTCCCATCCCTGCTGCCTCCTTCATACCCTTGAAGCCCGCCAGTGTCCCCTGTGGAAGGACCTGCTGTCCCATTGGAGCAAGCTGTGCTGGCCTCCTTGGCCAGATTCCCTCACCTGCTTCCCAGGCTCACAGGGGACATCAGTGTCCTTGTTGACCTCGATCAGCACATTTCCTTCTTCCCTTCATTTGAGCCTTGGGCAGTGACTGCCCATCGCCACCACAGTCTCCACCTCTGTAGGAGGAGGAAGGGATGGTGACTCAAAGCCCTCTCTCACCATTTTGGCCACTGACCTGTGTCCTGACCCCTCCCTACTGCCCTTCCAGCCCCAGCCTGACCTTCACTCCTAATTTTGGAGCCTGTTGGTAAATTTTATTTTCCCCAGGGTTCAAGGCTTCTCTTAGCAGCCTGTGCTGTTTTCAACATGATCAAAGCCAGTCCAGCTGCTTGGGCCCCCCAGCCCCACCACAGCAGGTGGCTACCACCCAGGGGACAGAGGCCAGCTGGCCACCTGCATCCCTTCCCTCTGCTGTGCTGGGATGCCCTGTGCTCTTGGCCTTGTTCACAGATGGACCCTCCTATGGGGTTCTCTGAGGAACCCTGGGCCAGAAGTCAGACTTCTTAAAGGGCCACTTGCCTCACCCCTCTTCCTTAGAGTCCTCCTATTGTGTCCCTGAAATCCAGGCACTTCCCTCTCCTTCATGCCCACTCTGCTGTGCTAAGCCTGTGCACCACACCCCAGTCCTCCTGCTCTGCATATGCAGATGTTTCATGCTTCCAGAACCGCTCAGCCCTCCATGTTGCCTTCAAGGCACAGATGACAGAAGGGGCTGCCTAGGACCCCTGGTCTCACCCCTCACGTTTCAGGTCACCTGACTGCTCCTCCCAGAGCACTTTCTCCTCTCCACCCTATCCTGGGACCTTGGCTGTAAGGCCCAGGTTTGGGTTGTGACAGGGACTGAGATGGCAGGGAAGTGAGGCCTTGCTAGAAGATGGCTCTTCTCTGGGGTGCAGTTGAGTCCCTATGAAGGGGGTTTGTTACTGAGCAAGAAGGGAGGGAGAGGCCCTTAGAGATCCGATGCAGGTCCCCAGGGCAGGTCGCGGGTCCCTCCCACCCCCACCCTGCCACTGGCTGAGTCAGCAGTGGGCCACTTCACAGCCCCAGTGTTGCCAATGAAGGACACACACCAAGTATCCTATGAGCAAGGGGCGCCAGCCCTGTCCAGGGTGTGTCCCGTGTCCCCACCGCCGCCCCTGGTGCTGCCCACTTTGCCTGAGTGGAGAGCTCGAAGCACAGGGCCGGGACAGCTCTGTGTTGGGCCAGGGCCTCCTTCCTTGTAGAAGTTTCAGTCCCCAGCCCTGGAGCACATGTTCATGGTTTGCTCATCAGGAGGATGGAGCCTGATAAGCTTTCCTGGCTATGTGGCCTTTCCTAAAGCTCTGCGAGGAAGCATCTGGAACCCTTGGCCTGCACGTGCCCAGCCCTGCCCATCAGGCCTTCCCTTGAGCATGTGGGGACCAGTGTTGGTCCACCTGAGTTACCCTACCCCAGACCCTTGCCTGTGGCACCCACTTGCTCCAGGGCTGTCCCCTGAGCCTGCAGAAGGCCTTGGTGGTGCACACTGGTCCTTAACAGCAGCCCATTTCTTCCCCAGCAAAGAGCCCGACTCCTCCAGGGCCAGAGTGGCATAGCAGGAGCCTGCCTGATGTGACTGAGATCGGGACTACGCCGAGTGTGGCTCTGGATCCGGGGTGAAGGCAGAGCCAGCAGGGCTCAGAACTCAGACCTCAGAGCCCTCGGGAAACACTGGGCCCCGGGAGCAGCCCTTGCGAGTGCACCTCAGGTAGCCCTGGCTGTGGTTGGGGCTTTTGGGCACACGCTGACTACTTAAAGGGTTAGGTGAAAGTGGGCATGGTAGTGCCCATCTGTAATCTCAGCACTCGCAGAGGCTGAGACAGAAGGATCACAGGTTTGAGCACTCCTGTCTCAAAATAAAAATTAAAAAGGGGCTGGGGATGTAACTCAGTGCAGAGGCCCCAGATTCAATCCCAAGAGCTCAAAAAAAAAAAAAAAAAGTTAAATGAAGATATTAAAATAAAGGTGGTATTCATAGGCCGAAGTTGACTGGCATCATAAGTGAGGACTCCGGTCGGTTTAGTTCTCCGTACCTCTGAGCGTAAGGGCGCCGACAGAAGCAGCCGCCTCACTGCGGACCTGCCCGAGAGCCCCATGCATCCTCCTGGCCGGCTTCGAGCCCGTGCCTGTCACACATTGACTCAGCAGCATCTGGCCCCAGCAGCCAGCTCTGAGCCAGCTGTCCCTCCTCCAGCCCCCTCTCCGGGAATGTGACGAGGTCCCCTGGACCTGTTGATCAGACATGCTTGAGCCGCTGGACTCTGTCTTGTGACCTGACCTGCCCCTCTTGTCTCGCAGGGTCCTGGCAGGGAGCCCACAGAGGCGTGGCTGCTGAGCACTGGTGTCTGGAGGAGGGCTGCAGGGGTGCCGCACCGCCTTGCTGGGTGAGCTCCACATTTTCGAGTTGCACTGCGCGATGCTTTGTGCCTGGGGCAGGGGCTGGACTTGATCTAGTGGACGCAAAGACTGTCAGCTTCCAGGACGAGCTAGTCAGCAGGGTTCAGAGCAAGCAAGGCCAGAGTCCATGCCCTCCTCAGGGCATCAGGGAGCAGAGGCTGTGGCACAGCTGGTAGCCCCTTCTCTGACTGGAGAGCAGCACTGACCAGAGAAGTCCCTCATCTCCGGCCCCACCCAAGGTGTGGGGACCATGAGGGCTGCGTGGTTCACCAGACACTAGCATCCTCTCTGGCAGCAATGCTTCAGCATCCCCACTGTCAACATTTGAGTTGCAACTCAGGGGCTGCCTTCCTTCCTCTGCCCTGAGTGTCTTGCAAAAATGATACAGACAATTGCATTCTGTTGACTGATCGCAGTGAGCAGAAGCCATGTGGCCTTTCCCCATAAAAGAGCCTAAGCCAGTAAATAAAATTATTACTCGGGCCGGTGAGATGGCTCAGCGGCGTAAGCGCCTGCCTTGCAAGCGCGAGGGCCCGAGTTCGACTCCCGGATCCCACATACGGAAAAGGGGCCGGTGATATCGCTCAGCGGCACGGGTGCCTGTTGGCGCGCGAGGTCCTGAGGTCGACCCCCTGGTACCCACAAAAAAAAAAAAAAAAAAAAAAAAATTATTACTGAAGAATTTTTTTAAATTAATTTTTTTCATGAAAAAAGAAGCACTTGTTTATTGCAAAAGCTTTTAAAATATGGAAAAGAACAAAGAGACAAATAAAAATCTCCCTAGTCTCACCATTCAAAGATAATAACCACTGCCAACATTTAGTGACCAGCCTCTGGCCTTTAGTTTGCTCGTGTGTGTGTGTGTGTGTGTGTGTGTGTGTGTGTGTGTGTGATCAAGCTCATCATGTCATTCATTTTCATCTAACAATATATCCTGAACATTTTCCCATGCCATTAAGTAATTTTCTATCTTACGCTATTTAATGGTTACACGGTATTCTAGCAAATGACTGTATCATAACTGATTTTTATTGGCCTCTTTTGATTAGTATTTAATACATTTGAAAGTTGGATCGTGTCAGTTAGGGTGAGCATCTTTGTGTATTCATCTTTGCATGTCAGGTTCATTTCCTGCAGTTTATTCTAAAAGTGGAGTGGCCCTGTCAGCAGGCACGAGCATATCATGGCCAAATTACCTGCCATAAACTTCGTGCCAGCTTACATTTCAGAATTACTTTGAGAAGTGCCTGCTTCTCTGGGAATTATTAAAGTTTTTAACCTTTGCCAATTTGTCAAAACATGGCATTTCACTTTTTCATTTGCAGTTCTTTTGTTACCTGTGGCACAGAACATTTTCCCCATTTCGTTATTTGTATCTAAATTGCCAGATCAAGTTCTTTCCACTTTTCATTTAGTTTTTATTTTTTGTCAAAGTGCTGCACACAGATCACTTTAAGAGTCAAATAATTCTGCGAGATCGTCTTAGAAACATTTGCCCTCCTACCCTCCCAGCCCCACCCGAATTTTCTGTACCAGTAGTTTGTAACTACTTTAACTGATTCTCTTGACATCTTTGCATCCATAATTCTAAGTAACATTATTATTTTTCTACTTCCTCATTTTTTTCCTTTTTAAAACTTAGGCATTATCTTTTCTATTGTAAAAGACAAGGATTTTACATATGCCCTTGGTTTCACCCCACGACATCCCCTTGTGCATTATCTTCTCAATATATTTATTTCGTACTCTTGATTTGATCAGTTCTCAGGGTTTACATAGTTATAAGTGTGTAAACACTCTTAAAAGCTGAACAATACAGCACTATAATTCTTTACTTTTTTCAACCTTTACATTTTCTTCTGGAGTTAATACTTATCGTGTGTGTGTGTGTCGGTGTGGGTGCACATAAGTGCACATGCATTTCTTTCTCATTTTTTTCTCTGAATACATCTCATATTTATCCCAAGCCTCTTCATATTTTCAAACACATTGCTTTGCTTATTCTTTTCTTAGATACGTTTTACTCCTTTGAAGAAATTTCTTTCTGGAGCTTTCTTGCTGCTTTGTTAGGGGTTAGTTGATCTCGGCTTCCTGCCAACATTTTGGGACCTCTGCATATTCTCCCCCTAGGGATTCCATTAATCATCTCCCCTTGGTTAGATCTCTGACTTTGTACATGCTGTGTTATCATTCTTCTTGGGTTACTCCTCTGTTTTGCTGGTGTGTATCCCCCGGCAGTTTCAGAAGAAATGGCCCATGAGAGGTAAATTTTTGGAGACTTTTCACATCTGAATAGGAAAGTATCCACACTGATATCAATAATATAGCTGGGTATAAAATTCTAAATTGGAACTGCCACTCTCTAATTTTGAAAACATAAATCATTGTTTTCTAGTTTCCATGACTGTTGGTAAGAAATCATAAGCCTTTGTAATTATAGGACTATTGTTTAAAATTTCATGTGCTTATATTTTAATGTGGATCCATGTTAATCCATTTGCCAGGCCCTTTTGATCTGAAAATTTGTCCATTTCAGAAAGTCCTTCTCTTGAACAATTGCTTGGCCAATTTTCCCACATCAGTTGATCCTCCCAACACTTTGATTGCTTGTGTGTCATACCTCTTTGACTGCTTCTTTAATATTTGTATATCTTCTCTATGGTTTTCCACTATTAAGTTTCTTGTTCTCTTTCTAAGAGAGTTCACTTTAATGTGTTTTTATTTCTGCTTTCCTATCTGTAATTTTTAATTTTTATCACACTTTAGACAATATTCTATAATAATGTGTTTGATGGCTGTAATGCTTCTTTCATATCCTTGATACTATTAATGATAGGGTCTCTGAAATTTCTTCTCCCTAAAGAGTCTCTGAGCCTCCCACCTCTTCTAAGTGTATGTGTATTTGGCTTGCACCTTAGCTGCTTTCCTGACCACGCTGGTGATAGATATATAGATACAGACATCACACCTGTGCACATACGCACCTGCTGTCTGCTCTTGGTCCATCTGCTTTGCCTTCTCCAAGTCATCCATTCTCATCCTACTCTCAGGCTTGGGGAGGACTCTGCCCAGTGGGTGAAGAATACGGAGTCTTCCTTCTTTATATGTGGTCTCCCTTCTTTAACGGCGTTCAGCCTGTTGCTCTTACATGGGCCCAGCTCTTCTGCCACATCTACAGGTGGCTGGTGCTGTCCCTTCCTGACACTTCAGTGCACTCAGTAAATACCTAGACTTTAGCTCAGCCTCCCTCACTGCTAGGCGAGACTTCGGTTTCCTTCTCCTTCTCCTCCTCTTTGTGTTTTCCTGTCTAACACGTCTGTGTGCTCACGCAGAGGTTTCCAGGGGCGGAATAGGCCAACATCTGCATCAGGTCACTACTGGCTCATCTTTTATTTTTATTTTGTAAGTCCCTTTTAACAGGAACAATAATTTTTTTTTTAAAAATCATATTACTAGTGTTCCCTCTCCTCTCCCATTTTTCATTTACCATTCCATTTTGTTTATTGTTTTTTATTTAGCATATTTTTATTTTCTGAAAGTCTATCACTAATTTTTCCTTATATTTTCTTCAAATCCATTTTACTTTCTGCTTAGAAAGGCTTTTCTGAAATGGAATTCATATAAAGAGCCAATTTAATTTTTTTCTAATTCTTTCTTCTATATTTGAATCTTTCATCCATCAATTTAACTATTATGAGAAATAACTATTTGTCTCATTTCCACATTTGCCACGTGATGCTTTTACAGTTTTGGTTCTTGGTCTGGCTTTCCATTATTATATCAGTTTGTTAATTTTTAGGTCAATATTGCTCTGCTTTAATATCTTATGTTGCTGTAATGTATTATAATTCAATGGTGATAGTCTTTCTTCATTTTTATTTTTTAATATTTTCTTGGTTAGTCTTATTTGTTTCTTCTTTTAGATAAACTTTAGTGATATTATAAGTTAAAAACCCTAGGGGCCGGTGAGATGGCTCAGCGGTTTAAGTGCCTGCCTGGCAAGCGCGAGGGCCCGAGTTCGACTCCCAGAACCCACATACAAAAAAGGGGCCGGTGATATCGCTCAGTGGCATGGGCGCCTGCTGGCGCACGAGGTCCTGAGGTCGACCCCCCGGTACCCCAAAAAAAAAAAAAAAACCCTATAGATTTTTGTGGAATTTTATAAAATTGTCAACCTAAACGGGATTGATATTCTTTATGGTTTGCATGATATTTACATAAAAATTATTTCTTGAATTGGACAAATTCACAATTTGTCATTAAGTTTATTTCAAGAAATTAATCGGGGGCCGGTGAGATAGCTCAGTGGCGTAAGCGCCTGCCTGGCAAGCGTGAGGTCCTGAGTTTGACTCCTGGTACCCACATACGAAAAAGGGGCCGGTGATATCGCCCGGCGGCACGGGTGCCTGCTGGTGCGCAAGGTCCTGAGTTCGCACCCCGGTACCCACAAAAAAAAAAAAAAAAAAAAAAAAAAAAAAAAACACAAAAAGTTAATTTTTGCTTCTACTGTAAATTGAGTCCATCTCCTTCATATTTTCTAACTGGTTGTTAGTATGTAGGGATTTATATATTTATAGTTACTGTCTGTCTCACTGAGTTATTATTATTTGTCTTAAAAGCTTTTAGTTGAGTGTTTTGAAATTTCTAGGTAGAGTCATTTATATCTGTATAACACAAGTAGTGTCTCTTTCATTTTATCTAGTCAGTTTCTCTTTCTTGTCTTATAGCATTGGCTAGTTCTAAAATATTAAATTGGTGTTAACAGAAATCTTGTCTTGTTTCTAGTTCACTGTTAAGTATGATTACAAATCATTTTATCAGTCTGGATTTTTATAATTCTAATGAAGTATTCATGGTTCATATATGACTTTAAAATCGTGAATGGACTTAGAATTTTATGAAATGTTTTTTGGTGTGTAAAAGGTACTTGTTTTGCTTTTCTCTGTTGACCTGTTGAACAATGAATTATAAGAATGTTTCACAACTTTGAAACATTTTGGATCAAATTCTACTTGACTGTGGTGTATTGTCTTTTTGTAAGATTTGTTTTGCTATTCTTTTAGGATTTTTCGTATCTATTTATTATTGGATTTTGGTGTCAAAGTTATGCTGATTTGTAAAATGAACTAGGGACCATTCCATCTTTTTCTATATTCTGTACCATAAATGTATATCTTTTGAAAAATATATTTCATAAAAACTTGAAAGAACTCTCCTGGGATAACTCACTCTATTTCTTTTGTATTTATTGGAGTCTTTAGATTTCTTCCATTGTTAGAATTTTTGCTTCTTTTTCAATGTCAAATCTGTGGGTGCTGGAATCAAGTAAATTGATTTCAGATTCCTTTCTATGTGACTTTGATAAAACTATGTATCCACCTTAAATTCTTACTTTCTTCATTTGTTAATTGGTTAAAATGAGAGCCCAAGAGGGCCAATATGAAGAATAAGAGATAAAGTACCTTGCACTGTCTGGCATATAATAAGTGCTCATCAGTTGCTTTTAGCTATTATTAATCTTAGAAAATGATCTATTTTTCTGACATTTAAAAATATATTAGCATAGGAATATAAACAACATTCTGTTGTAATAGAATTTTATCTATTTTATGATTACATCACTTTTGTCATCCTTAATTTTGTATGTGCATACTTTATCTCTTTTTTATTAGATGATCTTGTCTATTTTAGAGGTTTTTCAAAGAATCAGTTCTTGAAATAATTGCTTGACTCAACTTTTTATATGTACTCGAATTCCATGATATCAGCCTTTATCTTTTTTGATTCTTTAATCTCTTTAAGTGCAGATCTGTCTATATATTCTCTGTTGTTATTCTTCTTTAATAATGAAAACATTTCATGGTATGAATGTGCCTCTGGCTGCAATGTTGACCACATTTCCTAAATTTTAATATGTAGTCTTTTTAGTATTTTAAAATATTTGTTACTGTTTTTTATTTCTTCTTGTTCTTAGAAGAGATGATTGTTTGAATTAAATGAGAAAAACCAGAGCTCACTTTCAAATCAACTTCTAATTTATTGAGTTGTTTATACTTTTTTACTCAAATGTGGTCATATTTTGTTGTGACTACAGAATGTGGACATACAAATTGCACTTTGGGGGAATTTATTGATGTCTCTTTTGCACATAATAAAATCAATTTTGTAAATGTTTCATGGGCCTTTAAAGTAAGCTGCACCACTTTTTCATATGGTATAGATATGGATGTAAAGATGTTTAGTTTTAGCGACTTCTCAGTTGATCCTTTTGGATTTTCTTAATAAAGAATTATGAAATCAATAACTCATTTTAATCTCATTCTAATAGTTGATAGTATCTATTTTTTGTTTTTATTACATTAGTTAGAAATTGTGGTGTAGAAAAACAATACCAATGACGTGAGCATCTTTTATTTCTCATTTTCTATTAAGTATGATGTCGCCTCTAGATTTGAGGTATGCATATCATTTACTTTTTGTCTGTTTGATGGTTTTAGTACTGAAGAGTTCTGGAAACTGCTTCTATTATTTCTCTGCATTTGGGGATGCTTTATTATTCCTAATGAGAGTGTTCGTGGGTGCTATGTCATTGTAAAGGATCGTACCTTCCTTCTCTAAGAAGTGGTTTCTATTGATTTGTTTAATGACTTGAAACTGCAGAAGTACATCCTTTTGATTGTATCCCTAAGGCAGTTAACTTTATTTTCTCATAGAATTGTTTCTGGAAGCCTGTAATGAAGGCAAGTGTTGTTTGAAAGTTGAACTGGAGTCTTGCATGTCCAAAGAATTCTGCTCTTGAGAGCCCAGCATTCTGCACCTTCCCAAGGCAATTTCTAACATTCCATGAGTGTTCTTTCATTTTGTTCTTTCCAAACACACAGTTGACTGCCTTAAATTCAGTTATTGAAGCTGAAGATGGGCTGTGTCGGGTCTGCCAAATGATTTACCTGCTTCCCTTAATTTCTTAAGTACGTTTAAATGAGATCTATGCTCTTAGTACAGGTATCAGCAATTTTATTTATTTCATTTTTCACTTATTTATAAAAATAAGAGCAAAATACAATTAAATTCTGGTTTTCAAATGCTGCTAGACTCCTTATCAGACCAAATGTCACCTGGAAGTCGGTGAGTATAGCAGACAAACCAGAACTACCGTGCTGGCAGGTGGCCGCAATTCCGCGCAGTGGGCGCTGGGCACCGTTTGTACGGTGCCATGTGGGACCCCCCAAGCATCCTAGGAAAGCCTTTGCAATGGAATAGTTAAACAGTTGCACAAGCAAATTGAACAAACTGCTGCCTGTGTGGAGTTGGGGGTGCTTCCCCTGGGGAGGACTTGCTGGCAGTCAGCTGCTGTCTCCGCACTGTGGTTTGTGAGATGCCTGGGTATGGTTGTGTAGGCTGCCTGAAGTGTAAATGCATGAAAATTGAGGCCTTCCTATTTTCCTGTGCCGTCCTTTGGCTTTGAAGTTTTTTGAGTTAATTTGTTTAAAATGTGTCTCAAATCGACAGCATATAGTTCGGATTTGAGGCTTTTGACCCTAATTGAAAATCCTTTTTGTAAGGATATATAACCTAATTTGCATTTTGTTTTCTTGATCGACATGTTTGGGCTTTGAAAAGTTTTTTTTTTTTTTTTTTTTTTTTTTTTTTTTTTACTTCATGCTCGTTTTAGTTTTCCCCTGCAGTCTCTTGTTATATCACGGAGACTACCCTTTTCCTTTATTCCCATCTCTTCCTGTGGTTCAGAATCCTCACAGCCGTCTCTCAGAGCCTGTCCGTACTCACGTTTCAGCCTCTTAAAGCCAGGCTTCCATCTTTATTTCTCTGTTGTAACAAATGAAATAGATTTATCTGCGTCTGCCATACGTGTGCTGATTAAATAAGGTTCTATGGGTTTCCTTCTGTCCCCCTTTTCATGTGCTCCCAAATGGGAAAAGCTCAGTGGTCTTATCCCTGCCTTCTCTACCTACCTCTGCCAGGCCTGGGCCATGTGTGTGGGGCACCAAGGGCCTCGCTTCACCTCCTGGGGCAGCAGGGCTCCTTTCTGCTGGGACTGAGGGTTGTGTGGACCCCCAGTGCCACTGCTGGTGCACGTCACCATTACTCGTCGGTGTTGGGTTGGGCAGCCATCTCTCTGAGCACAGACTGCAAGCTCCTGCAGGACAGAGCCATGCATTTGGTGGCTGAGTGTTGGAGTCGATGAGAGTATGGGTCACCGAGGTCCCTACGCATGTGTGGGGGGCTGCGTCTTGTGGGGATGGATTACGTGGATACCATGATGCTCCACGGAAGGGTGGAGGGAGGACAGAGGAGAGGGATGACTAGGCTGGGGGCAAGAGGAGCCAGGAGGGGCTACTGCCCAGGTTTTGGGATGCTGGGTGGGACACCAGGCTCGCTCACCTCTCCAGACCTCCCTGAAGTGAATGGGGACCCATGTGACTTTATCTGGGAGGACAAGGATGCTTTCAGAGTCTGAACAGTCCTTTGGAGTTGCCTCTCTCTTTGTTCCTCACCCCTGCATGAGATGCCTGCCCCAGGCTGGGCAGGAGGGACCTGGAGCTGATGTGGTCCCTCCCTTTCTAGAGCAGACAAGCTAAGTGACTTCCTCTCTACTGAGGCTGCAGAGAAGGCAAAAGCCAAGACAGCTTCCCCAGCCTCACACCACCCCTGTTGGCCCTGTGTTTCTCTTTCCCAAATCGCATGGTGATTCCATCTGTGAGCCCAGTGGATTGCTGACCCCTGTTCATGTCCTAAGTTCAGGCTGCATCCTTCAGCTTCTCAGGGTCCTACACCTCTGTCCTTGCCTCCTCTCCTGGATTCTTCCCATCCTGATGTCTTACGATGCTACAGTCCCTTTAAAATTAAAAACCTCAAAAGTTCACTCTGGCTACCTCCTTCTAGTTCCCCTCTTGGTGGCTTTTCCAAATCTCACTTTTATCTGGCTTCTGGACCCCACACCTCCACCAAAAACGAAATCCCCAGCAACCTCCATCCCATTGCCAGCTTGGCCTCTCCTCTGAGCTTCACCACCAACCTCCTGCCCACCCAGCCCCACCTCTTCACCTCAGCTGGGAGAGTGGTGCACTCCTGGCCCAGACCCACATGGATTCTTGATGTTTTCTTATCGCTCACCATTCTTCACCCACATCTTGGGTGCGCTTCCGAGTCTCTTTGGGCCGCTCTTCCTAAATATTCCATTTTCCCACCTCCAGTATTCCCCCGTCTGTGCCATTCTCTGGCTTTGGCCTCTGGTGCTCCTCTACCTGCATCTCCTCCTCACCCCCAGCCATGTTTTCTCTTCATGTCCTCAAAAGCAATTACCAAAATGTGAACCGCACTGTGTCCTTTATCAGCTAATAATGGCCCCCGCTTGGCCTGAAGAAGAGCCCACAGTCTTCTACCTCCACTGTAAGACCTTGCATGATCTGCAACCCCCACCCCCAGCTTTTCCCAGTCATTTCTGGTTCCCTGGGTGCCACTCATACACGTGCCCCTTGATCTCCGTGCTCTGCTTCTTACTTTTTACTCTTGTTGCCTCTCTTCCTGGCTTTGTCCCCTCATCCCTCATCTTCTACTCCAGTGTTACCAAAAATGTTCCCTGGTCAGTGAGATCCTCTTGCTAAATGCTCAGCTCAGCTACAGGAAGACAAGGACTCCTAGCCATTGTTCCAGTGCCTCACTGGACAACGGAGCAACAGCCACTGGCCCTGGGTGTGAGATGCCTCTGAGGCCTCTGGAATATACATAGCATCCGGGGAGGGGAGAGAAGGTCTGCCAGGTTGGGTTGTCAGGTGCATGCTGAGAGCAAGGGACGATGACTGCGGTGAACACTGAAATGTCCAAGGGCGATCTACAGAGTTTGGACTTCAACATCTGGATCTTGGGCCAGGTGACTGTCTCCACCAGGCTTTGGAGGACAGCAGGCATGCCCCCAGAGGAGCCTGCTTAGCCCGATCTTTGGAAATTAGCAAACCTCATGGCCTTGTGTCCCCTTCCTGTGGGCCGTTGCTGTGGACAGTCAGGCTGTGATGGCATTGACCAGGAACGGGAGAGGCTCTGCCCTCTCAGCTTCATGGTTTTCGTCTTTAAGGTGGTATAGTGTGTGGTGAAGACCTCCGCAGCTTGGGTGGGTTTGGGCAGGTTGTCACTTATCATATGATGAGCTCTGCCCTCAGAGCGTCCCTTTCTGCCACACACAGCCCACCACTGTCCTTCACTGAGGCTCACAGAGAGTGGACTACACAATGGCCAGCACCACAGTTAGCCTTTTCTTCTCCACCTTTCCGAGTTGGCCTGGCCCTCCTGGAGGAGATGCTACTTCCAGGGGGAGGCACCTCTTCCTCAGCTCACTCGTCCACACTGAAGAGGGAACTGTTCGTGTTTACCACATCCTGCTTCCCAGGGCCCAGTCAGGCCTCCAGAAGTTCTGGAAGTGACGCCAACCTCAGGGACAAGGCCCCGGTTCTGGGGTCAGCGCTGTTCCATGGTTCCTGCGGAGATGGTAGACTATGGAACGTAGGCGTTATGATTTCTGACCTATGTAACATGGTCCACTAACTCTCAGTATCCAATCCATCCTCGGAGGGCACCTGGAGGTGTCGCCAGCGACAGGGACGAGAACGCTGGGCTTAGCTTCACCTCTGCTCTGTGCAGCTTCTTGATCCGATTCCCTCACCAAGACCTGTCTCTTCTGACCATTCCGTGCACCCTCTGGGGAGTTTTCTGGAGGTTCCAGCCTCAGCCATGGTGCTTGAAGAGATGGTCTTCCATGTGGCAGATGCACAAGGAACAATTTGTGTGATATGGGCCACTGCATCCCTGTTGCTTGGCCAGCTTTGGAGGCTTCACAGAGCTGGTGATACCTTGAGGGCACCCAGCAGTCCAGCCTCTGTGCCGCTCTGGCACTGGAGAGATGCTTCCCTCTGTTGACGTGTCCCGTGTGGCACTAAGGTCCACCTCTTGTCAAGATTCATTTCCAGCCAGAGGGTTTCTGGGATGGTGGTTCTCAGTTGGCCAGAATGATACCTTCTTTGTTCATGAAGATGGCATGATGTTCACTGCCCTGATTCCAGTCCAGCCTAAGAGAACCTCCTAGAAATGCCCCTGACTTTGAGGCAGATCTGGCCATCAGCCTTTTCTTGTGGCACGATTTTTCTATGCCTAAGATTAAGGCTCGCAAACAGGTAGGACTGGGCCTTCTGCACCCTGGTATATTTGCTTGGCCTTCTCAGTCTAGCTAGACTGGCCTTCCGTTTCGTATTTCCAATTCTTCTCCCTACTCCCCTGCCCGAGGTTCTGTCAACCCCATGCCATGGCCTCCCTCCCTCCTGCTCTGCCTACCTCCCTGTGCCTTCAGACCTGGCATGGCCACTGCCTCAGCCTCTCTGGAATGATGAAACGCATAACTTTGTCCACTGCTGCTCTGTGGGACTCCTAGCCATGGAGGGCTTCCCGGAAGAGCTGCCTGTTTGGGGGATGAGGCTTTGGTGCCAATGTTGGTGTCCACCCTGACCATGAAGACCAGCGTCCTAGTCTGGCGTGTGCTTGTCGCATGATGCATGTGTCGTGCTCCACCTGCCCTCTGATTTCACCAGCCAGCTTCAAGCCTCAGAGGGCTTTCAGGACGCGTCCTCCACCTTTGTCCTCGGTGTCTCTGTGTGGTACTTGGAGAGATAGTAGACCGTATAGCGTACGCTTTATCTGTGACGTATGTAACACGGTCCACTAACCCTCAGTATCAAATCCATCCCCGAGGCTCCTGGAAACGACGCTGTCTTCGGGGCGGTACCGTGGAACTCACCATCAGGGCTTCTCCGTGCAGCCTGAAGAGATGTGTCCCTAGGGCATGTTTTCTTTACTGCATGGTGGGAAATGACATAATCTCCCTCTTCTTGTATCAAGCTCTGCCTCGGGAAATCTCACCATCTCTGGGGAGGAGACCTTAATTCTTTCTGAGATGAGCACTGGTCCGTGTGCTCGATGGCGTGGCTGACTGCGCAGCTCGGGTTTAGTAGACACTAGGACCTCTTCTTCTCTCACGGAATGCAGCCTCAAGAGGGCCCCCGAGGCAACTTGGTGGACACGAGCCTTCTTTGGGTCCTCACTGCCATTGTGCGGTACTTGAAGAAATGGTTTACCGTCCCACATACATTTTGGGTATGTATGTGGGACGGTAAACCGCTTCTTGGTATCCAGCCCAGCCATCTGAAGCATCCTGGAGAGAGCTTGAAGTTCGAGAAGAGACAATGGTGTTGGCGTCCTCCGCACGCCACATCCTTGGAGGAACGGTAGCCCGTTAGAGGTGTGCTATATCTGTTAATGCTTGCGATGGGCTTCTCCTCAGTGTCAAATGCTGCCTCCAAGGGCTTCCTCAGGATGATAGTAACCTCCAAGAAGGTGTCCTGCTTCCAGCCATGGTGCGCCCCCTGTAAAACTTGAAGAAACTTTCGTTGATTCTGCAAATGTTCACGAACCTAGATATTACACGCTCTGCTTCGTCAACCTCAGTGCTACCTCAGATGAGCTCAGGACACTATGCCCGTGGAGGGGCAGATAGGGGTGCCTGAGATAGCGCCACTCCAGGTACTTGAAGACACACTCGTTTTTGTCATTGACTATTGGTGTTCAGTATCTTTTCCCCCATCAAGTCTAGCCATGTGGAGGAAGATGTCCCAGCTCTGCACCCAGCTCTGATGCTCCTTGAAGACCTGATTGTCCCCACCATGTGTAATTACAGATCAAGCACATTCCCTGGCCCACTTCTTCCCTCTCTCCAGTCCATCCTTGGAAAACTTGCTGAAGATGCAGCCAGCCCCAGAGACAGGGCACTGGATCTCGCACCAGCAATGACCTCACGGTACCAGGAGAGGGTTTAGTTGCACTGCATGTCTTATTAACAGCTTATGTGACATGGTCTACTTTTTTAAAGTATCATGTTCAGCCTTGGAGGTCTCCAGGGAGGTCATGTTAACCTCAGGAGACAAGGCACCAGTTCCAGCACTGACTGGGCCTCAGGTCATTTAGGAGAAGTTGACCATACTTCAGAAGCCTTACTTACAACGCATGTCTCCAGGGTCACCCTCTCATAACAGCAAATGCACCTGGGGGCTTCGTCTAGGTGGCATTAAATATCAGGCTTTGCATTTGTCCCAGTGTCCTCTCCACTTTGCGTCCTTGAGGGGTTCCTCTCTGCTGCCTTCACTGCATCTATAGCAAACATTGCATGGTGGCCTCTTCCCAATACTGTACCTAGCCTCAGAGGCTTCTGGGAGATGATGTTAACACAAGGAAAGAGACAGCAGCTCTGACCTCTACCCTCTCCACGGTACCTGAAAAGATGGTTGACCATAGAACATGCGCTAGCTCAGTGTCGTATGTAATATGGTCCACGTCTTCTCAATATCAAATCTAATCACAGAGGGCTTCCCAGAGGCCAAGCCAACTTCACGGGAGGCACCCTGGTCTGGCTTCAGCACCAGTCCGCAGTACCTGGAGAGAGGGAAGACCACAAAGCATACACACTGTTCATGATGTATGTGATGTGGTGCACTCAACTCAGCATCAGTTGGTCTCAGGGGGCTCCCTGCAGACCGGGCCCACCTGTGAGCAGGACCCGTGTTAGGAGCTGTCTGGCCCAGGTCACCAGGTAGTTGGCTGCAGACCATGTTCTTTCTTTATGACATTGGCCACTTTATCCCCAACCAATACTTGGCACCCAATCCTCGCCTTACAGGGCAGCCTGGAAGTGGTAGTGGTATTGGACACAGGCTTGTGGTCATTGCCGCATTTAAATGCTGATCAGTCATGACACGTACCAAGATGTTTTCTGGAGGTGATACTAAATGAAGGGAAGAGAGGTGGGGTCTGCGTCACTCATGGTATTTGAAGATGCGGTTGACCATGGTGTGTACGCTTTATTTATGACGTAGGACACATGGTCTACTTCTTCTCAATATCTCATCTCGCCTTGGAAGACTTCCGGGAGGCGATATCAGCTTTGAGGAAGAGCCACTGTCCTGGTGTCAATGCTGCCGCTTGGTACTTGGAGAGAGGTGGTCCGTGGCGCGTTCGCTTTATTTATGGCGCACATTACACGGTCGACCTCTTTGCAGTATCTAATCCCGCCTGGCCAGCTTTCCTGGAGCTAACACCAACTGCAGGGTGGGGATGCTAGGTCCGTACTAATGCAACCCGGCTGGGTTTGTGACTCGTCTGTCTTGTATGTGATAACCCTCGTGTGGAAGCCTTCTTCTCAGCAAACTGCTCTGGCTTGGCGGCTTCGAGGGCAGGGGTGACTTGAGGACTGGCATCCTCACGTGCCTGGATACATGAGATGGTTGACCAGAGAGCACACGCTGTATTTGTGCCGTTTGTGACCTGGTCCACTAACCCTCAGTATCTACTCCTCCCTTGGAGAACTTCTTGGAAGAGATGTCAACTTTTGGGGAAAGAGACAATAAGCTGCACTCTGCTAGACTCGGAGAAGAGAACACCTATCTGTGAGGCGTTTGTGACACGTGTGTCAAATGTGGCAGAGTTGGATGTGCTTTTCAGTGCTCTTTCCTTGGAGGGCTTCCTTCATGTGAGGTCATCCAAATTCTGGGCAAAGGGCATGCTGACTACGCCATCCCAGAACACCCAAGGGGAGGGCCAACCACACTGTGTGGACTTTATTTATGACTCAGGTCACCTGGCCCCACACACTTCTGAACTGATTCCCTGGAGCACCTTTGGTGGAGTCAGCCTTGGTTTGGGGCAACTTGTAACAGGAAAGATTGCCCTGGGGGTTAGCCATGAGCCTGGCAGCTCCGGGGACCAGCCTCTGTCCGCAGTATCACCACCCTTTGGCCATGATGCCAACTTCAAGAACATGCTTTCTTGTATGGGGGCATCTGCTCCACTGGGGTGCTGGGAGTATGGTGGTTGGACAACATGCGCTGGACTAATGGCTTACTCCAGCAAACTGCCCAATGCTCAGCGTGCAATTCTGTACTTAACAGGACTACCAGGACCGAATGGTCTTGTCAGTGTTAATTGGTGGTACCTGAAGAGAGGTTTTCTAGGTTTCTGTTTCTTTAATGACGATGAAACACACCTGGTTAACCTCTTTTCCAGTATCAGTTCCCATCTTGGAGCCCTCCTGGTCCAGACCTCATCTTCAAGGGAGGACATTAGTGGTTAGCGCCCATCAGTAAACATTAATCTCTGGTGACCACAGAGCCTGTACCTTATTATCTTTTCTAACGTCACCTGTTCTACTAACCCTCACTGTCCAATCCATATTTAACCGGACTGCCAGGACTGAATGTCAGGTTTGGGGAAGAATCTGAGGTGGTCTTGTCAGTGTTAATTTGTGGTACCTGAAGAGAGGTTTCTGGGTTTTCGTTTCTTTAATGAGGATCAAACACACGTGGTTGGCCTCTTTTCTGGTATCAGATCCTACTATAGAGGCTTTGGGGCCCAGACCTCAGCTTCGGCTGGGGATATAAAGAAATGGAAGTGAACAAATGGTCCCAAAACCTGTCCCATATAGCTGACTTTCATCACCTAGTCCACTAACCCTCAATGTCTTATCTGTTCTTAGGAGGACTTCTCAACTAACCCGGGATGCTAACCAACGGGAAGACAGTGGTCGTCGTGACATCTCTGAGCCCTACGACATGTAGGTAGGTTGTCTGCTGTTGTATTCGCCTGGCTGCTGCTGAAGCATATATGGGCAGCCTTGCTCAGTATCCAGCCCTGCTTTGGAGGCGTGGCTGGTCTTCGCCATTTTCAGTGATGGGCTTGTGGTTAGCCCAGCCCCCAGTACCTGATTGCCAGCTGTACTAACAATTGTACGACTTCTCAAGAAGAGCCCAGCCTTTTCTGCTCTTGATTCTTGACTGCTGTCTCTCCGGTCCTGACAGGGCTGGTCTGACTCTCTATTGTAATAAAAATGAGTCTGGGGAGATCTGTGTTCCCCTACATTGAAAAAATTATGGTCATCAAGGTTTTCCAGCAAACAGAAAAGCCATCCTGATTTGGTACAAACATTTGGCAAGTGATCTTTAGGAAATGAAATTTGTTTCTATCCCTTAATTTCACTGAATTAAGGGGCAGGCAGTGGAAGGAAGGCATTCTGTGGTGTTGGGTCCGGGGGAGGGGACCCGGCCTGGCCCTGGCTGTCCTTCCCCTGCCCAGCAGGAAGTCATCAGGAAACACACTTGCATCCAGCTAATCCATACTGTACATGTTTTTAGAATCACACCTGGCATGGAAAGCTGTTTGGACCCAAGCCCAGTCCCACCCAGGAGCCTGGCTGCTGGCTCTCTCCCGACCACCCACCTGCCTCTGGGCCACAGAATTCAAGATTTATTCCAGAACTCTCCTGATGCACTGACTCCACAATGCAAACCCGTATTCCTAGGGGCCCTTCCTGAGGCCTGTCAGATTTCCAGGAGATCCCGGTGCCGCAGCTGGAAAGCTCCAATACCTGGGGAGAGGTTACATACAAAATGGTCTCTCTACTGGGGGTGATGACTTCTTTGTAATATCAAGCCTTAAAGGTCTGGCTGACTTCCAGAAACCACTAAGCCAACACCGAAACCAGACTCTCCTCTTAGATGAGACGTAAGACACCTGGTCTACCTGGTGCACCGTAGACCTGTCCTGGGAAAACTCCCTGGAGAGTGAGCTGCAGCGATGAAGATTCAGCAGTTTTGTTTTTGGTTTTTGATCCGTGCTAATCTTCGATACTTGAAGGAGAGGTTGTCCGTGTTGTCTTCTCTTTATTTATGATGAAACATACACGGGAAACCTCTTTTTTAGTATCAAATCCCACCCTGGAGGCACTTCCTGCTCCTGATGCAGCCTTCAGGGAAGGGACATGGCCAACCTCACTGCAATGGAGGGCTCCAGGAACGGAAGTCGAGTTTGGACAGAGGCCAGGGTATCTGTGGGGGGGGGAGGCTGCTCACTGCGGTTCCTGTCTGGGTGGTGGGTGTTCCGCGTGAGGCCCTGCTCTGATGGCTCTCAGGACACACCAGCAGCGTCACTGAAGGGACAGTAGTGCCAGCCATGCTCCAGGGTAGCCGAGGGGATGGTAGACCGGTGACGTACACTTCATTTATGATGTAGGTCACCCGATTCACTATCCATCGGCACCCGGTCCATCTGTGGGATGACATCTTGGTACACATGGCAACTCTGGAGAAGATGCGGGAGAATCCGGGGCCAGGGAGAGTCTGTAATATGTAAAGAGGGGCTGCCTTGTAGGAGGCTCCCCTGACTACCTTTTTAAAATGAAGCAGTCATCAGTGTCCGATCCTGTCCAGAAGGCTGTTATCCCAACCACGGCACGAGTGGACTGCAGGATGTGGGTGCTGCCGCCTGCAGGGCTCCAGCGGGGCCTGGGGAGGGAGGCTGGCTTGGTGTGTGTGTTAGATGGTGCTGATGGGGTGTTGACCACTGCGCTGGCAGCCCTAATCTGCGGCCCTCAAGGAAAGGCCGTCTGACAAGCTTGCACGGTAGACGATGGATGTTCACAGTGATGTCTTTTCAGCAGTAAAGGGCCCCTGGAAGATTTCCTGGATGGGAAGCCAGAGACCTGGCGGGGCCATTGTTGTCACCAGCACTCCGGGTGAATACTGGGCTGATGGAGGTGCTCACAGTGTGTTTGATGTGTCTCTCCAAGGTCATTGTAACTAGGAATCCAGCCCCTGCTAGTAGACAAGGCTTCATTCTTGTCCTGCATCTCTGTATCTGTTGGTCTGGCTTGGTTTGAGTTGTGAGGACCCAGACACACTGGATGCTTCTCACCACCGACTCTGCCTCAGATGTATTCTGGAGGTGACACGACCTCAGAGAGAGACGCCTGTGTTGTCGTCAGTCAAGAGGTACGGGAGTGGGGGATTTTAATGACTGAGAACATACACTGCATTTATGATGTGTGTCTCCTGGCCCAGTGATCCTAGATGTCCCTTCCATACCTAGGATGACATCTGCAGAAAAGACCCACTCTTGAGGGTGAAGGTGCCACTCCACACCCCTCGCCTACTCCCAGGCTCCTTGGAAGCCACATTGCTCTCACAGTGGTGACAGAGGCAAAGAAAGTAAGTGGAAAGGAAAATCCCCGTATGAGTGAGGCTGAGAGCTGCGTGTTTCTGCCCGTGTTGGTCATTAGCCAAAGCACATCACACGGCCAAGCCCAGACCAAGGTGGGGTGGCACCTGTACCATGTGGAAGTCATGCACAGACATGGGGGTGGGTTTGGAGGAGAGGTGGATGTGTGCCTGGTTTTATTCATCATTCATAACTCATTAGTCTCCAGTTCTCCGCCTGCCCTGGGGAGCGCTTGTCCAGCTAAGGCTTGACACCGCATTGGTGCCCATGGCCATCCTATTGTCACTGAAGCCTCCGGTTTATCATATTTTGTTCTTGCTGCCAGAAGTGTCCAGAGGCACTTCTGGGTCTTGACACACATTAGCACATCCTCCTGGTACCATCTCCTGGAGCCTTCTTTGGCCCAGGGGCGCCATATTGCCACCTACCTCTCTCATGGACTGGGTTGTCAACCACAGTGGGAAAAGATGATTCTCCTCATTCCTCATTTGTCTCCAAAGGGCAAGCAGCCTCCGTGTTTCTGTGTCATTGTTTTGTGGTATTTGGGGAGACTTACAAACACAAAAGCCAATGACTTGCACAAGTCCTGCCCACGAGGACCTCAACACAGTGCTGCCTGTTGGGGGCAGGGGGAACATACCTGTCAGAGACTTCGAGGTACAGGGGTGGGCTAGGATTGTTCTCAAAGCTGGCTATGTCTTGGTCTTATGCTGCCTGATGAACTGACAATCTTGTTCACTCCCAGGAAGACGCCCACCACAGGGATACCAGCCACAGACGAGCAGTGTCACTCCCTGGTGCCGACATGTGGTGCTTAATGAGAAGTTGCCCGTGTTTTTTTCGCTGTATTTGTGACGAAACATTCGCGGTGCACTTCTTTTTCAGTATCCTATTTTGCATCAAAGACTTCTTGCTTCTGCTGCCAACTTCAAGGAAAGCATGACGGCATTTGGTGAAGATTTTGCCATCCTTTGTCCTTTGCAGAGCTCGCTTCTTCCTGCCCTGTGGCTAGGGTTGGGTGGACCCTCTCCTCTCCTCTCCTCTGCTAACCCTGGTTCACGTGGGTCAGAACGTGGACCTTTGCAACTGATTGGCTTAGAAATGAGCCCCTGACTCCACTGGGCCAATGAGATGTAAAGAGATGTTTGCTGAGGCTGCTGGGAAAGGAAATACTCCTTCCTTGCCTATTACCAGATTAAATCCTCGATTTCCCCTGTGTGATGTAATAATGTGGGCTTTGAAGGTCCCAAAGTTATTTAAGGACCAAGAGGAGAGTGCATGTGGCTGGGTGACACAGCAGCAGGGGCTCGTATCATGAAAGGCAGACTAGAGGGCTAGAGAGGGATCTGGCCGGGGACCTGGGTATTGGGATTGGATCTGGAATGTGGTGCAGCCCTGTCTGCAGCTTTACCCTGCACCTGTAACTTTTATTATGCGAATGTATACGGAGCTTTATTGCTTAAGCTGGTTTGTGTTGGGTTTGATCTTACTGTGACGGGGACAGATGACCCCACACTGCTGCCCCTGTGGCTGGCTTTGTTCCAGCCCTCTGAGTCTCCGCAGCAGCCAGCCTCCCAGTCCCATCCACGGTGAGTTCTTGCGGATTTCTTGTGTTTTGACCTCAAATGCACTGTCACAGTGTTTGAGTTTGTGAAGGCTAAGGCTTAGTGAATGTGTTTGTCTTCAGGTCACCTGAAGGTTGGTGCACCCAGCGCATCTCCCCTCGCCTCGCCTTGTCGCAGAATCGATTTCCCCTGGAGCACTTCCTGCCAGCAGTGCGGACTGTGGGGAAGCTGCTGTCCTCTCCTTGTCCTGCTGTCCCTGCTGTCTGTAATGGGCGTGCCGTTTTCGTCCCAAGTCACTGTCAGTGTCTGAGAAGCAAACTATGGCTCCAAGGAAAGAGAAGGAGACCTCGGGTCAGAACCAGGAACACAGAAGGGTGGTCAGCTATACTCGAAAGCCACCCTGGGGTTTGTGCCACCGAATTCAGTGTCTGTGTTTTCCCATCCCGAGAAGAGGATTTGCTCAAGAGCCACCAACTCAGGGACAGATTCTGTCTCAACCCAGGAGCAGCCTGTTCTTTGTGAAGCAATGCAACAGCCTTGCCCTGCCCTCGGGGACCCTCATCACCCAGGTGTCCCGCTGGAGGGGAGCCCGTGCCAACCTCTGGTACCTGAAAAGAAGTTGCCCATGTTATTTTCGCTTTATATGTGACGAAACAAACATGGTGCACTTCTTTTTTGGTATCAAATCTCACCTTGAAGAGCTCCCTGGCTCCGACGGAACTTGGGGAAGGGACCTCGGTTGTCACCACCTCTCCTGGCATGCTTGGAGGATGTAGCCGAAGGCAGCTCCATGTGGCACTGGGTTCAGGGACACTTGGTATCTGCCCATCCTCAGGCCACATCCACTCTCCGACAGCACAGGAGGCCAGACCTGGGTCCCATGCATGCTCCCTCCTGCCCGGGACACTGGAATCAGATTTCCAGATCTGCTAGGAAAAGCTTCCCCAACTTGGGGACAGAGCACTGATGAGAGCATCACAAAAGTAATAAAACTAAACAGCAGCAGCGACAGCAGAGGCAAGCAAACAAGGAAAACCATCACCAGTTCTGGAGATGGAAGTGGATGGTCTCCAGCTGCGTATATTTTAACTAAGGCATGTCACACGCTGGACTGTCCACCGCACACCCACAGAGGACTTGATTGGGGACACCCATTGTGGCAGGAGGCAGCTGCCATTGTGATTCTGGGACAGGGGTTTCCCCAGAGTGGTCACTTTGTCGGAGACAAAGCTTCCTAGACCAGCTGTTGGCTGGTCCCAGGCGTGTCTCAGCAGGATGCCCCTGATGCCGCCATCAGAGATGGGACACTGGTGGCCACCACAAATCTGGCCCAGGGGATAGTGGGCTGACCTCAGTCTCACAGATGCACAGCTGGGTCTGGGGTGCCATTCTCTGGCACTCGATGGATTTCCAAACTCAGTGGATTCCTTTTCTTGATGACGAGTGTTTGTCAGCTACCCTCCACTCAGGATGACAGCCTCCTTGGAGAGGGGTTAGGGAGGGAGGTGGCCCAGAGTGTGTGTGCGTGTCTATACCACTGGCCTCCTGGTCCACTGAGTGTCCACGTCCATCTCCCCGGAGGAAGTCCTGGGGCTGTGGCTGGGACAGGAAGACACGGGGCTGCTCTTGAGCTGCTCGGTGGTACTTGCGTAGAGGTCATCCGTGTATCTTGGCTTTATTTATGACAAAAGTTAATGGTGTGCCTCTCTTAGAGTGTCACCACTCTATCCCATCACCCGAGCCAGCACTGACTTCAAGGAAGAAGTCTAATGGCAGCCCTGAATTTAGCACTCGCACCGTAGGGGCCCCAGGCACACCCTCGTCCATGTAGGTTCTGTGTCCCTACCCTGTGGGTCCTGTCCTCCCTCCGGAGGACGAAAGCCCATGGGAGAAGCAGCAGCTATCTGTGCGAGGGCCCCATCCAGGAAGGCTGCCCAAGGAGTGGCCACCGGGCCCCAGCTCACGAGGCTTGGCCAACATGAACACCGCTTCCATGGCTGGGGGAGCCATGCCTTCTATGTAGGACACATGCCACCTGACCCAAGGGCCCTGAGGAACCTGAAGAACACTTGTCCAGTGATGCCCTTGTCCGGTGCCTGAGAGAACCTGCCAGGCCCCGTTCTCTCTCAGAAGGGGCCTCCTCTCCCCTCTGGCAGGGGTCACCATCCCCTGCACCAGCCCAGGTATGTTCAAGGAAGCCCCAGGGCACTTGTCTTTGATAGTTCTGTCTTCCGGGCGTCGACCCTCACGCAGCTCTCTCCTCTTCAGGGGGACGGAGCGGAAGAGGAAATTGGCAGAGCGGTGGGCGCTGGTCTGAGAGGCTCAAGGGGCCTTTGTCCATGACCACCGCTGCCTGGCAGGCGTTCCGGTTGCTCCTGAAGGGTTCGCCACATAGGTTCATGAAGAGGACGTGGGTATCGACCCCTTGCCGAGAGGATGGGAGTTGACAGCTCAAGGTTTTATCCTTTGAGAACTGATTGGATGAAGCAGCAGGGAATCCTGTTTCCTAAGGTGAATCTGTACATTAAAAAGTTCGGTTGTACAACATCAAATTGCTTTTCAAGAGTTGGTGAAGAAATGGGGGGAAAAACATTTTATTTTATTTATTGTTTTTTGTGGGTACTGGGGGTCGACCTCAGGACCTCGCGCACCAGCAGGCACCCATGCCGCTGAGCGATATCACGGGCCCTTTTCTTGTATGTGGGTTCCGGAAGTCGAACTCGGGCCCTTGTGCTTACCAGGCAGGCGCTTATGCTGCTGAGCCATCTCACCGGCCCTGGAAAAACATTTTAGACATGGTTTTAAGTATTAAGGAAGAATCCATATGCATATGCTATGCAATCCCTAGAGTTCCAAAGCTTAGTCTCTAAAATAGGTAAGATGCAGAGAGACACTGAAAAGGTAATGACAACAAATATGACATAAAGATGGGCATTTTTACAACTACGTGGCAGGCATTTTTATGCTTTATTACAAAATGTATTTTAATACGTTAATTTTAATAACTTTAATTTTTTTTTTTTTAAGAAATGGTCAAATTCCTATCAGCTTGGGAGAGGTGAAATGTCCAGATGCTGGCAAAGAGAGTGGCCCCAGGGTCTTGGGCAGGCTCAGGTGCCCTAGGTCCCAGCTCAGCCCTCTGCCTCCCCAGCCCACACCCTTATCCTTGATGCTTCTCAGTGCCCCGAGGCCATTCTAGGAGGCCCAGACCAGGGAAAGAAGCAAAGCTCCTCGGAGGTACCATCTCAGGCTGGTCCCCTCACACTGACCCCTGGCACTGAGCCCCAGCTGGACCTTCAGGCAGCCATGCCAAGTCCTGGAGGGGAGAGCAGTGGGTGTCGCTCCTGCTGACCAGGAGTCCTGGGTTCTTTGCCACACTCACCCAGCCTCTTCCTGCTGCCCTTTTCCACACAACCCCGAGACCTCAGCAAAGATTACCCCTCAACAGCAAGAGCCACTGCCAGGAGCATGAGTGATGCTGGATCGCAGAGAGTACTTACTTTATATAAATAAGCACATTTGCTTAGACTACCCAGTCCCCTAACCTGCCTTGTCTCGTTTGTTCCCAGGCCTGCAGAAGCGGAAGCAGCTCTGCCCCTGCTGGTGTGTGGAGGAAGTAAATCAAGCTTGAGGGACCCCAGGCCTGTGCAGCACTGATCTCTTTTGAGGAGGGCTTCCTGGAAGTGATGGTAACTCTTGCCACCAGGGACTGAATTTGGGGTTCTGGTGCCTCGGTTCTCTCCTATAGGGAGCCAAGGATCCACAGCAGTTACTGCCGCAAGCCTCTGCATCCGACTCACCGCGGATGACTTTTCAGTGCCTGTGCTCATTTGGGGGCGCTGGAGGTGTGGCAGCAGCTGGTGACCATTGCGCTTTGCTGTCTGTCGTATTTGCAGGGATGCTGTTAGTGATCTATTCACCGGCTCCTAACAGCCTATCAGTGTATTGAGCCTTGCCTGTTGGAGCTTTCTGGACAATAGCCTCAGTTTCCAGAAGGTTCTGTGATGTGCACAGCCCTGCAAGGTCTGTGAACAGATGTCCCAGCACACACTTTGACGGGACCTTTGTCGTGTATGGAGACAGTGCTGTCTCTGGGAACCTCTCAGGGGTTTCTCTTTGTGTCCTATATTTTGGGAACCTAAGGGTAGAATCCCTGTTCTGTTTGCTTTATTTACAATGAACTTGCTGCTTGTTTGGTGTTTATTTACTTGTTTTCGAGACAAGGTCTTGGTCCGTAATCCAGGCTGGCTTTGAACTTACTATGTAGCTCAGGCTGGCCTCAAATTTATGATCCTCCTGCCTCAGCCTCCTGAATGCTGGGATTATGGGCATGGGCCACTATGCCCAGTTTATAGTGAACTTTTTTTTTTTTTTTTTTGTGGGTACCGGGGGGTCGACCTCAGGACCTCACGCGCCAGCAGGCGCCCGTGCCGCTGAGCGATGTCACCGGCCCCTTTTTCGTATGTGGGTTCCGGGAGTCGAACTCGGGCCCTCGCGCTTGCAAGGCAGGCGCTTACACTGCTGAGCCGTCTCACCGGCCCCTATAGTGAACTTTTGATGCATCTGATTTACCAGAATGAAAGCTGCTTTAGAAGACTCCTGGCTGTGTTCTCTCCATCAGGGTGGCCCCTCCAGGGTCAGTGACAGCAGGGCAGACCCCAAGGGTTCTCCCTGGTCCTGAGTCTGCCTATGGTCTGCAGATGCAGGGCCTGACATCACAGTCACTGCCTGGAACTTAGAACAGGCTCCCAACCTGTCTGGACTTCTGGTGTTGATAAACAGTGCCCAGGCCTGTGCTGTCCAGAGAGGTTCAATTTCTGATATTCGAAGAGTCAAGCCTGGCACAGTGGCGCACACCTGTAATCCCAGCACCCCAGAAGCCTGAGGCAAGAGGATTGCAAATTGGAGCCCAGCTTGGGTGACTGTAACTTAGCAAGACCTTGTCTCAGAATAAAAAATAAGATAATGGTTGGGGATGTAGCTCAGTGCAAAGGCCCTGGGCTCAATCCCCTGCACCACCAAAATAAGTAAATACAATAAAAACCAAAAAGTGGATGTTCCTTCGATGCTTATGAGATTCGTGGTTAATCATAGAAGGAAGATCTACATTTTTGGTATCTCCAGTTGCTAGTTGCTTTTACCTTCCTGAACAAAAAATCCCTCAGGGAGAGAGAAGAAGGTCCCCCCATCCCTACTCCAGGGAGTAAATGGAAGGCAAAGCCAGTGCCTGCGCTGTGTCAGCGAGGGTTGTCACTGGGATGTGTCCAGGGGGCGCAGTGTCGCCGCCATTGCCCCAGGACGCCCCCTCTGAGGCTGCCTGTCCTGCGTAACCCTCACTTTCGATGGATTGCGCTTAGGTTCATGCTTTCTGGAACTAAACCCTTCTTTGGTATTTAAAAGGTGGATATTCCTTCTATGTTTGTCATTTGTAGTTAAACATAGAGGAAATTCCACGTTTTCAGTATCAAATGCTGCTTGGAAACCGGCCTGGACTGAAGCCACTGTCAGGGAAGAGACAGTGCGGGGCCCCAGCGTAAGAGGGACGAGGGCGGCCCCAGAGCGTGTGCTCGGTCCGTGCCGCATGCCTGAGGGCCACCCGCTCAACGTGAGGGGTCCCGGCACAGTCTCTCCATGACAGCGCTGCAGTTGTTCTGCATGATGTCGCTTTGGTTCCCGATGGGCTGCCCAGGTCGTGTTTTCCAGGACTAAGTCTTCTTTGGTATTTAAAAGGTAGATTTTCCTTCTATGATTACATGTTTGCTGGCTAATCATACGGGAAAATCCACGTTTTCAGTACCAAACACTGCTGGGACAGGGCGTGCATTGGGGAATGGAGGGGTCCAGCAGGGAGGCCGCCAGTTGCAGCCCTGGGGGCAGCGGAAAGATGGTGGGCTGCGGAACATGTGCTGGCCTCGGGCCACATGTCTGCCGACCATCACCTTTAGGACTGTTCCCCTGGCCTCGTGGGAGAGCCAGCCTGCGAAAGGGATCGAGTGGTGTGGGTGTCCGGGGTGCCCCGGAACCGGGAGCAAGTCGCTTTGCTGTCTCATGTCTGCCTTGGAAGAGCTCCAGGACGCATCCTTCTTTGGTATTTAAAAGGTGGATATTCCTTCTATGTTTACGTGATTCCTGGTTAATCATAGAGGAAAATCCATGTTTTCAGTATCAAATGCTGCTTTGGAACAATCTCTAGAAGAGAACCTAGGGCACGGGTAGGTGAAAAGACTGTGGGGACCCACATCGCGTCTGTTCCTGGGGTCACCCCGGGGTCGCACCCGAGCAGCCTCTGTGGGAAGATGTGCGGGGTCTGTCACATCAGTCACCCAGGAAGCCTGTCTGCCCTAGGGAATTTTCATTTTTTGAAGACGCGAGCACAGGTTCACATTTTGCTGGATGGAGTCGTTCTTTGGTATTTAAAAGGTAGATTCTCCTTCTATGAGTACATTATTTATGATTAATCATAGAGGAAAATCCACGTTTTCAGTATCAAATGCTGCTTTGGAAACCCCCGAGGATGTGACATCGCCACAGAAGCAAGGATGTTACTCGTGCCCCTCCGGGCATAAGAATGGAGAGAAAGTGCGCCGTGTCGGGGGACCTGTGGCACCCACTTAGTTGCTCGAGGCACACAATGTGTTGTGACTTGGCTGTGCTTAGCAATCTCGAGAGAAGCTGTTCTCTGTATGTTCACCATGTTTATGACGTGTTCTCTGAAATCTACTTCTTTTTCTGTAACCTGTCCCAGCTCGGGGAATACCGGGGTGGGCTTTGAGTTTCAGGAAGGGGCAGGAGCAGGAGCAGGGGTGGCACTCCCTGGGACATGGAGGGAGTGGATATGTGGGTGTGATTCACCCTGCGGCTCGTACTCTTCTCCTCAGCACACCCCCTAACTCTGCTCACCCCATCTGTCTCTCTCACAGGCTCACTCCGGAGCTTATCCCTTCTCTGTCACCAACCACGAGGATGACGTTCCCACCGCCAATTCCGTTGTTTGTTTGCTACTTGAAGAGAGGTTATCCTTTGTGTGTTTGCTGTACTGGCGCTGAATATGCAAGGGCAAGCTCTCTGCTAGGAGCAAACCCAGCCTGGGACGGTGCTCGGAACAAGGCCTCCTGAGGGATCTATCAGAGGCCCATCTGCCCCGCTGGGGCCACATACGTACTGACCGCCGACCACTGGGCCCAGGCCTCTTTCTGCTGGGCGCCATAGGCCCTTCTGCCCCTCTGGAGCCCACGCGTGTTTCTGAAAATGTTCTACAGCACGTGCTGACTTTGGAGATGATGTAGATTTAGTTTGTTTTAGAAAGTAGGACCATGCTTGGTGGCTTCGTGGATGACAGTGCATCCGTAGGGCTGCTGCCCAGCCAGGCCTTTCCAAATGTGGCACTGGCCTCTGGGAAGGGAGCACAGCTCAGCCCGAGCACAGGAAAGATGGTCAGCGGGAAGCTAGGGATGCATTTCAGCAAGGGCCACCGCCCCTTCCACACTCCATGCCCAGCCTGTCCTGGGAGTGGCTGTGAGGCCTTGATGTCCACGAACAGAAGGGCAGGTTGGTGCCTGTCCTGATTAAGGGTGGCTCCACAGGGCCACAGGATTCCACTGGGACCACTAAACCTCAGTCCACAGGGCTCCTCTTTGTCCAGAGGTATACTGGCACAGTGTCCATGCATGCTGATTTTGTTATCTGCTTAATTAAAGAGACCTGGCCCGGTGGACTTCCTGTCCCTCTGTGGACTCCAGCATTAGGTGAGAGCTCTTTTGTGGCAGCTGACTGCTGTCCCTGCCTCTGAATGCAATGCCATGCTCAGCAGGAGGGCACGCTTGCCTTAGCTCCACTGCAAGACTTGCAAATGGGTGGTTGGGCTGGAAGTGTTGGTTTTCCACTTTTTCTTTCGCTTCAAATGCTGCATGTTATTGCAAGTTCGTCCCTGTTGGTTGGGGGACTTCCTGGAGGCGGTAGCTCTAGGCCAAAGGGGATGTCTGTCCTTTCCCATTCAGTTCCTGCTAACTGTGCAGGGTGACTCTCTCTGTTGGACACCAGCCCTGTCATGGAGGATGCTGGGAAGGAAAACCAGCCTCAGTGCTGGGTCACAGTGTGTAGGATGTAGGGCCCACCCCCAGGGCTACCCTGATGAGGCTTATCACTCGCCTCTGCCCCCGTCCCAGCCCCACAGGCAGAGACATCCACTCTGGCAACCATGCAGCCTGCTGCTCACCTGCTCTCTGACCGCTCTTTGGTACTTGAAGAGAGGATACCCTTTGTATGTTCACTTTATTAATGGCGAATATACAGGGGGAGACTCTTATTTGCGTATCAAACTCTGTCTGGGAAGGCACTCGGACCAGCTGCTGCTTCGGGACGTGCCTCCGATGTCCGCCCCTCACAGGTACGTCCTGGCTCCTGGTACCGGAACCTGCTGCTGGTCCCTGCTTCTCCTGGGCCCTCGGTGCCGGGTCCTGGCTTGGGAGGATGCCCTGGACACTGTGCTGCACTGTCAGGGCAGGGGAAGGGATGTGTGTGTGTGCGACTGCCTGTGGTGAGCGGATGTGGCTTGCTTTTTAAAGGGCTAATCACTTGTGGACCTGCCCATCTCGGCACCAAATTGAACCCAGAGGACCCTACTCACAGCATCGATCTTAGAAACTGTGATACCTGACCATTTCAAGGGTAAGCAGGGCAGGCCACAGAGCACCACCTTTGCATAGGCCTGATGACCCCCAGCCCACCCCAAGGGCTCCCTGCGGGTGGAGTCTGGCTTTGGGAAGTGGCTGAGTTTTGTCTACTCCTCAACACTTCCCTTTGCTTCTTGGGGGATGCCCTCTGGCGCAGGGTCCATGAGACGAATCTGTCAGAGCTATGTGTGATGAAAGTCCTGCCTGGGACAGTGTCCTGCACAGGAGACCACCTCTGGGAACAAGCTGTGAGGACCTCGGCCCGTTCCAGGTATGTGGATGTTGGAAGGTTGAAGGGTACCTGCTTCCATCTGGATGTCTGCGTCAGGCCCTCTGATGCCCGCATTCCATTCACCCTTAGGACAATGGCCTGACCATGGGGCTCGAGATGATAGCTGGTCCTGCGTCGGTGGTGGCCTTTCTTGGGCTATATGTGACTCTCTGCTTTCCATGCCCTGGCTTCCCTGGGGTCTTCTGGACTCTGAGCCTACCTCGGGAGGGGCGCTGAGGAATGTGTCCATCTTGGGACAAGAGGTAAGCATCTTCCCTGGTGACAAATCACTTGCTGTTCTCACCTGGCACAGTCCCCACCCGCTTCTCTCTTAATTAAGGGCCCCTTTACTGGGGAGACCAGCTTAGGGCTGCTTTCTCCGTTACTGGGTGGCACAGGGGTCCTGACCCTGTTCATTAGCAGCTCTTTCTTAGCCTGCTTTCATGGACAGGGTGCCAGGATCTTGGGGGTCAGTGGGGCAAGGGCCGGCCTACCAGGGTCTCCCTGCCAAAAGCGAGAAGCAGCGCTGAATATGTTTGCGGGGAGGCCTGTGGGGTGACAGGATGAGTCCTGATCTGCAGGGACACCTGTGTGTACTGGCAGTGTCGGTGACGGGCACTGGTGTCTGCCTCTCCCTGGGCTCCCTGGGATGGAGAGCTGGCCAGTGGGCACACACCTGCTAGGCGGTGTTTGCCACCTTGTCTGCTGATTCCGCCTCTCCCACCCGTCCCTAGGATGAACCCAGGAGCCGAGGCCGACCCCGTGAATGACAGTGCTGAACCTGCCCAGTGTTTCTGTTTGCTACTTGAAGCGAGGTTGCCTTTGTATATTCGGCTTGTTGACATGGAATATACAAGGGCAAGCTCTCTGTGAGTATCAAACCTTGTCTTGGGCCCAGGTCGCACTCAGCGAGGGAAGTGGTATGTGTGTGCATGACTGCGCGTGTCTGCTCTATGTGTGGCAGATTGCTCATGGGTCACTAGAGCAGAGATGGCTTCAAGGACACATGGACAACATTCAGAAGGCCTGGGATGTCCCCTCTCCTTGTCATGCATGAGTGGCCCCAATGCATGCACTGTGTGTGTGTGTTCTGGGTCCCTGCTTCCCCAGTGGGCAGTCACTAGGCCAGACTAGTAGACTGGTGGCTGGGTCAGCACTGGTGTGGGGCAGTGATTTCATCGTCCCCTGTGACCGAGGGCCTGAGTGTGCATGTTATGCTTGGTGTGTGTGGCCTGGTCTACTAACCCTCAGCATCTAATTCATCCCCAGGACCCCACCTTGAAGACACTGCAAGTCCACCCAAGGCAGTGGCTTTCTTTTCCATGCTAACCTTTGGTACTTGGAGAGTGGTTATCCCTGTCCTGTTCGTTTTACTCACGTCGAATCGTACAGGGTCATCCACTTTTTCAGTATCAAGAGCGCAGACTCTGGAGCCCGCTTTCCTGTGTCCGGATCGATCGTGCCTCCGACCTTCCCTAACCATGCAGCCTTGGGCAAGAACCTCATCGAGCTGCACCTCCCATCTCTCGTGTCCAAAGGGGATCGTATCAGCACCTGCCTTGTAGGGCTGCTGGGGCAGAACGAGGGCTTACAACAGAGCCTGGTGCTCAGCCCTCCCTAAGTGGGAGCCATGACTCTTGTGTGCTGTGAAATATTACTGGTGGTGGTGGTGGTGCTGCTGCTGTTATTAAAATCCCTCCTTGGACTTTTGGGACCATGTATCAAGACCCGGAAGTCATGTCCTCCATCAGGTATGTGAACGGATCCTGCAGCCCACAGCTGGTGCTGTGTTTACTGTGGGGTTACTAAAGCTCTCGATGCTCAGCTGCTCGGCCCATCTTCCAGCGGCTTCTGGAATGTGCTGCCCAGGGCAGTGGGATCAGCAGGGCCTCCAAGAGCATTTGAGAGTCCTTAGATTCTTGACCTCAGCTGCTGTTGCCCCTTGAAGGACTGTTGAGTGACAGTGTCAAGCCGAGGAGAGAGTGGATTCTGTGGTGTCTTCCTCCTTGGTGCTTAAGGAGATGTCATCCATAGTGCATGCATCATGCAGGTGTAAATGTGTGTGTGTGTGTGTGTGTGTGTGTGCACTGAGTTGCAGCCACCATCCAACATTAAGCCAGTGACCTGGAAGTGCTAGCATTCCTGTCCATGCTGCTGTTTCATACTTGAGGAGAAATTATCCTTGGTGTGTTCGCTTTATTTAGGATGAATCATACAAGGACAATTTCTTTTTGAGTATCAAATCCTGCCTCGGCCCACTTCCTGGACACAATGAGCTCTGTAAAGAGTTGCATGTGCCAGCCCTGCCCAGGAATGGGATGAAAGCATGGAATTGGTGTGTGATTGGAGTACCTGGGCTCCGACTTCAGGACCCTGGAGGTAGGGCCAAGCTTGGCAAGGGGCCAATGGGCTCCTAGGTGCTGCCCTGGTCATGGGCATGTCCTGTGGGGACCCAGCATCCATGGTTTATCAAATCCTGCTTCTTAGAGGCACTTCTTGGACATGGAGCCGCCTTTAGGGACAGGTCATCAGGTTCAGACCCCCTTCTGCCTCAGACTGTGACTAATTCCCAAGCATGTGTCTGACTCAGTGTGGGAGGCTGACCTGCACTCCCTAATGGCCTGGACCACCCAAGAAGAACATTCTGGAAGAGACCCTGACTTTGGAGAAGAACTGAGGTCTTCTTGATGGTGCAGTTCTTTGGTGCTTAAAGAATGGCTGTCCGTAGTGTGGTCTCTATATTTATGATGATTAATATCGGACAACCGTTGTTTTAGTATCCAAATTTGCTTCAGAAGTTTTCTCAAGGACAGTGCTGACTCCAGCGAGAGGACATCGATGCCTGCCCCACCACGGAGTGTGCCTTTAGAAGTAACTGTAATGACTAATTCAGTGCTCCCAGAATGCCAAGCACCTGTGTGATTTCCTTGGACTTATGCCAGTTTGGGGGTGGAAGCACTATTTGGAGGTTTGGGGCCATAGTGTTTTGTGTGGAAGTTATTGACAATCACACATCCATCTTGTTATTAAATCTTAGCCATGAGCAATTCCTTGGGAAGATGCTGGGGTCAGGTGTCTCTCCGGGCAGATAGAGGGCATCTGAGTCTAGTGTCCCTTGCTCCCCGGGGTCCAATCAGAGAATGGAAAACTTCCTGTAAGGGGTGCAAACATGAGTGACAACATTTCCCATCATGACTATTTTCGATCATTTGTAAGCAGCTACCTGATGGTTATATATATTTTTATTCTGGGTGGACATGTGGTGGCCTCACACCTTCTTGGGATCTACCTCATCTTAGAGAGATCGGGAATAAGACACGATGACCAACAGCACCTCTGGGAGAGGGGTGGAGTGTGTGCGTGTGTATGAATTGTTGGCTAGAGTAGTGTTTTTCAAAGTTAAAAATGCTTCTAAGATTTTCATCACCTAGGGATCTTGTTAAAAAGCAGATTCTGATTCAGGGACCAAGATTCTGCATTTTTAGCAAGTTCTCAAGTGATGCTAATGCTGCTGGTCTGTGGACAACACTTGTAGCAGTTTGGGGCTGGAGAGGATATGCTTTATTTCTGGTGTGTGTTCCCGTTTCCCCATATTCCCTACGCCATCCATCATGAGGGCCCTTCTCAGGATCGGCATGCTGCTCTTTGGTTTTTGAACCATGATTATCTGTGATGGGTTCCCTTTCTGCATAAATGTCATGCGATTACTCTTATTTAAAATTAAGTCATGCCTCAAAGGGCTGCCCAGTACAAGGCCTCCTTCAGGGAGGGGGTGCCAGGGTTACTGCAAGGCTGGTCAGAGGCTGGTCCTCCGAAACATACCTGTTGTGGATGACCTAGGCCATCTGATTCTGTAACCTTGCATTTCCAGTTGGTCCTAAAGAAGAATTCCGGGAAGCAGGCCATCTCCGGGACAGTGCCTGTCTGCAGGGATCAGTGATGCCCCGTGTGATCAGACAAGGTATTACGCATGAAGGTGCCACTCCTCTGCGACATGAGTTCACCTGCTGGCTTCTTGTCATCAAATCCTGTCTCTCAGGACTGCCTTGAGGAGGGCTTGTCTTGTCCTTTGGGATAGAAATGGCCTTAGAAAACTTCCCAAGCATGGTTCTACCTGCAGGGCTCAGGTGTCTGCATCAGGGCCAAATCCAAGCTGTGGGCCTGAGATGGGGCTCTGAGTGGCTGGCTGATACCCTGTGTGTGCCTTCCGTGCAGATTGTGAGCGTGTGTCCCTGACACGGAGCCAGCGCATCCTCGAAGAACCCGCTGGAGGCCAAGATGACGGTGGGCTGGAGGCCATGCTTTTCGTGTCAGAACTATTCGAGGATATTTGAGGAGAGGTTATCCATGATATGTTCGCTTCATTCGTCATGAATAATACATGGTTAACCTCTTTTTGAATATCAGACTCTGCCTCGGAGGGCCATCCTCACAGGACACGTGAGAGTGTGTGCTTGGTGTGAACCCTGAGCCCGGCCAGCGCTGAGCTCAGTTAAGGAAGCTGCCTGGAAGTGAGGTGGTGGGGAAGAGCCCTGGAGGCTGTGGCACATTTGCAGTGACCTTGGTGTGTTTTATGATTTGCATGAAGTCGCACCCCACCCCTTTCCGGTGTCACCTGCCCCTCATGGGTGAGCCGAGCCAGTACCCCTAGTACTGACCCTCTGCACCCAGTTCTCTTCAGGATGGCATTCTGCTGGAGAGGATGTGGCTTTCTGCTCCACTGGGCTCTCAAAGACTTCCTCCATGCAGATGCCTCTGAGGACAGTGTGTTTTTGGTGGTCAGAACCTGATGTGTCCTCCCTGGATGCACACCCGACAGCTCCTCTGGTGGGTGAGGGCCAGGCCAAATGAGCTCTCCTCCCTTTCCTCTCTAAGGTCTCTGGTCCCAGTGTGCACTTCTCTCATGTGCACGAGGAGATGCCCGAGGCCCCCACTGCCCAATGAGTCTCCTGTGCTGCCCTGTGGCACTTGAGACTCGATCCCCTTCTCTCCTTTGTCATGGAGACCACACAGCCAGTCCCCCGCTGGCTCTTCGGCATTGTGTCAGAGGACTTCTGGCATGTGGTGTCCACTTGGGGAAGAGAACCTAGGCCTCGGGATATTTCTTGGTTATAGGACAAGGTGGGCAGAGCCCATCTGGGTGGAATACAGTGTTCCCTGGGCCCTCCACCTTCAGGACACCATTCCTGTGGAAGGTGACACCTTGGAACTGCCACAAAGCCCTGCTCCCCACTGTCTGGATGACTTGGTTCCATTTGCAATGAGTAGCACAACTGAGTCCTTGGATGGAGTCAGTCAGGATGGACGCCTGCGGGGGACACCAGCTTCACAGTAAGAAAACCGCAGCCTTTGCCGAATATATGTGGTGCAGAGTTGAGCTGGGGCCTACACTGCGCTGATGACTGTGTTTCCTGGTCCACTCACCCTTGGGAGAAGCTCGAAGGGATGCAAGCTTTGGTGACAGGATGCTCATGTTCTTGCCTGTGTCACCACATGGGTCTTGATGAGGGACCACCAGGGTGCTCTTGTGACGTTTGTGGTGGTGAACACACAAGGGACCCCACTGCAGACTCCTGGAGGCACGTGTCGGGGTGTGCCAGCTTCGGGAGGAGGAGGCCACTGCCACCACAGGGCTGGGTCTGCCTGTACACAAGGGGTGCTCATGATGCCCCAGCCCATGCAGTCCACCTGTAGGGGGCCTCTGGGGCCAGGTGTTTCCACACGCTGCTCCCCTCCATTTCCCTGGCCCAGAGAGTTTCAGTGTGGGGAGTGCTGCATTGATGGCTTTTACCAAGTGGTCGTCCTGCCCATGAGGAGCCTCTGGCAGGAAATCCGAGGTCCAGGAAGGACTGATGGACCAGAGGCATCTTGTTGAGTCAGGTCAACAAGAAAGTCAGGCTTTCTTTGTCCCTAACCTTCAGCATCAAGGCTACCTACAGGAAGAGACATGGGCACTCTTTGGCCACACTGGGAAGCTGCCATCCCATGGCAGGTTAAGTCCCTGAAATGTCCTCGAACTTCAGGGAGGACATCAGTGTCAGCACTTCCCAAATACTTGGAAGGATGGTCCTCCCCAGGCCCTGTGTCTTAATTAGGACTCTGCCCCGTAGTCCCCTGAGATGTCACATCAAGGCATGGGATGCCTGGGCTGGGGGGCGGGCAGGCCAGCTGGAGGCCTACACTGTGCTTGTGGCTAATCCCAACGGAGCTGCTGTTTTTCAGGACAGACTCCTTGGAGACACCTCGGCAGAACGAACCGAGGCAAGGTGTTGTCCATGATAGGGGAGTGGATGGTTGATCAGAGAACATACATTTTACAAGTGATGTATGTCGACTGATCCACAGTCCCTACCTATCCAGTGACTTCTCGGGACAGATGTGGTGGCTGCGCCAGCTCAGAAGAGGTGGCAGGGCCATTGTTGGTGCTGCTTCCTGGCATCTCCTGGCTGGGTTTGCTTTCTTTAAGCTGAATCTTGTGAGGGAGAGCATGGGCTTGATTTGCACCGTGCATCACTCAGTTCTCCTAACCCTCAGTCCCCAATTCATCCTCAGGAGGACCCTGATGAAGACTTGATTCCTCAGTGTTCGCCTTCGGTACTTGAAGAGTGGTTATCCCTGCTGTGTTCGCTTTATTTATGACGAATCATACAGGGACATCCAGTTTTTCAGTACCAAATGCTGCTTTAGAGGGCTTCCTGGATGGCATCTTACCTTCAGGGAGGAGGTCTTGGCTTCGGTTTCTATCAAGGTATGTCTGTGGACAATTGACCACAGTGCACACGCTTCCGTTGTGCTGCGCCACTGCCGGAATCTAATCTCCAAGGAGCGTGTTTGCCTAGGGAGGCCGTGATGTTCTGGAGGGGGTGTTGGTGTCCACACCAAAAGGTAATGAGAGGTTAACCAGTGAGAATCCCCTTCACAAGAATGGCGACCTCCTGCTCCAAGCCAAACTTGTTCTTTGGTAAGATGAACCCCTGGAGACGTGCCAGCATGAGGCTATGCTCGTGTCTCCCCTGACAGTGCTGCCGATACATCACATCATCGTTACTGCTTTTGCTCCAGGGAAGAGTCTCGGGGTGTCAGATCTTGCCTTGGAAGGCTTTATGAGAGAAGTGCCACCCCGTGGGGAGCAATGGCACCCACCATCTTGCTGTGTGTGTGGAGAGCTAGTTGACAAGTGTCTGAGTTCTGTGTCTGAGGTGCTGCCCTTGGTTTACTTGCCCACAAGAGAGTTATGTCCAGTCCGTCGTTGTACTTGCCGTGTGTAAGTGATATCTGCTTGACAGGGTGTTTTTTGATAATCTTCTTCTTTTAAATCAGATTTCTTATTATTATCATAAGTACATAGTCCATGAATTGATTGACTAACAGGAATGATTCAGTCATTCTACACATCCTGGTTGAGAGCATCCTGTGTTCTAGATGATTAAGTGATTATCACACAGCTCTAAACCAGATGAAGCCCTTGCTCATGTAGACCTCGCATTCTGGTGGGACAGATGGATGATGAAATATGAATCATGACACATAATTCCTTCCAGTTATATTTTACAGAGAAAAGGAAAACATGGAGGTGCCAGGAAGAGACAGAGGGAGGGTGGACATTTGTGTTCTGTGTGAATTCTAGAACGTTCTCTTTGAAGAAAGGAATGGGAATCGGGAGGTGGGCCAGACGGAGGCTCAATAGGACTTTGAGTTTTCCTCTGAGATGGAGCCATGGGAAGGTTGTGAACTGGGAGTAATGCCTGGCCTACACTGAAAAGGTCACTCTGGTTGCAAGGGTGGTGGTCGGTAGTCTGTCTGGGGTTGTTGTGCAGATTGTGGGAGAACTCATAGAGGCTTCGACCAGGATGGGAGGTACCGTGGAGGTTGGAGACATGGAGGCCATGGGGTATCCTAGAGAACTGGGTGAGCCCTGCCAATGTTTGGCATGAGAAGGCAGGGGGAAGGGGTCGAGGACTCTGAAGGTACAATAATTGCTGAGTCTGGGTTCTACAGTGAGTCAGTGGGTGTAGTGAGAGCATTGTGGCCACTATTGCCACAACCCAAGCTGAGGTGGTGGCCAGGGACTAGTGGGTCACTGGGGTGGAGGCAAAGGTAGTTGGAAGTGAGGAAGTCAAGGAGCCAATGCTGGGAAGTGGGTGGCACATCAACATGGGGTCACTACCAAGAAGGAAGAAAGGGGGCAGGGAATGGTCTACCCCAATGCAGGGTAGCAAATGAGAAGATAAACAGCCCCCACAGAGGCAACTCATGTCCTCAGAGGAAGCCAGATTTTCAATAGGGCAGAAGGCGGAGCTCTTGGCAAAGTGAGGACAGGAGGGACATTGCTGGTGACAGATGTCCTGTAGAAGAGTGGGGTTGGGGGGACACGGGAGGTTGGAGGTGGGTTCTTAGGTTGAACTTTTGGGGACCGGGGTCAGGTCCTGGGGAGTGAGCAGCTTCGGGTGATGAGTCTACTGGAAGTGGGGGATGGAACTTGGGCCTGCTGGAGTGAAGTTGTTGGGTTGGAGGTGGGTGAGCCATTTGCTCCTTGTGGTGGCTTTTAGGGGCAAGATGGGTGGTGGAGTGGTGGAGGGGGAAGGGAGAGGGGATGTCCTGGGGTAATGAAGAGCTCAGTGAACCTCCCTCAGACCTCCTAAAGATGTTAAGGGTTCTGCACTGGGCCGTCTACACAGGAGAGCCTGCAGTGGCAGCTTGGAGGGGCTCTCTCCAGGACTTTGCCAGTTCAGTGTGCCCCACAGGAGCTTGGATGGGGCCTTGATGTGCTTGCTGGATAACTATTAAGAAGTCCAAGACTCTGTTCACAATCCCTGGGGTACACCTGCAGAGTACTCCAGATCTGGTGCAGCTGGCCTCCCTCTTCTCATTTCTAAATCTTGCTTGTATAGACTCAGAAACAAAATTTCAGCACCAGGGAAGAAGGACTGTGCCTGCATCACTGCACAAGAGGTAAGTGGAGGCACAGCCCATTCCAGAGTGTTCTCAGGACACAGGTCTCCTGCCTTGCTAATGCTGTGTCTACTCTGCCAACAGGGTGGTGTTGGAGGCCATGGCCCTTGGAGAAGTGGAAGTGGCCTTGTCTGTCTTGTCTCTACTTATCTGTGGTACTTGAAGAGAAGTTGTTCGTGGTGGATTCGCTTTACTTATGACGAATCATTCACGGACAACACTTTTTTCAGTACCAAATGCTACCTCTAAGGAATCCCTGGACACAACAGAAACTTCAAGAAAGATGATCTTTGTGTCAACCATGTAGAAAAGCCAAGTATGAATGGTTGGCCATGGACAGAGTGCTTGACCTAGCTGTAAGTCACCTGGTCTGCTAACCTGAGCATCCGATCCATCTGTGGGAGACCTCCATGTGGGCCATGCCAACCTTGGGGAGGCAGCTGTGGTCTGCCACCAGCCATCTTGCAAGACTTTGAAAAGAGGCCAACTTCCAGAAGAGATGTTGGTGCCAGCACCATCCAGGGTGTGTGACTGGTTGACCAGAGGGGCATGCACTCTGTTCACCCTGTGGGCCACCTAGTCACCAACCCTCAGCATCAATCTCACACAGGAAGACCTTTCTGGAGATCATGCCAACCCTGGGGAAATGTCAGTGGACGTGCTGGCTGTGACTGCTCAGTGGACCAGGATGAACCATGGTCCTGGGGTGTGTGTTTGCGTAAAATGCACTGAGTCATCCTTGGTAGCTCCTCCATCACTATCGCAGCGTCCTTGAAGTGTTGACTTCACATGTTGGACATGATGTTGACTTCCCATGAGGGGCCGGAAGTGGGTCAGCTTCTCTTCTGGGTGTGTGATTGAATTGTTCTTCTGAGCTTGTGCTTTATTTATTAGCTGTATCTCCTCTTCCTCTAACCCCAGAATCCTGTCTTTCTATAGGAGAATCTAAAGAGTTGATGTCAGATTTGATAAGTGGCCATCATTCTGCTAGCAGCCTTACTCCATCACGGGAGCTACCAGCATGTGTTCAATTCGTGATGACTGTGAAATGGCACCCCCATTGTCCAGGAGGTCTAACTACATCCAGTGTCCTCAACACTTCCTTAAGGTAAGTGCGCCTCGGGTGAGCATGCACTTAATGCAGGTGTATGTCACTCGGCTCGGCCCACTACCCACTGTCACCCCACCCATCCCTAACAGGACTTCCGAGAGGAGCAGCCAACTTTGCGAGAGAGGCAGTGGATTTCTCACCAGCATTCAGGAATGGTACTTGGAGAGAGGCTGGCCGTGATGAATTCGATTCATCAAAGCGAGTCATACACGGCTCTCCTCTCTTTTAGTGTCAGATTCTGCCTCGGAGGGCTTCCTGAGCCAGTGCTTCTTCCCAGGTGGGTTTCTGGGTGGCTGAGCCTGTGACCACTGCCCTCCCCAGGATGCATGTTGCTGGCCCGCAACCCCAGTGTCCAAGCTGACCCTAACATGACCTCCTGGAGCACCACCAGCTTTAGAAAAAGCCAGAGAGGCTGTTGGGATGCCCTGACTTTTTAAAAATTGATACTGAAATATACTGGCTAACTTCATTTTTATTACTATCCAATTCAACCATGGAGAGGCATCCAGAAGAATCTTCGATTAGCCATCAGGAGAGAATGGGGCCCAGGATTTGTGTGGCCCTTGGGTTGCTAACCCCCAGCAGTCCCATGCCCTGCAGGAAGCTCTTTGAAGGGCATCCCAGGTGCACCAAGGAGGCAAACCTGCTTTTGCAAATGCATAGTTTGCTTCATTTATAATGATTTGTGTGCTGCTGATACCTTTGTGCTTCTAAGTATTGCCTGCATGGCCAGCTATGGGCAGGAAGTGGCCTTCCTGTCCCGCTAGTCTTGGGCTGGTGAACCAGGGGTGGGTGGAGAGTATGGGTGTGCCTTGGGAATTGAGCCACACGGTCCACTCATCCTCAGGGTCCCATCCACTCTCAGCGGCCACTCCCAAGCTGCCCAGTGGCCCAGCGGAAGGTGCAGGAATGCTGCGAGCACAGTGTCACCTCCTGGTACCTGAAGGGAGGTTGTCTGTGGTGAGTTCACCTTACTTTATGAAGCCCAGGACACGGTCGACCTCTTCTCGGTCTCACATCTCACCAGGAGTCTTCTCGGTCCTGCGGCCACACACTTGTATGGATTCCACGCCAGTGTATTTAATCGTGCACCTGGCCCTGGGGCTGGCGGACAGGTGCTCCAGCGCTCCATGTCCTCCTCCAGGCCATGCATGAGAGGCACAGCCAGCTTTGGGGAAGAAGCCTGTGACCTACACTTAATATCTTCAGTGACCAAGGACATGGCAGTCCCCATTGTGCTCTGGCTGTTTGTCTTTTGTGGGGGAAGGGGATGTTCCTGAAGAAACAGTGACTAGCTCCCCTTCTTTTTACTATTAAATCTTGTCTTGGCAGGGGGCTTCTTAGACATGTTGGCAAAGTTAGGGAGGGGGCATGGGTTCGGCAGGTTTTGGGGGGATGCCAAGAAAGCAGTTCCCCATCTGTTAATCTGAGAGCCATGCAAAATGTAAGGTTGGGGGCAGTTCTATTTTACTTAGGTATTTATTTTATTTTTTTGGATGACTGAGACAGGGTCTCAGTATGTAGTTAAGGCGGGTCTTGAACTCATTATGTAGACCAGGCCTCAAACTTGTGGCCATCCTACTGCCTCAGCCTCCTGAGTGCTGGAATTACAGATATGTCCCACCATATCCAGCTGCGGGCAGTTCTATTTTTAATTTATTTTTATTTTTAAAAAGAATAGCTGGGCTGGTGAGATAGCTCAGCGGCATAAGTGCCTGCCTGGCAAGCGTGAGGTCCTGAGTTCAACTCCTGGAACCCACATACAAAAAAAGGGCCAGTGATATCTCTCAGCGGCACAGGTGCTTGCTGGCATGTGAGGTCCTGAGGTTGACCCCCAGTACCCACACACACAAAAAAAAGAATAGCTATTCTACTTTATTACTATATTCATAAATATGTCACATGCTTATAATAAAAATTCAAGGAATATGGAAAATCTAAATTACAAAGTAAGTAAATCACCCAATTCTCTGTATACCCATAGATTATCACCAAGGACTTAAGAATTTCCAACATCCATCGGAGCAAATATGCAAATAAAAAGGAAGATAGACAGAAAAAATATTTTATAGTAGTGAGGTCACTGTACCTAATCGTTTTATTTAAAATGTTAACTATAATTTTACTTGAATTTACCATAAAGAACAGCTAGGGGAGATTGAAGTAATTGGTAAAAATTTCCTGTTTTACCACAAGAGATATGAACTCCTAAAATATTCCTATAAAATTAAGAAAAATGATTGTGTGAAAGATCAGTGTAGTTGGAATCATTGTGTTTTTAAATTGCTTCAAGTTCAGCTCTAGTTCTGAATGATAGCAACATCAACACTCTTACATATTGCCCCACGTCCTTTTATTAAGTTACACATTTTAACTTTTCCATTGTAAATATTTGCAAGCATTTGATAGTTGTATATGTAAATGGATTCATTACTAACCACTAGTTCTTGTATTTGCTTTCTCTAAACTGGGGCATCTCTATTTCTGTGTTTTGATTTTAATTCTTCTCAGTAGAATTAATTCTATCATAATTTCTTCAAGAATGGCCCATAGACACTACCTTTGAGTTCTTGTATATTTGAAAATATTTGCATCTTGCTTTTATGCACAGCAAACAGTTTAGCTAGGTATAAAAATTCTCAACCTACTTTTTAAATTTTTCTCAGAAATTAATAATGCTACTCCACTGTCTTCTGCATGGAGCATTTCACTGACCCTTTTGATGGGACTGTTACTTACCTGAACTGCATTATTGTGTGTGTGTGTGTGTGTGTGTGTGTGTGTGTGTGTGTACATGTGTGTATGGTGCTAGGGATTAAATTCAAGGCCTTGTGCAGGCTAAGGAATCACTCCACCACCGAGCTACATGCTCAGGCTTATACTTCATTGCAGCGTGTTTGGATTACTGTACACTGTAAGATCATTTATCTCTAAGAATGTGTAGCAATTGCTTTTGCAGCTTTCCTTGCCTGCCTCTTTTTTTTTCACACTGTTCTATTCAGCCTTCAAGATTTTAAGTTTCTTCAGTCTCTTTAATCTCTCCAGTCACTTTAAAGCTACTTACTATATAATTTCTCAGAGCATCGTAGCTTCACATCCTTTCTTTGTTGAGCCCATTAACTCTATCATGGTGTTCTTCTCCATGGTTTTGTGAGGTAACCCTCAGTTGAGGATTAAGGTGTTTTTGTTTTGCTCCCTAAGCATAGAAGTCATACATCGTGGGTTTGCATTTAGCTCTGTGGCACTTCAGGGATTGCACTACCTGAGCCAGTTTTCCTACTGAACTTCTGTACTCAAGGACTCCTGCACCTTATAGCTATACAGCTCTTTGATACACCTTTGCCCTGGAGCTTTTGATAGGAGACCTTGTTCAACCCACCACGTAGGCAGAAATAAACTCTATCATCACTTCTCCGAGCCATTATGGTTTTCTGGCTTCTCTTTCTGTTACAGGCCCACTTCTCTTGGGCCTCAGGTCACATTTCCTGTTCTTGCTTGTCCTTAGACTTTATAACTACAGACCCTGGGAGCCTCCAGCTAGTACAGTGTCCCCCTCTGTGTTCCTTGGGTCAGGTTGCGAGGTCGTTAACTCTGAATCAAATTCTGTCTTCATTAGCACTTGAGGTTTTGCCCCTCTTTTTCCTTTCAGCGATGCATTTATTTACTAATTGATTTTGACTGCAGTTGAATTTTGCCCAACATTTCTCCGCATTTGTGGTGGAGACATTTTCCTGTAAGGTCTTACTGGGATCAAGCCTTTGAGCTGAACAATAGATTGACTTGGAATGACATTTATCTGTCCCAGTCTCCCTATCTCAGAACTTCGTAGGCTCTGTTCTATTAGTCTCTGGCATTAAAATGTTACTGTGGACAAGCCTGAGCACAGCCTGCTTTCCCCTGGATATCTAAATTGCTTTTTTCTGTTTGTATGTCCTGATTCTTTCTCTAGTCTTGAACATCAGTGATTTTACCAGATATGACTCAGTCACTGTTTTTCTCTGAATCATATTGTTCTATCTTTATTAGATTTAGTCGTTGCTTCAAGGATATTTTCTTCTGTTATTTCTTTGAATACTTTTCTCTGTGTTGGTCTTTTCTTGGATTAAATAATCTATTTTATTTCATTGTATAATCTGAAATCTGGCCTATGCTGCCATGCATATTCCAAGTCTGTCTGTTTACATTTGTCTGTTTAAGACGATGAGGCCCAGATACCCCCTTCTCAGTGTTGCCTGCCACATTACCAGGATAGCTTATTGCAATGCCAACTTCTGGGATGGACATGGAACCAGGGACATTTGGCAGGTATGTGAATTTATCATTAACAAAGGAAGTGTTTTGGTGGTGGCTGTTGTTCACATGTCTGCTGGACCACTGACCCTCAGTATACAATCTCTCTTTAGGAAGTCACTCTGGAAGTTATGCCCACCATCAGGGATGAGGCCATGATTCTGAGGTTAGTGCCATTCTGTGGTATATAACAAAGTTTGCTTTCAATCCTATCCCTTTCTTCATGATGAGTATTGCGGAGCCAGCCTTTTTGTAGTAGACTCCAGCTTTGGAGGGCTTCTGGGATACCAGGCCTACCTAAAGAAAGGATCATTGCTGTAGGCCTTGAGGCTAATGTGAAATGAGGCAATACTGTCTGCTATGATCAAAATAATAGACTTCCTGTGCACCTGACCTTCCTAACATCAACCCCCCGGGAGTGCTCCTTGGATACCAGCCAACCTTAGCAGCGGCGTTGCAGTCCGGACTACTGTGGAATCCCGTATGGGACGGTTGAGTACAGGCAATGCTGTCTTCCTCACCCACGTGCAGTCAGTCTGCTAACCCTCAGTGTTCACTCTGTCCTTAGGGGGACTTCCTGGAGGAAGCCAACTCTGGAGAAGAGGCCAGTGCGTGTGCGGTACTTGAAGATAGGTTATCCGTGTTGCCTTCGTTTCATCTGTGTCGAATCATACACGGTTGACCTATTTTCCAGTATCAAATCCCGCCTTGGAGGACTCCTGGAGGGGAGTCTCACTTCAGGGCGGGACCTTGGTGGCAGCTCCCCTCCAGAGTAAGCGAAGAGGCTGACGACCACAGCTGACCAGCAGAGCGTGTGCTTTCCTGAGCCTCTGTGCCCTGGTCCTAGCCCCGCGCGTGACTTCCACTTGGGAGAATTCCCGGAAGTGGTGCAAGCTTTCGGGATAAAGTGGGGCTTTTCTTACCAGCGCTACTGGGCAGAACTTGGGGAGAGGTCTTCCAGGTGCACCCGTCTTATTTTCGGATAAACCATTCATAGCCGGCCTTTCTCTTAAGTATCACATCTGGCCATAAAGCACCCTGGATTGTTGCCAAGTCCAGGAACCAGAGTTGACGTCCACACAACTCAGTGGACAGTGAAGCCAAGAAGGTGCATCTCGGCCCTGGTGGGCCACTCCTGTCCTCACACCCTGAGTGGCATCGCCCTCCAGGCTTGCTACTTGGTCATCACACCGGCCTCCTTGAAGAGGTGACAGTTCCCTTGGAGAGTCACCGTGTGTCCGTCCAGAGGTCTCACTGCTCCCTTGGGATGCATCACAGACGGGCTCAGCAAACCTCTTTGTTGTCTGAATGGCTTCCTGGGGGTGGTGCTGAGCACAAGTAGGGGACGCCGAGCACATGTCCCCTGGGCGGTGTGTGTTGCCAGCTCCCTGACCCTCAGTATCCCGTCCTTAGGCCTGGCATCCAGGATGCAGCGAATGAGCACGCTAGCGAGGTACTCGAATGGAGGTTGTCCATGGTGTGTTCATTTTATTTATGATGAGTATTACATGGCCAATCTCCTTTCGGTACTAAAATCTTCTCGGGAAATCTTCACAAGGGAAAGTTGCAGCCAGCACCTGTCCAGGGTAAGGAAATGGGTCATTGGTCGTTTCCCCATGACACGAGCTCACGTCTGACTGACGTCACTCGGTGGTCAGAGGAGGAGGCCTTCCCACAGGCTGACGTTTCAAGTGATGCTGTCATGGTTCCCTCTCTTCTTTGAAGACTCCTTAGGGGCTAAGGCATGACTCTAGGTGTGAAACCGTCTTGGACAGAGGCCCACTTTAGAGAAAGGGACAACATCGTGCCTTTCCTTCGGCTGTGCCTGGCTGAATGCCGAGCACACAACTGCACCTCTACTCTGCTCCACTTCCTCCTGGTCCTCGGCGCGACTTCCCGGAGCAGAGCCCGCTCTGGCGTGAGTGCGTGTGCGCGTGGGGGCCCTCCCGGTGAGAATCAGCGGTGTTTGAAGACAGGACGCGATTGTTCCTGGTGCAAAAGAATCATTTATAGCATTTCTTACTACCTGGTGTTTGCTAGTGAGACGACCTTGAATGAGTCACTTACCCCGTTACCTCCCGTGCCCTTTTCTTTACCTGTAGAATAGGGCTAACACCTACTTAGGATGCTGGCATGGAAATTCAGTACGCACCCAGGGCTAACACCTACTTAGGATGCTGGCATGGAAATTCAGTACGCACCCAGGGCTAACACCTACTTAGGATGCTGGCGTGGAAATTCAGTACGCACCCAGCACGAGGCACACAGGCAAGTGGAATAATATTGGCTCTTCCTTGTTCTTCTGATGCACACTGCCGGCTCCCTGAGGGCAGAATCCCTGTCCCTCGCCTTGATACTGTGTCCTTCGGTGCACATGGTACACATGCTGTGGAATGAAGGAGTAGGTGGCAATTCCACATGTGTTCTTTTTTTGTTTTGTTTTGTTTTGTTTTTTTGAGACAGGGTCTCACTATGTGGTCTCTTGGGCCTTGAACTCACTATGTATCCCAGGCTGGCCTCAAACTCATGGTGATTCTCCTGCCTCAGCCTCCCAAGTGGTGTACTTTATTGAATCCTCTTTGAGGCCTCCTGGAAGCCAGAGTGGATGGTGGATGGTCACTGCAGCCTTGCTGTCCAGGGATGCCACCCTGGCGGAGGAGCTGTTGGCTAGGTCAGCCCTCCTGAGACCCCAGTGGGCTGGGTGGACCATGCTTTGGTCGCAGAGTAAAATGGCAGCTCCCTTTCCTGTGGAAGCACCCCTCAGGGACTTCCGGAGGAGAGGCCAGCTTTGGGGCGGGGCTGCGGTATTCACAGGGTAAGTGAGCAGATACTGGCCCCGCAGGGCTGCCCCCACACCAGAAGGCAGCTCAGGGACCATTTCCAGAGCCCTGGGAGCTGGTCCACAACGAGCCATGTTCCGACCGCACCTCGGGTTCCCTGGAGGGAGTGCCAGCCTGTCCAGAGAGAGCAAGCCCGAGCCCACAGATAGACCCCCAGGCATTGCCGCCTTGGTGAAGAGGCGTCCTGCTGGTGTTCTTGCCCGTGCTGATGTTTGATCCTTGAGCAGAGGTTGCCCTTGGTGAATTCGCTTTATTTATGTTGAATCACACAAAGGCAACTTTTGTTTGAGTATCAAATCCTGCTTGGGATGGCCTCCGGAACCCAGCGGCAAGCTCGGGGTCCTCACCTCTCCCGTGAGAAGAGGGCACCGTGTGGACACAGGGGTCGACAGCTCTCTGGCAGACAAGAATGGAAGTTATCAGAGAAAGCTTGATTCATACTGAGGGTCACCAGGGACCCTTGGAAGATGGCGCGGGTGCCGGCTCAGCTTCCCTTCTTACCGTGGACCCTTCCTCCTCACATCACCATCTTGGCTACCCCACTTCTACTCCATGGAGAGTGGATAAATAAGAGCTCACACTGGACAATGTCATTGCGATGCTGCAGCCTCCCCTTCCCCCATCTCTTTCTCTCCATCACCTGCGCCCATAAGAACTCTTTCGTTCTGTCCGCTTCCTCTTGTGTCCCACCTTGTCTCTCTTTTTAGCCCCTCACCAAGCATGGTTCTCAGTATTCAGATGGGTTATGAAATGAATAGACGTGATCAGTATCTCATCCCATTTATATTAAAGAACAGTGATAAAAAGTAATCACCACAAAGTAACAGTAAAAACCGCTGACATGGCTCAGAGGAAAATGTGTTCAATTGACTACAAATTTTCAGAAGAATCCAATTTTCTTGACAACATTTCAGCTGTGACTTTTGACCCGGGGAAATGGAACACTGTAGACATGGTGGCCACGGAGGAAGTTCATGGTGGCGGCTGCTATAAACAGTAATATTTGATGTAGACAAAAGCTCATGGAGGCATCAAATCTTCATTCAGATTTTTAAATGGAAAAGAATTGATCCTAATGAAAATGATTTGGGGAAAATAACAAGGGAAATAAAAGAAATGAAAACAGCTCAACAGTGCAGTCAAGGAAGCTAAACAGGGAATTAGATTAGTTTAATAGAATTCACCCTGAAAAATTTGTTTTTATGGAAATCAGTGCTGGCACGGTTCCCACTCTGATGGTAAAATTCATTGTGTCTTTGAAGTGGATGGTGGGGTCAGTAGGAATCCGATGTCAAAATACAGTGTCCTTGTCACAGTTGACCTTTTTCTTTCTGTCCCAAACTTCCCAGGGAGCTTCCCAGAGAGGTATGCTGACTTTTCGTGACACACTGGCCAGGTGTGCACTGGGGGATGTGGGAGCATGTTGTTACGAGAGCATGTGCCATGACAGTGCTGTATATCACCTGGCCTCGTCCCTCCTGTCCATCCTCCATGCCCAGGGGACATTCTGGGTGTGATACAGTCGGCAGCTATCTTCCTGGAGAGCCACTGCCTCACACGCTGCTGCCACATGGGCAGGAACCAGGGAACATTCTGCCCTCCCCGGGCTTGCATTGGCTCCACGTGGCCTTCTTGGTGCTGAGTGTCGCTTGGCTGTGGAAGCTGAGGTTTCCTTGGAAGTCGGGTTGGAGGTCAGGTTCATTGTCCACGACAGGAAGGAGGTGCCCTTTGCTGCCATGCTTTGTGATCACCACTGCATGGTGGGTCTCTTTGCAGATCACCCCAGCCCTGGAAGACTTCCGACAGCCATAACACCCTCCGGAGGTGGCCAGCAGCTGGAGCCCTTTAGGTGCGTGGGTGTCCCTGGACTGCTTGAGAGTGTTGGTGACGTATGCCGTCCTATCTACTGGCCATCGCTGCCCAAGCTGTTCTCAGGAGCACTTCTAGGAAGGGATGCCAGCTCTGGGAGGAGCCTCTGAGCTGCAGGTCAGTGTCCACAGCTCCCAGAAGGACACTGCCTGTGACATGTTCTCTCTCTCTGTCACAGACTTGCGCGGCTGGTCTCTTGCTCCAATCATAGCAAGGCTCGGCGGGCTTTCCGAACTCCTGCCAACGTCAGAGAAAGGATTCTGCTGTCGGTCCCACTCCAAAGTTCACGAAATGGGTGGTGGGCACAGAATCCAGACTCTGCTTGTGGCATACGTCATCTGGTCTGGATCCTCACTGGCCAGCCCGCTCGTTCACTGTGCGAGGCATCATCTGGACTTGACAGCGACTCTGGGACGATTGGGGTTCTGGCCTCGGGTGGGGCTGCTCTGTCCTCTCTGATTATCTGCTTTCTTCCCTTCTCCTTTCCCTCACCCCTTTTACTTCACTGTTTCCTTTGCTTTGTTTATGGGGCCGACCGAGTGGCCCAGGGACAGTGAATGTTACGTCCTCTATCACCTCTGATGGGTTTTAGGGTGGTGATCACAATGTGGGGCAAGAGGTGGGTGGGTGGGGGACAGGGAGGCCACGTTGCAGTGTCCTGTCTGGGAGGGTGGCCCGGTACTCGCATGCAGGGCCTGCACTCGCCTCTCCCTGGGGCTGGGACAAGGGGAGCTGGGCGTGGGCAGGGTTGTGTCTCCGTCCTGAGCAAAGCGCCCAAGCTTGGGTGCCCTCTGTTCTGTATCAGATCCTCTTGGGGTCCCAAGGTCACTTTCGGGATGAACAGAATGACAGAATGGCAGGTTCTTTCAGGGAGGTGATGGGATGATTGGCGCCATGGGGGAAGGTCCTCGCAGAGGGTGAAGCTGGGGTCCCCGAATGTCCAGCATTTGAGCTGCCCTTGGGGAGACTCTTCTGGAAGCATGGCCACCTCGAAGCCTCTGCCTTAGCCTGTGCACCTGAGCCTCTCCATGGTACTCGGAGAGAGGTTACCCGAGCAACTTTGCATCTAGACGACGAATGTTGCTCGGTGAACCCCTTTTCGGTATCAAATTCCACCAGGGAGGCCAACCTGTAGGCCAGGCACCTCAGGGAAGAATGCCGCCATCAGCTCTGCTCCGGGGTACGGGACGGATGGTCGACCAGTTGGAAAGTAATTGTTCCTAATGTACTTCACCTGGTCCACTAGCCGTCCGTGCCCACTACAGCCTGCGGGCCTCAGCTCGGCGCCTGTACTGGTATTTGATGGGAGATCGACCGTGTTATATTCGCTTTCTTGACTTCGAATAATACATGGTTGATCTTTTCTCAGTACCAAATCTCACCTTGGAGGACCTCTTGGAGATGCAGCCCTTTGGCGGTTGGGTGGGACGAGGCTCACTTCCTCCGCGGGGACCCAGATGGAGACCTGGTCACTGTTCTGGGCTGGGTGGGGTGTGTGCTGCCTGTCCCTGGTCCCTCTCACCTTTCGTGTCCAATCCATCCTCAGGACAGCTCTGGAAGGTGACACCGGCACCATGGAGATGGCGACCAAGGTCCTTGCATCAGCGTCACTCTGGGTACCTGAGGAGAGGTTGTCTGTGATGAGTTCGCTTTATTAATGACGAATATAACACAGATGGCCTGTTTTCAGTACCACCTTCCATGCAGCAGTGTGCACTGGGGCACTGGGCCAGCCCCGCAGGGTATGTGATGCATGGCCTCTGTGTGCTGTCCCTTGCCCTCTCCACCACCCTCGGCTCCAGATCCACATGGGAGCGCTCCGGGGATCACTTCCACTCGGGCAGAGGCATGGGGGAGGCTGGTCGGGAAGCTTTGGCCTCCTCTGTGATGACCAGCTTGGCCCATGTTCCACACTCAGTGCCACGGAGGCAGAGGACTTTCACAGCCTGTCCTTCACCAGCAGCCCCCAAGGCTGACCACATGCTGCATCCCGGCCCTCGGAGACCCTCAGCAGAGCTGCGGTCCTGTGCTGCGCATGTGTTCCCTGTGGCACCTGAGGAGAGGTTGCCCGTGGCGCGTTCGCATCCATCATGACGCACAATACACGGTCGACCTCTCTTCAGTGCCAGATCCCGCCTCGCATGCTGCCTGCACGCCGCTGATGTCGGGGAGGGCGGAGAGGTGGCGTGTGCAGCCCAGGCCCTGCGTGCATGGCTGGTAGCCAAGCGTGTGCTTGCCTCGCAGCGAGGCCCTGAGCATCCCATCTCCTGGGGAGGCAGGCTGGGCAAGCTGGGAGGCCATCCTGGAGGAAGAAGCCTTTTGTCCAGAGTCGGCGCTACTCGGTGGTACCTGAAATAGGTTGCCTGTGAGGTGTTCACTTTCTATACGATGAATATTATACAGTCAACCTCTTTCCGGCATCGAATCCCGCCTTGGTCGACCTCTGCTTCTCAATGCCCATGCCAGGCAGCAACAGAACCATCTCTCCTGTGCCGGTTGACCCCATGGATTTTATGTGGGACCTGTCACTTACTCTACTCTAAAGGGTTGGGAGCAGGATGGATGTCCTGGTCTCAAAGGCATGGTGCCACTCCTACATCCCTGCTTCTAGCAGGCAGGGACCCCAGCCTGGGCCCAGTCTGGACCCATGATGCCCTTTGCACGTCTGCACCCTGGCTCTGTCCAGACCTTGGCGAGATGACCAAAGAAGCCTGGAGATGCCAGGACTCCAGAAAGTGGCTGCCGCTGCCCAGGGGCAGGAAGAGCGCAGGGTCAAGACAACCTCCAAGCCACGAGCTCCATCTACTGGGTATTTACCATCTCCCAGGCCATGGAGATGCTTTCAGAGCTGGGCTCACTTCATCCCCACGGTGTGAGGTTGTGTCCTCACTTTGGCAGACTGCACTGGGCTCCTCTGTGCCCACGCAGCCTGCTTCCCAGTCCCATCCCTGAAGGCCACCTCCTTCCGTTCTCCATCTGCCCCTCCACTGGCCCTGCGTCCACAGCCACAGCAAGGGTCACCACTGTGGCCCAGACCACTGGACAGGCCTGCCTGGGTCTCCTCCAGCGTCTCTTATTCCTTCTGCAGGGACAGCTCCGGGGCAAAGGCCACCCGCCTCACTGTGTTGCTCACAGCCTGTGTGTTCCATCGCCATGCTCCATGCCCCAGGGCCCTCCTGTCCTTCACACCCTCTCCACCACGTGTCCTGCACATCCCTGTCTCAGAGGTTCCAGGCCCCCAAGGGGACAGAATGTCCTTCAAGCCACAAGTCCATCCCTGAGCTCTGTGACAAAGCAGCCCTGCCTCTGCCTCTATCAGTCACTCTGTTACTGTTTTTGTCCTAGCTCCCTGCTTTCCAAAGTTGCCTATGTTAACATCTACTTGTCCCTGCCTCCCCCCCTCCAATCTGTACAATTTCTCAGGGCAGGGATATTTTTCTGTCTTAGCCTTTGCTGTGTTCCCAGTGCTGGGACTTTAGGCCAGGCCCATAGTAGTAGCACAGTGAATATTTGTTGATTGGCTAATAGAGTCCCCGAGGGCACAGACCACATTAGGTTAATCCCCAGGAAAGCGAGGGGCGTGAAGCAGGAGCTCTGTAACATGTGGTGACTGAGCCATGAATATGATAATTGGTTTTCAGAAATTCTTCACGTTTGTTAAAAGCTGTTTGGTCTCCCAGCCCTTTCAGGTTGACACCCAAGAGCCTGAGGTCCACAGCAGCAGTGTCAGGTCAGGAGGTCTGGGATCTTTTCTCTACTTTGCCAACTGAGGTCTCAACAGTCCCCTGCAGACGCCCACGGAGCGTGCCTCCTGCCACCCCGGTCCCCTCCAGCAGAACCTCGGATGCTCTGGGGAGCCCCGTCTGCAATGGGCCAGAGCCTGGTGTCAGGGCTAATAGATTATGCATGGAGCTGACTAAATGGGAACATTTGGAGATGAAAATTGCCGTTAATGCACTGACACATCCTTGGCATATATTAAACGTGTGTACACGGAGACCGACATTAGCCTCACCTAATTGCTCCGATGTCACTGTTGCTACACCACAGAGATCGCAGGCACAGCTGCCGCCAAGTCTCTGGGGCCGCTGGCTGGGAAAGCGCTGGGTACCTCATCTGCCACGAGGGAATTATGCATGAGGCAAAATGTGAGCCCTGGGTACCAGGCGATCAGCAGCCTGCATGTTCCAAATGCATTTTTAGACCCAAAGATGGTGACCCTGTGCCACTTGGTACAGAATTTCATTAAAAGCAAAATGACTGATTTATCTATTGTTTGAAGAGAAGGGAAAATAAACAAAAGGCTTTTCTGGTCCAACAAGCCAGATTAAAATGTCTGTCCCTGGGGCGGCCAGGAGGAAAGTCACTGTGGATCCTTTGGTGAGAGGGTCAGTGTCTCGGCCCATGTCCAGGGCCAAGGGTAAACCCAGCTGATGGTCCAGGTTCGGGGGCGCACACCTTTTCCTGGGTGCCCATCCTGTGCAAGGCCTGGGTGTGCCCCACTGTATCTCCTGGAAGTGACCGGGACCTTGAACCAGTAAGGGAAGATAAGGAGAAGTGCAGTACCCGTCCTAACAGGTGTTGGCCTTAGTCCTGGGCCCCATGGTGAGGAGAGGGGTGGAGGTTCACAGGTGGTGACATGGAGCACAGAGAGACTGAGCCACTCCCACAAGATCCCACTCTCCCACAAGATCACGGAGGCAGAGGCTAGCCCCAGGCTGCTCTGCCCCTGCCTGCTGAAATTGGCCTCCCGATTCTCTCCGCATGGTGAGGTGGACTTGCTTTCCCCCAGTCTGGGCTCCAGAATTCTCCTGAGGTTTTCTCTGCACCCACTCAGTGTCTCTCCAAATTGGTGGCACCACCCATGAAATGGGTGCTTGTGTTTGTGTCTGACCTGAGGGGAGGGCTGCTTGTTCTGTCAGAAGCCCAGGGCCCAGGGGCTGAGTACCAAAGATTCACACCCACCTGTGTTGTTGGACACCAGTGCTAGCCTTCTCCCTCCATTGTGAATGGGATCAGGAGGCTGTGGGCAAGAAGTGAGCACTTGAGGGGATCCCAGGCCCCACCCATGCCTTTCCCTCCTCCTGTGCACTCACTTGGCACAGTCCTGGGCCCCCCATTCAGCTCACTGCCCTCGGGGGTCCTCCAGGATACAGAGAACCCCTAACATCAGGCCCATCCCTCCATTCCCAGCCTTGGGTCCGCAGGGCTCTGCTGTGGAGATGGAAGGCCTGCGGGGCCAATGCGTGGTGGGCAGTCTCTACAACCAGGCCTGAGTAGCTCCCTGCAGCCAGGGACCTCTGGGAACTGCAGTGCAGGCACATAGTAAGTGACAGCCAGCGTGTCTCCTGAGATCACCTCCAGCCACAGACACCGGCATGGAGTAGGTGTGCACATGCCAGGTGTACTGCATCTCATCTGCCTATCACTGGAAGAAGCTCTCAGAGGCCCTAGGAACGTTTGTGGAATGAATAAATAAAAACCATGCTCTTGGAGGGAGTAAAGAGGCAGAGGGACGTGGAAGAATTCAGGGAAGACAGACATAAATCGCCACCAACGCTGCCAAGGCAGTACAGCAGAGGCCGCTGAAAAGACCCTGCAGAGGTGTAGGGGCCATTTGTCATGGGTGAGCATGACTCAGGGCTGGGAACAGGGCTGATGGAGTCTCATTCGCCATTTTCCCATTATCCTAGAGAGGAGTGTTCGCATTACCTGTGTGCTCAGCCCCACTGTCTGCCTGGAGGGGCCAGGCCCTGGGCCAGGTGTGGCAGGGAAGAGAGTGGGAAGGGCAGTGCCAGGTCTGCCCCCTCCAGGAAGCATTCCCTGCTGCACCCTCCGCAGGCCCTTGCAGGCTCCCTCTACAGTCCATTCTCCGAAGGTCTCCTGTGGACAGGGAGGCACCCCCTAGTGCTTACAGGCCTGCCTTCCCCTCACAGGCCTGCTGGACTGGGCATGCAGCGGGGACTTGGTAAGGGCACAGCCTGCGGCTGGTCAACCATGAGTTGGGGACTACGTGAGGGGCCCTTCCAGGCAACCCCCCACTGCAACAGGAGTGTGGCTGCGAGCTGGGGGCTGTCCCCTAGGAGGCCAGTAAGTGCCTATAGGACCCCGAGGTGCCTTCCTGTGTCCTGGGAGCAGGGATGGGATTTTTCCAGGGCATGTGGGGTGTAGGGGAGCCCCAGGCCTGTTATAAGGGTCGGTCTAGGAAGCCAGAGATCCTGCCACCTCACTCGGTGGCTCCCGTGCCAGCTTACTCAGTGCGAATGAATGAACTGGGGACCTCCACATGGCCTTGCTCCAGGTAGAAGGGTGTGACCCTCCAGGGTCCCCTGAGGGGCGAGAAACCATGGAGAAAGTGCTGCAAGCTCAGGCTGGGGAAAGCATCCCGCTTCCTGCCATCTGCCACGGCAGCGTTTTCTCTAATGCTCAGAAAGTGCTGCTGTCTTTGCTCCACGCTCTGCTCTCCTCGCTCCGGTTGGCAGGGGAGCGGCGGGGCCTGCCAAGGCCCGGGGGAGCCCGCCAGCCTGCCCAGCTTTACTGTACAAACAGCTGGGAAGGGGGCACCGCCATCTCTTTCTAACTCAAACCCCCACCCCCATCAGTAAACATGCCAATTTAAAGTGTAATTAACTCAGGCCGGAAGAGAATTTTGATTTGGACTGCTTTTCACAGTTGAGGTTGTTTTTCTTTTATCTATTTATCTCTTTTCCCAGGATGGCAGTGTCTCTGATAGGTTTCAGCCAGGAAAAATAGAAGGGGCACCCTGGTGGGAGGGCGGTTGCTCAGGAGAGGAAACGGTGTGGTAGGAAGGGGTGGGGAGGCTGCCTCGACACTCCGACTCCCCAGGAGCCCCAGCTCTCCATTGATTTCCTGTCCTGGGAGATGGCTGCAGATGGGGAAACTAAGGCAGAGGGCAGTGGGATGGCAGGGGAGATCCCAGGAAAACTCGGAGGCTTCCTCTGACGCACTTCCCTTCCTTCCGGCGCTGCTCTGCCGTCCCAGGACCCATCTCCGAGTGTCCTGCTTCGAATGACTGCTCTAGAGGAGGTGGGGTCACTGGCCCAGCGAGGGGGCAATGGCAGTGTCCACCAGGTCCGGGGAAGGAGGGAGCCCGGCAGGGTGTGCCCCTGCAATGCACACAGGACTCTGATCGAAGGTGGGGAGCTCGGCAGGACCAGCAGCCCTCCTTGGGGGACCAGAGCCCTGCGGCCAGGGGCTGGGGGATGGCCACTGGTGAAGCAGAGGACAGGGAGCTTGCAGGTGACCTGTGATCCTTTCTGGGGAAGGAGCCTGAGGAAGGAATTCCCACCGCCCCTGCTTTTGAATCCGGAGCCTTGTGAGCCACTTGGATAATAAAGGCACGTTACCCCGTGTCAGTGTGTGTGTCTGTTCAGAGGCGTCCTTAAGTGGAAGGTGCGACACCAGGGCGCCCGCCTAGAGTGTCCCTGGCCTCTGGCCCTTGTGCACCGAGCGGGTAGCAACCTCCCGAAGATGGGGCTCACTCCTGCTCCCCGCTACCCCTTCGGAGCCTCACACACTGACACAGGAGCTGAAGCACGTTTTCCTGCCCGAGGTCTCGAGTGTCCCCCTCCCTGCCCGCCCACGCCGGGCCGGGGGCTGGCTGCCAGCTCCCGAGGGGCAGAGGCCAGGGCCCAGGGCACAGCCCGTGCCCACGCCGCGGCGCTGCCAGCCCCCGCTTGGTCACGACACAGCCGGGCTGACTCAGACAGCCCCGAGCGAGAGCCTCTGAATTACATAATTACCGACGAAGCCCGCAGCCAGCCGGTGGAGGGACGCGCTCTCGCCATGACTCACTGTTTTTCCCGGAGCCTCTGCCCGCCGCCCGCGTGCTGCCGCCTCCCACCCCCGCTCTGCGCAAACAAGGAGGGCTCGTGGGGGGGCACCTTCACCTCAGCCTCCCTCTGAAGCCCCCCAGTGGCATCAGGATGAATGGCTGCTGATGACAGAAGAGGAAACTGAGGCAGGGGGAGTCCTCTCTTCTGGCTCCATCCATGCCTTGGCCAGCACGTGGCTTGGGTTGGTACCAGTGACCAGCACAGGGGGGCCCTTCAGGGAGCTCAGCCCCTGAGAGACACCCCCAAACCCCAGGCTGCACCCACTGGACTGGAGACCTCCAGCCCCTTCTCTGGAGTCCCTTTGGTGGGGACAAACTCCACCTTTTGAAAAACCACTTCTGCTCTTGAAAATGACTCCAAGTTGGAAAAGAGGCCTAAGGTGGGTGGCCTTTGGAACCAAGCACTGGTAGTGGGCTCCATGAAAGAATGGCCCACATAGCTAGTGAAACAGGAGCTGGTCCTCATGGGCGCCAGAGTCTGAGGATTTGGGTTCAAATCCTGCCTTTGTCACTTGCTAGCATTGTGACTGTCTCACCTCTGAGCCTTGGTTTTCCTATCTACAAAGTGGCCCTTTGCCACCCTTCTCAGCAGCATGGGGGCATTCCCTGGCCATGCCAGCTTCCCACTGAAGGGGGCTCCCTCCCATGCCTGGTTAGGACCCCACAGATCCTGAAGTCCTCACACACCCGGGCACAGAGCTCATGGAGATCCTGCTCCCAGTTAACCCTGGAAAGTCACTGGCTTGCATCGGGATTCAGTCTTCTCAGCTTTGAAATGGGTGTGACTGTCAGCTTTCAAAGGGGTGAGGAATGTTGTGTGTGTAAGTGACCTGGGTACATTCGAGTGTGCACACACTTGGATATGCATCTGAGGAAAGGGGACATTTGAGCTGAAGTCAACACGGGGCAGGACAGGGACTGGAGATGCTGAGGACACGTTGGGGGTGTGCCCTGTCAGGAGCTGCGCTGGAAGAAAGGCTCAGGGTCAGAGTGGGGCTGGCTTTCTCTGAAGCGTGGCTCTTTCTGTGGCCAAAGCAACTGACCCTCTGGGCAGCTGTCCCTGGGTCACCGCGTCTGCTGCAGAGCCACAGGCTTCATGCGTCCTCTCCTGCTGATTAACCATGCTGACCTCCTGTGGCTTCTGGGGACCAGGCCGCTCTTACGCACGCCTCTCTCCACACGCACATTCAGTTGCCCTCATGGCCATGACACTTGCACCCCAGGCACAGGGGCCACTGTCCTTGCTCTGAGGACCCTAGACAGCCCCCTCATGGGTGGCAGAGAAAATGTCGTCTAACCAAGCAGGCCGGGGTCACACACACCCAAGAATAAACTGAGACCCCACCTGGGCACTGAGCAGTGGAGTCAGGGCAAAGGAGACACAAGTGCCACCAAAGCCACCTGCCCCAACATACCCAAGCCACTGGCCCCCCCCCCCACACTCCCTGTGTGACCTTGGGAAAAGCACCAGCCCCTCTGAGCTCCAATGTCTTTACCAGATGGCCGGGGTTCCGAGACAGGGCCCGTGGGTGGCCGGTGCTCCATTGTCGCAGTGTCCCGCCACCCTTCTGCCCTCCCTCCTCAGCCCCTTGCCTGGGGCAGACACCCAGGTGCCCAGGGTATGGAAGAGGCCCTGCGCTTGAGGGCAGCTCTGGGCACTGGCCTCCTCCCTGCGGGGCACTGTGGCTCGGCCCCCAGGGAGCCTGGCCGGGCAGGGGGAGCTGCTATTTCTCAGCTGTCCGCTGTCACCATCCTATTGCCATTTTCCTTGCAAGCTGACATTTCCTTGGGTCCAGGAGGAAGGGGGTGGCAGCTGGGACAGCAACTTTGCTGAGGGCCTGGGGCAGAGAAGGCGCACTGCCCCCTTACTGGGGGTGTCTCAGTCCCCCACAGGTTGGCAGAGAGCTGCCCTTACAGGCTCAGCGAGGTGAAGAATCCGCCAGCGCGCAGACCCCTCCCCAAGGCTCGCATGACAAAGCCCTTTTCCTTGGGTCTGGGAAGAAAAGTTGGTGCTGTTGGAGGACAGAAGAGGGGGCGGCAGAGGCCAGGACAGAATCGCGCAGCCCCGGCCGCCAATTGCTAATGGGCTTGGGGAAAATGGGATGCAATTTAGCTGGTGTTTTTCAGGCCCAGAGCTACTGAATTAATGAAGTGCGCTGGGGCCTCGAGCTGATGACGCACCGCGGACTGGACGGAGCTGCGGGGGCGGCGTGTGGGCCTGGAAGGGGGACAGCGATGGGGGAAAGCGATGGGGGCGGGGATGAGGGCAGGAATAGCGGTGGGGGTGCCCACAGGAGAGGGGCTGGGCCTGCTGGAGGTCCTGACCCAGAGTCAGTGGCTTGTAATTGGGGGGACGGTGAGGCCTTCTGGAGAGGTGGGCTGCAGGCAGACCCTGGCCTTTGACATTTGCTCGCACAGCCCAAGGGGAAGACCACGTGCCCAGGAACCACGCACCTGTGTGTCAGCTGGACCCTGGGCTGGGGCTGCTGGGGGCCAGGTGCCTGGCACAGCAAGTGCCCAGCTGTGGGGAAGGTAAAACCTGCCCGGTACTGGACAAGATGGAAAACTGCTGGACAGTCCTTAGGGCATAATAAGCCTCAGGTCCCACGACGCAGGTCAGAGGACTTGAGGCTCTGATTGGCTCCTCTGGGAATTTGCTGGGAGACCCTGAGTGGTTCCCTGACCTCTCCGGGCCTTCAGTTTCCACGTGGTAAAATGCAAGATGCAAACGGCGACCTTCCTGAGAGCAGCCCACGGAGACACCCATCCACGCTGCTCACTGGTTTGGGGCTCCCAGGACCTGAGCTGCTGGACTCCTCTCACCCTGAGGAACGCAGCAGACAGGAGCAGAATCAGCGCTGGCCCATAGGTTCCCCCTCCAGCCGCACACGCGGCAGGAGCCCGTCTGCCCGGCCTCCCTGGTGGGCAGAGCCCCTGCCCAGGCTGCCCCTGAGAGCAGAAGAGAGCTCCAGGGGCCTTCCCGCACCTGGCACCAAAGCCTGACCAGCAGCGGCGCAGGGGGTCCCCAGTGGCTGTGAGGAGCAGGGAGGAGGGGGCCCTGTGTACAGGTGCCCCCCAGGCCAGGCCTTGATGTCCATGTGCATCTTGCCCAACTTCCACGTGACTTTGGAGTGGCGAGGCACGGGCACAGGGCCAGCCACTGCTGCTGCTGCCGCCCTCCAGGCAAGGCCACCAGGACTCCCTGCAGTTGAGCAAGTTTGGCTGTGACTCTGCAAAGGGGAAGAACACATACCACCAGGGACCGTGGCTGTCATGGTCACAGGGTGTAGGAAGAACCTAGGAGCAGCTTGGGCTTTGCTTAGGGCACTGGAGAGGGTCTACGGGGCTTCGCTGCAGATTGGATGCCTTCAGAAGCTGGTCATCCTGGGATTAGATGGCTTGATGAGTCTTGGTTTTTTATTAAAGTTTTTTGAAAGACTAGTTTTAGGTTCACAGAAAAAGGAGAGGAACAGAAAAATTAAGGGCCCCAGCCTAGCCCCTTCCCCACGTCTCCCACTGGAGCAGCTCATTTGACACAACAGAGAGATGCCCACACGGATACGTCACTGTCTCCCCACATCCGGGATTTACATTTGGCTTCACCCTCCATGTGGCACGACTTGTGGGTTTGGTTTTTTTTTTTTTTTTTTTTGTGGGTACCGGGGGTCGACCTCAGGACCTCATGCGCCAACAGGCACCCGTGCCGCTGAGCGATATCACCGGCCCCTTTTTCGTATGTGGGATCCGGGAGTCGAACTCGGGCCTTTGCGCTTGCAAGGCAGGCGCTTAAGCCGCTGAGCCATCTCACCGGCCCGACTTGTGGGTTTGGACTAATGGTGACATGTCCTCGCCATTACAGCGTCATATACAGGTTGTCGTTGCTGTGCTGAGGCTGGAACCCAAGGCCTTACACGTGCTGTGGGTGCAGTGTATACTTCAGTACAAGCATACGTTGTGTAACGATCATCAGCACACACATCACCTCAAACATCGTTCATTTCTTTGTAGTGAGAATTTAAAACTCTCTCAGCTATGCTGAAGTGTGCATTTCTTCATTTTTCTGTGCGTGGATATCCATTTTGTTCAGAACCTCCTATTGAAGAGGCTGTCCACCCCCCCACGGTGTGTTCCTGGCATCTTCCTTGAAAATCAGTTGGTTGTAGAAATGTGAATTTATTTTTGGTTTCTCCATTCTGTTCCATTGAACTTTGTGTCTGCTTTCATTCCAGCACCATGCTGGTTTTGTTATTATAACATTGTAGTATTTTTTTCAATTTTCAGTTTTTATTGGTACATATTTGCAGAACATAATGATTACACTTTTCATGGGGAATTGGTACACATATATAATACATTTCAATCCTTTTTTCATCCCCTTCACCTCTCTTATCTTTCCCTTCCCTCCACCTCTTGGTCCCCTTCCCATTTGCAAAAGATCAAACTCCCTGTTTCCTATTATCTATCCTTTATTTTGCTCTTTATTCCTATTTGGGGATTTTTTAAATAAGAGAAACCATGCAATATGAAAGCTTGTTTGTCTGACTTATTTCACTTAACATTATGGTCTCAAGGTGCATCCAATTTCCTATGAATTCCTGAAGTTTAATCTTCTTTATGGCAGAGTAGTTTTCCATTCTGTATACATACCACACTTTCTCGATCCATGCATCTGTTCGGGGACATATATAAGCTGTTGTCTTTAACACTTCGGGAAGATGCCTAGAAGTGAAATAGCTGGGTCTAATGGAACTTCTAGTTTTAGTTTTTGGAGGGATATCCACACTGATATCCATAACGGTTGTACTAGTTTAGATTCTTACCAACTGTGTAGAAGGATTTCTTTTCCCCACAACCTTGCCTGCATTTCTTATTATTTGATTTCTTGATGATTGCCATTCTTTCTGGAGTAAGGTGGAATCTCAGTGTTTTACTTTGCATTTCTCTAATGGCCAGATACGTTGAACATTTTTTCATGTGTTGGCCAGTTGCCTTCTTCTGAGAAGTGTTTATTCATTTCAGTTGTCCATTTTTTGATTGGGTCATTTTTGGGGAGGTCTAGATTTTTTTTTGAGTTCTTTATATATTCAAGATATTAGTCCTCCATCTGAGGAATAGCTGGCAAAATTTTTTTCTGTTCTGTGGGTTGTCTCTTCATTCTTCTGGTTATTTCCTTTGCTATGCAGAAGACCTTTAGTCTGATATAATCTGATTTGTTGATTCTTGATGTTATTGCTTGTGGAAGTGGGGTTCTGTCCAGAAAACCTTTGCCTACACCAATGTCTTGAGTTTTATCTATTTTTGTTATCCAGCAGATTAAGAACTTCTGTTTGAATATTTAGATCTTTGATCCGTTTTGATTTTAGTTTCATGCTAAAATGTAAGGAGAGATGTGGGTCTAGATTCAGTCTTCCGCATGTGGAGAGCCGGTTTTCCCAGCACCACTTACTAAGGAGGCTATCTTTTCTCCAGTGTATGTGTTTGGCCCCATTGTTGAAGATAAGGTGGCTGAGTGTGCCTGGAGTTGTTTCTGCATCTTCTGTTCCATTGATCCATAAGTCTAGGGTTTTTTGTTGTTATTTTTTGTTTGTTATGTTTTTTTTTTTCTTGGCTAATACCATGCTGTTTTCCTCATTGTAGCATTGTAATAATAACTTGAAATCCAGGATTGCAATGTTTCCTTCTTTGTTCTTGTTGCCTAGGTTTGCTTTTGATATTCTTGGTCTCTTGTGGTTCCATATAAATTTTAGGATTGTTTTCTCTAGTTCTGTGGGGAATGCCATTGATATTTTGATTGAGGTTGCATTAAATCTATGTATCAGTTTTGGAAGTATGGCCATCTTGACAGTATTGGTTCTGCCTATCCAGGGACGGAGGATATCTTTCAGTTTTCTGATGACCTATTGTAGTTTTCATTGTACAGATCTTTCACTTCCTTGGTTAGGTCAGTTCCTAAGTAATTTTTCTTGATGTTATTGTGAATGGTATTATTTCCTAGTTTCTTTCTCAGCGAGTTCGTTATTGGTGTACAGGAACACTCTTGATTCTTGTGTGTTGATTTTGTATTCTGCTACATTGCTGAATTTGGTTTTTAATTCTAGGAGTCTTTTGGTAGAATTTTGAGGTCTTTTCAAAAAATTTATTTAAGTTTATTGGTACAATTTAGGTACACATAATGATCACATTCGTTATAGGGAATTTGTAGCTGCGCATGATATATCTTGATTCCTCTTTTTTCCCCATTCCTGTCACCTCCTTTCAAACCCCATTCCCCTCCTCATTCACAAAACTCTGTTTTCATTTTATCCTTCTTTTCTCATTTTTTTCTTTCCTTTCCTTCCTTTTCCCTCTCTTCTCCCTAGTTCCCTTTTCCTTTTGAAGAGTTTCTTCCTATTTCACAATATCTATTCTACATTTTGGTTCCTATTTACATTTTCAGTTTCTCACACCACAGAGACAATGTGATATTTATACATGTGTGTCCAATTTATTTTGCTTAAGAGTATGGTCTCAAGCTCCATCCATTTAGCTATAAATGTCTCAATTTTATCTTTCTTTTCTTTTTTTTCCTTTATGTGGGTACCAGGAACGGAACTCAGGACCTCGTGCTTGCCAGGCAGGCGCTTATGCTGCTGAGCTATATCACCGGCCCAATTTTACCTTTCTTTATGGCTGAGTACTACTCCATTGTATAAAAAAACTACATCTTCTTTATCCATTCATTGGTTGATAGGCATTTGGGTTGCTTCCAAGATTTAGCTATTACAAACTGTGCCGCTATAAACATGGGTGCACATATATTGCTGTGGTATGAAGTTTTTAATTCTTTTGAGAAGATACCAAGAAGAGGAAAAGTTGGGTCAAATGGGACATGTAGTCCTAGTTTTTTTTCTCCAATCAGATTTTATTGGTACATTTTAGATATATATAATGATCACATTCATTATAGAGAATTTGTACCTATACATGATATAACTTGCTTCTTTTTTCCTACTCCTTTACCCTTTCTTCAAGCCCTCCTCTCCTCCCCATTTACAAAATTTTGTTTCCATTTTTTCCTTCTTTTCCATTTTTGTAACTTTTCTTTTCTTTCCATTCCCTCTCCCCACTCTTTTGTTCCCCTCTCCATTTGAACTTTTTCTTCCTCTTTCACAATACCTATTATACATTTTGGTCCTTATATATACTTTCCATTTCTCACACCAGAGAAACAATGCAGCATTTATCACACATGTATCCAATTTATTTCACTTAATAGAATGGTCTCAAGGTGCATCCATTTACTTAGAAAAGTCTCGAGCTTATTCTTCTTTATGATAAAGTAGTACTCCACTGTACAAAAACCCACATCTTTTTCCATTCACCAGTTGAAAGGCATTTGGGCTGTTTCCAAGATTTGGCTATTACAAATTCTACTGCTATAAATGTGGGTGTGCATATATTGCTGTAGTATGATGCTCTAAATTCTTTTGGGAAGATATCAAGAAAGGGAATACCTGGGTCAAATGGAACCTCTAGTCCTAGTTTTTTGAGGAATCTCCACACTGATTTCCACAGTGGTTGCACCAGTCCACACTCCCACCAACAATGGAGATAGATTCCTTTTTCTCCACAGCCCTGCCAGCATTTGTTATTGGTTGATTTCTTGATAATAGCCATTCTTTCTGTGGTGAGATGAAATCTAACTGTTGTTTTAATTTGCATCTCTCAAATGACCAGTGATGTTGAACATTTTTTCATATATTTATTTGCTGTTTGTACTTCTTCATCTGAGAAGTATCTGTTCATCTCAGATGTCCATTTTTTGATTGGGTCTTTAAATTTGGGGGCTCTTTTTTTTTTTTGAGTCCTTTATGTATTCTACAAAGTAGTCCTTTGTCTGAGGAACAGCTGGAAAAAAGTTTTTTTACACTGTTTGTAGTTTCTTCACTCTGATATTTGCTTTGCAAAATCTTTTTAATAAGATGAGATCCCAGTTGTTGATTCTTTGTGATATTTACTGTGTGATTGGGGTTTTGTTCCTAAAGCCTTTGCCTACACCAGTGTCTTCAAGAGTTCTACCTATTCTATCTTCCAGCAGATTTCATATTTCTATTTTAATATTTAGATCTTTGATCCATTTCAATTTTAGTTTAGTGCACAGTGAAAGATACGGGTCTAATTTTAATCATCACATGTGGAAAGCCAGTTTTTTGAGCACCATTTGTTAAAGAGATTATCTTTTTTCCAGTGAATATGTTCAGCACCTTTGTCAAAGATCAGGTGGCTAAGTATGCCTGGAGTTGTTTCTGCATCTTCTGCTCTGCTCCATTGATGCCTGGGTCTTTTTTGCCAGTACCATGCTGTTTTTATCACAGTAGTTTTGTAGTATAATTTCAAGTCTGGAATTGTGATGCTCCCTGCCTTGCCTTTGTTGCCTAGAATTGCCTTTGCTATTCTAAGTCTCTTCTGGTTCCAAATGAATTTTAGTATGGTTTTTTCTAATGCTGTAAGATATGATGCTGGAATTTTGATCAGAATTCTATTAAGTCTGTATAACAATTTTGGAAGTATGGCCATTTTCACTATATTGATTCTTCATACCCAAGAGCAAGGGATATATTTCCATTTTCTGACATCCTCTTCAATCTCCCTTTTCAGAGTATAGTAGTTTTCAATGTAAAGGTCTTTCACTTCTTTCATTAGATTGATTCCTAGGTATTTCACTTTTTTGGATGCTATTGTGAAAAGTGTTGCTTTCCTACTTTCTATCTCAGAGAGTTTGTTATTTGTGTATAGAAAGGCAACTGATTTTTTTTTTGTGGGTACCGGGGGTCGACCTCAGGACCTTGCGCGCCAACAGGCACCCGTGCCGCTGAGCGATATCACCGGCCCCTTTTTCGTATGTGGGTTCCGGGAGTCGAACTCAGGCCCTCGCGCTTGCAAGGCAGGCACTTACGCCACTGAGCCATCTCACCGGCCCAAGGCAACTGATTTTTGAGTGTTGATCTTGCACCCAGCTATGTTATGAATCTGGTTATTAAATCTAGAAATCTTTTGGTGGAGTTTTTGTGGTCTTTTATGTAGAGTATCATGTCATCCATGATAATGCTAATTTACCTTCTTCCTTTCCTGTCATTATTTCTTTTATTTCTTTCTCTTGTCTAATTGCTTTGGATAAAGTTTCCAGAACTATATTGAATAAGAGTGGAGACAGTGGACATCCTTGTCTTGTTCCTGATTTTAGAGAGAAAGCTTTCAGTTTTTGTCCATTTAGTATGATGTTGGCTGTTGGTTTGTCACAGATGGCTTTTATCAGGTTGAGATAAAGACCATCTATTCCTATTTTCTGTAGGATTTTTATCATGAATGGGTGCTGGACTTTGTCAAAAGCTTTTTCTGCATCTATTGAGATGATCATATGGTTTTTGTCCTTGGCTCTCTTAATACGGTGTATTATATGTATTGATTTGTGTATGTTGAACTATCCCTGCATCCCTGGGATGAATCCTACTTGGTCATGGTGTATAATCTTGATTTGCTGCATTCCATTTGCCAATATATCTTATTGAGGATTTTTGCATCTATGTTCATTAGGGAGAATGGCCTGTAATTCTTTTTTGGTTGGGTCCTTCTCTGGTTTATGTATCAGAGTAATACTTGCTTCCAGGGATGACTTTGAAAGTATTGCTTTCCTTTCAGTTTCATTGAAGAGTTTCAGCATTAGTGGCATTAGATTTTCTCTAAATTTCTTGTAGAATTCAGCAGTGATTTCACCAGGGCCTGGGCTTTTTTTTTGTTGGGAAGGTTTTAATTACATCTTTGATTTCATTGATTGATATTGGCCGATTTAGGATTTTTATATCCTCTTGATTCACCTTTGGTAATTCATATGTACCTAGGAATCTGTCCATTTCTTCTGCATTTTCCATCTTATTAGAATACAAATTCTTGAAGTAGGTATAGATGATCTTCTGGATTTCTGCAGGACCTGTTATGATTTTACCCTTTCATTCCTAATTAATTCCTAATTTGAGTCTTTTCTTGATAAGGTGGGCTAAGGGTTTGTCAATTTTATTTAATCTTTCAAAGAACCAACTCTTTGATTCATTGATTCTTTGTATTATTTTCTTAGTTTCCATTGCATTAAATTCTTCTCTGATCTTTATAATTTCCTCCATGGTACAAGCTTTGGGCTTGGCCTGCTCTTCTTTTTCTAGAAGCTTGAGTTTCAACATTAAGGTGTTTATTTGAGCTAACTCTGTTTTCCTGATATTGGTATTCACTGCTATAGGACTTTAGGACTGCTTTCATTGTGTTCTATAAGTTCCAGTATGTTGTATTAGCATGATTGTTTAATTCTAGATTGTTTAATTTCTTCTTTAATTTAATCTGTGACCCATTGGTTGTTCAGGAGGGAGTTATTTAATTTCCATGTGTTTAGGAAGTTCTTGTGGTTGCTTTGCCATTGATTTCCAATTTCATTGCACTATGCTCTGATAATAGGCATGGGATAATTTCAGTTCCTTTGCATTTACTTAAGCATGTTCGATGAGCTAGTAGTATGTGTTCTATTTTGGAGAACGTCCTATGTGCAGCCGAGAAGAGTGTTGTGGGGTGGAACACTTTCTAGACATCTACTAAGTCCATTTGTTCAAAAGTTTGGTTCAGTTCTAATAATTAATTGTTGATTTTTTGTCTAGTTGACCTGTCTCTTTGTAACAGTGGGGTATTGAGATTCCCCCAACAAAATTGTATTAGTGCTTATCTGATTTTTCATGTCTGTTAATATTTGTTTTATATATTTTGGTGCACTGACATTTGCTGCATATATATTTATCATCATTATCTCTTCCTCTTTGAGTTTTCCCTTAACACGTATGTAGTGACCTTCTTCATTTCTTTTGATCAATATTGGCTTGTAGTTCACATTGTCAGCAAATAGAATAGCTACCCCTGCTTTTTTTTTGCATTCCTGTTGCATGGAGTACTGTTTTTCATCCTTTGAATTTCAGTCTATGAATTTCTTTTTTAATTAAATATGTTTCTTGTATGCAGCATATTGTTGGATCTTGCTTCTTGATCCATTCTGCCAGTCTGTGTCTTTTGATTGGCGAATTGAGACCATTTACTTTGATGGTTATAACTGATACATATTGACTTATCCTTGTCATGTTATTTTCCTGTTATTGGCTTCCCTTTCTTTCCACCTCTGTTTAATTGTTTGCCTTGCCTGGTGGGTTTATTCTGTTGGGGTTTATGGAGTTGTACTCCTTGTTATCTCTTTGTAGAATGTCCTTCAGAATATTTTGGAGTGCTGGTTTGCTGTTCCTGAATTTCCTTAGGGGTTCTTTGTGATGGAAGTATCTTATTTCTCCACCAATTTTGAAAGATAGTTTTGCTGGGTACATCAGTCTGGGTTGGAGGTTGTTTTCTTTTAGGGCTTGAAATACTTCACTCCAAGCTATTCTTGACTTGAGGGTTTGTGCTGAAAAGTCAGCTGTGATTCTGAATGGGCTTTCCTTTATAGGTGATTTGTTTTGTTCCCTAACAGCTTTTAACATTCTCTTCTTATGTTGAATTTCTGGAATCTTGGTTATTATATACTTTGCTGTAGATTTTTTAAAATCAGGGCTAATTGTTATTCTATATGCTTCACTTATCTCTGTGTCAAATATTTTTCCCTGTCAGGAATGTGTTCTGCCATGACATCTGTGAACAAATTTTTTCATATCATTTGTGCTATCTCCTGCATTTTCATTGACTGCAGTCAATCTTATGTTATGGTGACTTTCAGATTGTCCCCCCTCATTGCCCTTGGATTTGCCTTTGGTGAACTGGGTGTCTGGGGTTGCATCTTGTTTGAGTGTCTTCTCATTTTCTATTTTTTAGTTTAATTCCTGGGTTGATGTTTGTAAATTGAATATGGTGATTAGCTTTGTTATTTTTTAGAACCCTTAGGAAATGACTACTTTTTAGAGGTGTCTTTTAGGTGTTGCTGGTTTTTGGGCTTTCAGTCTGTTGCAAAAATCCTACCTCTTCAATTTACTGGGGATGAGAAATTACTGCCTGCTTGGCCCTGGCCCTAATTTTTTGGCACTGGCCCACAACATTCTCTGTGACCCTTAGGCAATCTCAGTCTTGTTATACCAGGGAGTACAGCTGGTTAGAACCACTATGTCACCTTAGCTAAAGTGGTATAATCAGCAATAACAATAGCATCAAGCATAGCCTAGAGAATGACAAAGTCAGGTAACCATTAATATTCCACCTTTAACCGCATGAACTAGATTTGCGATTATATAACAAAATCTAAAACAAACCAGAAGATTGTATGCAGTAAATAAGCCCTCAGTATGCCAATTCTACCCTCAAGGGAGAAAATTTTAAAGGGTTTAGGGGAAAAATAGAGAAATAGAAGAAGAGGAAAGGATTAGAAGCAAGGCCAGAGGACATAAGAGGATTATTCTGGAGGAAATTTTGGGAAACTGTTGAAGAAGACAGGAAGGAAAGAGAGAAGGAAGAAATAAAGGGAAGAATAGAACAGAGCAATCACAAAAAAACTAGAAACCACATTCACACTCATAAAAACCAGATCAAATAATGAAAAGGAAAAGAAAACAAGAAAAGAGAGAGAAAGCAAAAAAAGTCCACTTCAAGGTTTGTTTCTGCTGTCACTGGTAGACAACATGTGGAGACAGAGTCCAGATCCATGTTGATTTGTCCCAGCAAGCCAGCAGTAGCTTTATGGTGGGGTAGTGGATAATCACAGCGAGCCTGCACTTTTATTTCCCCTAAAGTTCAGGCTGGTTTCTGGCCATGAAGCTGGAACTAGACCTGTTCAACCCAGCAGTCCGCACACCTTTTGTGGGTTTGAACTCAGCTGGGAGCTGCTAGATGGAGCCAGCATTTGTTCTGAGATACAAGCTCAGTTGATGCCCTCCAAGATGGCTCCCAGCCAATTGCCCTCTCCTGCAGGATGGCCAAATCCGATCCACTCACCAGCCAGTGCACTCCATAGCGTTCACTTCTCCATTGCACTGCTGCATCTCTCTGTGGAAGCCTCTGGGATTGCCAGCAGTCATCATGTGTCCACAGCTTTAAACCACTCCTCCCGCACAGTGAGTCCCGACTCAGGGAGAAGGCACCACCCACTACCTCCTTCTTCCTTGCTGAAGTTCTCTCTTCACTCTCCCGGTGGGCTTTAACTCTCACTTCAGCTTTTTCTTGGGTCCAGGTGACCCACTTCCCTCCTTCTCTTCCTCATGTTGCTATATTACAATATCTGGACAGCACATCTCAGAAAGGTTCTTTCTCTGCTTCTTACCACTCCACCATCCTCCTGGAAGTCCTCATTCTTAAGCTTTTTAAAACATTTGAATATCAGTTTCTCATGAGTTCATTGTTTCCTTATGATCAGAGTCAAGTAATATATTCTCGGCAGGACTTTTGAGAGTTGCCATGTTCTCTTCATTGCATGAGGGAGTCATGGTGGCCTGCTACACCCCTCAAGTCCCCACCACCCAGGGTCCACAATGCAGGCTGTGCGCAGAGCCCGTGCTCACTGCCTAGTCCTAAATTTTGAGGAATCTCCACACTGATTGCAACAGCAGTGGTTGCACTAGCCTACACTCCCACCAACAGTGGAGATAGATTCCTTTTTCCCTATAGCCCCACCAGTATTGTTATTAGTTGTGCTCTTGATAATAGCCATTCTTTCTGGAGCGAGATAAAATCTCAGCATTCTTTTAATTTGCATTTCTCAAACGACTAGTAATGTTGAACATTTTTTCACATATTCATTTGCCATTTGTACTTCTTCTGAGAAGTGTGCATTCATCTCAGATGCCCATTTTTGGATTGGGTCTTTGAATTTGGAGGGTATGATTTTTTTTTCAGTTCTTTATACGTTCTAGATATTAGTCCTTTGTCTGAAGAACAACTGGCAAAAATATTTTCCCACTCTGTGGGTTGTCTTTGTGATTTATTTTGCTGTGCAAAAGCTTTTTAATGAGATGAGATCCGAGTTGTTGATTTTTTTGTGATATTTCCTGTATGACTGGGGTTTTGTTCATAAATTCTTGTCTACACTGATGTCTTACAAAGTTCTACTTATTCTATTTTCCAGCATATGTAATGTTTCTTTTTAATATTTAGAACTTTGTTCCATTTTGGTTTTAGTTTAGTGCATGGTGAGAGACACAAGTCTAGTTTTAGTCTTTGGCATGTGGAAAGCCAGTATTTCCAGCACCATTTATTAAAGAGGCTATCTTTCTTTTAGTGAATGAGTTTGGCACCTTTGTCAAAGATCAGGTGGCTGAGTGCATTTAGAGTTGTTTCTGAATCTTCCAATCTGTTCCATTGACCCTCAAGACTTTTTTTTTTGCCCATACCATTAGGTTGTTTATTTGAGATCATTTGGTCTTCCTGATATGGGTATTCACTGCTATAAATTTCTCTCTTAGGACTGCTTTCATTGTGTCCTATAAGTTCCAATTGTTGTATCAGCATTGTCATTTAATTATAGATACTGTTTTATTTCTTCCTTAATTTCATCTGTGACCCATTTGTTGTTCAGTAGGGTGTTATTTAATTTCCATGTATTTATGGAGGTTTTCTGGTTTCTTTTGCCATTGATTTCCAGTTTCATTGCACTATTGTCAGATAATATGCATGGGATAATTTCAATTCCTTGCAGTTACTTAAGCATCTTCTATGGGCTAGTGTGTGGTCTATTTTGAAGAACATCCCATCCACACCTGAGAAGAATATGTATTCTGATGCTGTGGTGTGGGACACTCTGAAGATATCTACTAAGTCCATTTTTGTTCACAGGTTTAGTTAGGTTTAGTTCTGATATTTCTTTCTGATTTTTTGTCTAGTTGATCTATCTATTTGTGACAGTGGGGTGTTAAGGTCCCCCATTACAATTGTGTTAGTGCTTATTTGACTTTTCATGTCCATCAATATTTGTTTTATGTAGTTGGATGTACCTGCATTTGGTGTATACGTATTTATGATTGTTATCACTTCATCTTGGAGTTTTCCCTTAACAAATGTAGTGACCTTCTTCATCTCTCTTGGTCTGTCTTGGCTTGAAGTTCACATTGTTGGCATATAGGATAATTACCCCTGCTTTTTTCTGGGTTCCTGTCACATGGAATATTGTTTTCCATCCTTTGACTTTCAGTCTATGAATTTCTTTTTCAGTTAAATGTGTTTCTTGTATGAAGCATACAGTTGGATCTTGCTTCTTGATCCATTCTGCCTGTCTGCTTCTTTTGATTGGTGAACTGAGACCATTTACATTGATGATTATAACTGACATGTGTTTGCTTATCCTTGTCATATTATTTTCTGCTGTTGGTTCCTTATCTTTCTCTCTTTTCAATTCCTTGCCCTGCTTGGTGGCTTTTTTCTATTGGTGTTCTTGGATTTGTGCACATTGTTATCTTTCTCTAGAGTATCTTTCAGAACATATTGTAGAGTTGGTTTGGGGATCATGAATTTCTTCAGTTGTAGTTTGTCATGGGATATCTTATTTCTCCATTGATTCTGAAAGACAGTTTTGTAGGGTGAATCAATCTTGAGTGGAAGTTATTTTATTTCAGGGCTTGGAATACTTCACTCCAATCTCTCCTTGACTTAATGGTTTGCGTTGAGAAATCTGCTATAATTCTTTTGGCCTTTCCTTCATATATGATTTGTTTCTTTCCTCTAACATCTTTCAATATTCTGTTCTTGTGCTGAATTTCTGGAATCTCAATTATATTATGCCTTGGTATAGATTTATTTTGGTCATGGCTAATTGGAGTTCCATATGCCTCAGTTCTCTGTATGTCAAATTTTTTTTCCATACGTGGGAAGTTTTCTGCCATTACTTCTATGAACAGTTTTTCTGTGTCATTTGTGCCATCTCCTACTTTGTCATTAACTCCAATCAACCTTATATTATTTTTCTTTGCATGATCCTGCAGCTGTTGGATTGTTTTTTCATGGTCCCTTGTTATTTTTCAGAGATCTTTCTTTTCATGATTGCTAGCTGCAATCCTGTTTTCTAGGTCTGAAATTCTGTCTTCACTTTCGTTCAGGCAATTTTGCAAACTCTGAATGGAATTTTTAATTTCCTGGATATCTGTTTGAATCCATTTCATGAATTCCACTTCTTTCCTATCTTGGGCATTCATGGTTTCCATCAATGTCCTATGCTTCTCTATTTTTTTTTTTTACCCCTATCTTGTCTAGACTTGCTGAGTAAGTCTTTCATTATGGTCATCATCTCTTTTTTTTAACCTGGGAGATTATTTCTGATCTGATTTCCTCTATAGTCTTATGCACCTATTTCTGAAATTCTGCTGCTATCCTTTCAGAAATTTCAGATGGGTGGCCTCCATTTTCTTCTATCTCATTGTCCCTTGGACTTATCCTGGGTGGGCTGGAGGTCTGGGTTTGGGTTTTGCTTCTGTGTCTTGTCCATTTATATTATTTTATTTTTTTCTGTGTTGATGCCTGTATATTTCATATGGGAGGTAGCTTTGTCGCTAATATTGAAGCCTCCCTAAGAAATGTCTGCTCTTCAGAGATGTCTTATATGTGTAGGAGGTTCTTGGTTTTTGTGTCTGTCCCAAGATCCTACCTTCCCAATTTATTAAGGATGAGATTTTGCTATCTATTTGGCTCAGAATCCAGTCCTTTGGTACTGGATTCTGGTGATGTTTATGACCCCAGACAGTCACAGTATTGTTATAGAAGGGAAAAAACTAATTACAAGTATGACATCCTGGCTAAAGTATTACAATTAGCAATAATAATAGCATCATGCATGACCTAGAATTGACAAACTGAGGTAACTCTTTTTTGGTATCCTATGGTTAATAGGAGCAATCTACAGTTATAAAACACAACCCAACATAAAACAGGAACTTGTATGCAATGAGTTTTCCCCTAGTAGAGTAATTTTACTCTGTAGTGGGGAAATGTAAGAGGTATAGGGGAAAAAACAGAGTGATAGATCATGAGAAATATAGTCAAAGCATGGCTGAGCACAAAGGATGATCATGCAAGCTTTGGAAAACTGGAGAAGAGGGCAGGAGAAAAAGAATGAAGGAAAAAGCAAAAGATTAGTGAAGCAAATCAAAGACCAGAGGCAATGTTCATTCATATGAAGATATCATAAGATCAAGGGAGATAGTTGAGGAAAGAGAGAAAGAAGATGAATAGAACAAAAATATATGTATAAACTTTAAAAAATAAACCAGAAAATAAAAGGAAAATGATACACACAAAGAAAAACAATTAAATAAAATTCCTCTCATGTCCCCTGTTCTGTGGTAGTTTCCAAATCAGAGCCCCACAAATCCTGCAGTAGGATTAGTGCTGGATTGGATGCAGGACTGATGTTGGCCTCTGGATATGGGGCTGTGGCCAGTCTTTTGCCAGCAGCGTTCTGGACCTCCCATCCACGTTACCTTACCATTTTTGTATCCGCATTGCTCTCCTAGTTGCTGTGGCCTCAAAGCACTCAAGGCCACTCAAAGCTGTTCCCACTCCCCTGTACAATTGCCCCCCCACACCTTGCACAGCCTGCTTTGTTCCACATTGCTGGATCCTCTCACCCGCTGCCCTCCTTGTCCTGCGCAGGTGGTTGCAAGTTGAAGAGAGTGCTGACTTCCCAGCCCAAGGGGGCTCGTGCTGCTGGTCGCAGGGTAGGGGAGTGCTTGTTTCCCACTCCTTGTCCCAAAAGCCCTGTGCTGCTTGCGCTGCTGGTCACAGGTTGGAGGGAGTGCTGACTTCCTGGCCCAAGGGTGCTGCTGGTCACTGGTCACAGGGTGGGGAAGTGCTAACTCCCCACTTCTTGTCCCTGCTGTTGTAGGTCACAGCTGTATCCACGGTCCAAGTCCCTCTCTTGTGCCAGCCACAGGGCAGGAGGGTTGTGTTGTTTCACTAGCAATGCTCAGGGCTGCAGCTTGTCCCTAACCATGTTGTCACTTTTCAGTTAGCAGTCATGGTGCTCAACAGAAAAGGAAAAAAAGAAAAAAAGAAGTAAACAAAACAAAAAACTGGCAGCCCATACTGGAGGGAGCAGTCACTCACCCCTGTGTGTGCCAGCAAAATTTGTTGCAAAGCTTCAGTGTCCTCTGTTTGCAGGAAATTGAAAGAGGTGAGGGGCCTTATATTTGAGATTTATCCTGTGTGGATTGAGTTTGCCACACATTTGCAGTCTCTCCATTTTTGGGGAACTTCCTGGAATGGTGGTTCCTGCTCCAATCCCAATGGCAGAGACCCACAGGTTCCCTTGCGTGCTGTATTATTATTTTATAATGTCCTATTCCTATGTTTTGTTTGATCCACAAATGTCTTATTTCAGATTAATTTTGGTATCAGGATGTATGTCCCTCCCTTTCTTCCTGTTACCTGTGTTTCTGGTTGATTTTCTCTGAGACACTCCAATGCGATTCCATCTTTATTCAGCCATGTCGAATCCCCCCTTTTTGGGTCTTGTTATTTGCAAATATTGATTATTGAATTCTTCCTTTTCTATACATATTCCTTTTATTTCTTTCTCTCGCCGGATTTCCCGGGCTAACGTTTTGAATAATATACTGAACAAGAGTGGTGATAGTGGACATCCTTGTCTTGCTCCTGATTTTAGAGGAAAAGCTTTCAGTTTTTTTCCATTAAATACGATGTTGGTAGTAGGTATTATCAGATTGAGATAAGGTTCTTCGTCACTTTTTTCAGTTTCTTTTATCATAAATGGTTGTTGAATTTAGTCAAAGGCATTTGCTGCATCTATTTGTGATCATGTGGCTTATGCGCTTACTTCTGTATGTGGTACATTAAAATTATTGACTTCCATATGTTGAACCATCCTTACATCCCAGGGATGAAGCCTACTTGCTCACGATGTATGATCTTTAAGATGATTTGTTGCATTCTGCTTTTCAGTGTCTTGATTAGGATTGTTGTGCCTATGTTCATTAAAGAGATTGGCCTGTAGAAAGATTCTCTTTCCCAATGGATCCTTGCCTTTTTTTTTTCTTAACAGAGAAAAAAACAGAACAAAATTTCAAAACAAGATAATGGGGGATAACAATGGTTAATACATTGTGTATTGTTATCTTTCAGTTAGTTACTCAGAGTACAAGATATCAGCATTCAATTGTCCAGACAATATTAGCACAAACCTTTCTTTTCAATGAACTAAGAGAAATTAGTAGTATATCTATCTTAACTATCTTATATATATATATATAAAATATATATTATTTTTCTTTTGCTTTTCTCTTCCTTTTCTCCATTCCCCCATCCCAGTTTCTCTTTTTTGTGAACAGTTTCTTCCTGTTTTACAATATCTATTGTACATTTTGGATCTTATTTACTTTTAGCTTCTCACACTAGGGAGACAATATGATGTTTACACATGTGCATCTGGTTTATTTCACTTATGAATATGGTCTCGAGTTGTACCCATTTACCTATAAAAGTCTCCAGTTTACCCTTCTTTATGGCTGAATAGTACTCCATTATATAAAAAGACCACATCTTCTTTACACATTCTTCGGTCAATGGGCATTTGGGTTGTATCCAAGACCTAGCTATTACAAATTGTGCTGCTATAAACATGGGTGCACATATATTGCTGTGGTACGATGTTTTTAATTCTTCTGGGAAGATACCCAGAAGGAGAATAGCTGGGTCAAATGGGACCTCCATCCTAGTTTTTGAGGAATCTCCACGCTGATTTCCACAGTGGTTGCACCAGTCGACACTCCCACCAACAGTGGAGAAGTGTTCCTTTTTCCCTACAGCCACTCCAGCATTTGTTATTGGTTGATTTCTTGATAATAGCCATTCTTTCTGGGGTGAGATGGAATCTCAGTGCTGTTTTAATTTGCATCTCTCAAATGACCAGTGATGTTGAACATTTTTTCATATAGTTATTTGCCATTTGTATTTCTTTATCTGAGAAGTGTGTATTCATCTCAGATGCCCAATTTTGGAGTGGGTCTTTAATTTTGGGAGGTCTGATTTTTTTGAGTTCTTTATATGTTCTCGGTAGTAATCCTTTACCTGAGGGACAGTTGGCAAACATTTTTTCCCACATTGTGGGTTGTCCCTTCACGCTGTTGGTGGTTTCTCTTGCTGTGCAAAGGCTTTTTAATAAGATGACATACCAGTTGTTGATTCTTTTTAATAGTTCCTGTGCAATCAGGGTTTTATTCATAAAGATTTTGCCTACACCAATGACTTCAAGAATTTTACCTATTCTATCTTCCAGCAGATTTAGTGTTTCTGTTTTAATATTTAGATCTTTGATCAATTTTGAATTTAGTTTAATGCATGGTGAAATATATTGGTCCAATTTTAATCTTCAGCATGTGCAGAGCCAGTTTTTCCAGCACCATTTATTAACGAGGCTTTTTTCCAGCGAATGTGCTTGGCACCTTTGTCAAAAATAAGGTGGCTTATGGGCCAGTGAGATAGCTCAGCGGCATAAGCACCTGCCTGGCAAGCGTGAGTTCCTGAGTTCGACTCCTGGAACCCACATATGAAAAAAGGGCCGGTGATATCGCTCAGCGGCACAGGCGACTGCTGGCGCACAAGGTCTTGAGTTCGACCCCTGGTACCCGCAAATAAAAAAATAATAAGGTGGCTTAGTATGTCTGGAGCTGTTAATGCATCTTCTAATCTATTCCATTGATCTTTAGGTTTTTTTTTTTTTTTTAGCAGTGCAATGCTGTTTTCATCACTGTAGATTTGTAGTATAATTTCAAGTCAGGGGTTGTGATACCCCCTGCCTTGCCTTTGTTGCCCAGAACTGCCTTTGCTACTCTATGTCGCTTCTGGTTCCAAATGAGTTTTAGGATTTTTTCTCCAATTCTGTAAGATATGATATTCGAATTTTGATCAGAATTCTATTAAGTCTGTATAACAATTTTGGAAGTATGGCCATTTTCACTATATTGGTTCTTCCTAGCCAAGAGCAAGGGATATCTTTCCATTTTCTGATATCCTCTTCAATCTCCTTTTTCAGAGTACTGTAGTTTTCAGTGTAAAGGTCTTTTACATCCTTTGTTAAATTGATTCCTAGGTATTTCATTTTTTTGGATGCTATTGTGAAAGGTGTTGTTTCCCTATTTTCTCTCTCAGTGAGTTTATTTGTGCACAGGAAGGCTATTAATTTTTGAGTGTTGACTTTGTATCCAGCTACGTTATTGAATTTGTTTATTAAATCTAATAGCTTTTTAGTGGGGTTTTTGGGGTCTTCTATGTAGCATATCATGTCATCTGCAAATAATGATAATTTAACTTCTTCCTTTCCTTTCCTTGTTCCTTTTATTTCTTTCTCTTGTCTAATTTCTCTGGCTAAGGTTTCCAGGACTATGTTGAATAAGAGTGGAGACAGTGGACATCCTTGTTCCTGATTTTAGAGAGAAAGCTTTCAGTTTTTGTCCATTTAGTATGATGTTGGCTGTTGGCTTGTCACAGATGGCTTTTATCAGGTTGAGATAAAGACCATCTATTCCAATTTTCTGAAGGGTTTTTATCATGAATGGGTGCTGGACTTTGTCAAAAGCTTTTTCTGCATCTATTGAGACGATCATATGATTTTTGTTCTTGGCTCTGTTAATATGGTGTATTGCATTTAGTGATTTATGTATATTGAACTATCCCTGCATCCCTGGGATGACATTTGGTCATGGTGCATAACCTTCTTGATGATTTGCTGCATTCTGTTTGCCAGTATCTTACTGAGGATTTTTGTACCTATGTTCATTAGGGAGATCGGTCTATTGTTCTCTCTCCTAGTTGGGTCCTTCTCCTGTTTTGGTATCAGGGTAATTCTTGCTTCCAGGAATGAATTTGGGAGTATTGCTTCCCTTTCAATTTCATTAAAGATTTTGAGACGTAGTGGTGTTAGGGCTTCTCTAAATTTCCTGTAGAATTCAGCAGTGAATCCACCAGGGCCAGGGCTTTTCTTTGTCAGGAGGTTTTTAATTACATATTCTATTTCATTGATTGATATTGGTTTATTTAGTATTTTTATATCTTCTTGATTCAGCTTTGGTAATTTATATGTATCTAGGAATCTGTCCATTTATTCGGCATTTTTTGTTCCATTAGAATACAAGTTTTCAAAGTAGGTGTAGATGATCTGATTTTCTGCAGGGTCTGTTGTGATTTCATACTTTTCATTCCTAATTGTGTGGATTTGAGCCTTTTCTTTCCTTTTTTTGATAAGGTTGTATAAGGGTTTGTCAATTTTATTTAATCTTTCAGAGAACCAACTCTTTGATTCATTGACTCTTTGTATTGTTTCCTTAGTCTCCAGTGTGTTAATTTTTGCTCAGATCTTTATAATTTCCTCCCTTGTAGAAGCTTTTGGCCTAGCCTGCTTTTCTTTTTCTAGAAGTTTGAGGTTCACCATGAAGATGTTTATTTGTGCTTGCTCTGTTTTCCTGATATGGGTATTTCCTGCTATAAATTTCCCTGTTAGGACTGCTTTCATTGTGTCATGTATGTTCCAGTATGTTGTATTGGCATTAATGTTTAATTGAAGAAATGGTCTAATTTCTTCTTTAATTCATCTGTGACCCATTGGTTGTTCAGGAGGGTGCTATTTAATTTCCATGTGTTTAAGAAGTTCTTGTGGTTTCTTTTGCTATTGACTCCCAATTTCACTGCACTATGATCTGATAATATGCATGGGATAATTTCAATTCCTGTGCATTTACTTAAGCAGGTTCTATGAGCTAGTATGTGGTCTATTTTGGAGAACGTCCTGTGTGCAGCTGAGAAGAATGTGTATTCTGATGTTGTGGGGTGGAACACTCTGTAGACATCTACTAAGTCCATTTGTTCAAAAGTTTGGTTCAGTTCCAATATTTAATTGTTGATTTTTTGTCTAGTTGATCTGTCTTTTTGTGACAGTGGGGTATTGAGATACTCCAATATAATTGTATTAGCGCTTATCTGATTTTTCATGCCCGTTAGTATTTGTTTTATATAGTTGGGTGCACCAGTATTTGTTGCATATGTATTTATGATTGTTATCTCTTCCTCTTGGATTATTCCCATTACAAGGATGTAGTGATCTTCTTTATCTCTCTTAATCAGTCTTGGCTTGAAATTCACCTTGTCTGCAAATAGAATAGCTAACCCTGCTTTTTTCTGTGTTCTTGTCCCATGGAGTATTGTTTTCCATCCTTTGACTTTTAGTCTATGAATTTCTTTTTGAATTAAATATGTTTCTTGTATGCAGCATATTGTTGGATCTTGCTTCTTGATCCATTCTGCCAGTCTGTGTCTTTTGATTGGTGAATTGAGACCATTAACATTGATGGTTATAACTGATATATATTGACTTATCTTTGTCATGTTATTTTCCTGTTGTTGGCTCCCCCTCTTTTTTTCCCCTCCCTCTGTTTAATTGTTTGCCTTGCCTGGTGTATTCCTTCTGTTGGGGTTCATGGAGTTGTAGTCCTTGTTACCTATTTCTAGAATGTCCTTCAAAACATTTTGGAATGCTGGTTTGGTGGTCATAAATTTCCTCAGATGTTCTTTGTCATGGAAGCATTTTATTTCTCCAACAGTTTTGAAAGATAGTCTGCTCCCTACAGATAGTTTTGTGGGGTACATCAATATGGGTAGAAGGTTGTTTTCCTTTAAAACTTGAAATACTTCACTCCCAGCTCTCCTTGACTTGAGGGTTTGTGCTGAGAAGTCAGCTGTGATTCTGATGGGCTTTCCTTTATAGGTGATTTGTTTCTTTTTCCTAACAGCTTTTAAGATTCTATTCTTGTGTTGAACTTCTGTAATCTTGACTATGATATGCCTGGCTCTAGATTTTTTTTGATTGTGGCTAACTGGAGTTCTGTATGCCTCACTTATCTGCATGTGAAATTCTTTTTCTCTACCAGGGAAGTTTTCTGCCATGACGTCTGTGAACAGTTTTTTTTATATCGCTTGTGCTATCTCCTGCTTTTTCATTGACTCCAATCAATCTTAAGTTCTTCTTTGCCTCATCTAGCAGCTGCTGGATTGATTTCCTTGCTATTTTTTTTTATATGCAGGTACCAAGTGTCAAACTCAGGACCTCGCGCTTGCCATGCAGGTGCTTATGCCGCTGAGCTATATCACCGGGCCTCCCTTGCTATTTTTAAGAAATCTTTCTTTTCATGATCACTAACTGCAAGCCTGTCTTCTATATCCAAGATCCTGTCCTCATATTGGCTTAATCTGCTGTGAATACTTTCAATGGAAGTTTTATTCTCCTGGATATCTGCTTGAATCTGCCTTATGGATTCCATTCCATTCCTATGCTGAGCATTCATGGCTTCTATAATTTTCTTAAGCTCGTCTGTTTTTTGTATTTATTGGTGCTAGAGTCCCTAATCATGGTCTTCATCATGGAGATCATCTCTGCAGTTATCTGAGAAATTATTTCTGATTTGATTTTTTCAAGAACCTCATTCAATTGCTTTGTTGTTACCACTCCAGAGCATCCAGGTGAGTAGCTTTCAGATTGTCCCACCTCATTGCTCCCTGGGGTTGCCTTTGGTTAACAGAATGTCTGGTGCTGCATCTTGTTTAAGTGTCTTCTCATTTTCTTTTCTTTTTTTTTTAGTTTAATTCCTGGAGTGATGCTTGTAAATTGCCTATTGTGGGTTGCTTTATTGTTAGTATTTAGAACACTTAGGAGATAAGTACTTCTCTGAGATATCTTCCAGGTGTAGCTTGTTTTTGGGTTTTGAGTCTGCTGCAAGATGCTACCTCTTCAGTTTGTTGGAGATGAGAAGTTGCTGCCTGTTTGGCCCAGTCCTTGGTTCTCTGGCACTGTGCCACAGTGTTTTCTATGACCCTTAGTCGATCTCAGTCATGGAATACCAGGAAGAAGAGCTGTTTAGAACAATTACATCACTTTTGGCTATGGTGGTACCAAAAGCATCAAACACAGCCTAGAAAATGACAAACTGAGCTAACCAGTAATTTGCCACTTTTAACTGCATAAACTAGATTTGTGGTTATATAATAACATCTAAAACAAACCATAAAATTATATGCAGTACACAAGTCCTTAATATGTCAATTTTGCCCTCAAAGGTTAAAATTTTAAATGGGTTAAGGAGAAAACAGAAGAGAAATATGGAAGAAGAGGAAGAGATTAGAAGTAAGGCTGGAGGACAAAGGGGGCTCACACTACCTGTGGGAAACTGGTACAGAAGACTGGAGGGAAAAAGAGAAGGAAGGGATAAAAAGAACAGAACAGAACCACAACCAAGGAGGCTAGAAACCACGTTCACATTCATATAAAAACAGGATCAAACAATGAAGGAGAAAAAAACCAACACACAACAAAAAACAAACAAGAGTGAGAAGAAAAAAGAACAAATGAAAAGAAAAGAAAAGAGAAGAAGAGTCCACTTCCAGGTTTGTCTCTGCTGTCACCGGTAGACGTGTGGAGACAGGGTCCCGATCCGTGCCGATCTGTCCCAGCGAGCCAGCAGCAGCTTTTGGCGGGGTATGGATAGTCTCAGCGAGCCTGTACTTTCTGGCCGAGACCAGACTCATATGGCCTGCAGCTGTCATTGCACCTTCCGTGGGCCTGAGCCCAGCTGGGAGCTGTGGGTGGAGCCAGCGGCCGCTGAGTTCTGAGCTCAGCCGCCCTTCTAGGTGGCTCCCGGCCAATCGCGCTCTCCCATGGGGTGACTGAGCACCTCAACACTCACCACCAGGCAGTGCAGCCCTTCATGTCTGCTGCTCCCCTCCACCACCACGTCTGTCCGGGAGGCCTCTGGGGTCGCCAGCAGTCACCTTGTGCCCCCAGGTTTGAACCGCTCCTCTCGTGCAGTGAGTCCCATCTCAGAGAGAAGGTGCCTCTGAGTACCTCCTTTTTATTCTTTGAAGTTGCTCTCTTCACTCTCTCCGTGGGCTTCAATTGGTGCTTCAGATCCTTCCTGGGTCCAGGGGACCCACTTCCCTCCTTCATGTCTTCCTCACGGTGCTGTATTCCAGCATCTGTACAGTGATTCTCAGAGAGGCTCTTTCTCTGCTGCTCACCACGCTGCCATCTTGGTAACTCCTCCCTTGTCTGGTTTTGGAATCAGAGTATTCCTATCTTGCAGGAATGACTTTAGGAGTGCTCCTCCCTTTTCAATTTCTTTAAACAGTTTGAAGAGTGTGTTAGATCTCCCCTCAGCTTCTTGTAGAATTCAGTAGGGAATCAATCAGGACCTGGGTTTTTCTTAGTTGATAGGATTTTTGTTACTGCTTCAAACACTGCCTATTATTGTATTATTCAAGGACTTTAAATTCTCTTGATTCAGTTTTGGTAATTAGTAGTAATTAATATGTATCTAAAAATCTATCCATTTCTTCTCAATCCTCCAATTTATTGGAGTATAGGTTTTCAAAGTAGTTGCTTGTGATCTTTTGGTTTTGGGCAGTGTTCACATTTTTTCATTTCTAATTGTATTGATTTTTGTCTTATCTTTCCCTTTTTTGGTATGATCAGCCAAAAGATTGCCCATTTGTTTATCCTTTCAAAGAACCACCTCTTTATTTCACTGATTCTTTGTATTATTTCATTAGTCTCAGTTTTATTAATTTCTCCACTCTGATCTTTATAATTTCCTTCCTTGGACTAACTTGGGATTCAGATTGTTCTGTTTTTCTAGGAGCTTCTTTATTTGGACTTGCTCTGTCTTTCTGATGTGAGCAGTCACAGCTATAAACATTCTGCTTAGGGCTGTTTTCACTGTGTCCCCTATTTTCTGGTATGTTGTATTGGCATCATCCTTTTATTATAGGAACTATCTAATTTTTTTCTTTATTTCTTCTGTGAACCATTCTTATTCAAGAGAAAATTGGTTATTTTCCATGGACTTGCATAATTTCTATGTCATTTTTAACTATTGATTTCTATTTTCATTGAACTATGATCTGACAGTATGCATGGAATAATTTTGATCCTTTTGCTTTTAGTGAAGCATGTGTTATTGTAATATGTGGTCTATTTTGGAGAAAGGTCCATATGCTGCTGAGCTGAATGTGTATTCCATTGTCATTGAATGAAACATTGTAGATATCACTTAAGTCCATTTGATCAAAGGTGTGGTTCAACTATGATATTTCTTTGTTGATTTTTTCTCATTGGTCTATTAGTGGCAGTGGGGTATTGAGGTCTCCCACTATAATTGTGTTGATGTTTTTCTGATCTTTTATGTCTTGTACTGTTTGTTTTATGAAGTTGGGTTGCTGGTGTTTGGTGCATATATGTTTATAATTGTTATCTCTTCTTGTTAAATCATTCCCTTAGTGTTATGGCTTGTGACTAGATGTCCTCCCAAAGCCTTGTGAGGTCATAGTTGGGGGGTTTTTCAGAGGTGGCTGGATCTAGAGTGTGTGATGTTAGGATTAAGAGTGTGTGATTACTAAAGTAGTCCACTGATAGTTTTGGCATAGTTCTGAGTGTGGACAATGAGAAGGCCCACACTGGGTGTAAGTGCTACCTGCCCTAAGGGCATGTAGCCTGGGCAGAGAGGGCTGCTGTGGTCACTTGTTTCTTGCTGCTTTGGTTCTTCACTACTTTGCTGCCTTCTGCCTGCCATGAATTGTTTCTCCACTGCAATATCCCTCTGTCATGCTACCCTGCCTTAGAGCCAACCAATTATGAATGAAACCTCTACAAACTGTGAGCTAAATAAACTTTTCCTCCTCTAACTTTGGGTTTGAGTATTTTGTCTCAGCAACAAGAAAAAGTAACTAAGACACTTAACCAATATTTAATGATCTTCTTTGCCTCCTCTGATAAGTTTTGGCTTGAAGTCCCTTTTCTGAAAATAGGATAGCTACTCCTGCTTCTTTTCATGTTTCCATTGCATGAAATATTGTTTTCCATCCTTTTATTTTTAATCTATGATTTTCCTTTTGGGTTAAATGTGTTTCTTTATACAGCATACCATTGGATTTTGTTACTTGATCCATTTTGCCAATTTATGTCTTTTGATTGGAGAACTAAGACTATTCATATTGGAAGTTATTACTGAAAAATATTGATGTATTCCTGTTATTGAATTATTTTCTTGATGCTGATTCCCATTTTCCCCCCTTCTACTTAACTGCTCACCCTGCCTGATGCAATTAGTCTATAACTCTTTTGGCATTGTTACCTTCACTGTCTCTTTCTAGGATATCTTAAGAATTTTTTGGAGTGCTGATTTGATGATCATGAATTTCTTAAGGTAATATTTGTCATGGAAATACCTTATTTCCTGATGGGGAATTTTGAAAGATAGTTTTGTAGGATATAATAGTTTGTGTTGGAAGTTGTTTTCTTGTAAGGCTTGAGACACTTCAAGGGCTTCTGACCATTAATATTTGTGATGAGAAGTCTGCTACAATTCTAATAGGTTTACTTTTATTAGCAATCTATTGCTTTTTTTCTAAGGGCTTTAAGATTCTGTGCTTGTGATTTCTGGGATTTTGACTATGATGTGTCATAGAGAGGTGATATACTTAATGTGGTTATTTGGGGTTCTTTGTGACTCGCTTATCTCTGTGTTAAATGCTTCTCTCATATTTGAAAAGTTTCCTGCTTTTTTTGTTCTGTAAACAGCTTTTTAATGCCATTTGTGCAGTCATCTGATTTTTTTACTGATTTCAATTAATCTTTATTAGTCTTTTTTGTGTCACCTATCAGCTGTGGGGTCCATTTTTCTTGCTCTTTTCTTATTTTTAGGTATGTTCCAACAATTGGTCTCCAACAGAATCCCTATCTTCTAGTTCCAACACACTGTCTTCACATTGGCCACTTGTGTTACTCATATTTCAAAAGAATTTTTAGTCTCCTGAACTGTTGCTTGGTACCTTTTCTTGGACTCTAATTCTTTATTAAATTGGTCAGTCATTTGTTTGTATCATTTTGTTTAGCTCAGCTAGCTTTTTATTAGTGTCTTCTGTAAAGTTGTTTATTGCTTTATTCATTGAGTCCATTATCTGTTTAATTGTATCTTCTGTGAGCCTGCTGAGCACCTTATTGTTCTGTTTTTAAATCTCCTCTGTTATCCTTTTGAATAATTCAGCTATGTGGCTGTTGGTTTATTCCCCCTCAATGTCCCATGGATCAGCTTTTGTGAGATGGGGCTTTTTGGAGGTATCTTGTTGCTTTGTCTTCTCACGTTTCTGCTGTTTTCTTTCTGTTTCTTTTGTGTTGAATTTTTTGGGCTGATTATAGTGGAAAATTTTGTTGCTAGAATGGAGACTTCTTTAGTTAGTGTCTGCCTTTCAGTGATGCACTCTGAACATGGCTAAATATAGGTCTTTTCTTTAGTCCCAGGATGCAACTATCTATGTTTATTTGGAGGGGAGGCTGCAGTGTACTTGACCCAGCACCCAGTTCTCCAATAATGAGACTCAGTATTGTTAATGACACAAAGGCAATACAGTTAATTGCATACAGAGAAAACCAACTAAAAGAAACAACTACACCACCTTGGCAATACCAATAATATCAGCAAAATTAATAACATCAAATTCAAACTGGATATTGACAAACCTTAAGAACCACTAATGTACCACCCTTCATCATAGAAAAGAGATCTATGATTATAAGGTAAACACTAAGACAAATCAAATATAGACATATAGGAAATATCTACTAAAGGTACCAACTATACCTTCACAGTAGAGCAATATTAATCAGTAATAACATAGAGTTAATTATCTAATGATTTGTAAAGTTTAATGGTTAAACTAGGAAAGATAAAGGAGTGGGGAACTGGAGAATGAAAGAAGGAGAAGTTGAAAAATGTATCCATAGGATATAGGAAGCAAGAGAAAAATTAGATAAAGAATCCTGTTGAGGAGTAAAGGAAATTCTTAGTATTAGATAAAAATTAGCAGAAAAAAACAAATAAAAAGAAACAAAAAGCAAATAAAGAAAAAAGAAAAAAATTAAAAGGAAAAAAGAAAAAAGGCCAAAATCATTAAAAAAAGAAAGAAAGAAAGAAAGAAAGAAAGAAAGAAAGAAAGAAAGAAAGAAAGAAAGAAAGAAAAACAAAGGGAAAAACTTGAGCCCAAATAAAACTCCCTCTGTCTTTTTCAATAAGTGGCTTCTTTCCAGGATCTGTATTCTTGGAATTGAGCAAGCCATGACTTTCTCTGCCTAGCTTTATGGCCTGTGTGTTTGTGAGGTGACCCTCTCCCCACTCCAAGGCCCTTCTGTCCATATACTCCAGAGTGTGGCAACCATCTATATGGAGATGTGTCCTTGCTTACCCTGGTAAATAAGGAAAGCAATCAGACCACTGGTCTATGCTGGATATTGGCAGCAAGGCAGGGGTTCAAGCAGATTGGTGGACTTTATGACTGCACTTTCAGATCCTGCCACCTCTGAAACCAGACGTCAGGCCTGATTTCTCACCACAGAGGGCAGGGTCAGTGTTCTTCCCAGGCTGAGCTTAAACTTCCCTGTGGTGTCTATTTCTAGTCCACACCGTCTCTGCAGCTATCTTCCTATGGCTGTCTCTCACCCAGTCACTGTGGGAAAATAACACTGGAAACCCTGAAGTGGAGTTGTTCTGTAGTCATTCTGTTGCTCAGCCTTAAACAATTAATCCTTTCCCAAAATGGTGTCTGATTAAACCCTCTCTAGCAATATGGTGGGTGCTGCACTTGGTTTGTTCTCTAACTCTAGCCTGCCATGCAAGAGTCACTTTCAGAGTGAAACCTCATGCTGTTTTGTAGTTTACAATAGCTGTGGGCTTTTCTTCGGGATGGCACTAGAGTCCTGATCAATAATTTCTCCATGGAGCTACTTACTCACCAGAGCTTACCCTCTCTTTGGGGGGCATTGGCCTCATCCACAATCAGGCCAGTTGCTACCCCGTGCCAAGGGGAATCACAACACAGAGCAGGCTTGGAGTCGGCTGTTGGCCACAGCCTGGAGAAAGAATCCATGGATTCATAGTTGGTTGAGGCAAACTCTACAGGAGCAGATTCCATCCGTGGTCCATGGGGGCATGTTCAACCTGAGGTTAGCTGGGGCAGGTCTCTAGTATATTTTGAAGACAGCTACTGTGATGCCTTTAGCTTTGTTCTCTTTGCTCAAAATTGCTTTGGTATGTGGGGTCTCTTGTGGTTCTACAGGAATTTCGTAGTTATTTTTCCTGCTTTTTGGAAGATTGTCACTAATGTCATGATAGAGATTTCATTGAATCTACACATAGCTTTGGGTAGTATGGACATTTTTAACAGTATTAACTCTTCTAATCCATGAACACGTAATACCTTTCTATTTTTATGTCTTATTCAATTTCTTTCATCAGTGTTTTATAGTTTCCAGTGTAGAGTTCTTTTACTACTTTGGTTAAATTTATTCCTAGCTAAATTTCTTTATGTAGCTCTTCTAAATGGGTTAATTTTTTTGATTTTTTTCAGGTAGTTCAGGATTACCCTATAGAAGCACCACAGATTTTTGTGTATTGATTTTATATTTTGCAACTTTACTGAATTTGCTGGTTTTAACATTTTGGTGGAGTCCTTAGGGTTTTCTACATATGAAATCATCTCACATGCTAAAAGAGAAAATTTTACTTCCTGATTTCCAATTTGGCTACTTCAGCTTTTTCTCTTGCCTATTTGCTCTGGTTAGAACTTCAGGTACTATGGTGACTAGAAAAGGTAATAGTGGGTATCTTTATTTTGTTCCCAATCTTGGAGGAAAATTTCTCAATTTTTCCCTACTTAGTATGTTAGCTGTGTGGTGTTCTTGTTTTTGTTGTTGTTTTTGATTTTGTTTTTTAGGATGTAGTTCAGGCTAGCCTTGATCTTGCAGCAATCTTCCTGCTACAGCCTCCTGAGTGCTGGGATTACACACCTGGCTCTGGGTTGACTTAATTATCCCTTATAGTGTGGAAGTCTGTACCTTCTGCACCAAATATGTTTAGAGATTTTATCATGAAGTGATATTGAATTTTCTCATGTGTTTTCCTTCATTTATTTAAAGGATTTTATAATTTTTTTCCTTCTTTCTGTTAATGTGATGTATCACATGTGTTAATTTGCATATTTGAATTATTCTGTATCCCTGGGATAAATCCCAATTGATCGTAGTGAATAATCTCTAATACGCTGTTGAATTTGGTTTGCTAGTATTTTGTTGCAAATTTTATACCTATGATAATGAGGTACATTGTCTGTAGTTCTGTTTCTTCTTCATCCTTCCTCCTCCTCCCTCCTTCTTCCTCCTCCCTTTTCTCCTCCTCTCCTTTCCTCCTCCCTCTCCTACTCTCCCCCTCCTCACCTTTTCTTCCTTCTTTCTCCTCCCCTTCATCCTCCCCTCCCTTCTCCTCCTGCTTGTCTTCCTTCTTGTTTTCTTTCTTCCTCCTTCCTTATCCTGCTCCCTTCCTCCTTTTCCTCTTTTACTTATTTTCTTTCTTCCTCTTCCTCCATCTCTTCCCCTTCTCCTTCTTCTGCTCCTTCTCTTTCTTCTTCCTCCTTCCCCTTCTCCTCTCCTTCCCCTCCTCTCCTACTCTTCTCCATCTTCCTCCTCCTTTTTAAAACTGTAATTGTGTTAATTTGTACCTTTAAAAACCCTCAAACAACGTTTTAATAACAGAATATTACAAAATTGAAATATAGAAAGGTAAGGTTTAGACTTGATACAAGCTGATATGAGTACCTGCAGTGTTGGGAAGGAAACGCAAGTGATAGTTTAGATTCACAGGACACAGGAGAATCAGAAATTAGTTCTTTCACTCAGATGCATATTTTACAGTAATGCAGATCATAATTATCTGCAGCTCTTCAGTGTATAGAACTAAAGCACTAAGATATGGAAAATATTTTAGAAGTGGGAATTTAGATCTCGTGTATTTCTGAAGACGTTTTAAACCTTCCTTCTGGAACGTTGCTAGCTTAAATCTGGATTAGACTTGGATCTCTCAAATGCAGCCTCCTTGGGGAGAAGCTATTCAGGCCCTCTTCCTCCTCCTGCTCCTCTCCTCTCCTTTTTCTTCTTCTTCCTCTTCTTCTTCCTTTACTGCCCTCCTCTTTCTCCCTTCTTCCTCCTTTCTTTCCCTTATTATTATTCTCTTTCCTCTCCCCATTCCCGCCTTCTATCTTCCCCCTCTTCTCCTCCACACCGTCTCCTCCTCCTTCTCTCTTTTTCCTTCCCCTTCTTTTCCTCTCCTCTTCTTCCTCACTCTCTTCTCCCACTTCTCCTCCTCCCCTTTTCCTCCTCTTTCTCTTCCTGTTTCTCTCCTTCTCCCTTTCTTCCTCTTCTTTTTCTTCCCTCTCCTCCTCCTTCTCCTCCTTCTTTTCTTCCTCCTCTCTTCTCCCTCCCTTTCCTTTATCCTCCTTCCTTTTTTCTTTCTTTCTCATAATTTTCTTCTTCTTCCTTATCCCCCTCTTCCTTCTCTTCCCCCACTTCTCTTCATCCCCACTCCTTTTCTTCTTCTATTTCATTCTCCTTCTCCTCCTCTCCCTCCTCATCTTCCCCTTCTCATTCTTTTCCTCTTCCTCCTCCTCCTCTGCTTCTCATCCTCCTCCTTTCTTCCTCCTTCCTCCCATCCCTTCACCTCTTCCCCATTCTCCTCCTCCCCCTTTCCTTCTCCTCATCTCCCTCTTCCTCTCTGCTCCTTCCCCTTCTCTTTCTTCTTCCTGTCCCCTCTTCCTTCCCACCTTCTCCTTTCTTCCCCTCCCCTCTTTTCCTGTCCTCCTCCTCTTTTTTCTTCTTCCCTTTCTTCCTTCTCCTCATACCATTCTCTTCCTCCCTTCTCATCTTCTCCCTTCTCCTCTACCTCTTCGTCCCCTGATTCTTTGCTCATCTTCCTCCTTTTCTTTCTTCTTTCTTCCTTCTCCCCTTGTCTACTTCCCATCATTCATCCCCCTTCCTTTCTCCCCGTCTTCCTCTTCCTCCTCCTCTCCCCTGCTGCCCCTCCTTCCTTTCCTCTTCCTCTTTCACCCTTCTTCCTACTCCCCTTCTCCTCCCCTTCTCACCTTCCCCATTTTCCTCCTCCCCATCCTCTCCTCCTCTTCTTCATTTTTCTCTTACCTCTTCCTTTGCCCTCCTTTTCCTCCTTTTATCCTCTTATTTTTCTCTTCCTTCCTCCTCATTCCTCTCTTCCTTGCTCTCTCAGCCTCTCCTCTTCCTAGTCCTCCTCCTCCCTTTCCCCTCTTCCCCCTCCTTTTTCTCTCTTCTCTTTTTCCTTCTTCCTCTTCTCCCTTTTCCTCCTCCTTATTCTCCTCCCTTTCTCCTGCTCCCCCTTGTCCTTCTCCCCTTCTCTCCTCCCCCTTTTTTCTTTCTTCCTCCCACTCTTCTTATTCTTCTCTTTCTTTTCTTCTTTCTTCCTCATCCCTCTCCTCTTCCTTCTCTTCACCCTCGTCTCCCTGCCTCCTTTTTCCTCCGCCTCTTCCATTTCCATCTCCTCTTCCTTTTTCTTCTTCTTCTTCTTCTTCTTCTTCTTCTTCTTCTTCTTCTTCTTCTTCTTCTTCTTCTTCTTCTTCTTCTTCTTCTTCTTCTTCTTCTCTCCCTCTTCTTCTCCTTCCTTGTCCGTGTTTGTCTGGTGTTTTTATCAACCAAATGCTGACTTCATGGAATGAGCTTGGAAGTACTCCTTCATCTTCAATTTTCAGAAATAGTAGAGAAGAATTAGTTCTTTATTAAGTATTTAGTAATTTTGGTAGAATTCAGCAGTGAAACTATCACATCTTATTTTATTTTATATTACTTTTGTTGGGAGATTTTTATGACCAATTTCATTCATTACTTGTTATCGATCTGTTCAGATTCTAGTAGTTTTTCCATTTCTTCTAGCTTATCCAATTTATTAATTCATAGTAGTTTCTTACAATACTTCATATTTCTGGGATATTATTTATAGTACAACCTCCTTTTCTGACTTTATTTATTAAAATTTTCTCTTTTTATTGGTTAGTCTAGCTAAAAGTTTGTCAGTTGTGTTTATTTTTTAAAAAATCATTTTTTTGATTATTTGCTATGTTTTCCTATTCTACAGTTCATTATTTCTGCTCAGATATTTATTATTTCCTTCTATTGATTTAGGGGTTAGTTTGTTTTTGTTTTTCTTGTTCCTTGAGGTGCAACGTTAGGCTGATTATTGAGGGAAATGTTTCTCCTCTTTTTGATATTGGTATTTGTCACTACAAGTTCCTTTTTAGAATGGCTTTCATGCATCCAATTGGTTTTGATGTGTTGTGCTTCTTTATTTTTTGCCTCAAGGAAAATTTTAAACTTCTATCTTAACTTCTTCATTGGCTCAGTAATTGTTCAGAAGCATGTCTTTAAATTTCCATGTATATATGAGGTCTCCAAAAATTCATTATTGGTTTCTAGTTTTATACCATTGTGTTCTGAAAAGACACTTGATATTATCTTTAGTACCTTAAGTTTGTTAAACTTGTTTTGTGACCCAACATGCGCTCCTTGGAGAACAATCCATTAGCTCTAGAGAAGAATGTGTGTTCTGAAGCCGTTGGGTAAAATATTCTGCAAACTTCTCTTGGGTCCATTTGGTCTGAAGTGCAGTTTAAATCTGTGGTTTCTTTGCTGATTTTGTTTGGATGATCTGTTTAGTGCTGAAAGCGGGGTGTTAAAGTGTCCTGCTGTTATTGCCTTGCAGTGTCTCCCCATTTAGGTGTAGTAATATTTGCTTTACATATTGATGTGCTCTGATACTGGTTATGATTGTTAATCTTTCTGAATTTATCCTTTTATCATTGTATATGACCTTTTTCCCATTTTTAAAATTTTATTTTTTTAATTGAAAGTCTATTTTTCCTGACATAGATTTTGCTTCTTCTGCTCTTCTTTTTTTCTATTTATATGTAATATATTTTTTCCATTCTTTCTCCTGCAGTCCATGCATGTCCTTAATGGTACGATAATAGATGAACTTACTCCTACAATTTTAGCAATTGTTTTCTGGTTGTTTGTCAGATCTTTTGTTTCTTTTGTCCTCTCTTGTTTATCTTTGTGGCTCGAGGGTTTTCTGAAGTATTGATATTTGTTTCCTTTTCCTTTGTCATTTGTGCATCTGTTGTAATTTTTTCCTTTGTAATTACCATGGGGTTAAAATAAAGAATCTTGGGCCAGTGAGATGGCTCAGTGGCATAAGCGCCTGCCTGGCAAGCGTGAGGTCCTGAGTTCGACTCCTGGTACCCACATAAAAAAATAAACAAATAAAAAAAAAGAATCTTGCAATGCATATTTTAACCTGATAACAACATTGACTATATAAAAATACTCTAGACTTTAACCTCTTCCTCATAATTGATGTTTTTGCCTTAATTTACCTCTTCTATATTGTGTGTCCTTGACATCTTAGCTATTTTTGACCATTCTTACTTCAAACTTTATCCTGCAGATTTTAAAGTTTTATGTGTCACCATCGTTGTAATGGAATAATCTGGATTTGATTAGCAATGTACTTTACCAGAGAGTTTTATGCTTTTATATATTTTCATGATAGTAATTATTGTTCTTTCATTTCCAGATGAAGCACCCCCTTTAGCATTTTTTGGTAAGGCCAGGCTAGTGGTGATGAATCTGCTCAGCACTACCTTACATGAAGACTTTATTTTTCCTCCATTTCCTAAAGACAGCTTTGTGAGGCAGAACAACATTGGTTGGCAGTTTTTTCTTCCAGAACCTTGAGTATATTATCCCATCTTCTCCTGGCTTGGAGCTGTTTTTATAAATTTTAATTTTTATTAGTAGATGTTTACAGTACATAATGATTATATTCATTGTGGGGAATTGATACATGCGCATAACATATCTCAATTCTTTTCCCCTTGCCCTCCACCCCCATGTTTAAAAATTTTGCCAGAATCAGATTAAATTATTTATTTTATAAGTCCTTATCAAGTTAATTATCTTAAATACAGGTTAACAGCCACACTAACAGGTAATTATATTAAATCAGGGTATGCTTTTGGGTACATTGTCTACACTGGATTACAATAACTATTTCTCTCTTTTTTGCTATTGTCTGTCTTTTATTTTGTATTTATTTATATATCAAGTTTCTCATATAAAAGAAATCATGCAACTTTTAAGCTTGTGTGTCCGATTTACTTCACTTATGGTACCTTATGGTCTCAAGTATATCCATTTTCCCAAAAATGACTCGAGTTAATTGTTTATGGCAGTGTATAAATTCCTTGGTGTATAAATACCACATTTTCTTTATCCACTCATCTATCGATGGACATTTAGGTTGCCTCCAAGATTTAGCTATGAATTGTGCTGCTACAAACATGAGTAAGCATACATCACTGTGGTATGATATCTTTAATTCTTTTGGGAAGATACCTAGAAAGGGACTATCTGGGTCAAATGGAACCTCTAGTTTTAGTTTTGTGAGGACTCTCCATAATGATTTCCATAGTAGTTTTACCAGTTGACACTCCCACCAAAATGAAGAAAGGTTCTTTATTCCCTGCAGCCTCTGCAGCATTTGTTATTGGTTGATTTCTTGATGATAGTGATATTTTCTGGAGCGAGATGGAATCTCACTGTAATTTACATTTATAATTTGCATTTCTCAAATGGCGAGTGATGTTTAACATTTTTTCTTTTATTTATTGGCCATTTGTACTTCATCTGAGAAATATGTATTCATTTCAGATTCCCATTTTTTATTGGTCTTTAAATTTCAGGGAGTCTTATTTTTTTACTTCTATATATTCTAGGTATAAGTCTTTTGTCTGAGAAATAGCTGGCAAATTTTTCCCCTGTTCTGTAGCTTGTCTCTTTACTATGTTGGTTTCCTGTGCTGTGCAGAAGCTTTTTAATTTGATGTGATCCCATTTGTTGATTCTTAGTATTATTTCTTATGTAACTGGAGTTCTGTTCAGAATGTCTTTGCCTATGCCTACACCTTCAAGAGTTTTAACTACGTATTTTGTTTTCCAGCAGATTAAGTGTTTCTATTTTAATATTTAGATCTTTCATCCAGTTTGATTTTGGTTTAGTGCCTGATGATAGACATGGATCTAGGTTCAATCTTCAGCATGTGGATAGCGAGTTTTCCCAGCACAGTTTATTGAAGATGCTATCTGTCCTCTAGTGAAAGTATTTGGCCCCTTTGTCAAAGATAAGGTGGCTGAGTGTGCATAAAAGTGTTTGTACATCCTCTATTCTGTTCCAGTAATTCACAAGTTTGTTCTTTTACTGATGCCATGCTGTTTTTTTTTTTTTAATGTAGCTTCATAGTATAACTTAAAGTCTGGGAGTGTGATGCCCCCTGCCTTTCCCTTGCTGCCCAGAATTGCTTTTGCTATTCTAGTTCCTTTCTGGTTCTGTAAGAATTTTAGGATTTCTTTCTTTAGTTCTGTGAGGAATGTTGTTGGCATTTTGATTGGGACTGTGTTAAGTCTATATAGTGGTTTTGGATGTATGGCCATTTTGACAATACTGGTTTTGCCTATCCAGAGACGGGTATCTTTCCATTTTCTGAGGTCCTCTCCAACCTCCTTTTTCAGAGTACTGTAGTCTTCAATGTAAAGGTTTTTTAATTCCTTTGTTAGATTGATTCCTAGGTATTTCGTTTTTTTGATGCTATTGTGAAAGATAATGTTTCTCTAATTTCTCTCAGTGAGTTTATTATTGCCATACAGGAAAGCTACTGAGTTTTGAATGCTGACTTTGTGTCCTGCTATACTACTGAATTTGGTTATTAATTCTAGGAGCTTTGGGGTCTTCCACTCAGAGGATCATGTTATATGCAAATAATGATAATTTAACATTCTCTTTTCCTATTCATTTATCTTTTATTTCTTCTCTTGTCTAATTGTTCCGTCTAAAGTTTTGTAAATGATATTGAACAAGAGTGGTGATAAAAGAGATCTTTGTGCCTGATTTTAGAGGGAAAGCTTTCAGCTTCTCTACATTTAGTATGATGTTGTCCATTGGTTAGTCATAGATGCTTTTTAATCAAATTGAGATAAAGACCTTGCATACCTATTTTGTTCAGGGCTACTTCAGGTTTTTTTTTTTTAATAACGAATGGATGTTGGATTTTGTTAAATTTTTTTCTGCCATCTATTGATATGGTCATGTGATTTTTGTCCTTACTTCTTTTTATATGGGGTTTTGTACGTATTGATTTGCATATATCAAACCATATCTGCATCCATGTAATAAATCCTACTTGGTCATAATGTACCTTTTTGATGATTTGCTTCATTCTGTTTGTCAGTATCACATTGAGGATTTTCACATCTATGTTCATTAAAGATATTGGCCTGTAGTTCTCTGTTTTGGTTGGGTCTTTTTGTCTTTTCAGAATCAGAGTAACACTTGCTTCCAGGAATGAGTTAGGAAGTATTGCTTCCCTTTCAGTTTCATTAAAGAGTTTAAGGAGTATTGACTTGGAATCTACTTTGTCTGAAAATAGGATAGGCACTATTTCTTTTTTCCATGTTCTCGCTGCATGGAATACTGTTTTCCATCTTTTGATTTTTTTTAGACTGTGGGTTTCTTTTTGAAATAAATGTGTATTTTTATACTGTATACCACTGGGTTTTGTTTCTTGATTCATTCTGCCAATCTGTGTCTTTTCAATAAGGATTTGAGAACATTAACATTCAGCATTATTACTGAGAGTATTGACTTTTTAAATTAAGTTTATTAATATATTTTAGATATACATAATGATCATATCCATCATACGAAATTTGTACCCGTACATGATCTATTTCAATTCCTCTTTTTTTCCAATCCCGTATCCTCCTTTCAACCCATCTTCCCCTCCCTATTTACAAAGCTTTGTTTCCATTTTATACTTTCTTTAAATCATTTTTTCTTTTCCCTTCTTTCCTTTCCCCCTTCCCCCACCCTAGTTCTTTTCTTTTGAACAGTATCTTCCTATTTCACAATATCTATTGTACATTTTGGTCCTTATATACTTTTTCAGTTTCTCACACCAGGGAGACAATGCAATCTTTACACATGTCTGATTTATTTCAGTTAAAAGTATAGTCTCAAGTTGCATCCATTTACCTAGAAATGCCTCAAATTTATCCTTCTTTATGGCAAAGTAGTACTTCATTACATTAAAAAAAGCCACATCTTCTTTATCCATTCCTCAGTTGATGAGCATTTGGGTTGTTTCCAAGATTTAGCTATTACAAATTGTGCTGCTGTAAGCATGGGTGCACATATATCACTATGGTATGAGGTTAATTCTTCTGGGAAAATACCCAGGAGGGGGATAGCTAGCCCAAATGGGACCTCTAATCCTAGGTTTTTGAGGAACATCCATACTGATTTCCACAATGGTTGCACCAGTCTACACTCCCACCAACAGTGGAGGGGGTTCCTTTTTCTCCATAGCCCCTCCACCATTTGTTATTGGTTGATTTCTTGATAATAGCCATTCTTTTTGGGATGAGATGGAATCTCAATGTTGTTTTAATTTGCATCTCTCTAATAACCAGTGATGTTGAACATTTTTTCATATATTTATTTGCTATTTGTATTTTTTCATTTTAGAAGTGTGTATCATCTCAGATGCCCATTTTTGGATTGTGTCTTTAAGTTTGGGCGGGTCTGGCTTTTTTGAATTCTTTCTATGTTATAGATATAAGTCCTTTGAAGGAAAACTGGTTAAAATTTTTTCCCACTTTGTGGGTTGCCTTTTCACTCTGTTGGTAATTTCTTTTGTTGTGCAAAAGTTTTTAATAGGATGACATCCCAGTTATTGATTCTTTGTATTATTTCCTGTGCGATTTGGGTTTTGTTCATGAAATTTTTTGCCTCCACCTATGTCTTTAAGAGTTCTGTCTATTTTCTCTTCCAGCAGATTTAGTGTTTCTGTTTTAATATTTAGTGTTTGATCCATTTTTATTTTAGTTTATTGCATGGTGATAAATATGGGTCTAGTTTTAATCTTTCACATGTGCAAAGCCAGTTTTTCCAGCACTGTTTATTAAAGAGGCTATCTTTCTTACAGTGAATGTGTTTGACCCCTTTGTCAAAGATAAGGTGGCTGAGTGTGTTTGGAGTTGTTTCCGCATCTTCTAATCTGTTCCATAGATCCTCAGGTCTGTTTTTTCTGCCAGTACCACGCTGTTTTTAACATAGTAGCTTTGTGATATAATTTCAAGTCCGGAGCTCTAATGCCCACTGCCTTGCCTTTGTTGCTGAGAATTGTTTTTGCTATTCTAGGTTTCTTCTGGTTCCAAATGAATTTTAGGAATGTTTTCCTTAGTTCTGTGATGTATGCTAATGGTGTTTTGATTGGAATTGTATTAAATCTGTATAAAAATTTTGGAAGTGTGGCCATTTTTACTATGTTGGTTCTTCCTATCCATGAACAAGGGATATCTTTCTCTTTTCTGATATCCTGTTCCTCTACTTTTTCAGAGTACTGTAGTTTTCAGTGCAGAAGTCTTTTACCTCCTTTGTTAGATTGATTCCTAAGTATTTCATTTTTTTGTCCTATTGTAAAGGTTGTGTTTTCCCTTTAAGCAATTAGGAATGAAAAAGGTGAAATCACAATGGATTCTGTGGAAATCCAGAAGATCATCAACACCTACTTCAAGAACCTGTATTCTAATAAAATGGAAAACACAGAAGAAATGGACAGATTCTTAGACACATATGAATTACCAAAACTGAATCAAGGAGATATAAAAATTCTAAATAATCCAATATCAGTCAGTGAAATTGAAAATGTAATTAAAAACCTACCAACAACAACAACAAAAAAGCCCAGGCCCTGATGGATTCACTGTTGAATTCTACAAGAAATTTAGAGAAAATCTAATGCCACTAATGCTGAAACTCTTTAATGAAATTGAATGGGAAGCAATATTTCCAAAATCATTCCTGGAAGCAAGTATTACTCTGATACCTAAACCAGAGAAGGACCCAACCAAAAAAGACAACTACAGGCCAATTTCCCTAATGAACATAGATGCAAAATCCTCAGTAAGATACTGGCAAACAGAATGCAGCAAATCATCAAGAAGGTTATACACCAAGACCAAGTAGGATTCATCCCAGGGATGCAGGGATGGTTCAACATATGTAAATCAATAAATGTAATACACCTATCAACAGAGCCAAAGACAAAAATCACATGATCATCTCAATAGACATAGAAAAAGCATTTGACAAAGTCCAACACCCATTCATGATTTAAAAAAAAAACCCTACAGAAAATTGGAATAGATGGTTTTTACCTCAATCTGATAAAAGCCATCTATGACAAACAACCAGCCAGCATCATACTAAATGGTCAAAAATGGAAAGCTTTCTCTCTAAAATCAGGAACTAGGCAAGGATGTCCACTATCACCACTCCTGTTCTATATAGTTCTGGAAACATTAGCCAGAGCAATTAGATAAGAGAAAGAAATAAAATGAATAAGGATAAGAAAGGAAGAATTTAAATTATCATTATTTGCAAATGACATGATACTCTACATAGAAGACCCCCAAAATTCTACCAAAAGACTTATAGATTTAATAACCAAATTCAATAGTGTGGCTGGATACAAAATCAACATTCAAAAGTCTATAGCATTCCCATACACAAAAAACTCACTGAGAGAGGCGTTGACTTTTCTTGGCATTACTTTATTTTCCTGTTGCTCATTTCCTAATTTATTTTTCTTTTGCTTAGCTGTTCATCATACCAGATGAATTCCTTTCTTTCTTTCTTTTTTTCTTTCTTTTCTTTTTAACTTACTGTTTTAGTCAGGGTTTACAAGGGAAGATTTAATACAGAACATACAATTTACAGGATTTTTTTTTATACTATTCACCCAAAGAGTCAAATGCAAAACAGTGTGGAAGATCTGTCCACACATTAGAGACCCAAAGAATCCAGCTAAGGGCCTGGATCCCATAGCAATGTCCTGCATGAGTTCAGCTGAAGACCTAGAGCCCATGGCAATGTCCTCCATGAGTCTAACTGGAGGCCCAGAGCCCACAACAATGTCTTATGCAAGTCTATATCAAGGATCTGCCCTGGGAAGGCCAAAATGCCAGTGGTGGAAGCTAGAAAGTCTGCACCAGTAGGAAGAAGGATCTGTGCCAGCAGGCTGAGGGATCTGCACTGGAGCCAGGAAATGATGCTCAAGGTAAGGACCAGTGCTCCCCCAAAGAGAACCACAGCCATCCTCAGTGACAGCGAGGACCTGAGCCCCTTCAACAATGAGAACAGCTGAGTTCCTATCAGGAAAACCAGCAGGACAAGCTTCTCCAGGAGAATCAACAACACACCACCTTCCCCTCTAGTTCTTTTATTACGCTATTGGCAACAACCCTCAGGTGGGCCTTCCTCACCCAGCACCACACTGACACAGTTCAGCTGGGTGTTACAAGTTAGTACATTAGTTAATCCACCACACCTACTGACATTGTTGGCTTCATTGTCTCATTCTAGGATATCCATGAGAACTTTTTGTAATGTTGGTTTGGTAGTTATGAATTTCTTGAGGTGCTCCTTGTCATGAAAATAAAGTTTCTCTGGAGGGAGGAAAAAGATGGGGGATGAGTAAGAAGCAGGCAGCGAAACTCTCTCTAAAAGTTACTGTTGGAACATGGGAATATAGCGACCGGGAAAGCGCGGGGGGGGGGAGATGCCTCCCCGGAACCCAGAAAAGTTCTGAAGCGCAATCTGGGACCCCCGGCACCAGTGAAGGGTGATTTCCAACAAAGAAGAAGGAGCAGACCGTGCGCGCGCACCTTCTACCATCCCAGGAATCGCAGCGCGACAGAAGCTCAATTCTACGGACACACGGTGACAGCTGGCGCCCAGGGAGCCCCCACGGAGGATCCTGAGACAGCGGCGAGGCGGGGGAGTGGCGGAGAACTGCGCTGGCCGGCGGTGAGTGTCTCTCAGCCACAGCTGCCCCGCGCCAGAGAGCGACCGGCTGGGCGCCATTGTGGGGGATGTGGCGAAACTCAGAGTGGCGCGAAAGAAAAACAGCGCTGGACACTTGTGCTCTGGACAGGGCAGCGCGGGGCCTCTCAGGCCCATGAAAGTGTGCTGAGGTCAGCAGGTGAACGAGACTGGTCTCTCAGCGACACCTGTCCCGTGTCAGAGAGCGACAGGCCCAGCGCCATTGTGGGGGGTGTGGTGAAAATCAGAGCGGCGGGAAACCAGTGCAGGGAACCCGTGCTCCGGACAGTGCGCTGCACCTCTCAGGCCCAGGGATAGTGAAAGGGCACTGAGAGTGGCAGGCGAGCTAGACTGGTCTCTGCCTGAAAGTACGGGCCTCTGCTCACCGCCCGCCAGAGGGCGCTCCTGGCTTACTGGGACGGACCTGCACAGAACAGGACTCTGTCACCACACGGTGCCTGCCTACAGCAGAGTCAACACCTGGAACTGATTCTTTTTATTTTATTTTTATTTTTATTTTAATTTTTTTCTCACTCATTTGTTTTTTGTTCTGGTGAAGGGGTTTTTTTTTTTTTGGTTTTTTTTTGGTGGGGTTTTATTTTTGTTTTGTCTGTTTTATTGTTTTTATCTTCATTTTTGTTTCTCTATGTGTATTTGCTCTTTCCTTCATTATTCTCTCTGGTTTCTTATATGAGTGTAAACAGTGCCTCTAACTTCTTTGTGATTGTGGTTGTGATCTGTTCTTCCTTTTATCCCTTCCTTCTCTTTTTACCACCAGTCTTCTGCACCAGTGTCCCAATTTTAGTGGGATCCCTCTTGGTCCTCTAACCTTACATCTAATTCCTTCCTATTCTCCCAACACTCTATTTCCTCCTTAAGTCATTTTAAATTTAAACTCCTCAGGGAAAAATTCACATACATAGGACTTGTATACTGCATATAATTTTTCTGGTGTGTTTTAGATTTTGTTATATAACCGCAACTCTATACAGCTAAAAGTGGTAAATAACTGGTTAGCTCAGTCTGTCATTTTCTAGGCTGTGTTTGATGCTTTAGTTAACATTATAGCCAAATGTGAAATAATTGTTCTAAACATCTTTCCTTCCCGATATTTCGTGATTGAGATTGACTAAGGGACACAGAAAATACAGTGGCACAGTACCAAAGAATCAAGGACTGGGCCAAAAAGGTAGCAACTTCGCATACCCAACGAATTGAAGAGGTAGGATCTGGCAGAAAGCTCAAAACCCAAAAGCAAGCTCCACTTGGAAGATACTGCAGAGAAGTAGTCATCTCTAAAGATCTTAAACACTAGCAATAAAGTAACCTACCATAGGTAATTTGCAAACATCACCCCAGGAATTAAAGAAAGAAAAAATGAGACGACACTTAAACAAGATGCAACCCCACACATCCAATTCACCAAAGGCAAACCTAGGGGACAATGAGGTGGGACAATCTGAAAGCCACCCACCTGGCCTATCTGAAGTGGTAACAACAAAGCAACTGAATGAGGCTCTGGAAAAAATTCAAACAGAAATAATCTCACAGATAACTGCAGAGATAATGTCCACATTGAAGACCATGCTTAAGGACACTATAGCTGATACAGACAAAAAAAATAGATGAGCTTAAGAAAACTATAGAAACCATGAATGCTCAGCATAGGAAAGAAATGGAATCCATAAGGCAGATTCAAGCAGATATCCAAGAGAACAAAAATTCCATTGAAAGTATTTGTAGCAGATTAAGCCAATGCGAGGACAGGATCTCAGATATAGAAGACAGGCTTGCAATTAGTGATCATTAAAAGGAAGAATTCTTAAAAACAGCAAGGGACCATGAAAAATCAATTCAGCAGCTGCTAGATGACTCAAAGATAAACAACTTAAGAATAATTGGAATAAATGAAAAAGCAGGAGATAGCATCAATGACATTAAAACCTTGTTCAAAGACATAATCAGGGAGAACTTTCCTGGAAGAGAAAAGGAATTTGATGCCCCTATAAGTGAAGCTTATAGAACACCAACTAGACATGATCAAAAAAAAAATTCAGCCAGACATATTATAGTCAAGATCCCAGAAATTCAACAGAAGGGCAGAATCTTAAAAGCTGTTAGGGAGAAGAGACAAATCACCTATAAAGGAAAACCCATCGAAATCACAGCTGACTTTTCAGCACAAACCCTCAATTCAAGAAGAGCTTGGAATGATGTATTTCAAGCTCTAAAGGAAAATAATTTTCAACCCAGATTGATATACCCTGCAAAACTATCTTTCAAAATTGATGGAGAAATAAAATACTTTCATGGCAAAGAACATCTGAGAAAATTTATGACCACCAAACCAGCACTCGAAAATGTTCTGAAGGACATTCTAGAAAGAGATAGGAACCCCAATAGAAGGAATCCACCAGGCAGGGCAGATAATGAAATAGCAGGAAAGGGGAAAAAACAAAGAGTGGGAACCAACAACAGGAAAATATCATGACAAGTATAAGTCAATACATATCAGTTTTAACCATCAATGTTAACAGTCTCAATTCACCAATCAAAAGGCACAGACTGGCAAAATGGATCAAGAAGCAAGATCCAACAATATGCTGTATACAAGAAACACATTTAATTCAGAAAGAAATTCATAGACTGAAAGTCAAAGGATGGAAGACAATACTCCATGCCACAGGAACCCAGAAAAAAGCAGGGGTAGCTATTCTATTTGCAGACAAAGTGAACTTCAAGCCAAGAATGATTCAGAGAGATAAAGACGGTCATTACATCCTTGTAAAGGGAACAATCCAAGAGGAAGAGATAACGATCATAAATATATATGCATCAAATACCAGTGCACCCAGCTATATAAAACAAGTACTAAAGGACATGAAAAATCAAATATGCATTAATGCAATTATACTGGGAGATCTCAATACTCCACTGTCACAAAAAGACAGATCAACTAGACAGAAAATCAATAATGAAATAGTAGAACTGAACCAAACTTTTGAACAAATGGACTTAGTAGATGTCTACAGAGTGTTCCATCCTACAACATCAGAATACACATTTTTCTCAGCTGCACATGGGACGTTCTCCAAAATAGACCACATACTAGCTCATAAAACCTGCTTAAGTAAATGCAAAGGAAGTGAAATTATCCCATGCATATTATCAGACCATACTGCAATGAAATTGGAAATCAATGGCAAAAGATCTCACAAAAACTCCCTAAACACATGGAAATTAAACAGCACCCTCCTGAACAACCAATTGGTCACAGATGAAATTAAAGAAGAAATTAGACACTTTCTACAACTGAATGATAATGACAGTACAACATACTGGAACTTATGGGATACAATGAAAGCAGTCCTAAGAGGGAAATTTATAGCATTAAATACTTATATCAAGAAAATAGAGTAAGCACAAATAAACAACTTAAGGGTGCACCTCGAGCTTCTAGAAAAAGAAGAGCTGGTTAAGCCAAAAGCCCGTACAAGGGAGGAAATTATAAAGATCAGAGCAGAAATTAACATATTGGAGACTAAAAAACAATACAAAGAATCAATGAAGCAAAAAGTTGGTTCTTTGAAAGAATAAATAAGATTGACAAACCCTTATCCAACCTTATTAAAAAAAGAAAAGAAAAGACTCAAATCCATGCAATTGAAAATGAAAAGGGTGATATCACGATTAACCCTGCAGAAATCCAGAAGATCATCTATACCTATTTTGGAAATTTATATTCTACTAAGATGGAAAATGCAGAAGAAATGGACAGATTCCTAGATTCGTATGAATTACCAAAGCTGAATCAAGAAGATTTAAAAATCCTAAATAAACCAATATCAACCAATGAAATTGAAGATGTAATTTAAAACCTCCCAACAAAGAAAAGCCCAGCCCCTGATGGATTCACTGCCGAATTCTACAAGAAATTTAGAGAAGACCTAACGCCCCTACTTCTCAAACTTTTCAATGAAATTGAAAGGGAAGCAATACTCCCAAATTCATTCCTGGAAGCAAGCATTACCCTGATACCAAAACCAGAGAAGGACCCAACTAAGAAAGAGAACTACAGGCCAATCTCCCTAATGAACATAGATGCAAAAATCCTTAATAAGATACTGTCAAACAGAATCCAACAAATCATCAAGAAGATTATACACCATGACCAAGTTGGATTCATCCCAGCGATGCAGGGATGGTTCAACATACGTAAATCAATAAATGTAATACACCATATTAACAGAACCAAAGACAAAAATCACATGATCATCTCAATAGATGCAGAAAAAGCTTTTGACAAAGTCTGGCACCTTTTCATGATAAAAATCCTACAGAAAATTGGAATAGAGTGTCTTTATCTCAATCTGGTAAAAGCTATCTATGACAAACCAAAAGCCAATATTATACTAAATGGCCAAAAACTGAAAGCCTTCCCTCTAAAATCAGGAACAAGACAAGGATGTCCACTGTCCCCACTCTTATTCAACATAGTTCTGGAAACTTTAGCCAGAGCAATTAGACAAGAGAAAGAAATAAAAGGAATAATGATTGGAAAGGAAGAAGTTAAATTATCATTATTTGCAGATGACATGATACTCTACACAGAAGACCCCAAAAACTCCACTAAAAAACTGCTAGATTTAATAAGCAAATTCAGTAGTGTAGCTGGATACAAAGTCAATACTCAAAAGTCAATAGCCTTTCTGTACACAAATAACAAACTTACTGAAAGAGAAATTAGGGAAACAATACCTTTCACAATAACATCCAAAAAAATGAAATACCTAGGAATCAACCTCACGAAGGATGTAAAAGACCTCTATACTGAAAACTACAGTACTCTGAAAAAGGAGATTGAAGAGGATATCAGAAAATGGATAGGAAAATGCTCCTGGATAGGAAGAACCAATATAGTGAAAATGGCCATACTTCCAAAATTGTTATACAGATTTAATGCCATTCCAATCAAAATTCCAACAGCATATCTCACAGAATTAGAGAAAACAATCCTAAAATTCATATGGAATCAGAAGAGACCTAGAATAGCAAAGGCAATTCTGGGCAACAAAGGCAAGGCAAGGGGCATCACAATCCCCGACTTTAAATTACACTATAAAGCTACTGTGATAAAAACAGTGTGGTACCGGCAAAAAAACAGACCTGAAGATCAATGGAACAGATTAGAAGATGCTGAAACAACCCCAGACGTACTAAGCCACCTTATCTTTGACAAAGGTGCCAAACACATTCACTGGAAGAAAGATAGCCTCTTTAATAAATGGTTCTGGAAAAACTGGCTCTACACATGCTGAAGATTAAAACTAGACCCATATCTTTCACCATGCACTAAACTAAATTCAAAATGGATCAGAGATCTAAATATTAAAACAGAAACATTAAATCTGCTGGAAGGTAGGATAGGTAAAACCCTTGGAGACATTGGTGTAGGCAAAGACTTTATGAATAAAAACTCAACCGCACGGGAACTATCCCAAAGAATCAACAACTGGGATCTCATCTTATTAAAATGCTTTTGCACAGCAAGAGAAACCACCAACAGAGTGAAAAGACAACCCACAATGTGGGAAAAAATGTTTGCCAGCTGTTCCTCAGACAAAGGATTACTATCGAGAACATATAAAGAACTCAAAAAAATCAGACCTCCCAAATTTAAAGACCCACTCCAAAAATGGGCATCTGAGATGAATACACATTTCTCAGATGAAGAAATACTAATGGCAAATAAATATACAAAAAAATGTGCAACATCACTAGTCATTCGAGAGATGCAAATTAAAACAACACTGAGATACCATCTCACCCCAGAAAGAATGGCTACTATAAAGAAATCAACTAATAACAAATGTTGGAGGGGCTGTGGGGAAAAAGGAACCCTTCTTCACTGTTGGTGGGAGTGTCGACTGGTGCAGCCACTGTGGAAGTCAGTGTGGAGATTCCTCAAAAAACTAGGGTTGGAGGTCCCATTTGACCCAGCTATTCCCCTTCTGGGCATCTTCCCAGAAGAATTAAAAACATCGTACCACAGTGATATATGTGCACCCATGTTTATAGCAGTACAATTTGTAATAGCCAGATCTTGGAAACAACCCAAATGCCCATCAACTGAGGAATGGATAAGAAAGATGTGGTATTTTTATACAATGGAGTACTATTCAGCCATAAAGAAGGATAAACTGGAGACTTTTAGAGGTAAATGGATGCAACTCGAGAAAATACTCATAAGTGAAATAAACCAGAAGCACATGTGTAAGCATCGTATTGTCTCTCTAGTATGAGAAACTGAAAGAGTAAATAAGATCTAAAATGTACAATAGACATGGTGAATCAAAAACAAACTGGTCAAAAGGAAAGAGAGACTGGAATAGGGAAAAGAAAGAAGGGAAAGGGAAAAAAATTGTATATATATGTAAGATGGTTAAGATAGATACACTACCAATTTTACTTAGTTCATTGAAGAGTAAGGTTTGTGCCAATAATGTTTGGACAATTGAATGCTAATGTCTGGTATCCTGAATAACTAACTTAAAGATAGTAATACGTAATGTATTAACCATTGTTACCCTCATATTATGTTGTTTTGAAAATTTGTTCTTCTTTTGATTTGTTTTGTTTTTTCTTCTCTTTAAAATAAAAAAAAGAAAAAGAAAAAAAAGAAAATAAAGTTTCTCTGTCAATTTTGAATGAAACTTTTGCATGATATATAATTCAGGGTTGGAAGTTTTTATCTTTTAGGGCTTAAAATATTCATTTCTAGCCCTCCTGGTCTTTAAAGTTTTTGTAGGTAAGTCCCGAGTTGTTCTAAATGGATTTACATTTACATGTGATTTGTTGTCTTTTTCTATCAGCTTTTAAGATTTTTGTCTCTGTGATGGACTTCTGGAACTTTGAGTATAATGCAGCATGGAGAGGTTCTCCATTGGTCATAGTTATTTGGGGTTCCATATGTGTCACTTGTCTGTATATTTCTGTTCCTATATTTGGCAAGTTTTCTGCTATTATTTCTGTGAACAGTTTTTTTATGCCATTTGTGTTACCTTCTGATTTTGACTTATTCCAGTTACACTGAGTCTTCTTTGCACCATCTAGCAGCTGTTGGATCCATTTTCTATTTTTTCATACTAGTTTTAAGGTGCCTTTTAGTAGTTGGTCTTGGAAGCCATTTTTGTCTTCTAGTTCTGAAACTATTTTCACATAGGCCACTTCTGCTGCCCATACTTCTGGTACAATTTTGAATCTCCTGGATTGCTTATTGAAACCTTTTTATGGACTCTAATTCTTGGCTAAACTGGTCATTTATGTTATGTGTCATTTTGTTTAGCTCATCTAGCTTTTTGTTTGTGTCTTCTAATAGCGCCTGATCATTTTGGCTGTTACTTCCATTATCCATTTAGTTATATCTTTTGTGATCTCACTTAGTATGTCTTTGATCTGTTTTCTAACTTCTGTTATCATTTTGAGTCATTCAGGTGTATGGCTAATGCTATTCTTCCCCTAGATTCCCCTTGCATTGGCTTCAGATGAGTTGGGAGTTTGGGGAGGCATTCTGTTGCCTTCTTGTCTCATGTTTCTGTTGTTTTGTTGTTGTTTGTTTGTTTGTTTTGTGCTGAGATTTGTGGATGCTAATAGTGTAAAGACTTTGTTGCTAGCATAGAGATCTCTTTAGTTGCTTTCTAGTTATGTACTTTGGGTATGGCTCAATATAATCCTTTGCCTCAGCCGCAAGATCAAACCATCTTGGTGAATTTGAGAGGAGAGGATGTAATTAGCCCAACAACTGAGTTCTCTGGGAATATTCTCTAGTATTGTTAATGTCAAAGATAATTTGAGTGTTGGCTTAGAGACAAATAGTAACAATTATGTCAACCTGGTAATATCAAGTGAACCATCTACAGCAGTATTGTCAAAGAAAAACTGAATATTAACATACCGTAAGAACCAACTGTATACTCCCAGTACCCGCATATTAAAAAAAAAAGAACCAACTATGTATAACTCTTAAACCTAGCAGAAATCCACAGTTATGCTGTAAACATTAAGACAACCCACGTATTGACTTACAGCTAATATGTACTAAATATGACAGTTAAATTCCACTATGGTAGAAAATAATTCCACAGTAATTTTACAGAGTTAGGTAGCTATCAAAAGATTAACAAAGCTTCCTGGGTATACCACTAAAGATATAATGTTTGGAAATGGGAAATGCAAAAGGAAAAATTTGAAATCTTAAGCTATATGATATGAGAAGGAAGAGAGAGAAGTGGTACAAAGGATCTTATCGGGGAATAGAAGGATGTTTACAGAATTAGGTAAAGGTAAGAGAAAAACTGGCAATGAAAGATAAAATTGGAAATAGAAGATAAAAGAAAAAGGGGGAAAGAATTTACATAGAGTGTAGAAAAATTTAAAAAGAAAAGGTACAGAATAAAGAAAGAAAAAAAGAAGCAGAAGAGATAAAAAGCAAGAAAGAAGGACAAAGGAAAATTGTCCACACTTCAATCAACTGGTAAAGATGAAAAGAGGCAAGGAAAGAAGAAAGAGAAAAAAACAAACACACATCAAAAAAAGTAGAAACAGCACACACACACACAAAACACACATAAGCAAAAACACTACAAAAATGAACAAACAAAAAACCCCAAAACAAAAACAAAACAGAAATTTCTATGTGATTTCAAACTTCTGGGTTTCTTCTGGATTCTACAATTTTGGGACAGCGTCCTAGTCAAGATGAGTCCCTGCTCATGCTCATAAAGAAGGCAGTCGGACCCCAGATTTGTGCCGGGGTGCAGGCACCAGCAGGCTGTAGGCTTTGTGTGAGGGTGCAAATTCCGAGCCTCTCAAATCCAGAGCAGTTCAGGCTGCGCCTGGCCTCTGGCTATGGGGGTGGGGCCTCTGTCCTTTGGCTTAAATCCCTCAGTGGGTCTCCTCCAGGCTGACTCAGCTCCTGACCATGGCTGTCTATTATGAGTTTCTCTCACCTAGGCATTGTGGGAAGGCAGCACTGAGAGCCCTGAACTGAAGCTTTCCCAGGCTCTGAGTCCTAGCTTCAGACAACCCTTCCCTGAGTGACACCCACCAAGCACTCCTTCCAGGGGATGTGGTAGGTGCTTGGACTGGAGTCACTTGTAAGCTGCTGTGCAAGGACCCGCATTGGAGTACAATCCCACACTCCGCAGCTCACAGCACCCCTGGTCCATTTCAACAGCACATTTCTCCCTGGAGCTCCCTGGAGTCCCTGCTTTCACTTCTCACTTCATCTCTAGATTTGGCCTCCCTTTCCTATGAGTCAGGAGCCAGGAGCCAGGGAGAAAGTGTGGATTGTCCCTTCCCTTCTCCACATTGTGTTCTCTCTTCAATTTCTCTGTAGGTTTTAATTTTCCTGTCAGATCCTTCTTGGTTCCTGGGGGTCTACCCCTCTCTCTTATTTCTTCGCCAAGTTGTTATTTTATAGTGTTTGTATTCTGAATCTCAGAGAAGCTAAGTTGTTGTTGCTTACCATACTCCCATTTCCCCAGAAGCCCTGGCCTGAAGTTTTTGCTGAGAAATAGGATATGGGGAAATGAGAGTCACCTAAAATGTGGCTTGACAGGTTTCTCTTATGGCTTTTTAAACTCTATCTCTGACTTTTTTTTGTGTGTGTGGGTACCGGGGGGTCGGCCTCAGGACCTCACGCGCCAGCAGGCGCCCGTGCCGCTGAGCGATATCACCGGCCCTTTTTTCGTATGTGGGTTCCAGGAGTCGAACTCAGGCCCTCGCGCTTGCCAGGCAGGCGCTTATGCCGCTGAGCCATCTCACCGGCCCTATCTCTGACTTTTAACAATTCGATTATAATGGTCCCCATAAACAACATTTCAAGCTAAATCTATTTGAGTGTGTTTGAGGTTCATGAATGCAGATATCCATCTCTCTCAGGAACTGAGAAGCTTTGGCTTTCACAAAGAGATCGATCCACTAAACAAAAATCAATAAAGAAATATTTAAAGTGAGCCACACCCTTGAACATATGGCTTTAATAGATATCTACAGGTTGTTTTATGCTACTGCAACATAGTACATTCTTCTCTGCAGCACATGGAACTTTCTCCAAAATAGTCCACATAGCAGTCCACAAAGCCTGCTTAAATCAGTGTAAAATAACTGAAATCACCCCATGTTTACTAACAGACCATAGTGCAGTGAAATTAGAAATTAGTCACAGAACAAACCACAGAAAACTTAGAAATACCTGGAAACTATATACCACACTTCTGAACACCCAGTGGGTAACAGATAAAATTAAGGAAGAAATTAAACAGTTTCTGGAAGCAACAACAATGCCAGTATAACACATCAGAAACTATTAAACACAACAAAAGCAGTCCTAGGAGGGAAGACTATTGCAATCAATGCTCACATTAAATAAAACAGTGAGCTCAAACAAATAAGCCAGTGAAGAACCTCAAGATAATAAAAAAAAAACAACAATCCAAGCCAAGCCATAATTAAGGAGGGAAATCATAAAGATCAGAGTAGAAATTAATGCAATTAAAACTGAAAAAAGCAATACAAAGAATCGATGAATGGAAGAGCTCTTTCTTTGAAAGAATAAACAAAATAAATAAACCCTTAGCCAAATGTACCAAAAGAAAGAGAAAAGGCTCACATCAATGCAATTAGAAATTAAAAGGATTAAGTCAAAATAGAAACCATTAAAATCTAGAAGATGGTTAGTAACTACTGTGAAAAATTATATTTCAACACATTGGAAAATCTTGAAGAAATAGATTTCTAGGTGAATAGGAATTACCAAAACTAAACCAAGAAGACACAAAAATTTTGAACAATCAAATAACAAGCAATAAAATTGAGGCAGTAATAAAAATCCTACCAACTAAAAAAGCCCAAGACCTGATAGCTTCACTGCTGAATTCTACAAAACCTTTAAGGAGGTTATATCACCCATACTCCTCAAATTCTTCAATGAAATTGAAAGAGAATGTCTTAGTTACTTTTCTGATTGCTGAGACAAAATACCCAACACGCAAAGTTAAAGGAGGAAAGGTTTATTGTAGTTCATGCTTTGTAGAGATTTCAGTTCATAGCTGGCTGGCTCCAAGGTACAGTGGCCTGGCAGAGGGGATTCACAGAAAAGAAACAGTTCATGGTGGGCAGAAGGCAGTGATGCAGTGAAGTAGCTAAGAAGCAGCAAGCAGGAAGCAACCATAAGCAGCAAGCAAGCACAGCAGCCCTCTTTCTGTCCCTTATATCCTGTCCAGGCTGCCCACCTTTAGGGAGGGTAGCACTCACACCCAGGGTGGGGCACCCTTAATCCTACCCAGAACTATGCCAACCAATCAGTGGCCTAATTTAGTAATCACACACCCTTCAACCCAGAATCACACACTCTAGATCCGGCCACCTCTGAAAAGCCCCACCTATGATCACAACAGACTTTGGGGGGCATCCAGACACACAAACCATAACAGGGAAGGAGTGCTTTTCAACTCATTTGTGGAAGCTGGAATCACTCTGATTCCAATACCAGGCTAAAACCCAACTTAGAAAAAAAACCAAAAAACTACAGGCTAATCTCCTTAATGAACACAGATGCAAAAATCTTCAATAAGATATTGGCAAATAGAATGCAAAACACCATCAAGAAGAGCATACAGGCCGGTGAGATGGCTCAGCGGCTTAAGCGCCTGCCCGGCAAGCGTGAGGGCCCGAGTTCAACTCCTGGAACCCACATACGAAAAAGGGGCCGGTGATATCACTCAGTGGAACGGGCGCCTGCTGGCATGCGAGGTCCTGAGGTCGACCCCCCGGTACCCACAAAAAAAAAAAAAAAAAGAGAAGAGCATACATCGTGACCAGATAGCTTTCATCCCTTGGTTACAAGGAAGGTTCAACATACACAAATCAAGAAATGTAATACACCACATAAACAGATGCAAAGACAAAACCCACATGATCATCTCAATAGAAGCAGAAAAACCTTTTGACAAAATCCAACACCACTTTATGATAAAAACCCTAGAGAAAATAGGTATAGAAAGACCTTACGTGGATCTGATAAAAGGCATTTTTGGCAAACCAATAGCCAACATTATAATAAATGGGGAGAAACTGAAAACTTTTCCTCTAAAATCAGGAATAAGGCAAGGATGCCAACTATCACCACTTTTGTTGAACATAATGCGTGAAACATTAGAGCAATCAGGCAAGAGAAAGACATGAAAGGGATACATAAAGGAAAGGAAGAATTCAAATTATCATTACTTCCAGATGGCATGATACTCTATAAAGAAGACCCAAATAATTGCATCAAAAGTTATAGAATTAATAACCAATTTGAGCAATGGAGCAGGATACAAAATCAGCATACAAATATTAATAATATTCATGCATACCAATAATGACCTCAAGAAAAAAGAAATTAGTAAAATAATGACATTGACAATAGCATCAAGAAAAATTAATACCTATGAATTAACCTAACCAAGAAAACTAAAGAACTTTACCACAAAACACTATAGTACTCTGAAAGAGATTGAGGAAGACAGCAGGAAACAGAAAGATGTCAGCTGTTTCTGGGTAGACAGAATCAATATTGTCAAAATGGACATTGTCCCAAAACTGATGTACAGATTTATTGTAATCTCAATCAAAATACCAACAGCATTACTCACAAAACTAGAGAAAACAAATATAAAATTTATGTAAAACAAGAAAAGACCCAGAACAGAAAATAAAAGCAGTCCTGGGAAACAAGAGCAAAGCAAGAGACTTATATACCTACCTTCAAATTACACGACAAAGCAACAGTGATAAAAATGGCATGGTATTGGCATAAAATAGACATGTAGATTTATAGAACAGAATAGAGAATACAGAAGCACCTCCAAACACATTCGACTCTTTGGCCTTTGACAAAGGGATCAAAAACACATTGAAGGAAAGACAACCTATCTAGCAGATGGTGCCGAGAAAGTTGGCTATTTATATGCAGAAGATTAAAGCTGGACATATATCTCTCGCTGTGCATTAAACTAAAATCAAATCAAGTAAAAGATCTAAACATTAAAACAGAAACAATGAACCTACTGGAGGATAAAAGAGGTAACACGTGAGGTCATAGACGTAGGCAAGGACTTTATGAACAGAATTCCAGTTGCACAAGAAATAATAGCAAGAATCAACCCAGTGGGATTATATCAAATTTAAAAGCTTCTGCACAGGAAAGGAAACAATCAGTGGAGTGAAGAGACAACATACAGAATTGGAGAAAAACATTGGCAGCTACACACAGACAGAGGACTAATATGTAGAACATAAAAAGAACTAAAAAATTAGACCCCTAACATAAAAGACCCAATCAAAACCTGGGCAAATAAAATGAATAGACACTTCTCAGAAGAAGTACATATGACAAACAAATATATGAAAAATTTTCAATATCTCTGGCCATTAAAACATAACTATAATTTCATCTTATACCAGAAAGAATGGCAATCATCAAGAAATCAAATAATAGCAAATGCTGGTGTAGCCGTAATGAGAAAGAAAACGTCTACATTGTTTGTGGGAATGTAAACTAGTACAACCATTATGGAAATCAGTATGGAAATTTCTCAAAGAACAAAAATAAAAGTTCCACTTGACTCGACTATTCCCCTTCTAAGTATCTTTCCTAAAGAGCTAAAGACATTATATTACTGCGATACATACATGCCCATGTTGGTAGCAGCACAATTCATAACTGCTAAATTCTGGAAGCGGCCTGTATGCCCATCACCACATGAATGGACAAAGGCAATGAGGTATCTGTACACGATGGAATGCTACACAGCTATAAAGTAGGATAAATTTGAGACATTTGTAGGAAAATAGATACATCTGGAAAATATGACATTAAGTGAAATAAAGCAGACACACAAGCTTAAATACCATGTGGTATCTCTCACTTGAGTAAGTCAAAGTGTAAAGAAACAGCAAAATAAAGGATTGATAAAAGCAAACGGGGAGATAGATATTTTGGAAACAGGAAGGAGTCCAGGAGACAGAGGGTGAGGGGAGGTGGGGAGGGGAAGGGGAAGTAAAAAGATTTCAGACATGTCATACACATGCACCTAATGAATATAAACATTATTTGTGAGAAACATAAACTAAAAAGAATAACAATAAAGAAAATGGAGAAAGGTGATCTAGATACAGAGAGAGGGAGCTGGGTAGGGAGGGACAGGGAATCAAAAAGACCAAGACGTGTATATACACGTGCCTACTCCCTGAGATGAACGTCGACTTCATGTATTGCAAACATGTGCTAATGAGACGAAATTAAAGAATAAAAAGTAAAAACCGCCTGTTTTGTTGACCATCTGTAAGAGTTTTTTTAGTCTCTATTTTCATTTATTTCTGCTTTGATCTTTATTATTTCCTTTATTTACTGATTTGGGGGTTTGTCTTTGTTTTTCTAGTTCTTGAGATGTGAAGTTAGGCTGATTATTTGAGATCTTTCTTATTTTATAATACAGACATTTATCATTGTAAAGTTCTTTTTCTGAATGACTTTTGATGTATTGTGTTTCTTTTCTTACTTTTTTTGCCTCACAAAAAATTATTTAATTTTTTAAATTTCTTCACTGAGCTAGTAATTATTCAGAAGCATGTTTTTAAATTTCCATGTATTGCTGGGGCCTCCAAATATTCTCCTGTTATTCATTCTTGGTTTTACACATTGTGACCTAAAAAGATACCTGATATTGTCTTTTACTTCTTAAGTTTCTTAAAACTTGTTTTGTGGCCAAACATATGACCTACCCCAGAGGATATTCCATGTGCACTAGAGCAGAATGTGTATCTGGAAGCCTTTGGGTAGAACGTTCTGGAAAGTTCTGTCAGGTCCTTTTGGTCCGGAGTGTAGTTCAGTCTTGTTTCTTTGCTGATTTTCTGTCTCGACAGTCTGTTCAGTGCTGAAAGCAGGGTGTTAAAGCCACCTATTGTAATTGCATTGCAGTGTCTCTTCATTTGTTTGTAATATTTGCTTTATATGTTTGTGTGCTCTGGAACTGGTTACAATTATTATATCCTCTTTCTGAGTAGATATTTTTATCATTGTATAGTGACCTTTCTGTCCTTTCAGTTTTTGATTTGACGTCTAATTTATGTGACATAAGTACAGCTATTTCTGCTCACTCTTTGTTTCTATTTACGTGGTATATATTTTTCTACTCTTTCTCCTTCAGTCTATGCATGTCCTTACTGTTAAAGTAATAGATAAGAATTTATTCCTGTCATTTTAAAAATTAAGTTTATTGGTACAATTTAGATATACAAAATGATCACATTCATCATAGGTAATTTGTACCTATACATGATATATCTTGATTCCTCTTTTTTCCTATTTCCCTCCTCTCCATTCTACCCCTCTTCCCCTCCATATTAACAAAGATTTGTTTACATTTTAACCTTCCTTTATGTTTTTTCTTTTCCCTTTCTTCCTTTCCCCCTTCCCCCTACCTAGTTCCCTTTTACTTTTGAACAAATTTTTCCTATTTAACAATATCTATTATACACTTTGGTTCTTATTTACACTATCAGTTACTCACACTAGAGAGACAAAGTGATATTTACACATGTGCGTCTGATTTATTTCACGTAAGAGTATGGTCCCAAGGTCCATCCATTTAGCTATAAATGTCTCAAGTTTATCCTTCTTTATGGCTGAGTAGTACTCCATTGTATTAAAAAAACACATCTTTTTTATCCATTCCTCGGTTGATGGGCATCTGGGTTCTTTACAAGATTTAGCTATCACAAACTGTGCTGCTATCAACATGGGTGCAGATATATCACTGTGGTGTGATGCTTTTAATTCTTTTGGGAAGATACTAAGAGGATTAGCTGGATTAAATAGAACCTCTCCTCCTAGTTTTTGAGAAATGTCCACACTGATTTCCACAGTGATTGCACTAGTCTACACTCCCACCAACAGTGAAGAAGTGTTCCTTTTTCCCACAGCCCCGCCAGCATATATTATTAGTTAATTTCTTGATAATAGGCATTCTTTATGGAATGAGATGGAATCTCAGCATTGTTATAATTTGCATCTCTCTAATAACCAGTGATGTTGAATATATTTTCAAATATTTATTTGCCATTTCTATTTCCTCATCTGAGAAGTGTGTATTCATCTCAGATGCCCATTTTTCGATTGGGTCTTTAAGTTTGGGGGGGTTCTGATTTTTTTCAATTTTTTGTATGTAGAAATTAGTCCTTTGTCTGAGGGAGAACTGGCTAAAATTTTTTCCTACTCTATGGGTTGATTTTTTTTTATTTTAAAGAAGAAAAAACAAAACAAATAAAAAAAAAGAACAAATTTTCAAAACAACATAATATGAGGGTAACAATGGTTAATGCATTACGTATTATTATCTTTAAGTTAGTTATTCAGGATACCAGACATTAGCATTCAATTGTCCAAACATTATTGGCACAAACCTTACTCTTCAATGAACTAAGTAAAATTGGTAGTGTATCTATTTTAACCATCTTACATATATATACAATTTTTTTCCCTTTCCCTTCTTTCTTTTCCCTGTTCCAGTCTCTCTTTCCTTTTGACCAGTTTCTTTTTGATTCACCGTGTCTATTGTACATTTTGGATCTTATTTACTCTTTCAGTTTCTCATACTAGAGAGACAATACGATACTTACACATGTGCATCCGGTTTATTTAACTTATGAGTATTTTCTCGAGTTGCATCCATTTACCTATAAAAGTCTCCAGTTTATCCTTCTTTATGGCTGAATAGTACTCCATTGTATAAAAATACCACATCTTTCTTATCCATTCCTCAGTTGATGGGCATTTGGGTTGTTTCCAAGATCTGGCTATTACAAATTGTACTGCTATAAACATGGGTGCACATATATCGCTGTGGTACGATGTTTTTAATTCTTCTGGGAAGATGCCCAGAAGGTGAATAGCTGAGTCAAATGGGACCTCCAATCCTAGTTTTTTGAGGAATCTCCACACTGACTTCCACAGTGGCTGTACCAGTCAACACTCCCACCAACAGTGAAGAAGGGTTCCTTTTTCCCCACAGCCCCTCCACCATCTGTTATTAGTTGATTTCTTTATAATAGCCATTCTTTCTGGGGGTGAGATGGTATCTCAGTGTTGTTTTAATTTGCATCTCTCGAATGACTAGTGATGTTGCACATTTTTTTGTATATTTATTTGCCATTTGTATTTCTTCATCTGAGAGATGTGTATTCATCTCAGATGCTCATTTTTGGAGTGGGTCTTTAAATTTGGGAGGTCTGATTTTTTTGAGTTCTTTATCTGTTCTTGATAGTAATCCTCTGTCTGAGGAAAAGCTGGCAAACATTTTTTCCCACGTTGTGGGTTGTCTTTTCACTCTGTTGGTGGTTTCTCTTGCTGTGCAAAAGCTTTTTAATAAGATGAGATCCCAGTTGTTGATTCTTTGGAATAGTTCCCATGCGGTTGAGGTTTTATTCATAAAGACTTTGCCTACACCAATGTCTTCAAGGGTTTTACCTATCCTACCTTCCAGCAGATTTAATGTTTCTGTTTTAATATTTAGATCTCTGATCCATTTTGAATTTAGTTTAGTGCATGGTGAAAGATATGGGTCTAGTTTTAATCTTCAGCATGTGTAGAGCCAGTTTTTCCAGAACCATTTATTAAAGAGGCTATCTTTCTTCCAGTGAATGTGTTTGGCACCTTTGTCAAAGATAAGGTGGCTTAGTACGTCTGGGGTTGTTTCAGCATCTTCTAATCTGTTCCATTGATCTTCAGGTCTGTTTTTTTGCCGGTACCACACTGTTTTTATCACAGTAGCTTTATAGTGTAATTTAAAGTCGGGGATTGTGATGCCCCTTGCCTTGCCTTTGTTGCCCAGAATTGCCTTTGCTATTCTAGGTCTCTTCTGATTCCAAATGAATTTTAGGATTGTTTTCTCTAATTCTGTGAGATATGCTGTTGGAATTTTGATTGGAATTGCATTAAATCTGTATAACAATTTTGGAAGTATGGCCATTTTCACTATATTGGTTCTTCCTATCCAGGAGCAAGGGATATCTTTCCATTTTCTGATATCCTCTTCAATCTCCTTTTTCAGAGTACTGTAGTTTTCAGTATAGAGGTCTTTTACATCCTTCGTGAGGTTGATTCCTAGGTATTTCATTTTTTTGGATGTTATTGTGAAAGGTATTGTTTCCCTAATTTCTCTTTCAGTAAGTTTGTTATTTGTGTACAGAAAGGCTATTGATTTTTGAGTACTGACTTTGTATCCAGCTACACTACTGAATTTGCTTATTAAATCTAGCATATTTTTAGTGGAGTTTTTGGGGTCTTCTGTGTAGAGTATCATGTCATCTGCAAATAATGATAATTTAACTTCTTCCTTTCCAATCATTATTCCTTTTATTTCTTTCTCTTGTCTAATTGCTCTGGCTAAAGTTTCCAGAACTATGTTGAATAAGAGTGGGGACAGTGGACGTCCTTGTCTTGTTCCTGATTTTAGAGGGAAGGCTTTCAGTTTTTGGCCATTTAGTATAATATTGGCTGTTGGTTTGTCATAGATAGCTTTTACCAGGTTGAGATAAAGACCCTCTATTCCAATTTTCTGTAGGATTTTTATCACGAAAAGGTGCCAGACTTTGTCAAAAGCTTTTTCTGCCTCTATTGAGATGATCATGTGATTTTTGTCTTTGGTTCTGTTAATATGGTGTATTACATTTATTGATTTACGTATGTTGAACCATCCCTGCATCGCTGGGATGAATCCAACTTGGTCATGGTGTATAATCTTCCTGATGATTTGTTGGATTCTGTTTGCCAGTATCTTATTAAGGATTTTTGCATCTATGTTCATTAGGGAGATTGGCCTGTAGTTCTCTTTCTTAGTTGGGTCCTTCTCTGGTTTTGGTATCAGGGTAATGCTTGCTTCCAGGAATGAATTTGGGAGTATTGCTTCCCTTTCAATTTCATTAAAAAGTTTGAGAAGTAGTGGTGTTAGGTCTTCTCTAAATTTCTTGTAGAATTCGGCAGTGAATCCATCAGGGCCTGGGCTTTTCTTTGTTGGGAGGTTTTAAATTACATCTTCAATTTCATTGGTTGATATTGGTTTATTTAGGATTTTTAAATCTTCTTGATTCAGCTTTGGTAATTCATACGAATCTAGGAATCTGTCCATTTCTTCTGCATTTTCCATCTTAGTAGAATATAGATTTTTAAAATAGGTATAGATGATCTTCTGAATTTCTGCAGGGTCTGTCATGATATCACCCTTTTCATTTTCAATTGCATGGATTTGAGTCTTTTCTTTTCTTTTTTTAATAAGGTTGGATAAGGGTTTGTCAATCTTATTTATTCTTTCAAAGAAACAACTTTTTGCTTCATTGATTCTTTGTATTGTTTTTTTAGTCTCCAATACATTAATTTCTGCTCTGATCTTTATAATTTCCTCCCTCGTACGGGCTTTTGGCTTAACCTGCTCTTCTTTTTCTAGAAGTTTGAGGTTTGCCATTAAGTTGTTTATTTGTGCTTGCTCTATTTTCTTGATATAAGTATTTAATGCTATAAATTTCCCTCTTAGGACTGCTTTCATTGTATCCCATAAGTTCCAGTATGTTGTACTGTCATTATCATTCAGTTGTAAAAAGTGTCTAATTTCTTCTTTAATTTCATCTGTGACCCATTGGTTGTTCAGGAGGGTGCTGTTTAATTTCCATGTGTTTAGGGAGTTTTTGTGATTTATTTTGCCATTGATTTCCAATTTCATTGCACTATGGTCTGATAATATGCATGGGATAATTTCGATTCCTTTGCATTTACTTAAGCAGGTTTTATGAGCTAGTATGTGGTCTATTTTGGAGAACATCCCATGGGCAGCTGAGAAGAATGTGTATTCTTATGTTGTGGGGTGGAACACTCTGTAGACATCTACTAAGTCCATTTGTTCAAAAGTTTGGTTCAGTTCTACTATTGCATTATTGATTTTCTGTCTAGTTGATCTGTCTTTTTGTGACAGTGGAGTATTGAGATCTCCCAGTATAATTGTATTAGTGCTTATTTGATTTTTCATGTCCTTTAGTACTTGTTTTATATAGCTGGGTGCATTGGTATTTGACGCATATATATTTATGATCGTTATCTCTTCCTCTTGGATTGTTCCCTTTACAAGGATGTAATGACCGTCTTTATCTCTCTGAATCATTCTTGGCTTGAAATTCATTTTGTCTGCAAAAAGAATAGCTACCCCTGGTTTTTTCTGGGTTCCTGTTGCATGGAGTATTGTTTTCCATCCTTTGACTTTCAGTGTATGAATTTCTTTCTGAATTGTGTTTCTTGTATACAGCATATTGTTGGATCTTGCTTCTTGATCCATTTTGCTAGTCTGTGCCTTTTGATTGGTGAACTGAGACCGTTAACATTGATGGTTAAAACTGATATGTATTGACTTATACTTGTCATGAGATTTTCCTGTTGTTGGTTACCACTCTTTGTTTGTTTTTCCCCTTTCCCTCTATTTAATTATCTGCCCTGCCTGGTGGATTCCTTCTTTTGGGGTTCCTGGAGTTGTAGTCCTTGTTATCTCTTTCTAGAATGTTCTTCAGAACATTTTGGAGTGCTGATTTGGTGGTCATAAATTTTCTCAGATGTTCTTTGTCATGAAAGTATTTTATTTCTCCATCAATTTTGAAAGATATTTTTGTGGGGTACATCAGTCTGGGTTGAAAATTATTTTCCTTTAGATCTTGAAATGCATCATTCCAAGCTCTTCTTGACTTGAGGGTTTGTGCTGAAAAGTCAGCTGTGATTCTGATGGGTTTTCCTTTATAGGTGATTTGTCTCTTCTCCCTGACAGCTTTTAAGATTCTGCCCTTCTGTTGAATATCTGGGATCTTGACTATGATATATATCGCTGAAGTTTTTTTTTTTGGTCATGTCTAGTTGGAGTTCTAAAAGCCTCTTTTATATGGGGGTCAAATTCTTTTTCTCTTCCAGGGAAGTTCTCCCTGATAATGTCTGTGAACAATGTTCTAATGTCATTGATGCTATCTCCTGCTTTTTCATTTATTCCAATTATTCTTAAGTTGTTTATCTTTGAGTCATCTAGCAGCTGCTGAATTGATTTTTCATGGTCCCTTGCGGTTTTTAAGAATTCTTCCTTTTCATGATCACTAATTGCAAGCCTGTCTTCTATATTCGAGATCCTGTCCTCACATTGGCTTAATCTGCTACAAATACTTTCAATGGAATTTTTATTCTCCTGGATATCTGCTTGAATCTGCCTTATGGATTCCATTTCTTTCCTATGCTGAACATTCATGGTTTCTATAATTTTCTTAAGCTCATCTATTTTTTTTGTCTGTATCAGCTATAGTGTCCTTAAGCATGGTCTTCATTGTGGACATTATCTCTGCAGTTATCTGTGAAGTTATTTCTGTTTTAATTTTTTCCGGAGCCTCATTCAGTTGCTTTGTTGTTACCACTTCAGATAGGCCAGGTGGGTGGCTTTTGGATTGTCCCACCTCATTGCCCCCTAGGTTTGCCTTTGGTGAATTGGATGTGTGGGGTTGCATCTTGTTTAAGTGTCATCTCATTTTCTTTTCTTTCTTTAGATTAATTCCTGGGGTGATGTTTGTAAATTACCTATGGTAGGTTACTTTATTGCTAGTGTTCAAGATCCTTAGGAGATGACTACTTCTCTGCAGTATCTTCCAAGTGGAGCTTGCTTTTGGGTTTTGAGCTTTCTGCCAGATCCTACCTCTTAATTCGTTGGTTATGTTAAGTTGCTACCTGTTTGGCCCATTCCTTGATTCTTTGGTACTGTGCCACTGTATTTTCTGTGTCCCTTAGTCAATTTCAATCATGAAATATCAGGAAGGAAAGCTGTTTAGAACAATTATTTCACATTTGGCTATAATGGTACCTAAACCATCAAACACAGCCTAGAAAATGACAGACTGAGCTAACCAGTTATTTACCACTTTTAACCGTATATAGTTGTGGTTATATAACAAAATCTAAAACACACCAGATATATTATATGCAGTATACAAGTCCTTAGTATGTCAATTTTTCCCTCAGGAGTTTAAATTTAAAATTAGTTAAAGAGGAAATAGAGTATTGGGAGAGGAGGAAGGAATTAGATGTAAGGTTAGAGGACCAAGAGGGATCCTACTAACATTGGGGGACTGGTGGGAAAAAGAGAAGGAAGGGATAAAAGGAAGAACAGATCAGAACCACAACCACAAAGAGGTTAGAGGCGCTGTTTACACTCATATAAAAACCAGAGAGAATAATGAAGGGAAGAGCAAATAGACAAACAGAAACAAAAATGAAGACAAAAACAACAAAGCAAACAGACAAAACAAAAATAAAACCCCACCAAAAAAAAGAAAAAAACCTTCACCAGAACAAAGAAACAAATGAGAGAAAAAAAATAAAAAATAAATAAATTTTAAAAAATTAAAAAATTAAAAATAATAAAAAGAATCAGTTCCAGGTGTTGACTCTGCTGTAGGCAGGCACCATGTGATGACAGAGTCCTGTTCCGTGCAGGTCCGTCCCAGTAAGCCAGGATGCCATTTGGCGGGGCAGTGAGCAGAAGCGTGTACTCTGGCAGAGACCAGTCTCGTTCGCCTGCTGCCCTCAGCGCACTTTTCGCCGGCCTGAGAGGTGCGTGCTGCGCTGTCCCAAGGGCAAGTTCCCAGTGCTGTGTTTTTGCGCTGATCTGATTTTCGCCGCACCCCCCACACAATGGCGCTGGCCAGTCGCTCCCTGGCACGGGACAGCTGTGGCTGAGAGACACTCACCGCTGGCCAGTGCAGTCCTCTGCTGCTCCCCTGCCCCACCGCTGTCTTGTGATCCTCCGCAGGGGCTCATGGGGTGCCAGCTGTCACCGTGTGTCCGCAGATTTGAGTTTCTGTCACGCCGCGATTCCTGGGACAGGGAGAAGGTGCACGTGGTCTCCTTCTTCTTTGTTGAAAGTACCCTTCACTGGTGCCGGGTGTCCCAAGCTGCACTTCAGAACTTTCCTGGGTCCAAGTGAGGCATCTCCCTCCCTCCTGCGTTCTCCCGGTCACTGTATTCCCCTTGGTCCAATGGCAACATTTGGAGAGTTTCACTGCCTGCTTCTTACACATCTGCTATCTTTTTCCTCCTCCCCATTTTCTTTCAAAAAACCCGGGGCTCAAACTCCTGTAACAGAACAGCCCCAGGGTCACTTTACTGCCAATGTCCCAGAGTGGAATGAAGGAAGGGCTGTCCATTCACAGTAGACTGCCAGCAGTTGCACAGCAGACTGGGGGGAATTCTGTTAAGAAGTAGGAGCAGGGAATTCTGCTGAGAGTGGGACCTGGGACCACCTACACTCGACTCCAGCAGCTTTCAAAAACTAGTCTAAGCCCTAGCTACACAGGACTGGAAGCACTCCTCCGCTCTGCAATCAGTGGAGCAAGCAGGCAAGTGGCTTTGGCCTGTGGTGGGACAAGGACAGCCCCCTCCCTGCATCTGGTGGTACAAGCAGACAAGTAGCTTTAGACAGTGGCAGGACAAGGGCACTATCCCCACCCTATGACCAGCATGTGAGAGGAGTCAGTGGTGTAACCAGGATCAGCCCTGCACCCGGCAGTAATCCTACTGCAGACTCAGTGGGGTTACACAGCACACAGATTCTGGCTCTGACTTGGACACTAACGCAAAGCTGAGGGCACCAGAAGAATTTTTTTCTTTTTCTTTTTCTTTTCTCTTTCTCTCTTCATTTACTAGATTGTTTCATTTTCCTTTTTCTCTCTTTTTTTTCTTTATGGGGGTTTGTTTAGGTTTTGACTTTTATTGTTATTTTGTTTGTGTCTCCTGTTTCTCTCTTTCCTCAACTTTCTTTCTCAATTTTTTGATATTTTCATGGGGATGAATATTGTCTCTGGTCTTTCTGGTTCACTTTAATATTCTTTTGCTTTCTCCTCATTCTTTTTCTCCTGTCCTATTCTCCAAAGCTTTATCCTTCATCCTTTATCCTTCAGCCTTGCTTCTACTGTATTTCTCCTCAGTTATCACTCTGGTTTTTTCCCTATCTTTCTTAAATTTCCCTTCCCCAAATGATAAAATCACTCTACCATGGAGAAACTCACTGCATATAAGTTCCTGGTTTATGTTAGATGTTGTTATAACTACAGATCTTGCTCCTGTGTTTATAGATATCAAATTAGCAGTTACCACATATTGTCAGTTTCTAAGCTGTGCTTCATGATATTGTTATTGATAATTACACTATTTTAACCAGGATGCCATACCTATTATAATCAGTTGTCCACCCTTGTATGACAACACTGCGATTGTCTGGGGTCATACCCATCCCCGTAGTCCAGTACCAAAAGATTGGATGCTGGGCAAAGAGATAGAAACTTCTCCCTAATAAAGTGGGAATGTAGGATCTTGGGACAGACACAAATGCCAAGAGCCAGCTATGCCTAGAAGACATCTAAGAGGAATAGACATAGTCTAGGGAAGTCTTGATACCAGTGACAAAGCTACCTAATATAAGAAAAATACAACCAACAACACAGAAAACTGATTAAAATTAAAAAAAAATAGCAAGACACAGAAGCAAAATGCAACCCCAGACCTCCAGCCAACCCAGGACAAGTCCAGCGGACAAGATAGAGGAAATTAGATGGCTGCAATAAGATGATTGTTGGGCGCCTACTATGTGCTAGACAGTGATCTGAACACTGCCAAGTGCTCACTCCCTGGTGAATGATAACTGTTCCTGCTGACACGAAGAAGAAATAAGCTGAAGGAATCAGTAAGTGAATAGAAATTTATTTTCTGGGCCACCTGACTTTTCTGAAATGATAGCATCAGAAGTAAAAAAAGAATTTTTTTTTAATGAGACTATAGAGAAAACAAAATCAGAAAACAACTCTTAGGTAAAAAAAGAGGTGATGACCATAATGAAAGATTTGCTCCGCAAATCTAGAGTAAACATATATTTAAAAAAAGGAAAATGATGTAAACTAAGAATGCCCAACATGGGAAAAAATTGCATTAAAACTTTGTAAAACCAAAAGAATGAAAGTGAAGACAGAATATCAGACCTAGAAGATAGGATCTTGGTTAGTGATCATGACAAAAATTTATTAAAAATAGCAAGGTACCATGAAAAAACAATCCAACAGCTGCAAAATGATGTAAAGAACAACATAAGATTGATTAAAGCCAATAAAAATGCTGGAGTCAGAACAAATGACATAAAAAAAACCTGTTCACAGAAGTAATTGCAGAAAACTTCCCAAGCATGAAAAAGAATTTTACATACAGATAAGTGAGGCATACAGAACTCCAATTAGCCATGACCAAAATAAATCTACACCAAAGCATATAACAATCAAGATTCAAAAAATTCAGCACAAGTACAGAATATCAAAAGCTGTTAGAGAAAAGAAACAAATCACATATAAAGGAAAGTCCATCAGAATAACAGAAGACTTCTCAACACAAACCCTTAAGTCAAGGAGAGTTTGAAGTAAAGTATTTCAAGTCCTGAAAGAAAACAACTTCCAACTCAAACTGATGTACCCTGCAAAACTGTCTTTCAAAATTAATGGAGAAATAAGATACTTCTATGACAAAGAACAACTGATGAAATTCACGACCAGCCAACCAGCTCTACAAAGTGTTCTGAAAGATATTCTAGAACGAAGTAACAAGACCATAATTCCAAGCATACCAAGAAAGAAACCACCAGGCAGAGCAAGCAATTAAACAGAGGGGAAGATGGGGAACCAACAGCAGGAAAATATTACAAGGATAAGCCAATGCATAACAGTTATAACCATCAATGTGAATGGTCTCAATTCACCAATCAAAACAAACTGGTAGAATGGATCAAGAATCAAGATTAAAAATAAAAAGCAAGATCCAACAATACGCTGCATAGAAAAAACACATTTAACTAAAAAAGAAATTCGTATACTGAAATTAAAAGAATGGAAAACAATACTGAATGTGACAGGAACCTGGAAAAAAGCAGGGGTAGCTATTCTATTTGCAGACATTGTGAACTTCAAGCCAATATTGATCAAAAGAAATAAAGCAGGTCACTACACACTTGTTAAAGAAAAACTCCAAGAAGAAGTGGTAAGAACAACAAATATATATGCATCAAGTACAGGTACCTCCAACTATATAAAACAAATATTAATGGACATGAAAAATCAAATAAGTGCTAATACAATTTTAATGGGAGAGCTTACTACCCCACTGTCCCAAATACATAGATCAACCAGACAAAAAATAAACTATTAGAACTAAACCAAACCTGTGAACAAATTGAATTAGTAGATTTCTACAGAGTGCTCCATCCCACAATGTCAGAACACACATTCTTCTCAGTTATGCATGGGACGTTCTCCAAAATAGCCCATAGACTAGCTCATACAACATGCTTAAGTAAATGCAAAATAAATGAAATTATCCCACGTGTATTATCCTACCATAGTGCAATGAAATTGGAAATTGATGGCAAAAGAAACCACAAAAACTCCATAAACATATGGAAATAAAATAACACCCTCCTGAACAACCAATGGGTCACAGATGAAATTAAAGAAAAAAATTAAAAAGTATCTAAAATTAAATGATAATGCCAATACAACACACCAGAGCTTATGGGACACAATGAAAGCTGTTCTAAGAGGGAAATTTGCAGTGGTGATTTCCCATTTCAGGAAAACAGAATGAGCTCAAATAAACATAAAAATAATATGGAACGTCAAACTTCTAGAAAAAGAAGAAAAAGATAAGCCCAAAGTTTGTATGAGGGAGGAAATTATAAAGATCAGAGCAGAAATAAATGCAATTGAGACTAAGAAAACAACACAAACAATCCATGAATTGAAAAGTTGGTTCTTTGAATGATTAAATAAAATTGATAAACCCTTAGCCAACCTTACCAATATGAGGAAAGACTAAAATTCATGTAATTAGGAATAAAAAGAGTGAAATCACAATGGATCCTGCAGAAATCCAGGTCATCAATACCTACTTTGAGAACCTTTACTTTAATAAGATGTAAGACATAGAAGAAATGGACAGACTCCTAGATGCATATGAATTACCAAAGTTGAATCAAGAAGATATAAAAATTCTAAATAACCCAATATCAGCCAGTGAAATTGAAAAGGTCATTAAAAATCTACCAACAAAGAAAGGCCCAGTCCTGATGGATTCACTGCTGAATTCTACAAGAAATTTAAAGAAGATCTAATGCCACTAATGCTGAAACTCTTTAATGAAATTGAAAGAGAAGCAAGACTCACAAAATCATTCCTGGAAGCAAGTATTACTCTGATACCTAAACCAAAGAAGGACTGAACCAAGGAAGAGAATTACAGGACAATCTCCCTAATGAACATAGAAGCAAAAATCCACAATAAGATACTGGCAAACAGAATGTGGCACATCCTCAAAAAGATTATACACCATGACCAGGTGGCATTCATCTCAGGTATGCAGAGATGGTTCAACATATGCAAATCAATAAATATGATTGACACCATATCAACAGAGCCAAAGACAAAAATCACATGATCATCTCAATGGATGCAGAAAAAGCATTTGACTAAGTCCAACACCTATTCATGATAGAAACCCTATAGAAAATTGGAATAGAAGATCTTTATCTCAGACTGATAAAAGCTATCTATGATGAACCTGCATCCAACATCATACTAAATGGTCAGTAACAGAAAGCTTTCTCTGTAAAATATCAGGAACAAGACAAGGATGCTCACTATCACCACTCCTATTCAGAATAGTTCTGGAAACATTAACCAGAGCAACTAGACAAGATAAAGAATTAAAAGGAATAAGGATAGGAAGGGAATACTTTAAATTATCATTATTTACAGATGACATGATAGTCTACATAGGAGACCCCAAAAACTCCACCAAAAGACTCCTAGATTTAATAACCAAATTCAGTAGTGTAGTAGGATACACAGTCGAACACAAAAAATCAATAGCATTCCTGTACAAAAATAACAAACTCACTGAGAGAGAAATTAGGGAAACAACACCTTTCACAACAGTGTCAAAAAATGAAATACTTAGATCAGTCTAACAAATGATATAAAAGATCTCTACATTGAAAACTACAGTACTCTGAAAAAGGAGTCCAAAGAGGATATCAGAAGGTGGAAAGATATCCCTTGCTCTTGGGTAGGAAGAACCAACATTGTGAAAATGGCCATACTCCTAAAATTGTTGTACAGATTTAATGCAATCTCAATCCAAATACCATTAGCATATCTCACAGAACTAGAGAAAACATTACTGATATTCATTCAGAACCAGAAGAGACCTAGAATAGCAAAAACAATTCTTAGCAACAAAGGCAAGGCAGGGGGCAATGCAACTCCTGACTTGAAATTATATTACAAAGCCACTGTGATAAAAAAAGCATGGTACTGACAGAGAAAAACAGACCTGAGGATCTATGGAACAGATTAGAAGATGCAGAAATAACTCCAAACACACTCACCACCTTATCTTTGACAAAGAGGTCAAACACATTCAGTGGAAGAAAGATAACCTCTTTAATAAATGATGCTGGAAAAACTGGCTTTCCACATGTGAAAGACTAAAGCTAGACCCACATTTATCACGATGGACTGAACTAAAATCAAAGTAGGTCAAAGATCTAAATATTCAAACGGAAACACTGTTTGAAGACAGAATAAGTAGAACTCTTGACGACACAGGTGTAGGCAAAGACTTCATGAACAAAACCCTGGTCACACAGGAACTATTATAAAGAATCAACAACTGGGATCTTATCTTATTAAAAAGTTTTAGACAGCAAAAGAAATCACCAACAGAGTGAAAAAACAACCCATAGAGGGGAGGGGAAAAAGATGGCAGATGAGTAAGAAGTACGCAGCAAAACTCTCTAAAAGTAGCCATTGGACCATGGGAATATAGTGACCGGGAGAGCGCAGGAGAGGGGGAGATACCTCCCCAGGACCCAGAAAAGTTCTGAAGCACAGCCTGGGACCCCCAGCACCAGTGAAGGGTACTTTCAACAAAGAAGGAACAGACCGCGTGCACCGTCTACCATCCCAGGAATCGCCGCGCGACAGAAGCTCAAAGCTGCAGACACACGGTGACAGCTGGCGCCCAGGGAGCCCCCACGGAGGATCACAAGACAGCGGCGGGGCAGGGGAGCGGTGGAGAACGGCGCTGGCCGGCGGTGAGTGTCTCTCAGCCACAGCTGTCCCGCACCAGAGAGCGACTGGCCGGGCACCATTGTGGGGGATGTGGCGAAAATCAGAGCGGCGCAAAACCACAGAGCTGGGAACTCGTGCTCCGGACAGGTCAGTGCTGTGCCCCTCAGGCCCGCGGAAAGTGCGCTGACAGCGGCAGGTGAACAAGACTGGTCTCCGCCTGAAAGTCCACGCTTCTGCTCACCGCTCCGCCAAAGGGCCGCTCCTGGCTTACTGGGATGGACCTGCACGGAACACGACTCTGTCATCACACGGTGCCTGCCTACAGCAGAGTCAACACCTGGAACTGATTCTTTTTATTTTTTTCTTTTTCTTTTTATTTTTTTCTCTCTCATTTGTTTTTTGTTCTGGTGAAGGGTTTTTTTTTTTTTGGTGGGGTTTTATTTTTGTTTTGTCTGTTTGTTTTGTTGTTTTTGTCTTCGTTTTTGTTTCTGTTTGTCTATTTGCTCTTTCCTTCATTATTCTCTCTGGTTTTTATATGAGTGTAAACAGCGCCTCTAACCTCTTTGTGACTGTGGTTGTGATCTGTTCTTCCTTTTACCCTTCCTTCTCTTTTTCCCACCAATCCCCTGCACCAGTGTTCCAATGTTAGTGGGATCCCTCTTGGTCCTCTAACCTTACATCTAATTCCTTCCTCTTCTCCCAATACTCTATTTCCTCCTTAACTCATTATAAATTTAAACTCCTGAGGGAAAAAATTGACATACTAAGGACTTGTATACTGCATATAATATATCTGGTGTGTTTTAGATTTTGTTATATAACCACAACTATATACGGTTAAAAGTGGTAAATAACTGGTTAGCTCAGTCTGTCATTTTCTAGGCTGTGTTTGATGGTTTAGGTACCATTATAGCCAAATGTGAAATAATTGTTCTAAACAGCTTTCCTTCCTGATATTTCATGATTGAAATTGACTAAGGGACACAGAAAATACAGTGGCACAGTACCAAAGAATCAAGGAATGGGCCAAACAGGTAGCAACTTAACATAACCAACGAATTAAGAGGTAGGATCTGGCAGAAAGCTCAAAACCCAAAAGCAAGCTCCACTTGGAAGATACTGCAGAGAAGTAGTCATCTCCTAAGGATCTTGAACACTAGCAATAAAGTAACCTACCATAGGTAATTTACAAACATCACCCCAGGAATTAATCTAAAGAAAGAAAAGAAAATGAGATGACACTTAAACAAGATGCAACCCCACACATCCAACTCACAAAAGGCAAACCTAGGGGGCAATGAGGTGGGACAATCCAAAAGCCACCCACCTGGCCTATCTGAAGTGGTAACAACAAAGCAACTGAATGAGGCTCCGGAAAAAATTAAAACAGAAATAACTTCACAGATAACTGCAGAGATAATGTCCACAATGAAGACCATGCTTAAGGACACTATAGCTGATACAGACAAAAAAAATAGATGAGCTTAAGAAAATTATAGAAACCATGAATGTTCAGCATAGGAAAGAAATGGAATCCATAAGGCAGATTCAAGCAGATATCCAGGAGAATAAAAATTCCATTGAAAGTATTTGTAGCAGATTAAGCCAATGTGAGGACAGGATCTCGAATATAGAAGACAGGCTTGCAATTAGTGATCATGAAAAGGAAGAATTCTTAAAAACCGCAAGGGACCATGAAAAATCAATTCAGCAGCTGCTAGATGACTCAAAGATAAACAACTTAAGAATAATTGGAATAAATGAAAAAGCAGGAGATAGCATCAATGACATTAGAACATTGTTCACAGACATTATCAGGGAGAACTTCCCTGGAAGAGAAAAAGAACTTGACCCCCATATAAAAGAGGCTTTTAGAACTCCAACTAGACATGACCAAAAAAAAAAACTTCAGCGATATATATCATAGTCAAGATCCCAGATATTCAACAGAAGGGCAGAATCTTAAAAGCTGTCAGGGAGAAGAGACAAATCACCTATAAAGGAAAACCCATCAGAATCACAGCTGACTTTTCAGCACAAACCCTCAAGTCAAGAAGAGCTTGGAATGATGCATTTCAAGATCTAAAGGAAAATAATTTTCAACCCAGACTGATGTACCCCACAAAAATATCTTTCAAAATTGATGGAGAAATAAAATACTTTCATGACAAAGAACATCTGAGAAAATTTATGACCACCAAATCAGCACTCCAAAATGTTCTGAAGAACATTCTAGAAAGAGATAACAAGGACTACAACTCCAGGAACCCCAAAAGAAGGAATCCACCAGGCAGGGCAGATAATTAAATAGAGGGAAAGGGGAAAAACAAACAAAGAGTGGTAACCAACAACAGGAAAATCTCATGACAAGTATAAGTCAATACATATCAGTTTTAACCATCAATGTTAACGATCTCAGTTCACCAATCAAAAGGCACAGACTAGCAAAATGGATCAAGAAGCAAGATCCAACAATATGCTGTATACAAGAAACACAATTCAGAAAGAAATTCATACACTGAAAGTCAAAGGATGGAAAACAATACTCCATGCAACAGGAACCCAGAAAAAACCAGGGGTAGCTATTCTTTTTGCAGACAAAATGAATTTCAAGCCAAGAATGATTCAGAGAGATAAAGACGGTCATTACATCCTTGTAAAGGGAACAATCCAAGAGGAAGAGATAACGATCATAAATATATATGCGTCAAATACCAATGCACCCAGCTATATAAAACAAGTACTAAAGGACATGAAAAATCAAATAAGCACTAATACAATTATACTGGGAGATCTCAATACTCCACTGTCACAAAAAGACAGATCAACTAGACAGAAAATCAATAATGCAATAGTAGAACTGAACCAAACTTTTGAACAAATGGACTTAGTAGATGTCTACAGAGTGTTCCACCCCACAACATAAGAATACACATTCTTCTCAGCTGCCCATGGGATGTTCTCCAAAATAGACCACATACTAGCTCATAAAACCTGCTTAAGTAAATGCAAAGGAATCGAAATTATCCCATGCATATTATCAGACCATAGTGCAATGAAATTGGAAATCAATGGCAAAATAAATCACAAAAACTCCCTAAACACATGGAAATTAAACAGCACCCTCCTGAACAACCAATGGGTCACAGATGAAATTAAAGAAGAAATTAGACACTTTTTACAACTGAATGATAATGACAGTACAACATACTGGAACTTATGGGATACAATGAAAGCAGTCCTAAGAGGGAAATTTATAGCATTAAATACTTATATCAAGAAAATAGAGCAAGCACAAATAAACAACTTAATGGCAAACCTCAAACTTCTAGAAAAAGAAGAGCAGGTTAAGCCAAAAGCCCGTACGAGGGAGGAAATTATAAAGATCAGAGCAGAAATTAATGTATTGGAGACTAAAAAAACAATACAAAGAATCAATGAAGCAAAAAGTTGTTTCTTTGAAAGAATAAATAAGATTGACAAACCCTTATCCAACCTTATTAAAAAAAGAAAAGAAAAGACTCAAATCCATGCAATTGAAAATGAAAAGGGTGATATCATGACAGACCCTGCAGAAATTCAGAAGATCATCTATACCTATTTTAAAAATCTATATTCTACTAAGATGGAAAATGCAGAAGAAATGGACAGATTCCTAGATTCGTATGAATTACCAAAGCTGAATCAAGAAGATTTAAAAATCCTAAATAAACCAATATCAACCAATGAAATTGAAGATGTAATTTAAAACCTCCCAACAAAGAAAAGCCCAGGCCCTGATGGATTCACTGCCGAATTCTACAAGAAATTTAGAGAAGACCTAACACCACTACTTCTCAAACTTTTTAATGAAATTGAAAGGGAAGCAATACTCCCAAATTCATTCCTGGAAGCAAGCATTACCCTGATACCAAAACCAGAGAAGGACCCAACTAAGAAAGAGAACTACAGGCCAATCTCCCTAATGAACATAGATGCAAAAATCCTTAATAAGATACTGGCAAACAGAATCCAACAAATCATCAGGAAGATTATACACCATGACCAAGTTGGATTCATCCCAGCGATGCAGGGATGGTTCAACATACGTAAATCAATAAATGTAATACACCATATTAACAGAACCAAAGACAAAAATCACATGATCATCTCAATAGAGGCAGAAAAAGCTTTTGACAAAGTCTGGCACCTTTTCGTGATAAAAATCCTACAGAAAATTGGAATAGAGGGTCTTTATCTCAACCTGGTAAAAGCTATCTATGACAAACCAACAGCCAATATTATACTAAATGGCCAAAAACTGAAAGCCTTCCCTCTAAAATCAGGAACAAGACAAGGACGTCCACTGTCCCCACTCTTATTCAACATAGTTCTGGAAACTTTAGCCAGAGCAATTAGACAAGAGAAAGAAATAAAAGGAATAATGATTGGAAAGGAAGAAGTTAAATTATCATTATTTGCAGATGACATGATACTCTACACAGAAGACCCCAAAAACTCCACTAAAAATATGCTAGATTTAATAAGCAAATTCAGTAGTGTAGCTGGATACAAAGTCAGTACTCAAAAATCAATAGCCTTTCTGTACACAAATAACAAACTTACTGAAAGAGAAATTAGGGAAACAATACCTTTCACAATAACATCCAAAAAAATGAAATACCTAGGAATCAACCTCACGAAGGATGTAAAAGACCTCTATACTGAAAACTACAGTACTCTGAAAAAGGAGATTGAAGAGGATATCAGAAAATGGAAAGATATCCCTTGCTCCTGGATAGGAAGAACCAATATAGTGAAAATGGCCATACTTCCAAAATTGTTATACAGATTTAATGCAATTCCAATCAAAATTCCAACAGCATATCTCACATAATTAGAGAAAACAATCATAAAATTCATCTGGAACCAGAAGAGAGCTAGAATAGCAAAGGCAATTCTGGGCAACAAAGGCAAGGCAAGGGGCATCACAATCCCCGACTTGAAATTACACTATAAAGCTACTGTGATAAAAACAGTGTGGTACCGGAAAAAAAAACAGACCTGAAGATCAATGGAACAGATTAGAAGATGCTGAAACAACCCCAGACGTACTAAGCTACCTTATCTTTGACAAAGATGCCAAACACATTCACTGGAAGAAAGGTAGCCTCTTTAATAAATGGTGCTGGAAAAACTGGCTCTACACATGCCGAAGATTAAAACTAGACCCATATCTTTCATCATGCACTAAACTAAATTCAAAATGAAAGAAAATGGGCTCCTCCATGCTCCTCCATTCAACTGTGTGCTGGGGCACTGCTCTACCTCACTCACTGCTGACTCTGGGGTGCTGCTTGGGAAACCGTCTCATGTTCTCACTGCTGCCTCTGATTGCATATGATTCTCCAGGTCCAGGTCAGGTCTCTGTTTCACAGTGATCAGCAAAGGAATTTTCACTGCCTCCCTGCTAGGGTGGCTGTACAGCTGCTCTTGCCATACCCTGTGTTCTCTGGTCTGCAGCAGTGAGCTATTTCTTCTGTAGCAATGAATACTATTTTCTTCTTCTCCTCTTGGTTCACATGTGCCCTCCACTCACTTTGGTTCCTCTCCGGGCTGTTGTTTTCCAGGCTATCAGCACTTTGTCCTGGAGAAGCTGAGGTGCTGGCACTCACCACTCCACCACTGAGTTTAAATATTCTTGCCATTTTGTCAGTTGTTTTCTAGTTGCTTTTTAGGTCTTTTGATTCTTTATTTTTCTCTTACCATTGTTGTTCAAGGGTTCCTGAAATACTGATATTTGATTCCATTTCCTTTCTCATTTGTGCATCAAATCTTTCTGTGATTATCATAGGGATGACATAAATAATCTTGTAATAGGGTATTTTAAGCTAATAATCAACCTCGGTTATATGCAAGTACTCAGAACTGTTACCCTCTTTTCTAGAATTGATAGTTTTATTTCCTTAATTTACCTCTTTTTATATTGTGTGTTCATTGACAACTTATTTTTAGCTCTAGTTATTTTATACTATTTTGAATAACTTTTGCACTGGAAATCTCAAAGATTTATGTATATTCATTGCAGTCATAGAATAATCTAAATTTGATTATAAATTTATGTCTACAACTGAGTTTTATACTTTTATTGTTTTCATGATAGTAATTATCATTCTTTCACTCCCAGTGACACATTCTCTTAAACATTTCTTGTAAGTCCAGTTTAAATGGTGGTGAATCCTCTTCACTTGTTTAGGAAACACTTTAATTTTTTCTCATTTCTGAAAGATAGTTTTGTGAGGTCAATAATATAAGCTGGCAGTTTTTTCATCCACCAACATGAATATATTAGTGTGTCTTCTGGCCTGAAGTTTCTGCAGAGAAATATGATAATATTATGAGAATTGTGTTAAATGTGCTTGACGTGTCCCTCTGTGGCTTTTTGAATTCTATTTTTGTCTCATACCTTTGGGTTTGATTAAAATGAACATCAGAAACAACATTTCAAGTTAAATGTACTTGGGCACCTTTTAGTTTCAAGGATCTAGGTATCCATCTTTCCCAAGACTTGAGATGTTTTCAGCTATTTGGTTAATTCAGCTGTCTGTACCTTTCTCCATCTCTCCCCCATCTGAAATTTCTTTAAGGCTAATATTTTTGTTCACTTAATAGTGGCTGATGATTCTCATATTTTTTAATCTATTTTCATTTTTCCCCAGCTGACTCAGTTATTTCAAATACTTACCTTTATGTTCCAATATTATTTTCCCCTGCTGGCTTTAGCCTGTTACTGAAGGTCTCAAATGTATTTTTTACTTCATTCATTGAGTTGTTCAATTCAAAGTTTTCTGTTTGATTCTTTTAATTTTTATTTATTTTCTCTCAGTTTTAAATTTTAATCTTACATGTTTGCAGTACATAATGAGTATATTCATTGTGAGGAGTTGATACATGTATGTAAATATCCTAATTCTTTTTTTTTAACTCTATTGTTTTGTACCAGGAATCGAACTCAGGACCTTGCACTTGCCAGGCAGGCACCATGCTGGTGAGCTATATCCTCAGCCCTTAACTCTTTCTCTTCTTATCCTTTTCATGTCCCTCAACCTCTTGGTCACCTTCCCTCTTGCAAAAGATCTATTTCTCTCATTCCTATTATCTGTCTTTCATTTTTCTCTTTAATTAATTCATTTTTGGGTTTCTCATATGACAGAAACAATGTGATAATTAAGCTTTTGTGTCTGACTTATTTTATTTAAGCTTATAGTCTCAATGTGCAACCATTTTTCTACAAATGATTTAAATTTATCTTTCTTTATGGCATAAAAGTACTCCATTATGTGCCGACACAGTATTTTCTTTATCCATTTGCTGTTGATGGACATATAGACCACCATTTAGTATTATGAATTTGTGTTGCTAAAACATGGGTGCACAGTTGTCATTGTCAAATGATGCCTTTAACTCTTATGAGAAAATACCTAAAGGGAAATTGCTGAGTTGAATGAAATTTCTTTAGAGTTTTTTTTACCGGGAATCCAACTCAGAACCTTGCACTTACCAGGCAGGTGCTGTGCTGATGAGCTATATCCTTGGGCCCCTTCTTTTTAGTTTTTTAGGAGATCTCTATACTGATTTTCATAATGGATATATTAATTTACATTCCTAACAATGTAGAAAGATTCCATTTCCCCCACTGCCTCACTGGCATTTCTTTTTAATTATTTAATTATTTAATTATTTAATTAATTATTTTTAATTATTTAATTATATAATTATTTATTTATTTTTGAAACAGGGTCTCAGTATGAAGTCCAGGCTCGCCTTGAATGCACAATGACCCTCCTGCATCAGCCTCCTGAGTGCTGGGATTACAGGCTTGCACCACCATGCCTGGTACCATTTTTTATTATTTGATTTCTTGATAATTCACATTCTTTCTGGAGTAAAATGAAATCTCCATTTCGTTAATTTGCATTTTTCTTTTTTAACTTCATTTTTTATTAGTACATATTTGTCATAGATCCATCATAGGAAATTTTTACCTGTACATGATATATCTTACTTCTTTTTTCCCATTACACTCCCTTCCCTTCAACACTTCTTCCCCTCCTATTTACAAATGGTTTGTTTCTATTCCCCCCCATTCTCTTTTTCTTTCCTTTTCCCTTAATTCTCTTCACCCTCTCTGCTCCCTTTTTCCCCTTCTCATTCGAACAGGTTCTTTCTACTTCCCAATGTCTAACCTCTATTATGCTCCTTATCTATCCTTTGGGTTTCTCACACAAGGGAAGCCATGCAATTTTTTTTTGAAACAGGGTCTTGCTATATACTTCAGGCTGGTCTTGAACTCACTGTGAAGTCCAGGCTGGCCTGGAACTCATGGCAATGGTCCTGCCTCAGGCTTCCAGGTGTGGGGATCAATCAAGCAGTATTTAAACTTGCATGTGCAATTCATTTCACTTAAGATTATGGTCTTGAGGTGCATCCACTTTCCTACAAATGAATCATTTATCTTTCTTTATGACAGAGTAATACTCCACTGTAAATAAATACCACATTTTCTTTATCCATTCATCATTTGATGGGCATAAGGACTGCTTCCAAGATGTAGCTATTATAAATTGTGCTGCTATAAACATAGGTATCAATATATCTATGTGGTATGATGCTTTTAGCTCTTTGGGGAAGATACCTAGGAGGGGAATAGCTAGGTCAAATGGAGCCTCTAGTTTTGTTTTTATCAGAATCTCCATATTGATTACTATACTGGTTGTACCAGTTTACACTCCCACCAGCAATGGAGAAGAGTTGCTTTTTCCCCACAGCATCCCCAGCATTTGTTATTGTTTTCTTGATGATAGCCATTCTTACTGGCGTGAGATGGAATCTCAGTGTTGTTTTAATTTGCATTTCTTAAATGACCACTGATGTTGAACATTTTTTAATGTATTTTTATGCTGTTTGTACTTCTTCATCTGAGAAATGAATATTCATTTCAGATGCTCATTTTTGGGTTGGGTCTTTAAATTTGGGGGGTCAGATTTTTTTTTTTTTAGTTCTTCATATATTTTATATGTTAGTCCTTTATCTGATGAGTAGCTGGTAAAACTTTTTCCCATTATGAGTTGTCCTTTCACCCTGTTGGTGGTTCCCTTTTTGTGCAAAACATTTTTAACTTGATGTGATACCAATTGTTGGTTCTTTGTAATATGTCCTGTGCATTTGGGGCTTTATTCATAAAGTCTTTTGCCTTCTCCTATATCTTCTAGAGTTTTACCTATTCTATCTTCCAGCAGATGAAGTATTTCTGTTTTTGTATTTATATCTTTGACCCATTTTGATTTTAGTTTAGTGCATGATGAGAGATATGGGCCTAGGTTCAATTTTCAGCATTTGGATAGCCAGTTTCCCTTGAACCACTTATTGAAGAGGCTTTCTTCCAGTGAAGGTGTTTGACCCATTTGTCAAAGATAAGTTAGCTGAGAGTGCTTGGAGTTGTTCCTGCACTGTCTCTTTTGTTCCATTGATCCTCAGGTCTGCTTTTGTTTTTTGTTTTGTTTTGTTTTGTTTGCTGGTACCACACTGTTTTTATCACAGTAGTTTTGTAGTATAACTTCAAATTGGGGATTTTGATGTTCCCTACTTTGCCCTTGCTGCCCAGAAATGCTATTCTAGGTCTCTTCTGGTTCCATATGAATTTTAGGATTGTTTTATCTAATTCTGTGAGGTATGCTAATGGTATTTTGATTTTGATTGCGTTAAATCTCTGTTGACAGGTTTGAAAGTTGGCCATTTTCACTATATTGGTTCTGACTATCCAACTGAAGATATTTTCCATTTTCAGATATCCTCTTCAATGTCTTTTTTCAGAGAACTGTTCTTTTCAATGAACCGGTCTTTGACTTCCTTTGTTAGATTCCTATGTATTTCATTTTTTCTTGATGGTGTTGTGAAAGGTGTTGTTTCCCTAATTTCTCTCTCAGTGAGTTTGTTATTTTTGTACAGGAATGCTATTGATTTTTTTAGTTTGACTGTGAATCTTGCTACATCACTGAATTCGGTTACTAAATCTGGGAGTCTTTTGGTGGAGTTTTTGGGGAATTCTATATAGACTATCATGTCATTGGCAAATAATGATAATTTAACTTCTTCCCTTCCTATCCTTATTCCTAAATTTCTTTCTTTTTTGTAATTGCTCTGGCTAATGTTTCCAGAACTATATTGAGTAGGAGTGGTCATAGTGGGCATCCTTGTCTTGTTCCTGATTTTAGAATGAAAGCTTTCAGGTTTGGACCATTTAGTATGATGCTGGCTGGTTTTTTGTCATAGAGGGCTTTTATCAGATTGAGATAAAGATCTTCTATTCCATTTTTTTCTGTAGGGCTTTTCTTTTATCATGAATGGGTATTGGATTTTGTCAAATGCTTTTTCTGTATCTATTGAGATGATCATGTGATTTTCTTTCTTTTTTATTTTATGGAAAAAAGTAAAACAAAATTTCATAACAAATAATAGGAGAATAACAATAGTTAATACATTGCATGTTGTTATTTTAAAGTAGTTGCTCAGAGTACAAGACATGAGCATAAAAATTTCTCCAATCAATATTAGCACAAACCTTCCTTTACAATGAACTAAGAGACACTAATAGTATAACTGACTTGCATGTTTTTCCTTTCCACTTCTGTCCTTTACCCTTTCCCAATCTTAGTTTCTTTTTCCTTTTGAACAGTTCTTCCCACCTGAAAATATCTATTGCACATTTTAGACCTTATTTACTCTTTCAGTTTCTCACACCAGGGAGACAATATGATGTTTACACATGTGAGTCTGATTTATTTCACTTAAGAGTATGGTCTCAAGTTGCATCCATTTAACTATAAAAGTCTCAAGTTTATCCTTCTTTATGGCTGAGTAGTACTCCATCTTATAAAAATACCATATCTTTTTTATCCATTCCTCAGTTGATGAGCATTTGGGTTGTTTCCAAGGTTTAGCTATTACAAATTGTGCTGCTGTAAGCATGGGTGCACATATATCACTCTGGTATGATGTTAATTCTTCTGAGAAAATACCCAGGAGGAGGATAGCTAGGTCAAATGGGACCTCCAATCCTACTTTTTTGAGAAATATCCACACTGATTTCCACAGTGGCTGTACCAGTTGACACTCCCACCAACAGTGGAGAAGTGTTCCCTTTTCCCCACAGCCCCTCCAGCATTTGTTATTGGTTGATTTCTTGATGATAGCCATTCTTTCCAGGGTGAGATGGAATCTCAGTGTTGTTTTAATTTGCATCTCTTTAGTGACCAGTGATGTTGAACATTTTTCATATATTTATTTGCCATTTGTATTTCTTTATCTGAGAAGTGTGTATTCATCTAAGAAGCCCATTGTATGACTGGGTCTTTGAATTTGCATGATCAGATTTTTTCAATGCTTTATATGTTGTAGAAATAAGCCTTTTGTCTGGGGGACAATTAGCTAAAAGTTTTCCCCCTCTGTGTGTTTTCTTTTCACTCTCTTGGTGATTGCTTTTGATGTTTTTTAATAAGATGAGATCCCAGTTGTTCATGAAGTTTTGTTCATGAATTCTCTGCCTATACCTATGTCTTCAAGATTTCAACCTACTTTCTTTTCCAGTAGATTTAGTGTTTCTGTTTTAATATTTAGATCTTTGATTCATTTTGACTTTAGTTTAGTGCTTGGTGATAGACATGGGTCTAGTTTTAGTCTTCGACATGTAGAGGGTCAGTTTTTCCAGCACCCTGTATTAAAGATGCTCTCTTTCTTGCAATGAACATGTTTGGCCCCTTTGTCAAAGATAAGGTGGCTAAGTATGTCTGGAGTTGTGTCTGCATTCTTCTAATCTGTTCCACTGCTCCTCAGGTCTGTTTCTTTGCCAATACCATGCTGATACTACCACGGTAGCTTTGTAGTATAATTTCAAGTCAGGGATTATGATGCCTCCTGCCTTGTCTTTGTTGCCCAGTATTGCCTTTGCTGTTCTAGGTCTCTTCTGGTTTCAAATGAATTTTAGGATTGTTTTTGCCAATTCTGTAAGATAGGTTGTTGGAATTTTGATTGGAATTCTATTAAATCTGTATGACAATTTTGGAAGTATGGCCATTTTCACTATGTTGGTTCTTCCTACCAATGAGCAAGAGATATCTTTCCATTTTCTGATATCCTCTTCAATCTCCTTTTACAGAGTACTGTAATTTTCAATGTAGAGATCTTTTACTTCATTTGTTAGATTGATTCCTGAGTATTTCATTTTTTGGGATGCTATTGTGAAGGGCATGCTTTCCCTAATTTATCTCAGTGAGTTCATTGTTTGTGTACAGGAATGTTATTGATTTTTGAATGTTGACTTTGTATCCAGTTACACAAGTGAATTTGGTTATTAAATCTAGAAGTCTTTTGGTGGAGTGTTTGGGGTCTTCTCTGTAGAGTTTCATGTTATCTGTGAATAAGATCATGTGATTTTTTTCCTTGGTTCTATTAATGTGGTATATTACATTTATTGATTTGCATATGTTGAACCATCCCGGCATTCCTGGGATGAATCCTCATGGTGTATAATCTTCTTGAGGATATGCTGCACTTTGTATCTTATGGAGGATTTTTGCATCTATGTTCATTAAGGAGATTGACCTGTAGTTATCTCTCTATCTCTCTCTTTTGGGGGTGTTGGGTCTTTTTTTTTGCTTTTGGTATCAGTATAATCTTTTTCCAAGAATGATTTGGGGATTATTCCTCCCCTATCAATTTCATTAAAGAGTTTGAGGAGTACTGGTATTAGATTTTTCTCTGAAATTCATGTAGAATTCAGCAGTCAATCTCTCAAAACCTGGGTTTTTCTTTGTTGGTAGTTTTAAAATTCTTCAATTTCATTTAGCGATAATGAGTTATTTCAGAATTCTCATAATTTATTGATTCAACTTTGGTAATTCATGTGTATCTAGGAATCTGTCCATTCGTCTGCATTTTCCTTCTTATTAGAGTACAAGATGTCAATGTAGGTATTGATGATCTTCTGGATTTCTGCAGGATTCCTTTTTATTTCACCTTTTTCACTCCTAATTGCAGGGATTTGAGTTTTTTCTTTCCTTTTTTGATAACGTTGACTATTTTATGTAATCTTTCAAAAAACCAACTCTTTGATTCATTGATTCTTTGTATTGTTTTCTTAGTCTCAATTACATTAATTTATTCTCTGATTTGTATACATTCCTCCCTCATATGCATTTTGGGTTTACGTTGGTCTTCTTCTTCTAGAAGCTTGACTTTCAATATAGGTTATTTATTTGAGCTCTCTCTGTTTTTCTGATGTGGGAATTCACTGTTATAAATTTCCCTCATAGGACTATGTTCATTGCATCCTATAAATTCCAGTATGTTGTATTGGCATTACTGTTTAATTTTAGAAATTGTCTAATTTCTTCTTTAATTTCATATGTAACACATTGGTTGTTCAGGAAGGTGTTATTTAACTTCCTTGTGTTTATGTAATTTTGGTGGTTATTTTTGCCATTGATTTCCAATTTCATTGCACTATGATCTGACAATATGCATGAGAAAATTTCAGTTCCTTTGCATGTACTTAAGCATGTTCAATGGGCTAGTATATGGCATAGTTTGGAGACAGTCCCATATGCTGAAAAGAATGCGAATTCTGTTTTTGTTGGGTGGAATACTCCATAGATATCTAATAAATCCATTTGTTCAAAGGTTTGGTTCAAGTCTGATATTTCTTTGTGGATTCTTTGTCTAGTTGATCTATCTATTTGTGGCAGTAGGGTATTGCATTCCCCCATTACAATTATATTAATGCTTATCTGATTTTTCATATCCATTAGTGTTTGTTTTATATAGTTGCATGTGGTGGTATTTGAAGCACATATATTTATGCTTATTATCTCTTCCTTTTGGATTGTTCCCTTAACAAGAATGTAGTGACCTTCTTTGTCTCTTCTGAGCAGTCTTGGCTTGAAATCCACTTTGCCTGCAATAGAATAGCTACCCCTGCTTCTTTCTTGTTCCTGTCATATGGAGTATTGTTTTCCATCCTTTAACTTTCAGTCTACGCATTTCTTTTTGAGTTAAATGTGGTTCTTGTATTCAACATATTGTTGGATCTTGTTTTGTTTTGTTTTTTAATCTCGTTTCTTGATTCATTCTTCCAGTCTGTTCTTTTGATTGGTGAATTGAGACCATTTATACTGATGATTATAACTGATATGTATTGTCATGTTATCCTTGTCATATTATTTTCCTGTTGTTGGTTTCCTATCTTTCCCTTCTGTTTAATTGTTTTCCTTTCCTGGTGGATTCTGTTGGGATTTATGAAATTGTCTTCATTTTCTTCTTCTAGAATATCCTTCAGAACTTTTCAGAGTGCTGGGTTGGTCATCATGAATGTCTTCAGGTGTTCTATATCATGGAAACATCTTATTTCTCCATTAGTTTTTAAAGATACTTTTGTAGGGTACATCAATCTGGGTTGTAGTTTGTTTTCTTTAAAACTTGTAATACTTCACTCCAAGTTCTCCTCAATTTAAGGGTTTCTGTTGCGAAGTCTGTTTGTGATTCTGATGAATTTTCTTTTATAGGAGATTTGTTTCTTATCTATAATGGTTTTAATATTCTGTAATCATTTTGAATTTCTGGAATCTTGACTATTATATGTCTTGTGTAGTTTTATTCTGATCATGGCATGTTGGATTTTACATGCCTCGCTTATCTCTATGTCAACCTCCTCCTCCATGCTTCAAAATTTTCTGCTAGTACTTCCATGAACATGTTTTTTTATGTTCTTTGTCATCTCTTCTGATTTTTTGTCAATTCTGATTAAGCTTGTTATTCCTCTTTACATCATCTAGCAGCTGTTGGATTCATTTTTCATGGTCCCTTGCTATTTTTAAGAAGTCTTTCACTTGATAATCGGTAGCTGCTAACCTGTCTTCTAAGTCTGATATTCTGTCTTCACATTAGTTGATTTTGCTGCATATACTTTCAATAGAATTTTTAATCTCCTGAATATCTGTTTGAATCTGTTTTATGGAATCCAGTTATTTCCTATGTGGGGAATTCATAGTTTCCATCACTTTCCTAAGCTCCTCTATTTTTAAATCTCTATCTGCTCTGGATTTACTAACCATGTCCCTCATTATAGTCATCATCTCTTAAGTTATCTATGTAATTATTTCTGATTTTTTTCTAGAGACTCATTCATCTGTTTTGTACTTCTGCTGCTTCCATTTCAGAAAGTTCAGCTGGGTGGCTTTTGATTTCTTCCACCTCAATGCCCCCTGGATTTATTGTGGGGGATTTGGAGGTCTGGGATTGCATCTTGCTTCCATGTTTTCTCATTTTCTATTTTTAAAATTTGTTTTCTGAATTGATGCTTGTAAACTGCTTATGGTGGGTAGTTTTATTACTACTATTGAGACCTCTTTAGTAAATGACTACTTTTGAGAGATGTCTTCTTGGTGCAGCTGGCTTTGGCTTTTGGGTCTTTCCCAAGATCATCCCTCTTCAATTTACTAGGGATGAAATGTTGCTGCCTCTTTGGCCTAATATCCAGTTCTTTGATTCTGGACTATGATATTGTTTTTGACCCCCAGACAATCTTGGTGTTGGTGTACAAGGAAGAAAAACTGGTCACCACCGCATCATCTTGGCTAAAGATATACATTTGGTAATAACAATACCATTAAGCACAGTCTTGAAATGACAAACTGTGATAGCTATAAACTCTCCACCTTTCAACATAGGTCCGAGATTTATAATTATATAACAAAATCTAAAAGAAATCATAAAATTATATCCATCCACTCAATAGAGTGATTTTATCCTCAGGGGAGAAAAATCTAAAAGGGATAAGAGAAAAAATAGAGAAATAAAAGAAGAGAAAGAGATTAGATGCAAGGCTGAAGAACAAAGGAAGATTACCCAAGCTTCATTAAACTGGAGAAGAAGACAAGAAGGAAAAAAACAATGAAAAATACAAGAACAAAATAAAACAAAAACACTAAAAGACAAATGAACAAAAAAAAGAGCAAGGGAAAAAAGAGATTTCTCTGTGATTTCAAGCCTGGGATCTACAGTTCTGTGGTAGTGTCCAGGTCAGAGCCCAGCTCCATGATAGATAATCCCAGCATGCCTCCAATAGGATTAGGGCAGGGGCCTGATTCTGGTGCTTTCAACGTCATAGAAGTTCGGGCTGATCTTGGCCTCTGGTTGTGGGGCTGGGACCTGAATTATTCAGCTTACAACACTCTTGCTGGCTTAACCATGGCTCCCTAACTCTGGGTGTGTCCTGCGGTTGTCCCTCACCCAGTCACTGTGGGATTTCAACACTGGGACCCTGAGATGAAGCCAATACACAGCTGCTCCAACTCCTGGGTTCAGTTGACTCCTCCCTAAGATGGCCAAGCACCCTCTCGAGGGGACATGGCAGTCACTTGCACTGGTGTCACTCGCCAATTGTTGTAGTATTATAGGCAACTACATTAGATAGAAATTAATAGTCAGTTAGAACTAAATCCTTGAAGGAATCAGTGCAGAAAATGAGAACACATCAGAACTGTGGCTGGAGGCACATCTGTAGAAGGCAAACTCACAATGGCTAGATTTACATACTTCCCTGAGGGATCAATGGAAGCTTGAAATTATACTATAACTGGTACCACCCTTTTGGGATTTCCCATAGAAATAGACCATTATGTCTCTAGGGGTGGGCCATCCTCCCTCACCAATTAAGATTACAATGAAGGCTAGGACTAAGACTAAAGACAAGACTATATATTATCAAATTCCACAGATTTCTACCTCCAAAACACATGAAAGATCCCCCATTCCCAACTGTGTGTGCCTCATTGCTTTGAGCACCCACACTCCTCACTTGAGTGCATCCTACCTCTCTTTCAATAAATCTTTCTCATTCTTAACCCCCATTGTTTCTTGGAAATCATTCTTTGATTTCGGGGAACATAAACTCAACATATCAGACATCTAGCAGGCTGGAAGTTATATCTCCCCTTTATCAGTAGTGCATAGCATCCCCTGCTCCATTCCACTGGTGTGTTTCTCCCTGGAAACCTCTGGAGTCACCAACCCTCACTGTGTGTCTGTAGACTTGATCCTCTTCTCTCATGTCATGAGCCAGGAGCCAGGGACAAAGTGGTTTGCCCCCTCATTTTCCTGGGTTGAGGTCTGTCTCTTCATTTTCTCTGTGAGTTCCAATTTTCCCTTTAAATCCTTCCTGTGTCCTTGGGGATCCACCTGCCTCCTTCTTTTCTTCCCCAAGTTGTTATTTTCCAGTGTCTGGATTCTGAGTCTTGGAGAGTTGATTTGTTCCTTCTTACTACACTGCCATCTTCCTGGAAGTCCCAATTTGCATTTTTTCTAAGAGCCAGAGATGTTGAACATTTTTCTATGTATGTATTGACTATTTGTACTTCTTCTAAAAAGTGTCTATTCATGTCATGTGCCCAATTTTAATTGTGTATTTTAATTTTGGCTGTCTAATTTTCCATTTTTTATATATACTATATTTTATTCCTCTGTCTGAGGTGTAGCTGACAATTTTTTTCCCATTCTATAGAATGTCTCTTCTCTCTGTTGGCTTTTCCCTTTGCTGTGCAGAAGCTTTTGGATTTGATATGATTCCACCAGCTGATTCTTGGTGTTATTTCTTCTGCAATTGGCTGTTTAGAAAATCTTCGCATATACCTATGTCTTCAAGAATCTTACCTATTTTATCATCCAGCAGATTGTGTTTCTGTTTTCACATTTAGATCTTTGATACATTTTGATTTTAATTTAGTACATAGTGAGAGGTATATGTCTAGATTCACTCTTCTGCATGTGGACAACTAATTTTCCCAGCATGTGTATTAAAGAGTGCATCTTTCCTCTAGCATATGTTTTTGGCCATTTTTCCCAATGATCACATAGGTGAATTGCCTTGGCTTGTTTCTGCATCCTGTATTTAATTTCATTGGTCCACATGTCTGTTTTGAGGCCAGTACTATGCTGTTTTTATCACCATAGCTTCAAAATTCACGTTTGTGATGCCTCCTGCTTTTTCTCTTATTGTCCACGATTGCTTTTGCTATTCTGTATCTCTTCTACTCACATATGAATTTATGATTGTTTTCTCTAGTTCTTTGAGGAATGCTATTGGTATTTTGTTTGGGATCGTGTTAAATCTGAAAATCAGTTTTGGAAGTATGGCCACTTTGACAATATTGGTTCTGCTTATCCAGGGACAGGGTATCTCTCCATTTTCTGATGTCCTCTTCAATATACTTCTCAAAGCACCCTATTTTTTTTGTAGAGATGTTTCATTTCCTCAGTTTGTTAATTTCTGCATATTTACATTTTCTTGGTTCTATTTTGAATGCTTTTATTCCTTATTTTTTTCTCAGCAAGTCCATCATTACTGTACAGGAAGGCTATTGATTTTTTCTGTTTGTTTTTGTAATTCTGCTAAACCACTGAATTTGGTTATTGATTCAAGGAGTCTTTTGGTGAATTTTTTGGGTCTTCTATGTAAAGGATAAAGTCATCTCCAAATAATGATGATTTGACTTCTTCCTTTCCTATACATATTCCTTTTCTTTCTTTTGTCTGATTTCTCTATATTGAATAGGAGTGGTGATGGTGGATATCTTTGTCTTTTTCCTGAATTTAGTCAAACAGCTTTCACTTTTTTCCCATTTGCCATGTTTGTAGGAGGTTTGTCATAAATAGCTTTTACCAGATTGAAATAAGGTCCCTTTATACCCATTTTGTTCAGGGTCTTTATCTTTTTTTTTTATTGTGGGTACCGGGGGTCATACTCAGGACCTTGTGCTTGCCAGGCAGGTGCTCATGCCACTGAGCCATCTTACTGGCCCAGGGTCTTTATTTTGAATGGATAATGGACTTTATTAAAGGCTTTTTCTGCATCTTTTGGGATGACTATGTGATTTTTATTTTTGCTTCTGTTTATGTGATGTGTTACATTTATTTATTTATTTACATAATTTTAAACCATTCCTCTATCCCTGGTGTGAAGCTTATTTTATGATCTTTTTGATGATTTGTTACATTCTATTTGCCAGTATCTTGCTGAGGATTTTTGCATCTACATTCATTAAAGAGATTGGCCTGTAGTTTTCTTTTTAGTTGAGTCCTTGTCTGGTTTTGCAATCAGGGTAATGGTAACTTCCAGGAATGATTTTGGAAATACTCCTTTCTTTTCAATTTCATTAAAGAATGAGGATTATTGTTATATATTACCTGAAGTTCTTAAAAATTCAGGGGTGACTCTGTAAGATCCTCAGGGTTTTTTTCTTTTCTTTTTTTGGTAAGTTTTTAATTACTCCTTCAATTTCATTGCCCACTATTGGATTATTCAGGGTATTTATATCTTTTTGTTCAGTTTTGGTAATTCGTATGTATTATGAATCTATTCATTTCTTATAGATTCTCTAATTTATTGGAGTACAAGTGGTCAAAGAAGTTACTAATAATCATCCATATTTTAGCAATGTCTGTTATGATTTGGATTTTTTCATTTGTAATTTAAGTGATTTGGATCTTTCCTTTCCTTTTTTGGGTAAGATTAGACAAGGATTTGTTTTTTATTCCTTCAAAGAAATATCTGTTCAACTCACTGATTTTTTTTATTGCTTTTTGTCTAATTTCACTAATTTCTGCTCTGATCTTGGTAACTTCCTTCCAGGTACTAGCTTTGGAATGGGTTGTTCTTCTTTTTCTAGGACTTTGGTGTGCATAATTAGGTGATGTAGTTGGGCTTGCTTTGTTTTTCCGATGTGGGGATTCACAGGTATAAACTTCCCTCTTAGGACTGCTTTGAGTGTGTCCCATAGGTTTTGGTATGTTACACTGGCACTATCATTATCATTATCTAAAACTATCTAATTTCTTCCTTGATTTCTTCTGTGACTCATTGATTATTCAAGAATGTATCATTTAATTCGTATGTTTTTGCATACTTTCTGTGGGTTTTTTGTTTGTTTGTTTGGCCATTGATCTCTAGTTTCATTGCAAATGATCTCATAATATGCAAGGGATAACTTCAGTTCTTTTGCATTTACTTATGCATGCTTTATGGACTACTATGTGATCTATTTTGGAGAAAGTTTCATGTGCTGCTGAGAAAAAAGAGTATTCTGTTATTGAGTGGAGCATATATCTGTTAAGTCCATTTGTTCAAAATGGTGGTTTAAATCTGATATATCTTTGTTGCTATTTTTAATCCAGTTGATCTTCCTGTTTGTGAGTTTGGGGTATTGGGGTACTGAAGTTCCCCACTATAATCTTGTCAAGTCTTATTTAATCTTTTGTGTCCAGTAGTGTTTGTTTCACAAGGTTGGGGACTGCAGTGCTCAGTGCATATATGTTTATAATTGTTATCCCTTACTGTTGAATTCTTTCCTTAACCAACATGTAGTGACCTTCTTTTCCTCTACAGGTCAGTTTGGGCTTGAAGTCCACTTTTTCTGAAAGTAGGATAGATATTCCTGCTTGTTTGGGGGTTCCTGCTGCATTGACTATTTTTTCCATCCTTTATTTTTACTCCACGAATTTCCTTTTTAAATTAAATATTAATATTAAATATGCTTCTTATTACAGCATACTGTTGGGTTTGTTTCTTGATCTACTATTCAAATCTATGTCTTCTGATTGTGGAATTGAGATGATTCACATTGTTATTACTGAAACATATTGATTTATTCTTGTCATGCATTATTGTCCTATTTCTACTGCTGTATTTTCCCCCTTTCTGTATAACTGATCACTCTCTCTGAAGTATTCATTCTATTACACTTTCTGGCATTTGGCTTTGTTGTCTCTTTCTAGCATATCCTTAAAAAATTTTGGAAATTGTGGTTTAGTGGTCATGAATTTCTTAAAGTGCTCATTGTTATGGAAGACCCTATTTCTACATCAAACTTGAAAGATATTTTTGGAGAATTTATAATCTGGGAAGGAAGTTGTTTTCTTTTAGGGCTTGAAACACTGCTCTCCATTCTCTCCTGTACTTTAAAGTTTTAAAATTAAGTTTATTCATGCAATTAGTTAAAGATAATGATCACATTGATCATAGATAATTTGTATCTCTGTATGATATATCTTCATTCCTCTCTTTTCCCAAGCCCCTCCCCTGCTTTCAACTCCTCTTACCCTCCTTATTTACAAACTCTGTTTCCATTTTATCCTACTTTTATCCTTGTTTTTCTTTTCCTTTCCTTCCTTAGCTCCTTCTCCCTCTCCAGTTCCTCTTTGTTTTTGAAAATTTCTTCCTATTTCACAATACCTATTGTACATTTGGTCCATATTTACTCTTTCAGTTTCTCATAACAGAAAGACAATGCAATATTTATATATGTGCATCCAATTTATTTCATGTAAGAGTATGGTCTCAAGGTGCATCCATTTACCTAGAAATGCCTCAAGTTTATCCTTCTTTATGACTGAGTAGTACTCCATCATATAAAAAAACACATCTTTTTATCCATCCCTAGGTTGATGGGCATTTGGGTTGTTTCTAAGATTTAGCTATTACAAACTGTGCCACTATGAGCATGAGTGCCCATATATCACTGTGGTATGATATTTCTAATGATTGTGGGAAGATACCCAGAAGGGGAATAGCTGGGTCAAATGGGACCTCCAATCCTAGTTTTTGAGGAATCTCCATACTGATTTCCACAGTGGTTGCACCAGTCTGCACTCCCACCAACAGTGGAGAAGTGTTCCTTTTTCCCCACAACCCCTCCAGCATTTGTTATTGGTTGATTTCTTGATAATAGCCATTCTTTCTGGGGTGAAATGGAATCTCAGTGTTGTTTTAATTTGCCTCTCTTGAATAAGAAGTGATGTTGAATATTTTTTCATATATTTATTTGCCATTTCTATTTCTTCATCTGAGAAGTATCTGTTCATCTCACATGTCCATTTTTGTATTGGGTCTTTAAATTTGAGGGGTCTGATTTTTTCAATTCTTTATATGTTCTAGATATTAGTCCTTTGTCTGAGGGACAACTGGCTAAAATTTTTTCCCATTCTGTGAGTTGTCCTTTCACTCTGTTCGTGATTTCTGTTGCTGTACAAAAGCTTTTTAGTAAGATGAGATCCTAGTTGTTGATTCTTTGTAATATTTCCTGTGCAATCAGGGTTCTGCTCATGAAATCTTTGCCTACACCTATGTCTTTGAGACTTCTGCCTACTCTCTCTTCCAGCAGATTTAGTGTTTCTGTTTTAATATTTAGATATTTGATCCATTTTGATTTTAGTTTAGTGCATGGTGAGAGACATGGGTCTAGTTCTGGTATTTGTCATGTGGAAAGCCAGTTTTCCCAGCACCATTTATTAAAGAGACTGTCTTTCTTCCAGGGAGTGTATTTAACCCCTTTGTCAACGATAAGGTGGTTGAGTGTGTCTGGAGTTGTTTCTGCATCTTCTAATATGTTCTATTGACCCTCAAGTCTGTTTTATGCCAGTGCCATGCTGTTTTTATCACAGTAGCTCTGTAGTATAATTTCAAGTCAGAGATTGTGATGTCCCCTGTCTTGCTTTTGTTGCCAAGAATTTTTTTTAAAATCTAGTCCAGATCTCTTCTGGTTCCATATGAATTTCAGGAATGTTTTCTCTAGTTCTATGAAATATGCTAATGGTATTTTGATTGGAATTACATTAAATCTGTATAACAATTTTGAGAGTATGGCCATTTTCACTATGTTGGTTCTTCCTACCAATGAGCAAGGGATATCTTTCTATTTTCTCATATCCTCTTCAATCTCCTTTTTCAGAGTACTGTAATTTTCAATGCAGAGATCTTTTACACCCTTTGTTAGACTGATCCCTAAGTATTTCATTTTTTTAACACTATTGTTAAAGGTGTTGTTTCCCTAATTTCTCTCCCAGTGAATCTGCTGTTTGTATATAGAAATACTATTGATTTGTTGACTTTGTATATAGCTACACTACTGAACTTGGTTATTAAATCTAGAAGTCTTTTGGTGAAGTTTTTGGGGTCTTCTATGTAGACTATCATGTCATCCACAAATAATGATAAATTAATTTCTTCCCTTCCTATCCTTATTTTGTTTATTTCTGTCTCTTATCCAATTGCTCTGGTTAATATTTCCAGAACTATATTGAATAGGAGTGGTGATAGTGGACATCCTGGTCTTGTTTCTGATTTTAGAGTGAAAGCTTTCAGTTTTGAGCATTTAGTATATTGTTGGCTGTTGGTTTGTCAGAGATGGCTTTTATCAGAGTGAGATAAAGATCTTCTATTCCAATTTTCTATAGGGTTTTTATCATGAATGGGTGTTGGACTTAGTCAAATGCTCTTTCTGCATTTATTGAGATAATCTTGTGATTTTTGCCTTCAGCTCTGTTGATATGGTATATCATATTTATTGAATGCATATGTTGAAACATCCCTGCATTCCTGGGATGAATCCCACTTGGTCATGGTGTATAATCTTCCTGTCCTTTGTATTTAGGGCTAAGACTGGCTTTTCTTGGCCATTGGAGTGGAGTCTAGGTGGTCCCAGCTCCTACCTTCCAGCTGAATTCCCTCCAGTCTGTTTCCCAACTGCCAGCAGACTACTGTGACTGGATGGCTCTTCCCTCATTCCACTCTGGGACGTTGGCAGGGAAGTGACCCGGGACCATTCTGCTGCTGGAGTTCACCACGTGCCCTTTGAAATAAAATGGTGGCCCCATCTGCCCGCTTCTGTTTCGTGTGTCTGCGCTGGAGCACAGCGCCAGTTCACCTCACTCACCAACCGCTGGCTCAGTGTGGCCTCGGGAAACTGTCTCACCGCTGCTCTCCATTTTTCCCGCCACCAGACTGCTGGTCCCGCCTCTGTCCTTTAAGTTTGGTATTGAGAAGTCTGCTATAATTCTAATAGGTTTTCTTTTATAAGTGATTCATTCCTTTTCTCTAACACCTTTTATGATTGTGCCCTTGTGTTGGACTTTGACTGATCTGTCTTGGAGTTTCTTTTCTTATCATGGTTATTTGGGGTCTTACATGCCTTGCTTGTATTTATGATAAATTCTTTATCTATATTTAGAAAGTTTTCTGCTATTATTTCTGTAAACAGGTTTTTAATGCCATTTGTGCTGTCTTCTGATTTTTCACTCATTCTATTTAATTTCAGATTACGCATTTTGCAAATATAACATTTTCTTCATCCATTCATCTGTTGATGGATACATAGGACCCTTACAAGATTTATCTATTATGAATTGTGCTGCTGCAAACATGGGTAGACATGTGTTACTATAATTTGTTGTCTTTGAATCCTTTAGAACAATAGCTAGAGTGGGAATAGGTTGGTCAAATGGAATTTTTAGTTTGACGTTTTTGAGCAGTCCTTACTGCTTTCCATAATTGTTATACTAGTTTACTTCCTCACCAAAAATGTAGAAGTGTTCCTTTCTCCCCGCAGCCTCACCAGCATTTGTTGTTACTTGATTTCTTGATGATGGCCATTTTTTTCTGGCGTAAGATGGACTCTCAGTATTGTTTTAATTGGCCTTTTTCTAATAGCCAGAGGTGTTGAACAATTTTTCGTGTATGTGTTTGCTGGCTGTATGCCTTCTGAGAAGTGTCTATTCATTTCAGTTGCCCATTTTTTTAATTGGAATTTTTATCCTGGGGGATCTAAGTTTTTGAGTTGTTAATATATTCTAGGTATTAGTCCTCGGTCTGAGATACATCTGTAAAATTTTTTCCCATTCTGCAGGTTGTCCCTTCACTCTGTTTCTTGCTTCCTTTGCTACGCAGAAGCTTTTAAATTTAATATAATCAGATTTATTGATTCTCGATATTGTTCCTTTTGCAGTTGGGGTTTTGTTCCAAAAGTTATTGCCTACACCTATATCTTCAAAATTTTACCTGTTTTATCTTCCAGTAGACTATGTGTTTTCTCTTTAACATTTAGATCTTTGATGCATTTTAATCGTAGTTGAGTACCTAGAAAGAAAATGGGTCTAGATTCAATCTTCCGCCTGTATACAGCCATTTTTCCCAGTGCCATTTGGTAAAGAGGCTGCCTTTCTACTTGTATATGTTTTGGGCACCTTTGTCAATGATCAGCTAGATAAATGTACCTGGGCTTGTTTCTGGATCCTGTATTCTGTCCTGTTGGTCCCTACATCTGTTTTTGTGCCAATACCATACTGTTCTTCTCATTGTTGCTTTGTAATATAACTTGAAATGTGGGATTTCAGTGCCTTCTTTTCCCTTATTGCCTAGGATTACTTTTGCTATTCTGGATCTTTTCTGCTTCCCTATGAATTTTGGGATTGTTTTTTGTTCTACGAGAAATGCTGTTGGTATTTTGATTGGGATTGCATTAAATCTATGTATCAGTTTTGGAAGTGTGGCTATTTTAATAATTTTGGTTCTTCTTACTCAGGAAAGAGATACGTTTCCATTTTCTGATGTCCTTTTCAATGTCTTTTTTTTCCAAGTAGTGTACTTTTTGTTGTAGAGGTCATTTACTTCCTTGGTTAGGTTAATTCTAAGTGTTTAATTTTTCTTGTTGCTTTTGTGAGTGGTCTTGTTTTCCTAATTTCTTACTCAGTGACCTCATCACTGGTGTACAGGAGTGCTACTGATTTTTGTGTGTTTATTTTTATCCTAATACAGTATTGAATTTAATCATTAATTGCAGGTGTCTTTTGGAATTTTTTGGGTCTTCTATGTAAAGGATTATGTCGTCTGCAAATAATGATAATTTGACTTCTTCCTTTATATACAGATCCCTTGAATTTTATGAATGCCCAGCCCAGCTTCTTACCACAGAAGGTAAGATGCCCATGTCCTTCTCAGACTGAACTAAAGCTTCTTGGGAGCTCCATGTCTAGCCCGAGTCCTCTCTGCAGCTGTCTCTCGTGGCTGTCTCCTATCCAGTCACTACTGTAGTTTCACGCCAGAACCTTGAAGTATAGTTGTTCTGTGGCTCGGTCTTAACCAACTGACCCCATCCCCAATAGCTTCTGACTACACACTCTCAAATATGGCCAGTGCTGCACTGGATTTCTTCTCCACCTCTGGACTGCCATGTAGAAGGTGTGACTTTTGGAGTAAAACCCCAAGCTGTCTTGCTGTTTACAATAGCCATGGGTTTCCTTGGGGCTATCATTGCCAGCCCAGTCCAGTTTTTCTCTCACACCGCTGACCCTCTCTAGCCTTACTTTTTGTTAGGGAGACAGGTCCCCCTGTCCGGGAGCTGGGGTCAGCTTTCCAGACTGCTTCCCTCTTTTCTCTATGTTGTGATCTATTTCCCCAGCTTCTCTGTAGTTTCTAGTTTTCCTGTCAGCGCCCCCCCCAACTCCCAGAGATCGACTTTATGTATTTATTTATTTATTTATTTATTTATTTATTTATTTATTTTCTTCTCTTCGCCAAGTTGTTGTTTTCCAAGGATCTCAATTCCAGGACCCAGAGGTGCTATATTTTGCTGCCATTTTATACTTCATCATTTTTAATTTCTGATGCTTTGTGATATCTCTTTCTTCATTGACTTTCTCATTCTGATCATGAGTTTCCTTTTTATTTCATTACATTTTCTATCACTGTTCCATGGTAGCTTGATTAATGTTCTTAAGGTCATTATTACAAATGCTTTTTGAAGCATTTGATAAATTTTGCTTTCTTTGGGGTCAGGTACTGGAGAGTTATTTTGTTCCTTTGGTGATGGCATGTTTCCCTGCTTTTGAGTCTCCTGTGCCCTGTGCTGACATCTGCGCACATGCAGAAATTGGGGAGGCCTCCTCCGAAGGTAGGCCCTTGGTCAGGTGTTCGGTTGGGTAGGCTGCACTGGCTTTAGATCTGGGCGTGTGTAGTAGCAAACCTCTGGGCAGTTTCTTCAGCTGTAATCGACATCAGTGATGCCTGCAAGAATTTCAGTCACCAGTGTTGTAGGAATTTGTGGCATTGGTAGCACTGCTGGTGGCAGGGCTCCAGGCTGCTTCCCAAGCTGAGGGGCAGTGCATGGTGGGGGCCATATGTGACGGGGGTGTTGGCTTGAGCCAGCTTCGCCTGTGTGTGACTGCCCATTCTCAGAGTGGCAGGGCCCAGTGTGGGCTCAGGCAATGGGGTGGTGGCTATTTCACAGGATACAGGTTGTGAGCAGCAGGTGTGTGATGGCAGAGCCTTGGAGATGGAGCAATGCGGTAGCCACAGGCCCCTGGCACAGGACACACTCCAGTGGGGCTCTAGCTTCAAGATGGAGCCGTAGGCTGGCAGCATGTGTTGTGGGGGCCTGGAGATGTAGCACAAGCTCCTTCCCTGGAACAATGCAGCCTGGTGAACCACAGGCTTCTCCCGAGACTTGGATCAGGGCCCATGAGAGCTACAGGGTTCTTCAGGAATGGAGACTCCAGGTGTCCATGGCAGGAGTGGTGGCTTCTGGGGTCCCTGTTACCTGTTCCCTACAGAAGGAAGTCCCTCCTGGCTTTGAACAAATCCCAGCCCAAGAAATGGAGTCACAGGCAGGTGCTTCTCCTCTGCCCTGCTGTTCTGGTCCCATGCTCCACGGCTTCCCTCACGCTCTTGTCCTCCAGCACTCTTATTTAGATACTGTAGACAGAATGTCATTGTTGGATCCCTCATTGAGTGAAGATGAGTGCTAGGCACGTCTAGTTACACTTCTCGCTCACATCCCCCTAATAAATCTTACTCAAGGAAGGGCAGACTTGAGCAAAGGTTGTTATGGTTTAGATAAATAATGTCCACTAAAGGCCTCGAGTGCTCATAGGCGGGGTGTTAGAGGTGCTTGAATCATGGGGCGTATAGCTGACTTCCTGTTAAGAGGTGGGTCTGCTCAGAAGAGGCAAGTCACTAGGAGCGTGACTGGGGAGGGCGTATCTCCCTGTCCAGCTCTTGCCTTTTCTCTCTGCTTCCTGACCACCATGATGTGAGCAGCTTTTCCTCCACCATGCCCCTCTGCCATGCCATTTCTGCCTTAAACCCAGCTGACCATGGACTGAACCATGAATCGAGATGAACCTCTCCTCCTCAAGTCGTGGGTGTCAGGTACTGTGTCTCAGCAATGAGAAAGTGACTATGACAAAGATGAAGCTAGAGGTGGAAAGACAGTGGCTATTTGGATTTGGTGAGTGACACAATGACCTGTTATGTTTTGATCTGTGCTTGGACAGAGTCCTAAAGTAGCCTAGCCTTGTCTCCTTCTATCATTATCTCTGAGTTTGGGGTTCTGTGAGGTGGTCAACATCTGACAGTAGACTAGCTTGGCTCAGCTGGGATGGCCAGGCCAGCTTCTGCAGGAAAAGGACTGCATTTCTTTCTCTCTCACTGTTGTAAGAACACAAGCTAGGGCCCAACAGCCCAAATGTGGTTGGCCAAGTAATGGCCCAAACATGACTGTGTCCTGGAGAACACACTGCTTTACATAGCCAGTGGATCTTTGCTGATGTGTATAAGGTATAGTTCTTGGGATAGGAAGATGATCCCATGTGTGTGGGTCCAGGGTCATCACAGGGTCCCTCTAAAGAGGAGACAGAAGTGGGAGAGACAGAAGACTGGGAGGGGATGAGACAACAGAAGCAGAAGTCAAAGAGAGAGATTGGGAGATGCCACACTGTGGCTTGGAAGATGGAGGAAGGGGCCGCACACCAAGGACAGCAGATGATCTCTGGAAGCTGGGAAAGAAAAGGAGTCACCCTCCCAAGCCTGCAGGAGGAACACAGCCCTAACAGCGCCTTGATTTTAAACCTGTGAGGACCATGTGGGTCATCTGACCTCCATATTATACATGTGTTGTTGAATGTGCAGTCATTTGTTGAGGCAGCAACTGGAAACTCATACATCAAGATTTCATCCGAGGGCTCAGAACCACCCAGGGCACCTGCTGGATCTTTGCCCAAGGCTGAGCCAAAATTTGACTGGGAAGACTCCTGTCCCATCATCAGGGTTGTAGGTTTGGGTGCTGCAAGGATAGGCCTTGAATGCCATCCCAGAGGGGCAATGATGACAATCACAGGATATTCATTGCAGGTGCTGTGTCCAATGAGTCATCCTGGCCCTCAGCCTGGACCTAGGAGACAGGACCTGTAATCAAGCCCACTGTCAGAAGGCTTCCCTGGATGGACCCAACCCCACACCTGCCTAACTGGCCAGAGCCCAAACTCTTCACTGCAGCTGCACACAGCCTCTCAAGCTAGTGCTCAGGGTGGACACGCACCTGCCTATCAACATCTTCATGCGATCACCTTTTTATTTTCCACTCTGAACGGCTGCACTGCTGCTGCCCTTCTGGGCCTGAGCACAGGCAGGTCAGGTGGGGAAGGTCAGGGGTTGGGCTATCAGGAAGGAGGGAGAGCCCACCTCATACATGGGCCAGAGTGCCAGAGAAGGGACAGCTGAATCACAGAGCCCTCATCAGGCCCCAGAGTGGAGAAGTGACACCAGGCCACTGCAAGGATGGGTGCCGAAGTTCGGGGAGGTCAGCCTGGAGCAGGCCACGCAGGCATGGGCTGGCACCGGCCAAGGATGACTTCCAGACTATTCGGCTCCTCCAGAAGCCCCATGGGGGAAGCTGAGGCCCAGGGCCTGACTGGGAGCAGGACCCTGCCCTGGAGGGGAAGCCTCTCCTAGTTTCTCCCCAGTCACCCTCACAGAGCACCCCTCCTAGAGCTTTCCACTCTCAGACTGGGGCCATGTGCGATGACTGCTCTTACTCATTTGCTTGCTTGTTTTTCATTGGAAAATCAATACAAATTGCATATATTTATGGCAAAGTGTGTTGTTTTAAATTGAGTTAATTAATATATATACCCCACATACTTAGTCATTTGTTTGTTTGTTTGTTTTTTGGTATGGTGAGAACACTTCAAATCTACTCTTCTATCAGTTTTCAACAATACACTACACATTTACCAACTATACTCACCACCATGCAGGTCAGACCCCTTCACATCATTCTCTCTGGCCGAAATTTTGTGTCCTTCGACAAACATCTCCCCAGTGCTCTGCCTCCACTCCTCAGCCCCTGGCAACTTTGCTTCTGCCCGCCGCTTTGATGAGATTGGCTTTTTTAGATTCCACCTGCAAGTGAGATCATGTGACATTTGTCTTTCTATGCCAGGCTTGTTGCACTTAACATAATGTCATCCAGGTTCATCCATCCTGTCACAAATGTCAGAGTCCCCTTCTTTTTAAAATCTGGGTACTATTCCATTATGAGTATGTGAATACATATATATATATATATATATATATATATATATATATATATATATGTCAAAAAGTATGGTGAATGATTTAAAAAATAAAAGTATTTGTTACAGTAAAACGCATTGCCATTAATCCCCTCAAAATACTCCCCTTACCTACTTTTGCTTAGAATGCATTTATTCCCTTGTTTTTGCCACTTTCCGAAGCAGTTCTAGAAGTCCTTCTTTGTGACTATCATTGTGACTTTCTCCACACCTTGAACGTATTCAAAACATTTATGGCAATTTCTGTCAAATAAAAATATCACAGTGTGTCCACATCCATCTTATTGGCTGGATCTGGCACCATGCAAATTCTGGCTCTTTCCTGAAGTCAAAACAACCATGAAAGGGAAATATGTTGAATCGATTCAGGACATCGAGGCAGCTGCAACAGTGCAACTAAAGACCCTCAGGAAAGAGGACTCCAGAGCTGCTGCAGAAAGCGGCAAGGACGATGGGGTACATGTTTTTGAAAGGAGGGAGAGTATTTTGAGGGGGATTAATGGCAATGTGTCTTTTACTGTAATAATATTTTATAAAAGTTTGAATACTTACTGCATTTTGTGATCACTCCTCATACCCACTTCTTCTGTATCTGCACGTACACTAGTGGACACTACCTATTCCTCGGCTGTTGTGCAAAGCACTGCAGTGGACAGCGGAGTGTGGATGTCCCTTCCACATGCTGACGTCATATCTGTTGCCTGGATACCAGAAGTGAGACTGCTGAGTTACAATTGTAGGTCTTGTTTTAGTTTTTTGAGGAACCTCAACAGTCTCTTTCACAATTGCTGTACTAATTTTCATTCTTACCAACAACATGCGAGGGTCCTCTTTTCTCCACATCCTTGCCAAAACTTGCTTTTGCTTTTTTTTTTTTTTTTTTTGATGATAGCCGTTCTGACAGATGTGTGGTGATAGCTTACTGTGATTTGAACTTGTGTTTCTTTGATGCTTACTGAAATTGAGCATTTTTGTCCATCTACCTATTGGCCATTTGTATGCCATCTTTTGAGAAATATTTATTCCAGTCCTTTGCTGGTTTTAATTGGGCTGTTTGTTTTCTTGCTATTGAGTTGTTTGAATTCTTTACCTATTTTGGATATTAACCTCATCACATATATGGTTTGAGAAGATTTCCTCCCATTCTGTAGGTCGTCTCCTCACACTGTTGATCGCCTCCTCTGTGTGCTGAAGATTTTCAGTTTGATATAATAGTAGTTGTCTATTTTTGCTTTTATTGCTGGTGCTTTTGGGGGTCAAATCCAAATAATCATTGCTCAGACGAGTGGCGTGGATCTTTCCCACTTTTTTCTAGTGGTTTTGGAGTTGCAGATATTACATTTGGGTCTTTAATCCATTTTGAGTTGGTTTTTGTTTATGGTATTAACAAGGGACTAATTGTATTTTTCCCCTATAGATATTCAGTTTTTCCAACACCATTTATCAAAGGAACAGTCCTTTATTCACACTTGTTCTAGGCATTTTGTACTTTGATGATAAAAATGTGCAATATATTAACCATCATTAATCTATTATCTTGTTTTGAAATTCCATATCTCATTTATATTGTTTTTTCTTTTTAAAATAAAAAAAAATCAATTGAACTTAATGAGGGGGTTCATCTCTAGGTGACACTTCCCATTCTGCGCTGTGGGACACACCCTTGCCGGGGGAGCCCCATCCCCTCGGGGCCTAACCTGAGGGAACCCTGGGCTCTGGACGGCCAAGAGGCTGGCAGATAGACAGGCCATAGCTGTGATCGGTCACTCACCTGGCGAGTGCATGGCGGCTGCTGGAGAGATTTGAGGGGACCTGTCACTCTCCTGCCTACTCCGACGACCATTCCGAACCTGGCTCAGCTGGAGTGACAAGCCCCCTTCATCCAAGTCTCTGGAAGGGCAACCCTGGAGGCTGAGAAGCTGGCTGGGGTGTTTCGGAACAGGAAAATCGTGTTCATGGCAGATGGGGCTGGAGAGATGGGCAGAGGCTGAGAGCTCCTGGGAGCCAGGGATGTTGTGACGCCAGGGGTCCACTCTGCGTGCTATTGGGTGTGGGTGTGTGTAGGGCTGAGGGTGGGAAGGGGCAGCAAGGAGTCCAGGTGGAGGCTTTGGCCCTGACTTCATGGAGATGGGGGTGACTTGGCCCAGGGGATGGATGGAAAGAGGCCAAAGGCACTACAGAATATCAACGCAAGAGGAGGATCTACCCAACATGGGACAGACACCTTAGGGGAGGAGCTGAGGCAGCTTGCCAGCTCCTGGATTGGCCCTTAAGTGCAGCCTAGAGGTGCTGGCGAGGAGGGGACACAGGGGCAGGACAGCCAGGGGTGGTGACCGACCTGGAGCCCATTGGCCCTTCTGTGTAGTAGGGAGGAGGTACAGGGTCTGCCTTCTGGTTTTGCCTCTGCAAACCTAGCCTCGTGCCTTGGGATCAGGCCCTCCAGCACCACATAGATGGTGGCAGTGGCCACACAGACTGGCCCCAGCCTGGGGGACCAAGTGGAGGGCCTGGCTGGGCAGGGTGGAGGCCACAACACCCCACTACCCATGGCTTTGCCCTCTGAGTGATGCTCTTGCTCACAGGCCCAGCCCCAAAGGGGGCGGCTCAGCCCTGGATGCTCCCTGTGTACTTCCAGAACTGCAGGCCTGGGAGTCTGGCTTGGCACCCATCGAAAACCACCAGCAAACTGCCAGTGGCAAAACACCACATAAACATTGCTTCTTGCAAAATACTGGAAATAACCGTTATGGCATTGCCCAACAGCAGAGCAAGGCCCGTGTGCGGGGCCGGACAGCCCAGGACCTCGGACGGTGTGTCCTGCCAGCCTGGGAGTTCCTGCTCTCCGGGCCAGATTCCTCAATGGCCACTTGGAACAGCGGAGGGGAGCAAAGTCCGGGGGACCCAGGGGACCACAGCTTCTTTTCCCTCCCGCCAGTAGGAAGTGTTTATGGCCTGAGCCGGCCTGCGCCTGGCAAGCTCCTGGCTCCTGTGGCCAGCAGGCTGTTGCCTTTGGGGTGGAAGCTGAGCCCTGAATCCGCTGCATCAGCAGGCTCAGGCTGCAGGACAGACCCCAGGCCTGGCAGGGCCTGGTGAGCAGGAGCCTCATCCCACGGGGGCCTTCCTGGACCTTTGGGGTGGGCGGCACTGACACGGCCTCAGAAGAGAGGAGTGTGGCCGTGTCTGTATTCACTTTGTTCAGGGACATCAGCATCCACTCAGAGGTGTAGGTTCTTGCTCAGGGCCTTACTGCAGGGGGGAGGGGGGCTCCTGCCTCCCAGCAGCCCCTCACCCTGCCTCCTCACTCAAGGATTTTGGGAAGCCGGATTCTACAGTGATTCCACCATCCATCAGAGAGTGCCAAGTGCTGGATGGTCATGGCAGGGGAATTAGAAAGCGGGGCTTGGGAAAATTAGAGACACACTTAAGAATTAAATGCCTTTTCCCTCCCTGGACATGCAGCAATGCTCTCAGTTAGCCTGGAGTGTGCTGATATTTGCAAGCCCATTTTCACAGTTTGGATCTATGCAGTATCTTTAACTATAGCAATCGTGCTGTGCAATAGATCTCTCAACCATATTCTCTCTGTCCAGCCAAAACCTGGTACGCTTTGTCCATCACCTTCCCACTCCTCCTCCCCACTCAGACCTTCAGCCTCAGTAACCACCATCCTACTCTACTTCCAGGTGTTTAGCATTTTTAGGAAGGGAGACCACGCGGTATTTGTTCTCTGTACCTGGCTTATTTCACTTAACATAGTGTCCTCCGGTTCACCCACATTTGCAAAGGACAGGATTCCCTCCTTTCACCCGCTGTGTACCAGTGCCGCATGCTCTTCCTGCGTTATCTGAGGCTGACTCTGAGGTTGAGTCCGTATCTTGAATATTGTAAATAATGCTGCGCAGTACTTCTCTGACTTATCCTTCAGATCATTTGAATTGACACCCAGGAGCGGCACAACCAGGTCATGTGGTAGTTCTGTTCGTAGTTTTTTGAGGGACCTCCACAGGGTTTCCCACAATGGCTCTACTGACTGACATTTCCCCGGCAACGTGCAAAGACGCCCTGTTCTCCACATCCACGTCAATGCTGTGGTCTTTTTATTGTTTTGTCTTTATAATACCCATTCCAAGTGATGTTAGGTGATATTGTTTTTAATTTGCATTTGCCCAAAGCTTAACGGTGATCATTTTTCATAGACCTGCTGGCTATTCGTATATGTGCTTTTGAGAAAATCTATTCAGGTTATTTGCCAATTTTAAAAATTAGATTATTTGTGTTCTTGCTATTGAGTTATTTAGGTTTCTCATATATTTTGAATATTAAGCTCTTATCAGATATATGATTTGCAAACATTTTCTTCTAATTTTTAGGATGTCTTTTCAATCTGTTAATTTTGTCTTTTGCTGTACAGAAGATCTTCTGCTTGATGTAATGCTAGTTGTCTATTTTTGCTTTTTTGCCTGTGTTTTGGAGTTACATTAAAAAAAACCATTACCCAGAAGAATGTCATGGACACTTTACCCTTTGTTTTCTTCTAGCTTTTCTTTGATGGGAACTTTTAAATTACTGATTCAACTCCTTTCTTGTTATTGAATATTTTCTATATTTTTCATGAGTCACTCTTGGTAAGTTAGCCATTTCTCTGAAGCTATCCAATTTGTTGGCATACAATTGTACACAGTAATCTTTTCTAATCCTTTAATTCTGTGGTATGAAGTTGTAATATCTCCTCTTTTATTTTTGATTTTATTTATTTGAGTCTTTTTTGGTTAGTCTAAGTGAAGTTTTGTTGATTCATCTTTTTTAAAAAAAGCTTAGTTTTTTTGATCTTCTCTATTGATTTTCTAATCCCCATTTCATTTATTTCTGCTCTGATCCTTATAATTTCCTTTCTTCTACTAACTTTGTACTTACTTTATTTTTCCTTCCCTAGAACTTTCTATTGCTATGAACTTATTTCTTAGAACTGCTTTTGCTATATCCCATAGTTTTGATAGGTTGTATTTCCATTTTCATTTGTCTCAGTATACTTTAAATTTTCCCTTTTAATTTCTTATTAGACCCACAGTTGTTCAGCATGTTATTTGATTTCCACATATTTGCTAATTTTCCAAAATTCTTCCCATTTTTGATTTCTAGTTTCAAACTCTTGTGGTCAGAAAAATTACTTCATATAATTTTAAGCTTCTTAAATTTGTTAAGACTTATTTTGTGGACTAACATATGATCTATCCTGGAGAATGTTCCAGATGTGCTTTTGGATGGAATGTTCTGCATATGTCTGTTACATCTTTTTGGTCTAAGGCATTGTTCAAATCCAATATTTCTCTACTGATTTTCTTTCTGTATTATCTGTCCATTGCTGACAATGGAGTGTTGAAGTTCCCCAATGTAGTAGTTAGGGTTCACTAGAGGAACAGATATATATATATCATATTTCCCCAAAAATGAGACCAGGTCTTATATTAATTTTTGCTCCAAAGACACAATAGGCCTTATTTTCAGGGAATGTCTTATTTTTTCATGTACAACTATCTACATTTATTCATTGCTTCATGTACAGAGATTTACATTTATTCAAATAGAGTCATGTCATTTTCTTCTGGAACATCACTGTAACCCTCCAAACCCCGAATTCCAGCTTGAATTTCTTGCGACTCCATTTCCTGTGGCGCCATTGGCCCCAGTGTCTCATGTCCAGCAACAGAGCTCTCCTTAAATGGGCACTGGTTCTCCATGTAGCCTGCTCGTAGAGCATTGGCAACGCAGCTGTCCGTGATTTCATCCCATGGATTCTTCACACACCTCACGACCTCCTGCAGCCCGGGCTTCACAAAGTTTCCATTAAATCAAGTGTTAACTGAAGACTTCCGGGACAGGGATTGTTGGGAGCCTTTTTCTTACTGCGCCACCAACATGGCGCGGATAGCCTGCTTCCTATCAGCTGATCAGCCTATGTTCCGCATTTCTATGTTCCCTTATTAGGGAAGGTTTTGGGCAGCAGGCGGATCCCTGCGGCGGCGCCCAATGGGTGCTATTCGTGGCAGAGGGTGATTGGAGATGGATTCCTATATAGGAGAGTGCCCGGGGGAGAAGGAGAAGAAGAAGCTGGAAGAAGCTAGCTTAGCTTGAGAACCGGCTTGGGTGCGACTTCGGTCCCTGTACAGCGTTAATAAATTGTTAATAACAAGTTCCACTTTCGTGTGTTCCTTGCTGGCAAGGGCGCGCAACAAGTGGTGGCCCGTACGGGGACCGAACTCACGACCTTGGCATTATCAGCACCAAGGTAGGTTTCGTTTTTACTCTGAGCCGATTCTCCCCAGTGAGGGAGGCCGCCGATAGAGCGGGATTCTCCCCAGTGAGGGAGGCCGCCGATAGAGCGGGAGTGGATCCACTAAACCTCCGGTAAGAGAGGGGCCGCGGGTGTGCGGGGAATTGCTGTGAAGATACTGCGCTCGACGCAGGTTTCGTTTTTACTGGCCCGGCGCAACTTAAGCGCCGGCCAAGTTTGAGGAAGTATATCTGCCTAAGCTCTGTAATGGGTGCTGCCTCGTCTCACCAGTCAGTTTTGTGCACGCATGCAGGTACACCTTTCTCATGGCTTGCCATACAATCCACAAGGCCAGGGCATCATCGAGCGTGCTCATCGCACGCTCAAGGACTATTTACAAAAACAAAAAGGGGGAATCTTAACCACCCCTAAGGAGCGTTTATTCATGGCTCTCTTTACCCTCAATTTTTTGACCTTGGACGCTCGGGGGGCCTCTACCGCCGATCGACATGTAGGCGCTCCGATGGCCTCCAAAGGATTGGTCCAGTGGAAAGATGTATTAACGGGGCAATGGCGTGGCCCCGATCCCGTGCTGGTATGGGCACGAGGTTCGGTCTGTGTTTTTCCACAGGAACAAAATGCAGAGCCGGTGTGGGTTCCCGAACATCTTGTGAGACTCAGTACAACCCAGACTCAGTCCATTGACTCATCATCTGTGGAAGTAAGCAACACTCAAGGACAAAATGATTAAGGGAGTGATTGCTCTGACTCTAGCCCTTTCATTCTTACTTAACCACTTCAGCGTAAGTATGTTGTCAAGTAATGGCTTGCATACTATGGCTGACAACCCTACGTCTAGCAGAGATTTAAGGCTTCCCCCTATTTCTGAGCTCTCAGGAGACAGACTGCATTGGCTGCTGGATCCCAGGTAGTATATTGTGCTTTGGCAGGAAGTTGTTCTGCAATTTGCTTGTGTTTAGAGATATTATCTGGGTGGCAGAAAATTTTCAATGTTGTCTACTGTTGGGATGGTGGCATGGTTACTGTTGAAAGCTTTTGGCCAGATCTATGTTTAAAATTAAGAGTAAAGAGCCAACAAGGTGATTTGAAGCATTTGGCCAGAGGGAAGGCTCCATGGAACTGTGGGTTGCAAGGTTAAAAAAAGAGAAAAACATGGTTGTTGGAAAATGAAATAAAAAACAGGACAATGGAAAAATGAACTGAAACCTTTCACCTGAAGATAAGAGTGTATTTAAATTGCAGGAGATCCCCATTTTTTAGTCTTGCCATGCCGTGTAGTTAAAAGTTAATGGATGCAAGGACTGTGATTGTAATAGTTCTTTCAATTTGATTTTAATGTAGTTTTTAGATATGTTTGTAATCAGGTTAATTTGTCAAAGTATTGTCGTTTTAACTTTGAGTTTTGATCACCCTTTGTATATTTTGTTTTTGGTGCAGAAATGAGTGCAATAAGAATTGTATATGTGTAATTGTTATATTAATGTAAATCTGAATAGATCAACACATGTTAACTTTTCACAAATCTGCCACTAGAGACCATTGGTTTAAGGAAATGTGTGTGGTTATCAAGTTGAACAGGGGTGGATTGTGGTGGATTGACAATTGGTGGTCAACTTGTAAAACCCAGCTGAATTGAATCAGTGTGGTGCCTGGTGTGGAGGGCCCACCTGAGGACTGTTGCCAACAACATAAAAAGGAGAACTGGAGAGGAAGAGGTGGTGCTGTTGGTTCTCCTCAAGGAGCTTGTCACGCTGGCTTTCCTGATAGGAACTTGGCTGTTCTCATCGTCGGAGGAGCTCGGGACCTCGTTGTCGCTGAGGATGGCTGTGGTGACTTTCGGGGGAGCTCCGGTTCTTACTCTGAGCGTCGCTTCCTGGCTCCGGGGTAGATCCCTCAGCCTGCTGGCACAGGTCCTTCATCCCGCTGGTGCAGACTTTCTAGCTTCCACCACTGACCTTTGGGCCTTCCCGGTGCAGATCCATGAAATATCCTTGCATGAGACATTGTTGTAGGCTCTGGGCCTCTATACTTGGCCGGTCCCTGGAATGCTACCTTTGTCAACTATACTCGGCAACTGGCGCTTCAGATCGCACAGATCAATGCTACCAGAGTCACACCTGTTACCGCGCAAAGTTTATGGACTGCTATAACAAGATGGTCTGGATGGGTACAACGATGGGCGGGCTCTATGTCTCTCCTGGGAATCGTGGCTTTGAGTGCCGCCTTCTGCCTCTGGTGTTTGTGCCGCCTGCGGCGATGCCGCCGTAGGGATGTCGCCATGCTCGCTCAGGCCATTACAGCTGTGGATGCTGGTACATCTCCCCAAGTATGGCTGGCTGCCGTTCATTCGTAGCCTATGCAGGATGTAAGGCTAGCCGCACTGCACAGCAGTTGCCCTCGGGGTTGAGGGGACTGCTGGAATGCACGCTCGTATGCATGTGGGTCTGCTCCAAAGCCCCACCCCTGTGAAAAGGGAGCATTGCCAATAGGGATGAAGTAGTATGAGCCTGGCCATCTCATGCTATGTTAATCTGCTTGGCGTTTGCACAACAGGGTACGGGCCTCTACATTCTCCTGCTGTTGTGCCATTTAAAATTAATTAATTAGGGGGAGATGTTGGGAGCCTTTTTCTTACTGCGCCACCAACATGGCGCGGATAGCCTGCTTCCTATCAGCTGATCAGCCTATGTTCCGCATTTCTATGTTCCCTTATTAGGGAAGGTTTTGGGCAGCAGGCGGATCCCTGCGGCGGCGCCCAGTGGGTGTGCTATTCGTGGCAGAGGGTGATTGGAGATGGATTCCTATATAGGAGAGTGCCCGGGGGAGAAGGAGAAGAAGAAGCTGGAAGAAGCTAGCTTAGCTTGAGAACCGGCTTGGGTGCAACTTCGGTCCCTGTACAGCGTTAATAAATTGTTAATAGCAAGTTCCACTTTCGTGTGTTCCTTGCTGGCAAGGGCGCGCAACAAGGGGTGGCAACAAAAATGATGACAGCTAAGAATGATGGTCCACACAAAAGCAATGAAAAATTGAAGACACCAAAATTCAGAAAACGTTTCTTTATTTCTCAAGAGTGTACTAAGTATGTCTGTTACAACACACAATGTATTGAATTATGAACATTCATATTAGACACGAGCACATCTGTTTATTATCAAGTGCACATGTTATTCATGCATTGTGTCTGCACTCCAATTGGTCATTCAGCAATAAGTTTCAAATTCATCTGTTTATATAGCAGTTTACATCTCAACCAAAGGCACCAAATACTGAATTACGGTTTGTATTATCATTTTTGAGGTATTAATGTCAATAATATTTATTTATATTTAATTATATATTAATATTATTATTTCATAATACAATACATCTGTCTTGTGTTGCAACAGACACACAAAATGCATCCATCTGGTTGACACTTATTTTTGGGATAGAGTAGGGCTTATATTAGGAGCAACCTGAAAAATCACACTAGGGCTGATTTTCTGGGTAGGTCCTATTTTCAGGAAAATATGGCATAGTTTATAATATAAATAGGTGAATAGATAGAGAGACAGAGATACAGATGATATATAAAGGATGTACATGGTCGGCTACGTTTACCACCGGCAGAGTCAGGGGTGGAAGAATGCAAGATGGCCATTGGTGCACTGGAGAGCCAGAAGGTCCAGTTGAAGGTCAAAGGCCTGGAGCTTACTGCAGATTCCTGGGTGAGTCCGTATCAGGAAGGCTGAAGGGTCTGCGCTGGAAGCCTGGAAACAGACATTCAAAGGTGATGGTGAAGACTGGAGCTCCCCCAAAGAAACAGAAGTGAGACTTCTTTCTTTCCCTTTTTATCCCATCCAAGCGACAAGCCTATTGGTTGGCACCACCCACACCCAGAGCAGGGCTTCCGGCTTGGTAAGTCAATCACCCAGACACACCCAGGACTCTGCTGAGCCGGTCAGCCAGGTGTTTTTTACTCGAGGTGATGCCACAGTTAATATCACATCCACCATCTCTGGTGCAGTCTGCCTCTCTCTTCAGATCTATTAACGTATGCTTTACATACTTAGGTGCTCTGATCCTGAATGCAAATACACACATATAAATATATATAATCGTTATATCTTGTTTATGAATTGGCCCCTTTATCATTAGATAATTCTTTCCTTTTTCTGTTTTTCTCTCCCCCACAGTTTTTTTTCAGTACTGGAATTGAAATGAGGGGCACTCTACCACTAAGCTACATCCCCAGCACTTTTTACTTTATTTTTCAAATTCTGAACTGAGGTCTCAATAAATTGCCCAGGTAGGACTCATACTTTTAATCTTCCTGCCTCAGCCACCTTCCTAAGTGCTGGCAGCCACCTGCACCCACCTTGGATAATTATTATTCTCTCTCTCTCTCTCTCTCTCTCTCTCTCCCCCTTTTCTCCCTTCCCTCCCTCTCTCTCCCTCTCTCTCCTCTTGCAATATTTTACTTAAACTCTATTTTACCTAAGCTTAGTTACTCCTCCTCTCTTTTGGTGCCCATTCACATGGAATATATTTTTCTATCCCTTCAATTTCAAACTCTGTATGTCTTTAAATGTGAAGCGCATTTCTCACAGGCAACATACAGTTGGATCTTTTTTTTTTTTTTTTTTTTTTTTGTGGGTACCGGGGGGGTCGACCTCAGGACCTCGCGCGCCAACAGACACCCGTGCCACTGAGCGATATCACCGGCCCCTTTTTCGTATGTGGGTTCCGGGAGTCGAACTCCGGCCTTCGCGCTTGCAAGGCAGGCGTTTACGCCGCTGAGCCATCTCACCGGCCCAAGTTGGATCTTATTTTGTTTTGTTTTGTTATGTTTTTTTTAATCCATTCGGCTACTCTGTGTCTTTTCATTGGTAAATTTAATCCATTTGCATTCAGGGTAATTATTGATAGGTAAGGACTTCCCACTGCCTTTTGGGTAACTGTTTTCTGGTTGTTTTTGTGGATCCTTCATTCCTCTCTTCCTCTCTTGCTGTCTTCCTCTGTTAGAAGATTTTCTCTAATGGTACCTTTGATTCCTTACTTCGTGTCTGTTGTGTATCTACCACAGGTCTTTTCTTTGTGATCATCCTGAGGCTTACATAAAACATTTAGAGTTATAACAGGCAATTTTAAACTAGTAACAACTTAATTTTTAATTTAAAAAATCTGTACTTTGTTACTGTCTTCCCCACCACATTTTGTACATTTGATGTCATGGTTTACATCTTTTTATATTGTATGTTCCTTAAGAATTATTATGGCTATTATTTATAATCGTGTTATCTTTTAATCTTCATACAAAAGATACAGTGGTAAATACCATCATTACAGTATTACAGCTTCTTGTATGAGACTATGTTCCTTTTCACCATTCAATTTTCTTTTACCATTCAATTTTATACATTCCTATGTTTCATATGACTAAGTAGTGTCCTTCTCCTTCAGCCTGAAGAGCTTCCATAAGTGTCTCTTGTAAGGGGGGTCTAATGGTGATGAACTCCTTCAATTTTTGTTCAGGGAAGATTTGGTGTTTTTGCTTTGTTTGGGGTTGTTTTTGTTTTTTCTCTGAGACAGGATCTTGCTAAATTGCCCAGTTTGGGTTAGAAGTTTCTATCTTCCTGCCTCAGCCTCCCAGAGCAGTGGGACTGCAGGTCTGTATCACCATGTTCCTGGAACACTTTGTACATATTACTCCTCTCTCCCTCCTGGCCTACATGGTTTCTCCTGTGAAAGCTTCTGCCAGCCTTATTGGAACTCCCTATATGCTGCTTGCTTCTTTTCTCTTTTTATTCTTCTTCTTTAACTTCTGTATTTCAAATACTAGGTTTCTTTATGCTGTCCTGTAGATCCTGCTGACTTTTAAAAAATTCTTTTTCCTTTTTTCTTCTGCAACTGTATGTTTTCCAATAATTCATCTCTGAGTTCCTAGATTCTTCATTCTGCTTGATCAATTCTGCTGATGATACTTTTTGTTGTAATGTACATGTTGGTCGTTGTATTCTTCAGCTGAAGGACTTCTGTCTTTTAAAATATTTCAATTTCTCTATTGAATTTCTTATTTCTATTAGCATATTATTTTCCTGACTTCACTGAATTGTTCCTCTGTATTTTTCTTGAAGTTCATTCCACTCCTTAAAATACTTATTTTGAATGCTTTGTCAGGCAATCTATAGATGAGCATTTCTTTAGGGTCAGCTACTTGGAAAGTACTGTGTTCTTCAAGGGGTGATGTGTCTTCTTGTGTTCTGTGTCTCTCATAGCCTGATATGGACATCTGCCCAAGTGTGGGAGACTTTCTGGGCTGATTTATAGCTCACCCAATGACCGGCTTCTAACAGGGCCCCTCTCCTAATGGCACATTTAGTTATAGCACCCCCATGCTTCAACCACCTTTCAAAAGCCCCACCTATGAGAGCATGAAGCTTTGAGGGCAGCTACGTATAAACCACAGCAGTTCCTTACCCACCAGCTCTGAGGGCCTTGATGAAAGCTTTCACGTACTCCTGTCTCCCCACCCCTGCCCCAGATTAAGTGTTAGCTCCTCAGTTGTGCCTGTGCCCTGCCCCAAGGGGCCTCCACACAGCCTGTGCCCCTTGTGGGATAGACAAGGGCCTCGGCTGTCCATGGGGAGATGAAGGGAAATGGGGGTGGGGTCATAGCTACCAGTAGCTGCAGGTTCTCCTGGGGCTGGGGGTGAGAGGTGGTGGGTCTGGGCTGGTCTCAAGCTGCAGCGTGGTCAGAGGGATGAGGATGTCCCCCAGAGCAGGCCTGTAGCACACTGCAGAAGAGGGACAGAGCCCCCAGCCAGTCAGGCTCCAAGAGTGCACCTGCAGAGGCAGAAGGACAGCTGGGCGGCAGGGAGTAGCAGGGCCAAGCATGCACAATGTGAACAAGCAGGGCTGTTGGAATGGGCCCCGGTGGGGGTTAGAGAAGGGGAGAGGGAACTTTGTGCCCAAAGGTCCCACAGAGCGGGCTCCAAGGAGCCTGTGGTCTCAGCCCTCCCAGCACTGACCCTGATGTCACGGGGGAGTGTCACCCAGGGTCCTGCTAGACCGGCCCATCTCAGCACGCCTGGGAAGGACTGACCTCATTGCTCTGTTTGTCCCGGCCTCCTCCTTTTTCACCATCCCCTGTCTAGAGGAAGTGACCCTGGATGACCCACAACCACCCCCAAGGCAGCCAGGACTCCAGGGAGAGTTACTGGACAGCAGGTCAGAGCTGCCGGGGGCGTCAGGCCGGATGCCCAGGACACTGTGGGTGGGGGCATGATAGGGATGCCAGGACTGGGGAGCCAGTGATCCTACCTGAGGCCATTTACACCACCTGGCTGCAGCCCAAGGTCCTCACTGCCCACATTCTGGTGCATGCAGACCACAGGCCGAGACACCATGTGCCACTTGCAGCCCGCAGCCCAGCCGCATGCCCTGGGACCCGCGGAACACATCCCTTGGCGGAGACCTGGTGTTCCTCATGCCAGGACAGAAGCCACCGCACTGGCCCAGCCCCAGAGGGCGTCTGCCCTTCCCCAGGCCTCTGCTCAGACTCTGTGCCTCTTTGGAGCTGTCCGGTCTCCACAGGGCTCCCCAGGATCCCCGAAACTGACACTGTGCCGAAGGGGTCAGCGCTCAGAGTTCAAGTCAGGGAAGCAGCAGCAGGTCCCAGCTGTGCCTTTCTGGGAGAGGGTCAGGATCACTGCATCTGGGTGTCCCACCAGTGACGTATGCTGCTGGGAGAACCGTGGAGGGAATGTGGGCAGCTTCCTCAGCTCGCACTGCTGGCCTTCTGGGATTGACTTCCCAGCTGACACCCCGCCCATCATGGACACCATCTGCCTGTCCCCAGGTCCTCAGCAGCCGGCATAAGCCAGTGTCCAGGTACCTTAAAAATACATCCAGACCACTTAACATCTGCAAATCCATTCGCATTTGGAGGGAAACTGAATCCGTGAATTTCTAACTTGTTTATAGTTAATTTGTGACCTGCTGTTCTTCAAGGGACTGTAAATCCTAACACTGAAGATCCCAGATGTCTTCAGGCCACGTGTCACCTTCCTGCAGGGACAGTCCCAGGCTGGGGGAAACTCCTCTTAGAGGGGTAGGGAGTCTGAGTTGGTGGCACTGGCCCTCGCATGAGCAGTCCTCCACCCCTTGATGGGGGATACAGGAGAGCTCCCCCAGGGAGGAAGTGGGCAGCCTGCCTGGGGTGCACCCATGGCAAAGACTCCCCATGGGGCAGCCAGTTCTCAGGCCTCTCTTGGCTTGCTTGGACTGCAAGAGCAGCCAACAACAGACCTCTGTCTCAGACTCACGGGTCTGTTCTCTCTGTGCACTGTGAAGAGCACCTGCCCCAGGCCTCCCTCTGAGCATCTGGTGTTGCCAACAATCTTTGTCACTATGCATGTGCCTGTCTTGGTGTCCAACCTTCCCTTCTTACAAGGACATCAGTCATACTAGACGAGGGACCACCCTAATCCCCTTATTTTAATTTACTGCTATAAAAAACACATCTCCAAGTAAGATCGTATTCCATGTGGCTGGGGTTAGGGGATCAACTTGTCAGCTTACTCATCAGAGAAATGGGCTGCAAGAAGCTCGCAGGGAATGCAAGAGCTCAGCCCCAGAGGGAGACCCAAAGACCACCTGCCTGGGGGGTTCAGGGCAGTGTCGGCCCCTGGACAGCCCCTTCAGTCGCTGAGTGAGACACAGGGCTGCATGCCTCCCTTCAGTGCAGTCTCAGGAGTCATATCCGCAACAACTAAGCAAGAAAAATGAAGAGAAAAAATAATAGGAGGGCCGGTGAGATGGCTCAGAGGCGTAAGCGCCTGCCCGGCAAGCGCGAGGGCCCGAGTTCGACTCCCGGAACCCACATATGAAAAAAGGGCCGGTGATATCGCTCAGCGGCACGGGCGCCTGCTGGCGCGCGAGGTCCTGAGGTCGACCCCCAGTACCCACAAAAAAAAAAAAAAAAATAGGAAAGAAAGATGTGAAACTCTTTTGATGACAACGTGATCTTATTACAAAAAACCCTGACGACTCCACCAAAATCTAATAGAACTGATTAACAAATTCGGTAAATGTGCAGGATAGAAAGTCAACATGGAAAAATGAGTTATGTTTCTGTATACTAATGTTACAGCTCAGATCTAGAATGTCTCCCCCAAGGCCTTATGAATTCAAAGGTTAGGCTTTTTTGAAGGTGATTGGATCATGGGGTGCTGTATTTATCAGCAAATCAGTCCACTTATGAGTTCAGGCCAAATGTGCTATGTGGAGGCGGAGCCTGATCAGAAAAGGTGGGCGGGGTCAGAGGGCAGGGCGAGGCTAGAGGGGGCGGGGCCTGGCCACAGCACACCCCAGAAAGGTCTATCTCCCTATCCCATCCCTCTGCTCTTTCTGCTTCCTTGTCACTGTGGTATGAAGGGCTTTCCCCTGCCAGGCTCTACCTCCACACCCTTCCTGCCTTGGCGCCAGCTGACTGGACTGAATCCTCTAAAAACCATGAGCCAAAATAAATCTCTCTGCCTTTAAGTTGTGGATATCAGGTAGTTTGTCTCAGCGTGGATGTCAGGTAGTTTGTCTCAGCGATGAGAAAGTGACAACTAACAACAAACTATTTGGAAAAGAGATTAAAAAAACAGTTCCACTTACAATAGCTAAAATAACAAATAGGTAAAATTCATGATGTCACAGGCATAAGCCAGGACTTTCTCAACAGAACCCCAGTTACATTGAAAATTTTACCAAGAATCAACAAAAGGGATTATATCAAATTAAAAAGCTTCTGCACAACCGAAGAAACAACCATCAGAGTGAAGAGACAACTTACAGAATGGGAAAAAATATTGCCAGCTATTCCTCAGGCAAAGAACTCATATCTAGAACATATAAAGAACTCAAAAAAATTAGATTCCCCCAAATAAAAGAACCAGTAAAAAATGGGCAAGTGAAATGAATAGACATGTCACAAAAGAAGTACACATGACCAATAAATGCATGAAAAATGTTCAACGTCTCTAGTCATTAGAGAAATGCAAATTAAAACAACACTGAGATTTCATTTTACCTCAAAAAGAATGGCCAGCACCAAGAAATCAAAAAATGCTGGAGAGGCTGTCAGGGGAAGGGGAGAGCCCCTGTTCCATTACTGGTGGAGTGTAAACTGTTACAACCACTATGGAAATCAGTGTGAAGATTCCTCCAGAAACTAAAACTAGAAATTCCATTTGACCCAGCTATTTTTCTTCTGGGTATCTTACTGAAAGAGTGAAAGACATCATATTATAATGATACACATATACGCATGTTTATAACAGCACAATTTATAATAGCTAAATATTGGAAACAGCCTATACGTTCATCAGCAAATCAATGGATAAGGAAAATGTCATATTTACATGCAATGGTGTCTTAGTTACTTTTCTCTCTCTTTTTTTTTTTTTTGTGGGTACCGGGGGGTCGACCTCAGGACCTCGCGCGCCAGCAGGCGCCCGTGCCGCTGAGTGATATCACCGGCCCCTTTTTCGTATGTGGGTACTGGGAGTCGAACTCGGGCCCTCGCGCTTGCCAGGCAGGCGCTTAAGCCGCTGAGCCATCTCACCGGCCCACTTTTCTCTCTTTGCTGAGACAAAATACCCAACACCCAAAGTTAAAGGGTGAAAGATTTATTTAGCTCACAGTTTGTAGAGGTTTCAGTCCATAATCTGCTGGCTTCAAGGCAGGGTGGCACATGGCAGAGGGTCAATCATTCATGGCAGAAGAAGACAGCAAAAGCAACAAGGGAGAGACCAGGGACAAGCCTCTTTCTGTCCCTTATATTGTATGCAGGCTACCCACCCTAGTGCGGGTATATCACTCACACCCTTAATCCCAGCATTGGACCATGAATCAATCACAAACTCTAGATTCAGCCACCTCTGAAAAGCCTGCTCCCCATGACAGCATGAGGCTTTGGGGGGACATCTAGACACAGACCACAACAAATGGAGTACTACTCTATCATAAACAAAGATAAACTTGAGTCATTTGTAGGAAAATGAATGCACCCTGAAACCATAATGATAAGTAAAATAAATCAGACATGCAAGCTTAAATATCACATAGTTTCTCTTATATGAGAAACCAAAATTATAAATAAATAGCAAAATAAAAGATAGGAAGTAGGGAGATAGATATTTTTCAAAGGAAAGGAGATCAAGAGATGGAGGGAGGGGAAGGGAAGGGAAGGGAGGGGAAAGGAAAAAGGATGCAAAAAGGAATTAAAATGTGTATGTTCATGTACAAGCTCCACACGAGGAATGCAAACATTTTGTACTACAAACACATACTAATAAAAAAAAAGAGTAAGTTTAACCAAGGAAAAAAAATCCATGCATTAGAATTAATAAAACATTGATGAAAAAACTGAGTAAGACACAAATAAATTGAAAGGTATTCTGTGATATCTTCCCATGATTGGAAGACTTAATATTGTAAAAATGCCCATATTACCCAAAGTGCTATACAGATTCAATGCTCTCCATACTAAAATTCTAATGTCTTGTTTTTCACAGAAATAAAAAAAAAAGCTGGAATTTGTGTTGAACAGCAAAAGATCCCAAATAAAGCAGTTTCGAGCAAAAAGAACAAAGCTGGAGGCATCAGACTATCTGATTTCAAAATCTACTGTACAGCTGTAGTAATCAAACACTTTGATATTGGCATAGAAACAGATTCACTGACCAATGGGACGGGACAGAGAGTTCAGAAATAAACCTGTGCATCTCTGACAAATTGATTTCTGACAAAGATGCCATGGGCACCACTGAGTCTCTTCTGCAAGTGGTGCTGGGAAAACTGGATATTCACGTGCAGAAAAATGAAAATGTCCTCTCACACCACGTACAAAACTCAACTCAAATATATTAAAAATGTCAACGTCAGACCTGAAGCGAAAAAACCACTGGAAAAAATATAAGAGGAAATCTCCAGTGTTGGTCCAAGCAATTATTTAATTGCCATTGTCATTCATCATCATCATATTATTATTATTATTAATTATTATTATTGGCTATTATTTCAAAATCACAGTTAACAAAAACAAAAATAGACAATTAGGACTGCATCCAGCAAAGAAACTTCTGCACAGCAAAGCAAACAATCAACAGTGAGAAATAACCTAACACTTGGAAGAAAATATTTGGAAGTCAGACGTCTGATAAGAAGTTAACATTCAAAATATATGAGGAACTCAACTCAAAAGAAAGAAAACTCAAGTAATCCAATTTGAAAAATGAGCAAATAACCCGAATAGACAGTCTCAAGAGAACATATTCAAATGGCCAACAGGTCTATGAAAAAATTTTCAATATCATTTAGCATGAGGGAAATGCAAATTTAAACAACAAAGAGAGATAGCTCCATACCTCTAGGAAGGGCTGTAAACAGAAAGATGAAAGATAACTAGTACAGGGGAGGTGCTAGAGGACAGGGAACCCTGTGCATGACTGGTGGGAATGTAAATCAGTATCCTCATCATCATGGAAAACTATTTGGAGGTTCCTTACCCTGAAGGTAAAACTACCCTAGTGATCCCACACTGGGTGTACCTCAAGAAGAAAGAAGAACATATGTGGAAGAGACATCATTACCGCATCATTTACAATAGCCATTGTCTTAGTTACTCTTCTCATTGCTGAGACAAAATACCTGACACCCAAAGTTAAAGGAGGAAAGGTTTATGTAGCTCACAGTTTGTAGAGGCTTCTGTCCATGGTTGGCTGGCTCCATGGCAGGGTGGCATGGCAGAGGGGCACCACAGAGGAGAAACGGTTCATGGTGTGGCAGGGCAGGCAGAAGGCAGCAAAGCAGCAAAGTAGCAAAGTAGCTCTTTTCTGCCCCTTTTAGTTTCATCCAGGCTACCTGCCTTTTGGCTGGTGCCACGCTCACCCAGGGTGGGGCGCCCTTGATCCCAGCATCCCACCCTAATACCAGCATCACATCCTCAATCCCAGCATCAAATACCCTAATCCAGCCACCTTCAAAACTCCCCACCTATGACCACATGAGGCTTCGGGGGACATCTAGACATGAGCCACAACAGCCGTGATATGGGATCATCTATCGACAGGCAAATGGATAGAGAAAACCTGATGCATATCGACAATGGAATATCACGCAGCCTTAATAGAAAAGAAAATTCTGCTACTGGTTACAACCTGGGTAACTCTGGAGAATGTGTGGTGGTTATATGTTAGGTGCAGAAAGAACTCATTTATGTGTGCAATCTAAAAAAAAAATCCTCAGAAGTAGAAAGTAGGCCAGGAGTGGTGACACATGCCTGTAATCCCAGCACTCTAGAGGCTGAGAGGCAGGAGGATTGTCATGAGTTCAAGGGCGGCCTGAACTACATAGTGAGACCCTGTCTCCAAAAGAAGAAAGTAGAAAGTAAAATGGTGGTTTCCAGAAGCTGTGGGTGGGGTTTTCCAAAAGGGAGGGGACCAAGACATGGAGGGAGAGAAGGAAATGGAAAAAGAATGAAGATGTGTTACGTACATGGACAAACCCCAAGAGGAACATAGTCCCTGTGCACTGCAAACATGTACAAATCAAAAATAAGATTTTAAGAAAATGTAAGAGACTGTAAAGCAAAAACTAAGAGGACAGGTGGGTCTTGGCTCCTAGGAACCCCGCAGTCCCTCCCCTGCCCTTAGGCACTTGCTCCAACTCCCCTGGTTGCTGGGTTGGTCAGGCCCACTTCTGGAAGTGAGCGGGAAGAACCGGGCCTATTGGTGACTCATGGCCCAGCCTGAGGGATAGCTCTGCTGGCAGATCCAGAGACCCATCCTGGCTCCTAGGCCATCTGCCCTTCAGTCTTCTCACCTGTGAAATGGGCTCACACTGGAACCATGTCATCATTGTGGACATCCAGCTGGCACCCAATAGTCACTCACCCCATCCTTACCAGGCCAAGCCTGGGGTCATGGGCAGTGGCCTTGCTCAGCCAACACTGGGGGCCCCGGCAAGGCCATGCCTCATGAAGTTCAGCCAACACTCAGCCTGGCCAGCCTTCAGAGTGTCCTCTGTCCTCTCGGTTTGAATTCTTGCGTGACTTCCATATTTCCATATTTCCTTCTCCCTGAGCCAGTCTGAGGAGCTGCCAATCTCATGCATGCCCATCCAGCCCATCTTTGTGAGAAAGCAGCCCGATGCTTGCCGGGCCCATCCATCGCCCCTGGAGATGGAGAACAGGACCTGCTTGTGGTCTGCCAGGTGGTCCCCTGAGTCAGTGCTGCCTTTCCCTCGTCGAAGGGGGCTCGACCCCAAAGTACATGGGTCTTGTAGGAAGGAAAACAATCCTGAGAAACCGGAAACTCACAGGGGCTTGCCGTGAGGTATGAGGCTCATGGGAACAAATGTTTCTTCAGATGCCGCTGTGGTCTAAATGTGTCCCCAAGTTCACGCTACAGGAACAGAGGCCCCAGTGCCCCAGTGCTGGGAGGTGAGACCTGATGGGGAGTCAAGTCCACCCTGGTGACTGGATTAGTCCAGTTATGGGAGCGCTTGAGGCTTTGAGTAGTCTCTTCCGCACACGTGCTGCTGTGCCACCCTGTGATGCCTCCCCCTGTACTATGACACAGCCTAAAGGCCTGACCAGGCGCAGCCTTGGGGTCTCAGGCCTCTCAGCCTCTGGAACATGAGCTCTATGACAGCAGCACAATGCACGGGGACAGTGCCTTCCCTCCTGTTTGGGCGAGGCCCCCAGGATGCATTGGGAAGAGGGAGAAGCCGGGCCTGGGCACTTGTACCTGCGGGGCACCTCACAGGTACCACCTCAGTCCTTGCAAGCCAGAGGAAAGTTGGCGTGAAAGCCCATCTTACAGATGAAGACACTGAGGCTCAGAGGTGGGAGGTGAGGTACAGCTGGCCTGGGATGAGCCAGGCGTCTCTCAGCGGGAGCTTGAGTGGGGGGAACTTGAGCTCGGACAGGGTCAATTCTGATGTCCTCACCTCTCTGATGTCATCCACAGGTGAGGGGCGAGCCTGCGCAAAGGCTCCTGTCATAGGTGGGAAGTGACCTCCGTGTCAGGTCAACAGCTGCAGTACCGAGGTCCCTGCGGCTCCCCGCGCTGTGCAGCCCGAGATGGATGTGGCGCTTCCATCCACCCCGAGGACGAGGAGAAGGGAGGTGAAAAACTGAGCACGGATGGGCCAGGGCCAAGAAGGCTGAAGAGGAAAATGGCTCCCGAAGGAGGGGGACGGCTGGTGTCCCCAGCGCTGCTGTGACAGCAAGAAGGGGCCTTCGAGGACACTGCTGGAGACCTCAGTGACCATGGTGTCAGCGCAGGGTGTAACACGGGCCTGGTGGGCAGAGGGCGCCCGGTCGTGTAGGCTTCCTCCAGGGGTGCGGACCCCAGCCCAGCACCCAGTTCTCAGGGGAGCCCCGAGCCAGCCCCGAGCCTCGAGCTCTCCCAGACCCTCCCCTCCGCTGCGGTTTGAAGTGACGGGGAGCAAGGAGCCCTGGGTGCTGGCCGTGTCTGGCAGACTTCGAGGCGGAGGCAGAGACGGGGAATCGTGCAGAGGCCGAGGGAGAAGCAGAGACGAGAGAAAGAGGACAGCTGGATAGGCAGAGACGGAGTGAGAGGGATGGAGACGCAGAGGCGGAGACGCCGGGAGCTCAGCAGGCAGGCGCCGCCTGTGCCCTGCCGGTGCCCAGCGGACTCTTTTGTCTCTGGCTGAGGATCGGAGCAGGAAGCCCAGGGACGCCAGGGGCAGCACGTCAAGCTGGGACTGGAGTGTGGGAGCAGACACCCCCAAATCGTGTCCAGAGGCACTTTGTGACCCAGGTCAGACAGGGCCAAGGGCCCCTGGCTGCGGGGAGGTAGCTGGTGGGGGAACAGCGGGCACACTTTGGGCCACCTGCCGTTCCCAGGCCAGCTGCTGGGTGGCCGCGGATGTGTCTTGGGGGCCCAGAAAGGACTTCCCGGTGGCCAGCTCACTGTGCTGTCATTGAGAGGCACAGTTGGTCCCAGGGGCCTCAGGGCCACCAGCGTGGCAGCTGCCCAGAGGGGCAAGCTCTACTGTGCACCTCACTCGACCTCCACAGGCAATGGTGGACTTGTCCCCAAGCAAAGTGGGGTGAGCTCTGTCCCCGGGGCACTTTCCCAGGCTGACCCTCAGCCTAGGGCTCTGTGTGCCCGCAGCAGTGACCCCAGCTCACCCGAGGAGGGGGGCAGTCACGTCTCCTGTCTGGCCCGGGGGCCCCCCTCAGTAACTCTAATTGGCAGGACCACAAGGAGGGTTTTGTTGACCTCCAGGGCAAGCACATCGTGGGGGAGCTGGGCCTTTCATCTCCTGGTCCCCAATTATCCCTTTCTCTGGCCTGGATCAAGATGCTTTTAAATAGCAACAGTCAAGGGGCCCCTGGGGGACAAGGGGGCCGCGGGAATGTGGGGGCCGAGGGGTCGCGGGGCCTCTGAGTCTGCTCACAAAAGAGTGAACGTTTGCTCCTGGAGACGGGAGAAAGCGCTCCACTGGGGTTTAAAAATAGATGCTGGGTAGGAGAGGTTTTGGCCCTGCCACCAGGCCTGGGCCACCGTGGGCCTGCAGAGGGTCCACCGGAGGGTGTCCTGGGAAAGATGCCCAGCCAGAAGGGCAGTGGGTACAGCTGGCAAGGCTCCCGCTCCTGGGCAGCACCAGATTGTGAGCGGCAGATCCCGGCTCCCCAGCACTCCTGGGAAGTTCATGTGTGGCCCCTGCCCTAGGCCGCCTGACCACCCAGCCGGGGACACCACCTTCTCCCCATCTCCCCCAGGCTCGGTGCAGCTTGGGGTGCTTATGTAGGCTGGGGTCCTATCCTGGCTCCCCCGGGGGCTCAGAGAACAAACACATCAGCCCTCTCTTTCCCCACACCGCCCCTGTGCACTGGCTACACAGTCATCATTCATCTCACACCCATTGTCCCCACGGGCCCTGTGCTCCCTGAGGCCAGGCGCTGGCTCACAGTGACCATGGAGGGGTCAGCTCTACCCTGCCCTTGCCGGGCCCTTCCTCCGCCCCTAGCGCTGTCTCCCTCCGTGCGGAGCAGGACAGGAGCTCACATCGGAGTCCAGCCGGCTCCCACACTGCCCAGTCCGGCCTTGGAGCATCAGCCTGCCAAACCTGCTCCCTGTGTTCATCTCTAACAACTACCCGACATCCCCTCTGCCCTCGTCCCTCTCGGCAGAAACCTCCCTCCCCGACAATCACCGGGCTTGTAGATTTGCTTAGCTCACACCACTTTCTTCTTTTTCTAGTACTGGTGATTGAACCCATACCCTTTGCACTGAGCTACATCCCAGCCCTCTTTATTTTTTGAGACAGAATCATGATAAGTTACCAAACTGCCAGCTGGGCTTGAACTTGGGATTCTCCTGCCTCAGCCTCTCCCAGAGTGCTGGTATTACAGGCGTGCACCTGGCTCAGCACTTTTCTCACAGTATGATATACTGGTCTCTTTCATGTACTTTGGGGAGCAATTTCCCAGAGGGAAGAAAAGCCCTGCTTGCTCCTGCCCTTCATCTGCTCAGTGCCTGTGTCCCACAGGACATGATGGGGCAGGTGCACAGGGAGAGGAAAGATTAATTAGCAGGATGACGCAGAGGGTGTGGTGACTGAAGCCCCAGGCTCAAGGCCAAGGCACCTCTGAGGAAAGTCCTAGCTCGGTCACAGGAGGCAGGAAACTGGGCCTTTGAGCAGATAAGACAACTTGCTGAGCTAGCTCCAGCTGGAGCTTCTGAGCACAGGACTTTGGGCACTTTGGGTACCAGCAGAGAAGCTCAAGTTGCCTTTCTGGGCAGGGCAACCTCTACTGTCGGAGAGGAGAAGGCTGTCCCCTGCTTCTGGGGCCATCTCCTGTCATCGCAGCACCAGGTGCGGTGATGTGGTGGCAGCTGCCCTTCCTGTTCCCACCCCCAGAGTCCTTGGGACATTGGACTAATTTTGTCATCAAGGTGCATATCAAGGTGTTTATTCTTTAGAATATTTCTATTGATGAATTATTAATTTTAATTTTATGAGTTTTATTATATTGAACAATGAGTACTTAACAGGAAAAAAAATCACAAAAATAAAGTATTGAGTTTTTAATATTTATTGAGTGTTTATAAAAAGCATCAAAATTTTCAACATTGACTGGTTTTTGGTGTACAAAGTCTAAAACAAACATCAGAAATAAATTCCCATATGTACTACAATGAAAATACCAATAGAACTCTACAAAAAAAAATCTCTACTTCAATTATCACACCTAAGGCGGTGTGCACACCTGACAGCAGCACGTTCCGTACACACGCATCGCTCACACTGACAGCAGATGTCTTTTGCTTTCCTGGCCTTTTTGTAGGGCACACTTGACACCTCAGTGGTCTTGCTGTTTTGCCAGGAGGTCCTTATATTATACAGTGTGTAGTTAACAGGAACATAAAATATCAATAAAATATTGAATTCTTAATATGTATTGTGCATTTAGAATAGACATCAACATTTTCACATCAGCTGTGTACTTGCTCACAAAACCTAAAAGATAACATCAGAAATAAATTCATATAGGACTTTATTTCATTACAATGAAAATACCAATATAACTCTACCACAAAAATAAGCTTTGCTTCAACTGTCACACCCAACGCAGTCTTCACACGTGACAACTGCATGTTCCACGCACATCTTGCTTACACTGACAGCACTGTGCTTAGCTTTCCTTTCCTATGTGGCGGTCTTGTCACCACTATTCTCTTCCTGTTTTGTCAGGAGCTTCTTACTCTATTACACAACATGCACTTAGCAGAGAAATAAGATATCAATAAAATACAATATCAAATATGTAAAATGAGGGCTTAGAATAGACATTAACATTTCCACATCAGCTGTTTACTTGCTTATGAAACCTAAGAGATAACATCAAAAATAAAAACCTATGTGAACTACAATGTAAATACAAACAAAAGTCTACCACAGAAATAAGCTTTGCTTCAACTGTCACGTCCAAGGCAGTCTTCACACGTGACAACTGTGTGTTCCACACACAAGTATCGCTTACACTGATAGCATGTATGTTTTGTTTTCCTACACTTTATTGTAGGGCACTGTGGACATCTTTTTTGTTTTCCTGTTGTGTAGTAGGTCTTTGTGATGCTGCACCTGCCTGTTCACCTGTCAGCTCACCAGAGTGGTCCATAACTTTTTTGCATATTTTCCTAGGCAGAAACATTTTGTTTTTCCTCTGCTGTAAATGATCTCTTAAGAGCTCCAGTCCCGATCCTCTAAGAAAATTTCTCCATGGTATCCTGCACTTGTTATTTTCTTTGTAAACTATCAAACTACTTATGCCACACATGTTTAGGATCAAGTAAAACACAACCATTGGCCAGTGCTTTGTGTTTCAAGTGACATACTTGCTGAATAACTTATCAACAACATCTACTCCACATTCAGTTTTGTTGTTGAAAGTTTCCATCTCAGGCTTACGTTTTGTCGAGGTTTCCCTATCAATATTTCCATCATGGTGAAATGTTGACATCAGCAGTACCAGTTTGCTTTTCTTTGCCATATACGAGGCCAATGGAAATCTTTCTAAAATCCAGAGATTGTACTAACAATTCTCTGTTTTGAAATTGCAACATTTCATTTGGAATTTCTGCTTTGTTCCTGAGTACAGTTCCTGCGCCGGTCAACTTGTGCTCTGTTAGCAAATGTAACATCAGTTGGAAACCGGTAAACCAATTGTCAAATGTCACGTCCCAATTAGTTTGGGAGATAGGAGCAACAAGTCTGTCCACAACATCATTCGGTTTGTTACAATATGAATAAGAACCTGAAGGCTGAGTTCCAGGATAAATGTATAAATTGAAAGCATAATTCGTCTTCACATCTATCTATAAGGGCATAAATTTTTATGCCATATTTTGACCCATCACTTTTCCATAAGTCTTTTACATTCCTGCGATCATCACAAGAAATCTGTGCTAAGTACAGCAGACCTATGAATGCTTTCAGTTCAGCTAGTGAGGTGTCATAATAAATATATTTTCGAATATGGCTATTGATGCATACAGAATGCTTTACTTGCATTTCAGCCTTTGTGAAATTCACAACAACTTGTAGCATTTCATCTGTTACAATTTCCAACATTGAATGGCAGTGTTGGCATTCTATCCAATACGTTTCACCCTGCCAAGACCCTCAGTATATTTTTGGACCTAGTTCTAACATTGGATCATTCCAATTGGTTGCGTGGCCATTTCAGAGCAACATTTGACTAGTTAAATATGTACTCACATTGCTGTTTTCTTCCTCATCTGAATCAAGGAAGTCGGCATTCCTTGTTTCTGTATCAGTCTATTATTGCTCTATTTCACTGTCACAGGAACTTTGGCTCATGTGGCCAATGTCAAAGTCATCATCATCATCATCATCCACCCACACCATTTTTCTGTTATGAAAGCATGTATCTTACCATAACGGATCATCTTCATCATGCGTACATGAATAATCTTATGATGCACTTTTGACCTCCTCCAAAACTTGCAAATCTGGTTTTTCATGTGCCATTGTACTGAATTGGGCCACTTCTACCAGAAAAATCAAAAGAAAACTTATTAAAAACAAATCCTGTCATGGTGTGGGTCTATTAGACCCCCTGTGATGCTCCAGTAAATATACACAAAATGGAGCATAGGTGGGTACACCTTAGTTAGACGGAGCATAAGGTGGGTACAAATCCCCATTTTTCCACTTTTGTACATGTGCACACTCCTTGCCATTCATCATACCAAGTGGGTAAACACATAGATTGCTTCCTGTATCCTCCAGGGAAAGGTACTGAGATGCACAGCTGGCTACTATTATGCTAAGGTACAAATTCACAGTAGAAAAGTAAGGGATGGTTCCACTGGCCCCAGTCATATGCCACTTGGATAAGTGCAGGTTATTCGGAAGCACTTGGGATGTCTGGAAGCTTTGCTTGTGGAGACACAGCTGCTCAGATCAAGGCTGTATTACAGCAACTTGTGGGTTGCTTGAGTCACAGATGTCCTGGAGTTCAAGGCCACCAAGCCATCTAATACATGGGAAGCCCACAGGCTGACAAGATGCTCTTCTCTCAAAGAAGGAGTGTGACATGGAAGAGCAGACCATTCTGCACACTGTGGATCTCATACATGCCCCACCCTCCCTGTCCCTGTGAGCATGAGGTACACTTGCAGTGGAAATGAAGCCCCATCTGGAGAAGATAGTCACAGGTCCTGATGCCAGTGACAAGGGCTGCTTGTTTCTGTCTAAATTGCTGGAGCCTGCTGGCCTCTCAGGAGCTGCCCAAGGATTTGAGGGACCTGGCAAGTGCACACCCATGTCACCTCACATGCCTGGACTCTGGACCTGTGGACATGAACATGCAAGCACTCGATGCTCCTGGCTTCTCAGTCTCTGGCAAGACTAGGACAGGGCAAGGGGATGAGGGACACTCGCAATACACAGAACCAATCAGAGCAGTGTTACCCAGGGTCAATCAGAAACTTACTATTTTCAATCCTTTATTTGAATCTAGTGCTGGTCACACTTTTGTCAATCCTTTGTTAGCATGTGGGCACGACCAATCAAAAGATGCAGTTCCTAATCCTTCATTTACCTGTAACAGGAAGCTGAAGGACTTTTTTTTTGTGGGAGAAGGACTTTTTGATAGGTGAATTTATACACAGCGTGATGCCAAGTGAGTGTCTGATAGGAAGACTTTCCCAATGCCTTACGTACATGAAAGAGAGATGATCTGGGAATTTTAGATACAAAAGACCCCTTTTCCTTTGTTGTAGTCAAGGCTTGCAAGGTAATAGACTTAATACAAGACACATAATTAATAGGATTATTTTATACTATTTTCCCAAAAAGTCAAATGCAGAAGAGTGCAAGCAATCTGTCCATGCACTAGAGACCCAAAGAATACCATAGCAATGTCCTGCATGAGTCCAACTGAAGACCTGGAGCCCATGGCAATGTCCTCCATGAGTCCAGCTGGAGGCCTAGAGCTCACGACAATGTCTCATGCAAGTCTGTATCAAGGATCTGCACTGGGAAAGCCCAAAGGTCAGTGGTGGGAGCTAGAAAGTCTGCGCCAGTGGGATGAAGGATCTGTGCCAGCAGGCTGAGGGATCTGCACTGGAGCCAGGAAGTGATGCTCAAGGTAAGGACCAGAGCTCCCCCAAAGAGAACCGCAGCCATCCTCAGCGACAGCAAGGACCCGAGCTCCTCTGATGCTGAGAACAGCTGAGTTCATATCAGGAAAACCAGCAGGACAAGCTTCTCCAGGAGGATCAAGAGCACACCATCTTCCCCTCCAGTTCTCTTTTTAAGCTGTAGGCAACGATCTCGGGTGGACCTTCCACACCCAGCACCATGCTGACTCAGTTCAGCTGGGTGTTACAAGCTGACCATTAGCTAATCCACCACACCCTTTTCTCAGGGCCCTGTGAACCTCTTCGCAGGGTGGCTCTCACTGCAGAATGCGCTTATTTCTGCCTTCGATATATGTACACGTTCACCACCTTTTCTGTGTGTTATATTCAGTTATTTGTTCAGGACACCAAGAACCCAGAACGAAGCCCCATAGGACTCTCCATCTGGTAACAAGACTTGTCACACTGTCTGGCATCCCCAGGTGCCACCTTCTTCTCCATGAATGACAGAAGTTGGAGCTGAACTGTGCCTGTGTCTACCACACTGGGTCTTCAGCAACTTCCTCTCCCCATGTACTAGAAGATGCTGGCTGGCAAGAGGACATCAAGTTCTGTCTGTCACTTGTAATCTGACCCTGGGCAAACCTTGTCCCCTCTGGCTCTCAGTTTGCTGCTCTGTGAAATAGGGATTCATGCTCATCTCCAGGTTGGAAAAATTAGATCAAGGCTGAAAATATTTCCCAAGTTTGAAATGGTTATATGAATATTATAACTCTCCATCTTATAGGTGACTGGTTCTCAGGACCACACAAAGGCCAACTTAAGAAATTTATTTTTCTTCTACTTTGTTCATGACTTTGGAGGACTGAAAAAAGTCAGAAACAGGAGGATCTTGTGAAATTATTAAGCGTGCACTACAGTCCTGAAAGTTTGTGGTTCTAAAATTACCAGCCCATGCGCAGGACTAGAACTCTGGCCCTCCTCCTTTGTCTCCCTCTTTCCATCTTCTTTCCTCCTTGCCCCCTTTCATCCCATCCTCCCTCCATCTCTCCATCCATCCACCCATCCATTCCTCCCTCCATCTCTCCATCACTCATCCACCCATCCCTTCCTCCATCTCTCCATCCACCCATCCCTTCCTCCCTCCATCTCTCCATCCATCCTTGTACCTATCCATTCCTCCCTCCATCTCTCCATCTCTCCATCCATCCTCCCGTCCCTTCCTTTCTCTCCATCTCCCCATCCATCCATCTGCCCATCCATCCCTTCCTCCTTTTATCTCTCCATCTACCCATCCAACCATTCATCCATGCTCCACTTCTCCTTCCAGCACCAATGAACATTTCCTCAGTGTTAAGTCCTGGGAGCGCAGACTGAGTCAGCCCTATCCATTCTGGGGTAGCACCTGGCCTGCTATGGGACACCCCAAGTAAACACAGAACCCCAGAATGTGAGCAGGTGTGGGGGAACCCACAGTGGAGGGGTGGTTTATACAGGGGTCCAAAGAGGAAGTTCAGAATCAGACAAGAGAGTTCCGGCCCAGGAGCTGTCCAAAGGGCTAGTGGGTTTGAGCCTGTCCTATTTCCCCTGTGCCTTCCTGATCCATGAAGCTGAAAGCCACCTCTGCTCTGCAATTTAATCCATGTTTCCTCGGAGCCCAGCTTTCCTAGACTCAAAGACAAAGATAAAAACATCATAATAACCACAGTGAGACAAAAAATAAATATAATCCCCAGTGCTGAAAAAAAATGAGATGCTGTCGCTTACATCTCGATAAATTGTAAAATTTATCTTTATGTGCTGATCTCCCCTTCTCTATTTCATTTACAGTGGATTTTTAATAAAAAAAGTTGATAAAAATCAAAGCAACATAATCAAAATAGAAAAGTTTGACATTTATAGATGTTGTTTATTACTTCAGTGTTTTAAAGTATTAAAAAAGCACACCAAAATTAGTTTCTTATCAAATGTCAAATTTTCATCAAGTTCTCGCCTGCAAACTACTTAAACTTTGTTCTTTGGAAGAGAGCTGAGCATCTCGGTGAGAATGTGGAGGAGACTCACATGATGGTTTCCCCGCTTCATTGCTCCCCTGAAAACTTCAACCCGTCCTTGCATTTTCCTGATCCGCCTGGGGAAGGCGTGGGCTTTGCTTGTTCCCGGCCCTGCTCCCCAGGCGCACCTGCGGCGGCTTTCATACATCTCGCAAAACACCCCCTCACCAGTGGTGGAAAGGCCTTCACCTTGGCAGCCCAGCTGTTTCCCAGCTCATCTGACCTTGGCCCTGACTGTGCGAGCCCCTCCGCACGCAGGGCTGTGTGAAGAGAGACGTCCGGGCGGGGTGCAGGCTGGTGTCCACCTGCCTGGAGCACTGAGCTGTTTAACCAGTGAGCCCCGGCCCAAACGGGAGCAGGCGGGCAGATATCCCTGCTTCCCGCTTCTGAGGCCTGCCCTGGCCTGGGTTCCTGCAAGTCTATGGCTGAGCACTGATGTGTGGCCAGGTCCCCAGTAATGGGGTCCACTCCCTGCCCCCTTCCCTCTCCAGTTTGCGTTGCTGGTGGCATCTGCTTCCCATCTCCCCCACCCTCCCTCTCGGCCCAAGCCCCAGGAACAGGCCACACTAAACAGAGCCCCGAGATCTGAGCCAGCCCACTGGTGAAGGGAGACAGACGCGGCGGCGCTGCCGAGTGACACGGCTGCCGAGTGACACGGCACTTCTCGGTGATCAGAGACCAGAAGCGCAAGGTGTAGCTTGTCTCGAAAGAAACTGCGCAGACGGCCGTTGGAAAGCCAGATCTGTTCGAGTGAAAGTCACATGGATGAGGAACAGAGGGGAAGACAAGTCAGCGAGTCCCAAACAGCGAGAACCATAGCAAACAGTCAAGGCAGTGACCCCTGTCCCTCTGTCATCAGTTGCGAGAGGACCTCTCCTGACTCGGGAGGGGACCAGGACAGCCTCAGCCACGGCCATGCAGCCATCCCAAGGGGCTCAGGGAAACAGCATCAAACCCGGGAGGGTCAGGGCCGACAGGTGGGGTGGCATGGAGGGGTAAACCACGTGCGGGGGAGCCTAAGAGGACGGAATGAACCCCGGCGTGAGAGAAACCCTACACTCAGAGACAGCGGGAGCCAGTGAGTCACATGACGGTTCAGGCAGCTGTACGAGCTCCTGACACCCCAGACCTCCAAGCATCAGGAGCTTAATCTACCACCAGCACTTCCTGGATCCTGAGCCATTGGATGAGACTCCTGCCTGTAGGCGCCCGTCCTCCATGGGTGACTCAGGGACTTGGGGCTCCATGCCCTGTGGCTCCGTCCTTCTCTGAGGCCTCTGCATACCACTGGCAGATGGGAATGTCAGCGGGGACTGTCTAGCTGTCTCTCAAAGCCTGGCCTGGAGTGGGGAGGCCCGGAGACAGGGACTCTGCCGGAGTCACAGCTCGGCAGCCGCGTGGTTATGCCCTCTCTTGCTGGGGATGCCAGACGCCCTCCACCTCCTGGTGAGGCTCGGGCAGGACTTGCTGGGCAGAGAATCCACATCTGGGGCACGGCGGCCTGAAGCGATGACCACTGCAGCCTGTGGCTCACAGCAGTGCTCTGTGGGCTCAGGGAGAGCAGCTGGGAGCTTGGTGGATTCCGAGAGCAAGGAGTTGGGCCTGGGCCACCCTACGGCAGAGGGACAGAGGACAGCAGTGACCTAAGTCCCCAGTTGTCGTTGTTGTTTGCAGAACGGAGTTCCATTTCTCACTCCGCTTTTACAATTTGTGATATATATATTTTTTCAGCACTGGGGATTGAACCCAGGGCCTTTGCACTGATCTGCATTGCCAGCCCCTTTTGAAATGTTTATATATTTTAAATAAGTTCTCCCTGAGTTGCACAGGTTGGGTTCAAACTTGGCAACTCTTCTGCCTCAGCCTCTCAGAGCACTGGCATTACAGGAATGCAGCCACCACCCATGGCTGCAGCGATCTTAAAGTCTTCCTTAACATTCAAAACTAGTCCAGCCCAAGCGTTTCTCCCCAACACCTCTAAGAGTCAGGGGTCACCCGCTCTACCTAGAATATTCTATCCGGGCGCAGGACCAGTCGTGCCTGCCTGGGGTTTTTCAGACATGCTTGGGGTGTGGGAGCTCAAGAAGACCTCGGTGGGCATAGTGGGGGGACAGGATGGGGAGTCCGGAGGTGCTCACCCAAGCCTCCCCTGCCACCCAGAGCCTGCCTGGCCTCTGCCCGGGCACAAGAGGCTGCATCTGTGCCCAAGTTGCTCATTCAGAGCAGCTCTGGGAAACGGGTTTCTGGGCCTCTCTGGGCCTCCTGGAGGGTCCTTCAGGCCGGGCACGGACATCCTTTGAAGGCTATTTCTGCTTGACCCTCTCCAGCCAAGTGCCAGCGGAGGCTATTTTCAGGAGCAGCCATTCATCCCAGGCCGTCGTGCGCTTCTGAAAACCCCCATTCAGTGCCTCATGGGCAGAGACCAAGCACTTGACCCCACGGTGGCCAGGTCTCTCCAGAACCCCAGATGTCCCAACTGTGTGGCTCGAGAGTCCGGGAGGGACTTGGCGGCAGCCAAGGCCTAGTGTTTCCCCCTCAGAATCCAAATCTGGCTTCCAAAACCCAACTCCCCATGCCCATCAAGGCCCCTGTGTGGATGCACGGTGCACAGTGCACGCACACACACACGCACACGCACACACACACACACACACACACACGGCCACCACCTGGGGGAGGGGCCACTTCCAGGAAGTAACTGCAGGATTGCATGGCCTTGGCATGGGGGGCTCATTGGCAGGAGTGAGGGGTGAGGACTCCAGGGGCTGTGGACCCCTGCACCCCACCTCTCAAGTACAAGGTTGTCCAAAGCCCCTGAGGAGAACCAATGTGACCTCTAGGGCCTTCTCTGAGCCCCAGCCAGCTCCAGATTCAGGCCCAGCCCCAGAGGCCTCCAGGAAGCCCTAGAGGGCAACATCCGGTAAAGGAGTCGCCACATAGTCGTGCAAAGAATAAATACGGTGAGGAAGTCACAAAGGATGAGCCCAGAGCCACTGACACGCCATGGTGTGAACCTGTGCCCCAGAAATCGGGAAACTGAGTCCCCAGGCAGCAGTGTTGAGAGGTAGGACCCATAATGGGGAAGAGCTCACGAGGCTATGCTGGCAGGGTTGTAGGATCAGGTGGGCGATGGGGGAGTGGGTTTCTGCCCTGGGTCCCCAGGTGCCACCTCGTAGCCTCTTCTGCCATGGGGGCCACAGCAGCAAGGAGGCCCTGGCCAGGCTGGGGTCCTCAGCCGTGGGCTCCCCAGAGCTGTGAGAAATAAATCTCTGTCCCTTAAAAAGGACCAGCCTCAGGCTTTCTGTCAGAGCAGCACAAAGCAAGCTAAGATGTGGTCTGTGGAGCTGGACAGCATCCTCATTACCCTTATCGGGTAGCTCACCAGGAGGCTGAGGCAGGGAAGCTTCTTGGGTATTAGAAATGCCCTAGAGATCTGTGGAGGTTTCCTGAGTGTCCGTGGATATAAAATTCATCAGGCTGCATGCTTAAGACTTACATACTTGACAGTTTATATCTCAATTTTAAAAGGTTTTTAAATTTTTCATCCTAAAAATTTAATCCTCGCTTTAAAAATTTAATGCTAGGACTAGATGGCATACTCCTATAATCCCAGCTTCTCTTCAGGAGGCTGAGGCAGATGGATCACAAGTCTGAGGCCAGCCTGGGCAGACCCCATCTCAAAATAAAATTTACAAAGAGAAGGGTCTAGGAATGTGGCTCAGTGGTAGAGGGCTTGCATGCACGAGGCCCAGGATTCCATCCCCAGCATTGAAAAATAATTTAAGCTTAAGCAGCCCCCCCAAATAAACAACAACAGAATAGCCCTTGGCTCCTGAAGTCTTCCCAGGTCACCCACCAGGCCTTGGACTCTTCTAGAAGCCGGCATCTGGACATAGATGTCCCCACCCCTGCCCCCCACCAGCCACCAGCAGACAGGGGCTGTAGGACCACGCTCCTTCCCTCCCGGTGTTAGAGCAGGCTTAGGGCTGCCTGGGGCTGGCCTCCCATGCAGGGTGCTTTCGAGCTTCCAGACCACCAGTCCTTCCATCAAGCAGCTTGTTGCACATCTTCCCACCACATCGGCCTGCTGCTCACGCCAGGAAGGAACAGCGGCAGTTCCCCAGGGGAGAGACACTCGGGCACCTTCTCTTTAGGACACAGAGCCTGTGGGCTTCCCGGCCCTGCTGCTGGCTGACCTGGGGCCTCCGTGTTCTGACGTTAACCATCGTGCACATCTGGATGCCGCTTCCCAACCATGACCTCACGCGTCCCCTGCAGCATCCCAGGCCATGTCCTGCGGTCTGGGGATGCTGCACAGGGCCCGGATGTGGCTGAGGCCCAGATGGAAGCACAGAGTCTGCAGAGCTCCTACGGCCCGTGATGCAGGGAGGAAGTCATGTTTGTTCGCGATCCCCTCAAACCAACCCCTCCACCACTCCTCTTATGCTTGAGCCCCTTGGCTGGCTGCTTCCCATGCTCCCAATCCCATAGAGCCCTGCAGCGCCCACAGAGCCCCCAGTCCCCTGTGTCTCTGCCAGGCGGTCCCGATGGCAGACGATGAGAAAGGTCCTTATTGTTGGGGGCACTGATTGGCCAGGATGGTGCCCACCATAGACCCCCAAATACTGATCCTTCATCCCTGTCTGGGGTCCTTGCTGAAGTCAGTGCCCTCTCAGGCCCCACAGTTTGTCTGCCCGGGCACAGGGAGGGCCCCATCTAGTGAGGCAACCTAAAGGGTTGGACTGTGGCTCCAGCGGCTGGGCATCCCCTCAGCCCACAGCCCCTCACCCCTCACTGCCCTGCAGCACCCTCCTGTGCCCACCCTGCCCCAAACCCCGGCAAAGCCCCCTCCACCTCCCACCTCTGCCCAGCATCACAACTACAGCCCTGTGACCTTTGCCCACCTGTCCCCTTCACCATGACCTCATCCCCTCCCGTGGTATGGACCCCTTAAACACCCAACCACCCTGCAGGGAAACCTGCCAAGTCACCCCATCAGCAAATGCTGGAAATCAACAGGGCTGGGGAGTGCGCCAAGGGCCAGGGCTCTAGTGACAAGGGAAACAGCTGGGTGCCATGGTGGAGAGCTGAATGGTGGAAACAGGGTCTTTGCAGACGTCATTAAGGGAGTGAGCTCAAGGTGAGGCCATCAGGATGCAGGGTGCGCTCTGAACCCAGTGATAACTGGCCACGTGGGGCATGTGGGGAGACACAGGCACAGAGTGGGCATGGGAGGGCACAGGCTGAGATGGGAAGGATGTGGCCACAAGTCCCGGAGCCGGAGACCCCTGGAGCTGGCAGCCGGGAAGGCTCCTCCCCTGGAGACTGTGATTCCTGGTCCTGCTGTATGTGGAATGTGCGCTTCCCAGGGAGCGAGTCCAGGGGGCGAGGGGTTCTCATACGGCCCAGGGTCCGGTGGACTCCAGTGTGGCCCTGGGGAAATCACATCGCCCCTCAGAGTTCCGGCTGGGAGTGATGGCGCCTCTGCCTTCCTAGATGCCAAGAAAGAGTCGAGACCTGCATCTCCTCATGTCCCGAAGCCAAGGCAGCTGCAGCTGCAACCCTTGGCCTGGTGACACCGGTGGGAGGAGGCAGAGCCTCCCTGCTGCTGTGCTGGGGACCCTGAAGCCATGCTGGTGAAATGAGGGTGAGGTCTGGCTAGCTGGGAGCCTCCCTTCGCCCCAAAGGGGGGCTTCTTCCCAGCACTTGGCTGGGGGCCACGGCATGATGGACGGCTCGCGGGAAGCCAGTTCCAGATGGCTGCAATAATGTTTATTGTATGTGCGCCATAGATACTGTCCTGTGGTCAATTAGCCGCCAGCGCGGCGAGGAGAGAGCGGGAATGAGGGGCCCCTCGGTTCACACACTGGCCCAGAGCCCTGGGAGGGCCACGCTCTGGAAAGCAGAGGCCACCTTGAGCACCTCCCAGGCGGCCTGGGAGCCCCTCGCTCCACACGTCCTCTCAAGGGTGGGCAGCCACGCCAAAGCCCCACACTCCCAGGACCCCTGGCTCTGTTCCAAGCACACAGTTGTTGGTGAAGGGTGGGCGGATGATCCAAACTATTCCCTGACTATTCATCATGTTGTGGAATTTGAGAATGAGACAGCGTGAACGGACCACGAGGACCTTCCATCAGCTTTCCCATGATTTTCTCAGATAGGAAACTGAGGCCCAGAAGAGGAGGGAGCCTGTATGATTGCACGTGGTGAACAAAGTTAGAGCCAGGAGCACAGAGATCCCGGTCCAGAGGTCCCCGCTGTCCCTCGCCCAAGGTTCTGGGATGGCAGCCACCCTTACCTGGGCTGCCTGTCCCTTCTGGGCATCCACACCAGGTGACAGCAAGTCCTTCATTACACCTGAGGTGCTCCCTTTGCTGGGGACCTTAAGCCTGCTCAGCTCCACTGTCCCTGCTGTGTCCTCCTGAACCAGACCATGTGGACAATGGCTTAAGCCCGGTGGCCTAACACAGCCTGCGTCCACCTCCCGTGCCGCTGGGTGTGGAACCCTCAGCAAAGCCCACCACGGGGGACTCGGCGGCACCGCGGCACTGACAGTCAGGATCGTTCTTGTAAGCTGAGGTCATTTTCCAGTCACATGCAAGATTAGCTGGGGAAACACTTCAGGCTCTAAAGAGGTTATGGGTTCTTATTAGATTATATACGTCCTGCCAGATGTCTGTAGAAACGCTCGCCATCAGCTCCCAGGGAATGGATCATGTCAGGAAGCATGGCCAGCCGCACGCCCTCCCTAAGCAGTCCCACATGGCGAATGTACACGCTCCGTAACAAGGGCTGACACTGAGGAGCCTCTCCATGCGACCTGGCACGTCCTCAGCCCGCCGCCAGCAGCGTTAGCTCATGGAACCCCCAACCACGGGATGGGGGGGCTGTGGCTGGGGTCCCTGTCCCAGGATGCAAACATAGTTACAGGGACACAATCAGTTTTTTGTGCGCGTATACACACATATGTGCACACACACACACTCACTGTGCACAATCCTGGAAGAGAAACTGCTAATGGAAGAACAGAGAGTGCAGCGTTGTTGATGTAGATACATCTGCATGTGGATTTGCTAATCATTTATTTATTTCAGAGAAGGGTTTCAAGAAAGGTGTACACCAGGTCTCTTGAAATACATAGGTAACAGTGAAGCCTCCCAGCAAGTCCCAGCTGCTAATGGCTCTTCTGCCCCCCACTTCCCTTGGCTCCAGCCACTGGGGCTTCCTTGCTGCGCTCGCAACACCCGAGGTCCTGTCTGGGCCTGAGGCTTAGCCATCCCTGTACTTTCTTATCGTTCAGCTCTCTGCTAAGATGTCACAGAGGTCGTGACTGTCCACCACTTTAAAGTTCCTGCCATGCCTCCCCACTGGCTCCAGTCCCGGTGCTCGTCACCATGGGAGGTGGCCTTGCTCTTCACTTGCTGACTGTGACACACTACTGGGTCCTAACTGCTAAGCACCATCCTCCTGGTCACCACCTGGGCCCTGGCACCTTGAGGCACATAACAGAAGGAGGAGTGGAGGGGCATGGAGAAGGAGCAAGGAGGCAGAGGCAGGCAGCAAGTGGGTCAGACCTGAGTTCTGTTTACTGAGCTTCCTAGCAGCCAGGGAGAAAAAGGAAGCATGATGAGTCTACTGGAGGAAATGATCACAGGAGGTGCCAAACCGGCAGGTCAGGAGGCCCAGCGCTACTCCCAGGCTGAGAGCCATGGCCCTTCTCTACAGGTCCCCTTAAAGTGACTGCCACAGTGATCTCACAGTGACCTCCAGGAGAAGTGGGGGCACATTGTGGGCTGATGTTCTTGCGACATAGAAGCTGCTCCTGCGTCTGCCCTGCTGGGGCAGGGTTCTTGGGGTGAGCAGCGAATCCTGGAGGCTCTGGCCAGGGGGCTGCAGCCTCTGCAGGCTGCCCAATCCCCAGGAGCAGCCACCCAGGGGGCTGGACAGGAAGTGACCTCAAGGCAGAGACGGCTATGGCAGATGACCCACGATCCTGCAGGTGGCACAGCCTTGGCCTCTGTGTGCAGCAGACGCTGCTTCAACGCAACTAATCCCTCCGGAAAGGAGGAGGCCATTGATGCAGCCGAAAGCAGCCTGCAGTGTTTGTGACAGGTTGCTGCTCCAGAGGGTGAAAAAGTCTAATGGGGCCTCAGTGTCTCGGCTGCATCCAAACAAATCCAGTGTGACCTTGGGCTTCGGCTACTCCCTGCCTTCCGTGCCTTCTTTTATTTTTTATTTATTTATATTTTTTGGCAGCGCTTGGGATTGAAACAGGGTCTTCTCAACTGACCTACATCCCCAGCCCTTTACATTTTTTTTTAATTTTGAGACAAGTTCTCACAAAGTTGCTAAATGGCCCAGGCTGGGTTGGAACTTGTGATCCTCCTGTCTCAGCCTCCCAGAATGCTGGGATTACAGACATGCACAGCCAAGCCCAGCTCCACAGCCTTTTAAATCAAGTCCAAAGAAGAAGCAGGGGGTAGCGGCAAACCAAGAAGGTTTTTACAAGGGAGAGGACAGCAGCAGTACTGGGGCACAGGAAAAGTCCTACTCAGCGTAAATAAAAACACCCGGGTGCTGCTGGCCCTGACTGTGGGGGAGAGGAGGAGCCTCTCTGTGCACAGAACCCTCTAACCTCCGAACAACAGCTGGACCAGGAGGCGTGTGTTAATTTACGCTTCCAACCCACAAGATTGAAGTCATGGAAGGGAATAAAACTGGAGAGTAATTAATTAGGAGGGAGAATAAAAAGTCCAGAAGTGTTCTGGCCCCCCAGGAAAGGTTCGGGGAAAATCGGCATCTGAGAGATAATGAAATCTCATCTTGTGTCTAATCCAAGTCCTCGGCCTCCGAGCACATCAAATGGTATAAAAAATAGAAATCGGCAATGGGTCTAAAATTGCTTATTGATGAAACCAGAATTATGTGATAGGAGAAATCAATTAAGTACCAACAGGTGAGGCCCCAGGGGGAGGGACGGGCTTGGAAATTAACAAAGGAAATTGACTTGAGTGGTGAGAACAAGGTTAGAAATTATCCTGCCAAAGGACAAGTAAAAATAGAAGGCTACTTTGAAAGACTGTATCATTAAAAACGAAGTATGATAGAACAGAGAGACTTGGAAATTGCATTTGCCAGGGAAAGAGGGTTCTCAAAATAGAAAGCTGGGAGCGTAAGCTCCCTGAGCTCAAAGCCAAACTAATAAACTCACGGAAAACAACTGCTCAAGGGGAACATCGGGTCCAGCAAGACCCTTTCAGACGGGGAAACTGAGGCCAGGAGGGGCAGGTCCTCGAGAGGAGATTGTTCTCTGCCTTCCTTCTTTCCCTCCCTCCTGCTTCCTCTGCCCCTTCCCTCTACTGAGAGACAGAGATAAAGGCAAAGAGACAGAGACACAGAGAGACAGAGACAGAGAGACAGGGACCCACCCAGTGTGTCCCCCACAGGACGTGCCAGCCTCGCCAGCCTGCTGCCCACCCTGCACCCAGACCTGGCACCCAGGCGTCGCCGTGCCCGCTGCCCCACATCCCCTCCACCTGCGAGTCCTGTCCCTGGCCTTGACTCTCACGTTGGCCCAGGGCCGCCATGGCTGTCAGGGGCTCCGGGTGGCTGTCACCACCCCCACCGGAGGACTTCCGTCCACACCGCCTGGAACGTGGGACCTGGAGTGGACTGTGGCCCTTCCTCCCCAGATTCAACCAACGAAGGATTGAAAATGCTTTTAAAAAATAAATTGCATCTATTCCCTAAACAACACTGCATTACGTGTTTACACGACGTTTACATCCTGTCCAGTATTTTAAGGAGCCTGCGGACATCTAAAGAATCCGTAAGGATGTGTAAGGGACTTGAGCACAGTGGATTTTGGTGCCTGTGGGGACCCAGGGACCGATCCCCTACGATTCTGCGGCACGACCGTGCTCCATATTTGTGTTTTGAATGACCGGGCGTCCCTACAGGAGTCGGCTCAGACTTGACCTCTCAGGTCAGCCCCCGTCTGCGCCTCATGCCTGGCACAGGGCAGGTGCGGAGTTTGGGACGTGAGGGTCCTGCGGCCCGGGGCCCAGACCCGTGCACGGCGTGCCGTGTGCCTGGACCTTGGGCGAGCGGAGGGCTCAGCAGGGCTGGACGGGGCAGGTGGGCTGAGATGTCGCCACACAGCAGAGCAGCGGCTCCCTCCTCCTCCTCCTCTTGCTTAGGTGAAAATTGGATCTTCCCACCGGGAGGTTCAACCAATTTCTAGCCCCTGCGGGCACTGCTCAGCTAATAACACTGGGTAGAGCCAGGCATGGCGGGTGCTGCATCCCCCTGGGTTCAGCAGGGCAGCCCCGTGTGTCACATCCAGAGATCCTGGCGAGTGGGCGATGAGGCCTCTAGGTGCAGGAAGTGGGGGGGTTGCCAGGGCTGGGCCGCCAGGGCTGGGCCCCCAGGGCCCCTGTGCCAGCTGTACCAGCCAGGAGCCAGTCCACACCCACCTATCCGGCTCTTTTTGCTGACCCCCCCAGCCCCAGCTAGGTGCTGGGGGGCCAGAGAGCCAGGGGTGGCCTTGTTCACGGGACCCCCAACCTGGGCTGCGATTGTGCTCAGCCCCCACACTGCAGGACTGGCCCAGGCTGTACCCTGTGTCCCAGCTGCTGTCTCCTATCAAACCAAAGGCAGGGAGAGGAGACCAAAAGCAAAAGGGGACCCCTTGTAGATAGAGTGGGGGCTCTGAGCCCCATTGCAGACCCATGCAGGGGCCAGGAGGGGCTCCCCAGGCTTCCCATCTGAAGAATGGGTGATGGCCGTGAGGTGGAGAGGGTCCAGCAGTGACTTGGGGTCCCAGCAGATCCATAGTGGATGTAGACACCATGTTGGTGACAAGCCGAGCCCCAGCCCCAACTCTGGCAGAGTGACCACAGCTCCAATGCTGTGGGTCAGGGGTGGACACAGCCACCATCCCTGAGCACCTTCCCTCCCTTTCCTGTCCCCACCCCTGCAGGACACCAGGCCTCAAGTCCTCCCACGGGCCCAGCCTTCTGAGTCACCTGATGCCCCCAGGACCTCAGCAGACTCCTGGCACTACCCATGGGAGAGCAGTGGGCTGGGGCACAGACAGGTGGGAACTCAAAGAAAGAGGTGAGGGGGATGGGCAAGGGATGCGCTCACTGCAGCAGAAGGGACAGAGGGAGGAGTGGACGGGTCAAAGGACGACTTCGGGCCCGAATCTGACAGCCGTTCTGGGCCCTCTGTGTGAGCAAGGGGTGTAGGCGTGAGAACCCTTTCTGACGAGTTTGGGAGGCACAAGGTCACTCCACCCGGACAGCCCTTGGGATGCGCATGTCCCCAGCCCCATCCAATGGTCCAGCCCCTCTGGGACAGCCCACTTCTGGTTTCTTGGGGTTTTTCGAGGTTTGTTTTTGTTTGTTTGTTTGGTGTTACTCTATTTCTGATACTGCTAAGTCACAACCAAATTCATTTTACAAAGCTCATTCCAGCTAGAGTGTGGAAGACTGCTCAGAGGTCAAGTTGAAGGGCAGCTTGGTGGCACCTAATGCACTTTAAAATATGCGTATAGTAGTGACGGCATTTCTACGACTCCACACCACAGAATCGGGCACACAAATGTGCATGTGAGGGCACGTGGACAAGCTCTGCTGCAGCAGTATTTGTAAAAGCAAACAAACAAAAAAGTTCTTCAGCAGAGTCGTCCCTGGGCCAACTAATATTTCCACACAATGGAATATTATGCAACTGATAAAAATGTGGTGCATGATGGGTCCATGACAGAAGCAAAGCGTGGCAGCACCCTCCTGAGTGCTTTCTTTGGGAACCTGACTGTCTGCACACTTGTGCCTGTATAGGAAAAGGTGCAAAGTACCTATCATTTTCATTGATTTCCCCAAGGAATGCTTTTGGGGAAACAAAGGGAACAGACTGGTACGGGAAGGCCGTGCATCAGCACTGTGCTCCTGGGTGGCCCTGGTATTTCATGACAATGGCGGGTGCCCCTCAGTCTGCCTTCCTAAGAACTTCTTCCTGAACCCCAAAGCCACAGGGTGCCGCCCACCCCACTGCAGCAGCCCCGCCTGCTGGGCCATGGCCGTCAGGACTGACCCAGTCTGGAGGGACATGGCTTGCTGGCAGGCGCGGGGGCGGACTGCTGCTGAGATCTCACAGACGCCTCCGAGGACACCGGGCTGATCAGAAAGGGCCCGAGTGACAGGCAGAAGCGCTCTGCCTTGCTGGTTGTTGACTTCAGAAACAACCCAGCCGCGAAGCCTGACAGCGCGTGGGCGAGTGGGACAGACGGCGCGGCAGGGGAGCAGCCTGCAGGAAGGCGCGGTCCCATCGTCCCCTCACGGCACAGGCGGGGCCCCGGGTGGGCTACATGCAGAGGGGAGGGGGGGTACTTGTCCCAGAGGATGGGGTGAGAGGGAACGGAGCACGAGGGAAAGGAGCGTCGGCAGCGGTGGAAACCGGAGAAGGAAGGGCGGGAGGGGTCCCGGGAGCCCGGCGCAGGGGCAGAGTGGGAGGAACAGTAGGGAGCAAGGGGCGGCCGGCTGGAACAAAAAGCATAACTGATCATATTCAGTATACCAGTCTTGTACTTCTTTTTTTTTTTTTTTTTTTGTGGGTACCGGGGGGTCGACCTCAGGACCTCGCGCGCCAGCAGGCGCCTGTGCTGCTGAGCGATGTCACCGGCCCCTTTTTTCGTATGTGGGTACCGGGAGTCGAACTCGGGCCCTCAAGCTTGCCAGGCAGGCGCTTACGCCGCTGAGCCATCTCACCGGCCCTTGTACTTCTTTTTTTAAACGTATTCCAAAGTAGCTTGTGTTTCTGATACTATCATGCAAGTAGATAGCATATTCTTAAAATTGTATTTCAAGTGATTCTTTGTGCATAAATACACCTGACTTTTGCCTGTTGAGCCTGTGGCTTGGTTGAATTTATTTGTTCCGGTTGTTTTTCCGTGGATTCCTCAGGGGGCTAAATGAAAGGTCATGGCGTCTGCAGACAGAGGCAGTCTTGCTTCTCCCTGTCCAACCTGGGTGTCTTCTGTTTCTTTCTTTGTCCGTCTTCCCGGGTTGCTCTTCAAGTACAAGGCTGGGTAGAGACGAGCAAAGCAGACATCCTCGTCTTTCTCCTGATCCCACGGGGAAGCATCTAGTCTCTCATCAACGTTTCTGATTTTAGCGATTTGAACTTTTTCTCTTTTTATTTGGATCAATCGAGTCTAAAAAGGTTTGTTAATCTTTTCAGAGAAGTAACTTTTGGCTAATTATCTTTGTTCTTTTTCTTTTTTTTCCATTAATTTACACCTTAAACTTTACTATTTTCTTCCTTGTACTTGATTTGGGTTTGATTTGCTTTTCTTTTTTCTTGTTTCTTAAGGTAAAGTCTATAAATTTGAAGTATCTCTCTCTCTGTCTCTGTCTCTGTCTCTGTCTCTGTCTCTCTCTCTCTCTCTCTCTCTCTCTCTCTCAACAGGGTCTTGCTTTGTAGCCCAGGCTGGCCTTGAGCTTACAGCAATCTTCCTGCCTCAGCCTCCCAAGTGCTGGGATAATAGGTGTGCACCACCATCCCAGCTGAAGTATTTCTCTTTTTATAATGTGGGCATCTATAGCTATAAATTTTCGTCTGCATGTGGTATTCCTCACTTCCTGTGGTTTTGGTATATTGCGTTTCTGTTTCCATTTATCTAAATGTACTTTCTAATTTCCCTTGTGATTTAGTTTTTACACTCCTATTATGTAGGAGTGTGTTAATTCCACACGTGTGTAAATTTCCTAAATTTCCTCCTGTCACTGACTTAATTTCATTCTATTGTGGTCAGAAAACACATTTTTATAATCCCAGTCTTTTTAAATTCACTGAGTCTTGTTTTATGGCTCAATATATGGTATATCCTAGAGAATGTACCCTGCACACTTGAGAAGAATGTATATTTCGTTGTGATGGAATGGCATGTTCTGTAGATTTCTGTTAGGTCTTATGGTTTCATAGTGTTATTAAAGTCCTCTTTCTATTGTTCTGTCTAATTGTTCCATCCATTAGTGAAGTGAAGCCTTGACATCTCTACCTGTTTTTGTTGGATCTTCTATTTCCATCTTCAATTCTCAGTTTGATCTTTAGATATTTTGGGATTATGTTAGGTGTATATATGTTTTTGATAGCTACGTCTTCTTGATGGGTTGACCTTTTTATCATACAGTGTTATCTCTGTTTCTATGAAACTTTTTTGCCTTTAAATTTATTTTGTCTTGCCAGGCATGGTAGTGCATGCCTGTAATGTCAGCTATTCAGGAGGCTGAGGGAGGAGGACAGCAAGTCCAAGGCCAGCCTTGACAACTTCGCAAGATCCCTGTCTCAAAATGAAAAATAAAAGGGGTGAGGAATGTAGCTTGGTGGTACAGTGTCAAGGAATTATTGTGGTGCTTGTATTCAAGTAACCATATTATACTAATAACAGCCCCAAAGTGCAAGATTAGGGATACTGGCAACTCAGTATTCCAAAGAAAAGCCATAAAGTGCCTTTTTTTAAAGTGAAAACATTAATACTGTCAATAAAGAAAAAGTATATGGTGAGGTTGCTAAGATCTACAATAAATTATTGTTAATCTCTTACTGTGACAAATGTATAAATTAAACTTTATCATAGGCACATATGTTTGGAGAAGACATAGTACATATAGGGTTCTGTATTATCCAGTTTCAGGTGCCCATTGGGTGTTTTGGAATACATTTTCCACAGATAAGCAGGACCGCTCTAGAACCAGTCCAGTTCTCCCTTCTATTTGGATGGTATACATTTTTCACTATTAATTCTTCAATTTGCTTGTGTCTTCACATCTACATTGTATCTTATCTTTTAGGGACTGCATGTTGGATCATAGGTTTTTGTTTTTGTTTTTTTCAGTCCTGGGGACCGAGCCCAGGGCTTTCACAATGAGCTGCATGCCCAACCTGTTTTTTTTTGTTTTTAGCCTTTAGAGTCTTGCTGAGTTGTGAAGTTGTTCAGGCTGAGCTCCAACTTGTGATCCTCCTGCCTTAGCCTCCCAGAGTGCAGGGTGAATCATAATTTTTATCCATTGTTACAATTTTTGCACTTTAATTCATTGATATGTAATTATTGATAAGGTAGAGTTTCCCTGCCATTTCGTTATCTCTTGATATCTCATGCTTTTCTTGCTCTTATATTCTTATACATACCGTTTTAAATCTGTGTCATTTCTTTTACTCTATATCGTTATTTTCTTAATGGTTGTATGTGTATTGGTCAGCTTTCCTGTTGCTGGGACAAAATACCTGACATGCACAATTTAAAGGTGGAGAGGTTTATTTGGCTCACAGTCTCAAAGGTTTCAGTCCATGGTCAGCGGGGTCCAAGGCAGGAGCATCGCAATAGAAGGACACAGTGAGCAAAGGTGCTCACCTCATGGTGGCCAGGAAGCAGAGCAGGGGACTGCACCAAAGAGGAAGGGGCCAGGGACCAGATACAGTCCCCAAGGTCATACCTCCAAGACCCACCCAGACTCACCCAGAGGTGTGCTCTATTAATTTCTAATCTGCTACATGGCTCTCAAGCCTAACTAATCCTTTACGTAGTTCTCAGTCAAGACTGTCACACTCAGATACTGCAAATGTTATCTTAATCTAGCTCAGCTTAATGCAAACTTAATTTCAGTAGCATACTCAATCTTTGCTTCTCTATAACTGTATTTCCTCACGACTCCTCTGAGCTGTTACTGGCAAGCAAACTACAACCATACACACCGTATGCCCATTAACACATGTTTATAATTACTGGCTGTGCAGTTGTCTTTTAAATTAGGTAGGAGAAAAAATAACTGCAAACAGAAGTACATTGACACTGTTTTTCATCCTTACCCATGTAGTTACATGTATTGTTCACGTAGATCTGAATTACCGTCCAGTGTCCTTTCTCTTCAGCTTGAAGAATCCCCTTTAATTATTCTTGTCTGGCAGATGTTAATGCATTTTCTCAATCTTTGTGTATCTGGGAATGCCTTTATTTCTTCTTCATTTTCAAGGATAATTTTGCTGGAGATTGGTTCACAGCCTTTATGTTCAACCCTTTGCAGATATCATCCGATTTCTTTTGGCCCACACAGTTTTTAAAGCAAAGGCACCTGTTAGTCTTATCAAAGAATCCTTGTTCTTTTCAAGGAGTTTTTTGGTGCTACTTTCAATTTTTTTTTTTTCTGTCTTTGAGTTTCATCATTTTGACTGATGTGCTCAGGTGTAACTATTTTGAGTTTAATCTACATGGATTTAAACTTTGTTGAGCCTCTTGGATGTTTTACTGATTTGAAGGTGTTAAAACAGCTTTGCATTCCATGGATAAATCTCAGTTGATGATGGAATAAATTATTTTTCTATATTGCTGGGTATGGTTTGCAAGTATTTTGTTGATGCTTTTGTACGCATGGTCACGAGAGAGTAGTGTGTAGCTTTCCTGTGATGGCTCTTTCTCATTATAGTACTAAGGTAATTCTGGCCTCATAGAAGGATTTTGGAAGTGTTTCCTCCTCTTCTATTTTTTGGAAAAGTTTGTGAAGAATTGATATTAATTATTTTTAAATGTTTGGGCTCTGATTTTTTCTTACATAAATTCAAATATGTTGTTGAGCTTCTCTGTAAATTTTTCATATTAGGTATTGTACTGTGAACTCCAAAATTTCTACGTGATCCTTTTTTTTTCCTTCCAATTTGGTCTAACTCTACGATATTCTCTATTTGGTGAGAGACCAGTTGTCATATCTTCCTTTAACTTTTTAAGGACATGTGCTGAATTAACTAATGGTCGACTTGTAACTGAATCAGCATGGTTCACTGATGGAAGGCCCACCTGAGGATTATTGCCAACAGCATAAAAAGAGAACTGGGGGGAAGATGGTGTTCTGTTGATTCTCCTGGAGGAGACTGTTACAATGGTTTTCCTGATATGAACCTGGCTGCTTTCATTATTAGAGGAGCTCAGGACCTCGCTGTCACTGAGCATGGCTGAGGTTCTCTTTAGTCCCCCCAAAGAACCCGCTCTGCTCCTTACCTTGAGCATCACTTCCTGGCTCCAGTGCAGATCCCTCAGCCTGCTGGCACAGATCCTTCATCCCGCTGGTGCAGACTTTCTAGCTTCCACCGTTGACCTTTGGGCCTTCCTAGTGCAGAACCATGAAACAGACTTGCATGAGACATTGTCGTGAGCTCTAGGCCTCCAGCTGGACTCATGCAGGACATTGCCATGGGCTCTAGGTTTTCAGCTGGACTTGTGCAGGACACTGTCGTGGGATCCGGGCCCTGAGCTGGATTCTTCAGGCCTCTAGTGAGTGGACAGATCTACTGCACTCTTCTGCATTTGACATTTTGGGTGAACAGTATAAAATAATCCTGTAAATTTTGTGTCCTGTATTAAATCTATTCCCTTGTAAGCCCTGACTACGACAGGATATTTATAAAAATTCTTTGAACATACTTACAATAGCTGATTTAAAGTCTTTTTCTCCCAACTCCAACATCTGGGTACCCTTGGGGAAATTTTCTGTTGGTTGTTCTTCTTCTGTGTATGAATTATATATTCTGGTTTTTATTGCATGTGTCATAATTTTTGTTGAAAATTGGACATCTTAGAAAACATTGTAACAGCTCTGCCATTAGCTCCTCCCCTCTAGAGACTGTTGTTACTGCTGTGTGCGATTACTTTGTTTTTCTTTGTGTTACCTATTTATACAACAACTTTCCTGGCTAACTGCTCTCCTGTAGGGTGCAGCCATTGAATTTTCTACTCTGTTTTTGCCCAGTTTGTTTTTGTTTTGAAGCTTGGCTTCCTAGGGTTTATCCTGTGTCAATATAGTTTAGCATCCAGGGGATCAATCCGATTTCCTTAATTGCCGTGGGAACAATTTGCCATTCTTTGCTCACATCACCTGCGTGTGAAGACGCACCTTCAGTCCAGCTCAATGCTCCTGCTCAGCTTTCATTTCTGCTGTACAGGGCCTCGAGGTCAGAGTAACTGAGACTTCTATTCTCCCAGGTCGTCCTTGGGCAGCCGGGCCTCTCCACACCATTTTCTAGGGGCTGGGCAATGTGCCCCAGCTCCTCACAGTTCTCTGCTACTTTCTCATTCTGCATGTCTTCTTTTCAGTTTTCAAACCTGCTCTTGTTAGCACCAAATGAATCACAGCCTTAGGCAGCGGCGAGGTTACCAGCAGATTCCTGTTGCTTCCATAACACCCTGCGCATCAGGCTTTATTCACAGAGCTGAGTTCCCAGTCAAGTCAAAGAGCAACTACACCCTAGGAATAGAGATTTTCTGGAGAGCTGCTAGTTACATCAAAACACAGACTGTCCTTTGGGCATAAGGCTTTTTAAAATGTTTTAAATGGACAGATAGGATTAAATGTACAATTGTCTGTGCAATATGATGTTTTGACGTTTGTCTGCGTCATGTTGCTAGCAGAGCTCAGAGAGGTCGGTCCTCTGTTGGTTGTGAGGCTGTTGGCTTTCAAGGCTCCTGGACCTCAGAGCTGGGAGGGAGAGGGCATGAGAATCGCCCCAAGTTAAAAATGCCCCAGACCCACTGGTATTAGCAGGGTTCAGTAGTTTTTCTTAAACAGATGCTTTTCAGTTTATTCTATGCCTGTAGCAAATTTCCAGAGTTCTAAACTGGTCACATTATATTGTTTGGTGAATTTTTGGGTTGCTTTTCAGGGAGAGTGGTTTCACTGAATTCCTACCTGCGTCATCTTTAGCATAATGCTTTTGAGCCTCCATGAATGTTTCCACACACATGCAGTTCATTTTTATTTTCGAGTGGCTGTCCATTTTATGGATATACCTTAGTTTATACATCTGGTGGGTGAATGGCATCTGTGTTGGTTCCAATTTTGGTGATTGTGAATAAAGCCACCACAAATTTTCACATGCACCTTTTGTGTGAATATAAATTTTCTGTTCTCCTGGGTACATATCTAGAAGGTAGATGGCCAGGTTGTGTGGTAAGAGTATATTGAAGTTATAAGAAACTGCCAACCTATGGTCAGAGTGGCTGCAGCATTCTGTATTTCAACCAGCAACAAATAAGGATTCTAATTGCTTCACATCTTTGCTGTCACCATAGCAATCATTGTTTTCCCTTTCAAAAATTGTAGCTATTCTAATAAGCATACAGCAGCATCAGGCTGGGCTTTTAATTTGCATTTACCTAAGTTCTAATGATGTTGAATATCTGATCTATGCTTATTTTCACACATACACCGCTTCCAGAGATGTCTGTCTGTTCAAATATTTTGCACATTTTCATAAAATTTTTCAGTTTTAAGAATTTTTTACATATTCAGGATACATATTCTTTATCATAAGTGTTTATCAAATATTTTTCTCCACTATGTAGCTTGCTTTTTTTTAAAAAAAAAAAACCCTAGAGTCTCTATCCAAGAGCAAAATAATTAATTTTAATGCAGCTCAACCCATTAATTGATTTTTGTATGAGTTGTGCTTTTGATGTGATACAGAAGAAATCTCTGATGAACTGAAGGACATGAGGATTTTTCTATTTTTTTTCTAGAAGTTTTGCAGTTTTAGACTTCATGTTTAGATCTATAGCATTGTTTTGTAAGTCGTGGTCTGAGGCAAAATTCACTGTTTGCAGTTGGATGTCTAACTGTTCTATCACTTTCTCCAGAGTTGGGTTAAGATTTGAATCAAAACTGGCCATAAGAGATGTGATAGAAAACTACCGTGAATGTTTAAATTTTAACAATGTATTACTGTAAAAGGCACATTGCCATTAATCCCCCTCAAAATATCCCCCCTTACCTCAAACACACTTATCTCATTATTTTTGCCACTTTCTGAAGCAATTCTCTTTTCTTTTTTTTTTGTGTGGGTACCGGGGGTCGACCTCAGGACCTCACACTTGCCAGGCAGGTGCTTATGCTGCTGAGCCATCTCACCGGCCCAGCAATTCTCTTTTCTGTCTATAGCTGTGCTGTCCTGGCTGCTTGGATGTCCTGAATACATTCAAAATATTTACCTTTCATGGTCATTTTGACCTTGGGGAAGAGCCAGAATTTGCATGGTGCCAGATCTGAGGAATAAGGTGGACGAGGATGCAGCGTCATGTTTTATGAGCCTGCCTTTCCACTGGATGGCACTCAGCAGCATTCACTATGTTTTGATCACATCTCATAAAGACACTCATAAAAGAAGACTTCCAGAAATGTTTTAGAAAGTAACAAAAAAATGGCATAAGTGTGTGAAAAGCGGGGGGTGTCGGGTATGGGGATTAATGGTAGTGTGTCTCTTACTGCAATAATTTTTTAAAATTTAAACATTCACTGTATTTTTCAATCACCCCTTGTACATGTATTTTGTTAACTTTATATCAAAACATCTATTTGGGTTGTTTTTATTTTTATTTATTTATTTATTTATTTATTTTGTGGGTACTGGAGGTCGAACTTAGGACCTTGCGTGCCAGTAGGCGCCCGTGCCACTGAATGATATCATCAGGCCTTTTCTTCGTATGTGAGTACTGGGAGTTGAACTCAGGACCTCATGCTTGCCAGGCAGGCGCTTACGCCACTGAGCCATCTCACCGGCCCCAAGGGTTGTTTTTAAAAATTATGCTGTTGTGAAAAATTCCTTGACTACCATATACCAGCATGTAGAAATACAGTTGACTTGTATATGGACCACAGAATCTGCAACCTCAGTAAAATAACATTCTAGGAGCTTCATTGCCGATGTATTGGAACTTTCTACACAGACAATCTATTGTGTCTGGAAGGGATATTTTTATATTTTCACTACTCTGTATGCTGCCTATATCATACTGAATTTGCCTGGGCCGGGATCTCCACTGGGAGGGGTGGGGTGGCTTTCCTTGCTTTATTTTGGATTTTAGAAGGACAACATTCCTTTTTCTCATAGCAAGCTGACCGTGTAGACAACTAATCAGCTGCTACCCTGTCCAGTGAATTTTTCAGTTTAGTTATTGTATTTTTCCATCTCAGGATCTCTACTCTACTCTTCTTTGAATAGTTTCTTTTTTTCTATTGAGATTCTGTATTTGATTCCTCCTTATGTACATGTTTTTTATTCTTTAAATCTAAGATCATGTTCTTAATAACCGCTTTAGACTGTTTTGTTTACTAATTCTATCATTTGTGTTCTATTTCGGGGTCTATTTTTACTAATGATTTCTCTTCTTTTCAGTGCTATTTCTGAGTCACGCTTTTCCTGTATTTTTTTCCTGAGATTCTGGATGTTAGGATACTATTTTTGCTGAGTGTCTCGCTTTGTAGTTTAGTCTAGTGGTTAGCTCATTTTCTTGCAGCGAGGCTCGTTCTTGAGACTTGTTTATAAGCCGTGGAGCCTCACTCTTGGGCTGATTCAGCCCCACGTCTGAAGTGTGGCCTTTCCGGTCTCCACTCTGGCCAACTGGATCTGTACCACCTTCCAGTCTTTCCATTCTGAACAATACTCTCTGTCCCGGGCATCAATGATGAGTGATTTTGAGAAAAATACTGTCTTTCTGCCCTGACGGAGCTTCTGGCCCCACTGGCCACTCCAGCGACTCAGCCACGCTCTTCCCACCCTGACGTCTGGGCCAGTGGCTACACCTGCGCCCGGAGCACAGCCATCCAGACCCAAGAGGGGTCCCACCAAGGGCAGCCCTGGTGGACCCTGGGGGCCCTCGCCTTCCAGGGCCGCTTGGTCTCTGTGCACCCTGCCTGTCCCACTGGACATGGGCCCCAAGAACAAGATCCCAGGCCTGGCACGAAACAGGCCGGCAATGCCCCTGGCAAGAACAGGGGATGTGTGTGGTCCCACAGAACACCCAGGAGACACAGGGAGGGTGTCACACACTGACCTGTGCTCGCCAGCAGCCCCCCTCTCTGAGGGGCACCCATTCACAGACACCCACCCCCAGCCTGGCTCTGCCACACGCTGGGGTACAGCCCGGGAGATGTTGCTTCCCCCCACCTGGCCTCAGTCTCCCTCAGGCGGGAGGGTAGGTGGCCTTGCTGCTCTCTCTCTCTCCTGTGTGTGACACCCCGAGTGCAGAGGCTCCTGCTCAAGGACCAGCCAAGAATTCAATCCCTGTGTCATAATTAGTCTGGAATCATGCGAGAGTTTCCTGTTGTCTCCACAAGCCTCAGTTTTCCCACCTGTGAGATGGAAATACTCCTTGCGCCCAAGACAGAGCCAGCTCTCTTCCCTCTGTACCCAGCCCTCCTCCCCCGTCCCTGGCTGGCCTGCCCAATGCCAACGCCCCCCGCAGTCTTGCAGTCAGAGCAGCGCCTGCCTGGGGGGGGGAGATCTCCGTCCGTCCCGTGACCCTCGGGCCCTGGCACGGCATTGGGTGGAAGAGCAATGGATATGGAAAGATGACCGGCACCCAGAGTGGGAAGGGGCCGCAGCCCTGGGCCTTTCTGGAGGGAGACAGAGTGCCACTGTCCTGTCCCCAAGGCAGGGGCAGTGGGGGCCAGAAGGGATCTCATCCTGGTGGCCACGTGGCGCTCCATTTTCCATCGCAGACCATGCGAGGCCCCCAGGTTGGCCCAAGGCTGCCTCCAAGGCCTTGGCAGGGCCCCGATGGTGCTGGAAGGAGGTCCAGTGAGTCAGGAGGGGGGCTCCGCCTCTGCGCATGCCTGCGCAGGTTGGCTCCAGCCCCTGGGCTCGGCGGATGCACCCGGGCTTGAAGCCCAGCATCAGAGCCTCCCATGGGGTTCTCACCTGCCCCTGTGCCCTCTCGTCCCCCATGTGGCTCCGACCTCCCCTCCTGCCCTCCTCTGCCTTACTCACCCGGTGCTGTGGCATAAATCGGCAGGGCAGTGGCCATGGCACAGAAGTGCCCGGGCAGCATGGGGACAGCCGCCTGTCCTTGGCCTCTCTACTGTCTGCCCGTAGAGTGAGCTGCAGGGTTCAGAGCACTGCCAGGGAGGGGGCCCCCACAGAAACACCACATCAATCCTGCTACAGCCTGGCCAGCCTGGACGCGGCTACCAGCCCATGCGAGCATGTCTGGCAGCTTCGCCAGCTCCAAAGGAAAATAATCTTTTTTTTTTTCTCCCCAAAAGCAAGTTGGAAAATGGAAATCTCCTCCTCTGGTGAGTTCCCTCGCAGCACAAGCTCCTGGGCACATGCTCCTGTGTTTCAAAACCCGGGCAACACAGCTATTTACCATAGCTCGGTGCCAGTGACAGCACGGGGCCAACTCCCTCGGCCTTAGGTGACCCTGGTGCTTGGGGCTGCGCCCACGTCTTGCTGTTGGGGGGCAGGAGAGTGGGATCACTGTGACCCCACAGCAGAAGACCTTGCCGTTGGTGGTGGAGGTGCTGTCCTGAGGATGTGGCCTCTGGAGCCCAATTTGGGGTACTCAGATCCCACCGGGAGAAGAGCTCTTCAGGCAGGTGATGTCTCATCCCCGGGGCCAATTCCTAGACAGTCACCCACCAGCCTTGGATGCTTCCCTCGGTGACACCTGGTACCCCAGAGGCCTGGCATCCCCCCCCTGAGTTCCTCATCCCTGGCAGTGTAGGAACTCAGCCCTCCCCAACCCCATCCCAGGACGCCCTCAGAAGCTGGAATATTCTTCCCAAACTTAAGCCAAGTTCGTCTCTCTGGCACTGCACCCGGACAATCCTAGGCCTTCCTTGAAGTTGGAAGGGGTCTTGCGTACCATCTGGTTAATCCTCCCCACTTCAAAAATGGAGAAACTGAGGCCAGAGGGGGCAGTCCCTTGCCTGGCTCTCTCCCTCTCCCACCAGGCCCCAGCCCCTGGCCTGGCTTTGCCTCATAGATGACTTGGAACCAGCGCGTCCTGCTGTTGGAGGGACAGCCTGGCCCCCAAGCTCCTCCCCCAAGACTCCGTCCAGGCCCCTGGCATCCTGGTCACCCCAAGCCAGCCTGGCGCGTGCCCTGCGTGGGCCGGTTCTGCACAGGCCGCTGTGCCTGGCCACCTGGTCCTTTCTGAGAGTCCGTCCTCTCTCCTTGCTTCTGGGGACGCTGAGATCTTTCCTGGCACAGGCCCAGGGCTCAACACGACGGGAGCCCCAGCTTTGCTGGGCTTGAGAAGAGGCTTGGCTGACCCCAAAGCTCCGTGAATAGACTCCTCCTCGCCCCATTACAGCGCGAGCAGGAGGCGTCTGAGTGCTCCGTGGGAAACTGGGAGGAGTGGGCGGCCCTCGCAGCTGGGCCAGCTCCATTTCCAGGGCTGCTGGGAGCTGTGAGGTGGTCCTGTCAGTCTGGGGCAGACTCCTTTAGTGAATACGTTATTTTAACGTGAACGTCCCTGATCTATTTTTTTTTTTTTTTAATGTACGCAATTTTTAGAATTGGAGTAGAATTTACATACAGCAAAATAGATCTCAAGGGAACAACTTGAGCTTTGTAAATGCATACACCCAAGCAACTAGTACACAAACTAAGACAGAACCTTCCCGTTACCCGGACCGTCCACAGCCCAGCCCAGGGACTGGCCCCTCCTCCCCAGTGCCCAGCGCGGCTGCAATTTCTGTCACCGTAGAATTTCTTTCACTCCGTAACATGTTTTGAGGTTTGTCACATTGCATACAGTGTTTCCTTTTGTTGTTCAATGGCATTTCATTGTGTTGATTTACCAGTTTGTTCACCCTTTGTTCCATTGATGGACGGATGAGTCGTTCCCAGTTAGGGGTTATTAGAAAGAAAGCAAGCAGCTGTGGACACATTTGCACACAAAAAAATTCGTTATGGATATACGTTTTTATTCTCGGGTAAACACTCAGAGCTGGAACTGGTAGGTCATAGGGGACCTCTATGTTCCACTGTGTAAGAAACAGCCAGTTTTCCAAAGCAGTCTTGCTACTTTAGTCTCTGCCATGGTTTCTGAGAGTTTCCCGTGCTCATGTCCTTGCAAACATGTGACACTTTCCGTCTTGGTCTTGTTAATGTGTGTCATTACATAGCCATGGATCATGTTACCTTATCATGGTGTTAATCCGTATTCCCTTGCTTGGATTTTTCACATGCTATTAGGTCATTTGAGTACCTTCTTTTGTGAAGTGTCTGTTTAACTCCTGTTTATTTAATTTTTTTCTTTTTATTGTTGAAATGTAGAAGTTGTTAATGTATTTTAGATATATGTCCTTCTCCAGATACATGTATTGTAAATATTTTCTTCCAGTCTGGCTTTCTTTTTCCTTTTTTAAACATTTTTTTGGCTACTGTTTTAATTTGGATATGAGGCTATCAGAACGGTACATAGGACTCTTATATGCTTGCCTAGAGCCACAAATTGTTTACATTTTATCACATTTGATTCATCGCTTTTGCCTCTCTCCTTTCTTTTTCATGCATGTATGAACATGTATACACACATATATAAATATGCATATATTGATATTAAAACAAATGTGCATAATTATTTGTATGTGTCTAATACACACATGTGTATGTATGATACATGTATGTGTACATGTGCATGCATATCAATACACAGACATGCACCTTTTTCCCTGAACCATCTGTGAGTAAACTGAGGACATCATGCCGCCTGCCTTCTTACAAGGTGTGTGGGAGGATTATTTACACATCAAGAAAACATATATGAAAATCAGCAGCTTTGCACTGATACGCCCTGTTATCCAACCCTCTAGATCCAAGTTCCATTGATTGTTGCAGTAATTTCTATTGTGCTACCTGGTTCCAAGTCCAGGATCTAATCCGGAAGGTGCACGGCTTTCAGTTCCAGGGTCTCTGTTATCATTTTTAGTCTGGGACAGCAGCTCAGCCTTCCCTCGTCACTTGTGCCCACCCTTCATAGTGTGAAGAGCACAGAGCAGCGACTTTGCAGAATCTCCCTCAATTCGGGGCTGTCCTACGTTCCCCAAGGGCTAGATTCAGCTCATATGTACTGGGCCAGAGTAAGAGAGGTGTCCACTGGCGTGGGTCTGGTCCTGATGCTGAGAGATGCTCGTTTTGATCACTATAATACTGGTGTTGCCAAGTTCTCCACTGTAAAGTCTTTGCCTTCCCTTCGTAATTCACAAGTAATTTGTGGGAAACTGCATTAGTCAGCTGGGGCTGCCGTACTGGTACAGCAGGTGCTGTGTGGCTTCAGCAGCACACGTTACTCCCTCGAGGCTGGCTCTGAGGCTGGACATCAAAGGCCAGCTGTCGGTGGGCTCGGTTTCTCCAAAGGGCTCTTGGTGTCTGCTGGTGTCTCCTACTCTTCTTGTGGAGAACTATTCCACCCATATGACCTCCTGTAACCTTAGTTGCCTCCTGAAAGGCTCTGTTTCCAAACAGTCGCATTCCCAGGTCCTGAGGTTTGGGCTTCAACATTTGGCTTTTGGAAGGAGACACTTGGAAACCGTAAGCTTGCTGTTACTCATCGGCCTCTCACCAGTATCCTGAGCACACACCGAAACTTCTCTGGTTTTGTCTTTGCTTCTGTATTGATTAGTTTTCCTTCTGTATTGATCAGCTAGTGCCCTGCTGAAGAGAAAACGCTCCCTTCCCCACACTGGTGTACTCATTCTGTCTTAGACATGTGGACTGTTATCATGTTCCGTGGCTTCTAGTACATTGCTGTCATTATTTTGTGTCCAACTGTCCTAAATTCGGCCAGTGGGAGCTCCACCACACTGGTTATTGTGTGCTCACCATTTTTGCCTGTGATTTTTCTCCCATAGACTACAGTATGTTTAGGTTCACAGCAAAATTGAGTAGAAAGTACAGAGAGTTCCCATATACCCCCGTCCCCTTCTCCCACTGTCTCCTTCGTTATCAACATCTCACACCGCGTGCTCAGGACGTCTGAGCACTTCCTTGGCATCTTTCTTCTTGATTTTTATTCTCCGGTGCCTTCAAAACTTCGTATAATACCAGGTTGTAGAGCTGCTTTCGGTGGGGGGTGTAGGTGGGTGAGAGTCTTTCAATTTAGTTTCTCATCATCCATTGAGCCTGAAAGTAGAAATCCCACAGCTTTCTTTTGTTATCTGAACTGGTAATCTTTTCCTTTTAATTGGAGGGTTTAATCCATTTGCAGTTAATGAAATGATAGGATTAGGTCAAGTGTACTATCTTGCTACTTGTCCCCCACCCTTTTATTTATTCCTTTATTTCTTCTTCCCTGCTTTCTGTGGGGTTGACTTTTTTTGCATTCCATTACATTTCCTGTTATGGATTTTCAGGTATACTCCTCTGTGTGATTTTTACTTATTTCTGTAGACTTACCATATGCGTGCTTAACTCATTGCAGCCCAGCTTGAATGAATGTTGTAACTCATTCCATTTATTTATTTATTTATTTATTTATTTTTTTGTGGGTACCAGGGGGACGACCTCAGGACCTCGCGCGCCAACAGGCACCCGTGCCACTGAGCGATATCACCAGCCCCTTTTTCGTATGTGGGTTCCGGGAGTTGAACTCGGGCCCTCGCGCTTGCAAGGCAGGCGCTTACGCCGCTGAGCCATCTCACCGGCCCAACTCATTCCATTTAACAAAAGATACAGCAGTACAATTCCATTTATCTCCTCCCACCCTTTTAGTTATTATCATCAGACATTATTTCACCATGTTACAAACTCTATTGTTTATCCATTGAACAATTAATTGTATTTTAAGGAATTGGAAAAACACTATCTTACGATTATCCACATAGTAATTATTTCCAGTTCTCTGGGTTTTCCCTTGTATCTCAGAGTCTCCATCTATTATCATTTCTCTCAGACTACAGAACTTCTTCTAGCGTTTCTTGTGGTGCGAGCCTGTGGGTAGAGAATTCTCTTGTACTTCATTTTCCCAAGAACATCATTATTTCTCCATTGTTTTTTTAGAGTAGTTACAGGTTCATAGCAAAATTGAGCAGAAGACAGCGGCGTAAGCGCCTGCCTGGCAAGCACGAGGGCCCGAGTTCAACTCCCAGAACCCACATACGAAAAAAGGGCCGGTGATATCGCTCAGCAGCATGGGCGTCTGCTGGCATGCGAGGTCCTGAGGTCGACCCCCGGTACCCACAAAAAAAAAAAAATTGAGCAGAAGATATCAAAGTTTCCCTTTGAGCCTCTGCCCGCCACATGCACGGCCTCCTCATTACCAACATCCCTCACCATGGTGGAGCATTTATTACAATTGATGAGCCCACATCATTACCAACCAAAGTCCAGTGGTTCGCATTAGGGCTCCCTCTCCGTGTTGCATGTTCTATGCACTAGAACAAATGTATACTGAACATACTGGAAATGGCACTGCCCTACGAGTCCTCATGCTCTGCCCACTCATCTCTCTTGCCCTCTTAACCCCCGAAGACCCTTAATATTTTCACTGTCTCCCTCATTTGCCTTTCCAAGAATGTCATATAGTTGAAGTCCCTGTGAAGATTTCACAGGATGAAGCCTTTCACTTAGTAATATGCATGTAAGAGTCCTCTTTGAGTTTTCATGGCTTGATAGCTCATTTCTTTTTAGCATTGTGTTCCATTGTGTGGACATACATAGTTGGTCTCTGCATTACTCACCGAAGGGCATCCTGGCTGCTTCCAAGTTTTGGCAGCTATGAATAGAAAGATACGTGTGCAGGGTTTTCATGGACGTATGTGGTCAGGTGCCTTGGATAAATACAAGAAGCATGATTTTGGGATCTTATGACAAGGGTATGTGTGGTTCATTGGAAGAAACTACCAAACTGTCTTCCAGGGTGTTATGGCTTATATCTAGACGTCCCTCCAAAGCTTCATGTGCTCATAAGTGGGTCTTCTCAGAGCTAGCTGGATCTAGGGTGCGTGATACTCCCATTAAGGGTGTGTAGTACTAAATTAGTCCACTGACTGGAATTAACATAGTTCTGAGTGTGGATAATGGGAAGGCCTATCCTAAGTGTGTGTGGCACCACCCAAATGGCTTATAGCCTGGATGGGTTAAAAGGAAAGGAAGGCCTGCTTTGCTACTTCCCGCCTGCCCTGCTATGGACTGTTTCACCTCTGCTGTGCCCCTCTGCCAAGCCACCCTGCCTGTAGCCAACCAACTATGGACTGAAACTGCTACAAACTGTGAGCTGAAATAAGTATTTCCTCCTTTACCTTGTGGGTGTTGGGTATTGTGTCTCAGCAATGAGAACAGTAATTAAGACACAGGTTGATTGCATCATTTTGCATTCCAACCAGCAGTGAATGAGAATTCTGATTGTTCTGTCACCAGTGTTTGGCGTTATCAAAGTTCTAGATTTGGGTCATTAGAATAGGTACATTATGATATCTCATTGTGGTCTTAATTTACATTTTTCTGGTGATGTATGACATCAAATATCTTTTCATATGTTTATTTTCCACCCATATATCATTTTTTTTTTGTACTGGGAATTGCACTCAGGACCTTGCGCTTGCCAGGCAGGCGCTATGCTGCTGAGCTGTATCTCTGGCCCCCATATATCTTTGGTAAAGTGCCTATTAAGGATTTTGGCTCATTTTTCAAGCAGGTTGTTTATTTTCTTGTTGAGTTTTGAGAGTTCTTTCATGTTTTGGATAACAGTCCCTTATGAGATGTGTCTTTTGTAGATATTTCCACCCAGTCTGTGGCCTATCTTTTCATTCTCTTAACAGTCTTTCATGCAGAATGATGTTTTTATCTTAATGAAACCCAATTTACAATTTTTTTCTTTTATGGGCTGTGCTTTTGGTGTCATATCTAAAAAGTGATTGCTGAACCCAAGCTTATCTGCACTTTTTTTTTTCCTGCGCTAATCTCTAGGTCAGTAGTGGCAAACTTATGGCACATGTGTTGCAGTGTTTTTATTTTAAGACAAAAGATGTTCACATATGAGTTGTTTTTTCTAAACTAAAACCTCAGTATTCAGATTTAATTGCAGTGTTGGTACTTTGCAATAAATAAGTGGGTTTTGGGTTGCAGTTTGGCACTTGGTTTCTAAAAGGTTTGCAACCACTGCTGTATGAGTTTTATTTATATATGGTTTTGCATTTGATGTTTAGATCTGTGGTACATTTTGAGTTAGTTTTTGTGAAGGGCACAGATCTGTGTCTCTTTTTTTTTTTTTTTTTGCATACAGATGCCCAGGTTTCTCAGCAGCATTTGTTGAAACAAATCTTTCTTCACATTACCTTTCTTCATCGTGTTGCCCTTGTTCTTTGACAAAGATCAGCTGACTCTATTCCTGTGGGTCTGTTTCTGGGATTTCCATTCTACTCCATGATCTGTGCATCTATTCTTTCATCAGTACCACACTGTCCTGACTCCTACATCTTTATAGGAAATCCAGAAGTCAGGGGGGTTAGCCTTCCAATTTTGTTTTTCTTCAATATATTGTGGGTGATCATGGTCTGCTGCCTTTCCATACAAACTTTAGATCCAATTTGTTGATAGCACAAAATAACTGGCCGGAGTTTTGGTTGAGATTGCATTGAAATTATAGATCAGTTTGGGAAGAAGTGACAACCATATCGAGTGTTCCTGTTCATGAACATGGAATACTTTTCCACTTATTTAATTACGTTTTGATTTCTCCCATCAGAGTTTTGTAGTTTTCCTCATATACATCTTATACATATTGTGTTAGATTCATGTTTAAATATTTTATTTCCGGAATGCTACTGTAAATGGAATTCTGTTTTCAATTTCAAATTTCACTTATTTATTGCGGGTGCATGGGAAAGAAATTGATTTTATGCGTTAACCTTGTGTCTTGCAGCCTTGCTATAGTTGCCTATTAATTCCAGGAGGTTCGTTGCTGTTTCTATGGTTTTGTCTATTCTTTTAGATTTTCTACAGAGATGTTTATGTTATCTGTGAACAATGACATTTTTATTTCTTCCTTCGCAATTAGATACCTTTTATTTCCTTCTTTTATCTTATTACATTAGCTAGGTCTAATCATAGGATTCCAAGAAGCAATGGTGAGAATGAACCTCTGGCCTTGTTCCTAATCAGACCAGGAAAACCTTAAGCTCCCCATATTAGGTAAAATATCAACTTTAAGTATTCTGTAAATGTTCTTTATCATGCCAAGGAGATCCACTCTATTCCCAGTTTGTCAAGAGTTTCTTTTAACATGAACAATATTAAATTTTTTCAAGGGCTTTTTCTTTGCAACTATTGATCTGATCATATGATTTTTCTGCTTTAACTTGTTCATGTAATGGATTATATGAATTGATTTTTGAATATCAAACCAGCCTTACATATCTGGGATAAAACTCATTTGGTTTTGGTAATAGGGTAATGTTGGCCTCATAGAATGAGGTAAGAAGTATTCTCACTGTTTCTACTTCCTGAAAAAGATTATAGAGAAATTTCATACTAATTTCTTCCTTAGTTGTTTATTAGATTTCCTAGTGGCCCCAACTGGGTCCAGTGTTTCTGTTTTGGAAGGTCATTAATCATCAATTTAATTTCTGTGATAGACAAAGGCCTTTCAGAATCACTCCTGTGTGAATTTTGGCAGATGGTGTCTTTCAAGAAACTGGTCTATTTAATCTAGGCTATTAAATTTTTGGACATAGAGTTGTTCACAATATTCCTTCGTTATTCTTTTCAAGTTCATGGGATCAGTACAGAGGATCTCTATTTAAATTTCTTTTTCTTTTTCTCCTTCTCTTTCTATTTGTCCTTTTCCTTTGGACAGGGTCTCACTATGTTGTCCATGCTGGCCTTGAATTCTAAGTTTAAGCAGTCCTCCTGCCTCAGCCTTTGGAGTAGCTGAGATTACAGGCATATGCCACTGCTCCTGGCTGGGTTTTTGTTTGTTTGTTTTTGTGCTGAGGATTATGCAGTCTACCACTCAGTAGGGCCTCGTGCACTGTACCACTTGGCAAGCTATATCGCAGCCCTGCTATTTCATTTCTTATGCTAGTAATATGTGTCTTCCTTCTCTCTTGGTTAAACAGGTTAGAAGTTTTTTTTTTTTTTTTTTTTTTTGTGGGTACCAGGGGGTCGACCTCAGGACCTCGCGTGCCAGCAGGCGCCCGTGCCGCTGAGCGATATCACCGGCCTTTTTTTCGTATGTGGGTTCCGTGAGTCGAACTCGGGCCCTCGTGCCTGCTGAGCAGGCGCTTAAGCTGCTGAGCCATCTCACCGGCCCCCATAGAAGTTTGTTAAGTTAACTGATCTTTTCTAAGAATCAGCTTTTGGAGTTGGGTATTCCTCTTCCTCCATGTGGGAGGCTGGAGCCTTGGACTTGGGCATCTCACTACCCTCAGGTCCACTAGACTGTGATACCCCAGGGGGGTCAGTCTCTGGGTACCCAGCTCCTCCTCAGGAAGGAATTCAGGCGAGCATCTCCAAGTGGTTCCTTTCTCCCTGCTGGCAGGATGAGGGGACTCTGGTCACCCTTTCCCCGGAAGGACCTGATAAGAGTTCCTGAAGGCAAAGCTCACATGTGGGGCCTCCCCGGGCCGGGGTCTCCCAGGAACAGTTCAGGGCAGTGTCTCTGCCCAGCACTGGTCCTCACCAGGTTTCCCGGATGTGCTTTCTGCTCCAGCAACTTTGAAATATCTGTCTTTGCCTGTCAGTGTCTCCACTTACGTGGAGGAAGTTTGCCTTGAGATCTTACTTTTCTCACAGTTCTAAGAAAAGTTGATTTTTTTTTTTTGGTTTGGTCCACTTTGTACTTGTTATTAGGATGAAGTGGCAACTTCTAAACATCTTATATGCAGGGCTAGAAACTGGAAGTCTCTCTCCATTTTTTGGAAGACATTTATGCTGGATACAGAGTTCTAGAATGCTAGTTGGTTTTTTTGTTGTTGTTTTTGTTTTTGTTTTCTTTCAGCACTTTGAAAATGTTCTATTATCTATGTCCTTCGTTATTTATGACAAGAAATCTAGCATTGCCACTTTCCCCTAGGTATGTAATATGCCTCTGTTTGACTACTTTTAAGATTTTCTTCCTCTCATCTTTAGTTTTCACAAGTTTTACCGCAGCATATCTACATGTGATTTCCTTCATACCAGTCCTGTCAGGCCAACCAAGATCCTTAGATCTCTGTTAATATTTTCAATTAAAATTTGAATTTGGGGGATTATTAACCCTTTAAATATTTTTTCTGTTCCATTTCCTCTTCTTTCTCCTCCTGGGATGCCAATCATGGATGTATCTATCGGATGGCTTGCCATTTTGTACACAGTTCACTGAGCTCTGCACCAGGTTTTAAAAATTGCTTTTATTTATTTATTTATTTTTGGTTTGGTTCACTCCTAGTGACCTACCTTAAAATTCACTGATCCATTTTTTTTGTTTCTGCAGTCTCCAGTCTGCCATCCAATACATTTTTCATTTTGGGTACTGAATTTTCCAATTCTAGGATTTTCATTTGAGTCTCTTTTAGAGTTTCCTCCCCTGATATTTCTCATCACTGTGGGAATACCTGGAGACAGTGCCCAACTTGACACATTTCAACTTCACAATGGTGCAAAAGCAGTACACAGCTGGGTGGAGCTGCACTTCCAGCTCTGAGTGTAGGTCTTTTCGCAGGCTAGTGTTTTCCACTAGGTCACCCTCTCCCACGGCTGGGCATGGCGGCAGCACCCAGCCAGTCTCACATCACTAGGCAGAGTGAAGCATCCTCCCATCCTCCACTGTGTGCTGTGTGGCTGAGCTAGGATGGTTGGTAGGTTGAGGGTATTAAGTGCATTTTCAGCTTATGGTATTTCCACTTACACTAGGTTTATCTAGACATAACCCTATTGTAAATCGAAGAGCATTTCTATATTATCTTGTGCTGTGAATTTTTACAAAGTAGGTCCACAATACTAAAGTTCTTCTCAAGTAATTGTAACATCTGGGTCATCTGTTGGTGTGCATCTTTTGATCTTTTAAAAATTTTGATTCTGAATCACATTATCCTGCTCCTCTGCATCCCTAGCAATTTTGAATCATACAGTGGACCTTCTAGACGATACACTGTGGAGGCTCTGGGTTCTATTATCTTTCTCTGAAGAGTTATTACTTGTTTCCCAACAAGCAAATCAATTACTAGCAATCACCTTGGTCTCAGGGTTAGGCTTTGAAAAAGGAGGTTCACCCCAGTTTTGCCCTTAGTCCTATAAATAGACTCCACCTTAACCCAAGAACAGTGGTGGCGAACCTAAGGCACGCATGCTGTGGGAGGCTGTTTATGTCATTGAAAGCTACAAAAGGTTCACCATCACTGTCCTAGAACACGGCCTTTGTGTCTAAAGCATGGCTGTTCTTTGGACCCTTTGAAGGGTTAACTTTGCAGAGATTAAATTTTAAATTCTAGGTTTGCAGAAATTGAACATCAAATTATGATGTCCCTGAACTGAGCAGCTGATCCAGTCTTTCCTGATCTTTGAGGCTTCTAGGTATTGCCTTCCATTGAGACCTTTGGTGTCTTAACTCCAGCATAAACAGATCGGGAGACAGCCAAGATGTGGGAGAGGCTGTCGTATGCAGATTCCAGAGCAGGCCCTTGCAGCCCTGAAGCTCTCTCCTTTCCTGGAGGTGTCTCTCACTTTCCAGCTCCTGTGGTTTCTCTGGGCTCAGACCTCTGGCTCCTTGGCTTCTCTCAGCTGCCACTTTCTGTCTGAACTCTGTTCCTGCCTGCCACGCCCTCCAAGAGCAACTCCAGGGGAAGTCGCTGAAACAGACATCTCAGCACGCATTTCCCTCATCTTCAGTGTAATACCCTCTTCAGGGTTAGCCTGATTTTGTTTGTTCTTAAAAGTGTATAGAGTTTTTGTATTTCATCCAGAAATATCCCTTATTTGGGAAAAGCATAGTCTGGTATAAGCTATTCTATCATTATTGGAATATTCAGGATTTTAATGTACTCTAATTAAAAAATAGTAACTAGAGACTCACAGGAAGCTGCAAAATAGAATATAGAATCCAATGTAGCTTTCTTCCAGTTTCCACCAATGTGAAGACTTGTAGAAAATCAAAATAAAGAAATAGACAACGGTTCAACACTGTTAACTAGACTGCAAACCTTAGTTTTTACTTGCAGTGTGCGTGTGTGTGTGTGTGATCCTATGCAGTTCAATCCCATGCATGGGTTTGTGTACCTGTTTATTATTTCAAGAAGTTCTCTTGGGTGACACTTTCATACAACCCACCCACACAACTCCATGCCACACAACCTGTGCTGTGCTTGGATGTGCTTGATGTGGCAAGGGTTTGTGCGTTGGAGGCCTGGTGCTCGGTGTGGCAGGATGGGGCATGGGGCACCTTTAAGAGGCAGGGCCTCATGGGAAGGACTTAGGTCATGGAGGGCACTGCCCTCAGAAGGTATTGATGTGGGACCTGGTTGGTTCTAGTAAGAAGGTTGTGAAAGCACAAGCCCGCATCCCTCTCCAGCTTCCTGCTTCTTACTGTCACCTCTCCCCCTTGCCCACACTCCTTCTGTGCTGTGATGTGACCGGAAGCTCCTGCCCCGAGCTGAGCTGGTGCTGTTGCTGGGCTCCTGGGCCTCCAGAACTGTGGGCTAAATCAACCTCTTGTCTTCATACACTCCCCAGCCTCCAGTGTGTGTTACAGTACCAGCAGGCAGACTGGCGCACCATTTCAGCCCTGTCCTCTGGAGACCACTGACAGGCTCTCCATTTCCTCTCTTGTATCATTTACAAATGTTATCCAGTGGGATTGATTAGTAGGTAATATGTTGAGAATGACTTTTCACACTGAACACAACACCCATAAGATCCATCCAGGATGGCAAATTTATCAACAGTGAGGCCCTGATAAAACATCTTAATATATAGTTCAGATATTTTAAAAAATACTTTGTAAAAATTTGAAATCTCAAAGATAAATGTTTTTATTTCAGGACAGTTTTAGATTTAGTCTTGTCCCAAAGACAGTACAGACAGTTGTCACACAACCACACCCCTTTTCCCTATTTTCATCATCTTCATTCGTGTGGTAATTTGTCACCATTAAGAGGCCAGTGCTGACATGTCATTGTCACCTGGGGCCCATGCTTTATTTGTCTTTTTAAAATTTAAAAGGGTACATCCATGACTTTCCCCTTGCATCCCTTCTCTGTCCCCGAGTCCCATTGCAGTTAGTCCCCAAGTCTCCCTGGTCCCCTCTGGATTGTGGCTATTCTCTCTGGCTCTCCCATTACTGCATCTGAGTATTTTGATGCCTGGAGAGTTTTGAGAAGTGCTCATCAGGTATCTTGCAGCAAGCCTCCCCCAGCAGGATCAGTGCTATCTTTTCCTCACTATGAGAGCAGTGCAATGTGCTTCAGAGAGGCAGATGCAAGAAGCAAATTGCTGTTCCTGTGTCATAAGGAGGACGCCATTGACTTCTCACTGCAATGTCAGCAAGGTCAGCCTTCTCCTTGTGAAGCACCCCCGCCCCCGTCTTGTCACAGCTGCAAGCCTTGGAAGACAGGCGCTTTGCAGGCTACTCTTCGGGCTTGGAAGTCACATCCTCTGCCTCTGGGGCAGAGGATCTATATCATTATTTAGAATTTTTCTGTAGAAAAAGATTGTATTTACTTGTTTATTCATTCATTCAAGGATTTATTTATATCAGTATAGACTCACAGGTATTTATTTCATACTTTTGATTATGATCCAATACTACATTATTTATTTTGTCACTCAGTCCCCACTTTGACTGTGGGGAGCACTTTCGTTATCCCTTATCCCATTTACACACCTCACATCATATTATTATTATTATTATTATTTTTTTTGTGGGTACCGGGGGGACGATCTCAGGACCTCACGCGCCAACAGGCACCCGTGCCGCTGAGCGATATCACCGGCCCCTTTTTCGTATGTGGGTTCCGGCAGTCGAACTCAGGCCTTCGCACTTGCAAGGCAGGTGCTTAAGCCGCTGAGCCGTCTCACCGGCCTGCATCATATTATTTTTGAGACTGGGTCTCACTAAGTCACTAAATCCCCCAGGCTGGGCTCAAACCTGCATTCCTCCTGCCTCAGCCTCCCCGATTGCAGAGATTACAGGCGCTTGGTTTTTTTTAAGTCCTCTTATCTTCTGGCATTACTAGATTCTCCAGGCTCATCTTGTACTTTCCCAACCCAATCCTACAGTCGCTCATCTTCCCGAGGAACGTGCTTTCATTTCCTGAATGCAAGATCAGGGTGCAAGATGTGCTCACAGCTACCGGGCTGTCAGTGCTTCTGGGCCCTCCTAGCTGATAGGGCGAGAAGTACTTCTCCACACTAACCCACGCATGTGCGCAACTGCAGATGTTTCTGTATGTAACGTGCTCATACTGTGTTAAAGATGAATTCATGCTGATGTCGAAACTCTGGTGCACCGCTGCGCAGATCCCATTAGACTCTCCACCGCCAGCCGTCCACATCCTTATTGCCCCTGCTAGTGTATATACGCACTGGCGTCATCATTGTCAACTGGTACCCTCAGTGGGAAACAACTGGATCAGCCAGAGGCAGTGCTATGCTCAGTACTTCTTGCACTTATCTTACAGGCTTCGCTATGTTGAAAGTCAGGCCAGCCCAGTTCCCCCATTCCCTTCAGGGTCGTCCGTGCATTGGTGATACTGTTCACTTATTTGTCACTGTCTGCTTTCTGTCCTGGGTTTCCCCAACCTTGTAATGATTTCCAAGTTTACATATTTGTATATATTTTCATACATTAAATTTGTGCTACTAAGTTCTATGGTTTTGACCAATGTCTGCATCATGTATCCACCATTATAAAACAATACAAAATACTTTTCCCGCTCTAAAACATCCCTCTGCAACTGTCCCATCACTCCCTGGCAGCCACGGATCTTTTTATTGCCTCTATAGTTTTGCCTTTTCCAAAATGCCGTATGATTGGAAATTTATAGTATACAGGCTTTTAAGAGTGGTATTCGCTGCATAGCAATTGCTTAGAGAATATATTCTTTCACTTAGCAGTGGGCATTTAATATGCATCCATGTCTTTTTGGAGACTTGATGGATCATTTCATTTTCCTGCTGAATACTATTCCATTTCATGGATGAACTACAGGTTGTTTATTCATTTTCCTATGAAGGGCATCCTGGATGCTTCCAGTTTAGGGCAATTATGAACAAAGCTGCTATAAACATTCATATGCAGGTTTTCGTGTGGCCATAAGTTTTCAACTCAGTTGGGTAAATACCGAGGAGCGTGATTGATGGATCATATGGTGAGATTATATTTAGCTTTGTAAGAAACTGCCAAAGTGTCTTCCAAAGTGGCCGTGCCATTCACGTGTGACCAGCAGCGAAAGCGATTTCCTGTTGCTGCCCGCACAGCAGCCGGCGCTGGACCCCAGCCAGCCTTCGAGGCGCACACTGGTGCTCTCCGCTGATTTTGTTTGCAAGCCCCTGAGGGGAAATACTGGTGAGCACCTTTCATCTGCTTATTTGCTGTGTGCATATCTTCTCTGATGAGAATTCTGTTCAGATCTTTTCCCTACTTTTTAAAAGAGGTTGCTTGCTTTCTTATTGTTGATTTCTAGGAATTCTTTGTTTATTTTGGATACACGTTCTTTGGCAGATATGCGTCTTGCAGGATTTGGCCCCTATATGTGCATGTTTTTGTTTTTTTTTTATGCTCTTAACAGTGTCTTTTGAAGAACAGAAGAGTTTAATTTTCATAACATCCAATTTATCCTCTTTTTTCTTCTGTAGATCATGCTATGGGTATCATACAAAAAAAATCAAACTCAAAGTCAAGTAGAATTCTGTGTATGATTTTTTTCTAGGCTTATGTTTTTTCACATTTTACTTTTGGATTTACGGTCCATTTTGAGTTAATTTTGTGAAAGGTGTGAATTTGGGTTCTAGAAACATTTGTTTGCATTGTGAGTATTCAACTATTTCAGCACTTTTTTCAGTGCTAGAAATTGAGCCCAGGGCCTTGTCCACCTAGGCAAGTCCCCTACCACTGAGCCACACCCCCTGCCCTTAGCGCTATTTTTTGACAGTGTCACTGTTTCACCATTCAGTTGCCATTGATGTGTTGTCAAAGATCAGGCGGCCGAGTTTGTGCGGGTCCGGCTCTGTGCTGTCCTCTCCTTCACTGACGGTGTGCTGTTCGCCAGCCCCACACCGTCTCCACTGCAGCCCGACTCACGTACATCTGGAAATCAGTCACGGGAGTCCTTTGGTTCTTCAGGATTGTGCTGACCCTTCTAGGTCTTTTGCGTTTCCTCTTTTTAAGATTTAAAATGGTTTTTATGATACCAACAAAGTCATTTTCTGGAAACTTGATTGAGATCACATTAGGTCTATAGATGAGCAATATTAATCTCCCAATCCATGAACATAGAATATTTATTTAGTTGTTTTAAGAAAAGTTATTTCATCAGAGTTTATTTCCCCTTTGTTTCCTAGAGAATAGTTTTTGAGGTTGAACTCTTCTTTTCTTTTTCCAGAATCTGGTCCATGCTGTGCCCATTCCTCCTGTCCTTGTGGCTTTGGATCAGAAAACTGCTGTCACTTGTTCCCAAGATGGAGTATGTCCTCGGGAACTTTCCTTTGCATTTAGATTTCAGAAGTCTGGCTGTGATCTTTCTTGGAAGGGATTTCTTTGAGTTTCTCCCCTTTGGGGTTCTTTTGATTTCTTAGATTTGTAGGCTTACGCTTTTGACAAATTTGGAGAATTTCCAGCCATTAGTTCTTCCAATTCTTCATCAGTCCCACCTCCTCTCCTCTCTCCTTGCAGGATTCCAGGAGCATCGGCGTCGGAAGCTTTGTAATGGTCTACAGGCTCCTGAGTCCCTGCGTCTTTAGTATCCTGCGCTTGTGTGCCTCGGATTGGCCTGCTTGTAGATTGTACTGATTCGTCTTTCAGTTGATTGTTTTTTTCCTTGTCATCTCTAGTCTGAGATCATCTAGTGAAGTTTTCAAATTTTAGTTATTGTATTCATTGTAAATTTCCCCTTCATGTTTTGAAAACACATTTTCTCTTTCTTTGATGAGATTTTTTTTCCCCAAGCATGTTCATAATTGCTGTAGAAGCACTTTTATGGTCGCTGCCTTACAATCCTCGTTGGATGATTCCCACATCTGATTCATCTCGGCGTTGGCATCTGTTGATCGTAGTTCCTCGTTCAAGTTGTGACTGCCTGGTTCTGGTACGATGAGTGAGTATTTTATTCTATCTTGGATACTTGGAGAATTAGATCATGGAACTCTGCATCCTATTTAATCTTCCTTTGTAACAGGCGGCCACCCTGCCTAGGTGGGGTGCGTGGGCCTGGCAGGGGTGAGCTTTCAGTTCCGCACCTGACTTGCTGACCACCACCCCAGCTGGAGCAGCGCTGACTCATCGCTAGGAAGGGCAGCTTCCCCTCCCCCACACTTCCTCCTAACTTGGAGGCAAGTTTCTGCTATGATGGGGGGTGGAAATTCACTTCCTTGCTGAGCCCTCAGGCACCAGGGGTGGGGGCAAAATTCCAGGTCTCACCACCTCCTTCTGCCTTCTTCCGCTTCACTGGTCCTGGGCAGGGGGTAGGGAGATGGGGTTGGGGTCTTCGGCTCTTAGCTGGGCCACCGGCACTGTGCACAGGGGCTCCCTGGTTGGCCCCTGGGACAGGGAAGCAAGGGGCACCCTGGGTTTGGCTGTAGTGGGGCAGGTACTTTCTGTCTGCAGGGCTGTCTTCCTCTCTCTGGCCCGGAGAGCAGCCTTTTTTATTGTTTTAGTTTTTGGTCTGTGCCTGTCCATAATCAGGATGACAAGCACCCCGTACAGGCTGCATGGGAGGGACAGAGAGTCCAGGGACCTCGAGCCCCTCCTGCCCACCTTTCAGGATGCTCCCGGGTTATTCGTTCTGTTATTCCGGGGCTTTTCTCCTTGTGACAGCAGCTGGAGAGGAAGGTGCTGCCCTTCTTGGTTGGAGCCAGAAGTTTCTCCTTTAGCTTTTTCTCCCAACCTTTTTGTAAGGAAACAAAGTTCTTAGAGATCCCCTGAAATAGATGAGTGAGTCCTCCCAGGAGCTATCATCCTCCATGTGAAGGACACTTCAGAGGAGCTTTGCTTTCATAACTGCGAACATATTTTTAGACTGTTATTAAAAGGAAAACACAGCAATAGAAATATTCCCGTCAACTTCCCAGACTCCCACAACTCTGTGCCTGTGTCTGCAGACCTCGGTTTGGGTCCAGTAGCAGAACGTGGGTTCTGGGCAGCTGTCCGTCTGTCCCTGGCCAGCCGCTGACATCCTGCATCTGACACTCCTTCCACTCCAGACTCCCGGTCCCCAGTGCTTCTCAGTGTGGCCATACGATGAGGGAGACCGGGTTCTGTTCCCCTCCCTGGCTGCGGGTCTGTGGACCAGTGTTTAAACCTCTCTCGGCCTGCATTCATTCTTCTGTAAAACTGGGATACAATCCACCCAACCTCGTGGAGAAGCTGCGATGATTAGAGCAAACAATGTGTGTAAAGATGAGAACGTAACGGTGGAGAGTGCGCCTTCAATAAATATTTGTTCAATGGATTAAAAAGACAGAGAGACAGAGGAGCAGAGGCCAGCGTGTTGCCATGGTCAGGAAGCATTGCGCTAATTCGCCCGCGTGCAGCTTTCTCACCCACCGGACTCCTCATCCTGCCCCTATGGCTGCCCTCAGCACTGTCATTGCCCACATCACTCTGTACCCCAAAATGTCCCTGTCCAAGGCCCCTCGGGAGCAGCTCTCCTGCAGGGTGGGTTTTGTCTCTTGCTGTGTCTATGGCACCTGTGAAAATCACAGAACTCCCAAGGTCCCTGCCTCGAGTTGCACCCTGATGGTTGATCAGAGACAAGCTGAGCAGCAGAGACAACTGCGACAAGGCTGGAGGCTGGGGTGCTACTGAGGCAGGGAGGAAGAGATGGGCAGTAGGGAGCCGGCGACATTGCTACTGTGACCACATTGGTGTGGCGGGGCTCCCTTGGTGGGGACTTTGCTGGGTGCATGCTGAGACAGTGGGGGTGGTGGCTGCTTCCATCTCTAAGGAAGACTGAACGTGGGGACAGGCACTTCCTCACTCTGTTCCCTGCCCAGCACAAGTGCCCCTGCAAGACCCATGCCAAAGTGGGATCCCACCTCCCCTACACAATGCTCACCTCCTCCTCTTCCAGAAATCCCTGTGAAGCCAATGATTTATTCAACAGTAACAGGAATCAGTGCCACCACTGTCCCCAGAGCCACGGTACTTGTGCGGCACATTTCACAATTCATAGTCATGATGCATCCCCGCACGGCATCAGGGACAAGGTTGCCTCCCTCTTTGGTGTGGAGGAAGAGACCGAGGCCCAGGGCAGTCAGGCCGGGGTTCATCATGTGAGGGTCACCCACACTGAGCTCTGCCTGCCTGCAAAGCCTGTCCTCCCCATCTTTCCACTGGGAGAGGTCAGTAGAGCTGCAGACGGGAGATCCCAGGATCGCGCGTTTGCGAGCTGCAAGGCAGGACTAAGGCGATACACTCTGTTATGCAGAGAGGAGACAAGCAGAGGTCGGGTCGCTATGTGGCTGCCCTGGAGTCTCCCAACCAAAACCTCCAGAGACCATGTGTTCCCGAGGCAGGGCTTGCGTGCCACACCAAGTGTCACTCGCACCCAATGGATGAGGGCCAGGCTTGCAGCAGAGAGCGGCTGACGACACAGTCCTGGGAAACCTGCACCATGTCCCGCTCCTCCAACACGTCCACTTGCTTCAGCAAGCAGAGGCGCCTGGGCTGGGGCGTCGCTCAGTGCTAGAGCGGTGCTCAGGTGTGCGAGGCCCCATGCTCCATCCCAGCACCACTAGGAAGAAGGCACCTGGCTGCCTTCTCCACAAGGAACCAAAGCTCCTCTCCAGCTTTGCAGAGGCTCCAGCCCTGGGTGAGGGCAGCCTCTCACCACTCATTCCCAGTTGCCCGCCAGCCACCTGGGGTCTCCAACTTTCTATGCTGCCTCAGGGATTTCAGCAAATCCGTCCATTCTCCCTTAACTGTACCCACACTGCAACCAGTTAGGTGCATATTCAGTGAGCCTCTACTGCCTACCTGGCTCTCCTGCTACATTTGGGTTGGTGGAGCAGAACACCACAGTCTGAGTGGCTTATCAACAACAGAAACTGAACTTCTCACTGTTCTGGGGTTGGGGACATCTGAGATCAAAGCGTGGGCAGATTCCAGGTCAAGTGAAGGCCCGTCGTGGCCTGGTTCACAGATGGCCATGTGCTCCTGTGTGCTCACGTGACAGAAGGGCAGGGGACATCTCCAGGCCTCTTTCACAAAGGCAGCACCTCCTGATTCCACTACACGGGGCGTTCGTTTACAGCATGTGAGTTGTGGGGTGTGAACATCCAGCCCATAGCGTTCTTCTCTGGCTCCCCAAATCGGTGTCCACCTCTCACAAACTGCATTCATTCTCTCCCGGTGGTCTCCAAAGGCCCCACTCATCCCGATCCCTGAAGCTTCATGCTAAAGCTTCGTCCTAAGGCTTCATCTCGGTATCGTCCAAATCAGCATGGGCAGCTGTAGGCAAATCGCTCTTCCACTGTGAACTTAGGAAACCAAAGGGGTTTTGTGTTTCTCAGACACAGCGGCGGACAGACCTGGGACAGACATCCCCACCCCAAAGGGAGGAAGAGTAGAGAAGCAGGGAAAGGAGTCAGGGGGAGTCCACAAGGCGAGCTTGGTGAGGTCTCACAATGTCCTCTTCGTCTGGCCTACTGTGGGGTGGGAGTGGGGTGAGGGGCTCCAACCCCTGGACCCTCTGGGCTGGGATCCCCCCTTCTGGACCCACTCAGTACCATCCTTGCCCTCGCAGCTTCCCCAGGCAGGGCTCTAGACCGTGAAGGGCTCTGCCTTGTAGCCTTGGGTGGATGCCATCTGGCCTGTTGACAGTGAGGTTCGTGCCCCCTTTGATGCCAAGGAGCAGCCCCGGCAGTCTGGACAGCACCCCATGCTCAGGCCTCCCCAGCCTTGAGGACCAATGCCCGCCCTCGCTGAGACAGCTGCTTGGGCCCATGGCTCACAGCCTTGGGTCGGTGGCTTGGCTGCTACGCCCCTCTCGAGTTTCCTTCCAAACACACTTTCTCATTGTTTGCAACACAAACAGACAGAATTTCCCCCCATCTTTAGGTTTGCATTCCTTTTTTTTGCATAACGATTCCACCTTTCACTCACTTCTTTCCCCTTACATGAGCTGCATCCTCCTGGGCTGGTTCTCACAGGAGGCTGCAGAAGCGTAGGCGGGGTCCTTTCTCATAGGAAAGCTGCAAGGAGAAGCCAGGCATCACCTTCAACTCTGTGCTCAGGTGTCACCTCAGCTAAATGCCCAATGTCATTACTCACAGCAAACGCTGAACAAGAACCCAATCCAGCCAAGGATTGTCACCATTTTACAGCAAAGATCGCCCAATAGCAACAAGTTCCTGGCTTCCAAGGACCTCATCGAACAGCCCTCACCCTCCCACTCTCCAAGCTCTGTCCCTGCTCTGTCTCTGCAGTGTCCTCCTCTCCTCCCGAGTCCACACCAGAGGCAGCTGTCCATTCACAGCAGCGTGGGCTTTTTCGAGCGTGCGCCTCAAGCCCTCCCAGCCTCTCCCTGGCTCCCACAGCCACGTTCTTAAGTATTTGTTACAACAGTGCCCCCACTTCCTGGTACCAGTTTCTGTACCAGTCAGTTCAGGGTGAGTGGATTATAAAAAACAGAAATGTATTTGTCACTGTTCCGGTGACTGGCAGATTCAAGATCAAGGCACAGGAGAACCCTGTGTCAGTGAGAGCTCGTCTCCTGGTCTGCTGACAGCCCTCTTCTCGCTGTGTCTACACGTGGCAGAAGGCAGACAAGCTCTCCGGAGCCCCTTTCTAAGGGCACTGATGACATTCATGAGGGCCCCACCCTCAGGACCTAATCACCCCCCACACACCTGCTAATACTGCCACCTTGGGGTTAGGGTCTCAAGACCTGACTTTCTGAGGAGAGGCAGATTCACAGTCTGTAACACTGGCACTTTGGTTTCCTCTGGGGTTGTAATAAGTTGCTACAAATGTAGCATCTTGAGTCAGTATAAATTCATCTTACAGTTCTGGAAGTCAGAACTCTAAAGCGGGTTTTATGGGGGTATAACGGAAGTGTCCTTCTGGAGGCTCTCAGGGAGATCAGTCTCCCTGACTTTTCCAGCTGGGAGCTCTATGATCGCAATGCCAGCCCCCTGACCCTTATAATTGCCCTGGGCCAGGCACACGATTCAAGATCATCTCCCATTTCAAACTCTTTAACTTGATACTTGCAAAGCCCCTTTGCCACATAGGGTAAGACAGTGATAGGTTCTAGGTATTTGGGACACGGACACCTTTAGAGGTCGTTATCCTGGGGCCACACCCAGCATTTCCACGGCCTCAGGGGGCCAGGCAGGGCTAAGAGGCAGAGTGGTGCCTGTCCTACCTCCCAGCCCCCTACAGACCTCTGCCCTTGGCCCCCTGACAGCGCCCTGCTGAACAGGGAGGCGGCACGGAGCCATCATTCTGACGGGGTCTTTGGGTACCCAGGACCCCAGCATTGCCTGCTTTCACATCTGAAAAGGTGGCTGAGGCCTGCCCCAACCAGATTCCCACGGGCCACTGCCTTTACGGGGTGCACTCACTCCAGACCCTTGTAATTACTAAGTGAGGTTACAAGTTTCCTGTTGCTGTAAAATTTAACAACCTGAGCTCCCTCGTAAAAAACGAAACCTTTCCCCACGCAGCTGTGTGAGCTCTGAGCACGCGGGGTCTGGGGTGGAGCGGCTCCCCTGGGCTGTGGCGCCGCGTCCCGCCCTGGGCCCCACAAGTGTGAGTTCCAGGAACGCTGGGCACGGGCTGGGCAGGTGGGGCCAGGAGCCAGGCTTCCTGAGCAGCCCGCTGGAGCCCTCTGCCCGCACCTGCTTGCCCCACTCCAACACGGGAAAAGCAGGATGGCCAGGCTTCCCATCTCTCCACGTGGGCAGGGCACGCAAGGTGACAGCCATCCAGGGCCGCGAGGTGGGCTGGCTTCGCAGAAGGCAGATTAAAGAGATCAATCATCCTGGTGACCCTGGAGCCACATGGAGGTCAGCCCGGGCCTGATGTGTGCCGGGGTGAGAAGTGTGAGTCATGAGCAGCAGGGCGGGAAGCGGGCCTTGGTCACTGGGGCACTGCCCACGGCTCCCTGGGACCCCAAAACCTCTGATCTCTGTGCTCCTCTTGGTGACAGTGACCAGTTGGGTTGCAGCAGCCCCTCGGGCTGTCCAGCTGAATACCCTGTAGCCTCCTCCAGACCCCACACACAGGCAGCCCTAGACTTGTCTGTTCTTTTAATGAAAGTGGGAAACTTTTCCAAATCAGCAAAGCCGAACAAGCTCAGGAAGGCACAGGAGGGAAGGGGCGGACAGGACAGCTTCTGCCCAGTCTCTTCTGCTGGCCCCATGCTTCCCCTAATTACCTGGCTGCCAGGACCCGGGACTCAGAGCTGACCCCTCCCGGTCTCCCTGTGTCTCTACGGCCAACCCCCTCCTCACCTCAGAGCAGGGACGAGTGACTGGGGCCATGGAGGGTGGATGACGTCCCTAAGGCACCGAGCAGGTGGACTGGAGTGGACCCTGGACATAAGATTGACCCAGACAAGTGACGAGGGCCCCACCTGGCTGCAAACAGGGCTCTAGGGCTGGGTTCCTTTGGGTCTCCCGGATCCAGAGAATCAGGTGACAATCACACATGTGACATGTGACAGGTGGGTCTCCCTCTGGGCTCTGAGGACCTCCTGCCTGCAGAACCCAGGGACCTCAGACACCAGCAGGCAGCCGTGCTCACCCAGCGGGTGATAAACCCAGTGGTCATTCCAGTGGTCGTGAGTGAGGGCCGGCATCTCGGGGTGTTTGTTGACTGAATGCGTGAAGGAACATAGGGTGGCAAACTCCACCATGACCAACAGCCCCAGCCCTGTGTGCTCATGGCCTGTGTAGTCGCCTTCTTGAGTGTGGGACCTCGACTTCCAACCCACGACATGGCGAGGGGGTGAGATGCAGTTCTCAGCTGTGTTTTGTTCCTCAGAAGGAATGTTAGCCTTCATCAGGAGGAAACTTGAGGTCAGACACTCGTTTCTGCTGGCCTTAAAGAACCAAGCCCCAAGAGTTCTGGGGCCCAGGAAATGAATTCTCCAGACATCCACATGGGCTTGGAAGCTGATGTTCTCAGGTTGAGTGTCCCAGTGAGAAAGGATCCAGCCTACGCCTTTGCAGCTTCATGAGACCCAGAGGAGGATACAGCTCGGCAGGCCGGACCCCCGCGTGTGGGGGCTCTGAGAAAAGAGCTGTGTGTGGTCTACGCCATTAAGATCCAGATGACTCATTACGCAGTGTGGATAACTGACACACACAGGGAGCCCAGAAGCATTACGCTTGGAGCAAGGACGGCTCTGTCACTCACCAGCTGGGCCTCAGCATTGCCACCTGCAAAGTGGAATCACCAGGCCTGATTCTGAATCCAATCACGGAGGGCAGGTATCCCTGCACCTCTGCATGGGAACTGGGGCCACTGCAAAGGCTACAGCTTGGCTTCCGTTTTCTCCTCCCTGCCTGTGGCCTGAGTCCCTGGCCATGTCGCCCACCAGACAGTGCAAGTGGACAGTAACAGAGCAGCCCCACCCTCAGCCAGGGGCCCCACCTGGCCCCGCAGACCATCAGAAGCCATCGCTGCAGCCCAAGGGCCCCGGCCTGGCCCTGCTGGATGCTCCTTGCGTGCGGTGGCACGCTGAGCCCGCAGGATGAGGCACGGGGAGCCAAGGGCCTGCCTGGTGCTCTCGGCGCTCCCGCCAGAGCCAGCCTCAGGAACTCCAGGCAGGTCACGCTGACTTGGGTGACGGCCAATCCCCAGGACACAAGCCCTCGATGCCTTAGAGGACCGGACATACACATGGCCGCAGGGCCGCTGTGCATGGTGGGGTGGAGCGAATGTGGCTGTAGGGCTGCGTCCACTGCCACCAGACCTGGTGTTTCGGAGCACGGCCAGGGCCCACCAGCTGCCAGGGCTGAGGTGACAGGAGTAGGTAGAAGGCCCGGAACTGTAGGAGAAGCCAGGTGGCCCCCACCATGACCTGCACTCCAGCCTGCCTTGGAAGATGCTGTGAGCCACCTCGGAGCCGGGGAGAGGGGCCTTTCCTGGAAAACAGGCCAGCCTGCCAAAGTACTAATCACAGGAAAATGACAACCATCCCGACCAATCTTCAGTCACTGATTGGGTAAACACAGTGGGATTAAAAGAAACCACCAGAATTCCAGCTCATTAGGGCTGAAACGTTACTAAGCCTGGAACGTCATCTCGCCGGGTCCCTCCAGACCCAGCCAGTGGTGAAAACACTGCCTAGTTCCAAGATGAGTGTGGGAGTCCTCCCCGCGCAGGCCCGAGGGCCTCGCACAGCTGTGGACCACGGTGATCTCATCACGCTGTCCCCACTGCTGCCAGAGAGGGGCCTGGGCCACAGCCTAAGGGGTGGGGGCTCCCCACGTGCAGAGCAGCTCGTGCTCCCCGCGCAGCACCATCCGGACCCCAACAGTCAGTCAGCCCCGATGGCTCCCCTGTCGGAAAGGGAAGGCCAGAGAGGACGGTGTGATTGAAAGGGCGATGTGTGCATCAGTAAAAATGTATCACAGGAAAAGATGCCTTGCTGTGAATCCCTCTCGACATCCTCCCCTGGCTTTGAACACGCTCGTCCCATCGTCCTGGCCACTTTCTGCAGCAGCTCTGGAGTCCTCTTTCCTGAGTGTCTTTAGTTGTGCTGTCGCAGCTGCCTCGATGTCCTGAATCCTTTCAAAGCTTCCCTTTTGTGATCATTTTGACTTTGGAGAAGAGCCAGAAGTCACATGGTGCCGGATCTGGTGAGTGAGGTGAAAGAGGACACAGCGTCATGTTTTTAAGGGCCTGCCTTTCTGTTGGATGGTGCTCAGCCGCAGCTTTCACTGTATTTTCGATCATACCTCATAAAGACAAAAGAGGACTCTAGAACAGCTTCAGAAAGTAACAAGAATGATGGCACAAGTGTGTTTGAAGTGAGGGGGAGGGTTTTGAAGAGAGTTCATGGCGATGTGTCTCACCATAATAATTTTTAAAATTTAAACACTGAGCGTACATCTCAACCACACCTTGAATCACACCATTCCAGTGTTGCTGCTGCGCATGGCTTCTGCTGCACTTTCCTCCCTTTCACTTTCAGCTCACAAGCTGCACAAAAGCAGGTCTCAGGCAGATGGCTGCTGGGCTAGGGTTTGCTGGCCTTGGGTCCCCGGGGGATACAAATATTTATTCAAGCACTGAATTCTCCACTTCTCCCTCTCTAAGACTCCTACGCATCCTTCACAGCCCAGCTCAAATGTGCCCTTCTGCCTGAGCTTTTCTCCCCCAAGCACTGAGCACCCCAGAACTGCCAAGATGCCCGCTCTTAATTTTGCCCCTCCCCTGACTCCACCAGGTACTGGGGGCGGGGTCCCAGATGCCAGGCACTGTTCTAGGCACCGGGAGCAGCGGCAACATGGCCCAATCTCAGAGGCAGCAGTTTCCAGCGTGGCCTGTGCAGGGAGCCCCACACTCTTGGACTGACTGGTGGTGGAGAAAGGTGGGTGCCACAGTCTTCCTGAGCCAGAGCACCAGACAGGCGCTGTGGGGAGAAGACAGAGGGGCAGCATAGGCTGGGCCCCAAGGCTTCTGTCATGCCAAGTCTGGGGCCACCGTCCTATCCCATCCCACGGCCACCCTGGCTTGGCCTTCCTGGGGTTGTGGTCCTCCTGGTGGCTGTGTTGTCCTAAATGTGGCCTCGTGTGCCAGACTATTAGGAGGGCAGACCTCGCCACCCTGCTGCGACTGTGGATGGGTGATTTCAGGCCTGCCTCTTCTTGCCTCAGCCTCATAAGCTTCAAAGGCCCTGCTTGCTCTCCAAGGTGGAGCTCAAAGGCTAGGGGCTCTCAGCGCCCCAAGCAAGACGGAAAGCACCCCTCTTCCCACACTGCACAATGGGAAGCCTGTGTGGCCAACAAGTGCCCCTGCCCCAGCTGCAGCGGCCACTGCCCCTGCCCACCCCAGGGTCACAGACGCCGCTCCGACCCGCAGGGCTGAGGCTAACCCTGGGCAGATGAGATCCAGGGCCAGGGAGCATCCAGGCTCCAAGCCCACGGGCAACTGCCCAGGGCCTCAAGCAAAGGTCTGCACCCTGATCTTGGACTTTGAGGCCCCTGCTCTGCTTGAGAAAGCCGGAGAACAATGGTCCCTGAGGACGGAGCGCCTTCAAGTGTTACCTTGTTTCTGCTGTGTGGCCCACCCTGGGTTCTGACCTCCAGAGCCTCAGCACCACACGGTTCGGGTGTTTTAGGCCGCTGTGTGCTCGGTGATCACTGAGGGTCACGAGGCTTCTGTCCCAGCTCGGCCACCTTGTGCCGTGCTGTCCCCGCTCCAGTTCCATCTCCTTCCGCAGCCCATGGGTCACCCACTTGCATTCAGGACCTGCGCCCACAGGGCCCTTCCGGACAGTCCTCGATGACTTACTTCTAGCACCATTGGGGGCCCGAGTGGTCTGTGCCCTGCTGTTCTCCACACCTCCCATGACAAGGAGCTCCTCACCTCTGCAGACAGCTCGGCCACCCAGTCCTGTCAGAACTCCGCTGCATGTCCCCCACTCAGAGGCCCAGGCTGCAGAAGTGGCCGGGGCTGGACGCCAGCCCAGGGTGGAGGGAAGAGTGCCGTGGCTCGTCTGCCTCCCTCTCCCGCCAGTCCCCAGGTCCAGGAGAGCGTGTGGGGTGGACAGGGCAGTGCTGCTGCGCTCCTGGTCCGCGGCTCCCCCTCCTGACGCTCAGTGCCACAGAGATTCTGTAGTGGCCTCGGTCCCAGCTTGCCTGCCCCTCCTGCTCCTATCATGAGTGAGGGGCTCAGCTAAAGTGAGGGCCGGGGACACCATGGGGGGCATGGGAGGCTGGATCATGGCCCCATCCGCCTGGTTGGCCCCTACCAGGGTTCAAAGGGCCGCTCCTAAGGAGACACCACCAGCTAGCACCATGTCTACCTCAGCTGCAGGGGACCCCGTGTCTGTAGGCCACAGAGTCAGGCCTAGAAAGGAAGGTCCTCCTGCCCTGACCATCCAGGGGCCTCAGGCCAATCCTACCCTGAGCCCGAGACCTCAGTCTCCCCATCCGTAACTCCAAGACAGCAGCCAGACGGAGCCAGGCGGACCCTTCGCGCCCCGCAGGTCCTCCTGTACGGGCTGTGCTGCTGCCTAACAAATGACCCCAGAGCCCAGCAGCCGGAACCATGCGCCGTATCCCACACAGGCGCCGAGCCGGGAAAGCGGGCGGCCGACTGTGGCCGGGTCTCCTCAGAAGGCTGGGCTGGTGCAGGGAAGGTCCACACCGAACACACTCTGCTCACTGGTCGCAGGGCCCCTCCACAGGGACGCCAGGAACATGGCCACTTCCTTCCCCAGAGCGGAAGAGGAGAGAGGAGCTCAAAGCAGAACCCGTCCTCGAAGCCCAACCCTAACACCTCGTTAGATCCGCGTCCATAGGATCATGCCCCTCGCGATCGTGCCAAGCAAGGTGCAAGCTCCTGCAGGAGCCCCAAGACCAGCAGGAGGCTGCCCACCTCGCTCCCCTCACAAATTTGGGAGACGCAGACACACTGCCAGGCGTTCAGACCCTTTCAGGCCCAACACAGCGCTGCCCGGGAGGGAGGAAGGAAGGTTCGCAACCTGATCAGCTCCAGGCAGGGTGCAGGGCCGGGGCGGGGCGTCCCTTTTGCAGGGCTGTCTTGGGAGGGCCTCAAGGTTTCCACTGTCCCCTTTGCTCCGTCTAAGTGCCACCCCTCTTTCCCCTTTCCCCTTCTTTCCCTGGCTCCTCTCTCCTTCTCCCTTTCCTCCTTCTTTCCCTCTCCTTTTCCTTCGTTCTTTCCTACATTCTTCCCCCTTTGGTTTTTTGAGACAGGGTATCACTATGTAGTTCAGGCTGCCCTTGAACTCACTATGTAGCCTAAGTAGTATAGTCTCACAGTGATCTTCCTGCCTCAGCCTCCCAAGTGTAGGGGTTACTGGCGTTCAGCACCACGCCCCGCCATTTCTTTCCTTCTTGCTTCCAGTTGTGGGGCCCTTTCCCTCTGTCTCCCTCCCACTCTTCCTGCCTGCATCTCCTCCCCACTGCCTGGGTGCCAGGCTTGAGGCCGAGGCTGGTTGGATCAACTCCCCCAGGTCCCCTGGGCGTCCACCAAGCTGCATCTGGGGACTCTCTTCCCCCCAGATATCTGCGGGCTTGGCGGCAACCCCTGCAGTAGGGACAGTCCTCCCTCCCCATCCTGAGCCAGGCAGCCTGGCAGTGGGCAACAGGACGCCCAGCACCTCCAGGTCCAGCCCACACACGTGGCACATGGCCCGGTGGCCCCGGCAGGGAGGGGAAACTGCAGGGCTCCTCTGAGGAGCTGATCCCCTCACCCCAGGCCTGGAGCATAGCCCGCCATGGCAGCGATGAGGCTGGGGCTCACCCCTGAGTCTCCACCTGGAGAACTCCACCTGGAAGTGCCGTGGAGGCCCCAGGAGCGGGTGTCAGTCAGCTGTGGCTCAGGATGGTGTCCTTTGAGACAGAGGGAGCACAGGTAGCGCAGGACCCTCCCAGTGGAAATGCCAACCACAGCCGCGTGTGACACACGTGACATTTAGCATACCTGCACCTCCCAAGTGTGCACAGGGCTGTAGGGGGTCAGGATGCCTGCTGCCCAGGCCGCAAGAGTCCGGGGTGCTGTGGAATGGGAGCACGTGGTCCGATGATGGCACAGATGACAGAGGCCCCGTCTTACAGTTCCCTCTGTGACCCCCAAGTCCCCACCGAGGAGCTCTCCAGATGTCTGCCGCCATCTTTGCTCCCCCTCCGTGAACTGCTTGTTCAGTCTTTGTCCATTTCTCTAGGAAAGCTGCTTCAATGAACTCCAGAGTCTCGTTTCTGACAGGTTCTGCTCCTTTGTCCCTCTGTCCCTTGCGCTCACACCCCTTGGTACTCCCCTCACGGCTTCTGGGATTTGCAGGTGCCGTGGGAAGCTCTACACTTCCCAAGAGTCCAGCCTCTCCCTCTTTCCTGATGCTGCTGTGGGGTGGACAGCTGCCCCTTCACAGCCCTCACCGTCCCCAGCAGCCACCGCACCCGGGCCTGTGACAGCTCTTGGTGGCTCCCGAGCAGTTCGGCTGTGTCCCCTCCTTGTGGGGCTGTCTGGAGTGTGAAGGAAGGGCGCTGGGGGCACAAGGAGACACTGTGGCTTTGTCTCCCCTGGCAGGACCTGGTCTTGTGGAAAGATGGGAGGAAATGATGTCACCTGCTCCTTGGTGGGGGCTTCGGAGTTGCTCAGCGGTGTCGGGGGGATCACCTGGTGCCCTAGATATGAAGAAAGAGGTTCCGAGAGCTCGCTAAGAAGAGGGGGTGACCTTCCAGGCCACTTCCCAGCTTCTTCTGAGGATGAAAGAGCCCCCCAGCCAGCCCCTGACTCATTATCACCTGTCACACAAAACCCCGCAAGGTGGCCCCGAGCCCCGCTTCGCAGAGGCTCGGAGATTCAGGCCATGGTGCATCGCATGGGGGTCCCCCAGGTACAGAGCTGCCTTCTCCACGCTTATCTCTGCCTCTCTCTTCTTCGCCCACTTCTTTCGTTATTTTAAATTCTCCCTTTTATTGGTACCTGTTTGCAGTACATGATTACCTTCCTCAGGGGAAGCTGGTGCCTGTGAAGAACACATCTTCATTCTTTCTGCATCCTCTCCCTCCTTCCCTCCCCCTTCCTCTCTTGGTCCCCTTCCCTTTTGCAGAAGATCTACCTACCTCTTATTATCTATCTTTTATTCTGCTCTTTATTTATACTTTGGGTGTCTCATGTAAGAGAAATCATATGATATTTAAGCTTGTGTGTCCGATTTATTTCACTTAGCATTATGGCCTCAAGGTGCATCCTTTTTCCTACAAATGACTCCAGTTTATCCTTCTTCATGGCAGAGTAGTACTCCATGGTGTATAAATACCACATTTTCTTTATCCATTCATCTGCTGATGGATGTAGAGGCTGTTTGCAAGACTTAGCTGTTATAGTAGTGCTGCTATACACATGGGTGTACTAGATCGCTGTAACACGATGTCTCTCAGGAAGATGCCAGAAGGGGAAGAGCTGGACTAAATGGACTTTCTTTTTTTGAGAAGCCTCCACCCTGATTTCCACAGTGGCTGCACTAGTTACCCTCCCGCCAACAGTGGAGAAGAGCCCCACCCCCTGCTGGACAGCAGGCAGCTTCCTTCCTGTCCCAGGACGCTGAGCATCTCAAAGGTGACGGCGAGCTCCGCCCTTGAGGCAGATGCGCCGAATACAGGGAGAATCAGGCACTAGGCCACTGGGGCCATGCCTCTCCCTAAAGCCAGCTTTCCTGTGCCCCTCCTGAGGCAGGTGCCCCTGGTCCCCGTGGTCTCCAGCCCTGCGTGGCTCTCTGTCTACCAGGAGATTCATGCCACCCTGGAGGGGCAGGTGGGAAAAGTCTCCACCCATGAGATAGCTCTCAGGAGCAGGGGGACCTGGAGGGCTTCCTGGAGGTGGTGCTCTTAGGGATTGTCAAGGAACTGAGGTGTAGGTAATGCTCGGGGAGGTGGTGGCATCATGGGGTCTGTTCTGGTTCCCAGAGGTGGGGAACAACATTTGGGGATGTGGGAGCTGGGGATTGAACCCAGGGCCTTCCCATAGAGTGAAATCCCCAGCCTATTTTTAATTTTATTTTGAGACAGGGTCTCACTGAGTCACTAAGTTGCCCAGGCTGGGCTTGAACTTGTGATCCTCCTGCCTCAGCCTCCCACAGTGCTGGGATGACAAGCCTGCACTAGCTGGGAACCACTTGTTTAAAGCTTGTTGACCTGGACACAAATACAGTACAGAAGTCGATGTATAATTTTATTGTAAAAATGCCAACACAGATTTAAAAACAACGTTGAAGCCGAATGGCGTGGAGGGACTTGTGGGCCTGGCAAGGTTCTGTTTCTGTTCCCGTCTGGCTGGAGGCCAGCCAGTTGGCGACAACTCAATATATCCTGTAATCCGTGTACTTTTCCCCCTTGTCTTATACCGCAATAAAAAGTTAAGGTTTGTTGAATCCAGGGCTTGGGGGACAGAGCATTTGAACGATGATAGCTGGTGAGCGCTGTGCCTCTGGATGATGGAGCTGGCGGCAGCGCCAGGTGACCAGCGAGGGGTCGGGGTGGCTGGCCGGTGCTGGGAGACCATGGTGTGTGGTGTGTGCAGGTGACTGGTGACACTCGGCCACCCCGGGAGGAGAGCTGTGCAGGAGCTGTCTGTGCCTTCATTAAATAACAGAAAGAGAAATGAACCAATTCCCGGCCCTGGTCTGTGACTTCTCCAAGGATGGGAAGTCAAAGGCTACGTCACGGAAGGCCTGTAGCAATCTGATTAATTCCCCTGGATAAAGCCTTTAATCTACCACATAACAGCAAATTCTTGTTTTTCCATTAAAAACAATACGTCGGCCCCCACATTGGCTGCCAGGGCCTTAATGAGATCCCTTTCCCACCCGGGAGGCTGAATTGGACCTTTGTTCTTCGCAGCACGGGGTCAGAAGATTGCTAGTCTGGCGGCAAGGCCAGCTGGGGGTATTTGCCCTGACGGGGAGCAGGAGGCTGGATGTGACGTACACCGAGGGATGTTCTCGGTGACCTCAGCTCAACCCAGAGTCCTCGGAACTTCTGGGGAGAAGGCTGCGGGCAGGTCTGCTGGGGCCCGGTCTGGGAACAGTGCAGCATAGGAACATCCTTGGGCCAGGACACCAGAGGCCTGGGTCCAGCCAGTCCCCACTGTGTCACCTACCCACCAAGTGACCTTGGGGCACATTCTGGCCAGTCTGCTGAGAGGACTGGGGTCTTAGGAAGGCCGCTCACGCACAAGAATCAAGTCCCTGGGCACAAGCTCCCCGGTGTTGAAGACAAAGTGTGACCACAGGCAGTAACATGCTGGTCTGCCTAACTCTGGTGGTGAGAGGAGGTGGAGACACCCAGAAGCAGCTGGGGGCACTTATGGTGTGACACAGGAAGTGCTCTGGCTGGGGGGAGACATGCTCACCTCAGACTTCTGACAGAAAATGACTTTTCACTAAAGGGGATGGCGGTCCCAAAAAGTCCCAGATGAGCGGGGGTGGTTTTTCACTTGACCCCCAGCCCTTGATAAAACCTTGGTGCTCCAAGCGAAAGGAGGGTGCAATGCCCAAGAGCTGAGTGCAAAGCAAGGGGTGGAGTGCAAGTCTACCTGGGGCCCAGTAGCTTCAGGGGAGGCTGAACCATGTTGAAGTGGCATCATGGGACAGAGCCAGATCTTAGTTTGGTGGGTCAGCTGAGTGCTTTCTAGATTCAGGCTCCATCATCCCCACCAAATCTCCTGAGACACCTGTGTGAACAGGATGCCCTCTAGGAGGAACCGGGGAGGGACTTGTGGCCTCGTGACACCACCTGACCTATGGAGGAAGACTTCAGAAGCCGGAGAGGGCAAACCAGGTAAGCCTGCCCCCAGCACTGGGGCTGCACCGCCAGGCTTAATTCCCACTGGATGTGGTCCAGTCGCGACCTCCCAGCCAGAGCCACGGGGCTACCGAGCTGCAGCTGTCCCTGTTTCCCATGTGGAAGAAAGCCACCGGGTGGCCACCAAGACAGGCCACAGGACTTGGACCTGAGAAATCACTTTCGAGGTAGTTTTATGGTAGCCATAATTCCTGGGGCTGGAAGTCTCATCTCAGTTAACAAGGTGTCATCCGAGGAGCGTCCAGGACAGGCCTGGCTGTCCAATGGGCGGGCCTAACTCGCAAACTTCTGCCACCCCGCGCAGCGTGTGTCCGACCCGGAGGCCTCCCGTGTAAGCCGGTGGACAAAGGGACTGCTCATGGGAAAGCGTCTCAAGCAGTGACCTGTGAAATCAGGAGCAGCAGGGTGAAAACATTTTGTCACTGAGAAAATATGTTTATGCTTATTGGAATAACATTCTTCAGACTCACGTAAAATAAACACACTGGGTCGAATGTTGCTACAAGTACTACACTTTCGGAGAGGAGAGGAAGGTATGAAATTGTGGTCGAGAGTTGGCAAGTATGAAAAATTACAGCGGGATTAACTTCTCACGCTGCAAATTGGAAATTCAGAGATGTGTGGCACCGCCACAGAGGCCCAAACTTCTAAATGAAATTTATTATTTCTGTAAAATCTGGAAATAACATCTTCAGGGATAACAAATACAGAGAAAACATGATTTCAGCCTCGATATTTGGTCTCCTTGCAGACGGTTTTCATTAAGAAGGGTTTTATAAAAATGATAAAAATGTTACAGTTTGCTAAATTAAGTCTGAAGGAGCTCTATTTAATAATCTGGTGCATTTTAATCATTTTTTGAAAAGCCTGACATATTGAAAGAACTTTAGTCTTGGACACCTCTAAAAACAAAGGAAGAATCAGGAAAGAAATACTCCCCACTCGGTCTGAGCTATTTTGCGTGTTTAACTCAAACTCGTCCTCCTCCGTGACAGTTGGTGCCAAGCAAGCAACATCTGAGGCCTCTCAGAGTTTCTGCACTTGGGCTGGGGCCAAATGGCAATGGGACTTTTTGTTCAGCTGTCTCTTGGGAGCCAGAGTAGAAGATGACCAACCTGATTCCACCTCCTGCCCCATCGTGCAACGTGCTCTGGAATGTGGATATGAGGTGGGGGAGGCAGGGAAGAGGCAGGAGAGGTAAATCGCCATGTGAAGGTGAGCCTGAAGCTCTCCCTGGGCAGTCTGTTGCCAAAGAGCAGTAAAGAGGAGCTTCTGAGGGCTCCACAGGGCAGGTCTTACTGTTAGAGAAGGAGGAATTTGAGGGACAGCTATGGGGGGGTTGTAAGAGTACTGGACTCAGACTACAGAAAGCCAGGGCTTTCTAGCCAAAGACATCTAGAGCCAAATTTGGATGGAAGGATAGAGAGATGGATGGATGGATGGATGGTTGGATGGGTGGCTAGGTGGATGGATGGTTGGATGGGTGGCTAGGTGGGTGGATGGTTGGATGGGTGGGTGGATGGATGGATGGATGAATAGATGGTTGGGTGGATGGTGGATAGATGGATGGATAGGTGGGTGGGTGGGTGGATGAATGGATGGATGAATAGATGGATGGATGGGTGGGTGGATGGATGGATAGGTGGGTGGGTGGGTGGATGAATAGATGGATGGATAGGTGGGTGGATGGATGGATAGGTGGGGTGGGTGGATGGATGAATGGATGGATGGATAGGTGGGTAGGTGGATGAATGGATGGATGAATAGATGGTTGGGTGGATGGTGGATGGATGGATGGAGAGATAGAAGGAGGGATGGGTAGATAGATGAAGGTTTGGGGTCTTAGTTGCCTGTCATGATGGAAGGGCAGGTGCTCACCTTGACAGTGCACCACTACTTGTCAAGCACTGAGTTTGGTATGGTGTAATTTTGCTCAGTCATCACCACAACCATCAGTTTTAGGTGAGAAGATAGAAACTAAGAGGGGCAACGTGATGCAGGCTGCGTGACAGCCAGTTGGAGACTCATCCGACTTTCCAAAGGCTGTGTTCTGCCCTGGAACACTGGCTTTCTGTGAAATCATGCCCAAGCATGTGATTATTTTTGTTGTTAAAAGATAATAGTTTTGCTTGGTGGAAAGTTCTAGAACTCAGCTTTCCTGGCCTTTATACTGTGGATTTTTCCACAGCCTTATGCTGTCCAGATCAAGGACTGGGAATCATGGGAGAGTCCAGCTGTGGTGAGAGGCAGTTGAAGAAGCACTGAGAGAAAAGTTCCAGAACGTCGAGAATCGGAAGGGAGGATGCCTTCTGATGGGCCAGGGAGGTGGCGATGGGTGCTGGGTGCTGGGGAAAAGTCCCCCGTATGGGTGGGATCCAGGACCTGGTGGGTTGGAGAAGGAAGGTAGAAACCCGCTCCCAGATATGGAAGCCTTTATCTTTGGTTTTCTTCATGAACATTGCTGGAAGGGATGATAGGCAGCAGCAAAATGTGGCCGGGAGGCCTCGGGGGCATCAGGGACTGCAGCAATGAAGTCTGGGAGGCCTGTGTCCACCCCAGCTGCATCACCACTGCAGTGCACCCTGGACAGCCACTTCGCCTCCCTGGGGTCTGTGTCCTGTCCTTAAAGTGGAGCTGACACTGCCTACATCCTGGAGCCACTGTGAGGTTGGGTTAAAAGTGAATGCAGGGGCCGGTGAGATAGCTCAGTGGCATAAGCGCCTGCCTGGCAAGCGCGAGGTCCTGAGTTCAACTCCCGATACCCACATATTAAAAAAAAAAAGTGAATGCAATTCACCACCATTGAACCACAAAGGGACCGTCGTGCCATTGGGGCCCAGGATCCTCTCCAAGCCGTGGCGTTGACCTCTGTGGATTCCCCCCTTTCCCAGCCTCCAGGGTCCTGGGCGCAGCCATGAGCCCAGAGCCTGCCCTCCTCTCCTACATCCGCACCTCTGCCTAGACTCTCCCAGCCGACGCTCCGACCCTGGCGGCGTCAGCGGCAGGAAGCAGACCAAGCCCAGCCTTGGCACATTGACAGTCGCGAGAACCTGGCACAGTGCCCACCAGAGACGCTTTGGAAGCAGCAGGGTTCCATCGGGGTCATGAAACTTGGGGGAGATGTGGTCACCTCTGGTGACACATTGCCACATGGCTACCTCATCTGCCTTTCTCCCCCATTTTAATGACCTTATTAAAGATTACTTAACTGCAAAGTAAAACCATCCCTGAGCTACTAAGTAGGATGTGACTCAGGCTCCGAGAGCAGGGTGGCCTGTGGGTGGGCAGCGTCTGTACAGATGTCACCCCTGGGCTTGAGTCACAGCAGGTCACCTAGCGTGGGGCTTGGGCTGAGAGAAGCAGGGCCTCTCCCTGGGCCCTGACCTTCCCTGCTCCTCAGCCAGCAGTCAGGGCCAAGGTCAGGGCAGAGCACAGCTCCAGTTGGATCTCACGGGCTGCGCGTGACTCCACATCACACACGGGCACGTGGTGGCCGACGGCCCAGGAGATGAGCTGTCCCTCTCAGCTCCAGGTGTGATGTCCCCACTAACTAAGGAAGTCGTGGGCAGACCACAGCAGGCCTGATGGCTGGCCCTCCATCCAGGGTGTGTGCTGAGTCCCGGGCACAAGGGCAGGCTTGTGATTCCTCTGTGTGTTCATTGAAAGACCTCGTATATCCATCTTGTTCCCGTGGCTGCCCAAGGGACTCTGTCAATCCAGTAGGTCACTGGAAGCCAGAGATGACCAGTGGCCAGGTTTGCCTGTCCCTTGGCTACCAGCTGGGTGATTCCACAGCAGCAGAAAACTCGCTGGTGACCCCATGCTGGGTCTCAAGGCCACCATTCTTTGGCCCGGCCATTACCGGGCTTCTTCTGGAATCCACTGGGGAGCTTTGGCTCCTGGGACCCATAAGATTCCTATTTGAAGACTTCAGCCTTGCTCCTTGTGGGTTCAGGAGACTTCCCCTCCCAACAAATTCCTGGGTTTGGTGCTGCAGGGCGCCCAGAATGGGTAGGACAAGGCCCAACGCCTGTCCGGATATTGGCTCATCTGAGAAAGGGTAACGAGGAGTCCCAGCGGTCCAGAGAAGGGGACAGCCATTCCCACAGAGGTGGGAGAGGCCCGGTTTCTTGGAGGAGATGAGGTGAGCTGAGACTCGGGGATGGGCCGTGGCTGCAGTTCTCCCTGTCCAGGTGAGCCCGTCCGGTGGTCCAGACACTCACTGAGGGACAGCGAGCACAGCCTGCTCACCCCTGGCAGCACAGCAGCCATGCGAAGAAAAGAATTTCTGCTAAACACCAGAGTGTGCAGCTCCAAAGAGGAACCCCAACCCCAGGGGTCTATGACCCAGCTTCACTTGGATGTCATTAAAAAAAAGCTGGTGTGAGTTTGTCATCTGCTATTAAAAATCATTCAGCTTTCTGCTGCCACAAACATCCCTGTGTCCAGATTTAATGAACTGTAGTGAAAAGCGGGACAGCTCCTGCCCTCGCCCTGCAGGGTGCTGTGCCTCTCCAGCCACGAAGGCTCTCTTCCCCAGCTTCCACAGGCAGCCAGAGCCCAGACAGGACTGAGAGGTGAATGCCCACCCCAACATCAAACACCCCGTGCCGGAACTGGGTCAGATGCGGCCGGCAGCTGACACCCTGGGTCCTGGGGGTGATGGATCTCATCCCAGCCCTGCACCCGGGAACTGTGCGCATTGCTCCTGTGCCAAGCAGACACCCTGGCCGTCCCCACTGGCCCCAGGCACTGGATCTTCCCTTCTAGTACAGCTGCAGGCAGGCGTGGTCTGCTGGCCATAAGCTCTGTGCCTTCGGCCTGTTCGCTCCAGGCTGGGGCTATTTCCCTCTCCTGAAGGTGGAGCAGCAAGTGTTTGTAGCCTAGCTGATGGCCAGCAGCTCCCAGCTTTGTCCTGCTGTCCACCAGTGACTGCAGCACCCCAGGGACCCTGGGCTGGTGGGATGCAGAGTGTGAGGGTGTCTGGTCACATCTCAGGCCCAGACCAAGGATAGCAAAGCATCCAAGTCGTGATTCTCACTCTGGGACTCACTGCAGATGCACCAGAGTTGCCAAGCGCATGGACAGGATCCTCTGTAGAGGGAATAGCCATGTCCCGCTGGGGTCACATGGGCATGTCCAACTCTACAGAGTATGTGTGCCTCAGTTTCCTCATTCAGCCACCTGTGGTCATCAACCCAGAGGAGAAAATGAAGGCCCGAGAGGTTGGGGTCAGGCTGCAGCAAGCTCAGGAAAGGGCTTTGTTTGGGGGTGCCTGCATAGGCCAGGCCCACGCAGGAAGACCCTCTCAGGACGCGGTGGAGTGGGGGGCAGGCTGGACACAGAGGCACCAGACGGTCTGAAAGCCATGTCATCTTGCACCACACAGGTACCAAGTCCTTTCACTCTGTCTCTACAGAAGCACAGAGAACCACGGAACTTGTCACGAGAACGCCAGGCCCAAGGGTGTCAGTAACGACGCGTGAGCAACTGGGACCCCTGCTCACCTCTCTTCATACTCCCAGAGCTGGGATGTTGGTAGGGCTGAGTCTCCAACCTCATGAACCGCAGGGAGAGGTGGCCGCCCTCTCACACCCATGCCCTGGGGCTCCGAGAGGTCACATCCTAGGTCTACCCATTAACGGGTGTGGAGCCGGAGGCCAGGCCCAAGCACTGTGCGGGTCCCAGCTCTGGGGATCCTGTCTCAGCCCTTGGCCCCACCTGAAACTCTCTTCTCACTTGCCTGACTCTGGGAGGCCCTCCAGGGATGGCACTCACTCCCAGCCCAGCTGGCTCTGGCCATGACAAACCTCCGAGGGTGAGGGACAGACTGACCACTCTATGTCCCCTTGCAGGGGCCGTGCACTGGCTGAGTGAAAGCTCGGTTACGTACAGCCCGGGAGAGAGGACCAGAACCGGGACAGCGACTTCTGTGGAAGGAGCAGTTCCCATTGCCCCCAGAAACCGTCCCCGTTCCTCACCCCAAATCTGCACAGGCGGGGTTCTTCCGCTGTCCACCAGGGAAGGCAGCCCCTGGCCTGTCCCCAGGACTGGAAGGGCGTAGAAGGGGAAGCTGGTTCCCAGGAGCGTGTTTCCTCGTTGGAATGTGCTAGTGGTGTGATTGGGTGCTGGCTGGGTGCAGCACAGGGCACCTGGGTGCCTCCTAATTCCAGAAATTTCCCTGGCCCCTTCTGCCTCTGGGAGCTTGGCAGGCATGGGAGGATATTGTCATCTCTGTCCTCAGCCCAAGGCTAAAGACTCAGCCCAAGAATCTACATGGTATGACTGAAAAATACAGCAAACATTTAATTTTTTAAAAATTTCTTACAGTAATAAAGAGTGAGCATCTTTAGTTGTGCTGTCGTGGCTGCCTTACTGTCCCAAGCTCTGGAGCCCTATTGCCCAATTCAAAACACTGACCTTTCGCAGTCGTTTTGACTTTGGGAAGAGCCAGAAGTCGCACGGTGCCAGATCCGGTGAATAAGGCAGATGATGACACAGTGTCATGTTTTTACAAGTCTGCCTTTCTGTTGGATGGCACTCAGCAGCAGCGTCCGCTGGTTTTTTATCACACCTCGTAACAATCCTCATGAAAGAGAACTTCCAGAAGGGCTTCAGAAAGCAGCAAAGATAATGGGATAAGTGTGTTTGAAGCAGGGGAGGATGTGGAGAGGGGTTCATGGCAATGTCTTTTAATGTAATACATTTTTAAATTTAAATGTTCACTGCATAGTTTGCTCATTCCTTGTTCAAGCCTTTGTACCACCCGCTTCTCCGGACAGGCTCCCGGGAGCCAGGTGAGGCCTGATGGTGTCACAGCCTTCTGGGGCTCTTCTCTCCACAGGAGGCCTGTCCAGGTATCACCACTTTCCCCTAAGCCGCTCCAAGTGCTCACTGGTTTTGAGCCTGGGATGGCTTCTGTCACAGTGTGCACCTGGCGGGAGCCACACAGGTCCCGTCAGAGGTGGCGTGTTTTCCCCTCCAGAGGAAAGTGGCTCTAAGGTTGATCTTGGGTGACTGCTAAGCAAACGGCCTCATGAGCCTGAGAGAGACTCGTGGTGTGGGCCAACCTTCTGGCAGCCTTCACTTTCCTGTTGCTTTTTCCAAAGAGAGTTTTTGTGCAAGGGTGTTTCTCCAGCTCCGTGGTTGCTCTAGTCCGTACTGACGGCGTCTGAGAATCAACACATTTATCACGGGCAGGGCGGGTCCCGCTGCTTTCCACCCATCCGTTTACTCAGTACAACCACCTAGTCCGGTGGGGGCAGCGCGGGCTGGCGTCGGAGGCCTGCTCCCCGCCGGAGCTCTTCCCACGGCCGCCGCCAGTGTAGACAGGACTTTGGCCCAAGAGCCAGACTCCTGGTTTCCCAGGAGTCCCACCTCCCAGCAAAGGTGGCATGAGCAGACGGAGGGGCTGCTTGGGCTTCAGGGCCAGCTCTACCAAGGCGGCCCGTGCTCTCTGGGGCCTCTAGGTGTGGAAATCACAGCAGCTGCTGTGCCCTGGGACGGAACTTTCCTCTCTCATTTCTACCCCCAAAACCCCATCGCCTGCGTTGGCCTGGCACTCAGGGGGTACACCTTCCTTGAGGCAGGCGATCGAGGGACAAACCCATCCACAGTGAGCCACACCCTCTTTCCTCTGTGGCTGCCCTCTAGGGGCCCAAGGCAGGACTTGGTCCTCCTGGCCAGGCAAGCAGGGAGCTGGGTAATGGGCAACAGACCCACGCCCATCCTTTACCAGGAGACCCCTCAAACTGACTGAGCCTTCAACCTAGTCCCCAGATGTGAGCCCAAAGTGCCCTGCCCGCACCCCACCCCTGTAGGCTCGCTGAGTTCAACTCAACTCATGGCACAGATGGGTAAACTGAGGCAACCAGTGTGCCACCAGCAGCAGCAGAAAGGCCTGGTGAGATGTAGACTCAGCGGGCCTCCCTCACTAACTAAAGGTTAGACCCAATTGTCCGGGAAACATAAAAGGCTAAGTTCCCTGACCTTTCTGAGCTAATAGGGAGAAGTATTTGATGTCGTAAAACATTTCGTTATTAAAGCAACCAGGACAACCTTTACGGACACTCACAATTAGCAGGAACACGGCCCCATCCAGCCCCGCTTGGCTGCCCACCCCGCCTGCCCCGGGAGCCAGGCAGAGCCAGACCCAAACCGCAACTCCTGGCAGGAACAGCGGGTTGGCCTGGCAGGCTCCAGGCCGCCTGCTCCCCCGCAGCCGCCCCACTTAGCTCCTGTGCAGCAAGCAGGGTCATGCGGGGGGGGGGGCACCCCTGTCTTGCATTAGCTCCTGGGCCATGGAGTGGCCCTTGCGGGGCAGGAAGCATCTGAGGCATTCTGAGGGCCAGGCTCAGCACAGCTGGGGCCTCCAGGACGCCCCTGGAGTAGGAGGTGACTTGGTCAGACCTGCTGAGAGCCAGACCCCAGCTTGCCACCCTGACACTCAACAGGGAACCATCGTTTGTCCCTAGCTGCTGTGGCAGGAAGAGTCCCCATCTGGTCTCCTCAAGGTCCTGGCGTGCGACGCTTCCTCTTGCCCCCACCTCACCCCCTTTCTCCCCACCGGGGGTCCCCAGCATCCTGCCCCTCTCAGGGGAGCCCTGGTCCATCCCTCTGCAGAGCTGCACAGCAGGCAGAGGCTGAGCAGGGCTCCAGCCAGAGCCTCCTGGTAGGAGAACCTCAGCTCCCCCAGGGCCACCGTGAGTGGAGAAGGGAGCAAAGGCGGTGGGGTGGGTGAGCATCCGGCAATCACGTGGGCCCCGAGGTCTTGCTCTTGGAGGCCTTGAAGGACATTTCCAGAGCCGCCAGCTGAAATGGCGGGAAGGGGCTCCCTCTGGACCCTGGGTGGCTCTTCCCTCATGCCTAGCTTGGCAGGCACCCAGGGTGTGGACAGACCCTGCTGAGTTTCAGCTTTAGCTCTGCAGGGAGGACGCCAGGGCTGCTGCAGGTGGAACAACAGGCTTGGAGACTCTGCTGGCCCCTCAGGAGCCTCCTGGGCTCAGGGCTACCTCCTCCTTCCAAGTCCACCCAAGAGCACCTGCCTCCTTGGAACCACGAGCGCTGGACGGGGACTCTGAGCACCAGGAGGTCACCCCAGCCACACCTCATGGTCATCAGGAGCCCTTGAGGGACCTCTGCCCTGCACTTTCCTTTCTGTTAAGCCCAGGGTGTTCCTGCAGTCACCTCTGAGTGGAGCCCACACACGCACACCTGCGCACACCTGCACACACTGGGGTCTCCTCACCCGGCACTTGTCGGAGCTGTGCCCTTCTATGCTGGTCGTGCCCAGCAGTAAGCAAAGACTCTTATGAGAGAAAGGAGGCTGGAAGGCCAAATGTCTTTTATGTAAACTTATTTTCCTTAGAAGGGGATTGAAAACACATTTGTAATATCTTTGCCCTCAATAAAAAGTGGCCCGGCAGCTGCGATGGGACGCGGTTGTTTGTGTTTCCTCCTCGTGCCATGCCAAGCGGACTTCCTGTTCCTCCAGCAATGGACCCCAGGGCCAAGCCCCGGCCAGAGGGGCTAAGGCTGGGGCGTGGATGCAAGGTGGCCTTGACCCGAGTGGATTTGTCCCACTCCTGAGGGGCTGGCGGGTGGAGGCCAGGACAGCTGGAGACCCTCGCCGCCATCTCCGGTCTTCTCCTTCCCGGAAGCAACACGGTGCTGAAGCCCAAGAACACGGGAACAAGACCCTGAGTGTCATCCTCTGGGAAGGGGGACTTGAGCTCCTGGGGAGGGGCCCGCCCCTGTCTCCCAGTGTGAAGCCAATGGCATCTCTCAGAAGCAGGACAACAGTGTCAGGCTATCATCTTCCTTTAAGAGATAGAGGGGCCTGGACCTCAGAGAAGTTAAACACCCACCCCCAGGTCACACAGCAGGTCCTCGGGGGTCCTGGAATTGGCCTCCTCCCCATGCAAGGCTGGAGTTTATGGCACAACGTCAGGACACAGATGGCTCCTTCTCACCCCTAGATCTGGAGCAAGTCCGAGCCCGAACCTGCAGAAGGCCTCCTGGGGCCCAGCGCAGCCCAGCAACCTGTGATTAATTTTCCTGTCCTCATTAATTCCAAGATTTCGACCTCTCATTACTAGGCAGCGCAGCGGCATGTGCTGAGGCTGCGTGCCCGCCTGGCTCCAGAGCCTGATGTGGAGGCCTGTAATTGCCTCACCAGCCTCGGGTGGGCTCATTAGAGGTAATGAAATCTAGGAGCCCAGAGCAGAGGGAAGCGTGGTCCAAGGGAGATGTACAGGCAGGAGCTCTTTAAGAGGAAAAAGCCCTGAGAAGCAGGCTGGGGGCAGGGGACAGGGGACGGAGAGCCCTGTTGCGGTTGGGGCCAGGGCTCCATCCCAAGGGGCAGCAGGAAGTGAGGCCCGGGCCAGGCTTCTGAGATGCACCGCACCGTCCAGGCTGGGCTCCAGCACCAGCTCCCAGGGCTCCATCTTTAGTCACCCTCTCTGGGAAGAACAGCCTCTGTCCACCACCCATCCCACCCCACATACAGGTCTGGGGTGCCCCTTGTGTACCCACTGCCTCTTGGGTAGGCAGGGCTCAAGCCTCTTTCCTGACCTCAGTCTCCAGGCTCACCCCTCACCACAGCTCCTTTTCCATGGGGGCATCCAGAGAGAGCCCACTAGCAGAAGCTATGGCTCCCCAGTGCCCCAAGGCCTGGCCTAGGCTGCTCAGCTGTACACTCAGCCTCCAGGTCAGCCTTAGTGCTTGGGACGCCCCCGCGAAGCTCCCTCTGGTCAAGTGACTTCCCTCCAGCTCCCTCCTCCAGCAGTGAACACCCCCAGCTTTGCAGCCCCCAGCCCCATCTGCCAAACGTCTGACCTGGAGCTGGGCGCTTCTCACACCCACCTCCTGTCCTTCACCCTTGCTCTTTGCATGGTGACTTTTCCACCCCTCACCCTCCTGGGACTCCCAGTGCAGCCCAGGCAAGGCCTTGTACCCCGTAGGAGCATAATAAGTGCAGCTAGTAGGAGCTGGCGGTGCCTTCTCAACATGGTCATCCTGCACATGGCCATGTGGCCCCAACTCTGTACTCTGGAGATAGCCCCTCCCAGTGCACCCCTCTCTCGGCAGCTCTGCTGGGCCCCCACATCCTCCAGAGCCGGGACAATGGGAGGAAAGAAACCCGTCCTGGATTCCAGGGCAGAGGCAGAGTGGCCAGCACAGATGGCTTTGACTTGTAGAAGCTGGGAGCTGGGCCTGGGTGGCCACGTGCTGGCACCAGCCTTGGGTGACAGTGATGACTGCCACCTCTGCCACGAGGGCCTCAGGGTCTTCACGGGAGCTGAGAGGCAGTGGAGTCACAGATTTCTGGGTGTTGCATGTGGATGGGTTTTTTAATGCTGCTGTGATGAGCCACCACGGGAAGCCACCAACAACACTGCCAATGTGTCACCTGACAGCATGAAGGGAGACATCAGAGACAGGACTCAGGGGGCTCCTGTGCAACTGGGCTCATCCCCAGCTCAAAACCCTTGGGGCGTCACATCTGGGAAGGCCCTTTGCCTGGAGGGTCACAGGCTCACGGCTTCCAGAATGGGGACCAAGACACGTGGGGCCATTCCTCTGCAGCCCTGCCTAGGAGTTGTTTTAGGAAGGCTGGAGGCCTGGAGAATTTGGGGAGAGCCCCCCAAGGGCTCACTGACCCTGACCCACACAACCGGGAAGGAGGAAGGAGGCACAGTGGTCAGAGGCCTGCATCAGGGCTAGTGGGTGCTCTCTAGGCTCTGAGGGGCTAAAAGGAGCCCGGAAATAGGGGCAGGGGGAGGTTCTGGCTCATGAAATCTCCCCAGAACCCTGGACCGTGTACAGGCAAAAGCCCTGTCCCCTGGCTGAGACAGCTCAGCTGACCCAGGCCACGTCCCAGCAAGGGAGGTGGGGGCCTGCTGGGAGCTCAGGGGCTTTGCCCCCCAGCTGCCATCTGCCATGCCCAGCTTGGCACATCTCAGCTCCTCCACATGGGTCTGGGTTTTCTCGGAGTCCCATCATCAGTTCACACAAATCGGATCTGTATCTCCTGGAGGCATCGGTGTCCCCAGGAGCTTCGTCTCCAATCTGACATAGCAGTGTTGACAGGTGGTGTCCAGGCGTCCAGGGAAGTGGTCCCTGCCATGGCTCTGCTGGCCACGGGCAAGACCCAAGCCAAGTTCCCAGGGCCCAGACTCCTGTCCCTCTAGAAACAATTCCTGCAGGCACAGACCCCAAACAGCTGTTTCTTCCTCCCCTGGGGTCTCCTGAGCTCACTTCTACCTCTAATGTCCCAGGTCCTTCCTCTCTGCCGCTCCCACGGGGCTGCTCCGGTATGGGGTGCTGCCCCCTCCAGGTACCCTGCCAGCCCTGGCTCTTCGTGAGCACCCCGGACATACCTGCAAACTCCTGCAGGAACAGAGTTCCCAGGGCGGGCTGAACCCAGACTGGCCAAGTCCCGAGGATCACGGCCTTAGCTGGCAGGGAGAAGGGACCTGGAAGTTTTCCAGGTTGGAGAATTCCAAAGAGGAGCTGCTCCCGGCCCCTGCCCCTGCCCCACCCCCTCCTCCATGTAAGGAGACTGAGCCTGAGCCTCTTGATCGGGCTATGGAACTGGATCGGGCTCACAGAACCAGGCAGTGGGGAAGCCACAGCCATGCTCCTACCCTCGGAACCTGTCTGGCCACCACCTCGCCCCTAGCCCTTCCACCAGCCACTGTCCTATGCTCTGAAAGATGTCACACCCACACAGTGGTTCTTGGGTGGGCCACGAGCACCCTTCTCCCTCCACTACTCCACTTGGAATAACTGCAGGACTGAGCAGAGCACCCTCTCTGTCCAGAAGGGAGCAAGAGCAGCACATCCCAGAGCAGGAGGGACAGTGTCCAGGCTCCGGTGAGCTGCCTGGTGGCTGTACCAGCGTCTTGGGCCTGGTGTCTTGTCACCGCTCCCACACCTCATGGGCCACTGAAGAGAAAATGCTGAGCACCACGTGCTTTACTCTGGAGACTCAGATGGGGCCAAACAGAGCAAGTGGCCTTCATTCTCAATCCTCACGAGATGAAACTCTTACAGGTCACAGTCACCTTGAGTCACTCCCTTTATTACCCAAACACAACATGCTCAAAGCCCCAAACAGTCCAGTTCTGACTGAAGCCTGAGGTCACCTGTGTGGTACTGAGCTGCTTCCGGCCCACCTGGACCTTCTCTGGTTCTGCCATTGGCTTCACCAGGACAGATCGTCCACATCCATCAGGAATGGACCTGAAGGACACAGTCCAGAGAATGTGTGTGGGCTTAGGAGACCGATCCAGATTCCAGCGTGTGTGGAGTTCCTCCTCCACTGACAGACTATGAGCAGGCACCTTGGCCCCACTGTGCCTCGGCTTCCCCATCTGCACCACGAGGAGGGTATGTCTGCCCTCGCCCAGCAGGTGGTGGCGGCCCATGATCCCAGAGGTGTGGGCCTGGGCATGAAGGACATTCTCTAACCATTCTTGCTCCAGACAGAACCACCTCTGTTTCTCTGTGTCTTCCCCCCTCTGTTTTTCATTGAACACAATTTACGTACGAGAAAGTTCACCCTTTAGAAATCTACAATCCTGTGGTTTTCAAAACTCACAGTGTTGTGTAAGCATTGCCACTAATTCCTGAACATTTTCATCATCCCAAGAAGAACTCCCATAGCCAGTAGCTGTCACTCCCTCCAGCCCCTCACAGCCACTACTGTACATTCGATCTCCGTGAAATTGTGACTCTGAGCATTTCACAGGAATGGACGCATGTCGTGTGTGTGCCCTCGTGTGGCTTTTCTCACTTAGAAGAATGTGTTCTAGGTCCATCCATGTGGTCAGAGAACCACTCCTGTTAATGACTGAATAATATTCTACCACCGTGATACCTCAGTTGTCAAACAGCTCCAAGCTCAAACTTTCCACTACTTGAACAGCAAAGTTCGAAGAAAATCTGCTCGGTGTTCATAACTTTGCTCAATAGTCAACCCAAAATCCTACTTGCAAAAACCTGTATGGGCTGAGAGTATGCATTTTGATATTTAATGTACTGTATTTATTGTGTTTTGATGTTTTAGGGGGTATTTCTACCACCTAATGCTATTAACTTTGTGTTAAGGTCCTGGAAAAATGAATTTGTAAGCGTAAATTTTGGGTCTCAGAACCAATTATTTGGTTTTCCATTATTTCTTATGGGAAAAAAATATGTTCAGTTCTTGAACTTTTTGGTGTTTGAACGTGAACTTGGAATGAATTGAGTTCGACAACTGAGGTATCACGGTATATGAACGTACAATATTTAGTTGATTCGTTCACCCATGGAAGGACATTTGGGTAGTTTCCATGTTTGGGCTGCTATGAATAATCCTGCTGTGAACAACAGAGAACAAGTTTTTCTGCGAATATATGTTTTGGGCTCTCTTAAGTATGTATCTGTGAGTGAAATGCTGGTCATATTGTAGCTCTGTGTTTAAATCCTGGAGGAACTGCTATACGGTTTTCCAAAGAAGCTGCCCCATTTAAATCCCACCAGCAACATATGAGGATTCTCATTTCTCACATCCTCACCAAAACTAGTTCTTTTGGTTATAGTCATCCGTGTGAATGTGAAGTGGTAACTCCTGGTTACTTTGATTTGCATTTCCCTAATGTGATGCAAGCATCTTTTCATGTGCCTACTGATCAGTTGTGTGTCTTCTCTGGAGAAATGCCTACGCAAGTCAATGGCACATTTTAAAATGGAGTTAGCTGGGTGTAGTGACACATGCTTGTAATCCCAGCACTTGGGAGGCTGAGGCAAGAGGATCACTGGGAGTTTGAGGCCAGCCTGGGGTACATAGTGAGTTCAAGGCCAGCCTGGAATACATAGGGAGACCCAGTCTCAAAAAAATAGAAAAAGAGATTTTGTGACCAGGTGCTGGAATATAGCAATGTGAGGAAGAGAAGAAGGAAGGAAATGGGTCCCAGAGACCTGAAGTGAGAATTAAAGCCCATGGGGAGAGTGAAGAGAGAGACTTCCAAAGTCAGAGTGAGGCTGCTGAGTTCAAGCTGGCAGGAGGCACACACAGTGTTACAGGCTGATCAAATCAGGTTCAGCCTCACAGTCAAAAACTAGGCTGAACTTCAGTGGAGCTAAAGGTGTAAGCTTGCTGGGATTATCCACTACCCCGCCATAAAGCTACAGCTGGCTTGCTGGGATTAATCAACACGGATCTGGGCTCTGTCTGCCCATGTTGTCTACCAGTGACAGCAGAGACCACCTCGAAGTGAACATTTTTTTTCCTTTTTTTCTTTCTTTTCTTGTTTTTGTTTTTGTTTTGTTTTGTCTTTGCTTGATTGTTTGTTCTTATTTTTATATGAATGTGAACATGGTTTCTTGTTTTCTTGTTCTGTTCTTGTCTTTATTTCTTCCTTCTCTCTTTCCCTTCCATCTTCTTCAATGGTTTCCCAAAATTTGTGTGATCTTCCTTTGTCCTCCATCCTTCTTACTAATCTCATCCTCTTCTTCTATTTCTCTATTTTTTTTCCCACTAACCCCCTTTAAATTTTCTCCCTGGTGGGTAATATCACCATATTGAGGGTTTATTTTCTATATATAATTTTCTGCTTCATTTTAGATTTTGTTACATAACCACAAATCTAGTTAATATGATTACAGGTGGCAAATTAATAATTACCACAGTTTGTCATTTTCTAAGCTGTGTTTGATGCTATTGTTATCGCTGATTGTACTACTTTAGCCAAGGTGACAAAATTGTGCCGATCAGTTGTTCTTCCTGGTATACCAAGACTGGGAATTGGCTAAGGATCATAAACAATACTATAGGCCAGTGCCAAAGAACCAGGGACTGGGCCAAGTAGGCAGCAAGTTCTGATCCCCAATAAATTGAAGAGGTAGGATCTTGCAACAGCCTCAAAACCTAAAAGCCTGCTCTGAGAAGCAGTCATTTCCTAAGGGTTCTAAATACTAGCAATAAAGCTACTCACCATAAGCAACTTACAGGCATCAACCCAGGAATTAAACTAAAAGAAAAAAAAAAAAGAAAGAAAATGAGAAGACACTTAAACAAGATGTAACCCCAGACTTCCAGCTCACCAAAGGCAAACCCAGGGGGCAATGAGGTGGGACAATTTGAAAGCCACCCCCTGGCCTCTCTGAGGTGGTAACAGTGGAAGTAACAAAGCAAATGAATGAAGCTCTAGAAAAAATCAAATCAGAAATAATTTCTCAGGTAACTACAGAGATGGTGACCATAGTGAAAAACATGGTTAGTGACTCTGAGCAGATACAGATAAAAAAAATAGAGGAGCTTAGGAAAATGATGGAACCATGAACGCCCAACATAGGAAAGAAATGGAATCCATGAAACAGACTCAAACAGATATCCAGGAGATTAAAAATTCCATTGAAAGTATGTGCAGCAAAATGAGCCAATGTGAGGACAGAATATCAGATGTAGAAGACAGGACTGCAGTTAGCAATCATTTTGTGTGTGTGTGTGTGCTGGGGATCAAACAGGGCCTTGTGCACACAAGGCAAGAACTCTACCACTGAGCCATATCCCCAGCCATGCAGTTGGCCACCTTGAAAAGAAAGATTTCTTAAAAATAGGAAGGGGCAACAAAAAACCAATCCACCAGCTGCTAGATGATGCAAAGAAGAATAACATGAGATTTATTGGACTCAATGAAATAGCAGGAGATAACACAAATGACATAAAAAACCTGCTCACAGAAGTAATGGCAAAAAACTTCCCAACCATGGAAAAAGAATTTGACATACAGATAAGTGAGGCATATCAAATTACCCAATTACCCATGATCAAAACAAAAATCTATACAAAGGCATATAATAGTTAAGGTTCCAGAAATTCAACACAAGGACAGAATATTAAAAGCTGTTAAAGAAAAGGAACAAATTGCCTATAAAAGAAAACCCATCAGAATCACGGCAGACTTCTCAACACAAACCCTCAGGTCAAAGACAGCTTGGAGTGCAGTATTTCAAGCCCTGAAAGAAAACAACCTCCAACTCACATTGATGTACCCTGTAAAACTATCTTTCAAAATTGATGGAGAAATAAGATACTTCCATGGCAAAGAACACCTGAGGAAATTCATGACATCAAAACCAGTTCTCCAAAATGTTCTGAAGGACATTGTAGAGACATAACAAGGACCATAATTCCATGAATCCCAACAGAATGAATACACCAGGCAAGGCAAGCAATTAAACGGAGGGGGAAAATAGGAAAATAACATGACAAGGATAAGTCGATACACGTCAGTTTTAACCATCAATGTAAATGGCCTCAATTCACTAATCAAAAGACACAGACTGGCAGAATGGATCAAGAAGTAACATTCAACAATATGTTGCATACAAGAAACATATTTAATTCGAAAAGAAGTTCATAGACTGAAAGACAAAGGATGGAAAACAACACTCCATGTGACAGGAATTCAGAAGAAATCAGGGGTAGCTATTCTGTTTGCAAACAAAGTGGATTTCAAGTCAAGATTGATTAAGACAGACAAAAAAGGTCACAACATCTTTGTAAAGGAAACAATATAAGAGGAAGAGATAAAATCATAAAAATATATGCAACAAATACCAGCCCACCCAACTATGTAAAACAAATACTAATGGACGTAAAAAATCAAATAAGCAGTAATACGAGTGTAACGGGGACCTAAATGCCATACTGTCACAAATAAACTGATCAACTAGACAAAAAATCAACAATTAAATATCAGACAGATCTGAACCAAACTTTTTTTTTTTTGTGGGTACTGGGGGGGTCAACCTCAGGACCTCGCGTGCCAGCAGGCGCCCATGCCGCTGAGCGATATCACCGGCCCCTTTTTTGTACGTGGGTTCTGGGAGTCGAACTCGGGCCCTCGCGCTTGCCAGGCAGGCGCTTAAGCCGCTGAGCCATCTCACCGGCCCATGAACCAAACTTTTGAACAAATGAACTTAGTGCAGTGGACCCTCCAGTTATGACCAGCCTGGCATATGAACAACTTGGGTGATGACAGGAATTTTAGTTTTAACTTATGACCAAAGTCTTGAGTTGCGACTCGAATGCTGGCCACTTGTGCTTCCCGATACACACACATACAGATTTAACCCTTAAAGAGTTCTGGAAGGAACATTACAGCATCCTTTCCTGTGTGGGGTTAATTGAGAAATCCTGGGCCAATGTCTCTCTAAGGACGCTGAGATCTGCTTGTATACAGGATAGAGGCTTGGAAGGCTGTGGGGAGGAGCCTGAGCTTTCCACTGACAACCTGTGTTACAACCGGGCCTCGGCAATGAATTGAGTTCATAAGTCAAGGGTTGATGGTAGATGTCTACAGAGTGTTTCGCCCAGAACATCAGAATAAACATACTTCTCAGCTGTGCATGGGACCTTTTCCAAAATAGACCACATTCTAGCTCATAGAACATGCTTAAGTAAAATGCAAAAGAATTGAAATTACCCCACGCATATTATTAGACCATAGTGCAATGAAATTGGAAATCAATGGCAAAAGAAACCTCAAGAACTTCCTAAACACATGGAAATTAAATAACATCCTCCTGAATGACCAATGTGTCACAGAAGAAATTAAAGAAGAAATTAGACAGTTTCTACAATTAAGCAATAATGCCAATACAACATACAACTTACAACATGCCAGAACTTACAGAACACAATCAAGGCAGTCCTACAAGGGAAATTTGTAGTGGTGAATATCCATATCGGAAAAACAGAGCGAGCTCAAATAAACAATCTAATGTTGAACCTCAAGCTTCTGGATAAAGAAGAAGAAGTAAGGCCCAAAGCTCATACAAGGGAGGAAATTAAAAACATCAGAGCAGGGCTGGTGAGATACCTTAGCAGCATAAGTGCCTGCCTGGCAAGTGTGAGGTCCTGAGTTTGACTCCCGGAACCCACATATGAAAAAAGGGCCGATGATATCGCTCAGTGGCACAAGCGCTTGCTGGCAAGCACGAGGTCCTGAGTTCGACTCCTGGCACCCACAAAAAAAAAATCAGAGCAGAAATTAATGCCATGGAGACTAAGAAAACAATACATAAAATGAATGAATGGAAGAGTTGGTTCTATAAAACATTAAATAAAATAGATAAATCCTTGGCAACCTTATCCAAAAAAGAAAGAAAAGACTTAAATCCGTGCAATTAGGAATGAAAAGGATGAAATCACCACAGATCCTGCAGAAATCCAGAAGATCATCACTACCTACTTTGAGAACCTTTACTCTGGTAAGATAGAAAACACACAAGAAATGGAGGGCCGGTGAGATGGTTCAGTGGCATAAGTGCCTACCTGGCAAGCGCAAGGTCATGAGTTTGACTCTCGGTACCCGCATATGAAAAAAGGGCCGGTGATATCGCTCAGTGGCACAGGCACCTGCTGGCGCATGAGGTCCTGAGTTCGACCCCCGGTACCCACAAAAAAAAAAAAAATGGACAGATTCCTAGATACATATGAACTATCAAAGCTGAATCAAGAAGATATAAAAATTCTACATAAATCAATATCAGTCAATGAAATTGAAGATGTAATTAAAAACCTACTAACAAAGAAAAGCCCAGGCCATGATGGATTCACTCCTGAATTCTACAAAAAATTTAGAGAAAACCTAATGCCGCTACTTCTCAAACTCTTTAATGAAATTGAAAGGGAAGCAACACTCCCAAAATCACTCCTGGAAGCAAGTATTACCCTGATACCAAAATCAGACAATAATCCAACCCAAAAAGAGAATTACAGGCCAATCTCCCTAATGAACATAAATGCAAAAATTCTCAGTAAGATACTGGCAATGTAGGAAATCACCAAGAAGATTATGCACCATGACCAAGTAGGGTTCGTCCCAGGGATGCAAGGATGATTCAACATATGCAAATCAATATATGTAATACACCATATCAACAGAGCCAAGGAGAAAAACCATGTGATCATCTCAATAGATGCAGAAAAAAAGCATTTGACGAAGTCCACCACCCATTCATGATTAAAAAAAAAACCTGCAAAAAATTAGAATAGATGGTCTTCGTCTCAATCAGATAAAAGCCATCTATGACAAACCAACATCATACTAAACATCATACTAGTATGACAACATCATACTAAATGGTCAAAAAATGAAAGTTTTCACTCTAAAATCGGGAACAACACAAAGATGTCCATCATCACCACTCTTATTCAACACAGTTCTGGAAACATTAGCCAGAGCAATTAGACAAGAAAAAGAAATAAAAGGAATAATTATAGGAAAGGAAGAAGTTAAATTATTATTTGCAGATAACATGATACTCTACATAGAAGACTCCAAAAACTCCACCAAAAGACTTATAGACTTAATAAAATTCAGTATCATAGATGGATACAAAGTCAACACTCAAAAATCAATAGCACTCTTGTACACAAACAACAAACTCACAGAGAGAGAAATTAGGGAAACAACACCTTTCACAATAGCATCAAGAAAAATGAAATACCTAGGAATCAATCTAACGAAGGAAGTGAAAGAACTCTGCAGTGAAAACTCTAGTACTCTGAAAAAGTAGATTGAAGAGGATATCAGAAAATGCAAAGATAGTCCTTGTCCTTGGGTAGGAAGAACCAATATAATGAAAATGGCCATACTTCCAAAATTGTTATACCGGTTTAATGCAATCCTTATCAAAATACCATTAGCATACATCACAGAACTAGGGAAAACATTCCTAAAATTCATTTGGAACCAGAAAAGTCGTAGAATAGCAAAAAAATTTCTCAGCAACAAAGGCAAGGTAGGGGGCATTACAACTCCTGACCTGAAATTATACTACAGAGCTACCATGATAAAAAAAAAAAATAGACTTGAGGATCAATGTAGATTAGAAGATGTAGAAAAATCTCCAGACATACTCAGCCACCTTATCATTGACAAAGGAGCCAAACACATTCACTGGAAGAAAGATAGCCTCTTTAATAAATGGTGCTGGATGGGGCTGGTGAGATGGCTCAGCGGCCTACGCGCCTGCCTGGCAAGCGCAAGGGCCCGAGTTCAACTCCCGGAACCCACATATGAGAAAGGGCTGGTGATATCGCTCAGCGGCACGGGCGCCTGCTAGTGCGCGAGGTCCTGAGGTCGACCCCCGGTACCCACAAAAAAAATAAATAAATAAATAAATAAAATAAAATAAGTGGTGCTGGAAAAACTGGATTTTCCCATACAAAAGACTAAAACTAGACCCATATCTTTCATCATGCACTAAACTAAAATCAAAATGGATCAAAGATCTAAATATTAAAAAAAAAACACTAAATCTGCTGGAAGATAGAATAGGTAGAACACTTGAAGACATGTGTAGGCAAAGATTTTATGAAAAAACCCCAATCACACAGGAACTATTGCAAAGAATCAACAACTGGGATCTCATCTAGTTAAAAACCTTTTGCACAGCAAGAGAAATGACCAGCAGAGTGAAGAGACAACCCACAGTGTGGGAAAAAAATTTTGCCAGCTGTTCCTCAAAGGACTAGTATCTAGAATACATAAAGAACTAATCCCCCCAAATTTAACAACCAATCCAAAAATGGGCATCTGAAATGAATAGACACTTCTCAGAAGAAGAAGCAAATAAATATATGAAAAGATGTTCAACATCACTGGTCATTTGAGAGCTGCAAATTAAAACAATGCTGAGATTCCATCTCCCTCCTGTTATCAAGAAATGGCTATTATCAAGAAATGAACCAATAGCAAATGCTGGCAAGGCTGTAGGGAAAAAGGAACCCTTCTCCACTGTTGGTGGGAGTGTAGACTGGTGCAACCACTGTGGAAATCAGCATGGAGATTCCTCAAAAAACTAAAACTACAGGTTCCACTTGACCCAGCTATTCCCCTTCTTAGTATCTTCCTGGAAGAATTAAAATCATCACAGCCCAGCAATATATGTGTACTCATGTCTATAGTGGCACAGTTTGTAATAGTAAATCTCAGAAACAGCCCAAATGCCCATGAACCAATGAATGGATAAAGAAGATGTGGGGTTTTTAATACAATGGAGTACTACTCTGGTATAAAGAAGGATAAGCTTGAGACATTTCCAGCTAAATAGATGCATCTTGAGACCATACTCTTAAGTGAAATAAATCAGACACACATGTGTAAATATCACATGGTTTCTATAGTGTGAGAAACCAAAAGTGTAGATAAGGACCAAAATGTATAACTGATATTGGGAAATGGGAAGAAAATGTTCAAATGGTAATGAGAACCGGGCAGGGTGGAAAAAGGGGACAAGAAAAAAGGGTATAGAAGGTAAAAATGGGACAAAGCTTTTGTAAATAAGGAGGGGAAGAAGGGCTGAGCTAGGGGAGAAGAATGGGAAAAAAAGAAGAAGCCAACAGACCATGTACAGGAGAAACTCCCTATGATGAATGTGACCACAATGTACACCTAAAATGTACCAATAAAAAGATAGCTAAAGCAATTACACTACTACCTTCTTTTAGTTCATTGAAAAGAATGGTTTGTGCTTATATTATTTGATCAATTTTACATGCCTATAGCTTGTAATGTGAGCAAATACTTTGAAGATAACAATACACAATATGTTAACCATTGTTAATTTCTTACTATCTTGTTTTGAAATTCTGTATCATTATTTTTATTTGGTGTTTTTTCTCTCTAAAATAAAAAAAAACATTAAAAATGGAGTTGTCTTCTTTTTCAAAAAACACTCTATTAACATATGATGGACACCAAAAGACTACACATATTTAGCGTACACAGCTTGATAGGTTTGGCGAGAAGCAGACACACGTGGCATTTCCACCAAGATCTGTACCCTAAGCATAGCCATCACCACCACAAGTTTCCTCCTGTTGTCCTTATTTTTATTGTTGTTGTTGTTGTTGTTGGTGGTGGTGGTGGTGGTGTGTGTGTGTGTGTGTGTGACAAAAACTCCTAATAGTAGCTCTACCATCTTGAATCTTTCAAGTGTACAACATGATATTATTAATTAGAGGCACCACACTGTAAAATAGATCTGTAGGGCTCGTTCATCTTGCAAACTAAAACTTGATGTTGTTTGACTACTATTTCCCTCTTTCTCATGACCCCAGCCCCTGGCTGCTACCAGTCCTCTGCTGCTTGGCACTTGACTATTTTAGACTCGCCATATAAATGGGGTGATGCTGGACTTTGGACATCACCTTGACCAGCTGAAGAGATACTCTGTTAACTGGGAAGACCCTATTATTCTGTTATTGCACTGACTTCTCAGTGTTTTGAAAGAACAGAGCCTGTCCCTCCTCTGTGGAAGGGGAACACAGGTGATCTGGTACCTGATTAGAGTGATTGTGCCCAGGTCTGTCAGAGAGGGTGTGCCTGGGGCACTGGCAGTGAGCCAGTGGGCTGGAGGGGATCTGCCCTCGATGTGGGCATCCAGTCAGCTGTCTGGATGGAACAAAGGACAGAGCAGGGGCAACTTCTTGCTTTCTCTTCTGGAGCTGGGACCTCCTTCTGTTGCCCTTGGCCATCAGGTTCCCAGGTTCTCCAACATTTGGACTTGGAGACTCACCCCAGCAAGGCCCCTGGGGTCTCAGGCTTGACTTTCCTGAGTGAAGTTTTGGGGTTTGGACTGAGCCACACCACTGACATTCCTGGGTCTCCAGCTGTCAGATGGCCATCGTGGGACTTGATTAAGTAAGCCAGTTCCCCGAATCAGTCCCTTTTCCCAAATCTACTGCAGAGTCCTGGCTCTCAGGTGAACCCTAAGATAAGTAGTATCCATAGTGTGTGTCGCCTATATCTGGCTTATGTCACTGAGCATAATGTCCTCTAGATTCATCCACATGGTCACAAAGGGCAGGATTCCCTTTGCCTTGTCTTTAAGCCAGAATGGCATTCCACTGTGTGTACTGCCGCATTTTCTTTATCCATTCATTCATCCATAGAGCATCACCCCCCCCCCCTCTCTCTCCTCATGGACAGTTAGGTCCCTTCCACACTGTGGCTATTGTGAACAAGGTAGTAAACATGGGAGTGCAGATGCGTCCGAGATCCTGACTCCAGTTCTTATGTGGAACTGCTCCGTCGCATTGTAGTTCTATTGTTAACTGTTTGAAGAACTTCATACTGCTTTCCATAGTGACTGCACTAATCTACATTCCCATCTTCTTCTACATTCCCTTTCTTCTACATTCTTAGCCTCTCTCCTCATATGTATATTATAGCTACCCTGACAGGTTCATGAGATAATATCTCATTGAGGTTTCATTTACATTTCCCAATAATGAGTGATGTTGGACACCTTTTCACACAGCTGTTAGCCTCCTTTGCTCATTTCTAAATTGAGTTATTTGGGATTTTGCTGTTGTGTGCTAGAGTTCCTTATATAGTTTGGATACTAACCTTTTATCAGATACCTTTTTGCAAATACTTTCTCCCATTCTGTGAGTTGCCTTCTCCTTTCATTGATTGTTTGCTGTGCAAAACTTTTGAGCTTGATATAAATTCCACTTGTCCGTTTTTATTTTTGTTGCCTGTGCTTTTGGCGTAGTATGAAGAAATTGTTTCCATGACCAGTGTGAAGATAATCAAATAATTTGATTTCTACATGTTTTCTTCTAGGAGTTCTGGATTTTAGGCCTTACATTTTAACAGTTTAATCCATTTTGATTTGTGGTTTGTGTACAGTATGAAGATCCAGTTTCATTTTTCTGCATGTGGACACGTAGTTTTCCCAACACCATTTACTAGAGAGCCCGTCCTTTCCCTGTTGTGTGTTCTTGACACCCTTGTTGAAGGTCAGTTGAACCATTCATGCATGCATTTATTTGGGAGGCTCTCTAGTCTGTTCCACTGACCTAAATATCTGTGTTTATGCCAGCATCATACTATCTTGATTACTGTAGCTTTGTAAATATTTTTAAATCTGGAGGTCTGATGCTTTCAGCTTTGTTCTTGCTCAAAATTGCTTTGGATATTCAGGGTACTACAAGTTTTAGGATTTTTTTCTACTTCTGTAAAAGATACTATTGAGATTTTGACACAGAGTGCATTGAATGTATATATTACTTTGGGTTGTTTGTACATTTTAACATTAATTCTTCTAATCCATGAATACAAGGTATCTACTTATTTATGTCTGCTTTAATTTCTCTCGCCCATATTTTATAGATTTCAGTGTACAAGTCTTCTACTTCCTTGGTCACGTTTATTCCTAAGTATTTTTCTTTTTGATGCTATTGTAAATGGGATTTTTTATTAATTTTCTTTTTGGGTAATTCATTGTTACAGAAATACAGTGATTTGCATATGTTGATCTCATGTACTGTATCTTTATTAGTGCTGATAGCCCCTTTTGCGGAGTTTTTAGGATCTTCTACATAGAAGAACCTGTCATATACAAACAGACCATGTTTCACATTTTCCTGTCTGATTTGGATCCCCCCCTTTTTTTTTCCTCTCTCTTCTTGTCTGATTTCTCTGGCTAGGATTTCTACCATGAGTGAATAGAAGTGGTCAGAGTGGGCACCCTTGCCTTATTCCACATCTTAGAGGAAAAGTTATCAGTTATTCATCACTTATTGTATTGTTATCAATAGGATTTTCATATACAGCCTGGTACTTATACGTTCCTCCTACACTTAACTTGTTGAGAGATTTTATCATGAAATGGTGTTAAATTTTGTCAAATACTTTTTTCCTTTACTTGTGGAGATAATCAAATGATTCTAATTCTCTGTTCTATTTCTGTGCTTTGTCATATTAATTGATTTACATATGTAATCATGCATGATCCGAGGGTAAATCCCACTTGGTCATGGTATATAATCCTTTCAATATGCCGTTGAATTAGGTTTGCTACTATTTTGTTGAGGATTCTAGCGTACATGTTTATTAGAGGTGTTGGCCTATAGTTAGTTTTCTTTTCCTGTTGTGCTCTGGTCTGGCTTTGGGTTCAGGGTGATGCTGACCCATAAATTGAGTTTCAAAAGGATTCCTCTTTTATTTTCAGGGAGAGTTTAGGGAAGATTAGTATGAATTTTTCTTTAAATTTTTGGTAGACTTCACTCGTGAAGCCATTTATTTTTGGACTCTTCTTGTTCAGGAAATTTGTGTTTACTGATTCCAGCTCTTTATTTGTTATTGTTCTGTTCAAACTTTCTATTTCCCTGTAATTCAGTCTTGGTAGACTATATTTCTAGGAGTTTACTTGCTCGTAGATTATCAAATACATTAGCATATAATTATCATAAGAATCTCCTATGGTGCTTTCTTTCATTTTGGTGACAACAATTATAATGCTTCCTCTCTCATTTCTGATTTCATTTGATTCTTCTCTCTTTTTCTTAGTCTAAGGGTTTGTTAATTTTATGTGTGTTCAAAAACCCAACTCTTAGTGCCTTTCATCTTTCTGTGGCTTTTCTATTATCTATTTCCTTTATTTCTGCTTTGACCTTTGTTATTTCTTTCCTTCTACTACCTTTGAACTTAGTTTCTTCTTTTTCTCATTTCTCAAGTTACAGAGTTGGGTTATTTCAGGACTTTCTTCTTTCTTAATATAAGCATCTACAATTTTAAACCACTTTTTGTTGTATCCCATAAGTTTTGTTACATTGTGTTTTTATTTTCATTTGTTTCAAGATACTTTCTAATTTCCCTTTTGAATTTTCATTTGGCCCAGTGGATGTTCAAGAGAGCACTGTTTAATTTCAATATACTTGTGAAAATGTTTTTTCATTTTCCTTTTGTTACTGATGCTAGTTTTATTCCATTGTGGTTGGAAAAAATACTTGGAATGATTTCAGTTCTTACATTTGTTAAAACCTCTTTTGTGACCTAAAATGTGATGTAATCTGGAGATGTCTCATGTGCATTGCAAAGAATGTGTCTTTTGCTTGTGGTGGTTGGAATGTTTGGTAAAATCTGTTTAGGTCCATTTGGTCTCTAATCTTTATTGATTTTTTGTCTATACAGCCTATTCATTATTAAAAATGGGGTACTGAAGTCTTCTGCATGTTACTATATGCTGCCTCTTTCTCCCTTTGGATTGTCAGTCTTTGCTTTATACATTTAGGTCATCTGATATTGGTCCTCTCTCTGTCCCTCACTCTTTCTGTCTCTCGTGAACTATTTTTACTTAAATTCTATTTTATGTAAGTAGAACCATCCCTTTAGGTTACCTTTTTATAGATCATCTTTTTTCATCCACTCACTCTTGGTTCCTGAGGAGCCAGTCCATGGCAGGACCAGTCTTATCAGGGCCTGTGATGAGGCCCTGTGGCAGAACAGCACAAGGCAGGGGAAGTCCACTCACCACATGGTGGCCAGGAAACAAGATAGAGGGACCAGGATCCCAGCATCCCCTTCAAGGGCACAGCCCCAATGACCTCACTTCCTCCTATTACTCCACACCCCTAAAGGTTCTCTACCTTTCAATAGTGCCACACATAGGCTGATGACAAAGTCTTCAGCATGAGAGCATTTGAAGGGCATTTAAAATCCAAATCATAACAGTCATTTTCTTTTTCTCTCTTGCCACCTTCCCTTGTTATCTGATGGTTTGATGGTAATACATACTTTGTTTTTTCTCTTTTTGGTATTTACTGTGAGCTTTTCTTTGTGGTTACCATGAGTGTTGCATAAAACCACTTGTAGCTAAAACAGTTTACTTTAAATCAAAAATAACTTGGCCTCAATCATACACTAAAAATATTAATAATAACTGTTCTTTAATTTTGGGTTACCACACACATATACAGTAGTCCCCAACTTACAAAAATGTTCTATTCTGGGAGAATGTTTGTAAGTTGGATTCATCCATATCCAATGAAGTCAGTCTTACATAGTACACTGTGAAAATTCTCAACTCGACTATTCATAAGTCACGGACAGCACACTTTATGTTTGATAAAATTCTCATTAATGTCAGAATTTACTTTTTGTACAGTGTATCCTTTAACAAATTTTTGTGGTAATTTTGCTTAATATCTTTTTCTTTTCACTTTTATAGAAGGATTAGGAGTGATGCCTGTGTTCTCATTCCAGGATTACATTATTCATATTTGTCTGCATATTTATCTCTACCAGTGAGATTTAACTTGCATATGCCTTTAAGCTGCTGTTAGGCATCTTGTCATTTCACCTAAAGTACCTGCCTTAGCACATCCTACAAGGTGACTCCCTCCATTTGTGTTCATCTGGGAAACAAACAAACTTTATCTTTCTTAATTTTAAAATTGGGCTGGATATGGTATTCTTGATTGGCACATTTTTTTCTTTAATGCTTTGAATATATCATCCTGTTGTTTCCTGTGCTACAAGATTGCTGCTGGAAAATCTGTTATAGATTTAGGAAGGTTCCCCTGTATGTGATGAGTCACTCTTCTTGCTTCCTTCAAAATTCTCTCTTTGAGAAACCTGGGGAAGTTGGACATTCACTTTGCTCTCTTTTATCCCCAAAGAAGAACTCACAGGCTGAGAGAATGTTTCTTGTTGCTGCACTGCATGGACTTGGAAGAGCACTGGGTCAGCTCAAGTGAAACCATTCTTACCCTTTTCCCTGCAATTTTCCTCACATCTGTGTTTCATAGGATGCTACAATCTCTTAACTGTACTGTACTCTAGAGCTTGTATAAAGGTATATCTGCCTCTGTCAGCACCAGTTGTTGAAAAGATTATTCTTCACCCCACTTAAACTTCTTAATGCCTTTCTTAAAAGTCATAAATGTAAGGACTAACATCCGGACTCTCAGAACTATATCAATAATGTAATGTCTATTCTTATTCCAGGACCATACTTTTGATTACCATAACTTTGTAGTAAGTTTTGAAATCAGGGAGATATGAGTTCTCCTACTTTATTTATTTTCAAGAATTTTGGGGACTATTCTGGCTCTTGTGTTTCCATATAATTTTTAAGATCAGCTTGTCAGTGTCTGCAGTGATCCAGATAGGATTCTGAAAGGCACTGCATTAAAGCTATATCTATTTGGGAAGTGTTGCCATTTTAATACTATCAACTTTTTAAATCTATGGATAGAAAATGTCTTTCTACTTATTTATTTATTTATTTGTGTGTGTGTGTGTGTGTGTGTGTGTGTGTGGGTACTGGGGGTCAACCTCAGGACCTTGAGCTCCAGCAGGCGCCCGTGCCACTGAGCAATATCACCGGCCCTTTTTTCATATGTGGGTTCCGGGAGTCGAACTCGGGCCCTCGCGCTTGCCAGGTAGGCGCTTATGCCGCTGAGCCATCTCACCAGCCCCCTTTCCATTTATTTAGGGCTTCCTTAGTTTTTTTCAATGATGTTTTGTAGTTTTCAAGGAATAAGCCTTACACTTCTTTTGTTAAATTTATTTATATGTATTGTAACCTTTTAGTACTAAGTAAAATTGTTTTCTTAATTTCATTTTTGGTTCATTCAATATTACTGTACAGAAATATGATGTATTTGCATATATTAATTTTTATCCTGTGATCTTGCTGGAATCATTTATTAGATCCAATTGTGAGTGTGTGTGCATGTGTGTCTCCAAGGATTTTCTAGACACAGAATCATGTAATTTGTAAATGCAGACAGTTTTTTTCTTGACAATCTGAATATCCATATTTATATTTCATGCTTAATTTTCCTAACTAAAAACTCCAGTACAATGCTGAGTAGAAGTGGGGAGAATAAGCATTTTTATATTATTTCTGACCTTAAGGGAAAAGCTTTCAATTTTTCATTATTAAACATGATGTGAGCTATGGGGTTTTTACAGTGATTTATTAATGTGAGAAAATACTCTTCTTTTTCAAGTGTGTTGAGTGAAACAATATGAAAAAGGGATTATGAAAAGGCATTAGGTTTTTGTCAAGTTCTTTTTGGTATCTATGCAATGATCACATGTTTTTATCCTTTGTTCTATTAATATGATGCATTACATTTATCAGCTTTTGGATATTAAAGCAACTTTGCATTCCTTGGATAAATCTCATGTTGTCATTGTGTGTTATCTTTTTTATATTGTTGGATTTGAGTTGCTAGTGTTTTGTGGAGGACTTTTGTGTCTATATTCATACCTTTGTATAGTTTATTTTGTTGTTATGTCTTTTTTGGCTTTGGTATCATGGTAATATATGAAATAAGTTTGCAGTAGTTCATTCCTCTTCTTTTTATGTAAGATTTTGTAACCGGTTGACATTTTAATTCTTCTTTAAGCTTTTGGTAGAAGTAACTGGTGAAGCCATCTGGTTCTGAGTTTTCTTTGTGAGAGGTGTATTGCTACCATTATTACTGTCATGAGTATAATCTCTTTAGTTTTTACAGGTCTGTTCAGATATTCTATTTTTTCCTGAATCAGTTTCAGTAATTCATGTCTTTCTAGCAATTTGCACATTTCATTTAGGTCATCTAACTTCGCGGCATCTGATTGAGTGTTTATTGTATTCTCTTACCATCTTTTTGGTTTTGTGAGGTTGGTGTTAAGGTCTTCTCCTTTATTCCCACCTGTAGTGTTGGGTCTTCTCTCTTCTTCCCTCGGGGAGTCTTACTAAATGCTAGTCAATTCGTTAAACTTCAGAAGGAGCCAATTCTGGTTTCATTGGCATTTTCTAGTCCTCTGTTCTGTGTTTCATAATTGCACCTTTAATTTTGATTCTACACTTCTTTCCTTACTTGGGGTTTCACTTCGTCTTCTTTCACTAGTTTCTCAAGACTGAAGTTTTAGGTTATTACCCTGAGATCTCCCTTCTTATTATTGGTATTTACAGCTGTAAATTTGCCTCTACATACACCCTTCTATGACAAATCTGTAAAAAACACATTATTATTTTATGTATTTTCGCCTTTTTGAGGCGGGGTTTCACTATGCATTTCAGGTTGGCCTTCAACTCACTTTATTGTCCAGGCTGGCCTCGAACTCACAGCAATCCTCCTGCCTCAGCCTCCCAAGTGCTGGGATTACAGGCATGTGCCACTACGCCTGTCACCATTGTTATTTTAAACACCCAACCAGGCAGTGAACAGTTCTGCCTTCGCCTTTGCTCTGCGGTTCCTCACAGCCTCGAGGCTTTCCCCAGTGTGCATTCTGCACGCATATGGTCCTCTAGAGTTCCAGGAGTACCGTACTGCTTTTCAAAATCACAGGGACGTCTCTTTTTTTTCCAGCTTTTCCTTTGAAAATATTTACTGTATTCACCAACTGTTATCAATTGCCTGAGGATGCCCCTAAACTCAAAATGTACTTATAAATGTTTTCAAGAAATGCCCCAAGGAAAATGCTTTCTGTTTGGTATCAAAAAACCCGACTCCAATTTAGGGAGATAAAACGCTTTCCATGTGGGGCCTTTCCTGAACCATCAGACGATCAAGTGATGCCAGTTCTGTGGCTGTGAACACCTGAAGGAGATCCTGCCCATGTCTCCTCTGGTGGCTGCCACCTTTCCCCACCCCCTACAGGGTCCCCCATGGTTGTGGGCGCTGGTTTTCCAGGCTACCAGGGAAAGGGAGAAAGGTCAGAGTCAGTTAACACGTGTTATGGTTTGTGTCTCGATGTCCCCCCAAAGCCTCATGCAGTCATGGAGGCGGGCTTCTGGAGTTTATAACTGATTCATGGTCTAATGCTGGGATTATGGGCGTGAGTGCTACGCCCACCCTGGGGTGGGCAGCCTGCATGTAATATAAGGGAGGGAAAGAGGTTGCTCTCTCTCTTGCTTGCGCACGCTCCTCCCTTTTGCTCTTGCTGTTTTTGCTGTCTTCTGCCACCATGAACTGTTGCCCTCTGCCATGTGCCACCCTGCCTTGGAGCCAGCCGAGTATGGACTGAAACCTCCACAAACTGTGAGCTAAATAAACCTTTCCTTCCTTAATTTTGGGTGTCGGGTATTTTGTCCCAGCAATGAGAGAAAAGTAACCAAGACAACTTGCTCCAAAGTTTGTTCTTCTTTTCAAGATGAATAATTGTTCCTAGAATTGCTACAAACCTTTGGTCAATTTCGAGTTCTAAAATAGTTGATCCTACTAACTTTTGCCAGTTTTCTCTTTTTTTTTTTTTTTTTTTTTGTGGATACCAGGGGTCAACCTCAGGACCTCATGTGCCAGCAGGCGACCGTGCCGCTGAGCGATATCACCGGCCCCTTTTTCGTATGTGGGTTCCCGGAGTCAAACTCAGGCCCTCGCGCTTGCCAGGCAGGCGCTTACGCCGCTGAGCCATCTCACCGGCCCCCTCATTGTTTTCAAGGAGAGAATTTGGGGAGAATTTTCACTCTACCATCTTCACTGGCATTATCCTGCCTGCCTCAGACAGGGATTCCATCCTGGATTCCCAAGAGGCGCCTGGGAGCCGGAGGCAGAACCACTGAGCAGCCTGAGGCAAACGCCTGGATTCCTCGCAGCCTCTTTTTCACAGCCCCAAAGAGAGATGTTGAGCAGTCGTGATCCCAGAGGGCTTCCCCGACTCAAATCTCCTCTCTCTGCGCCATGCCTCGAGGCATCCTGAAAACAGAGTGACGCCTTTCACTTTCAGGCTCCCGTAAAGCAGCAGACATCCAATTTTCCACGGACCACTCAAAACCAGGACCCAGTCCACGCACTCTGAAGACACATGTGTTCGCATGCACCGCGTATCACCTTCATCACTTTCCTGGCCCTGGAAAATACCTAGCATCCACGACTTAAAAGAGGAGAGGGCTTATTTGGATTTACAGTTTGGACCCATGATGGGCTGGCTCTCAGGCCGAAAGGGCACTGTGTAGGGGCCTCGGTGGAGGAAAGCGGGTCACATCGTGGCAGCCAGGAAGCAGAGAGAGAAGGGAGGAGCCAGGGACAAGAACTCACACTTCCCGGGTCCCGTCTCCGCCTTTCACCTTCAACCAGGCCTCGCCTCCCCGCAACACCTGCTGCTACTGAGCCCATCAATGGGCGAATCCGCTGATGAGCGCGGCATCCCGCGATCCAATCATCTCCCACATATATGAGGTTTTGGGGGATCTTTTTGATCTAAACCATAACATGTATGGAGCAAGGACTCCATCAAACAGTGACAATTACTTCAGGGACACTCTGATTGTTATATTCTGCTTATTTCTTTAAAAAATTTTAATGGGTCACTAAAATGACTCTCTGGACCCACCCAGGCATGGTCTGACCTACGTGTCGAAAATCCCAGCCCTAAAGGCACCGCTTCTGGGGCTGGCTGACCTGAGCAGAGTGGGAAAATGGGTGCCTCACAGGAGAGCAGGTGAGCCCTGGGAGCCTGAAGCCAAGCTGAGGGGCAGAGGTTTGGTCCTGAGAACAGGGTTGATTTTGGGGTCCACAGGGAATTATTATTGGAGCATTGGGCGCAAACCTTGCTGGTGCCCAGAGCTCTGGGCAGGTGGCTCTGGCAGCAAGGATACAAGGACTTTTCCCTTGGTTTTTCTGGCAGGCAGGTCTTCCATGGGAGCTGCCTAGCCCTTTCCCCACCTCAGTGGACAGAATTGCACCTCCTCTCCTAAACAAATATGTTAAGACCCAGCCTCCTGCATGCAGGTACTGAGAGACGGAGCCTTTGGGAGGTAGTCAGGACAGGAGCGTGGAGCCGTCATGGTGGAATTAGTGTCCTCTTGGAGAAGCAGGAAGTGGTCTCTCTCTTTCCAGCATGTACGAACACAGCCAGGAAAAGAGCTTTACCAACAACCAAACCACCAGCCCCTTGATCTTGTACCTTCAGCTCCCAAAACTGTGAGAAAGAAATTTCTGTCCTTTGACCACACCGTCTATTTGACTGTTCTAGCAGCTCAAATGAACTATTAAACCCACCCAAACCTAAATCCCTAGGCCTTCCCAGACACCTAGCTTGAACACTGATGTGTCCCTGGAGCCACTGAGGAAAGCCACTGCCACGTGCTATCACTAGGAGACACACAACAGGAGACTTCCCTGTCCCCAAGTCGTACAGGGGAAACATCCTTGCTTTAAATTCCTGAAACTCTTGCCTGTTGTACATGGGCTCCGGCCATCCACACGTCTGCGGGGCAGGATGGGGAGACGGCCCTGTCCCTCCCTGAGCAAAGATGGAAGGACAACCACCCTGCTGTCCCCGTGGAGGACCAGAGCTCCCTCGCTGGTCTCCCATCAACATCGCTTGGGTCAAAAATACAACCCAAGTAAGATGAAAGTTATTACAGAAACATCCCCAGTAACTGCTTTAGCTTCTTGACCCTTGGAAATGATGACATCCCTCTTCAAAAACAATTTCTTAAATTGACAACTGCAGAGCTCAGTAAAAGATCCACAATCTCCACAGAAGTGTAGCTATCTGAGAGGAAAGCTGAATCTACAAAATCTCCATCAATGGCAAAACCAGTGCCGGAGGCCCCGCTCGCCTGGAGACATATGGAAGACATCATCTCTCCCTAACACGTGGTCCTTCTAATTGAAGGGCACCACATCCAAGCACCAGTTTGAGATGCAGACCAGGTGCAGACCAGGCCAGGTCACGAGCAAGATTAAGCTAACAAGGGGCAGGGGCAGCGGAGACGACTGCAGGCTGATCTGCAAGGTCAGATTGGTTGTGCAGCCCGGTCCACTAACCCCCGTCACCTGTCAGACAGAACAGGACAGTGGGCGGCACAGGAACCCTCTGCAGCCTGTGTTTTGTCCCTCAGCAACAGCGCTACACAGAGGATGGACAAACCCCATTTTGCAGCTGAGTTAATTTGATGGCAGGGTAAGAGGAGGAAATGAGGAAGGAGGCAGCTGCCTCCTTAGAATGTGCACGGCACAGCCCTGGAGATTACAGAGCAGTGTGACAGGCACGCAGGTGGGTCTCTTTGTTTCCAAGAGAGGGAAGAAGGGGTCACTCTTCTCTTTTCTGCATTGCTGCATGCAGTGCTGGGAACCCTGTCCAGCCCTTGAGGCTGGTTTCCAGCTTCCTCATGCATGTAACTCTCACGATGCTGCCTCCAGACTAAGGCGCATCTTCCCTCTGTGTTGGTGAGCAGGGGTCCCTCATGGGCAGGGTTGTCTTATTTCCTGGACGGTCGCTCCCTTGAGGCCACACAATAGCAATGGCAGGCTGAGCCCTCCAAGGAGACTTCTGTACCATGCCCATCCCTTGCCACCCTACAGGCTGCTGGGACTTTTCAGGCAAAGGGTGCTGGAATCAAGGACTCCTCTGGAGAGGAGGTGACCTCCACAAAGTCTTTTCACATGTCACCTTGTACTCAGAGGACACAGAACAGGCCAGGAGTCCCAAGAAGATGGCAATAACTTCATTGTGTGCACAATTTGCAGTATGGCCACTGTGGCTGGGTCCTCTGATGCCCACCAAGCAAGCACCCTTCCAGCACTAAGTACCTCCAACTTCCCTTTTGAAGAGGTATTTTTAAATTAGGGGGAGAAATTGTATATACCCACCCTACACGTTTCCAGTGCTCCTAATTCCATTCCACAGACCCCCACACCTGTCTGGTTTCCGTTTCCTTCTGTAGTATTTCTTGCAGTGTAATCTGCTGAACACAAAATCTTTCAGCTTTTGCGCATCTAAATGGATGTTAGTGTGCCATTTTTTGAAAGATATTTTTGCTGGGTATAGGAGGTTGAGCTGTTTTTCTTTCACTAAAGACATCACCTCATTGTCTTGTTTGCTGGTCTTGATAAGAAATCTGCTCTCTTCTTTCCCTTTGTCCCTCTGGACCTAGTGGGTGCCTTTTCTCTGGCTGCTCTAAGACTTTCTGTCTCTGATTTTTCAGCACTTTGGTTAGATGTGTGTCTTGGAATCCTTTTCTTCATGTTTCATATGCTTGGGTCACTTTCATATGCTTCCTTCACCTTCTTGGGTCTGTATGTTCATAGTCTATCAAATTTGTAAAATTTTCAGCTGCTATTTTTTCAGTTTTTTTTTTTTTTTCTGCCTCCCCCTATCCTACTCCAGATTCAATTTTACACAGACATTGGGCCTCTGGAAGTTATTCACCACTCTTTGATGGTCTCTTTACTTTTCTCCATCTTTCTTTCCCTCCAAGTTTCACACTGCATAGCTTCTATTACTGTGTCTTCAAATAGACAGGTCTTTTCTTCTACAGTATTTAGTCTTCTCTTACTCTCATGTAGTGTATTTTTAATCTCAGGAATTTGGCTTCTGTCTTCTTTTATTACACAACTCTACTTAGCATCCTTAATCTTTCCATTAGGTTCTTGAGCAGAGAGAACAGAATTACAAGGACTGTTTTTGTATCTATCTACTACTTCTATCATTTCTAATATTTCTGAGTCTATATTGATTAACTGGATTTTCTCCTACTCGAGGGTCATATGTTCCTGCCTCCTTGCCTACTGAACAATCTTTTAATTGGGTCCTAGACATTGGGAACTTTTCCTTGTCAGGTGCTAGATGTTTATATTCCTGTAAATATCACTGAGCTCAGCTCCCACAGTTAAATTACTGGGAAACAGTTTGATTCGCTTGAGGCTTGGTTTTAAAATTTCTTAGGTTGGTGAAAATGTCACTTAGTCCAGAGGGACTTTTACCCCACTGCTGGGCCACTACTCTCCTGTCCTCTCCGCAGCACCCCTGAGCTATGAGACGGCACAGTGCAGCTGGAAGGACCCAGCGTGGCTTCCAGGCCTGTGTGGTGAGCACTGTCATTGCTGACCCTTTGGCTTGCCCCTGCCCCCTCCGTGCTCTGCTCACATAGGAGCCCATCAGCCCTCTGTGGGGCACAAAGGAGGGGCCCTCTGCACACCTCTGGGACTTCCTTTCCTCTACCTCTTTCTTGTCCCATCTTCTGCCCTACAGATTCCAGCGGCCTCAGCCTCCTCCAACTCCCAGTTTCACCTCCTCAGCTCGGGAAGCTCCACGCTGCCTGGGTCTCCCTGCACCATAGCCTGGGGACTCTCCAGCCAGTAACAGCCAGGCTAGCATGGCCCGTTCCCCATGTCTCAAACTGACTTGAACTCTCTGACACCCAGTGCCTGAAACTTGTTGATTTCATACATTCTGCCCCGATTTTCAGATGTTTCCAGAGGGAGGGTAAATCTCTCTCTGTTGCGCTATCTTGGCCAGAGGTAAAAGTTCATCAAATATTTACTGAATGTCAAATATTGATGAAGTGCCAACAATTCTGGAGTGTCAGGCAGACTTCTAGGCATTCGGGATGCCCTGGACAAAATCCAGCGTCTCTTACCCTCTGGATGGACGTTGGAGCAGAGTGGGGTGGTCTGAACCTGAAAGTAAAAAGGAAATAAAGGAAATCAGTAAATGATATGGAGTGGGTTGGAAGGCAACGCATGTGTGGAAGAAAGAACAGAGCAGGCCGGTGAGGGGGTGCAGTGCTGAAGGGTCCATTTTGAAGAGGGCACTCGGGCCGGGTCGCAGTGAGCCTTCTCGTGCCACAGCCCCCGCCTCATCCCTAGCGGGATCAGACCAGACTGCTTCCCTGGATTCCTCCTCTCCTTCCAGGCCCTGCGTGCTGACCCCCAGGGCTGGCCTGAAAATGCACACAAGGAAAGAATGACCGCGGGCCTGAGCCATCCCAGCGGTAACTAACTGGTATGCATGCTGTCAGATTTGACGAAATGTTTATACTGCAAAATTTAGGACTCAGATTCAATGAGAAAATGCATTTTCCCTGGTGAGTGTCTGGGTCTGATCAGGCCTCTTGCGACTGAGCTGCTAGGCCAGACGGCTCCGGCCACCATCTGGTCTCCTGGAGATGGGCAGAGTCCACGGTTGGTTTCCCTGAGTGAGAGCTGCACTGTCTCTGCCCTGGAGATGCTTCTGCCCCAGCACGGGTGTCTCCCTCCAGGGCCCACAGCACTCACAGTGACGCCACTGTCACTGGGTTGTCCCCTTCAGGTTCCTGGTCACAGCTCACCCTCTGTGGCACATGGGTTCCCAGAGTGCCCAGCTCTCGCCACACTCACTGCCGCCTGCCCCAGTGTGGGGCACACCCCGTCTTGTGCCCTTCCTGCCTTTCTGTTCCATCCGGACCCAATGCCTGTGGCCCCTGCCATGCGAGATGGTGTGCAGAGGGCAGGCGACATGGGCGGTAAAGAAGGTGAGGACGAGGCTGAAGACAGAGTTTACTCAGGCCAAGGGCCATGGTCAAGAGAGCAATCACATGGTCGGGGTGAGAGACTGCGGTCTTTCTAACAGCTTGCGGATGTGGGGACAGGGTGTAGACAGCAAAGGTGGTTATCTAAAGATTCTCGTTTCCGGATCATCTAGCACCTTGTAGATCATTTAGCATCTTGCAGATCTTTCAAGTGGGAAGGGGATCAAGTGGAGGGCGAGGAAGAGATGGAAAAAGGAATTAAGATGTGCTATGCATACATGCCAACTCCACACAAGGAGTAAATAAGTGTCGCAAACATGGGCTAAATAAATAACATTGCAACTTGACAAGACTGTGTCCTCTGGCTCACGGAAGTCCTCTTAGCTCAGCCCACATTAACGTGTAGAGAAGGTGGCCTGGGCTCCCTGGAGGACCAAATGGCTCTTCCATAACAAGGTTGTTTTTACCTGTGTAGTTTGGGTCGGTGTTGCTATTTGTCTTACGGCTGCTCAGTCCGAGCTAGGCAAGGTGGCTTTCACACAGGAGCTCTGCTGCTGAGGGTTCTAATCCTCTTGTTGACAATGGGTACACTCTGCAGCCCCCCAAATTCCCATGCTGCAACCCTAACCTCCAAAACGATGGTATTTGGGGGAGGCGCCTGTCCCAGAGCCGCCCTCCCATCCTCTTTCCACAGGGCGAGGACGTTGCAGGATGGAGGGTCCCACGGGGATTCTCAGAACTGGACCAGACACACAGAAAAGGCATCAAGCCTGTTCGTTTGGTGAAGGTGGAAAAGAAGTTTGCTCTACAGGGTGAGAGGGGTGGTGGCAAGGCTCACAGCAGCCCGGGGATAAGGCAAAGGGGTCTTTTGTATCCAAAATGCCCGGGTTGGTTTCCCACTCATGAAAATAAGGCATAGGGACAGTTGTCCTATCAAAAACTCACTGGTGTCGCGCCAGATGGAAACTGCCCTGTGGAAACCCTTGCGTGGTTTACTGCCAGATGTGAGGATTGAAGGAGACTCCTCTGATTGGCCCCAAACAATGCCAGGTTGAAAGGAAAGGTTAAAACCGTGCTGCCCCACAGTGCTCCGCCGTAAGCCCAGTGTCATTTGGGATCCTATGTTCTGCGCATGCTCTCTCTCTCCTTTTAGGAAACGTCTCACAGGACCTGTTGGTCATAGGGTTTTTTGACCTTTGACATATTCTGCCCACTTAGTTGTCTGAGTTGCCCCAGCCCTAATCTTGAGGGCTCTCACCTGAACCCCACCTTGCTGGCCCTGGATCTCGGGCTCCCGGCATCCAGAACTGAGAGAGGCAGAGGCCTGTTGTTTTGAAAGCCCCCACTGTACGATGACGGGTGATGGGCTCTGGCAGCACCAGCAGATGACCATGGCCTCGGGTCTCCTCCCTGGGGCTGCCCAGCAGGGACTGGTCCCTCATCCTGTCCCCACACCTGGAGCCTTCTGCCCCAGCCTGTGCTTCCTCCTGGGCTGCGGTGCTTTACAGACCCGTGAGAGGCTAGGACTTTTGAAGGGCACACTCTCAGGAAAGGTGACTCATAGTGACAGCCATGAGCCCCGAGAGCTGCTCCCAAAGAGCAGCAGAGCCCGGAACCCCATGTCCCTCCCAGGCCCCTTCCGCTGTCTGGCTCTGCGTCCCCAGAGACTCACTGCAAAAGCAGGAGATTAAAGGGGGCCAGAGCTTCCAGAGGCCCAGGTGTCCCCCGTCCCCAGTCCACTGGGATGCATGAGGCACTGGGCCCTCGACAGAAAAGCAGCTGGGTGGGGAGTGAGCAAGCTGTTCCTTACTCGAGTATTTTGACCCTAGCTCATGGATTTCTTCCAAATCATTCAGCTTTGCACAAGAACAATCTCTTAAAACTTTTCTAAAACTTTAAACAAACAAAAAACCCAACAAAACAAAACAAAACAAACAAGAAACAAAAACATGCACAAAAAAACCTTTTCATTTTCATTTCCCCCAGGCACAAACAACAGCAACAAACAAAGTGAAAACAACTCAGTGTTGAGAATCAGGTGAGCAGGGGTACAGCATGTGGAGCAGCCCTTTCCTCCACCGTGCCCAGCTGCCCCTGGTCCCTAGGTAATCAGCCCTCCAAGGTGAAGAGCCACCCTGGCCCTCTGCACCCCAGGGTGCGCTCTACCTGGGCACTGGGAGGCTTCTGAGGCAGGGAAGCCCCAATCCTCCTAAGTGACACTCTTCCCCTACGGCCACACAGCTTAACTCATCCTCACTCAGGCAAGGTGTGCAGGTAATGCGGTGATGCCGTAGGGCCTTGTCTGTAATCTGCTTAGGGATCGAACCAGGACCCAGGAAGACCCCCCCCCCTTGCACCCTGAATGTGCACCTACTGGTCTGCAATCAGACTCTGGGCCACGAGTGAGTCTGGTCTACCTTTCCTTCCAGTCGTGAGGATGGAGCCCACCCAGGTTAGAGAACCAGGGTGTGGGGTTTTAAGGATTGGCTGTGTGGACATCCTGGTACAACCCTCTTTCTCCATTGTGTGCTGAGTCACTTACCGTCCTGCTTATGCCTCAGTTTCCTTACTTGTGGACTTGTTCCTGGAGTAATTACGTGGGGTTAAAATGCAGTTCGTGGAGAGGGTGCATTGATTCCAGAAGGGAATACGATTTATTAACATGTGAATGGCCCATCATCCAGGGAAGAGAGAATTCTGATCTTGCTAGTTCAGCTTTGCCCAGGAAGGCTTTCTACCTGCCGGCTGGGCTCCAGGTGTCTTTAGGATGTCAATCTGGGGCCCAAAGAGAGAGGTGTCCAGAGGGCAGCGGGAGGTAGGCAGCTTCTCACTGGCCAGGGAGTCCCAGGGCTGCCTTTGTAGTGGAGAAATACGGAGAAGGGGCAAAGCAGAAAGGAAACCAAAGAGAAACCAGGGTGCTATGGCCAGTGAAGGCACAAAGAGCCAGGGCAAGGGGTGGTCACGGGGAGAGAGAGCTGGGGGACAGGAGCAAGGAGGGGTTCCTGCCAACTCTGGGATGTGGGGAGAGAGGGAAGGACCAGGAGGGAGGGCTTTGTGGAGGTGCCAACGTCTCCGCCCCACAGAAACAGGGAGTGTGCAAGTATTCTCCACCCAGGGAAGAGCAGGTGCAAAGACCCGTCACCCACAGGGCCCGAGGAGATGCCTAAACCCACCCTTCCCGGAGCTGGTATTTTTACGGGGTGTCTTGAGAGTGGGCGATATAGGGTGTGTGTCCCCGCTAGCCGTCTGATCTGGCGGGCTGCATCAGCGCTGGAACCATTTACATGCATTCGAAGCTGAGCCTGGCGCCCACTAACATTGCTGCTTCCTGGTAGGCAGAGGAAGCACGGCTCCCAGGTGAGGACGGGTCAGTTCCCAGGTGAAGGAGCCGCTATGTAGGTGGAAGGCAGCTGTCCGGGCTTGATGTGTCTTGGGAGAAGAGAAAAGAATTATAAGAGGCTTGTGCTTGAGGAACTTTTGTGTCCCGAAGCTGCAGGGTTTTATTTTAAAGTACAATTTTAAAAATCCAATTTTCCTTGTCTCCTTTGTACCTGTCTTTATTTCTCCTCTCCTACCTCAGGCCCAGAGAGAAAGAGGTGAGGCTGCTACAGCCTCTAGCAGAGCCCGTGTGGCAGGAAGGGGGCGTGGGTCCACCCTTAAACCCCTCCCTGGGAAGAAAAGGTGGTCCGAGTAGATTTGTTTTGGCAGCTGAGGGTGGTGAGCCCACCAGGCACAGGGGTGTGTGTGTGTGTGCGCGTGCGCGTGTGCACGTGCACCCTGTGTTCCAGCTCTGGGAAACCGAAGCAAGCTCATCCCTCTGATGGACACGAGTCTTCCTTCCTTCTTTCCCCGCGTTCCCACAGAAGCCCGGAGTCACAGGACCTGCCGGAGAGAAATCGATTTGCTCAGGGCTGCAGCCCGCATCAGCCAGTTAGAGCAGCCCCATAGCTACAATAGTGCTCAGGGAAGCGGTGGGCACAGGCCGCGGTCCCATTCCTGCCTCCCGGTGCCTGCCTTCTCACTGTGGCCTCGGGGCCCTCCCTCGCCCTTCTTCAACTCTGCCAGGGCCCGGTGAATTTCGGGGAGGTCCGGGACTCCCCAGCAGGTCCCGCCTCACCTCCGTGGCTGCCTGCACCTTCTCTCCGTCCCTAACCCTCTGGGCCACCTGTCCCCGCATGCACCACTCCACCCTGCCCTCGGCTGATGGGGGCTCCGGGGCTCCGACAGACAGCAGGGGGACAGTGGGGCGCCGGCAGACAGTGTGAGAGGGACTCAGCCCAAGGCTGCGAGGCCCAGTCTCCTACTCCGTTGTTGTTTGTACCGTGTATGTTTTCCGAGTGTTAACCTGACAGTTCCATGGGGTAGTGCAGGGACTGGGACTGTCCCTGTGTGGGGCTTCCTGGGCCCAGCACACACCCTCGTGTACACACACGCGTGCACACGCACACATACATGACATGGGCATGCCCGACCCCTTGTCTCCCAGCCTTGCTCCGAGCCAAGTGGGTACTCGGGAAGGACTCACTGCTTGGAGGTGGCCCTGGGGTCATTGAGGGACACTGCCCCCTCCTCTGGGCACTGACCATGGTGCTCATCCCTCCCCTCCCGCCCCCCGCCCTCCTGAGACGCGGCCCGCCTGTGCTCCTGGCGGCGGTGGGGTGTGAGCCACCCCCCCGAGAGGCCCCCGGGGGCCCTGGGCCCTGCTCTCCAGGAAGCTGAATCTGCAGGCTAGGATGAACGGCTGCGCCTGCTTCCTGGAACCCACCTTCCGGGAATTGGGGGGCCACTGGGGCGGGGCCCCTTTGTCTCCTCGGGGTGCCTGTCCAAGTAGGCTGTGGCGGGTGGCCTCAGGGCCGTCCCGGGTCCTGTGCACAGCCTCCTCCCCTCCACTGTCCCCTCTGCATCACTCCTTCCTGCCCGTTTGTTTCTAGGGCGCCAGGCACACCCCTGCCCAGAGGCCCTGTGACCGGCTGCCAGCGCCCCCACTTGCTGAGCACCTCCTGCCCGCCAGCGTGGGGCTGGGGCTGGACTCCCCCATCAAGGTCCCAGGGAAGATGTCACAGTTCCAGCCAGACCGTGAGCCCTGAATGAACTGTCAGGAGCCTGAGCTCTGGGCAAAGGTGCCAAGGAGGGAGGTGACGCCCAGTGGCCTGGAAGGGAAGGGAAGGTGCTCACGGCTGCACAGTGGCAGAAGGAGGAGGCGGAGGCATGGGGGACACAGCCTCCTTAGCTGCCAGCACCTGAGCGGGAGGGTCCTGGGCTACACCCACCCCGGCCCAGGGACAGCTGCAGCCATGGAGCGCACACATGGGAGGTGACCTTGCCCAGCACACAGAGCAGGACCACAGGCCAGGGCTCAGGGAGCTTCACCCTGCGCAAGGCCGGCTCCCCTGGAGTCTCTTGTGTGGCCAGGGAACAGGGCAGAGCTGAGACACCCAGCAAGGCCACGGCAGACGGTGTCCAGACAGGCCTCCCAGGGACACGGGACACGCAGAGGAGGAGGCACCCCCATGGGAGCCCCGTGTGCGCACGTGGACAAACACAGGGAGGCAGAACGGTGTGCACTCCAGGTGTGGACAACACAGCTCCGCATGGGACACACGTGTGCACACAGAGGCAGCCAAGGACTCCCAGGCCCTCTGCACAGCTGCCACCCCAGCACCCCAGCAGATGTGGGGTGGGGCTTCCCGCCCACCCTCCCCACTGACACCAGCAGCCCCGGTTCCCTTCCGCACCCACCACAGTGAGTGGGGGGACCTCAGTGAGATCGGCAGGACACCCATGAGGGCACAGCTGGCAGCCAGATCCAGGTCCCCAGGGCTGGTGTCCTGAGGCTGTGAGGGCCTGAAACGCAGGAGCTGGAGTAAAGGGACCACAGTGCTGGCTTCAGGAAGTCACGGAGGTCACAGGAGGGGAATAGGAAAAGGGGAGGTGAGCTGGATGGGCCCCCAGGGCGATCACGCAGAGTCCTGTTTTCCGAGACACAAAATCCCATGGCTGTCAGCAGCACTTCTCAAACTTAAGCTCTGGGGATCCCGGGGTATAAAGTCTGCTCCAAGAAGCTCAGGGTGCAAAGGACCCAGGAGGAGCCATCCCAGGCTATGACACAAAGGAAGTTACCTGGGCCTGGTCTAGCCTGACCTGACGGTGGCTCCAGAGGAGCAGTGACCAGGAGGATCCCAGTGTCTCCCTGCTCCTGGGGCCACCGAAGGCACTCAGGTTCATGCCTGTCGACCGCGTTCTTTCCTTCCCTGTCTTCATTTCTCCGCTCCGGAGCCTCCCCGCCTCTCCACCTGTGGTCCTAGTGTCCCCACGGTCCTGGTGGCTGTGTCTCCTATGGGCCCTGTCACCCCCCCCAGAGCGACCAAGAATTTAGTCCCTGTGCCTGCCTCGCTGAATCCTGCAGAGCGAAGCAGCCAGCCAACGCCACCTTCCCCTCTTTCTGCTCGTTCTTGCTCTTGCTAAAAAAAATAAAAAATAAAAAAAAATCGAGAACTTCTGGTAAACAACACTGCCAGCCTCGCTCCCAGAGTCGCGGTGAGTCATCGCTGTTGTTTTGCTGCCGGGACTGTGGGCTACCTTGAGGACACCAGGGCTTCCAGGAAGCATCCGAGGACCCCAGGCGGGGACAGAGCGGAGCTCGGGGCCCACCCCGCCCTCCACAGCTCAGCATCTGCCCTGTGTCCGGCTCACGCCCCTCCCTGGCCAAGCCAGCCCCTTCTGTCCCCAGAGCCAGGGACCCCGCCTTGGAGGCCACCTCTCCAGGCAGCGAGCGTCACCCTACCCTGGCTGGCCACCTTGGGGTCCACCCTCCTGGACAGATAGCATAGTTTTTAAAATTTCACCTGAGCTGCACGCACACAGCTTTTGTTCTTGTCATTATCTCCTAAACAACACACGGTGACAGTGACTCACCTGGAGATGTTTTAGGCAGCACAAGTCACCCAGACGTGGTTTCAAGTACACACGAGGATGGGTGTAGGGTCTGTGCAGAAGTGACACCATTTTACATCAGGCCTGGAGCATCCGGGACTTTGGGGGCCCATGGGTGTTGAGGGGCAACCGTCCTGGCCACTCCTCTGTGTCACTGGTTCATGGTTGTCCCCTCCCCTAGCCTGTGAGCCCCAGGTTGTTGTCGAAGGCTGGAGTGGGTTTCCGTCCTGGTCCCTGCTTGTGGGTCTATAGCGTTGGTGGGGAAGGGGTTACCCCCAGCATGGGCTCAGCAGGGCCAGAGGCAACCATGGGGCTCTGACATCCCCAGGACAGGTGGCAAGCCTTGCCGTGGCCTGGCTGTACCTTCTCATTGGGCCACTTGTCCCCAACACTTCATGGCCTGATGGGAAAACCAACTTTCAGAGGGGGCTGTTTGGAAAGGTGACAAGGGCTTCTCCTTGGGGCAGGCCCCAGGCCACATGCACACTCCACCCTGACCCCTCTGAGTGCCAAGCCATAGAGCATCTCTCCTCTCTGAGCCCACCCAGACCTGGCCTGCCTCTCACTGAACAAGCCCGATGGCAACAGACTAGAGCCCCAGCCAGGCGCCTGTCAAGCGGAGGCCCCGGAGGAAAAACGTGCCGTCCCGGGCTGGAGGCACTCAGGGCCTCTGGAGAGACGATGCAGGTCTGCTCACTTTGGGAGTCAGGCAGCATGGGTCCCTGGGCCCGGCCTCCCCCTCCAGGCTGCACTGAACCTGGATCCCGTGCTTCACCAGGTGCTTCCGTAAGCTCCAGTCACACAGGCAACCCCAGAAGTGGGTTGCACACCTCCACTTGCAGAGAAGGCACTGCGGCAACTCCCCATGGCCACGCAGCCAGGACCCGAATCGAGGCCCGACATCCACAGACCCCATCCTCCCATGGAGCCCACCACACCCACAACTGCATGAGGACCTTGCACCTGAGGTTCCAGCCACACAGCCATCCCCGAGCAGGTGTGGGATCACAGCAGGCTTGTCTGGTGCCTGGAGAAGTGGACAAGGACTCAGAGTCCACAGAGGAAGGGCCCCAGGGCACTGACTCCCTCTGTATAGGTGGGGAGTGCAGCTTGTGACCGGCTCGGCGGGCCACTCTTCTCTGGGGCTAGGTTTTGGTTTTGCCATTTGTAAGATGGGCAGAGAGGACAGCGAGCAAGAAGGACAATGAAGGAAAGGCGGGGAGGAGGAAAGCAGTGGGATCCCAGCCTATAGAGGGCCAGGGACACCGGGGAGGAGGTGGACCCCAGAGCAGCTGCTGCACAGCCCTTGGGCAGGGGGGTTTTGAGGTGGGCTGTGGCTTGGCACTCAGAAGGAGCAGGGTGGACTGCAGGGTGCCTGCCTGGCCCCTCGGGGAGCACTGGGCCCGAGCCCAGGTGGAGGGCAGGGTTCCACCCCCATCCACCGAGGGGCAGAGTCTGCATCTAGCTCTGCCGTGAGGGAGGGAGAAGCAGGCAGAAATGAGGCTCCACGTGGGCGGCGTGTGCAGGGGACCTCGTTTGTGAGTGCCTCTGAGGGCCGTGCATGCATGTGAGGTGGACGCCTCTACGCGTGTATAGGTGATGCCTTGTTAAATGCATGAGTGTGAATGTCTGAGTGAGCACAAGTGCTCATGAGCGTGTGTGCTTGTGTGTGGGCAAAGGTGTGACCGTGGACACCAGGGAAAAGCCCAGGGCCCAGGCAGAGCCTTGACCCCACTGCCCTGGGTAGGAGCTGGCTCTCAGGCCCCCCGCTGGGCAGGGCCCAATGGGCGGGCAGCAGGGTGGATTCCTGCCAGGTCTCCTGGCCAGCACTGCCCCCCAGTGGCCATGCTCAGCACCCGAGGGCCTGGGGCCCGGGGACAGGGAGCTGGCCACAAGCCCCCAGGGGTCCACAGCCACACTGCCCTCCAGACTGGACCCTCCAGTCTGGGCACATTTTCCTGAGACCTCCAGACCACCAAGATGGTGGCCACCCACCTTCGGGAGGGAAGAGCCAGCTGCTTGGGGGTCTCCCTACTGCCAGGGGCTCAAAGAAGACGCAAAAAATCATGTGTCACATGCAGTGACCCCCAGCCACCAGGTCAGGCCGCGGCCCAGGCCTGGCTGCCGCCTCTGGAGAGCAGGGGCTGGGCTTCCTGGTAACCCCGGGCTGCCCTCGCATCGGGGACTTTGACTTCCTATCACTGAGGTGTCAAAGGGTGCACCACTTGGAATCCCTGAAGCAGGGACCCTTAAGCCCCCTCTGGAACAGAACTGTGCAGCCAAGGACCCAGGCCAGCACTGAACAGGAGCCCTCCAGGCACCAGTGTCAGGAACTGGGGATCCAGTGGCTAGGCCATCGCCCCCAGGTGGGGTAGTTTCCAGAGTTGCCATTTCAGGCAGGAGAGAAGCTTGCAAGTCCACCGTGGCCAGGGTGATGGCAAGGGACAAGGTCAGCAGCCTCGATGGCACAATCTGTTGGAATCCAGGCTCCTTTGCCGGGTTTGAAGATGAAATAAGACACCAGCTGCACCCCAGTTCTGATAAACACACAATGCGTGTGCTCGCTCACACTGAAACATTCCTTGCTGTCCGTCTGAAATGCAAATATAACTCTTCATCCTGTAGCTTTATTTGCCGAACGCAGTAGCCTCCAGCTTAGCGGGGGGGTTTTCTTTCCCTGGTGCAGGGCTCGGCCTCGCTTCCCTCCAGGGGAGACCGTCCTGGGTGAAGCTCCCTGGTCCTGTGTCCTGTGGGAAGCAGTGACACTCACGCGGCCTCCCTCACATGGGGTCGGGAGCTCAGTCCTACCTGGGGAGAAGCCGGGAACCCAGGAGCTTACAGGGCACTGCAAATGCTCCTGCCTTGTGACCAGGTTGGGACCCCAGGGCGCGGGGTCCCCTCTGCATCTGGGGGCAGGGCTGCACCTTGTGGGAGAGTCCGAGGAGACCGGCGCCGCTGCAGGCACTGCACTGGCGCAGGGTCCCTTCGGCGGGAAGAGACAGCCCTGCTGAGAGTCTGGCTGAAGACAGGCAGAAACCTGTGCCAGTGTGCAGGTGGGCAAGCTGCGGGGGTTCTCCTTCAGCCCCGGTCCCACTCGTCCCCCTGCAGAACCCCCAGGGCCCACAGTTGCTCAGATGCCCCCTCCATGCCCACGGTGCAGAGCGTCCAGTCTAGCACTGCTGCCAGCCAGGCCCTGGGGAGACACAGCTGCGTGCAGAAGAGCAGGGGCGCTGCCTCATGGACCTCTGACCTCCTCGGGTTTGGGGGCTGGGGCTCCATTGGCTGGGACAGTGGAGGGTGGGGGGTGACGGTGATGGGGCAACAGGAAGTTGAGGGTCCAGGAGCAAGTGTGTCAGGTGTGAGCACACGAAGGCTTGGCTGACACGTCACCTCCCCTGGAGGCCTACTGTGACTGCCCAAGGCGGGGTCAGCATTTGCCCTTCCTCGTGTCCAATCCCCAGGAACAGTCCCTCCTGGGGCAAAGCTTGGGAATGTGAGTAGATGTCCAAGATTATTTCCATAGAACATAATATATGAAAGTATGCTCATGTAATACAAAGCATGCAAACATACACGGAGGTGATGTATATTATTATGCCTCACATAACGGATCACAGCATGGTCACGCAGCACGCAAGGACGACGGACCGCACCCGTGACGGGGCCCCATAGGACCAAAACGGAGCTGAAGAGTTCCCGTCACCTGGAGACTTCACAGCACGACGCATTCCTTGTGTGTTTGTGGTGAGGCTGGTGTGAACAAACACACACTGCCGGGCATGTAAAAGCACGGTGTGTACAATTACAGACAGAGCGTGCACTGCAAGGCATGATTTACAGAGTCACTACGCTAGACAGCTTTTTCCTTTTCCTCCCCCGCTTCTCTTGTATTCAGGATTGAACCCCAGGGCCTTTGCACTGAGCTACATCCCCCCTTTTTTAATTTAAAGACCAGGTCTCACTAAGAAAATAAATTGGGAGCCGGTGAGATAGCACAGAGGCATAAGCGCCTGCCTGGCAAGCGCAAGGTCCTGAGTTCGACTCCCGATACCCACATACGAAAAAAGAGCCGGTGATATCGCTCAGCGGCACAGGTGCCTGCTGGCACGTGAGGTACTGAGGTCGACCCCCAGTACCCACAAAAAAGAAAAGAAAAGAAAAGAAAAGAAATTGGCCGGGCTGCACTCACACTTGAGATCCTCCTGCCTCAGCCTCCCAGAGTGCTGGGATTATAGGCATGCACCACCACACCACATCACTTTTGTTGTTAACTTAGAGTGTGCTACAAATTACTTAAAAACAAAGTTGAGTGTAAGGGATCGCCATGTCATGCCGCAGTAGCCTCGTCTACCTCCAGTTTATCTCGGCTCTGGAGGCAGAGTTTTTCTCTGCTGCTGCGTCTGAGCTCCCGCGACTCTGTTCACCAGGACCAGGAGCAAGGAGCCGCCGCGCACACGGGCTGCGCGGACACGCGTGGGAAATTACACTGGCCTGGCTGTGTGTGCCGCTGACGGCATCAACTGTGCCCTGTTACAGTTCCCCGAGGTCACAGTAGAATTAACCAGTATGAGCTTGTTAATAATAGAGCGTATTTTGACATTTTAACTTTTAATTTCAAATGTAATCAATAATAGACTTGTAATAATATATAAATATATATTTTTTATGTTTATCAGTACATTTTAGATATACATAATGATCATAGTCATCATAGGGAATTTGTACCCATACATGATATATATTAATTCCTCTTTTTTCCCAATCCCCTCTCTTCCCTTCAACCCATCTTCCCCTTCGTATTTACAAAGCCTTGTTTCCATTTTATCCTTTTCTTAAATCATTTTTTCCTTTTCCCTTCTTTCCTTTCTCCCTTCCCCCATGCTAGTTCCTTTTTCCTTTTGAACAATTTCTTCCCATTTCACAATATCTATTGTACATTTTGGTCCTTATTTACTCTTTCAGTTTCTCACACCAGGGAGACAATACGATGTTTACACATGTGAGTCTAGTTTGTTTCACTTATGAGTATGGTCTCAAGTTGCATCCATTTACCTATAAAAGTCTCAAGCTTACCCTTCTTTATGCCTGAGAAGTACTCCATTGTATTAAAAAACCACATATTTTTTTATCCATTCCTCGGTTGATGAGCATTTGGGTTCTTTCCAAGATTAAGATATTACAAACTGTGCTGCTATAAACATGGGCATGCATATATCGCTCTGGTATGATGTTTTTAATTCTTTTGGGAAGATACCAAGAAGGGGAATAGCTGGGTCAAATGAAACCTCCACTCCTAGTTTTTTGAGGAATCTCCACACTGATTTCCACAGTGGCTGCACCAGTCGACACTTCCACCAACAGTGGAGAAGGGTTCCTTTTTCCCCCACAGCCCCTCCAGCATTAGTTGTTGGTTGATTTCTTGATGATAGCCATTCTTTCTGGAGTGAGATGGAATCTCAGCATTGTTTTCATTTGCATCTCTCTAATAACCAGTAATGTTGAACATTGTTTCGTATATTTATTTGCCATTTGTATTTCTTCATCTGAGAAGTGTGTATTCATCTCAGATGCCCGTTTTGGATTCAGTCCTTAAATTTGGGGGGGTCTGATTTTTTTGAATTCTTTATATGTTCTAGATATAAGTCCTTTGTCTGAAATACAACTGGCTAAAATTTTTTCCCACCCTGTGTGTTGTCCTTTCATTCTGTTGGTAATATCTTTTGCTGTGCAAAAACTTTTTAATAGAATCAGATCCCAGTTATTGAATCCTTGTGACATTTCCCATGCGATCAGGGTTTTATTCATAACGTCTTTGCCTACATCTATGTCTTCAAGTTCTGCCTACTCTCTCTTCCAGCAGATTTAGTGTTTCTCTTTTAATATTTAGATCTGTGATCCATTTCAATTTTAGTTTAGTGCATGGTGATAGACATAGGTCTAGTTTTAGTCTTTGGCATGGGGAAAGCCAGTTTTTCCAGCACCATTTATTAAAGAGGCTTTCTTTCTTCCAGTGAACATGTTTGGCTCCTTTGTCAAAGATAAGGTGGCCAAGTGTGTTTGGTGTTCTTTCTGCATCTTCTTACCTGTTCCACTGATCCTCAGGTCTGTTATTTTGCCAGTACCATGCTGTTTTTATCACAGTAGCTTTGTAGTATAATTTCAAGTCAGGAATTGTAATGCTCCCTGTCTTACTTTTGTTGCTGAGGATTGTTTTTGCTATTCTAGGTCTCTTCTGGTTCCAGATGAATTTTAGGAACGTTTTTCTCTAGTTCTGTGAGGTATGATAATGGTATTTTGATTGGGATTGCATTAAATCTGTATAACAATTTTGGAAATATGGCCATTTCCACTATATTGGTTCTTCCTATCCATGAGCAAGGGATAACTTTCCATTTTCTGATATCCTCTTTGATCTCCTTTTTCAATGTAGAGGTCTTTTACTTCCTTTGTTAGGTTGATTCCTAAGTATTTTATTTTGTTTGATGCTATTGTGAAAGGTATTCTTTCCCTAATTTCTCTCTCGTGAGTTTGTTGTTTTTTATAGGAATGCTATCGATTTTTGAGTGTTGATTTTGTATCCAGCTACACTACTGAATTTGGTTATTAAATCTAGGAGTCTTTTGGTGGAGATTTTGTGGTCTTCTATGTAGATTATCATGTCATCTGAAAATAATGATAATTTAACTTCTTCTTTTCTTATCCTTATTTCTTTTATTTGTTTTTCTTCTCTAATTGCTCTGGCTAATGTTTCCAGAACTATATTGAATAGGAGTGGTGATAGTGGATTTTAGAGTGAAAGCTTTCATTTTTTGTCCATTTAGTATGATGTTGGCTGTTGGTTTGTCATAGATGATTTTTATCAGATTGAGGTAAAGACCTTCTATTCCAATTTTCTGTAGGGTTTTTACCATGAATGGGTGTTGGACCTTGTCAAATGCTTTTTCTGCGTCTATTGAGATGGTCATGTGATTTTTGTCTTTGGCTTTGTTAAGATGGTGTATTACATTTATTGATTTGTATGTGTTGAACCATCCCTGCATCCCTAGGGTGAATCCTACTTGGTCATGGTGTATAATCTTCTTGATGATTTGCTGCATCTGTCTGCCAGTGTCTTATTGAGGATTTTTGCATCTATGCTCATTAGGGAAATTGGCCTGTAGTTCTCTTTCTTAGTTGGGTCCTTTTCTGGTTGTGATATCAGGGTAATGCTTGCTTCCTGGAATGATTTTGAGAGTGCTGCATCCCTTTCAATTTCATTAAAGAGTATCAGAATTAGTGGCATTAGATCTTCTCTAAATCTCTTGTAGAATTCAGTAGTGAATCCATCAGGATCTGGGCTTTTCTTTGTTGGTAAATTTTTAATTATCTTTTCAATTTCATTGCCTGATATTCAGTTATTTAGAATTTTTATATCTTCTTGATTCAATTTTGGTAATTCATATGTATCTAGGAATCTGTCCATTTCTTCTGTGTTTTCCATATTAGAGTACAGATTCTCAAAGTAGTAGGTATTGATGATCTTCTGGATTTCCAAAGGGTCCACTGTGATTTAACCCTTTTGGTCCTAATTGCTTGAATCTGAGTCTTTTTTTTTCCCCTCTTTTTGATAAGGTTGGCTAAGGGTTTATCAATTTTATTTAATCTTTCAATGAACCAACTCTTTGATTCATTGATTGTATTGTTTTCTTAGTCTCAATTGGATTAATTTTTGCTCTTATCTTTATAATTTCCTTTCTTGCACAACCTTTGGGTTTGATTTGTTCTTCTTTTCTATAAGTTTGAGGTTCAACATTAAATTGTTTATTTGAGCTCATTCCATTTCCCCAATGTGAGAATTCACCGCTAAAAATTTCCCTCATAGGACTGCTTTCATGGCGTCCCATAAGTTCTGGCATGTTTTATCAGCATTATCATTTAATTATAGGTGCTGTTTAATTTCTTCTTTAAGTTCTTCTGTGACCCACTGGTTGCTCAGGAAGGTGTTTAATTTCTATGTGCTTATGTAGTTTTTGTGCTTTCTTTTGGTGTTGATTTCCAATTTCATTGCACTGTGGTCAGATAATATGCATGGGATAATTTCAATTCCTCTGCATTTACTTGAGTATGTTCAGTGGGCTAGTATGTGGTCTATTTTGAAGAACATCCATGTGCAGCTAAGAAGAATGTGTATTCTGTGGTTGTGGGGTGGAACACTCTGTAGACATCTACTAAGTCCATTTGTTCACAGGTTTGGTTTAATTCTGATGTATCTTTGTTGATATTTTGTGTAGTTGATCTATATAATTGTGACAGTGGGGTATTAAGTTTCCCCCATTACAACTGTGTTAGTGCTTATTTGATTCTTCATGTTCATTAATATTTGTTTTATGTAGTTGGATGCACTGGTGTTTGGTGCATATGTATTTACGATTGTTATCTCTTCTTGGTGTCTTCAGTTAACAAGTGGGTACTGACCTTCGTCTCTTTTTATCAGTCTTAGCTTGAAGCTCACATTGTCTGCAAATAGAGTAGCTACCCCTGCTTTTTTCTGGGATCTGTTGCATGCAGAATTGTTTTCCATCCTTTAAATTTCAGTCTATGAATTTCTTTTTTAGTTAAATGTGTTTCTTGAATGCAGCATATTGTTGGATCTTGCTTCTTGATCCATTCTGCCAGTCTGTTTCTTTTGACTGGTGAATTGAGACCATCTACACTGATGGTTATAACTGATATGTATTGGTTTATCTTTCTCATATTATTTTCCTGTTGTTGGTTCCCTGTCTTTCCTTTCTGTTTAATTGCTTGCCCTGCCTGGTGGTTTCTTTCTATTGATGTTCTTGTGCTTATGGTCTTAGTTTTCTCTTTCTAATATATCCTTCAGAGCATTCTGAAAAGCTGGTTTGGTGGCCATGAATTTCTTCAGTTGTTCTTTAACACGGAAGTATCTTATTTCTCCATTGCCTTTGAAAGATAGTTTTGCGGGGTACATCAATCTGGGTTGGAGTTTGTTTTCTTTTAGGGTTTGAAATACCTCACTACAAGCTCTCCTTGATTTGAGGGTTTGTGATGAGAAGTCTGCTGTGATTCTGATGGGCTTTCCTTTGTAGATTATTTGTTTCTTTTCTCTAACTGCTTTTAATATTCTGTTCTCGTGCTGAATTTCTGGAATCATGATTATTATATGCCTTGGTTTAAATTTATTTTGGTCATGGCTGTTTGGAGTTCTATGTTCTTCATTTATTTGTATGCCAAATTCTTTATCCATGTTTGGGTAGTTTTCTGTCATTATTTCTGTAAAGAGGTTTTTTTTTTGGCATTTTTGGCATTTGTGCTGTCTCCAGCTTTCGCATTGACTCCAATCAATCTTATGATTGATGAAACTCTTAGAGGTCACAGTCACCTCGAGTCACTCCATTTATTACCCAAACACAACGTGCTCAAAATCCTAAACAGTCCACTTCTGAGTGAAGCCTGAGGTGGCCAGCATTGTACTGAGCTGCTCCTGGCCCACCTGGACCTTCTCTGGTTCTGCCTCCAGCCTCACTAGGACAGATCCTCAATGTTCACCAGGAACAGACCTGAAGGACACAGTCCGGGGAAAGTGTGTGGGCATAGGAGACAGACCCAGAGCCAGTAGGGAGATCAGTAACGGATGCCACAGGGCTAAGAAGCTTGGGTCTACACTTTGGGGTCCAGGGTACTTTGGGAAGCCCTGCTAATAGGGAAGGGAATAAATGGGTGACAACTTCCAGCTCTGGCTCTAAAGAGCTGTCTACCCTGACTACCACCAGACCAGGCCCTCCAGACAGCCCGAGGGGTTGCTTTGAGTGCAGAGAAGCAGGGCCATCTCTTACCCCAAAGGAAAGGGTAAAGAATTCAACAGGAATGGCAGTCAGACAATCAGATCTGTAATCCCATCTACTCAGGAGGCTGAGGCAGGAGGATGTCAAGTTTAGTCCAGCCTGGGCAACTTAGCAAGACCCTGTCTCAAAATCAAAACAGGCAGAGATGTACTAATAAAATATAAAAGTAAGAGGCTGGAATGTGGCTCAGAGGTAGAGTCCCCCTGGGTTCAATCCATGGAACACCATGCATACGAAACGTACCAGATTCACACCAAGTGGACTCTAGGCTGACAGGGCCTAGGGGTGCTGGTTCCGGGCCCCTCTGGACCGGTTTTCTATGAAGTCCACCACCTGGGTAGCTGAAAACTACAGAAGATACCATGTCCAGGTCAGAGGCGGAAGTCCAAGCTCACGGACAGACCTGTGGGGACCCTTCCTTGCATCTTGTTATTTGTGCGAGTGGCCACAGTCCTTGGCCTCTGTTGGCTCCGGGCCCACACTGCATCACTCCAGACACTGCTTCTGTCACCACTGGACCCAGCTGTGTCTCTTCTCACAAGGACACCTGTCATTGTGAGAGGAAGAATCCACTCTCCTCTGCTCCAGGGCCCACAATTCAGTTAATCGTGTCTGCCTCAGCCCTCTTTCCAAATAAAGTCACATCCTAACATCTTGGGGGTTAGGACTTTTATATATCTTTATTATGGGCAGAGACCTAATGCAACCCATAATACTTCCTTTGTCCACCCATTTCATTTTCATTTATTTAAGAGAAAGTCTGTGCTGAAAACTTTCCATTAATGATTAAACTAATTCCCTGATGCCCCTTCCTGAGTGGACCACATTGCTAAGCAGAGAAGATGGCGCCATTGCCATGAGAGTCAAGCCCAAGAGGAAAACACCCTGAAGGGATCTGATCATCTCGGTCACTTTCCTTGGTGCTGGAACAAAATACCAGATGCCTGCAACTTAAAAGAGGAGAGGTGAATTTTGGAGGTTTCAGTCCTTGCATGGTTGGCTGGCTCTAGGCAGAAGTGGCATGGCAGAAGGGTCTGGCGGAAGAAAGCTGCTCACCTCATGATGGCCCAAAGCAGAGAGAGAAGGGAGGAACCAAGAAGAAAGATACAGCATCAAAGGTTCCCCCTTCAATGACTGTCTCTTCCAACCCGACCCCACCTCCTCCTAACAGCAAGTCAGTTGTAATACCCCCACAATGCAGCCACCGTCCCAAAGCCCCATCTGAGGCTTTCAGAGGACATCAAGCTATAAACCATAATACTGATGAGGTCCAAAGGGCAGGAATTGGCCAGTTTCCCAGTGACCTATGGGTTGTGCTGACCACGGAAGTGGGTACCTGACAGTGCCCCCAACCCAGGTCTAGCCAGGGTCTCCATTTGTCTCAGTGTGTCCATTTATGCAATGCATCTCAGTAGTATTGGAAGTCATTGGGAAAGCAGAGATCACCAGGAGTCATTCAATTATCTAGTCACTAGAGAAGCCCAGGCCAAACTAACAGTATCCAGAAAAGCTCGGGGCACACCCTATGGTGGCTGGGTGGGTGGGTGGTGGCATCAGAAGCCCGCGCCATGATCTTTTTTCTTCTCAACTATGCACAAGCTTTCTAGACCCAGAGCTATGCCCCCTGTGCCTGCATCCTTTGGGAAACCCAGCTCCCAGGCCCTAACAGGTGTGCAACGATGGTCAGTTCATTCAGGAAGAAACACACATCCCCGCAGACCACCTCTGACCCTTCGGTATCCACTATAAAGTTTCAGATAAGTGACTTCAGCTGGAGCGGCCGCACTGCCTTTTCTCCACAAATGAACTGTTTCCACAATGATTCAAAAGGTTTATGCCTGGAACCACTCCGCGGGTGTTTGACATTTTCTCTGACATTTTAACTGCTCGGCCGGGCCTCGTCCTTGGTGAGCACCCACCGGCTCTGGTGTACGAGCTGTCTGCAAGAGGCCCTTGGTGAATGAATGAAGAAATCAACAAGCAAAGGTTGTCATTACAGACTGCAAGGATGCCTGTCTGCCTGCCGGGGCCCTGCTCAGACCGAGTTCAGGAGGGCAGCGAACAACTCACTAGCTTCTTTTCCCTTGAGCTGCTGGCCGGATGCTCGATTTCCTTCCTTCCTTCCTTCCTTCCTTCCTTCCTTCCTTCCTTCCTTCCTTCCTTCCTTCCTTGCTTCCATTCTCTATCCTTCCTTCCTTCTCCCCTTTCTCCCCTCCTCCCCTTTTTCGCTGTCTTTCTTGGTGCGTGGAACCCACGGACTTGTGCACGCCAAGCACACGCCCTGTCGCTGAGCTCCAGCCCAGCCCAATAGGGGAAGGCAGGACCACTCCCCTTTGCGTGCAGGACGCCCACCCCAGGGCTCACAGCACCAAGAACCCTGTGGCAGCTGCGCAGCCCTTCTGCTGGTGGGACCCCCATTCTCTGCAGCTGGGAGTCCCGGCTCACCCCTTCCGTCCCCTACCTGTGTTCTCCAGGATTAGCCTGTGACCCTGCTGCTACTGCCCCCAGCTCTTCCTCAGGTACCAACCTGCTGGGTCCGCGGAGGGTCTCAGGCAAACAGCCAGGCCTCTGACCCGCACGCACAGCCCAGCCTTGCCGCGGGGGCGCTCTGCCCCTTGGAAGACACCTTTTGGGCTCTTTGTGGGCAGATTTGCCAGCCAGGGTTCTGCTGTCCCCTCATCCCTGCTCAGAGCTGTCTTCCCAGGCAGGTCTGCGAGGCCCACAGAAGAAGCCTGCGTGGAAGGGAGGACTCAGTGCCAAGGCTGGGAGCTCGCTGATCTCCACGAGCGTCTCGGCCCTGTCTTGGATGGAAGGCAGCAGTAACCTGCATCTGCTGGCCCCTCGCAGCTGCACAGACTCAGGCCGTGAACGCAGGGAGACGCGGCTCCGTCTCAGCCGTCCAGGGCCTGCACGACGCCGCTTCTACAGTTGCCTCTCTGGAGAAGCGCTTCCAGAAGGCGAAGGACAAGCCCTTGTGGTCTTGCTGACGTACCCTGCACCCCGACCCACCACTTCTTTTACTTAATGAGAAAGACCACCTCGAAAATATTTAAATGAGTGACTACATTAATTGCATATCCCAGCTGCCTAAAAGGACCTATTCTAAATATGCAAAACTCATTGGATTTTTTTAAAATGTCCTAAAGTGTTTGCTTTTCACGCAAATCCTGTGGGCACGGAGGAGGATTCCACCTGCTCCAGAGCTGGACAGTCAAGGGTGGGGGTCTCCCGAGCTCTGGAGTCTGAGATCTGTCTCCTGGGGACTGTCACTGTGTTCCTCCCCGGTGAAGGAGGGGAAGGAAGAACCCGGCTTGAACCAGGGGTCTCCCTGACCCCAAGAGTTAGGAGAGACCTTGGGAAGTGTTTAGCCTGCCTTCCCAGAGGGGAAACTGATCCCTGAGCACTTACAAGTGGAGAAACTTGGCCAGCTGTTGTTGGAGAGAGATGTATGGGCCAGGCATGGTGGTGCACACCTGTAATCCCAGCACTTGGGAGGCTGAGGCAGGAGGATTACTTTGAGTTTAAGGCCAGCCTGGGCTACATAGTAAGTTCAAGGCCAGCCTGGACTGCATAGTGAGACCCTATCTCAAAAAATAAAAAACAAAAAAAGAAGAAAAAAGAAAGAAAGAAAGAAAGAAAGAAAGAAAGAAAGAAAGAAAGAAAGAAAGAAAGAAAGGAAGGAAGAAAGAAAGAAAAAGAAAAGAAAGAATTAAAAAAGAAAAGGAAGTGACCTGCAGGTGGAAGAAGGACTGGAGAGATGCTGTGTCCTTATGGGCTCTGAATACAAAAATGCGCGAGGCTAAAGCATCCAGGTAGCTTCTAGAGGCTGGAAGATTCGGGCCACAGAGCCTCCTCCGAGAGCCTGGGCAGGGAATGCAGCCCTGGTCACACCTTCTTGGTTTCGGCCCAGTGACACTCGTGTCAGACTTCTGCCTCAGAGCCATGTGGGAATAAACCTGTGTTGTTTTAAGCCACTGAGTGCCAGCTAATTTTCACAGCAGGGATAGGAGGGGAACTCGGCTTCCTCAGTAATAAAACCCATGTGTTGCGGGAGCCGCGACTCCACCGCCGGCTTCCTGACTCCGGGTCCGGTGCTCAGGCTCCAGAGCGAAGCATTTGTGGTTTTCTCTCCAGCAGTGGCAACAGACGGTGACCTGGCAGCCTAGCCCCCTGGCCTTGGGGAGTTCAGAGCATAAACGCTCTCATCGTTCCCATCAACCTCATCCATCCATCCATCCATCCATCCATCCATTATTCTGTAAATGTTCACTGAGCACCACCCTGCCGGCCACTCTGCTAGGCCTTGTGGTACAGCCATGAAGGTCACCCAAAGCCCCTGCTTCCTATAGCCAATGTCCTTACACCCTCTGAGGATGAGCCCACCCCTCGAGGCACCTACATGCTGTAGACAGCACAGCCAGTGGATGGGTAAACAAAATAATGTCTATCCATACACTGGAATATTACTGAGCCATAAAAAGGAACGGAGTTCTGACATAGGCTACAGCAGGGATGAGCCTTGACAACAGGAGGCAGAGTAAAGGAAGCCATTCACAAAAGGCCACATATTGCATGAAGCCATTAATACAAAATGTCCAGATCAGGCAAATCCCTGGAAACAGAGCAGACTGGTGGTTGCCAAGCAGGCAGGGAGGAGTGGGGAGCGGCTGCTCATGAGGACGGGCTTTCATCTGGAGTAATGAAAAAGTTTTGGAACCAGATGGTGGAGATGGTTGCACACCAATGTGAATGCATTTAAGCCACTGAATTATACACTTTAAAATGGTTTAAATGGCAATTTTTTTTGTTATGTTCCATTACCACAATACAGAAAAAAAAAATAAAAAGAACAAGGCAATGAAATTATGTGCACCTCTTGGGGAGGCATTTGGTTAGCTCTACTCCAACTGCATAGGGGGCACCCAGGGAATCTTGGGCTTTTCTGCAACCGGCAGGGCTTGCGGCTCACTGCCTGCGCCTCACCCACCTCTGCCTCGGCCCGTCCTCCTGGAGGGACTTCCTGAGCAGCTCAGCCTGACCTAGCTTCCCCGTCAGCCCGGTTCATGCTGTTTGGTGGCTCCTTGAGGCTGATGACAGTAAACTTTAAACCCTTCTCAAGTGTATCATTCGGTGGCTTAAATGCATTCACGCTCACATCTCATCTAAATTCAGACCATATGCCAACAGGTGTTTCAGCCAGCCCTGACCTCTGTGTGTGTAGGCAGGGAAGTTCCACGTGCCCTGGGGGAAGAGAAGGACAGAGGGGGAGGGGGAGAGCGATCCTGGAGATCTGGGCAGATGCGCAACGCCCGTCGGGGGAGCTCGAGAAGTATTTAGAGTGATTCAGTACACAGCACACGAAGCAGCTCTGTTCTTTCCGCTCTGACCCCGGAGACATGAAGACAATCTACATTTCACAGCGCATCTAAAGCGCTGGGTAAAGCGCTTACGGGCTTTTTATGAACCCATTCAAATATTTGTCTGCAAGACAGACCACAATGTTTAAATGAAGAATGGCCTTAGTGACCGTTAGGGGACAAAACTCTCAAGCAGCAATCTGCGTGGAGCTCTGTCCCTGGGGCTCAGACACTGCCTTCCAGTGCTGGCGCCGGTGCGGTGCTGGTGCTGGACCCTCCGCAGCCTGGGGCCCAAGGGCCATGGCCCTGCATGTGGGCCCATGCTGGACGCCTGGTCCCGTCCAGGCTGTCCGCGCGGCTGACTGCTTTAAATAACGCCGGCCGCGTTTCCAGCCGATGGCAGCCTGGCAGGATCAGGCGGGTACACTGAGACAGATTACCAAGCAGGTGGCTTCAGGCTAAAGATAAATTGTGTCCTCATGTAACTTGGGAAGAGTGGGCTGTGCATAGCTCCTAATGTGCAAAGCAAGATTGTTGAGTTACTTCTTTCTGCTGGGAAGCCCAGGCTGGGCTCCGAGAAACCCGAAGACCCCCCACCCCACCCGGCTCTGCAGGAATGTGGGGTGCAGCTCTGCCCGGCAGGTTTCCCAAGGCAGTGGGGGTCCCACAGGTTCCCTGCAGCCCCCAGCCACGCACACACACATATCCTCCGCCTGCAGCCACTGCTCCGGGCCACCTCCGCCTCCTGCCTCAGTTAACCTCCCCAGGCCCTGGCCCACTGGTCCTCGGAGGTTGTGGGACCTGCCCTGCCCTGCAGGGACGTCTGCAGCTCCTCCCCCCCCCCGCCCACGCATGCGCCCCAGGCCTCTGCCCCCGCGCTTCCTCCCCTGCTCGCAGCGCAGAGAAGCTCTGTCCCTTCACCCACTGAGGTCCTGACAGCAGCACCTTGCAAAGCAATAGCACAGCAGGGAAGGCGGAGACTGACGACCTCGCAGCCTCACACACCACCTTGCCTTCAGCTCTCACCTGCTTTGCAGCTGTCCCAATCCTTTGGCTTCTGTAACAGACGAGGCAGCTTAAACAGTGCTCGCTCCTGACACCTGCAGACAGGAAGCCCAAGATCGAGACCCTGGCTGGCTCCATCCCTGCCGCTTGCTGTGCCCTCACATGGGACAGGGAGGTCATCTCTCTTGCGTATTCTGTGATGGCACCAGCCCCACCCAGGGCCCAGTCGTCTCCCACCTCTGGCACCAGCCCCTGAGGCGGGCATTCAGTAGATGATTTCTGGGTCAACACAGATATTTAGTCCACAATACACACATTCTCTGTGTGTGTGTGTGTGTGTGTGTGTGTGTGTGTGTGTGTGTGTGTGTGTGTGTGTGTATGGGTGTGTTTGAATGTTTGTGTGTTTAGTTCCACACAATTTCATCACATGGGTAGAGTCCAGTAACCACTGCCATGAAAATACGGAACAGGTCCATGCCCCAAGGAACTCCATTTTACCCCTTCCTCCATCCCTAACCCTAGCAACCAATACTCCGTTTCCATAATTTCGTCATTTTTTGAATGTTACATGGAACTGTCCAAGACTTGCCTTCTCTCTCTCTGCATAATGCCCTTGAGATCCATCCCAGTTTCCTGCACATCCACAGCTTGTCCCTTTTCATGGCTGACTAGTATTCCAACGTGTGGATGCGCCATGGTTAAACCATCCATCCACAGAAGGGCATCTGGGTTTCTAGTTTGGGGACATCACCCAGGAAGCTACCATGAACATGTGTGCAGATTTGGGGTGGAACAGAAGTTTTTGTTCCCCAGGAATAATTCCCAGGAGTATAACTGCTAGGTCAAACGCACACTCAATGTTTAAAGAAACGGCCAAACTTTTCCAGAGTAGCCATGCCGCTTTCCACACCCATCAGAGAGATCATCTTCTCCATATCCCACCAGCCTTTGCTGCACGGACCATAGTTCTGTTTTGTTTTGCTTTGCTTTGAGGAGCGTTGGTTGGGTATTCTCTAGAAGGCCTCCTGGCATGGGTCCATTTTCATGGTTGTCCACGCTGTGTAGTTCAGTTGCTCTGACAGACATGTCCCGTCATCTCCCTGCCATTTGAATGTGGCTTCCATAACCCTGATGCAGCTGACAGGATTGTACCACACGGAGAGCCCGGACTTCCTCCTGCATTCTAGACATGATCCCATGTGGGGCACGCACCTCGCGGGTACTTTCTGCCAGTCCATGGCTTGCTCTTCTACCCTCTGCACTCTGCACAGTACAAAGGTTCTTACTTTTGATAAAGCCCAGTGTCTTACTTTTTCTTTTAGGAATTGTCCTTTTGATGCCACATCTAAGAACTCTTCACCAAGCTCTTAGGTCCCAAAGATTGTCTCTTATATTTTCTTTCCTAAATGTTTTGTAGAGTTATTGCTAAACCTTTGATCCCTTTTGAGTGACTTTTTTTTTTTTTTTTTTACGGTACAAGGGATTGAACTTAGGGCTTTTACACTGAGCTACATCTCCAGCCTCTTTTTTTTTTTTTTTTTTTTTTTTTTTTAACTTCTTTATTTAGAGACAAGTTCTTAGTAAGTTGCTAAGTTGCCCACGCTGGTCTTGAACTTGAGATCTTCCTGCTTCAGCCTCCCAGGGTGCTGGGATTATGGGCCTCCCGCCTCCTGCCTCTGACGCCAAGACCCTTCCCCTTGCCGGTGAACCCTGCCTCCTTCTGTGCTCGGTCTCAGGCAACGTAGGCACCGCTATCCGACAGGACCCACAGCCCTCTGTCCCTGGAACAGCCCCAGGCTCTTCCTGAATCATCGCTTCCATCCACACAGCCCACCTCAAGAGGAGCCCAGCGCTCTCGCCCTCATGGCCATCCTACTGCACATGTCCAGGAGTGACAGCCCATGTTGTCGCCCATGTGGCCTCCTGTGAGTGACCTCAGCTCCATCCCCTCCCCTGCTTCCAGCCAGGGACCCTCTCTCTGGCTCCTCTGTGGTCCCCACGCCCACCTGTGTCTGCAGGGCCTCTGGTCCCCATCTCTGCCAGGAGACCTACGACCGTGGCACAAGGAGGATGTGAATGCCTTCAGGTCCAGGCGAGTTCTCTAACTCTTGGTCCACACTGCCCGTGTCCCCCTGGATCAGGCGCTGACCCTGCCGCCCCGCAGGCACTGTCGAAGTCTCCTCCCTTGCCCCAGATGTCAGCCACCCCAGCTGTGCTTTGTCTCCCAGGAAGGGCTGCCTGCGGGCCCCATCTCTCTGGACTCGAGGTTTAGATGCCGCCGCTCCTGCCCAAGCTGGAGCATTCTCTGCGCCGTCGGGGGAGGTTCAGTCCATGAGGGACAAGGCTCCTCCTGGCTCCAGCCCTCAGTTTCCCCATCCATAGGCGAACGCTTTGAGGTCTGGGCCCAAGTCCTGTTACCCTCCATATGCTCACAGGCCTCAGAACCTGGTAGTGCTGGGCATGGTGGCAAATGCCTGTGATCCTAGCTCTTGGAAGGTTGAAGCAAGAGGATCATTGTGAGTTTGAGTCCAGCCTGGGCTGCATAGGGAGACTCTGTCTCAAAACACCAAAACAACCACAACAAAAAGAAGCTGGTGCAGAGCAGGAGCTCGGGAAGATTGCGTGGGTGAACAGAGAGGCAGGAGACCACGCGGGGCAGAGGGAGGTGCAGACACCAGGCGCGCCAGCTTCCCAAAGCAAAGGCCAGCTCAAGACCCAGTAGGAACACTGGAGGCAGAGGGAGGAGAGAAAGCAGATAGGAGCCACTGTGACCCTGGGCCACCTAGAGGGGAGACATGGGCTCTCCGTGGGCAGGTGGAGGAGGTCCCCAAGCTTGGGCATCTGGTGCAGGCCTGGCCGTGGGGGAAGCAGGCCAGGAGTGAACAGAAAGGGAGCTGAAGGACACAGAAGGATGAGAAACAGGGCTGCCAAGGGCCACACGGAGCTTTGTGTGACCACAAAGGTTTGCCCAGAAAGACAGGAGCAGCACTGGACCAGGGCAGCTGGTGCCGACACTGCCACAGAGGGTCTAGTTGTCCCTGGTGGAAGGAGCTGGGGGACAACAGCCACTATAACCTAAAGTGACATCTGTCTCTACCCTGCGGCCCTATGCCCTCCCCACCACGCCTGCCGGGCCTCTCCAGGGGTCACAGGGGCCCTGCCAGCATACCCACACCCTCTCCTCAGGTTGCCTGCCTCCAGTGCTCACCAGAGATGTGGCGGGTCAGCTGTCCCCCTGCGTGTGTGTGTGTCCCTCTCTGCCTACTGCCAGCTCCCAGAGAGGAGTGCCATGTCCTTAACTCGCCTGGCCCAGAGCAGCGGTCCCACCTGGGGTGGCCACAGTGGCTTCACACTGTTGTCCACATTCGACTCAGCCTGGGTGTGCAACGCCACCTGCGCTGGGGAGGAGGGTGTCACTCTCAGGCCAGCACAGCCGCCTCTGTCACCATCAGTGGGAAGGAGGCCTTTGGGGAGTGCTTCCCCAGGGACTCCTGGGCCTGCAGAACCATGCATTCCACGCTGGGCCCTCACCAGGAGGTACCCTGGGAGAGAGGAAGGGGTGCTGTTAAACCCCAGGGCACAGCTCAGTGGCAGAACACTTGCCCAGGGTGCACAAGGCCCTAGCTGCCTCCAGCATGACAGAGCCCTGGCTGTTCTCTGCCCCGTCTGCCCTGGGGGCAGGACCAGCTATGGGGTCTGTGGGCCACGATGCAAAGTGCAAATATGGGGTTCCTTGTAGGAAGTTCATGACAGCGGCAGCAAGAGCATGAAATCAGAGCTGGACATCACCAGGTGCACATCCGTGAACCTGGCCCAGCCTGGCCCCAAACAGAAATTCACGTCCCTGCCCAAAGAGATGGATGCCAACTTACAGAAGTGGCCTCCTCTTGCCGTTCTATAAATTCACACGTCACACAAACATTCTTCCTCCGGAGTGACCTCCTCCCGGCCACTGTGAATTGAGTGCGTCTGGCAGCAGAGGCTTCGAGAACCTTCAGCAGACTTCCCTGCAGGGAGTCCTCCTGGGCCTCACCTGCCTCCGCCCGGGCTGCCCTGTCCTGCGTCTTCCATGGGGAGTCAGATCCAGGAGCCTAGGGCAGCGGCCCCTCCTGAACTCTGCCCTCCCGTCCTCCATCCCTGACTCCAAACTCTTTTCTCCTCCTCACGTGGTGTTATTAGCAAGGATCCCTCATCTTTGGACCGAGCCCAGCTGTTACCCTGGAGGCCACCAATAAATTTCCTAGGCAAATAAAATTGACGGAAAATTAGCATAAGAAGCCTTAAATTAACAGGATGTAATTTTATGAGTATCTTGCAAGCCAGTCAAAGATGTATGTCAGCCCGGGGTGAGTCAACACTTGAAAGTGTCTTGCATTATATAATGCTGCTAATTTTTTTCAAATGTAAGCAGTGTGCTTTCTTCCTAAACATTGTGTTCTTTGTTCTGAAATTCGGAAAAATAAATTCTCTTTAAAGCCATGCTTTGCCTAACCACAAAGCAAAGCGGAGGCTGGATCAGAAGTGCTGGCCTCCGCTCTGTCTCGGGAGCCCCTGGCCATGCTCTGGCCTCGGGCACAGGGGACCCTATGCTCCGGGCACAGCAACTGGTGGCTGGGAGACTTCCAGACAGGCTGTGTGTGAGGGGACAGCCCGCCTCTCCTCCTCTCTGCAGGGCCCGGCTGGGCGCTGGCCCTGGGCTGTGAGGACCCCGGCCGGCCTGGGCACCTGTAGTGCACTGCCCGTGCTGGGTGCTGGGGGAGGCCCACCCAGCCCCACCTTGAGTTGCACACAGTCTTTTGGGAAGCAGGAGGCATGGCCGGGTGGGCAAGCTGGCCTGCCCGGGGCACCCTGGGGCACTGCAGCCAGCTCCCCGCAGGCCAAGGCCAGAGAAGGCTGCAGAAGGGCCGAGCATAAAGGAGACCTCAAACATTACCACCATCAGCAGGGCGCTGGGGACCATGCTGTACAGTAGACAGATGCAGAGGCCGCATCCAGAGCAACAGGGAGGGTCCGGCCTGGGCTCCTCTCCCAGACTGTGGGTCCTGGACAGACAAGGGTGCCAGGAAGCAGCCGACCCTGGGTCAACTCTCTGCCTGCCCGCTGAAAGCAGTCATAGTAGGGGAAGGTGTTGGCACAGTGGGCAGGGCCCAGCCTGGGCATCCTGGCACCCGACCACACCCCAAGGGCGAGATGGAAGGCTCCAATCTGGCTCGGCCCAGAGTTGGCAGAGGAGGCGGTCTTGACGGTCAGGCAGGTTCCGCTGAGATCCAAGCTCCTCCGCGTTCGGACAGTGCCAGGGTGAGCAGGAGAGACCCCGGGATTTGCAGAGATGGAGGTCTGGTCACTGGAGCCAGGCAGAGGCATGGGCAGCACGCAGGGTGGACAGCAGGCTCCGGCCATGCCTGGGCCCTGGTGGTGCAGTGGGGAAGCAGAAGTGGACTGTGTCAGCTCCCGCGTCCATCCCTGCCCCACCGTCTGCGGAGCCTCCTGTGTCCGGGGCCGAGTGCTGCAGGTGGAGCTGAGTATTCTGCCGCTGCCCCTCCGAGCTCATGCCACAGCTGGGCACGCTTCACCCTGCAGCAGCCCAGGGCTTCGGGTGGCATCGCACCCACCTCCCCCGCAGGGACTCACTGTGGAGAAACAGCCAAGACCCAGGGAGTAGGAGCTTGTCAGGATGGGGCCTCTTGCTACCACAGGCCCTCAGGCGAGGACCCTCTGGCATCACACAGCTCCCATCACTGCCACAGCCCACACAGCCTGGCGCAATGCCCACCCTTGCAGGCTGCTGGGAAGCATGGTGGCCCCTGGCAGGTAGGCAGCAGGAGAAAGTCACCCCGGAGACAGAGATGCACCCGGATGTGCGAAGAGGGCAGGAGGCAGAATTAGGGATGCTGGTGTATGAAGTGAGGATGTGTCCCACATTCTTGTCCCTATGTCCTCTCAGTGGCGGGAAGTCCTTGCCTGGATGACAGGCAGCTCCCCTGGGCAGAGGGGCAGTGGACATGGAGCCCCCCTCTGCTTTTATCGCATTGTGTATTGGATAATCTTACACACTGCCTCAGTTTCCCCTTCTGGACAAAACCAGGGACATGGTCTCTAGGGGACCCTTCTGTAGTAATCATCTGTCGTGCAGCCCTGGTGACCCTCTGCTCCTGAAGTCACTGCCCGCCTCTCTCCGCGCCTTGATCCTGGGCCCTGCGTCCCGGTGGCTGCCGTGAGTCTGGGAAAGGCCACAGACAGAGCGGAGTGGCAGAGCTGCCCCCACCCTGGGCTGTGTGCTCTCCGTCCCGAGCTCAGCAGCGGAGGGGACAAGGGCCCGGAACTAAACTCGATCACACCAGACCCTCCAGCTGCACCGGCTGTGCACCAGGGGCTTTTCCAGTGCTGTCCAATGTCCAGGACACTTGTGTGATGAGGACATAGCCACCCACATGCTACTGACAGGCGAGGAAGATGGGTTCTAGGCGTGCCCAACATGTGCCTGTGACACAGAGCTCTGGATTCAGTCCTGCTCACTCATCTCACCCTTGTGTCTGCCCAGGGGAGTCTGGAGCCCCAGACACAGAAACAAGGCAACAAGGCTGCCTCGGGAGGGCAGGCAAAGACGAGGCAGGGAGCCTGGGAGCCACAGCTCACTGTGGAGACACTCGGCTCAATTCAGGTTCATCAGGCAGAGCCATCAGAGAGCCACTGTCATGGGAGGAGACCCCGAGGTGGCAGAGGGGAGGAGGCGGCAGGGAGACTGAGCCGAAGGGCTTCTGGGATGTACGGTCAGCAGGGACCCATGTCCAGGCGCCTCCCTCCTGCCATGCTGGCAGGCCTGGCTGTTGTGCAACGGCTTGCTGAGTTATTTCCGTCAGATGCCAGTAAACAACTGGCCTGTGGAGCTTGCCATCTTGGCTCTGATTCCGTGCCAGGGGGACGCTTGGTCTTGACTCGCCTTCCCACAGACGTCCAGCCTCAGCGAGCACAGGGGTCCTGCCCACACAAGTGTCCTGGGCCGCATGATGGAGCATGAACAGGCTGGCAGCTGGCTTTATGGGCTTGGCTCCGCGGCGTCCGTCTGTCCCCACGGCGCCAAGGCCGGGTGGGAGCCAGACCTGGACGCAGAGTTTCCCCAAGGCTGTGAGAGACCATCCGACACCAGGTTCCCCACGGGCAAAGAAGCATGTTCCTGAGATGGTTTGTCACAAGCCACTCTGGGACACCCTGTGCCCTTCCCTCTTGTTCTTGTTTTGGGAAATTCAGTCCTCGCCAGTCCCTATCACAGTCAGCCTTCTCAGTGGATGTGCTGGAGTACAGAGCGGCATGCAGCAGGGACAGTGCAACTCAAGTGTGGACACAGGCCAGCAGCCAGTCAGTGACATGCGCTGCAGGACAGGACACCTGCAGAAGGAAGAGGATGCCGTGGTTCTGGGCCTGCCATTGGAAAGCAGGCAGGATCTCAGGGGACACGACTGCAAATAGATGCTTCCGTGGTCCCAAAAGGCCAGCACGGGTCACCAGGGAATGTGGAATTAGCAGAGGATGCATTAGTTACTACAGCTGTCGTAACAACAAAGCACTGAGACCCAGGCCTAAACAAGAGGACTTTACTTTCCATAGTCCCAGAGGCTGGAAGTCCAAGGTCAAGGTGTCCACAAGGCTGGCTGCTTTCAAGGCCTCTCTCCTTGCCACCTGCTCCATCTCCCCGTGGCCTCCCCTCCGCGCATGCGTGTACTAATGTCCTCTTTTGGGAGGACACCAGCCACACTCGGATGGCAAGGGCCACCCAAGAGAGTGACTTCATCTTGGCCTAGTCACCCTCCAAAGACTCCACCTCCGGGCACAGTGATATCCTGAGCTCCTGGGTGTTGGGACTTCAACATGGGACCCTTGGGAGGGCCAGGATTCATCCCCTAACAAGGGATGAAAGTTGAAGCTAAAGCATTTGAAAAGGAGGAACAAGGAACACAAAATTCAAAGAACATCCTCCCCCTCACCTCTGGGTCCTGAGGGCCGGGGGTGGTGGGCGAGCCGTCGTGACAAGGAGAGCGGGACCCAGCGGCTTAATCAGGGCCGGCTCTCAGCAAGACAAAGCAAGGGATAAATGGGAACGCACTTCATCTCAGAGTTATTAATCTGCCCTGAAATCAGCCAAGTATTCATCATGATGATGCCGATTTTCCAGGAAAATTAAATAATTGCAGCCCAGGTGGGAGGACCTGAGTCATCACCCATCATCCCGCCTTCCATGCCATCCTCAAGGGCCCTCGTCCGCACCTCAGCCCGCGGGCGTGATGGATTCCATTACTGTGGACGCTCATGAAGCCTCTTTTTCATGTCCGGAAACTGCGGAGATCTGACAGCCACCTCCTGAGAGCTGGTGGGCGGCTGTCACTGCAACGCATTCTCTTGAACATGAGCTTTCACGAGTGTCTCCGGTAATGGCCCACTTCAAGAGAATGAGGATCAGGGGGAAGTTTGTCAGAACTTTCTGGTCTCTCCAGCCCATTATCACGTCTTAGAACTTCTGAATTACAGAGAAGCATCTGAGCCGGGCGGGACAGCAGCCCATGTCCCAGGGGCCCCCAAGCCCAGCCCTGGCTTCTCCCTACCACACCCCAGCCGGGCTCAGTGGCTTCCCTGTTTGTGCTTGGATCCAGACAGTTGCTGCAGTCCTCATGCTGGGATGGTAGGCCTCAAGCTCTGGGAGGATATCCACTGTCCCCGAGAGCAACACACGAGGACCTGGGAGGACAAGCTGCCTCCTAGGGGCTGTCACCAAGACCTTTAGAGCCAGCAGCCTCCTTGTCTTTCATTGGCCTCATTTATGTATTTTTTCAGGATGCCTCTTAGTTTCAGACAGTTGAGTTCGTTCATCTTACTCCTTACTTCCTGGCATATACTTATCAACTACCTCTCCTATTTAATTCTACAAAATCCAGGGCCCCCAAAGCACCCACTGAAAGATTTCGTCTACGCTCTTGGATATGCATTTCAACAGGCTCTTGTTTTTGTGTGCAAGCGTGGCTTCTGCTGTAAGTATGTTTTGTTGTGCTCTCCAGCTCCTGTTTCTTACTTTTTTCATTCAACAATATGCCTTACAAATCTGTCCGCATAGCTTGTTGCAGTGTGTTCTTCGGTGATTTTGACAAGTTCACAAATTCCATGTTCTGCATCTTCCTGTTATTAGCAGTGCCCCAAGGTGGACACATATGGACCATCTTCCCCCTGCACCAAGCTGCAGGGAGTGAGGAGCCTCTCTGGGGTCCCCTGGTTCCTGGAGCCACAATGAGGCCCTTTATGGGCCCAGTCCCTGGGCCTCCCCTTGAGTTCATAGGAAAGAGGGAGGCTGTAGAGGCAAGAGCCACGTAGGTTGGGGGTGGGCAGAGCACTGCCCGGCATGCAAAAGAATTGCCAGAGTTCATCCCCAGCACTGAAAAAGAAAGACCCACAGACCGGCTGTCCCTGCGAGATACCAAGAGCAAAGCATTGACCTTCCCTTCCTCACATGTCTCCCCATATTTGCACTACCCAGCTAGTTTTTTCTTCACAAAATTGGTATCTCATTATTATCTTTGCATTTTCATCCCAGATTACAATTGGAGTAGAGCGTCTCTTCACCTACTCGTTAGCTTGGCAGGTTTTCGTCCTTTGAACTGTCCCTCATGTTCTGCAAGCCACCCTGATTGGTTTCTGAGCCTCTCCTGTGTCCCAGAGAGCAGTCCCTCACAACTGTCCTGGTGTAAATACCACATTACAGCCTGACCTTTGCTCTTAACTTGGTGTCCACTTTCCAAGACCCGTACCTTTAATTCTGATATAGGCAAACCCAACAGCAAGTTGTCCTGAGGGTTATGTTTTGTAAAAGACCTTAACCAATCCACCTCTGCCTAACGGTCACAAAGGTATTCTGTACATTTTTAATTCATGTGATGATTTCACTCCTCACATGTAACGTTCAAACCATTTATATTTAACCTGCCCACATTCCCCAGGCATGCAGTATGAAGTGTGAGGAAATCCACCTAATTCTTCCTATATACAAGCAGCTGGTTTTCCTTATGGGGATGATAAATTCATACTTTCCCCTCTGGTTTTGATTCCCCTGGTAGCTTTTACCTTTGGTTCTCTGTCTCACCCAAACTTGGACCCAAATATGTTTTAAAAGATGGCTTCTGCACTAAGCATATAAACTTTCCATTTCTGGTCACTATTCCCTGCAAAATGCAATATAACAATTATTTACATAGCACTTCCATGGTACTAGGTACTATACGTCATCTAAAGCAGATGAATGTATATGACTAGATGTGCATGGGTTCCGTACAAACACTGCATGTCACACAAGGGTCTTGAGCATCCTCAGAGTCTGATATCTCTGGGGATGCTGGAACCTGTCCCTCCGATACCCAGCGATGACAAGACCATGCTTCCTTCTGTAAAGGGTGTGGTTTGAATCTCTCTGTGCTCTTATCACCATGCATGGTAGGTGGAACTCTAAGATCCCCCGAAGAGCCCCACAGTGCAGATCGCACTCTCACTGTTGTGAGGGTCCCCCTGCGCCCTCTATGGGGTATCAGTCCTGGGGTCAGGTTACTAACCAGGCGACTCAGAGTTGATCACAAAGGAGATTATCCTTGTGGCCTGAACCAGATGAGCTAGGACCTTTCCTGAATGAGACCTTTGACACGGGGTCTGATGAGGGGGAGAGTCTGTCCCAGGCTTTGCAGAAGAAAGAGCCATCTGGCTGGCAGTGCAGGTGGCCTCTGGGGACTGGGAGTAGCTTCCTGTGGATACTCAGTAAGGAGCTAGGTCCTCATCCACACCAGACACAACTGGACCAACCCCGAGTTGGAAGTGAACTGTTCCCCGGGCCACCTGTGATGGGAGGCACCGCGGCCCTCAGCAGAGACCTGACAGGTTAGGTCAGACTTCTGACCTGCAGAACTTCAAATAAAAATAAAATAATTTGCTACACAACAAAAGAAAATGAACGCGCTGTCTCTGTTGGACGTCTCCACGCTGGGCAGGACAAGTCCACCTCCTCCCTACCCTCAATCTCAAGCTTTCCTTTTAAAATAAACTTAGCAAGTTGTGGACATTATGGCTTATATATATTTTAAAATGAATTTGTCAAGTCTCTCAAAAAGTCCAGCTGGTATTTTGAACAAAATTACATGAAATTTATAGATTAATGTGGGAAGATCTGACATTTTGACAATTTTAAGCGTCCATGAAATGGTCTCTCTCCACTTGTTTATGGATTCCTTTATGTCCTTTCAGTGTTTTCAATTTTATCTCTCCCTTCTTCATGTCTTCTTTTGTGTCCTTTACATTTCAGAGAAAATTTGGTCTTTTCCCCTAGAAGGTTTTTCTGCATTTATTTCTGACTTAATTTCTAGATCCTTCATCATTTTGGTTCCTCTTATGAATGTTTGTCTTGTTCTATTATATTTCTAATTGGTTAATACTGGTGTAGAGGAAAGCCACTAATTTTAGTAAGTTGATCTTATATTCAGCAGTCTTGCTAAACTCTATTATTAGTTCCAATAAATTTTCTGTTCATCCTGCTGGGTTTCTATATAGACGACATGTAACCCGTGTGTGCTGACAGCTGTGTCTCTTCCCCCTCTTCTTTTCCCAGCCTTTCACTTTCTCAGCCCAGGGCTCCAGCCAGAGCCTCCCCTTGGGGCGGAATAGCTGTGGTGTCTCCACTCGTCCTAGTTCCCAAATGCAAGGGAATGCATCTCAAGTGCATCTATACGGTAGCTGATTTTCTGCAGATGTTTTAATCCGCAAAGACTTCGCCACGACAAAGACGTTTGTTACTATTGACAGTTTCCTGAGTTGTTTGTTTGTTTGTTTGTTTGGGTTGCAGTCCTAGGGAATGAACTCAGACCATTCCCCTGAGCTGCACCTCCAGCCTTTTTTTTTTTTTTTTTTAATTTGAGACAGGGTCTCGCTTAGTCCCTAAGTTGCTGAGAATTTTTTTAAAATCACCATTTGCTGTTGAACTTTACCAAACACTTCTCAGTTGCTCTCTTGTCCTTTAATATGGTAGATAGCACATTTATGGGATTTCTGCTGTTAAGTTGTTCTTGCATTCCTAGAATAAACTCTACTAGGTTATTCTTCAAGATACACAGGGTTAATTATCTAGAAGCTTATTTTTAATTTTGTAGCAATTTTTATACATTAAATAGACCTATTTTTCTTATATTAACCAAACTCAAATTTGGAACCCAGGTTAGTTTAGCTTCATAAAATGAGTTAGGCAGATTTCTCTTATTTTCAGGATTCTGGAAAAGTGTCTCTAAGAGTATTTATCTAATGTGATCCTTAAATGTTTAGTAGAATTCTTATCTAAAGCTCTCTAGACTTGATAATTTTTCAAGAGGAATGTCTTTGTCCTTTCATATTTCTCCCTTTGCCTTCTTTGTTTGCTTCTTTCTTTCTTTCTTTCTTTCTTTCTTTAATGTGGGTACCGGGAGTCGACCTCAGGACCTCGCGCTTGCCAGCAAGCGCTTGTGCCGCTGAGCTATCTCACCGGCCCTCTTTCTTTCTTTCTTCATTTTGTTTTTGTTGTTGCTTAGTACAGAGCCTAAGGCCTCATATATACTAGGCAAGTGCTCTACCACTGAGATACAAACCCAGCCCTGACTGCCATATCAATATCCTGAGAGCTCGATTTCATTATGCTATTACAATCTTCTCTATATTTGTTTTGTTTATTATTTGACTGATTGAAATGTCAATCATTTCCCAAGAGGGACATTTTTAATGACAATTATGACTTTTGATTTCTCTAGTTTTCACTGGCTTAATTGGTTGTGAGTTCCTGTATTTCAATGTCACCTTTCAGGTGCTCATGATTGTTATTTTTTCCATAACACTCTTTTTATGAATGCATAATTATATAGAAAAAAGTGCACAGATTATGAGTGTACAGTATCATGAGTTTTGGCTAAGTGTGCACTCCTATACCCTACTCCCAAATCAATATTTAGAACATTTTTATCAGGCCTTATTCCAGAGAGCATTCGGACTTTAACACCAGAGCTTGGCTTGCCTGCTGCAGACCTTCATGGAAATAGAGTTCTCCTCATTCGTGTCTATATTTATCCAGCCCAGTTCCATGGATGGTGATTCTATTAGTCACTTTCCTGTCACTTGCACAAAATGCCAAATACCTGCAACTTAAAAGAGGAGAGGTTTATTTGGCTCACAGTTTCAGTGAGTTTGCTCCAAGGCAGAAATGGCATGGGGAAAGGGCCTAGTGGAGGAAAGCTTCTCAACCCACGGCAGCCAGAAAGCAAAGAGAGAGGAAAGGAGGAGCGTGAGGCAAGAATAAACCCTTCCAGGTCACACCTTCAGTTACTCACCTGCTTCAACCAGGCCCCAACTCTTAACAGCACACTCAGGTACGAACTCATTGATGAACTAATCCACTGATGAGCACAGCACCTCCATGTTCCAATCATCTTCCAAAGGCCCCACCTCTGAACACAGGAGATTTGGGGGGGACATTTTAGATCTAAACCATAATAGTCATTCAGGCTGTTGCATGTATCAGTCAGATGTTCTTGGCAGCATGGATTAGTTTTCCTGAATAACCTATAACATATTTATTCATCAACTGTGGAGAACATGCAGATTGCTTCTGATTTTTAGCTATTATGAATAAAACAGCTATGTATGATTTTATATAAAAAATCTTAGAGATTTATGTTTTTATTTCTCTCAGGAAAGTACCTAAGAGTAGAATTGCTTAATGACTAGGTAAGTGTACACTTATATCTATAAGATCATCACAAAATATCACATGATAACTCGTAAGCATGTACAATTTTTATATGTCAATTTGTAAAAAAAAAAAAAAAATTCTCAGTAGTTTCCAAGTGATTGCAGGATTTGACACTTGAATAGTCCTAAAAATGGCCATTTGCCATCCTACTTTGCAAAGATGCAGGAGGTGCCATCTATAAGAACCCTCAAGACACTGCACCTGCAGTGCTTTGATCATGGATTTCCTGGCCTATAGATCAGAGAGAAATAAATATTCATTGTTGATAAGCCACCCAGCTTGTGGCATTTTGTGATAGCACCCCAAACAAACTGAAACCCTTTCTTTTTCTTGGGCAAATACCTCACAGTACAATGGCTGGAACATGTTTAACATTTTAAGGAACTGGAAAAATGTTCTCAAAGGGGGTCACATGGTTTTATACTGCTCTGGCACTGCTGGAAACTCAGCTGCTCTACATTCTCCTCAACACTGGGTGTGGTGAGTCTTTCTAATTTTAGTCGTTCAGTTAGGTCCCCAGTGGTATCTCCCTGTGGTCTACTGTAGTTCACTAACAACTACTGACATTAAGCATATCTGCCATACATCTATGTCTTCTTTCACCAGGTGAGTTTTCAAATACTTTGTTCATTGTAAAAATTAGATTGTGTTTTTTATAATTGAGTCAAGAGCTCTATATATTTTAGATAAAATGTCTTTGTCAGATATATGCTTTCAAAATATTTTCTTCCAGTCTGTGTTTTGTCTTTTTATTCTCCTAACAGTACCTTTTGAAGAGCATGAGGTTTTGCTTTTAATTTATCAATCGGTTTTTTACAGAGTGTATTTTTAATGTTGCTTTTAAGAAATAATTCAGAGTCACAAAGATTTTTCTCCTATATTTTTTTCTTTTAGAAGATGCATGGCTTTATGTTTTACATTTAAGTCTATGATAAACTTTGGGTTAATTTTTTATATATGATGCGAGTTAATGGACCAAAGTTTAACTTATAGGATATGGCTGTCCAACAGACCCACCATCATTTATTGAAAATACCATCCACTCCTTTATTTTTTCATTTATATCAAAGACCAGTTTGGTATGCTTTTTTTTTTTTAAGTTTATTTCTGAACTCATGATTCTGTTCCATTCACCTTTTTGTCTATCTTGCAGTTAATATCCTTCCATAGCTTTTTAATAAATCTTGAAATCAGGTAGAGTCACCCTACAAATTTGTTATAGTATTTATTTATTTAGGTACTAGGGATTAAACCCAGGGGCTTGGCACTGACTGAGGTACATCCTTAGCCCTTTTATAGAATTATTTTTTGTTTTGAGACGAGACCTCCCTAAATTGTTAAAATGCCCAGATGGGGCTTGAACTTAAGATCCTCTATCTTAGCCTCTAACAGTGCTGGGATGACAGGCATATGCCCCTGCATCCAGCTTGTTATTATTTTTTTAGTGCTATTTTGCCTACTTTTGCTTCCCTGAATTTTTTTACAAATTTTAGAAATTTTTAATTTTTACCAAATTAAAAAAAAACCTACTGAAATTTTGATTTGGATTGCATTAAATTGATCAATCTAGGGTGAATTAGTATTTCATCAGTTTTGAGTTTTCTGCTCCACATCACTGTCAGGAATTCCCATCATATGTATATTAGACAGATTGGAGCTGTCCATAACGTGGATTTCTTCCACTTACATATTTGCTCCGTGTGTTTCACATTGAGTATTTTCTGTTGCTATATCTGAAAGTTCATGCTTCTTCCCCAATGTCTAAATGCTGCTAATCCTATCCAGCATATTCTTCATCAAAGACATTGTAGCTTTCATCTCTAGGTGTTCTGTTGGCATTCTTTAAAATATTCTCCATGACTTTCTTTACTTAACTTTTGAACATATGGAACATAGTTTAAGGGGCCTCAATGTCCTTGTCTTTTAATTCTAACATGTGAGACAGTCCCAGGTTGGTTTCAAGTGATTTCTCCTCACGGGCTTACTTCTCTGCTTCCTTCTGTGCCTGATCGTCTTTCACCAGATTCTAGACACTGTGAGTTTCACTTTACTGGGTGCTGGGTTTCTATAAATATTCTCAAGCTATTCTCTGAGAGCAGTTAAACAGCTTGGAAACCATTCAATCTTTTGAGTTTTGCCTTTAAAATTTGTTAGGTGAGACAAGAGAAGTGTTTTGTCTAAGGCCAGGACTGGACAAAGGTGGGGAAACTGAGGTGCCTGGGAGCAAAACCTGAGGAGATTTGTTCTCAGAGTTAGGTGAGTGCAAGGGCTGCCTTCACTTTTGTGCTGGAGAAGTCTCATTGGCTCACCCTAGTCATGACCTCGATTAGGACTAATTATTTCCCATGATGGAGGCAAAATCTTTCCATGAACTTTACCCAAAACTCCATGAATTATGAGAGTTTCTGGTCAGGACATTGGAACAGGACATATATTCCCAGCCCTGTGTGGGACACCAGATGCTGCGGCTCCTAAACCGTTCAAAGTATTTGCTCCTCAGCTAACCATCAGCAGTGGCCCAAGGCCAGGGACGCCTCTGCTGGTATCCGGAGCTCTTTCTCGCCATGCTTTCATCTCCCTTGTTCTCTGCATTATGAACTCTCACTGCCTTGGTCTCCCTGGGTCCTTAATTTGGGACCTTCAAAGTAGAATCTGCTCGGTTCTGCTGGACTCTTCCATTCTGCACCACACCTCGTCTACTCTCTCAAGGCAATGTGGTGGGTGTACCTAGTTCATTTCTCATCTCTCAGGGAAGACTGTCTTTTGTTGAAGGTCTTGAAAAACATCGTTTGAGGTCTTGCTTTTTTAAAAATTTGTTTCCAATCAAAGAATAAATCTGATCTCTGTTACTTCATCTTAGATGAAAGGATAAGCCAGTTTTAACATAAATTTTAGAATAAGTTTATCGATTTTTCTAAGAAACACTCCTTGGATACTGACTGAGATTGTGTTAAATTTATAGATCACTGTAGGAATAATTGTTATCTTAAATAACAGTGACACTCCCAATCCATGAACATGGTAAAACCCTCTCAATTAAACAGGTTTTCTTTCAATTATGATTAAAATATTTTTAAGATTCTATCATATTTAATTTATTCCTAAGAAGTTAATATTTTATGCTATTTAAAAATATTATGCATAGGTTTCATTTTTTGATTATTTCTTGCTAGAATATAGGAACTTGGTTTTTATACACTGAGCATGTATCCTAAAACCTTGTAAGTTATTATTTTGGTAAGGTTATTTTTGTAGATTCTTTTAGAGTTTTCATATGTTAAATCATGTCATCTGAGAATAAAGAAAGTTTACTCCTTCTTTTCTGATCTTTATACCTCTACTTTTCCCTAGTATGTTGCACTGGTGGTGACCCCAGAGCTATATAGAATGGATGTGGCGAGAGTGAAAATCTTTGCTTTTATTTTTGATGAAGGTCAGACTTTCACCATTAGTTGACTGTAGATTTTTGGTACAAACCCTTTAATAGTTGAAGAATATTTCCTTATATTCTAGTTCATCTGGGTGCTTCTTTTTAATTTTAAAATCATAGACAATCATTAAATATTGCAAATTTTTTCTCCGTATCTATCAGGATGATATAATTATTCTCCTTAACCTATTAATACGATAACTAACATTGAATTATTTTTTTAATCTCACATTCCTGAGATAAACTTAATATGGTCATTCTGTATCATCATTTATAGACTGTTGGCATCAATTTGATCATGTTTTGTAGGCAAATTTTTTCATTTATGTTGCTGAGTGATATTGGTTTATATTTTTTTCTTTTAATTCCCTTTCCAGGTCTTGGTATCACCACTGCCCTGCTCATAAAATGAGATGGGAAATTTTTGTTCTTATTTTCTGAAAAAGTTCATATTACATTGGTATTATTTCTCTCTTAAGTGTTTGATAGAAACAAAAAGTGAAGCCATCTGGACCTGTAGTTTGCTTTGTGGGCTTTATATTATAATTCAAGTACCATAATAGATAAATATAGGGATTTTCACATTTCTGTTTCTTCTTGTCTTAGCTTTAGTAAGTTGAGTTTTTCAACGGAATTTTCCATTTCATATAAGTTGTTGAATTTATTTGCATAAATTTGCTCATAATATTCCCTTATTATCCTTGTAACGTAAAAGAGTAGCAGTGTTACTTCTTTTATTCCTGATATTGGTGATTTATTTTTCTTCCATTTTTTTAAATCAGTTTTGACAGATTTTTTTTTTTTTTTTTTTTTTTTTTTTTTTTTTGTGGGTACCGGGGGGTCGACCTCAGGACCTCGCGCACCAACAGGCACCCGTGTCTCTGAGCGATATCACCGGCCCCTTTTTCGTATGTGGGATCCGGGAGTCGAACTCAGGCCCTCGCGCTTGCAAGGCAGGCGCTTATGCCACTGAGCCATCTCACCGGCCCAGTTTTGACAGATTTTTAAAAATCATTTTTACCAATGTTTTAAAAGAGCCAACTTTTGGGCTTGTTGATTTTCTGTATTGCTTGACCATATTCTATTTAATAGATTCCCACGCTTGTCCTTAAATGCCTTCATTTTACTTTAGATTTGATATGGTCTCCTTTTTCTAGCTTCTTAAAGTAGAGGATAAAGTCATTTATAGTAATTTTTATTCTTTTTTAATATAAACATTCAACCTATAATTTTCCCCCAAAATTGGCTTCCCTGACTTCTACATTGCTTTTAAAATAAATGTATTAATTGTAATAGTTTTTGATTTTCAAAGAAGTTACAAACACAGTACAGAAAGTTTACAAATATCTCATATCCCATTTCCTTCACTGATAATACCTTGTGTGTATGACATAAGTATACATTCATTTTTCTGGCAGATTTGCCACAGCTAATGAGCAAATATTAGGACATCATGATTAACTAGAGTCCATATTTTATCTGGATTTACTTAGTTTTAAACTAATGCCTTTTCTCTCAACCAGGATCCCATTCAGGACACATTACTTTTAGACTTTCCATCTCATTAGGCACCTCTAACCTTGACTGTTTTTCAGACTTCCTTGTTTTTGATGATCACAACAGTTCTGTGAATGATTGGTCAAGTATATTGCAAATGTGTGTGCACCACATATTTTGGTACGCTATGTTTTCCTTCCCATTGCATTTGAGAGCTTTTCTAATTTCTATCATAATTTTCCACCTATTGGTTGCTTAATTTCCTCAAATTTGGGGATTTCTGTCTTAGTCACATCTCTCTGCTGGGACAAAAAAAATATCCAGCACTGATGACATAAAGGAGGAGACGTTTATTTTGACTCATGGTTTTAGTCCATGGTTGGCTGATTCTGAGGCAGAAATGGAGTGGCAGAGGGGCGTGGTGGAGGAAAACCTCCCACAGTCAGGAAGCAGAGAGCAGAGGGAGGAGCTGCAGAGGAGAATAAAATCTTTCCGGCCACACCTGCAGTGACCCACTTCCAACAAAGCCCCACCTCCTAACAGCACATTTAGTATAGCATTCTGAAAATCTAATCACCTTTTACATACATGAGAATTCTGGGGACATGTTAGGTCAAAACCATAACCATTTCCAACCATGATCTTTGTGATATTGATTTCTAACTTAATTCCATTGTAATCAGAGAATGTACTCTTCATTAAGTCTACATTTTGAAATACACTTGCCTGATGGCATAACATGTTCCATTTTGAAGAAGTTTCACAGACACTTAAGGAAGAATATTTTGCATTTGTTGGATGTAGTAATCTAGAAAGGCCAATAATATCAATATGGTTGAATGTTCAAATGTTTTATCTCTTACAGAGTTTTAGTCTACTTGCTCTATCAATTTCTGAAAGAGGAATATTATAATCTCCACTTAAAATTTTGAATATGTATATTTGTTATACTTTAGATCTAAAATAGCCCTAAAAGCCTCATGTGATCGGAAGATGATTAGATTATGGAAGCCTATACCTCACTTCCTGTTAGGAGGTGAGGCCTGGTCAGAAGAGGTGGGTAACTGAGGTCGTGACCCAGAAGGGTTTGTCTCCCTCCTTGGCTCTCTACTTCCTGGCCACCATAACCCGAGTAGCTTTTCTCCCTGGCAAGCGTTTCCACCGTGACATTTCTCCATTTGAGTCTACCAAACATGAACAGAAACTTCTGAAATGTGAGCCAAATATCAACCTTCCCTCCTTTAAGTTGTGGGCATCAGGCATTTCTTCTTACTGATGAAGCAAATGACTAAGACATTATTCCTCCCTTTAGTTTGTCAATTTTTGCCTCATCTATTTCAAAGCTCTGTTATAAGGTGCAATCACACTTGAAGTCATTATATTTCTTAATGAACTGATACTTGTAGTATGAAATGTCCTTTTCTCTGGAAGAATACTTTAAAATTTATAGAACTGTTGATGATGTAAGTAAACTGTCTTCCTATTTGTTTAGTTTCTCCCTTTTGCTCTTTTTCTTTTGTTCCTCCTTTCCTGCCATAACCAAATATATTTTAGCAATTGATTTTGCAGTTGCAAAATGCATTTTAGCAATTGATATCTTCTTTTAGATACCTAGAAATGTCTCTTTTAATGGTTATTTTAAGGGTTATAACATGCATCTCTGAGTTGACGCATGTACCTCAAGCCACACCACTTACAACAGTCTTACAGCAGTGTATTTTTAACTTTCTTCCATCCTTTTTGCAATTTTTGTATATATTTATTTCCTACATATAATAAAACCCACATTACATTGTTACATAAGCGATCATTTGTTTTAAATAAATTAAGAAAATAGTCTTTTTATACTTACCACGTAGTTTTTATTCCTATGTGTCTGTGTTTCTACCTAGTGTTATATATCTTCATTTTAAAGAACTTCCTTTAGCATTTCTTTTAGTATAGTCCTACTAGCAATTAATTTTTTCAGCTTTCATTTAACGGAAATACTTTTTATTGTATCTTTATTTTTGAAGGATATTCTGTAGTTTTTTTTCCCAGAACTTTAGAGATGTTTCTCTATTTTCTTCTTTTATAAAAATAAATTTGGAAAACTTCTGACACTATTTCAATTTTTTTCTACTTTCTATTTCCTTCTGAAATTCTCATTCCACATATTACAGACTGCTTAATACTGTTCCATAGGTCATTGAGGCTCTGGTCATTGTGACCAAGGTTTAGTTTGCAAAATTCCTTTGACATATCTTCATTTACATGTATTATTTTCTCTCTATAGATATCCAATATGAAGTTAGTACTATCTGATAAATGTTCAATTTCAGGTAGTATTTTACATTTAGTTCTTTTTTATAATTCCCATGTCTCCTAAAATTCCTCATTACTTCATCCGTTACAGCCATTTTTCTGGAGATTATTTAATATATTATGATAGATATTTTAAAGTCATCATTTGTTGATTCAGAGGTCTGGGTTGTTAATGTAATTTGCAGTATTAAGACCAAACTACTTTTTCCTGATTATGGGACAGGTTTTTGAATTTTTTGTGTGCCTATTAATTTTTTATTCTGTGCTGGATATCATGGGGATTTTACACAGACTTTTTATTTCATTTGGATGAAGAATATCAATTTAAATAACTGGTGGGTCACTTAAATCCATGTAGACTAGTTTTCAAGCTTGTTGGGGCAGGTCAGACCAAGAATGTGCAGCTTGGTCCTGAGATACGACATTTTGGGTTTCTAATGGAAATTCCAGAATATTTATGAAGAACCTCTTCCTTGTGTATCTTAACACTGGGAAGTTGCCAAAATTTCTTTAGCAGTTTTAGCTTTCCAGATATTGTGTTTCCATTGGATTCTTGAGTTTTAGTTCCATGGGAGTATAGATTGGGAGTTAGCCAAACATGTGAGACCAATTTGCACTCAGGAGTTTGGGGTACCCCTTTCTGGGGTTTTCTAATTTCTGAGATTTTCCTCCTGCAACTTACAAACTTTTGAAAGATTTCTGCCCCCAATCATGATGGAAAAGGAGGTCTCAGAATGTGTTCTCTTGCCTTAAATTTAAAAATGGGACAAAATATATGAAACAGTTTTTCTGATTCTGAACAGTAGGCACATAATACAATTATTCCTGAGGGAAAAGAAATGAATTGTGTGATGGATGTCAAAGAATAAGAGAAAAAAGAAAAGAGGCATAAAAATATTTGAAGAAACATGTACCCAAAAGCTTCCCCCAATTTCATAAAAACATTGATCTAGTAAGGCTATAGGGGTGGGAATGCCCAAACACTGGGAGCTCATGTCTCACCACAACCTGCCCCAAGTGCTGGATAGCCAGCTACAAGATTAATAGTTATCCCTGCTGGGTTTCAGTCTTGTTTTGGTCCAATTCCTTTCTATGCCCCTATTCCTCCATTTTGTAATGGGAATGTTTATTCTGTGTCACTGTATGTTGAAAGTGTCTAAATTTCTTTTGGATTTTCACAGGACTTCATAGCTAAGAGTTTGCCTTAAGACTCAGTGGAGACTTTGGTCTTGAGCTTTTCAGCAATGCTATAACTGTTAAGATTTTGGAAACTCTTAGAGATGGACTAAATGCATTTTGCATAATGAGATGGACATGAGCCTTTTGGGAGTCAGGGACAGAACATTATGTTTTAGGTCTAAAATGTCACCCAGAAGTCGTGTGTTCAGATATGGGGCTTGGTCAAAGGGGAAAGGTCACTTGAGACATAAACTGGAAGGGTGTATTCTTGTCCCCAATTCCTCTCTTTCCTCTCTGCTTCCTGGATGCCATGGGTTGAACAGTTTTCCTTTACCATGCCCTTCTTCAAAGACAGTTCTGCCTTGGAACCATCCAGCCATGAACTGAGTCCTCTTGAAACTGTAAGCCAAAATAAGCCTCTGTCCTTTAAGTTGCAAGTATCAGGAAATTTTTCTCAGTGACAGGAAGGTGACTAATACAAGCAGCTTCTTATGAGTCCTGATACAAAAGAAAAGAAAAAAACTTCAGTAGTATAAAATACAAATAGCAGATATAAGTCCAATAATAGTGATAATTACATGAAATGTGTTGGGCCAATTGCCACAATTAAAAAGTACAAAATATTAAACTAAATAAAAAAGAAATATCTAACTAAATGCTGTCAAAATCTAAAGTACATGCTTTAGATTTAAGAGCACAAATAAACTGAATGTGAGTGAATGGAAAGAAGAAATACCATGTAAACAGTGACCTGAATAGAGCTGCATTAGTCATAATAATATCAGACAAAATAGACTTTAGGACTCTAGAACCAGAGAGAAATTCTACAATGGTAAGAACATCAGTTTGCCAGGGTGAGATAATTGTTATAATTGCACATGCCCCCCAGAACAGAGCTATAAAATAATGAGGCAAAGACTGACAGAATTTAAAAGAGTAATAGGTACCTCGACAATTATATTTGAGCTTAATATAATTTATTTAAATAAGCCTCTGTTGGTAAATGACAGAATTAAAACAAATAGAAAATTTGCAAAACTCTACAACTTGACCTAACTAACACATACAGAACAATCCACTGAACAACACAAGACATACATTGTTCCTAAGCACATCTGCAACATTATTCCAGGTGGGTCATATGCAAAAGTATTAGAAAATTTTTCAATGCATTTAAAATAATATAAAGTACCTTCTCAGATCAAAATAGAGTTAAATTAGAAATCCACAAGAAGGAATCAGAAAATACTCAAGTACTTGGAAATTATAAACATCACACTTCTAAATAACCTGTAGGTCAAAGAAATTGAAACATACATCAAACAAAATAGAAACAAAAAAACAGGATATTAAAAGCTTTCTGATGTAGCTAAAGCAATATTTAGAGGGAAATTTTACATTCAGTATCTTACATTAGAAATGAAGAATTAGGTCCAGTGAGATGGCTCAGTGGCATACTCACCTGCCTGGCAAGTGCAAGGTCCTGAGTTCAACTCCCAGAACCCACATATGGAAAAAAGGGCTGGTGATATCGCTCAGCGGCACGGGCGCCTGATGGCACATGAGGTCCTGAGTTCAACCCCCGGTACCCACAAAAACAAAAAAAAAAAAAAGAGACTTTTCTCAACCTGGTAAGGTATATCTACGCACGGCCTACAGCTTATGGTAAAAAACTGAATGTTTTTCCCTAAGACTGGGAAGATATCAAAGATTCCCACTATTACCACTTACACATTACTGTGGAGGTTTCAGTCAATGCAATAAGATAAGGATATTACAGATACAAAATCTGTAGAGTTTCTACTAGAACAAATAAGTTTAGCAAAGTCACAGGATACAAACTCAATTTACCAAAAAAAGCAATTATATGTTAAATATTACCAACATTCAATATGAAGATTAAGTTAAGAAAACATTTTTGTTCACAATACATTAAGAAATAGGATTAAAATTAACAACAGAAATGGGAAACTTTTACACTGTAAATGATACAACATTGGCAAGAGAAATTAACGCTGACCTGAAAAATGGAAAGATATGCTATGTTCATGGATTAGAAGATCAGCATTTGTAGGATGGAAGCTTTCTTCAAATTGATGTACAGATTCAATGCTATTTTTCTCAAAAATCTCAGGAAGGTTTTTAAGAGAAATTCTCAACCTGATCCTAAAATTCATGCAGAAATACAAAACATATAGAATAGCCAAAAGATAAACAAAGTTGGCGAAAATTAAGAATACCTGATTTCAAAATTTACTAAAAATCAGTATGATTAGGTATTGGGGTAAAGATAGAAATATAAACCAAAGGAACAGAATTAACTCATACGTTTATGGCTAATTGATTAAGCAAACCTTCAAAGGCAATACAATGAAGAAATGATAATATTGCAAATAGTGAAGGAACATTTAGATATCTATATGCAAAAAGAAAGAGAAAAATAAACAACAAAGGAAGGAAGAGAGGGAGAGAGGAACAGATGAAAGGACAAGAAAAATGAAAAAATGTAGGCCCTTCAACATTAAAAATATTTATTTAAACTAGATTACAGACCTAACATGTAAGAGCTTCACTCATAAAACTTCTAGACAAAAATATAAGAGAACAATTTTGTGAAGTGAAACTAGGGAAAATTTCTCAAAGATGATAGCAGAAGCACAATGTGTAAAATCAAAATTTGATAAATTGAACTTCATCAAAATTTTAAATGTTTACTCTGCCACTAAGGAAATGAAAAGATGAAACGCGCACTTGGAGGAAACCTATGCAGACCACACCATTGTTAAAGGGTTCAAGTCTCTCTCAGACAAACAAGGCTCACAATGTGACCAGAAGACGTCATAAAATGAAAGCGGAAAGAGTTAACTGCTTATCTGGGTAAACAATGCACTTCAAAGATATGCAAAAGGTTAATTAACACAGAAAAATGCCCAGCATCAGTTGTGAAGTTTAAATTCAGTTTAAACCACAGTGCGGTATCACTGCACTGCAGCTATTACCCACTTCATGGTGAAAGATGGAACATTCTCTCCTGAGATTAGAGGTAAAGCAAAGACGTTCTCTCCGGGCATTTGTATTCAACTCGTTTTTTCACTGGAGTCTAAACCACAAAACAAAGCAACTTTAAAAATATAGACAATGAAAAACAAACTGTATTTGTACTCTACACAATTGTGTACACAAAAAAATCCTAAGGAATTTACAAAATGTTACTTTAAAAACTACAGTAGTGGTTCTGTCACCAGACAGGGTCCAAGGAGGTACCCCAAAGAGGAGCTGGGGACCTCAACTCACTACCCATGGAATGAGTTGTAGGTTTGCTGACTCCCAGTGCCGAAAAAGAATTTCCAGGACTTGTCAGTGAGAGGCACAAAAAGGGTTTAGTAGAGCTAAAGAAGTTCACACTCAGAATAAGGCAGGGGCCTCAACAGACAGACTCACTGTGGTCTGGGGCTGGGGCTTATAATGTGGGCTTGGGCTGTAGATGGGTGGAATTTGTTAATCTGGAGTAAAGTGGGGGAAGGATACGCAAAATTTACACGTGCAAGGCAAGAGCCCATTTACAAGGGAAAGGTGTGGGTCTAGCCTTAACAGTTGGGAACCTAGGAATGAGTAGTCTGGAAGGGAAAATATATATATATATAAGCTTGGGTAACTGTGTCCTGAAACTGCAGTTTTTAAAAGTACAGTTTTAAAATTACAATTTGCCATGTCTCCTTTCTACCTATCTTTATTCTTTCCAGCCTACATTAGTTCTAGTACAGTAAATTCAGCTAGATCACAAGATACAAGGGCAGTTACAAGCATTTCTATATATTAGCAACAAAATGGAACTGGGAATTTAAGAAATACCATTTAAAATAGCACAAAAGATATGAAGTGTAAGGGATAAATTTATGAAGATACCTAACATCTGTACAGTAAAATCTATGATGCATCTCAGGAATTAAAGAGGACATGAATGAATAGAAAGATACACTATGTTCATCGATATTGCTGAGTTGTCATTTATCCCCACATTGACCTATAGATTCAATATAATTACAGTGAAAATGCCAAAGGCTCTGTTTGAGGAAACTGACAAACTGATTCTAAAATGGCCAATTTTTCTCTTAAAATGAACATATTTGAGCGACCTGTGCTATCTGATTTCAGTGCTTATTATAAAGGTATGTAAAACTGGCAATATAGTATTAGCATAAACATAGGCAAATGGGACAATGCAAATAGAAGGAAAAGTTTTAAATAGACCAATACATATGTAATCAATTGGCTTTTAATGAAGGTTTCAACTCATTTCAAAGGAGGAATGGGTAATTTATTTTTGAGACAGGGTCTCAGTATATACCTCAGGCTGGCCTTGAACTCACTATATAGCCCAGGCTGGCCTCAAACTCATGGCAATCCTCCTGCCTCAGCTTTCTGAGTGCTGGGACTACAGGTGTGCACCACCATGCCTGGCTGGATAATGTTTTTATCTAATGCTGATGCCATTAGATATTCCTCTGCAAGGACCAAAAAAAAAAAAAAAAAAAAATGCAGCTCAACTTTTACCTATACTTGTTACTTCAGATGGATCATAGATCTAAGTGAAAATCCTAAAGTATAAAAATTCTAGGATAAAATATGGAAGAAAATCTTTGTGGCCTTAGAGATTTCTTAAATAGGTTACAAAAAGTAGAAAGAAAATGTTAGGAAAATTAAAAGGGAAGACACAAACTGGGAGAAGATACTTGTAATACATATATTTGAAAAGAGACTTGTATCCAGAATATGTAAACAATTTTTATAATCTAATTATAAGACAATCTTGTTGTTTGGGCAAAACAACAAGATATTTGAGCAAAACATCTGAAAGGAATCTTCACAAAAGAAGACATATAGATGGCCAACAAGCACTTGAAAAAGTGCCAAGAACCATTACTAATTACGAAAGACAATTCAAAGCCACAAGGAACTACTTCTACATGTTTGCTAGAATGGCTAACATGGAAAAGATGAACAATACTAAGTGTTGGTGAGGATATGGGAGCAGCTGGAACTCTTACATGTTATTAGTAAAAACGCAAAATTAGTAAGGCATTTTGGAAGACAGTTTGGTTTGTGACAGGGTCTTAGAGGCTGGACCTATAGATATTCAATAAGTAACTAAAAGCAGGCTAAAGCCTGGGATCTCTGCCTTCATTTTTATATCTGTCTCCTTTATTACCTTAAAACTTTGGGTCACATCCCTGCTCAGCTCTTCATGTAGGTATGTTAATCATTTAAGAAGTGTCTAGTAATGCAAGACTTCTTGCCTATCTCATCCCCTCCAAGACATCAAGGAAAGAGTAATTAATGTTCAGGCTTTGCAGAAACACCCAATTGCCGGCTTTTGTCATGTCCAAGAGCGATTACTCCAAGATGAGAACTGAGGCTCCCCACCAGGCAGGAGCCACCCTCCCATGCAGAATCAGGCATGGGGGAGAGATCAGACAGACAGAGCAGGCTGGGCCAGGATTATCCACCGGTGCTTCCAGGTAGCCAAACCTCGTCCTCGTTCCACTTTTCTATAAAACCTCAAATGTTTCTTTCAGCCCCTTGAAGACAGATCTTGAGCCTCTTTATCTGTCCTCCTGGCCTGGCCAGGCTGATTAAAGCTGCCCTCCTGCCCTTCACCTCTTCCTATTTGGGAAAAAGGGCCTGAATCTCATCTTTTGGGATACCTGAAGCTGTGGAGTTCTGCCCTAAAACTCTGGCAACAGGTTATGTTTTTGAAAGTTAAATATACATTTACCACATGACCCGTAAATCCCATCGGTAGGTTTTTACTCAGGAAAAAGGAAAACATACGTCTCAAAGATTCATGCATGACTCTTTAGAGCAGCTTTATTCATCACCAAAAAAACAAGGAGCACCCCAAATATTTGCATATTGTGCACAACTTGCATTTGCAAGTTGTGAATTTAAACATTGTGGTATATCCATACAGTAGATGTCATTTTGCAATAAAAGGAAACATTTCTAATATATGCAATTACATGAAGTTCGAAAGCAATAAACTAAATGAAAACCACACAGAAAACATTATACACTTTATGATTCCAGTTAGATGAAATTCTAGAAAGTCAAAACTGTAGAGAGCAAAACAGACCAGAGTTGGCTAGAGAGCAGGAGATTCAGGAGGGGCCCGACCTCAAAAGTAGGGGAAGACAAGATTTCCATTGTGACTTTGACAGGCAACATGAATCTCCATTTTTGAAAATTGGCCAAATTCTCTTCCTTTACACAGAGAACTTTATTGCCCGTAAAATTAGACTTTGAGAAAGGCAACAAAGACAGTTTCTAGCTTCCTGAATTCTGGATCAAACCTTCCAGCCCCATGGGGCTTGGCTTTCTACTTGGGGTGCATGCCCATGTGCCCCATGGGCAGGGAGAGCCCTCTTTAGAGAAGCAAGTCAAGGGTGGGGTAGGGAAACATCCAGGGCACTGCCTTTGCCTTCTCTCAAGGGTCCTAGGCCCTGGTTTCTTCTTTCCTTGGTTGTCCGTCTGTCCATCAGACCTTGGCTTTCACAGTCCATCCAGACTTTGAAGCTGTGGCCGGCAGGGGGCTCGCCTGACTCAATCTATTTGGCCAGAAGTTGGTTCTTCACTGTTTATCTCCTTTTTGACTTACACTGTATTTTTCAACTTTATAGTCTATTTTGGAAAACCTTTAAACATCCATTACATTCATTTTGATTCTTGTATACCTGCACTATATATTTTGTCTATTTTCAAACCGTAGGCATCCTTTCATTCTAAGCACATCTCTTGGAAAGAATCCATCACTGGAACATTTTTTTTAAAGTCCAATACAAATGACTCTTTCTTTTAATTGATTCAACCATTTACATTCCCTGTAATTACTGTTATAATCAGATTTATTTCTGCTATTTTATTCCATTATTTCTCTTTAACTTCCCTTTTGTTTTCTCTCTTTGTTCCTATTTCCCATTAGAAAACTAATTGTTTTCAGCTGGGTGAAAGTTGCACATTTTATTACTTTAATGGCGGGCATGTGGAACTTACCATGGCCCGAAATTCAGTGTATCTGCAGCCTCACTTTGCAGCCCCCTGTGAAATCATGTGATTATCATTTAAAATTTTGATTGTGGATTCTCTTGCTTTCTGGTTTCATTTTGGTGTAGCTCTCATTTGTTTGGATAATTCACTCTCTTTGCTGGGTTAATTCACTCTCTTTTACTTCTCTGTTTAGCACCCTGACGGATTTAAGCCTCATCTGTCCCAAGTGACAGTTTCCCCATGCTGAAAGACAAGCCACCTTCCATTGCCCCAGAGATTTCTCAGTCTGATGGGCCCTCTGCCTTCTGGGGCATCTTGAGGGTTTGGTCCAGGGGAGAGGGCCAACAACCTGTTCAGCATCTTGCTAGAAACTGGAAGCCCCTCCTGTTAGCAGACTAAGACTCTGAGAGGACCTCACTGAGTCACCTCCACCCCAGAAAGAGTCACCAACGTCCAACCCGCACCCGGCTCTGCGCTGTGCTCTGGGCTATGCGTGGGAGGGAGCAATGTGAAGCCCGCACCTCTGTGGGGCAGACACCAGGAAGAGGCAGTAATAACTGCATGTGACGATTATTGTTCGCAGAGGACGAGGGCTGACACAGGGTGGAGGACACACAGTGTGGGGTGAGCGGGCAGCTCAGCTGGGTTTTGGGGGAGGAGGGGACAGCCTGGGGACAAGGGGCAGGGTGTGCATCCGTGAGGGCAGGAACTACGCGTGTAGTCTGAATCCCAGGTCAAGGGCAGAGGAGGAGTAAGGGCAGGTGGGCGCCGGAAGAGGAAGAGGTTCAGTAGAGACGCACGGTGACATGATTTCTAAAAGTCAGTCCTGCATCGAGCGGCTGGAGAAGCCGTGGTCCTGAGCCGCCTTTTAGACACAGAATCAACACCACTGGGCGCTCAGTCCAGCAGGCAAATGAGCCCCTCCTCTGCGTCGGAGTCTCCGCACCTCTTTCGGGAGGGCCTGGGTGACGCCAGGCTCCTGAGAAAAGGCGAAGGGGCCTGGGCTGCTGGCTCCTCCCCAAAGCACGCTGCAGAATGACGTGGAGGCAGAAGGCGCAGGACAGACGGCCAGGCGCGGCGCACGGGTGAGCCCTGGCCCCGCAGCCCGGGGCATGCTGGGCTTTTCTCAGCAGCATCCTGGTGCCTCCACCCGCACTGCCCATGCTGGGATCGCGCAGCTGCTGGAGGCTGGGCCCACGCAGGGCACAGCAGGATGGGGGCAGGACCGGAGAGGATAATGCGTCCACGCTCCTGCCTGGAATTCGCTCTGGTATGGAAGTCACAGAGAAAAATGTGGTGGCGGTGGTTCAGATCAACAAGGGGTGCGAGGATGGAGGAGGCAGCGGGGCCCCAGAAAGCGCAAGCTATCAAAATACTACCTCCTGCCCGGCGGGTCGGACTGGGGACCGTGGCTCGGAAGCCTCCCCCGGGGAGACAAATACAAGGTCTCCTGCCCGTGTAACAGGAGGAGATGGAAAACACATTAAATGATGAAACCCTATTTAAAAGGCGCAAGTCAAAACAAATAAATTAACTTAGTATGTTATGAAACAATTACAATACCCACTGCCCTGGCTGCACCCCCGCCCCCATCTCTGAAGTCTTCTTTCTGGCTCGAACCGCGGGGTTTTGGCAAAATGTAACATGGCTTCAGAGTACAGTACGTGCCTTTGGACGCGGCCCGGCTGGCGTCGCTCTGTGCAGTCCCCGTCAGTGCGGACGGCTGGCCGGCGTCCCCAGCATCCTTTCTTGCTCCCAAATGCAGAACAGGGAGGAGCTGCCTCGGCCCTGCGGGCGGCTACCCAAGGCCTGCCAGGGGTCATGCCTACCGGAAGTGGGTTCTAACACGACCCTGGGCATGGTGGGGTCTGGTGGTCCCTGTGGCACAATTCCTCCACTTCCCGTAGCTCTGGCCCGCAGCCCACTCTCCGCCAAGTCTGGTCTCCCTTTCAAAAGCCAACTCGCTTCCGGTCTCTCCCCCACCGCACCACCAGCCTTGCTGATCCTCCACGGAGACACGGAACAGATCTGTCCTGCCAGGCCTGTGTCCCCCAAGTCTCTCCCCAGTCCCCAGAGAGAACCTAACCCCCTGCAGACTCAGTGAGATGCCACCCCTCAGGAAGCCATAGAGACAGGGTAATGCACCCCCAAAGATGTCTACATCTGACTCCCTGGACCTGTGAGTGTCACTCATGTGTCAAGAGGTGGAATTAGGTGGAAATGAAATTAACGTTGCTATCAGCTAAATTTAAAAGAGAGCGACAAGCCCACTCCTGGACTTCGAGGAGGCCCCAGTGTGACGCTGAGGGCCCTAAAATAGGAAAGAAGGAAGCAGGAGGGAGATGAGAGGACTCCAGGGCTTGGAGGAGAGAGGAAGGCTGAAGCCAGGGAACACACCAGGACAAGGTCAGTGGCCGATCACTGTGTCCCAGCACGGCAGCAGATTCACAGTCTGGTGCTATGTTCAACAATGAATGAGGACATGAGTTGATAAACCCAAAGCAAAAACCCAAACTGATAGTTTCAGAAGCCATTCTTCCGGCCTGTGGTGTCTCGCTTTCCTGATGCAAGACAATCAGCCTGCACCAATCCCCAGCGCAGTGCAGTTTTATGGTGGGCTTCTCCTTGCCAGCTGTTTGCTGGACCCAGCCTACCCTGCCCCTTTCCTGCCTCCCTCAGGGGTCGCCCCACAACCTGTGGGTCTCCAGCATGCAGCCCAGGAGGTTTGGGAGCCCGGTTGTCTGGGGAAGCAGGGTCCTGGGCACAGCAGCAGTGTACCCTTCCCTGTGCAAGTGGGGCATTTCAGGGCTATTACATTTGCATTATCTGTCCTCATTTCCTCCTAGCTCTCCCCAAGTTTGTTTTTTCTGAGTTAATGAAAAGAGCGTGTGCCTGTTTGTGCTGGATTAATGAGAAGAGCATGTGTCCCGCTTACCTCTCTCGTGGCGCTCACTACAGGGGCAGGAGAGCCTGTGAATGTGGCTCTCTCCTGGGCCAGGCTGGAGCTGGGAGTGCCACGGTGCCCCCAGGAGCCTGTGATGGGCAGCAGAAGTGGAGGCAAGGCCTCCTTGGCCACACAGGGCAGAGAGAGAGGGGTCCTTGGGACAGGACTGCCCAGTCCCCCTGCGTGTCTCAGAGCAGCAGCCCCGCTCACTATGGCACGATGAACTACCAGGTGTCCCAGGCTGGGGGACGGCACGGCACACTCCTGAATTGAGTGTGCTCGGTTCCCCGAGGACCCCATGGCTTCAGATCAGTGACAAAGCATGGAGCATGGCCGCTCTGAGTCCCTTGTCCCTTCCCCAGCCGTGCAGTCCACAGTCACCAGCAGGGCTGACCAGCTGATAGTCACCACTGGTAGCAGGAAAGCTTGTCAGTAATTACACAGTGCTGATCACAACTCCAGCTCCAAATTCATTCATGCTGAGGACGGGCTCGTTCATGCCGCGCTGCCTTTCCCCACACTCGGATTCTTCCCTGCCAGACCAAGCAACTGCTGGAAAATTAGTGACATGGTCCCCCGCTTGCTCATCCCAGACCCCAGGCCCTGAAACGGACAAACCTCCAGGGGTCTCCGCAAGGCGAGAGCTCCCCCTGTGGAGCCAAGGAACTTTCAGGCACAGGCGAGTCTCATAGGCCAACCGCCACGCAGCAAGTGAGGTCGCTTGCATCTCCAAGGAGAGAGTGTGCGCTGCCCGTGAGTGTGCGCTGCCCGTGAGTGTGCGCTGTCCGTGAGTGTGCGCGGTCCATGAGTGTGCGCTTCCCGTGAGTGTGCGCTGCCCGTGAGTGTGCGCTGTCCGTGAGTGTGCGCGGTCCATGAGTGTGCGCTGCCCGTGAGTGTGCGCTGTCCGTGAGTGTGCGCGGCCTGTGAGTGTGCGCGGTCCGTGAGTGTGCACTGTCCGTGAGTGTGCACTGTCCGTGAGTGTGCACGGCCCGTGAGTGTGTGCTCTCCGTGAGTGTGCGTGGTCTCTGAGTATGAGCTGTCTGTGAGGGCGGGCACCAGAGGGGCCGCCTGCCCAAGATACCTCCTTCAAGGAGGGCAGGACTGAGGGACAGAGGCGTCTGCGCCACAAAGGTTGCAGGGATGGCTGGAGGCCTTTACTAGAAGCTTCTACAGGAAAATGGAAACTGTCCGGAAGCAGAGGGGACCATGGCCAACAGTGGGGGGCAGATTAAAACCCAAGCCCACATCGAGTCTTGTTCTTTATTTACCTACCTGATTCCCAGGCTGACAACTGCAACCCAATCCCATCAAGGTACAGCTGAAAACACATTCCCTGGCAGGAACATCGGTCGTGAACATGTGTGCACTCTGTTCGCCCAGTGACACCCTCGTTCATCAGTTGAACCTCAAAGAGAATAAAGATAACCTTGACCCGGGGGGTTAATTTTTACCAAGCCTCTTTGCAGTAAACAAGGCAGTTAGCATGGTTTCATTTCAATATGGCACTCTCGATATGTTTGTAGTATAACAAATAAAAACATTTTCTTGGAATCTCCAGGAAATTAATGGCTTATTTTTGCTGGCAGACTGATGTGAGGGTTACTAAATTACCTTCCGCTGATTAAAGACGAGCTACTGCCTCTAGGCAAAGAGAAAAAGAAAAGGAACAACCCAGCCCTTAGCAAAAGGAGGCAGTGGCGCGAGCGATGTAAACAAGTCAGATCTGCTTTGTGCTGCGAGTGTCGCTTCCAGATGCCACAAAATGGACCATGGGGGCGCTGAGGCCACACTGTGTCCTCCAGGAAGCTGCCCGGGAGACTTCTTACATGGAGAGGAGCTTACTGAGGCCCTACTCTGTGCTAGACTCTGTCCCTTAATTTTCCATAAAGCAAGCGTCCTGTAAGGCAGGTTGGACCTAACCTGTCGTCAGAGCTCCAGGCCCAGACGAGGGATCCAAGAGGTCCTCTGGGGTGTGATGGCAGCAGGAGCGCAAGCTCAGGTTTCTGGGGACAAACTGTGTGAGGGCCTTTTGGACAACACTGTGCCTGGCTGCACCCTGGCCCACAGCTGGGACTGATTTATCAGGTCGCCTAAGGCCCGTGAAGGAGCAATGTGACTGGCTAACAGGTCACGAGCCACTTACCCTGTATTCAAGCCACTGGCAAACACATGCGTGTGCTCACACATGGAGTTGCAGCGTGGACTAAATCACTCAATGCCCCTGAGGACACGGGAGGGCTGCCCGGAGTAATTTCTAAAGTCTTTTCTAGTTTTATATGCTTTATGATCCCGTTAATACTGAGAGCGGATTTTACATGCTAAATGGAGTCCATGAAGGCTGAATGAATATTTCACCAGATTTAAAATGTCTCTACTAATTGAAACTAATTCTCCAAATTGCACATTAAAAGCCCCAGGCCAATTTTTCTGTCTGATGGGCCCTGACAAAGTGGCTCATGGAGACCAAGCAATGCACTCTCCGAGGCTCCGGCCCCAGAGAGGCTTCTCATTTACACTAATGCCTCTCTGCCTTCCTGGCCACCTGCACAGCCTGGCCGCTTAAATTGCTTACTGCGCGCTGCTCGGGCGCCTCTCTCCTGTGGGTTCTGCTCTCTCGCTGCTCTTGCTACTGAGAGCCCGGCAGGCTAATGGCCGTAATCAGACTGCAGCTCCTCCTTCAAGGAAGGGGAATTTGAATTCTGCCTGGGTAACCGAGGTAGAAGATGGTGTGGGCCCCAAATCTGGAAGATTAGCATACAGGTCAGGAGCGGACCCCAAGCCATAAAAAGACAGAGAAGTAGGGTGAACGCTGAGGCCTGCCTTCAACCTCCGCAGCTCTTCAGCCTTCTGAAATTGCTGTCTTCCATGGGCAGGGTTTTGAGTTTTCAGTTTTTTAAGTGCATGAAAAGTAAAGGTTGTGAAACAATAGTTATTCTTCCTCAATGTCATGCAAAGTCTTTTATTTGTATTGTGCTAAAATACACACAACAGGGCCGGTGAGATGGCTCAGCGGCATAAGCACCTGCCTGGCAAGTGCGAGGGCCCGAGTTCAACTCCCGGAACCCACATATGGAAAAAACGGCCGGCAATATCGCTCAGCAGCACGGGCGCCTGCTGGCACGTGAGGTCCTGAGGTCGACCCCCGGTACCCCCAAAAAGATAAAAAATAAAAATAAAATACACACAACATAAAAACTGACCATTACTACAAACTCCCCGTTCCTCCTTCCCCTCCTTCCCCGTTACATATTCTAGCATGTTCCTCTGAACAAATGCTGTGAAACGAAATTCTGTCGGCATTTTGGAACTGTGCATCTCTCCCCCAGCAGCTGGTGGGACTTCCTTCAGGGAGGGGAGCAGCTCAGATCGGAGAGCCAGGGTCGTCCAGAAGCAGGGGGAGTTGCCTCTGCTTGTCCCACTTTTTTTTTTTTTTTAAATATAAACCACACTTTTATGTACGCAGCCAGCATTGGCTTGTCTGGTCCTTTCTTTCCTAAGAAATTAAGATACAAGACTAAAGAGCACAACACAAACACTTGTGCAACCGCCTCCAAGGAACAAGTGTTCATATTTTGTCACAATCATTTAACACTTTTTATAAAAGAATATTTCAGATAAAGCTGCAGTCTCATCCCCACCCCCTACTCCCAACCCCGGGGCATGCTCTCATGGTAGACAACGTGATTTTCCCCTCCTGAACTTGGCGTAATTTTCCAGTGCACTGTTTTCATGTTTACACCTACGGAAAGAGGCATCCATGAATAATTCATAGTGTTGTTCGCAGAGTGTTTTAAAACATTTTCCTAAATGCTATTGCGCTAGGCTTGCTGTTGCACTCAACATTATGTTTCTGAGATGTAACCATGTTGATACCAATGTGTGTGTGTGTGGACTTCAGTTGTTTCCAATTTGTTTTCCTATTACAAACAAGGCCACAGTTACGTCTGCCCATGTTCAGGGAAAGAAATCTCTCTGGAGCTGGTAAAAACAACTACTTGAGAGCTGTATGTTAAACAATTCCCAGAGCTCATTCAGGACAGACATAAACTGACATCAGATGAACCAGGATGGAGGGACCTGGAGGACAGGACCCAGGATGACCAGGAGCCCTCAGAATGGGCACGACTTAGCTCTCAGAAAAATATGCCTCCACGAAGATTAGAAATAAACCTCAAAAGGATATGAGCTGCAGCAACTTAGCTGCCTGCTAAAATAAACGCCAGCATTCTTTGGAAAAACAAAATAATCTAAACACGCAATAATCTAGCATGCATAGGATTTAGCACCCAGTTAAAAATTGCTAGACAGATTAACAACCAGGAAAAGATGAGCCCTGTAAACTAAGGAGAAAAATCAAAGGGAAACAGAGATAAAATGATAGAGGTGCAGGAATTAACAGATAATCACTTCCTGAAATGTCCATTAGAAATATGGCCAAGGATTTAAAAGAAAACCTGAACAGAAAAAAGAAAAGATATGGGAACTATAAAAATGAGACAGATGCAACTTACAGAGATGAAAAGTATCTGAAATGAAAAATCCGCTGGATGCCTTCACAGCAGACAGTACTGAATAAACGATCAGTGGATATGCATGCAATTTTCGTTAGTTAATTCCACCTTAACAAAGCTGGAGGTGGGTGGTGAGTGGTGAAGGAAAAATCTTAAAAGGATCCAGAAACGAAATTTTAAAAAAGGGCACATTCAGGGACATGATGATAAAATGGTTACTGGCATCTCGTTGCAAGCTAAAAAACCACAAAAAACAACATTTTCATAACATGATAAAATGATATTCCTGTAGAATTCTCCATTCACTGAAATTATCCTTCAAAAATCAAACTGAAATTGAGACTTTCTGAAATAAGTAAAGGCTGAGAAAAGTCACCAATAGCAAGTCTACATTAAAAGAAATGATCAAGGAAGTCCTCTGCCCTGAAAAAAATGACACAGGATGAAAACTCAGATCTACACAATGGAATGAACAGCAATAAAACTGGCAGAAATGTAAACAAATATGAAAGGCATTGCTGGCTTCCTTCCTCCCTTCCAGTGCCAGGGATAGCCCTGGGGCTCTGTACCTGCCATATAGCCAAGGGCTCCACCATTAAGCAACACCCCCAGCCCCATGTTTTCTCATTTTTAGGCTTCCCTTAAAAATAACTGTTCAGGGCTGGTGAGACAGCTCAGCGGCATAAACGCCTGCCCGGCAAGCGCAAAGTCCTGAGTTCGACTCCCAGTATCCACATACGGAAAAAGGGCCGGTGATATCGCTCAGCGGCATGGGCCCCTGCTGGCATGCGAGGTCCTGAGTTCGACCCCGGTACCCACAAAAAATAAATAAATAAATAACAATAACTGTTCAAGGGCCAGTGAGATAGCTCAGCGGCATAAGTGCCTGCCTGGCAAGTGTGAGGTCCTGAGTTCAACTCCCAGTACCCACATAAAAAAAAATAACTGTTCAAAATACAATTCATACTAATGTTTTGCGGAGTCGATAACAGTTTGTAAAAGTATATAAGTAGGACTATAATACACAGGACAGAAAGGGGAAATTGAAACACACAGTTTATATTTTTATGAATTCATGAAACAATAAAAGTTTTTAAAGGTAGATGCAATAAATTAAGTGTTCATATCATAAATCATCCTTAAAACATAAAGAATTTTTCATAAGCCTATAGAGGAGATATAATGATAGAATGACAAAACTAATGAATCCAAAATAATGCAGAAAAAAAGATGGAAAGCAACAAAGAATGTATGACAAGGAAAGAAATAACAAGATCTAAATATTAAATTAAATAAGTAAATGGTCTAAATTGGTCATTACTTTTGCAAAGATTATCAGACTGGGTTTTAAAAAGCAGGACAAAAGATTTCTAATTTCAGTTCTGATGTATACCATATTTGCAAATAATCACTTCCATCCTTACTACAAAATACAATATTAAAGCTGAAAAAGGTGAAAATGAGTGTCTTTGGCCCACCAGAGAACTGAGGTTGAGGGGTCACGAGGCCCTGGTCACAGGAGATGTGGGGAATGCAGGGTCAGGGCTGAGATTTGCAGACCTGTGTCAGAAGCCAGCAGGGCACAAGCTGCCAGAGCTCTTCTATGGCAGCTGGGACAGCTTTGCAGGGCTGAGTGGGGCTGACAGCAGAGTGAGAATTCCCAGAGGTCTCATTCTTAGCCCTCCCACCACTTGATCAGGTTTTATCTTCAGTCCCACCAGGGTTCACCATAAAGAGCCAAGAAAACTCCCCTCCTGTCTCAAGAAGAGACAGGGGGAATTGGACCATTTTGAAATATTCTCAGAGCATCTCCATAATAAAGGCCTCCTCAGCAGGGGAAAGACTTTATCACAGACTTATTTCAGCTCTGAGGAAGGGCAATTACCAACTCTAGTTCCCTGTAGCCTTCCTGTCTCACCTGAGGGGGGGGAAATGGGAAAGATACGGAACAGGAATGCACTGGGGAAGGTCTCAGCCTAGGGACCTAGGACCATTAACCGCTAAAGGTGCTTAGAAGGTCTAGAAGTCATCTCCTTCCCACACTCCCACTACATCCGCAGGGCTCCAGGGTGCACACAGTGGGCTCCAGAGAGAACACAAAGCACAGACTATGCATAAGAAGTGGTTTAGAGGAGACTAAGGACAACAGGAAAGAAAAAAACAAGGAATTTGAAATGTCTGGAATTTACAACTGCAGCACACGTTAACCACACTTCAACTCCCTGCCCAGTTAACAAGCAACTTCATGATAAAGGTTGGTTTATCCCAGTTATTATCAGACACATAATGTTGGGCTTCTGACAAAAAAGTTACAAGGTGTTCTAAAGGGGGAAAAACCCTGTGCTGTTCTCACAAAACTCACTTTAAGTGTAGAGATGCAAACAGATGAAAATAAGAAAATGGGAACAGAGATAACATATAAGTACTAATGACAAGAAAACTGGGGTTTCTCCATTAATCCATGACAAAGTGCATTTCAAGGAAAGGAATATTCCCAGAGAGAAAGGGAACATTTATCAGGCTTCCTTTAAAAATAACAAGATGACATAAACAACAGAAACATGTATGCTCCTAATAATAGAGCTTCAAAATTTGTGTAACAGAAAACTGACAGGACTAAATGAAGAAATGAAAAAACACGATTAAGATTCCCATAACCTCTCTCACTCAGCAATTGAAGAACAAATGCTTAGAAAATGACCAAAGAAGAGGTTAAGAATTATACTGAACTCCTCTTTAGCAACCAAGAAAGAAGCGAGTATAGTGAGACGCTTAATTGTGGAAAGAGAAAAAATCCACCAATCTAGAATTCTATATGCAGTAATCATACAAAAATGCTGAAGAAATAACTTCTGAACCAAAACTCGAAAGAATTCATAACCTCATAGATTTATGTTGAAGGGAAATTGCTCAGAGAGAAGGAAAGCGATAGACTTCAGAAACTTGAGTCTACATAAAGAAGGGAAGAGTACAGGAGAATGAATGAACGATGATAAAATAAGATCTTTCTTTTTTTTTCTTGGTGGGTCTAACAAATAGCACTTTGCTCAAAATAATAATAATGTCAACAATGTACTCAGTGACCACTTGTGGCTAAGTGGCGGACTGCCAGCAACCTTACAAACACAGGAGGGAAGACGGGGAATGCGCTAAGTACCTGCGCTCCTGTGAACACTGTAATGGAAGGTGAGAATGGATTTGGATTTGTTGCAGAGGTACTGTGAGGCTGAATAGGCAGAAAACAAGTTAATCTACAGTTGTCATTGGACTTGGTCTGACAGATTCCAGAAGCTGAAATAAGGAACCTAACCCACCCTTTCTGTAGCACGTTCGCGGCTCCCATCACAGAAACAGAATTTTCAGAACTCGTCAGAAGGAGATCCAAGAAGGGCTTATTAGAGATTTAGGGCACAGCCAAGAGTGGTGTGTGGGTGCTCAGAGAAACAAGACACATTCCAGTTTGGAGCTGGGAACATTTATGTTTTTCTGGAAGGGATGGAAAAGCCCAGGAAAAGGTGTCCCCCCTAAGGTATCAGCCCATGCTACAGGTCTGGTCATTTTAGCAGGTAATTTAAACTTTCTGTGGGCTCATTCAGTCTGCTCCTTTATCCTTGGATCAGGCTCCTGCTCCTTACTGTCTCTATCAAGGCAGTTTACAGACTGTTAGTGTTCCTAAGGAATTTGGGTGGGATTGGTCTGCTAGGGAAGGACTGCACATTTAACCGAAGGAATGCTGACATGCGTGCAGCGCCTTGGGTAACATTGGCTGTTCCGGGAAGTTGCAGTCCTCTTACAAGTACAGTGTTTTAGTTATGATTTCCTCAACTCCTTTCTACCTTTAATTCTTCTGCCTCACAGAGACGGCACGGTTGGAGTACACCAAGTTGCTGGCCCGTCGGGCCCCTGCAAACCAGCACTTACTAAGTGACGATAGCACGGCACACCCGCTAAACCGCACACACGAGTCAGTAGTGAGTGTGCCTTGATGCGAAACGCACGTATTTCTTCAGTGGCCTGTGACCCTTTTTATGGAGCTGATGCACACGGATGTCCTTATTGCAAGCCTTTAGGGTCACAGTAGTGGACCATGGCAAGTTGGCTCCTTTAGTGGGTGACAGCATCACACAGGGGCTCTGACGAGGTGCAGAGTGCAAGGCGCCCTAAAGAAAGCCTTTCTGGTGCTCGTTTTCATCCTCATGCCTTTCACATCCTCGAGCCTGTATAAAAATCTCAGCTTCTCACCCTGCTGGCAAGTCCTTGGATTCTCCCGCTGCCGTCTTGGCAGTGTATTCCATGACTACTGGTAAATTCCTTCACTGCTCATGGCGCTAGCCTTTCCCGTGCCACACCTCCCATGGCAGTCGGCAGCCCGTGTTGGGGCTTTCCCTTGCCTCCCTCCTTTTCTCTCACTCTCTTTTCCCTGCCTGAGGTTTGCGGCCTCTGCTTCTCTCCTGCCTGGAATTCCTGATCTAAGAAATCCACAGGCGGCCAGGCTCCTGCTTCTCCAGGAGGGTGAGTCTCCCTGCCCCTCTCAGTCCATCTGTGGCCATGCTGGTCTCGTGAGTCTCTTCTCCAAGGTCGGCCCAGCCTGGCCAGCTGGACAATCTGGCCCCAGCGCCATGGTTGGCTCCAAAGTGAAACTGGGTTTCACTTTCCTAAGTCGGAGGCTCTCGTTCTCAGGGATGCCCCAGATTCCAGCTCACCCCAAGTCCCTCTAGGAGTGGTAGAAGGTCTGTCAACCTCTAGGGACACCTTCTGGGTGGACGCTGCACCTTGACAGGACCCAGTGATGGGTCCCTGGTCCTCTACTCCTGACTCACCCTCTGGCTGCATTCTTAAGGACTGGTCTAAATTCAATCCCTAAACTCTTAAAAAGAAATACCTCTTATTTTTGTGCTGCACTTCCTGGGACTCTACCCAATCCCTGAGATTAGGGGAAATATTGTTGTTAGTAAACAATATGATTTAAAGAAAACCAGAGATCTTTGTGACCATGGAGGACTCCTCGGGAGCTCCAAGCTCAAGCCTGTGCCAGGCAAATACAAGACGGAAAGCACTGGGGTAAACCTGCTAAGGTGCTAGGGGTAAAAGTCACCAGAAAAATGGAGATGGAGGGAAAAGGTCTGGTTCACCAGAATGGAGGTCTGGAGCCTGAACCCAAGCTGTGTGGGGAGTGAGTCAGGCTGCAGTACTAGGTTTTGGGTAGCAAATGTGACTCTCAGGTGGCATGCAGCCTGCGCTGGCTCCTATTGGGTGGCCAGGCTGGGGTTAACTCCCGTTTCTGGATGCCAAGGGAGGGGAACGAGCCTTCCTGACAAACTGCAGGTCCACTGAGGTGTGTCTTGACTGACTGGTGAATTTACTTTTCAATTCTATGGTTTAAGTTGATATTTTTTGTCTAAGTGACAGGCCTAAAACATTTGTAAACAACTTTGAGATCATTCTCAAACTGCAATCATAAGGTTAGCTTGCTCCTTCTGCCTTGCGCTGGTACTAAGATAATTTACTGTTTGAGGTTACTTGGAAGTCTGCTGTTCAACCAGTCCTAATTGAAATGTAAACATCTGTGAGTTAACTCTGAGACCAAAAAAAAAAAAAAATGTATCAGACATTTGAAAATCCAGGGGGCCATGGGGCTTATGACAAGAGGAAACCAGCAAACATCTGTGAGTTAACTCTGAGACCAAAAAAAAAAAAAAAATGTATCAGACATTTGAAAATCCAAGGGGCCATGGGGCTTATGACAAGAGGAAACCAGCCTGTGGTTTGGACTGTATCACTCACGTATCAGATAATGATGCAAGCATTAACGTGATTTACTACTCTTGTAAAAAGCCTAAGGCTGTCCCTTGATTTTTGTCAGTGACATTAACATATGTAAAAATTTTAAAGACAGCACCATTCTGATAATCAAAAGGATTGGATATTAACCATCTAATAAATAAATCTGTAAACAAAAGCGAGCCCACTGGTCCTGACAGAATGTCAGTGAAGACTGTTGTGTTAAATGCTATATAAAATGAATAACTAAATTATCTCGTCAATTCTTAAATTAATCAGGAGTCTAGCCACTGGCTGTTCTAAATCTTTTGTCATCCACAATTATGTTTCTTCCCTAAAGCATTTGCAATCAAATTCTTTGAAAAAGACTCAAAACTATTGTACAAACTCAATTTGTTTTGCACTGGTTGGTTTTATTTTGTACTTTCCTTTTGAAACTTTGCAACTGTTGCCTTTTAAAATTCTACAAAATTACCACTCCTAACTGGGAGATCTGTCCCATTTTTTGAGATATTGACCATCACCTATAAAACCAATAAAACCAAACTTAGCAATGGGCTGTAAATAAACCTGGCATTAGAACTACAGTAATACCTCGTTTCACCAGCACTTCTGTTCACAAACAATTTGGTTCACAATCAAAAGTGTTCAACAAAATTTTGCTTCTATTCACAAACTCCACATCTGGTGACAAACAGAACCACAACCATCTTCCCCATACAAACACAAACACAGCCATCTTCCCCAAAATCGTAAAACAAATCAAGTTCATGAACTGAGGTACCACTGTACTTTTAAAAACCTTTTTGTGGCTCAATTGTGGCTCAAAGGGGGCTGTGAAACTGACTCCAAATTGTCAATCAATTCCCCTGCAATGTGGGACCAAATAAGACCAACGACCAGAACAGTGGTGGCCACTTGAGGGACAATGAAAACAATGACTGGTCAGCAATCGGCTTCAGAAACACTCACAAAGACAAGAAGGGACGTAAGGAAAGTATGAGGCCTGTCAGAATCACGATGAAGTCACTTGTGTCGGCCTTACCAAAAGAGAAATAGAGCCAGGAGGTTGTCAGAAAGGGTTCTCACACGTAAGGGTCTGATGATAACTATCCCAAAAGACTGCCAAAGTCACAAGCTTGTCCTAAGTCAACCTAAGCATAATCTAACAGTCCTGCCGGTACAAAATTCAACTTTGCTCAGGTACATTTCTATTTAATATACTTGTGAGTTTTGTCTTCACAGGGTTGCAAGCCACCAAAGCGTAGGTGACAACACCCCCCACCCCGGCCTCCCCATTCAACCCTTCAGTCTACACCTCTGCAGAGCAGGCTGCCTCAGGTGCGAGCTCCAGCCCAGCCCCACAGACCCCTGATGGTTCCACAGTCTCACCCGGGCTTCCTGCCTTCTGCCGTTGCCCACATTCAGCAGGACACAGGTACAAAAGAGCGAGGACCCTGCTCATGTGTCAAATTTTTGACTTTGCCAATCTGCCAAGGGGGAAATGCAAAGGCTCAACAGGCAGGAAACAGGTTAATCCATAGTGACAACACAGTTAGAGTAAGTCCAGCCTCCTGTCCCATCAGGGGTCCTGAACCAGCACGTACTAAGTGACCATAGCATTCTGCACAGGCCAAAGGACACGTAAAAGTAAACAACAAGTGTTACTTGGATGAGAAACACACATGTTCCTACCTGCGGCGCTTTTCTCAGAGTTGGTGCACACTGGTGCTCTTGCTGGGAGCCGTAAGGGCCTCTGTGAGGACTAGAGTAGCGACGATATCAAACCAGCTTCTTTAATGTGTAACTATTGACGTAATACAGGTGTCCTGTGACACAGAACGCGAGCTGCTCTTTCTGACGCTCGCTTTGATCATCTCCTACACGTTCCACATCCTCTAACTCTTGTAAAGCTCAGCCTCTCATCCTGATGGCGTGGTCACCCTTGGACTTGCCCACTGCTCTCTTGTAGTACATTAATAAATTCTTAACTTTTCTGCATTCCTTAATTATTGGCAAATTCTTTTACTCTCCATGGCACCGGCCTTTCATACACCACACCTCCCAAGTGGGTATATTTCAAACTCTAGCACAGTCCCTCAAAAAAGTATAAAGAAAAAATATGGTATACTAAGAAACTAGAGAAAATGAATCATAAAATGCTTAATTAAAACCAAAAAAAGAGAGAAAAGGAGCATAAGACAAAAAGATATAAAAAATAAGGGGGTAAGGAATAGAAAATAGTAATAAATATAGTAGATATTAATCCAGCTATATCTATAATAGCTTTAAATGTCAATGGTCCAAATACATCAATTACAAGACAGACTGATAAAGTAGATTTAAAAATAAGAAACTTGTTTTAAATATATAGACTCTTATAGATCAAAAGTAAAAGGCTGCAGAAAGTAACACAATTTTAACTCCAGAGGAAACCTGGAGTTCCTACATTAGTTTCAGATAAAGCAGGCTTCAGAGCAAGGGAAATGATGAAAGATAAAGGACACTGGGCAATGATACAAGAACCAGTTCTCCAAGAAGAAATACGATCCTTAATATATGGTCTCATAACAGTGTCAAAATACAAGAGGCAGAATCTGATAGAACTACAGGGAGAAAGAAATGAGTTCACTATTCTATTTAGAGATTTCTGTGCCCCTCTCTCAGAAGCAGACGGACCCACCAGACAGAAAATCAGCAATGACACAGAAGCACTGAAAAGCACAGCAGACAACTGGATCTAACTGATGTCTATAGAATACTTCATTCAACAGCAGCAGAGCACACCTTCTTCTCAAACTCACATGGAACATTCACAAAGATAAATTTTATTGTAAGATGTGACACAGCTCAACGAGTTGAAAAGAATGGAAATAATAGTGGAATTCCTTGACTACAATGGGATTAAACTAGAAATCAATAAAACATAGCTGAAAAATCCAAAACTACATGGAGATTAAAAAATAGACTTCTAAATAATACATAGCCAAAAAAAGAAGCCTCAAGAAAAATGAATAAATACTTCGAAGGAAATGAAAATAAAAATACAACTTATTAAAATGTGTGGGCCGGTGAGATAGCTCAGTGGCATAAGTGCCTGCCTGGCAAGCGCGAGGTCCTGAGTTCAACTCCCGGTACCCACATAAAGGAAAAGAAGGGCCGGTGATGTCCCTCAGTGGCACAAGCACTTTCTGGCAAGCGCAAGGTCCTGAGGTCAACTCCCGGTACCCACATAAAATAAATAAATAAAATTTGTGGGATGCAGCAAAAATAGTACTGAGAAATTTAAACATGGAATTCATTTTAGAAAAGAAGAAAGATCCTAAATCAATAGCCTTCAGCCTACCCGGGATTATGAGCATGTGCCACATCACACGGTGAGAAAGAAACTCAATTTTTATTTTTTTATTTTTATTTTAAGTGTCTACTTTAGGAGACTAGAAAAATGATGAATTAAAAACAAGGTAAAGAGAAAAATTAAAAATAAAAAACCAGAGCAGAAGCAGTGAAATCAAACATAAAAAATCAGTAGAGAAAAATAAACAAAACCAAAACCTGATTCTTTGAAAAGATCAATAAAATGAATGAACCTCTAGGCAGGTTAGTTAGGAAAGAAAGATGATTAATTACTAACATCAGAATTGAAATAGAGGACACCTCTACTTACCCCATGGACATGAGAAAGATAATAAAGTAATACTACAAACATCTCTATGTTTTCAAATTTGATAACCTAGAAGAAATTGACTAATTCCTTCAAGATAAATAGATATACCAAAACTCACACAGAAAGTTTTTTTTGTTTTTGTTTTGCTTTGTTTTTGCTGTACTGGGGATTGAACCAGGAAGCACTGAGCTACCTTCTTATGCCTGTTCCCCACCTTTTTAAAAACAAAAAAGAATTGAGACCGGGTCTTCCTAAGTTGCCCAGGCATGCCTTAAACTTGCAATTTTCCTGCTTCAGCCTACCTGGGATTATAAGCATGTGCCACAAAACATGGTGAGGAAGAACCTTAATTTTTTTGTTGTTGTTGTTCGCTGTCCTGTGGGTCAAACCAGGGAGAACTACTTCCCTGCCCCCCTTTCCAAATTTATTTTTAAAACTTTTGAGCAAGGTCTTCTTAAATTGCCCAGGATGGCCTTAAGTTTACAATTTTCCTGCTTCAGATTACCTGGGATTACAAGCATGTACCAAAACACATGGCAAGAAATAACTGGGGTTCTTTTGTTTTTGTTTTTATTTTTTGTTTTCTGGACTAGGGATTGAATCCAGGGCCTTTGCACTGAGTTATATTTCCAGATCTTTTTATTTATTTATTTTTTACATTTTATTTTGAGACAAGCTTTTGCTAACTCACTAAATTTCCCAGGTTGGGCTCAAATTTACAGTCCTCTTGCTTCAGCCTCCCAAAGTGCTAGGATTACAAGTATGTACCACTATGCCAGGCAGAAGTAGGTAATCTTAACATGTGTATTAAAGAAATTGAATGAATAAGTTAATAATTAATTCTAAAAACAGAAAGTACCAATCAAGTCCAGATGAGTTCACTAATTAATTCTACCAAACATTTAAGAAAGACATGACAGCAAATCTCTACAATTCCTTCCAGATAACTGAAGCAAGGAGAACACTTCCTAGCACATTCTATGAGGGCAGTATTATCCTAAAACCAAAACTAGAAGAGCAATAATGAGAAGGAAAGCCAACATCTCTCATGAACATAATGCAAAAATCTTCAACAAAATATTAGCAAATTAGATTCAGCAATGTATCAGAACACTTACACTCCACAAGCAAGTGGGATTTATCCCAGGTACACAAGACTAGCTCAGTTTTTAAAATCAATTATTATAATATATCACATCAACAGGCTAAAGAAGAAAAATTGTATAATCATATCAATAGATGCAGGGAAATTATTTGACAAACCAACACTTGCTCAAGATTAAAATTCTCAGCAAACTAGGAAAATGAAACTTCTTCCACCAGATAAAGATCAGCTGCAAAAGTGAAACAGCTAGGATCATACTTATTGGTTAGAATCTTGGAGATTATCCTGCTCAGTAAGGAACAAGGCAAGGATATCCCTGTCATTGTTGCTTGAATGAGCCAGTTTTCCCATCAATGGGACAAAATACCTGGCACCCACAACATAAAGAAGGAGAAGTTTATTTTGGCTCACAGTTTCAGTGGGTTAAGTCTGTAGCTGTCTCCCAGGCAGAAAGAGCATACTCGAACTGCATGGTAGAGGAAATCTGTTCACCTCATGGCAACCAGGAAGCAGAGAGGGGAAGGGGGAGACAGGGGCAAGAATATACCCTTTCAAGTCATGCCTCCACTCAGTGACCAGGGTCTATCTCCAATATAAGTCTTTTGGGGGACATTTTAGAACAAAAATCATGACATTCTGTCCCTGCCCCTCAAAAAGCTCATTCCATCTCATTATGCAAAATGCATTTAATCCACCTCTCAGAATCACCAAAGTCTTAAGAGTTCCAGTACTGCTAAAAAGTCCAAGTCCAAAATCTCTGAGGCTGAAGGCAAACTCTTCACTGTCTCTGTGAAAATCAAACATACAGTGGCACAGGGCACACATTTCTACTCCAAATGGAGTCCCAGGGACTGTCTTATCAAATGAAAGCTTTACAGTTTTGAACCTTTGAGCCTGAGGTAGTTGGGGCCTTCCTGATTTCTGAAATGCATTCAAGGCATCTTTCTTTTTGTCCCTGTACAAGTACTTGGCTTCTTTTCCATGCTAATCTTTTCAGCAACAATGTTCTCCTTTGCCTCAATTTTGTAGGCACTTCTTTTCTGGCAAAACTGCAAAGGTTTTACATCTTTTTTTCTCTTGCTTCTCACTAGATCTTGCTAAAATCAGCCAGCAGTACCCATGCCACAGCCTCTTGTTGGACTTTCTTAAAATTTCCTCCACCAAATCAATTAGTTCACTTAATCTCAGTCTCCTGCAAAGCTTACATGGGAAAAATGTAGACAAACTCTTTGCCAGAGAATATCATAAATGGCCTCTAGTCCAACTGCCAATGGAGTCTTTATTCCAAACTGAAACTTCTTTACCCTGGACTTTATTGTCCACATTCCTATTAGCATTCTGGTCTTCTGAGCATGAACCAGAGTCATCCATCAAGCTCAGCTTATAGCATTTTAAGACTTCTCTGGCCTGCCTCTTCAAACTTTCCACAAATAAATTCCAGAGACTTCTGAATGACATGGTCAGGTACAGTCACAGCAATGACCCCACTCTCAACACCAACTTTCTTTATTAGTCAGATTTCCCATTACTGGGGAACCCAAAACCTGTAAGTTAAAGGAATAGAGGTTTATTTTGGCTCACAGTTTCAGTGGAATTAGTCCATAGCCAGCTAGCTCTAAGGCAAAATGGCATGGCAGAACAGTGTGGCAGTGGAAAGCTGTCTACTGCATCGCAGCCAGGAAGCAGAGAGAAAAAGGAGCAGCCAGGAATGAGAGTGCATCCTTCCAATTCACGTCCCCACTGCATGCCCCTTCTGACCAGGCCCCACCTCTGAACATGAGACTTTAGGGGGATGTTTTAGATACAGACCATAATACTGCTTTTCTTTATTTATTTAAATTTTTATTTTAATTGACAAGTACTAATTGTATACATTTATACCACTATTTTTCAACATATCCTGAAAGTCCTAGATAATGCAATAAGACAAGAAAAGAAAATAAAAGGTGTGTAGATTAGAAGAAATCAATAAAAAACTGTCTATATAGAGAATTTCAGAGAACCAAAAATAAAGTTTTTGGAGCGAATAAACAATTATAGAAAGTTTACAGAGCACAAGGTTAGTATAGAAAAGTCATTCCTTTACTGTGTACCAGTAATGAAAAACTAGAGTTTGATATTAAAAACATAATATCATATCATTTACATTAGCACCCAAAAAGTGATATGCTTATGTACAAAGCTAACAAAATATGTGAAAGATCTAGACAAGAAAAACTATGAAGCTTTTATGAAATAAATAAAATACTAAAATAAGTGGAGAGGTATTCCATGTTTGCGGATAGAAAGACTCAGTGTTATTGTCAGTCTTTCCCAACATGATCTATAGGTTCAGAGTAATCCAAATCAAAATCCAAGCAAACTATTTTGTGGTTGTTGACAAGTTCATTCTCAAAGTTATATGGAAAGGCAAGACCAAGAATGATTAATACAATGTTGAAGGAGATAAAAGCCAGAGAACTTCAAGACTTACTCTAAGTGATGGTAACCAAGAGAGTGTGTCCTGGCAAAAGAATAAACAAATGGATCAAAGGAACAGATCACAGAGCCCAGAAATTGACCCACGTAAATATAATCAACAGATCTTTGACACAGAGCAAAGGCAATTCAGTGGGGAAAAAGAGTCCTTTCAACAAATGGTGCTTAAACAACGGAGCGTTTACACGCGAATAGATGAAGATTCACACTTTTCAGAAAAACCAGCTCAGCATATATCGTACACCTAAACGTAAACCACAAAACTACAAAACTCCTAGAAGACAGCATAGGAGAGAATCTACAGGTTTGGTGATGAATTTTTAAATATAATACCAAAAGCACAATCCCATAAAAGAAAAACTTAATAATTTAGACTCCATTAAAATTTAAAATACTGCTAAGAGATGAAAAGACAAGCCACATCCTGGGAAAAATATTTTTAAATAACATGTCTGGTAAAGGACTTCTATCCAAAACACATGGATAGAAACTCCACAAAACACATGGATAAAACCTCACAATAAGAAAATAAACAACCTAACTAAAAATGGGCAACAGACCTGAACAGGCACCTCACCAAAGATATGCAAAGAACATGTGGGTAAATAACTGTGGAACATCCATACAATGGAAAGTTATTCCACAGTAAAAAGAAATGAGCTATTAAGCCATGAAAATAGTGGAGGAACCTCAAATACACATAACAAATGAAAGAAGTCAATCTGAAAAGGTTATATACTGTGTGGTCCCAACTGTATGGGACTCTGGGGAAGACAAAACAGTGGAGACCACATAAAGATCAGTGGTTTCCAGGTGGAGGAGGAAAGGAGAGAGGGATGAATAGATGACAATGGGATCCTTTTAGGGGAATGAAACTACTGCCCTAAAAAGTGTGATACTGTCCTGGTGGGTATATGACATTACACACTTGTTAAAGCTCATAGGATGTGTGGCACCAAGAGTGAGCTGTAAATATACACTTTGGTAATTATGACATACTGAGATTGCTTCACCAACTATAACAAAGGTACCATCCTAATGCAAGATGGAAATCACGGGGGAAATCACAGTGGAGAAGAGGTGCATTGAGCTCTTTACATACTTTTCTATTGAAGCTGAAGCTCAGTTTCTCCTAGTATGTGCTCAACAAAGACCACTTCTATAATCCCAGATTGTGTGGAGAATTCTCCTCACCAGCAAGCAAGCAATTCTGAAGCAGGTGCCAGCTGGGGACACTGTCTACCTTTAGGCAGCACCCGATTCTGCTGGTTGAGTGCTCAGTCTCCCCATGCCTGCCTCCACGTCAAACTCAGTCACAACTTGAGCCTCAGGAACTTCTGACCAATCAGCTACCAATTAGGATTCCCCTGACTCCCTACATGTATTTTATAATCTTGCTAGAGCAGCTCACAGGACTCCCAGAAACTGACTTACATTTACCAGTTCATTAGAAAGGATATTTTAAAGGATACAATAAGCAGCGGATACACAGGGCAAGGTCTAGATGGTGCCAAACACAGGAGGGTCTGTCCTCACGGAGCTGGAGTGCACCACTCTCCCAGCACATGGGTGAGGGGGTTTTGCCTTCCCTTGAGCCTTCTTGTGTTCAGCTGTCAGAACTCCGCAAGTCCTGTCCTTTGGGGTTTCATGGAGACATCGTTGTGTAGGCACGACTAAAGCACGGACAACCATGTACAGATGAGTTTAAAGAAAAAGGGTCAGATCTGCCTCTAATGGGCCAAGTGGGGACCCGCAAGGCCTCTCTCTGCCTCCTGCTCAGCCTGTCTGTGCAGCATTTCCTCCTCCCCTCCAGGCACAGGGCAAGACCCTGCTGAAACGGGGAGCTTATGATCCACTGTCAGACAAGGCGGGTCAGAGAGTTTTTCTGACCAACTCCAAGACAGGAAGGCAGGGAAGAGGAGAGTATTTTTAGTTTCTATGACCCTCCTTAAGGAGAGAAATTCTAGTTTCTATGATCTGCCTTGGGGAGAAACAGGCACAGGTGGAAGGAGGGCAGGAAAAGGTCAAAGAGAAAGAGAAGACAGCTTTGCGTCCTGAGGCCTAAAACTCCTCAGAAGTCCTAGAAAATAACGAGGGCTGTGGGAACTGAGAGCAGAGACTGCCAACAAAAACCAAAACAAAAAACCAAAACAAAACAATATATATGTGTGTGTGTGTATATATATATATATATATATATCACATTAATCAATTTTTCTGTGATCTTAAAACAGCTCTAAAAAGGAGCAATCCTAATTAAGAAGAAGAAAAAGCCTCAAAGATTCCTCTGCATCCCCCTCAGGCCTATGTTCCAGTCCCACACAACCTTGCAACACCAGCCACAGGACCTGGAGGTGGCCCTGACTCAGCAGCTACCACCGTGAGGCCCCTGTAGGACAGCGGCACCTCACCTTTTGCCCGAGGCCCCAGGAGGGGCTCATAGGTCCCAGACCAGGGCTGCTCACCTGCTCCCCCTGGTCCCTCCCTCCTCTGGGCCCCAAGCTGGTTCTGTGTCCCTGACAACAGGCAGAGGCAGTGATGCTGCTCGGAGCCGCTGCCCAGCAGCTCCTGGGAGCTGCGAATTGCACCCCCGTGAGTGTTCTGCCATTCTCACCTGCTCTCCCCTCCTGCTCTCTGTGGTGGGTGCAGAAGGGAGCCCAGGGCTGCTGGGGTCAGGTGGGAAAAGGAGGAAGCCTTACCCACATACCTGCCAGGTCATTGGGGGCAGCAGCCCAGCTGAGGGCCTGGGGGGGCCTTGGCCACGTCAGTGTGCATGGGTTGGGCATGGAGCAGTGCTGTCTGCTTGCTGCCCTGCCTCCCTGCCCACGTCTCCATGTGCACATGGGGCTGTCTATGCACCTCGATGCACCAGTGTGGGTGTCTCCACCTCTGCACACCCCGTGTCCCTGCGTCTATCTGGAGTGCCTCCCTGAGCTGTGGCCCTATTTTATCTCTGTTAATTTTAAAAACATAAGACAAATAACCTAATTTTTACAACAGATAAAAATTTTAACAGACTCTTGAGAAAATATCAACTTGTGCTAATAAGCATGTAAAATGCAAGTGGACTGCCCCAAGGAGACCCTGCCACATCCCATCAGGGATGCTGGGGGCCTGGAGTGCCAGCGCCTCAATATGGAACTACCAGTTCTGATAAGGGTGATCAATTCTTAAAATCTGTCTTAGTCACTTTCCTCATTGCTGGAACAAAATCTCCAATGGCCACAACTTAAAGGAAATGAGGTTTATTTTGGCTTAGGATTTAGAAGTTTTAGTCTGTGCATGGTCACCAGGCTCCAGGCAGAAGCAACATGGCAAAAGGGTCTGGCGGAGGAAAGCTGCTCACCTCATGGCGACCAGGAAGCAGAGAGACAAAGGAGGAGCTGGGAAGCAAGATATAGCTTCCAGGTTAAGCCTGCGTGACCGCTTCTTCCGACCAGACCCTACCTCCTAACAGCAAGTCAGCTATCAGCCCCCATGGCCTAATCACCTTCCCAACACATGAGGTGTGGGGGTCATTTTAGATTAAAATCATAACAATAAACACATATTTATTCTATGATGCAGAAATTCTGCTTATAGATGCTTTCCCAAGAGGATTGCTAGCACACATCCGCAAAATAATTCACACACGAATGTTCAAAGCACATTCATCCGATAGCCCTCACTGGAAACAGAGCACTGCTCACTAGCCGCTGGGTAGAGGAGCAGACGGAAGCCACTGTGTGGCTGGAGCAGCACTCAGCTGTCCGAAGGAGCTGTCTCAGTTACTCTTCTCGTTGCTGAGACAAAATACCTGATGCCAGATTTAAGGGAGGAAAGGTTTATTTAGCTCACAGTTTGTGGAGGTTTCAGTCCGTAAGCGGCTGGCTCCAAGGCAGGGTGGCACAGCAGGCAGGCACTGCAGAGGAGAAACAGTTCATGGTGAGCAGAAGGTAGCAAAGCAAGCAAGCAAGGGACCTTAGCAGCTTTTCTCTGCCGCTTTATACTCTAGGCTATCAGAATTAGGCTGGTGGCAAAGCAATCAGTGGACCGATTTAGAAATCACCCACCCTTAATCCCAGCACTGCACCATGAATCAGTCACACACTCTAGATCCAGCCACCTCTGGAAACTCCCCACCTATGACTGCCTGAGGCTTTGGGGGGACATCTAGACACAGCCAGAATAGGAACCAAGACAGATAGGAACAGTGACATGGGTAAGCACCACAAAAGATCCCATCAAGGGCAATAAATCGGTACAAGGGACAGCGTAACACTTGTTTCCATCTTTGCACCCAAAGCAGCCTGTGGCCATGGGCAGAGGAAGATTGACCATAAGGTCGCATGAGAGAATTTCTGGGGACAAGTGTTCTACTTTCGTTTTGGGATGGTTGACAGATCATGTTTGTCAAGCCTCTGAAACTGTGCCTGGAGTTCACTTCAAAGTTTTTAAATGTGTACATAATAGGTGGTTGGTTTGGGAAGGGACAGAGCATCTCCTACGTGAGCGAATAAACCTATTTCCTGCTCTTGGTCGATAATCGCACGTGTGTCATAGGAGCTAAGCTTTGCAGAAGTCCCCAAGTCAGCACACAGCGCTGGAGCCAGGCTCCGCTCCACAGGCAAAGGAGGGGAAGTCAGAAGTTCTCCCCAGTGCCCACTGGGTTGGCGGAGTAGCCAGGGGAAGGCTCATCTAGCCCCCGTGTGCACTCAAGGGTCAGGAGAGGCCCCATTTAACGATGATCTGGACAAACCAAAGATTGTACCAATAATTTCAAAACTTCATCAAATGACTGGAACATTCCATGGTCAAGAAATGGAAATGTGCTTGGAGTGTTTTGCTGAATGCTTTATAAAATTGATTTCATCACTAACATACAATTAAAAAAACAAAAACAATTTCACATGGAGGGCTCAGCTTGTTTAGAAAATAAAAGAGAATACATTTTAAAAAATAATTATGCTTGTGACTATTCTTTCTCTGTGGGCTGCACCACAATAAAGCCAAATTTTGGCAGCAATGAAAAGTATGGAAATGCAATACAATAGTTTCACGCGCATCATACAGATGATAAGTGCCTGTCTGAAAAGATGGTGATTTGGACTTGTGTTTGCTCTGTCCATGCCCCTGGCCACCTCTCACCACCGCGAATCGGCTTCCCCGTGAGTGAGCTGAGCGTCTAAGTCCTAACCTCACCCAGTCATCGTTGAATGTGTAGCTGGAATGTGTAGCTTCCAGCGAGGAAATTAATGCTGGCTCATAATAACTCTAGACTTCTGGGCCTCAAAGAGCCAAGGCAATTTTTTAAGGGCAGGGATGGAATTAGCAAGTTCCATTACATGCTAATAGCAGATTTTATTTACGAAGGTTAATGGGAGGTATAAGACTCAAGCAAGCAAGCGTGTCTGCTGCGAGAATTCTTCTTGGTTTCCCTCCAGTGGAGAATGTCTTCAGTTCCTCTTCATTCCTGGAGGGTATTTGCGGTGGGTACAGCATTCTGGGCTGGCAGCTCTTTCCTTCCAGCAGTTAACAAATGCTCTTCTGTCACCGATTCCGATAGCTTCTCTCGTAGAAATCTGCACATTAGAGTCCTCCCCACACAGGGGCAAGAAAGAGCAGCGCCTGCTGCAGTTTGAATGTGTCCACTGAAGCTCATCGGTTGGAAATTTAGTTCCCAAATTCACACATTTGTGGTATTTGGAGATGGGGCCTCAGGGAGGTGATTAGGATTAGATGAGGTCCTGAGGATGTGGCTATCCGATGGCATCGGTGTCTCTGTAAGAAGAGAAAGAGAGACACGAGCTAGCAGCTCGCTCCATGCGATGCCCTCTGCCACATTAGGGTGCGACAAGGAGGCCCCCATCCAATGCCAGCACCTCCATACTGAGCTTCCCAGACTCTAGAACTTCCGGCTAAAGAAACTTCTACTCTTTTTAAATCACCCTGCACCTCTTTCGAGTAACAGAAAACAGACTTAGACAACAACAGACAGCAAAGAGGGGAGAGAATTCCCTCTGCTTTCCTTGGCTGCAGGTCCCCTTCCCTGGGGACCCTTCTTGCTCGACCTTGGTTTGTGGTTCCAGGCTGTCGGCTGCCTTTGACACCACACTGGGTGACACTGGAGGACCAGGAGGAAGCTGGCCTGGCTGCTGGGTTAGACGCCTTTTCAGAGCCAGCTGCTACCACGTCCCCCTACAGGGTGCTCAGAGAGCCTCTCCCTGGGTCCAGCTCATGGTCTTGGTTCCATTCCATGGGGCCCACAGCCAAGGACCCTCATTTCATTTTCTCCCAGTTGTGTTTTCCTATATTCTTCTCTGACACATTTCAAGTTCCACGAGGGCAGAGGCAGATGGAGTCCAGCTTACCAATCAGTGGCATATCCCCTGGCCTTATCTCTGCATTTTTGTTTAGCGGCTTCTCCTCAAACATTTGCTGGCTAGATCAATCAATAGCAAAGAGTCAATAGATGATGTTTGTAAAGTAACCCGCACAATGCCCATCATCAAGATGCTCAATATCAATACATGATAGTATCTATTATACCCTGCCAGAGCTCCCAGCCTGCCGTCTCTCTCTTGTCTTTTCCAATGAGCTAACACAGAAGCAACTGAAACAGAGCAAGAAGTCCCAATGAGTCACTAACCAAGTCAAGCAAATGAGACAGCTCTCCGAAAATGTGATCCGCAAGCCCTAAGAATCTGAGTTTATCTCACCAAATGTTGTGCAGAAGAATACAAAAACTGTTTTGCGTGCACGCGCACACACACACACACACACACACAAAAAAAAAATACAAACATTCTCCGAACAGTTCCTCCATCTCTTCTCCTACGCTAGTCCTCAGGAGGGAGGTTCAAGGAACTCTCAGTTCCTAAGACGTTGGACAGATATGTGTCCACTTGCTTTTACAACAGAGACATTGGGTCGCAGCAGGCCTGGGGAGAGCTGTCCAGCTCTCACGGGAGAGATGCACCGAGGCCAGGCGGACTGCTCCACAGGGCTCCCAGCTCCTGTCCAGCCTCCTCACCTTTTGCCAAATAACGAGCACCTCTCATTGCCAGAAACCAGGCTGGGCCCATTGCAGAAGAGTCTGGGAACGTGGCAACATCCCAATCTCCTGAGACCTTTCTCTGTTAACAGTCACTATAGGGAATGAAATACACAGACTCCCTCAGCTTGAACCCTTATTTCATTTCTAGGAGAAATGTGGTCTTCCAATATGTTCCTAGATTTTGTTAGTGTTTTAGTTGGGATTATTTTTACCACTTTCATAAGTGGGGTGACATTTAATTTTTGTACTGGTCCCCTCCGGGTTTGTCTCTGGATTGTAAACCATCCTTTCCATTCCGTAGAAAGATTTAGAAAAGCAAACCGTGGTATAACCTGCTCCTTAAGACTTCAGAGACCATTGGCAAAGCGGCCTGGGCCTGTCCTCTCCGACCACCTCTCCCACGGTCCTACGGGCTATCTTTCTCTTTCCAGTCTTTTCCTTTGGGGATCCATTCTAGTTCAGTCATTCCTGGTTAGTTCTAAATAGTTTCTAATTTTCCTTGTGATCCAACTTACCTAGAGAACTGCTTTAATTTCCAAGTGATCAGATTCTTAATAGGGCAATATATTATTCACTGAGCTGGCTGCACTTCTCTCTCCCATCCCTGCTTCAGAAATCTGTATTCTGTTCTGAGTGGCAGATGCCTGACTCTCAGGCTGAGTTAGGATCTGCCAACGGTGACCCTAGAACTCCATCCCTCACCTCCCCAGCCTCCTTTGTGACCAGAGTAGCCTTGTGACATCCTTGGGACATGTCTTGCAACTGTGAAAATCCTATAGTCAAAGGTACAATACAGCTCACAAGATGAAGATCCTGCAGGCTGTGCCCAGGGCCAGTCCCAGAGCTACAAGTTACTATTTAACTTTGGACGAGTTACTGACTTGCTCTATGCCCCAGTTTCCCCATCTGTAAATGAGGAACAACAGTAACACCTCATGGGTGGCTCTGAACATTTAATAAGTGAAGATGTGTGAGGGGCTCAGAGTAACAGCTGGCAAATGCCATACAGTATCCTTACAATAATAATAATAATAATAATAATAATAATACTTAGTGCTGCTAGAGTTCAGCTCTTAAATGTGACCTAAAGGCCGTATGTTGAAGGCCTGGTCACCAGCCTGTGGGACCCATTTGGAGGTGGGGGAGCCTTCAGGAGGTGGGGCCTGGTGGAAAGAATTTGGGTCATGAAATTAGCCCTCGCAGGGGACATTGAGACGCTGGCCCCTTCCTGTTTCTCTCTTTGCTTCCTGAGCAGGCAGCCTCCACCATGTGCCCCTACCCCAATGTACCATGTCGCCACATGTCCCCAGCCACAGGGCCAAGCCACCATGGACTAAAATCCCCAAAACTCTCAGCCAAAATCAACTTATGCCCTTTCTAAATTGATTTCTTATCCCAGGGGTCTACACAGCAGTGGGAAGCTGACTGGACAGCCGATACTAATATAATAGTCATGGTCATCTGGGCACCAGGAGGACTGATAGCCAACATAATGAGAACAAGAGGCAGAGGGCAGGAAAGGTGCAGGTCCTTGGTGAGATGCGGGGCTGAGCCTGTAGACACTAAGAGACCAAACCACCTCCTTACGCAGGCCGGCTGCTAATTTGTGCAGAATGCCTTTGGACATGCCTCATTATATTTTTCATTAATTCAAAAACTGATGCGCCACACTCTTTAGGCTTTGAGGGTAGAGTCCTGAGTAACAACAGCAACGGCAAACACTTCTCAGAGCTGACTTTTATCCTAATTCAATCCCGTTGGAGTCAGAAAAATTAGCCTAATGAATTCCAATTTGAGGACTCTGCTGGGATTTTGTACCTAACACAATATCTCCAGCTATTCCATTGGTGTTTGAGAAGGACTCCCACACACTCAGAGTATATGGGAGTGAAGTCCAGGTCAAAGCTCAGCATCTGTGTGTCCATCTCCAGTTGTTCCCACACCGTTGAACACACAGCTCTGTCCCTGTTGAGTCGCCATTGTGCCTTTGTCAAAAACCAGATGATCATATTTTTGGAGAAGAGGAAAAGAAAGGCAAACACAACAAAAATGTCTAAAGTGGAAATAATGTTGGCAACGGTGTGGTGCCGTGGGCTCCCCCATTCCCTGCAGGGGCTGTGAATTGGCGCCATCTCTTGCTGGATTCAAGCCCCAGCCTTGGCTTCCCACTCCCTGGGGCGCCCTCCAGCATGGGTGTCACAGAGGTTCCCAAGAGTGATATTTGTAAGAGCCCCAAACTGGAAACCACCTAGTTGTTCATCCTCGGGAGAACAAATCAACTGCATAAGATCAGAAGATTCACGCGATGTGTCGTGAACAAGTGTACACAGCCTAAGCTACAAGCAAGAGTATGGCCAAATCTCCATAACAGAAAGCCTGCAACACTGGGATTGAACCCAAGGGACGTCTTATGTAATTCCAATTGCAGGAAGTCCGCACACGGCCAAAACTACACTGTTCTGTTCAGAGCCAAACTCGTGGTTTACCTTGGTGGGAAGCAGAGAGCACTTGAACACGGCAGGGGGTTCTCTGAAATTATGGGATGGTCAGTCAGTCTTTTGACCTGGGTGCTGGTTACATGGATGTGTTAACTCTATGAAAATTCATCAGTGATGCTGGGTGTGGTGGCTCATTTCTGTAATCTCAGCACTCTAGGAGGCTGAGGCAGGAAGATTGCAAGTTTGAGCCCAATATGGGCAACTTAGCAAGACCCTGTGTCAAAATAAAAAAATAAAAAATAAAAATAAATCTGTAGAGATACAGGTCAGTGCAAATCTCTGGGTTCAATTCCCAGTACTGCAAAACAAACAAACAAATCAATGGTACATGCCCTATGCACTTTCTACATGTGTATTATATTTCAGATACAAGTTTTAAAATGAAAGAAGTCATGAAAGGCAGCACTCCTCTGGAAGAAAAGAAAGCCCTCCATGGTAAGAATAAAATCACCCCTCTTTTTGCTAAAATGCCTTCCATGGTAAGAATCAAATCACCCATACTTGAACCCTGCCTGCTCACCCCGTATGCAAGCTTGTTAAGCAGAGCCCAGTGGTGAGAACTGCATGAGCCCTCAGTTTTCAGTTCTAAGGGATGTGGAAAATGCTGAGCGGCGAGGCCCAAGGATAGGACATGAGCTTAAAATCTTGCTAAAACAACAACAAAGAAAAGGAGCCCACCCCATCCCACCCTCCAGTGGTCTCAGCTCCTCCATGGTCATCCCGCCCAAGACCCAGGTCATTTCTGGCCTCACCACGCTCACCAGGACACACTCTACACAGAAGGACCTAGCTCTCTCAAAGCCAGTCATCTTGGACGGCGCGCTAATGTGGCATGTCGCTAAGGCGGGCTGTGGACGCTGGAGTGGTTGTTAGGGAAGCAGCAAGGAGTGCCTGATGCAGACGCCTGTCTACGATATTGACATTTCGTGCAATTTCCAGAGTGGCGCGGAGCAGCTGCAAACTCCTACCAGGAGTGGGAAAATCTTCTTTCTTCTTTATGAGAGTGGCAAATTGCTGCATTCTCCCCAGGGAAAGCCACAGGGATTAATACTCTCAAAGGCACAGAAATAGCCTGCAGCCAGAAGCTTTTCTGGCCTGTTCTCAGTAGCTCACCGTCTCAATCTCGGTCTTTCTTCTGTCTCTGTCTCTCTTCCTTCCCTCCTCCCCAGGTTGTAGAGCGTGAGTGGGGTGCAGGGAAGCCGGCCCGCATCCTGCGTGTCCTCAGCAGAGCTGGGAAGTGAGGCTCCCACATGCTCTCCTAGGCCCGGCAGCCAGCGCAGCAGGTGCATAGCATTCATTGCAGCACGAGGTCAGACCAGGGGCAGAATGGGCTGCAGTCGTCGAGAACTGGGAAACTGTCGAAAGCACACAGTAAAAATCTTTCTTGAGGTCAGGTCCTATAGCTGCTGCTGTGGAATCACAGCGCTACATACCAGTCCTCAGCTGTTTTAACAACCGTGTCCAAGGAAAATATCTAATGTCACCCCTAGAAATGCACCCCAGAAACAGCACGAAGCCATGTGATGTGAAGGACGCCGCGCGGGCACGCCAGACTTGCCGGCACCTGCCGCAGACTGTGGCCCAGAGACCCAGTGGCTCAAAGAGCCTCCGTACTGAAGTCGCCGGAGCGAGCTTGGGAAATACGGCGGCGTCTGGACTTCCCAGCTCCGGGCGAGAGCATCGCCCTCGTCCACGGTGCTGAACTGTGTGCACATGCACGCAGGCACACATGCATTCACACGTGTGCGTATGCAGATACATATGTACACACATACATACGCACTCATGCACATAGACACAGATATAAGGACACACATACATATAAACAGTCACATGTACATACACATGCATGCACACACATGTACACATACACAGACCTGCACATATAGGCGTACACACGCACACACACAGACACATGCACACATATATATACCCACATGCAACCACATGCATACACATGTACACATACATACAGGCATGCACACACATATTTATCCATACCCACACCTACATGTACACACGTGTATGTACATACACACAGACAGGCACAGACATACACACACATACATTTACACACACATTTACATACACACGCCATACTAGTAGGGAGGGGTATTTAGTTCCAGGGACCCAATTCTGGTCCTAAGAGGACAGAAATTAGGTTTGGGTCCAGGGCCACCTGGACCTGGCCTCCTAAGGCCAGCCTCCCCTTCCAAGGACACCTCTGTAATTTCCCAAGCTCCCTGCTGAGGCTGGAAGGGACCGCAGATGTGATTTTATGGGGGCAGAGGAGTAGGGCCAGGGGGAGCCAGCACCCATTCCAGGCTGTCGTGGAGACTGATGAAGGGGACGTCGTCATCAGCGTAGCAGAGGGTGCTGGCCCTGGAGTTTTCTGCTGACCCCCACCAGGACTCGGAGCCGGAGCCATCAGCTCCTTTCAGATCAGCGTGTCCACATATGGCATCTAATCCTGGAGCCTGGCCCAGCCTCTCCCTGGAGAATCAGCCCTGGCCTCACCATGGGACCAGATGGCTCCAGAGCCCCCAGGATCTCCAGAGCTGCGCTGAGAGTGGCACTGTGATGGGGCAGTTCAGGATGTCACCTGCAGCGGGTGGTGCCAGCACTCTGGGAGGACCTGCGCCACGCTCTACCACCCTCGGTTCCCAGGCCCCCAGGAGGCTGAAGCCCAGGGCACCCTCGCTGCCTTGGTTCCCATGAGAGGTGACTTTCCTAAAGAAAGAAGAAAAGCATACGCCCCAAAATGGGCTCAGCCTCTACAGCGTCTCCAGTACCGCCAGGCAGGTGAGCAGGACAGAAAGCCAAGCCTGCTGTGTGGGGGTGGCCAGGGCTGCTGGGCAAAGCGCTGCAGAGGGGACCTCGAGACAGGCCTGGGGCCTGGAGCCTGTGGAGCCTCCCAGATGGGAGCGCCCTGAGCTGGGGCCCGGTCCAGGCCTCTCTCCCAGTCCCTGTGTGGCCTACAGTTTCCGGCCTTCTTGGCTGAGGGTGGGTGATGCTCATCCCGGGAGGGAGGCTATGCCCCAGTTGCCCCTGTTGATACAGACTCTGGACCCCCGACTCCAATATGACTTCACCTTTACTAATCCCACCTGCAAGGACACGATTGCCAACTGGAGTCGCATTCTGCAGTCCTGGTGGCTGCTACTTCAACATATAAACCCACAGGAGTGGACAAGGTCCAGCCCTGAGCCCTGCCGCCTTCTGCCTTGGATGTAGATGGACCGTGCTGGCTTGCATCATGCTTCCTTCTGTACACAGGGGGTGATGCCTGTCTCTCAGGATTGTCACATGCCACCAAGGGGACACAGAAGCATCTCTCGTGTGTATCACACACGTAAGGCCCAACATGTGCTCAGAAAGGAACAGCTGGCCTTAACCTCTTCTAGTCTCTCCTGGGCTGGGAGATGGTCCTCCCGCCCCGTGACAGCCTCAGCGAGCTTCAGAAAGCCATTAAGACGCAAGATAGGGTGGGAGTGCGGTAAATCAGAAGGCTCGGTCACCAATCCAACGCGACCCCTCCCCACGCAGCCTTCTCTGTGACAAAGTCCTGGTGAAGCAGCTCCACACGCTGCAAAGAAAGAAGTCATTTGCGAGAGTGTGCGGGTTTGTGCGGGCTGGAGATTTATTTACTTGATTTATTTTTATATCCCATCTTCACCCAGAAAGGACACGAGGGGTAGACAGGGAATTAAATCCATTTCAATTTGATGAGCTAGTATCTCATAATTAGAGGAGGAAAACTGGAATAACTGGAGAGAGAATACAAATCACCTCAAACTCCCATTCAAAGCGGAAGCTGGCATCTGACGCCCGATGGAGCACTTCTCAAAGACATTTGCCTTGGGACCATCGAGGCCAGCATCTTAAGGCATTTGCATGTGACGATATCGATGATGGTGACAGGAGTGATGGCGACCATGGCTGATACATGAGCGGCAGACTGTTTGAGTCAGGCGCACTGGAGGAGAGAAACGGAAAGGAGGAAGCCGTGGGAAGAGGAAAGAAGGAAGACGGCAGGAAAGGGTTGGGTAGGGACGAAAGTGGAAAGAGAGGCTGCCTTAGAGCCCTGCAGTGCCAAAGGCAGTGTCATCCTTGTACCCCAACCGCGTCCCAGGAGAATTGTCACCTGCCATGGAAGGAGGGGAAGGGGACGTGGAAAGAATTAGGATGCACCGTGTACATGTGCCAGCTCCCCATGCTGAATGTGACCATCGTGCACTGCAAGCATGGAGTAATAAAAATTAAAATTTAGAGAAGAAAACCATGACATGCTTCAGAGACGGGTGGTCTGAGAGTGAACATCTCAACGCTTTGCCCCCAGAAAACCAAGTTCGGGCCTGGCTCTTGCCACTGGCTTGGGTGACCTATAAATTTGGCCTCTGGCGACTAACTCACAGAGCTAAAGGCGGTGGCTGACTGTGTGCAGCACTGCTCCCAGGGGAGGGGTGTCCTGGCCACGGTGCCCCTCCATCTCTCACCATGGCCCTAGGGTGGCATGGTGAACTAGTCATGCCATAGCCTCAGAAGACAAAGAGAACGGGAAGGAACAGGACGCCAAGTTTACATTTGATGAAGAAGGGACAACAGGACAACAAGACCACACCACTGAGTGGGGCTGGGGCCCTGGAGAGATGCCCATCCCCCCTCACACACCTACCCCCGCCACAGAGCTACCTGCGGGTGCAGCCCCAAAGGGAGCCACCCAGCCTCCCTGCTGCGTCCAGCCTGCAACGTGGGGACCAGTACCCCACACTGCCCGAGCATCGCCCCAAATTTCTCCCATAGTGAGCTGGCTTTCTTTTGGCAGTGCCAGTGCCAGTCCCCAGCAGCATCTCCAGGTCAGTATGGTGCCAGGCCCATCCATCCCCAAAGTGCAAAAGGAAAGAGGGTTCAGTCTTGGCCTACCAACTTCGTGATGGAGGGCGGCTTTGAAAGGCTGAGGGGCCCCGTGTCCTTTCACCCAGGACAACAAGGGCCCCACACACACCGTCACCAAAAATGGCAAGAGTGACAGGTGAAGACCAAGAGCAGCAGCACCACTTCCCAACTGCGAGTCCCATCCCATCTAATTCTCGCCCAAGGTCTGAGTCCTGCTCTTCAGCTGGAGCCACTGAGACACAGCAAATCCAGGAGACTTGTCACCTTGGGGGTGGGGGAGGGGAAGCCAGGTGAAAGACAGGTCTGAAGCCTGCTGAGTCCTCTCTCTTCCCTTTGACCTTTTTGGAAAAGGACAAGCAAGAGAGGCAGCAGTTCAGGAAAGGTCTGGGGCAAGAGTGGCTTTTGTCACCCTCGCTCTTCCAAGTCCACTGCCACGGAGCCTCCAGTCACCAGGGCACTGAAGGATGGAGCGGCTCACCAAGGCTATGGGGGCGCTAGGCGAGCGGGGCGCGTCCACCACGATAACGCCGTGCAATTACGTTTCCCAGGAGTGGAACACCACCGGGGCGTTCCACGGAAGATCCGTCTTGAAGCAGCTCAGGTCAGTGTTAGATGCAAGCTCAGGACTAATTGATGGCTCTGGTTGTGTCCAAAAGAAAAGATATAATTGGGCCACACAAAGCACACCCTGTCCAATTACAGGAATTGGCGTGGACGGGCTGAACTGTGGCCCATAAAACAAAATCAAGATTTTCAGACATGCCCAGGAGATGGGGAGCTCAGCGGCCCTGTACTCCTAGCTCCCCTGGGTGGAGACGGAACAGAATTGTCATCCTGGGAAGGAACACAGCACACTTTGCATAGCCACCATGCAGCCTCCTGGTTGGAGCTTTTGGGGGAGGTGGAGGCATGGGGGTGACACCTGTGTTTTGCCCTGGATTTCCAGATACTTGTGATAAAAGAGCATTTCTTTGCTGTTGAACTCTCAAGTGCCAGGAAATTTGTTCTTTGTAAACAAACTAGACTCTGCAAAGGCATGAGACACGTTAATTACGTTTGGCTGGAGTATTAAAGAGGGTTATATGGAGGGGTGCTGATGTCCCAGTGGGAAAGATCCCTGTTCTCACTCCGTGTAGCCTTCTCCCTGAGCAGGAGGCCGGCTGTCCAAGCTCTAGGGTCAGGTCCTTGCACAGCAACGAGGAGCTCCCCCATGCTTCCGTCTCCAGACTTGGGGACCTGCACCTCATGTTGCAGACCACAGCTCAGCTTCTTCAGCTGGCAGGGACCCCCAGCAGCAGGGAGGGTAGGGATGCCCCGTGTCCTTCATGAAGGTCCCTGAAAAGTAGGGCTCTGCAGAGCCTCCGCAAGAGCAGCTTGCCCACCTTCCCTTCTCTTTAAAATCAACACCCATCCCCAGATTCCCTCTTGGCAAGCATTGCTTAACTAACTGCTGCTGTTTTCCCTGAAGTCGCTGAAGGGAGAGTCAGATAGTGAGCTGGCATGCTCTTCCGAAATGTTTACTGTGTTCCTTAAAGCAAAGGACATGCTGGTTCCTAGACTAATTTGGGGTTGCTAGATCTTTTCTATTCTTTTTGGAAATCTCCGAAGTAAACACGTGGACTTCAGTATAATTAATCTGTATCAGAGAATCAAGTAAACAGTCCCTGGGCTTTCTAAAGGGTGGACTGTCACAGATCTGTCCATGGAAAAGAGGCGAGGGTAGAGTGTGAGAGTTAAGATCATAATCAGGGCAGAGCCTGAAGTTTTGGGGTAAAAAGCCAACTGGTCTTACCTTCAGTTCCAGAATGACAGGAACACCAGGGTCCATGCCACCCAGGATGGACCTAGGAGTCCACCAAAAATCACCTATGTGCAGATGGTCTTGGTAATGGAGGAGGCCATCTGAAAACCTTCTGAGCCATGGGGGGATCGAGATGTGATCTGTGTATCAACGTAATCATCGTGTATCACAAACATCTACTAACAATAAAAAAGAAAACCCCCTGAGCCTCAATCTGGCATATTTCACTGCCTTGTTTTATGGAAAAAAAAATAATAATAATAAAGTGCAGGCCACCCAGTCATGTGTCACTTCTGCGAGATCTGTGATGATGGCGTCCACCTAAGCTCTAAACCCCTGCTCTGAAAGGAAGGTCCGGGATTGGGATGACATTCATATGAATTTCACGTGGTATTTCAGTGCATATTTTTCCCAAGGAGATCAAGACATTTATAGACTTTCCGAGGAGGGCTTGTAATATCCTGGTGAGGTGACAACTTCTATTAGCTCCGTTTTACCACTGGGAATGGAAAATGTTAGAGCCCCCAAATGGTTTGGCAAAAACCACATGGCATGTCACTGATAGTGCTCTGAGAAGAAAACAGGTTTTCCGGTGCTGCTTTGCTCCTCAATCCTCTGCCCACTTTAGAGGAGTTTTAAGTATTTTTAGGTCAGGTCAGGGTGATTCTTAGGGTCTTTCTCAGCCTGCTGCGGCAGCATCCACCTGTGAGCAGAGGGACTTTGAGTACCCACTCCTCACTGCCCCAGCCTTCAGGAGAGCTGAGCTCCAAGCCTGTGACAGGGGACCCCAAGAGTCACCCTGAGCCCCTTCTTCTGCAAAGAGCTTGTGGCTCACCCACCACGAGCTCTAATGACTTCCTCCACTCCCTCCATCCAAACGAGAAGTAGAGAAGGAAGAACAAAAAGAAAGACGTGGGCTTGTTGTCTAGGGCAGATGGCGTATTGGGAACAGATGCCAGGGACGGAGAAGGCGCTCCCCAGCTCCTCACGCTGTTGTCGTCTCCTCGAAGAGGACCCCAGGCTCCGGAGAATGATGAAGCTGCAGCCAGGGGACAGGAGTCCGGCTGGGGCAGCAGCTGGCAGCCAGAGGGTCCTGTGCTCTGGGGCCACATGATCGCATTCCAAGGCAATCGTGATCTTGCCATTGAAATCGCTCAACTCAGCCAGAAATAACATTTGAGGAGTTACAAGGATTCAGTGGCCAGGAGAAGGTGCCAAACTATTGTCGCCACTGTGAGACAGCATTAGTCATGGGCCCAGGAGTGCCTGCCTCTAGGCAGGCCCCGTGCATGGCCCTTCTTGTCCATCCCAGCCTCGATGTCTACCCTTGGTTTTGTCTACCACATCCTGCTCCTTCCTCCTTCCTTCATGCTGGGCCATCTGCCAGGAACACCTTTCCTCACCTGGCACTTGATCCTTGAGGCCCCTCGGCAAAGCCCTCCTACTAGAACCTCAGCTCTCCCAGCCGCTCCAGTGGTCACTGACCTGCTGAGATGAGTCATGGCACTTGAGCCCCAGGGAGGTGGCAGATTGACCCATCTCCTGGTCCTGGGGCCTGATGCTCTTACCAGTGATAGAAGCAGTTAGCAAGCTAATCAAAGAGGGTGAAGTTGGGGGTTTAAGGGCCCTGACCATGAAAATATGTAGCATCAAGTCAAGTGGCTTTGTCTCCACCTCTGTCCTCCTGGACTGAACCTTTTCTTTCTAAGTCCTGGGTCACCTGACTCCAGAATGTCCCCCGGCCAGCCTCTGTCCCACTGAAGCCAACCGTAGCAGAGGGGAGGAAAGAGCAGAGGGCTCAGCTCTTGTTTTCTGAATGAGAAGGACCTCCTCCCCCTTGACCTCACTCTTAGAAATCTGGCAAAGTCTGTCCAGAGGGCTTGGTCTTTTTCTGCTGGGAAACCGTGAAATAATTTGTATTTCTCAATATTTTCTTTCTTTTTTATGACAATTTTTTTTTCCATGGAATTTTGTAGGCTTCGCATGTTTGGAAGGAATCAGTTAGGTCCACTATGTTTTAGCCATGCTTCAAAACACACAGGAGTTTCAAAAGCCAAGCTCCATGTGATTGCATCGTATTAAATCAGGACTGCTTATTCAATTACAGTGAAAGGCTTGTCAGCATGAAGATCATTGTTTACAACCCTTCGGGGTTTTATTTCCCCTCTCAAACAAGATTCATTCTGCAAGTCGAGCTTGGTCTTAAATTGGGACCTTACAAACACAGGGGCCTGGGCACAGCAGGGAGACAAGAAAGGTCACCAAGGTCACCAAAGCACATGCAGGTGGCCAAGGAGGTGGCCGGGTCCAGGGCTGAGAAGTTCACTGTGGCTGAAAGACACCTGCGTGGGTGCCACAGGCAGCCCAGTGTGTCATAGAATTCTTTTCGGAGTATGTAAAATGTCCAGGACATGGAAACCAATGGGGCAGGTTGGGGTGCACAGGAAACAAATTTTGCCGTTGATATATTCCCATCTTTTCTGGTTCCCTTTATTGGATGAGAATACTGTTTTTTAAAATCCCTAAACCTAAAAGCACTATGTGCTACGCACTGCTCAATGTATCCAAAATTATCAGCTTATGAAACGAGGGTTTGCTTCCTTTCGATAATAAGCACATACTTATAGCTCACATTTACTTCAAATGTTTTTAATTTTTGTGACAAATGGCGCATCCCTGTTTGCCAATTACCCAGAGGCAGACAGGAATCTGAGAACAGCCACCACCGTCGGTACTCCAGAGTCTGCAAATGGAGGCGTCTCCTGTCTTCTCGACATTGCGGTTTCTGCAGCGTGGAGCAGACGCGAAGTTGTCACTTTCCCGCAGGAAGCTGAGGTGTAGAAGGACAGCGAGGAGCCAGCGATGCCGCGTTGGGTGTCATCCCCAGGAGGGAGCCCAGGCCCATCCTGTCTGGCCCTGAGCTGGTGATTTGAGCATCTCGTGTTTCCCCAGAGACTCCTCTGTCACCTTCGCAGATTCTAGAAATGGAAGACATCTGCCCAGATTGGGACCGGCTCCTTGCCCCTTTCCCATGTGTGTGTATTTTCATAGAATCTGTGTGTTTCCAAGCATGCAATGAGTTTCTTGCACCTGTTGCTGGAGAGGGAGGCTGGGGAAGTGACAAACGAATCCCTTCCACCCTCCCTGTGAGGGTTCGCGCCCTGTGTCATTCCTGTCAGACATTATTTTTAGGGGGACTTACAAGGGTGTCTCAGGGAGAGGTTGGCATTTGAGTCATATCATCTAATTCCAGGAGGCCAGAGTAGAATAAAGGGATGGAGAAGGACAAGTTCACCTGCACTGCCCCTGCTTCTTGGCCATCTGCCTGAGCCGGGACACCTCGTGTCGTCTTCTCAGCCCATAGATAGGGACGGACACCATCACACTCCGGGCTTTGGACCCGATTCAATCACACCACCTGCTTCCTTGGGTCTCCAGCGTGCAGATGGCAGATCATGGGACTTCTCACCCTACGGGAGGGAATGAGCCAAGTCCTCGTGGTGAAGCATCTCTATTTATAGAGACGTCGCCCCTACTGGTGCTGCACCTCCGGGGAACCCTGCCTGCTGCTCTCCGCCTCTGCCTCGTGCCCACATTGCCAACCTGATTCTCCACTCCTTGGTCCTCATTAGCCTCCCAGGCTCTCTTCCCCTCCAAGGTCCTCCCACTGCTGGGTTTGGCTTCATCTTTGGAACACATGAATCTTGACTGCAGCCCCCGTACTTCCCAAGTGAAGATCAAATCCCCGAGTTTCCCATCCAAGGCCCTGGGGAATTTGTCCCTGGAGACTTTCCAGTCTTGTCCTCCACCAGTCCCCTATGCCGCAGCCACACTGAAGTACACAAGCCCCAGAGCTGCCCACCATCTCCGCGGCTACGCCTCCTGCTGGCAGCTGCCTGCCGTCTACTCTGCCACCCAGCATTGCCCATGGGGCACTTAGGGACTGCTGAGCGTGCGATGGGGTCAGATGTACTGTGGCGATTATAGTTCCATGGATTAAAAATGGCGCTGCATGGACTTGAACTGAGCCCCCTGGCCCTGACCCCTGGGAGAGGACCCTGACCACCATGCGTCTGCCCGGTGTAACGGCAAGGCTGTTCTTTAGGGTCTGCGGAAGAGAGTTTGCAGATTGCATACACAAACATTTCACACCCGTCAGGATGGCTGCCATGAAAAACCATAAAGTAAGTCTTGGCAGGGGTGAGCAGCAATTGGCATCGTTAGGCATTGCTGATGGGAATGTGAAATGGCACCGCCACTGCCGAAAAGAGTCTGGTGCTCCTCAAGCTATTAAACATGCAATCTTCGCTTGATCTGGCGACCCTGCTCCGAGAACCCATCCCCGAGACCCAGCAGCGGGGGCCAGGAGACGCACACCTGTTTGCACGGCAGTACCGCACACAGTGGACAAAGGGAGAAACCACAGATGGATGGACAGACGAACCAGGATACGTCCGTGTGAGGGGGTGTGAGCCGCCCTATGAAAGAAAGGGAATTTTACACATGCTACGACACGGGGACAGAGAGCGGAGGGGTGTGGTCAGGGGCCAGGTGGGGGCAGGAATGGGAATGATTGAGGAATGGAGACATAGCCTCTGTCTGGGAAAATGAAAAAGATCTGGAGATTGGTGGTGGCAACAGTGGCACAACAATCTGACTGTGCTTAGTCCCACCGAACTGCACGCTCGGAAACAGTGATGATGGTAACGGGCCTGTTGTTTTTTTTACCAGTTAAAGATGTCAATGTAGAACTACTGCTCACACACAGTAACCGAACCGCCAAACAAAACAATTAAATAATAATAATAAGAAGATAACAATTTGGGGGCATGGACAATAGGCAGGACAGCACAGGGATCTTTGAAAGAAAAGAAAGAAATAAGCTCTGTGATGACCCTGCCTCCTACCTAGATATAGGGCAGGGCTCAGAAGGCAGGGGCCGGCCCTGGGACTCGGGCTGGGTACTAATCAGCACGTGCATGGAACCAGCTCCCTGAGGCCAGGACAGGCCCTCCAGAGAGGAACAGGCAGAGCCTTCCTTGGATCATACAGGGGACCGGGGCAAGTTAGAGAAACCCGTAATACACAAGGCAGAGGGGCGGTAATCAGAGGGCAGTGGGCTCCAGGGAAAGCAGAACTATCCCTGTGCTCATGGCCATTTGGGTCCCACCCAACACAGCGTAGAGGATCTGTGTCCCCATAATACAACAGCTTTCAGGAACAAAGCTCAGAAATATGCAATTATCCAGAACTTTACAGAATAAAATTTATAATTCTGGCATCCAATTATAAAGTATTAAGAATGCTAAGTAATAGGAAAATATGACTCATGATCAGGAACAAATATCCATCAGTAGAAACAGCCCCCGAAGTGACACAGGTAAGAGGTAAGGAAGGTAAGCAGTTATTGTAACTATATTTTGTATGCCAAGGTGCTAGAGGAGAACACAGAATATTAAAAAGAGATGTCGATGATATAAAAAAGACACAAATTGGGTTGGTAGAGATTTTTTAAATGTAGGATTAACAGCAGATTATACATCACAGAATAAACCGCAGTGCCTCTGGGGACAAGGACGGAAGCCGGCCGGAATGACACAGTGAAAAAACAGGAAAGCGGAACAAGCACTCGTGAGCCACGGGACAAACACAGCCCGAGTCTCTGACGAACGGACAGGAGCCCACAGAAATCTGCGGAGACGATGGCTTCATTGTTTCCAAATCTGATGAAAATGAGAAAGCCAGAGATACCAGAAGCCCTCACATCCCAAACACAAGAAAGATGAAGAAAGCACTGCCAAGATACATCATTGTAAAATCGCCCAAAGCCAGTGACCAAGAGACACTAAGTAAGAGCAGCCAGCACTGGGGAGAAAGGGCGTGCACACCGCACAGTGACAGAGGTCGGGAGGACGCAGCGTCTCCCAGGAACCGTGCATGTGGGGACCACCACACAGTGACCTCCCAGAGTACAAGACGGAATCCCCGAATCCTGTCGAGAATTACTGAGCCATCCACATGGACATTTCCAAACTAAACACGCACACACATGCATGCACGCACACATGCACACGCCAGGTCCTCCAAATGTACAAAGGCGGAGGAAACCCATCCTCGGCCAAGCCCAGTGCACACAGTGACAGCCTGAGCCCTTCCAGCAGCAGGCGAAGGACAGATCGAAGACAACGCAGGCGGGAAAGGGCACGTGTCTAGCCGTGAATGAGAAGCAAACAGAGAATACGTTTTCTCTGACATTACCACAGCTCTTTAAAGCCTAGTTGGCTATTTTAAGTAAACTAAATAACAATGTATTGTAGGGCTTAAACCTATGTAGGAATAAAAGGCAGTACAACAAGCACGAGAAGTCTGGAAAGGAAGGAATGGTGGCCTGGTCCAGCTGCTGCGCTGTACTTGAGGAATTCAAGACATCTACTAACAGCGGCAGGCGCGTCCGTCCTGTGGCCCACGGCATGAGCATGCCTGTGTTCTAATAAAAAACACGAAACATACGGAAATTTGGTGACTTCTCAGTGTAGCCCAGGCAAGCCAGGTGTGTCCAACCCTGGACCACAGGTTAGACACACCCCTGCCTAAAGCTACCATGTGTGTGTGTGTGTGTGTGTGTGTGTGTGTGTTATTAGGGACTGAACCTAGGGCCTTCCCACTGTGCTACATCCCCAGCCCTCTTTTATTTTTCATTTTGAGACAGGGTCTCACTAAGTCACTAAGTTGCCCCAGCTGGGATTGAATGTGAGATCCTCCTGCCTCAGCCTCCCACTGTGCTGGGCTTGCAGGCTTGAGTAACCTCTATTTTATTTTAGAGTAAACCTCTATTTTTAACCTCTATTTTATAGAAGATATAACCTGAAATAACAAAATTGTTCGAAATAGCCAAAGGAAGTCAGGAAGCGGGGAACAAAGAATATATGAGACAAATCAATAACAAATAGCAAGATGGTAGGTTTAAAGTTAATTATGCCAGCAATCCTTTACATGTAAAATGCTATAAACACCTCACATAAGAAACAAAGCATTGTCATGTTAAATAATAAAACAAGAACAAATTACATGCCTCTTTGTTGAAAAGACACAGATAAAGAATAAAAGGATAGAAACTGTGCATTATGCTGACAGTAATCAGATGAAAACTGGAGTAGCTACATTGGTATCAGACAAAGTAGTACCCAAAGCTAAGGGTATTAATAAGGATTAAGGTAATCATTTAATAATGTTAAAGGAGTCAATTCACAAAGAAGGCATAACAACCTAAAATGTTCATTTCTCTAATAACAGAGCTGTCAAATATTTGGAACAAAAGCCAATAGGACTCAGAGCAGAAATAGGCTAATCCACAATTACAGTGGACACCACACCACGCTCGCTTAACACCCAATAGAACAGAACACACAGGAGACCAGGGAGGACCCAGGAGTTCTAAACTGTACTATGAGTCAGTTTGATCTGCTTTGAAATTTATAGAATGTCCTACTTATCCATAAGAGAAAACATATTTTTTTCCAAGTACATACAAACATTAGCAAGATAGATTTTATCCTGGGGCAAATAAATTGAATAATTTTATGAGGATTCAAATCATACAAGGTGTGTGTTCTTAGCACAGTGCTATTAAATTAGAAATCAACAACTAAAAGATATCTGAAAAAATTCTCCAACTAATTTTGGAAACCAAATAACAAACTTCTAAATAACTCACAGGTCATTGGATAAATGACAAGAGATATTAGAATGAATTTTGAAATGAATGAAATTAAAAACATGACATGTCAACATATGAAATGCAGCTAGAATAGGGCTTAGAGTGAAATTTATGCACTAGTCCCTTGATTAGAAAATAAGAAACTCTTAAGATCAATGATCTTAGCTTCCTCTTTAATAAAGGAGAAAAAAGAGAGAAAATTATTCCTAAAGGGAGAAATAACAAAGACAACAAATCAGCAAAATAGGAAAAAAAAAGATGAAGAAAATTCAATTAAACCAAAACCTACATGTTTAAAAAGAGGAATCAGATGGATAACTCTCCAGCCAGACAGACCTGGAAAAAAGAAAGAAATTATCAAAATCGGAAATCAGAGATGGGAAGGGCACCCCTTCAAACCCTACAGGCAGTAAGACAATAATGAGACAGTATCGGGTACAACTTTATATGAATAAACTAAGAACTTAGATGAAATAGGGAGATTTATTGAGAGACAGGAACCACAGAGCTTACTCAAAAAAAAAAAAAAAAAAAAGATAATATGAGTAGCCCAGCTTCATGTCTATTAAAGAAATTTAATTTGTAGTTAAAAACCTCCTCCTGGGGAAATCCCAGGCCCACAGGCTTCACTGCATAATTCCACCAAGCACTCAGAAGGAAACAAAGCAGCCCTACATGATTTTTTTCTTCAAACCCTGAAGAGGAAAGAACAATTTTCAGGTCATCCACTAGGTCACCACTGCCTGTCACCAAAGCCAGAGGACAGTGACACAAGGCAAGGCAACTTCGCTCATGAAAACAGGCACAAACATGCTGCCCAAAACTTGAGCAGGTGGATCCCAACGAGTTGCAAAAGGCCAATACAGGGGTGATCAAAAAATACGGTGGATATTTAAATTATAAAACACTTATTACAGCAAAAGACACATCGTCGAGAATGATGGGATATATGTGTTCAGAGCAAAGGGGAGTATTTTGGAGAGGCGATGTGTCTTCTGCTGTAATAAATTTTTCATTGAAATATACACTGTATTGTTTGATCACCCTTTCTTGGTCAAACATTTATGGCAACTTATAATTACAGTGGGGTTTTTTTAAGGAATGGGAAGTTGATTTTACATTTGAAAATCAAGTAATGCACGTCACTTTGTTGTGACTGAATAAAGGGGGGAAATGTAGGAACATCCTAATACATGCAGGAGGCTTGTTTGACAAGACATGGCATCTCATTTCTTGTAACTGCTCTCCACAAATTAAAGTAAGAGGAAAATTCTTCAACCTGATAAAGAACATCCACAAAAAAATCTAAAATTAATATGCTAGTTGGTAAGAGGTGAAACGCTTTCCCCTAAGTCCAGGAAGAGGGTAAGGAAGTCTGTTACTACTTTTACTCAGTGGAGGCTCTCGCCAATGGAACATGGCAAAGGGAAGAAATGAAAGCAAAGAGATTTGGAAACTAGAAGTAAATTGTCGTATTTCCTTATGACACGATCATCAACACCGAAAATCCCAAGGACTCACACCCAAAAGAAGCACTGGAACTATCAGATGAGTTGGGTTAGTTAATAAAATAGACAGCTCGCTAAGAATCAGTTGCATGTCTGACTATCAGCAAATGAACACAAAGAAATTGGAATTTAAAAAATAAAAGCATCTGCAATGTCATCAAAAAAGAAAATACTTGCAGTTAGGTGTGAGGGAAGATGTGTAAAGCGCACGGAACACACACATCTGTGCTGAAAGAATGAAGATAAACCAGGTGCGTGCAGAGGTGTATACATACTAAAATACAAAGTGCCTAGAATAGTCAGAACAAGAAATATTTTTTTAAAAGCGCAGAGAACGGGCCGGTGAGATAGCTCAGCGGCGTAAGCGCCTGCCTGGCAAGCACGAGGTCCTGAGTTCGACTCCTGGTACCCACATAAAGGAAAAAAAGGGCCGGTGATATCACTCAGCGGCACAAGTACCTGCTGGCAAGCGTGAGGTCCTGAGGTCAACTCCCGGTACCCACATTAAAAAAAAAAAAGTGCAGAGAACTTAAACTATCTGATACAAATGCTTATCACCAAGCTACAGTGATTCGGATAGTACAGCATCGGCGTAAATGTAGACCTACAGGTCACTGCAACAGAATAAAGAGGCCAGAAATGGATCAGACGTATGTGACCAATCGATTTGCAACAAAATTTCCAGGGTCACTGGGCTGCAGGGTAGCATGCACAAGGCCATGGGTTCAATCTCTAATGCACACACGAAATCCAAGGTAAACTGGTGAGGAAATAAACTTTATAATAAATGATGCTAGGAAAACTGGATTAAATTTTTTTTTTAACTATGTAGCCTGGCACAGTGGTGCACACCTGTAATCCTAGCACTATGGGAGGCTGGGGCAGGAGGATCACAAGTTCAAGCCCAACCTGGGCAATTTAGCAACCTATGGAGATCCTGTTTCAGAATAGAAAATTAAAAGAGGTACAGAGATAGCTCGGTGGTACAGCACCCCTGGCTTCAATCCCGCGTACTATCAAAAAAAAAGAAAATCATAGCCTTGAATGTGACAGGAAGCACAGCTTAATCCATCCCAGACACACCCTCCTGCTGCTCATGAATGGAGTCTGGGGACTCAGCGCCTGGGTGCGTCTTGGTCTTGGCCTTCCCAAGAGCCCACGAGTCAGATGGGACTCCAATAATCCCCCACTTGTTCACAAGATGCAAAAGATATACACAAGTCCATGTCACAGGCTCCGATTTTTGACCAGAATGGAGCTGACTCGTGCTGAATCCCCACCCTCTCTTTGGAGGAGGGGGGCCTCAGTAGGTCCAGAAAGGGGGAGGGCAGCTCCATCTGACCCTGCCCGCAATAACCACAATTCACTCCTAAATGAACATTCCTTCCTCTCCCCCACATTCCCATAAGTCCCCAGAGCAGCATTGCCAAAGGAGCCCTCATGGGAATCCAGCACGCACCACGAGCCAACACCCTTCCCAAAGCCAAGAACCCAGCTTCCAGGGTGTGAACTCGGGCTCCAGAACTCAAGCCGTCCTGACTCAGTGCTCTGCTCTGTAAGCAGCTGCTGCTACAGCAAGGCCAGGAGGTGTCTTAGAGGGTAAAACCAACAAGGATCTGGAAGCCCTGTTTGTCTAAATTCACCATCCCAGCAGCAAGCAAGTGCATGCATCTGCCTTCGGCTGCATCTTGAGCTGGGCAGAGAAGGCAGAAGAGGAGTTCAGAGTGGCCTCAGGAGCATAGGAAGTAGAGGAGACGGAGGAGGATGCAGTGCGGAGCTGGAGTCCCCAAGGGCAGGAAGCCAGGAAGGAGGAACCCAGGGGCGTCAGGGAAGGTGACCTAAGTCAGGGTGAGAAGAGCAAGTCCCCAGACAGGGCAAGTAGCCGTGAGGGTCTGTTCTAGGAGAAAAAGCCAGGGAGGGAAGGAGCCTAGCAGAGAAGAAAAAAGCAGGATGCTGGGGGGAGGGCAGTGGGTGCCAATGTCCCAGGCCTGAGCCCCCACAGGGCAAGAGCCTGAAAGTGCTCCTTATCGTTCTGCTTACTGACGAACCTGCACCGTTAGAGTGGTGGTTCAAGTTTTCCATGGTGCCAAAGTGTATGAAGTGAAAACCAAGCTTCCTCTTTCGCCTCTGTGAGATTCAGAATCTGAGAAACAACCAGATTATGAATCCACTCTCCAAAATTGTGGGTGGGGCCCCTTGAAGGGCATTGGGGGACTCATGGGACGCAAGGGAACTTCCCAGCGAAGTGTTCTCAGGGCTGCACCTCCCCACACACACCAGGAAAAGCGGGGAGCAGGAACTGGAACCTGAACTGGCCAGGAGGAAGCAAGGGGACAAGGCTGTGAGCAGCAGCTCCTGGAGAACCTCCTTCCCTCTGGGCCATGTGAGTCTCCACAAACCTGAGAGAGGCAGAGACAGGACTGTAAAGATCACCAAGCACAGAAGAAAAGCCCCATGGGGGAAAAGCAGTGAAACCCAGTGACTAGACCCTGAGGACTCAAGACACCAGAATTAGCAGGAACAGAAAATAGGAGAGCTGCAAATACATGTGTAAAGAAAACAAGGATGGCCTTCTAAAAATAAGCAAACAGGAGCCTCTATAAGGAATGAGCATGCAGATATGAAAATGTGCCAAAAAGAACTCGGAGAAGCAAAAGATCTAAAATTGGAAATTATTAACTTGAGGAAGACACCAAACAGGAAGCTCAACACCTCTACCTCAGTGCCTCTTTCAACCCTTCTCTGTCCCCTTCAAGCCCCAGCTCCTGATGCCCAGCAGAGACTTCACTGAGAAATGGCAGGGAGCAGCAAAGAATTCCACGCACCTCCGTCCTCACCAACACCAGCCTGCCGTGTCCCACCGCGCCCCTCCATTCCAGCAGCCATTGCTGGGCTTTCAACCCCGAATCTGGAAGAGGATCCACCTATGTTGCAGAATGAGCTGTCCAGCACCCTGGGGTGTTATCCCGCCATTGTCTCGTCTCCATCCCTCACTGTCCCCTTTCTCTCTTCCCTAGAACATAGCTATCACGTTATAACCCTAGAATTAAATGTTTTCCACGCTCAGAGCTAACACTTCTCTTTTATGCAAGGCTGGCTAAAGTTCTTCAAGAAAGACTCACACTAACCGTGTTTCCTGTATCCTTTGCATGTTCACATCCATGTGCCCATTTGGCTGGGTATAAAACAACTTTCCTGAGCACATCCTAGACATACTCTCTCCCATGGCCGGGGAGAAGACTCAAGGCAGATTTCAAGGATGAAAAGAGACACAGGGTTCAGGGGGTCAGTATCTGGGAAAGACTTTAGCATGGACCAATATGCGTTTCCTTGGGACTCAGTATTCCCTTTCAATCTGTAGCCTCGAGTCTTCTTTTATTTTCAGAAATGCTTCTTAAGTTATACTTCAACTAGAATTTTTTCAAGATCTTAATTCGGTCTTATTTGGTACAAATTTTGAAATCCCTCTTACTGCCTTTCCATACCCAAGTCCTCTTAAATGTCCCTTTGCTTCCATTCCATTTGCTCACTCTCTTCTCAGTCTTCTTCCCAAGACTTATGACCTTTCTGGCAGGGTCTGTTCCTTGTGCTGCTTCCAATATGTTCTTTACATCTGCAAATAACCATGTGCTTCTTTCCCACATCTCCCCGAGCTCTGCCAGTTCATGCATGCCTCCTCCCCTTCTCTCTTGCATCTCTCCACTGTGTTCCATCTTTGCTTTCAGCTCTTGTTTTATGGAAGCCATCATTCCATTTTTAAAAATCCATATATTTGGTCATAACCTCCATCTGCTCCATGACCATTTATTTGATAAAAAAGGAAAAAGGAAAGATAAACACATACACATACATTATCTGTTTTTGAAGAGACACAAATGGTCCCACATTGGATGGGTTACTGAGGCTGAACAAAGCATCTGCCTCCTGGGGCTGGCCCTGGCCTCCTCTCTGTGTCTTCTGCTATCCCCAGTGGAGGGGCCTTTCCCCACTGCCTTCTTTGCTATGTCTTTGTGAAGAGTCCACTTGTGTCCTGTGATATGGAGTGAGAGTTTAGGGACACACTGCCTCTGCATCCACATGTGGCCTACCAGGCTCGCTCTATGTCAGTGCTTGGTTGGCCTGGGTCTACCCCAGCTGTCCTGGTCAGTGGCTTAGAGGAGAAACCTCTGTTCCAAGGGAGAACAAAGAAAGAGAAGCACCATAGCCATCCTGCGATCATCACCTTCTTCCCTCTGGATTAGGTGCTAAGAACATAGTTCTGGCAGCTGTTAGGATCAGGTAGCACTTCTGCTGTGCACAAACTTTTTATTTTGTAAACCAATCTCAATCACTTGGGAGTGGAGAGAAAGTATAAATAAATCCCTAATAATCAGAAGGTGGATGGATCAAGGAAGGTATTTTATGGGGCTGGAGGAGGGGACATTGTCTCAAAACCACTGGCTAAAAGACAATGACTACAGGATGCTGATGTCCATCCACCACCAATTAAAGCTCACCCCAGGGAGCCCATGAGTAGGACGTGATGTTTGAGCCATTTTTCGACTTCTCATGGGCGATGGGCACTAATAAATACACACAGGTGGTTAGGATTACGTGTTCCATCCAGAAAGGAAGCTGCAGTGCTGTGGGACGGCATAGTGCTGGAGGGTCCTGATGTTGGTACAGTCCCAGCCTCCTTGACACACAGCTGGCATCTCATGGTGCCATCTGATCTGCCAACAAGGCTGGGAACATCTACCTCAGAGCTCCACTGGGGACATTTCTTGGGATTTGGCCTGTGAAATGGAGAAAGGAGCAAGGTGCTTGGAGTCCAGAAACCCAGAAACTCCATTCAGGACAGTTGTCCTCTTTCCAAGCCCTGTAGCAATTGGAGGAAGCTGATGTCCACTGTCTTCCTCTCCCTGATGCAGGGGCCAGATGAGCCCACTTCAACCCAGTCTCTCTTACAAAGCTGTTTAGATGTCCAGGAGTTTTGGATGCATCTAAGTCAAAAATGGCTTTGCTGATTTTTTGTTTGTTTGTTTTGGTACCTGGACTCGAACTCGACCTCGCACTTGCCAGGCAGGCACTATGATGCTGAGCTATATCCCCGGCCCTGGCTTTGCTGAATTTTTAAAAAATTTTTTAAATTACTACTCTTTACCAAGGAGCATCATGCAGGGCTCCTTGCACTCCTTCCTCTCTACCCACAATTACATTACAATAACTTTTATATTTTCTACATTTCTTTCATTTTCCAATTGCATTTCCTCTATCTTTTTCTTTTCTTATTTTTTAAATCATTAAACTGAATTCTTCTTTTTCCATGTGATTTGTCTAGATTCTTTTAAATAGGTGCTGTGGTTTGAAAGTGTCCCTCAAGTTTCATGCCTTGGAAATGAACCCTCAAAGTCGTTCATTGATGGTTTTTGGAGGTGGAGCTTCTGGTGGTAATTAGGATGACATAAGGTCCTCCGAGTGGGGTCCCAGGGTGGGGCTGGTGGTTCTGTAAGCAGGGGAAGTGATACCTGAGCTGACGCATGCTTCCTTGGTCTCACCACGTTGCAGTGCAGCATGGGGACACCACCAGCTGCAGGCTCCTGGGCTTCCCAGCCTCCAGAGCCATGAGCCAAATAAATTTCATTCTTTATAAACTATCCAGTCCCAAGCATTTTATAATAGCAACAGAAAATGGGCTAAAACAGTAGATTTTTTTATAATAAACACAATAAAAGTAATAAACATCTTAAAATAAATAAGAGACATGTGTGGCTGCACATGCTTAATGGACTGTTGGAAGCGAAGTGGTAACTCTCCTGAGCTGGGGATGAGAACATGCTGTCACCCGCTGTCCTCCATCATCCAGGAACCTCCTGGCAGGATGGCCTGGGGCCAGGATGAAGCTCTAATTAGAATCTTGAGCCACTTTTACAAGCTGCATGATGCCAGATGTTTAACCTCCCTGTCCCCAGGTCCCCTCCTTTGTCAAATGCAAGGAGCAAAGGATGTGAAGCAGGGGACATACAGAATGGTGTGGAGCATATCACAGCCTTTGCTCCAGACTCTTGCAGTAGGTGGCCTTGGGAGTGTGATCCTGAGTGACAGCAGCCAGGCACAGGAGGACAAGTATCTTAGTTACTTTTCTTGTTGTTGAGAAAAAAATACCCATACCCAATGCCCAAAGCTAAGGGAAGAAAGGTTTATTTGGCTTGGTAGAGGTTTCAATTCATAGTCATCTGGGTACAAGGCAGGGTGGCAGGGCAGACAGGCATCACAGAGGAGAAACAGTCCATGGCAGGCAGAAAATAGCAAAACAAGCAAAAGATCTTAGCAGCTTCTTTCTTCCCCTTTTATACTCTATCTAGGCTACTGGGATTAGGCCAGTGCCAAACCAATTAGTGGACTGATTTAGTAATCACCCACCCTTAATCCCAGCATCACCCACTCTAGATTCAGCCACCTCTGAGAAAGCTCCACCTATGACTGCACGAGGCTTTGGGGGCACATCTAGACACAAACAATAACTTTCTGTCCCTAGCCCTCTCAAACACTTGTGTACATTCCTTTATACAAAAGGCATTTAGTCCATCTCTAAGAGTTGCCAAAGTCCTAACAGTTTCAGCATTGCTGAAAAGTCCAAGTCCCAAGTCTCCTCTGAGATCTAAGGCAAACTCTTAGCTGTGAGCCCCTGTACAAATGAAAAGAAAGGTAAACACTTCCAACATTCAGTGGCACAAGATAAACTTTACCATTCCAAAAGATACAAATAGGGAGATACAAAGGAATGGTACCAAAGCAAGTCTAAAATCCAGCAGAGCAAATGTTAAGTCCTGTAGTTCCATGTGCAGCATCCAAGGCAATCTGGGGCAAGGTGTGAACTCCAAAGAGCTTGGGTGATTGCTCCTACAACACCATGGGTGGTTGTGGTTGTAGCTTACATGGCTCCTCTCTTGGGCCCACTCTGCTCCCTCCTTGCAGTTTTCTTCAGACAATCCACCTTCCTGTCTTCTCCAAACTGCTGAGTCTCCACTGCACCTTCGGATTCACACTCACAGCTTCACACACTGCCCTCTCAGGGGCACACTACCTGGCCTCCCAGAGCATCTTCTGAAATCTGGGTGGAAGCCTTCCTGACCCTACAACTCTTGCATTCTGCATGCTCCTAAAACCAACACCATATGGATGATGCCAAGGTCTGCTGCCAGCTGGAGCAGTAGCCAGACTTCCTTCTCTCTTGGCTGTAGGGGTCAAGTACCTGGATCCTTGAGCACTCTGAACCCAATTCCGAGGAACAAATTCTCTAGCTTGCTGCCATTCTGGAACATGGTGCTCTGGGGCTCTCGTCTCAAAGCAAAGTCTTTCACCTTTGCAACTCTGAGGCTGCAGAGGCCAGAGTCCTGCTGGTTCTTGTGATATCTTCAGGCCATCTTTTCTGTTGCCTTCTTCTGAAATACTTGGCTTTTTCTTGCAAGTCTTTTCAGCAATTGATTTCTCCTCTGCTCCATCTTTCCAGGCTTCAACTTTACTGGAGCTTCCTTTCTGGCCAAACTCACACTTTAAATTATTCTGCTGGGATCTTTGCTCTTGATTCTCAACATAGATCTGGCTAAAAGCCCCCAACAGTAGCCATGCCACAGCCTCACCATTAGACTGCCTTGAAATTTCTTCTGCCAGATTAATTAGTCCACCACCCCTAATCTCAGTCTCAGGCAAAGTCTCTGGACAGGAGCAAAATGCAGACAAACTTTCTGCTAACCCATAACATGCATTGTCTACAGTCCAACAGCCAATGCAGTTCTTCCCAGCAGAAAACTCCCAAGTCTGGTCTTTACTGGCATCATTTCTATTAGCATTCTGGTCTTCTGAACTCTGACCAGAATCTCCCATCAAGTACAGCCTAAGGCATTCCAGCTCTACTTTTTCAGCCGACATCTCCAAACCTTTCCAAGCTCTTCCTGCAAGACACTTAGTTCCAAAGGCCCCTGAACCACATAGTCAGGTATAGTCACAGCAAAACCCTACTTCTCTGGCAACAAATTTCTCTTAGTTACTGTTCTCATTGCTGAGACAAAATACCCAATGCTAAAAGTCATGGAAAGAAAAGTTTATTTGGCTCACAGTTTGTAGAGGTTTCAGTCTATAGTCAGCTGGCTTCACGAAAGAGTGGCATGGCAGAGGGGCATCAAAGAAGAGAAAAAGTTCATGGTGGGCAGAAGGTAGCAAAGCAAGCAAGGGAGAAGACAAGCTTCTTTCTGTCCCTTATATTGTATCCAAGCTACTGGGATTAGGGCAGTGCCAAACCAATCAGTGGACTGTATTAGTAATCACACGCTCTTTTTTTTTTTTTTTTTTGTGGGTACCGGGGGGTCGACCTCAGGACCTCGCGCGCCAGCAGGCGCCCGTGCCGCTGAGCGATATCACCGGCCCCTTTTTTCGTATGTGGGTTCCGGGAGTCGAACTCGGGTCCTCGCGCTTGCCGGGCAGGCGCTTAAGCCGCTGAGCCATCTCACCAGCCCTAATCACACGCTCTTAATGCCAGCATCACACACTCTAGATCCAGCCTCCTCTGAAAGAGCCCCACTTATGACTGCATGAGGGGACATCTAGACACAAGCCAGAACAGGTGTGGCAGGTGAGACACCCATAATAAGCCAGTCCCAGGCAAAGTGGGTGAGGGGTTGCCAGGGACGGGACTGTGGGGGCAGTGGCAGGAGTGATTGCCTTATCCTGGACTAAATAGTGATAGTGGTTGTGCAGCACCATGGATGTACTGAATGCTGCTGCACTTCCACTTCAAAACAGTTAAAATGGTGAATTTTATGTTATTGGCGCTTTCCTGCCAAAAGAAAAATGAAAGTGCAGAGATACGGTCTCTGCATTTTCAAGCAGACACCAGAGCAGTTTCTGCGACGAAGAGGCTGACGTTCTGTCTCCTTGTACATGACGAGCAGGACCCCAACACTGTGCACAGACCAGACTGCACCCACTGTAGATGCCGATCACTCCACGTTGGCCGGGTCACAGCTCACAAGCTCCTGCCCCTCACCAGGCAGCTGGACAGTCCCAGAGGGCCACTGGGGGACGAGCACCAGGAGGCTGATCTCAGCCTCATGCATCTCTCACTCAGCACCAAAGGAAGAGGCTACAAGACTTGAAAGGTACATGGCCTCCTGTCCACCACAAGCTACAGATCAGCAAGTCACAGACTTGCCCAGGGTCAAGGGTAGGGACACAGACTTCACTTCCTGCAGGGGAGCTGCGAAGAAGGGGGCCTCCCTCCACCCGGGATTCTGGCAGGCAGTGTTTCCCAGACGCCAAGAGCCCCCTGGGTCTCACCGCACCTCCCTCCACCAGTAGGGCATCACCCTGAGAAGAGGTCAGGGTGTCAGCTTTTCAGGTCACTTGGTAAATTCACACTGCCGGACGTGATGTCTTGCCAAAACGTCCCCAAAGCCAAAACATCTGCATCAAAGACACCACAGCAAAATATCTCACTTGGTTTAATTTTTTTTTTTTTTTGTGGGTACCGGGGGTCGACCTCAGGACCTCGTGTGCCAGCAGGCGCCCGTGCCACTGAGCGACATCACCAGCCCTTTTTTCGTATGTGGCTTCCGGGAGTTGAACTTGGGCCCTCGCGCTTGCCAAGCAGGCGCATACGCCGCTGAGCCATCTCACCAGCCCACTTGGTTTTACTTTTGGTTCTGGATTCCTTTTTGTTTTGGAACTGAGCATGCTTCCCAGCACTCCCTCTCACCTGGTGCGTCTGACGCACCTCCACCTGTGCAGCAAAAGGGGCCCTGGTTCATTCACCTTGGTTTGATGCAGGTGGGAGAAATGCAACAAGCAGAGAAAAGGACAGTACCAGCAAGAGCATGTGTCCAGTGGGACCAGAATACAGCAAAGTGCTTGTCCAGAAAGGTGAGTTTGGACTGCGTGGCAAAGAGCCTGAGCCAGAGAATGAAGGCCCTCGGGCTCCGTGCAGGTAGTAAGAGGGAACCACGGGCAGCGATGAGTTAGGGAACAGTTTTCAGCTCCATGTACAGACAGATAAGTCCAAAAGTCTGAGGAGAAGCCGGGAAAGGGCAGATGGCGGAGCACTGAGGGGTCGTGCTTGTGCGCAGGGAGCTACAAAGGGCAGAAAAATGTTTCCAAGAGAATGGAACTAGGGACAGGAATGTGACGTGATGCTGAGGGTCCCAAGACATCCAGAGCCCAGGACTCTGCACCATGGGGCAGGGCTGGGGCCACACAGAGGGCCAGCCCTGTGGTCTGACATGACACCAGGGGTCTAAACCCAACTTGCAGGATTGAGCAATAGTGTTTTTCTTCCCAGGACAAAAAAACCTGTCCAAGAAATAGGCCCAGATTTCTTCCCTGCTCTGGCCAACACTTGGAGTGCTCCACACTTGGCCCCAGCTGTATCACTGACAGCAGACTTTTCAAGGCTGCAGGCCTGCCAGGCTCCTTGCAGAAGTGAAAAGAGGTAGAAGACGCCTGCACTGCCTGAATTCCACAAACATCTCGCCATCCTCGCACTCCTGCCTGCACAGCGGCGTCCTTGGCCCATGCAGCCATCTGACTGGGACCAGCGCGTGCACCTTCAGGTCTGAGGCTCCGGTTTGCATGTTTCCATGCAGGCTTTGGATTTTCAATGAGGCATCCAGCTGGAGGCAAGAGGCCACTGTTGTCTTGGTCACTGTTCAGGCGCACCTAATCATGCAAGACACACCATTAATAGGAAAAAGTGCTTTCAGTCCTGCAGTGTCCTGCTGGGACATGCTATGCCTGGCCAGCCCCTTCCAGGCATGATCCACCATCCCAGGATCTGGGTCTGGGACTTCGCCTCTATGCTTTCAGGTTGGCTGCAAAAATATCTCTACGATTTTTTCACTAATGGTCCATTTATAGGTCATTCAAGGCCAAGACCAGAAGGATGAAAAGCTCCGAGTCCTTCCCGAGGCCCTTAGTTGTAAAGGACCAAAGAGGCCGTAAAACAAAGATTTATTCAGCTTCAGCCGGACAGCTCAATGGCAAAGCCCTGTAAGACCAGGGAATAAAGAAACATCTGGCCAGAAAAGCGCACTTGTTTACAAAAAAAAACTTTAAGAATCTTCTCCAGCTTCACCAAGTGCTTGGACTAAAATTAGGCTGAAAATTAAAAACAATGTAGAATCTTGAGAGTGAGGGCAATACAGGCAAAGGAGAAAGAACATCTTGTTTTTTTCTTTCCAGCTGCCTTGGGTGCTGGGTCCCCTTCCAAGCACCCCTGCCCTGGTAGGTAGCCCCTCAGGGACCACACAGCTGTGGCCCTCCCCAAACAGGTGACGGATGCGGCCTCCACTCCAAGGCCAACCCTGTGGGAGGAGGGTGTTTTCTGTGGAGGAAACTGGGAAAAGGGAGGTAGCCGTGCTCTGCGGCCCTGATGACAAAGTACCTCTCTCCAGAGCTCACTGCAAACAGGGCTGGAACCGCTGGCGCAAAGACACTGACATCTGCCTACGCTGGGGACAGGGACAGCGCATCTTTCGAGGCGTGGACAATGGCTGTTTTGTAAGGAAGGGAGCCGGCACTGGCAGCACAGACCTGGGCCTAAGCTGAGAAAGAGCTCCTTTTCCAGGCCCACGTTGACTCACCAAGGACAGCCAGGCCAAGCCTGCCCAGCTCCTTTACCCTGCCCTCCCTGTGACAATCACAGGACACCAGAACACGCTGCTGCCTTCTGCTCTCCCCAGGGCGCTAATGCGATTCATGGGTTAAGGTTGGAAGATGCTTTGAACTTCTTGGCACAAAACTGGCTCAAGTACAGTAATTAATAAATCTTACCAAAGAGGTGGACTGAGGTCTGGAGGCGCTCAGAGCCCCGGGAAGAGCTGGCTGGGCTCGGTGCCTGGGCCTCTGTGCCTGGGAGCTGATGGGGAGCGGCATGGCGTCCGGGGTGTGCAGCCTGCATGCTGAGTGGCCTCAGCTACAGCAGATGCTCTTGGGCCCTGAGCCATGTACAACCTGGGCTCACGCTCATTTGAAAGTCCCTGCCTTGAGAAAGCTCACAGTAACAGACACAAACACACCCTATCACCAAGAAATTAAAGAGAAGAAATGAAACCATGTCCCCAAAGCAAACAGGAGTTGGCCAGCACACTGCCCAAGGTTCGCAGTGGAGTGTCATTTGACGAGACTCGGAGGTGAAGCTTCTCACAGCAGTGGGAAAGGAAGGTGTTGACAGATGTCTAACCATGTACAGCAGCCACCCTATCCACACGGGGTACGTGCCCAGCCCCCTGTGGATTCCAGAAGCCATAGACTGTACTGGACCCTATGCATACCGGGCACTCTGCATTCCTGTGCATACAGACGTACAATAAAGTTTAATTTGCAAATTAGACAACTAAGGGATTATCAACAATAATAATAATCTAGACCAAGTAAAGTTTCAACCCACTGCGATAAAATTACCAAAATGACTACTCTTGCATATTAGAGCCGTTATTAAGTGAAATAAAGATTACTTAAGTAAGTACTCAGACCCTCTACCAGTCGATCTGATAACCAAAGCGGCCATCGTGACGAACAGGCTGGTAGTGTAGACGGCTCCAATATGCTGGACAAAGTGGTGATTTGTGTCCCGGGTGGGAAGAAGTGGGATGACTTGAGATTTGCTTCATCATGTTATTCAAAACAGGCAAGCAGTTTAACTCTTATAAATTGTTTATTTCTGGGATTTTCCTTTCAATCTTTTTGGCTCTCTGTTGCTTTCAGTGGCTGAGACCTAGGGAAGTGAGCTGGCAGATTGGAGGGACTACGATGTCAACTGCCCCACTGCCACCTTCAAAGGGGGTCTGGGAACTGCTGACAAACCTTGAGGTGTCTGGACCTGAGGTTCCCGTGTCCCGTGTGGCAGATGTCATGGTGGGGACCTTGCACCATTAGACGCCAAGTTGAGAAGACCACGGTCTAGCCTCAAACGGAGCTGCCAAAGCCCTTCCGGCCGGTCTCCATCTCTGAAGTAGGCGGTCAAGCCAGCTGTGGCTTCAGAGCACCCGGGTCCCCCAGACCACAGGTCTTTTTGGCCTTTTACCCACCCCCTCCCTGTTAGTCACCCCTGAGCCCTGGTAAGATGACCGGGAACTTGTCCTGACTCCCAGCTGCCCTTGAGGAGGTTGCTGCACAAATGACCTCCATTGGACCTGGCACAAGAGGGCTCATCTGTGCAGTGTGCCAGGTCCACCTGGCTGGCCCAAGACTGGCCATGGCACCGTGTGCTCTGCACCCTGGCTTCGCACTAAAGGCATCTCCTATCCAGTGCATCTCGTGGGTCTGTGCTCCCCTGGAAACCTTCCCAGAGCAGCCCCAGTCAGCCCTCTTCCCAACCAATCACTCCTCACAGCCCTGCAGTGTTGAAAAATGTATTTCCAAATGGGATCCTGCATCCCCACATCTGGAGTTAAAAGAGCCCATTGCCACTCGCAGGGTATGCACAGCAAGACACTGTCGCTCCACAGCTGCCCAGGCCCACACGGCTTGAGAGTCCCCGCACCCTGTGCCAGCTGAAATGTGGTTCCAGGCGCAGGAAAGACTCATCAAGAGCCTGTTTGCTCTTCTCATCTGGGTTCATCCCACCCTCTTCAGATGCCACCTGTGGTGGCGCTGATCACCACCGGCACTCACTCCAGGAAGCTGGAGTTGCTGAGGCTGAGGTTTGAGTGGCACGGGGTGTGCCACGGCCTGCAGTCTCCGGCCTGTCTTCACCCTTTCTGTCCCCCTGATTCTCCAGAGCCTCTGGTTCTCCCATCCTGCAACCCAACCCTAACCAATGTGGGGACAGCCTCCCTCAGACTCACTCCGGCACCCCCTAGTACAGCAGCTGCCCAGGGCCACCCAGGCGATAGGTGATACCGAATGAATGAATGCATAGGTCGAGTCGATCATAGCATTTTCTCTTGCTGGGTATAGTGGTGCGCACCTGTAATCCCAGCACCCTAGAAGCCTGAGGCAGGATTGCAAGTTTGAGCCCAGCTTGGGCAACTTAGTGATTTAGCAATACCCTATCTCAAAATAAAAAGAGGGCTGGGGATGTAGCTCAGGGCAAAGGCCCTAGGTTCAATCCCCAGTGTCATAAAAACAAAACACAGCAGCTGCTCTGTTGCCCCCACGGCAAGGCCTGCAGTGCAGTCTGGCTTCTGGGACTCTCTGTCCTGGCCACTGGCCCCATCTCTCCCTTACACAAATCCTATTTCGGGGTTCCCAGACCACCTGGGTTTGCCTCGCATGCCAAGCTGAGAGCCCGCAGCTCCTTCTGCCTCTAACCCCCACACTGGCCCCATAGTCACTGCCTGGTCACACACAGTGGCAGCTTTGCTGACCTCCTTAGAAGGGTCGTCCCCGTCCCCAGTGGAGTCTGTATCAGGCAGGTCACATTCAGCCTGGGTCTAGGAATCCAGAGTGCGGCACCTGTCCACCGTGTACCAGGTGCGTCTTCCCAGCATGCTGCTTAGCAGGACTCAGACAAGACGAGGCGAAGTCCCCACGCAGAACTCGGAGGTGGAGGCCAGGCCCCTCGGCCGCAGGACAGCTTCCTGGCCCTGGTACTGAGCATAGCGCTCCACCAAGGCTGGAGCTTTGCCTTTAAAATCACCTTACTGGTGTGTGTTGAAGGCCAAGGCTCTCCAGCTATCTCAAAGTCGCTTCATCTAACCAGTGAATCACTGCCTGGAAATACGAAGGCCAGGCAATGCCAGGTGACCCAAGTGCCACCCGGATGGCTCCGCTTTCTGGTTTTCAAGTTGGCCTCAGCAGCCTCACTCCCAGGTCAGGTGCTCCGAAGCCCCTGGCTAAGGTCTCCATGGTTTGGAAAGTGATCGCCTCACTCCTGCTCAGGGTTCAGGGCTCAGCCTTACCTTCCCAGCAGGCAGGTGCAGCCAGGACCCTCCCTCCGGCTCATTTTCCCGTCCTTTCCGAGCACATTAGCCACACACCACAAAAGGGTCATGAGGGGGAGTGGTCATAAATCATCCGCCCAGGGTCCCCACGAATGCACAGGGTAGGTGTAGATGTCACCCAGCATGCAGCAGGGCAGTGGAAAGCCCGAGCCTTCACAGCTGTGTCCGTGGGATTCCCGAGGACGCTGCCCTCCATAAATCAGCCCGAGCGTTGGCTTCTGGGTACATGTGAGTGAGGAGCAGCTGCTGGCGCAGGACCCCAGCAGACAAGGCGTCCGGGCCTCGGCTTCGCCTGGCCTGACCCTGCCGGAGCCCACGCACTTGTGCCTGCTCACCCATGGTCACAGCATTACACAACCGCATCTGATGTTCCCAGAGAACACCCTGTACGGCCCAGCCCAGCCGTTCCAGCCACGGGACACAAACAGCAGGAGGAAGGCGCCTAGGCGCGGCCGCCAGCAGGGCTGACCTCTGTCTGAGCTCTGTGGCTCGCTGGTTGTGCTGCCTCTGGCAGGCACCGCTGCCACTCTGAGCACCTGTCACTGCTCCACACAGGGGAGCAAGCCATGCTGTGGGGCTCACCCAGCACCGGGACAGGTCCACGATGCAAACTGGGCACCCCGGATCCCTCAGGGCCTTGCCCGTCTCTGTCAGGGTAAGGTGGCTGCTGGTGCCAGGGGAGAAGAGAAGAGGGGATTTTTCTTGTTTCCTACTTAATCGGGATAAGCTGCCTGGAGCAAATGGGCTGTTGTGATCTTTCCTTTCATGTCTCGCCAGGAATATTGCTACTCAAAGCAGAAGCTTCCGCCGCTGGGCTCCTAAGCCATCTCAGGAGAACCCCGGGTCAGCTGTCCCCAGATGACCCTCATGAGGCAGGCAAAGTCTTTGCAGGGGACATGGGAAGAGTGGGCTGAACAAGGAGACAGCCTGCGAGACAGGCCTGGGCCGCGTGGGCACCACACTCAGGTGGGTGTGGGCACTGGGGGGAGAGTCCTTGAGAGTGTCCCCACAGGAGTGCAGGGACATTGAAACTACTGGTGGCCCGAGTGCTCCTGCAAGCCACGTGTTGCTTTTGTAACAGGGTTTTCCCGACAGTTCACACCCTGCAAACCCCAAAGCCCTTAAAGCCAACCTAGAAGCCCAGGACGAGGGAAGTGCAGCTGCTTCTCGGTGTCAGAACAACCCCAGGGTGACCCCAAGACTGTAACCTGGCCACTGCCGGACACTTGCGCCTGGAGGAGGGCTCATCTTACCTTGTGGGGCCTGTGCGCTGACGCACGCACGGGTAGGAGCTGCTCCTGAAGGAAGGGTGACACAGGACAAGCCCTGCCCAAGTCCTCCCAGGTGACGCCCTTCATTTTAGCCAAATTCACAGAGATGGGAAGCGGATGGGTGGCCTCAAGGAAGTGGGGGCAAAGCCAGTATCTGACGGATGGTTTCAGCCCTGGAGGACGAAATGTGCTGGATGGAGGTGGACATGACCATGTGAATGTCCCCTTATCACAGAGCTGTAGGCCGGAAAATGGTCCACAGACTACTTCCTGTTGGGTCCAATTCACCTCCATGAAAAAAAATCTTGAAGTAGTTGACTACATTTTTATAGATATGCAGGATATTGCGTATATGATATAATTCATAATGTATGGAAATGGCATAACAAAAACATGCCCTATATATTTCAAAATAACTAGAAGATTTTGAATGTCCCTCCACCAAGTTGCAATACACTGAGAAGGCGACGAGAGGCCCATTACCCCGATCTCTTGACCCCATGTGTACAAGGACAAGGACAGAGACATCACACTGGGCCCTGTAAATGTCTACAGTTACTACATGTCAATTAAAAATAAAATGTTACAAAGTAACAAAAACAATAACAAAGCTCAGCATTGGGGGTGGGGGACCCACAGGTAAGTTTACATGGATAAATCAACACATAGGATAAGTATTTTGATTAAGGGATGCAAAGGGAGGGGAAGTAAAAGACACCAAGATGTGGTGTGTATATGTGCCGATTGCCCGCAATGAATGTTTATTATGTGTTCCAAACATTTACTAATAAGAAAAAAATACAGAAGTGAAACGGATGGGAGGCAGGCGGTGGAGACACTGGATTTCCATCCTGCGCCTTCTCAAGTCTGTGATCCATGGAGCCTGTGCATGCGTCCTGCATGCGGTAACTTCACACCCAGCCTGTCGCCGGCTAGAAGTTTCTCACTACAGACTTCGTTGTCTGCAAGGGGCTAACCTCTTCCCGGCATCCCGGTCTGGGCTCCTCATCTTCTCCACAACCGGCAGTTGTGTGTTGGGGTTCTTCCTCAGAGCTGAGGAAACAGAGGATGGGAGTAGCCGGCCCCAGTGTCCAGGGCCCAGTACCTGCCCACCGCACTGTCTGTGCCTCCCTTTTGGGTGCCCACGCACTGCTCCAGTCAAGGGCCAGAAACATGGGGCACAAACCCAGCACTGCCCCATCCTGCTCCTGCTCTGTGACCAATGCCCAAGTCTGGGCAGCTCATTGCTACACTTCAAGAAGGTGGAAGCCCAAGAGAAAAGGGACCAAGTGACACAGGCTCCCTCGAGCCCCTTCCTAAGGGCACCAATCCCATTCTTGGTGAGGGTGGAGCCATCAGGACCTAATCTCCTCCCAACAGCCCCACCATTTTTTATTCCCCTGGACTGGGGCTCAAACCCAGGGCCTTCACACAGATCTACATCCCTGAGACAGGCTTTCCCTGAGTCATTCAGGCTGGGCTTGAACTTGCGATCCTCCTGCCTCAGCCTTGCAGAGTTCTGGGATTGCAGGTGTGCACCACCACCTTGGAATACTAGTGCATTCTACTTCAATGTAAATTCCGGAGGAAACCCAATGTTCAAGCTTGATCCTCCCCTCACCTCAGAGTTGGGCTCAGCTAAGTTTCTTCACAGTAACCTTTGTCTGGAACACTGGGCAGGTGGCCGCCTGGCTGAAGAACTGTGAGCCAGCCAGGGAGGTCCACAAGGGACCCTCCAGACTCCCAAGGGCACAGCGCCACTCAGAATGCCCACATCCCGCTCATCCTGCCAGGCGGCCCCGTCAGCGTCACCCTCCAGCTTCATGCTGTTCTTTGGCTGTGACTCCTGGTAGCCTGTATTCTTCTTTCCCAGCACTTAATGATGAATTAAATTCTTTTCATTTTTTTCTCATGCAAAATAACAACCACCCAGAAAGAGAAAAAAAAAAAAAAAAAAAAAAAAACAGCGGACAAAAACTCTGAATCAGTGCAGTAAATCTTTTCAAAGCATATTTGAAACCAGCAAAACAAGATAGGAAGCTGGACCAGCTGCTCTGTGGGACGAGGAGGAACAGTGTGGCAGAGAGAAGGGCTGGTCTTGGTGTGGCTGGACACACTGGATGTGTGGCCTGGAGCATGTTGTGTCCTTTTCCTTGAAATGTGTGGAAACTCTGTTTCCCCCACCCGTAAAATGGAAACACCCATGCCTCCCTCCCAGGTGGCAGTGAGTGCAGGAGAAATGTCCGGTACATGGCAGCCCTTCAGGGACAGGAAGCACCTTGGCTGACTAGTAGGTCCAGGTGAATGGGACCACACACAGCTTCCTCAAGCCATGTTGCCAAGCCTGGAGCTGCGTGTGTCAGAGAGAACATGCAGTCCATGTTCAGGGGTGCCCCTATTCAAGACTCCCCCGGTGGATGCCTGAAACCTCATTTAATAACAAATCCTATCTACACCACATTCCTATATTAACACACTTATACTACTTGGCTAGAAAGAAGGATAAATTCAGGGTACTTGTAGGAAAATGGATACACCTTGAAAACATAATGTTAAGTGAAATAAATCAGACACATAATCTTAAATACTGTATGATTTCTCACATTTGAGTAATCCAAAGTACAAATAAAAAGCAAAATAAAAGATTGAGAAAAGCTAACAGGGAAATAGATCTTTTCCAAATGGGAAGGAAACCAAGAGACAGAAGGTAGGTGGGGAAGGGTTTGTAAAAAGATTTCAGATATATTGTGGACATGTACCACATACCCACAATGACTGTAATCTTTATTGTCACAAACATGAACTAAAATAATAATAATAATAATGAAAAGGGAACCTAGAGATGGAGGGAGGGAGATGGATAGGGAGGGAAAGGGAATAAAAATACTCCAGACGTGTTAAATGCATGCACCCGCTCCTAAGATGAACGTAATCATCATCACTGCAAACATGTATGAATAAAAACCACTATATCTAAATCAGACGCAGTAAGACACTAGCATGAGCCACTCACAATAAGATAGAACAACGAGAACAACACACTGTGATAAAGTTTATGCAAACACGTGCTCTCTCTCTCTCACTGTCTGGACACAAATCCAATAACTGAGATGACTCCTGGGTGACTAATGCCCGGAGAGTGAGAATGGTCTACACCGCATGCACACAACGCAAAAAAGATGATTCACGTCCAGGGCGGGACATGGCAGGAAGGCACAAGAGCTTATCACGCTACTCAGAATGGCGGCCAATTAAAAACTTGCCAACTGTTTGCTTTTGTAATTTTCTATTCAGTATTTTCAGACCACCATGGACTGCGGGTAACTGAAATGGTGGAGAACGAAACTGTGGATAAGAGGGGACCACTGAATTTGTATCCCTGGCTTGCAAATAAGTAAATTGAGCTTCAAAGAGGTTCAAGGATGAGCCTAAGACCACAAAATCAGTGAGGGTCTGAAGTCAGCTATCTTTCCATTTCAACTCATCCTTTGCTGGCCCTGGAGGTCCCTTGGTTGTGGAACTCAAAGGACCCATGGGCAACATTTCTTCTTCTGCCCTCTTTGCAGCTCATTCAGAACACACCAGCTTCCCACAGCAAACCCAGTGCTCCTGGGTCCCCGAGGAGGGTGCACCAGCCCTTGCTTCTGATGTCCATCTCCAAGGCCACCATCCTGGGGAGGACCTCTGGTGCCTCTGTCCCTGCAGGCAGTGAGGGGTGCAGAGCTTGCACTTGGTGTTGTGGCTTGGAACCCAGCTGGGTCTGGCTGTAAGGCCATGCACCCTGAGGAGCTCCGGGACGAGGGCAAAGTATTTCATTTCCCTGTGCCTCAGCTTCTCCATCCAAGGAGTAAGAGTTGTGACAGGACCATGTGGCTTTTGTGAAGATTAAAGAAATGATGAATGTGCAGGGATTACCGCAGGACTCCACAGGTGACGCGTGGCCACGGATGGAAGTGGAAACACTGCCTTGATCCTTCCAAGGGGTCCCCGTGTCCTCACGTGAAGAGAGACAATCACATCCATTTTGCCACTTTGGAGTTGCTGAATGTCACGTGACAGGTCTCACATCTAGTCATTTGTTCATCCATGTATCAAACATTTGCTGGGCGCCCACCTCTGTCAGTGACCATGCTGTGACAGAGATCCTGGCACCGAGGGGCCACAGTCTGGCTGCTGAGGAAACACCACGGAGCCCCTTCCCAGCAGAAGCCCCTCACCGGCTTCCTGTTCGGTGGTACCAGCGCTCCATGGATCCTCAGAGAAACGGCTCTGTGGAAGGTGTGGATTTTGCAGTTGAGCAGACAGACATCTCACCCCAGCCCATAATCTCGAAGCACAGCCATCTCTCCAGATGTGAAGGGCCTTGAGTGACACCTGGCTCAGAGACACGACTTAAAATGTGGCCACCTCCTGTAGTGACAACATCCATAGGAAGGACAAAGACAGAGCTGGTGACACAAGAGTGTTGTGCATTCACAAGGAAGGGATAGCCAGGTTCCCAGGGATCCCGCTGTTCATGGCAGGACAGTTTTGGCAGCCCCGCCCCAGTGCCCTGGCCGATGTCTGCTGGCTTCTGTGGCCCTGTCGGACCTGGGGGAAAGCATGGTTGGAAATTCCTCTGCAGGCTCTGTTTTGTTTCACATCCAGAACCAGCTGGCTGTCAGGTGGCTGTGGAGCATGGATGTATCAGTGCAGGGAGGGAAAAAGGGTCCCAACTTCAGGTCCCAAAGGCCCCCTGGGTCCATGCGGGGCCACTGCGGATTCCCGAAAGCAGCTGTCCCCTTGGCAGCCCTTCTGGAGCACAGGCTCCTAACGAGGACTCCACTCATGTCATTAGGTTGTGCAAACCGATGACTGCGCTCGATGGCCTGAATCCCACAACTCAAACCACTCCAAAATCATCAGCCCAACTCCCCCGATCCCTCTAACAGCAGACGCAACAAACTGCAGCCCAAGGGCCAAACGCAGGCATGGCTTGGTTTAACAGAGCTTTGTTGTCCTGCGGTCACGCCCATTTCCTTGCCTGTGGCCCATGGCCGCTGTCACACCGCAAGTGCAGAACTGAATGGATGTGGGGACAGAGGCCTGCAGAGGCCCAGATGTTTGCACCTGGCTCTTACCCAGCACGGTGCTGGCTCTGCTCCACAGGAATACGGGGCAGGGAAGGATCCCCCACATCAACCCTGCCTGGACCTTGGACTGGCACCTGTGTTTTCCACACTTGACCTGAACTTGCATCTCCTTCAGGTGAGGGTGAGGCCGCCCCATCCCTTTGTTTGTTGCTTTTATGTTTGTGACACTGTTTCCCACCCCTTGTCTACCTTTGTTCTCCCAGAGGACTCGTGAAGGGGCCTTGTTTCTCAGTTTGCTGCTGAGGAAGCACCTTGGATCAGTGACATGACCCACATGGTCACCTGCGTAGTCAGCAGGGGACAGGTTTCCTGATGTCATAATCCGGTGTCACCACTGTGTCTCTCGGCTGCCTCGGCAGATCATCTGTCTCCAGCGTCTCTGCAGGAAGATGGCCTGGGTGACCACCAGGGCTCTCGGTGACCTCCCAGCGCTCAGCCCATCCTATGACCGTGAGCAAAGCGATGGCAGGCCATCCCGTCTCAGCACTCAGAACAGCAATCTGTCCCCGAAGGTGCTGAGGCTAGCAGGACCAGACAGAGGGCACAGACAGGGCGGGGACAGGAGGAGAGAAGAGCCTGGTATGGGGAGGAAAGGAGAGGGAACACACCTTGTCACCCAGAGTTCTAGATTTGCTGTAGCCTCTGTTGCCATGAACCAAGGGGAAATTGGTTGGATAAGCCTAGAAACAAGCTATCAATGCAAAACGTTCAAAGGTGCAAAAAATTTACTGGGCAGTAGGGGTTGGGGGGTAAATGAGGTCCAGCTGTGTCAGATGGGGAAGATAGACAAGCAAGCCTGCCTGGGGCCAAGGGACTCAGGGGGCTCTGGGCAGCAGTGCAAATGACTTCGGGCTGCACTGAGTGCCCTCTGTCTCCGCGTGCCCACCACAGCATCACAGCGCCAGCACCAGAAGGATCAGGACTCTCACATCCGTACCAGACCCAGAGATGCCTCCGTTCATTTTGTGCCTCATTCACTCCTCTGTTCAGAAAACATTAACACCCTTCCACTGAGGCCAGAGGTCCCCAACAGCCCAGCCCTTGCAGCCCTGGACCTGTTGGGCAGACAAGACACACACCCAGGCAGCCAAGATAAACTGTCACTCTAACAAGCTTCACGAGCATCATCGGGGACAGCCTCATCACCACGGGTGATAATTGCCGGATCATCTATTTTCCCTTAGTGGCAGGCACTCACTGCACAGTAGGTGCCCAAGAAGTGTTTGGTGCATGCATAAGCAATGAGCAGCAGCGCTCGCAGAGGAAGATGGGGAAGGAAGACACGCAGGCTCACCCTCCACCTCCAACATCCAACCAAGTTTAATGAATTCCGAAGAGCAAATTCCCCAGCAACAACCCTTCACATCGGGATCACGGAAAAGGGCAGCCAAGGGAAAAGGAGGGGAGTCTTGTTTGGTACAAGGATGAGCGATTCCTCACCCCACCCCATCCCCTGGAAACTTTCCTGAGGACAGAAATTAATGCTGAAAATCCTCACCAAACTCCTGCGATGGCCAGGCTCTGGGGGAAAGGGCACAGGAGATAGAGAAGCCAAAACCCCCAAGAGGACGTGTTCCTGAACACTGCAGTGGGAGGGAGAAGGGGCTGGCCACTTTCCAGGGCGGGGTAGCCAGACTTAGCACATAACAAAGTCTCAAAAGGTCCCATTTGGGACCTACTTATACTAGAAAATTATTCATTGTTCTCTGAGATTCAAATTTAACTGGGCATCCTGTATTTTATCTGGCAATGTACTGGGGCACTGTGCTGAGTTAGAATAACAACCTGATGCCCATGGGAGAAGAACATGCCCCCAGCTGGATCAAAGCAGCCCTGGGGCAGACACCCAAGGGAGATGTCAGAAGAGGACAAGGGGACTTCGTTCTTATGGCATTTGCCCTTTACAGAGACCACCTCTGCTACCCTCATTCCCCACAAACCCGGGGTTCAGGAATCTGCTGGAGAGCAACACAGAGTCTTCAAATTATAGCTCCAAGTATTTTAATGATCACTTGAAAGTACACAGCATACATCTCATTATATTATCACCTTCAAGTGATTATCATTTTCAAGTAATACCACTTAACATGGGAAATTTACTTCAATTTCTTTCTATCTATGCTATAGTTTCATCATACACACACATATCTCACAAACCCCAAAACACATTGATTTTCTTTGTACAAATATCCAGCTATCTGACTGAGATTGAAGTAGTAAGAAAATATCCTCTATATTTACCTGTGTCATTACCATTTCTAGTGTTCATTCCTCTGGGTTGACCCAGGTTTCTATCTGAGCAAAGCTATTTGCTTTGCCCAAAGAACTGTTTTCAACATTTCATATAGCGTTAGTGTACTGATGATAAATTCTTTTGGAATTTTTAAATCACTTGAAAAATGTTTTCTTTAGCAATAGAATATTGAGTTGAAAGTGTTTTCTTTCAGTACTTAAATACCTCACTCCACTGTCTTCTCACTGACATAGTGTCCAGTGAGATATCTGCTGCCATCTTTACCTTGACTCTTCCGTACATACAGTAATGTGTCTTTCCCTTCTCTGGCCACTTATACTACTTTCTCTTTATTGATTTTGACTAACTTGATTATGATGGTCATTGATCTGGCTTTCATCATATTTCCTGTCCTGGGGTGTTGAGCTTCTTGGATTTCCAGATTGATAGTTTTCACAGAAAATGGAAAACTTAGGGCCATTATTTTTAGAAATGTCTTTTCTGTCTCTCCCTTCACCCCCATTTTTGGAGCTTCCAACTACATATATTATGCCACTTAAATTTTTCCCACAGATCACTCACACTCTAGCATTATTATTATTATTATTCCATCTTAGTATTTCATTCTAGATGATTTGTGTTGCTGTGTCTTCAAATTCTTTCATATTTTCTTCTGCAACATCTAATATCTTGTTAATCCAATCCAGTGTATTTTTCCTCTCATGCATTGTAGTTTTCATCTCTAGAAGTTTAATTATAGGTCATTTATACATCTTCCATGTCTTAACTTTTTGACATATGGAATATAGTTAATATAAATAGCCCAATTTAATATCCTTGTCTGCTAAATCTAGTATCAATGCAAATTATGGGTCAATTTCGATAGAGATAGACAGATGATAGATTCTCCTCATGATGGGTCATATCTTCCTGCTTCTTTGCAGGTCTGGTAATCTGCAATTGGATGCCAGACATTGTGAATATTACTTTGTTAGATGCTTTTCATTTTTTTACTTTCTATAAATATTCCTGAGCTTGGCATAACTCAACTGGCATAACTTGAGGTTGACATTAAGTTACTTGGAAACAGTTGGCCTTTTCAGGTCTTGTTTTTATGATTTATTAGGTTGTTCTGGAATAGTACTCAGTCTAATATTCCCACCACAGAAGGAAGATCTTTCTGCGAATTTTACCAATGCCCCATGAGTTGTGAGTTTTTCCAGTTTGGCTCACAGACACTAGCATTATTCCTGGCTCTATACAAGTGTCTTTTGGATTTTTTTCTCCCAAACTTCAAGTAATTTCCTCACATGCCTGCTGTGAGCAGTGTTCTGCAGTAGTCTCAAGGAGGAACTCTTCTCCAGAACTCATTCTGAATGGTCCTCTCCTCTGCACTGCACACTCGAGTCACCTTGGTTATCCCAGACTCAGCTCCTCATCCTTAACTCAACCTGCCACCCTAGCTCTTTCTAGGAGCCTGGAAACTTGGTCAAACTTTGTAATCTGGGGCAGCCATAGGACTCATGTAATCATTTTCTCTTTCTTATGGACCTGTATTTTTTGCAGCCCTATATCCAGCATGTTGAAAACTCTTATTTCATATCTTTTTCTGGTTTTCATTTTTTAATTTTCTGGTCCTTTCAGGCACAAGGGTAAATCCAGTTCCTGATACTTCATCTTACATGGAAGCAGAAGTATCGAAAGGAATATTTTTTTTCCACTTGGTGATTAAAGGATAATTTATGTTCAACAAAATAAGCCATCTTAATTCTCCAGAAAAGTTGTGCCAGTATAAATGGTATCTGTGTCTCCATGGTACTGAGCTTTAAAAGTTCTTTATATATTCTGGATCTTGTAATATGTCTATAATGAATATTTTCTCCCACTCTTTGTCTTGCTTTTTCATTTTCTTAAGAGTATATTCTGAAGAGAAAGTTTATGATTTTGCTGCATTACAAATTAAATTTTTAGTTATGATTTGTGTATTTGTATCTTATCAAAGATTTCTCCCTATTCCAAAGTCACAAGATTTTTCCAATATGTTCTTCCCAAGTTTTATTCTTTCCTATTAAGGTATAAAGTAACGTCCCCTTTGGAGATAACTCTTTAAATATAGCATGAGACAAGAGTGAAGTTTCACATTTTTCTCTAAGGATGTCCAGGTTTTTGGGCAGCAGTTGTTGATGAAGCATCACCATTTCACCTTATCATTTTCATCAAAGCTCAATTGACTGCATATGGACTCTGTTTTCTGGACTCTCTGTTCCGTTCGATTTATCTGTATGTCCTACATCCTTCACCAATATTACATCATCTTGATTTCTGTAACTATACAATAAGCCTTCAAATCAGGGAGTTTAAGTTTTCCAGATGGCTATTCTTACTCAAACTGCTTTGACTATTCTAGATCCTTTGCATCTCTATATAAGTTTTAGCATCAGTTTACCAATTTATACCAAAAAACAAACACACTGGGGGTTTTGTGATTGCACTGCATTTGTAAATTAACTTAATAGTAACGTCTATCTTAACAATCTTCAAACATGGTACATGGTGTATCTCTGTACTTAAGCCTCCTTTTGTTTCACCCAGAAGTATATTGTTTTTAATGTTTATGCATTTCTTTTTTTTTTTTGTTAGATTTATCCCTAATTCAGGTTTTTCTTATGCTTCTATAAATTACTAGTAGTACACAGAAATATTATAGGTATGCTAAAATCTTGTTAAACTTACATATTAGTTCTAATAACTTTAAATTATGTTCCTTAGGATTTTTCAGTCAGTCACCTGTGAATACAGTTTTATTTGATCTTTTCAATCTCTATGCCTTTCACGCCTTTCAACTGTTATTATTAAACTGGCTCTGATATCTAATACAATGTTGAATTAAAGTAATTTGAGTGGACATCTTTGTTTTAGTCCTCATTTTAAGCAGAAAGCACTCAATCTTTTGCCACTAAGTATAATGTTAAATGTAGATTTTTAAAATATATTGTCAATTTGAGGCAATTCCTTTCTATGCCTAGTTTACTAATGGTTTTTTAAAAATCAAGAATAAGAATGCATTTTGTCAAATACTTTTTCTGCAACTACTAAGATAATCATGTAGTTTTTTTCTCTTTTGTTCTATGAATGATTGATCACATACTTCTTTCAAATGTTAAATTAACTTTGTATCTTTTGGAATAGTCCCTCCTGATTATAGTGTGTTATCCCTCTAATATATTGCCAGACTTGATTTGATAACACTTTATTAATAATTTTTGTTTCTGAATTCATGAGTGCTAGTTTTATTTTCCTATAAAGACAGCATCTCACTTTGCTATTAAGCTAATGTTGGCCTTATAAAATGAGTTGGAAAGTTCTTCCATTCTACTCTTTTTCTGAAATAATTTATGTAAGATTGATATTTTTACCTGAATATTTGATGTAATTCATCCATGAGGCCATCTGAATTGCAATTTTTTGTAAAAAAACAAAAAGCCACTACAAATTCTACTTTAGTAATAGATACTGAACTGTCCAGTTGTTTTATGTCTTTTTTTTTTTATGCAGGTACCAGGAGTTGAACTCAGGACCTCACACTTGCCAGGCAGGTGCTTATGCCGCTGAGCTACATCTCCAGCTCTGACTAATTGTTTTATATCTTAAGTCAGTTTTTACCATATGTTACTTTCAAAAACTACAAGGCATGATCAAAAACTACAGTGTGTAATTAAATTTAAAAAAATTATTATGGTGAAAAAAAACATTGCCAATAAGCCCCCTCAAAATATTCCCCCTCACCTTAAATACACTTATTCCATTGCTCTTGCCACTTTCTGAAGCAGTTCTGGGAAGTCCTCTTTTGCGAGTATATTTACAAGTTGTGATCACAGATACAGTGAATATGTGCCATTCAATGGAAGGACAGGCTCATAAAAACACCATAGTGGGCCCTCATCCACTTTATTCACTGGATCTGGCACCATGTGACTTATGGCTTTCCCCAAAATCAAAATGACCGTGAAAGGTAAATATTTTGAATAGATTCAGAGGACACTGAGACAGTCACAAGAGTGCAACTAAAGCCACTCGCAAACAAGGACTCCTGGAACTGCTTTGGGAAGTGATGTGAATGATGAGGATTAAGAGCAGTGTGTCTTTTGTTGTGATACATTTTTAAAATTTAAACATTCATCATATTTTTGTCATACCTTGTATATATATTTTACCTACGTAGCAGAATTTATTTATTTATTTTTGTGTGTGTGGGTACCAGGGGTCGACCTCAGGACCTCACGCGCCAGCAGGCGCCGGTGCCACTGAGCGATATCACCGGCCCTTTTTTTGTATATGGGTTCCGGGAGTCAAACTCAGGCCCTCGTGCTTGCCAGGCAGGCGCTTACACTGCTGAGCTATCTCACCGGCCCTGGGTAGTAGAACTTATGAACGTTGTGCATCATATTGCCTTTTTATACTTTTTATGTCTGTAGGATTTGTAGTGATTTCCCCTCCTTCAATTCTAATATTAGCAACTTCTGCTTTCTCCTTTATCAACTTAACTAAAAGTTTATCAATTTTATTGATCTTTTCAAAGCATCAGCTTTGGGTTACATTTAATTTTCCCTATTGTTTTTACTAATTCTTATTTCATTTGTTTCTACTTTTACCTTTATTATTTTCTTATTATTATTTACTTTGGCTTCATTTTTTTCCTCTAGCTTAAAATGGTAACTAACTTACAATCTTTCTGTTTTTTCTAATATGAGCATTTAGAATGGTGAATTTGCCCCTAATCAGTACATTAGCTGAATTTTACACATTGTAAAACGCTGTTTAGATTTCCACTCAGTTCAAATTTTGTAATTTCTCTGTGAATTCTTTACTGTCCCATAGGTTGTTTGGAAGTGTAGAATGTGTTTAAAATTTTGTCATTTGGTGATTTTGCTGAATTGTTAGTCATTTATTTCTAATTTAGTTACGTTTTGGTCAAAAAATATTCTGCATGTTTGGTTTTCTTTTTTATTTCATGAGGTTTGATTTATGAATATGCTTTGTATATGTTAAAATAAAGTGCTCTGTAGTTTTGGGTAAAGTTTTCCATAAATATAAATTGGGCTGAGTTGGTTTGTCATGTTGCTCAAGTCTTGTTCATCCCTATTAACTTTCTATATGCCCTTCCATCAGTTCCTGAAAGAAAATTGTTGAGATTTCCACGGTAGCTGTGATTCTATCTCTTGTTCATACTTTCAGGCATTGCTCCATTTATTTTGACACTGCTATCAAGTGTGCACACATTTAGGATTGTTATGACTTCTGAACTGATTAATATTCATCATTATGAAATATCTTGCTATGCTGGTAACCTTCCTTGTTCTGAAGTCTACTATGAATGATGCTGTCATACTCTGGTTTCTTAATTTGTTTTTGCATGGTATAATTTTCCTGTGTTTTATTTCTAACATCCTATGTCTTTATATCTAACATTGAATTTTTTATACACAGAATAGGTAGGTGGTTTTTTAAAAATTCAGCCTTTTTATTAGAGTGGACCACTTCTATTAAGTGCACATATCAATTACATTACTATCGGGCCTGTGAGATGGCTCAGCTCATAAGCGCCTGCCTGGCAAGCGCGAGGGCCTGAGTTCGACTCACAGAACCCACATACGAAAAAAGGGCTGGTGATATTGCTCAGCGGCACGGGCGCCTGCTGGCGCGAGGTCCTGAGGTCGACCCCCGGTACCCACAAAAAAAAAAAAAATTACATTACTATCTTGCTATGTGTTTTCTGCATATTTTATTCTCCTGTCCTATCTGGGATCATAGTCTTGTACTTACTGATCTCCTGATGTTTACAAAAGTTGATTCATATAATTTACCTAATTTTCTTTTTGTTAATGGTGCTAGAGTAAGTTCAGACATGCTATCCCCTCATGGTCAGTAGCAAAAGTCTGATGTCAAAAAAGAGAGGAAGAAGGAAGAGAGGAAGAAAGGAAAAGCATTGTCATTGTCTTGCTATTTAAGCTACAATTTCAATGCAGGGTGCAGGTTGATGGTATCTGTTGAGTCCCATCATTATCAGTCTGTAAGCCAGGGTGGACAAACCATAGCCAAGGGCTAAATCCTGCCAACCATCTGCTTTCATAAAGTTTTCTTGGCACGTTAAAAAAAAAAGAAAGAAAGAAAAAAGAACTACAGCATGGGGATTAGCCTTTGGGAAAGAGGATAGAGATATGGTGCTATTTCATCCCAAGTCCTCCCATTCTATGTGCAGAGCTGGGTCAGATGCTGTGGTGCACAAATAAATAAGCCTGCGGCATTTCACAGTTTACATAGAACTCTCACCTCCATGCTAATCCTGAAGATAACTCCGAGGTGCTGTGTATTCTATGAATATTTTGTGGAGGATCGCATTCTGAAGGTCAAGAACATGATAACTCTCCAGTGAGACCCATAAAATAAGTTTCCATTAAAACTTTCCATCTTTCTGTTTCTTATTTGGGGGGCTACCAGGAATTGAACCCCAATCCTTGCACAGTCTACACAAGCATCCTGTCACTGAGCTGCATCCCCAGCCGTTTTTTTTTTTATATCTTTTTTTTTTTTTTTTTTTTTTTTTTTGGTGGGTACCGGGGGGTCGACCTCAGGACCTCGCGCGCCAACAGGCACCCGTGCCGCTGAGCGATATCACCGGCCCCTTTTTCGTATGTGGGTTCCGGGAGTCGAACTCGGGCCCTCGCGCTTGCAAGGCAGGCGCTTACGCCACTGAGCCATCTCACCGGCCCTGTTTTTATATCTTTTTATCTCCTGTATTTAGTCCCTTCTTTTGGATTAATTTTGTGCTCTCAGTTACCCCATTTCCTCTTTTATTAGCCTGTTAATTCTTACCAGTTATTCTTGAAGTTAAGGCCCAAACAAAATTGATACTTTGACCACTTCCTGGAGAAGGCAAGAACTTAGGTCTCCTTTGATTTCATCTACTTCTCTGCTGCCTTTTGACTAATTGTTTTCATGCATCTTCACCTGCTAGTTTACATTCCACAAGACATTAGAATTATTTTATCCAATGGACATTCATTTAGAATTAACCACATCTCCACCTTCTGTGTTGTTTTTGACTCCTTTCCCCCCAACCGCCCCTTCTCCTACTTGCATCAGTTTCCTTTTCCTGAAGAATATCCTTCAGTGTGTGGTTGCTATCACGATTCTCCTGGATTGGTCATGATGGGAGAGGCTTTATCACACGGTCCCTTTTGAAGGATCATTTTCTTGTATAGAACTTAGTGCTTTCAATACTCCAGCATTTTCTGGATTCTGGCATTGCTTGGGGAAGTCAGTTTTAAATCTTTCAGAAGCTCCTTGGGAGGGACCTTTCTGTTTCTAGCCTCTTTTAAGTTATTCTCTCTGGGATTGTTTTTCAGCAGCTTTACTGGGGGGTGGCTCAATGGAGTCTTTTTCATGTATGGATTTTGTGGTGTTTATAGTCATTCATGAACCTGTGGCTTAATGTCTTTGATTGTTTTGTTTTGTTGTGGGTACCAGGGGTCAACCTCAGGACCTCGCGCGCTAGCAGGCGCCTGTGCCGCTGAGCGATATCACCGGCCCCTTTTTCGTATGTGGGTTCCGGGAGTCGAACTCGGGCCCTTGCGCTTGCCAGGCAGGCGCTTAAGCCGCTGAGCCATCTCACCGGCCCTTTGATTGTTTTTTGATACGTTTGTAGCTGTCATGACTACAGCTTTTCCTCCCCCATTTTCTTTTTTCTTTCTCTTCTTCTCAGACTCCAATTACACAAATACCCATCCCTCCTTTCTAAGGGTAGGATTTTAGACATTTCACTATTTCCCAAATATCTCACACTTTTTCCCTCTACGTTTCACCCTCTTTTTTCTATACTTCAGTGTAGCTATTTTCTTCCTGCTTAACCTCTTTTTCACTTCGGTTTCCTCAAATAGGGATAATAGTAAGACCTAACATAGAGTTGCTGTAGGGATTGTGTGTGTTAAAACACGCAAATCATTCAGGCCAGTGCCTAAACATCAGCGTCGCTGCTGTTCACGTTATACGGATGGGGAGACAGGTGCAGATCGGCCCAGCTTCCTCCGGGTGTCTCTACGCCAGCAAAGGATGGGTAGAGAAAAGAGAGGGCTCACCACGGGAAGCTGAGGAGACCAACTTGGTAGGAGTGGACTGATGTCCAGAGGAAGGGGGAAAAGGAGACAGCACACAGTGCGGCACAGCCAGGAGGCCTAGTGAGGGCCCCAGGTCGCCTGCCCCAGCAAGACCCCAGAGCGACAGTGGGGACAGCAAGGTAAATCTGTGTCTGCTTCTCACCTGACCTAGCATGTGTGTGAGTATAAGCGGCCCTGGGCCTCCGAAGGGTGAAGCTGGTCCTCCAGTAGGACAGCCCAGGTGGATCTGAGTGGCCCCCAAAGACGCTGGGCCAGAGAGGCAGAGCTCGGTTCCCTGGGAAGCTCATCAGGGGCCTCTTCCCGGGAAGTGACACCTCCTGTCACCTCCATCTGCACATACTCCACAAGCCCCAGGCTCCCTGGGCATTCCTTCTAGACGTAACTCAAAACAAGTCACTCCTATTTACAAACAACGTAAGAAGGAAAAACGCGGAAAGCTTCCCCGGCCTGCCAGATTCAGTCCAGGCCACCCCCCTTGGCTGGCACTCAAGGGCCTTTGTGCCCGGGCCTCCTGTTGCCCACTCGGTCGTCTGCGGCCACTTCTCCGGAACCCAGCACGGCCCACCCCACGTCCCTGTCACACCGCTGGGTTTGTGCCGAGACACTGCACTTCTCTGCTTTCTGGAGACTTGGGAGCTCACCCCACCCTCCAAGATGGACCCCTCGAGTCATCCACGTCTGCCCATCCACTGACGGTGCTATCCAGCTCTACCGCCGTCCCTGACTGGAACGCGTGTGCTGGGAAGGCAGGAGCTGTGTCCAGTCAACGCCTGCTGCCCCAACATTTAGGTGCTCAGAGTCTGTGGGAGCAGAGAGGGACACAGAGAAGAAAAGGCCACCGAGTGGGCAGGGTGGCCACACACGCTGCTGGGGAGCAGGGCGCGTGCATGTACGCACATCGAGTGTGCGAGTCGGACTCGCAGGGACAACGCACCCACACACGGCCTCACCTTCTGTTGCCCGAAGCTTGAGATATTAATCAGATCCTGCTAAATGCAAGTCTGGCATCGCAGAGATAATTTGTCTCCATTCCCTCGCTGTTACCTGTGGAGGAATCCTCGGAAATCACTCCTCTCCGCAGCTTGAAATGAGTCCAGAAGCAGAGCACGCGTCCGCAGCGTCGGAGACCAAGCTCTGCATCGAGAGGAGGCGTTAAATAAATGTCTCCGGAAAAGAATTATATAATGCAAGGAAAGCGGTCCAGGAAAAAGGCTGTGGTCTACACAGCACAGAATCCTAAGCACCATGCAAGAAATAATTTAAAAATCAAAATAAAAGAGACGGGCCGGTGAGATAGTTCAGTGGCATAAGCGCCTGCCCGGCAAGCCTGAGGTCCTGAGTTCAATTTCCGGTACCAAAAAAAAGGAACAGGGGGGTAGAGTCTGTAGAGATTGAAAGCCCCAGGGAAGCCAGGAGAGGGGAAGGCAAGGAAGTAGCCAGCGTAAACATGGTCAAGACATGATGTGTGTGAATAACCACCCCCAAGCCAAACGTAATCAGTCTGTATTGCAAACATACACTAGTAAAAAAATTAAATTAAAAAATAGCACAAAGCTTAAATACTGCAATGATTTAAATAATAAGACTGCTACCACAAAAGTCCTAGGGAGCCAGGCCTCCCCTCACAGCCTGAGGCATAGCTGCAATTAGCATACAACCAATTATCAATTACCAACAATTACCTGCAAGGCTTGCTACAGAGCTAGGGACCTGGTTTGGGGAGGGTTTTCCTGAAACCTTACCAACACAGAGTTGAAGGAAACTTGGAAAGGAGAGCACCCGGCCTGTCATTTTAAAGTCCGAGCACTTGGAGGTGGGCAGATGCTTAATAAGGCCAGGACAGCAAGGTGCTTCTCAGATGTGGCCACCCATGAAAACCCGAGCTGTCTTGTCACGCCATAAAGCTCCCTGTCTGGAGTCACTGGGTCACACCGACCTGACCAGCCCTATCTCAACGGCTCCTCAACAAAGAGGAGGAGAATTGCCACACCCATTTGGCCAAAATGTGGCAGTGGATGATTCGTCAGCCGGCAGTCCCGGAAGCAGGACGAAACTGCTCCACAGGAAACAGTCAAACCCTTGACCCATAAGGGACATGCCCAACACGCAAGAAAGAGCCTTTGCTGGCTTTCCCGGCTCGCATGTGGTTCAGTATACATTGTGTATTGTTTCAGTGTGTTTTTTGAGTGTGCCTAAGACAGAAGAAGTTACATAACCCCTTGGACCAGCTCTCTAAGGAAAGGGGAAACCTTAAATGTCAACTTGCAGCTAATAAAGAGCAGGCACTCCTTCAACAGGGCCGTCTTTCACAGGCTGGGCCCCAGATGGCCGTGGCCACGAGACGAGCTGGCCATCTGTCCCTGTGGAGGTGCCCGTCTCCCGTGGATACATGTGAACTTTGCAAGAATCCATTTCCAACCATTTGATTTCAAAATAACCACTGGTTACCGGAAGTCAGTCCTCCAATGAACCAAACCAGCACTTCCTCAAACCACGTCAAGTGCATGTTCCTTAGGTTCCTTAGCCCACACCTGAACTCTGCGCTATTTTTGCAACTTCTTGTGAATCTTAAACTATTCAAAATTAAAATTATATTTTAAAAGAATGGTGATATGATCCTTATTTTTTCAAACATGGATGTCAAGTATCATGAACAGTAAGAGGGTAACCCACGGTAACCACCCAGTGTATCAGTCAGGATAAGCTTGATGATGCTGCATAACAACCATCTCCAATCTTAGTGACTTACATCAGTACACACCAACTTCTCTTACTCTATCTACGGCCACCATGATTGGTCTGGGAGCTCTGCTTTGAGTCCATGTCATCCTTTCTGCAGAGGACTGAGAGCCACTATGGAGAGCACCGAAGGTCACTGTGCAGATACATGGCCCATGGTGCCACCCAAGGGGACCAATGCCACTCTTACTCTGCTCTACTGGGCATAGCAAATCTAACAGCCACTTCTAACTACCCCTAGGCAGAAAAGGCAGGCCTTCCACATGCTGGGAGGGAGCGAATGTCATATTCAGTGGCACCAAGGACCACCATATTGGATACTTGGTGTCTTGGAGCTAGAAATGGGACTTAGTCTGTTAACGACACCATGCCATGCAAACTCTACAGCCGCAGAATTGCCTTTAGTTTAAATGTTTCCATGTCATGCATTTCAGCCTCTCTTTCAAAAGTTAAGATTTTGAGGGCCGGTGAGATGGCTCAGCGGCTTAAGCGCCTGCCCGGCAAGCGCGAGGGCCTGAGTTCGACTCCCGGAACCCACATACGAAAAAGGGGCCGGTGATATTGCTCAGTGGCACGGGCACCTGCTGGCGCGCGAGGTCCTGAGGTCGACGCCCCGGTACCCACAAAAAAAAAAAAAAAAGTTAAGATTTTGAGACACAAACTTGTGCATCTCTTCATCTCCGCGTGGTTTTAATGAACGTCTACAGAGGCCTCTCAGAGAAGAGTTGCCAGGTAATAGGTAGGGCACCTAGTCAAGCCCGAATGTCAGATAAACAGCACAAAAAACTTAGTGTATGTCCCAAACAGTGCACGGGACCTACTTATGCTAAAAAATAGTAGCTCATCGCTCATTTGCTATTCAACTTTAAGTGGATATTTCTTTGTTACTGCTTTGTTTTTTGCTAAATCTGACAAGGAAAGGCAAGTCATCCTACCTATCAATGCACAAAGGGACAAGTACTGCAAAATTAAAATAATCAAGAAAGATGTGATGTGATCAAAAACTACAATGAATGTTTAAGTAAAGTTTGTTACAATTAAAGACATATTAGCATTAATCCCCCTCAAAATCCTCCCCTTCACTTCAAACACACTTATCCCATTGTTCTTGCCACTTTCTGAAGCAGTTCCAGAAGTCCTCTTTCCTGAGTGCCTTTACCAGGTGTGATAAAAAGGATGGTGAGCACTGCAGCCGGGTGCCATCCAATGGAAAGGCATAAAAGCATTACCGCGCATCCTCATCCACCCATTCATCAGATCCAGCACTGTGTGACTTCTGGCTGTTCCCCAAAGTCAAAACGATCATGAAAGGGAAATGTTTTGAACTGATTGAGGACGTGGAAGCAGCCACTACAGCACGACTAAAGACACTCACGAAAGAGGTCCTCCAGAACGGCTTCAGAAAGTAGCGAGAACAACAGGACAAGTGTGCTCAAAATGAGCGAGAGGATTTCGAGGGGGATTAATGGCAATGTGGTCTTTTACTGTAATAAATGTTTAAAATCTAAACATTCATTGTATGTTTTGATCGCCTTCATAAGGCCAAAGAAGCACTTATACCTGCAGCGGGGGTGGAGTGTACCCCAGATCACACGGCATGGGACACACATGCGAACGGGTGATCTCTGTACTCCTCATGGCTCTGCTCCTGTACGCTCTCGAACGCTGGTCTCACTGAGCCTACCCTGGCTGAAGCTCCCACGTCCACAGAGCCCTCCTGCATCCCTGGCCTTTCAGAACGCATGGGCAGGCCTAGTTCTGTTTAACTGACTTCACCAACTTCAGCCCAAGATCTGTACAAAGACCTTGACATGTTTGCCTGGCAGAGCTGAGATGGGAGGAAGGCAGATGGTAGCATGGAATTCCATTTGGATAAATACCTCCGAAACCCTCCCAGAGCATGCTGCCCAAGCATGACACTCAGAGGATGCTGCCCAGAGCGTGCCACCCGGCCCACGAGCACACACTGCAGCAATGCTAGTCAAGCAGAAGCACTTGGCCTCCCCCAGCGTCACCATCAGCCTCCCGGTCTCCCCTTCCCTTGGGTGGTGGCAGCTTCCAGACTCAGAGGTCAGTGAGCAGACCCAACTTGGCCCGTGTCCTTCAGAACCTGGCCCCTTCCTCCTGGGGCAGGGGCTGCGGCCTGGTCAGTAGGACAGGACGGGGGTCCCATCCCTACTCACTCTCAGCCCTGCCTCTGCACACATGGTGCGATATCCCTGGTGTCCCCATGACCATCTCCAGTGTCTGATGGAAAAGCTACCTTGTACCACACTGTGTAGACTCTCACCCCTAGTAGAAAACCTTTTCTACCCTTGTTCTCCACACCCACCAAAGAGACATGGGGGGCGGGTATCACACACACACACACACACACACACTGTAATTGCTGGGTTGCATGTAAGGTAACAATTCCACCGAGCGGTGTCCGAATGGAGCTAATCCAATTAAATAAATATGTTCCAGATGGCACTAATGGTGTATACATTCTCCTCACATATTTTCACTTTTTTACTGTCTTCTTGATGTTTTGGTGCTGCTTCGAAATGATTTACTGAGAAAAATAAAAGGCATTACAGGGTTGAATATAATGAAATGAGGACGACTGCAACCAAGGCTGACACTTATTCTTCAGTTAATTCAATTGTGCCTAATTATCTTGTTGCTTTGCAATCCAGCCTTCTCCCCCAACCAACACCAGCCTCGGGAACATTCTTCATAATTGCAGAGCAGCCAGTGCGACGGAATGAGTAATCATCAGCGCTCTCACTTCTCTGCCATGTCCCTGAATGCCTCTCAGCGTGTGCAAGAGAGAACATCAGAGCCCAGCTCTCCCTCCAGGTTCTGCCGCCGTCTTTGACTGAATCTCCCGTCATGCATCACCAGGAATCACCAGGCAACGCTCTTTGACCACTTGGGATGCAGCGGCCCCTTTTAAAGAAATTGCTCGGACAACCGGGCAGAGCTGAAATGAACCATCTTAAAATCAATTAACTCCGAGCCCTTCACAGAAAAGAAAGTCCACCAAGATACCTACTGGCCTGGAGTAACTTTTGGCTTTGGGGAGGTCATGTGATGGCTTGGTTTCCTTGGCCAGTTTTTGCTTTGTTTTGTTTTGTTTTTATGAATATTTTTCCTTCTGTCCCTGTGCTGTTTTTTATAATTAGAAATTTTTCAAATACTCTAAAACTTCAAAATTATACTCTAAAGGCAAGTGTTCAACAAAAGTGGGACTACTTTGGTTTACCTTTCTGGTAATTTGGTTTCAGGAAATGTGGTTTTCAGATATAGCAGAGAAAATCATCTTCAGAACTCAAACTCTCTTTGGTGAAATGTCATTTTTCACCAAACATGTGTCTCCATGAAGTGTTTTCTAGCAGCGAGCTGGGAGTTAGCCAGCTGAGCTCTGCCTTTAAACCAGGCCTCTGCATCCCCCACACCCAAGTCCAGGGCAAACTGGGGGGACAATCACCTCTCAGGCCCCTTCCTGCTCTGTTCTAGAAAGGACCTGATCCTTCAGCTCCGTGGAGATCAGTGGAAACTGCCCAGGAGTGAAGTAAAGAATAAGTCAGGGTCTTGTTTATGTGTTGATTGTTTGTTTGTTTGTTTATTAAAACGGCCTTAGAGAACCCTGTAGGCAGGATAAATGTGATACTAAAGAGAAAGGGAAAAACAAAAAAAAATTTTTTTTTGTCTTTTTGAGACAGGGTCTTGCCTTGCAGTTCAAGCTGGCCTTGAACTTACTATGTAGCCCAGGCTTGCCTCAAACTTGCAATAAAACCTCCTGCCTCAGCCTCCCGAGTTCTGGGATTACAGGCGTGTGCCACCACACCAGGCTACAGATTTTAAAACATTAACAGGCTCAAGAAATTTAAAATCAGGCTAAGGAGAATGGAGAGCTGCATTGGGGTATCTGGCAGTGGTTCCAATCTGCAGTGCCCCCTCCCTTCACTAACCTCTCTGGGTTGACCTCAGTGTCTGTCACTGAGCGGAAGCGTAGCCTGGAGGGAGAAAGGGGAGAACCCAGTGAGTCCAGTGGGCTTTCTGCTTCTCCCCATCAGGCTTGATAACACTCCTTGCAGGGCTGACAGCGGCGTGAAGGGCGAGGCTCCCAGCCTGGTGACCCGCCCTGGGTTCTAGCCCTTCTCCTTCACAGTCGTGTAACACTGAGCAATCGTTTAACTTCTCCATGCCTCAGTTTCTTCATTTGTAAGCTGGAGCTAAAATAGCACTGACTTCACTTACTTTCTAACGACTACATGTGAAGCGCTGAGAAATGCACATCTGTTTCCACTCAAGCCTCCGGCCGCTGTGGGTAAGACCCCACTGTAAATCAGCGGTGGGTGGGGTCCGTGCTCGGTCACTCATCTAGAGCTATGTGACAGTGCGATGAATGAAACCAGAAGTCTTCTAGCAAGGCGCAGAGCCCCCAGTAGTGAGCGCCCTGGAGCAGCTGGCCTTGGCTGACATTTCCTGAGACCTTTGCACCCCGGGCTTTCACAGAGCGTGGTGAGTAGTCCCTGTCAACGAGGACCCTGAGGCATAGAGAGGCCGAGCAATCGCCTACAGAGCCCGAAAGCCACGGAGCCGAGGTCTAAAGCCAGCATCTACGCGAGCCGGAGGCTCAGCCGCTGCGCAACCCCAACAGCAAACTGAAAGTGGTGTTCTGCGTGACAGATAAGATAGGCAGGGATGGCATCTAGAGGAGCTCTGCAGGGAGTCCAAAGTAGGGCCAGTCCACAAAGGAAAGCAGCGACTGGCAGGACAGCTCTGCCACGCACTTTCCCAGTGTTGCACGGAAGCCCCAGCTTGACACCAGGGGCCGAACCTTCCCGTCCTTGGCTTTGAGACACACAAGATGAGTCTCGGGGAGGGCAGATCCACAGTGCACCTGGCCTGGCAGGGCCCACGCTCCTGCCCTGTCCGCATAGGAGGCCTAGAGGGAGCAGAGATGGGATTGCCCCGGGCCGCCCTCAGGGGAGAGGCAGGAGTCAGCTGGCACCAGCCTCCCAGCAAGGGGAGCAAAAGCAGGATCCCTGAGCTGGGCACCCGGGGGGCCCAACACAGTCTGAAGTCTGGGAGAGCTCAGGAGAGGTTTGGGGCCTCTTCTCCAGGCACAGGAGAGAACAGGGTGAGGACAGTGGTGGGGAGCAGGGAAAGCACTGGCCTTGGCCATCCTCCAACATCATGTGTTTAAGCTCTCAGGTGCCTTAGTCAATCTGCAGAAGATAAACCCCACACTGGTGAGATTTGGCTCTCCTCGTAGCAGAAGGCCCCTAGCCACAATCCCTACGGCTCCCACGGCACACGAGAAGCGGCTTTCTGCAGCTCCCTTACTGCTGTGTATCTGGAATTTACATAATCACAGGCAAATAAAGCGATAGAAGCATAGTCTTTCATAACAGCATATTGTTACTATTATTATTCTTAAGGCAAATTAGCTTCTGATTATAGAGATTAGTCAAAACCATGATTCTGTTGACTGTGAGGGGGACTGATTTTCTTTTCTTTCTTTTCTTTTCTTTTTTTTTTAACAAGAAGAGCTGTTGTTTCGATGTCAGAAAATTATATAAAATGGTACGCAGAGAGAAATAAAGTTTCTGAAAGTCATCTAATTATCAGTTCTCTCAGAAGTGTTGAGGCATCCCAGCCTTTCGGGAGTCATCTATCTTGTCAAATATTTTACCCCCAAGTTTATTAACTTTTTAATTGCATTTAATTTAACCTCTTCCTCTTAACAGTATCTCTAATTTTAAAATATCTATTTTTTTTACCTATATATGCATTTGTTGGGGTTTTTTCATCATTGAAAGAGTTCATAAACCCTTTCAATTGGAAAAATGCTTGCTCTTTCCATGGGTTTTTTTTAACATCAATCTTGTATCATTTTATTAGTATGTGTTTGTGATATGTAAGAATTACCTTGTTTGGGGGTGTTAATATATATGCTTACCAAATCTTGATCATTTTTAGTCCCCTTCCCTCCTGTCCACTGTCCCAGGTCCCTTCTCTACAGGGTTTTTAATGGGGAGGTGACAGGAAGGGACTGTGTCCACTGAGCAGGTGAAGACCCTGGAACTCAAGGCTGGTAAGAGCCACCTGCGAGATGCTACTACTTCCGTGTGTGGGAGCCAGGCTGGGGATGGGGATGGGTTCTGGCTCCTTGGGCCCACATCAGTCCCCAGAGTCACAGGCAGCAGCCCCAGGCCTAAAGAAGAGCACCCTCTTGGCTCCTTCCTGGACTAACACCAAGGTCCTTGCCCGGGAGAGGTGTCCTCCTGGGGGACGCAGCACAGTGTCTGCAGACAGCGTGGGTTATCAGGGCTGTGGGAGGTAACAGGGAGAGGGTGTCTGCTAGTGGCATCTAATGGGTCAAGGCCAGGGAGGCTGCAGAACACCCTACCCAGCACAGGATAGGAGAGGCTGCCAACAGAGCTCTCCGCCTCCTCTAGGTGCTGGGCGCCAGTGGGGACTTTGTTCAGACCCATTGGATTTTGTTCCTGTAACACTCGAGATTTATGATGTCATCTTGGATAGAATTAAACTTGAATTGCAAAATTTATAGAACCAATTAGGCCTATATGTCTGAATTTATGAAGAATTTCCAAACAAAAAGCTCCCTCCTCCAAAACACACACATACACATTTTTAAGGATGCATCTAAAATAGCCCAATGTTTTCAGGCTATATCCTAGCTGTTAAGTCAGGGGAATTTGATGGAATATTTTATTGTCTTGGTTTTAGGTTCTCTCCTAGGTTCCATTAACTCTAGGAGCCCTAAAATACCAGCGTTAACTCTGAGGTGTCGTTCCAGGGGATTATTTTATGTCACAGTATGCTTCATAGTAAGTTTTCCTCCTTTTAATGTGTTGGACAAAAAAATACATAATTATGTGCTGCAGTTCTCAAAGAACTAAGCACTTCTGCAGGATACTGGCATTGCTTTCTGCAACGGGTCAGACAGTAAGCATTTGTGCTTTTGCAGGTCACATGGTCTCTGCCACAATTCCCAAACTCTGCTGAAACAGCCGTAGACAATATGTAAATGAACACACTTGGCTATGTTCCAATAAAACTTTATTTACAAAAAAAAAAAGGCCACAGGAGGGACTTGGCCCTGTGATGAAAGTTTGCCTACTGCTGTCTTACAACATAGATTTCCTGAAAATTATGCATTTCAGCGGAGGGAATGGGAGAAAGTTCAGAGCAAGTTGTAAAATATCGGCCATAGTGCTCACTGTCTTACGATAAATGGCCTGTGTACAACTTAATGTCAATCCCGGGAGGGCCAGGGGCCACATGGAAATGATACTTAAAGGTCAGCACAAATCTGGAGGAAAAAGAGGAATTGCAACCACACTGGTCAATGATCTAGTCTTGTTACATTCATTTTTTTTTTTTTTTTTAACTGAGTTTCCCTTTCAGTTTACAGTGTTGCTCTAAGTATCTGCCCCTCATTCCCCACTGCATGGCAGAAGGAGGTCAGCTGGCCTGGAGGGCCCCAGCTCGTATCCCCCTGTGACTGTCAGTGGCCTGCCAGTTCTGCAGGTCGGGGGCTGTCACTGTTCAAGAGTCTCATTAGCATAGAGCTGGGAAGGGACACATTGGGACCCAGATGTTGGGCTGTGTCTAGATGTCCCCTCAAAGCCTAATGTGGTCGTAGGTGGGCTTTTTTAAAGGCAGCTGGATCTAGAGTGTGTGATTGATTCATGGTGCAATGCTGGGATTAAGGCTGGGTGATTACTAAATCAGTCCACTGACTGGTTTGGCACCGCCCTAATCCTGGTAGCCTGGACACAATATAAGGGACAGAAAAAGGCTTGTCTTGCCCCTTGCTTGCTTGGCTACCTTCTGCCTGCCATGAACTTTTTCTCCTCTGCGATGCCTGTCTGCTGTGCCACCCTGCCTTGGAGCCAGCTAATGATGGACTGAAACCTCTACAAAGTGTGAGCCAAACAAACCTTTCCTCCTTTAACTTGTGGGTGTCGGGTATTTTGTCTCAGCAGCGAGAAAGTAACTAAGATACTTGCTACGCGCAGAGAGGGTGGACATGCCCTACAGCCGCCACCCGAAAGCAGCAGCATGTCCTCCAGCGCCTGTTCAGTTAGAAAGTCCCTCTCCTTCTTTCTCATGTCAACATATATAACAAACACAGTGACCTTACCATTTTAACCATTTTTACCATTTTTAAGTGCACTGTTCAGCAGCCCTAAGCACATCCACACTGCCAGCAACCCTCGCCACCATCCATCCATGGAACTCATCTCGTAAAATGGAAAGTCTGTCCCTTCACCCTGCTCAGCCCCTGCAGTCACCGTTCTTCTTGTCTCTATGCCTTTGACCCCTCTGGGGACCTCGTACGGGTGGACTCTCACAGTACATGCTCTTCAGCGACTGTTCTCCTCTCTGCGCAATGTTGCCTGGATCTATTTGTGCCGTGGCACAAGTCCGGGTCATGTCCTGTACATCTGAGTTGCATCCTGCCTGAAGCCCAGGGCTGTTCCCTTTCTTGTGCACAACACACTTGTTTGCCCATCTCTCCCTCGTGACCATCAGGGTTCCTGTGTTTTCCTTCCCTGCTCCTCCATTCGTAGCTCCTCTATTGTTGCCTGTCTGTGTCCCTTTGTGGGGCCCTGCCCTTTGTCCCCAGCCAACCCACACCTGCTGCCACCAGCATCTTTCTTTTTTTTTTTTTTTTTTGGTGGGTACCGGGGGTCGACCTCAGGACCTCGCGCACCAACAGGGGCCCGTGCCGCTGAGCGATATCACCGGCCCATTTTTCATATGTGGGTTCCGGGAGTCAAACTCGGGCCCTTGTGCTTGCCAGGCAGGCGTTTACGCCACTGAGCCATCTCACCGGCCCAGCATCTTTCTTAAGCTCCAGTCTGCTCCAGTCGGTCACTCATGGTCCTGCAGGGCAGCCTCACTTGCAACAAAAGAAAAGTTCCAGCACCTCTGGAGGCCCCAGGGCCCTTCACTGACTGCCTCCCTGCCTCTCCACCAGCACCCCCAGACCTCCCTGCCCCTGCCGCTGAAAATCTCACTCTCTCCACCCCTCAGCCTGAAGTAGGGCGTCCCTCTGCCTGGAGAAATTACCCTCCTAGGAACAAATGCACCATGTGCTCTTCTGCACAATTGCTGCCAACCACCTCTTCCAGAGAAGGGGGGCCGCTCTCTAGGTACTTGGGGCAGCCCCCCACATGCTTGCCAGCAAGTGCGCAAAAAGGGGTGACCAGGCAGCAGCCCCAGGAAGCTCATGAGGAAGTGGGAAAGCAAGATGGGAAGGGAAGGAAGGCAAGAAAGGATTTGTTCTTGAGCAACTGCTACCATGGGCTTGGGACATGTTTCCAAGACCGTCTGGAAGGTAGCTCGGAATCGTGCCGTTGACTCCCAGCCTCTGAGGGTGGAGGGTTCTTACTGGGACATTAACCCCTGTGGCCAGAAACGCCTGTCAGGTAGAAAGACCCAGAGGCCATCACTGCACACAGCAACTGTCACCAAGACTGCAGGTGACCCGTGGGTTGGACCAGAAGGACACAGGCAAGGCCCCGGCAGCATCGGCTGTGACCATGAAGGCACTAGCCACAGGGTGGGTCTGTGGTTCATCGTCCTTGATGTCCACCTCTCCCCCAGGGCTCTGATCTCCTGGACTCCAGCACCTGGAAGGTTCAGACACCAGAAAATATTGCACGTGAGCCCACGAATGACCCGTGGGGACGAGACACAGAGCAGCATTGAGGGATGAAGGCCAGAGAGCGCTGGATGCTCCGAACAGCCAGGCGCAGGGCCATGGCTGGGGCCCAGCCTCACTTCTTCCCCTCTGGCCCCTGAGTCTGTCCCAACTGTCCCTGCCTGGTCTGCTTGACAACCCACCTTCCCACCCTCTCTGTGGGCTCTAAAGGCTGTCGCACCTCGCTTAGCAACTGTTGCTACCGAGAGACAACTTCCCTGATGTGCCAACAATAAAGCGCAGTGCTCTGACTACAACTCTCAGAGAGCATTGAAAGGGAAGGTTTATTTCAAGGCCAGCCTGGGTTTTTGAAACGAGCTGCAGCAGGTTAAATGGCCAGCCCAGCGGCGGTGCGGTGAGCAGCTCGCACTGACAGCGTGATCGAGTGAAAGAAGGAATTCATGCTGTCCCGTTCATGATGGTCCCTGTTCATGAAATCCCTACTGCTCCCTGTTCCCATTCAGCTGGGTCAACATGTGCCTGTAAATTCCTCCCAAAAGGGAGATCATAACAGCATCAGCAGCCCCAGAAATGACAAACAACTCAAGTATGGAAAGGCAGCTGCCAAGTATTCAACAGTGCTCACATTGCACCAGAAAAAAAAAAGTCAGATAAGAAAAATAAATCCGGTTGTGTGCATATTTCCTTAAATATGTATCCCATTTTGCGGTTTCTTGCAGGCTTCGGTGTAATGAATCCATCCGTGTGCTGGGGGTCACAGAGCTGGGCAGGGTTCCCCGCTTCTCTGGAGCACAGGGCAGGGCAGAAGCTCACGACACAGGGCCCTGACATCGATCTTCCTACTGGCCCACTTGCTGGATTCTTCTATGCCTGTGGCCAACTTGTTTGCCTGGGTCTTGATGGAACGCAATCGACAACAGTTATTTGCAAAATGCTTTGTCAGCCGGGGGATGAGCAGGAGAGCCCCAGGGTGGCTTTGGCACCACAAGTGGTCAGAGAGCACAAGGAGTGTCCTTGTCAATCCCCCGCTTTGTGGACACAGGTCGACTCCAGCATCACACAGCAATGGAATCAGAAGACCTGGCCGGCCAGGAGAGAACCGTGGGGGAACAGGGAGTCGGCGCATGGAGCTGGCTGGGGCATCAGGGTCCCCACCAACCTCCCAAGGCCGTTTTTGGCACAGCCATAAAATCCACAGCCACAAACACTAAGGAGGCAAGAGAAGAGTACGGTGAGAAACTAGTTTGCTTTTGCTTCCCAGAGTCCTTGGGAGGTCCTGGCAGGGCACTGTCCCGCGCCTGGAGTGAGAGGCAGGTGCCCCATGGTTCCCGCAGGAAGGATCGGCATCCACTGAGGCGGGCCTGGCGCCTGAAACCCAGCCCAGTCCTCAAGGTGCTCACACTTTGACGCTGGAACCGTGTCACCCATACGTGACCACTTTATAGTCAAGGAGGTCAAGTCGAGGGTGATGAAGGCCAAGGGAAACGGGGTCCAAATCCAACGAGGAGGAGCCACTGAGGACAAAGGGGCTGCACCGAAGAGAGAGCCGGCTGCCCCCTAAGCATCTCTCTCCTCTCTCCTACAAGCTGTGGCTTCCAGGAGACACTGACCTGCTGTGGGAGGTCCTGGAATTTCTGCCCCACCAAGAACCAACAGCAGTGAATAGCCATGTCCCCAAGGCTGCGGACACCATGCCCCTTTCTATTTGGTGAGGCCCAGACTCCCCCATGTGAATCCTGTGAGTGGAGATGGTGGAGCTCAGGCAACCAGGGCCCGCCCCTTCTGCTCAGCAGTAGAGCAGGTGTCTCCGGGGCAGCCAGGTTCATATTCCCAGAGGCAAGGACAGGGGCCACAAGTGCCCAGGGAGCTGGAGGCCAGGTCGGGGGCTCGGCAGGGCTCTCCTGCCCTGACAATGGTGTTGGTGAGGGGCATTCCTTTTCTCTTCATCTTGCAACGATCTTTGCTTTTCTGACCTGTTTATTTCCAACTCTTTCCCTAAGCCTCTAGAAGGAAATTCTGTTTTCTTTTTAGTCTTGCTTGCATTTAAATACACTTAACTTCTGTCTGAGGCCGCTTCTTCTCAAAAGGGCTGTGGGCTCCATGTGGAACCAGAACGCTGGGTACTGAGAAGCGGGCATCCCAGAGGGAGGGCTGCTGCTTTACGGCCGGGGCAGGAGTTTTGGAGGAATTCATCTCTGGGCATCTGTTTCTTCTCTCTTCAGCGGGCTGCGTTCCTGCCCAGCTCTTGGACTGCACCAGACAGTGCGAGCGGAATCTCCCTGGATGGACTATATGAGGACAGCTGTGGAGGCTGCTTGGTATTTTGCTTTTTGATCATAAAATCACCTTTGCTGAAGCACCTGCTGTGTTCCAGAACCCTCTGGGTGCTTTGCTTTGTGAGACTTTTTGGCTCTTCGGGTTACACTGCACTGTTACACTCACTTTAGAAGAAACCGAGGCACAAGTGGTGAGAGAACCAGGGATCCAGTCCAGCTCTGAGCCAGGGCTCCTTCTGGTCCCACAATGCCAAGCAGCCCCTGTGAAAATCCAAGCATAGCATCCGCCGCAAAAGCCTCTGCTAGTGCCTGCAACCCCACGGCGTGCTCCCATCCATGCGACCTTCTTCAAAAGCATGGGGATTTCTGCAAGGAAATCAAAATTAGTCAGGAAGCTGCTTTGACTTGATGATGACGCCTCAAAATGTCACTAAAACCAAGGTTAGAAAGACCGGGTCTGTCCCAGCGATGGAGCCAGTCTCGGGGCGTCTTCCTTGGGAAGTAGGCCGGCTTCTTACTACTCACTTCAGTTCCCTGAGGAGCAACCAGACCGAGAGCGGGCCTGGAATCCACACAAGTTAGTGGGTGTCCTCCCCAGGTGTGATGGGACACACCACGATGGGTTCCAGCCCTGTCCCTCCTGCCCTGTCCCCGGGATCACAAAGAAAAAAACTAAATATGCCTTCCTTAAAGCTCTGACCAATCCAGGACTGAAAGGAAGAACAGCTGACTCCAAAGCAAGCCCCTGACACCAGAGCCCCTCACATGGTTGCACCAGTTCACCCCACACTTAACCACCACTCACCTGCAAGAGCAAAGCATTTCACACAGTCGCCGGGCTAATCTGCTGCAATGTGATGGTAACACCCAGCCCCAGAGGATGCTACTCTTCACAGTCAGCGAGAAAGAGCCAGACTTTCATGCAAATCGGTGTTTTCCGTCCAGCTTCTGTGTGTCCAAGCAGGCGCTGTCCACAGTCTGCCCAGGGTCAGGGCAGAGCCAGGCACCCTGCCCAGCAGTGTCCTGGGCTCACCTGTCTGTGCTCCGCGACATCCAGGGGGCCGCCTCCAAGGCTCATCCTAGGACTTCATCAAAACCATTTTTGTAGATGCCAAGATTTTAGTATTTACCAATTCTGCTGACCAGCAAATGACCTTGCTGGTTGGAATTGGCCAAATTCAAATGAATGTCGCTTCAGAGTCTCTTTTCCAACCACTTTGGGCGTGATGGATTTGACATCTTGTTGGGCCTCCCGAGAACAGAAGTCATATTTTAGACACCCAGATACTTCTCTTCTCCAGTTGACTAACATCAGTCTCTAATGACTTCACTAAAGTCAATACGCTAATACACTTCACTAAAACAACACAAATACCACTGTGGGGTTGTTTATTCCATGCTGGAATGACTGGGTGATCACTCCGTGGCTTCCAGGGACACAGAGAGCTCCCTACAACCCAAGCACACTGTCATTCTTCAACAGGTAAGCAATAGGAACTCCACAATAAATTATAGCTTATTAGGTATTTATGGTTACTCTTAATAATGCATATTAACTGGGAAGCCAAGCAACATCAAGAACAGGCTTGTGAGCCATGGCAACGCGCTCCATCCTCCCAGCACAGTAGCTGACGAAGTCTTCATCAGGTCCCTGTTCACACACACATTAACCAGCTCGTGTTTTTGTAGCTTCAGATCTAGCCAACTCCTGTGTACAATAACATCATCTGGTGGGATTTGATTCTGCGGTGCTTACCAAGAAATAAATTGTCCCCTCTCCTTTCGTTTTTGCCTAAGGACTGGGCTAAATACAACTGAGATCCAACTGTAACCTTTTTAAGGAGGGCAGAATTGAGACAGAAAGGCCAGGATTTCTCTCCAAATGGAAACGGAGATTTATTGTTTAAGAAAGTGCCTCAGTGTTGCCATTGAGACTTTATAAAGACTCACAGTGTTTTGGGGGGAAAAAAAAACAAAAGAGCCCACTGCTTCTATACCAATTACTGTGTTTGTCCTGGGTTAATTACCAACCCGAGAGGCCTATGTGTCTACCTCATGCCACCCAGGGTCAACAGATGAATCGCAAGCAAACAGGGTCTGGAAAAAGCTTTTGAGGCAGGTGATGCTGGACTTTGGGGTGCAGAAGAGAGGCCGATGGTAATCTCAGAGGGAGATTGACTGTTTCATACAACTAAATCCAGCACAGCATCTCCAAAATGGAAACTATGTGCTTGTCAGGATGTAATACAGCTCGACTATCAAGATTAATTAGAGGTAGAAATAATTGGGTAGCTAGTCTTCTCAAGACAGAGCCGGAGCCTAAGGACGCAACGGTGTTGTTTGTACGAGGTATTTACTTCTGAATTGTAGGGGGGAAGAATAAATGAGGGTCGAGTTCTGGCCCTTTCATTTTGACCTGCATAGGTCCTTTAAGGAATCAGATTATCCAGCTTTCAATGACTTCGTGCTTTCAAACTTTTGTCAAGGTTTCGTTATAGAAAAAAATAGCGGCTGTTTGGATAAAATGACAGTCTTAAAACTAAGCTCCAAGTTTTCATTGCCTTCACGCACAAAATCTTCCACACCGCATTTGGGAGATGGCGAAGCTCTTTGGTGACCGGCAAAGAGCTGTAGATTTCGTCTGTCAGCTTACAGTAGGCGGATGGGGACAGGTTTGTCCTTCAGAAGCTCCCCACTGGGAAGAACAGCATTGCCACAGGTCACACACGGTCCAGGTGAGCACCTCAGCCTTCCACCCGCCATGTGGTATCTCCGTATTCCTGAACACACCACAAAGCGTGTCAAAGTTTAGCGATATGCGTACTAGGCCTGCATGCTGCTGCATAATATCTTTTTAGAAAAATAGGCAGTGCTAAAAATAGAAAAGTTCACCTTCACTACTCCTAGAGCCTGGTGTGCTTTTCAAAACTGCAATGCTACTTTCCTGTCTGTGCCGCATGGAACAGTGCCCCTGCATTCATGTTTCTGAATGCAACTTCATTTGGAAATAGGATCATTGCAGAAGCCATTAGCTAAGATGAGGTCCTATTGGACAGGCCGAGTCCTAATTCCATGACCGGTAAGTAGGGGAGACCGACACAGGGAAGAAGGCTGTGCGTCCGCCTTGATAGATTGGCACAATGAAGCCACAGTCAAGAAACACAGCTTGCCGGCCACCGCTGGACACCGGGAAGAGGCACGGAGGGGTTCTACCCCGCACCTTCCAGGGGAGCGTGGCCCCGGCCACACTTTGACTTCAGACTCCAGCCTCCAGAAGCATGAAAGAATAAATTTCAATCACTTTAAGACAGGTTTGCAGCAATTTGTCACAGAAACACTGTCGAAGACATGCCTTTTACTGATGTGATTTCATCCCTGCTCCCATTTTTGACTAAAGAAATAAAATAGTATGGTAGGACCCAAACCATCCGCATTCTTGGCAGTGGGCAGCCTCATAGTCCCCTGGGAGAATCCTTAAATCCTGTTGCAGAGTTGCCTCCCACCACCACCAAGCCAATGAAATCAGAAAGCCCGGAAGTGTGACCCAAACGTAAGCATTTTTAACCCTCCCTGGGTAATTCCAACGGCAGCCAAGATGCCGAGGCCCTCTGGTCTGGGAGACGTCACAGTTGGGTTTTGTAACCAAGCCTTAGTCGGTCTTGGCTTGGCTTCTGGCTTTGTTAACTCCTAGCTGTGTCCCAAGGCAAGTCATTCAATTTACCAGATATTTGCTTTCTCAAACTGAAAAGGAGATGGTGGAGATCAGTCTCATTAAGTAAGTAAAACATATAAAAGTGCCTGGTTTAGAGTAGGCATGAAGCAAGCACTGCTTTCTCCCAACGCACAGCAAGCCAATTCCAGCAGGGTGTGCAGGAATCCAGGCTCTGGAGCAACTGTGACAATTAGGTCCCGACTCCACCGCCTACCAGCTGTAAAACCAGGGCACGGCTCAGGGCTGCCTGCTTATCTGTGACACGGGCCTCACAGGGCCATTATGCAGTTTCCGTGGGATAATGAGATAATTGGATCCAGGTAAGCACCTCCAACAGTATCTGGCGCTTTTCAGCATTCAGAAAACGTTAGCTCATGTGATGGACTCGATCTGATAACACCACTCAGCCATCCCGTGAGAAGCCGCCTGTGGCGACGGCAGGGATACACACGGAAGAGCCGCATTGGACCCGGAGCCAAGAAAAGTCATTTTTCATGGTTCCTCTTTCCAGGCGCAATTTGTCAAAGGGAAATTTTAATAAGCTAATCCCTGTGGTACTGTCTAGCATTAAAAAAAATAAAAGCATTCTGGTGGTCCAAATATTATAAAGTGATCGATAGAATTTTGGGTTTGTCTGGCAAACAATCCCAGTGCTTTTCTGGTTGGGATTTTATTTTGCGGAGAAGATGCTCAAAAATCCGGCATTGACAGAAAAGGAATTGAATTCCGTTTCATCCTGTGCCTTTTTTAAAGAAGATTCAGGCCAAAGGCTCTCGAGTCCACCATGTGACTGCTGATTGAAGCTGGACAGAAGACATCAGAGGCTTGCACATAAATTTTAAAATCTAAGAAACAGCCCTAATTGAGGACATAAATTGATACAACCTCCGTCCTGGGAAATTAGGTCTACGGATTGATAGACGTAGAAATACTCAGTAATTACATTTCTAGGAATCTATCCTGGGGAAATACAATTAAAGTGGGAAATTAGGTAATATGGATTAATAATTTTAAAATACTCAGTAATATCATTTCTAAGAATTTATCCTGAGGAAACAAAATTAAAGCCTCCTTTTCTCATGCTTTTGGGATCAGTAATTAGACAATCTGGTCAATTCATTGAAAGGTCAATTAAATAGGGAAGTCTTAAAGGCACAAATAGATAGTGACATTTTATTATAAGTTACGATATAAAATATGAATTCATTCATGGATCTTACAGTGGACACCAAGGCCCTTCTCCAAGTGTGGATTCCCTAGCTAGAGTCCTATGATATCTCCCACATACATCACACCCCTACGTAACACATGTTGTTAATTTTGAGTTTTGGTTTCCTTAAAGTGGAGCACAAACTTACAGTTATTTGGGTATCAAGCTGAAAGTAGACCCTTTCCATATTTTGCCATGTGATTTTCTCAAATTGTTCATGATTGCCTGGCCTATAACCTAATTTTGTAGCAATTTTGTTATTGCTTCACTTTATTGATTCTCCTCCAAAGCATTCAAAAAAGCATTTTCTTTATAGGAAAAAAAAAAAAAAACACCCTCTTCCTTTTCTTACTTTCTATCACAGTAAAAACCAGCATGAGCAGGTTTGGAAACAAGTGCGTGCAATTTTCACTGGGCATATCTCCACGGTGGGGAAGGCAGGGAGCGCCCCGTGTGCCCAGCGTCAGAGGCTGAGGGCAACAGTTAACCCAGAGAGCCAGTTCAGGGGAGGAAGGGTTAAGATTTCTTCTACAGTCAGATACGTCATCAAAGATTTATGTACAAGATGTTTCCTGGAATAGTAACTGATACTGGCCAAAAATATGGAAGCAACCTAAATTTACAGTGAAGAAATAGCTAAATACATTAATATGAACCTATATGATAAAATTGTATGTAGGTATTAAAAGCTGTACTTTAAAAACTATTTTATGATATAGGCAATACTTGTAATGTTATCATGATGCATAATTCAATAAAAATTTACTAAGCAAGAGAAGTCTCTGTAAATCTTTTTTAAATTTTTGTGTGTTTCTTAAAAAATTCAAAGTGAGCCAGGATTTAGCCAAATTGGTTTAGTGGCATCTTGAACTTTTCATTTACTTTGACCCTGATTTAGGTTTAGCCTTTTTTTTTTTTTTTTTTTTTAATACTGGAGGGTGAACCCAAGGCCTTCACACTGAGCTACATCCCTGAAACACCCAACCCAACATTTTTTTCAAAAAAATCCAGGGTCTCACACCTGTAATTCCAGCAGCCTGGGAGGCTGAGGCAGGAATATCACAAGTGTGAGCCATGTCCTGGGCAACTTAAAGACTTAGCAAGACAAGGGTTGGGGAATTGACTTGGTCTAAAGGCCCTGGGTTCAATGTCTAGTGCCAAGGAAAGAAGGAAGGAAGGAAGGAAGGAAGGAAGGAAGGAAGGAAGGAAGGAAGGAAGGAAGGAAGGAAGGAAGGAAGGAAGAAAGGAAGGAAGGAAGGAAGAAAGAAAGGAAGGAAGGAAGGAAGGAAGGAAGGAAGGTAGGAAGAAAAAGAGGAAGCATTTTCCTTGTGATATGATCTGGTAAGCTCTTCCTAGACCCAATCCTCCCAGAGAAAATAACTATTAACTCAAGATAAAAATATACAATAACAGTTTTATTTTACATAAAGAGGGTGAAGAATAAGCAGGCAGATTCTAGAGGGAAGTTAATATTTGGTACATAAAAATGACACAGAGTAAAATTCCCATTAGTATAGATTTTAGTGTGAGAACAAGTTAGTTAACAACCCCACAAGTAGCTAAATATCTAAAAGAAAACTGACGATTTTCTAGCCTGACAAACCTGAGGATAGAGTTCAAGGCAACCATGGATACTGAAGAGGGAGGCTGTATTTCTAGAACAGAGAAAGCCGGAGCAGGGACAACCCAAATTCACCAGCGAATACCTGACTATGCTGCCCACTAGGACTTTCCACGGTGACAAAAACGGTGTCATTCTTTAACTGAGTTCAGAACAATGACGCTCAGAGTAAAGAACCGTCCTAAGACTTGAGCTGTTCCAAGAGACAGTTCTCAGTGTGAGTCCAGCCAAGTAATAGTCTGGGTTTTACAAAATCGACATTCTTTAGAGAACTATAACAGAATCCAGATGGCATTCCTAATGTCCGGGACACAATCTAAAATTACACAACATAGAAGCAAGAAGAAAATACGACTTACCCACAGGAAAAATATATAATAAATGGAGACCAATTTCAAATTATCCAGATTTTAAAATTGGAAGATAAAGATTTAAAAGCAGGGACAGAAATGAAAATATTCTCTTTGTGCTAGTAAAGATAAGAGATGTCAGCAGATAAATAGAAACTATAAAAAAGAGTCAATGAAAATCCTACTGCATCAAAATTATATATATATGTGTGAATATATATATACCATAATGCTGGCTCTGCACCAGTCACTTACAGATCTGTAGACCGCACACCCAGAGTGAACCTTAACGTAAACTATAAACTCAGAGGATAATGACTCGTCCCTGCAGATTCCGCTGTTAACAATGCCTCACCTCAGTGGGGAATGTTCATTGTAGTTGGGAGGCTCTGCATTTGGGGGGCCACAGGGTCTATGGGAAATCTGTGTACTTTCCTCTTAATTTTGCTGTGAACCTAATACTGCTATAAAAATTAAGTCTTTTCTAAAAATACAGCGTACATGTTACCAACTCCCCATGAGGAACATAGTCATTGCGTACTGCAAACATGGACTGATAAAAATTAAATGTTAAATTAAATAAAAATACAACATGGGAAATAAATATCTTGTATAGACTCAATAACATAATGAAGGTGATGGGGGAAGAGTTTATGAACTTGAAAATAGGCAAACAGAAGTCATCCAACCCGAAAAATATCAACAAAAATATTTTAAAAATTGACAGAGCCTCAGAGGCCTGTGGGACAAATCTCTCCTCGGTGTGCTTTGAGGAAAGGAGAGGAAAGAAAAATAGGACTTGAAAATTAATAGTCAAGTGTTCTCCCAATTAGATAAAAGACATAAATTTAGAGGTAAGGAAATGAGAACCTCAAGCAGAAAAACTGCAAAGAAAACCATCCCAAGTCACCCACAGCTAAATGGTGCCAAGTGAAAGATGAAGAGAAAACCTGAAGTGCAACTAGGGAAAAATGAAATATCACACACAGGGGAACAACAAGGCAAAGAGCCTGCAGTTCATCATCACGGAAGGCCAGAAACACCCTCACAGCGCCTCTACAGCTCTAAATCAAAATGTTCAAATCCGCAAACCCAGGTTTCTAGGTCCACTGAATATATCTTCTAAGAACTAAGACAAAACAAATATAATTTCAGATAAAACATAAGTGGAATTCTTTGACAGGTCTCCACTTTGAAATGTTATGAGAAGTTTTTCATTTTAAAAAATAATAACACCACATAAGAATTCAGATCATCTAGAAAAAGGGACATTATTGGAAATGGTGGGTATGGGATTTATCTGGATAACTATAAAAACTATTTTTTCTTAATTGATTTAAAATATGTGTAACTCTTTATGTGACAAGAATAGCACTATCTGTTTGGAATTATAACAGATGCGATACATACGATAACTACAGAGCAAAGGGAAAAGGGGGGGTAAATGAACTTATGCAGCTAATGTCCCCATGTTCCATAGCTAACTACAGTAGTGTCACTAGGTAGATGGTGATAAGTCAAGAGTGTGTGTTGTAATGTTTAGCAAAGAATAAAAAAATTCAAAGATAAATATCTGAAAGCCAATAGATAAATTAAAACAAAATTCTAAAAAGTTCATATAATCTAAAAGAAGACCAAAAGGGAAAAGGAAAGGGAGAAAAGGCCTATGAGAAAAGCATAAAACCAACAAAAAAAAAAACGGTAGACCTGAGTCCAATCATATAAAAAGTGCTTTAAGTATTAATTGATTAGATACTGTAATTAAAAGGCAGAGACAGAATGAAAAAAAAATGGGCCCAACTATATGTGATCTACAAGATGAGCATATTTTTAAATATTAAGATACAGATAGATTGAAAGTAAATTAATAGAAATATATATATGTACATATATATGGCAAACGAAGGCTGAAGTGACTATATTAATGTACCAGATAAAACTGTCTTCAAGAGTTGTGTATTTGGAGACTACTAAACCCAATTAAACTTGGAGAATATACTTCCTTTTCAAATGCACGTGGTTCATCCATTAAGACACAAAACAAGTCCCACTAGAGTCACACAAAGTGTGTTCTCTAACGATAACAGAATTAGGAATCGAATAATAATAAAATATCCACAAAATTGCAAATTTTGAAAATTAAGCCTCATGCTTGTAAATACTGCAGGGGTTAAGACTAAGTCACAAGAGAAGTTAGAAAATATCTGAACTGACTGATGATGGAAATACATATCAAAATTTATGGAATTGAGGGAGATCGGGGCTTAGAGGGAAAATACTTAACTTCACATGCTTATACGGGAAGAGAAGAAATATCTAAATGAGCCAAGTTGCAACTTAAGACACAAAGAAAAGAAGAGAAGGAGAACCAAAAATAAGTAGGCAATGGAAATACTAAACAGAAGAGCAGAAATCAATGCAATCGAAACAAAAAGTACAGAAACACAACATAGCCAAAGCTTGCTCTTTGAAGGTAAATATGACTGATATACTTCTAGCTATTTTGGTTCAAGAAGATAGAAGAGGCAGAAATTACAATATTGAGGCTGAGAGGAAAGAGAGCACTGCAGATTATGTGGGGATTAAAGATGTGATTATAGATTATGTTAATTTTAACATAGCCTATAACTTAGAAGAACGGGCAAATTCATTAGAACGTAAAATCTCAGTAGTCACTGTATCTAAAAAATGTTAATTTTTTTGTGTGTGGGTACCGGGGGTCGAACTCAGGACCTCGCACGCCAGCAAGCGCCCGTGCCGCTGAGTGATATCACCGGCCCTTTTTTCGTATGTGGGTTCTCGGAGTCAAACTCAGGACCTCGCGCTTGCCAGGCAGGCGCTTATGCCTGCTGAGCCATCTCACCGGCCTTAAAAATGTTAATTTTTATGTCAAGTACTTGTCCACAGAGAAAACCTCAAACTGTTAATGGCCTCACTAGTTAATTCTGTCAGCATTTAAGGAAGTAATAACAGCAACACTAAAACTTTCTAAAAAGAGAGGAGGAAACTCTTCCCAGCTTGCTGTAGGGGCCACTGAAACCCTAAAATTGAAGCCTGACAAAGATGCGACCAAAAATTATAGACCAATATCGCTCATGAACATAGACACGAAAATTTTAACAAACATTAGTAAACAGAATGCAGCAATATATAAAAAGATACTACATCGTGGTCAGTGAGCTATATCCCAGAAATTTAAAGTTAAATTAACTTTTAAAAAAAAAGTGCATATAATTTAAAGTATTAATAGACTAAAGAGAAGCCATAGGGCCATTTCAATAAATGCAGAATAAGTACTTAACGAAACAGCACTCGTTCATGATAGAAACTGGCAATGACATCATACACACATAATGTCATAGTTAATGATCACAGACTGCAACGTTTCCCAAGGAGCCTGGGAACGAGAGTAGGAGATACCCACTCCCCATTGTTATTCAACAGGGCCTCGGAAGCTCTGGACAGTAAAATAAGACAGTAAAAAGAAGCAGATAAACAAAGGCTTCCAGATTGGAAAGGAAGAAGTAAAACTATGTCTGTTTTCACATAACATGATTATTTACATAGAAAAATCTGAAAAATTACCAAAACCACCACTAGAACTAATCACTGAATTTCACAAGGTCAAAGGAGAGCAAGGGAAGATACAAAAATTACCTTGGCAAACAACTGAAAAATAAATTTTAAAAGTAAATCCACTTAAGCCACCATCGAAAATGAAGGCATAAATAAATGGTGCGATATAGTGGCCGGACTGATCTGACAGTCAAGCGTTAGTCCTGTGTACCACCTGCAGGCCCAGTGGAATTCCGCTGCAGTGCCAGCCCCTGCTTTGCAGCAATTGACGAGCTCATTCTGAAATTTATAAAGGGAATGCGAGGAGCCTACAACTTCCCTGTACTTAGGGTGGTCTGAACCATATGTGGCGACTTACAAAATTAAAATTCGGTTCCTCATTACACCAATCACACTTGGAGGACTAATGGTGGCTAGTGATGGCTAGTGGTGACATTTCTTAAACACTGCAGATAAATAACATTTTTATCACTGCATGAAAGTCCTAACAGACAGCACTGACCTCAAATACCACAGCAACTTTGGAAAAAAGGACAAAAGTAGAGAACTGATACCACCTGACTTCAACACTTACTCTAAAGCTTCAGGAACTGGGCGGGGACTGTGGAACTCACATAGGAAAACACAGGAGAATACACCCAGGACTTTGGGGCCGGCAGAGGTTTCTTTAACAAGCCCAACGAAACAATAGCCATAAAAGAAAACACAGAAAAACTAGACTTCGCCAAAACTCAAATCGTCTGCTATCAAAAGACATCATGAGCCGGGGATATAGCTCAGCGGCACAGCGCCTGCCTGGCAAGCGCGAGGTCATGAGTTCAATTCCCCGTACAAAAAAAAAAAAAAAAAGACATCATGAGGGAAATTCACAAGCAAGCCAGGGGCTGAGAGAAAATATTTGTACAACAAATTTCTGACACAAGATTGGTATCCAGGATACAGGAAGAACTCCTCCAACTCAACAATGGAAGATAAACAACCATCTCCTCAAAGCATAGGTGGGGCAAAGGTTTGAAAAAGAGAAATTTCAAACAAGATCTGAAAATATCTGATAAACAAAGAGGAAAGGACTTGGCATCATCAGCAAACAAGAAAATGAAAATGAAAACCACAGATAGACTATTACACCCTATTTAGACAGCTAATATTTAAAAGGATGGAAATACCAAATGATGAGGAGATCATGCAACTGGGACTCTTGACATTGTTGGTTAGAATGAAAATGATACCTCCACTTCGGAAGACTACCTCGCTGTTTCCTAGAAACTAACCGTAGACCTATCCCATGACCCAAAAAGTCCACAAATCGGTGTTTGCTGAAGGAAAATGAAAACACATATTCATTCACAAAAGGATGCTTTCGAAAAAAGTCCGTCACAGGTTTATACATAATAGCCCCAAACTAGAAGCTGCCCCGTGTTCCTGCATTAAAAAATATGATTTATACAACAGAAAAAGATTCAGCGACCAAATGGACCAGCTACTGTGATACGCAACAATGTGCACAAATCTCAAAAGCATGCTGAGTCAAAGAAGCCAGACCAAAAAAAAAAAAAAACCCCAAAGCAAAACAAAACAAAAAATACAGAAAAGCATATACTGTATGATTCCACTTACATGAAATTATAGAAGAGCAAAATGAATCTATAAACAGTATCAGAGAAGTTTTGCCCTGGTGGTTCTGGGAACGGAGCTCGGAGTCTTCCTAGAGCAAGGGCAATGTTCGTTCTCACTCTGGCCCTGGTTTGGGTTCGGGTTCGTGTTCCGAGAGCGCTCTGTCCAAGCTCTGTGCCCTGATTTTCTACTCATGCACGACGAGTTACCACAGCCCCAGAGACCCACTCCGCACACGCGTCTCCCCTCACGGTTTCTGTTCGCCAGCTGTCCAGGTGCTGCCCACCTGGGTCCTCTTTCAAGACTGCAGGCTGAGACTACCAGGGCAGCGCAGGTGAGAGCTGCTGGGAGGAGCTGTTGTTCAGGCTGCCGTGGGGATTCCTTTCCTTGCAGGTATTTCTTGGGCTTCGCAGGCCACCACCTAGAGACAACTTTTGGATCCTAGAGCCTCCCGGTCCCTACAAGGTGCCCGCAAGCCCTTGTCACATGGTCTCTGCGATGTGGCCACTGGCTGCACCCAGCTTGGGAGTCTCCGGTCCTGTTTGCTGCCACAGTGCATGGTGGAGATGCTGGGCGACACCGCTCTTAAACCTCCCTGGACATCCTCCGCTTCCACCGAGTGGGCCTGGGAGGCATATCCTCTCTATATAATTATGAAAATATTGTACACAATTGCGAGTATCTACATTATAATTATAAATGCATAACAACTGTACAAATTAATGGGTTTCACCGTGATATTTCCATGCACGCACATCATGTTGCACCCTCCCTCCTACCTCCTTTTGCCCTCTCCTCCCTCTCCTCCCTCAGTCTCATTCCCTAGTAGTCTTTTTCTAATTTGATTCCGCATAGGAGATACAACATGCAACGTTTGACATTCTGTGTCCAGATACTTCGCTTAACACGACGTCCTCCCGTGCCATGGTTCTCCTGCCCACCTTTGTGCGTGCAGGCCCACATGTTCTTTACCCCATCCTCTGCAAGTGGCACCCAGCTGTGTTCGCATCTTGGAGATTGTGAACGGTGCTGCAGTAAATGCGAATGTGCAGGTGTCTCTTTCCTTTGTCATGTCGTTCCCTCTGAGTACATATGAGGAGCAGGCTCGCTGGTTCAGATGGTATGTCTATTTTTAGATTTTCAAGGAACCTCCACATTATCATCTATAGTGGCTCTACTAATTTACATTCCCACCAACCACGCATGAGTGCCCCCCTACCCTGCATTCTTACCGGGGTGACTGAATTCTCTGACCTTTTGATCCTTGGGGTTTCAGCAAAAGGTTGTGGACTCACACCCTCAAGGCTTTTCTTTAGACCTCACCATCTTACTTTGAGCATCTGTTGCCTCTGGACAGGTTTAGATATTTTTTTGTTAAACATTTGTCTCAATTTATCTCTCTCCTATCAGCAGCCAGAAGAAAGCAGGCAGCACCTCACACTTCGCTTGGAATTCTCCTCACTGTATAACCCAGCGTGTCACCTACAGGTTTGCTCCCCACAGCTGCAGGTGAGGGGTTGCTAAGCTTTCTGCCACTGCGTAGCAAGAAAGGCCTCTATCATTGAATAATGAAAACAAGACTTGTCTATTTCTTTATACTTTTCAGCATTTTCTTACTCTACTTCAGTAAGCATAAATTTTGTGTATATTCAGGAGTTGGAAAAAATTATCTAATTGATCAAGTAGCCAATGTATCAGGACAAACACATCCCCGAGCCAGTCTTGTGTCTCTCACAGTGTCCCCATCTTCCCAGGAGTGAGTTTCCAAGACCTAAGACGATGACACCCAAAAAAGATTCTTAGGTTCCCCCAACAGCAGCCAATGAGCTGGTCATTAGTGAATTCATCTAAACTCTCTGAATTCATGCCTTTCTACGGTGTATCCTCTCTTGGGCATAACAGTTGCATGAGAGCACCCCCAAGTTACATACAATGGCTCTTTTTTATGTGTCCTCAAACCACCTCATTAATATTCTTGGTTCTCCTCTCTGGCTCTAACATTTCTGAATTTGCTTTAACAAAAAAAAAAAAAAAAAACTAAGTCCATGCTACCTTCATGATTCAGATTCTGCCACACAAATAAATACTGTGCAAACCCAGAGTGCCTAAGGCTATACAGACAGCATACCTACTACACCTATTAGTGTCCTGCTTTTGTAGGCAAATTAATTAGTCAGTATTACTTAGACCATGTCCTACCACAGCCAATGAAAACAACACGTGTCTGGGGAGTGAGGTAACTGGGGTACACAGGCCTAGACATTAGCTTTTTGTTTTCACTTTTTACAAGAGGGAATGGTTCTGTCCAGTCAAGCACATTATTTAAGGCATTCGTATTTAATAAGTGGGTCCTGACACACGGAAGAAACTTCCTAGGTTACTTATTAACTGTTAATGTGTTATCTATGCTCCCCTCTAAATCAGTCAGTCAGTGGGTTAAGTCTTGCTAGAGGCAAGGGTACAGAAGAGAAAGTAAATACACAAACTCACCGGCAGGTAATGCAATACAGCATGTAACAGTGCTAAGGAAATTCGCAATCCATTCGACATTTATTAGGGCAGACGCTGGTAAATAGCAGAAAACTTAGCTATTCCTCCTGCCTTCAAGTGCTCAGGGTGGATGAGCAGAACAGAGCAGAACTAACGCAGACCTAGAACACCAAAGGGGCTTACAGAGATGGGAGAAATTAGTAGGCAAGAAAGCCAAGATCCTTAAATGATAGGTTCGAACCAAGGAATAGCCTTAAATATCCTCTTTAATTGTGGGGTAAAACAATGGTAAAAACAATGAGACTGTTTGAGGTTTTAACAATTACCTGACTGCCCCAGGCTAGAACATAAACACAAACTGTAATGTGGAGTTTGAGGGCAAATGAGGGCTCTTGGAACAGGGCTAATAGGAGGAGGATACAGGGTAGGTAAGTCAACCGCCAACCATGATTTTAACGCTCTCAGGCAGTGTTTTCAGGGCCGGTTTAAGGGCACTGTGGAAAATGGAGGGGAGCAATTTTGCAGATCACACTGTCTGGAAGGTACTGTTTAAATTCTTAACGACTCTCTTGACATTCAGCGCGTATGTGACAGCACGCACGTATCGTATACCCACACGGGTGAGAACGCCGCGTCGCTCGAGGTAACAAAGACATTCATCACCCCCTCAGACGAAGTTTCCTGTGCCTCTCACAATGCTTCTGTGTCACGTCCCCGCTCCCACCACGCTCAGGAAGCCACAGATCTGCCTTCTGTCGCTAGACATGAGCTGTGTTTCCTAGAACTTCATCTGAATGAGCTCCGGCTGTGCGTGCTCTACGTGGGTATTTTGGAATTGGTCCATGTTGTGGCATTACTGAGTAGCGTCCACGGTGGGCCGCACGGTGCATGGACATCAGACTTCTTTCCAGACATCAGCGGTCATAGCAGAGCTGCTGTCGCACCTGCGTCCCCAGCTCTGTCATGTCTCATTTCTCGGGGTGCAGCGGATGGTTGTCCAATTCCTTTACAGTGCGGCCTGTGCCTTCCACAATCTACCTGTGGTGTGGAGGCCTCAGTGGCTCCACATTCCTGCCAACGCTGGCCACAGGCCGTCTTTCTCATTTCCCCATGAGCCTGGGTGTGCGCTGACAGTTCACGTCTTTTCTTATCATATTTGTCACCCCGGTCTTGCTTGGCTCCAATGCAAATCTGTTCAAGTGGACTTTGCCTCACTTTTAGGTTTTCTAATCTGTGAGATTTTAGAGTTCTTCGTATATTCTGAATAGAAGTCTTTATCAGACATGTGACTTACAAATGTTTTCCCCCATCTCATTCTCCCAAGATGGCTTTTGAAGAGAAGATTTTTTAAATTTTGATGAAATCTAATTTATCAATTTATTCTTCTACAGATCATAGGTTTGTTGAGGTATCTAAGAAATCTCTTTTAATGTCTAACCCAATGCCATCAAAGTTTTCCACTATTTTATTTTTTGCGAGTTCCACAGCTTTAGGCTTTATGTTTAGGATTAGAATTCATTTTGAGTCAAAAATTTTAATATGTTTGGTCAAAGTTCCAGCATCAATGGTTCAAACAATGATCCTTTCTCCACACGCTCACGGAGTTCTCCATAGATGTGTGGGCTTATTCTGAATTTGTTCTATTCCATCGACTTGTCTTTTTTTAAAGCCATTTCTGCACTGTGTTGATTACTGTCCTTTTATGAGAGATCTTGAAGTCAGATAATATTAACCTTCATTTTCAAAAGTGTTTTAGCTATTCTAGGCTCTTCATTACCATAGGAATTTTAGAATCAGTTTGTCAAGTATGAAAAAAAGAATAACTGCTGAGATTTTTTTTTTTTTTGTGGGTACCGGGGGGACGACCTCAGGACCTCGCGCGCCAACAGGCACCCGTGCTACTGAGCGATATCACCGGCCCCTTTTTCGTATGTGGGTTCCGGGAGTCGAACTCAGGCCCTCGCGCTTGCCGGGCAGGCGCTTACGCCGCTGAGCCATCTCACCGGCCCAACTGCTGAGATTTTTGTTGGAAGTGCATGAAATCTATGCAGCGAACAGTGTCTTCTCACCCGTGGACATAGTATCAGTCTCCACTTCTTTGGAAATCAAGAAATCAAATCTACTTTGATTTCTCTCAGCAATGTTGTGTCTCAATGTACACAACTCGCACATCTTTTGTCAAATATAGCTTTATATTTTGTGTTTTATACTATTATAAAAGTAGGCCGAAGTTTCAATTTCTGATGTTTTCATTCTTAATATATAGAAATACAATTGATAGCTGGGTGTGGTGGTCCATGTCTGTAATTCCAGCACACTGGGAGGCTGAGGCAAGAGGATCACAAGTTTATGCATAACCTGCACAACCTAGCAACTTAACAAGACCCTGTCTCAAAATTATAAAATATATATATTAAAAGGGACTGTGTACATACCTCAGTGTAGAGGCCCTGGGCTCCACCTCTGAAGTTTCTAGTACTTCAGAAGGGGTGGGGGTGGGGGAGAAAATTTAAAAAGAAATACAACTGATATCTGCATATTGATTTTATAGACTGCCACCTTGCTAACTTTCTAGTTCTGGAAGCTTTTATGCAACCTGCATCACAGTTTCAACACAGCAATCACATCATTTGTTAATAAGCGCAGTTTTACTTTTTATTTTCTAATCAGGTTGTCTTTTGTTTGCTTGTTTTCATGGTTGCACTTGCTACAAGCTCCCACACAATAGCACATATAAACAGTGAGAGAGCACATCCTTGCGTTGCTCCTAATCTCAGAGGAAAAGCATTCGGTCCTTGCTGCTCACTGAAGGTATTTTGCAGATGTCCTGTGTCACACTGAGGAAAATCCTTCACTTCCTGGTTTGCCAAGAGGTTTTTGTCTGCTTTGTTTTGCTCTGTTTTGGAATATATAGTGGATTTTGCTAAATGCCTGTGTTAGGCAGAGAAAGATAGAATCCACTGAAATGAGCAGACGGTTCTGCTTTCTGGTTTATTAATATAATGCATTGCACTGACTGATTTTCTAATGTTAAACTGAAGTAAACTATACATGATCATGATGTTTAACTTGGTGTGTGTTGTTTGAGTCAATTTGTTAAAATTTTCTTTAGAATTTTTGCATCAACGTTCATAAAGAGCATCAGTCTATAGTTCTCTTTTCTTATAATGCCTTTGTCTTGTTTTGATATCAGGATAATACTGGCCTATAAAATGATTGGGAAGTGTCTTACCTCTTAAATTTAAAAAATTATGTTTGTGTAGCACTGATATTATTTCTTCCACACATGCTTGGCAGGATCGACATGTAAAGCCATCTCAGCTGAACGTTTTCATTTTGGGAAAGTGTTTAATTACAAATGCAATTTCTATAAAAGATGTAGTGTTATTGAGGTGATTTAATTTTTCATTATGAGCACTGGTAATTCACATCTTTCAAGGTATTTGTCATTTCACCTCAGCTGCAAATTTATTGGCAGAAAGGTTTTCATAGTGTTCTCTTATTGTAAGTAACTATGATTTATAATTATGTCATCTTTCTCTTTTCTTCTACTAGTCATTTGTTTCTTCTCGCTTTTCCCCTGATCAGTCTGTATAAAGGTTTATCCACTACATTGATCTATTTAAAGAACCATCTTTTAGTTTTATTTTCTCTATTGTCTTTATGGGTCTTTTGGGTCTTACTGTCTTTCTGGGTGGTTGGTTGGTTGCTTTTCTTTGATTTCCATTCTGTTCTCTTTTATTTCCTTTCTTCTACTTCCTTTGAGTTTTCCCTGCTTTTTTAAATATCTTAGGGTAGAAACTGAGGTCATTAATCTGAGATCTTCTTTCTTTTCTAGAAATTTCATGCATCAAATTTCTGCTTGAGAACTGTTTATCAGTACCATTCCACAAATTACAGTATGTAGTGTTTCAACTTTTCATTCAGTTCAAAATACTTTCTTAGTTCCCATCTGATTTTTTCTTTGACCCATGAGTTATTTATAAGTGCATTGTTTGATTTCCAAATATTTGGGGATTGTCCAGGTGCCTTTCAGTTACCGATTACTAATTTAATTCCATTGTGGTCAGAAAGCACTGTTTGTATGACTCGAAACCTCTTAAATTACTGAGACTCATTTTATGGCCCAGAATATGATCTGTCTTGGTAAACACGCCATGTCCAACTGAAAAGAATGGTTGTTCTCATATCATTGGGTGGGTGTCCCTAAATATCAGTTAGACTGAGTTAGTTGATGGCTTGTTAACCCTCCTCCATCCCTACTGATCATCTGTTATTTTTTCTATCAAAAATTGAAAGAGGTGTATTGAAATCTTGGACCATAATTGAGGATTTTTCTGTCGATCAGATTTTGCTGCATTTATTTTGAAGTTCTGTTGTTAGATATATAAATTGTGACAATATCCTTTGGCTGAATTGACTTCAATATCATTATGAAATGACCTTTTTATCCCTGCTAATGGTTTTTGCTCTGAAATTTACTTTATCTGATACTAACATAGCCACTTCAGCTTTCTTTTCAGTAATTAGTCCTTTCTTTAACATTGTCATAAAAACACATGACATCTATTATTTTAACAAATTTTTAAGTGCATACTAGTATTGTAAACTACTTTTTGTGGTTATTATTATCATGTTATATCCTTTTCCACCTCTGTGTGTCTTCATACTTAAAGTACATTTTGTTTTTGTGTGTAGACAACATATAATTAGTTCTTGCTTTTTTACCCAATCTTACAATCTCTGTCTTTTAATTGGGTATTTTTCCATTTATATTTAATGTGATTATAGGTAAGGTTAAGTTTAAATCTATAAACTTGCTGTTTTCTATTTATTCCATCCATCCTTTGTTCTCTTCATTTTTTTCTCCTTTTGAGTTAACCATTTTTAAATAATTGTATCCTTTTACTAACCTGTGAGCAATATGATGGCTATCTTAACAGTAGCTTTGGGATTTATAGCATACACTTTTAACTTACCACTGCCTACCTTCAATAGATATTATACCCTTTTTACACAGGATATACTCATACAAGAATATATTTCCATTTTCTCTCTCCTGACCTTTGTGCTGTATTTGCTATGTACTATTATTTGTTAAAACCATCAGCTATAATTCAAAGATATCTAATTAACAAGAAAAATATCTTAAACATCTGCCTGTGTCTTTGCCATTTCTCTGGGTACTATTTCTCTTATTTAAAAAATCCATATTTCTAAAAGGTATTAATTCCCTTCTAGCTGAAGGACTTCGGCCTATTGGTGATTAATTCTCTCAGGTTTTGAATATGGTTATGAGTATCTGAGTCTAGAATACAGCTCCATTTTCTATATAAATACAAAGGATTCTGGAGGCACTGTTTGCATATAAAATTAATTTTATGAGAATATGGGCCGGTGAGATAGCTCAGCAGCATAAGTGCCTGCCTGGCAAGCGCAAGGTCCTGAGTTCGACCCCTGATACCCACAAAAAAAAAAAAAAAAAATTTATGAAAATGTGAATGCTATGTCAATAGAAATCAAATTTTATTTCTTGTTTTTCTGAATGTGCCCAGTCACCATTTTGGAAAACCACATGGCTGACAATGACATCACTCATGACAGGGTCACTCTGCATGGTAGCCTTCACGGGGAGGAGACAGGTCCCTGGTGGTTCTAGCCACAATTAACTGCTTTTTTGTGACTTCAAGAATAGTTGTCCTTATAGCATTCACATATTATTTTATTATAAATTACTTTCCTGTTATTTCCCTTTGTATTGCCCTGAGAATTTTACATTTATATACATGGCAGTTTACAAGGTCAGTGATTTTCATATATATGGTGTGTGTTACACATTTCATATACTATATAATCTATAACTTCAAAAATAAATCAGTATTTATTTGATGCAGTGCCAAATCCCCCTAAACGTAGTAGCTCAAAGTGATAACTGTTCTCCGCTCACAGTGTCGTAGTTGGTGCCTTGGCAGCTCGGTGTGGAGGGCTCGTCCCTGCTCCACAGCACACAGGCAGAGCGCACTTTACCTTTGTGATTAGTTGGCAGATCGGCAGGATTGTCAGGCCCTGAGAGCTGTTCTCCACATCGCTGGCTCGGGCTCCCGCCACAGGGCCTGGATACCAAGAGGGAGAAGGGAGAAGCTGCAGTGCCTGGGTGGCCTCAGCCCTGAAGTCACCCGGCACCATTTCTATGGTATCCGGTGGGCCATGGTCAATCAGAAAGCCAGCTGGACTCAAAGGGTGAAGGACCAGCACCCTCTTGGGTGAGAAGAGCAGCACTGTCACATTTCAAAGAGCATACTGGGAAGGCCTGGATGTTTCCAGCCATGTTTTGGCACTTTCCACAGAGCATCACAAAATATTTGCTACAAAAAGGGACAGCGGATGTGACAAGATTGCACACTGCTGCCACAAACAGTCTTTCCTCCAACTCCATCTCCACCTATTCCAAAGGACAAACATCCCTCCTCAAACCCTTATGTTAGCCTCTTGTCACTGTGACACCTGAGATACACAATGTAAGGAAGGAAAGGCTCAGTCTTAGCTCAGGATTTCAGGGCTTTTAGCCCACCGTCATCTGGCTCCATTGCTTTGGGCCTGTGAGAGGTGGAAACATCATGGTGGAAGGAAAGCTGCTCACTTCATGGTGGCCAGGAAACAGAGAGTGCAAGAGCCAAAGGGGAAGGGGCTGGGGACTGGATATGGTTCCCAGTTCACACCCTCTGACCCTTTCCCTTCACCTAGGCCCCACCTCCTGTTTCCATCACTCCCGAATTGTGATGCCATCAATGGATTCATCCATCAATGACTGGAGAGCCCTCATGATCCCATTATCCTGGAAACACCCGCAGACACACCAGAAGTGCACTTTACTAATTCCTAGGCATTTTTCTTTCCAACCAAGTTGGCATTCATAATTAACCATCACACCCCTCATGAAAATAAACAAGAAAGAATCCTGCACGTGCCAAGTGGCCTCCACAGACTCGTAACAATGGAATGTCTCCAGCCTGCCATCACGCGTTTGTCTCCAGCAGTGACATGCTCTCCGTTGAGCACTTCCTACACAAGAAACAAGGAGAAATGGGGGCTTGGCAATTCCCTTTTTCCAGAAAGAGTAAAACCAAAACGATGATAGTCAATAGCGAATGTTCAGATAAGGAGTCTTACTGTGGTCAGAAGGCCTGTGCACCTGTCCCAGACTCATGTGTTGGAATCTAATTCCTAGTGCAGTGGCATTAATTGGTGGGGCCTTTGAGGAGGTACTTGGGCCATGAGGGCAGAGTCCTCCTGAATGGGATTCATGTCCTTACGAAACAAGTCCAAGGGAGCCAGCCGCTTGCCCCTTCTGCCATGGGAGGAGGCAGCAAGGATGCCTCATAAGAAGCAGAAGGCCCTCATCAGACCCTGGATCTCCTGGTGCCTCCATCTTCACAGCCTCCAGAACCATGAGCAGCACATTTCTATTGCGTATCAATGACCGAGTCTATGGTGATTTTGTTATAGCAGCCCGAACAGACCAAGACAGGTTTTAGTTACTGGATGGCTGGAAAATTAATATGATGCATTCCTTACATACATGCCACAGGGTGCTACCCAGACTCAACCTTGATACTGACCGGGCGGAGCCTCCCACGTCCTTCTTCCTGCGTTTGGGACTCAAAGAGCCTGGCACCCAGGAATTCCAAGAGTGTGGTCAGTGAACACAGTGCAGGACCCAAGAAGCGGGACCAGCCAGTTTGGCCGTGGAATGTTCTGGACATTATGTGCTGTGCCTCAAACAGCTGGAGAACTTTGAACATCTGCAGGAAGACATGCTGTCCACACCCAGAGCTTCCTAGCAGGCCCTGCATTTCCTGGTCTTCTTTCCTCGCAACCATGGGTTACTGTATGCGCAGGAAGAAGGGGGAAAGGTCACGGTGAAAGTCAGAACTTATTCTCAGACGGCACATTTTTAACTATGCCAGGGCGGGAGTGGCCGGGCATGCCTCCAGTCAAGGCATTTCCTGTGCATGCAAGAGAAGCCGTCATCAGCCCCCTAATGTCAGCAGTCGCTTCCGTCCATCTTCCCCTTACAGCAGTAACCTCGCCTGGACCCCCACTGCGTCCCAACTGCTCCTTCTCAGAGACGCAAAATGACTTCAAACACCAGGAGCCTGCAGAATGTTTAAGAAGGACAAGTTTACAATCCACAGTAACCTCAGTGTTCCTGACAACACCCACTGGCCCAGGATGTGCGCCAACCAAGCAGAGCTGGACCAAGCCCTCCTCCACCCCAGGAGGCACCCAGCAATCTCCAGCCCCCCCATGCAGAACTGGGCACAGCCTGTCCTCAAGAAATAAGTCTGACATATACCAGGCAGTGACAACCAACATGCCCCTTTGGCAGATGTCACCTGCAAGGTGGTGTTTGGTGGCATTCATGTCAGGTGTGACCTGTGAAAAACTAGAGAGACGTCAGGAGCCTTGCCAGGTGGTGTCCTCAGCTCCAGGTCTCTTCCACTGGCACAGGCTTCCCACCATCCTCCCAGAGAGTTAGGAGCCTTGCTTTGAAACCTAAGCTTCTTGTCCTGGGCATTGTTGGGGACGTGACCCCCAGATCACCCTAGCAGCTCAGCGGATGGCCTCGGTGACTGGGCTCCACTCTGTGGTCCACACCCCAGAGCCCTAGGGCTCAGGCTGAAGCAGACGGCCACTGAGGCCACGACCTGCTCGGCTCCTCCCTGCCCTGTCTGCTAACCTTCTCCTCCTGCCCCACCCCAAGCTCCAGGGCCATGGCCACCTGAGACCGCACGGTGGCCAGCGGGGAAGGGAGCACTTCCGGCCCCGAAGAGCAACCAGCGCACCCCGTGTGCCCCAGAGACCTGAGGGTCCAGTCTCTGGTGCTGCCCCAGCCCTTTCAGGGCTCCCATGTCTCAAAAATGCCGGACTCTAACACTTCGTGGAGTGGCTTACGAAGCTATGTTTACCTTACACACTGAGGAGGGCAACTATGACGAAAACTGTGACTTGACTGGGAGGTGGCGGGAAGAGGGGTCAGATGAGCCCATGTCAGTGGAGTCACCACGGAGACCTGGGCAGGAACTCGGGCCCATGCCGAGCTCCGTAGAACCACAGGGCCTCGTACTCGTATAGAAGTGGCTACCGCTGTGCACGCGCAGAGTCCCCACACTCACACCGACCCCTGTGCTGTGACATCAGAGCAGACTTAGAAGCAGCGAGCACACCTTGCACCCGGATCTTGGCTTCTAATATTCTCCAGTGAAAAGAACCAGGGCTCCGTGGAGGGACAGCTCGTCCTGGGCTGGGACTGGAACAGAAAACACGCAAGAGGAACCCAGAGCATCTTGTAATGCCAGAGAGCAGGAATGTGCTCAACTCCGCCACACACCCGCAGTGAGAGCTGTGTCGACGGGGCAGCAGGATCCGGGAGCCAGCGGGACGAGGCCCCCGTGGCCAAAAGCAGAACAATTTGAGCAACAAAATAAATAGCATAGTATTGGATTATAGCCAAAAGTGTAAACAAACACCCATGAGTAGACACTGACGTGGGTTGTATGAATAACTAAGCAGGGGAGAAGAGATAAGTCTGTAGCACAGAACAATTCCAAACAATTTATGTCGACGGTCTGCCCTCAAAACGTGGAGTGCAACTCTCCACCCGTCGATAGGTTGTGCTAAGTGACCGCCTCCCAAAGCGGACAGACAATCAGGCACAGCAGAGAAAATGTAGCTTCACAGTGAAGAAACCGGACAAACACTACGTCAGCCGGGTGACAAAGGTCGCCAGCAGCAGAGCCGTGTCATGTGGACAGTGCGAGCCTGGACAGGATGTGAGAGAAATTGCAGGTCACCACTGTAATCTCCCTCTCAAAACCCACAACCCCATACAATCATGAGAAGAATACCAGACAAGTCCCAATTGTCAGAAACCCACAAAATACCTGACCGACATTCTTCCACACGGTCAAGGTCACCGAAAGCAAGGAAAGTCGTAAAAACTGTCACATCCAGGAAGAGTCAAAGGAGACAAGATGATAAAGTGTAAAAATGGCGTCTTGGAATGTGAAGAGGATGTTTGGAGAAGACTAAAGAAATACAAACGGCACGAAGACTTTAGTTAATAACGATGTACCAGTTTGGGTGCATTAATTGTAAATGTTCCATACTATTATAACACGATAATCATAGGGGAAACCAGGTATGAGCAATACAGGAACTGCCTGTGCTATTTTTGCAATTTTACTATAAATGTAAAACTACTCTAAAATGAAAGTTTTATTTTTAAAAAATCTGTGGGGGATGATACAAAGAAATAAAAACACAAGGGAAAATGTACAGTTTTGAAAATTATAATGACACATGCATATGTATTTCTAAAAGTATTGACGTTAGGTATCAATTCATTAAGGTATTAAATTTCATTTTATGATGTAACAATTCTTTTTTAAAGGCTGATATTCTAATATGCCAAACGTTACACATTAAATCAGAAGGTGAAACTTTCAAGTAATTTGGAAATATCCTAAGAAGAACAGAATTTTTCTTTCCAAAACAATTATAGGAAATGGAAGAAGAGTAATTTGGGTCTAGTGGCTCAGAGGATGGAGGGACGAGACTGGACACTCTGTCCCCGTCCCCGTGGCCATGGAAAGAGCTGGGCAGAAGTGCTGGCAACTCCTGTGCCCTACAGAAGTGTGTGTGAAGGTTGGCGGAGGGGCGAGGAGTCGGGTGTTGCTGTGGGGACACCTGGCTGGCTAGGACTGGGAGGCAGTCATCCAGCTTGCCTGACAACCTATTTCCAAGGGGATCCTCAGAGACGAATGCGAGCCAGGATGAATCTGGAAGGTAGCCCAGGAGAACTAGTGGACTCAGTTAATCACGCGCCATGTTCCAGCAGAGATCCCCGGGGCTGGAAGGAGTAAGGCCGCAAGGACTTGAGGTCCAGCATTTGGGAAACCGTGGCCTCTTCAACCCAAAGAAGCTGAACCCTGGGATGGTCCTATGTGACTGGAAATCCAGGGTCATTGGAGAAGAGGAAACCACAATGGTCTCCAAGTGACACAATCACATCCTGAATATTTCCTGAATGTATGAAACCCAGGGGATGTTAATCAATACAACATTCCTATCTGGGAAAAAATAAAACCTAAATGATTGCCTATAAATATGGCCTAAGAAGAAATGGTTTTTAATTTGCTAGGGTGAGTCGATCCTGCTTAAGGTTTTAGTTACTAAAGTAAGCTTAATGAAGATTTTATTACTTTTCTATGTTGTTTTTTTCCACTTATGGAAAGAAAAGGTAACATTAGTGACAGCAAAACCCTGCACCTCTTTTCACAACTGACTCCCCCTCTTCGACACTCACCACAGCCTCAGATCATTCCTGCCCCAGGCTGGCTTCTTCAGCCGTGGCTCTGTGGTACAATGACATGGCCGGGAGGTAACATCTCCAGATACTGCACGTGGTCATCGGGGGAGGCAACATCACCCTAGGATGAGATTGGGGATCCAAAAACTCGAACTCTGGGAATCCTGCCCTCTGCTTACTTTTGCAAATAAAGTTTTATTAGAACGCAGCCAGATACTTGTTCATTTACAAATTGTGTGTGGTCTAATGCACACCACCAAAGCAGAGTTGAATACAAGCAACAGGGGTTGCCAAGGCCACAGAGGTCGAGATGCTTATCAGCCAGCGCTTTACAGAAGTCTGCACCCTCTGTTCTGGAGCGGCCCTCCTCTCCTCCATTCCCCCGGGTCCATTCACCTGCCTCCGTCCCAGCGTTGGCATCCTGGCCCTCCCCAGTCACCCCACCCAAGAACCCGCAGACTTTCCTCAGGACATTCTTCCCTCTGGTCTCACTACCCTTCAGCCCATGATCCACAGAGCACAGAGTGACTTTTGTAAGACGACACAAATCTTGTCACATCACTTCCCTGTTTAAAACCTGTTGGTGGCTGCCCCTGCTCTCGTGATAAAGTGAGACCCCCTGTGTGTGGCCTGTGAACTCTAGGTGCTCGCAAGGATGGGCAGGGCCACAACCAGGCCTCTCCTACATCCACTCACCTGAAGATGGGTTCTGCTGACCGTCCTGCTGGTCTCCAAATGAGGAACACACCCGACCCTGCTCAGACCTCCAGGAGCTGACATCCACACGGGCCTGTGGGTGTGGGCACACACCTCACCTGTGCCAGGTGTTCTGCCAGGTGTCAAAGGTTGTGTAGCTGCCCTTTGGTTAGCTTTGCATGTACAGTCACCTCACGATGTTCTGGGGAGACTGGTCCAAGTGCCCCCCACAGATACCAAAACCCAAGGATGCTTAAGTCCTTTATGTAAAATGCTGAGTGTTTGCACTCAGAACCTGTGCAACCCTCCTATGTACTTTAAATCGCCTCTAGATTACTTATAATACGTATTATAATGTAAACGGCTGTACTGTACTATTTAGAGAATAAAGACAAGAGAAGGTCTGTACATGTTCAGTGCAGCTGAAATTTTTTTTCAAGTATTTTCAGTCCACAGTCAGTTGACTTCAGATGTGTAACCTACAGAGATGCAGAAGCAGCCGTGTACAGAGTTCACGTATTTGTCCCTCCACTCACCTTGAGCTTAGCAGTAGGATGGCTCTAAAGCTTCATGTGTGCTGAATACTTCCTGCAGCAAGGACTTTCCAGTTTTGGGACAATGTCCCCAAATCAGAAATAAATATACTACATGTCATAATCTAGTACACACTGCGTGGTTTACGTAGACCTAAGACCTACATTTTGAGATGGAACATTTACAATTAGCATTTTCTATTATTTTCTATTTCATATTTGAAATGCTGGCCTCAACTCCCTGCATTAATTTCGCTGGCCAACCCGTGAGGTGTCACAAATACTGTCCTACAACTCCCAGCGAGGTGCCTCAGACAAAAGAGGTTCTCTATAAATATTTGGTGAATTACTAAGAGATTTTTCTGGCCATGAGAATGTCCAAAAACCAGCAGGGCCTGGATTTTTGGCTGTGCATCTTTGGATCTCTCCAGCGCACTAGACTTAGTGGCAAATTACATGATTTACCTTCACAAGTGGTGAGGTCCTTCACAGGGGCCCTGCGAGGAAAGGAAATTGATCCAAAGGTGCCGTTGTTAATGTGTTTACCCAAATCCTTGAGCTCCCAAGCAAATCCTGTAATTTAGAAATATTTAAATGATTGACAGCATCGAGAGAGCCAGAAAGGACCGGAGATTAGTTCAGAGTCATGCTTCCAGGAAAGAACTGCCAAGAAAGACCACGAGTGGACAACACGGGAATGCATGAATGGATGCAGGAACCTATTTTTTAATTAAAAATTAAAAACAGCAAAGAGGAGAACAGCATGGAAAGCTGTGACGATGAGTCTAGGGGAGGGCGGCTGAGCTCCTGGCACCCAGATTGAACAAGTACTCTGGGGTCCACAGCACAGGCACACCAAGCGCCCCCCAGTCTGCCCTTCCCGGCCCTGCTGCTCACGGAGACTTGGGTTCTCATACCTTCGACTTACACTCCCACAGGCAAGCCTGGCTTCCATTTACTCACAGTTACTCCGCAGTCCATGGACTTGGATGGGAAAAGAAATCCATCATTATTTCCCGTGCTCACAACACATTTAGAGCATTCTCCTTGTGAACTTAGGAAAGAAACCTCAGTAGTGTTTGCAAGTTGGCGACTTTGCCATCAACAGAAGCCACCAATATTTTCTTATCACATTAAAGTTGCTGCGAATATCTCAAAATGTCACTGGTGCTCATCGCTACTTCAAAACGATGGCATCTGGTAGGTTCACCATGAGATCTCATTGAAAATATTAATAAAGAAGCACATATATTGCTACATCACAAATTTGCCTTTTCCATAGCATATCACTTTATTTCAACACAACAGGTTTCCACTGTAGCCTGTTGGCTTTATTACGAAAAAAAAAAAAAAAGAAATTTCATAACCAAGTAATAAGAGAATAACAATAGTTATTGCACTGTGTATTGTTACCTTCAAAGCAGTTACTGAAAGTATTAGACACAAACCAAAACGATTCTTACAAGGAAGAAACAAACAGCCAATAATTAATTATTTTCTATTAATTAAAATAAACTAGTAGTATAAATGAAACCAAATAGCATATATATTGAAATATATTTAAAACAATGGAATTTATACTTTGGAGAAGTGTTTGAACTTCTCCCTAGTTCCTATTTCTCTCTCTCCTATTTTGTTCTTTATTTATGTTTCTCATATAAAGAAACCATGAGGGGCCGGTGAGATGGCTCAGCAGCGTAAGCACCTGTCTTGCAAGTGTGAGGTCCTGAGTTCGACTCCCAGAACCCACATACGAAAAAGGGGCCGGTGATATCGCTCAGCGGCACGGGCACCTGCTGGTGCGCAAGGTCCTGAGTTCGACTCCCAGAACCCACATACGAAAAAGGGGCCGGTGATATCGCTCAGCGGCACGGGCGCCTGCTGGTGTGCGAGGTCCTGAGGTCGACTCCCGGTACCCACAAAAAAAAAAAAAAAAAGAAAGAAACCATGCGATATTTGAGCTTGTGTGCCTGACTTATTTCACTTAACATGACTAAACTATTCATTAATGACATTATTCTGAGAAAGGGCCTGTAGATTTCACCAGAACATCAAACAGGTCCACCAAACAAGCCCACTACCCAGGAACCACCAAACAAGTCCATGGTACAAAAAAAAAACCCAAAAATAATATTTGATGAGTGCTTCCACATGCAAGCAGTGTGCCAAAGTCGCTTCTTCACATTTCTATTGCTTTAGTTTTTAACTTTTCAAATAAGTTTATGTACTTGTCTCAAATTATGAAAATAACTTAAGCTGATTGTAATAAATGAAACAATGCAAAGAAAGAGGCACAAAAGTGGATATAATCACCTCCTCATACCCCAAACCGAGCCATGCCCTTCCTCTTGCTTCAGCAACACAAGTTAGCAGATTTGCACAGGTTCATTTGTTGCTTGCTGGTACCAAATAGTAAGTATCCTTCTACACACAGAATTCTGTAATTTGTGTTTATCCTTTAACAATTGACACTGTAACACAGATGTTCTTACGAGTCAGCAGATGCAGATCTAACTACATGTTTTTCTGGGTGGAGAATCTCTCCTGAAGTGGCTGTGGAGAGATTGAGCAAGGTTGCTGATCCTGGAAGGCCTGGCTGGGGCTGGAAGATCTGGCAAGATGGCGCCCTCCATGGCGGCCAGTTGGTGCTGTCCTTGGTCACAGGGATCTTTCTGCAGGGCTCCTTGAGAGCCCTCACGACGTGGCAGCTGGCTAACCCAGAGCAGGAAATGAGGGACCTGAGGGAGCCGAGGGGCCTCCTATAACCTAGCCTCAGAAGTCCCCCATCTCCCTGCCTGCAGCATTCTGCCAGGTTGGCTCTGTTCCCCGGGGAAAGGGACTGCCCAAGGGCCCCTGGGTGCCCGTGCCTTTTTTGCACCCCTTTCTGGAGGCCACACGATCCTTAGCCACCTCGTCCTGTGAGGGCCGCCCCAGGTTCACAGCCTGGCATGCACCGTTCAAAGCTCAACGTAGGAAGACAGCACTGAAGACAGACAAGTGCTTCACTGGATCACAGTGAACTCCTGAGGTGGGGATTATTAACATTAAATTTTTACTAGTTTAAATTATCTAATATAAATCCTTAATTTATAAACATAATATTTTAAAATATTTTTTAAAAAAGAAACCAAAACACTGGCCCAATATTATGGGAATAAAAAGTGGACGTGCGGGTAGACAAGGCTGGGACGGTTGGACATCGAAGCTGCCCTCTTCCCAGAGGCTGAGCCTGCTCTTCCAAGCTCTGTGCTGGCTACTCCAAACCCTACGTAAAAACGCGATTCTAGTGGTTCCATTGACCAGATAGCCTCCTTTGCATCAGCTCAGAGCCCTCATCCATTCAATGAGTTCTTTCTCTAATTTTAAAGACTTTTCTACATACTTGCATTCTTGCAAGTACAGAGAGAGCTTCAAAAGTATGCTAGGGGGTGCGTGCTTCACACTCAGGAAATGGAACGCAGGAAGAGAGCAATGGAACTGAGCCAGCTCTACAAATGCTCACTTCTGTCATCCACCCTGCTTCTCCAACTTCTGTCCCTTACCTTCAGCCCTGTTAGCAGATCCCCAAATGTGCCTGGGTCCTTTTCAAGGATCCACAGCAAGACAAAGCTTTGGCAGACACTGCATAGTCCCACTGTCGCCCTAGGCGCTGTGGGTGTGCAAAGATGAGGGAGCAACGGTGCCTGTCCCCCACAAAGATGCACATCACACCGGACTATGCAGCAACACGGAGGAGAATAAAGTGCAGTGACACAGCACAGAGAAGGACAGAGTGGCCAGACAGCTGCTAGCCAGTGCATTTCCAACGTGTACATTCCGTAAGATGTGAGCAGAAGCCCTGGGGTGGAGGCTGTGGCCATGGTTGCATAGAGTGAGAAGCAACGGGCTCACAAGGGCAGACAGCGTTCTTTCAACACCAAAGCACGCTGTGACCCTGCAGAGCAGGGCAAGTAAGTAGGGTTTGTGAAGTCGAGATGGCCATGAAATCTCTCTCTCCCCTCCTCCCCCCTGTGAAATATCTTCTATTCTTCTATTCCCAGGAACATGGTTTGGGAATTGCTGAAACAGGGTAATCTAAGTTTTGTCCTGACCTCAGCAATTTAAAACATGTGACTGGCAACGGCGGCATATTTTTTTTTTTTTTTTTTCCTCCTTAGGTTAGAAATGAGATACAAGATGTTTTCATCTTGCCAGAGTCTTTATTTACTTACATTAAAAAGACCCGAAGGAAAGTACAACCACCAAGGAAGGTTTCGCTCTTTCTCATCCTAATGGCCATCAGGCTCCCTGGTACCTTCCTGCAAGGCGGGCCTAATTACTTACAGGTTTCTCCAGAGAGTCCTCAGCTCAACCCTACCGCAGTTTACACTGCAGCCCACATGACGGAACGCCACTGGCATCGGCTGCTCCACGAGACCCTTTAGAGTGGTGATGCTGTGCTCAGAAGACTCTCGGAAATACCGGGCGGCGAGCCTGCGTGGTTCAGGGCCTGGGCTCCGCAGAGCCACCGTGCACACCCCTCACTGCCACCCCCACAAAGACACAAGGGGAGGGCACTTTCCATCAGCAGGTCACTGGGCCACGCGATACATGCCCACAGGCTGATGCCCGAAAGTGACAGGAAGAGGCCTGGAGATGTGAGACTGGAAAGGGGACAGACCACAGGCTCTTAGCCAGGTAAGAGCGATGCAGAGAACAGCACCCTCTTTTCAAAATTCCCTTGAGTGGCGAGCTGTGGATCGCCAGTGTGACCCTCATCTGTAAGGAGCTCGCAGGGAGGACAGACCGGCTTCTCTTGGTAACCTGCCCGCGGCATAGATGCCGAGACACTGAAGCCCATTGCAGACTTCCGGGAAGTGTCCTCTGCAGAACAGGAGAGGTGACACACGGACAGCACCCTGGCCCCCTGCCTGCTTCCTCCCGATGGTGCATCAGGGAGGGCTGAGCCCCTCCTGCTGGACTCCACACTCCCTGCCAGACCCCAAAAGATAGCCATGACCTCGCAGTGGATGGTGGCCACACTGCCCTCGCCCAGACAGGCCCCCAAATCAGCCCCTTCCTAGAATTCCAGCATCCCCTGTGGTTAAAAAAACACTTTTATAGATGACTAACAGGCAGTCACACTTCCGATGACCTAGCTGCAAAATGTGCCGTGTTTTGAGATCTAAATTACTGTAGCTTCCCCCCCACCCCACCAAATTAGGCATGATGCTATAACTTCAAGTAATGCAAGAGTAACTTCCCCCATCATTGGATACCAAGCTCAAGATGTTATGGGAAAAAGAAATAGCGTTTACTGCTGATATGAGAATTTTAAAAGAGGGACAAGTGTGAGCAAACAAAAGCTGTCACATCAAATACTGTGGCAAAAAAGAAAAAAAACAAAAATGCCAGAAACACTCAAGTCTAAATAAAGTCATTTATTTGTCATTTTAACCCCTCTGTGGCCACAGTCAGTACGGCACAAGGTACGTTAGTTAATTCCCCATGGGTGGGATTCACTGAGGACCACGTGCTGGTTCGAATGGAGTCTTCTGTCGTGGTTCTCTGGGTTCGCTGGTCCCCTAAGCACCCACATACAAGCCGGATGCTGTGGCTGCTCCTCAGGGCCTTGTTCCTCCCGGGGTCTTGGTCTCTGGAGACTCGGCTCTGCCCCGATTTCCACTGTGGAGCAACTGGGCTGTGAGCACCCAGTGAGCAGCCACCACGTGTCACCGCTGTGCCTGCAGCTGGCAGGTGCTCCTAAAATGCAGTAGGAATCCTCTCAGGAGAAGATGCCTTCTGCAGGGGACGTGGTGAAGGGCACTGGGGACACAGCTGGGTAGACTGGGGGTTGACCCCTTGCCCTCCCGTGGTCAAGGTCACGATGGGTCTGATTCCCATTTCAGGTTAAAGGCTTTTCTAAAATTAAGTGAGATCGCGTTGGAGAAGGAGGACTGCTAATCAAGGTCCGCGGCAGCAGAGGGGAGGGGATCCGACCCAGACGCAGCAGCGGGCACTCGCGGGGAGCCTCCAGCCACCAAGGGCCTGTGACAGGCCAGCTCAGACTCTGTCCTCTGTCCCGCTTCCACCTGTGCCATGAGCTTTCGGGTCCAGTACCTGCTCTGCCAGTGCCACCAGTTCCTCCCAACTAGGACACGCCAGCACTGTACCGCGAGGTCTCTGCAGCACCCGTGCCGCTGACCACACCCTTCCTGCTCCGGCCTTGCTGGGGTGGCCTCGCTCGCCCACAGCAGCCCTTTCCCGCCTCCTGGGCCCACTCTGGAACTGGTGGCCTGGGGCTCCTGCTCCACTTCCTTCACCCTACAAAACCACCCACCCTGGGTGGCCTCAGCTCCTACCATGTGACATCCTCTCTCTCAAGCCACTCGCTGGCTGAGCCTAGTCACCATCGCCTGTCCCCTCAGCTTCCCAGTGAGAACTCGCTGCCACCACAGGTGGCCCCGTGGGAGGCATCCTGGGTCCTGGTCCATCCACCTGGGCTCTGCCCCTCCGCTCTCCCCACTCTGCAGAGCCCAGCCTCGGGGACTCACCGCACCCTCCCCTCCCCTGCTCCATGCATCCTTCACCCTGGTGGCCCTGTGGGTGGGACGCCCCCTGCAGGAGGGCATCCTATGTGCCTCCCTCAGGAACCCCAGGGCCGCGGATGGGGGCTGAGCCAGGAGGGGTCCCTGACAGAGTCCCCAGGAGTCACGTTTAACCACCACAGGCAGTGCCCTGAGACTGCTCACAGGAAACACCCGCTTTGAAAACTGAACCTGGCTCAGTGAGGCTGCACCTCATCAGGATGAAGAGGCAGGCGGGCTCCCATCCAGAACTGCAGACTCCTCGGACCCATCTGATGATGCGCCACTCCACCTGGCACACAGAAGCGGACGGACGCTGTGAGAGGGTGAGAAGAGGCCTGGGGCCATGCCCTGGTCGGGCCACCTCTGCGGTGGCCACCGCTCTCTACTCCAACTACTGCACCCTGGGACCCCAGACCCAAGCCCTTCCTGGCAGGTGCTGAGGGGGAGGAGCAGCTGCAGACCAGGCCTCTTGCACGGCCAGGGTCATGCGGGGCACACGATCAGCCAGCAGCCTGGCGCTGGGGCGGGCTTCTGTGTGGGAGAGAAAGAGATGCACACACCCTCCGCAAGTCCAGAATTTGTGCTTTGTGTTATCTCACAACTTCATATTTGGAAGAGGTTTATTTTTTTTTTCATTTTATGAGTTGTGAATAATTATGTAATTCTGCCACCTTCTTAAAGCTAAGATTTTTCAACTGACTCCAGCAGCCTGGGGTCAACATCCTTCAGGGAACTTTACACCCTTTTATTTCCTTTGGGTTTGGAGCAGCTGTATGCCAAACAAATTCTTTTTTCCAATTAAGACAATTTATTCTGTGGAACTATCCTAGAAAGGAAGGAAGGAAGCAGAAGGAAGGAAGCTGGGCGCGAGGCTCATGCTTATAATCCCAGTACTCTGGGAGGCTGAAGCAGGAGTATCCCAAGTTAAAGCCCAGCCTGGGCAACTTAGTAACTGAGCAAAATCCCGTCTCAAAATGAAAATACAAAAGAGCAGAGAATATAGCTCAGCTCGAAGGCCCCGGGTTCAATCCAAAGAGAGAGAGAGAAGAAGAAGGAGCAGAAAAGGAGGAAAATCCTCTCTTCTGATGAATTCTAAAATTACTTCAGAAAGAAAAGTGCCTATTGAACTCTCCAGTGAGTCCATTTTCCCTTTTTTTTTTTTTTTTTTCAGCCTACCAAAATCTTTGGTGCCACTAAATCTCTTCAACATCCCATTAAGCTTCAATCTGTGCATTGATCCCATGTACTTTGAAATTCCTCCTTGGGTTGTCCATTTGACTAAAATACATTACACACATTGACCCCCCCCCAAAAAAAAACATTTGAAACTAGGGAGGGAGAGGGGGGTGGAGAGGGGGGAGGGGAAGAAATAATTAAAGTATATTATGTGCATGTACAAACCTGCCAAAATGAACCCAGTTAATCTGTGTAACTCCCCTCCATGACTAAAAAGATGGGGGGAAGAATCAATGGAAATACTCAAGATCACATCATCAGATACCACCACGAGCGTCTCGATGGCACACCCATGTATTTTACATTGCCCCAAAGCACTTCTCTCTGTCAAATATCTCCTGTTCCTAGACTCATCCATGCCAATCACTAAGTCATTTGGTTATGAGTTATTTCTGAGCATCCAACATCCAGACTTTCTTTGGAGCACAGGGAATACCAGGTGCCTGGGACAGGTGAGATCACCGAGCTCCGTGTGGCCCTGTGAGGTTTATTTATTCTCTGACGTCACCTCCACCTGACCTCATGACACGCCCGGGGGATGTGATTGTGTCATCACATTTGGACGAGAGGTTGTCAGCACTTGGGATGTGCTTATTTTTTTTTTCCAGGGCATAAGATATTTTTTTCTCATATGTATTTCATATCCCTAGCTGGAGAAATATCAAAAGAAGCTGAATATCACCATCTGGAAGTTGTGCCACGGACTCCGGTGGGCAGAATTAGAGCCGAGCTTCTTGCTTCCTCTAGAAGTATATTTCTTCTCTGCTTTGAAATCTGCACAAATACCTCTGGCTCCCTGTGGAGCCTGACTCAGTCTAAAAGCCTCTGTTCTTCGCCCGCCCTCCCCCACCCGCAAAGGCTCTTGGGACTGTCTACACGCAGGTGGACGGGCACATTCCCATCAAGGGTATTTGCTCATCTGTGACTTCACCAGTAAATCACATGTGTTGAAATACACAAATGTCACAAACTGGGCGCACCATTCCTCCGTGCAGTCTGCTGGTCCCTCTCGGTCATGATTGGGTGAGGCAGCCCGAGGGGCCTGATCCAGTTTCAACAGCACACAATCCCCAATCAATATTTCATTAAGTGCTGCTGTCCTTGGCTACTATCGCCCAAGTTCATGTTGAACTGGCCCTTTCTGACACTACAGTATTCTTAGGGAACCCAAGATGATTACTGGACACACTCCCGTTCTCTGCCGCCATAACACTTTCACATTTAGAACTCTCTTTGAGGCTGTCAGAAGTGTTTTCATTAGTGCAGGACATGGTTCTCCCCTGCCAGCCTCAGCTCCCAGAAGCAACCTCTCCCAGGGAGAGAGATGTTCTCATCTCCGCCCTGTTCGCTGTTAGCTGCAGTACGTAGGGTCTGTGCTTGTTGCGTGCTTTTATTAGTCTGTGTTTGTAGTACATGAAGTTTACGTCCATCTTAAGGAGCAGGAACATGTACTGAACACCGCTTGATTCTTTCTATTCCCCTTCCCTTCCCCATCCACCTTCCTCTCTCCACCTCTGCATCCCCTGTCCCCACTTTCATTATTAATGTTATTATTTCAGTCCATGTTTGCAACATGTAACGATTGCATTCATTGTACTTGGTACATGCACGTGATGCATCTTGAATCTTTTTATGTCCCTTCCCCTCCCCACTCCTCACCCTTGGCCTCTCAGTCCTCTTCCCATTTGCAAAAGATCTATCGCCCTGGTTCCTTTTATCTATCTTTTATTTTGCTCTTTATTTGTACTTTGCACTACTCAGATGAGAGAAACCACATGGTACTTAAGCTTGTGTGTCTGATTTATTTCACTTAACATTATGTTTTGCAGGTGAATCCATTTTCCTACAAATGTCTCCAATTTATCCTTCTTTATGGCAGAGCAGTACAGTACTCCATTGTGTATAAACACTACATTTTCTTTATGCACTTGTCTGCTGATGGGCACAGAGGCTGCTTTCAGGAAATAGCTATTATGAGTGGTGCATTTTATAAACACGGGGGGTACATGTATCGCTGTAATACAATGTCTTTAGCTCTTTGGAGAAGATACCTAGAAGGGAGACAGCTAGATCTGTGTTTATGCAGCATCAGTTTCCCCATATTTCACAGAACAAATGCAGTTGGGAAACATCCTCTGATGACCCTACAGTGACCTACCTGTCCTTTTTCTTTCTTTTCTCTTTTCTTTCTTTTCGTTTCTTTTTCAGGACTGAGGATTGAAATTAGGGCCTCCACACGGAGCTACATCTCTAGTTCCTTTTCTTAATTTTCGAGACAGAGTCTCACTAAATCACTAAATTGCCTAGACTGGGCTCAAACTTGGGATCCTCCTGCTCAGCCCCCAGAGTGGAGTGGTGCTGTGTGGTGCCGTGCCGTGCCGTGCTGTGTTGTGTTGTGCCGGGTTGTGAGACAGAGTTTCAAAGTGTTGCCCCAGGCTGGCCTGAAGTCCTGGGCTCAGCTGAGCCCCCTGCCCAGGCTCCTAAGAAGCTGGGACTACAGGTTCACACGACCACACCCGGCTCATCCTGCAGTGGTTTCACTCTGGCTGGGTGAACATTTCTCAGCGCCATTGTGTGACAGCTTGTGTCTAGTTGTCCCACCAAAGCCTCATGCACTCATAGGTGGAGCTTTGCGGAGCTGATTGGATCTTGGAGATGTGGTACTCATCAATGGAGTCGTCCACTGATGAGGCTACTGCTGGGCGTGATGTTGGGAGGTGAAGCCTGACCCTCCTCCCTTGATCCCTCTCTGCTTCCCTTTGCAGCGCCTCGGGCTGCTTCTCCTCTGCTACACCCCTCTGCCGTGCCATCCTGCCCCAGAGCCAGCTGACTATGGACTGAAACCTCTACACACTGTGAGCCAAAGCAAACCTCTCATCCTTTAGGCTGTGGGTGTCGGGTATTGTGTCTCGGAGATGGGCAAGGTATCCAGACACACTGCTCTCATGGGCTGCCTATTACAGAAGTTCCACTCACTTGCTGCTGTGAAATGTACCCAATAGGCCTAATTTTCATCCATTCACACTCATCGCTATATGGTTTGTCATATAATAAGAAACCGTCACTAAAAATTAAGAATCCCCACAAGCTCCGGAAATACTGAGCAGCAGCACCACATCATCACGAAGGCTCTTAAATTGAGCATCTGGGTCCCAGACCGAAGTCCCCCTTGACCTTGGGTGAGCAGGTCAGCTTCACTGTGCTTCAGGCTGCCCCTCTGTATGTCAGATGACAACACTACCTGTCTCACTGGACCAATACCAGGAATAATGAGGCCACACGGGCAAAGCCATCAGCAGAACCAGACGTGACCAGCATGGAACTAGTGTCAGCTCTTCTTATTAAACCTCTAGCTTCAGGACAAAGTAATAGAAGACACAGAATCACACAAGAGTTTATCATGAAGTTCTCTTTGAGAGAAAAAATAAAGTTTGAATGCATCTTATAGTATTATGATATTATTATATAATCTCTGCTCAAAACTTGAAACAAAAGCGTTGTGTTTTAATAAATAAGACTCACATTTAGATTGTACCCATACAAACCATTTTTTTCTGCAGTGCTAGGAACTGCACCCGGGGCTTTCAGCATGCTAAGCAAACCTTTTACCACTGAATTACACCTCAGCCCAGCAAACCAGTTTTTAACTATTACCAAAATTAAACCAAATAACCAATGTTTTATACAAATTGGTTTATATCAGTGAGCCCAGTCCTAAATATTTTTTACCAAGTTACCTTAAGTATGTCATTGAAAAGGCTTTCAATAGATGGATTTGAACCTAATTTTATAGCTTAAAAAAAATGATAGTATATTTTATTCACTTTAAAAAATATTGGATATGTAGGATATTTTTTTTTAAAGAGAAGAAAAAACAAAACAAATCAAAAGAAGAACAAATTTTCAAAACAACATAATAGGAGGGTAACAATGGTTAATACATTACGTATTACTATCTTTAAGTTAGTTATTCAGGACACCAGACATTAGCATTCAATTGTCCAAACATTATTGGAACAAACCTTACTCTTCAATGAACTAAGTAAACATGGTAGTGTATCTATCTTAACCATCTTATATATATATATACAATTTTTTTCCCTTTCCCTTCTTTCTTTTCCCTATTCCAGTCTCTCTTTCCTTTTGACCAGTTTCTTTTTGATTCACCGTGTCTATTGTACATTTTGGATCTTATTTACTCTTTCAGTTTCTCATACTAGAGAGATAATACGATGCTTACACATGTGCTTCTGGTTTATTTCACTTATGAGTATTTTCTCGAGTTGCATCCATTTACCTATAAAAGTCTCCAGTTTATCCTTCTTTATGTAGGATATTTTTACACTTGGCCTAGTCAAGTGTTGATAAGTAGAGTCAACATTTACAGTGTAATCTAGCTCAGTATCCTGAGGAAAGTTGGTGGAGAACCTTCTGGACTCCTAAAAACTGTCCCTGTCCTGACTGAACATGGACACACAGGAGCCTTTGTGCGGGCAGACAGCTCGCGGTGTAAGTTACCTTACTCATCTCGCTGGCACAAAGGTACCCGCAAGGTGGGGGAAAACATCTTATTGTGAAAAATAGCATACTCACCAAAACAGACCCATCGAAGGCCAAACTGGACAAAATAGGGCGGCTCACAAACCACTCGCTTCTATCACCGTCCTGAGCCTTATCTGCCTCAAGCATGTATAAAAGTAAACTCTTCCCTGAGCAACTGCTTCCCTTTCAGCAGGGATGAGGGTTATTACAGCAAGTGGCCTCTATCACCTGTCTGTCTGTCACCAGGAAGCTGGTCCCCACAGCTCGTCTCAGTGACATTAGCAGATCTCCACGGGATAGGAGGGTGTGGTGGATTAACGAATGGTCAACTCGTAACACCCAGCTGAACTGAGTCAGTGTGGTGCTGGGCGTGGAGGGCCCACCTGAGGATCGTGGCCAACAGCATAAAAGGAGAACTGGAGGGGAAGACGGTGTGCTGTTGATTCTCCTGGAGGAGCTTGTCACGCTGGCTTTCCTGATAGGAACTCGGCTGTTCTCATCGACGGAGGAGCTCGGTTCCTCGCTGTCGCTGAGGATGGCTGTGGTTTTTTGGTGGGGAGCTCTGGTCCTTACTTCGAGTGTTGCTTCCTGGCTCCGGTGCGGATCCCTCAGCCTGCTGGCACAGATCCTTCACCCCGCTGGCGCAGACTCTCTAGCTTCCACCACGGACCTTTAGGTCTTCCCAGTGCAGATCCTTGATACAGACTTGCACGAGACATTGTCGTGAGCGCTAGGCCTCCAGCTGGACTCAAGAAGGACATTGCCATGGGCTCTAGGTCTTCACCTGGACTCACGCAGGACACTGCGGTGAGATCCAAGCCCTCAGTTGGATTCTTTGGGGCTCTAGCGTGTGGACAGATCTTTCGTGCTCTTCTACATTTGACATTGTGAGTGAATATTATAAAATAATCCTATAAATTACGTGTCCCATATTAAATCTATTCCGCTGCAAAACCTAACTACAACGGAGGGTGACATTCCCTTCTGGAAGGTTCTGAGGCTGCCCAAAGCCGGGGGCCCAGTGGGATGTGCCGAAGCTGTTGATAGTTGGTGCCTTGCTCCTGCCTCTCTCTGCGGGATACCTGCCTGCCCAAAACGGTGGGGGGGGACAGGGGCCGGGGGCAGCTGCCAGTTCTCCAGGAGGATGAGGAAGGGCAGCCCCCAGTGGGGCCAGAGACTGATGCATGAGGGTTTCTGCCTCAGTGGGGATGCTTGTGTCTAAATGAGGGCCAAGATGTAGTTGGCAACGTGAGTCCTCCTAGCACCAGAGCAGGCGTGGGACCAGAATCAGCCCGCTGCTGCTGCTATCTCAGCATGAGAGGCTTATGAAATGGTCAGACACAGGTGGGCGTGTGTGCACACATACACGTGCCTGGATGTGTGTGTGTGTGTGTGTGTGTGTGTGTGACTTCACACTGACGACCTAATAGCACCCATGGGCAACAACTGCATAAGCTTCTTTGGGCTCAGAGTTGGAGAATGTACGGGACCAAGTAGACAGATGACAGACGAACACCGTGACTGTGCTGTTTGAAAGAATGCACAAATATTCCATTTTTCTAATTTCGTTTCTGTAAAATTCTGCCTTCTCTTCAGGATTGATTCCATTATTAAGCACCTTCCCGGTGCCACCTGGCTTGTCTGTCCCACCTTGCAGTAACTTGCAGTAACTCTGTGATGAGGATGCTCATACCCACCCCTTTTCCAGATGAGAACATCGAGGTCCAGAGAGATCAAGTCACTTGCACAACACAGCACAAAGCTGATGAGTGGGGCTGGACCTGAGACCATCTCATTCTGGAAGCTGAACTCCCAACTACTAAGCTCTATCCGTGTTCTCACCGAGTATCTCTTTCCTCAAAAGCACCAACAACTTAGCAATCTGTCACTTAACCCACCTTTTCCCACAACGCAAAGAAGTAGAACTAAGTTGATAAAGGCATAAAGATGCTTTCCCTGTCTACCTGGGTGTATAAAGAATATTTAATATATATTTGTATATTAGGAATTGATACACATAATATAGTTACTTAAAAGTAACCTCAAACAATAACTGCTCTGTATCCTTCATAAATTCAGTAATCATCTGCTTGGGGTTTATTATTGGCTGATCTCAGAGAGGGAGAATGAAAAGTACAGGGCACCCCAAAGTCCCCCAGAACCCAGATTGGTAGAACAGTTAAGATGCTATAACAGTCTGCTTTTCATGAAAATAAATCAATTCATTGCTAGAAGCTCACTTATCAAACAGGGGTGAACAAAGGATGAAAGTGTTTCCAGGATGAATAAATAAAAGGACTTGTTTTTCATCCCTGGAAGGTGGTCCCTTGTCTGGTCTCCAAAGAAAAATCTACAGTGATACTGGCATAGTGCAGCCACATTCGCTCTCAGCAATAAACAAGAATTTCACTGAGCCGAATAGCAGATGGAATTTTACATGATGCTAGCAATGTTGTTTATCCTTTATTATTTAAAATATGTTATAAAAGCTAGTTTGCCTTTTCAAAAAAAATGTTTATAGATATAATGTCATTGTTTTAACTTAAAACCAAGAGGACAGACATTTCTCCTTTTTCATTTAGGGGCAAATTTTGGAATCATTTTAAAAACAAAGTCTGATTCTTCCAACATCATGGCTGCTAACCTGGGTGTTTGTCTTTCAGCCTGACGCTCCGTGCTGAATACTGATTTGAAGTGTGGTTCACGGTGTAGACTTAAATTGTCCTTCCCACAACTTTATCTGAGATGCCTGACAATGGTGACAATCACAGGACTAGCTTTATTGCGTGAGACTATTCTATCTGCAATTTACTCTGACAGCCTCCACAATTTTTAAGTGCAATTAAATGCTAACAATTTGCCCAGAAAAAAAAAAAAATCTACCACGTTAAAAAAAAATTTAAGAAGGCAAAAAAACAGTTGAATTGAACAACTAATTACTAAATGATTGCTCTTTTTTTTTTTTTTTAAGGTATTTGAGTTCAGAAATCAATTTCTTCCTATAGACAGGCAACTTCCTGGGTCTTGGAAAGAGAAATTGCAGGAAGTGTCAGCCGTGCAGACCAAGCCTGGGTCTCTCTGCTCCCCACATCTTCAGAGGGACCACTTAGCCTCGCTGGGGGCGGGAAAGCACGCACAACACTCAAAGCTCACAAGCTGCAGAAATCGCCAGGCACCCAGTGCCCCTCAGCAATCACACACCAGCTGGCTCCAAAGCAGGTAGGAGCGGTATGCAGCATCCACACCCACACCTCGCTCCCTTCCATGCCAGAAAAGGAAGCCAGAGCCGGCTCAGCGGCCGGATAGGATAGAGCTGCCCGTGGGACCAGCCTGCAGCCGGCGGGGCAAAGTCTGGGAAATCTGCTCGCAAATGTGGTCGATCAAACTACTCACCCTTGGGGAATTCAAGTTGCGTTCCTAGTCTGCAGCTCAGGTGACTGTTGTCTGGGACAGGGACCCGTGTCCCCACCTGTTCTTGGTCTCCCACATTCGAAGTCTTTATTCAACAGGAAGCTAATCTGATATTGAAACAGCTATTGGGTTATGTTTGGAAAATCAGGGTTTTTTTTAAGGGATGCCACCTTATACCTTATGGCGTGGAACACTTTGACACGAAATGTGACCTTAATTGCAGTGAGGTAACCTTTTTGATGGGACACCTTCAACTGGTATCATTCTGTCACCTAGGGAGATACGACAACCCACAGGTAAACCTGAAGGAACCAGGTTCCAAGTGCCTGCTGCTCTCTCTGCCCTCCCTACCTGTGCTATCCACCCCGCTGCCACCCCTCCATCCCTCCAGCCCCAACAAGGGCTTCCCAGGCGCCAGAGTAACCACACTCCGGGCACTGACTGCCGCCCAGTCTTCCAAGACGTGCACCACTGCAAACAGCCCCTCTCGCTCAGGCACTGAACTCCAGGGTTCTTTGACTGCCCAGTGCTCTGCAGCGGGCCTAGCACACAGTTGCCCTCCCGGAGATGTGTGTTTAAGGTTCTTCTGCTTCTGAGCTGCTAAAACAACAGGCATAAAATGTCACCTGGGCACACTGCTGCTGCTGCTGTCCTTGTTGTTAAATGTGTTCCTCTGCAGACTGAACCCAGCAACCATAGGACCATAGTCATCCACTCGCCCCCCAGTGCCTGGGCCAGTGCTCTGGGCTCCCTAGATGCCAATAAATATGTATGTGCTGAATAGATGGGTTAAAGACAATGCAGATACAGACCCTGAGCATAAACCAAAAACCTCTGTAAATCAATGGCTTGCAAGGTTTGTGTCTATGGTCCTTTGGAAACATTATCCACCATCGTTTCTCTTTTGTGAGCACCTGTTAATCTGTGCAGGACCGGAAGTTTCGGCTGCAGTATAGAGCAGCAGGAAGCACATGGAAAGAGGTCGCCTCATCTCGTGGTCACGGAGAAGCCAGGCTGAGGACCCACAGCCTCGGGATGGAGAGAAGGACCTCAGGGCCATAGCCTTCTTGGGCTGTTTGTTCCTCTTCCCTGGATGACCATCACCCATACACCACCCCATGCCTTCCCATCCTCTTTGCTGACTCACGCTGTGTGATTTAGCTCAGGTGCCTCTTCCTAAGACGCGTTCCTACCGACGTGTAAATCCTGCTTCTTTTCCCCCGCCTGTGCCTTCTGCTGGTTCTCATTTAAATCACGCAGCCTGAAGTAGATGCCTCACCTGTAGAAGCCCTATCTCCTGCAGAGGCCGAGGTGCCCTGCAGGGTGCTCAGCTCGCTGGAGTCAGGCAGCTCCCTGCGTTGCGCACGTAGGGACACATGTGGAGTCAGGATACTGGGCCTGCGGGACGGAGGTGAAGTTTTAACCACGGCTCCCCCATGCCTCAGGGTCCTCCACAGCGCTGCCGCCATGGTCCTCTTCCGGAGTTGGGTCCCTTGCAGTTCACCCAACAGTGGCAGCTGCTTCTGCTCCCCACCCTTCCAGCCCTGCAAACACAGGCGCTGCTGGCCCGAGCCCTCCTCCCCTTTTATGAGGTAAGGCCCATGCCTTCCAGTGCCCACCTGCCCACCCTCAAGCTAGGTTCAGGCTCTCCCACAGCAGGGCCTCTTTGCTGTGAGCCCTGGATGGGTTCGCCCAAGAGTCATGCGCAAAACTGAATATTAGCACGTTGTATCCTCTCTCCTTAAGAGTTCCTTTCTTTTGAATTTTGCACATTTTTGGGTTCTGTGTGGTAATTTAATACATGTATGTGATGTGTCCTGATCCAATCAGGGTAATTAGCAATTTCATCTCCTTTGTGTTAGAAAACTTCAAACTCTTCTCCTCTAGTTCTTTATAAAATACATAACAAATTGTAAACGAGTCACCACCCTGTGACAGGAAGCTATAGAACTTATTCCTTCTTGATAACTGGATTTGGGTGTGCTATCCAACCCTTCTCTCCTCCTACCCTCCTGTTCCCAGCCCCCAGGGACCATGAGATCAGCTGTTTGAATTAACATAAGGTCCTTGGGTTCCACCCACATTGCTGCCAATGACACAATTCCATTCCCTTTTGTGGCTGAGTAATATTCCATTGTGTGTGCATCCCCATGACTTCCACTTTAATTTCAGAAGCACGTTCCTGGAGGTCGAGCAACAGTGCCCAGCACAATATAACATCTAGCGGAGAGCTGGACATTTCCCAAGAGTACACACAACTAAGGTACATATCATTTGGTTCTATGGGCCCATAAAAAACTCAGGAAAACCTGAAAAATGCATAATAATAAAACAGAAATCTCTCCAATAATTAAAACATACTCCCACTTAAACTAGAAAGCTTATTATTTTTGCCCAAAATGCTTTTATGTCTTGAAAGAGCTGATGTTTATTAGTCCTTAATAAAGGTCACCCAGGGCCGGTGAGATGGCTCAGCGGCGTAAGCGCCTTCCTTGCAAGCGCGATGGCCCGAGTTCGACTCCCGGATCCCACATACAAAAAAGGGGCCGGTGATATCGCTCAGCGGCACGGGTGCCTGTTGGCGCGCGAGGTCCTGAGGTCGACCCCGGTACCCACAAAAAAAATAAAAAAATAAAAAAATAAAGGTCACCCAGACTCACTGGGTCAAAATTGGATGGGATTGGAGAAGTTATGTAACCCAGTCCCCTGTCCCCTGCAGGAATCCAGGCCATGTGCTGCTGGCTAGCTCTCATCACTGTAAGGACCTCTAAGTCACTTAGGTTCCATTTGTCATATGCCTTTTATTTTGGTTCTAAAGGTCCGTGGCAAATGAAGACACCTGCAGTTTTCCTGAGGCTTGGGAGATATTCTTGGCAGGGAAGGACGACACGTGGCTATCAGGGGTCACCCACCATCCCAGGCACTGTGTCTAACCAAGGGCACACATCCTGCTCTCACTTCCTTACCTGGAGTACGGTGACAGGAGATTAGTCACAGAAATGTCAGTACAATGTGCATTTAACACACCGAAATGTGGCCCTTAGGGCACAATGTTTCCTGAGTTATGTTTTCTGAAAATGTATAAGCTCTCTTTAAAGAGATAACCTCTTAGCACCAGAACTACAACTAAAATAGAAGAAAGGATCTAGAAGGCTCCTAGAACCCGTGACTTTTTTAAAAAGTTATTTTAAAAAACGGAGTTTCCAGTGTTCAGGTTCACCACCCTTCTACACAAACTCAAAGCTCCAAAGGACTCTGAAAATCAAAAGTAGTTTCTTGAAACCTAGCACGCTGCCAGACAGGAGGATATTTACAGTCCCCATGTCACCGGACTCGGAACGGTTACGTGTCCACCATTCTGACACCCTCGCTTTTGGAAAGCCAGTTTGCCCAGCCTGTAGCATTCCATATGCACAGTCTCTTCATTGTAATTCCTTTCTAAAATCTGGAAGAAAAAGAAATCTAAATTCTAAAACACATCCAGCCCCAAAGGTTTTGTAGACAGGCATTGTTGAAGCCTGATAGAAGCCGGGTCCTGGCATCTAATTAAGATAAAAAAGCACCTAACCTCCAGTGAATAAAGGGGGTGATGCTTAGGATTAAAACTGAAAACCCGGCCTGGATCCAAAGTTGTCTTTAACAAACATGCAAACCCCCTGCACTGGGTCCTGACCGCTGGCACAAACCCCAGCCTCAATTCAGCACTAACCATAAATCTGCAGTGGGTATTCTGTTTTGTTTCTCCTCCCACCCCACCCCCGGGACACCTAGTAAACCAATTTAAACTGAACCTGGATCTACATATTTTCCTTAACCATTGAATTGGAACAAAATCAGAACATCAAAATAGTCTCCAAAAATGACATGAACGGAATCAGTGCTTCATTTAGGTTAAGTCCCTGGTCAAAAAGATGCAATAAGGTCAAATGATTCCAGGGATGGGAAAAGCTTAAATCACCTATCATCCATTTTTTAAAACTTTCCCTTGGGGAGAAAAACAGGGACTTTGCAAGTTTGTAAAAACAACTTGAAAATCATGGCACGCGTACATTTCGACCCGGCCTTTCTGCAAATCCAGCTTTCTGTTTTTTCTTTTGGTTGTCTTCCTGTTACTTGAGAGTCTGAAAATTTGCGAGGATGTAATGCTCTAAATGGAAGTCCAGTTTCTCATCTAAGATGAAGACTTTCTAAAACGGTCCCCTTCAGCGATTATAAAGTTCACCAGAGAGCCAGATCTGCCTTTGAATGCTAATACTTCTCTTACAGTTAACTCGATCGAGTGGTATGAAATGACACCTTGTCCATATATGGATTGTGAACCGTTTTCAGGAAAACCTAAATGCCAAATTTTCCTCCTTCAAACTCCCTAGAGGGTTATTTTCATCATTTTCATTTCTTCCTGCACCATGGTAATTGCTCATCTCTTTGTTCCCCAAAGAGTTTTTAAAGTAGCTGTGTTCGCATCACTTTTATTTTGTTGCTTTATTCGTGCACTTCCTGACGACAGTGGTGTTTGTCATCCCTTTCAGAGGGAGTCCTGTAGGCAGGTACTCAGCATGATTCAGCCTGAGCCCTGTTCTCCCGGGAAAGGGCGTGAACCCAGCCCATCCAGGGACACAGGATGTCCCTGCTGAGTCGCTTTTTCAAAACTGCCCAGGCCCTGCTTCAGCACTGGCCGACCTCGAGGCACAGGGATCCGCAGGGGACAGCAAGCAGGTAACCCACAGGCGGTGGCGTCCTCTCCAGGGGCCTTCGCCAAGATGTCAGGGCTCTGTCAGGTCGCTGCTGGCCTCTGAGGAATCTGCTCCTTTTCTTACGCAAATCAAGAATATCCAAAGCAGCTGACCTGTTTGAATTTAATTTAGATTTGCTTTATGCTTGTCTTCCCTCTACTTTCTATCACAGTCCTACTGAGTCACATTGTTTTTTAAACAATTTAAGATTCCAGTTAATTGAAATAATTTTATGCTGTTTGAAAAACCCAGTGACGGTTCCAATGATTTCAGGGAAGGAGTACAACCCCACAGCCTGCCTGCCCGCACCGTGGTGGCCAACAAGCACACTGGGCACTGTTTTTCTCCTTCCTGCTTGGGCAATAGGATGAGGATTTAGGGAGCTGCCTCCTGCTGGGTGGGAGCCCTTTTCTCCTTGCCCCGGATGTGAGACAACCCCTGCTCACAAAGCGCTCCCCATCCTCTCTCTGCCACAGGCCCAGGCCCACAGCCAGGCTGCTGAGGCTGGGCAATCAGCACAGGGCCTGACCCCCCACCACCACCACCCCCGCCCCAGTCTCCAGCCTCTGGAGGCCCCTGCAGGTCAGAGGGAGGAGCAGAGGCAGGTCGGAGAGGCCTCATCAGGACAGGTGGAGGAGGGAACTGCAGGCAGGGAGCGGGAGATGGAGAGAAAGCCTGTTAAGCAGTCCCTATAAACACCACCAGGGCTGGGGTTGGGTTGGGCTCGCCTTCGGATGTGGGCTCTAAGTCTGCTGTCCTTCACCATGCAGAGGCCCTGAGGTACCCAAGCGCAGTGTGCAAAGGGGGCAGTGTAGACGCAGGAGACCAGCAGCCAAGGAGGAGCTGACCGGAAAGGACAAAGAGAGAAAGGGAGGGACACACATCAGCGATGACTGACACCAAGCCACCTAAAACTAAATATTCAATTGTCGTAGGTTATTTTAATTAGCCCTTGATAGATTTGGAAAACAATCCATTTTCCCTATAACTGATACTTATTTCATTAGCATCTACATTATAATTGCTTAAATAGGAGCCTATCTCCTACTCTCCTTTCCAAAAATTAACCCAGAAACTGTCAAATATAAACTTTTATTTCACAAAATGAATGCCTGTGATCACCTACTGGGAGCAAAATCCTAATGGTTCTAAACCTGGCACTTTGCTTTGACAACTAAGTACCTATTTTTTTTAAGTACTTTATTTCCTTAAAACACCTGCTTTCTTTACGTACAGATTTCTTAAGGAAGAGATTAATTTTTATTGGCAGGAACAGAAGTTATTCTCTAAAACAGCAAAGGGAAAGCTCTGTTTAATGGACAAGTTGGCTTCTACATTAAATAATACACCAGAATATTAACCAAAATCCACCAATCAAACAGGGCGACCCCCCCCCCAGCTTCCCACATAACCTCACCTCTTTGGAATTAGGTTGCTGGTGGCCACTGGAGCCCTTATTATCCTGTGGCCACACACCCCGTCAGGATGGCTGTATTTCCATTAGAATTGGCTGCCCTTCCCTGTGGCCTCCACCACCACCCCCCTTGCCCAAACCTAGTTATTCAGTGAGTTATAATTTGGCACTAAAATTCAATTAAGCTGAAACTTTGGTCATACGTGGTCCTTCCCCAGCAAGGCATAATTTCTTTGACCCGTTTCCCAAATGTTAGCCGATCAATTTTTAAAGCTGAGAGAGGTAAACGTTTATTTTATTTTATTTTATTTATTTAGTTTTTGAGTTCACATTTCTAGAAACTGGCTGGGAATTGAAATATAAATTCAAATGAACAATAAGGATGTGGTATCACCGAGGGAAAGCGCTTGACGTTTTCACACGCACTTGTGAGAGGCGGCAGAACGGCTGTGTAACGTTCGCTCGGGCCCTGGCGGCCGTTTTACCAGTGGAAATTTTGGGGAAAAGGGAAGGAACCCGGGTTCAGGGCCGGGCCACCGTGAGCGCCCGGCGGAAAGCGGGACTGAACCCCCGCGGCTCCCGGTGGGCTGGCAGAGGGCCGTCGAGGTACGAGGACCCCTAACGAGGAGGGCAGGAGTTTGGAAGGTTTAACGCGATTGTGTTAGGGGCTCTGACTCGCTCTCCTTTAAACAGAGGCCGTGGCACCAGTGAGACGCCAGGACAAGGGCCTCTCTAATTGCTTTCCGACTTTCTATGAAACTTTCTAAGCTATCCTGACATCCTCGAATACGACTATGGAATTGATAGTACAGAAAAGCGAGACAAAGTGGGTGCGGGGAGAAGGCGAGGTTCTCAGCCAAGCGTGTGTGAGGTGGGGGCGACTTGGGGGAGGGGAGATGGGGCGGGTGCTAAATCTGGGCCGGGAAAAGAAAAATATGAGTGTTCTCTTTTGTGTGCGGACAAACAGCCCAGCGCGGGGAGGTCGGCGCCGGGGTCACTGGGCCCCGGGCTGCAGCTGTCGCCGTGGAGCGGGGGTCCCGGGCGGCCACCGCGAGTCGCGCCTGCCGCGGCATCAGCATTCAGGCTGCCCGGGCTGCCGCTGTCCTCGCACGACCCCGGCGCGTCTGAGCGCGTGGGACCGACCCGGCAGACCAGGTAAGCTGCGCGCGAGACCCTCGACAGGGCGCACGGCCGGCTGCGGCGAGGCGAGGCCGCGGGTGGCCGAGGTCGGCGCACGCGCAGGGCCCCGGGTCCCCCGTGCACCCAGGGTCGCCAACTGGAGCCTGGAGCCCGGGAGAAGTGCACGGCAGCGCCCGGCCTTCCTCCAGGCCGGACCCCGAGTCCGGGAGCGCGGGTGACCCTCCCTCTGTGCCACTCCGTGGGCGCAGCCTTCTAGGAGCCCTGGCCGGGGGTGGGGGCCCCCGCGCACTCGCGAGGCTCTGGCCGCCCCTTCGAGCCCCAGGCCCGCGACCCCACGCGTCCACCCTGCACCCCGACAGCCGTGGCACCTTGCGGGGTGCGGAGGGCAGAGCCCCAGCGGCGGCGGCGAGGCGCCGGCCATCAAAGGCCGGGGGTGGCGGCCGCCGCGGTGCCCACGCCAGGCCAAGGGCATGAAAGGATCTTTATCCTCGAGTGACACTGCCTGTGGGCTCCTCCTGCCTCCCCCTTCCCGGCCCTAATTGGGGCCGGCTGCTAATGTGATTAAAGGCCAGTTAAACGAGTCTCGAGCAGCCGGTGGGAAAAGGCCAGGACCCCTGCCCCCTCCCCGGGTCACGCCAGGCCTTGGTCAGGGGGTCGCGCTGGTGCCAACCCCAGGACGGCCCAGCCAGGCGCCCGCCTATTGTTCCTCCGGGCTGGCTCCTGGGGCTTTGTGTGAGCCGGTGGGCTTCGGGCCCGGCCGGATTTGGGGATCTTTTCGCACAGTTCCATTTTCTGGCATTTGGAACGGCGCCCCGGGCGCACGGAGCCCTCCCCATCCGGGCCAGCGCAGGGTGGGCAAGCCAGGGGCGCCGGGTTTGGGGGTCTGCAGTGCTTGGAGCAGGTCGGGTTGGGGAGTTCCCACCTAGGACAGGGCTGGGACGGTGACGCCCTGATGGTCTGCTGAGGCCAAGCAAAACCGCGACCCTGAGGCGCTCCCGAGGCCTGGGGAGGCCGGGTTCCCACGTCGGCGGCAGTGTGGGTGGTCCCGGCGCGCCCGGTAGGGCTCCGCGTACTGACCTCCCGAGGCGCGGGCCTGGGAGCGGTGTCGGCGCCCTCGCCCTCCTCGCCCGCTTTGGACACCCCCGTGGGCTCGTGCCCAGCGCCCCGAGGCCTGCGGACCCCTCCCCACGCCGGCCTGGCCCAGCGGAGGCGGTGCACCCTGCACGGGGAAGGCCAGGCTGGTGCCGGGACAGCAGGGTCCTGGCTCCAAGTCCCTGCCCCGCCACCCGCATCCCGAGGAAAGAGTCCTCGTGGGCAGCCCTCAAAGGCCACCTGTCGCTTGCGTGGCGGAGGCTGTAACTGCTCTGGGAGTTCACGGGGTCCCGCTGGGTCCCCGAGCCCCTAATGCTGCAAAACTGGAACCAGTAGGAATGGTTGGCGGGAGAGAGTCAAATAAAAGCCACATAGGAGCTGGACGCAGGGGTGAGCCCTGGACTTGGCTGGCTGCGCGCTCGGGGTGAGAAGGCTCTGGGTCCCCCAGTCCAGACCCAAGCAGGTGGCGCGCAAGGGACCCGCGAGGGAGACCGCGCACCTCCTCCGCCCCGGTGGCGTCGGTCCCCAGTCTCCGCCGCTCGACGAAGCACAGCGCTAGCAACCCCGCGGGCCGGTGCCGGATGGGCGCTGGGGCCGCGCTGGCTGTGGCGCAGGAGGGGACCTCGCGCCGCGTCCCCAGAGGTGCCCTGCAGCGACTCTGGCCTTTTGAATCACCCCACGGCCTTAAAATGTAATGTGGACCGAGGAAACATACTTCCGAGGAAATTTTACATGTAGGTTGTTTACATTTTTTAAATATTCTCTGAAATTCTCTGCAGAGCATTTTCACATCTAACAAATGTCAGTTTGAACAGATCAGAAGATATGGAAGGAAAGTGACATTTTAAGGAGAGCAAAAGCAGTGTTTTTTTTAAATAATATTTTTGTAAAAATGGATTATGGATCTAAGATTTTGTCGTGTTCAAAATCTATAATTTTTTGAGATTTGAAATACACATTTTGTACGTTTTTTAACCAAAAAAAAAGAAAAGAAAAAATTTAAACAGCTAAAGCTAGAAATCAAGAAAAGCCAGAAGAGAAAATGGAAGGTGGAAAACCACAGCTTTCCTCTCCCATTCTTTTTATTTTTCCTCGAAACAGTCTGAAGAAAAATAAGGTGAAAATAAAATAATTTAATATTAAATTAACACATGAAATAATTGATTTCTGTCCAGATGGGTGGAAGGGACCTGGCTGTTTTAGTGTGTGCGGAAAATGCTGTATTCAAGTTGATTTTCTTTCCTTCTGCTGTTCAGAGAATTGTAGGGAAAAGTAAACAGCTTCAGCTTTTTTGGTCTATTTATTGAGCACAGGTAAAATTAGAATCTTCTTCTATAAGGATAGGAAAAAAAGAGTGACTTTTTTTTAAAACCAAAGGAATGCCTGTTTTTGTTTGGCATAAAATAATGCATTAACTAATATATAACAAGCTGGATGGCCTTAGGATTGTTCGAACTACAACTTCGCTGATATCAGCAATCCCTGTAGTTGGGGGGGAAAAAATCAGTTTTTGTGTTAATCTTGCATTTTTTCGGACGTGGTGTTTCCCATGAGCTTGTGCCACTATGTGAGCTGTGTAAAGTAAAACAAATAATTTGTTCTCAGCAAATAATTTTCCCACTCTCAAAAACTCAAAAATATTTTGACTGCTGCTTTTTAGGAATAACCTTTAAACCGATCAGGAAGGGGTAAGATAAGTTTTTGTGGACTCTTGGACTCAGGGTGGAGAATCGAGGTGCAGTTAGTTTCACCACGTTGGGAAGCAAGGGGGCAGCTCCTGGAGGGTGCGTTGGCTGCCGGGTTCCCGGCACCCACTGGTACCCCTGTAGACGGCAGCACCCACCCTTACTATTGTCGCGGGTTTGACCCTGCGATAAAGGGAAGCCGGGGGCCAGCTGTGCCGTGGGAGAGCAGGGAGGCCAGAGTGTGCCTGCAGCACTCATGCCCGGCCTGGCAGCCTGGGCCGCTGCTGCCCGATCCCCTCTGTCCTGCCTTTGGCCGTCTTTGGGATCCTCCTCCCTTTTAGGATTTGTGGCTCTGCTTTGCAAACTCCCCAGTGGCTCCCTCACTCAGCAGCCTTGTTCAAAGCCCTGCCATTGATCATTTTTTATTTAAACAAGGTGTAGACACAACCTTAGGATCCGAGTGGTCCCCGACTTTGCTTGTCACAGCGAGACTCCACAGGTCTGGAGAGAGCCTGCGATGGGACATATCTGTTCACATCTTACAAAGGCCAGGCAATAGGATGTCCAGCCCCAGGCCTGATTGTGGGGGGCGATTGGCTTGACGCGTGTGTGACTGTCTTTCTTTGGGTTGTTTCTTTCCTTTCTGTGTCCTGGGAAAGCACAGGTTTCTTTGGGCAAATCTGGGCTGGCCGGCACGGCCTACGGACAAATCAGCCAGGTCAGGAGGAGCCAGGCTCCTGTGGGTGCCGCTTGCTGACTCTTCATTACAACTGAAGAGTGTGCACTGTCTACAACTGCCCGGGCTGAGGGCTGGTCCCGGGAGGACGCACGGGCAGTGTGACACAAGAGAAGTGAGTGTCTACAAGCCAGTGCCCAAGGCAGGAAGCCCGTCCGGGAAGCCAGAGGCTGCACTGAGTGTACCCAGGCTGGGCTCCCCATATGCAGCCTGCAAGGTGGCAGCAGCTCCATTTGGACCTAGGCAGACAAACAGAAACCTGGGGCCAGCCCCGAGCTCCGGCTACAGTTACCCGAGCAAAGCACAAATCGAGTCAGCCCGCCACCCTCCTCCATCTTCCTGGAGGGGGTTCAGATCCCTTCCCTAGCAGAGCCCCCCACAAGCCCTGACTAGCCTCACCCCCAAGATCACCAGCCCTAGCCCTCCCCGTGTAACCCTGCATGAACACATGGGGTTTGGGGCTTCTCCGAGCAGACCAGCCTTGCAGAGCCGGCCGGGTGGGGGCTTTCCTTGGTGGCCTAGGAACACCCCTCCCGGCAGGTGAAGCACATGGTGTGGCTCAGGAGAAGAGGAAAGCGTAGCTGTCCGGCCTGGTCTTGGGGCTTCGGGAACATTCAGCCGGCCACAGCCAAACACTGACACCCCGAGTGCTCAGACCCTCCGCCGCGGTGTCAGCCTTGCCGAGCCAGCCGCGTTGGCATGTGGGAAGAGGCACGCTGCGGAAGTGCTCAGCGTGGCCTGGCCCTGGCCTGTGCCCAGCCCCAGCCTCCTTGTTCAGAGAACAAAGGCCCGGAGTCCCCGCCAAGGCAGACAGCAGTGGCTCTTGGAGCTGCTGGCTGTGGCCAGGGAACGGGCACCTGTGTGTCTCGACCCCCAGCGCGCTGTGCAGACACTTAGCTGCAATGCATCTCAGTGTGGTGGAGGCCACCCACAGGGACAATCCAGGATCCCAGGGGGTGGCAGGCAGGTGGAGATTTTAGTCCACTCTCGGCAGAGCTGGGGTGTAGGTGGACCCAGCCGAGGGAACCCCACTGCCACCTGCTGCACATTTCCCCTCTCCTGCCCTGGAGTCAGGCCTTCCTGCTGGGATTTTAGCCACTACATCTCTTAGCCACTACACATGACACTGGGGAGGTCGCCTCCCTTCTGGGAATCTGAGTTACGGCTTCTTCCTCTTAGAATAAGGATGACAACTCCCAGCTTCTGGGGTCACAGAGAAACCCTGCACCAGCTACGGCCAGACTCACTGGTTGGCCAAGCTACTAAAATCATCTCTTCACTCCGTAGCAGAGGCAGGAGGATCTCAAATTCAGTACCAGCCTAGGCAACTTAATGAGATCCTGTCTTCAAATAAATGAAAAAGACTGAGGATGTAGCTCAGTGGTAGAGCACTCCTGTAATCAATCCCCAGTACCACAAAAAATGGAAAAGATCCTCCTCCCCTCTCTTCCGGCTGCCCTCCAGGCTCTCCCTGCCCCCATCCACCCAGTGTAGATGTTGGGGCTTGCTGGAGGAGGGGCAGGCCTAGGCCCCATCTCCTGGCCCTTTTTTTTTTTTTTTTTTTTTCCATTGTGGCACTGGAGATGGAACCCAGGGCCTTCACACTGACCTACATCCCCAGCCCTTTTTAAATTTTGAGACAGGGACTCACCAAGTCTCTCGCTTGCAACAGCCTGGACTCAAACTTTCTATCTTCCTGCCTTAGCCTCCCAGAGTGCTGGGGATGTAGGCATGCACCACCACACCCAGCTCTCCCCTGGCTTTGGAAGACTCTTGTACTCGGGTCCTGGTCAGGCACAGAGGACCCTTTCCCGTGTCCTTGTGGTGGGCCACCTGGAGATTAATTCCCCGGCCACCTCCGCCCCTCCTCTACCCTGGGAGAACTGAGCTCATTTTCCTTCACCTAGTTTTTAGTGGCCCTCCTCACAGCAGACCGTGGTGCCCACATACCACCATGCCAGTCCTCCCCGCCTCTGCCAGGAAGCTGTGGATTTGGCTTGAGTCATACATGGACCCGGAATGATCCCCCAGCACCCCCTGCACACACGTGTGCACACATGCACACACAGCTCTCACTGCATAGCCTCACACCCCTAAGCTGAATGCACTTGCGGTGCCCTGTGCATTTGGATTGGCTCATTCTTTTCTCGCTCTTTCACGACGACGACGCCTTCTCATACCCAGCCATAAAGATGAGGAAATAGATTGCTAACTGGCCTTGGGGTCAGGAATAGAAGTTTTGAAACCTACAATGTGGTAGAAGTTGTCTGTGAAGGTTCCTCCCCCAGCTGATGTGTTGGGGGTGATGGGCTGTGCAAGGGATGGGCCTGGTCCAGGGTCAGCTGGCGGTGGCCCAGAGCCCAGGGGAGGTGCCGCTGAAGAGGAAGTGGCAATGAACTCTGGTGAACGCCTGGCACGTGCACGTGCAAAGGCCCTGACCCAGGCCCTCTGGGCACCAAGGTGGAGCAAGCTGGTGTGGCTGCAGCAGGAAAGTGTACAGAAACCACGGGTCCCTCTGGTCCTCCAGTGCCACCCACCCCACTTCTTCCACCAGGGCTCAAGGGTGCTGCGGGCCCCTCCCTGGACACCTGTCACACCTGCCCTGACCCTCGGAGCCACAACACATTGCTGCTCTTCTCGAGGTCACCTCGGACGCCAGGCCTCAAGGCCCAGAGCACCCCCGCAGATGTGCTGAGCCTGGCCCTGCTCCCCGGTACCCGCATCTGTGTGGCTTTTGCAAGATGCCTTTCCGCACCCCATGTCTTCCCTTTTCCGTGTTTCCCGGGCTTGTTTCCCTGGCAGCTTTTCACCATGCTCAAATTGCTCTCCTAGCTTGCAGCCACTGCAGCCTGGCCCTTGCAGGGGATAACAGAGCAGCAGGTGCCACCCTTACTGGTGCAGCCTCTCGTGGCCCTGGACACTCCCCTGCCCTCCCAGTGGGGCTCCAGGGCCCTGGAGGGGTGACAGAAGTCCCCAGGGGCCAGAGGCACTGCCTCTGGGCAGAGGCTTTAGACTTCAAAGTGGGAAGGTCCCCCGGCCCGTATACGCCCACAGGCACAAACCTTTTCTCCCTGTTGTGCAAGGGAGAAAATTGTGCTCCCAGAGGATACAGGTGTGCCCATGCCCCAGCACCCAGGGGACCCCCCCCCTTTCCAGCCACCTCCAGATGGTGTGGTCTGTTTGAGGTCCCCTGGCCCCTGGGGCCCGGGCACTGGTCCACCTCTGTGTCAGATGCCACAAAACCATGCACCTGTTCTGCCACGAGGACAGCGCGGGTCTGCAGCTCTCCTGCAGCCCTGTGATGGCCACCACCCATCCTCCTGAGTGAGGTGTGTCCCATAGGACCAGTTAGGAACCCTCCAATGAGTCAGGCCAGGGTGGACACGCAGCCTCTGGTATCAGGTGCCAGGAGAAATTGCAAGCCTGAGGAAGGAGCCAGGGAGAAGGAGGAGGGAAGAGAGATGGACGTGGGGGCAGCTGTAGTCCATCTTGCTGCCCCCCCAACATCCGTAGTGTGTATCAGACTTTCCTGCAAACTGCTGCCCCTCCAAAGCCCCTTCTCACCCAGGCTCTTTGCACCTGCAGTGGCACCGTGGTTGTGTACCCTAGCTCGTCCCCTGGGTGTTCCCTCCCCAAGTGCTCCTTGGGGTTTGGTGGAGCTGAATGGGCAGCTTCCCGCTGGAGAAGTGATCGGTGCCTGAGCTAGCAGCCCGTTGCATCGTTCTAGGGGGTTGTGCCAAGCTCAGGAGCACACACGAGGCAGAGCTGGGCCACAGAGGGAGAGCCCTCCTGCCTCTGCATACAGGGCACTGAGCCATTTGCACATAGTCAGCTCCCAACAGCCTCGCTTCCCAGCACCTTCACACCGAGAGCTGGGTTTTCACTGCGTGAATCTGGGGGTGAGGGGCACAAGCATCAAGTCCACATGGGCTCTTTCCGAGTCTACAGACTGCTGACATTTGGATGGGGACTACACCACGGGCTCTCCGGGATCTCCCACCTGCCAGCAGATCTGGGGGCTCACCGGCTGCATAACTGCGTGAGCTCATGCCTCCAGCATACGTGCGCTGTGCTCTGTGCCTCCGGAGAGCCTCAGTCAGCACAGCACAGCCTCCGCGGCGACGAGGGTACTCCCAGGAGGATGAAGGGCCCTGCACGGGCAGAGTTGGCAGTGTCCTCTGGGCTTGAGCTTGTTGATCAAGAGAACTGGTAACTTCGTTTCAAGCCCACTGAGTTGGGTTTCTGTCACTAGCCCCCAAGAAAGTGGCAGGAGGAAGGTGGCAGGGTAACAGCCCTATGCTGACTGACCATGCACCTATGCCCTCCAGGCTCAGATCTGGGGATGTAGCTGGGCACCTGGAGACCATGGAGAGGGTGACACAGAGTCTGCCCCCAGAGCCCTGCCCACATTGGGGTGTGGGGAAATTCCCAGGGGCCCATGACTGCTCCAGGGCCAAGGAGAGGAGCCAGGTCCCCAGTGAGAACAAGGAGGTGACAGGCGGAGAAGGACAGCCTGTGTCTAACCGTGCATGGCCAGGTCTGGCTGACTGCACTTCTGCAGGGCTCATGGCTACTCCGTAGCTGGGCACTGAGGCCTCTGTGCCAAAGGCTTCCTTCGTAAGATAGCAGCTGAAAGGCTGGTGTTGGAGACAGCAGGAGTGGCGTTTGGGGGACTTGGAGAAGAACCCAAAGACTCCCTTTTTGCAAGTGGACGGACATGAAGAAAGAAGGAAGCCCGTGATGAGGACAGGGCAGCCCATGGGAAGTGAGGGGTTTGCTCTGTGATGGAAGTGTCCAGGCTCAGGCCAGGATGTGAGGCTGCCAGTGAAGCCGTGCCCCATCCCCAGGCCCTGGTCTGTGCAGCGAGGGCCTCCTCTTTATGGACCCCGCATTTCTGACATCCTCGGGGTCTAAGGTCAAGGCCAGCAGTCAATAGGTGGCCTGGGGCTAGAACCCCCCACTTCCCACGGAGGCCATCAGGAAACTCGCAGGAGAGGGGTGGCGAGCTGGTCTCCATGGAGACAGGAACAGCATCCCTGAAGGTCTCTGGGATCCCTGCTTCCTCCAACCTGAAATAAGACCAGGTGTTCGCAGACAGCTCCACTGTCTCCCCAGGGGCTTCGACCTGGGCCACCTGAGGCCATAGCCACTTGCTGTGTTTCACAAGTAGAGAAACCGAGGCCTAGGAAGAGAAGGAGGGCAGCTTCAATAAGTCATGGAGCTACTCAGGGCAGAGCTGGATGCCGCTACCCCGGGGTCCACTGTCTCCCGTGGAAACCTGGGCCCTTGCTGGAGCCTGACGTGGCCTTTCTACACCAGGCCGCTGGGATACCTGCGGTCGCCCATAGCAACGTCACTTGCAGGCGTGTGGCGAGTTTGCCCTCAGGGAGGACTGGATTCAGAGAGGGGAGGAGGCGAAGGAGATCGTTCGGGTGCCAGGCCTTCCCAGGAGACAAGGCTGCTGCCAGGTGGTCTTTGAATTCCGTCCTGGACTGAATGTAGTCCACTGAGCATTTTTGGTCTTGGTAATCTTGCACCATGGTGCAGGAAAGAATGGGCAGCTCTCATCTTTCCCAGCTTACAGCTGGAGATGGCTGAGGGGTCAGGGCCCCGAGTCCTGGTGCCAGCTGAACCCCATGTGGCACCTACAGCAAGGGGCAGCCCTTCCCTCAGCCTAGCTCTCCCCACCTCTGAAATGAGGACCGGGACCAGACGTTGCTCACACCTCTTCCGGCAGTGACACTCTGTGTTCTCCATCACAGGAAGTAGAACTGGGCTCCAGAGACAGGCACCCAGATCCCCACAAGACTGGGGACACCTTTCATCAACCAACTTCCCAGACACCCAGCGCTTCTTCTCTAAGGGGCATTTTTCAGCAACATGACTGTGCTTTTCTTTTAATATAAAAAGCATAGTAAAGAAAGGAAAGGCCCGTCATCCTGTCCAGACAACTCTTGCTGACCTTTTCTAAAATAAAGTCATATGTGCATCTGGAAGAAAATGCAGGAGGCACAGAAAAGTAAAACACGAAAGTGAAAAGCTCGCCCCGGCCCCAGCCCTTGTCCCAGAGGAGTTGACGCCATCACTATCACATGCTGCAAAGGGGACCAAAGCACAGGTCCGCAATCGTGCAGCACCGCCGACCTCCTATGTCACCTGAGCACATCTCTCACCTCCCTGGGGCCTCAGTTTCTCATCCACGAAGTGGGCAGAATGATACCCACTAGGGCCTTCCAAGTCTCCCCGAGTTACCCATGTGCAGGGCTGTGCCTGCTCCTACGAGTCTGGCAGGGACCATGAAGGCTACGGTGGGCGGAGACAGAGGGGCAGAGACAGGCTGGGTGCCAGGGTTCAGGGATGTCACAGGTGCCCCGGGAAAGTAAGCTGCAAACACATCTCCCAGCAGGCCCTGCCCTGCATCTATCTTCCAGAGCGTTCTACAGTGAAGTGCCCACCTCTGGGCCTGGAAAAGCTGCCTGGGACATGGTCAGCGCCTCCCTGAGTGAGCATCAGCTGGGGTTTGGCTCAGACGCCAGTGTTGGGGCAGCCTGCAGAGCCGGGGCCGTATGAGTGACCCCCCAGCAGGTTCAACACTGACCTCAGGGAGCTGGCCGACTCATGGAAACAGCCGGATGCCATTCTGAGCCACGCTCGGTGGGGATACTGCCAGGGCCAACCCAGGTCACCCATCCAGGCGGCCACAAAGCAGTGACGTCCATGGCCATCCTCTGTCATTCCTTAGGGGAAGCTCTGGAGGGGAGGCCCCCACACTCTCTGATGGCCATGTCTGTGTGTCAACTCCACAGGACCCCGGGAGCGGAGTTCGATCGGATGTTCCTCTGGGTGTTTCTGATGAGTTTGGTTTTGGAGTGGATAAACTGAGCACTTGGCCCTCCCTAACAGGGTGCACAAAGGGGACCCCTTCCCAAGTGAGAGGGCCCCTCTCTCTGATGGCTCTGAGCTGGCTCGCCAGTGTTTTTCTGCCTGCAGACCTGACCGGTTACAGCTCGTCTGGCTCAGTGTGCTCGGTTGCCGTGGACTGTGTGGCCCCAACACACACTTCTCACAGCTCAGCCTGCTGGGAGTGCACTTCCCGGCTCACCCCCGGCCACCTGCGCCCCATCCTACCGTGGCAGGGAGCGGAGAGAAAGCAGAGGCCTCGCGTGTCTCCTCAGAAGGGCACCTCAGCTCTCAGGGGTCCCCAGCATGCTGGGCAGACATCTGGGGACGTGTCCCCGGCGTGGGCACGTGAGCTGCTTCCTTGTCATATGTCCCTTCCTGTACACACTGTTGGCTCTGTGTCTCTGGGGAATTTCAACTAACACAGCCTCCAAGGTGACAAGGGGACCCACAGGGCAACAGACGATTAGCACACTGGTCACACTATTCCCATTGACTAAAATACCCTGAGCACATGCCCCAGTGGGGCCCAGGAGCACCCGCCAAGCTTGGTCCCCACTGGCAGCAAACGTCTCTCCTGGCTCAGCCTGCGGTCCCCACAGCACTCCTCAGCGTGGCCTCCCAGCCCTCCCCCGCCTCCCGTGGTCCCTCAGCCACCACCTTATCCTGTGGCCTCACTCAGGGCAGCAAATGGTACAGCGCGGGGCTGGGGGCGGTCAGGAAGGCATGTGGCCTGGCCTCAGGGACCCAAGGACCTGTCACTGGCTCAGAAGCTCACACGGGAACTGGGTCTTTGCCTCAGTTCTCTAACCTGTAACAAAAGCTATTGGGATGATGGATATCAGTGTCCTCCAATTCTGTTATTCGTGGGGTTTTTCTTGTGGCTAGAGCCAGGGGGCTGGAGAGGCAGCGGTTACAGGGAGGCAGAGAAGCCCTGGAGCACCTACCCCGCTCACTGGACAGTTCCAGGACTCCACGGTGTCCCAGGGAAGGCAACCGAGATGGGCCGGAGGGCACAGGAGGACACGCTTTTGCTGACCATCCAGCTGAGCAAAGCTAGAAACCGTCAAAAAGTAAAACTTCCATTTGTAAACAAGATCGAATTATTTGATTGTGAAACCAGGGTCTGTGGAATTTAAAATTATTTAATATGAAACAATATCATTTGAAACTGACCAGCCAAGGACCTGAGCAGGGGTGGGGGAATCTACCCTCCTGTGCCCAGACACATGGAAAACCGGCCTCAGGGATTAATAACAAATTATTCATTCAAGGAGCCGGATGTAGAGTCAGCTGTGTGGCTGCCCCAGGCCAGGCTTGGGGGCAGCCAGCCCTCGGTAAATTGTCCCTTCCACATGGATAACTTGATCGGCACACAAGACGGGGACACAGCAGTGCAGAAAGCAGGAGAGGGACGAGTAGGTGGTGTGTGATTCAAGCCAGGAGAGAGGCCCAGCTAGAGCCAGGGACACAGGCTGTGAGCCAGGGGCATCTCGGGGACGTTCCAGGGACACGGCCTGGGAAGTAGCGAACCCCAGGCACCCAGAAGAGGAATATTCCAAGCTGAAACAGCAATCACTTTCAACCCCAGCTCTATCTTGTGCTGCCCATGTGATCTGGGGAAGGGAAGCCACTGCCAGGGCTCAGTTTCCTCTTCTGCAGCATGGGTGTGACCACAGCCCCTTCCCCCGGCTGTGGTGGGAGTGAGAGGTTGTGGCCATGCAGGTCCCTGGTAGGCAGAGACGCACCAGGCAGGGCAGGTGGCGTGGTTGGTACCGTTCTTGGGCCCCCTCTGGGGAGGCGGGGGCAGGTGTCCTACAGTGACCATGCTGGAAGCCGGGTCCCAGGGGGATGGATGACACATGCGTAGGCATTGGCACTGGTGTCCCTGAGAAGGACAGTGGCTTGGGGCCCTGCAGATCCTGGTGCCCGGCACCCTGCTTCCACATATCTGCCGCAACGTAAACATGACTGGGAATACTTGAGGAGCAAGAAAAACAAACCCGGGAAGCCAAACAAAGAGCATGCAGACCCTGACTTTCATGTCACATCCAGAAACTACATGTTTGTCCAGCCACCTGCGGACTTGTGGCTCGGTGGGGGACTCAGGCTTGCTGTGCACAGAGAAACCAAGCTAGCCTTACAGCCACAGAGGGGACAATCCGGCAGCCCGACACGGTCCCCCGTGCAGAGCAGCCCTCGGGGGCTGGCTGGGGGCCTCTTGTCACTGCGGCCACCGCAGGCACGTCCCTTAACCTCTCCAGGCATGGGGGGCTCTGGAAACACCCACGGTCTCCCAGCTAGTGAGTAACAGACCCAGAACCCAACACAGGCTCTGATGTCCCCGTCTCTCTCTCCCCGGCGGCCCTGGCTGAGCTCACCCCGTCCCCTCCAGGGAGAGAGGACCAGGCCAGCTTTGGGGGTGGGCGAAGAGCCCCGCACAGCCCCCAGCCCCACCGGCCACCTGTGGGCCCAGGGCGGGCTCCGCCTCCCCTGCCCTCAGAGATGGCGATGCTGAGATGCGTTACTTTTATTCCTCCCTGAGCCTTGCCAGATTACAATGTCAAGGCCAGCACTTTGGAGATATTTCCTTGGTTTCGCAATTCACGCGGTGACTAACACATTACATTTTGAAAACTTCTCCGGGTAAAAATTTAAGCTGAATTGTAAATACATAAAAGTCTCCATGTTAATGGGGTATAGCTCGATTGCTCGGTGGCTGTTTTGTAATCCAAGATTCTGAAAGGATGTGGAATCCCATAAAACCAGGTAAGGAGGCGCCGGTCAGGGAGCCGCCCTTTGAAACCATCATTAGAGTTTCCCATCGCCCTTGCGTAGGCTCCAAACCCCTTCGCACGCCCCACTGACTGGTCCCTTCAAGGCCTTCAGAGCCAGGACTGCAGGACCCACAGCCGCAAAGGGTCGCCCATGGGCATATGCACATGCGCCACCTGGCCCCCTGTGTCACCTCCTGGGCCCCCAGGCTTTGGTTACAAGAGACAAAGCTGAAGAGACCACAGACACTGGGAGCTTGCCCTGATAAGGAGCCAAGCAGGATGAGGTCCCAGGCGTCTCTGCCGCACCAGTGCCGTGGCTGGGCCTGCAATACCCATAGCTCCTGCTGCTGGGCAGCTCAGGCCCTCCACATTGGTCCCGGGTCACCCACTCTGCATGGCCCAGGGTGGTCTCCAGCTGGACATGCGTTGCGTGAGCTGGACACTTAGCATTTCTGTCTGAGTGTCTAAGAAAGGAAAGAGGACCAAGCATTTGGTGATGGTTGGTGTCCACAACCACAGGGATGTGCGGGATCTGGCCTGGGCAGGTGGGGATAAGGTGGGGAAGGGACTGCAGGGTCTGCAGGGAAGCTGCACAAAGGGCAAGCCCAGGGCCACCAGGGCCACCACAGGTGCAGCTGAGCCCAGCACCGTGATGTCTGTCCGAGGCGGCCCTTGCCAGCCCTGCATGGCCACGTTACAGCCCTGCTTATTGCTGACACAGATAGCACTTCACAGCTTGTGAGCACCTCAGCTCGCCTGCTCAGCAGTGACCTCCAGGACAGACTGGGCACTCACTCCCTGTCTGCAGCAGCCTGGCCAGGGGTCCCTACTGCGTCTCCCAAGCCCGTCCAACACCAGGCGAAGCTGGAACTTGGTGACCACTCCTTGAGTTCACACACCTCCACTGCCCTGGCGTGGGTCCCTGGAAGGCTTCTAGCACCGGAAGAAGCCAGCCCGGCACGAAGCTGCTCTTATTCCTGCCTGACCCCAGGTAGCCCCGCAGGGAGCAGGTAGAGGCAGCGCTCCAATCAGCAGAGTTCACAGTGGCCATGAGGGAGCCTGAGACGTTTGTGATACCATGAACTCCTGGTGAATATTGATTTTTCTTCAAAGTTCAGGCCTATCTGTCTAGGTTCCTCTTTTCACCCCGGCTCACCCCCGGAGGCCCTGACAAGCCAGGGCCTGCAGCCACTGAGGCCCGGGGCTCTTTGAGGCTGTGGGGCCACCAGCCAGGACCCTCCCCACCAGCAATCTGGACATCTGACCACTGCCACTGAGGCTGTCGCAGTATGCTAAAGATGGGTCCACCCCATCAGGCAGCCGTAGAGGGTGCTGATGGAGCAGTGCTCGTGCCTGTGCGGGCATGGTTTTCTCTTGGTTTGGGGAAGTGGTAGTGTGCCTTCCTTATACCGGGCATTGGGGAAGTAGGCCAGGCGCTCTCCATCTCCCAAGGCGTTGGGGTGGCAAGGGGGCAAGAGACAGACCAGAAAGAATCACTTACCAGTGCAGTAGGCACAGAAACAAAAGCATATCCAGGGCACCGGCAAGGAAGGTTCAGCCCTGACAGCAAAGGAACCCAAAGGACGGGAGTTTCCTTCACTGCTCCGGCGATTTGAACTCAGCATCCACAGAAAATACCTGTTCTCTTAGAGCCAACTGGAGCCTGCAAAGAATTGCTCGGCTTTGAGTAATGAAGAGTTTGTCCAGGTCGTGTAGGGAAGTACTTTAAAGTTATTCTTTCTTCCTTTTTATTATATCAGGGACTCAGTGCTTGAAAAGACATTTTCCTTAATTCAATTACCAACTGAGCTAAATGCATTTGCTGGAGATAATCGAGAATCTTTATAAAAATAAAACAATTATCCCATCAAAATAGTGTTGAATGTTACTATTCAAGCTGGTTTTTCAATCAGAACTCTCCCCTACACACACACACACACACACACACACGTTTTTTCAAAGCAGTTTCAAAGTCATCCGTGCCCACCTCAGCCCAGCGTGCCTGGAATGCTCCAGCCTTGAGTTCTGCAGCCAAAGCTCACCTCACCCACCACTCTGGTCCTAGCCTTGCGCAAAAGTGGGTATCAAAAAACCGTGTAACACAGATCAGAGGAATCTGGGGAGACGTGACGACTGAATGCAGTGTGGAACCCTGGCTGGGATCCTGGAACAGAGGGCGTTCATGGGACACTGGTAAAATCCAAATAAAGTCTGCAGTCAAGTTAATCACTGTGGCCAGTGTCCATTTCTTAGCAGCGGCAAAAGTTGCGTGATAATGTAGGACGGTTCACCAAGGAAATCCCAGGCAAGGGGCGTGTAGGAACGCTCTGTCCCATCTTCGCAACTTTTCTATAAATCTCAAATTATTTCAAAATAAAACACTCTTCAAAACAAACAACAAGGGCCGGTGAGATGGCTCAGCGGTTTAAGCGCCTGCCCGGCAAGCGCGAGGGCCCGAGTTCGACTCCCGGAACCCACATACGAAAAAGGGGCCGGTGATATCGCTCAGCGGCACGGGTGCCTGCTGGCGCGCGAGGTCCTGAGGTCGACCCCCCGGCACCCACAAAAAAAAAATAATAAATAACAAATATGACTGCATGAGCAAAGAGGACAGGCTCTCACTGTCCCTCTGCCCGGAGTACCCTGTCCTTACAAACCCACCCTGGACCCTCACCCACCTTTATCTCCTCTGCGCCAAACCGTGTGACCAGGGCAGGACATCACTGCCTCTGCTCTGGCCCCATCCGCCCGCTCTGTGTCCCAGTGAAGACACGGCCCCGAGCTCCTCACCTGCCCGCTCGTCACACGGCGCCCACGCTCCCTGCCCTGCCTCCATGGCCCATAGACACCCCGGCCGCCCGGGCAGGCGCGCCTTGGCACCTGGACAGTGCCTGTCACATGACTGTGTTTGAAGTCAGACATCCCAGAACCGTCCAGAGCCCGCGGTGGGTGCTCCTCAGTTGCCCACCTTCAAGATGCTTTGCTGTCCCCCTTTCCAGAACCTGGACTTAGCAGCTGAAGGCTCTGTTAGAATCTCTCCGAGCTGCCCGGTGATTTTCTCGGCCCTTCACACTGGCATACTATCCACATTAACACTTTTATTAAACCTTTAAATACTCCGATTTCTTTTTCTGCATTAGGCAAAGTTGGATGGATGTTCTCGAGCCTCTCAAAGTATCATGTTGAGACAGACAGTCTTTTTTTGTTTGTTTGTTTGGTACCGGGAATCGAACTCAGGACTGTATGCTTGCCAGGCAGGCATTTATGCTGCTGAGCTATATCCCTGGCCCGAGATAGACATTCTTGCACCATGCCTGCCTGCCTGCCTCAAGGACAAGCTGGGTCCCCTGGCCACACTTACCAGCTAGTGACCTGGGGAAGTTACTTGATGTCTTCAATCCCTTGTCTGAAAAACAGGGATAATAATACCTGCTTTGCAGGGCTTTTACGAGGATTGCTCAAGCTAATGGGAGTCAGGGCATTCATTCCAGCCCAGGCCCAGAACGGGATCAATAAAGAAGAGTTACTCTTGCGAAACTGCCTAACCATTGGAGCAGGCAACAGTATTTCTGTCTTCCAAGCATTCCCAAGAGAGCCTCCGCTTTATTCGGCAATAAGACGTCTTGATTTTATCCTGCAAGTTTAAATCTGTTCAGCTGTCTCATTACCTGGAACTCCAAGGACCTCGGAAGGGCCAGGTCCCTGCGCATTGTCCTGTGTGCTTGGTGGCGCTGTCCCTTCCTCCCCAGGACAAGCCGTGCCCTCATCTGCCTCGGTGGTACCCCGTGGGCTGTCCTCCCCTCCCCCCCGCCCCTGGCTCTGGTCCCTCCATGGTAATCCGCGAAAGGCAGGGTGTTTATGAAGCAAAGGGGTTTGAGCGAGGACCAGGCTCAGCTCAGACGCCCTCCGACTGCTCGCTCGGCAGGGCAGCAGCCCAGCAAGCCCGTAAGTGCCAGAGGTGTACACGGGGGGCCACGGCCCACACAAAGACCCCCTCCTCCTTGTCAGAGCGCTGCTTCCACCTTGGGTTCTCTCTGAGGCTTATTTTGCTAATGAGGTCAGACAGGCTTGTAATTTTAGGTAACTGCAATTGCTGCTAAGACTGGAAGAGAGACTCATTCCCTGGCACTCTCACAAATTCCTCCCAGTTTATTTAGCTGGGGAAATTAGGCAAGAGCAGGTAGAAAAACGGCGGGTCAAACACAAGCCATTACAAGGAACTGACTCACACTTTACCCTTGGCGTTATTCACCCTCTCCTTCCATTAGTTGGCCATTTACTCATTCATTGGTTCAGCAAATATTGATCCAGCAGCTGACCTGTGTCTTTACCTTTTCACACCCCCAGCCCTTTGCACAGGCTGGGTCCCACCACACTCTCCCATTGGCCAACTGCAGTGAGGTCAAAGGTTACCTCCCCCCGGGAAGCCCACCCCCTGCTGGACAGGAGCTCTGCCCTGCCCAGGAAGGCTTGGAGGCAGCCCAGCTGGCTGAGAACCAAGGATCCAGGACGTCCCGGGTGCGCCGTCTGGGGAACTTGTGGAGTTTTTGCCTTGTCTCCTCCCCTACGAAGACCAGGTGTGGGTAATCCCTCCTGGCCCTGTGTGCCTGGAGCGCTACATAAAATACAATAACCGCCCTTTCCTATGTGTAAGAAACTCAACAAGCTACCCAGGGGCCAAAAGGAGGGACCACGGAAAGTGACAACTCACCCTGACCTGAAGTGACCTCAGGCTTCAGCCGGTCCCTGTGGACCTTAGCAGCCATCTGGGGCCAGACAGGCCTTGTGCACTCGCAGCAGAGTGGGGTGGGGTCGGGTGGAAGAGGCATCCTCACCCACAGCTGGACTTTGGCGGCTCCGACTTCGCACTGGGGAACCAGAGCAAATCCACTTGCCCGTGCAGTGGACTTGTCCGGAGCTCGCCTGTTCCCAACTCTTCTGCTCCTCCAGGTGGCACATGGACGTGTGCTCTGCCCCCTGCAGCGGACCCGAGCTCGGGCGGGCTCTGGTCAAAGGAACCTGAGAGGAAGTGATGTGCAGGCTGCGTCCTCTCCTTGGCCGGCGGGGACCCAGCGCGAAGACGCGGAGGTGTGTCACAGGTCAGAGCAGCCTGGCAGGGCCTCACGGGCGACCCACACCCGCAGAGCTGCTCGGGGTCCCTGCAAACGTTCCAAGAAGTGGAGAGGCCAGAAAGAAGCCACCGGGAGGGATTCTTGGTTACCCTGGCAGAGCTTACGCCCTGCTGACTCATCCTGCTGGCAAATAAAGATAGGAAGCAAACCTGTCCTCCTGCTCCTCCTGTCCCGGTGGGCAGCCACCTCAGTGGTCCAGGAAACCCCAAACTGTAAAATTAGGACTAAAGGTATTTCAGGCAAGTGGGGTTCAACTGCTGGAAACAATCCCCCAAACTGGCTTCCCAGGATTTCCACGTATATTGCCCTCCAAACTGGCGATTGCAATCCCAAACTAGAACCCCAAGAACTCCACATAACAGAACTGCTGAGTAGGGAATTTAAACCAGTTAACTCTTTGTCGTGTGTGAAAAAACGAAATTGACAGCCCAAACCATGGACAGTCAGCAAAGCACTATCAGAAAAGACTAAATAAATCTGAAAAAGAACCAAACAGAACAGACTATGAAAATCTCATCAGGTAATAAAACCTCACTATTTGGTGAAACAGCAGATTTAACCTAACTGAACACAGAATTCATAAAATGCAAGGTAGAATTGAAGAGATTACCCAGAGTCACACAGAATGAAAAGATGCTGGGGGAAAGAGACACCAAAGGTAGAACTGATAGACTACCGTGGATCTCACTGACGCCTACACAGTGGAAATAGCAGAGCTCGGGTGGATTTCTGAAGCTGTAATGGCTGGAATTTTTGCAGAATTTAATAGTAAATGTGAATCCATAGATTCAAGAAGCATAGTGAATCTATAGCTGGATAAACAAAAATAAATCCACACCTCAGCGTATCACAGTAAAATGACAGGATGCCTAAGACCAAAGGAAAGCATCAATTTTATTGTGAATTTATAAACTTAGTTCATTTATAGAAGAAATATGTATCTAGCACCATTGTTGATGCTTGGGATGCATCAATCAAAACAAAATAGAATTCTTACATTTTATCCCAGGGCAGAGAGGTCAGATCCTGCACATAATAAATAAGCAAAGTGTGTGGGGCATTAGGAAGCCAAGTGTGTGGGAAATCACAAGAGCCAGGCAAGGGGCCCCTGGCGTGCAAGCGTGGCTGGGCAAGGCTGGGCTCAAGAGGCCCCATAGCAGGGGGAGTGGGAGGGAAGACTTCTGGCGGAGGAGGGGACCAGGAAAGAGCCTTCCAGGCAAGGAACACCACTGATCCATCTCCATTTGTACATCTTCATTGTGAAGTGTCTGTTTTCCTTTTTCCAGCCGTTTAATTGTTGTATGCCTGCCTTCCTGCCTGCCTTCCTGCCTGCCTCTTTTGAGATAGGGTCTCACTGTATTGCCCAGGCTGGTCTGGAACTCCCAGGTTCAAGTCCCAGGCAGCTGGGACTACAGGTACAAGCCATGCCTGGCTTTGAGTGTGTTATTGTTACAGAGTTGTTAAAAAATTTTAATATACTCCGGATATGGGTCTTTACCAAATGTCTGGATGGCAAATGCTTTTTCCTGCCTGTAACTTATCTTTTCATTTTCAGAGCAGAGCTTTTAGAAGGCAGGCGCTGTTCACTTTGATGATGGCAATTTTTATCAATTTTTACTTTCATGGTTTTTGAGTTCTGTTAAGAAACCTTTGTCTATACCAGTGTCACAAATATATTCTCTAGAAGTTTTACAGTTTGGACTTCTATATTTGGGTCTGTGTTTCATTATAAGTTAATTTTTCTGTAATATTGGAGGTAGGGGTTGAGGCTTATATTTTTATATAAATTTTATATGGATATATTTTAATCTTTATAATCTATACATATTTAAACCATTTGTTTAATAATGATTTAATATGTTAATATGGTTTTGATTATATATTACATAATATAAATATAATATGATCATAATGTTTTATAATTTCGATAACAATAATTTATTTAACTTTTATAGTTTTTTGTTTTTAAATGTGTGTATATTTACCATAATTTAAATATGTAAAGATGCGTTTTTAATTTTTATATATAGATGCAGTATCCAAATATTTCAACATTGTTTGTTATTTTAAAGGTTCATTTCCACATAGTTTAGCTGGGGCCCTTCTTCAAATATCGACAGACTACGTTGTACACAGATGGGTGTGCACACATCTATTTCTGGCCCTTTATTCACTTGCACTGATATCACACTGCTTTAATTGCTGTAGTTTTACAGTAGGTCTTAAAACTGAATAGTATAAATCCTTCTACTTTTTTCTATTCCGTAACCACTCTTTTGCTACTTCGACTATTGCTTTTGCTATACTGTACCCACTGCATTTCTATATAAACCTTAGAATCTGTTTGTCCATTTCTACAAAAAGACAGTTGCAATTTTTAATTGGGATGAAGTTGAAGCCATAGATCACTGACAGCAGAATTGAAATCTAGCAATATCGAGTCTTCAGGTTGAGGATGTTTGTGTCGTCGTTTATATTTATGCCATCTTTAATTTCTCTCAGCAATGTTGTGTAGCTTTTAGTGTCCATGTCTTGCACACATTTGAGAAATTTATCCTTAACATTTTCATATATTTTCTACTAGTGTAAGTGGTACTATTTTTAAAGCTCTTTTTATTTTGAGATGATTTTAAATTAGCAGAAGAGTTACATAAATAGTGCAGAGAATTCTCATATATTCTTAACCTAGCTTTGCCCTAATGTTAACATCTTGCATAATCTTGATACAATTATGAAAACTGAGAAATGAAACGTTGACACAATAGTACTATTAACTACAGGCTTTGCTGGGATTTTACCAGTTCCCCCACTAATGTTATTTTTCACTTGGAGGCTCCCACACTGCGTTTAGGTGCCCGGTCTCCTCAGTCTCGCACAATCTGTGAGGTCCCGCACTTTATGGCTTGATGTTTGGAAGAGTAGAGGTCGGATACTCTGTCCAGTGTCCCTCGTTTGGATGTGACCAGATGTTTCCTCGTTCACAGCGTCACTCTGCCTTCTTATGTGATGAGACTCTTGAAAACTTGGTAAAGATAGTGTCTGTCGAGTTCGACCACGATGCAGTGGCTGTTTTTCTTTTTTTAATTAGTGACCAGTTGAGAGAAGGGATGCTGTAAGGCTGTGCAAATGATCAGTTCCTTCTTAAATTTTTGCCCATTAATTTCAGCACCCACTGGCATAACAGCCTGTGCAATCGTTGCTGTGGAATTCTGGTGGTGGTTTTTCTATTTTCTTCATTCTTTATATATTTATTACTAGGGTTCTTCTCTTAGGAGGTATTTTTCCTTTTCTATTTATTTATTGGTTCTCTTATTCATTTATATCAGTGTGGACTGACAGGTATTTATTTTACTCTTTGGGTTACAATCCAACATTATCATTGTTTATTTTGTTGCTCAAATTTTTCTACCTTGGCATTGGGTGCTCTTTCTGATTGGCTTCTGTGACTTTTCAGTGTCGAACAATCCCTGTGGGTTTTTTTTTTTTTTTAAATTTTGTGGCTGGTTTGTAATTATGCAGCATTACTAATTAATTCAGTTACCAAGTGTAGTTATGGAGTCCACACACTCACTTGACTTTTGCATATTTAAAGTGGTTTTCTTATGGACAACTCATAAGTGGCCCTTGGTTTATTATCCAGGATCCCTGCTTTCTGTGGGAATGTTAGACTTTTACGTTTAATGTAATTAATCCACATCATTGGGCTTAATCCACCATCTTGCTGTTTTTTATTTATCCCATCCATTCTTTACTCCTGCTTTTTTCCTCCCCCCCCCTTTTTTGAGACAGTGTTTTGCTATGTAGGTCAGGTTGTCCTCAAACTCACAGCAATCCTCCTGCCTCAGCCTCCCAAGTGCCAGGATTACAGGTGTGTGCCACCACACCCAGCTTCCTTCCTTCTTTAGAAATGATTATGTTTTAGAGTACCATTTTCTTCACTAACACCTAATAAGCTATATCTCTTTCCTAATTTTAGGGGTTATTTCATGATTTAACATGTGCATATTTAACTTAGCTCAGTCTACCTTGAAATGATTTTATACTACTTCCTGTCTGAGGTACAATCCTGTAACAATGTACTTTCCTTCTACTCCTCCCTTCCTTTTTACCACTGTTGTCATAGATACTACTTTTCAGTATGTAATAAACTCCAAAGTACGGTGTTGATATTTTATTTTAAACAGCTGATTATTTCTTAAGGAAATTAAAAGATGAGAAAAATCTGTGCTGGGATTGCAGGCGTGCGCCACCACACCTGACTAAGAAGTATTCGTTTAAGGAGCGTTCTTAAATTCATGTAGCACAGTAATGTGAAATATTTCACGTAAGCATCAATTTATATTTCATCTATTTTGTGTATCTTTAATATACAAAACGGGTGGAAGGACACGCATCAAACATTGTTTTCTTTAGGAAACAGATTCAAGGGCTTATTGTAATTGGATGAACTGAGCATGTATCGTGTATCGCATCCATAATTAAAATATGTAATCAAGTTTTTCTTTTTGAATAACATTTTTGAACCACCAGAATCCCACAGATATCATTACAACCACTCTCAAAGTGAGGTTTCATTTGGTTGTATAAGTTATTTTTCCTTAGCATTTATCTACATATTTTCCATCCCTACTCCTTTTCTGTAGATCTGACTTTCTACCAGGTATCATGTGCAAAACTTCTTTTCCAATCTTTTGTAGTGCACATCTTTTGGTGTCTTAAAACGTCATTTGGCCTTCATTTTTTAAAGTTACATTCATAGGGTGTCGATTTTTAGATTAACAATTTCACCCTTTTGCGTCTCTGAAAATGTTACCTCGCTGACTTCTGTCTTCGAAACATAATAGTGCTGTCACTTTCACTTTGTCCCCATGTATGCAAAGTATCTCATTTTTCTTTGGCTATTTTGGGATTTTCTCTTTAATGCTGGTTTCAGAAAAATGATGATGATATATCTCAGTATGATTTTCTCTGTATTTATCCTGCGTTGTCTTCCTTAAACTTCTTGAATTTACAGATTTAAAGTTTTCATCAAATTCAGAAATGTTTCGGCTGTTTCATCTTTTTTTTTTTTTTTTTTTTTTTTTTTTTTTTTGGAACCGGGAATCTAACTCAGGACCTCGTGCTTGCCAGGCAGGCACCATGCCGCTGAGTCATACCCCGAGCTGTTTCATCATCATACCCTTTTCCGTCTTGCCCCTCCTTCTAGGGACTTCAGTGTCACACAGGAGAAGGTGCTGAGGCCCTCCTTAGGGTTTCCCAGCCTTTGTTCTGTGTGCCTCAGCCTGATTATTTCTAGAATATGCTCAAGTCTGCTAATCTTTTAATGAGCTATTAAGCTTAGCCAGTGAAATTTTCACTTCAGACATAGCTCTAATAGCTCAAATTTGGGTTTTTGTGTTTCTGTTTTGAGATGGAACCCAGGGCCATGTGAGTGCTAGGCAACCCTCTACCACTGAGCTCCACCCCCAGCCCCGTTATACTTTTATATCTTCCACTTCTTTCCTCACTCGTCGGCATTCTCAGCGAAGTATTTGTGCATAGTTACAATCGTCGTTTTAACATTATTTTCTGCCGTTTCCATTGTCTCTGTCATTCTTTGGTCTGGGTGTATTACCTGGCTTCCCTCTGGTCATGCGTCACGTCTTCTGGCTTTTGGGGTGGAAGTTTTGATTGGATGAGGAATGTCGTGGACTTTTCATTGTTGAGCATCTGGATTTTGCTGGCCTTTTTCAGGGAATGCTGGACTTTGTCCTGGTCCCCAGCAGCTGCTTCCAGCTCCCCGGGCACTCTCCGGAGTTGACGTCAGCTTGCCTGAGGTGTGGCTCTGCAGGTGCCTGATGGGTGCCACCTTGGTGGGTGCTGTGTGCACGGTCATCTTGGCTCTTCAGCTGGAGGCTCTAACCCCGTGGGTGCCTCCCACTCAGCCTGGATCCCAGGGGCCCTCACGCTTCCTCCTCTGGAGCTCGCCCTATGTGGTCCTTCCCTCTCTGCAGCTCTGACCCTCAGCTTCCAGTGACCTTGGAGAGACCCAGGCTCTGCTTAGCTCCCTCCCGGCCTTCCACGCAGCAGCCAGAAGGAGCTCTGGCTGAAGGCCTCAGGGTCACCTCTGCCACCTCTGCAGCGTGGCCTCGCCTCTCCCGCCCATGGAGGAGGAGGCTCAGTGCATGCCACCATCTCAGTTGTGAAAGAAGGCTGTCCTATCAGGGCTTGGTGAGAGCAGTGACATTATCTGACTGACACAGATAAGACATCATCAGTCTGGCTCTGCACTGAGGACAGATCAGAGCACAAGGGCAGAGCAAGACCTGTCAGGAGCTGTTACAACGACACAGCGACCCACTAGTCCCGCAGCTGCGTTCGGGACAAGGAGCCATCCTTTTGTGTCTGTTGAGTTTTGCATCCATGGATTCCATCAACTGCAAATTGAAAATATTCAGGAAAACAATTGTCTATGCTCCACGCATCCCCTTGTCATTATCTCCTAAACAATACGGTGGGAAGTTTACATAGCATTCACGTCAGGCCAGGTCTGATAGCTCATCCAGAAATGATTAAAAGCGCATGGGAGATTGTGCATGGGTTACATGCAAGCACTACACTGTTTCCCATAAGAAACTCTAGCATCAGCCGGTCTGTGCGCTGGAGGGGACAGAGGGACAGCTGTGTTTGGAATGTAGAGCTCCCAGGAATTCCTGGCCTACTGGATGTAAGGTTTGAGGTCTGAGCAGCCAGAGGAATGTAGCTGCCGTCCACAGGATTGGGCAGTTTAGGGGTGCAACAGGTCTGGGTAGTTGGGAACCCCATCTGGTCACACAAGTGGGATACCTAGGGACACCAAGTGGAAACAGCAGGTTGCAACTTCAGTCTCCAAGTCTTTGTGGAGCTCGGGGCTGGAGATGTAAATGCGAGGGTGAGGGTACAAGAGAGAAGAAACCAGCGATGGAGTTGGGGGCACACAGGGGTAGGGAGAAGACTGAGAAGGACAGGGAGGGGTCGGGGACTGGGGACCCAGTGAAAGGTGTTGGCCACAGAGGGTGAGGCATAGGGAACGGGGCTGAAGAAACAACCTGGGGTACAGTGACACAGAGGTCACCAGCAGAAGCGGAGAGATAAAAACCTGAGTCTGGGGACAAGGAGATGGGGAGGGCAGGCGTGGACAGTGCCCCTGCAGAGCTGCGCTCTGCAAATGGGAGCAGGGCGTGGGGATGGCATCTGGTGTGGAAAGCAGGAAGGCAGATGTCACAGGTGTTGCGTGTCCCTCAGGCTGGCTGCATGTCCCCATGGACTTCCAACCCGGGAACCTGCCTCTCCCAGCTGAGGCTTCATCTAGACTGGGGGTCTCTCTGCACTCTGGCAGGTGGGATGTGCTGGAGAGGGGCTCCCCTGGTGGCCCCCAAGCCAGGACCTTGGGAGCTGACTGAGCTGTGCCCTGACCCCGTGCCCTCAGTGAACACAGATGCGAGGGAGCCGCCGATCTGTCCGTGGGTGTGTGGACACTTGCTTAGGTTCTTCCATCGTGTATTCTGTGGCTCACAGCCCAGATGCCCACTCCCAGATGGGGGCAAAGGGGGACTGCTCTGCCCAAGACCCGTACCATGTTCCTGACCCACGCAAAGCACAAGTGCCCTGCCTGTCCTCGACTCAGGACACCTTGCAGGCCTCCCCCGTGTAGGGCTCTCGGGATCAGCAGCTTCACTTGCCCTGCTTCTCTCCCCGCAGCGGATGGCACCTTGCTCAGTGTGGACCCAGCCGAGATCCTTCTCTTCCATGAAACCCTGGACAAGCCACATCCCACCCAGCCTTAAACCAACGCAGCTTCAAAGATGATGGACTGGACAGAGGAGCCCCACACCGGGCAGGTGGAGGGGGACCTGGTGCATAGGGTGAGGCTCTGCCCCTAGGAAGGGGCTTGTCACCTGCAGCAACAGGTGGTGAGGTGCAGGTGGGCGGGCGTGGTGGCAGGTCCCTTCTGATGGATTCCACTTCCTCTACTGAGAGCAGAGATGGGGGAGGAGGCGGAGGGTGGAGGAAGGAGGTGGGGCAGAGGGAGGGGATGAATGGACGGCAGACACGAGTCCAAGACGGCAGGACAATGCCTCCAATATGGCCCAGAAGATGACAGTCGACCTAGACCTACAGCCAGCAATGCTCTATGTCAAGGGGAAGTTTGAATCAATGATATTCTTCAATAAATGTGAATGGAGTGCCATCCCACCAACCACACCCCGAAGGACTTTCCAGAGGGAGGCATTTCGGGAGACATTCCAGACGTGTGCATCTGGTCCCCGTGTGGTCAGAGAAGCAGGAGGAAGAAGGGGCCCTGGTCCTTGAGAAAAGGCAAGCAGCTGGACCCCTCCTCGGGCCTCTCCCTGCAAGAGCACATGGCCTTGTCTCCCAGTCGCCCTCCAGGGATCGAGTGGGCTTGGCATATATCCCCACACCCCCAGCCTGTGCTGCTGGTGCTGGGCGCCTGCAGGTGCTGGCACGAATGGGGTCCTCGCCCTTTTGCTTCCTTTCCATAAGAAGCCCCCAGGGGAGAGCTGCATCCCAGCCCAGGCAGCGCTGCAGGCCAAGGAGGGGTTGTGCCTCTGTTTCCTGCCTGTCCCCGCCCTCCCCGCCTCCCACCCAGGGGTCCCCAGGAGGTTTCCTCACAGGAGAAGAAGGCTGGGGCTGGGGTGGGGGAAGTGAGGCCCTCGCCTCACACACCAAATTTGAGGGGCCGCCAAAAATCTGAGCAGTGAAGATAAATCACATCTTCATGGGATATTTCCTACAACCAGGCGTGATGAAGATGTAGCTCAGTGGTAACTCACTTGTCCTGGGTTCCATACCCAGCATTGCAAAAGAAAAAATAATGCAAAACTGTAAGTCCGCGTCATTATACATTTGTGCAAACCACAGAACTAACCACACCAAGTGTGAACCTTGATGTGAGCCCGCTCGGGTGTCCACACGGACATCGCTGTGCACACGGGGCTTTCTGGGTACCAGCGGGGCCGTGCCAGGGAGCCCCCGGTCTGTCCGTGACACTCAGCTGGGAGCCTGAAACTGCTCTAAAAATAAATGTTAAAGATTTAAGTAATGCGAATAGAACTCAACAACAAAAAATAAGCAACCTAATTTAAAACTACACAGAAGACTGGGATAGACATTTCTCCAAAGAAGTGACACACGGGACCAAGAAGGCCACAGAAAGACCCCCAGAGTGGCCAGCCGCCAGGACGGTGCAATTCAAAACCACCGCGAGACACCACTTCTTCCCCCTGGGATGGCCGTGATAAATAAATACTTGGCAAAACAGCGTCGGCGAGGATGTGGGGAAATTGGAACGCTGGTGTCTTGCTGATGGAAACGTAAAACGGAGCGGCCACCACTGTGGAAACCAGTTTGGCAGTCCCTCAAAAAGTTAAACCTTCAATTACTGTATCATGTAGCAGTTCCGCTGCTATGTACATATGCAAGAGAATTGAAGTCAAAGACTTGAACAAATACATGCACATCATGTTCGTGGCAACATTAGTCACAATATCTAAAACAATAGCTGAGGAACGGATAAAAACAATGCAATTTATCCACATGATGGAGTACTATTCAGCTGTGAAAAGGAAGGGAATCTTGTCACATGCTACACACGGATAACCCTGGAGGACGTTATGCTGAGTGAGTAAGCCAAGGATTCTACGTGATGAAAAACTCCGAGGAGTGAAACTCATAGACACAGAAAGGAGAGCAGAGGCTACCAGGAGCTGGGCGAAAGGTCGTGGGGAATGGTTTAAGGTGTCCGGAGTCTCAGTTTGGGAGGACGAAAAAATTCTGGAGCTGGATGGTGGTGACGGTGGTGCTCTATCATCTATCCATGTACTTAGCATACACCCAGAGATCGTTAAAGTGGAACTTTTATGTTGTGCACCTTTTACTAAAATACAGTATAAAAAATTCATGATGACAAATATTCAGTATTTTCAATAAAGACAAAGTCAGGGGCCAGGCCATGGCTCCAGGATAAAGTGTTTGCCTGGCATGTGTGTAGCCCTGGGTTCCATCCCAGGTACTAAAGAAATAAAAAGACAAGGCCATGCCAAGGCATATGGGAGCCTGGTATGAGCAGGGAACCACTAAGACCGATCCTGTCTTTAGTTAAAATTCTCGTTTTTTGTTAGCCTGGATTTTTTGCATTACTTTTGATTTTTTTAATATTGCAATAAAACATAACATGTCTAGGTGACAGAGTTTAGGAGGCCCTCTTAGATTTTATCCCAAGCTGTCTTCACCCTACTTCTAGCCCTGAGGAATTCGGTTTCAGCCACTGCAGTTTGAAGGGTTCCCTCAACCCTCTTACACAGTCCACCCTGTCACTGCCGCAGCAGGACTGGGTGACGGATGGGGTGCCCGCCTCCCTTCTCCATGCTGGCAGGATGAACCCACTTTCCTGCCCCCTGAATCCCCCACTGCCATAGGCCACAGAACCAAACCAAGGCCCCTTGAAATTTTATTCCACCTTTAAATGGAAGAAAACCCCAAGACATGCAATGCCACAGCCACACTGCAAGGACGTGGTACGAAGCGGAGACAGCAGACGGCTGAGGGTGGACACGGTGTCCCCGACTCGGTCCGGTCCTGGGTGCACAGACAGAGGGTGGACTAGAGAGCAAGGTGGCCGGAGCTGGAGCTCGGCCAGGAGGTGGTGAATGGGATGCTGCCTCAGGCTGGGACACGGGAAGAGTTCTGGAGACGTCCGCGGTGACAGGTGCACAGCAGTGCTGCCACACTGTGCTCTCAAAACACTGAATGGCGACTTCCATGTTATGCATGTTTTCCCACCATTTTTTTTTTAAGGTGAAAAAACAAAGCGGCAGCCACAATCAGGGAGAGTCAGCTCTTGATTCCGGGCCCCTGGGGCAACAGGGCCCACCAAGGGCTCACGGCAGGGCCCCCTTCCTCCTCTGCCTCCCAAGCTCCGAGGGCCAAGTCACCCTGTGCCTGTGATGTTTCATCTGGCCAGAGGCCACTGTTTGTAAAACGGCAAAGATAAATATTTTCCACCTTGACTTGGGTAGGAGAATATAAACAGAAAAGATTCCACCAGGGTTAGAGAGCAAGTGTCTGGTTTTGATCTCCAAACATTTCTTCTGACCCTTCCATAGTCAGCCCTCCTTAATGCTGCAATGGTGTGGGGTCCACTCCTCCAGGTCACAGCTCCTCGGGGACTGCATCTTGTCCCTCATGTGCGATGCCACAGGCTGTTGTCACAGAGCTTCCATGTGCATCCTAAGACAATGACAGGAGGTGGCTGCAGTGGGATATGCTCCCACCACAAGGGTGCAAGTTGCCAGCCCAAGGACTCTCACCAGCCCAAGGACTCTCACTCTCTCACCCTTCCCTCCACCTGCTAGACAAGTCCCGGTGCATCTTAATGGCAGCCACAAGGTCCCCAGGGCCCCAGGACAATAAATGCATGCAAATAGAAGACCACGGGGCCCCAGCCTGGTCCAGCCAGGATGGCCGCTCTTCCTAGTGCCTCTCTGTTTCCTCCTGCAAGTGTGGCTGGGTATTCACGGTGGAGGCGGGACCCCAGAAAGGCATACATCCGCAGGACAGGCTTTGTAATGCGTGCCATGCTTCCCACGGGCCCACGGCTCTGCTTGGCATGCGTCAGGGGTCCAGGTCAGGGTCTAGCGCCTTCCTGGGACATTCGAGTCAACTCTGGTGAAGGCTTTTCATTGTTATACCATCCTCAGCTATTACAGGGCGGTTTTGTCTTCCTAAATAGAAAAGTATCTTTGTGTCGCTCTTTTGACACCATGGGGCCACAAGATGCAGAGACCAGTTAAACTAATAAATTCCCAGGCCCTGGGCTGATGGTAGAGAAACCAGGCCCTTCCCCTTTAGAACCCTCCGGAACAAATGGCCGGATGCAATTCAGCACCTAGAGACCCCAGGGTCCTGAATGTCTCCTTACCAGGTCCCTGGGTCTGGGTCACCCCACGGGCCACCCTGTAGTGGCCACATTCGGAGGACATCAGGCCGAGCACACCCTCACTAGGGTGCAAGCCAGGCAACACCCTAAAGGGAAATGCTCACCACTTCCAGAAACAATTCACACATTCCCTTACCGGGAGGATAAAGAACCCCAAGTTTAGGGGTCTTGGAACCTCGGGGCTCCTGGGGTTGTGGAAGAAGAGCACACACAGCTGAGAGGAAAGCGCCGGAGCTGGATTTCAAAGCCCCACAGAGTCAGCAGAGGCAGCCACAGCCCAGGACAACTCATCTCCTAGTTTGCGGGTCCTTCATCAAATGCAATTTCTTCCTGGACGACAACAGAATTTCTCTGGCTCCAGGGGGAGGAGCAGCTGTCCACACTGTTTATTCAAATACCATTCTGGCCATCTTCACAGTGTTTTCTTTTCTCTCTTCCCTGCAGGGTCTGCAGCTATCCGTGGAGCACTTGGACACCCGTGTCTACACATGGCCTTCCCAGGTGTCGTCTATGCAGAGCGCAGAAATCCTCTTCTGGAGAGCCCCGCGCTGCCTTCCACAGGGCTCCCCGCCCCCATGACGCCCACCCCCGCTGATGGGCTTGTTTCTGTGCACGCTGAAGATGAAAAACATGTGATCCCCAGTGTGTCTCTTTCATGGCCACACATTTCTTTTTATCGTGCATCTTGGCTGAGGCACGCTTATGAATTCCCAGCAACGGTTCCCAAGTCAGTTTTCAAAGAGTGCTGCACCTTTGACCTAATGAAAACCAGAGAGAACTGGACGAGGGTTTGTGGCACGTCTCTGAGAGCCTTTTTTTCCGTAAAAGTTCTGTTCTTTTGCCTTTGGTTTCCCTTGCTGCTTGCAGTTCTGGGCTCGCAGACCCAAGATTTGGCCTAGGACCTCGCACACACTGGTCCTTTTGACACTGCCCGGCTGTGACCACAGCCACGCAGGATCCCTGTCTCCCCCGGATACCCCGCCATCTCCCGAGCCCCACCCTCCCGGCGAGCCCCCTCTCCTCCTAACCAGGTGCAAACCCTTGCCAGGCTTCAGCGCCCCTCTACACACCCCAAACTCCCCTGCATTCCCGGGGCTTCTCCTGCCTTCCTTCCCCCTGCTACTTTGCTCCCCCTGCTGAAACCCGCTGAGCCCCTCACAGAAAGAAGGATTTCCTGCAGCGGGTGGCACAAACCCTACAGACCTGCTGGCTTAAAGCACCCACACTTTTTTTTTTTTTTTAAAGACAACAAGTAAACACTCTTATGTATTAACAAACTCAAGCATTAGAGAATGTACAAATATCTTTTGGAGAAAAATATTACTCAGTATAAGATTAAGCCATGTAAAAGCTAGGTAAAAACAGAAGACTAAGGAATGGAAGAGTCACAGTGAAATTGCATTTTCATACTAGGGAGACAATACGATGTTTACCGATGAAAGCACCCACACTTACGCGCTCACCGTTCTGGAGTCAGCGTCTGCAGTGAACTCACTGGGCGGAAGTCAAGGTGACCGCCGGTTCGTTTCCCCACCCCCCGTCACCACAGGACGTGAGCATGCCGGGATGCGCACAGGCCAGGCTCCGGGCCTCCAAGGAGGGAGTGGGGCCAGCCGTGTCCTCCACTTCTCCACTTCCTCTGCTCTGTTTGGCCTGGGCCAGGGTGTGGGGCAGGGGCTGCGCTGCAGCAGCTGCCTTAGACCCTGAGCCCCAAGTTGCTTGCTGAAGACTGCAGAGCAGCAGATGGCGGCGGCGTGTGCAATGTCACACGAGGAAGAAATGGGCCATTGTCTCGCGTCAGCCACTGTCGAGGACCGAGCCCCACCCTGATGATGACAGATTGCGCCGTGACTGTCCAGTGCTCTCCCTGGTCGTCGTCTGTCTCCAGGCCTCCCGAAGGGGGAGCAGCCAGGGGCTGCGGGCTGACCATAATGCTGTCTCTCACCCAGGCCGGGGTTCGGCCAGCTAGAAGGGAGTGAGATGGCTCCAGGAGAGCGGCCTGAAATAAGTGAAAGACCAGGTCTGTTTCCTTTTTTGCTGAGGATTGACCCAGGACCTTCACAGGGAGCTACATCCGCAGCTTTTTTTTTTTTTTTTTTTTAGGCAGGCTCTAATTAAAATGCCTAAGCTGACCTGAAACTTGCAATCCTCCTGCCTCAGCCTCCCTGAGTGCTGAGATTACAGGTGTGCAGCCCACATCCAGCTAAGACTAGTCCTTATAAGCCTTAAAAAAAAAACCAAGGGGGCCGGTGAGATGGCTCAGCGGCGTAAGCGCCTGCCTGGCAAGCGCAAGGGCCCGAGTTCGACTCCTGGAACCCACATACGAAAAAGGGGCCGGTGATATCGCTCAGCGGCACGGGCGCCTGCTGGTGTGTGAGGTCCTGAGGTCGACCCCCAGTACCACAAAAAAAATAAAAATAAAAATAAACCAAGTCTAAGGCATAGGGGAAACACTTCAAGTCATGGGCACAGGCAAAGACTTCCTGAATAAGACTCTGCTAGCACAGGAAGTGATAGCAAAAATCAACAAGAGGGGCTACATCAAACTAAAAATGTCCTGCAGGGAAGGGGGAGTAAAAAGAATTAAGATGCATTATGTACCAACTCCCCACAATTAATATAGTCATTACGTACTGCAAATATGTACAACAAAAATTAAAAATTTTAAAACACAAGTGTACCTCTCTGGGGTGGATGTTAAGGTAGGAGACATGGTGCCTGTGCGGAAACAAGGATCTATGGGAAACCTCCATATCTTTCCCATAAGTTTTGCTGTGAACATAAAGCTGTCCTAAAAAGTAAAGTCTATTTTTTAAAATTCAAAACATAAAAAGTTCCTGCACAGCAAGAGAAACAACTAATGGGGTGAAGAAACAGCCTGCAGAATGGGGGGAAAGCTTTGTCAGCCACCCTTCTGACAGAGGACAAGTATCTACAATATACAAAGAGCTCAAAAGAGTTAGCACCAAAAGAACAAGTAATTTAGCCAATAAATGGGCAAATGAACCTCAGAGATACTTCTCAAAAAAGTACAAATAGCCAGTGATTAATTCTATGGAAAAATGTTCAACATTTCTAGCTATCAGAGCAGTGTGCATCAAAACCCCACTGAGATTCCATCTTGCTCCAGTCAGAGTGGCCCTGTTGGTATAGAAAAACTAAGCCACGTTTAGGGGGAGGGGGACTGGGAATCTGAGCCTAGCCTGGGCACCTCAGTGACTTAGTGAGACCCTGTCTCAAAATAAAAATAAATTAGATTTTGAAGACTGGGAATGTAGCTCAGTGTAAAGACCCTGGATGCAATCCCCAGTACGGCAAAATATATACACACATACATACACATGTGCACACATATGAGTACACACGTCCACACCGGCAAGGATGGGGTGGTGGAGAACACTTTCGATGGGCGTGTAAATTAGCACAGCCACTATAGAAATCAGTATATGTGGATGGTGCACAGACTAAAAATAGAGCTATGGTTTGACTAAAGGTACAGCACTCCTAGGTATGTTCTTGAAAGAATTAGAACACTCTAGGACACCTGCATGCACATTTAGTATGGCCTAATTCACAGTAGCTATGGAAACAGCCTACGTGCCCATGGACAGATGACTGGATAAAGAAAATATGATGTGTGTGCGCGCGCGCATGTGTGTGTGTGTGTTTATAATGGAATATTATTCAGCCATAAAGATGAATGAAGTCGTGTCATTTGCAGGAAAGTAGATGGAACTGAAGTCCATCATATTAAGTGAAACAAGCCAGACTCAGAAAGACAGATACATTTTGTCTCATACAAGGGGTATCTCTTATCAAATGATACTGTGAATATTCAAAAATTGTTAAAAACTCTTTATACTAAAGGCACATTGTCGTTAATCCTCCTCAAAATCCTCCCCCTTGCTTCAAACACACGTGCCATCGTTCTTGCCACTCTGAAGCAGTCCTGGAGGTCCTCGTTCGTGAGCGCGTGTACTCCACGTGCTCAAAACTCCAGTGAATGCTATCGAGCGCCATCCAATGGAAAGGAGCTCGTGGAAACATGACACTCTGTCCTCATCTGCCTTCTTTGCCAGACCTGGCACTGTGTGACTTCCGGCTCTTCCCCAAAGTCAAAATTACCACGGAAGGGAAACACTGATTCCAGACACCGAGGCAGCCACCGCAGTGCAGCTAAGACGCTCAGGAGAGGACTCCAGAGCTGCTTCCAAAAGTGGCAAGAACGATGGGGTGAGTGTGTTCCCAACGAGGGGGAGGATTTTAAGGGACGTGAATGGCAGTGTATCTTTTACTGTAATAAAATGTTTGATTTAAATATTCATATTTTTCTCTCACACCTCATATGTGGACTCCAAAAAGAGAAAGAGGACGTGAAAATAAAGGGAGATTATCAGAGAAGAGGATGGGGGCAGGGGCAGGTACAGGGGAGGAAAGGGAAGCAGTGGAAGTTATGAAGTATGTTCCATGCATGTACAAGCATGCCAAGACAAACCCACTATTCTGTATCACTAGTGTGCACTAATAAATTAATTATTGAAAAGCAGGTCTAGACAAGAACTTTCGGTGAGGCCATAGCAATGTGGAGCTAACCAGGTGCAAAGAGACCTGAAGGCCACTGCCTGGTAGAGGGCTTTGTGTTGCCAAGTGAACCACACACGTGGTTGTTATCTAATAGTATCCCCCAGAAGGATGCCTGGACACCCACACCGGGGCTGGCTGGAAGCCTGTTGCTCTGCGGGGTCCACTGAAGTGGGAAGATGGAGGACAGGGGGATGGTGGACCTCAAAGTGGCCTGCATGAGGGCCAAGCAACAGTGGACCAGAGCACTGGGTTCAGCTCCCTCCATGGCCAGTGGCCCAGCCTGACCCTTGTCCTCTCTTCCCCACCACAACCTTGTCTAAGAAGGAGTTGCTGACCACTGCCTCTTCCCCTTGGCATTCACAGCTACCCTGTTCCTGATCTTCTGGCCTTGGTAAGGGGACTGTGAGTCATCCACAGACCCTGGACTAGGCTGCAAGGCTCTCCCCACACAAAGAAGCCAAGTGTGCCCACAGCCCAGCAGACTGCATTGATGTCGGTAGCCCAAAGGAGCAGACAAGGCATAGGTTACCAGTTGTCTTCCAACATCCTCCAAAATCCTTTCCCTCTTCACTGATATGACCCAGCCCTCCTGGCAGCTCCAAGTACATGGATAGGATGGGATGGGATGGATGGGATGGATGGATGGATGGATGGATGGATGAATGAATGGATGGGATGCAAGGATGGGATGGAGGGATGGGATGGATGGAATGGATGGGATAGATGGGATGGGTGGGATGGATGGATGGGATGGAAGGATGGATGGGATGAGCGGATGGATGGATGGGTGCAGGGATGGGATGGAGAGATGGGATGGAGAGATGGGATGGAGGGATGGGATGGATGGGATGGGTGGACAGATGGGATGAGTGGATGGATGGAGGGAGGGATGGGATAGAGGGATGGGATGGAGGGATGGGATGGGGGATGGGATAGATGGAGGGATGGATAGGATGGAGGGATGGATAGAATGAGATGGGAGGGATGGATGGATGGGTAGAATGGATGGGATGAGATGGATAGAATGGATAGGATGAGATGGATGGGATGGGTGGATGGATGGATGGATAGAATGGACAGGATGGGATGAGAAGAATGGGATGGGATGGGATAAGATGGGATGGGATGGAATGAGATAGGAGGGAATGGGACCCACACAGCTTCGTAGGAAAGGGCCATACACTCTGGCTTGTTTCTCCTCCTTCAGTGGCTGCATGGTGGGTCTGAGGGCAGCAGGATGGTGAGTGACAGAAATAACCTGAATCCCCAGTGCCACGGAGCTGCCACACCAGCCTTGCATGGTTTATATGGAAAGAAAGAAAAGAGCCCTCCTTACTTTCCTCCCCATTGTGACAGGACCTTTGTCCCCATGGCAGCCTGAGCTCTACCTAATAGAGCCAGTGTCTGCTACAGGAAGGTCCCAGTGTGTAGGCTGGAGAGGGAGGGAGGACTCTGCCGTGTTCTGGGGTTTTGGTTTTGCTTCATAACCAGGAAGGCGCTGCAGCGTGGGTCTCAGTGACTCCTCTGTCTACCTCTCCAAGGAAAGGGCTGCATCATAGGTCTCCATGGCAACACAGCAGAGCACGTGGTAAACACTGGCACATGTTTACATGGGTGTGAGATTGTGTCGCTGCAGCACAGCGGCCCGCGACCACCTGGGTAGGGAGGCAGCTGCTGAGCCGTGCGCCGTCGCAGGACTCGTTTGCTGGGCCTCTCTGGGGTCCTCGGTGTGGTTCTCCATAGAACCCGAGCCCGTGGTCCTGCGGTCTCCCAGGTAGTTGTGGGGAGAGTGTGGGGTTGCATTCATCCTCCGGTGCCAGTCAGGGATGGGGGCACTCAGATCCCCACCTTCACTGTGCCCCCACTGCTGTTTCCTCAGCTCCTACCCCATCCCCTGCCACAAAGCGTGACAAAGCAAACGTGTTGCTCCCTGGCCACAGCCTCCAACACCCTGCACTGCACAGTAGGTGCTCGGGGACTGTGGGTGCATGAGCCGGGCACACAGTAGGTCTTTGCCAGTGGCCAACCTGGGTCTCAGGTCCAAGTGCATCCAGGAACCCCAGGGCCTGACCCACTGTGCCCTCCCTGGGAACCTTGGTCCCGGGCTTCTCCTTAGCCACCTCTCCAGGATCTGGGTGTCCTCGGGAGACCCCAAGAAGCGAGTGCCACAGAACTGGGAGGCACTGTTCCTTTCCATCTTCACATCGGGCTAAGACTCAAAACAAAACTGTCAGATTTCAGAACATTTCACAGCAGCAAAAATAACTGCACTTGGGGAAAAAACATGCAGACACTTCTCAAAGTCATCTAGTCGCTTCAACAATGTGCCAAAAGCTTCTGGAATTGACAGGTTTGATTTGCCACGCACCAACTGCACCTACCCCTGCCAGCCCAAGGCCCCTGAGGTCCCTGTGTGCCAAAGCCTCGGCACAGGAACAATGACAAGGAGATGCCTTGGCCCAGCCCTACTAAGTGCCAGTTCAGAAATCATACCCAGAATTCACCAGCCATCCATGCCAAACCTGAGGTGCCGAGGCCAGGTGGGAGGGCCCCCAGGTCAGAGGCAACCATGGTGACAGAGGAGTTAGCTGGGCCGATGCCTCCCAACCAACATGACATCTCCTGCCTTCTGGTGGCCAGCTTGGCCACAGGACAAAGTTTGGTCAGCAGACCTGAGCAGGAGGACAGCACCCAGCTTCTCATGATGCCCCCAGCCCATGCTCGCCTTCCCAAGCAGGTGACAGGATCCTGCAGGGGCGGAGGTCATGCTGAGCCTGGGAGAGCCACCTGGGGAAGGAGCCGGCGCTGTCACCCTGCACTGTCTCGGGAGCCCTGGGACATAATGATGGATGAGCAAAGTGACCACCCCACCCACGCTGAGCCCCTAGCTGCAGAGACTGGCTGTGGTACCCTTCGATTATTACATAGGAGGAGTCGAACTGGGGGAGCTGTGCAGGCTCAGTCTGGGGGCCAAGTTGTTTGTTTGTTTTTGGCAATACTGAAAGATGGGAGGCTGAAGTGGAGGGAAGTCAGCAGGGCAGGGGTGGATCCTATTTGTGCCTTGTAGAGAAACTGCTGGCTGTTACGTCCAAGCAGGTGGAAGGCCTCGGGCGGCTTGGTGGGCAGATGGAGGAGTGGGTAGATTCTGGACGTATCCCAGAGGAGGGCTCATCAGATATGGAGAGGGAGAACCAGGACGCTGGGGCTGAGCCTGTCCTGTACCTGAGCAGTGGCATTGGTGGCAGCAGAGAACCTGGGAAGGGGCAGCTGGGAGAGTGGGTGGGCTTGGGCAGGGGGTCTAAGCTGCCACGAGGTCACCAGCACAGGGCGAGGAGGATCATCCACCGATGGCTGGTAGTGAGTACAAGGATGGCAGTGGGACCTGAGAGGAGGGGCCTGACCAGGTGAAGTTCTGGCCAAACCCTGCGGAGCACCAGCACTTGGAGGTTAGAGACAGAGAGGGATGCTCTGAGGAGCCACCTGTGTCGATGTGCCCAGCTATCACTCCAAGGAGGCCACCAGATTCCCTCCAAGAGCGGCCATCGGATCCACCAAGCTGGCAGCCACTGGGGTGGAGGGAGCTGAAGGCCAAGTGCAAGGTTTCCACAGGGAGGGGAGAGACAGAGAAGCCCCCGAGACAGAGCAAGAGGTGTGGAGAATGGGCAGGAGGCAGGAAAGAGGAACGGACGTGACGTGTGGAGCCCAAGGGAGGGGTGACAGAGGTGGCTTTGTCCAGGGCTCAGTTGTAGTCCGCAACCGTGGCTGTTGCCATCCTCCCACTGAAATCACTTTTTATTAAATTATTAATATTTTTCTTAGATTCTTAATATTTTTCTTAGATTCAATCCAAAATAGTCTCAATTTTTAAACTGTCGTCTTCTAGGTAATGTGCTCAGTGAAGTCACAGATTTAATGGGCTAATTGCTTTCTAATACATATGAAAATAAGTAATTATGTAAAGGCCCACCCGAGTATCTCTGCAATGGCCTTGCGACCCACCAGTTTTGAAACTCAGAAGGGAGGAATAACTGCAGGCCCAGACTCTGGAGTCAGGTGACACAGGGTGGCCTCCTGACCTCCCCTTACACTAGCCAGTGACCTTGGCCAGATTATGGTGGATTATGTAACCTGCCCAAGCTCCAGGCTCCACCTGTATGAAACGGAGCTAGCATGCATCTATCTCAGCCCAGACAAGAGGAAGCAGAGAAGGAAGCCTTGCAGGGCCCTTAGCAGTATCAGCCCTCAGCTGGCCTTACAAGCCCCAGCGTGGTAATTGCCGAGGGTTAAAATGGGGGTGAGTCGTGACCCCCACAGGAGCCACCCCCACCCCAGGACAAGGCGCCCACACCGGGGCTTGGCCCGCCTCCCTCTGGCCAGGCTGTGAATGTTCCAGCGAGGTCCTGGAATACGTTACAAACCACGCGCTGCAGAGCCTCCCGTGCCAAGCGTGCACACAGGCAAGCCCGAGAGCGTGCCAGCCCCACCGTGGCAAGACCCTGCTCAAAGAGCAGACCGGCCCTGCTCCCCGGGGGTGGCGCAGGCCGGAGTAAACAGCTCGGCCCGGCTTCCCCCGGCGGGCGGAGGACGTGCCTTGCTCCGGGTGTTGTCTCCACTGAGGAGTTATGTAATCGTGGCCATCGTCGCAGCAGCCCGTTGGGTGGGCCTCTGTTCCCTGTGCAGGGCTCCAACGCTCCATCCTGCCCACTGCTCGCCATTTTTAAGTTTTGGTTCTCTCTAAACCATTTTTAAATTGGGTTCTCGCCAAGCTCTCTGGATCTGCAAAGAAAACCCCGCACCTCTTTTCTGAAGCTGCTTCCTAAATGATGTTCTCCGACAGGTGAGACTCAGAGACAGGGAGTCACAGGACCGAATCCTGGAGCGGACGGAGCTGCAGAGAACAGGGAGTCCAGTCCTCCCCCTTGCATTTGTGGATGTGACAACTGAGGCCTGGCAGGGAAGGGACTCAGGGCTGTCGCCCCACAAGGAGCTCAGTGGCCTGTCTTGCTGCCCCACTCTCGGGAAACCATGTTCTAGGAACTTTCCTACCTACGTAATCCCGACCCCACGCAAAGGGGGACCCTGCAGGCCACTCACTCCCCCTCCTCTGCAAAGCCGCTGCAAGCTGATTCCCTGGAAAACTGGCAGCCTGGCCGGGTGGTGGTTGTGATGCCCAGGTAGGAACCAGCAGAGCTCAGGGGTCAGAGGGCAGGGCTCATCTACACTGCCTGTGCCCTTGGCAAAGGGCACTACTATCTGAGACTAGGGGAGGCCGGGCAAGTACTCTGCTCCCTACTCTGAGCGGCTGGCCCCAGGCCAACCTGATGATGCCCAAGGCTGGCCTTAGGCCCAGGTAAGAAGGAGCTGTGAGCAGCACGTGGGTCACTGGGCCCGGGGCACCTGGCTGTCCAGGGCCAGGGTGCCCTTCCGCCCTCCGGGGCCTCTCTAAGAGCCTGAGGCAAAGGAGAGCCTCTGCCCAGCCCTGTTCAAATTGCATCAAATTCGCAGGGTCCTAAGAGCAGACCAAACATACTTGCATAAAAATGTGTTTTAAAGGAACATTCCCTGCTCCCACTGGCCCTCTGCCTGCTTCCACTTTGGGGTTCTGGGCAGACTTAGAAGCAAACTTCTCACCAATTACCAAGAGCAAAACAACTCCCACAGATGAGGCCAGTGCCAGGCCGAGCAGGGGCGAACCCCTTTCACAGAGTCTCTGCTCCATCTCTGGAAATCCCAGGGGTGCCCCTCGTGCTGCACCATGACCACTGACCTGAGCCCTGCCCCCCGGCAGCTCTTGCCTTCCCTCCACAGCCCACAGGAGCTCCCTGACTCCCGGCACCAGTGCCATCCACAGGCAGGCTGGGAGCCACTCTGAGATGCAGCACCCAGCCCAACACCACCCGAGATCCGGGGATCCCGGTGGCTGGGCAGCACCCCTTTCTATGCCACGCACAACACCCAGTGTCTCGGGGACCATGGTCCTGGATGCAAGCAGAGGCTGACAAGGGCGTGAAAGACCCCCTCTTCCCATCCCACAGCTCACTGCTGGGGATGGAGGAAAGGGAGAGGAAGAGGAAGACAGTTGGGTGCACTCTGCCACCGCGGTGATGGCCGTGTCCCCGAATGCTCCCATCCGCTAGGAACTGGGCCTTTCTGGAGCAGATTGGAAAATCCCCCGGAGCAGGAGGGCCTTGCCAGCTGCTTGGGGAAATGTCTCTTCAGAGTTTAAAGGCGTCTTCTCCTCACTTCCTTCTCACCACACTGCGGGCTGTGCTGCGGGCTGCAGTCCGGGGTCCCAGGCAAGAATCCAGCATCAGTCCCCAGCCTTCCCCAAGAAGCCCTCCACTGAGCAAGAGGGGGCCTTGGCAAGAGACAATGACAGTCCTGCCCCGCTGTGCACATGCTGTGGGGAACAAAGGATGGGGAGCTTCGGGGAAGGCTCCCTTAGAGAAGAGGCCCCTGAGGACTGAGTAGGAGTTCATTAGCATCCCTAGAGGAAGAAGAGGTACAAAGGCCCTGTGGTGGGACAGACAGCAGAGTGAGCAGAACATGTGCGATGGTGACACAGCCAGGTTCATGTCTTCGACAGTTCACTCTGGTGACCTTGGAGCAGGGGGCACCTGGTAACGTCCCGTCTAGACCTGCAGTTCAGTATTCCCAGCATGGTCTCCTAGGCTACCATAACTGTCCTGCCACTGAGCCTTGGCAGAGGCTGTTCTCTGCTCAGAGCGTCTTCTTTGCTGTGTAATCAGGGTTGGCACCCCCGTGCCCACCTTCCTCTCTGAAGAAGCAGTGGCTAGGCCTTGGGAGGACAGACTTTGTCCCCAGCCCCTTCTCTCCAACTCTCTTCCTGAGCAGCTTTCCTCCACCAGGGTTCTGACCATGGACTGAAACCTCTGAAACCATGAGCCAGAATAAACCTTTCCTCCTGTAAGCTATGCGGGGCAGGTATTTGGTACCAGGACAGAGAGGTGACTAATAACCATGAATCCTGGGGCTTCTGCTCTATTTCACCCCCCATTCCAGCCCTTCAGCCCCATGGGGCCACCTCAGGTTGTCTTCCTTCATCCTGGAGTCTGTAGCGGCCAGGAGACAGAACTCTGCCAGGGTGGTGGGAGGGCCCCTCCCTGCCCACAGCAATGGCCAATCCTTCGCTCTTGCTAAAGGCATGATGAGCACCTGGCTTCCTCATGGGAGGGGACCTTCCTCCCCAACCTCTGCGCAGGCTGCAAGTGGCAGACCTTGGGAAAGGCCTCGGCTGAAAGGGGTCCCTCTCCTGGTAATGCCTCCTTCCCAGTGTCCCATATTCTCTCACAGTGGAAGTGACGAAGGCCCAGCCCCTCGCCCCAGCCTGGGACACTCAGCAAGGAGTCAGCTGTTGTTGGATTCCTGTGGCGTCATCTGAGGGTGCTGTGAGCAGAACATCACAGCCACCTCTCCTGCTGCCCATCGCCCCCATGGGTGATCATCACGAGCCCTTCCTCAGGCCCAGCTGCACCCTGGAACTGCTTCCTTGGAAACCCAACTTGGACAGAGGGTGCCAGGAGCAGTCTAATCAACCAGCCACAAAAACAGGACTTGGGAGTGGATCCCCACTTCAGCTGGCAAGAAGGACCCAGTGCAGGGGACAGGGAGCTCCCTCTGAAGGGGGGACAGCAAGCATCAGCAAACGTGGAGAGCAGGGGCTGAAAGGAGGAGGAACCCGATGGCCATGGTCAGTAAAGACTCTGAGTGGTGAAGCCAAGAGGCCACCTGGCAACTGCCACTCAGGACTTAGTCACATGGTCTGCCACGCTCCCAGGGAAAACTCCTAATTCAGGTACAAGGCAGCCATAGCTGGGAATGCCAAGGCCTGACATGTGAGACCATGTACTAATCAGCTTTCTGTCACTGGAACACAACACCTGACACCCACAATTTAAAGGAGGAGAGGTTTATTTTGGCTCATGGTTTTTGGGGACTCAGTCCATGGTCCAAAGGCTACAAGGCAGAAGCAGCGTGGTGGAAGGGCATGGTGGAGGAAAGCTGCTTACCTCACAGCAGCTGGGAAGCAGAAAGAGAAGGGAGGAGCTGGGGACAGGAATTCACCTTTCCAGGCCACACCCCAGTCACCACCTTCAACCAGGCCCCACCTACTAACAACACAACTACTGACTCATCCAGGGATGAATCCACTTATGAATGTAGCACCTCCAGGATCCACTTGCCTTCCACATGCATGAGACGTCGGGGGGACATGGTGGACCTAAACCGTAACATGTCAGCTGATGCGCTCCAAAATCGGAAATCCTCTGACTCCACTGAACTCTTGGATCCTACCAACTCAGTCCACTTGGCCCTCTGAAGAGCAGATGCCCCAGCTGTCAGAAGGTGTGTAGGAGCCTCCTCGCTCCAGGATGGCAGCTCCCCTCAGGATGCAGCCCACATCCTCTGGCCACTAGCTCGATGCCCACCCACCATTAGGTCTCAGCATAACTCACAGGGGCCATGATGGAAAGGGGAGGACTCAGGGGCCCAGGCCCAGGCCCAGGCATGGGGACATGAACCTGGGAAAGTGAAGCTCTTGGGGAGAGCTTTCCTGGGGTGCGGGATGCTACAACCTGGCAAGGCCCACAGCCAATACTGACACTGGTGGGGTAGCACGTAAAAGCCTCGGAAGGGAGTGTAGGCACCAGAACTGTGGTGACTGGCCCAGGAAGGACAGAGTCATAGGCTCAGCCATGCAGGTGTGGGACAGCAGGACAATGTGGAAGGTCAGAGCGGCCAGCTGGTGACTGTCCCATGGACAGACACCAGCACTGCATGTCCCTCCTCATGCCCAGAGCCCCTGAGGAGACTTGCTCTCCGCTGGGTGGCAGGAAAAGGCCTGAGCTTGCTTTGTGGAGGGGAATCTCAGCAAAGGGGCAAACCCCAAATCACTGGTGGCTCCTCCCAGCCACTCAAGAGCAGCCTTATTAATCCAGACAGGGGGATACTCTTCCATAGGGCATGGCTTGTCTTTCCAAGCCCTGCGGGACCCCAGAATCCCTCCTGATGCCCATGCCCTTAGAGTGATATCGGAGACAGCCCATGCATCTGCACTGTAGCTTTGTTTTGCTGGTAAATGGCTCTGTGGACCCTGCATTCCCATCCCCTACCTCTGTATCCCTGTCCCCGCCCCAGGCAGATGCGCCAACGACTTCATATAAATCATCTGTCTTTGGTTTGCAGAGTTGAGGTCAGAACCCAGGGCCTGGTGCGTGCCAGGCAAGCACTCTGCCACCCAGCAGCACCTCCAGCCCCTAAGTCCTCTCATTTTATTCTCATTCTCAGGACACAGCCATTGTGCCCATTTTACAGATGACAGCAGCAAGGGACAGGAACTGCCCAAGACCTCCTGCCTAAGGCAGGGTGGGCCTTGAACAGCTGTCTGTTCCGCCTGGGCTTCTCCCTCCTTTCCAGCCCTCGCTGGCAAGGCTGGGGGTCCCGGCTATCCCTCCCTAGGCCGCCGGCAGCCATGCTGTCCCGAAATGGCCTGGACGGAAGGGCTTAGGTGCAGTTACTCAATGACAATAAGGACAAGTTGTTTGCAGTGGCCGCCGGCCAAGGTTCCAGCCGCCTGCCCACCTCGGGAGACATCTGGGAGGAGCGTGGCCACACCAGCCCCTCCGGCCCACACCGGGGCTCCCTGCACTGCAGGCCTAGCCCTCTGGCCGCCACCCCTCCCAGACCAGGCCCCCAGGCCCAGCACCCAACCTGCACCTTGCCTGCTGGCCTCTGCACCCGACATGCAGAGCTCATCGTCCCTTGGTCCCTTGGTCCCTTCACTCCCTGTGTCCCCTGTGCTGAGGGCCTGCCTCCTGTCCTATCTCAGAAATGACTGGGCAGCACCCCCTCCCTGCTGGTGCCTCTCTGGGGGCCCCCAGGCATGTCCAAGTCTCTGCAGTGCTTTCACAGACCCTCAGTGTCCCGCCTGTGAAGTGCGTGCAGCCTTGGTGCCTGGCCTGTGACCCTGTGTGGGTTGAATAAGTGAGGCGGTGAATCAAACCCCAGGGTTCACGCCTCAGAGAATCTCCACTAACTGGGTTTTCCTTGTCTCTGTCACTATTTTCTTCCCACCAGAGTGGGCGGTGCCCTATTGCTGGAGCTCTGTCTGCACCAAACAGCTTTCTCCCTCCCTTCCCCCTCCCTGAGCTTTGCCCCCCACACCTGTGGCCTGAGCCACCAACTACATCCACTCCCTGGGCTCCAAATAAGAGAAGACCCAGGGAGCAGTGAGTGACTTCAACAAAGAGGGGCTGGTTCTTCTAGCCTAGAAGGAGTCTGGGGCTTTGGCGGCTGGCATTGTTCTACCGCCCTAAGCCAGCCCCCCATGCCTTTCTAGGCTTTGTTCTCATCCTTGCAAGACGGCTGCTGCAGCTCCAAACATCAAGCCCCAGCGTTCAAAGGCAGGAAGCAGAAAGGAGATCAGGGAGGGCATCCCTCCCATAGCTTCTCTTATCAGGAGGGACAAAGTCTTTGCCCACAAAACGTCCCCACACATCTCACTGGCCAGAACTGGTCCTGTGAGCACTCCAAGCTGCAGAGAGTCTGGGAAAGCAGCCCCCTCTCAGGGTGAACGCTACCACTTCTGCCCTGCCACTGCTGGCAGAGACCCGGCTGCTCTCTCCTCCCCATCCCAAGGACTGTGAGCCCCAGCCCTGCTGCTGGAGGTCACCCTATGCCACCCACACTCACACATACCCCCGCTCTACACTGGGTCTCCATCATCGTCCTCTTCAGCTCCGACACGCCCACCCAAGCTGACGTTTTTAAGTCCAGACCTTTCCACAGCTCCCGACCTCTCAGAAGCGCTGGCTCCCACACCAGGGGCTGTGTGGAGGCAGAGCCCGGTCCAGAGCTGCCTATGTGAGGGTCCGGGCAGAAAGGGCAGCTTCCTGCTCAGGGCCGGGCTGCACGCATCTGTGCCTTCGCCAGGTGGCCCTGCCAGGCCAGCCGAGGCCTGGTGCTACCCAGGGCCCAGCGCAGGGCACTCGCTCTCCTCTTTGGTGTCCCGGCAGGCACAGCTGTGTGTGGTGCCCATGGGCAGGACAGGGCCAAGTGAAGGTGGCTGTCACCCAGCCTGGGGCTGTGCCCTGTGTCCTCCGGGCAGATTCATGCCTTCTCCCGCCTAAGTTTCCCTGAGATCCCAAGAGACCGGAAGATCCTTAGAGGGAGACCCAGAGAGGGCAGGAAGTATCTGCAGTGGCCCAGGGTGACCCCTGGCAAAGGCGCTCTGGGCTTCAGGAAAGAGTTGACTGAAAGAGCCGAAGAGGAGGATGATCGAGACCCGGTGTAGAGTGGGGGTATGTGTGAGGGCACCCCAGTTTCCCCTTTAGGAAGCCACCATTGGGGGTTGCTGGGAGCAGAAGGTCCTTCCGAAAGGGCGTCAGTGGCCAGGGTGCTTTGTGATGGAGGTGGGACCCTGAGCCCTGGAGCCCGCCATGCCCACGCCCAACCCCTGGGGTCCCAGGGCTGGTTGGGAAGGTGGTTGAGTACTCGAGTGGCTCCAAGCCCAGCCTCGTGGTGACATCGCTGCCAGGCAGTGCCCAGGTATAGGTGCAGGGTGACCTGGGCCATGGGCTGCCACAATGGGCAGCAAGGGGTGGAGATGGGGCCGGGAAAGCCCCAGGCAGCAGGGCTGGGATGGTGACATGCGGCCCAGTACCCAGGCCCAGGACAGGACACTGTGTTTCAATTATTTCCAGTTTCCTGACCCTCAAGTAGTACTTTAATGTTCCTATTTACTCCAAGGGTTAGAACAGAAGGCGAGACGGCTAAGCTGGGTTCCCCTGGTGTCGCCCCCAAAACTCGGGGTAAGAAAGCAGCCAGAGGGAGCTAAGAGTCACAGGGGGTGGGACTGGGGCTCTGGGACACCAGAGACCTTCAGGATGGCCCAAGATGCAGGGCTGTGGCTGAGTGTTCCACCACCATGGCCCGTGAGGCTGGGGACACGAGGGCCACAGCGCCTGGCGCTCGCCTTGCCTGGTAAACGTGGCTTCATCCTGCGCCTCCCGGCGGCAGTGATGGGACGTTAGCCGGCCTGTCCCTCGCATCTGGGCACTGAGGGACTGCTTGGCAGTGGGGCCAGCAGCCTGTGGCTGACTGGGAGGGACTCCAGGAGTCACGAGCCTGGCTCCACACTTCTGCAGTTTGAGCTCATGGGATGCTCATAAATCCACTCGAACAGGACCGCCACTGGCATCGCAGGGCTGCATCCGCGGGCCAGGTGAGGGGCAGCAGGGCTTTAAGGCACGACTAACACAGGCTTGGGGAGGTTTGGTTTGGTTCGGTTTTTTCAGTGCCAGAAAGGCAAACGCTCTACGGCTTGGCCCCCAGTGTTGTTTTGTTTTTTGTTTTTAATAAGCAACATGAGTTGGCGCCGCTGCTGGCACCAACGTAAGATGCCAGTGTGACTTCCGCACATCCGTCCTGCCTGGCAGGGTCTGTTCCTACATCAGGAAGCACCCCTCCCCCACCCACCCCCATCCATACACACCCCTGCGCTGGGCACACATGGGGGGAGGACAAGGCAGGGACCCCAGCCCCGGCCACCTGCACAGCAAGGACAGCCAGGTGTGCAGGCCAAGGCCTGGGCTTCCTCCTTCTGCTCCGCCAGCCAAGAAGGCAGGGATGCAGACTCAAGGATGTGACACATGGGTTCTCACATGTCTGTACTGTCCCCAGGCTCCCAGGAAGGAACCCAGAGCCCTCCCTGCATCCCCCGAGTGTCACAAAGCCCAGGAAAGGAAGTCACTAAGACCTGGGATGGCAGAGACCCCAGCCCTGTCTCCACTCTGACACCTGTGTGACCTCTATTTGTTTCCCTAGCACCGAAACCAGAAGGAGCCCAGGGACCCCTCAAGTGCTTTGTCATCCCCTGTAAGGGGGGCAGGTAGGTGACAAAGAGCTCATATCTGGGGACACCTTGATGGACCTGAGTCTTCCAGGTGAGGCAGAGGCTGGTGTGGACACCCTCCCTAGCGCAGTCTACTTCGCCAGGGCTCCCAGCAACAGCCGTGTGGCGTCAGGCAGATTTCCTGACCTCTCCGGACCAAGTGCACCGAGGGACTCCTGAGGCAGGTGTGCACATCGGCGCTGAGTGGGCTTCCATCCAGGGCCGGCGGGGCTCTGGGAAGGATGGACACTGGAGGGTGGCCAGGGACACCTATGCTCCACCCCGAAGCCCAGGCCTGCCTCGCCAGCCGTCTGCTCCTCTGAGACCTCGGGCGGGGCCGACCAGCAGGAGCCTGATGCCAGAGACCCGGGGACCAGAGACCCGGCCTGCGACCCCAGCTCATGGTGACTCCAGTGGGGTGGGGACAGGGGTGGGAGCTGCTGCAGAGCACAGAGGAACAGGCTGCAGCCAGCTCCCTCACAGCGGGAGTCCCTCTTTCCAGAGTGCTTGTTTAGAGGGGAAAACATTGTCCAAATCACAGCCAAAGCAACCTGCAATTGCCAGAGAAGCCAAGACCTGTGGCCAAGAAGGGTTGCGACACCACGGCCCTGGGGAGAGGCCCGCGGGTGCTGAGCCACGCAAAACCTGGGCTCAGGACATCATCCCCGGCGCCAGCCTGGTCCCCAGCCCCTCACCCCACAACCAGGGAGGAAAATGGCACATGGCGGGGGGATGGGGGACTTCTCTGAATGCAGAGGGACAGAGGGACACCCAGTAGTCTCCGGAGCCCACGGGGCAGGGGCCCAGGTCATGGAACAGGGGGTGGGGGAGGGGCAGCAGAGGTGGGGGAGAGGAAGCAGCACACGGAAGTGGCCCAGGGGTTGGGGGACAGAAGCCAGGACTGGAAAGGGAGGGGGTCCAGACTGGAGCCACAGGAGAAGGGAGGAGGACACTGCTTCCTGAAGAAGGCCCTAGGCCCACGTCCCCCATGCCCCTTGGTCCACGTATATGCCCACAGCGCACACAGCCCCAGCCCAGTACTCAGCCCCAGGACTTCCTGGCCATGCCCTGAACCATGCAGAACCATGGTGCCAGGCAGGCCAGCCAGGCCGAGCAGAGCATTTCCTGTACCCATAATCCTCAGGGTCATGTCAGCAGCAGCTCAGCCTCAGGCTTGGGGAGTCCAGATGACCCCCCCACCCGTACCCCCAGCTGGTCCTGCCCAAGGTGTGGGGTTAAAACAGGTCATGGCAACTGGACAGCACCTGCCTACTGTGTGCAGGGCCTGGGAGGCCCTGGGGGAGAAGGCAGCAAGGGCCCGGCGAGGACTCCAGGAGGAAGCCAGCAGGTGGTTCTGACACACAGCTGCACCACGGCTCGGGGATGAGCTGGTGCCATCACCCCCATTCTGCCCTGTCCCCCAATCCCATGTGTCTGTTGTCCACCATCCTCCGCCAATGAAATGCTGGGCACCTTGGGGACCTGGCAGGTCAGCAGAGTCCAGGGGCCGGGGAGGAGCCACAGAGAGGTGACAGCAAGGAGAGGGAACTGTGCCTAACCCAAGAACCACAACCACGCAGGGTCACGCATGGGTAGGGAGGACAGAGGAGGTAACACTGTGGGCATAGGGCCCAGGGAGATCCCAGCACACCATGTACCATCCAGTGCCTGCCAGGGCACAACCTTCCTGCACGTGCAAGGCCTCCATGCCATTTTACAGGGCGGCACAAGAACCCCAGGGAGACCAAGGTTTCCCGAGGCCACACAGGTAGATGCCGGCCTGCCTCAGCTTGGTCCTTGCAGGAACATGCTGCAGCCATCCAGCCCTGGCCACCTTGCCCAGCCTGCCAGGTGCCAGCTCTCACAGGCATCAGCTCCAAATTGTATCCCAGGTGTCGCCAGCCCATGGGGCTCCTCTGCAGGATTTACAGAAAGGCCACCCCTTCTGGAGCCCACAGTGGCAGCAGGAGAGAGAGAGAGGGCTGCATCCAGCATCCTCGCTCACTCCGGGCTTTTGTGGGGCACAGTCACCACCAGAATTCATAGCAGGTGTCGCAGCTGCTGTTGCTGGTGCTTGTGCACAGGACCTCGCCTTGTCCCTGGAGTGCCGACACGTGTGATTCTGCTTTCGCAGGGGTGATTATATGAACGAAATTTGTCTCCTTGGCTGAAGAGTAGGCAACATGCAGGCAGGATCTAGTCCTGTCTTGCTCCCCCGCATAGATAAGTATACCCCAAGACAAACACTCCACAAACACTTATAGAAGTTGTTTCATCCCGAAACAACTCCATGGTGCAGATGAATTTGGGAAGGGGACGTGACTTGCTGTGTGGCCTTGAGACCCTTGAACACTCCCTCCTCTCTCTCCAGCCCCAGCCTGCTCCAGCCACCTGGGCCACTCCCTGCCCATCACGATGGAGGACACCACCCTGAAGAGCCCTGTCCTGGTCCCCAGCGGGGGCCAGCTTGACCCAGCTGGGGCTCCAGCCCTGTTCCATCATTGATTGTGAAGTGCCTCCACATCCCTGGCTTCCATCTCCCCTTCTATAGCATGAGAGGCCCAAGACATTTTTGTGTCTAATCTGTGCTGTACAACCTAGAACAGGAATGCTAAATCCATAGCACTCGTACCCTCCCTTGTGATTTCTGCATTCAAGGCAGACATCACTAATCAATCACCAATCTTCCCCACTAAGTTCCTATTAAACACCAGAGTCTTTACCATCTCCAATCTGGGGAGAACCAGGCTGTGAGCTGACCTTGAGGAGGAAGCCTCACTTTGCAAGGGAAGCCACCACTAATGGAGATCTCTGACTCACACTGGCTGTACTGTGCCCCTGACTGTCTCCCCACCAGACTAAGAGTCCTTTGACACTAACCCCAAGACACAAGCCCTAAAAATTTCCCTCCTGTGTGAGTTACGAGTGCCTATGCTGCCTCTATTATTCATGCTCCCCTTTAGTCAATCAACAAACATAGTGTTGTGTTTGTCTCTCAGTCTATAAAGCTGCTGGGCCTCTGCCTCCAATGCAGTACCCAGGATAGAGGACCAGGAAGGGGCCTCCAGGGAGCAAGTGTGCTGACTCTCTGGACAGGCCCCACATCACGCCTTTCTCACCCATTTATTATAGGCATAACTGGGTCTAAAAGACAGTCAGGCCTACAATAAGTGGCAGTGAGAGGGGCTGTTTCAGAAGGGGCCCTGCAGGGGGGGCACAAAGCCGTGTGCACAAAGCCCAGAGAGGTACACAGGGAGCGAGAGACAGAGAGAGAGAGAGAGAGAGAGAGAGAGAGAGAGAACCGGAAGATGCAGTCTCACCCACCTTCTCTCCTTAATCTTCCTGCTGCCTTTTGTCTGCAGCAGGCCTGGAGGCCCCAAGGGGTATAAGACCTGTGGGGCCAGACTTTCCCTCCAGGGCCTCCCCAGCCTCCTGCAGGGCCCACTGGCTCCTCCTCCAGCCAAGCTGGCTTCTGGAAGTCCACCCACGGGAAGCTGGGCGTCCTGTGCGTGGCCTGGGCTGGGGGCAGGGCTGGGCTCCTGGGTGGGAGATGAGGACAGGACGCGGGCCCACTCCAGCCACCCACGCATGAGTGGCACAGCCTGCACCTTCAGCGGGGCTTGCTCCACCGCACCGGGCAGGTGGCAAGCAGGGCTGAGGCTACAGCACCCACCCCCTGCCAACTTGTACTTAATTATAATGATAAACGATGGCAGGCATCCACAGCCACATCGCAGAACATGACAAACACTCCATGTCTCCGAGCCAACCGGCTCGGCTCCCGCTCCCCCCACGTCCCCGCACAGCAGGCTAAGGTTATGTGAGGTCACATGGCCCCTCAGCCTGGCCCAAGCTGGACCTGTCAGATGGCCCGGCATAGGCCCCATGGCCACCAGAGGCCTGGACCTGCACCCTCACCTGACCCCCGCCTCCCTCGCACCAGTCCCCAGCTCGTTCCAGAAACCTCTGGAGGAGTTGTGTCAAAAACCGGGACTCCTGGCCGGTGACATGGCTCAGCGGCTTAAGCGCCTGCCCGGCAAACGCGAGGGCCCGAGTTCGACTCCCGGATCCCACATACGAAAAAGGGGCCGGTGATATCGCTCAGCGGCACGGGTGCCTGCTGGCGCGCGAGGTCCTGAGGTCAACCCCCCGGTACCCACAAAAAAAAAAAAAAAAACCGGGACCCCAGCTCCACCCCTGCCCAGCCAAGCCAAGAGAGCCAGGGCCTGAGAGTCAGGAGGCCTGGCAGGGTCAGAGGCGCCCGCGGGTGGGCAAGGAAAGGCTGGGTGGGGATGGGGGCTCCCAAGGTCTTCCTGCTGTGCAGGGGTTATAGGCATCCTTGGTGTCGTGGGTGGAGCAGGGTTTGCCTCCCCCAGGGGAAGCCCAACTTCCATGCCAGCTTTGCAGGGTGGATGCGGGGAGGGGCCTGTGTCTTGCTGCTTCTTCAGGACTGCAGGAAGGCTGAGCCACAGCAGGCCACTGTGCGGCCCTAACAGGAAGGATGGGGCAAGCGCCCTGCAGGGAGGTGTGGGGTGGGTCCTCACCTCTCCATCTGCATGGGTGAGTACTGCGAGATGATGATGATGATGATGATGATGATGATGATGGTGGTGGTGGTGGTGGTGATGTGATGGTGATGATGGTGACAACGGTGGTGGTGATGGTGATGATGGTGACGACGGTGGTGATGGTGATGGTGGTAATGATGGTGGTGGTGATGATGGAGATGGTGATGGTGGTGATGGTGATGGTGGTGGTGATGATGAAGATGATGATGGTATTAGTGATGATGGTGATGATGGTGATGGTGGTGATATAGTGGTGATTATGGTGATAGTGATGGTGGTGGTGATGATGGTGATGATGGTGATGGTGGTGATGGTGATGATGGTGATGGTGGTGATATGGTGGTCATTATGGTGATAGTGATGGTGGTGGTGATGACGGTGATGATGGTGATGGTGGTGATGGTGATGATGGTGGTGATTATGGTGATGGTGATGGTGGTGGTGATGATGGTGATGGTGATGATGGTGATGATGGTGAGGGTGGTGATGATGGTGTTAGTGGTGATGGTGGTGATGGTGGTGATGGTGATGATGGTGATGATGATGAGGGTGGTGATGATGGTGTTAGCAGTGATGGTGGTGATGATGGAGATGATGATGGTGGTGATGGTGATGATGGTGATGGTGGTGATATGGTGGTGACTATGGTGATAGTGATGGTGGTGGTGATGATGGTGATGATGGTGATGGTGGTGATGGTGGTGTTAGTGATGGTGGTGGTGATGGTGTGGATGTTGGTGATGGTGGTATTGGTGATGGTGGTGATGACGATGGTGATGGTGCTGCTAGTGGTGGTGGTGATAATAACGATCTGAAGCAGAGACCGTGTGGAGTGACTTAGGCAAACCAGGTGAGGAAGGAGCCCACAGAGAGGGAGCCAAAGGTTATAGGCTCAGGGTCAAAGACACCTGACACGGAAAAGTTGGCAGTGCGGGGACCTGTAGGAGGGCTGGGTGGCATCCAGCTGGTAAGGGGGCCTCACCCAGGAAGGCAGTAACCCTAGGAGGCCATCCAACCTGCCAGTATGGAAAGGAGGAGCTGCCTCCATGCAGGGAGGGACAGAGTGGTGACAGTGGCTGGAGCATTTAGCAAGGCCCCTCTGGGCAGCTGGTGACAGGGAAGGACTGCTGGAGGAGAAAGCTGAGGCATGTATGATGAGGGGCCGATGGCTCTGCCCTGGGACAAGACGCTGAGGAGACCCAGAGCAGCAGGGTGCTGGGGCATTTCTCCGAGACAGTGGGTGCAGATGCAGGGCGCATCGGGCTCAGCACAGAGGCTGTGGCGGTCAGTGGTTGCCAGCCACTGACACTTGGGTGTGGGGAGATGGCTCAGGCAGGTGAGAGGACAGTACCAGCCCATGGCAGGGGACTCGGAATGAATAAGCACCCCAGGGTCCTGAGCCAGAGAGAAAGGAAGCCACTGTGGGGGGCCTGGCACCCACAAGGACAGTTGCAGTAAGACCGGTGCGGGCAACAGCACTGAAGGGCGCTGAGAGGTCTGGATGTGGTCGTGTGGCCAGCTGCCCACATGAATCGGGAAAGGTCAGAGCTTAGTAAAGGGAGGCTTACTCAGGTGGGGTGAGAGGGCGGCGGCATGGTGACCCCCACCCTGGTGAGAGTGGGAAGAGGAGGGAGGAGAGCGAGTCCTCAGTACCCACCCATCCTCCTGTGCTTCCGGTCCTACTGGGACCTTCCTCTGGCAAACCCTGCTGCCACTGGGATGCAAGGACACATGGCAGGCAGGGACTGCACCCTCTTGCCTTGCTGTGGGGAGGATCTAGTGTGGTACTGGCTTCCTCCTACCAAGGGGCCCTGGGCTGCCCAGAGCAGGCCACACCTGAGCTGCTGGGTGGAACATGCAGGAGGGCATTGTAATGGGAGTGATGAACAGAGAGAGGCAGGAGCAGGAGGCCTGAGCCCAGCACCAGCAGGGCCCAGGTGGGTGTGCAGGTTTGGTGGCAGGAGGTGTGGCTTCCACCTTCCCTGGGCCTTGGGGAGACAGGCTGGAGAGGCCAGGGCCCGAGGTAGGGACGCAGGGACAGAGCTTGTTCCCACTGAGCCCTGAACCCCATGACCCAGCTCTACGTGGAGAGGGGCGTGGGCTCCCCTTGAGCTGACCTGGAGGGAAGGGGCAGGAGCCAGGGGCCCAGGGCAGGCACAGAGTGTCCTGGTTTGGGGGGACATTTGGGACACAGCTGTTCAGACTCAGAGCCCGCAGGTGTGACAGTTCAGGTGTGCCATGGGAGGCATAGCAAGGGGCACTGGGGAGGGTTGCGGGGCCCGGAGAGGAGTCTAGGGTACCTGCGGGATTTGGACACTTGGGTGACCTGCAGAGCAGGGAGGGCATGGCTGGAAGGGGTGTTATCCCGGCTCCAGGCTGTGGCCTGGGGCTGCACGGATACACTGCCTCAGCCAGAGCCCCAGGAGAGGGGTGCCGAGCTCCGCGGCAGGCACATCCAGGCTCCTGGCATCACTAGCCCATTGCACAGGCATGGCACAGATGGGGAGACTGAGGCTCAGAAGGGGAGAAACGGGGTGCCACCCTATCTCAGTCACTTTCTCATCGCTGGGATGCCATACCTGACACCTACAACGTAAGGGAGGACAGGTTGACTCCAGTCAGCGGCTCCAAGGCAGGACAGCAGGGCACAGAGGCGCAGGAGGACAGCTGCTCACGTCATGGTGGACAAAGCTCTGCCTCGGGGACCCGGGAGGACCCGGGAAGAGCGGAGTCAGCTGGGATGGTGGCTGGGAAGTGGCAGTGAGCTGACCACTGCTGTGCATCACTGTGACCACAGAGGCACGGGGGTCTCTGTGTCCTCATGGTGCGGGCAGTGGGGCATGAGGGTGGGCTGCCGGTGGCTGCCTGCAGATGGTGCGGGGCTGCAGGGCTGTGGGGTGGATCTGGGGTGCAGGGCGATTCCAGTGTATCGGCAGCCGCACGTGAGGGAGGAGGGGAGGATTAGCAGAGCCGGTCTCCATGCAGTCTGGATGGCTGCCCACGTCTGGCAGCCTCATCTCTACATGCACCAAACCCCCCGTCTTACCGTGGCCCCCCATCTGCCCAGCACCCTCAGCAGCCTGCAGGGTGGTCTGTGCAGGGTCCACAGCACTGCACCAGGCCTGGGTGGCATGAGCACTGAGATGGCCTGAGGGGAAGGGTGGCTCCTGATTTCTCTCTGAGGCTCCCACCTGCACGCTGGCTCCTGCAGGGCTGAGGACGGCCACCCCATCCAGCTGGGAAGTCCACATGGGCAGCCCAGGGGCCGGGGAGAGGAAAGCACTGGCCTCAGAGCAGGTGGAAAGGGCCGCTTCTGCAGTCCAGCCCGCCCGCCCACCCACCAGGGTCTGCCTGCGCTCTTCCTGGGGACCCAAGCCCCTGGGCTAGCTGGGGGAGGCCACTGGACTCTCTCCTCCCCTGCCCACATCTGAGCTGCCAGGCACACCTAAGCCAAGAAGACAAGGAAGAGCTAAGCCAGCCGGCAGGTGCACCCACCGAGCCTGGGAGGCAGAACACGGGGCCCAGCTCCAAAAGGGGCAGGGCGCAAGGGATGGGCAAGCCCTGCCCCGAGCCTGCTCCTGCTCATCCAACATGAGACCCCATGACCTCAGGACAGACCTGGGTCACTCTGGGACCTGGGAATGGGTTCATGCTGCCTCGAACCCACTCTACTAGGTGAACATCGATTCAATAACGGCTCAATGAAAGAAGTTAAGACGCAGCCCAAGGCCTCACTCCAACTTCTGCCATCATTCTGCCCCCTGCCCATCTGTCCCCACACACCTCAGTTCATTGATTCATTGTTCCAGCCAGCCAGGAATATCCATCGATTTTCCCAGCTCCATCCGTCTTTCCATCTGTCCACCTGTCCATCCTCCTACTCACCTATCCATATGTCATTCTGTCCATTCATTAAACCAGACACTGGTCCATCCAGCCACCTGTGAACTCATCCAGAGGTCCATGGGTTCATTCATTCACTGCTCCACCATCCATCTAAAGCTCCTGCATCCATTCATCCAAACTTCTGTAGCTCCAGCCAATGCACCCACCATTGGACCATTCACTCATCCAGTCGTCCATTGATACACGCATCCATCCACCCATCCACCCATCCATCCATCCACTCACCATTATTAAAAGTGAGCACTCAGTCCCTTCAGAAAGCTGAGCCAGGCCAAGTTTCAGTCCCTCCCTGGCCTTCCTTGCCCACCACAGGCCCAACCCTTCAAAAGCAGACCAAGTCCAGGGTCCTGAGATAAGGAGGTTGCTCTGGGTCCCCAGTGCCACCACAAGCATCCCACGAGATAGAGACAGGTGGAGGCAAGACGCATCAAAGAGGAAGAATAGGAGGCAGAAGCAGAGAGCCGAGCTATGTGATTTCGAGCCAGGGAACTTGGGCAGCTGCCAGAAGCTAGAAGGGCCGGAGAAGGGGCTTCCCCCAACCCTTGTTGTCAGCTGGGGACAGTGGCTGCAGACATCAGGCCTCTGATGGTGAGGGAATGCAGCTCACAGTGTTAAGCAAAACAGATGGATGGAGGGATGAATGGATGGATATGCGGATGGATGGATGGACAGATGGATGGACAGATGGATGGATGGATAGATGGGATAATTTGTTACAGCCACCACATTTGTCCAAGCTCTCCAGTGTAACAGAACCATGGACTGTCTCCACAGAGATGGAGAGATGAGCAATGGTGCCAGCCCAAGCCTGAAGCCAGCGGGGCAAGTTGCCCCACGGAGACCAGGAGAGTTAGTGGTGGAGACGGGGAGAGCTGATGCTTCAGTTCCAGTCCACAGGCAGGGAGAAGCCAGTGTCACAGCTCGAAGACAACCCACGGGAGGAATTCTCTCCCCTCTGGGGAGGGCTGGCCTTTTGTTCTCTGTAGTGGATTGGATGAGGCCCCCTCACTGGTGGGTCGCTGACTGAGTCTAGCACCTCTGCTGTGAACCCACCCGAAGCGCCTGCACCACACGCCCAGAACAGCTTTGGCCCCAGCATCTGTGCCCCGTGTCCCAGCGAAGGGGAGGCATGACAACAGCCACAGCGACAGCTGGAGGAAACCAACGAGCCCCATGTGCCAGCTTTGTTCTGAGGGCAGTGGAGCTGCAGAGGAGCAGGGTCAGACTGCCCTGCTGGCAGGGGACCCCGGGGAGCCCAGGCCCCACCATGGTGAAGGAGAGAAGGAGTAGAGGTGACACGCAGGTTCCCTGGGCAGACAGCAGGCAATCACGGGCTCCACCCTGCAGGTGTCATCCAGAGTGTCAAGCGCACCCCATCTCTGCCTCTGCGCTGCCACCATGGCGGGGCAGGGCCACCGCAGCCACAAGTCCCTGCACTGCACAGTGGCAGTGGCGGTGAAGTACGGGCCCTGGGGGACCAATGTCAGCCACAGCCCCAGTCAAGTTCAACTCCCACACTGCAGGGGACCCCAGCCGGGGGCGGTGTCCTGCCTACTGCAGAAACCAGAAACCTTGCTTCACCTCAGCTGTAATAAGCTAATTTTCCCTTCTAAATGGGGCGTAATCAAATTCAGCCCCACAGCCTCATTTCCAGGCAACTTTACTCATTGTTATTTTTATTCCAAGAATTCCTTGGCATTTTCTGGGAGCACTGAAGTGTTTAGTAGCTGCCTGAGTGACGACGTGCCCTCTTTGGAGAAAACAGAGGAGCAGAGACCTGTGGCTCAGCTCAGGGCAGCCGCAGAGGACAGGCACAGGGAGGAGGCAGGCGGCAGGATGGAGAGGCACCTGGCTGCTCTATGAGAGTGTCACACCCCCAGCTTTCAGGGACAGAAGGACAGAGAGGGCAGCTCCAGAGGGCATGAGGCGGCCGCTGCCCAGGCTATGTGGCAGGGACAGGGACCTCTGGACAGACAGCACAGCAGTGGGACGCATTAGACGCGGAGGAGGTGGCAGCCAGGGTTGAGTGGCAGGGGCAGCTGGGCCCTAGGGTCCAGCAGTGCAGGGGGTGGTTGGAACGTGGGGGGCACAAGGGCTTGTGGGGTTCAAGATGCTGCAGGGAAGAGAGAGGTCAGGCAAGAGCAGGGCTCCTCCGTATGCTGCCCCCACCATGCTCAGGCCCCGGGTCCCCTGGCAGCCTCCCCACCTGTGTCCACATCACCCATGGCCCCCACGTGGTCAGGACGAGACTGCAACAGAGGCCCAGCCGCTGTATTCCTCCTTCGTGGGGCATAAGCCATTAAACGGTTCTTTTGTAAGAGTCATTTGACTTTCAGGAAGTCTTTTGATGCCTTTCAAAAGCTTTTAATAAGTGTTTCTAATCCCTTTCTCTTAAAAACAGGAAGCTGCGCTGTGCCAACCCTAAACACCAGAAGGTCCAAGTTTGGCTAACAAGGCAGAAGCCCCAGGATCCCCAGGTCCGTTACAGCCCCAGCCTGGGCCGAGGTGGCCAGGCGGGTGGAAGTGCTGGGCACGGGCCACACCCAACCCAGTCTGTGCCACCTGAGGGTCCTCCATGAGCCCCTCCCTCCGCAAAGGCCCACACAGCTGTGAGCCCCAAAGACCTCCTGCTGCCCCAGAGCCTTGCTGCCTGGACGGAGCCCTCAGGCTCAGGGGTCTGCAGCATCCATGGTTCCCTGGCCACACTGCACCTTCACACACATCCCCTCTGCCTGGAAAATCCCCCTCCACTGTGTCACACAGCAAACTCCTATTCGTCCTTCAGTGCCCCTCCTCTATGATGCTGTTCCCTTTGGGAGTAGAAGGAGACCCTGCAGGGGTAGGGCCTGCAGGGAGGAAGGCATCACTCCTGACAGAGAACCTGCCCCCAAAGAGGATGTGGCAAGCACATCAACCCCAGCATAGGTCGGGTCCCAACACCTCAGCCCCTGCCAACGCCTGAAGGATACGCTATTAGTTCATTTCTTCAATGACCAAGTGCTCCACCCTGTGCCAGAACTAGGGAGCAAAGGTGGGCAAGGAGGGGCTTCCAGGAGCCCCGCCCATTGGCCGACACACCGAGAAGTAAGTAGACACAGTCCGACAGTGAGCCCCGGTACCCAGCGTGGGGCTGGCTCACAGTAGGTGCTGAGAAAAGGTTTGTAGAATGACTACTTGCTGCAGTAGAGGCCCCACAGAGGGGACTCAGAGATTTGTGGAGCAGGGAAGTTGAGAAAAGCCAGGACTCCAGGTGGCCAAATCTTGGGCATCCTGACCACAGAGGAGTCGGAGGGAGCAGGGTCCACGCCCAAAGGCCCAGGTGGCCCACAGTGAGGCTTTGGCAGACAGGGGTGTGGCTGTGTCATCCACCTGGGGACACCCTGGTGGAGATGTTTGGGGGAGGCCGGGCTGGGCAAAGGCAGCAGGTGGGACAGGTGTAAGGACTGGATCTGACCCCAGGGGCTCAGGCAAGGAGACAGGCTGGGGGGCCTCAGATCCAGGGCTGAGACTGTCACCTGGAGACGGCTTCTGAGCCTCCCACTCTCCTTTAAAGACAAGAAAGCAGAGGCCCTGAGACCAGCAGGGCCTTCCTCTAAATCACACAGCAGCTCCAGTCCATGCCAGGGCTGGGACGGTCACCCAGGTGACTCGAAGTCCAGGAGACCAAGGCCTCAGAAGCCCCCGGGGGAGGCCTGGTGGGCTGGGAAACCCCGCAGGGGGCTCATCTCCTGCTCTGGCTTTGCCCCAACCCATCCCCAGCAGCAGGCCCCCATGATCTTGGCCCTGCAGCCTCATGGCACCAAGCAGCAATTCCTGGAAAGGCTGCCGTGGGGGGTGCTGCCTCCCCAGCTGGAGTCCACAGCACATCCTGCTGAGGTTAGGCCAGCAGCTTCGGGTCCTTCTGGGATCACTTACATTTCCAGGAAAATTGCAAAACATTTGAAGAACAAATGGTGAATTCCTCATAATCCCTTCTCCTTAGCCTAGAAAGAGGTACAGGGGGTGGGGCTGAAGGAGAGGCCACAGGCCTCCTGGAGCCAGCAGCCTGCAGCCAGGACAGTCCTGGGGGGCCGGGGGGGCCAGGACGCACCAGGGGAGGCTGCCGGGTGGGGCAGGCACCTCCAGGGTGGCTGTGGGACTCTGAGGTTCTGGCCCCATTGGCCGCTGTCACCCACACACTTTCCTCCTGTCTGCTTGCCACCTCGAATGGCTGCCCAGCCCCAGGCACCCTTGGAGGGCCAGGATGGCCACCTCCACGGACCCCATGGCTGTGATGGCCGCTGTCGATGGCCTTCCTCCTGGGGCCGCCTCTGTGGGACTCCCCCGCCCACCTTGAGCAAGGAAGGGTGGACCCTGTGACTTCCATCCCTAAAGTGGCACGATTAAAGAATGCAACTTCCATCTCGAATGAAGGGCATTTACATCTTGGTGAAGCAGCAGCCATGTCAGAGGCCTGTGAAGCCCTGGTTATCACCAGCAGGGACCTGAGCAGGGACTTTGGGTTCCAAGGAACCAAAGCCTATGGCTGCCCCCTGCACAAGCTGGGAGGGAAACCAGAGCAGCCCTGGCTGGGACCTCAGGGGCTCAGCAAGGCCATGGCCAGGAGCAGCAGCCCTGCAGCGTGGGAGCTATCCCTTGCTGGTGGTCAGGCCACCGGCGGGGATCTTTGTTATGCAGCAGTCGATAACTAACACAGTGGCAACCACTGGGGGAGACACAGGCCCAAAGGCGAGCCTTGCCATGCTTCAGCTGCTGCATGAGCTCAGACAGGTTGCAGAAAAATCCCTGAGCTTTGTGTGCCCCCTCCGGAAGCTGGAGAAGCTAAGGAGTGGGTGTGAGCAGGAGGAAGGGCAGGGATGCGCCACCACCCCCATGGCCTAGGCTCAGGGTGGAGAGATGCACCTTCGCTCTGCGGCGCCGGGGGGAGGCCTGTCTCCATCCTGCATGCTCAGCCTCCAATCACAGGAGGGGCGTCCAGGTCTGGACCCCCAGCCCACCCCAGAGCATGCACGCTCCTGCCAGCTAAGCCCCACCTCACTCAGGGGGACAGACAAGGCCTTCTTGGGACTGGGCACGGGCTGGACAGCAGACGCAGACCCCCTTCTCCTCAGCCCTTGCATCCCTGCGCTCCGTCTCAGCCCCGTGGGGCGCAGGACTCCAGGTGTGGCACCCTCAGAAGCAGAGTCCCCAGGCATAGCTGGCTCCTCAGGGGAGGGGCATGACAGGCAGGAGCTCATGGAGGACACTGGGTCTCCTCAGAAGAGGGGTGATGGAGCCCAGTGCCCCGGCCCCTCACGTGGGGAACTAGCCATGCAAAGGGTCTTCCACGGCGAGGACCAGGATCAGCCAGGGCTTGGGCACAGTGGGCAGGCGGGGCTGAGGGCAGGGGCCACACCTCCAAGGCCACCTCATCCCCAGCCAAGGACATTGAGGCACAGAGGCAGGGAAGGGCAGCCAGGCCTGCAGTCCTGGAGGCTGAAACCCCGGGATTGGATATTCCTTCCCAAAATGTCACCTTGCCATGAAGCAGCCAGAGGCTCTGTGGGGACAGGAGGTGACCTAGGCCCCTGGTCAACCCAACCGTGGACTTTTGAATGCTTGGGCACAGCACACACCCTCCCCAAATGTCCCTGTCCCCAGCCAGGTATTCAGAACCTGTCCAAGGGCAGCAGCAAGATGACTTCAGAGGGCATCCAGAGACCGCTTCTCTATTTGGACAGTTATTTATTAACGCTTGTGTGCACGAGGATAAATACACAGAAGCAGCCCACCAGACTCCTGCCTTCAGATGCTATCACCCAGGCACAAGCGTTTAAGCTTCAAAAGTACATTGATTTTAACACAACTTTAGCTAAATAGTAAAACTGATGATTAAAAGATATAACACGAAAGCATGCTGTCAGAGCCTGCTGACCTATATTTCTTGACCGGTCCACCCTGCGTCTAAGCCACTGTTCCCTTGAATCTTGTCTCAGTAGCCAACCCAGGAACAGCCATGCAGCGATCGAGGGAAGATACCCAAGGCAGGGAGAGCAGCAAGTACAAAGGCCCCAGGGCAGGAATAAGACAGGTTCCTGCCTCAGGGCTTTCCTCTTCTGGAAAATGCTGACCAGAGCAGCAGGGCTGGGCCAGAAAGTCCAGGGCCACCAGCCTGGCCTGCCCCGCCCTGAGCTGACCCCATGAAGCATTTGTTCGTACTGTGAAGCCACCCCTGCCATCCATCTGCAGAGGCTGAGGCCATGTGCTGCGTGTGTCTCCAGCCACCGCCGAGCAGGAGGGAGGGCTCGCTGAGCACAAAGGAGAGGGGCCTGGGGAAAGAACCTCTGCACCCAGGCACCCAGTGGACAGAGGTCAGTGCTGGGAGCTGGGGGCTGGGGCTGCCCTGGGGAGGGGCAGGGGAGGAGGAAGTGACAGCAGGGGCCCAGGGTGGGGCGGGACAGAGGTGCTGCCAGCACCAGCTGCAGCCCCCAAGAGCTCCCCACATGCACCCCTGACCTCCTTGGGGGCCCTGCAGCACGCTGGGGTGAACTCCACCCTGGGTGCCTGAGGGCCTCCTTCCGATTGGGAGCAGGGCACCCTCCAGGGACCCCACAGTCTTCTGCTGCTCAGTGCCAGGGAGCTCTGGGGGCCCAGAAACTGCCGTGAGTGGGGACCCCACGTGCCCCAGCCCATGCCCCAATCCCACCACTCCATGCCCTCAGCAGGTCCTTGGGGCTCCTGGGGCTCACAGAAAGGCACAGTGCAGAGTGGCAGGACCCGGAGACAGAGCTGAGCCAGGCCACCTTCCTGGGGAAGGGGTGGGGACAGGCGTGAAAGGAGTCCAGAGAGTGGGGATCCAGGGGGCTCTGGGCCTGCCCGCTGGCTCCAGGGTGCCAGGATACGGGTTCCCAGCACAAGGAGGCAGATGGAGGCCTCTGCAGGCCCTGCACCCTCCAACTCCAAAGGAGGGAACAGCCTCGGGGACATCTGCCACAGCCGCATCCTCGTCCCTGTCCCCCAGCCCCTGGCTGACTGCTGTTTCTCACACCCACAGCTGGCTGTGGCCTCCCTGGTCTGCCCTGCTGACCTTCCCAGCCCTGGGACCCCCCCCCCTCGACCCGCTGTGGGCTCACCCAGTCTCCTCCCCACAGACCCTGCCTGGTCCCAGCCAGCAACACCCTGTCCCTAGGGAGGGACTGGAACTTCAGGAACGCAGAACGGACTGTGTCCCCTGCCCTGGCCTGGCCACCTCCAAGGCTCAGTCGCCCCCCCCCCAGGGCACGGCCAACATCAGCACTCATGTGTCCCCTCGCCCAGCTCCAAGCTCCTTGAGGATGGGTCCTGGACCTGCTGGGGTCCTGACCCCCCCAGAGTAGATCCCGAGGGGAGGACACAAGGGCAGGCAGGGGACCGGGAAGAAAGATAGTGATGGACCCAGGGAGTAGAGGGAAACCGAGGCTGGTGCACCGGGGGCCCCAGAAAGCCCACCGAGGGCCGGGAGCAGAGCATGTAGCCACTGCCCCAGGCCCCTCACTAGCTGAGGGTTCTGCTGCTGGAGGCAGGCCCTGGAACAGAGGGTCCCCAGGAGCTGCAAGCGGGGGGAACCTCAGGACACAGACAGCCCCACCCCCAACCCTGTCTCAGTCCTCCTCTGTAAGAGGGGCGCCCAGCCACCACAAAAGCAGAAAAGAAACGAGGACAGGGAAGAAAAGATGCAGGGCTCGTGCGGAGGTAGGTGACCCATGCAGCCAACATGGAAACCACAAAACCCCACACAGACCTGCTGGTATGGTATCCCCCAAAAGACTCAAAAGCCGGGCTCCCGGAGATGGAGGCTCACCCGTGGTCACGGCAGGCATGGGCAGGGCGGCAACCCGAGAAGCCAAGTGATGTCCCTCCCGCTGAGGTCCGTGTGCTCCTGCCACCTGCCACCTGCCCGACATGGGGAACCCGAGGACCTGTGCAGGGCAACGTGAGCAGGACCTCGCTACTGAGGTTCTGGGGTATGGTGGTTTGGAACACGCTTGAGGGTTCATCTGTAAAAACTGAACCCCACCATGAGGTACCACAGGACGTAATCCAACCCTGCTGAGGTGGCTGGCACCTCAGGGACTTGGCCAGCCAGGTCACCACCAGCTGCAGCTCCTCAAGCTTGCACCCCAGAAGCAAAATGAACCTCTTTTCTTCATGACTCACTCAGCATTGTGCCGTTAGCAACAGAGATTGGACAAACCACTAGAGCCAAGTTGTCAGAGTCATAGAAACAGAAAGAAGACCGGTGGCCGTTGTGTGGGGGAGGGGCGAGCTTCACGCTGCAGGACAGAGCAATCTTTAAAGGGGGGTGGCTTCAAGATGCCCTGTCCCTTCCCCTCGGTGCAGCTGCCAGGTCATGAACCCCTCTATACCCCACGGAAGCTGCAAAACCCTGGTCCTGAGGCAGAGAGGGGACCCCAGAGCCGCCTGCAGCCCCTATCCCTTGGCCCACTGGGCTCAAGTTCTCCCTCCCTCCTGGCTGCTGGACCCCCTGAGCAGGGACCCTCAACTGTCCCCTGGCCGTTCCCTTCCCTGGGGGCTGTGACTGGCAGAGCAGCCTGAAGGGTCAGCTGGGGTAGAGGGGGTGTGGGCAGCCTGAGGGGCTCTGGAGGGGCCCCTCTCCCCTCGGCAGCCTCCCCAGCACTCTGAGCTCGGTCACCGGATGCAGGAAGATGCTCAGTGTTGGCTCCTTAGACCCATCCGCGCCTGCTCTCCAGAGAAAGCTGGGGTGCGGGACAGGGCGGGGCCAGGAGGGAAGGGACCTCCCTCTCCCTCACAAGGATGCCTCGAGGAGAATTCATAACTGAAGAGGGAGGAACCAACACACAGGACCCCTCCTCTGTGGGGACAACTGTCACTGTATGTCACAGAAGAGGCAGCAGAGCCCCGACTCTTGCAGATTCCACATAATTACAGCCCAGCACATCCAGCATTCACACGCAGATCCGCCCCTGCTTGGCCTCTGCTTAGTAACCAGCTAGTCATCCTGCAGTCAATCAACTTCTCTATCCAAACCTGGGTTTTTATTTTGTTTTCGTTTCTGGCTTTCAGTGCTGGGGATTGAACCCAGGGCCTTGGCACTGAGCTGTGCCCCCACACGCATCCAGCATTTTTTTTTTTTTTTTTTTTGAAACAAGGTCTCTCTAAGTCACTAAGTTGCCCTCAAGCTGGACTCAAACTTGGGATCCTCCTGCCTCAGCCTCTCATGGCATTGGGATTACAAAAGCAGGTGCCCCACATCTGGCTGAGGACTTAAAAACAAAATACTGAAAGAAAACAACATTGTTTTTTAGTGCCCTGGCCTTGGAAAACTGTTTCCCTTTTCCTGTTCGAAGGAGAGCCAAGTCTCAGAAAAATGCACCATCTGGTCTCCTTCTGTGTCTGGGGCCAGACCGACAATCTCACCCTGTCACCCTGTCACCCTGTCGCTGTGAAGGAGGCCGGGAATTTCAATTTTCAGGTAGCACGGCTTCAATCTGGGTTTTACACCAGGACGAAGCAGGGAACAGACACGGGGCAGCTAGAGTCTCTGCCTCTGGGACCCCATGTCCATCCTCTCCCAGGGCGCAAGGCCTGGGGACAAAGCTACTGCAGACCACAGGGAGGGAGAGGATCTGGCAGGCATCTGACGGGCTGGTGCGGGTGGTGATGACTGTTTATCCCCGGGGGTAGGCAGGGTTTCCAGCAGAAGGTGGAGGTGACAGGGAGCAGTGTGGAGAGACTGTGGCTCAGCACTCAGCCCTGAACTTGGAGCGGAGGACCCGGGGTCAAGTTCTGGCTTGGTCGACACAGCCGAGGGGCCTGGGGCTGCCACACAGCTCACAAGGTATGAAAGCTGCAGCAGCACTGTGAGCAGCTGGTAGCTTCTAACACAGGCATCCGGAGAGGGGAGGCCGAAAACGCCACGGCCCGGGAGGCGGCCGCCCTTCCCTGGAGGAACAGCGTGGCACGGACCGAGCTGAAGCCAGGAGCGAGCCTGCACCCCTCGCCCGCAGGGCGGGCACTTCCAAGGAGCCGGCCCTACAGCTGCGCCAACGCCAGTGGGGCTGCCTTCAGCCAGGAAGTGACAGGGAAGGCCTAGGGGACAGAGGGACCAGCCCAAGTCAGGTCGTGCTCAGGACCTACCTCCAGCTGGGCTGTTTGGCCCGGACTCACATCCTGGGTGATCCCCTGACTTCGCGAGGCCCTTGAGGAAGAAAAGACCGGAGCCCAGAGCCTCGGCCACTTCACTGTGGCCACGCAGCGAGGTTTCGGTGCAGCGTCTGGAACCATTTGGCCCTTCCTGACACTGTCACTCTGAAGGAGGACTGAGGACCTAGCACACCCTCCAGGATGCAGGGACAGAGCCACCCACTGAACAGAAAAAGAGTCCGAGGTCCAGAGAGGGGAGGTCGGTGCCCTGGTCACACAGCCAGTCCATTGTGGCAGCACTTGAACCCAGGCCTTCCTCTCCCGTGCGGGATTCGCACTGGCTGCCTCAGACCACCCCCCCCAGCCTTCCCCCCGCTGTTTTCCTGACTCCCTCTCCGGGAAGAGAACTGCTGGAGTCTGTTTCCCTGGGAGAAATCCATTTTCAGAATGTGGAGGTGTTGAAATGTGTTCTTTTTTCCTCTCCAAAGAGCCCTTCTTGAGGACAGAGGTGCCCCCAGGATCCCTCCAAGGCCACGCCCGCCCACTGGACAGGAGCCTGCTGCAGAGGAGGACGGCCGCAGCAGAGGCCGCGCGGGCACAGGGTCTCCGGGCGGTGGCCGCGTCCAGGGACTCGGGGGGGCAGGCCGCTCCGGGAGCGCAGAACACGGCCCTGACCTGAGGCGACCCCTCCGCCCTCCCCGCCTGGCCGCCAGCAGAGCATCGCAGCGCGCAGGGGAGGGCGGCCGCGTTCCCCGGGCTCCGCCAGCCTGGCCCTCCCGGGACAGCAGGGCCCTCCAAGGCCCAGGTCACGGAAGTCCTCTGCCGTAGAGGGCCCGGGAAGTCCCTCTGAGCACCATCTAACATCACAGAGCCCGGTGGGTGCAGGGGCCGCTCGCTGAGCTGAACGAGGAGGGGAGGGAGGGGTCAAAGAAGGGGGAGGGGCGGGGAAGGGAAAGGGGAGGAGCTGGGGGAGGGCGCTGGGGAGAGAAGGGGGAGGGGAGGGGAGGGGGAGAGGTGCCTCTCTCCCTCACACTCCCGCCTACCTGCCCTTCTCCATCCCAAAGGAGACTGCACATCTGGCATCTCCCCGTCTTCCTGGTCACCCTGCAGCTCCCCAGGGAGCGAACAGCGCCTGCCCTAACCACAGTGTCTGCGCCTGCAGCTCCCCCCACCCCCCGACTGTGTTCAGGCCATCCTGCCCCCACCATGTACAGCCCACCCCAGCAGGAACCCGGGGCAAACCTGAAGGACCCAGCAAGGCCAACAGGTCCCCCACCCTCCGCAGCACCCCAAAGAGGGGCTCCAGCCCTGGGCTTTAAGCCTTCAGGACAGGAGTCAGGCAAGGGTCAGGTCATTAGATGGCCGGGTCTTCGGGATAACACAGGCCGCATCGCCCTGCCATGGTGCTGGACGCAGGGACTGTGCCTTCTCCACCCTCGAGGGACAGCGCTGTGGGAACCCCAGCCCTCCCAGCACTGGTGGGCTGGCAGGCACCGGCCCCACGCTGCCCTCCCCAGGAGAAGGGTCTTGGCCACCCTGATAGGCCTGGATCTTATCTCCATGGCAACAGGATTCCTTGGAGGACCCAAGGGGACAGCGCCGAGGGAGGGGTTGGGTTGGAGAGGGAGGGAGGTCGTCTCCAGACTCCAGGTCTGCACGGTGCCAAGCCCGGCCTGGGCTCAGAGCACACAGGTGACATCGGGGTCAGGATGTGTATGCCCCACCTCTCAGGGCCTCCCTGCAGGTGGCCACACCCCACTCAGCCTGACCCCTGCCTCCACAAGGGGACCACACCCCAACACCCTCATCCCCACCCTGTGAGAGCTGCACATTCCTGGCTATCTCACTACCCACCTCACCACGCCATAGTCACCACACTGCCAGCTGCCTGCAGGCAGGGCTTCCCACTTGGCCACCAGAATCGTCTACTTGTGCTATTGGCCACAGCGGATGGATCAGAACTGGGCTTTATTTGGCTTTGTAAACAGCCATGTGATCATCCCTGGATCAGAAGCCTCAGCTCCTCTTGACCCCTCAGTCAGTGCTCTGGGGAGTCTCATCCAGACACATCCATGCCAGCCTGGGTTTCCAGCACCCACCTGCCCCAGACCTGAGCCCCCAGGACAAGGGCATTCTGGGTCATCAGAAAAGCTAAAGCACTTTGGCTGCTGGATGGATGGAGGGGTGGGTGGATATATCGGTATGCATGCATGTATGCAGGGGGTGGGTAGGTGGGTGGATGGGCAGGTGGATGTATGGATGGGTAGGTGGGTGGATGGGTAGACGGGTGGGTAGGTGGATAGATGGATGGATGGATGGGTAAGTGGGTGGATGGGTGGATGAGTGGGTGGATGGATAGATGGATGGGTGGGTAAGTGGCTGTATGGTTGAATAATGGGAAGGTGGATGGATGGATGGTTTGATGGACAGATGTATAGATGGGCAATGGATGGATGGATGGATGATGGGCAGATGGATGGATGCATGGATAGGTGGACGGATGGATGGATGGGTAGATGGATGGGTGGATGGATGGGTGGGTGGATAATGGGAAGGTAGATGGATGGATGGTTTGATGGACAGATGTATAGATGAGCAATGGATGGATGGGTGGATGGATGGATGGATGGATGGATGATGGGTAGGTAGGCAGGCAGATGGTGGATGGTGGATTACTGTGCCATGCAGCACTGCCTCCTGGTTGGATTTTGAGTGTTTACTTCCCTCAAAAAGTCTCCATTCTATGGTTGTGCAAAAGGCACAGAAACCCTTATTGTAGGATTGACACATGAGGACATACTTAGCTTCGTATTTGCACACAGTAGATACTTCATTAAAGTTCTAAAGCATCCCACTTGCCCTGTCTATGAGACAGAGGAGCCAAAATACCCAGCACTCTGCTCTTAAAAATAACTCAGAATGGATTTTCCATGGTCATCTTGGGCAACCGATTTCCAGCACCCAGACCAGCTTAGCTATAACAGGCTCTTGTCCCACACAGAACTCTGGGTACAATTTCCAGAGTTGTACCACTCCCACCCCAAAACAGCCCAGGCAGGGAAGGGAGGCAGGGAGCCTCACCATGCCCACCCTGCCCCCGGAGTTGTGGAGCTTACAGGCTCCCAGGGAGAGGCCGCAGAACCACAGCACACGCTGACCTCCAGCTCCTGCTCTTCTCAACCTTAACCTCCAAGGAGGGCGCTAAAAGGAAAAAACACAGGCAGGGGCTGGGCCTGCCAAACCTCTGCTCTCTCCCAGCTGTGAACCCTCGATCCAGGCTCCACTGTGGCAGGAAGGACCTGGAGCCCAAGGGCAGGAACAGGGCTGCGCAGGAGGCTGGGACCACAGCACAAGGGGCCCCCCGAGCTGCTGCCCGAGCACTGTGGAGTACCCAGCCTGGTGTGCAGCCACCGCAAGCAATGACGTGCTCCAGGATCCCCCCTGCAAGGCAGGCCTGCGTCCGGGGCCAGCTCAGAGCAGCTCTTCTGGGCCAGACACCCATATGGTGGGCAATGAGGATGTCACCAACCACTGTCAGAAGCCCAGGTTCAAGTCCTGCTTTCGCAGGTCTGCAATCGCAGTTTGCAGAAATGGCCCTAGTTCTTCTGCACGCTGACCTTAACCCACACTCCTTTCAGGGAGTGCTTCCCTCCCAGAAGCAAGTGCTCATTTGTTTCTTTGTGGTTTTTGTTTTGTTTTGGGCAACACTGGAAACTGTACCCTGAGTCTTCATACTGAGCTGCATCCCCAGCTTTTTTTTAAATCTTCAGTCTTGCTAAGTCACCCAGGCTGGGCTTAAACTTTCCATCCTCCTGCCTCGGCCTCCCAGAGTGTTGGGAAGTGACAGACATGGACCACTACACACAGCTAGCAAGTGCTTGCGGTTGTGCGTGCATTGTGGGGCATGACGACTGGTAGAGCCCTAAGTCTCCAGTGATGCTACCTCAAGGGACCCAGGGAGCCAGGTCCCCTGCCCTGGGGAGAGGGACATTTGGGGCTTCGGAGGGAAGGGTTTCTGCACCCCGACGGTGAGGTCTTCTGGGGGAAGCCTGGCAGAGCAAAGCGAGGACTCTCCAGCCACTGCAGCCCCAAGCTCCACCACCCGCTCACATCCTTTCCCCACAGGACCACAGCCAACTCTCCCCTCCACTCCGGTCCACAGGTGCTGCAGAGGAACAGCCATCGAACCCAGAGCCGCTGCCACCCAAGCTCCCAGAAGCCCAGAAAGGCAAGGAACATTGCCCTCCTGCGTCGATGAGCAGACTACAGCCTAGATAGGTTCTGGAACACGTCCAAGGCCGCACAGCCTCTGGGCAGCACCGCCAGGACCTGAACCCAGGCCTGTGAGATTCGCCCGTTCCTCAGACGCAACGGCCCTAAGTGGAGTTTGTTCCCTGGCACAGCCCAGGGGCCCCTGGAAATGCCACCCGCAGAGTGTTTGCCCTGAAACAACTGCCAATGACCATCCAGCTCTGCACCAGTCAGTGTCTGTGGTCTTAACCTATGGCCTTGGTCCCGGGGCTGTTGCAGGCTCAGGTCCTCCGCCTGCACCATGCAGGGGTGCAGCTGGCTTCTCCCCGAAGCAGAGGTAACGTGGACTTCAGCCCTCTGGCTCCTGTCCCTTCTGCCTGTCAGCAGCCACTTCAGAGCCTCCACCACTGCCACCCACACTTGAAATCCCAAAAGCGAAGTCAACAGACCAAGACCACGATGCAGGACGTCCTCCATGGGCCGCGGCCATCTCCCACGGGATGCACCTGAGAACCAGCAGCCTCCCCTACGTCATGTGAGCCCCAGACCACCTCCCTACCCTCCCTCCTTGGGCCCTGGGGCCTGATAAGAAACCTCTCTTACCGGGGACAGGCAGTAGGCAAACCTCTCTGGCCTCAGTTTTGTCATCTGTAAATTGGGAACAGCAAGTCTCTGCACTGTGAACAGATGGAGTTGTGTGACACGCAAGGTAACCGTGTTAGGGTTGGGCAGCTGTTAGGATTGTCACCATCCTCAGAGGAGTTTTGTGGACCCTGTGGGGAGTATGTGTGTCCCCAGCACCTGTCCCCTCCTCCTCCCACCCAGATCTGCTCAGTTCACGTGAGTTCAGACCCATCTCTGTGTCCCAGATCCCACGCAAAGGGATTGGATCCTCTCCCAGGTGCCAACCTGGCTCCTGCCATGGGAATCGTGCTGTCCCCACTGGAGATGGCCAGGACATGTGCAGGCAGAGCTCTATCTGGATCAACAGAAGACACACATGTGAGCACGCAGAGCCAGGAGAGGCGGGGCCCCGGCAGCCTCCTGTGAGTGTGTGGACGCAGCCCTGCCTGAAGGCTGCTGCTCCCCCTGCAGCCAGTGAACCCTCCTTAGTGTAAGTCAGGAGATTCTTTCTAACAGGTGCAACCCTAAACAGTCTTAAAACACGACTGATGTGCCTCACAGGGACGGGCTGCGGCAAGGGGGAAGCCATGGGGCTCCTGCCCTGGCAGGGCTCCAGCAGGGCCTCCTGGGAGTGGACCAAGCAGGTGGCCCCTGGAGTGAACTCCTGCAGTGCCCAGGGCAGGGGCCCTCAGGTGACCAGGTGCGGCGTGTAAGCTCCTGCTCAGGCTGTGAGTGGCTCACACCTCCTGTCCCGGCCATTCTACAGCTGTGACAGACAGCATGGCTCAGGGTGGCTACTGTGCAGCTGGGCACAGCAGAGGCAGGTATAGGCAGGCTGTGCATGGGACAGGCCACCTCCAGCCCCACTCTTGCTGTCCCCCACCTGTTCCAAAGTCCTACACTTGACCAGGAGCCTTTGTGCACTCAGAGGCCAAGCATGTGGCTCTGCTGAGGAGTGGGGAGGACCACAGACCTTTGCCTGGGAGCCCAAAGGCAAAGCGGAGAGCTCCAAGGACAGCAGCCAGTCCCTCTGCGTTCAGCCACCTCCTGAGCTGTCCTACGTGCCCCACCTTGAGCACCTCAGCCCTGCTCAGGGACTGGCCAGGCTGCAGGAGGCTCCCCCGCGCAAAAAACGTGCCTGTGCCATTCTGTGTGCCCACAGCCAGCCGGGAGACTGGCCAGAGCCAAGCCTGGGGTGGAAGGGCCTCCCAAGGGACACCCAGTTCTAGAGACCCATCCCCAGGAGGCAGCCCAGGCACGGAGCACGTGGTAGGCATACCCTCCCAGGTCGCCTCTGAGCCAAAGGCCCTCTCCTCCTCGCTGAGGTCTCCCCACCCAGGCTGAAATGGGTCCTGCACCTGGCCTCCCTGAATACTCACCACCCTGGGCACCTATGCCTCCATGACCCCTTGGTCCCCACAGACCAGCATGGCTGGCAGTCACGCACGGGACACCACTACTCAGCCCACTTTTCTCTCGTGGACACTGAGAACGGTACCCAGAGAGACTGTACCAGCAGGATGGCCAGGAGGAAATCTACTTACTCCACGGCCAGAGGAAGACGCCATGGCTGCCTCTGTCCCCAGATGAGAAGTGCATCTTCCTCACTGTTCCTACGTTCTCATCTCACCTGGGACACCTTCCAGGGTTCCAACACTTTCAGGAAGGAACCTGCCCTCTCCTTTGGAATAAGACTGGTTGGTATGAATAGACACACCCACTCACGCACACACGCATGCACATACACACATGCACACACATGTATGTCCTCACTCCTTTGCCACATTAAGTAGACACATGCATTCATGTTGGGCCTGTTGAAAATAAAGGGGGGGGCTGGGGATATAGCTCAGCGGCTCAAACACCTGCCTGGCAAGCACAAGGTCCTGAGTTCAATTCCTGGTACCAAAAAAAGAAAAAGAAAATGAAGGGGGGCATTAGGACGTACATCCGCCACTGTCAGCAGAGGTAGAAAGGAGGGACTGACCCAGCGGTGGCCTCAAGCCACCCTCAGGCCAGGGTGTGTCTTTGCTGTGAGTAGCCCAGCATCCCTATGCCAGCTAGGATGTCCCCGGGGGGCTGGCCGAGCACCAGCATTCTGTGGGGGCTCAGCTGTGCCTCCAGTTGTGCCACGAACAAATGAGAGCCCTGTTCGAGCCCACCTGGGCAAGGCCTGGAGCTGTGGCAGCAAAGGACCATGCTGAGAACAGATGACGAAGACATGAGAAAGCATGGGACTCATGCAGGGCCCTCTGTCCCCCGCTGGGGTACCCCAGCCCAGGAGCAGGAGGACAGCACCTCTCAGGACCTCCTACACCTTCTGGAGCCATGGGACAGCAGCATGGGAACCACTGGAAAGATGCTCCAGCCACACCCAGGGTCACACAGGAGTCCCCAAGGCTCCGCCTCCTTCCCAGGCCTCATCCTCCCCTTGGCCAGAAACCCCATATTCTTCCAACCCCAAATGCTGCCAGACATCCCCGCTGCTTCCAGGCCCCGCGGCCGGACAAGCTCTCCTGGCCCCGCTCCCAGGCCGCCAGCCCCACCCTAGCCCAGGCCCGCATCTTCCCCATCTGTCTCAGGCTCTGGGAGGGTGGACACCACTGTAGACCAGAACTCTGAGCCCACAGCCACCCCACCCCGCAAGGTGGCCACCTGCTTGGCCTGGCAAGGACGAGCCTGCAGAAGGGCTGTGTGGACAGAAGTTGTCACCGCGAGCCAGAGAAGAACTACAAACGCACCTCTGGGGAGAAGAGGGCCCAGTGCCCTGGGAGGAGCCCTGTTGTCCAGGATGTGGACTGGATTGGCCCCGTGGCCAGGTAACAGGTGTGTTTGTGAGATGCCACACCCGAAGGGTACACGGCACAGGTCCCGAATGACCTCACTCAGCCTGGCCTGCCACCATGCCCCACCTTGCTCACAGCTGCGGGTGTGCAAAGAGGCAGGACAACGTGGCTGCAATCCTCCCGAAAGCAGGGGTTTCAGTAAGTGCACACTGCATGCAGGCCTCACTCCACAAAGCTTTATTGAGCGCCTCCCACTGCTGCTCCGGGCAATCCCCACCGAGGGTCCCCAGGCCAGCCCGGCAGCCAAGAGCTGCAGCCAGGCAGGCGCAGAAGCTGGCAAGGAAACCACCCATCCCTCAAGGCTGCACCAGGTTGCGGGGACAGGCTGGGCCAGGTGGAGGAGGGCAGGGGAGGCGCAGGAAGAGTGGGAATCTCCCGAACAGGGCACAAGGCAGAGGAAGGGCGGGCAGAGAGGCTCAGAGGCAGGGGAGCACTGGACCAGCACGGGGTGGGAGACACAGGACGGGGCCAGGGAAGGCTGAAATGGGGCAGCCGGGGCGTGCCAAGGAGGGGCCAGGCGCAGAGCACACACCTGTCACTCTCCAAGTCTCTTCCAGGAGTGTAGGCTGAGCCATCTCCTCCTGGAACCTCAAGAGGTCCTCCCGCAAGGACACGAGTCCCCCTGGGGGATCACCCGCCTGATGGCAAGTCTCCTGGCAGTCTCTCCAGGCAGCAGCATTGCTCTACGGGAAGAGAGACACCAGCTGTGCCCGCTGTACCCTACCCACCAAGCCACACACAGCAGCAGTGAGAGGACAGGTTGGCACCAGGGCCACCAAGCCTCCCTTTCAGGGAAAGACTGCCACGACCACACTGCTAGGGACCAAGGGCCACCCAAGGGCCAGCTCTCTGGGCCCTGACAGAGCCTTGCCACCCACCCCTCCCCCAGCCTCCAAGTTGCTCCTGGACACCAAGTGGCCCCAATGCACTGTGTCCCTCCTTTTCTTTTTCCTGTCCGCCCCCTGCTGGAGCCAGGAGAGGGCAGGAGGGAGGGGCAGGGGCCACAAGCCAGGACTGCTCCAGCTCTGGTCCCCACACAGACCCTGCCAGCCCACCTGGGCACAGGCTGCCCCCAGGTCACGGCTGGGTCGTGGCCTCCTTGGGCCACTGCCTTGCTCTGGACAGCTGGGACAAGACAGGACAGTTAGGGCCACAGAAAGCTCGGGGTGCTGTCCAGGTTAGGAGGGGCAGCGGCCACTGAGGAGAGAGAGACACAGAGCGGGGACACGAGGAGGAGGGAGGAGAACACTGTAGCTGGAGCCGCCATCCAATCCATGTCCCAAGGCAGTCACTGTAGCCTGGGTGTCTTTGCCTGCACAGGGACCTGTGGGGCCAGCAGGCCTGACACCTTGTCCGGTGTCCTGGGACCCCAGGTTGGGGTGCAGCCTATCAGCCCGAGAGGCACCCACAGCTCCCCAGGGCATGGACGGCCCTAAGGAGGAGCACTGCTTCGTGGGTGTCCCCAGGCAGGAAGGAGTGTGGTCTGGAGGCTCCCACGAGGGGACCGGAGGGGCGGACTCCCCTCCACACACAAGCATATGCACGCATACTTGTGCACACACGTGTGCGTGTATACACACACATACACTACCACATTTCCAGTAGCATGAAAAGGCCCTCCCAGCCCAAGCGGCTTCTGCACTTTCCAAGCCTGAATGTGGAAGGGGGGAAACTGCCCATCCCTGCTGCAACTCCATGTGCCTGGGGAAAGGGCAGGACACAGGCACTAGACTGGCACCCCCTGACATCAGGAATCAGGGCTTTAAAGAGTGTCCAACAGAAGCTGGGAACCCCAAATCATCTTGCCCCTGCCCAGAGGGGGGAGCCCTAGAAGCCCCCCAGCTACTAAGACTTGGCCAGCAGGAGGCTCCTCCTCTTCCTGTTTCCCTGGCCAGGACCCTAGGGCCCGGTGATGTGCTAAGTTGGGGGGGGATGCTGCGGGTGGGAGACAGCGGGCTCCCCCACCAGCAGGCGTGGCTCAGGGACAACTCCCTAGCCCACCAAAAGATCTCCCCCCCGGGTGGTGAGGGGCTGTTTGGGGTCGATGAGGAGAGCTGGAGAGACCCGGCCGGCTTTCCTAAGAGTGAGAAGCTCCCGGGTGTGCGCCCCTGCCTCAGATAGCAGGGAAGGCAAGGGGCCATGCTCACCAGCCTCTCGGGCCTCCACGCACACTCGGGGACTCGCCCTGATGCAGCCACAGACCCCGCGGGACATCACGGGGCAGAAGGTCCTGCCAAGGCTGCGAACCCATGGAGGGGAGACACTGCCCAGGGGCGGCTACCTGAGCGCCAGGCCCTTTGCCCCGCGGACAACCCCTCCGACTCCGCGGAGAGCGATCCATCCGCTTGCGCCCTGCAGGGCCCGGCCCGCCCCACTTCGGCCGGGGCGGGAGCGAGCGCCGTCCCGGTCCTGAGAAAAAGTTGGGTGGCCAGGTCCCCAGGGCGCACGGCGACGGGGCGCGGGCTGCAGGCGCGGCGGCTCCGGCTCAGACCCGCCGCCCGGCGAGGCCCCGACCGCGAGGGCGGTTCTGGGAAGCTCGGCGCCCGGGACGCGGGACCGGCCGCCGCCGCCGCCCGGGCCGGGGTCCTGTCCTGGCGGACGCAGTGGCGAGCACAACGGGACTCGCCCGCGGCCTCGGGGACCCCAGGTCAAGGCGCCTCCCGACCCCGCCGCCCCGCCGCCCCCAAGCTCGGGCAGCTCGCCCCGCGCCGCGCGCCACGAGCGATCAGGTCTCGGGCGCAGCGGCGGGTCTGGCCCGGGCCCTGCAGAGTTAGGGAGTTGCCCCGCACCCCTAAAATCCTCAGCGCACATCCGCAGTTGAAAGTACGCACTTGACGCGTCCGGGCGCCTCCGCGGTGAGTCGGGCGCCGCGTTCAGGTCCGCGAAGGTGGCTGCGTTCGGGCGCTCCAGTCTCGACGTTCCCGGGGCCCAGAGCAACGTCCGGGGACGAACGGGACGGGTGCGCCCGGCGGCCGGAGCTGCGCCGGGCGAGGCGAGCGGCGAAAGGGGAGCGCTCCGGCGTTCAGGCAACAGCTACCCCTAGTGGGAGAGCCGCCGGGGCCGGCGCCGCCCCGCGCCCCAAGCGCCCCGCGCCCGCCGCGCCCCGCGCTCGCCCGCCCAGGCGCTCAGAGTGCACCGGGGCGCAAGCCGGCGCCGCCCGCCCCAGCCCTCCCGGCCCCGCGCCCAGCGCCAACGCGCCAGCAGGCTCTGCCCTCCGCGCTCCGGCTGTACCGGGGCCCGGGCGGCCGCTGACCCGCGAGCCGGGCGCCCCCGGCGGCGAGATGGGACGGGGCGGGCGCGGCCGGGAAGGCGCGCTGCAGCCCCTGGCCGAGGCGGGGGGCGCAGAGCGCGGTGTGCGTGGCGGGGCGGCGCGGGGGGCGGCCGTGTGCGAGGCGCGAGTGTGAGCGCGCGCGGGGGGCGGGCGGACGGTCTCGGGCAGGCGAGCGGCGCCCGCGGGCGAGCCGGGCCGGCGGCGGGAACCCAAAGTTGCTCCTCGCGGACCCGCGTCCCCGGCGGGGCAGGACGGGAGTCGGGGCCACCCCGGCGGCGGCCGCGGGCCTGGGCTCGCGCAGTACCTGGGCAGCGACCCCGCACGAGCAGCGGCGGCGTTGGCGGCGGCGCGCGGGAAGCGAACCGGAGCTCCGGCGCGGCGCGGCGGCCGCCAGGGAACTCGGCTCAGGTGCGCGGCGACAGCGCCGGGGACCGGGGGGTCGCGGGACAGCGGCGCTAGCTGCAGGACCTCCTCGCGGGCGCCCGACCCCGGGCCGGCTCCCAGCCCCCGGCAGCGGCGGCGGCGGCGCCGCCCGGGTCCCCCGCCCACGAGAGCGGACCGCCGGGCGTACGCCCGCCCTCGCCGGCCCGAGGCCGCCCCGCTCCGCCCTCGGCCTGCCCGCGCCCGCCCTCGACCCGCGATTTCCCGGGCATTGGCCGCGCCGCTGGGAGATCCCTCCGGGCTCAAGTTGCAAGGGGGCGGGCCCAGGCCGGAGGTGGAGTCTCCCGCCAATTGGAGCCTTGGCTATAAATTGAGCTCTCTGCACGCCGAAACCCAGATGCCTCACCAGGCCGCCTCGAGGTTGGTGGTCCGAGAGGGCGACCGGTCCCAGGGGGCCTCGGGGCCCGCGGCCACCATGCTCCGCTCCCTGCTGCTTCACTCCCTGAGGCTCTGCGCCCAGACCGCCTCGTGCCTCGTGCTCTTCCCGCGCTTCCTCGGCACGGCCTTCATGCTCTGGCTCCTCGACTTCCTGTGCATTCGAAAGCATTTCCTGCGCCGCCGAGGCCTGGGGCAGCCTGAGCCCGAAGTGGAGCTCAACAGTGACGGTGAGGAGGTGCCCCCCGACGACCCGCCCATCTGCGTGTCCGACGACAACCGCCTGTGCACCCTGGCGTCGCTCAAGGCTGTGTGGCACGGTCAGAAGTTGGATTTCTTTAAGCAGGCGCACGAGGGCGGGCCGGCGCCCAACTCCGAAGTGGTCCTGCCTGAGGGCTTCCAGAGCCAGCGCATCCTCGACTACGAGCAAGGGAACCGCCCACTGGTGCTCAATTTCGGCAGCTGCACCTGACCACCGTTCATGGCGCGAATGAGCGCCTTCCAGCGCCTGGTCACCAAGTACCAGCGCGACGTTGATTTCCTCATCATCTACATCGAGGAGGCCCACCCCTCGGACGGATGGGTCACCACAGACTCCCCCTACATCATCCCACAGCACCGGAGCCTGGAGGACCGGGTCAGCGCGGCTCGGGTACTGCAGCAAGGCGCGCCTGGCTGCGCTCTGGTCCTGGACACCATGGCCAACTCCAGCAGCTCGGCCTATGGCGCCTACTTTGAACGCCTCTATGTCATCCAGAGCGGTACCATCATGTACCAGGGCGGCCGAGGTCCGGATGGCTACCAGGTCTCGGAGCTGCGCACCTGGCTGGAGCGCTACGATGAGCAGCTTCACGGCCCTCGGCCTGGCCGGTTGTAAACAACAGATGGACAATTGCCTGAACTTGGTGGGCTGGGCCTTCGGGCTTTCGAAGCCGGCGTGCAAGGGCCACCAGCCAAGTCGGGCATGGTGAGGCCCAAGGACACAGATGCACTGAGCCATGTCTCTCTAGCTGGGTCTGGCACTCAGCCACTAAAGACTAGCCTCCATGGGACTCCGTGACTCTCTCACTTGTACCTGCCCGGCTGGCTTGAAATCCCCTTGGGAGCCTGAGGCAGTGCGCACACACCCATGTTTGTGCGCCCCTAGGCCTGGCCCTCGTACCACTCTTGTACACCTGCTCCCCAGTGCGCCTCCAGCCAGCTGAGTGCGCGGGCCGCGCATCTCTCAATTCAGACACCTTGGCCACGCCCGGGCGCCGGGAGCACAGCTGGGTTCCAGCCGCGCTAGGCTGCGCTAGTTGCCTGGCACCCACCTGTCGGCGCGCAGGGAGCCCTGCTGCCTTTGTGTTAATTTCTTGTCTCTGAGCTGGGGGGGGGGGGTCGGGAGGGAGAGGGTGGGCAGGGTAGTCTTCCCCCTTGTTTTGGGCGCGCACGAGCCCTTCTGCTGATGACGAACTGTTTCTAACTGGTCTTGACCACGAGCCGGTTCCGAAATTGAAGGAGGGCTTGAATTGGTGCCGAAAGCTAGAGGGAGAAGAGTGCTCTGGACTTCGAGAGGAGACCGCGGTCAATGAGGTGGGAGAGGGGAGGGAAGGGGGTCGCTTCTGGATCAGAAGATGGTTTGAGCGACACTGGAGAGGTCCACAGCCCCCGAGGAGAGAGAAGAGGCTAGGACTCCTTGGGGGAACGGGTTCGGGTGGGAGAGTCCGGAGGAAGGGGGAGAGAGACTCCTGGGCAGAGCCGCCGACTGTGGGTCCGGAGTAGAGGGCCCCTGATTTCAAAGGCCATTCGGCGAGTGTATTGCTGGTAATATTCCCTGTATATAAACTTCGTTTAAGCTACAATAATAAAGGTTTAAAGTAAACTGCTTTACGGTTTCCTTTATCTCATGATGGCTCTGAAAAGCGGCAAGAGTGAAACACAAATCTCTCCACGTCCGCACAGAGACCCTGGAGCGGGGGCGGGAAGCAGCCCAGGGCGGCGGCCCTGGAGGTGGATGGAGTGGGAAGGTGTGCGGTAGACCCGGGCGCGCTCCTACACGCGCGCGCACGCACACACCTGGGCGGGGAACTTGGGGGCGGAAGAGGAGCAGGGCGCGCAGGCCTGCGAGGTCCTGGAAGGGGGCGGCAGAGGCGGGGGGGGGGTTTCTCGCTCGATGCTGCGCGCACGCACACACGCGGACAGCTCCCGTGGCCGCGCGCCCGTCTAACTTCTCGGAGCATCCGGGCCGTGGGGGAGGGGTGGCGTGAAGGGTGACGGGGGCTTTGAACCTCGTGGAGCCCTGCGCCCGCCCACGTGGGCGCCGTCGCGCACCTGACTCCTCCGTACCTGCAGACCTCGCCTGCCACCCCCTGCCTCGCCGCTGGGGTCCGCAGCAGGACCCGGGTGCCGCTCAGTGCGCCCCCGCCCTGGACGCCCCCTCCTGCGCCTCCTTCAGCTGGAGCCAAAGCTCGCCACCACCCCAACTCGCTTGCGGATGGATGAGAGGAGGGGCCGGCCCTCGCGGGACGGTGGGGGGTGTCGGGCGCTGGGCACAGATCCGCCCGCGTCCCCGCCAGGCGCCCCGCGCGCTGCCCGCCCCCGCGCTGTCCCCAGCAGTAGGAGGGCGACGCAGGGCCGCGGATGGGCGTGGCCGCGCCTCCCTTCGCCAGCGATACCTAGAACCGAAAAGGGAGGGGCGGGGACCCAGGAGAAGGGCCAAGAGTCCGGGGACCTTGGAGGCCAGGGCTGTCCGGGTCTCGGGGTGGGGCAGGATGTGTGCGCCCCGGGGTGGCGCGTGTGCACGTGGGGTGCGTGGAGAGCGGGGCGCTGCGGGCGGGTGGAGGAGGCCGGGGTGCAGCCAGCTCTGCCCCAGCCTCCCCGCTGCTCCGCCCTGAAAACTTTCTGGGACTGACACCCTAAATTTGGGATCTTTTCAAATTCCTTTTTTTTTTTTTTCTTTTCTCTTTTGCTTTAAAAGTATTTCAATTGAAAAATAACTTTAAGAAAAATCGGTACAGATGGTATTTCTGCATCTCCTCCCCGCCCCCACCTCCACCTCCCGCACTTCTCATCCCGAACCCCCACCCACCTCCGGGAAGAACAGGGAGCAGGCAGTAGGACGCCTCCGGGAGCCGGGCAGGGCCGGAGCCGCTGGCCCGGCGGGAACTTGGTGACTGGGGGGCGCCCGGGACAGCAGGAAGAGCGTACTCGGGCTGTCGTCCCGCCACCGCCGGCGGTGTCCCAGGGTGCGTGCAGCTATTTCCCGCCCTGAGCCTGCGCTTTCCAGGCCTTGCGCGCTTCCCGGACCTGAACTGGACGCGCGGCGCGGGGGAACCGTGGCCCCTGCCACTCCACGCCCACAGGACCCGCTCCTCCACCCACGTGCACACCCTTTATTTTTCTTTCTTCCTTCCTCCTCCCCTCCTTTCCTTCTTCCTCCTCCTCTTTTGCTTTTTTTCCCTCTTTCCTTGTTTCTTCCTTTTCCTTTTTCTCTTTGTCTTTCTTTAAAAATGTACCGTTCTTACAAAAATAACCCATGCTCCTGCCAAAAACACCAGAGGAAACTAAGACAAACCCAAGGTGGCCTCCCAATACGCCCACCTTCTCTGTCCCTCTCCCCACGTGTAAATACCTGTTCTCAAAACAGGTTTAACTTTTCAATGGCCATGCGCCCCTCTTCCCATGCCTCGTCTTTCCCTGCCAATTACAAGTTTATCGTGATCCCCGATCCAAAGGAGGCCGGGACGGTGCTGGGGTGGACACCCATGTGTCAGGGGTGTCCCTTACTATGAATGAAGTCAGGCCGAGTACACATCAGGCTAATACACACCATACAGTGAGGGGGCAGGACAGAACCCAGGCACTGCTTAAAAGACGTCAGCTTTGCCACCGCTACACTGCCTTACAGAGAGGTAATCTGATTACTGTTGTGTATTTTCCCAGTTCTCCCTCTTTTCAAGTGAAAAACACATAACACATAAATCCATCATCATTATTAAACTTTAAATGCAGAACATAGAGCAGAAAATGACATCCTCTATGAGAGCAAGATTTCTCAAACTGCAAATCAGGGCCCAGCGGTGAGTCATGAAACCAATTTATCTGATCAACTCAAGCATTCTGAAGGAGCGAGATAGAATAAATACAATAAAAATACCTGTGTGTATCTCACCTAGGGAACCAGGTTCCGGCCACTTTGGTTTCAGTCATGTACTGTGTGTGTGTGTGTGTGTGTGTGTGTGTGTGCGCGTGTGACTGTGTGTGGGTGACTGTGTGGGTGACTGTGTGTGGGTGTGGGTGAGTGGATGTGTGTGACCAGGTGGCTGATGTGAACTGTCTTTCTCCCCAAGATCTAAACTGTTAGGAAACATGTCACATTCTCAGATAGGTTTTCCATAATGGCGATCATGCCCCACAGGGTTTGATGACTGCCCCATGCACCCACACTTCTGCTCTTCTCTGGCCCCTTCCTTCACAGAGCGGGAGGAACTCGGCTCTGTTCTCCAGGAGTGCTGGGCTCCGTGGACAGGAGGTGAGAGCCCCATTGTTGTTGTGTCACCATCACCAGCATCCCAGGCTTACGTGGACACAGTACCGTTCAGCCTTGGGCAGGAAGAGAAAGGAGACACAAAGAGCGAGGGAGTTCCTGGGTTGTATTTGCCTCTCTCCAGGAAGACATGGGAGAACGGGCGTCCTTGGTGGGAGCCATAGCAACACCCTGGACACAGGAAAGCAGGAGAGTAGCAGGGTCACAGAGGAGGACAGCAGGGCCATCGGGGCAGAGCTGGAGAAGCCAGTCTGGTGTCTCTGCTGAGCCTGTGGGGACCAGAGCTTCAGACAAGACAGTGGGACAGGAGGTCAGAGGGGCCGAACAAAGGCGCCCCAGGGGCCTGGGGTGCTGTGGGCACCCATCCACCCGCTGCTCGCAGCTGGGGCCCTTCTGGGAAGGATGGCACCCCCTGCGGCCCAGCAGCTCTCCCTGGAACTTACCTGGAGGGAATAACCCAACCAGCGGGCAAAGGAGAGGTACCACCTCCGGGCAGGGACACAGGAGGAAGTGATGTCCATGTTTGGTCCAGGGCCAGATGGGGGGCAGGGCATTCCAGTAGGTCACCCCAAATTTCCACTTAGAGGAATGTGACATTGGCCCTTGTCCTGGAGGAGGACCTTGAGGCTTACCACGGTTGCAGCGAACTGGGTCAAGGTGTTTGGGGCTGAGCTCTGTCCCTCCACATTCAGATATTAAAGTTCTAACCTCCAGTGCCTCAGCATATGACCTTATTTGGAAATAAGGTAAAGAGGTGATAAAGTTAAAATGCGGTTATTAGGGTAGGCCCCAATCCAATCTGCCTGGTACCCCAAAAGAAGAGATTAGGACCCAGACACCAGAGGGGAAAGGCCAGATAAGGACGCATGAGCAGCCCCACTGTCAAGCCAGGGAGCCCCTCCGGTGGCAGGGAAATTAGCGCGGGTTGTTCAAGACCGGGCCTGTGGGGCTTCGCCGTGGTGCCCCAGAGTTAGCGGGAGTCTTTGCCCGCAGCCTCCCTGACCCTCCCTTTGCAGGCGGCTGAAGCCCAGCGGGTCGCCCAAGCGTCCTTCCTCCCCCAGGACGGGGGTCTGAACGGGGTGCTGAGGGTGCGGGCTCTTCTCTGAAGATCTGCAAAGATGCGTGCGCACAGAGAGCTCTGGAAAAATCCACCCGCGGGAGACGCAGTCAGCGCTGCGTGGGCGGATTGTGAGTGTTTTCTTCTTTCTTATTGCTTATCCGTAGCCTGCGATTTTTCTGTAGTGAACATGTATTGCTCTTATGACAGAAAAATACAACTAAAAACAGCAGAAACCGTGGCGGTGGCGAGCAGGAGCGCCAGGCGGGAGCAGGGCGAGCCCGGGCGGGGTGGGGGGGGCTGCGGCGGGAAAGGAGAGTGGGGGAGGGGTGCTGGCAGATGCAGCTACACGCGAGTTTCAGGTAAACACACTCAGGACTTTGAGTGGGCTATACTGCAGCTAAATTATGTTTCCTTCTTTGTTTACCTAACATTCTGTGTAACTGGACATTGTGGGTTGTTTGCTTTTTAAATCTAAGGACCCACGCGAAGGAAAGGGTGGACAGCAGGGAGGGCCTGCCGGGGTACAGTCATAGAGCTCAGGGGACGGCGACCCTCTGGCACATGAAGCCTCCTGGTTGCCAGAGCTGGCCAGATGCCTGAGGGTCGCGACTCTCCAAAGACTGTCTGGTGACCTGGAGCGAAGGACAAAATGGTCAGCAGCGCTGCAGCAACAGAGCCCGATGAAGGTGCAGGACCCTTGTTGAACAAGCCGGGGGGGGGGGGCGGACGTGTTGAGGCATGCCTGTAATCCCAGCATTCTGGAAGGCTGAGGCAGGAGGATTGCAAGCTCAAGCCCAGCCTGGACAACTTAATGAATTTAGAGAGGCGCTGTCTCAAAGTAAAACTTTAAAAGGGGGGGGGGGGGGCTGGGGATGTAGCTCAATGTGAAGGCCCTGGGTTCAATCCCCAGTACAAAAAAAAAAAGCATTCACAGTATAAAATATGAAGCTTTTTTCTCTCCCATGGTATCTCAACTTGTCATGGTGTTTGTTTGCTATTTAATGTCATTCTATGGAAAGAAAATGTAAGGTTTTAAATTATCTGTTAGCCTGGGTTCCCCAGGAAGACGAAGCAGACAGGAGACAGGGAGATAGCCAGGTGATAGATGAATGGATGGGTAGACGGATCGATAGATTCACTGATTGACTAATTTACTATAAGGAAGTGACTCGTGGATAAGACCCTAAAAGTACAGGCAACAAAAGCAAAAATTGACAAAATTGCATTAAACCAAAAAGTTTCTGCACAGCACAGGAAAGAGGCAGTCTGCGGAATAGGAGGAGACATTCGCAAACCACACGTCTGCTAAAGGCTTCATCTCTAAAATGCATAAGGGACTCAAAAGTAAGAAAGCAAATTACTGGATTCTAAAATGGGCCAAGGACTTTCATTGTTCCAAAGAAGACGCACAGGCGGCCAACAGGTGTACGAGAAAATGATGCCCCACATCACTCATCGCTGAGGACAAGCACATCAGCCACCTGAGCGGTCAACCGCCACCTGTCAGGGCAGCTGCTAGCAGCAAGACAGAGGCAGCAAGTGCTGGCGAAGATGAGGAGGAGGAGGAAGCCTTGCACACTGTGGGTAGCGCTGTACATTGGTGCAGCATTATCAAAACAGTGTGGAGGGTCCCCAGCAGGTAGGAATGGAACTAGCTTAAGATCCAGTGTTCACCGGTGAGATGGCTCAGCGGCGTAAGTGCCTGCCTTGCAAGCGCGAGGGCCCGAGTTCGACTCCCGGATCCCACATACGAAAAAGGGGCCGGTGATATCGCTCAGCGGCACGGGTGCCTGTTGGCGCACGAGGTCCTGAGGTCGACCCCCTGGTACCCACAAAAAAAAAAAAAAGATCCAGTGTTCGCACGGATGAGTATATACACAAAGAGTGGACAGCTGGCTCTCAGGCAGATAGCTGGGCACTGGGTCCATAGCAGCACTATTCATATTATCTAAAACGTGCAAGCGGCACGAATATTCAGGATGGACGAATGCACAGATGTGTCCATTCATTCCGCACAATGGAATATTATGCAGCCTTTGAAAAGGAAGGTATGCTACTGATTATGAGGATAGGGTGAACCTGGAGAATGTTGTGCTGAGTGAAATAAGCCAGACAGAAAATGACAAATGTCATAGGATCCCAATTATACAAGGTCCCTGGAGCAGCCACACCCGCAGAGACAGACGGTAGAAGGCGTCATGGGCAAGGGGTGAAGATGGGGGTGGAGGCTGGGGAATCGCTGTGTAGTGGGAACAGAGGCTTAGTTTTGCAAGGTGAAAAGAGTTCTGGAGACTGGCTACACACTGGTCTCAGAGTACTTAACACTCTTGCACTGTACACTTAAAAATGGTGAAAATGGTAAGAAGGTGTCTTGGTGCACACCTGTGATTCCAGAATTCTGGGAGGCTGAGGCAGGAGGTTGCACGTTTGAGCCCAGCTTGGACAACTTAGTGACTTAGCAAGACCCTCAGAAAAATTTTAAAACTAAAATGAAAAAGGAGTTGGGACATAGCTCAGTGTGAAGGCCCCCAGTACCACCAAAAATCCAAAAATTAATGGTAAATCTTATGTTATATGCATTTTACCATAATCATATACACATATATACACATAGTTTTTTAAAAGGAATTTCTGCATGGTCTTGGGATAAAGGAAAACATCATATTTAAAATAGAAAAGGCAAACATAAAGGAAACATGGCTATGTAACTAAATTCACATAATCTATATAACAAAAGACACCGTCATGAAGTTGGGACACCTGCTGGCATTCGCTATCACTCTAGACCAGTGATGGCGAACCTTTTAGAGACAAGTGCCCACACCGCGACCCAAAACCCACTTATTTATCACAAAGTGCCAACACTGCAATGAAATCTGAATCCTAAAGTTTTAGTTTAGAAAAAACAACTTATATATTGACATCTTCTGTCTTAAAAACAAGTAACATGCACGCCATAGGTTCGCCACCACCACTCAGGACCCTGAGACCCCAAAGTCCCCGTCCACAGGCCGAACTTCGTGAGCTCTGTGGGACCCTGGCCAGTGGCAGCCCCAGGAGGCACAGTGGGGGCTGTAAGACAGTGACGGAGGAGACGGAGGCCCAGATCCCCACAGCACAGTTGCTTCTCCACCCAACTCCCTCTCCCCCGGGCCTGGGCCCTGCACACACCTCGTTAGTGTCGCTGCACCTCTGTAGATGTGCATTGCTAACTCTCCTCATCCGAGGTGCTGGTGCTTCCTGTTGCCACCCTGGTGGCTCTCAAAGCTGATGCCGGGAGCTCACGTGGGCACACAGGGCTGGCAGCATCTGTGCGATGAATGTCTCCAGCACAACAGAGAGAGGGACAGAGAGCAAAACTGGAAAATAAGCTGACTCCCAAACTCCCAGGGCCACCCACCTCCTATAACCACCAAAGACAGCTACATCTCCCAAAGATGTCCACACCCTGGCCCCCCAAAGTGAAAAGGGACCCGCCCACAACTTTGGCATGGGGAGATGACCCTGGGCTGCCAGGATTGCATAAGGGCCCGGGATCACCCCAGGGGTTCCCTAAGAGGGAGGCAGGAGGTCCAAGGAAAGAGGAATGGACAGTGCTCCTGTGTCAGCCTTGAAGATGGAGGAAGGGGCCACCAGCCAAGAGCTGGGGCCTTCAAACTCTGGAAAAGGAAAAAAGAAAGGAAGGGTCCTTGTACCCCAAGGGTCTTCAGAAGGGTACAGCCCTGCAGGCACCTTGACTTTAGTCCGGTGAGACCCATTCTGACTCGTGACCCAGAACTGTAAAAGAATACATTCATGTGTTTTGAAGGACTAAGTTGCAGGCATTGTCATGATGATGATTTAAAAACTCCTCCACCTTGCTGAGGAACCAAGGAAAACAGCAACAGCTCCACACCACTGCCCACTTGGCAGAAGTCACGGGTGGACCTGGACTCGCTGTTACCTGGGAGGGGCAATCTGGGCATCGGGGCTTGGCCACAGGGGGCCTGGCCACTTCCACGCTCCTGCTTTTGGAGCCTGGAACCACCATGCAAGAGGCCAGCGTACTTTCAGCTTTCCCATTGCTGAACACAATACCTGACAAGTACAGCATAACGGAGAAGAGGTTTAATGTACCTCATGTTTTAAAGAGATTCAGTCCGTGGACGGCTGGCTACAAGACAGAAACATGGTGGCGGCAGGGTGCAGTGGAGCAAAGCTGCTTAGTTCATGATGACTGGGAAGCAGAGATGAGAACAGTGCCAGAGAGGAAGGGGCAGGGACAGAAGATAGACACAAGGTCACACCTCCACAACTCGCCCGGGCGTGCTTACTACTGTGCTCCGCCAACTCCCAGCAGGTCCCAGAGCCAGTCAGGTTGTTGCTGCACCCTAATGGCTGTAGTCTACTCTGCAGGGTGGCCCCAGAGTGGCCTGGGTGCTGCACCTTCTGAGCTTCCTCCCTCCCTAGCTGCTGTTGACTGCATGAGAGACAGCAGAAGAACTGCCCCGCTGAGCCCAGTCAAGCCACAGAAGCAGGAGAAATCATCCGCTGGGTATTTTCACCGCTAAGTTCTGGGTGGTCTGCTATGCAGAAGCACAGGGATCAACCCCACTTCTAGGGACACCGGGGTGACAGGAGGAGGGGCACAGTGGGGAGAGCCCTGGGCCCTTCCAGCCTGCAACCCACTGCGTGGCTGAGCTGGGGAACACTCGATGTGGGACGTGCGCCTCCATTTGTAGTAGGATTGTCCAGAAGAGGTGAACTGGGGGCAGAAAGCAGATGGGTGGTCAGCAGAGGAGAGCCAGGGGCTGGGGGTGCTCACCGGGTGTCAGACCTCCTTCAGGGGTGACAGCGTTTGCCAGCCAGGCAGAGGGGGCGGCGGCACAGCACTGGGAATGTACCGAGCGCCGCTCAAGCATGCACTTCGAGATGGCTCATTTTATGTTGTGCGAATGTTTCCACAATAAAAGGAAATTATGCGGAGTGGGAAAGCAAGTTTGCCGAAGGAGATGTACAACGTGATACCATGTTTGTGGAAAGTACGCAAATAACCTAAAACATATGCACGGACACGCACACGTAGACACAGCGAGAACATAACGACGTGAGGGGGCTCGGAAGCAGCCTCCCGAGGTGTCTCTGTGGGGAGCAGGGGAACCCAGCCAAATCTAATGTTTATTTCATGTTCAAAAACCAAAAACTAATGTTGCTCTGCATTGGATCTGAGTAGTGGGTGTGGATGTGGTTATATTTTCCTCTGTACTTCTCTGTATGTTTGAAATATTTCATAATTTAGCATAGAAAGCAGAACCTGCTCATCCTGTCCTACCCACCCCACCTCCCACCCAGGAGGAGAAGCCATAAGAGCTCGGGCTCAGCCTCTCAGTGGACCCTTAGGGCTCCTGCTGTCCAGCGCCGGGTCCTCTGAGTGGGCGCGTCCATGGTGCCTGAGACCTAGCCCCCTTGTGATCCAGGGTGACAGGGTCACCCTGCCCCGCTGAGCCCAGCCAAGCCTAAGGTCAGCACAGATGGGCTGGGAGGCACTGACTCCAGGGAGGGTGACGTGTGGCGCCCTCAAATGCCAGCATCACCAAATAGCACTGCACAGGGGCTCCCTCGGTTTATCTTTACAGCGACTCTCCTGAGAAGACCAGATCATAATTCCCATTTTGCAGATGGGGAAATTGAGGCAAAGAGGTTCCATGATCCAGCTAGCAAGAGGAAGAAACGAGTTCACCAGGCAGCAGGGCTCGTGGGTGGCCTGATTACTCTACATGGGTGCCAGATGTGGTCCCACCCAAGTCCCAGTGGCTGCGTGTTTGCCTGGCTGTACTGGAAGCTCTGGGGGTGGCACTTCCTGTAAAGAGCATGGAGCGTCACACTAATCCCGCCATCCTGGGCCTTGTCCTGCACACTTCCGCGAAGGAAGAGGCATCTGCAGGTGACCATGGGGAAAGTCTGGGGCTTTAATATTGGCTCGATGGCCACCCCTGACCTGGCTTGGGGACATCACACAGACGCAGGGAGGAGGGTTTGTAAACCACTTCCCGGAGCCTGATGGAGAGCCCCTGCGCCTGCAGCCATGGGTGAGCACCATTTTTCTGTCTCTGTTTCTGGTGAATGAAGTCTGCTCATAACAGCGCAGAGCTCCCGAGCTGCTGGGGGCTGGATGGGCAGTGGGGATGAACAAGGCGGGGGGGGGCACGTGGTGAAATGGGACGCTTGACCTGGGGAGACCCCAACACACCCACGCATGCTCTGAATGAAAAGCACAAGGATAAGCAGCCACGAGCTTGCTGGCCTCAGTTTCCCTTCTCTGTGAACTGGGACAGTCCTGCTCACCTCATTGGACGTCCCCAGCTCCATGTGCAGGAGCTGCTGCTGACATTTCTAAGGATCCCGTTACTGAGTCAGGAGAGCCCTGGGCTGGGTGGAGGGTGCTGTGTGGCCTCTCTATCTGCTACCAGCTGCTCATGTGGCAAGAGCCTGCCATCCCTGGACTCCATGTCACATGTGTGCCCAGGGTGACCGACAGCCTGGAGCCAGAGTTGCTGCCCAGACCCTCCCCTGAGGCTGAGAGCCCTTTTCTTTTCACCTGGGGCCTCCAAAAGGGCTGTTGTCATGGGCTTTTCCCCTCTACTCTGACCTCGCACCATCCCTAAGTTGCCTCCCTGCTGGCCCTGCGAAGGCCCCTTGGGTGCCCTCATGCTTGTGCCCTCAGAGGTAGCGGTGGAGGCAAAATGTGGATCAGGGCGTGGGACACAAAAGTGTCAGGACAGAGGATGGCCACCGCTGCACAAAGGCCTGCAACCAGGCTGCCCCACTACCCACGGCCTGTGTGACCAAGGGTAAAGGTCTCCCCTGCCCCCAGTTTCCCTGTTTATTGCAGGAGGGACAGTAGCAGCCTGTGTGTCCCATGCTTCTTGGGAACATGGCAGAGTCCGGGACAAGCGAGGTGCCGGAGGCGATGCTGGGCACAGGCCGTGTGGCCCCCACTGCAGGCTCAGATCAGTAGGGTTTCCTGGGGCCTGAGGCAATGGGGAGGAGGCCTTTCAGGGGGGATGGGGGCTGCTCCACCCTGGGCCCAGGAGGGCTGGAAGGTTCTTCCTTTTTTCCATCACTCCTCCCAAGAACTTTATTCTTGTTTATCAGCTCATGATTGCAACTAGTGTTTACACTTGGCCTGAGGGTTTGATATGCATATCACATCCTGACATTCCCACTCCCTCCCCTCCACCCCCTCTTTCCCCACATCCCTTCATGGTCTGTCTAATAGGAGAGACCCGAAACATAAACAACTTACAGAGCAAAATGCCATGGTTCTTTACGTCGCTCTTTCCACAGCCATCCTTGGCCTCGTGGGGAGACGTCCTTCCCATCAATAGGCGGAGGCCGGGACCCTGTGCCAGGGGGCAAGAGGGGACAGTCTGCTGAAGGCACTCGCTGTACGGGTCATGGGCGATGGAGGGCCTGGCTGTTGGGGCTCCACTGCCCAGATGCGGAACCATCTGTCACTTCTCAGCATCAGCCTGGTCCTCCCTGTGTTTCCCCAGCTCTACTCGACACCAGGCCCAAATCCATGCTGTCCTGCTGGTGCCTGTGTGACCTTGGGTGTAAGACATAAGCTCTCTGTGCTTTGGCTTCCTCCCTGCAGCACAGGGCTGGAAGTGCAGCCCCTGCCAAGGAGGGTGTGCGTGCTGGGCGGAAGAGCATCCAGGTGACCATAGGGTGCGTGGCCAACGCTCACTGCTGGATGCTGTGGGGGCCCTGCATTGGCCCCTCCGCAAGAGGGACTTGTTAAGAGGGCTCCTGCCATGGTAAGCAGGGAAGGCAGATGGAGGCGCCTGGTGGGCATCTTCACTGAGACCCCATGCCTAGTTGTGCCAGGCAATCTAAGGGAAACTGAGTCAGGGGTACAGCCACCCCTGCACCCCACGGCCTTTCGGCCAGGTACGACGTGGCTCCTTGTTGGCCGGAAGATTGGCGGTGCCTCCCGACTGCCAGTGCCATGCACAGAACTCTGATTATTCCCGTGTGAGGGTCTGGAGCCCCCGAGAGAGGTTACGTTTAACGCAGAGCGGACTCTGCTGAAAAGGGGGCCACAACCCCAGGACGTGGGCACGCAAGCCCCATGCTCAGGTGAACCTTCTCCCTGCACACACAGAGACACTCACACACTACACACAGACAGCCCTGCACCTGCAATGCACGGACCAGGTGGGCACAGACCCAGGCACCCCCCTCACACGTGTACACGCGCACACGCAGTCCCTCGTGCTCACACACAAACCCTCACATACACATGCACAAGCAAGCATGTGCACACATACTCAACCCCTCTTACTCAAACCCACAGCCTCCTACCACCAGACCTTCCTCTTCCTGCTTCTCCTCTCCTTCTCCCCCAGCCTTTTAGAGCAGAGGCAGGGAGTATCCAGGGGCCCATCCACCCCACTATCCATCCCTCCATCCCTCCATCCCTCCATCCCTCCATCCCTCCATCCGTCCATCCATTCATCCCTCTCTCCCTCCACTCATCCCTCTACCCATCCATCCCTCCATCCTTCTATCCATCCATCCCTCTACCCATCCCTCCATCCCTCTATCTATCCATCCCTTTATCCATCCATCCATCCGTCCATCCATCCATCCATCCATCCAGTGTCCACACACCCACCCACCCAAATCAAAATCCAATTGGCTGCAGTGGGAAGAAAATCAACAAATACTTGGGGACCCCTCCCTCTGGGCTGGTCCCTGAGACTTGGGCCATTAGCAGGACAAGTGTGGCGAGCTCCTCACCAGGCCCTCATGTGACCCCCAGCCTTCTGGTCCCCCGCATCCCCAGGATTTGGGAGCCCTGGAGTAGCTGTGGTGGGCTGCAGTTCCCGTAGACCTGACAGTCTGTGAGGGAGTGGAATGTCTTTTACATCGATACACTCCACACGTCTTGGGACCCCATCTGTGTAGCAAAACCCTTTCTTCACCAGGTTGGAAGATGGGGCAAGGCCCGGGCCTCCCAGAAGAGAAACATTTGTGTAACTTCCAGAAATATGACTGCATTGTCAAAAGCTCATGAACTCTGCTAGTAAACTATAAAACATAAGTCTCAGTTCTGCTTGGTGGCATGGGAAACATGACAGCTGGCATCAATTAGGGCGGCCTCTGCCTCAGAGCGGCTGACTCCCCTCCAATGAGTTCCTTGAAGGATGCCAGCACTTCCAGAGCTCCTCTCCCCACCCAGGGTCGCCCTCAGGACTGGCATCCCCCATGCCCTAGGGACAAGAAGGCTGCTGCTTTCCACTGTCACAAGCAAGCCCAACAACATCTGGGGCAAACAGGCCTACCTCCCATGGCCCCTTCCGGCAGGGAAGCTCCCAAGACCCCCCTCTCTTATTGGCCACAGTTGAGTCACGTGACTTTTCAGAGTAGGAAGAGTTTCGATTTCATCCAACACCCACCCCCGCCTCCTTCCAATAATGAACCCCGCAATGAACCCCCTTTTCTTCAGGAAGCCACACATTCAGTTTGGTTTTAAGAGGGCCAGTTCCAAGAGACCACCAGAAAACGCTCATGGCTCATACCTGCCTTTGCTTCCGTGCCTAGAGATTTATTATATGGACCCTGGGAAAACTCTCCCCTCCAGCTGCGATCATAAACTAGTTTTTAAAAATACAGTCTCAAACCAGGCATGGGGGTGCACACCTGTAATCCCAGCACTCGGGAGGCTGAGGCAGGAGGATGGCACAAGTTCAAGGCCAGCCTGGAATACATAGAGAGACCCTGTCTCAAAAAACAAAAAAAAGTAAAAATTAAAATAAAACTGCAGTTTCAAGACCTTCTTGTTCCCCACATGGAAAGAGCTGAGCCAGACGTAAGAACAGCAGGGAGACGAGAGTGAGAAATGACTCTCACCTGCACTGCCTGCGCTCCTGGATTCAGCTGTACCTGAAAGCAAAGCTGCAGATAGACCTCCTGGTCTATTCAGCCTTTTTCGTTTAGAGTGAGTTGTGCTGTCATCTGTGACATGACAGCTGTACTTACCCAGTCTGCAGACATTTATTGAGCGCCTATTGTATGCCAATGTACACGCTTAGCACTGAGACACTGGATGAGCAAGACCCACTTTGCCCCACGCAGAGAACTGCCACGGCCCCTCCTTCCTCCAGGAAGCTAACAGCCCTGGCACCACTTTGTGCCGGGAATGATTCATCACACTCGCCGCATGTGTTCCTTTACTCATCACAGCGTCAGGGCTGTACAGCCATAGCCCATGCATGGGGTCAGGTCCGGTGTTGGAAAAGGGCAGGTGTGCGACCCGGAATGGGAGAGCCTGACGCATGGTGGCAGCGGTCACCACCCTCTGCAGGGCTGCCCAGCCGGGGGGTCTCAGGGCGGAGGCCAGGGCTGGTGGCCAGGAGCTGTTCCAGGCACCCAAGGGCCAAAGCCCCGGGTAAGCAGACAGCAAGCATGACCCAAAAGGGGAGCAATCAAGCAGCAGGCAATCCAGCGGGATAAAACCCACAGTGTTGGCAGCAGATAGGCAGGCAGACAGACAGACAGACACGCAGACAAGCAGACAGACTCACGTGCATGTGCCAGACAGAAAAAAGACGGAACAGAAATCCAGGATGTGTTAACGGGGCTCTCGCATCATTTTTATTACTTTCTATTCTCCTCTGTTCCACAATAGACCAAGTATTTTGCTTCAGCCCCTGGGGGACACAGTATGGGGCAGTGCTGGGGGCCACCCTCGAGACCCTTCTGGTTACAAGCCCCACTGGCCAGCAGCTGGGAGCCTGTCTCTCCTCCTGCTCCACCCGTGGCTTTGTCCATGGAAGCCACTTTGTACTGTGTGTGTTGTCCCAAGTTAGGGGCAGTTATCCTGCGCTGGGCGAGCTCAGACCACAGCAGACAGAGCCAGCGACTCCACTCTCCCCGGCATAGGGACCGTGAGGCATAGCTGGAGGGACAGATGGATGGGCAGAGAGGGGATCGCGGAGCCATGGCAGCAACCTGCACCCCTGGGCTCAGGCAGCAGTAAGGACCTTGCCTTGAGCAGCGAGCTCAAAATAGCCTGGGGGGATGGAGGTGGCAGGCAGTGCTGCCCCCAGGATTCGCATCTGCAGAGCCCGATGCCCACCCGATGGAGCGCTGGCCACACCGTGCGACTGTGCCCTGCTGGGTCCCAGGGCCCGGAGGCCAGCAGGGTGGACCCAGGCTGCTGTCAACGCTGCCGCCCTGTGCCGTGAGCTGTGGAGCTTGCGCACGTGTGCTGCCGGACTGTGCCGAGAGCTGTGGAGCTTGCGCACGTGTGCTGCCGGACTGTGCCGAGAGCTGTGGAGCTTGCGCACGTGTGCTGCCGGACTGTGCCGAGAGCTGTGGAGCTTGCGCACGTGTGCTGCCGCCCTGTGCCGTGAGCTGTGGAGCTTGCGCACGTGTGCTACCGGACTGTGCCGAGAGCTGTGGAGCTTGCGCACGTGTGCTGCCGGACTGTGCCGAGAGCTGTGGAGCTTGCGCACGTGTGCTGCCGGACTGTGCCGAGAGCTGTGGAGCTTGCGCACGTGTGCTGCCGGACTGTGCCGTGAGCTGTGGTGGAGCTTGCGCACGTGTGCCGCCGGACTGTGCCGTGAGCTGTGGGGCTTGCGCACGTGTGCCGCCGGACTGTGCCGTGAGCTGTGGAGCTTGCGCACGTGTGCTGCCGCCCTGTGCCGTGAGCTGTGGAGCTTGCGCACGTGTGCTGCCGCCCTGTGCCGTGAGCTGTGGAGCTTGCGCACGTGTGCTGCCGCCCTGTGCCGTGAGCTGTGGTGGAGCTTGCGCACGTGTGCTGCCGCCCTGTGCCGAGAGCTGTGGTGGAGCTTGCGCACGTGTGCTGCCGCCCTGTGCCGTGAGCTGTGGAGTTTGCGCACGTGTGCTGCCGCCCCGTGCCGTGAGCTGTGGTGGAGCTTGCGCACGTGTGCTGCCGCCCTGTGCCGTGAGCTGTGGAGCTTGCGCACGTGTGCTGCCGGACTGTGCCGTGAGCTGTGGAGCTTGCGCACATGTGCTGCCGGACTGTGCCGTGAGCTGTGGAGCTTGCGCACGTGTGCTGCCGCCCTGTGCCCGAACTGTGGTGGAGCTTGCGCACGTGTGCTGCCGGACTGTGCCGTGAGCTGTGGAGCTTGCGCACGTGTGCTGCCGGACTGTGCCGAGAGCTGTGGAGCTTGCACACGTGTGCTGCCGCCCTGTGCCGAGAGCTGTGGAGCTTGCGCACGTGTGCTGCCGGACTGTGCCGTGAGCTTGGTGGAGCTTGCGCACGTGTGCTGCCGCCCTGTGCCGTGAGCTGTGGAGCTTGCGCACGTGTGCTGCCGCCCTGTGCCGTGAGCTGTGGAGCTTGCGCACGTGTGCCGCCGGACTGTGCCGTGAGCTTGGTGGAGCTTGCGCACGTGTGCTGCCGCCCTGTGCCGTGAGCTGTGGAGCTTGCGCACGTGTGCTGCCGCCCTGTGCCGTGAGCTGTGGTGGAGCTTGCGCACGTGTGCTGCCGGACTGTGCCGAGAGCTGTGGAGCTTGCGCACGTGTGCCGCCGGACTGTTGGGTGCTGCTGCTTAGATCCAGGTGAACAGAGGAACAGATGAACGAACCCCGCCCCAACCCCAGGCCCAAGGCATAGAGGCGGCAGAGCCTGTGGGGTGGGGCCAGGCGGAGACAAACCAAGTCACTTCCGCATCACGTGCTGGAGCGGAGTTGCAACTATCACCCTAACCTCCCTGTCTTACTTTTCTTGTTGCTAAAACAAAAATACCCAACACCTAAAGGTAAAGGAGGAAAGGTTTATTTAGTTTACAGTTTGTGGAGGTCTCAGTCCATAATCAGCTGCCTCCAAGGCAGGGTGGCACATGGCAGAGGGCAACAGTTCATGGCGGCAGAAGACAGCAAAAGCAACAAGAGCAAAAGGGAGGAGCACGAGAGAAGCCTCTTTCTGTGCCTTATATTGTAGGCAGGCTACGCGCCCTAGGGCAGGTGTAGCACTCACACCATAATCCCAGCACTAGACAATGGACCAATCACAAATTCTAGATTCAGTCACCTCCAAAAACCACCCCCCCATGACTGCATGAGGCTTTGGGGGGACACCCAGACACAAACCATAACACTCCCTTACTGAGACATGACCTTGGGTCATCCCACCCACCCGAGATCTGACTCGCTATTTCTGTAAAATGGAGACAGTCGTTCCAATAGAAGTCTTTTATTGAGGGGGCCGGTGAGACAGCTCAGCGGCATAAGCGCCTGCCTGGCAAGCATGAGGTCCTGAGTTCAACTCCCGGTACCCACATAAAGGAAAAAAAGGGCCGGTGATATCGCTCACTGGCACAAGCACCTGCTGGCAAGCACGAGGTCCTGAGTTTGACTCCCAGTACCCACATTAAAAAAAAAAAATTTCTTTCTTGAAAGGGAAAAATTGTCACTGCAAAAAGCGGGGCTCAGCCAAGCATTGAGGCGCACACCTGTAATCCCAGCATTTGGAGGCTGAGGCAGGAGGATCCCAGTGAGTTTGACACCACCCTGAACCATATAGCAAGACCCTGTTTAAAAAAAGCTGGGCTCATGCCATCTCCAGCTGTGGGCAGCAATGTCTCCTGCTGGACACCAATGGAGCTCCCTGGGACACCTTAGCTGCTGTTCTCAGCTCAGACCTGAACCCAAATCTCTATGTGGCACCAACGGATGTTCTTGACTAAACGCTGGCCTTCTGTTCATTCCTTTTCTTCCTCTTTCCTTTCTTTAGTCTCACAGAGGGCTGGCTCTCTCAGGAACTTCCATCCGGGGCTCTGTCCTGAGCCCCTTCCTCCACACTTGCCTGGGGCTCCCCTGCCAGGCACCATGTCTGAGCTCCTCTGAGAGCAATGTGCAGGGTGCTGTATCTGCCCGCGGAACCCCGACCACAGGAGCCTGCAGACCAGCCCTGCCCAGCTGTGCCACGGCAGCTATCTGGTTCCGCAGGGCCAATTGCTGGGCTGCCACCTTAGGCAGACAGGGCAGATAGGAGCTGGACAACCCGGGGAGGCACCGCTCCAGGACTCACTGCTCTGAGCTCAACGCTGGCCTGGTGACATGCAGTGACTATTGCTGCCACTATCCTGGCTGTGGGGCTGGCTCCTGCAGGCACAGCCTGGGATAGGTCATTCTTCCCCAGGGCCTCGAGTCCCCTGACCTGGGAACCTGAGCCTGCAGAGATGTCATCAGGAAGGGGTGGGGGTCCACAGAGCTCCCCAGAACAAAGCAGGCTTGTCTTCCCCTCAGGACTCTGACAGTGTTTGGAGGAAGGGCTTTGTGCCATGGGCAAAGACTGACTGATGGGAAAGGACAACAGCCTACAGGTTGGCTCTGTCAGGGGCTGGACTGAGGGACAGACGCTAGACTCCCAGCAGGACACAGTCCTGCCTTCCAATCCTCCAGCCCTCAGAAGACCCAGGCCCCATCCCAAGCACACCCACATCCCAGCTCCAGAGCGCAGCCTCCAGGCACTGCCCTGTCCCTGAGGGAGGAGACTGAACGTGTCCAGGCACCGCCCTGATATGGACTCCAAGGACAGAACCAACATGGGTCCTAGGACCCACTCCTTCCCCCTTCTTCTCACAGGAGTGTCCCCAGTCAACCCATCTCACAAACCAACCTTGGGCAGTAGGCGCTGGGAGTGGCCCAAGAGACCAGGGAGAGGTGGCAGCAAGGCCAGCCACAGGCAGGCTCAGAGTATGATGGCCAGGGCAGTAAAGTCTCACCCAGGAAGACCTGGGAGGGGCACTGACAGGGGGTAGCTCTGACGTGTGTCACGGAGCAGGCCTCTGACACGCATGGGGCCCAGCACAGATGGGATGGCAGGATGGGCCTCTGTCGCTAGGCACCACCGCACCCTGCAGAAGGGTGATAGCAGCCAGGTGTGTAACAGCACAGGGAGTCGGTGCGGAATCCAGGAACCTCTGCTACAAGGGCCTGCAGTTCTTCTGAGCCTCGCAATCCGGCTGTGACTCGGGGTAAGCTTGGGGAGGCAGCCGGAGAAGAAAGTGCAGGACCCACGGGTGGTCACGGAATGGGACCAGGAGGATGCGGGGACACTGGGAATAGCTGGGGGTTGGCGGTGAATTGGACATGGACAGAGAGGGGGAAGGTGAGTCCTGTCTGTAACATGGCTGTGGCCATTGTGCTGACCGAGCCGCTGGGCAGGTGATGACCCAGCTGGCCCTTGGGCACAGACACCCCGTGGGCTGCTCGTCCTGCAGGCCCAGTGCCCCGAGGGGTAGAAGATGGAGGTCTCAGCGTGCCATCCTTATACCTGCGGTCCTCAGGGTTATCCGAGAGGCAGCAGCTGGAATCCTGCTTTTAAGGGTGCGTCCCAGCTCCCTGAGACGCTGTTCAACCCACAGAGGGCTTCATCCGATCCACTTCTGGAACCTAGGCCCTGCCCAGCCTCCTCCGAGGCTCGGAGCTTCAGTAGAAGAGGACCCAGCTTCCGGGACCGACGTCAGAGCCTGTAAATGAAGACACGCGCTCAGGCATGCGGAGCTGCAGGTTCCTGCACCCTCTGCTCTGTCACAGGAAGCCGGAGCCAGCCCCCCGTCCTCCCCAGACAGCTCTGGGGTGCACCGTATTCATGGCGCTCTCTCAGATGCAGAGGAAGGGTGTGCCCATCTGCCCCATGAAACAAGGTGCCAAGGCTGGGAAATTTACAAACACCAGGACATCCAAGCCTTTCCCAAAAGTTGGGCTGCCCTCCTTCCTGGGGTCCCAGAGGCCCCGGGACAGGGGATCCTGCCCACAACCTCAAAGGGGCAAACAGAGGGCATGCTAGGGGAGGCCAGGGGCAGACACTGGCCTCAGTTCTGCAGGAGCCAGGGGAGGGAGTTCACTGGAGGCCTGGAGGGGAAGCTCCACCAGTTACACCCCCAATATGAGGAGTCCCCCCCGGGCAGGAAGCAGGAGGCAGCAAAGGGGCACCCAACCTTCCCACAGCTGGGCGCTGGGAGCCCAGGTCGCCGGTGCAGAGTGAGGGAGTCAAGACTCACCCTTCGTGCCCAGGAGCACTTCTGGGTCCAATCCACAGTTCCATCCCTAAGAGCAGCACACAGGAAGGTGCCACCGGGGTGCGGCTTTGCAGAAGCCGGACGCGCTTCTGCCTACATCAGCATAGCCCCACCTCCCAGCCTCTTGCTCCTGTTGTGTCCCCAAGCACTTATGAAGTCAGAAATAGATGAAAAATAATGAAGACGTAGATTTTTAAAACAAAAGCAGACTCCAGTTTTGGCACTGAGCTGCCTAGCAGCCAAAGCAATGACAGATACGTGGTATATTATGAGATTCGCACTGTCCAAAAGATGGAGCTACATCGGAGCCTCAGGAGAGAAGAGACGCCGTACCATGCCTGTGACCCCAGCCAGACAGTACCGAGGGGAGAATGGAGGTCTGAGTCTCCAGAGCAGTGGGCACTTGCCCAATGCTCTGTGGAGCCTTGCACTGCCAGGCTGGGTGCCAGTCCAGGTGAGATGTGTAAAAACCTCCTCCTGTATGTCCCCGGGCTGTTGTCCCCTCACCTGCAGACCAGTGTCCCGGTTCTGGGCTACAGACTAGGTGTCTGGGCACTTCTGGGCTGGGTCAAAAGAGAGAAAAGGCATGCAGGGGGTTGAAGGCAGCCTGCCTGTGAGGACTCAGCTCCCCCGCACCTCAGGTCCCTGCAGGAAGGTGGCGAGATGGAGGGAAGGGATGACACTCCTGGCAGGTAATTTTTATTTTTCTCTCATGACTGCCCCAACCACAGCCCACCTGGCTACACCTGGCAGCCTGGGGCCACTCGGGAGACATCTGCCTTGGCTGCAGCAGGCTTTGGGCACCAATCTGTCCCCAGTGGATTCCACACTGGAGCTCTCCTGATGATGCTGCCCCTCTGCAACCTCCTGAGCCGGCTCCACAGAGCCCGTGCCCTCCCCATGCCCAGACAGAAACCCTGGCACTGCACATGGGGGAGCCCAGACCCTCAGCAGGTGCAGCTGTGTGCTGCACGACGAGCCCTAATAAAGCCTTTCCCAATGGCAGATTTGCCTACTTGTGATTTCAGTCTCCAGCAGAGCATGCCGAGCAGTATACTAAGAGCTGGTAACGCCAAAGGCCACCAGCACCAAATGTGGGCAGCAGATGGGCTGGCAACACTGAAGGCAGCCAGCAGCAGAGAACAAGGGGCAGCAGTGCAGAATTGAGGGCAGCCGCCATCTCCAGTGAGGCCAGAAGAGTCCCCAAGGCCTGCAGGTACCTGCCTGCTCCAAACAGCTATGTCTCAGTCACTTTCATCATCACTGAGACTCAAAACTCAACACCTGTGATTTAAAGGAGCAGAGGTTTATTTTGGTGCTCAGTTTTTAGAGGTTTCAGTCCATAGTCGGCTGCCTTCAAGGCAGGCAGCAGGGCAGAGGGGCATGGTGGAGGAGAGCCACTCACAGCACGGTGGCCAGAAAACAGAGTGCAAGGAGGAGCCAGGGAGGGAGACACATCTTTCCAGGCCATGCCCCATAACCCAGTCACCTTCCCAAAGTCCCACCCACGTCCCGTAACGCTTTAGGAGAACGTCTAGATATAAACCCTAAACCCGAGGAGGGCCACTAATACTATAAGAACTGATCGCCACTGGCCTTCAACGCACAGTGCTGTTAACACCAAAGAGCTGCACTTCACCCATGCGTGATTGCTGTGTGATTGAAGCAAGAACCCTCGGCTGATGGGTGCCATCTTGGAAGCCAGCATGGGAACCTTCTCTTCAGAGGGCCCTGAAGAAAAGAGCAGGAACAGTGATGGCCACTGGCAGGCTCAAGAATCAGCTCCCATCTCGTTTCCATCCTACATGTGGCTAAGCATCTGTGCTAGCAGGTGACAGTAGGAGGAGTTAAAACTAGGGACTGGGGTTCCTCAGCAGTCATTTGACTGTGGGGTGCCCCAGGGGACCAGGAGATTCAGCTCATGCCTGTCACTGTTTGCCCTGCTTTGGGGACAGGAGGTGACCCACTAAGAGGAGAAAAGTCACTGGCCACAGACAGAGACAGCAGCCTCCCCACACGGTCCCCACCCTCACCTGGCCCCAGATGAGGATGAGTCGGACAGGCTGGTCCCAGAAGGTTAAGCCCACCCCCTACCTGACCTCTCGCAGGAACTCCCCAGTGCCAGGGCCCGGATGTCATGTTCAGAACCACTGACAGTGAAGTTCCCTTCATGGCCCTTATGTTAACCAGAAAGCATAAGATCGATTTCTCGGTCAAAAATGCATTCAGTGGTGAAGTCTTGAGGCCAGGCGACCTTACGACAGAAACTCACTGCAGGATTTGTGTCCCCAAACTCAAGACAAGCCCCTAGAATTCAAATTACACTTCCTTCTTTCACAGCCACGCCCCACCACACCCATCCAACCAGCAAACCAGCAGTGGGAAAACAAATACGAAAAAGCACAGGGTGTGGGTGACGCAGGCAGTAGCCTCTGATCTGCTTGAGACCGAAGAGCTCTCTGAGGCAGGAAGGGTGCTGCTGGCAGTGGGAATGGGGGGAACAAAGGTCCAGAGTCAGAAAGGAGCCCACTGTGCTACTGGAAGGGGTAGGAGACAGAACAAGCTGTCTGCGCTGGAAATAATGGCAGTGTGTTCACTCGCTCAGTTTAGCCATCGCAACACACCGTATGTGGATTTCAGAACTTTATGTGATGCATGTTCAATATGACTTTTGTTGTCAATTTAAAAAACAAAAATATATTTTAATTTTTTAAATAGAAATCTAAAGTCAGTAAGTTAAGAAACTTTGAGAAAAAAAGATCAATTTAAATCTAAAGCAAACAGAAGAAAAGAAATAATAAAATGAACAGAAATCAATGGAATCAAAACCAGGATAACAACTGAAAAACTAGCAAAGCCAAAATCTGGTTCTTTGAAAAGATGGATCAAACTGATAAACCTCTAGCACAGCTAACCAAGAAAAAGATGAAAGATATGAGTTACTAATACTAGAAATAATCCCATTCATATCATTACTGACCCTATGGACATGCAAGGATAATAAAAGAATCTATGAACAACTCTATGTCCATACATTTCATGACTTAGATGAAATGGACCAATTCCTAGAAAGACCCAATCTGCCATGATTCACATGAGAAAATAAGATAATCTAATAGGCCTAGTTGGTGAGTTTGCCTATTTAAAAATGCATTGATAATTAATGACCTAAGAAAGAAAGTTTGAGCCAAGATGATCTCACTGGTAAATTCCATTCCAAAATGCAAGGAGGAAATGGCACCAATTCCCTCTCATCTCTCCCAGAAAACAGAAGCAGATGGAAAACCTCCTAACTCACTCTGTAAGGTCATTGTGGCTCTAATGCCAAAACCAAATTAAAGCATTTCAAGAAAACTGTAGACTAGTTTGTCTCATGGACATTAATGTAAGAGTTTTAAATACAATATTATCAAATTGAATCTAATAATATATACAAAGAGTTCCATACCATCTCCAAGTGGGATTTAGTTCAATTAGGCACCACTGGTTCAATATTTGAAAACAAACTAATGTAAAATACCACATCAACAGGACAAAGAGCAAAAATCATAATCATTTCAACTAATGCAGAAAAAGCATTTGACAAAATCCAATACTAGTTCTTGATTTAAAAAGGTAAAAACTTCTTAGCAAATAGGAACAGAGGGGAATTTCCTCAGCTTGATAAAGACCATCTTTAAAAAAACCCTACAGTGATGTCATACTTAACAGAGACAGTGGCTGCTTTCTCTCTAAGACAGGCGTCAAGGCAGGGTGTCCCCTCTCACCACTCCAATTCAAAAGTTTGCCATTCCTGTCCTACCTAGTGCAACAAAGAAACAGAAAGTGTACAAAATGCGAAGGGAGAAATAATTTGTTCATAGTCCACTTGATTATCTCTGAAGAATGACCAAAATATTCTCATATGTACACAGACAAAACCCCCTAGACATATGAGTAATTACAGAAAGAGCAGAGGATGCTTACACACAAGGCAAGGGCCTTCCTAGAAGCCAGCAATGAACACCTGGAATTTGAAACTAAAACACAAGATCATTTAAAATAGCACAAAATCCTGTCTCAAAAAGCTGAAGAAGGAAGATGATGCAGCGGTGAACAGAGAAAGAGCCTCTCCGAGATTTGGTGTCCAGACACTGGAACGTAGCAACATGAGGAAGAGAAGGAGGGAAGTAAGTCCCGGCATCCAGGAAGGATCTGAGTCAAGAATTGAAGCCTAGGGCCGGTGAGATGGCTCAGCGGCATAAGCGCCTGCCTTGCAAGCGCAAGGGCCCGAGTTCGACTCCCGGATCCCACATACGAAAAAGGGGCCAGTGATATCGCTCAGTGGCACGGGTGCCTGTTGGCGCACGAGGTCCTGAGGTCGACCCCCCGGTACCCACAAAAAAAAAAAAAAAAAAAAGAATTGAAGCCCATGGGGAGAGCGAAGAGAGAGACCTCAACAAAGAAGAAGGTAGCAAGTGGCACTTTATCCCTGAGCCCTGACTCACTGTGTGGGAGGGGAGTCCAAACCTGCAGACAAACAGTGACTACTGGGGACCCCAGAGGCCTCCCCAGAGAAACAAACCAGTGGAACAGAGCAGTGGACGCAGTGGACTGCAATGGCTGCTGAGTTATCTGGATTCAGATGTCCCCCAGGACAGGGCATTTGGTCAGTAGCCATCTTGGAGAGGGGCCAACTGAGCTTGGAACTCAGAGCAGCTGCAAGCTGGTTCCGTCTAGTGCCTGCCAGTGTCAGGCTGAGGCTGCTGAAATTCAAGGCGGCAGGAGGTCAAGGAGCCGAGTTCAAGCCAGCAGGAGTCATACGGAGTGTTGCAGGCTGAACAAATTGGGTTCCAGCCTCACAGCCAGAAACCAGCCTGAACTTCAGTGGAACTGAAGGTGCAGGCTTGCTGGGATGATCCACTGCCCCACCGTAAAGCTATGGCTGGCTTACTGGGATTAATCAACATGGATCTGGACTCTACCTGCCAAATTTGTCTACCAGTGACAGCACAGACATGCCTTGAAGTGGGCATTTTTTTTCTTATTTTCTGTTTACTTTTTTTCTTGTTTTTCTTTCATTTTATTTTGTTCTTGATTGTGTGTTCTTGTTTTTATATGAGCATGAACATATTTTCTTTTTTGTTGTTGTTGTTTTGGTCTGTTGTTTTTATTTCTTCCTAATCTTTCCTTCCTGTCTTCTTCACCAGTTTCCCAAAGTTTACATAACCTTCCTTTGTTTTCCAGCCTTGCTTCTAATCTCTTCTCCTTCTCCTCCTCCTCCTTCTTCTTCTTATTTTTCCTCCAGCCCCTTTTAAATTTTCTTCCCTAAAGGTGCTATTGTTACTGCCTATTGTATTACCTTATGTTGGGGGCCAACATCACAGTTAGGCCTCGGGCGCGGCCTGTATTTCTGACTCAAAGCCTGCGCTAAATTACCCCTCCCATCGACCTGGGCAAGATGGCGCCTGGTTCCTGCTTCCTGGTTGCGGTCATTGCTGCTCGCGCCCTGTAGATGTGTGAGTCTGCCTAGAGACTGATGAGTATAGCCTATGAGCTTTCATTTCCTGCTGTATTGCTATTGGCGCCCCTATCCTTATAAAAACATGCAAAGCTGCCCTTTAGGAGCAGAGCACGGACGGAGCTGCCACAGGGCGGACGCTTGTAGAGGCTCTGGAGCTGTGAACGATTAAAGCAAGCTTTCACCGACCCGTGTTGTGTGATTCTTCTCGCTGGACGAGCAGAAGCGCGTGACATTTGGTGGCCCGTACGGGGAACTGATCACCCTTCGTGCGGGGTCTGGTGGAGCTGCATCGAGTCACAGGACGGTACGTACCTTCAGGTAAGCGGGAGGCTTAACCTGGCCCTGGGTGGACGCACTTTCAGGGAAATTCCGCTCTCAATTGCTGAGGCGGGGGTTGCCCATATATCGGGCGTGCTCACGGCGGGGACAGTGTCGCTGGAGCAGTTTCGTTTTCACAATGGGGAACTCCGACAGTGCCCCGATGCACAAGCCGATGCGAGACTTATTGAAAGCGCGAGGCATTAAGGTGAGTTCTAAAACTGTTCAAAATTTTTTTAAAAATATACATGACATGATATCAGCTTTGCTGAGGAAGAGGGAGTCATTGACCCCTCCGTGCGCCCCCTCTGGGAGATGGTTAGACAAGGCTTTTGAGAGGGCTCGCTGGGAGAGCTCGAGGGCTAATTCTAGGGCGGGGTCGGATTCTTCCTCTTCAGATTCAGAGGCGGAAGGGACAGAAGGGTTAGAGCGGGGGCCTCAGGCTGCTGTCAATAAAGACTCGGCGCCAACGAAGAGCCTCCCCTCCCCGAGACGTGGCGCTACGGCTGCTACGTGGCAGACTTCCAATCCTTTCCGGGATTTGTGTGGTGACTTTAAAGAGCTAAATATAGGCCGGCCCCCGTCGGGGGGGGCGGCGGCGGGGGGGGCGGACCTATGCCCAGTACCCCGCCCTGGGAGCCACCTCCCCCGTTCCAAGATGGCCCTTTGCCCTCCGCTTGCCGTACCTTCCACGGCCCCACGTGGGAGGTCATAAAGAAAACAGGGACCAGAGATGTCCCCGGCATTGACTGGGGCCCGTACGGGATCTATCCGGTCCTCACCGGCCAGGGAGGGCAACCATACCATCAACCCCTTGACCTTAAGCTTATTAAGCAACTAAAGGAAGCAGTCTCTTCCTATGGCCCTAATGCCCCTTTCACACTCGCTGTATTGGAGACTATAGCGACTGCTCCTATGACCCCTGGGGACTGGACACAGCTTGCAAGGGCGTGTCTTTCCCCTGGGCAGTTTATTGATTGGAAAGCATGGAATACCGACCTTTGCATGGACCGAGCTGATCGCAACAACAGGGAAGGTAATAGGCGGTGGAATGCAGACATGTTGCTTGGCAAAGGCCCTTATGCACAAAACCAATTACAGTATCCTAATCCTGTCTATGACCAAATCACCCAGTGTGCCACCCAGGCGTGGCGACGCCTGGCTAACCAAGGGGAACACCAGGCTTGCCTCACCAAGATAGTTCAGACCCCGGGAGAGCCATTCTCAGACTTTGTGGCCAGAATGGAGGAGGCCGCCCAAAAGGTTTTTCATGATCCTGGCCTGGCAGGACCTCTTATTAAACAGCTCATTTTTGAACAATGCACTGGGGAATGCCGCGCGGCCATTACACCACATAGAAATGAGGGGTTAGAAAAATGGATTAGAGTGTGCAGAGAAATTGGGGGCCCCTTGACAAATTCTGGATTAGCCGCCTTTGTTGGAGCGGCAGTCCAGGCTTCTCTGGGGCACAATACACGCAAAGATCAAAAGAGCCCACAAAAGGGGCTGTGTTATGCGTGTCATCAACCTGGTCATATTCGAAAGTACTGTCCACAGAGAAATGGACAGGAAACTAAAAAACAAAATCTTTGTCAACGGTGTCATAAAGGAAACCATGCAGCTAAAGATTGCCGCTCAGTGTTTGACAGAGAAGGCAATCGCCTAACAGGGAGAAAGGACGATGAGTCAAAAAACGGCCTGAGGGGGCCGGCGCAGAGGGCGGGCCCCCTCCAGAACAATGCCACCCTCCTCAGAGCCAGCAGCCAGTCAGAGCAACCCCAGGGTCAGCAGGATTGGACCTCTGTGCCGATGGGATTAACCCGCGAGGACTCAGACCGGGTCATATCTGGCAAATGGATGTAACACACATCCCAGAATTTGGGTCTGTCAAATATGTCCATGTCTCAGTAGATACTTGTTCTCAAGTTGTTTTTGCCACGGCAGAAACGGGAGAAAAGACATCTAATGTTATCAATCACTGCCTTGCGGCTTGGGCTGCATGGGGAAAGCCTAAAATACTAAAAACAGATAATGGGCCTGCGTATACAGGTGCGGCCTTCAAAAGCTTCTGTGCAACCATGGAAATAGTCCTTAAACATGGCATTCCATACAACCCAATGGGCCAGGCTGTTATTGAAAGAACACACCGAACGCTTAAAGATACTCTAAATAAACAAAAGGAGGGGATAGGCCGTGGCCTCTCATCAAAAAGGAAGCTCTCCCTTGCTCTATTTACCATCAATTTTTTGAGCTTAAATTCGGACAACCGCTCCCCTGCGATGGAACATTGCAATCCTTCCCCCCAAAATAAGGGGATGGTCACTTGGAAGGATGTCATCACGGGGCAGTGGATGGGCCCGGACCCGGTGGTCAGCTGGGTCCGAGGTGCAGTTTGTGTCTTCCCACAGGATCCTGGACGGGAGCCGGTGTGGGTCCCCGAAAGACTGACGAGGACCGCAAATATACCAAAAACCCACCAAGACCAGACCACCAAGGAAGATGAGTATTCCACCGCTGCCGATGGTGATTGTCTGGCTCCTGCTCGGCACCTCGTCATCTCTGACCCTCCAGAGTCGGAGTGAGGGCACAGATGAGTACCTGTGGGCTTTGTGGCACCATCCACCCAGTTTAACCCCTTTCCATTGCCTTTAATACCAGCTTCCCAGTTACTCCAGATACCTTAGTGTTTTCTTATGCTAACGTTACTGCACAGTGTCAGCCTAACAACTCTTCTCTGCCTTTCTTAGAATTTGTTAATCAAACCTGACACTCGTGCTATGGCACCGCTAGGATAAACTCTCCTTCGGGGTGGGGGGTATGGACAACCGGGCCCATAAGGCCACCCAATGTCACCAAGATAAAAAACTGCAGTTCATCGGGGGACGTATGGGGGCATTTTATGGTATGTAGAGAGATCCAGCTCCATTACCTTAATTGGGGGGTCCAGGTTTTCAGCCAATATCAACTTGCAACCCCCTAGGAGGATGTGTAGACCTCCGACCCTTTAAGACTAATAGGTCACGGACCTTGTCCAAGATGTCTGACTGGCTCAAAAATACATACTTGCCCTCATTCAAAAATCTCTCAGAGCAGGTCTCTATTGGCTTAGATAATGTAAAAAAGATACAACTACAGCCTGTTACTTTTGACCTGTCCAGTTTGGGAACTGTCATCACAAAATTGTGGGAAAAGGTCACCTCCTGGTTTAGCTGGCCCAGTCTGGCAACTTGGGTTGCAATCGGAGTCGGTATTCTTGTTGTCTTGGTTGTTATCAAGTGCCTGCTGGATAGATTAATGCAGACTCAACAACAGGTGCGCTTGACAGCAATGGCTGCCATGCAGTTGGCGGATGGAGGCCCTACAGCCAGGCCAGCGGCTGCCTACCTGCTCAGGGTCGCAGAACATCGCTTTTAGCTGGGTGGGTGAGCCAAAGACGGGTAAGAGCAAGGATCCCCAGCCTTGACTCAACCTAAGACAGGCCCCATCCCATTGCGTGGCGACCACCGTCGAGTGTGTGACTAGGAAAGTCACGAGGTGCTCCGCAGGGGGGTTCATGGCGGAACACCTAATGCATGCCTGCATGCATCTAGGTTCCATCCAGTTACTTCCTAGCCCCACAAAAAAGGATGAGGCCCAGGATGGTCGATGCTGGACTGCAGCCGGCGCAAACGACCACCGGGCTAATAGTGGGGTGCAGGCCAATACATTCACTCGAGACGGGCTACGTCTGCCTTATTATGTGATTTTTAAGGGGGAAATGTTGGGGGCCAACATCACAGTTAGGCCTCGGGCGCGGCCTGTATTTCTGACTCAAAGCCTGCGCTAAATTACCCCTCCCATCGACCTGGGCAAGATGGCGCCTGGTTCCTGCTTCCTGGTTGCGGTCATTGCTGCTCGCGCCCTGTAAATGTGTGAGTCTGCCTAGAGACTGATGAGTATAGCCTATGAGCTTTCATTTCCTGCTGTATTGCTATTGGCGCCCCTATCCTTATAAAAACATGCAAAGCTGCCCTTTAGGAGCAGAGCACGGACGGAGCCGCCACAGGGCGGACGCTTGTAGAGGCTCTGGAGCTGTGAACGATTAAAGCAAGCTTTCACCGACCCGTGTTGTGTGATTCTTCTCGCTGGACGAGCAGAAGCGCGTGACAACCTTAGCCAAGGTGACATAATTGTTCTAATCAGTTGTTCTTCTTGGTATGCCAAGACTGGGATTGGCTGAGGGTCATAAAAAATACTATAGGCCAGTGCCAAAGAACAAGGGTCTAGCCCAAAGAGGCAGCACCTTCTCATCCCCAATAAATTGAAGAGATAGGATCTTGCAACAGACTCAAAATCCCAAAAGCCAACTATACCTGGAAGACATTTCTAAGAAGTATTCATTTCCTCAGGGTTCTAAATACTAACAACAAAGCTACTTGTAATAGGCAATTTACAAGCATCAACCCAGGAATTGAACTAAAAACAAAAAGAAAGAAAGGAAATGTGAAGACACTTAAGCAAGAGGCACCCCAGACTTACAGCTCACCAAAGGCAAACCCCAGGGGGAATGAGGTGCAACAATTCAAAAGGCACCCACCTGGACCTTCTGAGGTGGTAACAGCTGAAGTAACAAAGCAGATGAATGAGGCTCTAGAAAAAAATCAAATCAGAAATAATTTCTCAGATAACTACAGTGATAGTGAACATAATGAAAGACATGGTTAGTGACTCTACAGCAGATACAGACTTTTAAAAATTAGAAGATCTTAGGAAAATGATGGAAACCATGAATGTTCAACATAGGAAAGAAATGGAATTCATGAAACAGATTCAAACAGATATCAGATTAAAAATTCTATTGAAAGATATGCTGCACAATGAGTCAATGTGAGGACAGAATATCAGCTATAGAAGACAGGAGGCGGTTAGCAATCATGAAAAGAAATATTTCTTAAAAATAGCAAGGGAGGGCCAGTGAGATAGCTCAGCGGCATAAGCACCTGCCTGGCAAGCACGAGGTCCTGAGTTCGACTCCTGGTACCCACATATGAAAAAAGGGCCAGTGAGATAGCTCAGCGGCACGGGTGCCTGCTGGTGCATGAGGTCCTGAGTTCGAGTCCCAGTACCCACAAAAAAAACATAGCAAGGGACCAAAAAAATCAACCCAGCAGCTTCTAGATGATGCAAAGAAGAATAACAGAAGATTGACTGAAGTTACTAAAAAACTAGGGGATAGCACAAATGACGTAAAAAACCTGTTCACAGAAGTAATGGCAGAAAACTTCCCAAGCAGGGAAAAAGAACTTAACATACAGATAAGTGAGGCATATAGAACTCCAATTAGCCATGATCAAAAAAATCTACAATAAGGCATATAATAGTCAACGTTCCAGAAATTCAATACAAGAATAGAATATTAAAAGCTGTTAGAGGAAAAAAAAATTACCTATAAAGGAAAGCCCATCAGAGTCACAGGAGACTTCTCAACAAAAATCCTAAAGTCTACGAGAGCCTCAAGTGAAGTATTTCAACCCCTAAAAGAAAACAACCTCCAATCCCAATTGATGTACCAGCAAGACTATCTTTCAAAATTGATGGAGAAATAAGATACTTCCATCACAAAGAACACCTGAGAAAATAAATGACCACCAAACCAGCACTCCAAAATGTTGTGAAGGACATTCTAGAAAGAGATAACAAGGACTACAACTCCATGAACCCCAACAGAATGAACCCACCATGCAAGGCAAACAATTAAACGGGGAGGGGGCAACAACAGGAAAACAATACAACAAGGATAAGTCAATACATATTAGTTATAGCCATCAGTGTTAATACTCTCAATTCATGAATCAAAATAAACAGACTTGCAGCATGGATTAAAAAGCAAGATCCAAAAACATGCTGCATACAAGAAACACTTTAATTCAAAAAAATTCACAGACTGAAAGTCAAAGGATGGAAAATAATACTCCATATGACAGGAATCCAGAAAAAAGTAGGGGTAGCTATGCTACTTGCAGACAAAGTGGATTTCAAGCCAAGACTGAGTAAGAGAGACAAAGAAGGTCACTACATCCTTGTAAAAGGAGCAATCCAATAGGAAGAGATAACAATCATAAATATAAATGCACCAAATACCAGCAACCCAACTATATAATACAAATATTAACAGACATGAAAAATCAAATAAACACTAATACAATTGTGATGGGGGACCTCAATACCCCACTGTCACAAATAGATCAACTGGACAAAAAAATCAACAAAGAAATATCAGAACTGAACCAAACTTTTGAACAAATGGACTTAGTAGATGTCTGCAGAGTGTGCCGCCCCACAACATCAGAATACACATTCTTCTCAGCTGCACACGATGTGCTCTGGAAAACAGACCACACACTAGCTCATAGAACCTGCTTAAGTAAATGCAAAGGAACTGAAATTATCCTGTGGATATTATCAGACCATAGTGCAATGAAATTGGAAATCAATGGCAAAAGAAACCATAAGAACTTCATAAAGACATGGAAATTAAATAACACCCTCCTGAGCAACCAATGGGTCACAGATGAAATTAAAGAAGAAATTAGTTTCTACAATTTAACAATAATGCCAATACAACATGCCAGAACTTATGGGATGCAATGAAAGCAGTCCTATAGGGAAATTTATAGCAGTGAATACCCATATCAGGAAAACAGAGTGAGCTCAAATAAACAACCTAATGTTCAACCTCAAGCTTCTAGTAAAAGAAGAGCAAGTCAAGCCCAAAGCTCATATGAGGGAGGAAATGATAAAGATCAGAGCAGAAATTAATGCAATGGAGACTAAGAAAACAATACAAAGAATCAAGGAATTGAAGAATTGGTCCTTTGAAAGATTAAATAAAACTGACAAACCCTTAGCCAACCTTATCAAAAAAAAAGAAAGACTCAGATTCATGGAATTAGGAAGGGAAGGGTAAAATCACAACGGACCCTGCAGAAATCCAGAATATCATCTATACCTACTTTGAGAACTTGTATTCTAATAAGATGGAAAATTCAGAAGATATGGACAGATTCCTAGATACATATGAATTATCAAAGCTGAATCAAGAAGACATAAAAATTCTTTTTTTGTGTGTGGGTACCAGGGTTTGACCTCAGGACTTCGCATGCCAGCAGGCACCCATGCCGCTGAGCGATATCACCGGCCCTTTTTTTGTATGTGGGTTCCGGGAGTCGAACTGGGGCCCTCATGCTTGCCAGGCAGGCGCTTACACCACTGAGCCATCTCACCGGCCCCAAAAGTTCTAAATAAGGGCCGGTGAGATAGCTCAGTGGCATAAGCACCTGCCTGGCAAGCGCAAGGTCCTGAGTTCGACTCCCAGTACCCACATAAAGGAAAAAAAGAGCCGGTGATATCATTCAGTGGCACGAGCACCTGCTGGCAAGCATGAAGTCCTGAGTTTGACTCCCAGTACCCACACAAAAAAAATTCTAAATGAACCAATAGCAGTCAATGAAATTGAAGCTGTAATTAAAAACCTACCAACAAAGAAAAGCCCAGACCCTGAAGGATTCATTGCTGAATTCTACAAGAAATTTAGAGAATACCTAATGCCACTATTTCTCAAACTGTAATGAAATTTAAAGGAAAGCAATACTTTCAAATTCATTCCTGGAAGCAAGCATTACCCTGACACCAAAACCAGAGAAGGACCCAACCATGAAAGAGAACTCCCTAACGAACATAGATGCAAAAATCCTCAATAAGACACTGTCGAACAGAATGCAGCAATTCACCAGGAAGATTATACATCATGACCAAGTAGGATTCATCCGAGGGATGCAGGGATGGGTTCAACATATGCAAATCAATAAATGTAATACACTATATTAATAATGCCATGGACAACTACCACATGATCATCTCAATAGATGCAGAAAAACGTTTGACAAAGTCCAACATCCATTCGTGACAAAACCCCTACAGAAAATTGGAATAGATGATCTTTGTCTCAATCTGATAAAAGCCATCTATGACAACCAACAGCCAACATTATACTAAATGGACAAAACGGAAAGCTTTCACTCTAAAATCAGGAACAAGACAAGGATGTCCACCGTCACTACTCCTCTTCAATATAGTTCTGGAAATATTACCCACAGCAATTACACAAGAGAAAGAAAAAAAAGAATAAGGATATGAAAGGAAGAAGTTAAATTATCATTATTTGCCGATGACATGATATTCTACATAGAAGACCCCAAAACTCCACCAAAAGATTCTAGATTTAATAACTAAATTCAGTAGCATAGCTGGATACAAAGTCAACACTCAAAAATCAATACCATTCCTGTACACAAATAACAAACTCACTGAGAGAGATATTCGTGAAACAATACCTTTCACAATAGCATCCAAGAAAATGAAATACTTAGGAATCAATCTAACAAAGGAAGTAAAAGAACTTTACATTGGAAACTACGGTACTCTGAAAACAGAGATCGAAGAGGATATCAGAAAATGGAAAGATATCCCTTATTCTTGGGTAGGAAGAATGAATATCATGAAAGTGGCCAGACTTTCAAAATTGTTATACAGATTTAATGCAATTCCGATCAAAATTCCAACAGCATATCTCACAGAATTAGAGAAAACAATCCTAAAATTCATTTGGAGCCAGAAGAGACCTAGAATAGCAAAAGCATTTCTGGGCAACAAAGGCAAGGCAGGGAGCACCACAATCCCAGACTTGAAATTATACTACAAAGCTACTGTGATAAAAACAGCATGGTACTGGAAAAAAAAAAAAACAGACCTGAGGATCAATGGGACAGATTAGAAGATATAGAAACAACTCCAAACATACTCTGTCACCTTATCTTTGACAAAGGAGCCAAACAACTTCACTGGAAGAAAGATAGCCTTTTTAATAAATAGTGCTAGAAAAACTGGTTTTCCATATGCCAAAGATTAAAACTAGACCCATATCTTTCACAGTGCACTAAACTAAAATCAAAATGGTCAAAGATCTAAATATTAAAATAGAAACACTAAATCTGGTGGAAGATAAAATAGGATGTCTCTTGAAGACATCAGTGTAGGCAAAGACTTTCTGAACAAAAACCCGATCACACAGGAAATATCACAAAGAATCCACATCTGGGATCTCATCTTATTAAAAAGATTTTGCACAGCAAAAGAAACCACCAACAGAGTGAAGAGACAACCCACAGTGTGGGAAAAATTTTTATCAGCAGTTCCTCAAAGGATTAATATCTAGAATATATAAAGAACTCAAAAAAATCATACTTCCCCATATTTAAAGACCCAATCCAAAAATGGGCATCTGAAGTGAAAAGACACTTTTCAGATGAAGTAGAAACAGTAAATGAATATATATAAAAAAATGTTCAATATCACCAGTCATTTGAGAGATGCAGATTAAAACAAAACTGAGATTCTATCTCACTCCAGAAAGAATGGCTATTATCAGGAAATCAACCAATAAAAAATGCTGGTGGGGCTGTGGGGAAAAAGAAATCCTTTTCCACTGCTGGTGGGAGTGTGGACTGGTACAACCACTGTGGTAATCAGTGTGGAGATTCCTCAAAAAACTAACATTAAAGGTTCCATTAGAACCAGCTATCCCTGTTCTTGGTATCTTTCTGAAAGAATTAAAAGCATCGCACCACAGCAATATATGCATACCCATGTTTATAGCAGCACACTTTATAATAGCTAAATCTTGGAAACAACCCAAATGCCCATCAACAAATGAATGGATAAAGATGTGGGATTTTTATACAATGGTGTACTACTCTGGCATAAAGAAGGATAAGCTTGAGACATTTCTAGCTAAATGGATGCACCTTGAGACCATAATCTTAAGTGAAATAAATTGGACACACATGTGTAAATATCACATGGTTTCTCTAGTGTGAGAAACTGAAAGTGTAAATAAGGACCAAAATGTATAATAGACATAGGGAAATGGGAAGAAAATGTTCAAATGAGAAGAGGAACAAGGAAGGGGGAGGGGGAAGGAAAGAAGGAACAAGAAAAAAAGAAGGAAAAAATGAAAACAAAGCCTTTGTAAATAAAGAGGAGAAGGGGGTTTGAAGGGAGGGGAGGGGAATGGGAAAAAAAGAAGCAGCAAATAATATCATGTACAGGTACAAATTTCTTATGATGAATGTTATCATTATGTATATCTAAAATGTACCAATGAAATAAAAATTTAAAAGTAAAATAGCACCAAAATTTTGATATTTAGGTATTTCAAGTCTAACAAAACATATTCAGCAGAATGGGTGGTCTAGGGAATCATTTGAACTTCTTCCTACTTCCTATTTATCTATCTTCTATTTTGCTCTTTATTTGTAATATATGTATACATTTTGAGGTTTTCATACAAGAGAAACCATGCAATATTTAAGCTTGTGTGTCTTACTTATTTCCCTTAACATGATCTTCACAAATTGCATCCATTTACCCAGAATGCCTCAAGTTCATCTTTCTTTATACATGTGAGTTTGTTTCATTTACACTACTAGTTTCTCTAGTTCATTCAAAAGAAAGTCTTGTGCTATTATTCATTTGTTTCTTCTTTATAAGATAGTGTTTTCTTGTCTGTCTTGTACTCTGAGTAACTACTTTTAAGATTATGCTACACAGTACATTAACTATTGTTATTCTCTTATTTTATGAAATTTTTTTCATAAAATAAAAAAGTTCAGAGTCTAGATGCAGAAAACTACAAATTTCTAATGAAATAAAAAATCTAAATAAGTTGAGGAAAATTCTGTGTTCAAAGTTTGAAACATCAGTATTGTGAGATGTCTACTCTTTCCAATTTTACCTATACATTCAGCACAATCTGAAATGAACAAAAAATAGCAAGTTATTTTGTAGATATTGACAAGCTGATTCAAAAGTTTATATGAAATGACAGAAGGCCCCCAAAAGTCAAAGCGATACTGAGAAAGAGCAACACAGAAGGACTGACAATATTTGACTTTAAAATTTATTGTAAAGCTACAGTGATCGAGACAGCTTCATGCTGGTGAATGAGTAGACACAGCAATAGCACAGAAGAAAAAACACAGAAATAACAGAGCCACACAGATATTGGGAGCTGGTCATTGGCAGAGGAGCCAAGGTGACCCAAGAGAGAAACACTAGTCTTTCATCAAACAGAGCCGGGACAACGGAGCCTCCACATGCAAAAGGAGAAAGAGGAGAATCTGAAAATAGATCTTATACCATCCATAAAAACTAAATCTAAATGGATTATAAACCTAAATATAAAGTGCAAAGCTGTAAAACTTCTCAAAGAAAACAGCAGAAAAATATAGGTAACTTTGAGTTTGATGGTGAGTTTCCAGATACAACACCAAAAGTATGATCCGTGAAAAACTGACAAGTTAGACTTTATTACAGTTTAAAACTTCACCCAGGTGAAGTGGCATATGCCTGTGATCCCAGACGACCATGAGTTCAAGGCCGGCCTGGGCTACCAAGCGAGACCCTGTCTCAAAAAATTAAAAATTAGATGAAATTTAAAACTTCTGCTCTGCAAATGACACTGCTGGGAGAATGGAAACACAGCCACCGACAGGCATGCAGAATCTTCACAAAACATGTGTCTTATAAACAAATATCTGACTGGCATCAAAATATACAAAGAACTCATTAAAGTCAACAGTAAGGAAACAACCCGGGGTTATTTTTAAGTAGCACAATTAACCCTGAATAGATACCTCATCAAAGAAGACTTCCATATGGCAAATTAAAATATGAAAACATGCCCCAAATCTGTCATTGGGGAATTACAAGTTTAAACAATGAGACGCTGCTGCACACCTACAAGAATGGACAGAGGCTAAACCCCCCGACTGCACCAAGTGCTGGGGACACCGGAGAGCAAGCAGCAGCCTCACTCGTTGGGGGCGAGAACACGAAATGCCCCCATCACTCTGTGCGACCACGTGGCAGTTTCTTAAGGTCTAGGCAAAGCCTCTCCACGTGATCCAGTGGTCGCCCTCCCAGTGGATTTGAAAACTCTACATCCACATGAAAACTTGTATGCTGATGTTTACTGTGACATTCGTAAGCGGCAAAAGCTGGAAGCAACGGGGCGACCCTTCAGTGGATGACTAGAAAGGTAAATTGTGGCACGCCCATGTGAAGGAATATTATTCAGTGATGAAAAGAAATTGGCCACCCAGCCACTGAACACACAGAGGGAAGTTAGATGCATATTACTAAGTAAAAGAAGCCAGCCTGAGAGGGCCATGTAATGCATGACTCGGATTATATATATAACATTCCCAAAAAGCAAATCTTGCAGAGACAAATAATCAGTAGTGTGTAGGGAGTCAGGGTGGAGGGTAGAGACTGAAGAGGGAAAGCCAAGGGCACAAAACAATTCCGTATAACACTGCCATGGTGGGCACGTGACTTCATGCACCTGTCAAAACCCACAGAACTTGACGGCACAGAGCAAGTATACTCTAACATATGCATATTTTCCAGGATTCCAGCAGGGAATGCAGACTGCAACAAGAGACCCTCACTGCATGGTGCATGTAGGAAACCATGAAAGCAAGGGGCTGGGAGAAGACACTGTCCCAAGGAATGCTGGAAATGAGCAGTGACAGAGAACTGGTGATGACCCCTGTCCCCTAGTTGATGCTTGCTTCTTGTTGGCAGACGGTGGCCCAGGTTTACAATGGTGATACTGCTATTTGTGTGTAACGGAACTGACCAATTAAGCCAATGGATGGTGGGTGGTGGAATCCAGGTTTCCCAAGGTAGGAGTGGGAATTTAAAGACAAGCAAGGGAGGCTAGAATAACCCTGTGCTGATGGACTGAAGTTAGAGACATCTGTATGGAAGCATTTTTAGCTTAGGGTAGACATCAAAGGTTACATCTAGAAACACTTTCAGGTACACATGCATTCACAGGTTCCATCCACACACAGGTGTCCCCTTGTTCCGCCTGCTGAGAGGACCCCAGCAGCAACACCCTGAGGACACCCAGCATCCAGGCCTTGGCTTCTGACACGTCTCTAGTAGAAGGAACCAGGGCTCTCTGGGGAAGGGCTGGTTCTAGGATTGGGGCAGGAAATATGCAAGATGAGCCTGGGCATCTTGTAGTACCAGAATTGAGAAAGTGCTCAAAGAAAAAATAAAGCCCACATTGATGCGGATCTGTCAAAAGGACATAGAAGCCAACTGAAAGGATTCCCAATGGCCAAAGCCGAAACATTTTATATTTTTTAAGGTTTCCTTATTTTGCTTTTTTAAATCAGATTTTTATTGGTACATTTTTAGATATACATATGTGATATAACTTGTTTTATTCTTTTTTTTATTTTAAAGAGAAGAAAAAACAAAACAAATCAAAAAAAGAACAAGTTTTCAAAACAACATAATATGAGGGTAACAATGGTCAATGCATTACGTATTATTATCTTTAAGTTAGTTATTCAGCATACCAGACATTAGCATTCAATTGTCCAAACATTATTGGCTCAAACCTTACTCTTCAATGAACTAAGTAAAACTGGTAGTGTATCTATCTTAACCATCTTATATATATATACAATTTTTTCCCTTTCCCTTCTTTCTTTTTTTTTTTTTTTTTTTTGTGGGTACCGGGGGGTCGACCTCAGGACCTCGCGCGCCAGCAGGCGCCCGTGCCGCTGAGCGATATCACCGGCCCCTTTTTTTGTATGTGGGATCCGGGAGTCGAACTCGGGCCCTCACGCTTGCCAGGCAGGTGCTTATGCCGCTGAGCCATCTCACCGGCCCCCTTTCCCTTCTTTCTTTTCCCTATTCCAGTCTCTCTTTCCTATTGACCAATTTCTTTTTGATTCACCGTGTCTATTGTACATTTTGGATCTTATTTACTCTTTCAGTTTCTCATACTAGAGAGACAATACGATGCTTACACATGTGCTTCCGGTTTATTTCACTTATGAGTATTTTCTCGAGTTGCATCCAATTACCTATAAAAGTCTCCAGTTTATCCTTCTTTATGGCTGAATAGTACTCCATTGTATAAAAATACCACATCTTTCTTATCCATTCCTCAGTTGATGGGCATTTGGGTTGTTTCCAAGATCTGGCTATTACAAATTGTACTGCTATAAACATGGGTGCACATATATCGCTGTGGTACGATGTTTTTAATTCTTCTGGGAAGATGCCCAGAAGGGGAATAGCTGGGTCAAATGGGACCTCTAATCCTAGTTTTCTGAGGAATCTCCACACTGACTTCCACAGTGGCTGCACCAGTCGACACTCCCACCAACAGTGAAGAAGGGTTCCTTTTTCCCCACACCCCCTCCAACATTTGTTATTAGTTGATTTCTTTATAGTAGCCATTCTTTCTGGGGTGAGATGGTATCTCAGTGTTGTTTTAATTTGCATCTCTCGAATGACTAGTGATGTTGCACATTTTTTTGTATATTTATTTGCCATTAGTATTTCTTCATCTGAGAAATGTGTATTCATCTCAGATGCCCATTTTTGGATTGGGTCTTTAAATTTGGGAGGTCTGATTTTTTTGAGTTCTTTATATGTTCTCAATAGTAATCCTTTGTCTGAGGAACAGCTGGCAAACATTTTTTCCCACGTTGTGGGTTGTCTTTTCACTCTGTTGGTGGTTTCTCTTGCTGTGCAAAAGCTTTTTAATAAGATGAGATCCCAGTTGTTGATTCTTTGGGATAGTTCCCGTGCAGTTGAGTTTTTATTCATAAAGTCTTTGCCTACACCAATGTCTTCAAGAGTTTTACCTATCCTACCTTCCAGCAGATTTAATGTTTCTGTTTTAATATTTAGATCTCTGATCCATTTTGAATTTAGTTTAGTGCATGGTGAAAGATATGGGTCTAGTTTTAATCTTCGGCGTGTGTAGAGCCAGTTTTTCGAGCACCATTTATTAAAGAGGCTATCTTTCTTCCAGCGAATGTGTTTGGCACCTTTGACAAAGATAAGGTGGCTTAGTATGTCTGGGGTTGTTTCAGCATCTTCTAATCTGTTCTATTGATCTTCAGGTCTGTTTTTTTGCCAGTACCACACTGTTTTTATCACAGTAGCTTTATAGTATAATTTCAAGTCAGGGATTGTGATGCCCCCTGCCTTGCCTTTGTTGCCCAGAATTGCCTTTGCTATTCTAGGTCTCTTCTGATTCCAAATGAATTTTAGGATTGTTTTCTCTAATTCTGTGAGATATGCTGTTGGAATTTTGATTGGAATTGCATTAAATCTGTATAACAATTTTGGAAGTATGGCCATTTTCACTATATTGGTTCTTCCTATCCAGGAGCAAGGGATATCTTTCCATTTTCTGATATCCTCTTCAATCTCCTTTTTCAGAGTACTGTAGTTTTCAGTGTATAGATCTTTTACATCCTTTGTGAGGTTGATTCCTAGGTATTTCATTTTTTTGGATGTTATTGTGAAAGGTATTGTTTCCCTAATTTCTCTTTCAGTAAGTTTGTTATTTGTGTACAGGAAGGCTATTGACTTTTGAGTATTGACTTTGTATCCAGCTACACTACTGAATTTTCTTATTAAATCTAGCAGTTTTTTAGTGGAGTTTTTGGGGTCTTCTGTGTAGAGTATCATGTCATCTGCAAATAATGATAATTTTAACTTCTTCCTTTCCAATCATTATTCCCTTTATTTCTTTCTCTTGTCTAATTGCTCTGGCTAAAGTTTCCAGAACTATGTTGAATAAGAGTGGGGACAGTGGACATCCTTGTCTTGTTCCTGATTTTAGAGGGAAGGCTTTCAGTTTTGGGCCATTTAGTATAATATTGGCTGTTGGTTTGTCATAGATAGCTTTTACCAGGTTGAGATAAAGACCCTCTATTCCAATTTTCTGTAGGGTTTTTATCATGAAAAGGTGCTGGACTTTGTCAAAAGCTTTTTCTGCATCTATTGAGATGATCATGTGATTTTTGTCTTTGGTTCTGTTAATATGGTGTATTACACTTATTGATTTATGTATGTGGAACCATCCCTGCATCCCAGGGATGAATCCAACTTGGTCATGGTGTATAATCTTCTTGATGATTTGTTGGATTCTGTTTGCCAGTATCTTTTTGAGGATTTTTGCATCTATGTTCATTAGGGAGATTGGCCTGTAGTTCTCTTTCTTAGTTGGGTCCTTCTCTGGTTTTGGTATCAGGGTAATGCTTGCTTCCAGGAATGAATTTGGGAGTATTGCTTCCCTTTCAATTTCATTAAAAAGTTTGAGAAGTAGTGGCATTAGGTCTTCTCTAAATTTCTTGTAGAATTCGGCAGTGAATCCATCAGGGCCTGGGCTTTTCTTTGTTGGGAGGTTTTTAATTACATCTTCAATTTCATTGGTTGATATTGGTTTATTTAGGATTTTTAAATCTTCTTGATTCAGCTTTGGTAATTCATATGAATCTAGGAATCTGTCCATTTCTTCTGCATTTTCCATCTTAGTAGAATATAGATTTTTAAAATAGGTATAGATGATCTTCTGGATTTCTGCAGGGTCTGTCGTGATATCACCCTTTTCATTTTCAATTGCATGGATTTGAGTCTTTTCTTTTCTTTTTTTAATAAGGTTGGATAAGGGTTTGTCAATCTTATTTATTCTTTCAAAGAACTAACTTTTTGCTTCATTGATTCTTTGTATTGTTTTTTTAGTCTCCAATACGTTAATTTCTGCTCTGATCTTTATAATTTCCTCCCTTGTACGGGCTTTTGGCTTAACCTGCTCTTCTTTTTCTAGAAGTTTGAGGTTCGCCATTAAGTTGTTTATTTGCACTTGCTCTATTTTCCTAATATAAGTATTTAATGCTATAAATTTCCCTCTTAGGACTGCTTTCATTGTATCCCATAAGTTCTGGTATGTGGTACTGTCATTATCATTCAGTTGTAGAAAGTGTCTAATTTCTTCTTTAATTTCATCTGTGACCCATTGGTTGTTCAGGAGGGTGCTGTTTAATTTCCATGTGTTTAGGGAGTTTTTGTGATTTCTTTTGCCATTGATTTCCAATTTCATTGCACTATGGTCTGATAATATGCATGGGATAATTTCAATTCCTTTACATTTACTTAAGCAGGTTTTATGAGCTAGTATGTGGTCTATTTTGGAGAACTTCCCATGTGCAGCTGAGAAGAATGTGTATTCTGATGTTGTGGGGTGGAACACTCTGTAGACATCTACTAAGTCCATTTGTTCAAAAGTTTGGTTCAGTTCTATTATTTCATTATTGATTTTCTGTCTAGTTGATCTGTCTTTTTGTGACAGTGGAGTATTGAGATCTCCCAATATAATTGTATTAGTGCTTATTTGATTTTTCATGTCCTTTAGTACTTGTTTTATATAGTTGGATGCATTGGTATTTGACGCATATATATTTATGATCATTATCTCTTCCTCTTGGATTGTTCCCTTTACAAGGATGTAATGACCGTCTTTATCTCTCTGAATCATTCTTGGCTTGAAATTCACTTTGTCTGCAAAAAGAATAGCTACCCCTGCTTTTTTCTGGGTTCCTGTTGCATGGAGTATTGTTTTCCATCCTTTGACTTTCAGTGTATGAATTTCTTTCTGAATTAAATGTGTTTCTTGTATACAGCATATTGTTGGATCTTGCTTCTTGATCCATTTTGCCAGTCTGTGCCTTTTGATTGGTGAATTGAGACCATTAACATTGATGGTTAAAACTGATATGTATTGACTTATACTTGTCATGATATTTTCCTGTTGTTGGTTCCCACTCTTTGTTTGTTTTTCCTCTTTCCCGCTATTTAATTATCTGCCCTGCCTGGTGGATCCCTTCTGTTGGGGTTCCTATCTCTTTCTAGAATGTCCTCAGAACATTTTGGAGTGCTGGTTTGGTGGTCATAAATTTTCTCAGATGTTCTTTGTCATGGAAGTATTTTATTTCTCCATCAATTTTGAAAGATAGTTTTGCGGGGTACATCAATCTGGGTTGAAAATTATTTTCCTTTAGAGCTTGAAATATGTCATTCCAAGCTCTTCTTGACTTGAGGGTTTGTGCTGAAAAGTCAGCTGTGATTCTGATGGGTTTTCCTTTATAGGTGATTTGTCTCTTCTCCCTAACAGCTTTTAAGATTCTGCCCTTCTGTTGAATTTCTGGGATCTTGACTATGATATGTCTGGCTGAAGGTTTTTTTTGGTCATGTCTAGTTGGTGTTCTAAAAGCTTCCTTTATGTTGGGGTCAAATTCTTTTTCTCTTCCACGGAAGTTCTCCGTAATAATGTCTTTGAACATGGTTTTAATGTCATTGATGCTATCTCCTCCTTTTTCATTTATCCCAATTATTCTTAAGTTGTTTATCTTTGAGTCATCTAGCAGCTGCTGAATTGATTTTTCATGGTCCCTTGCTGTTTTTAAGAATTCTTTCTTTTCATGATCACTAATTGCAAGCCTGTCTTCTATATCTGAGATCCTGTCCTCACATTGGCTTAATCTGCTACAAATACTTTCAATGGAATTTTTGTTCTCTTGGATATCTGCTTGTATCTGCCTTATGGATTCCATTTCTTTCCTATGCTGAGCATTCATGGTTTCTATAGTTTTCTTAAGCTCATCTATTTTTTTGTCTGTATCAGCTATAGTGTCCTTAAGCATGGTCTTTATTGTGGACATTATCTCTGTAGTTATCTGTGAAATTATTTCTGTTTTAATTTTTTCCAGAGCCTCATTCAGTTGTTTTGTTGTTACCACTTCAGATAGGCCAGGTGGGTGGCTTTCGGATTGTCCCACCTCATTGTCCCCTAGGTTTGCCTTTGGTGAATTGGATGTGTGGGGTTGCATCTTGTTTAAGTGTCGTCTCATTTTTTCTTTCTTTAATTTAATTCCTGGGGTGATGTTTATAAATTACCTATGATAGGTTACTTTATTGCTAGTGTTCAAGATCTTTAGAAGATGACTACTTCTCTGCAGTATCTTCCAAGTGGAGCTTTCTTTTGGGTTTTGAGCTTTCTGCCAGATCCTACCTCTTCAATTCGTTGGATGTGAGAAGTTGCTACCTGTTTGGCCCAGTCCTTGATTCTTTGGTACTGTGTCACTGTATTTTCTGTGTCCCTTAGTCAATATCAATCATGAAATATCAGGAAGGAAAGCTGTTTAGAACAATTATTTCACATTTGGCTATAATGGTAACTGAAGCATCAAACACAGCCTAGAAAATGACAGACTGAGCTAACCAGTTATTTACCACTTTTAGCCGTATAAAGTAGAGTTGCGGTTATATAACAAAATCTAAAACACACCAGAAAAATTATATGCAGTATACAAGTCCTTAGTATGTCAATTTTTCCCCTCAGGAGTTTAAATTTAAAATGAGTTAAGGAGGAAATAGAGTATTGGGAGAAGAGGAAGGAATTAGATGTAAGGTTAGAGGACCAAGAGGGATCCCACTAACATTGGGACACTGGTGCAGAGGACTGGTGGGAAAAAGAGAAGGAAGGGATAAAAGGAAGAACAGATCACAACCACAATCACAAAGAGGTTAGAGGCGCTGTTTACACTCATATAAAAACCAGAGAGAATAATGAAGGAAAGAGCAAATAGACAAACAGAAACAAAAATGGAGACAAAAACAACAAAGCAAACAGACAAAACAAAAATAAAACCCCACAAAAGAAAAATATAAAAAAAATTAAAAATAAAATAAAAACCCTTCACCAGAACAAAAAACTAATGAGAGAGAAAAAATATATATATATAAAAAAATAAAATACAATAAAATAAATAAAAATAAAAGTAAAAATAAAAAAGTAAAAAGAATCAGCTCCAGGCGTTGACTCTGCTGTAGGCAGGCACCGTGTGGTGAGAGTCCTGCTCCGTGCAGGTCCGTCCCAGTAAGCCAGGAGCGGCCTCTGGCGGGCGGTGAGCAGAGCGTGGTCTTTCAGGCGGAGACCGGTCTCCTCCGCCCGCCGCTCTCAGCGCACTGCTTTCGCGCCGCTCTGATTTTCGCCACGCCCCCCACAATGGCGCCGGGCCAGTCGCTCTCTGGCGCGGGACAGGTGTGGCTGAGAGACCAGTCTCGTTCGCCTGCCGTCCTCAGCACACCTCCGCGGGCCTGAGGGGCGCGGTGCCGCCCTGCCCGGAGCGCGAGTTCCCAGCGCTGTGTTTTCGCGCTGCTCTGATTTTTGCCGCACCCCCCACAATGGCGCCCGGCCAGTCGCTCTCTGGCACGGGACAGCTGTGGCTGAGAGACACTCACCGCCGGCCAGCGCAGTTCTCCGCCGCTCCCCTGCCCCGCCGCTGTCTCGCGATCCTCCGTGGGGGCTCCCTGGGCGCCAGCTGCCACCGTGTGTTCGCAGCTTTGAGCTTCTGTCACGCGGCAATTCCTGGGATGGTAGAAGGTGCGCGCACGGGGTCTGCTCCTTCTTTGTTGAAAGTACCCTTCACTGGTGCCGGGGGTCCCAAGCTGCGCTTCAGAACTTTTCTGGGTCCCGGGGAAGCATCTCCCCCCCGCTCCTGCACTCTCCAGGTCACTATATTCCCATGGTCCAATGGCAACTTTTAGAGAGTTTTGCTGCGTGCTTCTTACTCATCCGCCATCTTTTTTTTCCCCCTATAACTTGTTTTTTTCTTTCTCCTATTCACCTACCCTCCCTTCAACCCCTCCCCCCTTAAAGCTGAAACAATTTGAGCAACAAAATAAATTATTGGATTCTAACCCAGGATATAAAACAAATATCCATGAGTCTATGCTGATATAAGCAAACAATTTAATAAATAACGGGGAGATCTCATTGCAGAAGATCCAAAGTATGCAAGTATTCCACCTTCCTGGAAGAGAAGCTTAAGTCCCCATTCCTTACGTTCCAGCTGTCCGCAGCGACTGCCCTCCAAACATTTTAGCATGGAAAGGAGGTCTCAGAGTCACTTTACATGGTGACATCCAATAAGCACCTCAGATATGTGATCTAGGGCAATACAAGAGTGATCAGTCCTGTTGAGGGTAGGTATCCACAATCGATGTGATCAGAATTACACTTTACCTCTGCAAGTTTTCTTTCCAAATCCTATAATCCCAGTCTAATCATCAGAAAAACATCAGACAAAACCCAGTTTAGGGGCATTTCATGAAATATCTGACTAGTGCTCCTCAGAAGCACCAAGGTCATCAAAAACAAAGACTAAGAGATTGTCACAGCCAAAGAGCAGAAGGAGATGAGATGGTAGGTGGGATGGGATTCAGGAACAGAAGATAATATTAGGTAAAAATTAATGAAATCTGAATGAACCACAGAATTTAGTTAATGAAATATGTTAATACTATTTCATCAATTGTAATAGAATAAGAAGCATGAGTGAGCTCCAAAACAGATCACCAGAAATTATCCAACATGAAGGACAGAGAGCAAGAAGAGGAGAAAGGAAGTAGAGCTTTGGGGACCTGCACAAAAAAATCCAAAGGCCAAACACAAATGCAACTGGCATCACCAAAAAAAAAAAAAAAAAAAAAAAAGGAAGAAGAAAATGGGGAAGAATAAATATTTGAAAAAATAATCCAAAAACTTAAGGATTCAAGATCAGCATGAACTGAGATGTGTTCCGTACCTGTACGCACTCCCCATGATGAATGTAATCACTATGTACTGCAAATGTGCTGATAAAAATAAACTTGAAAGTAGAAAATTGCATATACAAATGATCAGAACACCCCGAGCAGAACGAAAATTGAACACATACACACACTCACCCCTAAGCACACAATGTCAAGTTGCTGAAAACTAAAAAGAGAAAAATCCCAAGAACATTAAGAGGAAATGAGAGTTACAGATAGTGAAAGAACAATCCAACCCACTAGTGATTCCTCATGAGAAACTATGGCCACAACAGACCTTCAAAACGCCAAAACACTTTCGATTCAGAACTCTATCTCCAAAGAAAACACCCTTCAAGAATGCCTGTGAAATAAGGACATTTTTGGACAAAAGGAAACGGAGAGAATTCATCCTCGTGAGAACTGTGCTGCGAGAAGTCTTACAGGGAGTTCCTCGGGCAGAAGGAAAATGGGATCATATGGAAATTCAGATCTTCGGGAAGAAATCGAGAGCTCAGGAAATGATGAACAGCTGGTAAATATAAAATGCTTCCCTTTTTATTTGAAAAAGCAAGCCCCATCTATGAATTTTTTAATGTATAGTGCTATATTAATGTAACAATGGTGATACAAAGGATACACATATATAGAGTTGTGAGATTTCTACATTTTACATGAGGTGGTAAAATATTCATTCTAAGTAATTATGAAAAGCTTTTTTTTTTTTTTTGTGGGTAACGGGGGTCGACCTCAGGACCTTGCGCACCAGCAGGTGCCCGTGCTGCTGAGCAATATCACCGGCCCTTTTTCCGTATGTGGGTTCCGGAAGTCGAACTCGGGCCCTCGCGCTTGCCGGGCAGGCACTTATGCCACTCAGCCATCTCTCCAGCCCAAGAATGTACTTTTAATCCCTAGAACTATCAAAGTGTTTTAAAATACAAGAGAGCTAAAAATGCACAGATAAATTGAAGCAAAACCCTAAAAGATATTAAAATTATCCAAAAGAAGTCAGAAAAGAGAATTTGCAGCACAAAACCAAAGGGAATAGTCAAAAACAAATGCTCACATGAGACAGACATATCAATGGATTAAATGCTGGGATTAAAAGACATTGTCAGAGTGGGCAAAAAGCAAAAACTGTCTAAAAGCTTCTACAGGTGGTGTCTTTAAAGTATGAAGACGAAGCAGTTACAGGTAAATGGACGTGAACAGAGGAGAAAACTAAAATTATAAAGAGGCTGAAGCCATTACCTTAACATCAGATAGAGACTTCAAGGCCAAGCGTTTTATTAACAACCATTAAAATCAGTTCATAAAGATAAACGGATTAATTCATCAGGAAGATACAACAAACATAAATGTACATTCACACAAAATTTCCAAACATAGGAAGCAAAACTTCACAGAGTAAAGGCAGACGCATCTTGTGCTACTTTAACTGCCTGCACCCATGTTTGGGTGACTAAGGGGAAGACCAGGCAGAGGCTTGGGGGCTCCTCTGCCCTAGAGGCAGGAGCCCTCTGGTTGCTCTGCCTCTGTGTCCGTCATTCGTCCTCGTTCTCCCTGGGCTCAGGAGAACAAACTAGCAGGACTGGGTCCCTGCAGGCTGTGCCTGGGGGGGAGGCTCGGAGGAGTGGGCTGGATCCCCACGAGTGGCACCGGGGAGAGGGACCCAGGGACTGGGGCGCAGGCGGGTCTCCGACATTCTTTGGTCCATTGGTGTTTTAGAGGTATAGTGTGTAATTTCAAAATACTTGAGATTTCTTAGATATTATATTGTTATGGATTTAATTTTATTGTTGTCGCATACTGTTTTCCATCTTTTTAAGTTTACTGACTCTTGTTTTGGTATTACGTTGAGAAGTGTTCTCATTATCCCTTATTTTCTGAAAGAGTTTGTGTAAACTCCATATTCTTTCTTCCTTCAGAAACATATTCTGTGTAAACTCCATATTCTTTCTTTCCTCCATGAAACATCTGAGCCTGGAGTTTTATTTCGAAGGGTTTTAAATGTAACCCTCTAGTGACAATTAAAGGATTGTCTACTTCAGGATTGTCTATTAAAGGATTGTCAAAGAACGTTGTTCTCCTAACCCCAGGGCCTCTGGCCGGTCTTCCCGTTAGTCACCCAAACACGGGTGCAAGCAATTAAAGTAACACAAGATGCGTCTGCCTCATATCATCCATTCGTACATGCTCAGGTAAACAACTTAACCTCAGCTGCACTGACTTTCTCCTTTGTGCTCACAGAGAAGGTCAGTTCGCCTCTGGTCTCCCACAAAAGAAGTCACAAGAACTAAGTTACAACTTTTTAAAAATGTCAAAATCTATGGGCTACAACTGACATAGGGCTTACAGGGAAACTTATAACTGAAATGCTTCTGTGGAGAACAAGAGAGGAAATTACCCAAGTCCAAAGTTGGCTCTTTGAAAAGATGAACATGATTGACAAACCTGTAGCTAGACTTATCGTGGAAAGGACAGCACAAATCACCAGTGCTGGAAATTAAAAGGTCACTGTAGACCCTACAGACAACCTTACACCAACAAATTCAACACCTTCCAGTCCATGCCCCGTGCTCTGACTTCCTCCCTAGGCCCTGCCTTCTCAAGTTTCCTGAATCTCCCAGTAATGCCACAGGCCTTTAGGGGACATTTAAGATCCAAACCAACACATTTACCATGTTAAAGAAAGGAGGTGGCTCAGCAGTGTAAGCGCCTGCCTGGCAAGCGCGAGGGCCCCAGTTCGACTCCCGGATCCCACATACAAAAAAGGGGCCGGTGATATCGCTCAGCGGCACGGGCGCCTGCTGGCGCGCGAGGTCCTGAGGTCGACCCCCCGGTACCCACAGAAAAAAAAAAAGGAAAGGAGAAAATAAAAATCGATCAATTCAACACCCAGCAATGATATTCTCAAAAAACTAGGAATAAAGGGGATCCTCCTCAACTTCATAGAGGACATCTATGGAAAATTTACGCCAACACCACAGTTAATGCTGAAACACTGAGACCATCCCAAGATTGGGAACATGGCAGGAATCACCACTGCTATTCAGCATGATGTTGGACATCCTAGTGCTGCAATTAGGAAGGGAAAATGGAATGAAAGGCATCAAGATTGAAGAGAAAAACGTAAAACTGTCTGTCCCAGATGTCCTGCTCGTTGGTGTCACACAGCGTTCTCTCTCCAGCAGCCTGGAGCCGCAGAGCCCAGGAGCGGGAAGCAGAGGCTGGGCCGCGAAGGCCGGAGACTGGTCTAGGCCGCAAGGTGAGCTATAGAGTAGGGCCAGGGCCCCCAGACCACATGGGGTGGAAGGAGCCCGGGCTCTGGCTCCTCCCCCAGCAGGCACGTCAGGGACACGTGGGAAGAAGAGCTCAGAGCCGAGGAGAGGAGCTGCCACCTCTGTGAGTCCTGCACACACAGCTACAAAGACCACACCCCTAGGGGCCCAGAGCGTCACCCTGGCCAGAGAGTAGAGAAGCCAGGTGGGCAGCAGGGGCCACGGGAGCCCCGTCCAGGGCTTGCAGGTACACCATTGGAGGACATGAGAGCAACGAAGGGGCAGATTCCTCAGAGGGCACAGGCCTCCCCTGGTAGGGCCCTGCCCCATCTCCTGGGCCACAGCTTCCTTCCTCTGGACCTGAGGGCTGGGCCTGGCAGCCCAGATACTAACAACCGTCCCAGCAGTCTCAGGCCCCTGCGTGGGTTTTGTCCCTGCACCGAATGCTCATGCTGCTCCGCTGTCTGCCTCTCTCCCCGTCTAGACTGCCTGCGCCCTGGGCCAGGATACTGACCTTGTTCCCAGCTGGAAGCCAGCACAGAGACAGGGTCCAGCATGAAGAAGGGTGGAACACATATCTTCATCGATTGTGTGGATGGACGGATGGATGGATGGCGATTTCACCTCTGTTCCCAGCGCTTTCCCATTCACACCATTCTTTCACATTCATGGTTTCCCTGGAATAGGGAACAAGAGGCTCAAAGAGGGCGAGAGACCTGTGCAAGGCCACCCAGCTCAAACGCTGGTCCTGAGTGTGCCCAGGTCGACCTCATGAGGTCAGGGTGTCTGGTGACTTCTGGTGACTGGAGTAGAGGAAGCATCACTGCGAGGAGGCCAGGGAGGGAACAGAGACACTGCGCTGCCACTCCAGGTGCCGCCTCCAGCTGTGACCCTGAGCAAGGGACATAACTGCCGTGTGCCTTGGTATTCTCTCCTGTAAAGTGGGAATAATGATCATTACTGCTACAAGGAGCCTGCAGCTGGCCTGAATCCTTGGTGAGTATTTTTATAACCCTCCTTTTAAGTTTTGCTTTATTGTTAATTGATACATAACAGTTGTGCATATATGAAGGCACAATGCGATGTTGTGATATACACACCCAAGTGCAACGATCCAATCAAGATGATTAGCACTCCCTCACCTCAGCCACTGGTCGTGTCTTTGTGGCAAGTATCATCAAAATCCACTCTCTTCACTACCGTGAACGTACAATTCCAAGCAACCGTGCTGCTGTCGGCCACAGTCTCCCTGTGTGCACAGGGACCCCAGCACAGAGTCCGCCCTGGGACCAACCTCAGCCGGCGCCTGCTCTCCAGCCTCTCTCCTGCAGTGGGGCCCCAGGTTTTAGATTCCACACCGGGGGGGCACACACGGTCTTTGCGTGTCCACTCTGGTTTATTTACTTAGCATAATGTCCTCAGGGTTGGCCCCGCCATCACAGATGACAAGCTGTCACCCCTTTGTTGCGTGAGTAGTGTTCTGTTGTGTGTATGTAACACATTTCCTTCACCCGGGCACCCAGTGTTGGATCCTCGGCTCCGTATTGTCACCTGGCTGGTGGGAACATGGGAGTGCGGGTGTCCCTTCCCCACAGTTTCTGTCCCCACAGTGGGATTGCCAACTCGCATGGCAGTTCTCATACTGTTCTGCATGCTGCTGCACTCATTTCTATTTCCACCAGCCATGTGTCAGCGTTCCCTTTTGCCACATCCTTGCCAGCATGTTTGTCTTTTTGATAAGAGCCCTTCCAGTGGGAGTTAGGTAACAGGTCATCGTGGTTTTGATTTGTAAATGGTGTGATCAAAAACTATGATGAATGTTTGAAAAATTGGTTACAGTAAATACCCATTGCCATGAATCCCCCTCAAAATCCTCCCCCTAATTTTGAACACACTCAGGCCATCATTCTCGCCACTTTCCAAAGCAATATGGGAAGTCTCCTTTCACCAGTTGCTGTAGCTACACTATTGTGGCTGCCTCAGCGTCCTAAAGTGATTCAAAATATTTACCTTTCATGGTCATTTTGACTTTGGGGAAGAGCCAGAAGTCACACAGTGCCAGATCCAGTGAATTAGGTTGATGAGGACCCACTGTCATGTTTTTAAGAGCCTACCTTTCCTTTGGATGACACTTGGCAGCAACATTCACTGTATTTTTAATAGTGAAGATACTCACGAAAGAGGACTTCCGGAACTGCTTCAGAAAGTAGCAAGAACAATGGGATAAGTGTGTTCAAACAGAGAGGGAGCATTTGAGGGAGATAAATGGCAGTGTGTCTTTTACTGCAATAACTGTTTTTAATTTAAACATTCACCATATATTGGATCACTCCTGACATTTCCCAGATGATTAGTGACACTGAGTGTTTTTCACATACTTATTGACCATTTGTATGTCTTCTTTTGAGAAATTCCTGTTTAGATCTATTTCTGCCCCTTGCCTCCTTTTCTACTGTGCTGGCGATGGAACCCAGGACCTCACATACCCAAACTTCACTGCCTGTTTTTAAATCAGTTTATTTGCTTTTTACTATTGAGTGAGTTCCTTATATATTCTGGATATTAGACCCTTGTTATATACATGGTTTGCAAATACTTCTTCCTATTCTGTAGGTTTTCTCTTCACTCTGTTGCTTCCATCACTGTGCAGAATCTTTTCAGTTAGATGTAATCCCATTTGTTATTTTTAAACTTTGTTGCCTGTGCTTTTGGAGTCCCATTTAAAAAAGAAAGAAAGAAAACCTCCTCACCCAGTCCAATACCATGAAGTATTTCCCTTGTGTTTTCTTCTAGTACTTCCATGGTTTCAGCTCTTACATTTCAGTCTTTCTTTGGGGAGGGCTTGCATTACTAATTGCACATATTTATGAGGTACAGTGTGATGACATGAAACACACGTGTGGCATGTGCTGACCAGCTCAGGCATTAGCGGCTCCATCTCCTTATTATATTATGTTGGGAGCCTTTGCCCACCTCCCTTCTAGCTCTTTGTAAAATATATAACAGGTGGCTGTGAACTACAGTTGCCACACCGTGCTGTACCACGCTGGCGCTTACTCCTTCTGTCTAACTGTGTTTTAGCACCTGTCATCCAGCCTCTCTCTGCTCCTGCCCAACCCTTCCCCCCTCGTCTTCTCCTTCCACATATGGGAGAGAACATGCAGAATCTCAGCTCTTCTGTGGTTGTCCTCCCATTCCATCCACTTTGCTGCAGATGATAGGGTTCCATCCTGTTTCATGACTCAGTAATATTCCATGGTATGTACACCCCACATGTTCCTTACCCTCATCCGTCCCCGGGCAGCCAGGCTGACTTCCTATCTTAGCTATTATGAGTAGTGCCACAATTGACGTGGGCATGCAGGTCTGTCTTTGGTGTGCTGACTCCATTCTTACGAGTGAGTACCCAGAACTGGGGTAGCTAGATCCCAGGATAGTGCTGTTTTCAACGTCTGAGGAACCTTCGAGCTGTTCTGCACAGTGGCTGCTCTACTTTACCTCCCCACTAACCACATGTAAGAGTTCTCTTTCGCCACATCCTCACCAGCATTTACTTTTTCGTCCTCTTGATAATAGCCATTGTAACCAGGGTAAGATAATATTGTGGTTCTGATTTGCATTTCTCTGGCAGCTAAGGATGAAGAGCATTTTTCATAAATTTGTTGGTCATTCGGATTTCTCCTTTTGAAAAATGTTCGAACTATTTTCCCATTTCTTGGCAACTGAAATGAACAGACACTTCTCAGAAGGGCAATGGCCAATAAATGCATGGAAAACTGCTCAGCATCATTCGCCATTAGAGGAATGCAAATAAAACAACACTAAGATTCTATCCTGCTCCAGAAAGAAGGGGTATCATCAAGAACTAAAATAATTACAAATGCTAGAGAGGCTGGTGGTGGTGGTGGTGAAGGAAGCCTTCTACATTGCTGATGGGACTATAAACTAGTACAACCACTATGGAAATCAGTATGGAGATTCATCAAAACACTAAAAATAAAAACTCCATTCAACCCCTCCTAGGTATCTTCACAAGAGTTAATGACATCATATTACAGTGATCCATGCATACCCGTGTTTATAGCAGCACAACTCATAACAGCTAGATCTTGGCAGTAGCCTATATGTCTATCAACAGATGAATGGATAAAGAAAATGTATTTACCCACAGTGGAGTACTACTCTGCCATAAAGAAGGATAAACTTGAGTCATTTGTAGGAAAATGAATGCTTTGAGACCATAATGTTAAGTGAAATAAATCAGACAGGCAAGCACAATTATCACATGGTCTCTCTCCCATGATAAACCTAGAGTATAAATAATTTAAAAATCAAAATAAAAGACAGATAATGTGAAATAGGGACCCTTTACAGATGGGAAGGGACCAACAGATGGAAGATGGGAGGGAGGGTGGGCAAGGGGAAGTAGAAAGAATTAAGATGTGTTATGTACATGGACCAACTTCCCACCATAAACATTTTTAAATCAAATTTTTAAAAATAAAAGGAGAAAATAAAATTGTTCTTCTATTAAAAAAAATTTGCTCACTTTTAGATTGGATCATTTGGGTTTTCTTGATGGAGACTTTTTGAGTTCCTTATATTAACCTTTTGTAGATAAGTAGTTGCCAAAAGCTTTCTCCCTTTCTGGAGGCTGACTTTTCATTCTATGAATAGATCCCTTCGCTGTGGGAGACCCTCTTAGCTTGATATACAGCCTCTTCTATCTTTTGTTGCCTGTGCTTTTGGGGTTTTACCCAGAAGAAATCACTGCCCATACCAATGTGTTCATGTGTTTTACCTGTGTTTTCTTCTAGGAGTTCCACAGTTGCACGTCTTACACTGAAGTCTTCGGCCCATTCTGAGCTGGCCTTTGGTACAGGGTGAGAGACGTGGTCGAGTTCAGCCTTCTGCACGTGGACGGCCCATTTGCCCAGCACTGTTTATCGAGGCGGCTGTCCTTTCTCCGAGGTGTGGTTTTGGTGCCATTGTTGCGTTTTGATTGGCTGTAGCTGCCAGGGTTTATTTCTGGGATCTCTCTTCTGTCCCACCGTACCCCCGGTACCACTGTCTCGGTACTCGAGCCCTGTAATGTGTGTAGAGATCATGTAGAGTGATGCCTTTAGCTTTCTTCTTTTTGCTTAAGATTGCTTTGGCTAGTCAGGCCCCTTTGTGGCTCCATATGAGTTTTAGGAGTAAATATTTATTGCATGGACGGGTGGGCGGGTGTATGCATGAATGGATGGATTCCTGGATGAATGCGTGGGTGAGTGGGCGGATAGAAGGGTGGACCGGTTCCCAGACGTAGAGGTATTGGATGAGCTCGTGGCTGGTGGGTGGGTGGACTCCAGCAACAGCGCTCACCCCGAGACACCTCGCAGAGCCTTCCTTTCCCCATCAGCAGAAACAAAGGACGCTTTGATGGTCCCTGAGATCTCAGAGACCCCAAAAGTGTAGCGCCCTCACCTGCATACACAGGCCCTGGATTTGATCCCCAGCGTGGGCCGAGCAGTGGGCTGGATGGGCTTCAGGGTCTCTCTAGGAAAGCATGAGAAAGGGCTCAGGACCCCAGGGCAACCTCTGCAAGGAGGGGCACAGTGGCACCTTGGGAAGAGCTTGCAGCACCCCGAGAGCTTGGGAGGGTGCCCAGGGCGGGCAGGCAGGCCCTGCCAGGCCGTGGGGAGTGTACGGGTGTGTCACATGGGCAGGCGCCAGGCAGAGGGAGCCAGCAGCCTCCGGGGCACCCCTGCCTTCTGACCCAATGACCCACTTCTAGGAACGGACCCTAGGGGGGTAATCAAGGGTTCCCACAAGGTCCCGCCAGCGAGGACGTCACCCCCATGTGGCATGTGGCAGCCCGCAGGGGACAGGGCCAGGTGATAACGGGGCGCGACCCCATGCAGCTGTTCAGAATCAACTTCCAGAGGACAGGATGGTGTGGGAAATGCTGGATGATAAAAGCGAGAAGGGAGGGGGCCCTTGAGTGCCTGCAAGGTGAGTCCTAGATGTCTCAGACCTCCACGCCGGGCTGTCCCCGAGTGGGGGTGACGACTTTTATCCTTGCTGGTAATCTTCCGTGTGATCCAAACTGCACTTCCAGGGCGCAGACCTGAGGGGTGCCACTGAGGAGCCTTTGTCTCTGACCTTTTCCTGGGCCCCAGCAGGGAACGCTGGCCTCCCCCAAAACAGGGGCTCCTGAGGTCAGAGCAGCAGCAGGGAGGTGGCCCCCAGCCCTGCCCTTGCAAACACGGGGTGCATGAGTCTCCTGCCCTTCCTTCTGGCCCAGGGAAATGGAGTCTCGCTGGTGAGCTCGCTTCGCTGTTTGTCCGTGGTTTTTGGTGGTTTCTTTTTTTGTTTGTTTTTTTGTTTTTTTTTTTTTTAACTTTCCACATTTTCTCCAACGAGCAAGGGCAGCTTTGCAAGTCAGGGGAGGAGCGGAGCTGGCAGGCGTCGGCCCGCTCCGATCTGCCAGACCTGGCTAGGGGCCTGCTCCAACCTGCCCAGCACAGATCCCACACGCGGCGCCAGCAGGGAGCAGAGCTGGGCTGCTGGCTCTGCCCCTGGCCAGCTGCTGGCCTGGAGGCCCTCATCCCGGACTCAGTTTCCCCACCTGAACTGAGGAATAATCACACAGCCCAGAGAATATGCAAAAATACAGTGAATGTTTAAGGAGTTTTTTAAGTGCGTTACAAGAGATGCATTGCCATGAATCCTCCTCAAAATACTCCCCTTCACTTTATTACACTTATCCCATCTTCTGGCCACTTTCTGCAGCAATTCTGGAAGTTCTCTTTCGTGAAGATCTTTATTTGCACTGTCCTGGCTGCCTCTATCTCCTGAATTGATTGAAAACGTTTCCCTTTCATGGTCATTTTGCCTTTGGGGAAGAGCTGGAAGTCACACAGTGCTAGATTCAGTGGGTGAGGACACAGCATATGTTTTTGCTAGCCTGCCTTTTCGTAGGAGGGCACGCAGCAGTGACATTCACCCTACTTTTGATCATCCCTGTATTTGGGAAGGAAGGAAGGAGCTCTCCCCGCGTCCAACCCAGGACCCGTGCACGGGTCTGGGCTTTCAGGTGGCTGGACAGGACCCTCCCTTCAGGGCGCAGGGGTCTGTCCCCAGAGGCCAGACGCAGGCAGGGCAAAGACTGTGTGCGCCTGCCCAGCCCGGAGGCCGAGGCAGGAAGCTGCAGCACCAGGGCTGGGATCACATCGTCCCAGCGAGTCTGTAATGAACGCGCCACTGTCTCGGTTTATGAGAAGATATAGAAGACATATAATTGCCTTTGTATTTTGGACACTCATTAGGAGAATAATAAATGTTATTATTTATTAATATGTTAATGAATCATTCAGTTTTTTAAATTAAACATTAATCCGCGAACAAATTAAATGTAAATGATGAGTCCCCCTGCGGCGGGCGCGGCGGGCGCAGCGGCCCCCGGGGGGCAGGGCGCGCGCGGCGGGGTGATGCGAGGACACCGCGGCTCGCGGGCCCAGGCTGCCCCCTGCCGGCCGCACGCGGAGCTGCAGCGCCAGCCCGCGGGATCTTTCCAGAAAGAGCTCCGCCGCTGCAGGTGCCCCTCACCGCATGAGTGTGCGGCCTTGCAGATGTGGGGCCCCGGGCAGACGCCTGGGTCTCTGTGCTGGCATCACCGGTCCTACTTGCACCCGGGAAGAAACGAAGCCGAGATGTTAGGTGTCCGGTCGAGGTCGCACAGCTCCCGGTCCTGCTGCAAAGGGCAGCCCCTGCCCCGAGTGGAGAGTTAGAGGCCTGGGGCTCAGGTCCCCTGGGGTCCCTTTCTGAGCGACCCAGCAGCTCAAGGGAGGACAGCAGTAAGAGCCCGGCCCTGCCAGGTCAGAGCCAGCCCTTGACCCCTGCTAGCCAGACCAGGGTCCCCCCGTTCCAGAAGGAGGTGGAGACGCCCCAACTGTTCCCATCCCTGCAGTGGGCGAAACAGCGAGCTTCCGGGAACCCGAGTCAGAGCAAGAAAACAAGCCAGCCAGCCTTTTCTTAGCCAGGGTGCGATGTGGGGTGCCTAGGCGGCAAGCAGCTGCTGTGGGTAACTGCAGCACATAACTTAGGGTTCAGGGGTAATTCTTTAGGAAAGACCCCCAGAAATTAAATCACTGAAGTCAAAGGCTGGGGCAGTCAGCTTTGGCGTACACGTTACTAACTGCCTTCTGGTCAGTGTCCCAAATCACGCCCGTTTGGGGGGAGGCTGAGAGAGGGGGACCCGCTCCCCCAGCTGGGGTGGGCAGCTCCCAGAGCTGGCCAGCTTGGTGGGAAACCCAGCCGTGTCCAGCTTCCTGGCTGTTTGTCACAGTCTCTGTGGATGGGCCCTCGCACCCCATTCCTGTGGGGTCAGATGCAGCCTGGGTGGCCTGGGACCCCGCACTGGGCTCCTGCTCCATCGGCCCTATGGGGTGCGCTCGAGTCTTAGCCGGTACCCACCACCCAGAAAAGCCTCCTGGCCCATCAGACCTGCCCCCCTCAGATTCTTAGTCACACAGTTATTAGTCACAGCCACCAAGCCCCCCACACACCCGGCTCTCAGTAACTGACGTCATTTCATATCCAGAAGGACCTGCCTCGTGATCCGTCTCGAGACCCTGACTGCTGTCCCCTGGGGTCCCCCTTGTCTGGCCAGGCTGGGGCATAGCCCCTGAACCCGTGAGGACTATGGTGAGTCACCGTGTCTCCCCCCTATGCTGGCAGCCCCTCAAGGACCTGTGATGCTTGCCCTGTATCTGGAGGGAGTCTTGGCTTCTCTCTGCACCGATTTTCCCCCGAGAAGTGGGGTGCTGCAAGGTGTCCAGCTGGCCACATCACCCCACTGTGGAAGTGGAGAAGCCAGGAGTGGCTGTGCCCAAGCCCTGAACAGCTTTCTGTACTGCCCCCAGGATCCCAGATCCCCTCCTGGTCTCAGGCCCCTCTCTCCCCTGCACCCCAGGAAGCCAGCGTGGACAGATGCGACTTCCTGCTTGCTTGGAAGAGGGTTGATGGGGCTGGTGTTATTGCCACTATCTCTCGGGGCCACTCAGACACCAACTAATTTATTTCAATATTGCCCCCTCCCTTATTGATCAATGCTTTAGCCGAGTGTCATGCTAAATGACTTGTTCCCATGGCAACCATCAGATACACTCGGAGATCTCCTATGTCTGTTTCCTGAGCCTGATCACCCCCCTAAGAGCTCAGAAGGAACAAATCTCCTTTCATATCCATGCCTGCTTTCTGAAAGGCACAAGATATCGTTCAGAACAAGTCATTTTTTAAAAAATATGAAAAAAAAGAACATAACCAGGTTTTGCACATATACAAAGTTGTTTCATAAGGTGCCTCCCTCTTAAGAAATATGAAATCAGATTTTAAAACCTTTGACCAAGTTAATCTTTCTTCCAAGGACTTTTTCTCTCCTTAGGAAATAAGCTGAAATATGGAAATAGTTCTCTACATAAAGCTATCATCCGCATCATTTATAATGAGAAAAATTGAAAACAGCCTAAAAGTGCAACAGGAGATTCAAATAAACTATGGTTCACACACCTGCGAACAAATTATAGAGCTGTTTAAAATGCCGCTTACGAGAGGGGTGTGCAAGCCAATGAGGTGAAGTGAACAAGATAAAAACTGTCTGCATGGATGATCATAATGAAGGCAAAACAAAGCCAGACCATGCGGGGAAATGCTTAGAGAAAAACACACACCAAACCCTGGCAGAATGGCTTCTTGGTGGGAAAGCCGCAGTATTTGTTCCTTGTTCGTGTATCCAACAGTTCTTAAGTGCCTACGAGGTCCCCAGCCCCGTTCAAGGCACCGGGGGTGCAGTGGTTAATTTCTACCTCCTGCGTTTTCTCCGAGGTGTTTGATGAGGAGGTGGTACTATTCTGTGGAAAAGCAACACACTGTTTTTAAGCCAAAGGACCTGTTTCACCTGCAAGATTGGCGAGGAAAGAAAGATACCGAATTCTATTGGTGGGAAGGAACCCAAGTGCCCCCGAGGGGCAAATTACAGCTACTCAGAGGTCAGGGAGCGGAACGTGAAATTGACAGCGCCTCTGCCCAGCACTTCCGCCCCTAGTCATCTCCCCACCAGGGCGCTCCACATGCTTGCCGTGCAAGCATAAGGGGACATTTTCAGGAGGCAGAGCAGTGCACAGTGTCCCCATGGAGAAGGGTAAGGGCGTGTGCTTGCAGCTGCATCCATTTATGGACAGGAAGCTCTCAGGAGTGTTTGCCCCGGGACTCAGATGACAGAAGCACTTGCTTTTCGCTGAGCGTCTTACCACGCACTCATGCTGCTCTGACTAAACTTGACTCGGTGTTAAAGAATAAATAAATTGGGTTCACAGTTTCCCACACACTGAGCATCGTCCAGGTGGCTGGAAAGCAGCTGGGAACCCAGGGTCCAGCTCTGTATCCTCCAAGTGAACCGGGCCACACATGCAGGCACGGAGGCACTTTGCTCACGGCCCCACGCAGCCTGCACAGTTGGCCCAAACCTTCCCCAGGTGGCAGCCTCCAAGGCCCCGCCCAAAAACTCAGCATCCCGCTGCCAGGCTGGGATATGCAGCACCTGAGTGCCCACAGGACGCCAGGGCCCTTCACATGCATTCATCCGGTCACGATGCCTGCTGTGGTTGACGCCTGCCTGGCAGACTTCCTGGATTACCTGGGCCGCAGGTGTGGTGCCTTCCACACAGGGCCCAAGGGCTCTGCTTCCCTTCCCAAGTTGTACACAGCAGTAAAAGTTGATGCATGTCACCGGCCAGCTCAAGGGGCAGGGTCACCGTCCTCACGCTTTGCAGGTAAGGATCCGGCACTGCAGCCCACAGTGCCAGGGCAGAGGACAGCAAGTGGCCTGGGTGGCAGGAACACGGCCCCAAGCTGTGTTTACTCCACAGCTTCCCTTCTCTGGGCTGCAGCCCAGACCCCCGTTCCAGGAACCCGAGTCTGAGAAGCACAGGCCTGGGGACAGAACTCTCAACTTTGGCTTCGGATGACCCCAACCGGGACCTGCACAGTCCCAGTCTCCATGAGATTTTGAGCGCGTGACCCCAGCCGTAGGTGGGGAGCACAGGGGACTTGTGTTGCTAAGTTTGGAAGTGAAGAGGCAACAAATGTCAAGAGTGTGGCACATAGTAGGTTCACAGCAAATGGCTGCTCCCCTTGGAAGCCCAGCCAAGCCCCCCAAAGCATCTCCAGTTGCCTGCTCCCATTCCACCCCAGTGCCGCCAAGGGTGACTGTGTTCCCCTTTGTCTTGCTGAAGCCAGGGGCCCCCTCTTGGAGAAGAGAGCCAGCACCACCCGCTCAGAGGCTGGGCTTTTCTTCTCCAGCTTGTTTAATCTCAGGGTGGGGAGGCGGCATGGAGAGATGGGTTTTGGCAGATCCCCACTCTTATCCCGTCTTACCTCGGGGATCCTGGGCATGTCCCTTCGCCTCTCTGGCCTCAGTTTCCTCATGAGCCCAATGCCTGCCATGGTTGATGCCTGCCTCAGGCTTCCTGTGAGGATTACCTAGGCCGCAGGTGTGGTGCCTTCCACACAGGGCTCAGGGGCTCTGTTTTCCTTCCTGAGTAGGACACGGCAGTAATAGTTGATGCGTGTCACCGGCCAGCTCGAGGGCTACCTCACTCCTCTGTTCCTGCAGACTGGGGAGGTCTGGGAAGGGGCCGCCCAGCAGGCTTTCCCTGGAGGGCACCACAGCATTTTAGAGCCAGCGAGTGAGACCCCAGCTCATGTCCAGGGTCTCAGGGAAAGGAGGAGGCTCTTCTGTCCCTCTTAGCCCTGGGACAGACCCTGTAAACCTCCTGGACCTGTGACCACCCACCCGGCCCCCTCCAAACTGCCAGCTGGGGCCAGCAGGGACCAACTCATGCTAGGCTCATATCCAGGTGTCCCGGGATATTTGAAAACTAACAGAACTGTACCTTTAAAAAAATCCAAGTCCCCTCCGCATGAGAACCAGGGTTTCCTTAGTACTCCTAACTCAGCAGCCGCAGAAGTTTCCAGGCTGGAACAGAGAAGAGGCAAGAATGAGCACGTGTGGGTGCTGACAGAACTCGCGTGCTCCCCACTGGTTCTAGTTTAAACAAAGACATGGGGCAGGGAGAGACGCTGCTCATGCTCCACTTTCAGTCCTCTTGGACAGCCCTCCCGGGCCAGCCACTACTGGAGTTTATTTTGTTTTGTGGTACTGGGGTTGTAGCTCTTCACACTGAGTCACATCCCCAGCCCTTTTTAAATTATTTTATTTTATTTTGAGACACGATGTCACTAAGTTGACCAGGCTGGAATGAACTTGCCATCCTCCTGCCTCAGCCTCCCACAGTGCTGGCTTTACAGCCACGCACCGCCACACCCAGCTCCCTGAGGGTCTTCATTCAGTAGGTCCAACCCCCCAAGGGGAAAAGCATAGGTAATGGAGAGACAACAGGCTGGAGGTCCTTGGGAGAAAGGAGGCAAGAGAAAGTTCTTGTCAAGTTTCCCAGGTCCGTTCCACATAACTGCATGTGAAAGGCCCAGCCTGGGCAGGACGGGGTGCGGGCTGAGGCCTGGCTCAGCACCAGGAGGCAAGGCATGTCCCAGCGCACAGGTGTGTGCGTCCCTCTGCCCCTGCCCTTCCTGGGGGCCATGCGGCCTGGCTCCTCTGAAGCCTTAATCTCTGCGTGACCTTTGACCCAGGAACTCCACTTCTAGGAATTGATCGTGGGAAAGAAGACAGGCAGGAGGATTTAGCTCCTGGCAGGTTTTATGTTTTAAATGGGTAAAGCAGGAAGTACCCAATGTTCTCGAGAGGGTCTAAGTCAAGCACACCTGGTCCACCGAGCCCTGGACCAGGAATAAAAACCCTCTCAAGGGTGATGCGGTGAGAAGGTGGAACAACAACCTGATGGCGGGAAACAGATCACAAAGCACTGCGGCCAGTCTGTCAGCAGCCCTGTTATGGGGACATCGAAGGGGAAAGCCTGGGCAGAAACCCACCAGATGTTAAGGCTGGTCATTTCTCCTTTTTAATTTCTCTGCATTTCCCACAGATAACTAATGCATTTTTTCATTTATTTCATTTATTTCTGAGCCTCTAGGTCCAGTCCTCCCTGTGTGCCCTTGGGCAAGTTACTTAACCTGTGTGTCAGTTTCTCACCTGTGCAGTGGGGGCAGCACCTGCTGCCTGGGGTTGCTCAGGTTAGAGTTAAATGCTTAGCTTGTTGCCTAGAAACTAAGCACACAGGTGCTGGCTGCCTTTATTATTCGCTTTTCTATATATAAACACATCACTGTGCTCTGTCAGGGACAGGGCAGGGACAGCTGAGCCCCAGTACAGAAGAGGTTAAGCTAATGCTCACCCCAATTAATCCACCACCGGTCCCGGGGCTGGACGGGCACGTTAAGAGCACGCACCAGGGCATGTCCTGGAGGATTTGGGACGTTTCTGGAGAGCGATGGGAAGCCTGGCGTTGAAAGATGTCAAGCAGTGAGACTTGAAGGACAGGCTTTAGAAACTCGCGTGTCTGCACTGTGGACTGAGAGGCCCCGGAGGGAGGGAACAGAGAGATTAACCCTCTTTGAGCGGAGCGCACACCCCAACCCCGCGCGGTGCTTTGGGGCCCCTGGGAGTGTGGACGACCCTGGAGAGAAGCGGGTCAGGGGTGCAGAGTGTGTCTGGTTGGGGACAGGAGTCCTGGATGCACAGGGAGGGGCGTCCAGGGGACAGGTCCTGGAGGACCCCTTTAAACGCGGCCCCCACGAGAGGCCAAGTGTCTGTCAGCACTGGACAGAGGAGGAAGCCGGCTTCCGGGGTACGTGTCCAGCTTAGTCCCTCATGGCTCCCGGGGCGAGGGGCGCAGGTTGGCACAGGTGGGGCCCCAACAACCCGAAGGCGCCACGCAGGCGGGCGGGACAGCTGCAGGTGAGCTCTCCGGGCGGGCAGAGGTGGGTGCTGCTCACCTGCCCGGCCCTCAACGCAGCTGCAGCCAGAGGGCGCCCTGCTGGCTCCTGAATCCAGGTGTCTGCTGCTCCGTCCAGAGCCCTGAGCTCAGCCAGAGTCCAGGCGTCCTAGCCCCCACCCACCAGCCCGCACCCCAGCCCAGATGAAATTCAGGGCCTCGCTCCCTCCCCAGGACATTTCTCCGAGCCTCCCGTGGCTCCCTCCTGCCTCACTCTGATCCTTGCGAAAATGTCCCCTCTCCATCCCTTTCTTGTCACTTGCAAAGCAGCCCTAGTTCCCCTGCCCTGTGTCCCTGCGCTGCTACCCGGTCCCATTAGCCCTTTGGTCCCCGTGCTCGGAACGTGAGGCTGGCAGTAGGCGCTGGACAGCTCCCTGGGGTTCTGGGCGGGTCAGGTGAAGCGTGGATGCAGAGGGAAAGGGACAAGAGAGCAGCTAGGAAGGAGGCCACCGTGTTCCAGGCCCTCGTGTCAGTGAGATGCTGAGTACATCTGTGTTCTAACTCACCCGCCTCAGCCTCAGCACCTTCCAAACTTTCCACAGTGAACAGGCTTTTCTGTTGGAGTCAAAAAACATGACTTTTTTTTTTTTTTTTTTTTGGCACTGGGGATTAAACCCTGGGCCTTTGCACTAAGCTATGTCCTCAGCCCTTTTTTAAAATTTTTTATTTTGACACAGGGTCTTACTAAATCATGAAGTTGCCAAACTTGTGATCTTCCTGCCTCAGCCTCCAAGAGTACTGAGATTACAGGTGTGCACCGCCAAGCCCAGTTTGAAATCGTGACTTTTCAATCACTGCCTCTGAATAGGTATTGGTACCAGCTGAATACGAGGGTGCTCTAGGAGAGAACCAGACCCAGCTGGAACTTTGAGAACAGCCGTCTTTAGGGCCCGGCGTGCTCCTCCCCCTGACACGGGGCAGTCTTGAGAGCGCTGTGCTCGCCAGGGAAGCTCCTGCTTGGCCACACCTTCCCCGCACACCTTGCCCGGCTCTGGGGGGATGTGTAGGGCCTCCTTGACCCTCGCAATCCCAGTTTGCTGAGGTGGTGCCAGCACTTACTTAAACACCTAGGAGCTGCCCCAGCCTGTGAGGGGACCCACACCCACAAAATGGACAATTTAGCGTTCAGTGGACAAGTAGGAGCGTAGCCCCTGGATTCCTCTGCACCAGGACTTCCAGGCCTCCCTCTCCGTGCATGGACTCACGATGGCCCCTCCGAAGTGGTCTAGGAATTCAGCATCGTGTACAAGGCCCGGGGCAGGCATGCAGTAGGCACTCAATGCATGCAGCTGATCACTGCTGTCTGTAGGTTTCAATGCTTGGAGGGAATGGCATTAAGCACCCACCGTCACTTGCCAGGGTCGCCATCCCTCTCCCTAGCATGGCTTCATATTTTGGCCCAGCCTGGGTGGGAGGTGCTGAGGATAACGTATGTCCCAAGGAAGTCATCTGGCAGGCTCTGGGACAGCGGTGACAAGTTAATGAATTCCACTGTGGTATCCAAGGCACACGTCCCAGCCACGAGGCCATCTGTCTGCCGTGCTGACCTTTAAAGGTGAGCTTTAATACCCACCCATCCCTCACCTCTGATCGAATATGCAGAGATGGAGGCTGTCTGCTCCAGAGCGATCACTCCCTCCCTTCCACCCCCACGCCCCCACTGGCTCCTCTCTGAGTCACAGTGCAACGCGGCACAAGTGTGCAGTTCCCCGCCAGCCTGCGCTGTGACAGCCAGGCCCATTCGGCCCTGCCTGTGGTGGGCAGCCCAGCAAGGGCCCTGCACCCACTTCCACCCGCACCAGGCACCAGAGTGGGGCTCCAGCCTTCCCTCTCCTACCCGACTGTTATTTAAACCCATTCATAGCCATCTTCTCATCCAACTTCCCCTTCTGTCTCTCGGACTCTCACGGAGAATCACCTCATTTTAGATGCCATTTGCTATAAGGAGCAGAACACTCTAACCCAATCTAAAACTTGCATTATTATTCCATACAGAGGAATCGTGGCAGTGCAGCAGGTTTCAGGGTGACTCCATGGCTCAGTGCTGTCCTCAGAGACTCAAGTTCTCTCCATCTCTGTGCTGTGTTCCCATCCGCTAGAGTCGAACGTGTCCCAAGAGTTCATGTGTCAGTCTACTGGTGAGGATGTAACTTAGTACGGTCACTATGGAAAACACTGTGGAGAGTCCCCGGAAACTAAAAACAGAACTATAACTGTGACCTGGCAATTACACTACTGGGTACACATCGAAAGAAGATTGATTAAATCAATATAGCAAAAGATAGTTGTTTATCACAGCACCATTCACAATAGACAAAAAGGTGACTTCCATGGATGAATAAAGGAAATGTGGGATATTAACACAATGGAATACCACTCAGCCATAAATAGACACAATCCCATCATTTGCAAGAATATGGATGGAACTGAAGGTCACTATGTTAAGTGAAATAACACAGACACGGAAAGACAAATGCCCCCTGTCCTCACCCATCTGTAGAAGCTAACGAGTCAAGCTCATGGCAGAACAGAGTAGGGTGGGATCAGTGGATGGGGGTGGAAAGAAATTCTATAAGGGGGATCAAATCGCAGCTGGAGTAGAGGGTTCACTTGTAGTTTTTCTTTAGAACCATGGGATAACTATTGATTAAAACAAACTATGATATATTTCAAAATGACTAGAAAAGATGAATACAAAATTCCCAATACATAAAAGTGATTAATGGTTGAAGGGATAGAAATGCCAGTCCCAATTTGATTGTTACACATTAAACACATGTATTGAATTATTATACTGTACCCCCATAAAGATGCATGAATACTATGTCTCAATAAAATAAGTAAATAATTTTTGAAAGTTCATGTATTGGAAACTTGATATTTAGAGATGGGGTCTTTAGAAGTAATTAGGATTAGATGAGGTCCTGAGGGTGGCCCATGGCAGCAGTGGTGGCTTCATAGGAAGGTGACCCAAGCTGGCATGCTCGCCCCGTCAGGTCACATGATGCCCTCTGCCATGCTATGATGCAGCAAGAGGCCCTCGCCAGCACCTTCAAGTCAGACTTCCCAGACTCCAGAGCTGTGAGCTACATAAACATCTGGTTTTATAAGTTATCTAGTCTCAGGTATTTTGTTATGGCAACAGAAAACAGGCACATTTCTATAGCTTGGCATTACTTTTGTCTGCAAACTGAAATCAAGATGGTGGCCGCCCCATGGTAGCAGGCCCAGACACATCTTTCAGTGGCTCCTTCACTTTGGGAAGAGCCTATCCTGAATTCAGTTCTCCTTTTCTGGCCCCTAAGATGGTAATGGTGCCCCCTTGTCCACGCAGCGCCTCTAGAAGCCACACTCTGGACTTCACACCAATCAGCCCACAGGTTAGACCAAGACTGGACACCAGCTGTTCACAGTGAAGTTCTTTGTTCTACAGGGATGTGAAAGTATTGTCTCCCTTTTGAGCAGCTCTTATTTTTTCCACTTTTCAATTCTGTCACCCAAGGTCTACATGTTTTCTTTACCATGATGGTGAAGACCCTCACTCAGTATTAGCTTGTTTCCAAATAAAGCATAATTGATTTTGTTCATTTCCCTCACTGCTACTTCTTGTTTTTTCTTTTTTTTTTTTTTATGTGGGTACCAGGAGTCGAACTCAGGACCTCATGCTTGCCAGCAAGCACTTGTGCCGCTGAGCAATATCACTGGCCCTTTTTTTCCCTTTATGTGGGTACCGGGAGTCAAACTCAGGACCTCACGCTTGCCAGGGAGGCACTTATGCCTCTGAGCTATCTCACCAGCCCTCATTTTATTTTTTAAAAATCGACCTTTACAACTAGTCAAAGTCTGATTCTTGACAAAATTCATAATGAATTATTTTAGAAATTAAAAACAATTCATTTTATATGTTAAAAATAATGCTTATGTTTTCAAAAATAATAATTTAACATACTTTAAACAAATCTGTGCATTAGAGTGGACCCTCAGCATCAGGAAATCCATGTTTTCAAAATGTATTTTATTACACATGTGAGTAGGTAATAGTCACATCTTGTGAAGTTTTCAGGAATTTAGTGCCTAAATTAAATGTAAATCAATGCTACATCCTACTTTGTTTACTCCATGCTAAGGTTAATTTTATTTATATTTTTTAAAGACACTGAATAATGCAGACCATCTTTAAAAAAAAAAAAACAACCCTTTAAAATTGATTTTCAAAAGCCATAAACCCTCAGATCTCCTCAAGTATTTCATGTCTAAACGGATGTACTTTTACAGATCTTTTTATCCCCTCCATAATTGACAGCATTTTAATTAAAGCTGGAAAAGTTATCACAGCCATAAAACAAGCAGTAACCCCCCAAGTCTAAGTCGTTAATTAGGCAACATAATGAGAATTGTCGCACATTGGGATTCGTGTGCCCCAACAATTATCCCTCCTCAGCCTAAAAGTCTTACTTGGATGGAAGAATTATCCAACCAGGCGAGGATGCCAAGCCAACCGCGCGCCAGCATTTCACCACGCAACGTGCCTTATGCCCAGAAAAGAAAAGAAAAAGCTGTGACCTTTTAGAAGCACCCGTAAGCACGAATTAAGAAACCAAGTTCTTCTCTGAGATCGACTGCCCCATACCCGGTGGAGCCCAAGGAGCTGGTTACAAGGTGGAACAATTAAGAGCTAAAGCAGAAGTGACTCACGTAATTGCAGAATCGCTCATTTTAACAGCCTGATTGGAAATTGTCAACGCCGTGTCTGAGACTAATGAAGCAAAGGAAATGGAAAAGGTGACATTTTGGAATAATATTATTAGTAAATGAATTGATGACATGTCAGATGACAAAGACAACACCAATCCAAAGGTTTATAAAGTCAAAGAAAAGTTTTCATTGCAGATCAACGAATCTGCATATTAATCTATCCCTAATTGGGCTTTATTAATAGCACTAATTAAAATCCCTAAAGGAAAGGGCTGGGGAGAACACTGCTCTCCCTTTAAGGTGGTCCCCAAACAAATGACTGGGAATGAGACACTCAAACTGGTAAATGATACTTTGAGATGCACGGCTCATTACAGAGGCCCTGGGCAGCGTGCAGATCCAGCCGTGATGATGGGAGGTGGGACAGCCCTGCTCGGAGATTGTTCTAGAGAAGCCCGAGGTACATGCGAGATGCATGGCATCATTCACAGCCTCCTGTACAGAAAATCTGTATGCAGACCTGACACCCACAGTAAATTACAGGATCAAATGGGGGAGTCTAATAAAATCCACGCAGTGACAGCAGGGTTGTTTCTACGTGACGTGAGAAAATGGCTCTGGCGTACCAGGTTGGGCTGTGCCATGCCAAAGTGGCTGTCCAAAGAATGAGATTTGTCAAGAGTTTAAGAGCTAAGAGATTAAATGGGGGCGGAAAAGTGTAAATGATTCTCACTTAGCTATCTCACTTGGCTTCAAAAAATGGTGTACTTAACTTGACATTTTTGAGTACCTGAATGAACTTAATTGGAAATTGCAAGGACCATCAGGCCAAGCTGTCCTTCAACCACCCAGGCTATGAAAAGCAGCCTCAAATGTATAAGAACCCAAGAAATACATATTCACCAGCTCTTCCCCAGGCACTCACAAAGAGGTTGGTGGGGAGCACTAAATGACTGTACCTCATCGTCAATCTAAGACTAATGGAGGCCGGGGCCAGAGAAGAAGAGTAACTCATAACTGCTACGTGCTCTGCCAAGTTAGAAATAACGCAGCTTAATGTGGGAGGAGAAGGGAGGGGAAAGGCGGAAACAATAAGCGCGCTGATTGTCACATAAATAATAGGTGGGAGGCAATGGACGTCACTTAACGCTGAGGAACCAAATAGTATTAGTTGGCACCATCTGAAATTGCCAAGATCTGACCATCTTTTACCTACAAAAATGCTAGTTCTGTGTAGCTCTGGCTAATTAAACATTACAAAAGATATTAGAATAAAACAGTCACTCAGACAACACCACCAACTTCCCTAAATAGCGAAAGGAATGCAAAAACAAAAACATGTTGTAATGTGGATAAACCTTGAAAATACTATGCTGAGTGAATCAAGCCAAATACGAAAGGATAAATACTATATGATTCCATTTACATGAGGCAGATAGAACAGGCAAATTCATGGGCGGAAAATCGGAGAGAGGGAACCAGGAGCGGAGAGGCGGAGGAGCAGGGAATCGTAGCTTAATGAGCACAGAGTGTCTGCAGGGTAGGAAACAATTTTAGAAATAGCGGTGATGGTCGCACAACACTGAATGTCCGTAATACCACTGAATTGTGCTCTTAAAATGGCTAAAATGATCAATTTTTTATTATATATGTTTTACCACAAGTTTAAAAAAAGTAAGACAATATACAAAAACCATGAATTATACAATTTAAGTAGGTGAATTTTATATGTGAAATAGATCTCAATGAAGCTGTCTTTTTTTAAAGTAACATAATAATAAAGGAAATTATGCTTTAAAACAACAAAAAAATAAAACAGACCATATGGAGAAAGAAACGGAATACATGTAATGTGATCCATCCAGGAAATATTATATCCACTGTCAGAGAAGAGTGGAAACCGGCATAGCAGGCGCAGCAGGGAGCATGAACAGGGTTAACTCATTTATTAAAAGGAAAAGATTTTCAATTACGCTTCCAGAGCAAGCCGCTGCTCTAAACAGAGTGATTGAGAACGAAGGAAAAATCCAGGAAATGGAAACCATAAACAAGCAGGGCTTTGACTCTGCTATCAGGTAAGGTAGAATGCAGCCCAGAAAGCATCAAATGTGAAAAAAATGTGACATTATTTGCCAGTGGAGACGCACAGTTCTGAATGCCAATGCTGCAGACAATACAGCAACCACTTGTATAAAGCAAAAACCGCAGGAAATATGAGAAGCACAGACACACACACACACACACACACGAGAAAGCCACTAATAAATAGATTTATGCACTGCACCTAGCCAAATGGACAAAGACAAGTTACCGAGTAACTGAACAATATAATCAGTAGGGGAGATCTTGCTACTGGAGAAGGTGAGGTGGGAGGATCACTCGAGTTGGAGATCAGCCTAGCAACGCTTCAGGCCCCAGGCCCAGGAAATAAATAAATAAATAGGAGATCTTATGGTTATGAATAAATTTTGTATCACACTGGGCTGTAGCTCACTGGTCGAAAGTGTGCTTAACACACACAAGGCCCTGGGTTCCATCCCCAACACCAGAAACAAAACAATACAATATATATTACAATAAAAGAAAATATGCATTCTTCTCAAACATACTTAGAATATTCACCAACTCCCACACACACACACAGGTCATGCTGTTCATAAAGTCAAAATGATGCAAACAACCTTGTTGATTATAACGCATTAAAAATGGAATTTTAAAACTAATTAAAAACACATTTTCTGCCAAGAAATTTAAAATCTCAAACAACTCAGGTGAAAGGCAAAATAAAACTGAAAGTGCAGAGTTTCTTTAAAAATAATAACGCTATCTATCAGCAACTTTGGAATACTGTAATGTAATTACCAGAGAAAAATTCATAAGTGTAAATAACTTACACCAGCAATAATAAATTAATGAAATAAGTGAATTAAATTCCCAACTAAAAAAAAATGAACAATAAAGTAAACCAAAAAATGCACAATCAGGAACTAATGAAGATAGAAGCAGAAATTAATAGGCAATGAGGGTGGAAAATAACACAGCCTCTTTGGGCAAATGGTCCGGGAGCTCCTCAAAAAGCTACACAGAGGACGGCCAGTGACTCCAGCCCCACCAAGAGAAATGGAATCACTCACATCAGTGACTTCTAATACCTGAAAAGTAGAACCAACCCGACTGGCCACCAGTGGAGGGTGGGAAACAAAATGTGGGTTCTCCTTATGTCAGAACGCTGTTCAGCACAAAAGGGAACAAAACCCTGGTCCGCCCTACAGCTCTGAATGTCCCTCAAAATCGTTTTGCTCAGTGAAAGTAACCAGACACAAAAGGTCACATATTGCTGTGCCAGACGGGCCAGTGACTCGACAGTAAAAGAATTTACCAGCAGACAAGGAACACAGGAAAGACGAGAGTTTATTTAGATCCCTGAGGCACCTCCCGCAGTCAGAGTGAGGACAGGGCTTTTGCTAAAGGAAGACGCCAACGAGGGAAAGGGCCTGCGTGGGCAAATGTAGACATCTCAGGAATGTGCTTTCCAGGACACCCTGGTCCCTGATAATCTTTCACAAAGAACTGCGATGCAACAAGAGTGGGAAATCAAAGTTGCAAATTGTCACGGCCTCTCCCTTAGGCCTCAGACAGGCTCTTGAGCTGTAGATAAGGGAATCTGTGTGTTTTAATCTTTAATCTTGCACTGCCTTTAGGCCTTGTTAGCACAGTGCTTCGTGACTGTCCAGTACAAGCTGGGCAGAAGGGTGATGTTGAAGTTCGAGTGCTGAAGATTTTAACCCTTCTGTCACCACACGTATGCCATAATCCCCTTTATATGACATATCCAGAAGAGACAAATCCATAGATTCGGAAGGCAACCGAGTGGATACTGGGGGATGGAAATAATGAGGAATGAAAACTGATTACTTAATGGGTACAGGGTGTTTCTATGGGGTGGTGAAAATGTTACACTGGAGAGAAAGGTGGTTGCACAACATCGTGAAGACACCAAATACCGCGGCATTTTACTTTCAAAAAGGTTAACTATATTATGTGAACTGCACCTCAATTTAGAAAAAGAAAAAATGATGAAGTATAGAATAGAAAATCCACAGAACTAATTAATAACTCAAAATTCTGGTGCTTTAAAAAGAACAGACAAGGGGCCGGTGAGATGGCTCAGTGGCGTAAGCGCCTGCCTGGCAAGTGCAAGGGCCCGAGTTCAACTCCCAGAACCCACCTACGAAAAAAGGGCCGGTGATATCACTCAGCAGCACGGGCACCTGCTGGCGCGCAAGGTCCTGAGGTCGACCCCCCGGTACCCACAAAAAAAAAAAAAAAAAGATAAGTGTTTAGTTATCAAGAAAAAACAGGATACAAAAAAGAAATAAGAAAGTCATATATATGAAAAAGAAGAGTTTTTGAACATCACAGATTATTTTGCACAATTCTATGAAAACATATAAATATTCTGATGAAATGGAGCATTTCCTAGGAAAGTATAATTTACCAAAATTGATTTCAGCAAAAATAAGAAGTTTAAACAGCCTAATTCCACAAAAGGAATGTAAAAAATGTAAATACCTGAAAAAAGAAATAGAATAAAACAGAACATAATGAAATCGGTTAGCTATAAGAGTAAAACCCTTAAATATTTTTAAATGTTCAGCTTTACTCATAGTAAGGAAAGGAAGAGAAATGGGTCATCTCTAAATAGACCTTTTAGAATTATTTTGACTCTTGAACCATAATATATATACATTTATAAACTTAGCAAGATCTGGAGTTTCACAATACAACTGCATAGAAGAAAACTAATTAATCTAAGAACTTTTTGAACACATTATTTATATAAGGATAAGAAGAACTAAAAGAAATCCTGGACTTTATTGAAAATGTGTTGGTGGTGGATTTGGATCTGCAATTCTCATATCCTTTTCAGTTTATTGTGACACTGAGCAAAAACTGAATTTGTGGATTTACTGAAAACAAGGATTCTTCTGGGGAGAAGGGGAATGCAAGAAATAAATAAAAAGAAAAAACAAAAGTGGAATAGTAGGAAAGAACCTCCAGATGTTGAAGTGAAATAAGAAGTATTAATATGAAGTAATTTTCAAATATTTGCTTTTTAATCTCTTTTCACTAAACTAGCCTGGAAGCTGGTTATAGGCTTGGAGAAAGAAAAATAAAAGTTATTTGTTCCAGACAATAAGAAAGCATTCCAAACTGATGGAGACAAAAGCTCCTGAGAACCACTTGAAGAGGCTCCCATCTGACAAGTTTGGGAAAAATTTATGACCTTTGCATTACAGTGCATTGAATTTAAAAATAAATTCTGACAAGGAGGGGGTTTTGACTCCAGCCATAGCAGAACAACTCACAGAACTAATCCTGTCTGTGATCACAGTGGCAGATGGGGGCAAAATGTATGAGACGGCCTTGGGAAGACATTGGAGACCAGTCAAGGCAGAGAGATCCACCCAGGGCTCTGGACAGTGCCGGGAGAGAAGCAGGCAATGCGCGCCCCACAGTGGCGCCCACATTTCCCCTAAGGGCATTTTCTACTTCCCACTGCAGGCAGGCAAAGTTCAAGCTGAAAGCAGAAGTCTGTGGGCTGAGGTTCAAAATCAATAACGGAAGGAAAACTTGAAATTTTACAAATTCATGGAAATTAAACAACCAATGAATCAAAGAACATTCACAAGAGAAATTATAAAATGCTTAGAAATGAATGAAAACAAAACAAAAACACAACACACCAAAACTTACAGAGCACAGCAAAAGCAGATCTAAGGGGAAAACGTAAACCTAGTCATGCTTACACCAACACTCGTGCAAGGTGGCACGGCAGCAATCTAATGTGAAAATTTAAGGAACTAGAAAGAGAACAAACTAAGCCCAAAGCTAGTGGGAGAAAGGAAACAATAAAGATAAAACAGAGAAAATAAAAGTAACATAGAAAGTCCTTGGGACTGAAAGTTGACTCTTTTAAAAAGACCGACAAGATTGACCTTTAGCTAGATGGGCTAAGGAGAAAAGAGAAGGCTCAATTGCTAACGTCAGAAATAAAAGTGAGAGGATACTGTGGGTGGGCATCCACCCTGTCTCTGTTTCAACACACAATTTATTCCTGGAATGCAAGAATGACTCAATATATGGAAATTAATCAATGTAAAACATCACATTAACCTAATGAAGGGGAGAAAACCACATGGTCACCTCAAATGATGCAGAAAAAGCACCAGACAGAATGTAACATTCTTTAATGGTTAAAAAGAAAACACTGGAGGAGAATCCACTGCCGTGCATGACAAATCGGCAATTCCTAGCCAGTTCCGCACCTTGGTTCCTCTCAGCACAGCGGCAACCACCAAATAATCAGGCTGATCAAGGATGAAGCAATGCCCCAGAGAAGAAATAAGACTGGAAGAGCTGGCTGCTTCGGGAGAATAATGGATGGACAGCACCAGCCCCAAAAAAGCCCACAGCTGGTATAAACTGTAAAAACAGCATGAGGTTTTACCCTGCAAATGACTTCTTCCCAGCAAGATAGAGCTGGAGAAGAAAGCCAGTGCAACACCCCCCATATTGCCAGAGAGATTTCAATCAGGTGCCATTTTGGGAAGGGGTTGATGGTGTGGGACTGAGCCACAGAACACCTATACTACAGCTTCACCCTAGGACTGAAGTGTTCCCCTACCACAGAGGCTAGGTGACAGTCAGTCACGGGAGACGGCCACGAGAGAGGGTGAGGGCTAGACACAGAGCCCCTGAGATCCCCTGAGAAGCTCAAGCTCAGGCCAGGAAGGGCACAGGCCCTGTATCCCATGGTAAGAGACCAGGTTCCACCAGTGTCGCTTTCAGTGTGGCTGGATCTGGAGGTGATGGCGTTGAGTCCAGCAGTCTAGCTGAGCGCTCACCCCGCTGCCTACACCGGCGGAGAAAAGCGGTCTGACCGCTTCACTCTGCACCAGAAGGAACAGGGATGGGCCTCGGCTTGGACGGTTGGCAAGGCCTGAGTGGACAGACCTCTCGAGCAGGACGGTCACTTCACAAACCCCAGGCTACAGAGAGAGGACTGTGACTCACGGATTACAAAGACTGCAGGTCCTGGAAGGACACCACTCATCTGGATACACAGAGGAAATTTTTTGACCCATTTTTTTCTCTGTTACTGGGTATTTTTCTTTTTTGTGGTGTTAGGAGTTTTAGTTCTTTTCGTTATTATTATTATTATCATTATCATTATTATTATCTATACTTATTTATTTTGGTCCTCTTCTTTCACTATCTTTTAATTTGTTCCCTTATTTTTTCTCTTCTTTCCTTTAGTTTACCATTTTTTCTCATTTGTCCTCTTTCTTATTGGTTTTTCAGTTACCTTTATTATTAATTTACTATTAATTTCCTTTTACTCCTTAATAGGACCCTTTAATTCACGTTTATCACATTCTTTTCATCTTCCATTGCTTAGCTTTCCAAACTATGTTTTTCATGCTCTTATTCCCCACACCCTCTATCCCTACTAGCACAACCATTGAGCTTTATGAATCTATTGCTAGGTACATATGTCTAATTACTGTAGAACACTGTTCTGTTGTTAGAGGAGGTAAGATTATTCCATTGAGTAGATATTTACGATAGGTCAATGTATGGTTTGTCTTAGTGTTTACACTACGATCATAGCTCTCTTTTCTAAGGTTAAGGGTGGTACATTATAGGTTCTTAGGGTTTCTACATATCCAGTTTGCATTTGATGCTATTGTTGTTGCTGATTTTTATTATTATAGCCAAGGTGCCATAATTGTGCCATCAATTGGTTTTCTCTGAATGCCAATATCTGGATTTCCTGGGGCCCATAAACAATACTGCAGCCCATTCCTGAAGACCTTGGTCCTGGGCCAAATAATCTGCGACCTCCCCTCCCAAATAAACAGAGGTGGTTGGATCCTGGGACAGAGACAAAGGCCAATACTTAGCCATCCCCAGAGGATAGCACTAAAAAATAGACATTAACTAAGGAGGTCTTCATGCTACCAACAAAGCTACCACTATAATCAACCTACAAATCACAGCACAGAATACAAACAAATAAACAAAAAATAGAAACGCAAGAAGACAAGGCAACAAAATGTTTCCGAAAACTCCCAACTCCCCCAAAGCCAATCCAAGAGGCATCAAGTGGGAGGAAATCAAAAGTCACACAGCTGAACTATCAGAAAGGATAACAGTGGAGGTAACAAAACAGATCAAATAAGTTAATTCAAAACAGATATACCTAAACAGATAATGATCCTCATGAAACAAATGATGAGCAAGTCTCCAGAAGACACTAATAAAAGCTAGTGGAGCTAAAGAAAGAGATGTAAAACATGAATGCCCAACATAGAAAATAGTCCATAAAAAATTACCAAACAGAAATCCAGGTTAAAAATGCTATTGAAAGTATGGTCAGCAGAAGTGACCAATGTGAGGACAGAGTGTCAGAACTAGCAGACGAGACTGTGTTTGGTGATCAATTAATGACAGATACCTTTAAAAAAACAAAAGAATATGAACAATTGACCCAACAGCTGCTAGATAACACAAGAACTAAGATTAATTGAAATTAATGAAAAATTAGAAAACAATACAAACTGCAAAATAAACAGATGTAATAGCAGAAAACTTTCCAAACATGGAAAAATAATTCAACATACAGGTAAGTGAGGCATGCAGAACCCCAAAGAGCCACAGTAAGAAAAGAACCTCTCCACAACACATCATAGTCAAAATCCTGAAAATCCTACACAAGAACAGAATCTTAAAAGCTGTTAAAGAAAAGCAATGAATCGCTTGTAAATTACAGCAGACTTCTCAACACAAAACTTAAAGGCCAGGAGAGGTTGGAGTGAAGTGTTTCAAGCCCTAAAAAAAAACAACTTCCAAGCCAGACTGATATATCCTGCAAAAATATCTTTCAAAATTGATGGAGACATAAGATATTTCCATGATAAAGAACACCTAGAGAAATTTATGACCACCAAACCAGCACTCCAAAAAGTTCTCAAAGATATCCTAGAAAGAGACAATGAAGCTAACAATGACAAAAGGGTCAATACAATAAGTGCCCCAGGTAGAGCAAGCAATTACATAGAAAGGAAAGAAAGTCAGCAGCAGGAAAATAATATGATGGCAGGAATAAGTCAATACCTATCAGTTATAACTATTAATGTGAGTGGTATCAACTCACCAATCAAAAGACACAGACTGGCAGAATGGATCAAGAAACAAAATCCAGTGGCATGCTGTATACAAGAAATGCCTTTAACCAAAATAAAGAAACTAACAGAATAAAAACCAAAAGATGGAAAACACTATTTCATGCAAGAGGAGCTTGAAAACAAGCCAGAGTAGCTGTCCTATTTTCAGACGAGTGGACTTTAAGCCAAACCTGATCAATAAAGGCAAAGAAGGACACTGCATATTGATTAAGGGAACTATTCAACAGGAAGAGATAATAATTATAAACATGTATGCACCAAACAATGGTGCACTCAACTTCATAAAACAAACACTACAGAAAAGATCAGATAAATATCAATGTAATTATAGTGGGGGACTTCAATACCACACCATCACAAATAGATTAACTAGACAAATAAATCAATAAAGAAATATCAGAGTTGAACCAAATATTTGAGCAAATGGCCTGAATAGATATATACAGCATGTTCCACCCACCAAGAATAGAATACACACTTTTTTTTCAGCAGTACATGGAACTATCTCCAAAACAGATCACATACTACCCAAAAAAGCATGCCTCAGTAAGGAAAAAATTAGAAAAACAATACAATTCACAATAGCATCAAGAAAAATTAACTTAAAAATTAACCTAGCCAAGGAAGTGAAAGACCTCTATAATAAAAATTACATCACTCTAAAGGAGATAAAAGAGGATATCAGAAAATGGAAAGATATCCCATGTTCCTCAATAGACAGAACCAATATAGTCAAAATGGCTACACTTCCAAAGGTGATAGAGATTTAACACAATCTGAATCAAAATGCTAACAGCATTCCTCACAGATCTAGAGGAGACAACCCTAAAATTCATATGGAACCGGAAGAGATCAGAATAGCAAAAGCAATTCTGGGTAACAAAAGCAAAGCAGGAGGCATCACAATTCCAGATTTGAAGTTATATTATAAAGCTACCATGATAAAAACAGCATGGTACTGTCACAAAAAACAGAGATATGGATCAGTGGAACCGAACAAAGGAAGCACAAACAACCCCAGGCACATTTAGCTATTTGATCTTTGACAAAGGGACCCAAAACATCACTGGAGGAAAGTTAGCCTCTTTAACAAATGGTGCCAGGAAAACTGGATATCTAAATGCAGAAGATTGAGTCTAGACCCATACATCTCACCATGTACTAAACTAAAATAAAAATGGATCAAATATCTAAACATTAAAACAGAAACGGTTGGCTGGAAGATAAAATAGGTAAAACTGTTGAAATCATAGGCATAGGCAAGGACTTTCTGAATAGAACCCCACAAGAAATAATACCAAGAATCAACAAATGGGATCATATCAAATTAAAAACTTCTGCACAGCAAAGGAACCAACCAACAAAGCGAAAAGATAACCTACAGAATAGGAAAATTTTTTCCAGCTATTCCTCAGACTGAGGGCTAACATCTAGAATACACAAAAAACTCAAAGGAATTAGAACCCCTAAAATACAAGAACCAGTCCAAAACTGGGCAACTGAAATTAATACATGCTTCTCAGAAAAAGTACAAATGCCCAATAAATACATTAAAAAATGTTCAGCATCACTGGCCATGGTGAAATACAAATTAAAACAACACTGAGATTCCGTCTTACTCCAGAATGAATGGCTATGATCAAATAATTATAACAACAACAGCAACAATGAATGCTGGTGAGGCTGCAGGGAGAAGGAACACTTTCAAAGGAACGCTGTCGGTGGGAATTTAAACTAGTACACCCACTATGGAAATCAGTATGGAGATTCCTCAGAAAAACTAAAACTACAAATTCCATTTGACCCAGCTATCCCCCTTCTATGTATCCTCCTGAAAGAGTTAAAGACATCATATATTACAGTGATCCATGCATATCCATGTTTATAGCAGCACAGTTCATAATAGCTAAATCTTGGAAATGGCCTATCCATAGTGTCACAAATGTCAAGATCTCCTTTTCCATTATACATAATATTCCACAACACCTTTATCCATTCACCCATCAATAGACACTTAGGTTTTTTCTACACGCTGGATATTGTTAGTAATGCTTCGGTGAACATGGGTGTGTTGGTCTCTTTACAAGGTGGCAATTTCATTTCCTGTAGGTACAAACCAGAAGAGGGGTTGCTGGATCATATTGTACTTCTATTTTTAATTTCTTTACAAATCTCCATACGTTTTTCTGTCCTGGCTTCACCAACTTACATTCCCAGCAACACCATATGAGGCTTCTCTTTTTCCCCACACCTTCACCACTACCTTTCATCCTGACAGACGTGGGGAGGCTTATCACAGGGTTTTGATCTGCATTTCTCTGATTAGTGATGTTGAGACCCTTCTCCTACACTTGTTATGCATTTTTATTTCATGTTTTGAAAACTTCCTTTTCAGGTAGTTTGCCCCATTTTGAAATCCAGTTATTCAGGGGTTTGCTATGGAATTGTGTAAGTTCCTTGCATGTTGGGCTATTAATCCCTTATATGTGTTCTGGACATTAATCCCCACTCTTACCAAGTTGAGAACCCTACCTGCTCCCCCTCCATGGGCTGCTGTTTCATTTTGCTGACTGTTTCCTTTGCTGTAAAGAAGCTTTTTAATTTGATGTAGTCTGACTTATTTATTCTCACTTTTGTTGCCTGGGCTTTTTGGGTCATATTCAAAAAAGAATTGCCAAGGCCAAAATGAAAGGGATTGTCTCCTGTGTTTTATTCTAGGAATTTTACCACTTCTGATCTTCCATTTGGTCTTTAATCCATTTTCAGTTTATTTTTGTGCATAGTAAGAATCCAGTTTCATTCGTTCATGTGTGGAAATCCAGTTTTCTCACTATTATTTATTAAAAAGACCATTCTTTTGCCATGGTGTCTTGTTGGTGGCCTTGTCAAAAGTAGCTAACCGTATATGTTTGGTTTTATTTCTAGCTTTGTATTCTGTTCCATTGGTCTTTATCTGTTTTTATGTCAATACCCATACTGATTTGATTACTATTACACTGCAGTGTAATTTCACATCAGAAAGTGTGGTGTCTCCACCTTAGTTTATCTTTCTCAAGACTGTGTTGGCTACTCAAGGTCTTCTGTGGTTCTACACAAATTCAATAATTTTTTTTCTATTGTGTGAAAAATATCACCACAATTTTGATAGGGATTACAATGAACTCACATATCACTTCGGTTAGTACAGGTGTTTTATTACTATTAATTCTTCCAATCTACAAACCTGAGATATCTATTTATTTGTGTATTCTTTAATTTCTTTCATCAGTGTTTTATAATGTTTGGCATACAGGTTTTTCATTTCCTTGATTAAATTTATTTCTACATATTTTATTCTTCTTGATGCTATTACAAATTGGATTGTTTTCTTGGTTTCTATTTTGAATAGTTATTTTAGGTGTGAAACAATGTTGCTAATTTTTGTAGTTCACTTTGTATCTTGTATATTTACTGTATTAATTTATTAGTTCTAACTCTGTGTGCGTGTGTCCGTGTGTCTGTGTGTGTGTGTCTGTGTGTGTGTGTGTGTGTCTGTGTGTAATCCCTATAGGATCGTGTCATCTGCAAACAGGGAGAATTTTACTTCTGATTTGAATGGATTTTATTTCTTTTTCTTGTCCAAATGCTCTTACTAGTATTTCCAATGTTGTGTTAAATAGAATGGCAAGAATGGGCATCCATTCTGGGTACCAAATCTTAGGGGAAAAACGGAGAGCTTTGATTATGATATATTAGCTATGGACTTATAATTTATAAATGGCCTTTTGTTACCTTGAGGAAAGTTCTTCCCATAACTGTTTTGTTGAGTTTTTGACCATGAAAGGGTGTCAAACTTTGCCAAATACTTTTTCTTCATCTACTGAGATTATTATGTGCTTTTCGTCTCTCATTCTCTCAATGTGATATGTCATTGTTTTGCATATGGTAGAACAATCTTGCATCCCAGGGGTAAAATCCACTTGGTCATGATATATAATCTTTTGCTTAGTTCCATTTGCTAGTATTTTATTGAGGATTTTTGCATCTAGGAATCTACGTCCGAGGCATTGGAATAAGAAAAGACAGTCAATAGAAGCTAACACTAAGATGTCACAGATGCTGGAATTATCTAACAAGCATTTAAAGCAGTTCATCATAATGAGCAATTACAAACACATCTGAAACAAATGAAAACACAGAAAGTCTCAGCAAAAAAAATGAAGAATAACCAGAAGGAAATTTAAGACTAACAGAGATAATAACAAAACATATAAGAACACATTGACTGGGGCCAATAGCAGAATGGAGAGGACAAAGGCAGAAATCGGTGAACTAGAAAATAGAATGATAGAAATAAATTAATCTGAATAGGCAGAAAATAGAATGAGAAAAAAAAACAGCATTTGGATACCTGAGATGATGACAAAAGGTGTAACATTCATCACCAGAGTTTCAGAAGAAAAACAGAGAGTGAGACTGAAAAAGTATTTAAAGAAATAGTGATAAAAGCTTTCTCGAAATTTGGCAAGACATAAGTCTACAAATTCAAGAAACTGACAAACTCCAAACAAAGGAAATCCACCCCAGAATACACCATGATCAAACTTCAGAAAACTAAAGACAAAGAAAACATCTTGAAGTAGAGGGAAATGACACAGAACCTGCAAGGGAAAAACCACTCAAATGACAGTGGATTCCTCATCAGAAATCATGGAGGCCACAAGGAGGTTACACAACAGCTTTCAAATGCTGAAAGAAAAGAAATGTCAACCTCGAATTCTATACTGGTAAAATTGTTCTCCAGGAATAAAGGAGAAATAAAACATTCTTACAAGAAGGAAAACTAGGAGAATGTGATACCATATAAGAGCTATCTGAAAAGACTGACCAAAGGGAGTTCTTGAAACAAGAAAGAAATGAAAGAGAAGGACCTCAAGAAGAAAAAAGGAAGTAAAATAAGTAAATACAATAAAGTTTCTTTCTCTCTTGAGTGTTCTAAGTCATAGGTGATAATCAAACCAAAAACTATTAATATTGCCTGACACAGCTCTCAGTGAATGTAGAGGAGACATCTAGAAAGTCTGCTGTAAACAGGGGAGGTAAAAGGACTTCAGCAGGGCTAAGGGATCCATTTCACTCAAGCTGGTAAAATGTCAGCACCAACAGACTTTCCAGTGATGGAATAGATCTGTCTTAATTGCAGTTTAATCTTTCTCTCACTCTTCAGGTTATAAAGTTAGGTTAATTTTATATCTTTCTTGTTTTATACTGTAAACATTTATAGCTGTAATGTTCCCCTTTTGCACTGCTTTTGCTGTGTCCCAGATGTTTTTTCATTTTCATTCATCTCTATTTTCTATTTCCCTTATGATTTCTTCTTTGATCTATCATGCGTTTAAGAATGTAAAGATGCTGGTGAGGATGTGGGGAAGAGCAACACTTCCACGTCATTGTCAGAAACGTAAATAACCACTGCGGGAATACATGTGGAGAGTCCTTCAAAAACTGAAAATGCAAATACCATTTAATCCAACTGTACTATTCCAGGTACCGTATAGTCTCAAAAAAAATTAAGACAGCGTACTAAAGTGGTACATGCATACTCGTGTTTATCGTAGCATAATTCACAGTAGCTAAGCTACAGATGAATGGATAAAGAAAATGTGGTATAGATACACAGTGGGATATTATTCACCCTTAAGAAGAATGAAATTGTGTCCTTTGCAGGAAGATGGATGGAACTCGAGACCATCCTGTTAAGCAAAATAAACCAGACTCAGAAAGTCAAATATCACGTTTTCTCTTGTATGGACAATCTCAAAAAGAGAGAGAGAGAGATTATAGGAAAGTAGAAGGTAGACCTTCGAGGAAGAAGATGGGGAAGAGGGGGGAAAAGGGAAATGGGAGTAATGAGGAGAAAATAATCAAAATATGTTAAATACATGTATCAGTGTACCAAAATGAATCTCATTATTCTGTATTACTAATATGCATTAATAAAAATATCATTAAAGAATGTGTTGATTTCCACATAGTTATAAATTTTCCAGTTTTCTTAAAGTTACTGACTTCTAACTTCATCCTATTGTACTCAGAGAAGACACCAGATATGATATCTATCTTTTAAAATCAGTTGAGACTTAATTTGTGGCTTAACATATGGCGTAACCTGGGAAACCTCCCCTATGCCTTTGAGAAGAATGTGTACCCTGCTGCTGTTAGGCAGAGTCTTCAGTATGTGCCCGTCAGCCCCAGGTGGTCCATTGTGTTTTTCCAATCCTGTTTCCTCATCCATCTTGTGTCTAGTTGTGTAACCATTATTGAGAGTGAGGTACTGAAGCCCACAACTATGGTGGTAAAGCTATCGATTTTCCTTTTATCCTGTCAATGTTTGCTTCATATTTTTATGACCTATTGTTAGATATGAAAAATAACTAATTTTCTTCTTATTTTAAACCTTTAAAAGACACAAAATGTCTTTCCTTGTCTCTTGTAAATTTGATGGAAATGCTACTTTTGCCTGATTTCAGTATAATCACACTGCCTTCTTCAGGTTACTATTAAATCTCTTTTCTGCATCCTTCCACTTCCAGTCTATTTGTGCCTTTGGGTACAAAGTGCATCTCTTGTAGACAGCATATTGCTGGATCATGCTTTTTTTTCCCCCACTCTGCCAGTCTCTACCTTTTGACTGGAAAGTTTAATCCATTTACATTTAAAGTAATTGCTGACTACAAGGAACTTATTTCTGCTATTTCCTATTTGTTTTCTATATGTCTTACAGCTTTCTGGTCCCTGCATCACCAATTTCCTGCATTGCTATCTTTTTTTGTGCTTAGTTCATTTTATGTATTAAAATGTTCAAATTCCTTTCTCATTTGTTTTTGCATATATTCTGTCCCCACTTTCTTCGTGGTTGCCATGGGATGCTGTTTAACATTCTAGTGTTATAGTGCTCTGAACTGAATTTGCACCAGCTTCGCCACAAGAATTTTCAAAACCTCTGCTCCTTTACAGTTCCCATCCCTCTCAGCTGCTGATGTCACAAAATTATACTTTATACATCATACAGCCAAAACTAATAATTCTTTTAAGAATTAAAAAAACTAATAATTAAACTAGTTATACTTTTATGTGGGTACCGGGAGTCAACCTCAGGACCTCGCACTTGCCAGCAAGCTCTTGTGCCGCTGAGCGATATCACCGGCCCTTTTTTTCCTTTATGTGGTTTCCAGGAGTCGAAGTCAGGACCTCGTGCACCAGCAGGCGCCTATGCCGCTGAGTGATATCACCGGCCCTTTTTTTGTATGTGGGTTCCGGGAGTTGAACTCGGGCCCTCGTGCTTGCCAGGCAGGTGCTTACACCACTGAGCCATCTCACTGGCCCTAGTTATACTTTTAAATCTCTTTGTTTCTTAAATTATGTAGGAAACAACACATGTAGATACAAATCAAACGTACAACATTAGTCTTTAGACTAATATAGTAGTGCCTCAGTTTACAAACAATTTCGTTTATGAACATTTTGGTTTGCAAACAAAAGTGTTTAGCAAAATTTTGTTTTTGTTAGCAAATGCTACACTAGGTGATAATCATGACCATGGCCATCTTTCCTGCATGAACACAAACATGGCCATCTTTTCCAAAATCATGGAAAAAATTAAGTCCATGAACTGAGGTACCACTGTATTTTAATGAATTTATTTCTTAAATCACATAGGAAACACAATATGGAATTGTAAGCTACTGTTATAGTAACACTAGCTTTTATAATTATTCATGCATTTACCCTTATTAACATCTTTATTTCTTCATACAGCTTCAAGTTGCTATCTTGTATCTTCATTCCAACCCTGCAGGACTCCCTTGAGCACTTCTTGTAGGACGATTCTAGTTATACATATAAAATCCCTCAGTTTTATTTACCTGGAAATGTCTTTATTTCTCTATCATTTTTGGAGGACATGTTTTCTGGATATAGAATTCTTGGTTGACAGGTTGTGTTTTTGTTTTGTTTGGGCACTTTGAATATATTGGCCCAATGCCTTCTGGACTCCAAAGTTTCTAATAAAAAATCTTGCGTCCCTTGTATGTGACAAGTCACTCTTCTCATGCTTCTTCAACATTCTGTCTGTGGCTTTGACTTTTAAGTCTGATTATAACATGTTTCTGGGTGGATCTCATTGAGCTCATGTCACTCGGGGTTCACTGAGCTTTTTCAAGTTTATGGTCAGTCTCACAAATTTGAGGGCTTTCAGTCATTATTTCTTCAAATATTTCTGTTTTTTATATCTCCTCCTGAGACTTCCACAATATCTATGTCATTTGGCTTAATGGTATCACAAAATTCCCTCAGACTCTATTCTCTTCCCTTCAATCTTTTTTCTTTTTGTCCTTCTCGTTAAATAATTTCCATTGTCTTATACTTGATTCATTAATTCTTTACTCTGCCTGCTCATATATGCCTTTTAATCATTGTACTAAATTTTTAATTCTGGTTACTGTACTTTCAACTCCAGAATTTCCTTTTGGTTTCCTTTGTTGACATTTTCATTATGTTCATACATCACTGTCTTGACTTTCTCTACATCTTCCTTTAATTCTGTTGGGAATCTTTTAAAGGTCTTGTCTAGTAGATCTACTACCAGGTCTTTTTCAGAGAGTTTCTGTTATTGTCTATTCCTATGAATTAGCCATATTTTCCTGCTTCTTTGTGTACCTTGAATGTTTTTGCTGAAAAATTGGACATCTGCAAATAAGATTCTCCCCCTTCCCTGGGGATTGCTGGGGTTTGTTATTATTTTTGTTTTGTTTTTTTGCTGACTTAATTGACTTGTTTTTGTTTATTTTTATTATTGGAGGCTGTTTCTGTGCCAAGGATCAGCTGAGACGTAAGTATAAGGTCTTCGCAAGTCTTTTTTGAGCCTTTCCTTGGGCATGTGTGGTCACTTTATAATTTTCTCTATATAGGCAGTTGCACTTGAATGTCTTAGTCTTTAATGTTTCTCCACCAGAGTAGACAAAGAGGAAATTGAAGAGGGGTGGGAAAGGGCACCAACGCTTGAGTCCCTGGAAGGCACTTCCATTGGAGGGGGGCTTCGACCCGGGACGCAGGTGCTGCAGCCCCTTTGCCTGCAGCTCTGGGATCAGAAGCAGTCATCTGCAAGCAGAGCACACAGCCCTGATGCTTGGAGGGCAGGTGCTTTACGCCCCTCCTGATATTACAAGTTGCCTATAAGGTGCTCTTAGGAAGAATATGACTACCTGCCATGAAGTAGGGGTGGGTAGCTGAAAATGACCAAACGAAACTGCAATTTACCGTCCACGCCCTCCCCAGAAGTGCCAAGCCTTCAAGGGATTCCACCACTCCAACACAGTGACATGGCAGGACTTTGTCCGTGCAGCTGTCTCCGTGGATAGACACGTTCCTGGTGCTGCCCACGCTGCCTTCTCCACAGAATCCCCTCTCTCCGTCATTTCTTCTCTTTCTTCTCTGTTTCATTTTAGATGGCTTCTACTGACCTATTCTCAAGTCCCCTAATCTTTTCTCCTACAGTGCCCAACATCCATGAACAACATTCAGTGTATTTTTGATCTCACACACTCTTGTTTCATCTTCACAAATTTGCTTTGTGTCATTTGCATCTTCCAGGTCTCTACTTAACCTTTCAAACACAGAGAACACAGTCACAATAACTGCCCTGGGTACAATTCTAGCATTTGCGTCAGTTCTGGGCTGGTTTTGAGTGATTGGCCTCTCTTCTTATTATGGGTTGTATTCTTCTCCTTGCTTGCGTGTCTGGTAATTTTCAACTACGTGACAAATTTTGTGAATTTTACTTAGTTTCATATTAGGTTTCTTTTCTTTGAATAAGTAGTCTCCAGCTGTTTTTTAGGATGCTGTTAAGGTCCTCAGAAATACTGTGGTGCTCCTTGGTCTTCCTTTTAAGATTTAGTAGACTAGAACAGTGTGCAGTCTAGGAGTAATTACTTTCCACTACTGAGATGAAACTCTTCTAGGAACTCTTTCCAATTACAGAGCTCTGAGGTTTTCCCATAGAGCTGGTGGAAACGACACAATTCAGAGCCCAAGGTGAGCAGAACTCGTACTTCTGGACAGTTCCTTCTCGAGCTTCACGTGCACGCTGCTTGCTGCAGAGCTAAACACTCACAGGAAACCCACGTAGCTCTCTCCTCGCCAGCCGTCTGTACTGACAACGCCAGGCAGCACCCCGCCCTCCCTGGACTCCCCCCTCCATCTCCTCAACACACGGTCGCCAAGCTCCCCCGATACGTGCTCATAGCAGCAACAGGGCTCACCTCGTATATTGCTAATCTCTCAGGAATCATTACCATTTGTCACCTGATGGTCTGATACAAAAACCATTGCTTTGTGCATTTTGTCCATTCTTTCAGTGAGTCTGATGGTAGGGGATATCTGACTCCTGTTTCTGCATATTGGTTACAAGCGGCAGTCTCTAGCCATTCATATTCGATGTAATCACTGATATGTCTGGGCTGGAATATACCAGTAAGTGCTGACACGTTTGAATTTATCAAGTTCTCCATGTGCTCTCACCTGATAGATATTTCTGTTCCCCTCCTGTACTACCTACTTTTGGATGAACCGTTTTTTATTATTCCATATTTTTATTCTGTGAACTTGTAACATGCAATCTTTTATTCCTTTAGTAGTTACCAGAAAGATTATAACATGCTCCTGGGGCTTATCAAAATCTCACATTAAATGATGCTTTTATGAACAATATACAAATCTTAGAATTATGGACTCTATCCTCTCACAAATTATAGCCCAGTGTCACCTGCATTTTTATCCTATCCATATTTTTAACACAAGATGTTGTTGTCCTATACTATATTATTTAGATTTACCATTTTAGCTTCCTTTATACCCAACAGCATCTCTAACCTTTCACCTGCGTTCACCCTTTTGCCTGAAAAAAAAATCCTTTAGTATTTTTTAATGTGATTATTCTCATGGCAATCTGTTTTTGTCTGTGAAAATAACTTTACTTAATCCTGAAGGGTATTTTCTTTGCATAGGAAATCCTCATTTCAGAGGCTATTTTTCTTGCAGTACTTTAAAGATATTTTTCAAATGCCTTTGACTGCCTTTATTTCTGCTCAAAGTCAGCTGTAAGCAGGTGGGAAGGAGGTGGGAATCCAGGGCACAGCAAAGTAGGCTTTGGAAGCTCCCTTGCTTTAGGTGGGAGCTTGCTGTAAGTGTGACCCAGACGCACCCCTGCCTTTTTAGGATGGAGAAGTAAAGCTCCCCATTTAATCACCTTCCATCCTGTCGCTGGTTTAAGGTAGCAATGGAGTTCTGGCGCCCCCTGGTGCCTGGCAGAGCAAACCCGGAGCACATCTGCCGGAAGACTTGCATCTGGAAACATCGCCATACTATATATAAGATCTGTCATGCAATAAACACACAAGGAGACAAGATACAAGTTGTGGGAAGATAAGACGAGATAGTAACAACCCTATGGGAACACAGACGTTGAAATTATCATGCACAGATCTCAAAACAAATGTGTTCTTTGTTTATGGAAATAACAGACAAGACTGAGGATTTGGGCAGAGATCTGAAAACAAGAAAAAGAAAGAAGTAGAATTGCCTCCTGTGCCCGTGAAGACCAGAGCAAACTCTCCTGGTCTCACTACCTCGAGCCTTTATTCATCTCTTTATTCAACTCAGGCTGCTATAACAATGTCCATAGACTGAGGCTTAAATAAGAGAGGCTTTTTTCTTTCAGTTCTGAAGGCTGATACGTCCAAAATGAAGGTGCAGCTGATCCATTTCCTGGTGATGACCTTCATGGTTTGCAGATGGCCGTGTCCTGCCAGGCACAGAGAGAAGGGCTCTGGCTGCACCTTTTCCAGTGAGAGAACTGACCCTAGAGTGGGTACTCTCCCCCAACCACATCCAACCTGCCACCCACGGGATTGTTATTTGATTTTATTGTTTTGTTTTGTTTTGTTTATGTGGGTACTGGGAGCTGACCTCAGGACCTCGCGCTTGCCGGACAGGTGCTTGTCCTACTGAGCCATCTCACCGGCCCAGTGTTATTATTTTTAAGGTATTTTTAAAGGAAATTTTCTTAAGTATATACATGAACTATATTAGATATTTTATATGCAGCACAAGAAAATTTCTCTTCCCTCAATGCCGCCCAGCCAAGTCAAAAGGCTGGACATCCAAGAAGGGTTTCGACACAGGATTTTGGAGGAACACAAACATCTGGTCCGTAGCAGCTGTTCTGCTTCAGCTGTCATGGCTGTCACCCGTCCTATGTGGGCACCACCTGACTCCACCCGGTGTCACTCCACAGCATTTCATCCCAAGCTCACACTGGACCTAGCTTGTCCCCAGCCCAGGCTTCCTGGTTACCATGGGGACATGCAAAGTCCCAAGACACACGCTACTCATGTATGTCCCAGGGAATTAATACTATGTGGGCGAACCTTTGATAAATGGAATTTGGGTGCTGACTGGTAAATAAATTATTCCTCGGTCCTCTTGCTGAACAGAGTGTGCTGACAGCCGCATGCTCTGGAGGCTCTCAGAAGATGTGTTTACAAGAACAAGTGATCAGTCACACTTGTCTCCAGACCTGGCTCTCTGTCATGTTCTGTGTCACTGCTTTTTCCTCACTCCTGACTCCCTGGACTTCACTCCCTAACAAAACAGAAGCACTCAGCCAGGGACCATGGTGTCCACCTATAATCCTAGCACGTGGGGAGGCTGAGGTGGGAGAATCACAAGTTTAAGCCCAGCCTGGGCAACATAGTAATTTAGCAAGACTTTCTCTCAAAATTTAAAAAGATGAAACATGACCTGAGGATGTAGCTCAATACAAATCCCTAGTACTGCAACACTCGATAAACAAATGAATGAATGAAACAGAAGTGCTAACCCTTGGTCTCACACTCTGGTGTCTACTGATTTGTTTCTTGTGGATGCGGTAGTAAAGTACTACAAGTTAAAGAGCTTAAAACAAGAGAAAATTGTTGACTCAAAGTTCTGGAAGCCAGAAGCCTGAAATCAAGGTGGCAACCAGGCCGTGCTCCCACTAAGGGCTCTGAGGGACAATCCTTCCTGCCTCTTCCGGCTTCTGATAGCACCAGGCATTCCTCAGCTCATGGCTGCAGCACCCCAGTCTCTGCCTCCGTCTGCACTAGGTATCCCCAGCCATATGGGATTAGGACCCACCATAATGACCTGATAGTCCCTTGATTACCTCTGCAAAGACCCTGCTTCCAGATAAGGTGGCGTGCTGAAGCTCTGGGACTCAGAACTTCAACACAGCTCGGGGTGGGTGACACAAGTCAATATACATCACTGCAGAACCATAGGTAAGACAGTAAGGAAGTAAGACTTCCAGACATGAATATGAACAAAATATCTGAAACAGCAAACTCAAGTGATAAGCTTAAAGGCAAATTAAATGGAGCTGAAGATGGATTGGAAGAGAACATCCAGAATAAAGCCCAGAGAAGTGAAAGAATGGGGTGGAGGTGACAGAAGCAATGCTAAAAGAAACAGAAGACAGAATAAGAAGGTCCAAAGTACACAGAGAGCTCCTTTCTGTATGTAAAGAAAATACACGCGTAAAAGGACAAAATGTAATAGAACTCGGCATAGTAATGCAGCAGAGATCATTCCCTAGAATTTACCCAAAAAGTCAAAAGGGATCAAGCACAGAGTTAAGAAACTTTAAAGACCCAAGTAAAAAAAGTAAAAGAAACATATATCTAAATATATTGTGGTTAAAAATGAGGAAAAAATGAGAAAATATTAAAAATGGATCATAAAAGGTGTGTCACTTTCAAAAACAGGGCCATTCAGTCTCAGCCCTACCAGATCAAACTAGCAACCTCCCCTGGCTCAGAGAAGCAACCCAGGTGGTTCGTTAGCCACACCCAACTGTAGACCAGTATTTCTCCACTGTCTGTCTAGGTCCCCAGTGCCTTTGAGTAGATTTTTTTTAATCTTGATTTTCCTGCTGTCTTCAGAAGAAAACCTGGCGTGACAGCCTCTCACTAACCATGTTCTGTTTCAAATGAGATACTCACCTCGACGACTCTGCAGACACCCAGGGCCTGGCTCCCGCTGCGAAACCAGGTACAAGATGGAACTGGGCAAAACTGGTTCCAGCCATAAAGGGCGCCTGTGGCCCGCCCGTCACCTTCAGACCCTGCCACCTCACTGGGATGTGGTGACCTAACCAAATTCCTGCCTGCTGGGACCATCCTGGCTCAGTCCAGCTGACCCAGACTAGAAGTAGCCCAAGGGAAGATTAAAGGATGGGGATCCCTCACCTCTGGGATGGACCCAATGCTTCCCCAGAAAAAGTCATGAATAATCCCCCCTCGTTAACGAAGCTCTTCCCCTTTCTCCCCTTACTCTTAAAGGGGCTCTTGTCCTTTGTTCAGATGAGAAGCTGATTTGTGAGTTATTTTTCCTGGCCTCAGAGAATAAACTTTCCTCTGCTGCATAATTAGTTATTGGTTTTGTTATTAGTTCCACAATTCTGAGATGGAGAACCCAGTTTGGATCAGACGTTGACAACAATTCCAAAAATAAATAAAGAAATAAACAAGTTTTATTTCTTAAGATAGGGAAAAAATAAATAAAACATTGAAATATTAAATCAAATATGCATTAAAGTCACACTATGATCAAGTTGTTTTTGTTCCAAGAAAACAAAGATGTATCAGTACTAAGGCAAAACTGGATAGAATTAGTTAAAGTGACAAATTAGAGAATTAAAAAACGAAATTGGAATAGAAGAAAACTTCCTAAACTTAATAGGCTATTTACTGAAAGCCAACAAAAACATCAGCTTAAACAGTAAAATACCAACACCGTTTCTATAGCTACCAAGCAGAGGACAACTCAGCGCGACCTGTGTTCCTCAGTATGGTGGGGGGGAGCTGTGTTACAAAGCTGAAGACAGGAAAGCAGAATTCAGCTTCTAGCACCACTTTGAAGAACCAAATCCTGCACAGAACTAATTATTTAAGAGGCCTCACTGGCCTCACCAAAGACAGGGGTGAGGAAAAGTCATGAGCTACAGACTGAGCATCGAGTGGCCAGGAGGGACAGGCGGGCACTCCTGAGAAAGGATGGTGGCAGTGCCCAGGGCTGTGGGGTGTGCGCCAGGGCTGGGGCAGAAGAATCGAGCCTAGAATCCAGGCTACAGTGCTGGTGGGCCTGCAGGAGGTCTACGGAACCCTCGCTTGGAATCACTCTCGATTACTGGCAAAGGATGAGGCCAGCCATCTCTGGAGGGAACTGTCCCCAGGTCAGGCTAGAAGACTGCCCCGGAGGGAGAGCAGGCAACGAGCTCGTCGTCAGAGTCACCAAGTGCACAAGGAAGCAAAGAAGCGTGGCAGAGAGAAGGAGAATCAAGCAACACGGTCTCACACACAGGTGTGCTGGCCTTGTTACACCAGCATCTAGAAAAACGTGTGCAGGTGTGCAAGATGGCAGAGCAGCAGGCACACATATATGCACACCCATGTACACACAGCCATGTGCATACATTGCCATTCACCAACCACAATAGCCAGGGAGAGGGAGCGAGAGCCCGCAGCAACACAGTGGCACAAAAGCCACAGTGACACCCACTGACCGGGAAGGTCATGAGACTTGCACCCCAGAAAGCCCAGGAGATGGCCAGGAACAAAGAAGAAAGGAGGAAGCTGCTGGTACAGCCACACGGTGGGAGCCACTGTGGGACCCACAGCCTGCTCTGCAGAGGACATCAGCGTCCCTTGTCACTGAGAATCCAACAGCCACTCCTGCCAGAGACTCCAGGAAGGGAAGTGCAGAACTGCACACTGCTCCCCTACCGAAGAAGCAGCTCCCTGTGTGAGCCCCAACTCTGGAGCCACAGCCACCCACAAGGGCCCACTACAGACCTGAACCTGTGGCGGCAGGGAATGTGCCTCATGGTGCCAGAACAACTGCACACCACCAGCAAGAGCCCACGTATCCGATAACAGCCATGGCCACAGCAGCTGGACCAGGCTCCGGGATCTGCAGCCAATCTCCCACTGCACATGTGCAGGCTCCAGGCACACCTGGCTGCTGTGGGGAGCTCAGCCCCCAGCCCAGAGCCCCTGGCCCCACACTTCACAAGCACACAGCAGTGTGGGGGCCTGCGCCCTGGAGCTATGGTCCCTCCTCAAGGGTGCAGGCTTCAGTCCGTGGCCTGCAGTTGCTCCAAGGATGCCACTCACCCAACATCATGCCACCATCACCAAGAGACCCCAGAGCTCTTGCAGCTGCTGCAGAAAGCAGGGGAGACCCCTGACTCCATCAACACCACCTCCGCTGGCACAGCAACTGCTCCGCTGTGCCCTCATGGTGCCAGAATGACTGCATGCCACCAGCAAGTGCCCTCCTAGCCCACTCATGAGAAGGCTTTTCCATAGCAAAATGAGGCCATAAAGTCTGCAAGAGGTAACTGCTCCTTGAAACGTGCAGACATCAGCCAGGCATGGTGGCACACATCTGTAATCCCAGCTACTCAGGAGGCCGAGGCAGGAGGATCACAAGTTCGAGGCCAGTCTGGCAACTTAGTGAGATTCTGTCTCAAAATAAATTTTTAAAAAGGACTGGGGATGTTAACTCAGCACTCTCTGGTCCACAAAAGAAATTAAGAAAATGTGAAGCCATCAACAAACAGCAAGAGAAGGCATGAAAACCAAAAACACGTCACCAGCAAAAGAACAGTGACTTGCCAGTAGCTGACCCCAAGGAAATAGAGACCTGAAAAATGGCTGGCAAAGAACTCAGAACAGTTTTTTCGATGACTCTCAGCAAACTTCAATATTCAGACACTGTTCAGTGAAGTGAGGAAAATAAACAGCCCACATCAGAACATTAACACGGACCTTGACATCACAAGCGGCCCTCAAGGTCAGGGCGTTTCACGTTTGCAGACGCAGCCAACCAGGCTCAGAGCTGGCCGTCAGTGCTTGTGTACCGCATGTGCACAGGCTGTTCCCTGAACAGCACAGGACAGCAGCCACTGACCTCGAATTTACATCGTACTGGTGTAATAAGCAATCTAGACATGATTTAAAATATACAGGAGGATGTGTACAAGTTAGGTGCAAATACCACACCACTTTATATAGGGATATTTGTCAGCAGCCTCCTGTCACAGTAACAAAATAACTGAGACAAGAGACTTAGAAAGAAAAAAGGGTTATCCGGGCTCCCGCCCATGATCCAGTGGCCCCATGGCTTTGGGCCCGTGGCCAGGCAGTGTGTCATAGTCGCAGCAGGTGGCAGAGTAAAGCCACTCATCTATGACAGGGAAGTCAAAAGACAGAACCAGGAAGAGTCCAGGGTACCACACCCTCTGCAAAGTCATGTGCCTGGTGGCCAATAGACCCCCTGGCAGGCCTCACCTCTTAAAGCTATCACTACCTCCTATATTGTGTCTCTTAGGACCACACCTCCAACACATGGCCTTCAGGTGACACTTAACAACTGAACTGTAACGACTTCAGCATCAGTGGGTTTGGGGTCCACCAAGAGCACTGAAAGCAAACCTCTGCAGATACCAAGGGACTTTTAAAAAGTCCCTTGACTTTTAAAAAGTCAAGTCATGTGCAGTGGTGCACGCCTATAATCCTAGCTAGTGAGGAAGCTTGGGTGGGAGGAGTTCTTGAGCCCAAGAGTTTGAGGCCAATTTGGGCAATATAGAGAGACCGCCTATTAAGAAGAGGAAGAAGGAATAGGAGGAAGAGGGAAAGAGGAGGAGGGGAGGAGTAGGAGAAGAAGAGGAAGAGGAGGAAGAAGAGGAGGAGAGGGAAAAGAGGAGGAGAGGAAGAGGAAAAGAGGAGGAGAGGAAGAAAAGAAGAGCAGGAGAAAGAAGGAGGACATTTCTGAAACCAAAGAGCACAGTAAATGAAACTTAAAATACGATAGAGAGCATCAACAGAAGAATTCATTGAACAGAAGACGGACTCTGAGTTTGAAGAGCGCTTGTTTGAAAGTACAGTGAGGGGAGAATAAAGGTCAGCCAGAAAAGGACCACAGGACGGGACACACTGTGAGAACTAATGCTCAAGTTCCCGACGTTCATGGAGGAGACGGGCACAGCAGGGCAGAAGGCTTAAAGAGATGATAGCAACAATTCCAAGCCTGGGGAAAGATACAAACATCCACGTTCCAGAAAGTTAAAAGTTTCCAGGAAGATCCCACCCAAGCAAGACCACCGCAAGAAATACCGTACTCGGTTGTCAACAACCAAAGTGCATACGGAACGTTCTCCGGGAGAAACCCTCAGTTACGCTACCGAACAAGTCTTCACCAACTCGCAAGGGCGGGGGTCCCACCCAGATCTTCTCTGACCCCCGAGGTATGAAGCTGTAGATTAAAAATCAAAGGAAGCTCATAAAATTCACAAATACGTGGAAATTAAATGGCATGCTCCTCTTCAACCAGTAGGTCAAAGAAGAAACTGAAATGCCTCGAGCCAAAAGAAAATGGAGATGCTGCACCCTAAAACTCACAAAATGCAGCAGAAGCAGTGCTACGGGGGAAGAGCGGTAAATGCCAGGGGTGGAGGCAGGAGGCAGAGACAGAGACGGAACAAGCAACCTAACATTAACCTCAAAGGGCCAAAAAGGAGCAAACTACGCCCTAAGAGAGTGGAAAGAAATGACAGAAATCAGAGCAGAAGTAAGTGAAGTGGAGACTAGAAAAGCAATAGAAAAAAAATCAATAAAACTAAGAGTGAGGCTTTTGAAAAGATAAATAAAACTGACAAACCATTAGCTAAACTAACAAAAGGAGATACAAAATCAACACACAAAAATCAATAGCATTCCTGTACAAAATCAACACACAAAAATCAATAGTGGTCCTGTACACCAGCAATGAGCCCACTGAGAAAGAAATCAAGAAAACAACTCCATGCACAATAGCTTCGAAAACATTAAATACCTAAGAATCAATCTACCCAAGGAGGTGAAAGACCTCTAAAATGGAAATTATGTAATTCTGAAGAGAGAAATTGAAGAGGACATTAGTAAATGGAAAGACATCTCTTGTTCTTGGATCAGCAGAACTAATATCTGAAAATGGCCATATTACCAAAAGCGATCTATAGATTTAATGCAATCCCTATTAAATACCAACACGGAACTAGAAAAAAATCCTCAAATTCATATGGAATCAGAAAAGATCCAGAATAGCCAAAGCAGCCCTATGAAAAAGAAAGGAAGCTGGAGGTATCATAATACCTGACTTCAAGTTATACTGCACAGCCATAGAAACAAAAACAATGGGGCCCTGGCCCCAAAACAACCATGTAGACCAAGGGAACAGAACAGAAGACACAGAAAAACCCTTCACACCTACAGCCACCTAATTTTTGACAAAGGGACCAAATGCAAGTGACACTGGAAGAAAGCCTCTCTCCGACCGGTGCTGGAGAAACCACATACCCACTTGCAGAAGATTGAAACTAGATCCTTAGCTCTCACCCTACACACAATCCGATCAAAACGGGTTAAAAACCTAGATATAAAACAAGGAACTTTGAAACTGCTGGAAGATAATGTAGGGGAAACACTTCAAGCCACAGGCACAGGCAAAGACCTCCTGAATAGGACTCCAACAACATAGGAAAATAATATCGAGAATCAACTAAAGGAATTACATCAAATTTAAAAAGCTCCGCATAGCAAAGGAAGCAATCACAGAGTGAAAAGACAAGCTACAGAAAGGGAGAGAAATTTTGCTAGCTAGGCTTTTCACAGAGGACTGATATTTAGAATATATAAAGAACTCAAAAAATTAACCTGAAAAAAAATGACTCGATCAAAAATGGGCAAATAAACTGAGTAGACACTTTTCAAAAGAGGATGTACAAATAGCCAACATGTAGATGAAAATCTGTTCAGTATCTTTAGCTATTAGAGAAATGCAAATCAAAACAACTTTGAGATTCCATCTTACCCCAATCGAATGGCATCACCAAGAATGCAAAAACCAGTGGGTGCCAGTGAGCACGCCTGGGAAAAGTAGCCCCCAACATTGTTGATATGATGGTGAATTAGTAGGACAACTGTGGAAGTGCCTCAAAAACTAAAAATAGAATTTCCACTTGACCCAGATATCCCACTCCTGGGTATATCCCTGAAAGAATTAAAGACATCATCTTGTGGTGCTGCGTGCATACCCATGTTAACAGAAGCACGATCACAATAGCTCAGCTGTGGAAACATACTGGATACCTGGCAATGTATGAATGGATAACGTACATACACGATGGAATATTATTCACCCATAAAGAAAAATGAAATCATGGCATTTGCAGGAAAATAGATGGAACTTGAGACCACCATACTAAGGCAAATCAGACTCGGAAAGTTAAATATTCCATGTTTTCTCTTATATGAGAAACCTAAAATATAAACAGATAAATGAATAAAACAAATGAGAAATGATATGGATCTAGAAGGCAGACTCTTGGAGATGGGGGAAAGGATTTGGGGTAATAAGAGAAACGAGGTAAAGGGATTATTTTAGTCACTCTCGACACTGAGACACAATACCTGACACCCTCAAATTAAAGGAGGAGAGGTTTATTTTGGCTTGCAGTCTGTACACAATTCAGTCCATAGTCGTCTGGTCCCAGAGCAGAAGCAGCACAGCTGAAGCGCTCGCCTCAGGGCAAAGCTGCTCGCCTCAGGGCACCCGGGAAGCAGAGAGAGTCAAGGGAGGGGCCAGGAAAGGAGCCCACAGTGACCTGCCGCTTCCACCCGAACCCAGCTTCTACAGCAAGTCAGCTCTAATGCCCCTACGATCCAATCACAGTCTAAAGGTTTCCACCTATGACCACATGAGGCTTTAGGGGGGCATCTAGATATAAACCATACCAGGGATTGAAAATGGTCAAGCTATGTTATAAGCACGTCCAAATTCCCGAGCCCAACATCAGTCTTCTGGGCTACAAATCCGCACTAATAAAAAAATTCAGATAGGAAAAGGAAAACCACAAATATCATTACTGTCAATAGTTTGGCTTCTAATAATTTGTCCATATAGATATATTCATGATAAATAACACTGTATTTTATTTTAAAAAAAGAAAAGGAGGAGATTCAAATAAATAAAATAGGAATGAAAGAAAAGACATTAAATTGATACCACAGAAATACAAAGGATCACAAGAAATTACTTTGAGCAATTAAATGGCAAAACACAGAATAACCTAGAGAAATGGATAAGTTCTAGGTATATACAATGTACCAAGACTGAATCATGAAGAAATAGAAAATCTAAACAAAACAAGTAAGGTGATTAAATCAGTAAATGAAAATTTTCCAGAAGAAAAAAGACAAGAACTTGATTGTTCACTGCTAAATTGTACCAAACATTTAAGAAACAACTAATATCAACCTCCTCAGACTCTCCTAGAGCGGGGAGTACTTCCAAACTCATTTTACCATACCAGTGTTGTCCTGATACCAAGCCAGAAAAGAATACTACAAGAAAAGAAAATTACAGGCCAATGTCATTGATAAACACAATATTAGCAACACATTCGACAGCACATTAAAAAGGTCACACACCACTCAAGTGGGGTTTATCACTGTGATGCAGGCATGTTACAAACACTCAGATCCATAAATGTGAGACACCATAGTAACAGAACAAAGGACAAAAACCGTATGATCATCTCAAAGGCATCTGAAAAAATTCAACATAATTTTATCACAAAAAATTCATAGCAAATTAGGCGTCTAAGGAATGCACCTCAACAGAGTAGAGTTCATTGATGATAAATCCGTAACTGACATCATTCTCAGCAGCAGAATGGTGAAAATTGTTTTCTAAGCTTAGGAAAAGGACAGACATGGTCACTCTTACCACTTTTATTCTACATGGTACTGGAAATCCTAACCAGAGCAACTAGGTAACAGAGAGAATTAATGGTCAACTGAAGTAAATTGTCTATTAGCAGGCGACATGATCTTAAATACAGAAAGCTCTAAAAGTGCCACCAAAGAGCTGGTAGAACAAGTAAGTCAGCTCAGTAAAGCTGCAGGACACAAAATCAACACATAAAAATCAATAGCATGTCTACACCCTAACAACAAACCATCTGAAAAAGAGACCAATAAAATAATCCTTTTATAGTGACAAAAAAATACTTAGGAATAAATTTAACCAACAAAGGGAACGAACTCTACACCAAAAACTATAAAATACTGATGAAAGAAATAGAAGACACAGATATATGGCAATATATTCTGTGTGTATGAATTTAACAAATTAATATTGTTAAAATATTCATGCTACACAAAGCAATCTACAGATTCAATACAATTCCTATCAAACTTATGGCACTTTCACATAAATAGAAAAACAATACTCAAATTTACATAGAACCACAAAAGATGCCAAATAGCTAAAGCAACTGAGCAAAAAGAAATAAAATTGCAAGCATAATACTACCTGATTTCAAAAGCTACTACAAAGATATAGTAATCAGGGGCCGGTGAGATAGCTCAGCGGCATAAGCGCCTGCCTGGCGAGCGCAAGGTCCTGAGTTCAACTCCCAGAACCCACACATGAAAAAAGGGCTGGTGATATCGCTCAGTGGCACAGGCACCTGCTGGCACGTGAGGTCCTGAGGTTGACCCCCACTACCCATGGAAAAAAAAAAAAGCTATAGTAATCAACATCACAGTATTGGTATAAAAACATATACACAGATGAACAGAATGACAGAGAGCTCATAAACAAATCTATGTATTTATGGCCAACTGATTTTCAACAAAGATGCCAAGAACAATTAGTGGAGAACTGATAGTCTTAATAATCAATGGTGGGCCTGGCAAGCACGATGTCCTGAGTTCGACTCCCGGATCCCACATACGAAAAAAGGGCCGGTGATATCGCTCAGTGGCACGGGCGCCTGCTGGTGCACGAGGTCCTGAGGTCGACCCCCAGTACCCACAAAAAAAAAAAAAAAAATCAATGGTGGGAAATCTGCATATCCATATGCAGAAGAATGAAATGAGACTTTCATCTCATACTATATACAAAAGTTAATTTGAATGGATTGTTAAAATCTTAAATGTAAGATCTGAAACTACAAAACTACTAGAAGAAAACATAGGAGGAAAGCTACATGACATTGGCAAGGCAATCGTTTTCCGTATACAACACTATATTAGTCAGTTTTTCCTGTTGCTCGAACAAAATACCCAGCACCAGCAAGTTAAAGGAGGAGAGGTTTAACTTGGCTCATGGTTTAATTTGGACCATGGTTGGCTAGCTCCAAAGCGGGAATATCATGGGAGAAGGGGATGGGACCAATTCCCTAGGGGGCCCTTCTCAAGCAGGGGTCCCTGGGCTTTTCTTCTCAAATGAAAGGTTGACACCTGCACCCTTTGGCCTGTGTCAAAATTGGGTGTCTTCTGATTTCTGAGACATTCTCAAGGCATCTTTCTTCTTGTCTCTGTTCAAAATATTTGGCTTCTTTTTGATGGTACCAATCTCTTTAGCAACCACACTTTCTTTGACCTCAACTACATGGCTTTTTTTCCTGGCCAAAATTTAAGTTTTATACATCTTTCCGTTCTGCTTTATGTTCTGCCTTGAAATTTCCTTCATCAGACCAGTTAGCCCACCACCCTTAAACTCAGCCTTCTCAATACATGGATGAAGTACAGGTAAGTTCTTCTCCAGAAGAACACTAGTAGCCTCTGGTGGAATTTCTGATGAGTCTTCATTTCCATCTGAAACCTCCTGAGCCTGGCCTTTCCTACCTGCATTCCTATCAGCATTCTGGCCTTCCACGCTCTGGCCAGAATTGCCCATCGATCTCTGCTTAGGACAGTCTAAGTAAGGCTTCTCTTGCCTGCAACTTCAAACCTTTCCAATCTCCACACACAAACCAATTCCAAAGGCTTCAGAACCACACGGTCAGGTACAGTCACAGCAATGGCCTCAGTTCTCTGGTACCAATTTATGTATCGGTCAGCTTTCCCATTGCTGGGAAAAAAAACACCTGACACTCACAACTTAAAGGAGGAGAGGTTTAAGTTGGCTCACAGTTCCAGGGTTTCAGTCTATGGTTGGCTGGTTTCAAGGCAAGAACATCACAGCAAAAGGGGGTGCTAGAACCAAGCTCATCTCACGGTGGCCAGGAAGCAGAGCACAGGAAAAGAGCACTAGCAAGAAATATACCCTCCAAAGTCACTCCCCAGTGGCCCACCTCCTCCAGCTGGGCCCCACGTAGTCCTAGCAGCACATTCAGTTATAAGCTTCAACGGATGAACCCTAACGTGTAGTGGCCCCATGATTCCATCACTTCTCCAGGAGTCACTTCACCCAGTCAAGTTGACAATTGAGATTAACTGGCACAGACCAGGCCACAAAAGCATAGGCAACCAAAGCAAAAATTAACATGTCAGACTACATCAAACTAAAAAGCTTGTGCACAGCATAGGAAACAATCAGCAGAGGGAGAAGATTCCCACCAGAACGGGAGCATATATTGACAAACCACACATGTGCTAAAGGATTTATATCCGAAGTAGGCACTACATAATCAAAAAATATGGTGAATGTTTTTTAAAATGTTTAAATTGTTAGAGAAGACACATTGCCACTAACCCCCATTTAAATACTCCCCCACACACACGCTTCACACATATTTATGTCATTGTTCTTGCCACTTTCTGAAGCAGCTCTGGAATTCTTCTTTCCTGAGTGTCTTTTCATGGCTGCCTCAATGTCCTGAATCTTTTCAAAACATTTAAGGCAATTTCTGTAGAGTGAAAGCATTATAATGTGTCCTCATCCACCTTATTCACTGGAGATGGGACCATATGACTTCTGGTTCTTCCCCAAAGTCAAAATGAAAAAGGAAATGTTTTGAATTGACTCTGGACATCAAGGCAGCCGCAACAGCACAACTAAAGACTTAAAAGGACTCAGAAAGGGGTAAGAATCACTGGATAGTACGGTCAAGTGAGGGGTAGTATTTTGAAGGGAATTGATGACAATGGGTCTTTTACTGTAATATATTTGTAATATAAATATTCACCATATGTTTTGATCACACCTTGTATAAGGAACACAAACAATCCAAGAGTAAGAAAGCAAATAACCCAATTATAAATGGGCAAAGGACTTAAATAGTCTTTCCCCAAAAGAAGCCATACAAATGGCCAACACATACATGAAAAAGATGCTCAGCATCACTAATCACTAGAGAAATGCAAATTAAAACCACAGGGAGATATCAATTCACACCTATCAGAGCTGCTATTATCAAAAGGATGAAAGATAACACGGGTTGGCAAAGATGTGGAGAAAAGGAAATGTTGGCATGCTGTTTGTGAGAATGTAAATTAGTACAGCTATTATGGAAAACAGGATGAGTTTCTTTTAAAAATTGAAATAGAACTATTATGTTATCCAGCACTCCCACCTCTGGGTATTCAGAGGATGTATAATCAGGCTGCCCAGGAGACACCGTACTGCCACGGTCGCCGCAGCACTGTCCGCGAGAGCCAGGAAGTGGAACCAATCTAAGCAAGGGGTTTCTCCCAAAAGGACACTGGCTAAGTCATCTAAAATAAATCACGGGTTCAGAAAACCTGAGCTGTGCAACCAACCCTGTGATCGCTGACTCAGAAGGGAACAATCACTCCAGGAGGTGAGAGGTGGGGGACCAAGCCGCCAGCATCAGCCTCCTGCCCCGCTGCCTCAGATGCACTGTTTCTGGGAACGTTTTGTGAGCTGTTTGTTACCTGATGTTTGGCCACTCGGGTGATGCTGGGGCGACTCGGCTCACGTGTCAACAGAGAGGGCTTTGCATGCTCACCATGGCACTGGGGGATCTTCGAAGACAGCAAGAGAACATAGAACTTACAAGAAAGTAGATACTAATAAATAAAATTAGGGAAAGAAGGAAAGTAGACAGAAAAATAGAATCATTTTAAAAATTGAAGCAAGGCCAGAAAAAAGAAAAACAAAAGAAAAATATAAAAGAGGTGGGTAGAATACAAAAGGAATGGTAATGTCACAGATAAAAACCTAACTCTATTAGTAATTACAAGAAAGTCGTTACTATTGTCAGACAGGATTTTAAAAAGACAAAACCTAAATGTCTATCACTTTAGAAGAAACACTCTTTTAAATTGAATATAGGATCACAAAAAGGTTAAAAGGGATGGTAAGAGGAATAGAGGCAAACATAAGACAAAAGAAGTGGATTTAACTATGCTGACACCAAACGAGGTGCAATTGAAGACAAGAACAATTGCTAGAGGAAAAGAAGGGCCTTTCGCCAAAACAAAGATGTTGATCCACCAGGAATGGATCATAAATCTGGCACTTAACAACGTAGTTGGGAATGCTTTAAGTAAAATTTGGCACAATTAACAGGAAAATACACAAACCCATTGTCAGAATATGGTATTTTAGAACTTCTGTAATTAATAGCACAAGCAAAAAAAACGCTAAAGATACAAAAGATCTGAAAAACAAATCACACTTGGCTTAAGTGACGTAAGAACTGCATGTTCGCTCTACTGACTGGGCTCTGAACAAATGTCTATACAGATGGATGGGGGGAAATTGTGTCCTGATGTTTGGTCACTCAGTGCAACATTACACAGCAATAAAAACGAACAAGATGAATCTCAGGTCAGCAGTACTGAGAGAAGCCAGACTGACAAGCCAGAGTCCATAAAACAGGATTCTATTTACACAAAGTTCAGATGGACAAAACCAACGTGTCACGTGAGACTTTCACAGAGCCGCCTCCTACTTCGGGGGGGTTTATGGCCAGAAGGGGGCACGAGAAGGGCTTCAAGGGTTGGTAGGGTCATCCTGGTGATCTGCATGCTCATTAAGTGAAAACTCACCAAGCTGCACACTTCTGAACTGTATAACTTCATGTGGGTAAACTGGAGCAAGACGGTTTTTGAGGGTAGTGTTCTATATCATGTCTCGGATAGCGCATGTGAAAGAGCAGTACCTTCCGGAGAGGTGCCCACTGCGACAGCACAGGTTCCAGAATAGGCCTCCCCGGTGGGTGACCTCACCCCGCCAATGTCTAGCCATGGACTGTGGAAGCTCTCAAACTCAGCGCCTTTCTTTCCTCATCTGGTAGTTTCTTAAATCTCTTCAAGTAGTTTCAAAGATTAGATTAAGTGTTCTGAATAATACTGGGCATGTCCTTGTTTATTGGTTAAAAGGTAAGTATTTCTGTTACCAGAGTGTCCGGGTAGGATGCAAGCAAATTTATCTACAAGATAAAAAGACAAAGAAGCAAAAGATACAAAGGCAAGGACACAGAGCGCCTGCCGGCCAGGAGGACATTCTGAGCAGGATACCCACAAGGGCTCTTTGTCTAGGGTTTTTAAGAGATTTAGAAGGGCGCTTGGGCCATCGTGTGAGCAATATAATCTCTACTCTACAGGAGACTACAAAATTTTAGGGTCCAACCTATGTAGTGTTCACGCAGTGCCCGTGCAGGGCCCACGCGCCCTCGAGCCAGCGTCCTGTCTGACCGTGCTCTGGGGGGGGGGGTCCCTGACAGCCGAAGGACACCTGGCAGATGTTTCTGTAAGATCCCTGGGGGCCGTGAAGCAGCGCACTCCATGGTGGGCTTCCTGACTCCATTTGGGGGCCGCTGTCCTTACTGCCTGATAGAACCCTAACTCCGGTCTCACTGATTTCTGTTACATTTCTACAACTCGTGTCGGATATGCCCAACAGGAGAAGAGGCACCATTCTTCCTGGCTGCTCGGTAACCGGCCCAGAGAGGTGAGTCACGAGTGACGGGGCGCTGTTCGTTCACAGACACTGTCAGATCATGCACTGTCCATCGACCATGGACGAGGCCCTGGAGCTCTTCAGCAACACAATCGGACACAGCAAAACTTAAACGTTTCCACTTGTTGTTTTAATTTAATACACTTTTGAATAGGTTGTGTTCCTATTAAATGATAAAAGAAATCTTTAATACTAAACTGTAGTAAAAATGTTGCATATCAAAATTTGTACAATACCAAAAAGAGCAATACTGAGAAATTATAGACTCACATGTGCACATGTTAGTAACAAAGAAAGACTGTCAGTGAATGAGCTAAGTCCTTATTTTAAGAAGATGGAAACACGGTAGAGAATAAACCTACATAAAATAAGGGAAAATAATAAACATAAGAGCTGAAATCAAGAGTCAAAAATTGGTTCTTTGAACAGATTAATAAAAAGATAAAATTATTCTGGGAATGGTGGTGCACACCTGTAATCCCAGCACTGGGGAGGCTGAGGATTGCTGGAGGATCGCTGTGAGTTCGAGGCCAGCTTAGACTACATAGTGAGTTCCAGGCAGCCTGAACTACATAGTGAGACCCTGTCTCAATCCCCACCCCCTATAAAAGATAAATTTCCAGTGAAAATAACATGAAAGAAGGCACAAATTAAAAATAATTAAAATGTAAAAAAGGGCTAGCCAACTAAATAAAAATGAAACTGCAATGTGGGTTATAAGCTAAATGCAATGCTTGAAAGGAAATTTATAACATTATATTCTTATGTTTAAAAAGGAACAACTCAATATGGAGGAAGATGGCTGAGTGGTGAGCAGGCAGAGAGAGACCCTCTCTGAGAGTCATCGTCCAGACACTGGAATATAGCGGCCCAGGGAGGACAAGAAGGAAAGAAGTGGCAGCAACTTCTCACGTCCAACAAATTGAAAAGGTAGGATCTTGCATCAGACTCAAATAAGCCACACCTGGAAGATACCTCAGAGAAGTAGTCATCTCCTAAGGGTTTTAAATACTAACAATAAGGCAACATACCATAGGCAATTTACAAACATCACCCCAGGAATTAAACTAAAGAAAGAAAAGGAAATGAGACGACACTTAAATAAGATGCAACCCCACACATCCAGTTCACCAAAGGCAAACCCAGGGGGCAATGAGGTGGGACAAACTGAAAGCCACCCACCTGACATCTCTGAAGTGGTAACAACAAAGCAGTTGAATGAGGCTCTGGAAAAAAATCAAATCAGAAATAATTTCTCAGATAACTGCAGAGATGATGTCCACAATAAAGACCATGCTTAGGGACTCTAGAGCAGACACAGACAAAAAAAATAGATGTGTTTAAGAAAATTATGGGGCCAGTGAGATGGCTCAGCAGCATAAGCACCTGCCTGGCAAGCACGAGGGTCCGAGTTCAACTCCCGGAACCCACATAAGAAAAAAGGGTCGGTGATATCGCTCAGTGGCACAGGCACCTGCTGGCACGCAAGGTCCTGAGATCGACCCCCGGTACCCGCCAAAAAAAAAGAAAATTATGGAAGCCATGAATGCTTAGCATAGGGAAGAAATGGAATCCATAAGGCAGATTCAAGCAGATATCCAGGAGAACAAAAATTCCACTGAAAGTATTTGTAGCCGATTAAGCCAATGTGAGGACAGGATCTCAGATATAGAAGACAGGCTTGCAGTTAGTGATGATGAAAAGAAAGAATTCTTAAAAATAGCATGGGACATGGGCCGGTGAGATGGCTCAGTGGCTTAAGCGCCTGCCCGGCAAGCGCGAAGGCCCAAGTTCGACTCCCGGAACCCACATACGAAAAAGGGGCTGGTGATATCGCTCAGCAGCACGGGCGCCTGCTGGCACACGAGGTCCTGAGGTCGACCCCCCGGTACCCACAAAAAAAAAAAAAAAGCATGGGACAATGAAAAATCAATCCAGCAGCTGCTAGATGAGGCAAAGAAGAATAACTTAAGATTGATTGGAGTCAATGAAAAAGCAGGAGATAGCATAAATGACATCAGAACACTGTTAACAGACATTGTAACAGAAAATTCCCCTGGTAGAGAAAAAGAATTTGACATTCAGATAAGTGAAGCTTATAGAACTCCAATTAGCTATGATAAAAAAAATCTTCAGCCAGGCATATCATAGTCAAGATTCCAGAAATTCAACATAAGTGTACAGTCTTAAAAGTTGTTAGAGAAAAGAAACAAATCACCTATAAAGGAAAGCCCATCAGAATCATAGCTGACTTTTCAGCATAAACCCTTAAGTCAAGAAGAGCTTGGAGTGATGTATTTCAAGTTCTAAAGGCAAATAACCTTCAACCCAGATTGAAGTACCCTGCAAAACTATCTTTCAAAACTGATGGAGACATAAAATACTTCTGTGACAAAGAACATCTGAGAAAATTTATGACCACCAAACCAGCACTCTGAAATGTTTTGAAGGACATTCTAGAAAGAAATAACAAGGACTACAACTTCAGGAATCCCAACAGAAGGAATCCACAAGGCAAGGCAAACAATTAAACAGAGGGAGGAAAAGAAAAAGATGGGGAGCCAACAACAGGAAAATAACATGACAAGGATAAGTCAATACATATCGCTTTTAACCATCAATGTTAATGGTCTCAATTCGTCAATCAAAAGGCACAGACTGGCAGAATGGATCAAGAAGCAAGATCCAACAATATGCTGCATTCAAGAAACACATTTAATTCAAAAAGAAATTCATAGACTGAAAGTCAAAGGGTGGAAAACAATACTTCATGTGACAGGAACCCAGAAAAGAGCAGGGGTAGCTATTCTTTTTGAAAGTGAATTTCAAACCAAGACTGATTAAGAGAGATAAAGAAGGTTACTACATCCTTGTAAAGGCAACAATCCAAAAGGAGGAGATAACAGTCATAAATATATATGCAACAAATACTAGTGCACCCAACTATATAAAACAAATATTAACAGGCATGAAAAATCAAATAAGCACTAATACAATTGTATTGGGGGATCTCAATACCCCACTGTCACAAAAAGACAGATCAACTAGACAAAAAAATCAACAATGAAATATTAGAACTGGGGCCAGTGAGATAGCTCAGTGGCATAAGCTCCTGCCTGACAAGCACGAGGTCCTGAGTTCGACTCCCGGAACCCACATAAAGCAAAAAAAAGGGCTGGTGATATTGCTCAGTGGCACAAGCGCTTGCTGGCAAGCGCAAGGTCCTGAGGTCGACTCCCGGTACCCACATAAAAAAAAAAAAAGAAAAGAAATATTAGAACTAAACCAAACTTTTGAACAACTGGACTTAGTAGATGTCTACAGAGTGTTCCAGCCCACAACATCATAATACACATTCTTCTCAGCTGCACACGGGATGTTCTCCAAAATAGACCGCATACTAGCTCATAGAACATGCTTAAGTAAATGCAAAGGAACTGAAATTATCCCATGCATATTTTCAGACCATAGTGCAATGAAATTGGAAATCAATAGCAAAAGAAACCACAAGAACTTCCTAAACACATGGAAATTAAATAGCACCCTCCTGAATAACCAATGGGTCACAGATGAAATTAAAGAAGAAATTAGACACTTTCTACAACTGAATGATAACAACAGTACAACATACTGGAACTTATGGGATACAATGAAAGCAGTCCTAAGAGGGAAATTTATAGCACCAAATACCCATATCAGGAAAACAGAGCAAGCACAAATAAACAACTTAGTGGTGAACCTCAAACTTCTAGAAAAAGAAGAGCAGGCTAAGCCAAAAGCTCGTACAAGGGAGGAAATTATAAAGATCAAAACAGAAATTAACATATTGGAGACTAAAAAAAATACAAAGAATCAATGAATCAAAGAGTTGGTTCTTTGAAAGATTAAATAAAATCGACAAACCCTTATCCAACCTTAAAAAAAGGAAAGAAAAAACTCAAATCCATGCAATTAAGAATGAAAAGGGTAATATCACAACGGACCCTGCAGAAATCCAGAAGATCTTCTATACCTACTTTGAAAACTTGTATTCTAATAATATAGAAAATGAAAAAGAAATGGACAGATTCCTAGATACATATGAATTACCAAAGCTCAATCAAGAAGATATAAAAAATCCTAAATAAACCAATATTAATCAATGAAATAGAAGATGTAATTAAAAACCTACCAACAAAGAAAAGCCCAGACCCTGCTGGATTCACTGCTAAATTCTACAAGAAATTTAGAGAAGACCTAACAATACTTCTCAAACTCTTTAATGAAATTGAAAGTGAAGCAATACTCCCAAATTCATTCCTGGAAGCAAGCATTAACCTGATACCAAAACCGGAGAAGGATCCAACCAAGAAAGAGAACTACAGGCCAATCTCCCTAATGAACATAGATGTAAAAATCCTCAATAAGATACTGGCAAACAGAATGCAGCAAATAATCAAGAAGATTATACACTATGACCAAGTTGGATTCATCCCAGGGATGCAGGGCAGGTTCAACATACGTAAATCAATAAATGTAATACACCATATTAACAGAGCCAAGGACAAAAATCATATGATCATCTCAATAGATGCAGAAAAAGCTTTGGACAAAGTAGAGCACCCATTCATGATAAAAACTCTACAGAAAATTGGAATAGATGGTCTTTATCTCAATCCGATAAAAGCCATCTATGACAAACCAACAGCCAATATCATACTAAATGGACAAAAACTGAAAGCTTTCTCTCTAAAATCAGGAACAAGACAAGGATGTCCACTGTCTCCACTCTTACCCAACATAGTCCTGGAAACTTTAGCTAGAGCAGGTAGGCAAGAGAAGGAAATAAAAGGAATAACAATAGGAAAGGAAGAAGTTAAATTATCATTACTTGCAGATGACATGATACTCTACATAGAAGACCCCAAAAACTCCACTAAAAAACTGCTAGATTTAATAAGCCAATTCAGTAGCATAGCTGGATACAAAGTCAGCACTCAAAAATCAATAGCCTTGGGCCGGTGAGATGGCTCAGCGGTATAAGCGCCTGCCTGGCAAGCACGAGGGCCCGACTTCGACTCCCAGAACCCACGTACGAGAAAAAGGGCCAGTGATATTGCTCAGCAGCACAGGCGCCTGCTGGCGCGCAGGGTCCTGAGGTCGACTCCCAGTACCCACAAAAAAAAAAAAAAAAAATCAATAGCCTTCCTGTACATGACTAACAAACTCACTGAAAGAGAAATTAGGGTAACAACGCCTTTCACAATAGCATCCAAAAAAATGAAATACTTAGGAATCAATCTAACAAAGGATGTAAAAGACCTCTATATTGAAAACTACAGTACTCTGAAACAAAGGAGATTGAAGAAGATATCAGAAATGGAAAGATAGCCCTTGCTCTTGGGTAGAAAGAACCAATATAGTGAAAATGGCCATACTTCCAAAATTGTTATACAGATTTAATGCAATTCTGATCCAAATTCCAACAACATATCTCACAGAATTAGAGAAAACAATCCTAAAATTCATTTGGAACCAGAAGAGACCTAGAATAGCAAAGGCAGTTCTGGGCAACAAAGGCAAGGCTGGGGGCATCACAATCCCTGACTTGAAATTATACTATAAATCTACTGTGATAAAAACAGTGTGGTACTGGCAAAAAAACAGACCTGAAGATCAATGGAACAGATTAGAAGATGCAGAAACAACTCCAGACATACTAAGCCACCTTATCTTTGACAAAGGTGCCAAACACATTCACTGGAAGAAAGAGCCTCTTTAATAAATGGTGCTGGAAAAACTGGCTCTGCACATGCCAAAGATTAAAATTAGACTCATATCTTTCATTGTGCACTAAACTAAATTCAAAATGGATCAAAGATCTAAATATTAAAAGAGAAACATTAAATCTGCTGGAAGATAGAATAGGTAAAACTCTTGAAGACATTGGTGTAGGCAAAGACTTTATGAACAAAACCCCAATGGCACAGGAAGTATCACAAAGAATCAACAACTGGGATCTCATCTTATTAAAAAGCTTTTGCACAGCAAGAGAAACCACCAACAGAGTGAAGAGACAACCCAAAATGTGGGAAAAAATGTTTGCCAGCTGTTCCTCAGACAAAGGATTACTATCGAGAACATACAAAAAACTCAAAAAAATCAGACCTCCCAAATTTAAAGACCCAATCCAAAAATGGGCATCTGAGATGAATACACACTTCTGAGATGAAGAAATACAAACAGCAAATAAATATACAAAAACATGTTCAACATCACTAGTCATTCGAGAGATGCAAATTAAAACAACACTGAGATTCCATCTCACCCCAGAAAGAATGGCTATCATCAAGAAATCAACCAATAACAAATGCTGGAGGGGCTGTGGGGAAAAAGGAACCCTTCTTCACTGTTGGTGGGAGTGTAGACTGGTGCAACCACTGTGGAAATCAGTGTGGAGATTCCTCAGAAAACTAGGATGGAGGTCCCATTTGACTCAGCTATTCCCCTTCTGGGTATCTTCCCAGAAGAATTAAAAACATCGTACCACAGCGATATATGTGCACCCATGTTTATAGCAACACAATTTGTAATAGCTAGATCATGGAAACAACCCAAATGCCCATTAACCGAGGAATGGATAAGAAAGATGTGGTATTTCTATACAATGGAGTACTACTCAGCCATAAAGAAGGATAAACTGGAGACTTTTATAGGTAAATGGATGCAACTTGAGAAAATACTCATAAGTGAAATAAACCAGACGCACGTGTGTAAACATTATATTGTCTCCCTAGTGTGAGAAGCTGAAAGAGTAAATAAGATCCAAAATGTACAATAGATATGGTAAAACAGGAAGAAACTGTTCAAAAAGAAAGAGAAACTGGGATGGGGGAATGGAGAAAAGAAGGAAGGGAAAAGAAAAAAAAAATATATATATATACACAAGGTAGTTAAGATAGATACACTATTAATTTTGCTTAGTTCATTGAAAAGAAAGGTTTGTGCTAATATTGTTTGGACAATTGAATGACGACATCTTGTACCCTGAGTAACTAATTTAAAGATAACAATACACAATGTATTAACCATTGTTACCCTCCTATTATGTTGTTTTCAAATTTTGTTCTATTTTTTCTCTTTAAAATAAATAAAAAAAAAAGGGCCAGTGAAATGGTTCTGTGGCATAAGCGCCTGCCTGGCAAGTGCGAGGTCCTGAGTTTGACTTCCGGAACCCACACACGAAAAAAAAAAAGGGCGGGTGATATCGCTCAGCAGCACAGGTGCCTGCTGGCGCGCGAGGACCTGAGTTCGACCCCCAGTATCCACAAAAAAATAAAATAAAATAAAATAAAAATATTTGTATAAGCTGGCAAACACACACACACACACACACACACACAAAGAATGACTCAAATCAATAATCTAATTTTTCACCTGAGGAAGCTACAAAAATAAAAGCAAAAATAAAGCCAAAGCAAACAACAGGAAGGAAGTAATAAATACAAGAGCAGAAACCAATTAAACTGGAAACAGAAAAAATAAAGGAGAAAAATCAGTGAAATCAACAGCTGTTTTTTTTAGGAGAGCAACACAATTGACATACTACTAGTAGTCAGACTAACAAAAAAGGAACTATTATTAAAATAAAGAAGGTAAAAGACACAAGTTACTAATATAAGAAATGAGAGGGAAGATGTTACTACAGACCTCACTGACAATATGGCCAGTAAAAAATAAGCACTCAGTCCTGTACAAAAGATTCAGCAACGGAGATGAAATGAGCATTCCTTGAATGGCACAACCTACAGAACTCACTCAAGAAAACAATGGGTAACCTGATAGTTGTATGAAAGAAATTGAATTTGTAGTTCTAAATGTTCTAACAGAGAAAAAAGCAGGCCAAGATGGTTTCGCTGGCAAGTTCTACCAAATACCTATGGAAAAAATAACAAATTTCTACATAATCTCTTCCAGAAATTTGAAAAGAAGGGCACACTTTCAAATTCATTTTCTGAGGCAAGTTATTACCCTGAGACAAAGAAGGAAGAAGAAAAAATGAAGGAAAGGAGGAAGTGGAGGAGGGAGTGAAGGAGGAAGCATAGAAGGAAGGAAAATAGAGACTGTACACGTTGTGAGTATAAATACAAAAGTCCACAGCCTAAAACTATCAGATAGCTGGGCAGGCCTGGGTGGGACGCCATCCTGAGTGGCTCCCTCCGCCAAGGTACAGTAAACCCGCTCATTTTCCATGACTCCAGGATGTAACTGCTACCACGCTACAGGAGGGATGTGGACACCTGCCCTAATAAAACTAAAACCATGACGTCAGGAGAAAGACCCCAGCCCTCAACTCATGGGAGACCAGCTTCTAGGCTGGGAGAACTGCAGGGAAGGCAATAGCTGGGTTTAAAAATGCAAAATTTATGGTGTACGGTATTAAAATGTATGGTGGTGCACACCTGTAATCCCAGTAATCTAGAAGAATGAGGCTGGAGGATCACAAGTTGGTGCCCAGCCTGGGAAATTTAGCCATTTTGCAAGAATCTGTCTCAAAATAAAAAAGGACTGGGGATATAGCTCAGTGCGAAGGCCCTGGGTTTAATCCCCAGCAATGCAAAATAATAAATAAATAAATAAATAAATAAATAAATAAATAAATAAATTTTAAAAGGCCCCAGGAGCCAGGTGTGGTGGTGCATGCCTCTAATCCCAGCACTCGGGAGGCTGAGGCAGGAGGATTGCTGCAAGTTCGAGGCCAGCCTGGGCTACAAAGCGAGTTCAAGGCCAGCATGAACTGCATAGTGAAACCCTGTCTCAAAAAAAATAATAATAATAATAAAATAAAAAGGCCCTGTGCCCTCCTGGAGACAAGAGGCCAGGAGGCCTAGGTGGGCTGCAGCAGTGCAAGGACGGGGCATCAACAGAGGGAGCCGCTGCAGCCAAAGGACTACCAGCAGCCTCCATTGAAAAATTACCCAGTGGGGTGCAACCTGAGGTGTAGTGGTAGATTTCAACCACCAGAGGGCAATCAAGGACCGACTTTGCTTTAGTGTCTGGGCCCAAAAAATGTATCCACTGCTCAACTCATGCAAGTCACTGGCAGCAAATCTGTGGCTTGTGTTAACCCCCTAATCCGACCTCGCAGGGACGCTGCAAGGTGGGACCAGACCCGGCCTTATCTCCAGAGGCTGCGCCGCTTTGATGCCACTTCCTGTCCGGCCTGTGCGCCATCTCACCAGCTCACACATCTAAGTTCATGTTCTGGCAAGTCCTCTGCCCGCAAAAGCCAGGCTTTAACTTGAAATGTTGGGGTGAGGTGGGGTGCAGCACAAAGGCTGTGTCGTGGGGTACACAGTGGTACCCCAGTGCCCTCGCCCCATTAGTGCCTATGCGCTCCCCATCACCATGATGGCCACACTGGGCCACCCAGCCAACATGCGGCCACTGGGGAGAGAGGCTACCAAGCATTCCCCTCTGGGCTGCTGAGATGCATGTCCCAGGGTGGGCCATTGTCACCAAGGGCATTGTCCAGGTGCCTGAGGAAGTCTTGGTCCAAATCCAGAAGTTTCCATGGGATCCTCGCTGATGAGGGGCTCCCCAGCAGCAGCCAAAGGTCCCCTGCCCTGTCCACCTGCATCTGCAGCTTCTTAGGTTCCTGGAGACCCAGCCCTGTGAGGACAGAGGCTCCAGGGGACAGCAGCCACATCTGCATCCCCAGCTCAGCAAAGCCCTGACATGGACTAGTGCTCCCCAGAAATACCGAGAGGGAGGCCAGTGAGATGGCTCAGAGGTGTAAGTGCCTGCCTGGCAAGCGTGAGGTCCTGAGTTCGACTCCTGCTACCCACATAAAAAAGAAATACCAAGAGGGAAGGAAGAGGAATGGAAGGAGAGGGAGGGAGAGAGGGGGGAGAGGGAAAGAGAGAGGGAGGGAACTTCAGACAGAGGGCAGCGGAGCATGGCCAGCAAGGGCCAAGTGAGGACCTGTGAGTGGCTGCAAGGAGCTGACATGGGCGCGGTGATGCGTGCTGAGGAGGGTGAGTGTGGAGGGCACATGGCCCCCGCGAGGTCTCCAAGGGGGTCTGGGTTTTGCCTGTGGCATGGTGTGCTTGTCCATTCCCAAGAGCTGACTGGTACATGTTCAGGAATTTTACAGGTCGGCTGTGTAAGGATGACCATTATTAAAAATTAAATTGTATTAAAAACTAAGGGCATAAATACTCTGAATCACTTGTTATTCAACTCTGTCTTTGCCTCTCCTCACATGTCTGTGTGATCTGCTCTGAGTGTCTCTCCCCACCCCACGTGCACGGTCATGACCTTAGGGTTGGTTTGGAATTGGCCTCGGTGGCACATTAACACCATGCAGCAAGTGCTATGAAGCAGGGCGTCGGACCCCAAGTCAACTGCGGAACAGTTCCACCTATGCGCACTGCTGGTGAGGCTGTGCTTAGAAAAGATCTGAGCGCTGGGGGCGGAGGACAGCTGTCCACGCGCAGGACTGGAACTAGCAAAGCCTGCGTCGTTCACAGCTGGGACCAGGACAGGTCTCAAATCCGCAGTGCTTGATAAGCAGCAACACCAGAAACCCAGATGCCCAAAATCCAGTCTTCTCACCTGCACCCAGGAAGGAAGTTTAGACAACTGGCCTGGCTTTCTTTGTTTTGTTTTGTTTTGTTTTGTTTTGTTTTGTTTTGTTTTGCAGTACTGGGGATTGAAAGCAGGGCCTTGCATTGAGCTAAAAAATTTTTAAATTTTTTTCAAATTTTGAGACAAGGTCTCACCAAGTTGCCCGAACTCATAATCTTCCTACCTCAGCCTCCCAGAGTGCTGGAATTATAGTTCAGCTTCTAACCAGACAACGGAACAGCTGGTGCCCCGGCAGGACCCAGGGCCCTGCCACGCCCTCAGCACAGCCTCTACCTGCTCTGTGTGTCTGTCTTCTGCCCCAAACTGCTACCTACAGCTGCACGTGTACCTCAGGCAAGGTCCTCTCACCAATGCCACCTATCACTGCCCACAGGGAGGACAGCTGGGCAGCTAGGGCGAGTGCACTGGCCAGCAAGCCCAGGTCCCCTTCCGCACCCTGCATTGTCAGAGATAAGGAGGTGGCAGAGAAATGGGCAGGGTGAGGAGAAAGACTGAGCACAGGCATGCATGGTTCTCCACATCAGCAGACACTTTTAGTAGAAAGCTGGAAGTGGGCAGGAGAGGTGGATAGGGCATTGCTGTCACGTACATGAAGGGACTGTGGGAGGGAGATAGAGCTGAGGATGTGGGGAGGGACATTGGTGGAGACCCCAGCCTCCACTGTCACTTCTGCCTTTGTCAGGCCTGCACCAGCTGAGGGGAGGCAACAGGGCCGGGATGAGAAGGAGACAAAGGATGGGTCTGCCCCAGACACACCCTAGGGATGAGCTGTCAGGGCTGAAGGCCATCCTTCTAACTGTCAGTAGGAAGAGGTGACATCTTTCACGCAGTTGTCCTGCCCATGCACTAGGTCTACTGGCCACACCGGCTGCTAACAGTGTCCCAAGTAGGGGTCCAGTCATGGCAGGAGCACTTGACAGAAGGGGAGGTGCAGGGTGGAGGACTCAGGGGGAGCTGGCCAGGAAGTCCCCTCCCCAGCATCACAGGTGAGACCCACACACCACAGGAACAGGAGCGGAGCTGCCCTAGCTGCCCTAGAGGGGCTGAGGCCAAGTGCTCTCGCTTAGCTGTGACCCCACCGGGAGTATTGGGGATGTGCTACTCCAGAGAATGCGCGGGTCTGCTCAATCCTCAAAACCATTTTGTGATGCCCAGATTGGAAACTCTGCACAGAAGAGGAGACTGAAATTCAGAGAGGTCACCAGTGCACCCCACGGCACCCTGATTCAGGTGGCAAGCCTCTAGTGCCCTTCACAGGACAGTTCTGTGCATGTTTTTCTTGGCCTCCTCCTCTGGCTGCACTGCTCTGCCTGGGGGAGTTCATGGCCAGTTTCATCCCACGATTTGTCTTTTCGTTTTATATTTAGCAACCCAAGAATCTGGAGCCACTTTCTGTGGGCCCCGAAGTCTTTGCCCAGTTTGGAATGCCAGGCCAGGGCTAGAACAGGCAGTGGGTCAGCTGCACCTGCCTCTATTAGATCATCCAGCCTGCAGAGTTCTTGGGCCCTCTAGATTGGCGGAAAATAAATAAATACAATAAGTGTACCTAAGCAGCAACTCAAAGGAACAAGAGTGCTTGGTCTAAATGTTTGAGTTGCCCCAAAACTCACGTGTTGCAATCATGACCCTCAGGATAATTGTATTAGGAGGAAATTGATACTAAGAAGTGGGTGTCGCGATAGCAAATACCCGAGAGCACAGACACGGCTCTGGAATTTGGAAATAACTCGAGGCTGGAAGAATTTGGAGATGTACGCCAGAAAAAGCTACATTGCCATAAATGAAACACTTAAGGGTGATCCTGTGAGGCTCGGAAAGGAAAAGCCGAGAGCCGTGAAGAGAGCGTCATCTTGTCAGTGTGCCCACGTGACCCTGGGCAGGGTCAGTGGTGATGCGAACAGTTGAGGCCATTCTGATGAGACCTCAGGTGGCAATTGGAGTGTGCTGGTGGCCAACGGAGGAAAGGCTGTGCTTGTTACCAAGTGGGGAGGCCACAGCTGAATCACATCTGTGTTCCAGTATTTTGTGAAAGGTAGAACTTACAGGTGATGAAACTGGATATTTGCCTGAGGCAGTTTATAAGCAAAGTGTTGAAGGAGCAGCCTGGTTTCGCTTTATTATTTCTGTGAAATGTGTTTATCGGAAGGAAGCAGAACTTAAAGATTTGGAAAATGCTCAGCCCTGTCCATATTGTGAAGGGTGACAAGCTTTCCAGAGGGGTGCATGGCAGATGTGGCCTGATGACCATCTGATGAGGGATCCCTGGCCATCTGAACAGAAACAGGGACCTATTTGCTGTTCAGGACAATGGACAGATGCTGGGAGGGCAATTCTGGACCCTCAGGGCTGTGCCTCCCACTGCAGACTGAGCACAAAGCCTCCACAAGTGTGTGGCCACCACAGTCAGCCCCAGCCACACAGTCCCCACTGGAGCCACAGAGGCCACGACCCAGCCCGACAGAACCACTGGTCAGGACCCCAACCTGGGACAAAGCCACCACAAAGGTGAGACTCCAGCAGGAACCTACCACCAGGAAGCCCCAGGAGGAGCCCTACAGCGGGCAAAGCTGCCCGGAGCCTCAGGGCCCAGCCCTGCCTGGCACAGCTGCAGAGACGGGGTCCTCACCTTAGTGTGGCTCAAAGGTGGGACCTCCACCCTAAGGCCCCGCCCTGTGTGTCCAGAAGTCCCTGTCCCGGTGGGCCTGGAGGGCAGGGCTCTGGCCAGTGAGGAGTATTCCCAGGATTTAAAGCTAATGGAATTTATCCTTTTGGGCTTGGGACTTGCATGGGACCTGTCACTCCTTTCTGGACAGAGATGCCTGTCCTGGGCCATTCCACTGCTGTGTTGAACACAAGCTGTTGAATTGCACAGGTGGTGAGAAATGGCTTCAGGATGGCTCATAACTCAGGTCTCACCCACATTTGTTTGGGTGATATTTAGATGAGACTTTGAACTTTAGACTTTTGAGTTGATTCCAGAACAAGTTAATAGCTTGGGGCTTTCACCTAGCAGACTATCAAAGCACACTTCTAGATGTGTGTGTGTATGGGTGTGTTGTGGAGGCATGACCTGGGCTACTGTACTTGGTCCCTGGCCCTTTCCTCTCTGACACTGTTTGCCTGCTCTGCTTCCCACCCACCATGAACTAATCATCTTTGCTCCATCACACCCTTCCCCTCCGATGTTCTTAAGAGTCCTGGAGCCTGCTTCCCATGGACTGAATCCCCTGAAACTGTGAGCCAAATTAAACCTCCTCTCCTTTAACTTGTGGGTACCAGGTATTGTGTCCTAACAATGAGAAAGCTAATACAGGATGGAATTAATGTACTTTGTGGGGAGAAAGAAATGAATTTTGGGAACATGGGGCAAAATATTCTTGTCTGAATGTTTGCATCCCACCAAAATTTGTGTTGAAATCCTAACCTCTGTGGAGGTGATAGGAGGTAGGGGCTTTGGGAAGTGATTAGATCATGAGCATGTAGCCCTCACAGATAGGATTGGTGCCCTTATAAGAGAGACCCCAGAGAGCTCCCACATCCCTTCTGTCCTGTGAGGACATGGCAGTGAAAAGATGTCTATGAGCCAAGGACAAGCTCAGGCCCAAGGTGTGAGAGAGGCACAGGGCTGAGCAATGGCTCACCTCAATTGATTACAGAACATTCCAGAATATCAGGACTAAAACAGGAAGTCAAAAGAATCCACAGCAATGATGCAGGGATCCACAAGGCCACAGAATGAGTTCCATGCAGTCAGAGCCAGGACAATGTGTACAACAACAAAAATAACAATAATAACATACCATTGGATTATAACACAAGTAGAAAAGAAATGTCCACACTGAGGTAAATAAGTGATTGAATAAATAACTGAATGGGGAAGAAGAGACCAATCTCCCACACAGAATTCCAAGGGAATTCTTCAGAAACACCTCAAGGCTGTGGATCATGACACCTACTCCTCTGATGTGGGCCTCACCCAAAGGTCACGCAGAAAGGGTTTGCCGGCAGAAGCTGGATAAACACAGTCTCAGCTGGGCGCTGAGCGGCGGCAGTGATACCTGGTGTCAGCCTTGCCACGGTGTGATGCGATGGTGTCTACTTCTGCACCCCGCCACCGCGTCTCACAGTAAGAAAACAGCAGCCCGGCCCCACAGAGGAGTGCTGCTCTGGCTTAGATCTCGACGTCGCCGAGGCCTCACGTGCTCACAGGTAGGCTTTTGGAAGAGGACTGGACTGTGGCGGGCACAGCTGCTGACTTGCCGTTAGGAGGGGGGATCTGGTGGAAGAGGTGGGTCAGCGGGGTGTGACCTGGAAGGGTGTATCTCCTGCCAGTCTCCTCATTCTCTCTGCTTCCTGGCTGCCACGATGTGAGCAGCTTTCCTCTGCCCAGGCCCTTCCACCGTGCCATTTCTGAGTTTAAGCCTGCCAAACACGGAAGGAAACTTCTGAAACTGTGAGCAAAACTATACCTCTCCTCTTTGAAGTTTCAGGTGTCGAGTATCATGTCTCAGTGACAAGGACAGTGACTAAGACAAGTGTCTTACAATGTACTTGAACAGTGCTCCTTGTAACTGTCAAGGTCGTCAAACTCAAGGACAGTTAAGGAACCAGGTCACAGCCAAAAGGAGCCTGAGGAGTCCTGGCAACCAAACGTCACGTGGTGACCCGGAACAGGAAAGAACACATGGGGTCAGCAGGAACCTCTGTGTTTCTTCACAAAAATTGTGTGGCTATAAACTGTCCTAAAACAAAGGGTTTGGGTAAAAGTTTAAATTAAAACAAGGGCCGGTGAGATGGCTCAGCGGCGTAAGCGCCTGCCCGGCAAGCGCGAGGGCCCGAGTGCGACTCCCGGAACCCATATACGAAGAAAGGGCCGGTGATATCGCTTAGCGGCACGGGCGCCTGCTGGCGTGCGAGGTCCTGAGGTCGACCCCCAGTACCCACAAAATAAATAAATAAATAAAAATAAATAAATTAAAACAAAATAAAATGGGAACCATCAGGTCCCTAAAGCAATGTTAGGCACTCAAGAAATACAACCTTAAACCTCACATCTGGATTCCAGGTGGATGTAAAATTCAAACATTTTTAAAGGCAACCATTAAAGTACTGAAAGAAAGTGGTAAATATTTATATAAACTCAAAACAAAGATGTCCTTCCTAAACATCACACCAAAGGTGCAAACCACAAAAGATAGCTTCATATACATGGAATGTAATACTTTGTATGGCCAATAGGAAAAAATAATGTAGACACTAAAAAAATAGTAAGTAATTATTTGACACTGTATTCCAGGCACTGTTGTAAGCACTTTATAAAGTCATTTCATCCCCTGACCCTACAAAGTGATAATATTATCCCCAATTATAGATGAAAATACACGTTCTGGTAGGGAAGGAAAGTTGTATGGTTAGGAGGTGGGAGGGAGCGTGGCTACATCTGTGCTCTTAACCACAAAACATCGGGCACACCTCATACACGGCAAAGTGAGGGCTCTCGTGAACCATATGCAAAGTAAAGATTGGCATTTTTATGACAGTAACTCGAGTGACTCTCACCAACAAGAAGAAGATGAAGACGACGCTGGAAAGTCATTCACAAAGGCAAGCCGCAAGGACGTCGCCCAGTCTCCACTGTCAAACAGCGCTCGGGCTTGCCAGCTGTCAGAGAGCCGCAGACCGAAGCAAGCACCTTTCCACCCAGCAAGCCAGTGAGGACGTAAAACAAATGCTGTCTATGGTGGTGCGCCTTGTGAGTTGGCACCTTTGGGACCCAGACGCCAAGTGACAGGGAAGAGGACTTTTATGAGGGACTTGGCTTTGCATGGACAGCTGCAAAAGGAGGGACTGGAGGCAGAGTGCACAGGAAAACTTCAACAGATGCAGCGACCGCCCTGCAATCCCTCAGGGAGCCTCGTCCTGAGTTGGGCAGAGCTGACCCCACGTGGGTCTGTCCCTGGATAGGGATGCCAGGAGAGGTCACGACCCTGAGCGGGTTGGCTCTGTGCAGCTGCTCGAGCCCTGAAGGACTGACACCTGAAGACACCCCCAGCAGCTGAGTGCCACATCCTGCCCAGCAGGGGGATCTCGACGGCTCATCACTGTGACAACAGAGGAAAATACACATTAAGAAGTGTTGAACCTGGGGGCAGCGGTGCACACCTTCAAGTCCAACTCTTCAGGTGGCTAAGGCAGGAGGATCACTCAAACCCAAGGGTTCAAAATCACCAGAGCAAATATAGTGAAACCCTGTCTCAAAAGAAAAAAAGAAGTTGTTGGCATTAGGGAAATCAAATCTAAATTACAAGATATCAGTTCACATCCATTAGGATGGCTATTTAAAAAAAACAGAAAACAATAAGTATTGGTGAGGATGTAGAAACATTAGAACATCTGTGCACTATTGCAGGGCATGTAGAGTGTACCTCCACTGTGGAAAACAGCAGGGGGTCCTCAAAAAGTTAAACGTAGAATCATCGTATGTATACGAATCGAAAGCGGGTTCTCAGATCAGTATTGTACACCCATGGTCATAGCAGTGTTGCTCACAATGGCTAAAACACGGAGGCACCCAAGTGTCCATGGATGTGTGATGGATCGACGGAATCCCATTCCACCTTGGAAAAGAAGGGAATTCTGCAACATGCTACAACATGAATACAACTTGAGGATATTAGGCTAAGTGAAATAAAGCGATCACAGAAAGGCAAACACTGCATGGTGCCCTGTACAAGAGGTCCTTCGAGGAGTCAGCAGCACGGAGACAGTGGAATGGCGGCTGCAGAGGCTGGGAGAAGGGGGACAGGGAGTTCATGTGGACAGAATTTCTGTTTCCAAGAGGAAACCTGTGGCGGTAGCCAGTGGTGACAATGGCACAATATTGTAGATGCAGTTAATGACACTGAACTGTATGCTTAAAATGGTTGGGCTGGCAAATTTTATATTATGTGTATGTACCACAATTTTTAAAATTGAAAACAAAGTTATTAAGATGTGCAACCCAAATTCTCCCTACTCCATCACAGGGGAGTTAGAGCCCTAAGAGATCCTGACAAGACCCCCCACACCCCTAGTTCTCACAGCATCTGCTTTGGAGACCTGGGGACCTGTCCCGTGACTCCCTGGCCCAGTGACAGCTGTGGCAATGGCCTGTCCCACGCCAGCTTGCACCAGCCCAGGTGGAATGTTTCCGCTTCTGGCAAACCAGCTGCTAAACCACTGGCAGCCTGGGATGAGCCCTGGTGGGTATCTGTACTATGGTAATGAGCACAATCTCTGAGGGCAACCAGAGTGAGGCTGACTCAGCATCATGCATCGCAGTTCCCCTCAGTCACCACAGACACCCAGGACCCCTGTCACCATCAGGCTGTGCTCATGGCTCATCCAGCTCCAGCTCCATCTTCCCCCACCCACAAAGGCTCTCACTGGCCTTTGGGCTGGCAATGTGCCAGGAGCAAAAGCACCCCGATCCTCCCTCCTCTGCCTCTCTGCTCTGCCTGGAACTGGCTTGCTGAGGGCTCCTCCTCATCCCTTAGGGTCACTTCCAGGTCATCGTCCCTCCCGTCATCCCCGAACCCTCCAGTCGTGAAGCTCATGCCACCTTCTGCCACCCTTCCCGATTGCAGCCATCAGGAAAACCTGGTTTGCTTTCCATGTCTCTAGAAGGCTTTCACTCCTGGCTCAGTCACTCGCTCTCCCTGAATCAGCCCTGTCCCAATTCTCGGTGCTTTAAATCCAGAGACAACCCTGTCCATTTCTTGGCCCCCACCCCTCCTCGGCCACTCTCCATGGCCATTTTCCAGCCCTGTGCTGTGCAACACAGTGGCCACAAGCCACTTGAAATGTGGTGATCCAAAATGAGCCACGCTGCCGGTGTAAACTCCACACCAGCATTCCAAGACTAGCTGTGAGGTCAAGGGTAAACTATATTTATAAGTTTTAATGTTGATTACATGTTGAGATGATATTTAATATATATTTAGGGTTGCGTAAAATATAGTCTTTAATTTCACCTGCAACTTTTTACTCTTAATGTTCCCACTAGAAAATTTTAAATTATGTCTGTGGCTCAAGTTTGCAGTTGTGGCCCAAATGCTATTTCCATGGATGGCGCTGCCCTGGGCCTCGCCAGTACCCACCACACACTCACAGCCTCGTGCCAAGCGTGCTGCTACCTGACCACCTGCTCTCATCTTTCCAGCTAGCCGCCAACAATCCCTCCAAGCCCCTGGGACCGCCAGCCGCTCCTTAGCCTTTCCACTTGTTGACTGTCCCGCCTCTTCCTCCCGCCCTCAGCTCCCTTCCTTGGGTGCTTGGCCCATCCCTGCAGCCCTCCTTCATGAATGTCCCCAGCTCCCTTGCCTTTCTCTCTTCACTGTGCTCACCTGTGGAACCCCCACCTGGGGCAGACCATGCCGCACCTGCTGGGCCCACCAGGGAGAAGGAGAGCGTCTTAGCTACATTTCTCATTGCTGAGACAAAATACCCAACACTCAGAGTTAAATAGGAAAGGTTTATTTAGCTCACACTTTGTAGAGCTTTCGGTTTAAAATTGGCTGGCTCCAAGGCAGGGTGGCATGGCAGAGGGGCGTCACAGAGGAGAAACAGTTCATGGCGGGCAGAAGGCAGCAAAGCAGTGAAGTAGCAAGCAGCAAGTGACCGACAAGCAGCTCCCTTTCTGTCCCTTATATTTTATCCAGGATACACACCCTTAGGGTGGGCAGCACTCACACCCAGGGTGGGCCTTCCCATTATCCGCACCCAAAACTATGCCAAGCCAATCAGTGGACTAATTTAGTAATCATACACCCTTGATCTCAGCATCACACGCTTAATCCCAGCATCACGCACTCTGGATCCAGCCACCTCTGGAAAACCCCGCCTCTGACCACATGAGGCTTTGCGGGGACATCTAGACACAAGCCATCACGCAGAGTGTGCAGGCATGGCAGCTGGGTTCCCTTGAATTCCCGAGCACCAAGCCCAACTGCTCCTTAGCTGCTTGCCAGTCCCGCTACACAGCCCCAGCACACTCACCCCCCGGAGAGTTGTCACCCTCGGGGAGGAAGAGCACCACCCTAGAGAACAGTAGCTGCCTCCCCACCTCTGCCCCCACCTGCTCTGCTGTGCCCAGCTTCCCCCCTCAGTCTCTCCACCACCACGACCAGTGGTCAGGTTGTCCTCCCTATTGGATCATTCCCATTATCTTTCATTTTAAAATTAATTGATTAATTAAAAACTTAAAAATATCCCACTGTCTTTTAGTTCCCCTTTATGGAAAGACTGAAAGTATCAACTCATTCTTGCTTCAGTTCTGTTCCTATCACTCCAACAAAATCTCCCAGTAGTTCCCTTACTTCCCTCGGGACAAAAGCCAAAATCCCTGAAATGGCCCCTAAGTCCCTACATGATCTAATCTTCCATCTTCTGTTGTCCACCTGTGGCCACCATGGCAGGAACAATAGCTTTGTAGCTGAAGTCAGACAAGATCTGAAGAACAGGTGTGGACCAGAAGACCCCTCCTTCCTGCCCACCAAGAGAACCCAGAAGTCCTACAGCCGGTTCCCCCATACGCCCAGACACAGGCTGACGTAGGGGCAGAGGGTGGGAGCAGTCAGAAATCAGACTGGGGAAGCATCTTCACGTACGAAGCAAGTTTCTCAAAGAACTGTTAAAATGTATAGACTAAAGCTCCTGGAATGGACTCTTCCCTGCCCCCGTCTTATTACCCAGCAGATGGTACCTATCAAGAAAGATCAGGGCCGGTGAGATGGCTCAGTGGCATAAGCGCCTGCCTTGCAAGCGCGAGGGCCCGAGTTCAACTCCCGCATCCCACATATGGAAAAGGGGCCGGTGATATTGCTCAGCGGCACGGGCGCCTGCTGGCGCGCGAGGTCCTGAGGTTGACCCCCCGGTACCCACAAAAAAAAAAAAAAAAAAGAAAGATCAGATTAATTAAGTAGGAAATAAAGATGCTCTGTTTTCCAATGTAGTGTGAGCTTGTAACCATGTTACATATGCACAAAAAAAAAAAAAAAAAACCCAGAATATTAGCCATCTGAGGCAGGAGAATTGCAAATTCAAGACCAACCTGGGCAATTTAGTGACTTAGCAAGACTCTGTCTCAAAATAAAAAATAAAAGTAAGAGCCAGGCATGGTAGCACACACCTGTAATCCCAGCACTTGGAAGGCTGAGGCAGGAAGATCATCGTGAGTTCAAGGCCAGCCTGGGCTACATAGTGTGTTTAAGGCCAGCCTGAACTACATCGCAAGACTGTATCTCAAAAAACCAAAAACATAATTAATTAATTAATTTAAAAATAAAAATAAAAAGGGCTGGGGATATAACTCAGCACAAAGGCCCTGGGTTCAATCTCTAGGACTGCAAAAATAAATAAACAAACAAATATAAATTATTGATATATATGTATCTATATCAATAATTCAACAGTGGTTATGGATGGGTGATGACATTAGACATGATTTTAATTTTCTCAATATTTTTGTTATTTTCTGAGGGTTTTTTCCTATAATTAATATGAACTAATTTTATAATTGGAAAGGAATTTTCAATTTTAAAAGAAAATTGAAACTTTCACTTTGAAAGAGGTGGTGTAAATAGAGACTGGATTTACCCTCTTGCTGAAACCATCAACATAAACTGAGTCAAATATGGTATGTGAAACAAGAGTCTCAGGACCTTGACTATTAGGCAACAAAACACAAGGATGAGAATGTGGAAAGAAATGAAGACGCCCCACGGTTACTCCAGTTTACCTTCTCAAGAGGGTTTCCAGACTCTGGAAACTCGGCACAGAAAGGGGTGCCTTGGTGGAACTTTGCAGACTCCTTGAGTTGGGAAGACAGAGCTGAGAGCCCAGGGAATGCTCAGGTGGCCAGCACTCTTAGAACAGAGTACCAAAGAGAAGAAAGCTGCAGAGACAGAGCCCAGACATGTGCAAGAGCCTCCCTCAGACATATAGGAGAGAGCTGATCAACCCACGCCTGTCAGGAAACAAGAAGCCTGGAGAAAGAACCACGTGAAAGAATTAGAGGTGACAGCACACAGCTCTCACTTAGGGCTGGGAATAGTGCTGGTTGCAACCAGCCAGACTGGAAAACTCCTACTTCACAGGGCACTGGGCAAAGGACTCAGGAAATCTTTGCCTCAAACATGGGAATTAATTAGTCCTCGGCTAAGAGCTACTATGAATCCACCTAACATATTAGGAAAGCAAGCCCAGAATGTATCAAACTGTCATATTTCACAACAAAGATCAAGAATATCTATAGAAACACAAAATGTCTAGCACCCAACAAGATGAAATGGACAGTATCTATCTGGCATCCAATCAAAACTTTCCAGACATTCAGTGAAACAGAAAACATATGGAGGAGAATAATGAGTCAATGAAGATCAATTCAAACTGGCAAAGATGTTAGAATTAGACAGACAAGGGCATTAAAACTGTTATTAAAACAGTACTCCATATGTCCAAATGTTCTCAGAGATATGGAAGGCATAAAAAAGATTTAAATTGAATTTCTAGGGATGAATAGTACAATGTATAAAATTTAAAAACACTGGATGAAGTATCAAATTATACAATGAAAAAGAAAATATTACTTAGCTCACCAGTAGCAACACAAATTACAGCACAGACAGAAAAAAAATGAATGAAAATAATACCAATAAAGATGGGACAACTTCAAACAGTTAATTTATATATAATTAGAGTCCCTGAAAGAGAAAAGAAAGAAGTTTCAGAAAACTGAAAAAATAGTGGCCGAAGTTTTTCCAAATTTGATTAAAACTATAAACCCACAGATTCAGGAATCTCAACAAACACAATGTACAAAGAACATAATGAAAACTCCACCAAAGCACATCATAATCAAATTGCTCAAAACCAGTAATAAAGAGAAAACTCTTTAAAGCAGCAAGAGGAAAACAAGTGCTTACAGACAGGGGAATAAAGATAAGCGCAGCAGCAGACTTCTTCCCAGAAACAATGCATGCAAGAAGACAGTAGAGAAACATCTTCAAAACATTGAATGAAAAAAAAAAAAACTGCCAATCTATATTTCTACATCCAGAATTTTTTTTTCACTTAAAGCAAAATAAAGACAATTTCAGATACACAGAATCTTAAAGACTTCATCACCAGCAGAACTACACTCCAGGAGGTATTAAATGCTTAAGGCCATCCTAATGCAGAAGGCAAATGATACCAAGTAGAAATATGAGTACATACAATAAAGAATAAAGACCACTGAAAATAGCAGCTACAGTATTAATAGTTGGTTTTTTTCATATTTTATTTAAATTCCTTTAAAATATAATGTACTATTTAAACAAAACTAAAAATCATGTGTGGTGAGGTTTTACAGCATATACATAAATAAAATGCATGACAGTGGGATAACAAGAGAGCCGTGAAGGTGTATTATTACCAGGTTCTTACACTAAACACAAAGTGGTATAGCATCACGTGAAGGTAGACTAAATTAAATAATATATGTACACCATAGCCCTAAAGCAAGCATTAAAATAATAAAACAAAGACTTATAGCTTAAAAATCAACAAAGGAATTGGAATGGAATCATAAAAATTACTCAATACAACAGAAGGTAGAAAAAAGAGGAGAAAAAGAACAAAGAAGAGGGGGACAAATAAAAATGTAGCAAGATGATACACTTAAACCTAACCATTTTTTTTCCATCCCACTTTTTATTTTTATTTTTATTAGTGCATGTTTTCAGCACATAATGATTACATTCATCATGAAAAGTTGGTACATGTACATAGCACATCTTAATTCTTTCTATGTCCCTTCCCCTCCCTACCATCCCCCTTTTCTTCATCTCTTGATCCCCTTCCCATTTGCAAAAAGATCTATATTCATATTAAATGTAAATGGTCTAATTACCTCAATTTAAAGGCAGTGATTACCATACTGGATTAAAAAAAAAAAAAACCACTCACCTATTTGGTGCCTATAAGAATTACAATTTAAATACAAAGATATTAGCAGGCTAAAAGTAAAAGAAAAGATATTCTCTGTTCCTGGATAGGTAGAACCAATATAGTGAAAATGGCCATACTTCCAAAATTCATGTACAGATTTAATGCAATCCCAATAGAATTCTTCACAGAACTAGAGAAAGCAATCCTAAAATTCATATGGAACCAGAAGAGACCCAGAATAGTAAAAGCAATCCTGAGTAGAAATAGCAAAGTGAGAGGCATCACAATCCTGGGCTTAAAGTTATATTACAAAGCTACTGTGAAAAAAAGAGCATGGTACTGGCACAAAAATAGACATGAGGAGCAATGAAACAGAACGGAGGCTGCAGAAACAACCCCAAGCACATTCAACTATTTGATCTTTGACAAAGACATACACTAAAGGAAAGACAGCCTCCTTAACAAATGACGATGGGAGAACTGGCTATCCACACATGGGAGATTGAGTCTAGACCCGTACCTCTCACCACATACTGAACCAAATTTTTAAAAATGCATCAAAGAACTAACTGTTAAAACAGAAACACTTAACCTGCTGGAAGACAAAATAGGTAAAACTCTTTAAGTCATAGGCATAGGCAAGGACTTTCTGAGCAGAACACAAATGGCACAAGAAATAGTACCAAGTATCAACAAATGGGATCATATTAAATTAAAAAGCTTCTGCACAGCAAAAGAAACAACCAATAGAGTGAAAGGCAATATACAGAATGGTGAAAAATTGCCAGCTACACCTCAGGCAGAAGACTAATATCTAAAATATATAAAATATATAAAGAACTCAAAAAATTAGACACCCAAAATAAAAGACCCAATCAAAAAATGGTCAAGTGAAATGAATAGACACTTCTCAAAAGAAGTGCAAATGGCCAATAAATACATGAAGAAATGTTCAACATTGCTGGCCATTAGAGAAATGCAAATTAAAACAACACTGAGATTCCATCTTACCCCAAAAGAATGACCATCGCCAAGAAATCAAATAATAACAATACTGGCAAGCCTGCTGGGGAAAAAAAAAGAACACTTTCTACATTGTTGGGGGACTGTAAACTAGTTCATCCTCTATGGAAATCAGTATGAAGATTCCTCAAAAAACTGAAATTAGAAATTCCATTTGACCCAGCTATCCCCCTTCTAGGATAAAAAAAGCAACTCATGAGCATTTAATATGAGTTAAACACATCATATTGCAGTGATGCATACATACCCATGTTATAGCAGCACAATTCAAAATAGCTAAATCTTGAAAGTGACTATATGTCCATCAACAGAAGAATGGATAAAGAAAATGTGGTATTTATACACAATGGAGTATTACTCTGCCATAAAAAAGATAAACTTTGTAGGAAAATGGATGCACCTTGAGATCATAATGTTAAGTGAAATAAATCAGACAAATAAGCTTAAATATCACATGATTTCTCTTATATGAGAAACCCAAAGTATAAATAAAGAGCAAAATAAAAGATAATAGGAAAGAGATAGGTCTTTCTTAAAGAGGAAAGGGATCAAGAGATAGAGGGAGAGGGGAAGGAGGAGTGGTAAAGAGGATGAAAATAGAATTAAAATGTGTCCTGTACATGTGCCAACTCCAAACGAGGGATGGAAATGTTATGTACTGCAAATATGAACGAAAACAAAAAATGGAAGGAGATCAAGAGTTGGATGAAGGGGGAAGAGAGAGAAGGGACAGGGGATGTGTGTAGCAACTCACGAGGACTGTAAACATATACTACAAACATGGACCAATACAAAAGGTGAAAGTGATTGAAACTGGCTCAACATTTATGCTAATGTTAAAACAAAAACAAAGAAGTCGAAGAAAGGGAAAAGACATACTATGCTAACACTAGTCAAAAGAAAGCTGATATCGCCATATTAATATAACATAAAGTAGATTTCAGATCAAAGAATAAGTTCAGGGACAAGGAAGACAGTTTCATAATAATAAAGGACTCAATTCATCAAAAGGACTTAACTTACACATTTAACAACAGAACTTCAAAATACATAAAGCAAGAACTACTAGAACTGCAAGAAGAAATAGAGAAATCCACAATTGTAGTAGAGATTTCATCAACCTTCTTTCAATAATTCATAGAAAAGCAGAGAGAAAATCAGCAAGGATACAGCAAACATGGACACCATTATCAACCTACTTGACCTAAATGACCATCATTAAACACTCTACCCAACAATAACAAAATACACATTTCCTTGCGAGGGCACATGGGATATTTACCAAGATACATCATATTCTGGGCCAGAAAATAAGATTCATGTAATTTAAAATAAGTATTTTAGCTATGATGGGATTAAATGACAAGGCAATAAAAGAAAAATTATCGCCGGTGAAACGGCTCAGCGGCTTAAGCGCCTGCCTTGCAAGCGCGAAGGCCCGAGTTCGACTCCCGGAACCCACATACGAAAAAGGGGCCGGTGATATCGCTCAGCGGCACGGGTGCCTGTTGGCGCGCGAGGTCCTGAGGTCGTCCCCCCCGGTACCCACAAAAAAAAAAAAAAAAAAAAGAAAAATTATCTTCAAATTCTCCAGTTATTTGGAAACAAAACAACACACTCTTTTTTAATAATTTTATTTATTTATTTATTTATTTATTGGAACTGGGAATTGAACTCAGGACCTCATGTTTGCCAGGCAGATGCCATGCCGCTGAGCTATACCCCTGGCCCCAACAACACACTTACAAATGAACCATGGGTCAAATAAGAAATCAAAAGGGAAATCAGAATGTATTTTGAATGGAAGGAAAATGAAAACGCAGAGTACGTGAATTCAGGGGATGCCATTTGTTATGGACTGAATCATACACCCCCAAAGCCTGTGTGTTGGAGTTCTGGCCCTCAACATGACTGTATTTGGAGACAGGGCTTTTAGGGAGACCATGAAGATTAATGAGGGTGCATGCACATGGGTGTGTGTGTATGTGTCCTAATTTGATAGGGCTGAGGACTTTATAATAGGAGGGGACAGGAGAGACCTGTACGAAGGGGCGACTCCAAGCACATAGGAAGCCATGAGGACAGAGAGAGGGTGGCCATCTGCAAACCAGGAAGAGGCCTCATCCTGATTTTCCAGCATCCAGAACTGTGAGAAATTATTTTCTGTTGTGTAAACCACCTTGTCGGTGGGATCTGATTATGGCAGCCCTTTAATATGCCATTAAAACAGGACTTGGGGGAAATTTATACCACTAAGTACCTATATTACAAAAGAAAATTGATCTCAAATAGATGACCTCGGCAGCAACTTTTAGAAACCAAAAAAGGAAGAACAACTGTAACCTAGAAGATAGGAAGTAAAAATGCTCAAAGTGAAAAGCAATGAACTAGAAAACAGAAAAACAATAAAGGCAATAAAACAAAAAACAGGTTCTTTGAGATGATCAATAAAATGGATAAGCCAGGCTTATCAGAAAAGGAGGAGAAAGGGAGGGAGGGAGGAAGGGAATGAAGGAGGGAGAGAGGGAGAGAGAGAGAAAGGGAGAAGAGAAACTACCAAAATCAGGACAGCTAGAGGTGACATCAGCAAGGATTTTGCAAGTAGTAAAAGGATGAAGGGGTAATAGGGTAATGTTAGGGACAACTTCACACCTATACACCAGACAATTTAGATTAAAGGCAGAAATTCCCTCGGGTGACACACACTACCAAAGTTCTCTCAGAAAGAATCAGTTCAGCCAAATAGTGTTATCTATTATATATTTATCCATTTTCTACTTACTACCTTTAAACATTGAAGAAATAGCATTTATGGTTAAAAGATTTTCCCTCAGAGAAAACTCCAGGCCCAGACATGTTCACAGAATGAATTCTACCACACATTTATGGAAGAAATAATGCCAAATCTACGAAACCTCTTCCAGGAAGCTGAAAGAGTGCGTATTTCCCAATTTATTTGGGACCAGGATTATCCAGATATTAAAACCAGACAAACACAGTACAAACAAAAGGAAAAGAAGAAAGGGAGGGAGGATGGCAGAAAGAAAATGAGAGCGACGGTCCTCGTGCACACAAAGGCAGAGATTCTAAACAAAATTAGGGCAAACAGGATGCAGCAACATAGTTAAAAGTCTACTACATCATCACGGAGCGGGATCTGTCCCAGAACAGTGGGATGAATTATGGATGCCTGCTACCACTCGGGTGAATCTCAGTGGTGCTGGGAAAGGAGGCAACAGGGCCAGAGTACAGGCTGCCCTATGGCTACATCGTGCCAAACCCTGGAAACCCTGTGTTATATACAGTAGCAGAAAGCAGATCCTGGTTGTCTGGGGTGGTGGGGACTTGGAGGAGCGTGGGCCAGGACTCCGGAGGACTCTGGGAAACTCTGTGGTCGAATCTGTTCATCCCATGGAGTGTGGTGAAGGTTCACCGGCGTGTGTCTATGGCAATACTCAGCAAGCACCAGGGCTATCACCCAGCAGTAGAGGCTGCCCCCGAGCAAGGGCCAAATTCTCCCTCCTGTACCCTGTGTAGTAGGCTTACGGCTCCCGGTGACTTTGAACTTCCTCCCAGGTGCCTAGGTGTGACTGTGACCCAAAAAAACCCAAACCTAGTGCTGGATGCCAGTTGAAAGTGCAGGTGTCTCGGCAAGCCTGGTGCAGTGGTGCACACCTGTAATCCCAGCACTCTGGGATGCTGAGGTAGGAGGATCACAAGTTCAAGCCCCACCTGGGCAATTTAGCAAAACCTTGTCACAAAACAGAAAATACTTTTGTAAAAGGCTGGGGATGTAACTCACTGCAAAGGCCCTAGATTCAATTCCTAGTACACAGAAAAAAATAAAAGCTCTTCAGTGGACTTCTGGCCTCACAATCACCTGGGACCTTAATCACAGGGCGGTCCCTGACAGTGTGAAAATGAAATATGTTTCTCTTCCTTCTCTGCCATGTGCTGGGAAGGCAGGAGCCAGAAGAGGGCAATGGTCCACAACCAAAAGAAGACTTGTTATCACGGAGGTGTTTGAGACGGATGGAGTGGGAGGGAAAAGGAGGGTGTAAAGGGGGCAGCTCGCACCTTCAGAGCATGTGCAGCAGGGATGGATGGGTCAGCCTGGGCCAGGCCAGACTGGCCCTGTGGAGACAGAACCAGCTGCCCATAAAAAGGCCACCTGTCAATAGCAGAACCATTGCATTTCTCTGCTCTCCCCACCTAACTGCTTTCAAGGGGTGGGAGGAGGGAACTAGGGGCTGAAAGGAAGACCCTTTGCCCCTCTCTGAAAGCAAAAGAACAAAAACAACAACAGGTTTGCATTAGGTGGGGGAGAGGGGAAGCAGGGTCCCCACTGGAGCTGCTGAGCAGAAAGCCACCTCCCAGGCCAGCCCTCCACTGCTGCCTCTGGAAAGGAAGGCATCTACAGTGCGACCTCAGCAGCTGGACTGTCCTCCTCAAACGGGAAGACGGTCAAGTAGCAGGAAGACTTTGGACTTTGTATCGCACAGCTGCAGGGTCGACTTCCACCTTCATCATTTACCAGCTTGAAAGTACACTCACTGGGAACTAAGCAAGCTGCCCGGTAACAGTCCCTCCCAAGGCTTCAGGCTCATTTTGTGTTCATCATTTCACATTCTTTTCCTTCCAGGGTCATTCCAAACGTAAAAACTTTAAGGCCCACAAGACGTGGACCCCTACAGCATGAGGTCAATAATTACCACCTCCAGGGTTGTTCTAGAGAAGAAGGCATCCAACTCTCTGAGCCTGATGTGTGACCTCAGCACTGTTGTGTCACTCTTGATCAGGAGGACCTGGGTCCCTGAATTTCTCTGAAGCTTGGGACTCGAAATACAATCACATTGTGGGAATACCTTTGCCAGTACATCTTAGCAGCTTTTGGAAGCAAACCATTTCAATATTTAGACCCTGAGCTTTTCTGATCAGGGCTAGGATCAAAATAATAAAAATTTGATCTGCAAAGGGAGAAAAATAGAAACCAGCAGGTTTATTATTTTACAGATTGTTCCTCTCAGGTAAACATACCTAATAATATCTGCTTAATTAATGAGCACTCCATTGTCTGTGAGGCCTCAGACCCAGATATGTTCTGCATTTCAAAGCAGCCTACACCCACCCATCCTGAGAGCCTTGCTGATAATTAAATAGGGCAGATGTAATTGTGCATCTAATACACAATGTTTCTTACACATGTCAAAGCCTGTTACGTGCAAACAGCTGGACAGAATCAACCTCACTCATTTGCTTGCCTCATGTCCCACAAGCACCATTTATGTTCTGTTCCGGTTACTTGTTGCAGCCTTAGGAATCAGCCCCAAACAAAGTGGCTTAACAGCAATAAATATTTTACAGCAGCCATTCCCCATCCAGATCGCACATGCAGGGACAGACCCACCTGAAGCCTTGCTCAGGGCACAGCTGGCCTGGCCTGATGCCAGGGATCTCAGCTGGGGGTGCTAGCTGAAAACACACACACACACACACACACACAGCCTGTGTGTGCAGACGGGGCTTCCTCCTAGCACAGGGACATGTTTTGAGCCCCAAATCTTGAGAGAGGCTGGCAGAAGCTGTGTCACCTTTTATGACCGCATCTGGTAGTTACACAGGGCTACATCTGCCCTAGTCCCAGGCCTGCCCAGTTTCAAGGGAAGGGAACCTAAGTCCCACCTCCTAAAACTGTCAGAGGACGAGGGGGAGGTCTTGCTTCGTCTTGCTTCAGCTGTCCTGGAAAGTGTCATCTGTCATGCGCACCCAAGTACAACATGTAAGTCATTATTCTTTCCTTGTCTTTGGCCTCTAAGGAGGCCTGCCAGGTGAAGTTTGTGAATCTAGTTGTCATCACTGCGTAATACATGTGCAGTTAATGAGCAACGCGTTACCTTGAATCATGATAATCTACAATTCAAACTTTTCATTATGCAGGTAATTTTCTCCCCACTTGCCCCGGTAAGAATGACTTTGCATACTGCTGGGGGTCATCTCTCAAGTAGCTCCTGTTGCTCCTGAGGCTGAGGGGTTTGCCCCCATGAGCAGCAATGCCCACACGTGAAGGGATGTGTGCCCACCTCTCGGCAGAGGACAGACCAAGGCTAAGATCTGCAGGCAGTGGCTTTGGGCTCGGAGAGTCTCACCAACCAGCAGAGGTTTGGGTCAAAGGAAGGAGGAAAGTACACGCCAGAGGTTTGAGGGCCGCCCTGTGCGGAGCCGTACAGGATGCAAAGCCAGCAAAGGATTTGTCTGGCTGACAGCTTCTGCAAGTCCACCCCAGAGTGACACTGAGGGCCCCACAACCAGTACTGGCCTAAGTGCCAAGGCCATTCACTCCAAAGGAAACTCACATGAGCTCAGTTTTTAAAGTTCATTTTAACAACTGGCTGGGTCCAAATCTGTGCAGGGAACACTTCTGGACCAGGTCTGAGGGCCCAGGGCTGGCAGATGCTGGGAGAAGAGGCAGCCCCCAGACCCCTGCAGGCGGGACAGGCAGAATCGGACTGCAGGGAAGGACAGGAATGACGGAGCCAGTGACAGCCAAGCAGAGGGTGAGAAGAGGTGGGGACAAAGCTGATGGGAATGCAGGGAAGAAAGGCAAGTGGCTTTACCGAGGTCAGAGTGGGTCAAGAGTAAGTGATGCGTGGAGGGGTCAGCGGGAGCCACGACAGAGCGTGGACTCCACCCTGAAGGCAGCAGCCAGCTACCACAGATGTCGCTAGGGAAGTAATGCAACCAGCGATGGGTTTGTAATGGGCAGTTCTGGCTGCTGGGTGCAGAGGCATTGGCAGGGAAAGGATGGTTCTGAGGAGGAGAAGGCGGGCATATCGGCAGCTACACATTCTGAGCTCTAGAAGCCCTTGTGGGCACCAGATCCAACATTAAAATATGTCCATAATCTACACTTGAAAAGTGAGTCTTCTATGCTACAAGATATATTTGGGAGTTTTTTTAACCTGGTTTTGAAATTCTTTGGCTGTGAGTAAACCCTCTCTTTGACTCTTGGCTGCATTGCACTGACGATCATTGTGTGTACCTACAGGCTGGCTCCTCCCTCATCAGGCCAGGCCAGAGCACAAGGAAGTTCCTCCCAAACATGCTTGGCTGCCAGCATACCAGCCCTCGCATCCAAGATCCACCTGCCCTGACTCTGATGCAGGGCCTTGCCCTAGGGACTTGCATGCCAGCCCTGTGGTCAACGCTGGAGGGTGCAGGGAGGAGACTTGGTGTCTGGTGGCAAGGAGTTCCAGGATCCCACATACCTAGAAGGGTAGCAGGGTGGCCTCTAGTTGGTGCCTTGTCCCTTCCAGCTAAGTGACTTTGCTGGAGGTGGTGGGCCAGAATGGAGCCTGGGTATGGACCCCCAGGTTGCCTGATTGGACTTGCCTTCAGGAATCTTGCAAAGTAGGAAAATCTAACCCAGCAACTATTTTCTAGGTGCTATGTGATTGCTCACTTTAATCAGCAAATGAAACTCACCTACCACCAACTTGTGTGTTTTCTGGCCTGACACTCATGCTTGCCTTCTGGGTGTGGTAGCGTGACTGGGACAGCAATGGAGACAGCACTGCTTTCCCAGTGAGGGTGGGGCTGAGCCAGCAAGAGCCCAAGGCTCCACCAAATGTTGCCCAGAGTGCTGCCAGCCCCACAGAGCCTGCCCTCCTAACCGGGCACCAGCCTCTGCAGCCCATTACCCCTTCTGCTCACAATGCCCTGCCCACCTGCTAGCGGGAGACAGAGGGAACAGGCAGGGCCCTACGCCAGTGTGGGTGGGAGGTGCTCCAGGCCAGCCACCAGTCTGGACACCAGGGACACACCCTTAGTCCCTAAGCTGCCTCGCCTTCCTAGAGGAACAGCTCCTGGTTCACCCCTCCCCAGCTGTTATCACACATGCAGAGTTCTTTCTGCCTCCAGTTTTCTCACCTCTGGGAAACCTCTCTCAGCTGCCCAGACTCACGACTTTGAACTTTTCCAGTACTCCAACATGGGAGCTTCAGGGATTAACCTATTTTTTCCATATGCTACTCCTCCACCTTTGGACTCCTCATCAATCTCTGCCCCCTCTGCCCCTTTATTTTAGCTGCCCAGGTCTTGTCTCTGCCTCTAAATCACACAGGTTAGATAGAACCTGATTGCAAAGAATTTCAGCCCCTGAAAGAATCCACTCCAACCAACCCGATGCTGCAGGAGCAGTTGCTGTCTCCCTTGGGTAGACCTCACGCAGGGGCCCCTTGGGATGGCGGGAAAAGCTCAGGCTCCTGAAGCAAAAGACCCAGGTGAGAACTGGTTCTGCTCCTGTGCACCTAGAATCAAAGTGACTTCTGCTATTACGAGTTGAATTGGATGATCCCTAAAAAATATACGTTAGAGCCCCCACACACACACACACACTCAGAAAGTGACTTTATTTGGGCACAAGGTCTTTACAGAGGTAATCAAGGTAAACTAAGGTCAAGAGAGGAGACACTAATGAAATAAGGTTGGTTCCCTATAAAAAGGGAAAATTCAGGCCCAGCAACAGAGAGGCACTGAGGGAAGATGCTGTGAAGAGTCTCTAGAAGAGATGGCCATGACCCTCCTCACAGCCCTTGGAAGGAACCAGCCCTGCCAGCACCTTAGATGTCAACCTCCAGGAGCTCCGGGCAGTGTGTGTCTGTGGTTGAAGTGGCCCAGCTTTTTCCACAGCAGCCCTGGGAATGATCCCCTGCCCTGCTGGCGTACTGCAGTGAGACCGTCCCGTGGTGGTGCTGGGTGCCTTGATTCATTCATGCCATGAGCAATTGAGCACCAACAGTGTGCCAGGGACTGTGCCTGGGCTGTGCAGCCTCTGTTTCCTTTCCATGAGTCATTCTCCCAGCCTCTTTGTAAATGGGATCCATATCTGAGGGTCACAGTCCTCATGACACATTAAGCACATGGTAGGTGCTTAGTAAGTGCCTGAAGAGTTAACTTAATATGGATTTGTGATCGCTGCAAGTTTTCAATGCACAAGTCTGTACAGGGGCGTGGGTGCTAAATATTTTATAGTCTTCAGCAGCATCCAGAGAAACTAATCATAGCAAGAGTCCAAAATAGCCTCGTTTACTTGGCACCATGGTAGGCCTGCCCTGTTAGGGAGGGCACAGGATATGGAGCTTGCCGTGGTGGCATACTGTCTGCCTTCGGCGCCTCAGCCCACCATGCGTGGCTGCAGAGTGTGGCTCTGGGGAACGCTTTGAAGTGAGGTTACATTTTCTGAGTGTAGCCAACTATAGATAAAAGGCATTTCCAGCAATGCTCATGCAGATTAATTATTCTAGTAACTGTGTAGGTTGTCTCAAAATTGCCTTTTTGAAGCTCTGCATTATGAGAGAGATAGAGAGAGAGAGAGAGAGAGAGAAGAGAGAATGAAGGATGGAAGGAAGGAGACAAGACAACATTTCTGGAGCGAAATCAATATCGTGTGATACTGGGCAGAAGGGTGTTCAGCACAACAAGGATGAGGATGCCAAGCACATGCAGACAGGCGATAATTATAGATGCTACGCATCTCAATGAAAATACACTGGGCATATGGCCCTTTTTGCCTTTGTGTCATTTTTCCTTGCTCCTCCAGGGTCCAGAGAAACCAGCAAGACTTAGCACACGGCCACCGCATCCCGGTCTGTGAGAATAAATGAGGTGCTTCCAAGTTCCAGGGGAGCATGCCTTCATGTTCCATTGGAGATGCACTCACTAAGTGTCATAGGTCCTGTGGAATCCAGGCAGGGCTCAGGTGCAAGTGCAACCATGACCTGAAAGTCCAGCTCTGCGATCAGTTTTTGAGCACTGTCCTAGGTTGGTGTGGAAGTGGAGGCAACGAGACGAACGGTCCACGATTCCTGCCCGCAAGATGATCATAGGTTCATGGAGATTCATAAAGAATCACTTATTTCCTCTCATTCTCCCAGCAATTTCTGCAGGAGACACAATTACTACACCTGCTTTACAGATGGTGAAACTGCAGATGGTATTTTGGTCACTTCTCCGCGGTGGGGTCAGGAACTGGAGGAGGCAGTGTGGACTTAGCCCAGCTCTCAGAACTGGGCTAAAGTGGTCATCTTAGCAGAATGGGGACGAAAACAGGGTTGAGGTGAGCAGTCCAAGAGAACGCAGGAGAGGACAAAGAAATGCTTCCTGGAGGTGCTGAGACACTGTCCTTGGAACCAAGCAGGGGAGTGAATTCAACAGGGAGAACCAGGAGAGACCTCGGAGATGGGGCAGAGTTTGAGCCGAGTTTGAAAAGTGAGGAGGGCTGGAAAGACTGCGCAGCAGGAGGCATGAGCGCAGAGGCAGCCCCAGGGTGAGGGAGTAGCGAGGGGACAGGCTCTAGGCAATGGGGAGGGAGCAGGGACACACCAAGGAGTCAGATTTGTCTTGTTGCTGGCCTCTGAGAGGGGTGCAATGTGATCCTGCCCATGCTGCGGGCGGTGGCTGACAACAGTGGGCAGAATTCATCCAAGAAGGGAATCAGGCGAGAGGTCACTGGAGATGTGAGGTCATTTAAAAAACTACTGATGCTCTGACTGTTCCTCAAGGGGAGTGAGACGGCCAGACACTGAAGAAGGAAGCCAGAAAAAGGCAGATCTTCTACCCAAGCACCCAGTGGTGGAAGATGTGGAAGTGGAGGCCAGGGCTCTCAGAGGTCACCAAAGTTAAGCCAGGGGAGCCATGGATGTGTCCCCAAGGGCAGAAGGGGAGACCATGGAAGAGGCAGTGGACGGGCTGAGCAGGGAGGCTGCCTTGCACAAGGACCTCATGTGGCGCAAGTCTCTTGTCTTCTGCCCACTGTCCTTTGTAATGCAGTGGGTGGCTCAAGGGGCTGAAAGTCTCGGAAAGGGGCCTTTTCAGGAGTCCAGTGGAAAGAGAGAAAGGGAAGGAAGGTGGGTGGTGCGCCTTTGCCACAGGGATGGGAGATTTAACAGAAGAACTGGCTTCAGCAGGACGCCCACAGTGATGCCCACAGAAGTAAGCTAACAGTGCCACAACTCACACAGGCACAGCCTTGGGTGAGATGCAATTATAGAACTGTAGGTTTCCTACGGTCACATTTGTGTCAATGAAAAAACACACACACACACACATATGCGTAGAAAACCAAAGAGAGGTACACAAAACTTGAACAGTGACGTTCCTTAGGAGGTGGGATTACGGCATTTTAAAACCGTTCTTTCCCCTGTTTACCTGTGCTTGCTGAAACCTATGCAGTGAATATTTTCCTTTGGAATGAGTTCAGCTTTGAGAAAAGGAGAAAAGCTCACAACTGTAACAAGTCCTTCGCATTCACATCAGAACTTCCTCAAGCAGCAGCTTGTGAACAGTGTCACCATGCTGGCTGCTATCATAGCGGTGGCATAAAGAGCCCGAGGGAGATGAAAAAACGACATTATCCAGATCAATAGGCGCAGCCATGTGTGAGGGAGAAAACGCAGTCAGTTTTCGGTCCACCCAGGACCACTGTAAAAGCTGAAAGCTAGCAGCCAAGCTCCCTCCGCCCACCCCACGCTTGTGTACATCCACTCTACCCATCAGCAGGGATGACCCTTTGATGGCCTACGACACATGTCACTTAAGCCTTGGGGCCTTTGCGCCAGCTGCTCCTCAGGTTGCCACCCTGTCTCCCAATCTCGGATGACTGATTCCTTTGCCAGATCTCAGTTCAAACTCTACCTCCTTCGAAACCATCCTGATCACTACAGCGCCTACCAGGCCCTCTCCAGTGACTAACCCAACCCTGTCCACAGAACGCCGTGCGGCACTGAGGATGTTCTGTATCCATGCTGCCCAACATGGTAGCCACTGCCAGGCACTGGAAATACGGTTAATGCTGCTGAGTAACTGAATGTTAAATTTTTTTTTATATGTGGGTACCAGGAGTCAAACTCAGGACCTCGCACTTGCCAGGCAGGCGCTTATGCTGCTGAGCTATTTCACAGGCCCCTGAATTTTAAATTTTACTTTAAGTAATTTAAATGTGTGCATTGCTAGTGGCTGTTGTATTAAGCGATACGGGTTAACTCATTACTCACCTTTTTTTGGTAGCATATTACTGTCTGAAACGATTTCATTTGTCTATTTGTTTACAAACTCATTGTCTGTCTTCCCTCTGATTTTTTGGTTTTTTGGTGTTTTTTTTCAATCAGATTTTATTGGTACATTTTAGATATACATAATGATCACATTCATCATAGAGAATTTGTACCTGTACATGATATAACTTGATTCTTTTTTTTTCTCCCCATTCCTCTACCCTCCCTTCAACCCCTCCTGTTTTGTTTTGGTTTTGGTTTGGATTTGGGTTTGGGTTTGGGTTTTGGTTTGGGTTTGGGTTTTTTGGGTTTTTTGACTACCATAGTTCCAACTCCAAAAATACAACAGGAGTCAAATAAATGACTACTAGGAAAAAAGGTGGATTTCATAGGCCTTAGGTACGATTAGATCTTGTATCATGTATCTGTTACCAAATATATTGTATAACAAAACACCCCAAACACAGTGACCAAAAAGAAGCATCATTTAATTTCCTAGCCACGTGAGTTGCAACCTGATGGTCCGCTGATCCCATCTGGGCACATCTGCAGCTACCTGGTAGTGGTGCAGGTAGGGCACGGGGAGGTGGCCCCACTCCAAAGATGAGTGCCAGGTGGGCGTGGCATGCTCTCTCCAAGGTGATGCCGCAAGCACAGGAGGCAGAGGGCAGCCCTCATGGCCTCTCAAGGTTAGCCTTGGGGCTGAAATTCCACCCCTTCAGCCTCATTCTGCTGGCCCAGACACGTCCACTGCTGAAGCCAATCATGAGGCAGGGCCCTGCCAATCACAGGGTAAAGGGCATGGATTCAGGGAGGGGTGAAGAACAGGGCCCTGCTAAAGCTTCTGGTTGCCAGGATGGAAACCCAGTCTGACAAGATGAAGAAAGTGATAGTTCACTATCATGGCACACAGACGACAGAAACCTGGGAAGGCCACAGGCAGGGGCTACAACGGGACCTGGCTGCCAGGATGAGCTGCAGGACAGGTGTCAACATGAGCAGCTCCAGGACACTCTGCAACCAGGACTACTTCCAGCGTGTGTGGGTTTGGCTCCATCCCTCTGCCTGCTGGCTTCCCTGCCTTTCAACCCCACATAGCTGCATTTACCTATGTCCCTCGGAACTTGGGCTTCATGTGGCCACCGTGGCCTCTCTGCTCCCCTGTACTTTCTAACTCTCCTGCTTGCTCCTTTGGTTCTCTGCCTGTTTCTCTCCTCATCTCTCATTGCCAACAGACTCACCCACCTTTTGGCACCGGGACCCATTCCAAATTACTACCCAGACCACTGATTGGCTCCCTTACACAGTATTCCCCATTTTCTGTGGTTTTACTTTCCATGGTTTCAGTTGACTTTGGTAAATCATAGTCTGCAAATGTTAAATGGAAAATTCCAGAAATAATTCAAAAGTGTTAAACCATGAACCATCACGATTAGCGTGCTGAAATGTCGTTCTGCCTGGCTCCATCCCATCTGGGGTGTGAATCTTCTGTTGGTCTGGTACATATTCAGTGTCCACTAGTCACTTAGTAGCCACCATGGTTATCAGATCACCTGTGGTGGTACTGCAGTGTGTATATCAGATGCAGTACCATCTGAGGATTCAGGCACCGATGGAGGGTCCTGAAACATATCCTGCAAATGGGCCTGGGGCAGGAGGCTTCTTACGAGCTTTACTACCTCTGGGCCATTAGCTGTGGCTGCTACAATGTGGCATGCAACATAGAAGGGACAAGGTGGGCCCCGTGGAGAACATATCTGCATGGGTCAGCAAAGCAAAAGCCGTGCCTTTGGGGAGGATGAAAGCAGTTGGATTCAAGAGGCCAAGAAAATGGCAGTGTAGGGCATGCGTGTCTGTTGTGCTTTTAATCATCTTGCCTTCTTCCTTGGGGGAACTGTCCCTCCTTAATTCCATGTAACTCAAACACAGCTCCTGTACCCCCTCCCCCAGGCTGCAGTTCCTAGAGTTGCTAGCACTGAACCTTCCAGAGAGCAGCACCTATAAGACTTCCTGGACCCCTTGCTGTGCCTTCCCCTCGCTGACTTCCCAGAGCCTGGTGGTTTGTGTTCCTGAGCATCCTTCCAATAAATCCCCATTGTGTGTGTGAGTCAGATAGATGGGAGTGGTTCTTGTTACTGGGAACCAAAGAACCCTAAGCAATACTGTGTACAGGCTCGGGACAGAGCTGATTTAGGAAAGATACAAGGATGGCGTCATGTTTTAAACTGTCATATTCCTATCTTTGTTGAACCAGTTACAGAATCTTCTTATACATCAGGTTTGCATTAGGACTGCTTAGGTAGGAAAGAAATGTGCTGAAGGAGATTAGGATTACCCAAAGAAAACTCTCTCTTGCTCCCCAAATTTGACTCAGGCCTGCATCTGGATCACCAGGTAAAAAGCTGAGGGTGTTGTGTATCTCCAAATGCAACACCCTGAGGAAGACTCAAGAATGGATAACCTAGGGCCATTGATATAGCTCAGCAGCATAAGCGCCTGCCTGGCAAGCACGAGGTCCTGAGTTCAACTCCCGGTACCCACATATTAAAAAAAAAAAAAAAAAGAATGGATAACTTCACACAAATCCAAGGGAACATCAGACAACAAAAATGAAGAGTGCTCTTTAAAAGTGGGGGAGGACCATAATAATGTCAATATCACAGCTGGATATGATAGCATAGACTTGTAATACCAGCACTTGGGAAGGAAGCTGAGGCAGGAGGCTTTCCCATGAGGTCAAGGCCAGCCTAGACTACATAGTAAGTTCAAGGCCAGCCTGAAATACATAGCAAGGTCCAGTCTTGGGAAGTACAAACTCAGGTACATGGGGAGAAAGGGCTTTAATATAAGCAACTTACTCTCAAAAGGCTCAGAAAAGTGTGGGGCTGAAAGTCAGGGGTGAAGCACTTGCCTTGCATGTGTAAGGCCCTGGGTTCAATGCCCAGCACTACAAAGAAAAAGAAAAGAAAAAGCTCAGAAAAAATTACGAGAGATAGAAGGCCAGAGGTGGAGCTCAGTGGTGAGCGCTTGCCTAGCACACAGGAGGCCCTGAGTTCCGCCCCCAACATTGCAAAGCAGTAAAAATAAAGCAACCATGGACGCTCAGTCCTGCAAACTTGCTCAACACAGCACAGGCAGCAAAGCAGCAGACCCTGTGTTCGTGCAAGACCCTCACGCTGGTTCTCTAGTCCTCCTATAAAATCATGGCTTCCAGGGGCTGCAGACACCCCTTGCCTAGGAATTTCTATGCAAAGAGATGCATCTGCTATAAGCTCATTTACTATGAATTAGAACTTATAGTTTGGTACTGTCTATTACATATCTGAAATGGTAGCAAATCTTTATCCTCTGAGTGTGGACTGAATATCTAGAAAAGCCAAAACCATATGTGTCAACGTGGTTAAAGTTGAGACCAGTATCTGGTTTTACTCGCTTTTTGTTTTTTCTGTTTGTGAAGAAAATAAACTATGGCAACAAAGTAACCAAAATTTATTATCCCAAAGAGATGTTCTAAAAAATCTTCTGAGAAAAATAACATTGTGACAAAAGGTACACCACATTCCAAAGTGATGGACTAGACCTCTGAAAGGGAAGTGTTTTTGTATGTAGAAGTCATAACATTCATTCTAAAAAGGTGTCTCGTTGAATCAGTAATCAAAAACCTTGCAACAAAGAAAGGACCAGCACTAAGCAGTTGCACTGGGGAATTCTACCAAGCATTTAAAGAAGAATTAACACCAATCATCCTCAAACTCTTTCAAAAAAATGAAGAGGAGAGAACACTACAATTTCATTCTATAAAGTAAATATGACACCAAAGCCAGACACACCAGTATAAGAGAAAAAACACTGTAGACAAATATCCCTGATAAATGTCATTGCAACAAAGCTCAACAAAAAACTAGCAGACAGAATTCAGTAGCACATTTAAAAGATTAGATACCAGCCGGGCATGGTGGCACACACCTGTAATCCCAGCACTCGGGAGGCTGAGGCAGGAAGATCACTGCGAGTCCAAGGCCAGCCTGGCCTACAAAGTGAGTTCAAGACCAGCCTGAACTGCATAGTGAAACCCTGTCTCAAAAAGACAAAAAAAAAAAAAAAAAGATTAGATACCACGACCAAGGTATGTGTGGGGAGGGGCTACTCCTGGAATGCAGGGATGGTTCAAATCACAAAAATCAATCAGTGTAACATACTACATTATCAGAATGAAGGGGATCATCTCAATTGATGCAGAAAAAGTACTTGATATAATTCAACATACTTTTGTGATAAAAACTCTCAACAAACTTATAGTAAAAGGAAACTACCCCAATATAATAATATTTATATATTAAAGCCAAAAGTTAATATTATATTCAGTGGAGAAACACTGAAAGATTTCCCCCTAAGATTAGGAACAAGACAAAAATGCCCACTTTTGCCACTTTTATTCAACACAGTACTAGAAGTCATAGCCAGAGCAATTCCAGAAGTTAAGTAAATACGCTTAAAGTGGAAAGGAAGAAATAAAATTCTCTCTATTCATAGAAGATAAAGTGGAAAGCACTAAAGATTACATACACACACACCCCACACACACACACACATACTAGATTTGTCAGCTTTCCCACTGCTAGAACAAAATACTTGACACCCACAACTTAAAGGAGGAGAGGTTTATTTTGGCCCATGGCTTCAGAAGATTCAGTCCATGGTCAGCTGGATCCAAGGCACAAACATCACGGCAGAGGGGCATGGCAGAGGAAAGCTGCCATGATGACTAGAAGCAGAGAGATTGACAGAGACAGGGAAGAAGCCAGAGAAAGAGAAAGGAGCAAGGGACAAGAATATACCCTTCCAGGTCATACCCCAGTGACCCACCTCCAACCAGGCCCTACACTTTATTTTTTTTTTTTTAGTTTGGTATTAACTTTATTCTATTTTCTGTATAACTTTAAGTAGATAAGGGTTTAGTTCCACATGCCTCAGGAAATGGGTAAGAGTCACAGGACAATCTCTCTTCCCACACAAAATAAAAAATAAAAGTTCCATATCAGGTGTCCTAGAGGAGAAAACTGAAACATTAGCAATGTTGAGCAAGATTCTTCCATAAATTAAGACATAAAACCAGCCTGCCATGATAGGTTTAGTCCTGTAAACCTAGCCAAAACCCTAAACTGTTGAACATGACAGGCAAAAGGAAGCAGTAAAGGCAGGTTATAGGCACCTAGCCGGAGGAGGAGGAATGCTGAATTCCTTGGGACGGCATGTTCTTTTTTTCTTCTTCTTCTTCTTTTAAAGTCACTGGTATAGGAGGGTGCTGGGCAGTAATCCCACAGAAAGAAAGGGCCCAAGACTCCTCAGACTGCCCTGGATGAAAGACACTGCTACTGCAGGTAGTTCCAACTACCTCATGGTAGATCAGACCCAGGCTGGAATGCAGAATGGAGGAATGCTTGTAGGAAACAAGTCTGCTTGGAAGGCCAGATGGCCAACCCTCAACCTTTGGTTCAGTGTGACTCTTGCCTCACTTGTTAATGGTGAAAAATTAGCTTGGTTAGAACCACCTGGAATCACACTAATTTCTACTACCTTCATGATCATTGTTAGAAAAACATAGATGTGCTCGTTCTAATCTGTTAATTTCTGGGATATTTTACTCTTCCCAAAAGACTGTCTGTTGGTATAATGACCCCGAAATGCTGAAAGCTAGAATGTACCAGTCCAGGTCTGCAGCTCCTTAGGGGCAGGCTGGTGGTGTGGCTGCGCTGATATAGAAAGAGACAGCTTCCTGAAGATCAGCTGGCCTGCAACTCCACCCCAAATCTCAGCCTAAGATATATTTCAGTGAAGGCAGGTAGCTGGGCTTCTCAGAGAAGAGATGCAATTTAAGAACAGAAAGTTAGAGGAAATGTAGAAAACAGCGCTCTAGATTCAGATTTATCTCATCGTGTGAAAGGAGAGGGCGAAGAACCCACTGGTACTTTACTTATCTGGCAATTTCTGACACTGCCTTGAACTGATTAGGGACTTGGAACTCCTTGAAATCACTGCCTTCTGTAGGAATGAGGACATTCATCTCAGAAGAGTTGGCACTGACTAGCTCCAATCCAGGGAATTCTTGCTTAGGTAAACGTGGCAGCCATTGTTTTGGTAAAGGAAATAGTTGGCACTTTACACATTACCTGAACTTTGACATCTCTACTGTTGATTATCTCCACAATGCCTGTCACATCATCGAATACCAGGCCAAGTTTCTTACAATTATCTACTATAATGAAGTTAATTTTGCCCTTGATTTGCAATGCAATTTGACACACTGGAATATGTAAGCCACCTGTTTCAACTCAGTGTCATCATTCACAAGGCTGGAAACATTCTCCTGGTTTTCATCTCTCCACTTCTTGCCCTCCAATTCAAGTAGAGCTGGTTCCTTCTTTGTGGCCAGTTTGGGGGATGGGCTGGTCTGGGGTTAGGTACAGAGAGTGGTTTGGATCCGCTGCACACTGGACCACTCTGAGCCTTTAAGGTAGGACTCTTACGAGGCTTCACACCATCAGATACGGGCTTCAGGGCATGTGTGATGCTCTCCTCTTGATTAATCTGTGCAAACAGTGCTGAGCAGGAAGCAGAGTCATCAGAGCCCAAACTGGTACCGCTAGAGGGAGGTGAGCCTGGGGGAGTGGGAGGAAGACCGGATCCAGCAGAGTTGATGGCATTCCATGCACGTCTTTTGCCACAGGCCCCATTCAAGCTTGAATACTCGGTTTTCTTTGAGGCTTCCAGTTCCTTCAACTTCAGCAAGACGTTACCTTGCTGGTGTCTCCTGCAAATGCTTTTCTATCAGCCTCTAGCACCGTGATGGCTTTCATGGCCTGAGCACGAGCCCTTATCCCAAATATACACTAGGCAAATCTGGTTGTTACCACTCCCTTTACCTTACCCAAATACTAAGTCCAAAAGTCTGAGCCTCCTCTTCTTCCAGTTTTCTCCTAAAAAATCTGTGACTGTAGCCAGGGATGACCGATCTCTGCATTTACTCTATGCTTACATTGTTAAGCTGTGCTTTTTGCGAGTGTGTCCATTTCTCCCACTTTGTAACAGTCCACTAAGCACCCTCATGATCCAATTGCCTTCTGAAAGCCCCGCCTCCCAACATGAGACTTCTGGGGGACACTTTAGATCTAAATCATAACACAAGGTGTTAGAACAAGGAGTTCAACAAAGTTAAAGCAGGCAAAGTCAACATGCAAAAACACATTGTTTCTTACACTAATAATGAACAATCCAGAAAGGAAATTAAGGAAACAATTTCATTTGTAATAGCATCAAAAAGAATACAATACTTAGGAATAAATTTAAACAAGGAGGCAAAAGACTGTACACTGGAAACTACAAAATGCTGCTTAAAAAAAAAAATTTAAAGACACAAATGAATAGAAAGACATCCTGTATTCATACACTGGAAGAGTTAATATTGTTAAGATATCAATAATACCCAAAGTGATTTAAAGATTTAATGGAAACTTTATCAAAATCCCAAAGGCACTTTTTGCAGAAGAACATTCCATCTTAAAATTCACATGGAATCTGAAGGACTGCCCAGTAGCCACAGTAATCTTGCAAAAGAAGAATAAAGTGGAGGTCTCACACTTCCTGACTTCAAAACATTTTATAAAACTGTAGTAGTCAAAATAGTGTGGCACTGGTACAAAGACACATATACAGAACAATAGAATAGAATGGAGAGCATATATATAAACCCTTGCATATATAGTCAAATGATTTTTGACAAGGATGCTAAGATCATATAATGGGAAAAAAACAGTTTCTTCAACAAATGGTGTTGGGAAAATTGGATTTTTACATGCAAAAGATTGTTGTGAGTCACGTTTCAATGGAAATTAAGCGAGTAAAGGGAGAGGGGTAGAGGACAGCCGGACTTCCATTTTGTCTTAAAAAGAAGTTTCCGGGCCGGTGAGATGGCTCAGCAGCTTAAGCGCCTGCCCGGCAAGCGCGAGGGCCCGAGTTCGACTCCCGGAACCCACATACGAAAAAGGGCCGGTGATATCGCTCAGCGGCACGAGCGCCTGCTGGCGTGCAAGGTCCTGAGGTCGACCCCCTGGTACCCCCCCAAAAAAAAAAGAAGTTTCCATGTCTCTACTTGAGTAATTTAGATAGGTCCAGAGAGGTGAGAAGGCTCAGATCCTTGACATGGACAAGGGGTTCTATAGAAAAGCCTGGGGGAGACAAAGCCCAAAGGTGGCATAAGGTTAGACTGGGATGCCAGCCAAACAAGAATAAACAGTGCATTTGGTTTCTTCCAGAGTTGGCACTGAGAAACCCAGAATGCCTAAAACCTGATCACTGCCTCCATGGAGCATGGCTGAAAATCCAAGCATGCAGGATTGCTTGACACCCAGAGGACTGAGCTGGGCAGGAAGAAAGCTGAGCCCACAGGAGAGCTGGCTTCCTGGGACAAGGACACCAACATTTCAGTGTTACAGGCAGGGGGGTTCACACCAGTCTCAGAGGACGTCAAGAGGCAGGGCCTGGGGCACCGTGGGCAACTGAGCAAAGAGGCCAATGGGAAGGGTATGGTGGATGGCTGAGTCTGCTGCTTTTCTGTGCCACCTCTGTTCCCAGCAGGAGGTAGTGGGCTCAGCCAGCACTCGGCTGGCGGGGCCTCTGGGAACCTCTCTGACCCTCCGGACAGCCCTTGGAGACATAAGTGAGGCAATCCACCGTTTATCCACCTCTCCAGAAGCTGGACATGGAAAAAGCAAGCCCTGGTGCCTGGGGCCTTGTCAAAGTGTCCCCAAAGGGTGGCACCTCAAGAAAGGGATTTTGTATGACATCGGAGGTGCCTTTGTGAATGTGAAAGGTGGGGCCATCCCTGAAGAGGTATCCCCTGGGCACACGTGCACACGCTCACACACACTGACTAGGAACACACACACACAAGCATGTGTTAACACACATGCATACACACGTTGTGTCCCCTCTTGATAGCCTATTCTCAATCCCTCCTTTAGAAAGCAGGAGTCTTATCCATCTTTGGCATTCTGCACAGGTCACGGCACCCAGCACTCGCACGGTCTCCTCTGTGAGGGATCAGTAACCATCTGCTAACATTGGCCATAGGATGACTTCCTCTAACGTGGGCAAATGAAGCCAGTTGAATGGCCAGCAAGATATACACGTCATGTGGCGGTGCTGAGTCAGACTTCTCTAGTTCCTATGGTTTCCCAGTATTGGTGGCAACTAGGCAAATGACTGGTATCTTGCCCCTATGTGTCCCCTCAAATGCAAGCCAGCCCTGATAAACACCTAACCTGGCAATCAGTTAGACTATGCTGTATTTCCCATTGCCAGCTTGGAGTTCTCTACCTGTACTTTGCAGATACAGCCCAAACTCAACATGTCCCAAAATGAAATACTGTGTTCCCTTGCGAACTTGCCTTCCACGTGCATCCCATCCACATCATTCACCATGTTGCCCAAGCTGCAAACACAAGCACCACCTCTGGGTTCTGGCTCTCTGCTGCCAGAGCTTGTCCACCCCTGGACCTCTGTGGCCCCACTCACCAGCACCATAACAATACCTGGTCACTCTCTTTGACTTTGGTCTTCACCCCAACCCTAAACTCCTTTTCCACACTCTTGCCACGGATGTCCTCTAAAATGCAGGGGTGAGCACATCACACTCCAGTTTAATACCCTTCAGTGGTCCTGAATTGCATTTTAAAAAAATAATTGTCAATTCCTTGGCTAACCATACAGTCTTAATACAGAGCCTTTACCCTTCCATCTCCTCTCTTGTCACAACAAAACATTCTGCTCCGTGTTCTTTCATGCTCCCCAGCCTTCACCTGTCCTCCTTCACAGATTTGTCACATGTCATGGCCTTCCGAGAGAGGTTTTCTTGTTTCCATCTAAGCATGTGAACTGCTCGAGGAAAGGATACCACCTCGCTCACTGTGGAGCCCCTGGAACTACGCTTTGCACACAGTGGGTATCCAACAAATGTCTGGTGAGTGGAAGGATGAGGAACGACACTGGATCAGGGACTGTGACACCAGGACGTGGTGGCACAGACTTACCTCGGAGAAGCCCTCTAGCCTCCTTGGATAGCATTCCACGGCCCAAAACCGAGAGTCCCAGAGCTACTCCTTTTTGATACACATTTATACTTTGTTTCCTAATTGATCGCACATGTTTTATTTTCAAGTATTATTAAATTAACTAAGAGTATTGTTCCACTTGCCCCCGCCGTGTGGTTTAAGTATTTGTTTTGGATAAACTATTCATCCACTTAAATGACTGATCGCAGCTTCTGCACAGATTGCTGTTAAGGTCCTGCTTACCTGCAGGCAGAACCCATGCCCAGGACCTCCCACGACACTCCTCACTTTACATCTTTCCTTTTCTTCTATCTTTCAGCTTTCTTGTCGCAGAGCCATAGAGCACAACCAAAAGTGCATTACCCGGGGCTGAGAGAACCCAAGGATTTTTAAGTGCCCATCTAAGATGTAGCTCCTTGATCACCAGGGTGCGGCCTCAGTGCCCCTCACGCGTGGACTCTGTAGCCTCCTAGAGCCTGATTCCCTAACGCATTTCCGCAATCTCGGATGTCGGTCAAAGCACCTCCAATCCTTAGGGGCTCTAACCTGATTCTGGAAGTAGTGTCTTAAAAAGTTATAACTCTTTCCTTTGTAAAACTCATCTCTCCGGAAATCTTAGTGAAGGGAGAGAAATCGAATGACTCGTGATCATCATGCAGCTTTCTCACATGGTTTATGATCAAACCAAATTAAAGAAAATAAAAACACATTGGTGCAGCGCGGCAGAATCGGCGGGGGGCGGGGGCGGGGCTGCCCTGGACTGGACAGGACCAGCAGAGAGAAACCTCGGATGGGCGGGGTCATCGCAGAAAGGGGCGGGGTTAGCCCGATGGGCGGGGCCTGGCGGGGCCCCCTGAAACCGCCGCTCTCGCGACTCCTGGGCCTCCTCAGCACCGAACGTGCGCCGCGGCGGTGAGGGAGCGAGGCCGAAAAGCCGCCGTTCGCGCCCCGCTGGCTGCAGAAGTTGTTGCCACACATTTTGGATGTGCGTTTTCCACGCCTCATTCTTGGTCCCGCACCTCCGGAGCGGCCGCGGCCCTGTCACCACAATCGCAGCCACACGCCCCTTCCCCTGACCTGCCTCGGCTGCCCGGGCCGGCCTGTCCACCTCGTACCCAGCCTGTCAGAGCCGGACGAGAGGTGGCGGCGGGAGAGGGCGGAGCCAGGTCACGCAGGGGGCGGGGAGAGCGTTAGGGCACGTGAGGGAGTGTTGGCCAATGGTAGGGCCTCGTGGAGGGCGGTGGGGCGGGACTGGAGGCGGGACTCAGCGCCGGGGGCGGGGCGGGGCCGGGCCGGAGGAGGGGCGGAGAGACGCCGCCGCCGCCGCCGCCGCCGACGCTGCCGCCGCCGCCGCCGCGGCTGCCGCAGCCTCTGAGAGCCCGGAGAAGGGGAAGCGGGAGCGAGCGAACGACTCCGTCCCCGGGCGGCGGCGGCGGGCCGGAGGGCGCGGCGGCCGGGGCGGGGGCGCTGCTGCGGCGGGGGCGGCGGCGGGGGCGGCGGCGGCCCGCACCAGCCATGCCGAATAAAAACAAGAAGGAGAAAGTGAGTGCGGGCCGGGCCTCGGGGCGGCGGGGCGGGACGCGCTTACTCCGCTAGCGGCAGCGGCGTGGGCCGTGTCGCGTTTGCTTTGAGGGGGGTGCTCCAGTTGGGGCGCTGGCGTTTCAGGGTCGCCCTGAAATCCACCTCCTGGGGTTCAGGGCGAGAAGGAAGGGCTATGAGGTGTCCCTTGCCGAAGTCAGAAGCGCTGTGTGAAATGGGGTTATCTGTCTCTGCGTAAAGTTTCCTTTTTTTTTTTTTTTTTTTTTGCTAGACAGGGTCTCGCTATGTAGTTCAGGCTGCCCTTGAACTCACTATGTAGTGCTGGCTGGCCTAGAACTCGAAGTATGCCCCTGCCTCAGCCTCCCGAGTGCTGGGATCACAGGCGTGCCACCGGCACGCCCGGCTTCTGTCTGCTTAGTTTTCAAACCCAATGCTGACGAAGACAATGTGAATTTGGTGGCGGGGGGTGAGTGGGCTGTGTTATCACAAGACTGTATGCCTATGGTATGGAAGCTCTACTCAAGTTTTATAAATCAGTTTTTGAAACTGTTTGGTTAGGTGTATAGAGGGCTAAAAATTGAGAAGACTCATTGTTTTTGTTTGATGTTTCCCAGGATCCACCAAAAGCAGGGAAAAGTGGGAAAAGTTCGAAAGAAGGACAAGACACAGTAGAATCAGAGGTAACTGTCCTCAGATATTCCGTTTCTCCATCAACAGCTTTTCACTGGGATGAAAAACTGAGAGTGATGAGACCCAGGGTCTTCCAAAGTGAGTCCCCACAGGAGACCTTTTGCGGTGCCTCGGTCTGAGTTACTTAGGTATGCCACTTCGGAAAGAGCGTTTAACCACGCAGCTGCTATTTTTAAGCTCATTCCCCACCACGCACCTAGCAGGCCTTCTGTGTGGACTGGTCTTACGGGGCCTCTGACTGGAGTTCATGTTCCTTTTGGCTTCAGGATCCTCTCTCCTTTCTTTGCAAGCTGCCGGGAGGCTTTCTGCGTGGTTCTTTGTCTTTCTTCCATCACCCTTGTTTTCTGTGGTGCAGTCTCTGCAGCTGGTGTCTCAGGCAAGCTCCTTTTTTGTGTTGGTATCTGGTCCTTTAGCATTCTTCAAGCCAGTAACTTTGGTATTTTTGATATATCTAGCTTGGGATTTTTTGTACTTTCTTCTGTTTCCTCTTCTCCACCCCCACCCCACTAGACTGTGGACTTTTTTGCTGCTTGACGATGGGCTCGTTGAGGAACAGCTGAAGTGTCTACATGGTGAAGTCAGCATTAGCCACCACTCACCTCTGCCTCTTCTTCCTTGTGACTGATTGTCCTGGAACTGGAGCGTCCAGGGCCAGGGCTCTAAGCACTCCACGGGCAGAGCTCATGGGTCCTTCTGAAGCCGTGGAGAGTTGAGAAGCTGTTTAACTTAGTGTCAGTTCTACAGGCTGGATCATTGAGGTTCCTGGCCTTAGCATAAACAATATTAATTTGTGCGTGTCAGAGCCCTTCCTGTAAGCGAAATTAGAAGGAGTTAAATTCTGCCTGGGAGGTACAGTAGACTTTTTTAGCCCCAGGTTATCTTTTCCATGTCATTTGGTGTATTCTAAGCCTCCCTCCTCTGTATCAGGTGGTTTCTTCCAGCAAATCTGTTGCCCTCCCTACAGCAAAAAGCAGAAATCCAAAAGGTTCCTTAAATACCAATAGGAAGAATTTTTGTGCCAATCTTTCTTTACCCTTTCTTTACAGCAGACAATCAAGTTTTACTATGGCGGGCTTGATCTGACTTGCTTACTTTCTGTGCCACCCTTTTGACAGTCTAGATGACATATAGTCATTTGCAGGGGTGTATACTGTGTGGTTTCTTTTCTTTCCTTTCTTTTGTTTGTTGCTCTTTCATTAAAACTGCTAAGATTTCCTAATGCTCCCCAACCTTTCTTACTAATATACCTGCATCCTCTTACTGTTAATGTCACAAAAGAATAGCAATGTGTATGTTTTATTTATTCCTCTTTTAGTAGAAAGAACCTGGCAATAAGGAGGGATAATGTTAAATTTGAACCTGAAAAATCCATCAGCAGTGCCAAAATTATTTTACTATGTAAAATGTGTGTTTGTAAGGAAGATAGGGTTCTTAGAATGTCAGTTGTGTAAGACTCATAAGTGTGGCCTGCAGTGACTTGAGTGTGATGCCCCACTTGTCTTTTTGTATTTTTTCTAGTGCTACTGTGCCTAAGAGCTGGAGCCACAGAGCTTGAAATTACCACTGAAAAACACTGAAATGTTGGGCCCTTCACTTCTTCCTCATAAGGACACCAGAGGCAACATGGCATTTTAAGCATGACACAACTCCATTGTGTAAATTATTTTGCAGGAATACAGATTGAGGCACTTTAGTTCATCTGAACTTTGAGTTGACCCTTATTCTTTGATTGTTTCCCTCCTCTCCGTCTTCAGCTGGCTTCTTTTAGTTCCACCCACTTACCTAATATGATTGACTCATGCACGTGACTTAAACCATTCCTGCGCACATTTCCCCTCTTCTGTATCTCAGTGTTACTCTGAACTGGAATGTTCTAACCTGAACGTTTAAATAGGTTTGATACTCGATGTTGCATTTCAAGCCTGACATCACGTCACCTTCACAAGCTGCAGTTGCTCATGTTGCCCCCAGAACTCACCTCTGAGCATAGACAGTTACCTCACTGGGCTTCGCAGCCCAAGGGACCATGCAGGGCAGGTATTCGTCCAGGACAGAACAGACAGGTTTGGGAAATAATCCCAGCCGAGAAAACATTCAAGGACTTGGCCTGTGGCTGACCTAACCCTCCTTTAGGTGTGTGGAGGGTTCTTGTAATGGAATCCTAGCTGGCCGTATTATAGCCTGGCAGAAGACAAGGCAACAAATGGCTCACAGCACAGAACATCTTCTGAAACGTTTGATGACGTAGGTTTTTTTCACAAGGAAGATAAAGTCCTGGAGTAAAGGACAGAGTGGCACATTGGCAAGTATCTTCAGCATTAGAGGTTAGAAAGGCGTCAAGGTTAGAAGAGCATACTGATTCCTGCATTGCCGTAAAGGGCGTCACCTAACTTGTGTGACTCTGTTTCCTCATCTCTAAAATGAGTTAGTGAGCGTAAGGTTTGGCCACTTTTAACTTAGGCTCCACTGTTCTTAAGAAATTCCCCCCACAAGATGTATGGCAGGATGTATCTGTCAGTAGAACAAAATCCTGTTGAAGGTCATAGCTGCTGTGTGCAACTTTTGCCTTATTGTAGAAATTTCTACTTCTTGAACAACCTGTCAGTATATTTTTCTTTTTTTTCTTTTTTTCTCTTTAAGTAGAATGTTTAAATGTGATGCGTTGCTTATCCACATGTGTCCTGGCAATAAAAGTTTCTGTGCCGTATGCGCTGCTGGTTTATTTCGTAGCACACCACTAAGGAACAAGGCCACAACTGGGCTCCTGGTTCACTTGAACTTGGAAAATGTGGAGACTGACAGAGGGGATGTGTTTTTGAGCAGCTGTTCTCAGTAACATTCAAATGTGGGGAAACATGATTAGGCTCATTTTAGGAACATTCAGAATCTTAATAAATTGCTTTGAGATCCGAAAGTTCATTTTGGAGGATCTGACCATAGGATAGTGTTGCCATATTGTTTTGTTCTGTTTTTTTAATTTGTGTACCATGTCCAAAGTTAAGTTTTAAAGTGTTAATGCTTTTCGTAGAGTGGTTTGCTTTCAGTACAGTAAAGGTGGTCTGAGTATTCTGGTCACGTACTTCACACATACAGCTCAGCTAAGTTTTGTTTGACAGTCACTCCAGCAACTCTTACATAACATCTGTTGCTGGAAGGAAAGCTGAATGATCCTCTTACCTGGAAGCTTATTTTGACACTGTCCACCTTTAGGAGTGATTGGTTTTCATAAGCTGTCCCTCGTGTCCCATTGCCACAAACCCCTGGTATGCTAGAGTGAGGGAGGCTGAGGCTTGAGGTCATACAGTGCTAGTTGGTGGAATAATTTTTTTTATAAATTAAAATGGAAAATTTATTAATCTAATACACCCTTTACATGTTAACATAAAGGAGTTCTTTGTGAAACTATCTCTTCAAAAGTCCTTTTGACTCTCTGCACTGTCTCTGTGGCAGGAGTTACCTCCTAAGTTGGAAGGGAGCGATGAAGGTCGCTAGGGGAGAGCAGTGTGGTGGCAGAGTGGCCTCTGAGAGACCCGACTCCCCTCCTGCCTTAGACCAAAGCCACCATCTTTAGTTTCCACTGGGGCCTCCCAGGCCTTGTTTTTCGTCATTTTCTTCCCAGCTGTTTTCCATACAGCTCTCAACTCCAGTGAAATCCAGAGAGGACCAAAGAAATAGTACTTGAAAAATCCTTTCTGAAATTCACATGCAGTTATCATATAGGAAATGGAATTGCCTGCTCTTAGTTGCCACACCCTGGTCCTCCCTTTCCAACCTCCCTGTAGTCCTCACTCAGCGCAGGTGCTCAGGTGCAGGGTGAGGGGAGAGGCATCGTGGAGGAAAGTCAGCTGCGGGTGGAGGTCGGGAGTTGCTGGGCGCACGGCCCTGAGCTAGCAGCCTGAGGGGCCTCAGAAGCGGTTGGTTGTGCCCTAAGCTGCCCCCTTCTCTAGCTCCCACTCCTGTGCAGATAGAATCTGTCACATACCGGTGGAGAGATTTCCACCTGCCCTTGAGGAGGAGCCGGGAGCCAGTGTGAATCACAGTGATGCTTGCCTGAGTCATGAATTCCAGAGGAACTTCAGTGACGAGAGTCTCCAGCGTTGCCTTAGACTTTGGGAACCTGCCAGGGCTCAGGTTTGGCAGAATACCGTGCTTTATCCCTCACACTTTCCCCTGCGGAGGGTGTTAGGCAGACTTCCCAGGCCCTGCGTCTTAAGAAGGCAGGTAGAGAAGAACCCTGTAGAGGGCTGCGTCCCTCAGACTGTGCTGTCATCTTTTCCTCCACCTGGGGGAGTCAGAGAACAAGCCTAAAGTTTAAACTCCAGAAAAAGAGGCTGTGTTAGGCTTGCCTTCACCTTGAGTATGTAATGTTTTAAAGATAAGATTTATGTTCATGGCCCTGAAGAGCTTGTTTTCAGACGCTCTGTACCTCTGGACTTTAGTGCTGACCAAATGCTGTTTTTGCTCAGGGGTGATATTGAAGTATTAGGACCCACCCCAACAAGATCTTGACCATTTGCCACACTTGGTGATTTCATTTAAATCAAACTTGATGAAATGAGAATTTCAGTTTTCGGCGTAGTCACCACATTTTGGGTGCTCTGTGGCCACAGTGGTGGCTGCTGTGATGCCCGCAGATATCCAGTGTTTCCAGCTTCCCAGAAGGTAGCCTAACAGTGTTTTCCAAAAACAATTTTAACATCAGTGTATTTAACTTTATTAGCCATCACTGTTCGTAATACAGAATATCCAATTTCAAGTTAAATTTAAAGGGAGTGAAGTTATGTAAACTTGGCAAAAAAAGGAAGTACGTAAGATGAAGGAAAAGAGGCAGTCAGGAAGAAAAGGGAGGACACTGTTGAGACGGAAGGAGGCTGCTTCTCCCTCTGGATCTGCTGGCCCACCCGTGTACATGTGAGGAGAAGGACCTCGGGCCCCGACAGAATCACACCTCCTTCCAGTCATCTCTTTGGCAGTTTCTCTTATGTATTTATTTTTGGGTCAAAACACATATTGTTAAAAAATAAAGTAGTTGGGCCGGTGAGATGGCTCAGCGGCTTAAGCGCCTGCCCGGCAAGCGCAAGGGCCCGAGTTCGACTCCCGGAACCCACATACGAAAAAGGGGCCGGTGATATCGCTCAGCGGCACGGGCGCCTGCTGGCGCGCGAAGTCCTGAGGTCGTTCCCCCGGTACCCACCAAAAAAAAAATAAATAAATAAAAAAAATAAAGTAGTGAAAAATTACACAGCACTGCCCCCCACACTTAGGCCTGCTTCAGATACTTACGGACCATGTCACCAGGACCTCATCTCCGAATGTCCAGAGGGGGTCTCTGGACTGTTTTGATGGCACCCCTGGCTGGATCCCAGTGGAGACAGTGTCACCTGGGGAGGGTGGCACTGGACATAGATGCCCTTCCTGCTAGCTGGAGGTGTGCCCTCCTCCAGGTGACCCAGCAGGTACCTTCGGAGGCTCAGCACCTTCAGTGAGGGCATGCAAGCTGTGTCACCTAGTGACAACTGTCCTGACGTGTTTCCAGGCAGCTCTGGTGCCATCTCTGGCAGCCTCTCTGGTTCAGGTGGTCAGAGGTGGTCTTAGCACAGACATGACATTCAGTGTCACTGTCATTTCATCGAATGTCGAGGATTCAGTGGTGCAAAGCCCTGGGGAAGGGCATTCCAGCCTGAGGCAGCAGCTGGTGCAGAGGCCCTGGGACAGAAGTGAGCTTGGTATGTCCAGGGGAAAGGCCAGTTAGCTGAAAAAATGAGCGTGGGTGGCACATGCATGCAATTCCGGGACTCAGAGGCTAAGGCAAGAGGATTGCAACTTTGAAGTCCCTGGACTACTACTTTAGCGAGACTCTGTCTCAGAATTAAAAATAAATAAAAGGCTGAGGATGTGGCTTGGTGTGAAAGCCCTGGGTTCATCACCAGTACCACAAAAAGAAAAAAACCCGCGAGTGGGGAGTGGGAAGATGAAGTTGGAGGGTGGGTACACGCAGGATTAAGGAAGCTCTTGTCAGCAGCTGTTGGCAGGGTTTTGGATTTATACTCTGTGGGTAAAGTGTTTGAGTCAGAGTTGTGAAATGATCAGACTTTAAGTATTTGCAAAGACCTCGCTGGCTGCTATGGGGGAGCAGAAGGGCAGGAGTAGAACAGGGAGAGCAGCTAGAAGACTACTGTCACAGCTGGGTGATGGCACATGCCTGTGAGCGCAACACTCAGGGAAGCTGAGGTAGGAGGATCACAAGTTTGAGCCCAGCCTGGGCAAGGTAGCAATCAAAGCTGGGGATGTAGCTCAGGGCAGAGGTTCTGGGGTCAGTCTCCTGTACTGCAAAAAGAAGAGAGAAGAAGAAAAGGGGGTCTGCTTTCTCAGATGTTTCTCTACTCACCCTCAAGGATGAGGCGCCGGCACACCCAATGTGGGCTCTGCAGTTGCAGTCAGCTCAGTGCTCACTCTAGGGCCTCTGTGGACCTGGTTCTGAGACCTTCAGCTCCCAAGGGCCAGAATGAGGAATGCTTTGACCCGAGTGTCAGCTCCTTAGTCCTCCTAAACAGTTTGGTTTCTTATAGACACCCTGCTCAGCCGTGTTCTGCAGAGGTTGCCCCAGGAAGAAGATGGCTGTGGACAAAGGAGTGTCAGACGGAAATGTAATCTCCTCCTCACTCCTTCTCCTGCACCAGGGTTCCACATCCTAGCCTGGAAGGTGTTGTGGGTTAGACCCCCACCCCAGGGAGGCTTGGGAGTTGGAGTTCCCATGATGCACACCAGTGACTCCCCCCCCCCAGCCTTCTTGATCCTTCGTTATCACTGGGATGGGCTCAGAGGTCTGCTGATAAGTGCAAGCTCATGGTTGACCTCCAGCAGGGAAGTCACTCCTATTGTTCCTCTCCCTCCACCTCTCAGCCAGGAATTGTTGGTCTGAAAAAAAAAAACTTCCTTCCCAGGGCCTGATGGTAAATATTCTAGGCCTTGCAGGGCTTCAAGTATTTGCACGGTGTCTGTCCCAGCCCCAGCCCCTCAGCTCCTCTTTTGTAGTAAGAAAGCAGGTTTAGATGATGGTAAACAGATAGGTGTGATGTTCCAATAAAACTTTCTTTATCAGACAAGCAAGGGGCCAGATGTGGCCCAGGGGCTGCAGAGAACCCAAATAAGGGTCACCACTTAGATAAGTGCCACGTTGCCCTCAGGGTCTCCCCTTGGACTCGAATCTGAAACCAGCACTGGCCAGCTCAGTGAAAGAGACACCCTTTATGTTGGACTCCATTCTTGGTCTAGAAGCTATTTTGAAAGACCATTGATTTAGCCTGCCCAGTTGAAAAATAAACACCTTACATCTAGTTGTGAATGTTTAGAATTGCAGTGTTTGAATGAGTGGAAAAAGCTGCTTGTTTAGGGTAGTAATCCCTTATATGGCAAAACCTCTAGGAGGGAGGCTTTGTCACCGAGCCAGTCGCCTGTTTGGCTGTTTCAGTGAATAATTTCCAAGTACAGAAAATAACAAACACCCATGTATTTGCTGCTCAGATTTCTTTTTACTCCACATTTATGGGGGATGCTGTCACCTGGCCGCATAGGAGATTGTGGGGCACAGGGTGACTACCAGGCACCTGGACATTCAGGTTCGACGTGTCTCACATTAGAAACTGCGCACCTCCTTGCTTTCCATCTTAGGGCGTTCAGCCCTGCTCCATTGCTGTGGGCAGACTTGGGCGGGCAATGTGGGCCAGGCCCAGGGACAGCACTCAAGCTCTCCAGGCTGAGCACCTAACCCGATGGGGCTGGCAGCTCTCCCCACCTCCCCACAGGAACTGACCACTTCACCCTCCCTCCTCTCAAGGATACACACACACACACACACACACACACACACACATGACTCCAGCATCCCAGGGGCAGGTGTTCTTCAGTCAAGAGGTCCTGAGAATAGCAGGAGAGGGGACAGCTTCTGTTGACAGTTTGGCGTCCACTGGAGTAGCCACCAAGGGCCTCAGACACACCTTAGAGGCTTGCAGAGTCCTCCATGGTGCCCCGGATGGGGACTGTAGTGCTCAGGAACCTCTAGGCCCACTGACATTCAGTGACTCCTGGTGAAGAGAAGGGCAGCCATTTTGGTGTGGGTTTATGACGAATGCTGCATTTGATAAATAATTTCCCAGCATCGAGCGATAGGTAGGAGGGTAAGGTAAAGCCTCTGGTATCTCTCACATCACTGAATGAATAGATGAAAATAAAGCTACTTGTAGTCTCCATTCCGGCAGAGTGACAGAAAAGGAAGAATTAAGTCACATATGTATGTATGCAAGCATGCAGTGCTGGGGTGTGAACCGGGGCCTTACACTGAGCTACATCCCCAGCCCTTCTTATTTTATTTTTTAATTTTGGGACAGGGTTTTGCTAAATTGCTCAAGCTGGCCTTGAACTTGAGATCCTCCTTTCTCAGCCTCCCAGGTAGCTGGGATTTCAGGCATGTGCCATCATGTCCAGCCTTCAAGTCTTTTTTATTTAAAAAGAGATTTACCCGAGTCAGGTGGCTAAACAGTATCATATTGCTTGACAGATACTACTTTTAAGATCAAGATCCGGTTTTTCCTTTATGAGTAAACTCCTAAGCAGCAGCAGCATACCTGTCATTTCTCACCAAATATTCCACTGACATTCATTCCCCTCCACATCAGAGAGCAGTGACTTGTTCCCATCACAGGCCTCACTGGCAGTGTTTGTAATGGCGACCCCAGAAGGGTCACGGTGGTCAGAGAGCCACGCAGTCATCACCACAACCTAGTTCCACAATGTCGCCTCCCCCCTAAATGAAGCCCCATATCCAGGAAGCAGTCACCTGGCCTGGCCCCTGTCGACCTCTGGTCTGCTCCCAATGGATTTGCCCATTCTTCACGTTTCGTGTGTGGGATTGTGTCATACGTGGCCTTGGGTCCAGCTCTTTCCCTTGGTGTTGTGTTGTCAAGGCTCATGCGTGCTGTAACCCACATCAGTGCTTCATTCCTCTTCATGGCTGCAGTGTGTGTGACACATTTTATTTCATCAGCTGATGGATATCTGGGTTGGTTCCAGCTATTATGCATAGCGCTGCTGTGGATTTGTGGACGCATCTTCATTTGAGCACCTACGTTCAGTGCTCTTGGGAGTGGGACTGCTGGATTGTGTGGGGATTGTTTAACTTACTGAAGACCTAGACAGTTTTCCACAGCTACTGCCCAGTTTACCTGTCCACCAGCAGTGCACAGGGCTCCAGTTTTTCCACATCCTTGCTAGTGATTGTTATTTTTCATTTTAAAAACATGGTAGTGCAGTGGTTATGCACTACTGTCTTTCCGTGTGCCTGTTGGCCATTTGTGTATCCTTTTTGGAGAGATTTCCATTTAAGTCCCTTGCCCACTTTTTAATTGGGTTGCTTTTCTGTTGAGTTGTTGGAGTTCTTTTTATATTCTGGATATAATTTGCAAATATTTTCTCCCATTCTGTAAGTTGTCCTTTCACTTTCTCAGTAATGTCCTCTCTTTTTAATCCAGAACAGTTTTTATTTTTTTATTTTTTTTGGTACTGGGAATCGAACTCAGGACCTTGCGCCTGCCAGGCAGGCGCTGTGCCACTGAGCTGTATCCCCAGCCTTGAAACAGTTTTTGTTTGTTTGTTTGTTTTGTTTTGTTTTGTTTTGTTTTTGTGGGTACCGGGGGGTCAACCTCAGGACCTCGCGCACCAGCAGGCGCCCGTGCCACTGAACGATATCACCGGCCCCGTTTTCGTGTGTGGGTTCCAGGAGTCGAACTTGGGCCCTCGCGCTTGCCGGGCAGGCGCTTAAGCCACTGAGCCATCTCACCAGCCCTTGAAACAGTTTTTTAAATTGAGTTTTTTTATTAGTACATGTTTGCAGTACGTAATGATTACATTCAATGTGGGGAATTGGTGCATATTTTCCCATTCCCCTCCACCCCTATTAGTTTTTTTGGCCAGTATCAGATTTATTTATTTTATAAGTCTTTTTTTTTTTTTTCCTGTGGGTACTGGGGGGTCAACCTCAGGACCTCGCGCGCCAGCAGGCTCCCGTGCCGCTGAGCAATATCACCGGCCCCTTTTTCGTATGTGGGTTCCAGGAGTTGAACTCGGGCCCTCGTGCTTGCCAGGCAGGTGCTTTCGCCGCTGAGCCATCTCACCGGCCCTATTTTATAAGTCTTTATCAATTTAATTATCATAAACACAGATTAACAGCCAGACTAACAGCCAAAAGAATATATAAAACATGTAAGACAGTTTACAGCAAATCAAGGGTACACTTCTAGATACATTGGTCATGCTGGTTTATGATAACCTTTTTTTTCCTACTGTCTGTCTTTTATTTTGTACTTTATTTATATATTGGGTTTCTCACATAAGAGAAACCATGCAATATTTAAGCTTGTGTGTCTGATTTCTTTCACTTAGCACTATGGTCGCAGGGTGCACCCATTTTCCCACAAATGACTCAAGTTTATCCTTCTTTATGGTAGAGTAGTACTCTACTCTGTGTGTATAAATATCACATTTTCTTAATCCATTCATCTGTTGATGGACATACGGGCTGCTTTCAAGATTTAGCTATTGTGATTTGTGCTGCTATAAATACGGATGTATATGGATCACTGTAATATGATGTCTTTAACTCTCAGGAAGATACCCAGAAGGGGAATAGCTGGGTCAAATGGAATTTCTATTTTTTGTTTTGTGAGGAATCTCCATGCTGATTTCCATAATGGTTGTACCAGTTTACACTCCCAGCAACAATGAAGAGGGTTTCTTTTTCCCCATAGCCTCTCCAGCCTTTGTTATTTTTTGTTTTATTGATGGTGGCCATTCTTTCTGGAGTGAGATGGAACTCAGAGTTGTTTTAATTTGCATTTCTCAAATGGCCAGACATGCTGAACATTTTTTCATGTATTTTTGGTCATTTGTACTTCTTCATCCAAGAAGCATCTATTTCAGACACCAAATTTTTGACTGGGTCTTTAAATTTAGGGAGTCTTAATTTTTTTTTTTTTTTAGTGTATTCTTCATGTTAGTCCTTTGAGGAGTAGCTGGCAATTTTTTTTTCCTAGTCTGTCTCTTTTATTGGTGGTTTCATTTGTTGTGCAGAAGCATTTAATTTGATGTGATCCGATTTGTTGATTCTTGGTAGTATTTCTTGTGCAACCAGGTTTCTGTTCAGAAAGTCTTTGCCTGTGCCTTCAAGAGTCTTCAAGAGTTTTACCTATTCTGTCTTCCAGCAGACTGTTTCTGTTTTAATATTTGGATATTTGACCCATTTTGATTTTAGTTTAGTGCATGGTGAGAGATATGGGTCTAGGTTCAATTTTCAGCATGTGGAAAGCCAATTTTCCCAGCACCATTTGTTTAAGAGTCTATCTTTCCTCCAGCAAAAATATTTGGCCCCTTTGTCAAAGATAAGGTGGCTGTCCCTGGAGTTATTTCTGCATACTCTGTTCAGTTCCATTGACCCACAAGTCTGTTTATTCGCCAATACCATGCTGTCTCTTCACTGTAGCTTCACATTGTAACTGAGGTCCAGGATCGTGATGCTCCCTGACTTATCCTTGTTCCCAGAATTCCTTTTGCTATTCTGGGCTTCTTCTGGTTCCATGTGAATTTTAGGATGCTTTGTCTAGTTCTGTGAGGAGTGCTGTGAGGGTTTGATTGGGATTGTATTACACCCGTGTAACAGTGTTGGAAGTATGGCCATTTTGACTGTATTGGTTCTCCCTATCCAGGAACAGGGTGTATCTTTCCATTTTCTCATACCCTGTTTGAGCTCCTTTTTCAGAGTACTGTAGTTTTCATTGTAGAGGACTTACAGTCACTTGGTTAGGTTCATTCCTAAGTATTTCTTTCTTTTTTTTTTTTTTTTTTTTTTGTGGGTACCGGGGGTCGACCTCAGGACCTCGTGCGCCAGCAGGCACCCGTGCCGCTGAGCGATATCACTGGCCCCTTTTTCGTATGTGGGTTCCGAGAGTCGAACTCGGGCCCTCGCGCTTGTCAGGCAGGCGCTTAAGCCGCTGAGCCATCTCACCGGCCCTATTTCATTTTTCTTGATGCGATTGTGGAAGGTATTGTTTCCCTAATATCTGTCTTGGTGAATTTATTATTGATGTACAGGAACACTATTGACTTTTGAGTGTTGACTTTGTATCCTGCTACTCTCCTGAATTTGACTATTATTTCTAGGAGTTTTATGGTGGAGTTCCGGGGGTCTTATATGTAGAGGATCTGCAAACATGATAATTTAACTCCCTTTTATTTCTTTCTCTTGTCCAATTGCTCTGGCTATTGGTTTGAGAACTATATTGAACAAGAGTGGTGATAGCAGACATCTTTGTCTTGTTTCCGATGTTAAGAGGGAAACCTCTCATTTAGTATAATGATGTTAGCTGTTGGTTTGTCATAGATGGCCTTTATCAGATTGAAATAAATACCTTCTGTAACTATTTTCTTCAGGATTTTTTTTTTTTTTAATGTGGGTACCGGGAGTCGACCTCAGGACCCCGCGCTTGCCAGGCAGGCACATATGCCGCTGAGCTATCTCACCGGCCCTTCTTCAGGATTTTTATCATGAGTGGATGTTGGATTTTGTCAAATGCTTTTTCTGCATCATTTCAGATCATGTGATTTTTGTCCTTGCTTCTGTTTATGTGGTGTATTACATTTATTGTTTGTGTATGTTGAATCATACTTGCATCCCTGGAATGAATCCTAGTTAGTCATGATATATGATATTTTAGATGATTTGCTGCATTCTGTTTGCCAGTATCTTATTGAAGATTTTTGCATCCATGTTCATTAAAGAAGTTGGCCTGTAGTTGTCTTTTTTTGGTTGGGTCCTTTTCTGGTTTTGGAATCATGGTAATGATTGCATCCAGAAGTGACTTTGGGAGTACTGCTTCCTTTTGAAACTGGTAAGAAATAGAAGATTAAAAAAAAGAGGGAGAAAAAATCATATGGGTGTAAAATAAGAGAGAAAAAAAAGGAGAAAAATTTAAAGAGAGAAGAAGAAAAAAATAAAAAAAGAAATAAGAAAAAGAGATTAAAAAAAAAAAACAAAGAGGAAGGACAAAAGAAAATTTCCCAAACCCCAATAAACTGGTAAAGAAGAAAGGAGGAAAAGAAAGAAAAAACAGTGACAACAATGAAAACACACACACACACAATTTTTTTTTTTCTCTATGATTTTGAGTGTGTGCTTTTCTTTTAGGATCTACAATTTTGGTGCAGTATCCAAGTCAAGATGTGTCCCTGCTTATGCCGGTAGATAAAGAAGGCAGTCAGATCCCCCATCCGTGCTAGATGCAGGCACCAGCAGGCATAGGATTAGAGTGAGGGTGCAGTGGCCGTGGGGGTGGGGCCTGTGTCCTTTAGCTCAGACTCCTCAGGGAGTCTCTTTTTAGCCTCACCATGCCTCCCTGACCATGGCCGGCCATCTCCTGTGGCTGTCTCTTATCCAGACACTGTGGGAGCGTAGCTCTGGGAGCCCCGAAGTGAAGCTGTCCCACAGCTGCTCTGAGGCCCAGGTTCAAACAGTCAGCCCCTCCCTGGAATGGCATCTGACCAAGCACTCTCTCGAGGGATATTGTGGGCACTGGGACTGGACTCACTCACCAGCTGTTGCCTGTCAAACACCGCCACTTTTCTCCTTGAAGCCTTCTGAAACCCCCAGCTTTCACTTTGTAGATCTGGTCTCCCTTTCCTGCGAGCCACAAGCCAGGAGCTGGGGTGAAAGTGCAGATTGCCTCTTCCCTTTTCTGTGTTGTGTTCTGTCTCTTCAGTATCCCTGTAGGTTTTAATTTTCCTGTCAGATCCTTCCTGGTTCCCGGAGATCTGCTTCTCTCTTTTCTTTCTTCCCCAAGTTGTTATTTTCCAGTGTCCGGATCCTGCATCTCAGAGAGGCTGAGTTGTTGCTTACCACTCCACCATTTTCCTGGAAGTCTTTTCTTGGATGCACATAAGTTTCTGATTTTTAGGAATTTCAATTTATCTGTTTTTTTCTTTAGTTGCCTATGCTTTTGGGGTTGTGGTTAAGAAACTATTGTCAAATTGAAGGCTAAGAAGATTTACCTCTGTGTACTTCTAAGTGTTCTATGGTTTTCACTTTTATATTTGAGTCTGTGATCCACTTCGAGTTGATGTTTGTATATGGTGTGAGGCAGGGAGGTTTGGCTTCTTTCTTTCCCATTTGAGTGTCCAGGTGCTCCACCACCATCTGTCAAAGAGGCTGTTTATATTCTTTTCCCACAGAGTGAATGGTCTTGGCTCTGAGATCTATCCCATTGATGTCATACTATTTTGATCAAAATCCTCTTTCAAAAGATTTCAACAGACATGCTAATTGAGGTTTTATCTGGGAGGACAAATAGTTTGGCATTGCTGGAGCATAAAGTATGCATTTGTTCATAGGAACAGTTGTATGCAGGGTATAATCAGGAGCTGAGAGTCAGTGATAGTGTGCAAAGACAGCAAGCTCTAGGCCATCATGTGAATGGTGGCAGATAAGTCGCAGCCCTGGCTCTCCCAAAAGCCTAAGTCTCTTTGTAGAAGCAGACATGTGATTCGAGGCATGACATAAGGGGAACACCTTAAGAATATCAAGGATGTGAAGAGACCTGACTGCGTGAGAGATGAGGTGGGAAAGATGCTTAGCAGAAGTGGCATTCGAGCCAGGACTGAAGGCTGACTCTTTCAGAAGCTTGGCAGGAGCAGGCAGAAAGAGCGTTTCATGTAAAAGGAGCAGGCGTTGCTGCGGGCCATGTTCAGAGAATATCTGGAACATCTGGAAGGAGCCCAGCACGCCTAGGGTAAAGGGAGTGTGTTCAAAGGCTTTAGAAAGGGAAATCTGTAGAACAAAAATGGGTAGGGAAGAGGCTAGGGATGGCGCCTTTGAGTTGTCTAGAGGTAATGGGAATAAACTAGAGAGAATTTTAAGGCTTTATATTATTAATTATTTTCATATGTACAGCAGTGGAGGTTAAAGTATGATGAAGCCTGAGATTCCCATCACCCAGCTTTGTCATCGTCAGATGCTGCCAGGACTGCTTATCTAGACCCCACCCCAACTTGTCTCTCCTTATGTTATTTTGAATCAAATCTGAGCCGTAAAGACTATCCTTCAATAAGGACTTTTAAAAAATTAATATGTATTGTACATATTACTACAGTTCCGCATGATACTTCAATACATGCATAGAGCATACACCAAATCTAGCTTCCCTTTATCTACCCCTAATAATCACTATTCTTCATTCAGGTTGACTTCCATATAGCATGCTCTGGGCCTTTTTGGGATTGGGTGGGGGTTGGGGCCTCACACATGCTGGGCAAGCACTCTATCACTGAGCTACACACCTGCCCTCACTTCCACATATGAGAGAACATGCCGTACTTGTCTGTTTATGCCTGGCTTATTTCACTTAACGTGATGTCCCCCAGTTCCATCCATGTTGCTGCAAATAAGATTTCATTCTGCATGTGTACCATACTTTCTGTATCCGTTCACCTCTACAGGCTCCTGGGCTGCTCTTGTATCTCAGCTTGTGAATAATGCTGCAATGAACATGGGTTAACAGGTTTCCCTTTGGTGTGCTGATTTCGTTTCCTTTGGATGTTTACCCGGAAGTGGGATTGCTGGATCACATGGTAGATCTGTTTTTAGTTTATTGAGGAGCCTCTACATTGTTCTCTATAATGGTTGTACTGATTTACGTTCCTACCTTTTCTCCACATCCTCGCTAGCGTTTCTTTCTTGTAACAGTAACCATTCTGACTGAGGTGAGATGGTATCTTCTTGTAGTTTTCATTTGCATTTCCCTGGCAGCTAATGATATGAGCACTTTTTCATTTATTGGCCATTTGTATTTCTTCTATTGAGAAGAGTGTGTTCAAATTTCTTGCCCATTTTTTAATTGGACTCCTTGTTCTGTGTGTGTGTGTGTGTGCGTGTGCGCGCACGTGTGTGTGTCTGTATGTTCCTTAGAGAGTCTGGATATTAATCCTGTATCAGATGAGTATTTGGCATATATTTTCTCTCATTCTGTAGGTTGTCTCTTTGCTCTGTTGATCATTTCTTTTGCTGTGCAGAAAGGTTTTTTTTGTTGTTGTTTTGGGGTTTTTTGGGGTTTTTTGTTTTGTTTTGAGACAGGGTCTCTCTGTGCAGTTCAGGCCCGTCTTTTTGTTTGTTTGTTTTGTTTTGGTAGTGGGAATCAAACTCAGGACCTTGCACTTGCCAGGCAGGCGCTGTGCCGCTGAGCTGTGTCAACGGCCCTTAGGCTGGTCTTGAACTCACAGTGTGGCCCAGGCTGGCCTTGAACTCACAGCAACTCTCCTGCCTCAGCCTTCTGAGTGCTGGGACTACAGGTGTGTGCCACCACACCCACTGAGAAGTTTTTATTTTATACAATCCAATTTGTTAATTTTTGTTTTTGTTTCCTGTGCTTTTATCACACCTAAAAAATTAAACAGTATTCAAGTTGCCACTGCTCCTGCCCCCTTTTTCAGTTGATTCGTTTGAGTCCACATCCAAATAAGCTGTGTACTTTAGTTGGTTGTTATGTATCCTGCATCTCTTACTCTGTGTAGGTTTCTCCTCTTTTTCTTCTCCTTGCAATTTAATTGTTCATACACATTTGAAGGATATGGTTCTCAACCAAAGATGATTTTGCCCCACCCCCCCAGGGGGATATTTGGCAGTGTCCGGAGACCTTCTTGGCTGTCACAGCTTGACAAAGGGAGGCGCTTGCATCTGGTGGGCTGAGGCCAGGGATATTGTAAATGTCCCACAGCATACCGCACAGACCCCAGAAACAAAGGATTGCCTGGCCAGATGTCAGCAGTGCTGCCACAGGGGACCCTGCCATGACTTCCCCACATGCAGTGTCTTGTGGATTTCATCCCTTTCCAGATTGCATGTTCCTCTTTCCATCATGTTGCTGCCAACTGGAGGTTAGACCCAAGTCTGGGTCTCATTCAGAGTGTGCTTTTTAGGGAGGCAAAAATACTTCCTTAAGGAGTATGTCACAGGATATCAGATAGTCTCTGGCACATTAGTGGTAGCAGTTGGGTCATCCATTATAAAACTGCAGAAAAGGAGAATTTTGAAAGACCAGTGGAGAGTGGAATTGCTGCAGTGTGGGGTAAAGGGAAGAGGTGGTATTGGAATCAACCCGGGATCCAAGGCTGTGGACCAGGCAAGGTTTGAGTCTGGCGTGATCCCAGGTGCCCACCCCACACTCTGAACCTTGGTTTCCTGTCTGTAAAATACAGGCATCAAGTGCTGTGACAGTGCTTGGAGGACACAGTGCATTTCTGCAATAGCTACTTCCACAAGTTCTACCTTTGCCTTGCCCACCTCCAGGTTACAAGCACCGTGAGGACAGGGCCACACTATATCATTCCCCATGTCCAGCACACATGGGTACTGGACAGACATTTGCAGAGGAGTAGGGACCATCAGAGGATGAGGGGAGGGAGGCAAGGTGTCTGTGTGACTGGGAATTCCACGCAGGCAGTGCTCCTGGGTGCTGACCACTGGTGTGGTCTGCTGGCCACTGGGGTTTGGAGCTGAGGAGGAATATTGTTAACAGCTGCCTTGCTTTTGTCCTGTGCCCATGACCCCCTCTGACCTTCCCCACTCTCATCAGGCCTTGTCCCTCCCTTCCTCTCCTGAACAGTGACTCTTGGCAGATGCTCTCATACTGCTTTCCCATGCATGTGCACAAAGCCAGCAGATTGGCAGGGTCTGTGCTCCTGATCATCCTTTTCCTCTTCTGTCCTGTGGTCCCTGCCGACTTGGGTCCAGGCCCAGCTCCTGGCTCAGCCATTCTCTCAGCTGCTTCTCCCTTCTATGGGTCCATGACACCGGCGCCCAGGCACCTTCCACCTTTGCCACCTTGAACTGTCGCAGCCTCCTCTGACCCACTGCTTCCTTCCCAGCCAGATTTCTCAAAACTGTGGCTGATCCTCTTGCTCTCCCTGCATCATCCTCAGCTCCAGTCAGCAAAGCACAGCTCCAGGAAGTGGGCCACACCCAGATGCAGCCTTGGTGTAGCCAATGCTCGGTCATTTGGGGGATTTGACGGGACCGATGTCCTTCCTCACTGACTCTCTGTACTTCCTTCCATGTGGCCACACATTGCTGGTTTTCTTATTCCTTGGCCCCTTCACGGTCTCTTCCTCCTGTTGCCCACTTTTCTCCCTTTGTCGTGTTCTGCCAGGTGAGTGTCCATTCCCAAGACTTGAGTGACCACTTAGATACCATCAGCTTCCATGTTCACATGGCTAGTCCAGGTGGGATTTCCTGAGTATCTTCGGGGTGGCAGGCAGGACTGTCCTGGGCACTGGGACACGGAGGTGAGGAAGCCCAATGAGAGCTAGCTGTATCTCTAGGGTGGGATAGGTAGAATTAGTCAAGAAAGCAAGAAAAGGAAGAGAAGCCCACTACGAATTCATGGAATAAGGAAAATCAAATAGAATGGGCTCTAGAAGACGAGAGAAGTAACTTTGGACTCTTCGTCATGTGCATAGTGGAACCACCACCTAGGGACCTCAAACAGTATGGTCTCACCTGAACTTGTTCCTGTCATGTAGCAGTGGCTTTCCCACTGTGCACCTGTCTGTTTTGGCCAGAAGCAGAGTGCTCTCCCTGGCCCCCTCCCTCACATCTGCCCTGTCTTCCAGCACTCTTCATTTAACCCAAGTATCTCTGACTGTCCTGTTGGCCACGTTTCCCTGACACTGCTGCTCAAGCTGATGTCTCCTCCTCTTGTCTAGAGTACAAGGCACAGCCTTTGCTGGGCTCATCTGCCCCCACCCTGCAGTTCCCCCAGAGCCACATTAGCCACAGAAAGGGAGGTCTGCTCTTGTCATTACCCTGTGACACTTCCGACTTGCCTGCTGGCTGCCTTCAGAGCCATCGGAGCTCTCTCCTGGGCCAGGACCTGCCCACAGCTCCAGAGGCACTGTGGCCAGGCTGAGCCTGTGCAGGCCTCAAGGCTCCCTCAGAGAAGGAAGCAGTCCTTCTGGCAGTCTCCAGGGCACCCACAGACCTCACAGAGGTAGCTGAGCCAGACAGGCCGTGCTCTCCTAGGGCTCACAGTCCTTGTCAGGGAGAAAATTGGCTACCTCATAGTTGACAGAAGACTGTAAAATTACACTGTACCAGGGCTGAGAGCCCCTGACATGGCATAATATGACGCAGGACCTGGCTAGTGCTGTGCTGGTCCTAAAGGGAACTGGGCTGTCACCACAGTGGGTTAAGAATGGGCAGGAGAGCCAATTTTTTTCCTGAAAGTTCATTCTGCCTCCTCCAGGTAGGGGACTCTGGAGGGGGCCAGAGTGAGGCGACAGCAGGGCTCAAGGGAGAAGAGCCCATGCTTGGGTGGCCACAGGTCTGAGGATGAGTTTTTATTTTCTCAGACATTCGAAAGCTTTCTTCCAACATGTTTCCCTACAAGGGCTGTCTTACCTGTGGACTTGACCTGATTATGTGTTGTGGGTTACCAGATCACCAAGTGTAGTCTTACACCCATGGTTATGTAAGGTGCTTTTTGGGTAGGAAGTAGCCAGGGAGCTAGTTTTGTTCATCTCTCTACCCATTATATGTACAGCACTGGATCAGCCATTAAAGAAAAATGAAAAGGAGATAGAGAGTGTGATCTGCTGGATCATGTGTGTGTGTGATTTAACATTTAAAACAAGGACAGTTTCTGGGAGTTTTCTAAGGACATCCCAAGAAAGCCAAGCAGATGCATTTTAACTGGGGCATTCTGTGGAGGAGTGAGTTATAGGAGGGGTTTAAGGAAGAGGGATCCATGCTTTCATGATCAGATGGGAAGAATGACAGATGTTGTATTAGTAAGCTTCTCATCACTATAACAAAATACCTGACATAGGCTGCTTAGGAAGAGAAAGAGATTTACTCAGCTCACAGTTTCGGATATTCAAGGGCACGGTGCCCGCGTTGGCTCAGCTCTAGTGAGGGCCACGTGTCAGATGGCAACAGCGTGAGTGTGTGTGTCAGAGTGAGCAGTCACATCTCAAACCAGCAGCAGAAAGTAGGAATGTCCCACAGTCCCTGCAGAGGCACACCCCCAGGGACACAGGGCCTCCCAGTAGGTCCCACCTCCTAAAGACCCACACCACCTCCAGTACCACAGGCACCTTCGCGGGGAACATAAACCAGATTCAAGCTGTAGTGGATGTCAAGATCAAAGCCTAGGAAGATACATTTTGACCCAGAAGCCTCAGGTTGTGGGAGGGAAGGGAACCTAGACTCCTTCCCCTAGGTCAGAATTCTCTCTGCTGTTATGAGCAGTTTCATCTTGGAAAACTCTTTCCGAGTATTCTTAAACAGCTTATGAAAAAATAAAGCAGCTCTTTCTGCTTAGTGACAGTTTCATTCAGGGATGAGAGCAGATGTGTTCAGGGTGCGAGTTGATGTGCCCACCCCCTGTGGCCCTGCGTAATTGGAATGGGCTGGGGGACTCATGCCTGCGGGTTAGAACTTAGTGACTTTTTGTAAAGCAGATCTGTGCGAAACTAGCCCCACCACTTTGGGCACAGAAGAGGGTACCACAGTGAGTGTGTTGAGTGAACCTTGGTGCCGACACTTGCATTGCAGTGGTGGTCGTTACTGCTTGATGTGGGCGGCAGCAAACATGGTGTGCTGTCTTCTGGTCATTGCCCAGGAAGTCCTCCAGTGGGGGCCCGAGAGCCAGATGAGCTCCAGAGGGTCCACATAGTGAGCGTGGCCCCTTAGGCCCTTGTGGGTGACAGAGGACCCCTGGTAGCTCTACCATGTGTTTCTATGGCCTGTCCTCCACTCGTCATGAGTATCTTATCGCTGCACTGTGGGCTGCCACATGGGGGTTGGGTGGCCTGAGGGTGGCAGTGCCATCTGGAGATGAGTGTGCTAGTCAGGAGTGTAGAGATGGATGAATGAAAGAGAAGCCAGGAGGAAGAGCAACTTCTGGCCGTGGAGAAGCTCCCTTATGCAGCCTTCACTGAGTTTTGAGGGCTGAGTGGTGAGCTCATGAGGAAAACCTGTCATTTTAGGGGGTGTCCACCATATTTGCTACCTGTCGACTCTGTACAAAGTACCACAAACTTAGTGGCTTACACAAACAACACACTTACCATCTTACAGTTCTCGAGTCCTGAGTCTGACACGGAGCTGAAGAGAAGTTCTGAGCAGGCCTGCACAGTCTCTGGAGGGTGCAGAGGAGAAGCCCTCTTCTCGCCTTTCTGCTTCTAGAGACTGCCTGGGCTCTTGGCTCCTGCCTCCTCCTGGCCTTCACAGCCAGTACAGGAGGCCTCAGGTCTCTCTGCTATCTGACCTCTTCCTTTGCATCTCACTGCCTTCCCTGCCAGCCCTCCTGCCCCCCTCTGAAAGGACTCAGCTGATGACTTTGGGCCCATGTGATAACCAGGATCTCTTCCCATCTCAAGACCCTGAATTTAGTCACATCTGCAGTCTCTTGCCAAGTAAAGACATGCGTTCACAAGTGTGGGGGATTAGGCTGTGATTGTCTGTGGGGGGCCGTCATTGCTCCCCTCACCATATCAGCCTCCATGGTAAAATACTTAGAATTCAGAGCCTGAAGGAGGCATAAGAATAGGTATCCCTGTGAGCCTCTCACAGCCTGGCACCGCTGGAGGTGGGGTGCAGCCTGACCCGCCAGCAGCAGCAAGGAATCACGTCTACTTGGAGATAGGGACTCTGTCCCAGAGCAAGACTTGTGCACATTCTTTTGCTACTTTTGATTATGCTATATATACAGCATTTACTTATTTGTTTTTATTTTATTTTGGAAGCAAATTTCCAGCAGGAAAAACAGTGTTTTGGCCATCCAGTCTTCAACATCTACTAAAATAAAAGCACCACCCCTTCCTCAGCCCATGGCGAAGAAAGACAAACGGCAAAATTCATCACGGTTTAACGCCAGTAATAATAGAGAACTCCAAAAACTTCCATCTTTGAAAGGTAAATTTTTTTTTAAAGTTAAACTTATGGCTGTTTGGGAGAAGAAATGTCTGGGAAGTTTGTTAGCTTCTTAATCCTTTGCTGTGCTTATATTTTCAGGACCTTTTCTCTTGACGTTTTCTTAGATTGAATGCATTAACTTATTTACTCAACTAACATTTTAAAATTTGGGACTATTAAGATAAAAATCTAATAATGAATGTGTTGTAAGTATACAACACTAAGAAAACAGGAAATAAAGCCTTTTCATATTAATTGTGAGTTAGCCAAGTGTTCTTTCAAGTAATTTTCTAGGTTAGAACTTTCAACAATCCAGGAAGGAGTTTATACATGTATAATAATTGTAAAAGTTATAGTAGAACCTCTTCATTCTTCTGATGTTAAAGAAATAAAGAAGTAAGTCGGGTATGGCAACACATGCCTGTAATCTACACCTGGGATGCTGAGGAGGGTCCCATGCGTTCAAGGCCAGTCTGGACTACATAGCAAGATCTTGTCTCAAAAAAACAGAACAAAACAAAAAGAAAGAAAGAAGTAGCTATAGTATTTTGGGGGCTTTCTTTGTTATGATTCATTTGGAGATCACCTCTAACCAAGGTTCTTTGTCTGAGATTAGTCAGAGAAGAGTGCTCTTGGAATCTCCCCCAACGTGGCCCAGCTGCCCCTTTCTGAGTGTGTTCCAATCCCTAAAAGTTTTCCTTCAGATTTTGAAATTGAGGTGTTTAAAGCCTTATCAAGAAAATTAGGGTAAAGATCCTTAAGTTCTTATGAAAGTTTCCTTCTGAAAACCTCACAAAATATTTCCAAAAATAGAATTTGCAAAAATAGAAGACCGGTACACTAAACTTAAAAAACACCTTCCATACGTTAAATCTGTAATAGTGGGTTCTTATAGTTAACTGTCATTGAATATCAACTCAGTGAGAGTAGGGGTTTATCTTCTTTATTCCCGTATCCTGAGTATCTCCCACACCTCGGGCACAGAGGGAATGTCAGGCAGGCATGATGAGAGGAGGGATGAGTGTGTGGGTGGGCAGATGGACACATGGGTGGATGGATGGATGAATGGGTAGATTTATGGATTAATTTCTTGCCCTTTGCTCTCTAAAAGCCCGGGCTGTCCACTCACTGCATTTTACAGAGCTTGTATTCAGCTTTTATTTGCTGTAGCTTTGTGGTAGATAGTAGGCATACTACTTTACTTTTGGTGAGTCTTCTCCCTCCCATTCCGTCTGTGCCGTTCTGATGCTATTCATTCCTGTTCAGCATATATATATTGAGTGCCTCTGAAAGTAGGCTCTGTTCTAGGTCCTGGGGGTACCTAGCACTGAACAAAACTAAACCCCCGCTCTCCTGGATTCAGCATCCCAGTGGTGAGACAGAGAGAGAAGGAATGTATGGGTGTGCATTTGCTCTGCTTCTGTTTGTTGCTCTCAACCTCCATTCCCTCCTTTCCTCACTAGACCTAGTAAGAATTGTATGCACTGTTCGTCCTCTGACACTGAAATTTCCCCTTCCACAGAAGGGAAATTCCATAGTTAGTCTCCAAATCCAGGAGCATTTCACACTGATCAAGCCAGTTCCCCTCACTAGTCCTGTTGGATAATTCTTTCTCAGGTATTCTAAAATATTAGTTCTTCTGTATGTGGGCTACAGTAAAACATCTAGTTCAGAAAGTATAGGAATGGATTGACACTACAATAAAGTTACATATTAATATGAGGAAGATTGACACTTACAATACCCTTTTCCCTTCTGGGAAGATGATTTTTCGCTCCATTTTTTATTAAAAGATTTTGTGGGGCCAAGTGTGGTAGTACACGCATGTAATCCCAGCACTTAGGAGGCCAAAGCAGGAAGATCCTCGCAAGTTTGAGGCCAGCCTGGGCTATTTGGTGATTCAAGGCCAGCCTGAACTGTATGGGGAGACCCTGTCTCAAAAAAAAAAAAAAAAAAAAGTGGTTTTCCTGTAAACCTCTACCTTTTCACTAAATTTATTCCTAAATATTTTGTAGTTTTTGTCACTCATGACTGGGCTATATTTTTTTCCATTTCTGCTTCAAGTTGGTTTTTGTTAACTGCAAAGTAATTGCCTTTTTAATATTTTCTTACATCATCATCTTACCAAATTTTCTTATTGACTTTAATGGTTCTTTTACTAGAATCTGTCCAAGTAGTCCTGTCATTGGTAATTAGCTCTTTTATCTCTCTTCCAATATTTATACCAATATATGTGAATCACTCTAATCTTATTATACCACTAGCCAGGACCAATTAAACAGAGGCAACAAGGGGAGAGCAGGCTTCCTGTTTGTTCTATTTTAGTGAAGGGCTTCAGCATTGCCGCACATAGTGTAAAAGAGGCTCTTGGTTCTGGAAGTCTTTAGCTGGTGGGCGGCAGGGGTCCGGGCTCCAGCCCATGTGGCCCCAATGGGTGGTGTGGACTGGGTGGTCCTGTGCCAGGGCGTGCTGAATGTTATCAAATGCCTTGTGATTTTTCTCTTTAAAATGTGAAGGCAGGGGCCAGGGATATAGCTCAGCAGCACGGCGCCTGCCAGACAAGAGCGAGGTCCTGAGTTCTACTCCTGGTTCCCTAAAAAAAATAAAATAAAATGTGAAGGCAAGACCGGTGAGATAGCTCCGCGGCATAAGCGCCTGCCTGGCAAGCGTGAGGTCCTGAGTTTGACTCCTGGTACCCACATACGAAGAAAGGGCCGGTGATATCGCTCAGCAGCACGGGCGCCTGCTGGCGCGCGAGGTCCTGAGTTTGACCCCCGGTACCCGCAAAAAAAAAAAGAATTGTGAAGGCAATATTAGAGTGCTGTGTTGGTAGATTCGTTTTGTTTTGTTTTGAACTACCTTTGCATCGTTGCAGTGTATTATTTTTGTATATCACCTGTTTTCATTTACTGATTTTCTTAGGACTCTGCTTCCATGTTTACTACATGAAGCTGGGTTTGTTTTCTTCCTTTTTCGTACTTCCGTATCTTATCGAACCTAGGATGTGCTGATGCTGGCGCTCTGCGACCCTTCGCAAAGGTGGGCCACAGGGGTTTCTGTGCAGCTCCCTCACCGCCGTCTCAGGGTGAGGGTCGATGCGCCTGGCTTTAGGAATAATAAAATGTGGAGCGGCAGGGTTAAAAGGTTGCCTTAGGACTCAGCTGGGTGAGCACTTGTCGCTACGATGATACACAGCTTCCCTCTGTCGTGGGTCCCTTTAGAGTGGGTCACACTGTAACCAGCACGCAGTGCTGTGTAAGGGGTCTTTTAATCTCTTCCACATCTGCAGTGGTTATGTCTCCTTAGGAGTTTATGTTTTCTTTTGACTATTTTGTTTGCATTCAGCATCATTCATCTCCACTCTTTTCTTTAATTATCCTATTATTTTATCCTTTTCATTATTTATTAAGTCAGATACAGAGTTCAGTTATTTTCAGGTTGCTTTTCAAGAATCAAAATATTTAAAGCCATGTATTCCTCTGAGAATAAATTCAACTGTGCCTAGTTTTTTTTTAACTTTTCTTTAGAGTTTTATTGAGACATAATTTACTTGCCCTAAAATTCACTCATTGCAAGCAGAAAATTCATTTGTGTTGGGTTGTGCAACCATCACTGCCCTAACTCCAGAGCATTTCCACCCTCCTTGGAGCTCCCTCTGGCCCGTTTGCAGTTCACTCCTGCCCCTCCCTGGCAGCAGGCCACCGCTGGTCCGCGTTCTCTCTCCAGATTTCAAACTGCACAGCATCTGGTCTTTTTTTTAAAGTGACTGATCCTTTCCTTCTGTTCACCAATTTTCAAAGTAATAACATCTTCCGGTGATAAGAATTTGTTTTGTTTTAGTTGACACTTAATAGCTGTAATATTTATGGGGTACAGTGTGATAATTTGTAAAGACAAATTGGTGAAACCCATTAATTTGTACAATTATGAATTAATATTTACAATAAAAAAGTAAAAAATCAGGGCAATTAGCATTTATATCTCCTAAAACTTACAATTTCTTTGTGTTTAGGAACCTTCAAACTCCTCTAGTTATTTTGAAATATATAATAAGTTGTAGTAACCTAGTCACACTGCTATATCCTACAGAACACTGGACCTTTCTCCTCTCATCTAACTATATTTTGGCACCCGTTACCCAGCCTTTCTCCGTTCCACTGCCCTCTACTCTTCTCAGCCTCCACTGATTACTCTTCTCCTCTCAAATTCTGTGAGATCAGATTTTTGAGTTTCCACATATTAGTGAGAACTTGCAGTGTTTGTCTTTCTGCGTCTGGTTTATTTCACTTGATGTCCACCAGTTCTGTCCATGTTGCCACAAATAGCAGGATTGCATTCTTTGTATGGCTCAGTAATATTGCATTGTGCATATATACCACATTTCCTTTATCCATTCATTTTCCACAGGCACCTCAGTTGATTCCCCATCTTTCCTTTTTAACATGGGAGTGCAGATGTTTCTTCAACATACTGATTTCATTTCCTCTGGGTATATACCCAGAAGTGAGATTGCTGGATCATATGATAGTTCTATTTTTAGTTTATTGAGGTTCATGCGTATTGTTTTCCATAATGGCTATACCAATTTATGTTTCCACCAATTGTATGTAGATTCATATTTCCCTGGTGATTAGTGATGTTGGGAATTTTTTCATTTACTCATTGGCCATTTGTGTATTTTCATTTAAGGAATGTCTATTCAGATTGTTTGCCCCATTTAAAAATCAGACCACTAAGGATTTTTTTCTCTTGAGTTTCTTATATATTCCGTATATTAGTTCTTTGTCAGAGGAATAGTTTGCAAACACTTTTTTCCATTCTGTAAGTTGTTTCTTTTGCTGTGCAGGAACTTCTTAGTTTGATATAATATCGTTTGTCTGTTTCTGCTCTTATTGTCTATGCTTTTGGGGTCTTAGCCAAAAATCTTTGCCCATACCAATGTCTCAAAGTGTTTTCCCTATGCTTTCTTCTGGTAGTTTCATAGTTTCAGGTCTTACATTTAAGTCTGTTGTCCACCTTGAGTTGGTTTTTATAGATTGTGAGTGACAGGGATCTGGTTTCATCCTTCTGCATGTGGAAGTTTTCTCAGCACCATTTACTGCACAGATTGTTCTTTCTCTGGGGTATTCTTTTGGCATGTCAGTTGCAAATCAATTGGCTGTGGGTGTGTACATTTATTTCTGGGTTTTCTGTTCTATTCCATTGGTCCATATGTCAATTTTTATGCCAATACCATGCTGTTTTGGTTACTGTGGTTTTATAGTACATTTTGAAGTTAAGTATTGTGATGCCTGCAACATTATTCTTTTTGATGAATGTTGTTTTGGACATTAGAGGATTTTCGTGGTTCCATTATAAATATTATGATTATTTCTCTGTTGCTGTGAAGAATGTCATTGATATTTTGATAGGAATTACATTAAATCTGTAGATTTTCTTGGGTGCTATACACAGTTTAATAATATTAATTCTTTCCAACCATGAACATGGGATATCTTTTCAGTTTTGTGTGTCCTATTCAATTTCTTTTATCAGTGTTGTGTGATTTTTATTATAGAGATCTTTCACATCCTTGAATTTATTCCTGAGTATTTTATTTTATTTTATTTTATTGCTTGTATCTATTGTTAATGAGACTGCTTTCTCGATTTTTCAGCAAATTTATTGATCATGTACAGAAATGATACTGATTTTTTAATATGTGATTTTGTACCCTACAACTTTCCTGAATTCATTTGTCAGTTTTAGCAATTTTTGGTGGTGTCTTTAGGTTTATCTCTATATAAGATTGTATTGTCTGTGAAAATATAATCTTGACTTCCTCCTATATGATTTGGATGCCCTTTATTTCTTCGTCTGGTTATTGCTCTGGCTAGGACTTTCCAGTGCTATGGAGAATAAAAGTGGTGAAAGTGGACACCCTTGTCTTGTTCCAGATCTTAGAGAAAATGCTTTCAGCTTTTTTCCATTTGGTGTGTACAGCCTTTATCATATTGAGGCATGTTTCTTCTATACCAAATGCATTGAGGGCTTTTTCTCATGAAAGGATATTAAATTTGTTCAGATGCTTTTTCTATATTGTTTAGATTGTCTCCCTTTTTTCTTTTCTTTTTTTTTTTTTTGTGTGTGTGGGTACCGGGGGTCGACCTCAGGACCTTGAGCACCAGCAGGCGACCATGCCACTGAGTGATATCACTGGCCCTTTTTTCGTATGTGGGTTCCAGGAGTCGAACTCGGGCCCTCGCACTTGCCAGGCAGGCGCTTACACCGCTGAGCCATCTCACCCGCCCTGTCTCCCTTTTTTCTTAGCCTAGATAATGGTGTATTGGTTTTATCTTTTCAAAACATCAATTTTTTTGTTTCATTAATCATTTGTGTCCATCTCAATTTTGTTTATTTCTGCTCTGATCTATATTATTCCTTTTTTTCTACTGATTTTGAGTTTGATTAGTTCTTTTCTAATTCCTTGAGTTATATCATTATTTGAAATCTTTCTATTTTTTCTAGTTTTTTTTTATGTGTGTATGTAGGCATTTATTGCTAAAAACTTTCCTCAGTACTGCTCTTGCTATATCCTGTAGGTTTTGGCATGTTGTGTTTCCATTTTCATTTTTTCCAATACATTTTTAATTGTTGTTGACTGGTTAGTCATGTTGGAGAAAGTTGTTTAGATTCCTTGTATTTATACAGTTTCTAAAATTCCCCTCATTGATTTCTAGTTTATTCCAGTGTGGACAGAGAAAATACATGGTATGATTTCGAGTGGTTTTATTTTGTTAAGACTTGTTTTTGTCCTAACATACGGTCTATCCCAGAGAATGTTGTATGTACTGAAGATAGAAATGTGAATTCTGCAACTGGTTTTTTTTTTTTTTTTTTTTTTGTGGGTACCAGGGGGACGACCTCAGGACCTCACGCGCCAGCAGGCGCCCATGCCGCTGAGCGATATCACCGGCCCTTTTTTCATATGTGGGTTCCGGGAGTCGAACTCGGGCCCTCGCGCTTGCCGGGCAGGCGCTTAAGCCGCTAAGCCATCTCACCGGCCCCAAATTCTGCAACTGTTAGAGGAAAGGTTCTATAAATATTTTTTAGGTCTGTTTGATCTGTAGTATAATTTAAGTCTGATGTTTCTTTGTTGATTTGTGTGTGGTATAATCTGTCCATGGATGGAAGTGGGATATTGAAGTCCTTGTATATTATTGTGTTAGAATCTGTCTCTCTCCCTTTAGACCTAATAATATTTTCCTTATGTATTTGAGTGCTCTGCTGTTGGGAGCATATATATGTACAGTTGTTACATCCTCTTGTTGAATTGATCCCTTCAACTTTATTTAGTGACCTGTGTCTTTTTTTTTTTTTTTAAACAGGTTTTGACTTAATGGCTGTTTATCTGATACAAGCATAGCTACTTCTACTCAATTTTGGTTTCCATTTGCATGGAATATCTTTTCCCATGCGTTCACTTTCAGTCTGTGTGTGTGTCTTTACCAGTGAAGTGAATTTCTTGTAGGGCCTTTAAAAAAAAATCCATTCAGCCAGGTGGGCATGGTAGTACACTCCTGTAATCCCTGCACTTGACAGGCTGAGGCAGGAGGATCACCATGAGTTCAAGGCCAGCCAGGGCTACATAGCGAGTTCAAGGCCAGCCTGAATTACATAGTGAGACCCTGTCTAAAAAAATCCATTCATCCTATCTATTAACTGTGGAGTTAATAGGTAAGAACATACTCCTGTCATTCTGTTGACTTGTTTTCTGGTGTTGTAGATCACTTGTTCCTTTCTTCTCATTGTTGATCTTTGAGGTTTGATGGTTTTCTGTATTGTTAGGGTTTGATTCTCTTTTTTGTGTATCTGCTCTTCTAGTGAGTTTTATACTTTTTCCTCAGTTTCTGCTTCTCTGGAAGAGACTTTAGTTCTTCATTTCTGAAAGATAGCTTTGCTGAATGTGGTATTCTTCCTTGGCACAATATGTGGTCTTTTACATCTGGCTCTTCCACTTGGTACAGTGTTTTTGGGGTTCACCAGTGTTCAGTACTTCAGTTTTTTTCATGATGAATAATATCTATTATATGGCTATACCCCATGTTGTTTATGCATGGACCCGTCCAGAGGCATTTGGGTGCTTTTTTTGGTGTTATGCATAATGTTGCTGTGAATATTCACAGGTAAGTCTTTATGTGAACATATATTTTAATTTCTGCTGGGTGTATACCTAAGAGTGGAATTTCTGATTTGTGTGTCCTTTTAAGAAACTTCCAAACTGTTTCCCAAAGAGGTTACACCATTTTACATTGCCACACATGAGGGTTCCAGTGTGTCCACATTCTTGCCAATACTTGTTATTGTCTATCTTTTTGATAGTAGCCTTGTTTGTGGGTGTGTAGTGGTGTTTCACTGTGGTTTTAATTTGTGTTTCCCTAATGATTTGATATGTTAAGCATCTTTTCAAGAGCCTGTTGGCCATTTACATATCATCTTTAATGAAATATCTGTTCAAATCTTTTTGTTTTCTTATTATTGAATTATAACAGTTCTTTATATACATGAGTATTTAAACCACAACCCTGACTTGTTAAATCAGCCAGCTCAGTTCTCCCCAGAATCCTACTTGTCCCCGCGGGTCCTGGAATCTCTCTGGCTGGAATACATCAGAGGTGGTGCTGTGTAACTCCAGAGACAGCGTCCTCATCGCGGGTAGCAGGGCACCCGTTGCTACTGGACTGACATTACTTTCAAGTGCTTTCCATGAAGGGAGCTAGAGCACAGAGCTTTTTAAATCATGCATTCATACTGATGTTTGCAATTCATCTTTAAAGTTACAGTGTTTTCACTTGTTTCGTGGATTTTCATAGTTGTACGTCTATCTTACAGTGAAAATGGTGACTTTGTGTGTGTGTGGGTACCGAGGTCAAACTCAGGACCTTGCGTGCCAGGAGGCGCCCATGCCACTGAGTGATATCACCAGCCCTTTTTTTCATATGTGGGTACCAGGAGTCGAACTCAGAACCTCGCCCTTGCCAGGCAGGCACTTATGCCGCTGAGCTATCTCACCGGCCCAAAAATGGTAACTTCTAACATCATTGATGTAAATATACATATATGTGTGTGTATATTCATTCTACTAAAACAGTTCCTGATGACAGTATTGATACCATTACAAGCAATTGGGACAGTCATTTGGCTTGTCTTGTTGCATGATGAACTGTTGGCATTTTAATTGGGACCCTATTAATTTTAAAATATCCAAGGATGGGCATCTTCTGATGTTTTTCCTTGTCTTAGGAGTATGCTGTATCTTTGTTTTCCAAGACCACTTTTTGTTTCCTTTAGGAGTGTTTTTCAGTTTCCTGTATGTGGGCTTCACTCATTTCTTATTAATTAATCCCCAGATAGCCCATTATTGTTGCTGTTTTAAGTAGGATCTTCTCTGCTGTGTGTTTTCTCAATAATTGTTTATTGTTCCTATGAAAGCTATTGATTTTTGACTCTTGCTTTCATATCGTGTACCTTTAATAAATTTTCTTACTGTTTCCAGTAAGATTCTTTTGGGTACCTAATTAAGTCATCTGTATATAAAGATAATCCCACCTTTTTTTGTGGTATTGGAGATTAAACCCAGGGGCAGTCTACTTCCCCAACCAGACGGAACTCAAACTTGTGATCCTCCTGTCTCAGCCTTCCTCAGTGCTGGAATAACAAAAATGTACCACCATACTTGACTAGTTTAACCTCTGCTTCTAATTCTTTTACCTCTCATGTCTTTTTCGAGTTACAGATAAAATGTTGTATAGTTGTGGTGAGAGCAGGCATACTTGTCTTCTTCCTGACATTAGTGGGAATGAAAGGCATGACTTTTATCAGTTATTACTTGATTCTATGGGTGCCCGGATTTTCAGCCATTATGAACAATGCTCATATGTCGTTGTTCGCATCTTTGAACATTTCCTTAAGTCAGGTTCAAAAAAAAAAAAAAAAAAAAAAAAAAGGAGTGGATCAAAGGGGAACAGTTTTCAAGAATCCTTTCTTTTTTTATTTTTTTTATTTTTTTATTTTTTTTTTGTGGGAACCAGGAATGAAACTCAGGACCTCGTGCTTGCCGGGCAGGTACCATGCCTGCTGAGCTACAACCCCAGCCCCCACAACCCTTTCTAGATACTGTCCACATGCCTTCCAGAGAAGCAGTGCACATTGTCCCCTGAGTGTGGGCATGTCCATCACATCGCACCTTTCTAGTCCCGGGTCACTGAAAAGCTTTAGTCACTTGCCAAGTGAAAAGTAGTACAGTATTTTGTATTTTTATTAACAGGTTGCATGTAGTCTTCAGACCTATTCATTGGAAGATTTTCCTGAATCAGCCCCTGGGAGATAGAAATGTTAAGTAAAAAGTCCAGTTTTTTTAAGTGACTTGTGGAAGGAGTAAATTAATCATGATTTTGTCACTTGAGGCTGTTCTCCTTGTTTTAGAAACAAAAGAAGCGGAAGAAGCCAAGGTTATAATGGAACAGTGTAGGCTCTAATTATCAGTTAACTAAAGCCCTGGCACAAGACAGGTGCAAAGTTTTGGGCCTTTTGTACATTATTGTTAGAATTTACTTTAATTTTCTTAGACTGGCTTTTGAATGGCAGTTAAATGTTTTGTGTATCTTTTCTTCCTTTTGTGAAAACACAGTATTTCACCCTCATTCAAAGCAGTTTATTTTCTGGTACAGCTGAAAGTTTTGCCATAAATTTGTTTTTAACTGCTTAAAATGAATTATGCATATATTTACAGCAGGTTTTGCCTCTTAGTTGAAGAATAATGGAGATGGAGTGTGTGAAAGTTGCCAGCACGCCTGCCCTGTTCAGTCTGTGTAGAGAGCAGGGCGGGGGCCTCTGCGCCTGCATCTTGGCCTCTGTAGCCCAGGCCTTTCTGCTGTCTCATGTCTTCATCTCGTGTCCTCTCTTGATCACCCACCGCCCCTGGGCTTGGTGAGGCCAGTGCTGGGTCGCAGCAGATATCTGACCATCTGTGCTGGTCAAAGCATTGGGAGGGGAGCAGAACAGTGACCTGCAGCGGCCCTGCCCTGGGTGCCATGGCGTTCACAGCTGCCTTCAGAGGTGCAGCGGTACCATGTCTGGGAGCAGTGGAGAGCTGGCGGCCTGGCACGCAGGCTAGGTCCACAGCTGGCCCAGGCCTGCCCTGCGGGGTGCCTCCCTTCCACACCCCTCTGCCATAAACGTCCTGTCAGTTACTCCAGGGTCAGCCTCAGCCTCAGCCCTCTCTGGGTGGCATCAGGGTTTTGGTTTGCACCACCAGCCGCAATCTCACATTTCACAAAAGCATTTAGCTTAGGCATTTGGCATCCCTCACACGATTTCCCCCAGCACCTAGAATGGCTTTTCCTCCATACATGTACAAATGATGCAGCCACTATTCCTGGACAGTCCCACCTCTTCCGGGTGCCTTCAGCTGCAGACCTGGCTCCCCTTCTGACTGTGCCCTCCCCACAGGCAGCTGTAGCCTGCTGCCTCTGCCACTCAGATGTCTCCTGAGCTGCCCTGGATTAGTCTTCCTTGTCTGCTTTTTAAATTGTGGTAAAGGGCTGGTGAGATAGCTTAGCGGCACAAGTGCCTGCCTGGCAAGTACGAGGTCCTGAGTTCGACTTCCGGTACCCACATACGAATAAAGGGCCAGTGATATCGCTCAGCGGCATGGGCACCTACTGGCGCGCGAGGTCCTGAGTTCAACACCCAGTACCCACAAAAAAAATAAATAAATTGTGGAAAAATATCCATAGCATACTTTTCTCCTTTGGCCACCCATGAGTGTGCAGTTCAGCACCATTCAGTACATTGACAGCGCTGTGTACCTGTCACTACCATCTGTGCCCCAAACTTTTCATCATCCTTAATAGAAACTGCCCTGTGCAACAGCAGGTCCCCTTCTTCCCTGGCACCCTCCACTCTAGCAGTCGTGTCCAGCCTTGTGGGTTGCCTGGACTACATGGAGTGAAGAAGAATTTAATGTATGTAAGTAACAAAACTTCCTTTTTTTGAGGAACTGGGGAACCAGCACAAGACCTTCACACCGAGGTATGTTCCCCAGCTCTTTATTTTGAGACAGTCTTGCTGAATTGTTAGTTTGCCTGGGCTGGGCTCGAACTTGAGATTCTCCCGCCTCAGCTGCCACGCCGTGCTCAGAACTTCCCTTTTCTGTATTTGCTACTATGTAACAACCCCCCCCCACAAAAAAACAGCCTGTGGGCCACAGGTTGGACATGCCTGCAAGAGTTTGACAACTCCAGGGGTCTCAAGTCAGTGGAGTCCTCCAGCATTTGCCTTCTCAGTCTGGCTCAGTTTACTTACATGACATTCTCAAGGCCCGCCTGTGTCACAGCATGTGCCAGAGTATCACTTCTTTGTAAATCCCCCTTAAGCCCATTGCATAGAGCTCATTTTTTTGTATCTTTCCATTCCTCATTGGAAGTGGACACACGGGCTGCCAAGCACGCCAGATACATCATCCACTCAGCACACACACCATTGCCCAAAGCCCCACAGAGGGCAGGCTGCTGTGTGTGCGTGTCCCAGCCTGGCATCTGCCAAGGGTCCAGGACACATGCAGTGCATTTGCTAGAGGAATGAAAAGCCTCCAGGACCTCCACCTGTCCTGTCCAAGCCCTGTCAGTCTCCCAACCTCGGTGTCTTGTTGGAAAATGAGGTTTATTGTTCAGGTGACCTGCATAGGGTCAGTGAGGATATAGGTAGATTAAACAAAATGGTTGGCATGGAAGCTCCTGGGTGCATACAGACTTCATGTACTTTGTGTGGATGTCCTCTGCGCTCAAAACAAGGCAGGGGCAGAACACTTGCATTGGTCTGAAAGGTTTGACAGCCCAGCTGCGCTGAGTGTGAAAGTGAGCCCAGGTCCTAGCTCAGGACCCGGGGAAGGTTTTGCTTCATCTACTCCACCTGCCTGTGCTGAGCTTCCCCAACAGCTTAACTGGTGCTTTTTAATCACTCACAGGACTGCTCAAATCAACAAGGCCACCAAGGCCTGTCCCTTTGTCCTTGCTGTTGGCAAGCAGACACTCCCTGGCAGTCTTTGCACACAGCTGAATGTTAGGTACCTTTGATCTGTCTAAGGAAAAAGTCTATTTTAAACCACAAGTGAATCCAGTTTTTTAAGGTTAGATTTCTTACTCAAAACACATCACTCCGACTCATGTAGTTTCCAGTGTTTTTGAAAAACAGGGCTGGCCAGCCTGAGGTCAGCACACTACGGGTTTATTAAGTTCAAAAACCAGCTTTCTGTTAATTGCTGTTAAGCTTCTTTACTAAAATACAAACGTATTTTAATTTGCCTATGAACTTGCTCAGATAAAATGTTTAACTCAATTTAGAAATGAATTTTGAAAATTTTATTCAGAAATACCACCTCAAAATACAATCAGCGGGATGTATTTACAGGCAGTTTGTTTTCAAGTAAAGAAGAAAACAGTGATGGAGAAACCAGAGGAAAAAAGATAATTCCTTGCCGGTTGCAACTCACCGTCCTGGTGTTTGCTGGGAGGGCACACGGAGAGGTGCAGGTGAGCCCACGTATGCTCTCCTGTGGAAGGCGGTGTTGTGAGCTGTAGGGGTGAGGGGGGGATACGATCGAAGGTGATCCGAGGATACCCACTCCCGAAGTGGACATGGAACGGGGTATATGAGGACCATGGGAAGTGCTGCTCTCCAGATGCTTCCATGGCACATCCCTCTTAGTCACACGCTCCAGGGAAGGAGACGAAAAGCATGGTTTTAAAGATCAGATCGGCCAGGCATGGTGGTGCATGCCTATAATCCTAGCATGCAGGAGGCTGAGGCAGAAGGATCACTGTGAGTTCGAGGCCAGCATGAATTATAAAGCAAGACCTCGTCTCAAAACAAAACCAAACCAGATTGGTTGTTGCGGCGCACTTCATTCGCATGTTTGCTGCACGCTGACAGAGCACCTTCCCGTGCCAGGCACAGTAGGAGCTCTGGTCTGCGCTCTTGCTGAGCCCAACAAGGAGGCAGGAAGAAGCTGCCTAGAGGGCTGCGTCTGGTGAAGGCCTCTTCCATGCTGTTCCCTGTCCCCTGTCCCCTCCTTGCGGAGGGATCTTTCCAGTTGTTGTTGGTGAACAGCAGGGCTCTGAGTGATGCGTTGTGCACTCCATCCCACACGTGGCCTCTGCTGGCTGGAGCTCCATTTAGTGGCGTCGGCGTCCTGCACCATTCTGCACTCTCCACCCCAGCTCAGCAGGGGAGCATGTTCCATATAGGACACGTGCCCTGGCGGCAACACGAAGAGTCCAGTATTGCCTGTTCAAGGTGAGGAGAGAGCCAGCCACCCAGCGGCCTCTTTCCTCTCCAGCCCCTGACAAAGCCAGCCCCAGTGCAAGTTTGTGGCTGCACTGTAAGCCCCGCTGGGTCGCATTTGTAAAGCATATGTTTCAGCAGGGCAGAAGGCTCTGCTCCAGAGGCCAGCTGAGTCCTGATCGCCCAGAGGCTCATGGAGACTCCAGGCATAGGTGGTGAATACACCAGGAACATTGTAAGCAGCTCATAACTGATTCTTTGAGACAGGGCATCAACACCCTAAATTCTAAACACCTGATTTCAGTTCAGTTTTACGTGTTTTTGCGTGCATGACCTCATTTACCCACCACAATAAATCTCTTGTTTCAGATTTCCTGGGTTCGCGTCATAGCCCTTTCCCTGTTCTTAGCTCACACTTAAGAGGCAGCATTTGTTAGGGGGTTCTTCCTGCTGTAACTGAATCAATCTATGTTCTCTTTTTTTTTTTTCCCCCTTTATGTGGGTACCGGGAACTCAGGACCTCGCACTTGGCAGGAAGGCACTTATGCTGCTGAGCATCATAACATCACCGGGCCTATATTCCTTTTTTTAAAAAATGTTACTTTTAAATCTCATGAAAGAAGTGTGGTATTTTGGAAGTATTGAAAAATATAGGAAAATTTCTAAAAGAAAAATCACCTGTAACCGTATCACTAACAGTGACTTTTTTTTTTTTATTTTTAATGTGGGTACCGGGGGTTGAACTCAGGACCTCACACTTGCCAGCAGGCGCTTATGCTGCTGAGCAATATCACCGGCCCTTTTTTTTCCTTTATGTGGGTACCAGGAGTTGAACTCAGGACCTCACGCTTGCCAGGCAGGCGCTTATGCTGCTGAGCAATATCACCGGCCCTTTTTTTTCCTTTATGTGGGTACCGGAGGTTGAACTCAGGACCTCACGCTTGCCAGGCAGGCGCTTATGCCGCTGAGCTATCTCATCGGCCCCAGTGACTGTTGTTGATAGTTTGATATTGATTCTTTTTCTGATTAACTTTCTGAAAAATTCTATACTGCCTTTTTCACTTACATTTCCATTTTTGAAGGATGTATAAAATTTCACAGAGGGATAATCCCCTTTGACATTAAGGTGGGTTTTAGAATCTTAAATGTTTCAGAACCATAAATAAAATGTGATGCTCTGAAAAGAATAAAATACTTAGGAGAACAAACCACTTAGGAATAAACTTTTCAAGAAGTTGAAAGATGTGTACATGGGAAACTTCAAAATGCTTCTGAGAGAAATTAAGACATCAGCAAACAAAGACATCTGCATTCATAGACTGGACTCAACGTGAAGATGTCAGCGCTGCCCAAGTGACCTGCGGATTCACCGCAGCACAAAATCACAGCAATTTTTTTTTTTCCAGAAATAGAAAAATCCCGCTTACACCATTGAGCCATCTCACTGGCCCCAATAGGAAATACTTTAAACGTATAAATTATTTTAGGGAAAAAAAACAGCAAATTTACAGGATATTTGCTTCTATTTCAGAAGTATACCTTGTAGTTGTCTTTTTTCTTTCTCTTATTTTAATTTTAGCTTATGTTTTATCAGTGATCTCCAATCACAGTCTTAAGAGTTCTCTAAAGAACTACTTTATATGCATAGGGTTTCCGGAGAGCATGAGGAAGATCACTAATAAAGTTGAGATCCTTTGATCTGAGATCATTAGGAAAAATACATCAAAAAGTGACTTCACTTTTTCTTTGCCTTCCAATCTGTATATTTTATATAAAGCTCTAGGAGTCTCTCCTTATTTCTGTATTCCAGCTCATCAGCACAGCCCTAGGATAGGCACATCGCCCTCTCTCGCTTCACATGAAATATTAAATGATTGTGGGCAGGTCTCTCTGTAAAGCCCAGACCAAGCAAGCATCTGCTTGTTGACCTTTCGAGCCCGAGTGCCCCGGCCCTGATGGAGTCTGAGTTCGCCTGGCATCACTCCTGGGTGAGGAGGTGATGGCGAGCAGAAGTGAGAGCCAGCATCACCCTCCGCACTCCCTGGTGGCCGTGACTGGGGGTTGGTGGTGGGCCTTTCCTGACAGACACGGGCCAGGGGTCGGTAGAGACATCTGCGACACAAGTGGGAAGCCACAGTCTAAATTCATGCCACCTGGTTTGACGCACAGGCTCTTTGTGTTTAACCGATCTCCTGTTCACCTAACAGCACCATCTGGGCAGGAGTGAGGCACGCAACACACGTGGGTCGGGAGAACGTGGTAAGAGGCCCTCCTGCAGGCTTGTAGAAGCAGTCTCCCAGCTGGCCAGCACGGAGTCCTGCACTCCTGCCGCATCTTTCAGCGCTGGGAAAAGAGGGCACAGTGGCATTCACTGCGCTTTCTTTCCATTCGTGGTAACAGCCATGGTCACAGTCAATCTGCATGCTCATGGCGAGGAGTACTCATCCACTCACCGAGCTGTGTGAGGGCCGGGCCCGCAGGTGGAGGGTCCACGCAGCCACTGTCGGGTGTTCTCACCACCAGGGGCTGTGTAGAGGAGTCAAGGCTTTTGTGGTGTTGCTCACACACACCGGACAGGTGGGACATAGGCGAGACATTATAGAAGAGGAACCTCTGTTCAGGAGGACTTCATATGGAGAACTGCTTTCTGTTCTGCCAAGGAGGCTTTTCTTATCTTTCATTTGGAGCTAGTAATAGTGTTCCCTTTGGAGGGAATCACCTCACCACACTCTCCAGTACTCCAGACCTGATGACCTTGGAATAGCTTTTTTTTTTGTATCGGGAATCGAACTCACGACCTCACGCTTGCCAGGCAGGTGCTGTGCCCCTGAGCTGTATCCCCAGCCCTGGAATAGCTTTTTCCATTAAACTTTCTAAAAGATAGAAAACTTAAGATCTGATAGTAGCTTCCACTTTTTCATATTGTGGTGCACGAAATTGAGCGTAGGGCCTTGAACATGCTAGGTAAACACCACTCCTGAGCTATGTCTGCAACCCTTTTTTTCTTTTTTTTTTAGGTTGAGACAAGGCTTTGCTAAGATGCCCAGGTCATCCTGAAACTTGCTGTCCTCCTGCCTCAGACTTAAGTGAATAGTAGCTTTTAATAATAGCCTAATAAAGAATAGGTGAAATATCTTACCTTTAAACAAAGTATCTAAAACTTAAAGTATCTAATACATTGACATCTTTAAGTTCACAAAAGTATCTGCTGCTTTTCACTTTATCTCTTCTGCACTTTATTTTTTTGTTTTTTTCCCCTTTGCACTTTGAAGGCCATGTGGTATGAATAGTTTGTAGTACTTTCTAGCTATTGAATTTAAAGCAGGCTTCGTCTTCCATGTAATTTATTTAACCTATTTTTTCCAGAAGAAAACCTAGGTCTCAGGAAAAAAAGTGAGGATTCCAAACTCGTTAATTTGCACTACTGGTAGTAGGGGAAGTTGAACAAGAGTCCAAACTAATGACTTAGAATTGTGTAATTTTTAAATACACATACCCACACACGCAGAGATCTGGGTTGCCAGAATGCTATGTATGGTGCAGAAATGAAACTAAGTAGGACTAGAAAGCAGAAGGTGGACAGGTGGGTGGGTATCACTGAATTTGGGGTACCAGCCCAGGAAATGCTAAAATGTAAAGTTTATGAAGAACAAATGTGACATGTCTTTTTCTTTTCTTTTCTTTTTTGGTAGCTCTGAGGCATTTGTGTAGTCTAGCGAGGGGCTGTGGCATCCAGCCCTGTCCCCTGAGAGATGGAGTGTTTGCCTCAAAGTTACTGAGAAATGAAACCTGCAGAAAGCCCGAAAATGCCCAGGTTTTTAATGCACACTGACAGCCAAACAGAACGCTCTTTCTATTTGCAGTTTTTTTCAGTGTCATTTTAAGTTGCAGCTTCCGGCCAATCAGCGAGCTCTGTGCCTGCTGACATCACGAACCAGCCAGTTCCCTCCAGCTGCAGAGAGCTTCAGTTTGTCTTTTTTTAAAACTAAAATGGAGGCTGGTTTCTTGCCTTAAGGGGTACACTGCCTTTCCCGCTGGAGTCTAGATGTTGACATGTAATAAGGCGGGCAGCGGGATGGTGGTGGATGCGGCCAACTCCAATGGGCCTTTCCAGCCCGTGGCCCTGCTCCATATTCGAGGTGAGTTATTGTGTGTTCCCCTGACCGGAGCCCTCCGTGGGTAGTTAATAAATGGCTATTGTGCTTCAGATAGGAAAAGCAGGAAGTCCTTTCCGCACAATTCACTCCACTCTGCCGCAGACGTGACCGGAGCAGGTGGGGAGTGTCACTGCCGGTTGGCATTTTACGAACTACTTACAGAATTTGAGGCTTGAGAGAGGCCTTGCATGCATAGTTCAAAGCTGGTTTTTCTGCTTTCTGCTCGCTCTCCCATCCCCCTTTTGGAGCTGTGCTGATGTCAAAGGATGTGAAGTCACTGCCCAGGGAAGGTATTGGGTGGGGGTAGGAAGGAGAGGCGGGCCGGCCAAGCCTGGCCAAGTTGTCCGCACGCAGAGTTTCTTTTACATCGGTGTTGCTTAATACTGCAAAGGTTTTGCTGGGGACACGTCTCTGCATTAAAGATGAATTGCAGTCAGAAAATACGCAGAATTGATTAGAAAAGAACTTCCCTTTTTATGAGGGTTTTCCTTCTTGCCGAGGCGCCTAAAAGAGAAATGTTCTCATGTCTTGAAACACTAAAATCTATGGGGGGGGTCATAATTTTGTAAGTGTTAGTGTTTTCATGGAATACTTGGGAATATTTTGCATTTACTTAGGCCCCGTATGCCATTTGGCATTAAAATTTAAAATGGCAACAAGTTTTCAGTGTGTATGTAGATCATTGTTTTAATAGTTTGCCTCTTTTACGGTTCATATTTATGCGGGGTTTGAAATTTAGCTGTAAGACACAGTATTAGTTATATTAAACTATAGCTATCAGGATAATATTTTTAGTTGATATTTTAAGATATTCGTTATGTAAATTTTTCGTTCATTATTGGGTGAAAGAGAAAATGGGTGCTAAGCTTCATCAAATCACTTAAAAATGTGTCATCACAACTGTGCCTCAACAGGACAGTTTTCACTGCCGGTCTCCTGTGAGGACCCATGTTGGGGGGGCATGATCTCTAGGTGACTAACAGCTCCCATGGCTAACATGCCGGACAAGGGTGGACCCAGGAAGACAGAAGCACGTGAACACCCGGTCTGTTGGAAGAAAACGCATGTTGCTTTTCTCTCCAAAATCCTTCGGACAAAGCGGGCAGAAATCAACATCTACAATGACCAAATTATAGGGCGGGTCAGGACTTTATTACAGATAGTATTAGGTGTTCAGCTTCAGGACCCCAGAGGGAATTATTTGGATTTCATTAGTTATCAAACACTAACTAGTTCACAGTAAAATATTTTGATTTCACATAAAATGTAAATTTATATACATTTTAAGGTGCCTTATAACAAATCTTTTTAGTTTGTGAGTCTTCTGGTTTTTGTTAGACACTTAATGTATTCTTTTAATTATGAATTTATTCTAAGATAGAATCGTTTGGTTTTCATATCAGATACATAACTTCTTGTTAATTCCAAGATCTTATCATGCCCAGTTGTATATTTTTCCTGTTGGCTAATCACTGTATAATTGTGGAGGGAAACATAGTAAAGTGTATTAACCTGACAAAGACTTGAGTTTTTAAGGTTTTAACCTCCAGGACCTAGGACGGACTACTACTTCAAACAGTGTGGATAGTGTCTAATTTCAAAAGTCAAAGAAAGCTTGGTTTACTTATAAGGACTTCTTATAGCAAGCGCATTAATGTGAAGGTCAGCAAAATGTGTTTTATTTGTTGAGCTCTTAGATTCTTAGTGAATTTAACCCACTTAGCAGCTTCTGTGTGCCAAGAGCTGAGGGCCATTAAAAGTAAAATAGAGTCCCTGTCCCAAAGGAGCAATGGGTTCAGTGGAAGAGACCCAGCCGGGAGGGGGGACAGAGGAGCCCTCCTGGGCAGGGTGCTCTGGAGAGAGCGGGACTGCTGTCATGGTGCTGGGAAGGAGAAGGGACCAGAGGGCTTGGTGCCTGGAGGAGGGCTCAGTCACCGAGAAGGGAAAATAACTTGCCCGCAGTCACACAGCCCTTAAGTGGAATCCACACCCACACTGGTTGTTTTGCTTTGTTTGGAATCTTTTTCTTTTTTTTTTAACTCATTTTAAATCGGAAATTGCGACTGTTTATAGAACGTTTTGCAATAAGATTCCAATAGGGTTTTTCCCGTTCCCCTGTCATCTGTTGGGTTCAGTGGCCTCTTTTTGCATGGCAGTGTTGTACCACGGTTCATTTCTTATTGGTTTTACAAATACTGTATTTGTTGAGCACTACTGTGTGCTGGGCGGGATCCTAAATTGGAATGAGACCAAGAGAACTAGCGTGTGATCCCTGCCCCCCTCCAGAGTGTACAGTCCTGGGGCTGGGGCTGGGGAGTCAAGTAAGCAAGGAAGTAAATACAGTCACTAAACTGACTTGTGGTCCAGTTGGTGTGATAGTTACTGTCTACCAAGTAGTCGCGAGCTTGTGATTAGTATGGTGACTTGACATCCTGAAGAGTTGAAGAGTGAAAAGGATCTGTCTTAACTTAGTGCAGACCTTCGTGTCTGTAGGAGAGAGTGACTTGGAACCTGATGGCTGTAAATTTAGCTTGGTGACTTAAACCCTGTGTGTCCAGCTCTGTCCGAGAGCAGTGTCTGCAGGGGTGGGAGTGCTCTCTGCACTGTCTGCTGCCTTAACCGCTGGTCACACGTAACTATTGGTTGAGCACTTAGTGTGCAGCTGGGAGACTGAATTTTTAATTTTAGTTATTTTAAATTTAAATGGACACACGTGTTTAGTGGTTACTGTACTGGATAGCAAAGTTCTAAACCAGAATTGGCAAACTTTTGAAAAAGGGCTGGATTGTAAATATTTTTGGCTCCGTGAGCCAAAGCAGCCATAGACAGTAAATGAATAGGCGTATTTGTGGTCCAATAAAGTTTTATTTACAAAAACAGATGGCAGTGGATTTGGCCCATGAGCCATGGGTTACTGACCCTGTTCTAGGCCAATCCTTGATTTTTTAAGCAGTTTCCTGGAGGCTCCCAGCACTGCCTCTCTGCCCTCCTGATTGGTGGCCAGGCCTCCTTCCACCCTGGAGCTCACACCCGCCCTCTTTGGAAGCCGCATTTAAGGCAGGGACAGCTGCACCAGGAAGATGTTAACGGGCCAGAGAGGAACTGCGCAGCCTGGAGCCTCTTCCAGTTAATTGCTATCACCTGTTCCCAGTCCCCTGGTTGGTGAGTCTTTGAAAGCCTGGTGGAAGCCGGAACGCAGGTCATTCTTTTTATGGAAGCCCATTTTTCTTGGGATGTGGAGGTCTAATTATGGGAACCTTTGTTTCCTCACAAGTACTTGCTGAGTCATCAGTTGGTTGGTCTTCACCTTTCTGATAAAAATTTAGAGTAAAACATGCAGGAGGCACGTGAAGAAGTCAGCCCCCAGCTCTCATTCCCGTGTCTGCGGACTTCCCCAGCATTGACGGTAACGGTATGCAGTGCACCCAGGCCCAAAACTCAGATGCACCTGCGGACCTGGAGTCAGTGAGGGAAAGTGCTCAGATGATGATCCAAAGCAAAAGACCCCACAAAAGATTAAGTCTTTTTCTCTCTAAATAGTGCATCCACTCAATTCAAGATGTGTACTTCACAAATGTCTACCTGTTGTGGCTGCAGCTGTCTTAGAGGGGACTTCAGAAGTACATGCACACATTCACAGTAGTGATCCTGTGTGTGAAAGTATGTCTTTTGTGTTCCTGGCAGTGTGCAAGGTAACCAGAGCAACAGCCCTCAGAGAGGAGAGGTATGAAATCTATACTAATTTTTCTTAATTAGTCCTGCCCTTAAACTCAGGCATGATGTCTGCTTATGAGCTTTGCCTCACAGCAAAAACTGCCTCCTAGAATTTGTCATGAGATGTGTTAATTATATACAAAAATGAAGAGGTGAAGTTGTTAGTCAAGGAAAGGGTTGGGAGAGACAGTTTGGGGTACGTGCTATTGCTGGTCGCGAATGTCAAGTGTAATTGTTCTCTGTTAATCCTAGGGCACTTGGCCAAGCTCAAGGAACTTTTGTGAACCTAATTCTTTGGCTTCTCCCAGCACTCCTGCCTGCAGGGTGAGCAGGACAAGTTCTAGAGTGTCTCCTCCCAAAGGTCATCCAGCCTGGAGGCTCAGGCCAGGGCTGCTGCCCCCGGAGCCCTGCTGGTGGCTGTCCCAGAGGGAGAAGCAGCATCCATCAAGCACTCTTAATGTGCGGGGCCAAGGCTTGGTCCTTCTATCCCTGCTCTCACTCGGAGCCTGCCCGGCACTGTGAGGCTTTATTATTTCCACTTTTTTCTAGAAGAGAAAGGGGAGCCCTCGCTCAGGGCCACAGAGAATGTCATGGGCCTAAGGCAGCACAGCACAGCACAGCACCGCCCTTGTTCTCTCCTCTGTACCTCTCGTGTCAGAGTGGAGGTGCTGGTGAGAACTTCCGCATCCGGGTGCCTCTTCATTCTCGCTGCTTCCTGTACCGTGGACTGCATGTGGGCGCGTGTGAAGTCAGCACTTGTCTGCCTTCTGAGCAGGGGCTTGCTAAGGGTCTCCACATGCACCTTCTGGTGCAAGGAGTGCGCCTTCCTACTGTCGCACTTCACTGTCCAGTCTGCCAGGCCTTACTTTAGTTTTAGTTCGGCTTAGTTTTCTTATCTCCTCCACAGAATCAGGCACAGCCTGAGGAGTCACTGGAGCTCAGGATCTCTCACAGCATCCAACATCAGATCTAGAGCAAGCATGAGTCAGTGTTGGTGGACTGAAAAGAACATTACTTCAAGTCATAGCTATCTGCTGTTTCTTAGCTGGCCACTTGGTCAGTGGGATGGTGACACCTTCGGCTCTGAGCCTCACTCAGGCCAAGCCCTCCCCCATGGTGGGGCATGGGAATGGTGCGGACCACCGGCTGGACAGCTTTCACAGGGAAGGTAGCTTCTCTCACTGATGTATTTTCTTTTAAAGACTCCTTTTTTTTTTTTTTTAATATTGGATAGACATTAGCTAAAGTGCACAAGGACACCCTATTACAGAAAATAAAGGTCTGGTTTTAGTTTAGGCCCTTGAATTATTTATAAATCAAAAACCCTTCTAGTTTAAAAACAAAGACTAAGAAGATATATCAGTTAAATACAATGAGTAAATCTAGATCAGATCCTTATTCCAAACACAAAGTTGACCCTATAGACAACATTTGGGGGGCAGCGGAAGAAAGGGGAGCTCAGAGTGACCCTGGATGGGGCGGAATTACTGTTGGTCTTCCAAGTGCAGGGTGGTGGCATGGCTTTGGAGGATACTGTCCTTGTTGGGGATACAGACTGAAGTAGTCACGAGTTGTGTCACCAGCTCCACAGTTTACTCAAATGGTAGTAAGAAAATAACTTTAAAGCAGATATGCCAGACATAGATAGCTGTTGAACCTAGAGAAGGAGCTATACCAGTATCCATTCAACTTCTACATAGATTTAAACATTTTCATATCTAAGAGAAATGTCTTTCAAAAGGTTCTGGTTTACATTGTTACCCTCCTATTATGTTGTTTTGAAAATTTGTTCTTCTTTTGATTTGTTTTGTTTTTTCTTCTCTTTAAAATAAAATTTAAAAAAAAAAAAAAAAAAAGGTTCTGGTTTAGAAAAAAACATCCAGTGGAAATGTAATCACTTAGAACTTGCTTATTGAGCAGTGAGTAGTGGTCACGTATGTTGATTTTGCCCCCTGGTTGCTGACTCATGGTGGCTAAACAGGTAACCACACCATCTTACCAAGTGGTGTTCAGGCTGTAGACTGTTTGATGTTTACTGGCACTTTGATTGGCCTTTTGGGAAAGCTGCCTGTAAGGCACACTGGGAGCTACAACCAAGGTTTCTTCCTAGCTTGAGAGGCACCTGAGTGGTCAAGGGTGAGGGGCTGGTAGGAGTCCCAGGCCAGAATCAAGTGCCCGCTCCGCCCTGGCTAGCTGACCTGCGTGGGCACACGAGGCCCTCTCTGTGCTGGAAGTGGAGCGTGGGACGGGTGGCAGTACCCCACTTCTCGGGGTATCATGGGGTTAAATGAGTGAAGGCTTGAAATGGCGGCTGGGAGGTTGCAAGATTCTCCAAATGTGATCTGTGCCATGGAAGAAGCCCTTTTGTGGGTGACATGGGGTCCTGCAGAGCCCAGCAGAAAACCACAGTCTGTTTAAATTTTCTACAACCGTGTTACCTGTATTTGTTCATCTTGACACGCATCCGTCCCTCCCACCTCTCTCGTTTCCCCAGTCCTTTCATCTCTGCAGTGTGCTTAGCATTGCGCCTCCTAGAAGCAGTTAGTCTCTTCAGTACTCTAGATGGCGTCTAAAATCACCTGCCCAGCTGAGTTGGCTGCCACCTCCATGGCTATTGTCCCAAGTACTTAAGGTTCCTGTTCTGCCTCTTTCAGTTCTGTCAAGTCCAGAGTAAAATAAGAATTCAGCGCTTAGGGTTTTAACTCTTGCGGAAGAGTTTTAGCATAACATTCATAAGAAGTTTTATGTTTAAAAGTTAGAAGTTAGCGATGTCCTCTGCAGCCTGTACCAAATAGCGTGACTTCACATGCCGTGTCCTTGTAGCTGTCTCAGATACAGATGTCGCTCTCTGATGCTTTCATTACTTGGCTTCCAGAAGTCTCACATCTTATTGTCAGATTCCATCAGGTTAGATTACACCGAATTCCTTTTTTGTGCTGACTTTGGTTTGGTTTGGTTTGGTTTGGTTTGGTTTGGTTTTTGAGAAGGGGTCTCACTGTGTTGCCCACACTGGCCTCAAACCCCTAGGCTCAAGTAGTCCTCCTGCCTCAGCCTCCAGAGTAGCTGGAACTCTATGTACGTACCACCACATCCAACTAGTGCTGATTTTTAAAAATTAGTAGCTGAATAAGTGAGATCTTAGCTATCTATAACCTTGAACTTTATTGTTTTTAATTTTAATACTGTATTTTTAATAGAATTGGAGCTATAAATACTTTCTGATTAGATTTTTTTCAGCCTATTCTGTGTCATTGATGTGTAACAACTTTTTAATCAGGCAGCTGGATTTTTGTCAGCTGGTTTTGTTACTCATAAGCAGTGTTATAACTGTGATATTTTAACTTATAGAATAGTGAGTAGTGTTTCATTTGTTCTGGGGAACAAGCCTAATTCTTCCTAAATTACTGGTCTTTCATTCTTTGGGGGCTTCCGGGAAGAAGAGGTGAGGGGTGTGTGTGTGTGTGGTGGGCAGTTTCCAGGAGTGAGTTTTTCCAGCCTGGGGTAGCAGGCCAGGTGGATCCGAGCGCATCTGGTGCCTGTGTCCTCTGAGCTCAGAGGCCAAGGAGGTACCCTTGGTCTGTGTGCAGAACAGCGCTGCCCTGGATGGCAGGTTGGCGCAGCAGTCGCACAGCTACTTTCAAGAGACCTGCAAGGCCACACTGTCTTTATGTGACTACCGAGATATCCTCTGCCTTGTTCTCTGTGTGACGTGGTGTCCAGCGGGCAGCCACCATGCGCTCTGCCACACACACACCTGTCTGACCTCAGGATGTCCTTGATGAAGCATGACATTATCAGTTTTATTAAATCTCAGCCTTTCTGTATACCCTTTTAAATTCTGTGTGGTGAGGTAACAGAGTTCACAGAAAGCAGTTCAGACAGTCTGTGTGGAGGAAGAGTTGCCTTGCAGTTGTGGGAACTGTGAGCTGAACTAGGTAGGCACTTTCTCGAAGAGCATCACTTTTTGCTTGAAAGAACAAAAGGCAGACAGCTAGTTAGTAAGAGTTGAATATTTGGCAGATATTTTTTTGGAAAATCTATAAAGTGAGCTTATCAATTCAAGGGAAGCAACTGTAATACTACAGTATTTTTTACCCATGATAAAATCTAAGCTTTCAAGCAAAATTTAAATTTTGGGAGATTTGTATCTACCAGTGTGAGCATGACAGCTCTCATGTTGAAGGTGCGCCTGCTGGAATTGGTGGCAAGTTTAAGAAATGGGATTTCTCCCATACAGGAAGGCTGCATACCTCAGCGCACTTACATGTTCCCAGTGAGCGGTAAGTGACACAGCACAAAACATAACCAGCCCAGCGCAGAAGGGCATGCACACCACTGGATGTTACTGTGACCAGAGAATTCATCAACATGGTTTAAGATTCCACATCACATCTGGTCTCTGAGACACTGTCACTTGTCCACTTTTAGTGTAAAATCAAAGAACATCCAAAATTTTTTGAAAGGCATTGCAGTAGCTGCCTTTTTCAACTAAACAGGTCTGTATGAGCCTGTATTGTTGTTTGTTTTATTTTTCACATATACTTCTAACAAAACAATGCCTCACAGCAAGTGGAATAAAGAAGCAGATGTGCAGACCTGTCTTTCATTAAGTCAGACATTAATGATATATATAAAGTGCAAAACTGTCACTTTTCCTTTTTAAAAGTTATTTTCATGAAGGTGTTACTTAACATGAAATGGACCTATTGCTTTTATGAGTCAATAAAGCAGATATTTCTAAAAATATATACTATGCTTAATATAAGGGGATATAACCCACCAAATCAAAGCTTTTTCTGCTCCTCATACTTGTAAGAGTATAAACACCACAAAAGTGAAAAACCCTTGGCCTAGGAAATCTCTTAGCATGGGCTGGAAGTGGCCCTGACCCAGTGTTTACTAAGCCTTGGTGTTCTGTCTTTTCCTCTTCAAAACAAAACAAAAGCAAAAATAAACAAAAATCCCACAGTGAGCCTTTCTATGAATTTGGTTTAAACTTTCCAAGTAGGTTGGCATCTGGAAGGGGGAAGCAAGTGTGATATCTGCTGCCTGCCTCTGACTGTCCTCAGGGCTGTGGCCAGCACTTGCCTCCCACAGTGTGCACACACAGTGCCCCACACATGCTTCGCAGGTGTCAGAAATGCCAGGGCCAGAGCGAAACCTCACTTTGCTAACTTTAGAGCAGAGGTCCCTTAGCCTCATCAGGCTTCTGGAAATGTGTATTTTTACTTCTTACTTCTTCAGACCTGGTTCTGAGAAGCATTTTACTTGAGAGAGCATTGATGACCCTTTTAAAAATATTTTACTAGATGTTGAAAACATTGAGATCTTGCTCACTGTCTGACCCTCCCCAACACACACATCACTTCCTGAGTTACTAGATCAAATCATACAGAAATCCACCACTTCAGAGCCAGGGTTAGGTCTATGAGTGCCACTTACTAGGGTCTGTGATTCAGTAGCTATACCTTCCTGAATCTTTTTTTTTTTTTTTTTTCCCTTACAACATAATAGGTTTATATTTAATATAGTACTGCACTTCTCACCATGGGGATTTCACTAAATATTAAAGGTTTCTTTTAATTACAGTAAATTTTTTCCATTTCAATGTCAATATAAAGGTTTTATAAAAAAATTAAATCTTTTCATTTTCTTCATTCCAATATTAGCTATATTGAATATATTTTTTTCTAAACTTTCTCCCCCAGAGATAAGAACTTCAGTGTTTGGCTATTTGATATCTAAGTAAATATTAACTTGCAAAACAAAATAAAAATCTGAAAATATGGAGAAAAAGACTCCCCAACATTTCAGGAGGCAGTGACTGGGACTAAAAACTGGTCATTTGGGAAATTCTGGGCAAGACCTTCCTCATTTCTATTTCATGTGCTCTGGGAATTCTGAAACTGTGAAATATTTACTTATCCATTTTAAAGCCATCTTAACATTTTGACCTGCTTTCTAAGTAACAAACTATTGGCTACATTTTTCAGTGCATTATCTGTCATAAAGAAAACATTTTTTTCCACTTAACAAATACTGATTTGTTCACCTTCTATGGGAAACAACTAAGAATGTGAAACACCCTATTTACTGTTTCTTAGTAACTTTAGAGACCAAAGTCAGGTATGGTCTCAATAGTACAAAGGTTTTCAGGGTGAAGTTTGATCCAGCAGGCCCTTAAAAGTCACATCTGTCCATTTCTCTTTCGTGCATACACCCCTAAGCAAGCACAGATGCCGGTAATGCTGAGAACCACACCTAACAAGAGAGCAATTGCATCTCCAGCAGAAGCTGCTTCAACAACAGGCAGAACCAGGAGTAGTGAAATGACGACTAAGAACAACTGTGTTGAAACTGAGGTCATGATGTCGGGATCTTGAAGGCTGAAGGTTCCAACGAAATGATATATGTAAAATTCTTTCTGACTTGAAATTCTCCCTTTCTGGATCTCCCGACGCTGAGGCTGAGAGATTACAGGTGACACGGCCTTCCGGGAAGCAGCCATTACAGGAACAGCGATGAGGGCGGAGTTCCCAGACTACCTTCCCGAATCTTCAAGTATGTTTTATTTTAAAAATGCATTAGGTAGCCAGGCGTGGTGGCACACACCTGTAATCCCAGCACTCAGGAGGCCAAGCCAGGAGAATTGCCGTGAGTTGGAGGCCACTCTGGGCTACATAGTGAGTTCAAGGCCAGCCTGGACTACCAAGCAAGACCCTGTCTCCCAAAAAAAAAAGAAAAAAAAAAAATTAGGTTATCATCCTTATTTTCAAGAAAATTGAAAGAAAGGAGCTTAGATTGCCATTCCAGTCAAATGTCCCTGAGGACAAGAAACACATAATAAGAATGAGAAAACTTCCTTTTATTTCATCCTTAGTTAAGAGAAATGCCCAGCCAGGAGAAGGATTGAGTGGCTGTCCAACAGACAAATTTTTTCAAAAACTCTAGCAAATCTAGATAGTTTTTCTTTATAAAAATGTCACAAGCGACTTATGCTGAAAAGTATCTTTATTACTCTTTAACAATGGTTAACTTAAATTTATACTTTAAATCAAAGTTAAATTTATATGCTGATTTTTTTTTTCCTGTTTAGCTTCCTCTCTTCTATACCTCCTCTCCTTAAGAACCCCAGTCTTACTTTATCTCATGTACTTTCCACTGAGGCCATCTCCTCTGGAAATGAGGTATTCTAAGGCGTGGAAACTGACCTTTTGTAAGACAGCCAAACTTTCTTGGGGGTTGACTTTTCTTATTCAAATACTGCAGTGTTGATGGATCTGAATCCTGTATTTTTTTACTTCTGAGTTTTGTGCATCATTTGCGTGTCAGCTTTCAAAATAGTAATGTTGCATTTTTGTATTTCATTATCATTATCCAATTAAATGAGCACAGATTGTCCTGCCTACCTAGATTGGAAATAACTCTTTTGGAGTAGTGTGCATGCATGTGCACACATATGTTTATGTAAAGCCAAATGTCAACTACCAAAACCCACTTCAGTCTTACAGCCTTGTTTGGAATAGCACATGGCCTTTTGCTTATTTGAACCTTTTCACCCTTTGTTTTTAACAAAAAGAGGAGAGCCATTAAGTGAAAGGTAGTCTAAGCTTAAGCCCCCAAAATAATTTTAAGCTGTACACTTTACATTCAAATATTAAAAAATAAGTTTAAGAAGCATGTTCAGTAAAGAGTTTCTTGGCAGAAAGCGGGGACTTGTGAGCCAAGTTAATGGCCTTAACTGCGGCATCCATAGTAACTAGACATGCCACCCGCGTAAATATTTATACAGTTAGCCCTGTCGCGGAACCTAGGCGGCTACAGCATCAGCCTCCAGCCTTGGGGTTCTTTGCTGTTACCTGGTATTCCAAGCATAACCATACTTCATCTCTTCTGAGGTAAAAATTTTGGAAGACCAGTTTACTGGCAGCAATTCGGAATGCTGTCTATGGCTCCCAGATGAGAACACATAGGCTGTTATTGTTTGTCATTAGCACCCAGGAACCTTTGTAATCTTCAAAGCTTCTTGCAAGTGTTCATTAACCGTCGCCCTCTTTCCTGTAGGTAGTAAACGGGTATTATTAGCCCCATTTTTACAGTTGTGGAAACCAAAGTGGAGAGGTTCCCCAAGTTGCCTGAGGTCCCAGAGGAGTTGGTGACAGAGACCGGATGAGCACCTGCGTTTTCTGACTCAGTTCTGGGCTCACACCGCGCTCTATGTGCATGGGAAGCTGCTTTTGCAGGTTCCTTTATCACAGGATCTCCGCGCAGAGCTCTTTCTGCTCTCTGCTCGTACCACAGTGTAGAGTGCAGTGCTGCTGAAACAAGGTTAGTTGCTCTGATGGTGTCAACTAGAAAAACAAGAGATGCAGATTCTGGGTCACGAAGGTAAGGCTCTTCCTTGGGGGTTTGTGGCCATGGGTGAAATTAACTAACCTTGGCCTTGAATTGTCTGCCTGTGCCTTAGTCTGGCCTCAGAGCTCCTGTGACGTGTCTTCCACGCAAGTTAAGAATCTCATGCATCCCATGAGACTCACCTTCCAGCTGCATTTTAATCGTAGATGGTGAGAGTATTTCAGTGATGAACGTGAACTTATTGCTGGTAGAGGTGTAAGGAGTAATTCTTAGAATTTGGTACAAAATTTGTTATATTTTTCTTTTGGCAGTGATTATGAAGTTCTTGGGTACAACAGAGAGGCACCCTTTCTCTAGAAACTGGTTCTGTTTTACTTTAGCCATTTCTCTTAAGGGGAAACAATAGTAAGGCAGAAATATTTTTTGATGTGTATAATGAGGTGATGTTTATGTAATGATAAGAAGTGATAACTTCATATTCCTGATTGTAATAAAGCTCCACACATTTCCTTCCTCATTCCATGTTTAAGTATTGTGTGTGTGCACTGCATGGATTTCAGCATTAGTAGTGTGGCCTTTGTTGGGCCAAAGGAGGTTGAAATTCAGATTAAAAAATTCTAATAACCAAGTTCACTTCAAATGGAAAGAAAACTTTATGGGATAAACCTAGCACAGAAAAGCAAATAAGGTTGAATTTTGTCTTTACCTATGGCCACCTAAAGCTTTACATCATTCATTAGGTGAGTGTTTGGAAGTCACCAACATGATGCTTGGCCCTCAGCTCTGTGCTAGAATTGGTTGTGTAACAGGTACCATGGCTGCTCATCTGTGACAGCATCAAGGGGCACATGGGACAGGGCAGCCCTCCCAAAAGTCTGCTTAGCTGAAGTTTGAGGAGCTAATTGGTGGTCCCAGAATGTAGTTGGGGGAGATGCAGGGGTTCAGTGCACTGGGGATGCCTGGGGCCATGTAGTGAAAGAAATCCTGGAAAAGAGTTTGCATCAAGTAAGGCTCAGCCTTTATGAACTAATAAAAGGAGAGAAGCAGAGAATGATTAGTGGAGGCAAGGTGCAACACAGGGGTGCAGCATGCCACTGTTGTCACTGCCAGGGAGGACAGGCTGAGAACACATTTGTTATGTGTGGTTCCACAAAGAAATGCAGAGATACAGAAGAAGCTGAAAGTAATACCTTTGGTTGAGGGAGGGGGGAAAATAGGAGGATTTGCACTATTTTTATGCGTGTGTTTGTGCATGCATGTTTGAACCATAGATGACCTATTCAAAAAAGTTAAAGGAAGGCATAGGGCCAGGGATGTAGGTGAGAACTTGACTTGTGTGTGCAGGGTCCTGGGTTTAGTCCCCAGTACCACAGTAAAAGGAAAAGAAGGTATAACATTAAAAGTGGGGGACATGTATTGATTATTAAATCAGAGCATTGCCATCTTTCTGGTCTTTGAAGGTAGTGCTGCGGTTTTAGAAAATTAACTGACTAAAACATAGTGTTCAAGGCCAGTCATGGATTTGGATTTGAGACTCAGCCAGAAGTTCACTTTCCTAGTTCTTATCACAGCGTGTGTACGCCCAGCTTCGGCAGCCTGACTGCAGAGCACACTCTGATTCATGAGCACGACAGAGCACCAGAATGCAGGTGACTGGTGTAGATCATTCAGACTGTACAGTTCTGGATTAGCCAGCCTTTCGTTTTTGTGTTTCATGTAGCTGAATGAACCAGTTTTGCTGTATTCCGGGCATTGTTGCTGTGTGGTCGGCCCTGTTTATTTTTTCAAGTGAATGGGAAAGCTGGCTGTCCAAACCAGCTCTGCTGAAAGTCAGAACAGTCCATGTCATCTTCTACAGAGAGAGGTACCAGGAGTTTCTGGAGCAGGAAGGGGAATTTAAGAAGGAAGTTGGGGAAGGTAGAGCCTTGTGGCCTTTGGTTTTTCTGGTGTTATAAGAGAGGAGGCCTTGGGCCGGTGAGATGGCTCAGCGGTTTAAGCACCTGCCTTGCAAGCGCGAGGGCCCGAGTTCGACTCCCGGAACCCACATACGAAAAAGGGGCCGGTGATATCGCTCAGTGGCACGGGCGCCTGCTGGCGCGCGAGGTCCTGAGGTCGACCCCCCGGTACCCACAAAAAAAAAAAAAAAAAAGAGAGAGGAGGCCTCTCAGCAGAGAACTGAGGGTGGACAAGTAAATGGCAAACAAAGAACAACAAGGGAACTGACCAAAAATGGGGAAAGTACAGGGCCCCACAGGTGTGGTCAGAGGTGGCTATCATTACCTCCCACAGCAAAGGCCAGCTCTCCTCTAGCTACCAGTCCCTTAGCATTTATATGCTCTGCAAATATTTTTTGTTTACATTTAGGTCATTGATCAGTTTTGATTTAGTTCTTGGGCATGGTATGAGATGAGGGGCCAGCTTCATTTCATGTAGATATTCTATTTGTCCAGCACCATTTGTTGAGAAAACTATTCTCTACCCCCTTGAATGGACTTGGCACGCGGGTCAAGTATCAGCAGACCTCGAAGGAGAGGGTTTCTTCCTCAGTCCTGTTCCTTTGGTCTCTCCACCTGTCATTATGTCTGTACCACACTGCCTTCATTCTGTAGCTTTGTTTTAAGCTTTAAAATCAGGAAATTTGAGTCCTTTAACTTTGTTCTTCTTTTTTCAAGATTGTTGGGTATTTTGGGTCCCGTCTATTTCCACGTGAATTTGAGGATCAGCTTGTCAGAGCTCACTGGCTTTCTTCTATTCTGGAGCCCTCTCTCGGCCAGCTCAGGTCAGTGAGAGTAGGGCTGCCCACCTTGCCTCGAAGCTCCTTTGCCACTGCTGAGGGGCGAGCCCACCGCTTCAGAGGGCCTCCCAGGAGCCCCCTGATGTTTCAGTTTCTAATGCCTAAAGGTCTTTATCATGGAAAACAATGTGGCTTTAATACTGTTTTGTAATTTTTACAGTTCAGTATAAAATGTTTAACATCGTTTGACTACATGGGAAACGGATACTCCAGGAAACGTGGCATGTAATCCTGTGGCTTCGTGCCCCTCTAAGGGGGTGTACCTGGTGTGAAATGCTGGTGGGGAATCTCACCTGCAGACTGCAGGCCCCCGCAGAGCTGGAGTGGGGGGCAGCGCGCGTCTGTGTCCTGCCTGTGGGGCAGAGGGATATGACCCAGTTTCCCAGGTGCTGGTTTCTCTTGCAAAGCGGCCATCCTTTTCTATTGATTTTGGAAATAGATTTGGGTCTCATCAGTCTGACGCTTGCAGGATGAAATCTGTTTCATTCCCTGTTATCTTTTGGGGGAGTCAAGGTCTTGATTAGTGGACACAGGCACTTAGTTTATCTGGTGCAGGTTAGTGGCCTCCCAGCACCTGTGCTGCTTAGGGGCAGGACTTACCCTGTCTAAGGCAAAAGCAAGAGCTAAGTTTATTCAGTGTAGAAGACTTTTATTCTGGTTGACCTTTTTTACATTAAAATGTCCTTTCTATTTTTTTTAAGTGATCTTGTCAGTTAGGCAATAAGCCAGTGTGTCTGAGAGAGTCCTCATGAAATCAGAACTCCAGAATGTTGTTTTAGACCACAGATCCCAGATTTTTGCTTTGTTTACATTTGGAGTTACCACATAATATTTCAAATGATTCACAGTGTGTCACTTTTAAAAGTCTTTTTTAAGGGTTGGGGACATAGCTCAGCAGCACGGTGCCTGCCAGCAAGCGTGAGGTCCTGAGTTCGATTTCCTGGTTCCATAAATAAATAAATAATCTCTTTTAATTCTCTTTATATGAAACATCCAGGATAGGCAACTCCATGGGGACAGAAAGCAGATTAGAGATGACCAGGGGCTAGCGAGAGAGGGATGGAAAATGATGGTTTCAGGGTATGGTTGTTCTTCTGGGGTGGTGGAAAAATTTTGAAACTAGACAAGGTGGGGGTGGTTGTGCGTACATTGTGAATGTTCTAAACACCACTGACCTATGCACTTTAAAGTGGTTCGTTGTAGGTTTTGTGAATTTCATCTCTGTTTTTGAGAAGAGCCTATTTTATTCAGTGATGTAGTGGGAGGACTGGAAGGTATGTGTCACTCTGATGCTGTATGAATCTGGGGCACATGTGTGCTCACACACAGATACGTGTGGCTGTGCACATGCGTGCTAGTGGTTGGCTTCTCTAAGTTTAATCCCTGGAAGCTGCTTGGGTGGACAGATGCCCTGCTCTGGGACAGCAGAAAAGTTTAAAATAAAGCTAAGACCCAAAGGTATTCCTTATTTCACTCAGAAACAATTTTTTACAACCTTTCACACTTAGAATGTGACATTGTACCACCTTCAGCCTGAATCTAAATAAGTTCAATTGCTCATTCTGTCCTGCCTACCCTTAGTGCTTGATGGAGCTCTGGCCATCAGCACTACAGGCAGCTGGTTAGCACCCACTGTAAACCTCGAAACAGGATTATAGAACTTGCCCTCTCCTTTGCTCCCCAAAAAAGAAAGGAAGAAGAAAAACTTTTAAACACATGTTGCTTTCATGTAAGAATCCTCATGATGAGTTCCAGGTGTAACATATTTTTTACATTTTTTGTGTCCCTCCTGCTTCTGTAGTCCTGAGAAGATAAAGAGCATCTCCAGTTATAGAGTGAAAAATAAGTGTTCCCCATCAGGGTGGCCTTTGTAACACGTCTGAGCTTTCTGCAGCTGGACATGGGGTGGGGGCTGAGGGGAGTCCTGGCAGAGAAAACAGCACAGGCTGAGAGCAGAGGGGAGGCCCAGTATGTGATGGGGGGCGTATGCCATGTCGGGGCCTTACTATACGTGCACCCATTCAGCAAACATTTCTGAGCACCTCGGTGTCCACTGCCTGTCATACCCTGGCCAGAAGTTAGAGATGAGCAATCCGTGTGTAAGTGACAGCAGTGCCGAGTGGCACGTGCCAGAGTGGAAGGTGCTCAGGAATGTTCAGGGAGTCCAGAGGGGGAGCAACACACCAATCTGGGGGGGAAAACGATGTGTAGGTTTGGTTTCGTTCATATTGCTGTTTTTGTTTGTTTTACCACAAATGAAGTAGAATCCCTCTTGACCGTTGTTATCTGTGTTGGAACCTGTGATGTGTTGCTGTTGAAGTCTTTAATGTGTTGAACATGCTTGCATTTATATGGGACGTTACATTGTTTTTTATTGGCTACTTCCAGAAGAGAGTTTGGTCTGACTTAAACTATTAGAATGCCTGCAAAAGTATATTAAAGGGGAAAAATGCAAAACTTACTGCAATCCAGTGCAGAAAACCCATTCAACTTTTTTTTTTTTTTTTTTTTTTTTGCTGGAGGTCAAACCCAGGTCCTCACACAGGCAGGCACTCCACCACTGAGCCACACTCCAAGCCCCCAATCCAGCTTTTGCATGGAGTTAGTTATTCAACAGTTTCAGAAAAAAAAAATTTTATGCCACTAATGGGCCAGTGGACATCTCATCCTTAGAAGCTTCTTTCTAGTTTGTGGTGCTGAAGCCATTGCAGAGCGAGTGTTCCTGCCTGGTCTGTGCGATGGTGCTCACCGCCTTATTGTAGTACATTCCTGAAGGCAGGTAACCGTGTGCCTTGGCTAATTTAGTCTGTTCTTTGAGCAGCAGTATTATGGAGACTTGAAGGCACAACCAGAGACTGGGAGAGGCAGAGGCCCATGAGTCTGTCCCCGCACTGAGAAGAGAGCATAGCCGGAGGGGCCAAAATGACTTCCTTGTTCCTCGCCCAAGATAAGAGTTGGAGACTTCAGACCTACACTTTGCTGAGTAGTGAGCGCTCACATAGATGTCTGTGAATTAGGCAAGACAGAGACTTTCTTGTTTCATCCTTCACTTTGCCCCATGGGGCAGCCCAGGATTCCTCCAAGTGTGGTCAGCACACACCGCCACTGGTGGCATAAGAGGGGATTTGAAGTGATTCAGAGTTAAACATTATTTCATTTTTAATAATTATATAATTACATACTGGCAAATGTGAAAACATATAATTAGCAAATCGAATGATTTCTGCTGCTTAAAACAGGGCTTAGTAAAAAGTGTGTACATTGGAAGCAAAACCCCAGGAGGATAGTGGCATGACCTCACAGACATGGCAGGGATCTCAGGAGCTGGTGCGTGGCTGTCCAGAAAGGCTCTGCCCTTCAGCCACAAGCAGCAGAGACTTCCCATGCCTTTGCAGGAAGGGGAGTGTGTTTAGGGCAACAGTGACAGAAAGACCCCCCCCCAGGGGAGGGGCCCCCAGGGTCAGCCTGGGCAGCACAGCTGGGCCCAGTGTCCTGGCTCCCCTTCTGCCTCACCTGTCCTCTCCTTCTGCTCGCAGCCTGCACTGGGCATGGCCCCACTCACCCTCACTTCACCTTGCAGCTTGCATCTCTCAGCTTGTACCTTACCAGGTTTGTGGCATAAAGCAAGTCACCTGACCTGCAGAATGGCTTCTTTCCATCTGTAGAGTGGGAACAGTAGCTTTGCTCCCCACACAAGAGCTGGGGTGTTCAGTGAAACTGGGGGTGTGAGCTCTTGGCCAGGGTCTGGCACACACTAAGCTGTGTTAGCACTGATGGCAACTAGATCTGCCAGCTCTTCCCATCTCCAAACTCCAGTCCCAGCTAGAGAAGACTTAGTAGCTTCAGTTTTCAGGAGGACAACTTTGGCTTGGCCTGAACGTTGCCCTCAGCTCAAGTTATTTTGTCTTGTGGAGGCTGCCTGGGAGTGGGGTCCAGGCGGTACCAAACATAGCACCCTGAGTCTGCCCCTGTGGCTGACTTGGGCCACCGGGGTGCCACGTGCCAGGCACTGCTGTTAATCCTCTGTGCTGAGTTTCCATGAAGTAAGCGAGGAAGTGGAGCTTCTCAACCTTCCTGGTAAGAGGAGTCTTGGCAGTACTTCTGATTTGATCCAAGGTTTTCACAAGGTAGGACTACAGTGCTATGATTCCTGACTCTTTAAGTTTGCCAAAAGTGTGAAAGGATTACAGAACTGCCAGCAGTGACTGAGTTAGTTATGTGGCTAGGGGATTCTCCAGAAACTGCCAGCATGGTGAACCAGTGCTCTAGTTCTGCATTCATTTGTGGCATTTGTTGGCTGTTCCCGAGGGCCCTGTGCTCAGTGTGGCCTCACTCAGGCTCCTTTTGAGAGGACGCATTGCAGAGGGGTCAGGGCACCCGACTTTAAATTCCGTCACCCACGTAGTGGTCAAGTCAAGTGAATGTTCCAGAACTGTCTTCTCTCAGGGCTCTTAAGAGAATTAGACACCACAGAGTCTGTAAATATACTGTTCAAAATACCAAAGTTCTACAAAAACAGTGTTTGTCTTAAATTCTGCCTCTGCCACAGCTGGGAGGCTTTGCTTCCCAGCCATCTTTATCGAATCAGACATTTTAAGTGGTTTGGCCTCCGCTTGACCAAATACAGCCCAGGCAGGGCACCTCGTCTCCCAGCTCATGAGTCCACCTGAGAATCGGAGCGGGCTGCTGTGTGGTGCTCCTGCCTGCATGAAGCCACATATGACAGTGCTGCTGAGGGTCAGCGTGTGGTGGAAATGGGCTCTCAAACCTGGAGCTAAAGAGGGACTTGGAACGCTCCCTTGGGGCAGCATGTGCTCATGCCCATAGAGTTTCCACCGGCCACCGGCACACTTGTTTTATATCAACAGCTGCTCCAGCAGAAATGCTCAGGGAAAAATCCCCTCCCAGACACAGTGTGTGGCAGGCAAAGCCTCAGAGGGCTGTCACCAGTCTTGGCATCTGAGTCTCTTAGAATTACGCCGCCTCTAATGTGTGCTTAACACCCTAGGGCTGTCAGGTTGCTTGGGATGTTTGTACTGAGGATTGATGTCAGGACATTAATTTGGTTGTACTGGGAACCTGGGTGGGGTAGAGAAGTGAGTATTATGTGCTGGGAAGTCAGAACCCCATCCTCTAACAAACCTGTCCCAAGATGAAGTGTGCTCAGCCTTGCAGGCTCACCCGGCAGTGCAAAGCGCTGTGACCCCGTGACAACAGAGCCTCAGGGCCATCCAGATGCCTGGAGGACCCCATCCTGCCAGGGGCATAGAGAAGTGGCCCTTTTAGAAATGTGTTCAGTGTACATTCTCAGTAAGGAGAAGATGTGGCCTGTGTATTTGGGGGCTTGGGGTCTCTGACTCCAGCCCTGCTGACCACCTGGCCACTTTCCACTGGAGGCTGGACAAGGGGTGGGACAGCTATGGAGGGGAAGACTCAAGCCATCTGGCAGTACAGGGAACAGTGACATGGGGTAAGGGATGCCTGAGGGGCAGACATGGCCAGGAGCTGGCCAGTGAATTACACCAAGGAACTGACACAGCTGGTGGCTCCTAGCTGGGGACACAGCTCACAGTTGGCTGAGTATTGTAGAGAATAGAGGGAGAGTTGTTGATTCGTATGTTGTTTGGTGACCCTGTTGGTAAGTCAGACTTGCAGGACAGGCTGTCTCCCAGACAGGTGACAGTTCACCTCAAGGGGCCCTCTTACTTCCTACCTGGGACGTGGGCTAATGGAGAGCTTGGCCTGTGTCCACACCGTACTGTATGAAGAACCATTGGCTTTGAGTCACAGGTGTTTCTCAAGGTCTTAGAGGTCGTTTCTGTGAGGCTCTGAGGGCTCCTGGGGTACAGACGCGGCCTTTGCCCTGACCAGCACCTGGGAAGGGCTCCAGGCCAGCTCGCAGGGCAGCGCAGAGGCCAGCAGCTACCCCAGGGTCACTGAGAGGCTCCGAAGCCACCTCCCTGGGCTTAGGCACCATTCTGTCACATCTGAGCCAGGTCACCTCACCCTCTGTGTGGATCCCTGTCCTCATTTGTGTAATGAGGAAAATAGTATCGTGAGGATTCATGGGCCTAGAAAAGTTACAAGAATATCCAGCACGTAATAGATACTTCATAAAGGCTGAGCTATTTTTTCTGAAAACAGTAAGATAAAACGGTAAGTTAAATTTTAAAAATTATTTAAGGAAATTCCTCGCTTCATAAACAACAATAAATAAGAAACTTGGACTTTGCAGAAGCTGAACTGCTTCATGAAGTTAAGGCTGTAAAGCTGGGCAGGGTTTCAGCTGAGCTGCAGACTGAGTGCCAGGGCTTGGAAGTCCCCTAGCCTCCCACTGGAGCTACCACAGGGAAGCAGGGAAAGAAGCCAGTGCCCGGCTGCACCCAGGCCTGGGTGGGACCACCTGCCTGCCCTGCTCCAACCTGTCAGTCATTAGGCCAAGCTCACGTCTCTGGCAACTGGGCACGGCTACAGCTAGTGTCTATGGTACCTTCAGTCATCGTCATAAATGAGTTATTCTGTTATTTTAGAAATGTGTATTTCGTTTCAGGGGCTCTGAAAATAGTTCCACTTTTGTTTGTTTTTGAGACAGGGTCTCACTATGTAGTTCATGCTGGTCCTGAACTCACTAAATAGCCCAGGCTGGCCTTGAACTTGCAGCAGTTCTCCTGCCTCAGCCTTCCAAGTGCTGGGATTACAGGCATGTGCTACCACGCCTGGGCTCTGAAAATAGTTCTTCAAAATGCTGTTTAGATTGAATGTCTTTAAATACAGTACTTTAAATGTCTTGGTGCTATGTGCATTCTTCTAGGCTAACAGAACTTTAGGATTATTACTGTAATTTTTAAAATTACTTTTACTTGCATATACTTTATTTTTAAATAAATGTTTTTTTAACTTCATCTTTAAATTCTGAAATGAGGTAGATAATATAAAAAAGAGTATTAATAAGAAATAGAGAGTAAAGATACATCAGGCAGATGCAAAAAAAAAAAAAAAAAAGGGCTCATGATGTGAATATCAGGCACAGTTGATTTCAGAGCAAAGGGGTACTCCACGAGACGGGATTGCTCCGTCGTGTTGAAGCCTCCAGTCCGCGGGGTGACACAGTGATCGTGAACGAGCGTGGCCGGACTGATCAGCCTCAAACCCGAAGCAGAGCCCCCGGCATGAGGCAGAGTTGGCACTCACAGTGGCAGGCGAGGAGGCTCCCCACTCAGCCCGCCGCACGCTGCCGTGGCTGAAGGGCATCTCTGTGAATAGTAGATTGTCGGATGGCTAGAAAACACATGCTCATGGGTGTGCCTTTTAAAATTTAATTTGTAATAGTTTACAGAAAAACTGCAATTTCTGAAAAATTGAAATAAGCGAAGTTCTATCCTCTCATTGTAAGGCAGTAGAAATAGTATTAGAAACACAGGCAGCAGACTCCAGGCCTCCCAGGGTGGGGGTGGGGGGCTGCTCAGAGCCTGGCCCTGGCCAGTGGCTGGGTCCTCCTTAGCACTTACCTTCAGTCCTTGTGTGGTCTCTAGGCATCTGAAATGGCCTCTGCCACACGGTCAGACATGTCTCTTGCATTTTTCTTCCACTAAGTTACTTCATTGATTTTTTTGTTTTTGTTTTTGCTCTTGTTTTTTGAGGCAGCCTCTTGCTGTATAGTTCAGGCTGGCCTCAAACTCACAACAATCCTGCCTCAGCCTCCTGAGTGCTGGGATGACAGGCAAGCGCCACCACGCCTGGCACTTTTTTTGTTTTTCTTTTTAACTTGTTTGTCTCTCCTGCTCAAGTGAGACCTCCACGAACACAGGGAGTGTCTGTTTTGTGAAGGCTTTATCCTCAGCAACTAGGGCACCGGCACTCAGTAGACAGTGGGCAGACACCATCAGATGAATAACAGCTACTAATAGAAATGTAGCACACGCACTGTTCTAGCTCAGACACCCGGGCCCCAGGCCTCGGGCCTTGCCCCAGAATGGACAGGTGGCAGGCAGAGAGCCGAGTGAGCCCAAGCCAGGGGTGAGGAAGTAAAATGAGGGTGCCCTCAGAGTCATGGCACTATTAGACAAGAATGGAGAGAAGCTATGTAAGCCCTGGAGGATGCAGAAGAACTAAAGTAAATGAAATGATTATTATATTTAGAGACAGCAGGAAGTAATGAACTATGAAACTAAAAGAGTTTTTTGAATACAAAACCCAAGAGCTGCCTTTGGGAGGGGTGTGGGCTGCAGACTCAGGGGAAGAAAGAAAAAAAACCGATAAACTTCGAGCTTACCTAGCAAAAGAAGAAATAGTGTGTGATAAGTGTTAATAAGTCAGGGCCAGAGATTTAGCTCAGCGGCACAAGTGCCTGCCTGGCAAGCACAAGGTCCTGAGTTCGATTCCCGGTACCAAAAAAAAAGTGTTAATAAGTCAAAGGAAAATCGATTTGAACATCTCAATTCATCCAAAGATGGCTTTGATAAAAATGAACGAACATTCCTTATTTGTGGTTTCTTTGCTTGTTTCTTTGTAAAATAATTTTGGAATTGTGGAAAAGTTGTGAGAATGGCATGGAGAATTCAGGATTTCCTGTCTGCGTTTTGCCACCTTTGCTGTGTAGCATCTGTCCTGGATTTATGTTACAGTGAATGTGGGCGTCTTACCAAGCCCCCCACCCTTCAGGGCCCAGTCTCCTTTTGTCTCCACCCAGGAGCTGTAAAAAGTGAGAGCTCCATTTCTCACTCAGCTGAGAAGGCCATCCAGGTGCAGGTCGTCCCATCCTTTCCTCGTGGAAATCTGCACTGTACTGTGAGCTGCACGATGCCTGTGAACAGATTTTTTCTCCAGGCTTGCTTGTTTCCAGTGGAGGGAGGGTCAGTTGTAACACCATTGCCATTACCAGAAGCAAGGCCCTGCTAGTAGAAAAGGTAACCCCTCGGGGCTCCAGGTTACGTGACCACAGGTGGTGAAAGGGATCTGAGGAGGGCATTTGAGTCACTCCCACGCTCCTCCTGGTGTCAATCCGCACCCTGTTGCACGGGCACCTGTGCCATCTGACCTGCGCCTTTGGGCTTTGCCCGCACACACCTGGCTGCTGCTTCACTTTCCCAGGCCACAACAGCATCCGATGTCCCTCTACCCCCCTCTCTCAGGGTCTCTGGCCACCCTTCCTGGCCTCTCCAGCCCAGCAATCCCATAGCCATGAAGGTGTAAGCCCTTTACAAAATTCACTGTTTTCAGTGAGGTTTGAGGAGGGAGTAGAACTAGACAAGTGTTCCACCCTCCACATGTAGTCAGATATTTAAGCATTATCTCTGATGGAATTTTTAAAAGAGAATGCCTGTGAAGACTGATTTGATTTATTAGCTTGTAGCACAGTGTACAGGGAAGTTTCAGGCACTTAAAGATGATGTCAGTGTGTTTATTGTTTCAGAGGACACCCTGGACATGGTGAGCAAGGTAAAACAGAAGGCTGCGTGAAGCCCCATTCTCAGGGGTGCAAGCAGACTCCACCTCCTATGTGACCACTTTGGAAGGGGATTCTAGAGGCCAGCAGTGCTGGCCTCTTGAGTTGTCCTTTCTCCTGTTGTTTGGATTTTTAAAACTTTCATTTTACAGCAAGTGTGTATTATTTCTAAAGACAAAATTCTTTAAAACTATGTAATACATCTTTATGCATAATATGTTAGTGATCAAATGCTGAGGTCTCTCATTTAGAGACCACCAGTCAGCTATGCACAAGGAGAGATATTTCATTTGTAAGTACACACCCTCAAGTTTTTATGTGTGTTTCCACCTGGTAAGTTATTCTCCTGGAGATAGATGCTCATAGAGATCTGTGTATCTGTTGAGATACATACTCATGTGCATTTACCACCATCCTTTCCCATTTCTGTTTAGAGCCCTGTTGTGTTTTCATTTTTCCTCTCTAGGATTTCCGTCTTGCACCTGAATTCCTAAAAGAGGTACACGTTCATGGCCTCATAGAGCCAGAAAGAACCTTATTTTTCAGATGTGGAGCCTGAGGCCTGGACCAGTCAAGTAACTGGTCACCCTCGTTGACAGCAGTGTCTCGTCCCACACTCGTCTGCCTGCTACTTTGCAGTTTTCATTTGTCTTACCCATGTGAGCTTCTAGGACCACCCCCCAAAAACAACAGGAAAAAAAGCTCCACCATAATCCTTAATAAACCTGTCAAACTTTAAGGCTATTTTTCCATTCAAATCTAGTTAGGCACTAATGACAGTACTAAAATATTCATCAAATCCCCAGAAAGATGGGCTCCATATGGCCTAGGAGGTGCATCTGTAATAACTGGACCTGGGCTTCATTCAGCCCCAGGAGCTAACACGTAAGTGGCTGCTGTTGTGCTGCCCTGTTCTAAGAACCAGAACAGCAGGGCGCTGTCATGGGCTCTGTTTGCAAGACAGGCGTACACATACTTGTGCTGTGCAGAACCGGACACCATCCAACTGAGATTCAGCCTTTTGTTAGGTACAAATTTAGTTGCTGAGTGCCATGTGTTGGTGGCCTTCTTGGAAATACCTGGAGAAGGTGAGATGTTACTTCCCTTACAGACATCTCTGAAGAGTCAGAGAAGCTAGTAAGTTACTGACACGTGATTTAACAAAAAACAAAAACAACTAACATTTACTAAAGGCACACTCTATTTCAGGGATTGCTTTAAGCACATTACATCTCTTAATCGACAATAGCCCAGCTAGGCACAAGTAGTCTCATTTTCCAGTTGAGGAAACTGAGGCCCAGAGAGATGAAGTTTTCTGTTCAAGGTCAATAAGGTCATAAGAGCTGGAGCTAGGATTCCTACCCAGGTATTCCTGCCTTCCACTCAAGTTCTTAACGCCTTAACACAGCTGCCTCTTGTCTTAGAGTCTTTTTTTTTTTTTTTTTGTGGGTACCGGGGGGTCGACCTCAGGACCTCGCGTGCCAACAGGCACCCATGCCGCTGAGCGATATCACCGGCCCCTTTTTCATATGTGGGATCCGGGAGTCGAACTCGGGCCCTCGCGCTTGCCAGGCAGGCGCTTACGCTGCTGAGCCATCTCACCGGCCCTTGTCTTAGAGTCTTAACAAATATTTGCTAAACAAAGGACTCAGAGTGGGAAGTTCAGGGGCAGCAGCCTGGGATGGCCTCAGAGTGCTGTGAGCATAGGTTATTTTAACTGTACAATCTGGACTGTAAAGGGGAAGTCTCGGGAAGTACTGTGCACAGAAACAGAAAATGTAGAGGACTAGATCTGAGGTTCCCAGAGCAGCGCCTCAGCTGACCAATTGCCGGTGGCTTGAAGGGCTGAGGGCTTCAGCACTGCAGACCTGGGCAAGCTTGAGTCTTCATCTGAGGAGGGCGTGGGAAGGGGCTGCCCGCGGTGAACAGGGTGTTGTTCTGCAGTAAACATGTCTAGTTCCTTGAGCAAAAGTAAATTGCCTGTGATCTTGGGAGGCAGGAGAGAAGTACGGGCCACGGGGCCCTGCAAGGTGCAGGCCTGAGCGGGGTGGCCCTGAGAGCCTACTGTCCTGTAGTCGAAGTGCTGTGGAGGCAAGTCTGTGAAGGGCACACCCAGCCTGCCAGGCCTGCCTGTCCTTGCTCAGAGATGCTGAGGCTGCAGCTCCCCTGCCAAACATCTTTCCCTGATTCTACTGGGCACCACCCACAGCACATCTGCCTTCTGGCTGGAGAGTCCACCCTGGGGAGGGGGACAGGGACAGCTCGTTACACAGCAGGTTTCCCCTGGCCCAACCCTGCTGTGTTAAGAAAATAGGAGTTCAGTGGAAGCACCTGTGTGTGTGATGCTGAACACAATCTCAGTTTCCCACGTGTATGTGTGGACAGAGGCGCAGAGCTGAGTGTGGCCCCAGGGTAGAATGTGTGCCCAGTGTGCACAAGGCCCAGGTTCCTCGTCAGCCGTGGTGGGGGGTCAGCTAAGTGTCTTCCAGCACACACCTAATGCCTAGAACTGGAATCTTCCCCTTTTAATGAATAATGAAACCTACACAGTTGAGTAGGTGACATACTCTTCCCCACAGGAACAGGAACGCATTGGGCAGCCCTGAGACAGCATAGTAAACACACTGCAGCTGTGGAACTCGAGAGCGTGCGGCATAAAGTGCGCGTAGTAAAGGCCAAGGTGTCGAGGCATATGCTTCAGGTCCCCATTAAAAAGAAGACGAGGCCGATGGTACTGAGGGGTTCCGGGGTGACCACTTTGCTGACTTGACTGAACAGGGAGGGCGTGAGCAGAGTGCCAGCTGTGGGCTCCACGGGTGTGCCCAGGTGTTCCTGTCAGTGACCTGCCAGCCTTGCAGTGGCAGGGCTGTGGGAGTGTGGTATGGAGGAGCCATGTGTCACTGCTGATTCCTCCTGCTGCCTAACCTGCATGGGGCCCCATGTGACGGAAGTGTGGCCCTACGTGGCACTGCTTGCTTTCTGTCCTGGAATTACCCTCCTGTTCGCAGACCTATGTCTAGCCTCCCCCAGCTAAGTTGCCCTGCCCTCGGGAACAGTGTGCTGTGGTACCTGGTCACACCTGGCACAGCGTGGACAGACCTGCTGTGGGCCCAGGTCCCTGGGGCCGTGAGGGGCGATGACAGAGAGATCAGCTTCCTACTGGAGGAAAGGCCTTCTGGTCTTTGCTCAGTGTGTCCCATTGTATCCAAGCATTCAGTTAAATATATTCTCATATGGTATTTATTTCTTGAGACAGTAACATAATAGGCTAAAGAAATGTGAACGTTTTCCCTCTGTGCTTCAGAATTTACGCTTGCCCATCTGTGCCATTAGGTCTGCAGTGGCCCCAAAGTCTCATGTGTCTGGAAGGTGGTTGGATTATGGGGCTATGGTATCTGGCTTGCTGTTAGGAACTAGGGTCTGTTCAGAAGAGGCAGTCGCTGCGGCTTTGACCTGGAAGAAGCTCTCCCAGCTCCTCTCTGGATTCTGCTTTCCCACTGCCATGAGTTGAGCAGCTTCTCCTCCACTCTGCCCTTCTGCCATGTTGTCCTGCCTTGGCGAGCCAACCATGGACTATAAACAGGAGCCAAAATACACCTGTCCTCCTCAATTGTTGGTATTGTGTCTTGGCAATGAGCAACGTGACAGCCGCCGTGGTGGTGGCCCCTGCTACCCAGCCTGAAGGCACCCTGTGTGAGGATCGCCTGTCCCCCAGGAGATGCCCGCCACTCCAGTCAGCTTCACGCAGCAAAGGTGGGCTGCAGGTGACAGGCATGTGGAAGGTGGGCGTGAGCATGAGTGGCGGTGTTGCATCATTAGTGCACAGGACGCACCTGTCATAGTTCCAGCTATTCCTGGACCCTGAGCTAAGGGCTGGGGACCCACGGAGGCTGGAGGGGCAGAGTGCAGGGTGCACAGCCCCTCTTGTCCATGTCCCTCTCCAGACAGCCCAATCACACAAGGGTGAGCACTGCGTGTCAGGGACAAGTCAGGAGGCCCTCAGGGACACTTTCCCAAGTCTTCAAGCAGATGGCAGGTACGGGCTGCGCTGCCCTGTCACTGCCTCAGAGCACGTGAGAGTTTTGAGGTAGTGCCAGATCCAAAGCACAACAGCATCAGTGACAAGTTGATGGCCAGGCAGGATGGAGACTGGAACCGACTGTAGGTTAACAGTGCCACTTGTTATCTCTTTACTGTGATACCTGATGCTGAGGAACTTATCAAGAAGAGATATTTATTTAGCTCCCAGTTTTGGAAGCTGAAAGCCTGAGATCTGGTAGCCCTGTTGTTTGGGGCTCTGGTCGTGGCCTTTTTGCTGCCAAAGTCCCAAGGCCTTGTGGAATATCATATGGCAAGGACAGTAGTTTTTAAGTGTCTGTGTGTCTCTTCATCTCTCCCCTCTTCCCATAAAGCCACCAGGACTCAAGCTTGGGGCACCATCCTGATGACATCTAGTCCTTGACTCCTTCCACAGGCCCCCACTCTAAATACCATGTGGACAGATTTCCCTACCCTCTTACTGCCTCACGCTGAGGACTCAGCTTTAAAACATGCAGCCCTAGGGCCGGTGAGATGGCTCAGCGGCGTAAGCGCCTGCCTTGCAAGCGCAAGGGCCCGAGTTCGACTCCCGGATCCCACATACGAAAAAGGGGCCGGTGATATCGCTCAGCGGCACGGGGGCCTGTTGGCGCGCGAGGTCCTGAGGTCGACCCCCCGGTACCCACAATAAAAAAAAATAAAATAAAAATAAAAAAAATAAAATAAAACATGCAGCCCTGGGGGACATACCCAAGCCATATCCCAACCATAGCAAGGGTTCGTTTGTACCCGGGGGTGGAGAGGGTGCTTGTGGTGGTTTTGGAGAGGCAGCTTGCATGAGAGGCCACAGCATTCCAGTGCCAGTTTCTCTGACTCACCTCCCCCAAAGGGGGACACACACCACACGCCCATCACTGATTTCATGGTGCCAGTATTGCTTCATGGCCCTGATTCCCAGGCTGCCCTGCTGAGGCTGAGCTCCAGGTGGAAACCCGAGGGAGGATCCGCAGGTCCCACACACAGGCCCTGGAGGCTGACCTGATTATGTCCTCCTTTCATCTTGCCCGCTCTGCTGGTCCAGTCATCATGTGTGAAGAAAGAGGGCAGGATTTATAGCAAGAGTTAAAGTCCAGAAGGAACAACTTATGCCTGCTCTAGAGTGAGGCACAGAGAAAGGAAGTAGAGAACATAGAATAAAAAATGGAAAAGATACGTATTTATTTTCAGTATATCTTTTTAACAACTTTACACTCTTTTGTCTACTGGTAAACATGTTGAAAGCTCTGGAATCTTGCTTTTGCAATCTTTTATTAGTCAAGTGTAGTAAAAAGCTGTTACCTTTCTTGAGAAAAGTGTCTGCCCTTGTTCTGTAGATAAATGAGCTCTCGTCTTGCTGGAGCTGTGGCCACCAGGTGCAGCAGTATTACTCAATATTTAATGAGTGGAAGATGAAGTGACACGGTGCCACCGCAGGTGTTGAGCATTTACTAATTAGTACTGATTGTAGTGTCTAACCTTGTACCCCACGATGCATGCTAGAGCTAGGTTATGAAGGAGGTAGTATGTCTGGCGTCGACAAATAATGCTGTATTGGATTTATATCTTTATTCGTAGGAATTTGTTTGACTTGTCCCAATCTTTTCCTATTATTAAAAAAAAAAAAAAAGCCAGGTGGGTCATGGTGGCACATGCCTGTAATCCCAGCACTCAAGCTGAGAGGCAGGAGGATCACAGCGAGTTCAAGGATAGCCCGGGCTACATGGTGAGTTCAAGGCCAGCCTGAACTACATCACAAGATCCTGTCTCAAAAAAAAAATAAAACAACAAAAAGCCAAGTCTTCCAATTCAAGTAGTGTCTACTGAATCCCTCGTCTGTTGGCCTGTACCAGGAGGTGGGGACATGGTCCTGAATACACAGGAGGTTTTAATGCTTCAGAAACCCGGGGCTTAGAATAATTTCATGACTTCCATGTTCTTAGTGGGAGTCTAGGTGAGAAATTGGCTTATTTCTTTCATGTGACTTCAAGTCTTTTTCTGAAACATACACTAAGAATAGAGCTTTTCCCAGGAAACCAGTCTCTCCTGGCCTCCATCTCATCTCCTGACCTTGCTCCACGCTACCTTGCCTTCCCCACCCCCTCCCAGGGGTGGGAAAATGTCAGTGAAGGAGAGCTTGACTTCAGCCACTGCTCTTTTAAATGAAATGATCTGCCTTGCACTAGAGTTTCATGAGAAAGGTATGGGGGTTGGGGTCGGTGCTGGTGAGTTGTGAAGAAAGCTTTCTGCATCTGCAGTTAAAGGCAGGCCTAGTCACAGGAACCCCAGAGGGAGGGCCCCACATGCACCGAAGAGGCAGGAGCAGCTCAACTTTGTGGGAGAGCAGTGTAGGGGATTTTGAGCTACTGTACAAGTGGTCTCTATCCAGCATTTAAAGTAAGCTCTCTAGTCAAGCCTCTCTAGTAAGAGTGGCAGTATAGTGTTTGTGAGCCAGTCCTCTCTACCAGGTGTACACCCAGGTTGGTTTTGGAGGTAGCACTTGCACTTTGCCTGAACCCCACCCACAAGGCCTGGAGAAGGACAGTTTCAGGGCCCCGATGACAACAAAGACACTCGCTGCCTTGCCATGTTCCTCGGGGACACCACCAAAGCCCGGCTTCAGGTGGATGAATGTAGGTAGCAGCATCATTCTCCAGAGTCCTGTCTGCTTTCTGTCACCAGGTGTCCCTTCAGCCCCCTTAGGTCAGGTGGTGCAGACAGCATGATAGGAGGCGGGGCACTGGAGGCTGAGCAGAGGCAGTGTGCATAGCAGGAGGAGACTGCCTCATCTCGTCCCATCTAAGACACCATTAAGTGTAAGTCAAACCATTTTTTAAGGATTACCAAGGGAATAAAAGATGCAGCCTGATTTTAGGGATATTTATTTAGAAGATGTATGTATTATATTAGAATGGATGAAAGAGGAGACTTGCCCCTTAAAATTAAGAAAGATTTATTGTGCCAGGCATAGTGGCACACACCTATAATCCCAGCATTTGGGAGGCTGAGACAGGAAGATGGAGATTTTGAGGCCAGCCTGGGCTACATAGTTCAAGACCAACCCAGACTATATATCAAGACCTTATCTTTAAAGATCAAATAAATACATTTCCAGGGCTGTCACATTAAGAATAATTTGAGATTGATTCAGTGTTGAGACTCTGTATGTGTTAAGAGTCAAGGTAGAGCTCAGTGAGTCAGGTCACATAATATGCATCAGTTATGTTTGTTTACTCTGCTTTTATGTGCTGAAGCTTGGATTCATAAGCTAAGAGGTCACTGTCACCACAGATGACAGCCTGTCAGGCAGGCCAGCCCCCTGAGGAGCAGGGCTTAGGTATGGTGACTGAGAGCTGAGCCTGGTTCACAGGCTGCAGTCAGCCCTTCTCTTCCGAAGTGGGTCTCCCTGCTTCGGGCCTCCTACCTTCAGTCCATCTTTGTCTCTTCTGAGGAGGTCTCACCCCAGATCAAGTGGCATCCTCCCTGTACCTTCATCCTTCTCTCCTGAGGGCAGAGTTAACCACCTCTTCCCCCGTCCCTGTGGCGCCTTCCAGGCATCTGTACTTTCGCACTTCTTGCAGCTCACATATCATTAGTTGTTTTCTTTTAGATTAAGTATTTCATTTTAATTTATCTCTATCATCAATGCCAGCACAGTGTCTGGCACGTATGTGTTGGAATAAGTCTCTGAATCAGCTCCAAAATATAGGGGCTGCATCCTCAAGGTCAGGGCCTGCCCCAGAGCCAGGCTCACACCTCTGTCGCTTCACACAGGTGCCGAAGACCTGACAGACACACCAGACCACAGTGTTTATTTTATGTGTTTGAGATCATAATTGCTGATCTTTTCTTTGTGAGGGAGGATCTTTATGTAAATGGAAAAAATTAGAGGTCACTCAGATTCTCATCTCGACTGGGAAGATTTTTCAGTGGAAGAAAGTTATCCAGAGCCTGGATTTCTCCCCATAAAGCTCTGTGTAGAGGAGCATCAGGAAGCGTGTTGTGTTGTGTGCACACGGGATTCCTGATCCCGAGTAGATGGAGGTCAGTTTAGGGCTTGTCAGTGCTGACTCATCTGAAGGTGCTGAGCGCACCGATGCCATTCACCTAGAACACCAGCCTGCGGCGCCTGGCCCACCCTCACCCCAGGCAGCCGTCAGACCCACGAGTGACTGTGTGTCCTTACATAAATGATTTTAATTTTTTTGCCACATGCATTGATTCTTTAGACTTTTGTATTTGAAACACAGCTCACATACAGAGGCCTATAAAGTGCATTAAGTAATTGTGAAGAAAATACCCCTGTAGTGTAGCCACCACCCAGGCTAGGCATCCCCAAAAGACCCCTACAGGTCCATTACAGTTTTAAGTATGCTAAATAAAGTTAGACTGAATAAATACCTTTAGCTTGCCTCTCTCATGCAACCGTTACTTTGTAAGATTTACACGTGTTGTATCTAGCTGTGTTCCTTAACCCCTGTGGTTTTGGAACATTAGACTTGCCACGGTGGATTTCTCTGACCTAGCACTAGTGGACATTTGTGCTGTTACTGGCCTGGGCTGTTAGGACAGTGCAGCTGTGGACATGCTTTCACCTGTGCTGCGCTGCACGTATGCATGATGTCATGAGGTCGTGGGCCCGGCGCAGGTCCATCCCGTGGGACATGGGTGTCTTCAGTGCCCCGAAGCCCACTGGCCATGTATGAGCCACGGCCACAGCTTGGCTCCTTGCAGCACTGAATATGTGCCAGTCTCATGGGGACTGGCAGTTTCTGACTGTGGTTTTAACTTGCACTTCTCTGGTTATTGATGACAGCGACAACCCTGTGCTGTGTGGTTAGCCAGGTGGATGCACTACGTGTGAAGAGCCTGGCTCAAATGTGCGCCTGCGTTCCTGCTGGTCCTCTGAACTCCTCTTACTGATGTAGTAGAAGTGCTTCTGTATTCTGGGCCCAAGTCTGTGGGCTACGTGTATTCATGTAATTCATCCTGCCACTTGCCCTTCCGTCTTGATAAAGTATTTGGTTTTAGGATAGTCCTGTTGCTCAGTCTTTTAATGCTTACTGAGCTTGTGTGTAAAGAAGTCCTCTGCTCTTTCTCTGCCTAAGACATTCTTCTGGGTTTTTTTTAAGCATTAGAGTTTAGCCTTTCAGATCTAAGTTTGTAACCCACCAGCTTATTTTTGTGTATCATGTGATCCAGCCTCTTCCTTTCTTTTTCTGTTTTCTGGGCCCTGAGTACCAGCTGTCCCAGGACTATGTGTCGAGGGGCTGACTTCTTAGCTGTCATGAACCCAGTGCCCATGTATGCACGAGCTCATCTCCCGCTCTGCTCTCTGACCCAGCAGAGATCGGCTGTTATCATTAAGAGGGCTTTGCCGGAAGCCGTGGTTCTGGAACAGCAGGTCTCCCATCATGTTGTCCTTCAGGATCCCAAGGTCGCTGCTGACCTATTGCACTGCATACACATCATAGGACCCACTTACCCAGGTCCATGGAAGTGGCTGTCAGGATGGCACTGAAGCCATGGCTCTGTTTCTTAGTCAGATAAATGTTATTATCCACAGCCTCCTAGGGCAAGTGTGGAGCTCCATGAAGACCTGGTGGGAGCTCCCCTCCAAGATGCGGAAGAGGAAAGGGCTGCACTCCCTTCCTGTCAGCATTGCTCCCGAGGTCTGGCCAGCACAGACAGGCAAGAGAGGGGAGAATAGTTCAGGGCTTGCGGATAACAGGAGACCAGCTGATTTACAGGAGCAGGAACAGAGTTTATGAGTTAAGCAGGGTTGCCATTTACAAAATTAGCACCCAAAATCTTTTTTCTTCTTCTTGTATTGCGACAGTAGTTTGAAAATTAAATCTTTTTGGAGATATCACTTACAGTAGCATCAAAACATAGCAAATACTCAAGAATAAATTAAAGTATAATGTTTAACACATTTTTAGGAGAAACTTACCTGACTTTTGGAGAGACTTTTAAGGATGGTTATTTGGAGAAATATTCCATGTTCATGAGTTGGAAGACTCAGCATCACAAAGGCTTCCACTCTTCGCAAGTCTGGATGGGAAAATGACAGTCCGCACACAAGGGGAGCAAGCTGGAGGAATTCGAATCAGCTGTCTGGGTATCAGATACAAGGAACTCAGGCGTTGGCGCTGGTGCAGGAGGGCCCAGGGCAAAGGAGACCGTGGAGCAGTGGAGGAAATGGATCTTTTAAAATGATTCATGAATTTTCTCTAGAAAACAAAACAGTGGCCAAGTCTGGTGGCACATGTGTGTAATCCCAGCTATTTGCCTGAAGTAGAAGGACCACAAGTTTAAGGGCCAGCCTAGACCACTTAGCAAGACCGTCTCAAAAAAATAAGTAAGGCTGGGGATTTGGCTCAGTGGTAGAGCACTGAACTAGCATGTGCAACACCCTGGGTTCAGTCCCCAGCACAACACACATGTACGCGCAGTAGCGTTGCTGAACTTTTTTTTTTTTTAATGTGGGTACCGGGGGTCAAACTCAGGACCTCACGCTTGCCAGCAGGCGCTTGTGCCACTGAGCGATATCACCAGCCTTTTTTTCCTTTATGTGGGTACCGGGAGTTGAACTCAGGACCTTGCGCTTGCCAGGCAGGCGCTTATGCCGCAGAGCCATCTCACCGGCCCCTGAGCTTTTTTGCTTAGGGAGGAAACTCAAGGTAAGTGAAATTCAGTGCCTATCAGTGAAGAATCCTGGATTTACTCCAGATTGTTAGTAATGGAATTCAATTTTATTTGCAGTCCCTCTGTACTGAGAATACATACACAAGAAAGACAGGGTGGCTCATAGCTGATGGCTGGGCTCTCGCCCTTTGGAGTCCACTCACGTACTTCTATTTCACATGAGATCACTGTGGTCTTTGGAGTCACGACTTGCCACAGGTGCACTGTGTGTGGAAGGAGGTGACAGAGTTGCTCAGAGAGGCAGAGCCCAGCCTCCCATCCTGCTTTGGTCTCTCTGTCTAAAATCAGGCCACTTCTGCTGCTCAGTTCATGGTGTGTTAAGTGCAAGAAGCAGTGCCACCTTGTAGCTTGTTCGTTGGGTATCTTTGGAGTTGTTACTCTTTGGGCTGGTGGTCATTTATCTGGAAGAAGCCATCCTCTGAGTCCAGAAAGTCCCAGGTCTGCTGTCTTCCTGCAGCTGTGTGCTGAAAGCTGGTAGTTTATCATATCTTGGATCATTTCTTTTAACCAAGACTCGTCATGTGGAAAGGGGCTTGGCTTCTCTTTTAAATCATTTTCCTATCCACAAACAATCCACATGAAGCCTCCTGGCACATGGCGACAACTTAGAAATTCAGCCTTTTCACATCATATTCTGTGATTCAGTTAAAATGTGTGTGTCACATCTGTCAGTCCCTTCTGTAACTAAGGCATACATTGGTAGCATCTGTGACCTTAACTGTCACTTAGGACTCGTTTACGAAAGCCTGCTGGGACTCTTTACTGTCAGGCAGAAGTTTCTAGACCCCCTTCATACCTGACCCACAGTAAAAATCTCAGCATGCACTCCACTGTGTGCCAATTTGTGTATGATATATTAGTACACTTTAATTTCCTACTCTTTGTGGAAAATGGGGCATATAGGTAGACATTCTACTGTTTCTGTGTCCCACTATTGATCTTGAGCAGCCCTCAGAGTTCAGGATCCCATCACTCCTGTGGCTCGCCCTGTTGAGCTCACCCCACCCTTCCTGTCCACTGCGACCAGGGACATTTATAAAGCTAGAAATGGGCTCACCCGTAGCTGCTGTTGGATATGGAATAACAGGCTTCCCTTCAAGAGATATATTTTTAAAAGAGTAATATATTCTTATCTCCCCCCCATTTTTCTGTTGGTTTCTGAGGCCCTGAGTTCACATCTTTTCTTTGCTCCTCTACCCCCTGCAGGTTCTGCACAAGTATGTCTGTTCATTTTGTTCCTGGGTATCATTGAGGATTTACCTTGGAATAGCTAGAAACTGGCTCAAATTTACAATGAATTAGTGAAAATTAAGGGATGCTGAAATTATCTATGCAAATATGAACTATTTGTGATAACATTTACACTATTGAGAAATCAAAATCCATACCACCTCTACCCATTTTTATTTCCCTATTAACACAACAGAAAATAAGATTTTTTTTTTTTTTTTTTTTTTGTGGGTACCGGGGGGTCGACCTCAGGACCTCGCACAGTAGCAGGCGCCCATGCCGCTGAGCGATATCACCGGCCCCTTTTTCATATGTGGGTTCCGGGAGTCGAACTCGGGCCCTCGCGCTTGCCGGGCAGGCGCTTACGCCGCTGAGCCATCTCACCAGCCCCAAAAATAAGATTTAAAAAAAAAATACACTGCTCAGTTTCGGGTGTGGTGGCACGTGCCTGTAATCCCAGCACTTGGGAGGCCGAGGCAGGAGGACCACTGAGAGTTCGAGGCCAGCCTGGGCTACAAAGTGAATTCAGGGCCAGCCTGAACTGCATAGCGAAACCCTGTCTCAAAAAAGACAATAACAAAACAAAAGTACACTAATCAAGAAGAATCTAGATCAACTTGCATTTGTGTGTGTGTGTGTGTGTGTGTGTGTGTGTGTGTGTGTGTGGGTGGGTGGGTACCGGGGGTCGAACTCAGGACCTCACACGCCAGCAGGCGCCCGTGCCACTGAGCGATATCGCTGGCCCTTTTTTCGTATGCGGGTACCAGGAGTCGAACTCAGGACCTTGTGCTTGCCAGTCAGGCGCTTATGCCACTGAGCCATCTCACCGGCCCCGCAACTTGCATTTTAAAAATACAGCAATATTTGATAAAGCCTGAAGATACGGGGTTTTTTCACTTTTGTACTCAATTTTTTGTTTGTTTTTTTTTTTTTTTAGAAACAGTAAAATATTTTAAATAGCAATATGAGATTTCTTAAAATAACAAAAGAGCTCATGAGATTATAACAACAAATCCATCTGAAGACTGTAAACAAAAGCAGTACAGAACCCTAGCTGTCTGGAACCCTGGAGGAATTAACGTACTTCCAGGGAGTCGGGATTTGCTTGCCTTTTAGAAATATTTTGGATAAAAAAATTTTATGAAAATAATTTTTTTCTGTTCTTCTTCGTCACAATAGATTTGTTTTGATAGCAACTTAGTCTTTCTTCTTGGTAGTTATTATACTGCGATTAAAAGGCAGATAGTGCTTTCAGGGCCCTTGGAGCTCTGCAAGCCTTGCCTGGTCCCGTCTCGAGTGGTCCCAACACTGTGTCTGGTTCCTCATCTCACGCGGTCTTCCAGTCCAGGTGGTGCCGAGAGAGTGAGAATACCAGGGACAGGTTCCGACTACACAAGCTGTGACAACAAACAGGAGCCCGTGTAAGGCACTCCTGGCAAACTGGAGTAGGAACAAAGGTGTAGAATTGAGGAGGATCAAAGGCAAGCAAGGAGGTGATTCAGAAGATGAATGCGTTTCATGAAAATGGCGGGATATCTGGATTGGTGTTGTGGGGGTGGTCACTGGGTTTAAATGGTGGAACAGTCTCTGTCCCATGGTCTCTTAAGTGTCCCGTAGGAAGTACGTCCCAACCCTATCACGCTGCTGTGCGCTGCTTATCTCTGCATCCAGTGTAGCAAGCAAGGAAACAGCAGTTCCCCACACAGCAGGTCATTTCGGGTAGCAGTATCTGTGTGCCTGCTGTTTGCAAGGTTAATTGAGGGATTCAGAGAACGGTATCACCCCACGCCACCTGCCCTCTCAGCTTGTCCAGGTGGGGAGCTCAGAAGTACTAAGCAGGATCCCTAGCTGTTGAAACAATGCCAAATGGAAGTGCCCAGCTCCAAGTGTTCTTATCAAACAAGGAAGTAAGGAAAGGCCTTGCAGAAGAAACCTGAACAAAAAGCTGGAATTTAGTAGGGATGGGAAGGGGCAGAAGGGGGAGCACTGTGGGCCTGAGCAGAGAAAAGCACCCGTGTGCCGTAGAACGGCCCAGTGCTCTGGGACTCTCACTGGGGCAAGGCTGCTGTCTGTGGCTCAGGGTCCCTCACACTTCTGAAACTATGTAGGGCCCCAGAGAGCTTATGTTTATGAGTTTAGCTGCCAATATTGACCATATTCAAAATCAAACCAGAGAAAACATTTAACGTGTGTGTTTGTTAAAAGAATTGAGGGCCGGTGAGATGGCTCAGCGGCATAAGCGCCTGCCTTGCAAGCGCGAGGGCCCGAGTTCGACTCCCGGATCCCACATACGAAAAAGGGGCCGGTGATATCGCTCAGCGGCACGGGCGCCTGTTGGCGTGCGAGGTCCTGAGGTCGACTCCCCGGTACCCACAAAAAAAAAAAAAAAAAGAATTGAGAGGCTTCCGGAAAAAGATGGCAGATCTGTAAGAAGCAGGCAGTGAACCTCTCCAAAAGTCGCTCTCCGGACACTGGAATATAGTGACTGGGGGAGGACAAGAAAGAGGGAAGTGGCTCCCCTGGACCCAGGAATGATCTGAAGCGCAGTTCGGGGCCCACGGAGAAAGTGAAGAGAGAAACTCCAACAAAGAAGAAGGAGGTGGCCACCAGCGCCTTTTCCTTGTGTCAGGAATCCCGACGCGACAGAAGCGGTTCAAATCTGCGGACACGCGGTGACTGCTGGCGCCCCCAGGGACCTCCGCGGAGGAACGCGAGAAGCAGCGGTGCAGAGAAGCAGCGGCCGTGAAGGACACACTGACTGGCGGTGAGTACTGATGCCCAGCCCTCCCGCACGCGAGAGAGCGACTAGCCGGGCGCCATTGTTGGGGGGGCAGCTGAACTTGAAACTCAGGGCGGCCGCCACTCCATCCTCGGCTCCAGCGGGGACAGCTGTGGAGGAACGCGAGACGCCGCGGTACAGAGAAGCACCAGCCGTGAAGGACACACTGACTGGCGCTTTTCTTCCTGGTATTCCAAGACTGAGATTGTCTAAGGATCACAGAAAATACTGTGGCACAGAACCAAAGAACCAAGGACTGGGCCAAACAGGCAGCAACTTCTTATCTCCAACAAATTGAAGAGGTAGGATCTTGCAGCAGGCTCAAAACCCAAAAATAAGCTACACCTGGAAGATAACTCAGAGAAGGAGTCATCTCCTAAGAGTTTGAAATACTAGCAATAAAGCAACCTACCATAGGCAATTTACAAACATCACCCCAGGAATTAAGCTAAAGAAAGAAAAGAAAATGAGATGACACTTAAACAAGATGCAACCCCACATATCCAGTTCACCAAAGGTAAACCCAGGAGGCAATGAGGTGGGACAAACCGAAAGCCACTCACCTGACATCTCTGAAGTGGTAACAACAAAGCAGTTGAATGAGGCCCTGGAAAAATTTAAATCAGAAATAATTTCTCAGATAACTACAGAGATAATGTCCACAAGAAGACCATGCTTAAGGACGCTAGAGCAGACACAGACAAAAAAATAGACGAGCTTAAGAAAATGATGGAAGCCATGAATGCTCAGCATAGGAAAGAAATGGAATCCGTAAAGCAGATTCAAGCAGATATCCAGGAGAACAGAAATTCCATTGAAAGTATTTGTAGCAGATTAAGCCAATGTGAGGACAGGATCTCAGATATAGAAGACAGGCTTGCAATTAGTGATCATGAAAAGAAAGAATTCTTAAAAATAGCAAGAGACAATGAAAAATCAATCCAGCAGCTGCTAGATGATAATAACTTAAGATTGATTGGAGTCAATGAAAAAGCAGGAGATAGCATAAATGACATCAGAACACTGTTAACAGACATTATAACAGAAAATTTCCCTGGTAGAGAAAAAGAATTTGACATTCAGATAAGTGAAGCTTATAGAACTCCAATTAGCAATGATAAAAAAAAATCTTCAGCCAGGCATATCATAGTCAAGATTCCAGAAATTCAACATAAGCGTAGAGTCTTAAAAGTTGTTAGAGAAAAGAAACAAATCACCTATAAAGGAAAGCCCATCAGAATCACAGCGGACTTTTCAGCACAAACCCTCAAGTCAAGAAGAGCTTGGAACGATGTATTTCAAGTTCTCAAGGAAAATAACCTTCAACCCAGATTGATGTACCCTGCAAAACTCTCTTTCAAAACTGACGGAGAAATAAAATACTTCCATGACAAAGAACATCTGAGGAAATTTATAACCACCAAACCAGCACTCCGAAATGTTTTGAAGGACATTCTAGAAAGGGATAATAAGGACTACAACTCCAGGAACCCCAACAGAAGGAATCCACCAGGCAGGGCAAACAATTAAAGAGAGGGAGGGAAAAAAAATGAGGGGGAGCCAACGAAAGGACAATAACATGCCAAGGATAACTCAATACGTATCAGTTTTAACCACCAATGTTAATGATCTCAGTTCACCAACCAAAGGCACAGACTGGCAAATTGGATCAAGAAGCAACATCCAGCAATATGCTGTATACAAGAAACACATTTAATTCAAAAAGAAATTCATAGACTGAAAGTCAAAGGATGGAAAACAATACTCCATGCAACAGGAACCCAGAAAAAAGCAGGGTAGCTATTCTTTTTGCAGACAAAGTGCATTTCAAGCCAAGACTGATTAAGAGAGATAAAGAAGGTCACTACATCCTTGTAAAGGGAACAATCCAAGAGGAAGAGATAACGATCATAAATATATATGCAACAAATACCAGTGCACCCAACTATATAAAACAAATATTAATGGACATGAAAAATCAAATAAGCACTAATACAATTGTATTGGGAGATCTCAATACTCCACTGACACAAAAAGACAGATCAACTAGACAAAAAATCGACAGTGAAATATTAGAACTGAACCAAACTTTGGAACAAATGGACTTAGTAGATGTCTACAGAGTGTTCCACCCCGCAACATCAGAATACACATTCTTCTCAGCTGCATATGGGACATTCTCCAAAATAGACCACATACTAACTCATAGAACCTGCTTAAGTAAATGCAAAGGAATTGAAATTATCCCATGTGTAGTATCAGACCATAGTGCAATGAAATTGGAAATCAATGACAAAAGAAACCACAACAATTCCTAAACACATGGAAATTAAATAGCACCCTCCTGAACAACCAATGGGTCACAGATGAAATAAAAGAAGAAATTAGTTTCTGCAACTGAATGATAACAACAGTACAACATACAGGAACTTATGGGATACAATGAAAGCAGTCCTAAGAGGGAAGTTTATAGCATTAAATACCTGTATCAGGAAAACAGAGTAAGCACAAATAAACAACCTAATGGTGAACCTCAAACTTCTAGAAAAAGAAGAGCAGGCTAAAGCAAAAGCTTGTACAAGGGAGGAAATTATAAAGATCAGAGCAGAAATTAATGTATTGGAGACTAAAAAAAAATACAAAGAATCAACGAATCAAAGAGTTGGTTCTGGGACCGGTGAGATGGCTCAGCGGCATAAGCGCCTGCCTTGCAAGCGCGAGGGCCCGAGTTCGACTCCTGGATCCCACATACGAAAAAGGGGCCGGTGATATCGCTCAGCGGCACGGGCGCCTGTTGGCGCGCAAGGTCCTGAGGTCGACCCCCGGCACCCACAAAAAAAAAAAAGAAAAAAAGAGTTGGTTCTTTGAAAGATTAAATAAAATCGACAAACCCTTATCCGACCTTATTTAAAAAAGAAAAGTAAGTACTCAAATCCACGCAATTAAGAATGAAAAGGGTGATATCACAACGGACCCTGCAGAAATCCAGAAGATCCTCTATACCTACTTTGAAAACTTGTATTCTAATAAGATGGAAAATGCAGAAGAAATGGACAGATTCCTAGATACATATGAATTACCAAAGCTCAATCAAGAAGATATAAAAATCCTAAATAAACGAATAACAATCAATGAAATTGAAGATGTAATTAAAAACCTCCCAACAAAGAAAAGCCCAGGCCCTGCTGGATTCACTGTTGAATTCTACAAGAAATTTAGGGAAGCCCTAACACCACTACTTCTCAAACTCTTTAATGAAATTGAAAGGGAAGCAATACTCCCAAATTCATTCCTGGAAGCAAGCATTACCCTGATACCAAAACCAGAGAAGGACCCAACTAAGAAAGAGAACTACAGACCGATCTCCCTAATGAACATAGATGCAAAAGTCCTCAATAAGATTACTGGCAAACAGAATGCAGCAAATCATCAAGATTATATACCATGACCAAGTTGGATTCATCCCAGGGATGCAGGGATGGTTCAACATACGTAAATCAATAAATGTAATACACCATATTAACAGAACCAAGGACAAAAATCATATGATCATCTCAATAGATGCAGAAAAAGCTTTTGACAAAGTCCAGCACCCATTCATGATAAAAACCCTAAAGGAAATTGGAATAGATGGCTTTATCTCAATCTGATAAAAGCTATCTATGACAAACCAACAGCCAATATCATACTAAATGGACAAAAACTGAAAGCCTTCTCTCTAAAATCAGGAACAACACAAGGATGTCTGCTGTTCCCACTCTTATTCAACATAGTCCTGGAAACTTTAGCCAGAGCAATTAGACAAAAGCAAGAAATAAAAGGAATAATGATAGGAAAGGAAGAAGTTAAATTATCATTATTTGCAGACGACATGATACTCTACATAGAAGACCCAAAAAACTCCACTAAAAAATTGCTAGATTTAATAAGCAAATTCAGTAGTGTAGCTGGATACAAAGTCAGCACTCAAAAATCAATAGCCTTCCTGTACATGAATAACAAACTCACTGAAAGAGAAATTAGGGAAGTAACACCTTTCACAATAACATCCAAAAAAATGAAATACCTAGGAATCAATCTCACAAAGGAGGTAAAAGACCTCTACACTGAAAACTACAGTACTCTGAAAAAGGAGATTGAAGAGGATATCAGAAAATGGAAAGATATCCCTTGCTCTTGGGTCAGAAGAACCAACACAGTGAAAATGGCCATACTTCCAAAATTGTTATACAGATTTAATGCAATTCCGATCAAAATTCCAACAACATATCTCACAGAATTAGAGTAAACAGTCCTAAAATTCATCTGGAACCAGAAGAGACCTAGACTAGCAAAGGCAGTTCTGGGCAACAAAGTCAAGGCAGGGGGCATCACAATCTCTGATTTGAAATTATACTATAAATCTACTGTGATAAAAACAGCGTGGCATTGGCAAAAAAAAAAAAAAAAAAAAACAGACCCAAAGATCAATGGAACAGATTAGAAGATGCAGAAACAACTCCAGACATACTAAGCCACCTTATCTTTGACAAAGGTGCCAAACACATTCACTGGAAGAAAGATAGCCTCTTTAATAAATGGTGCTGGAAAAATTGGCTCTACACATGCCGAAGATTAAAATTAGACCCATATCTTTCACCGTGCACTAAACTAAATTCAAAATGGATCAAAGATCTAAATATTAAAACAGAAACATTAAATCTCCTGGAAAATAGAATAGGTAAAACTCTTGAAGACATTGGTGTAGGCAAAGACTTTATGAATAAAACCCCCATCACACAGGAAGTTTCACAAAGAATCAACAACTGGGATCTCATCTTATTAAAAAGCTTTTGCACAGCAAGAGAAACCACAAACAGAGTGAAGAGACAACCCACAACGTGGGAAAAAATGTTTGCCAGCTATTCCTCAGACAAAGGATTACTATCAAGAACATACAAAGAACTCAAAAAAATCAGACCTCCCAAATTTAAAGACCCAATCCAAAAATGGGCATCTGAGATGAATAAACACTTCTCTGATGAAGAAATACAAACAGCAAATAAATATATGAAACAATGTTCAACATCACTGGTCATTCGAGAGATGCAAATTAAAACAACACTGAGATTCCATCTCACCCCAGAAAGAATGGCTATTATCAAGAAATCAACTAATAACAAATGCTGGAGGGGCTGTGGGGAAAAAGGAACCCTTCTCCACTGTTGGTGGGAGTGTCGACTGGTGCAGCCACTGTGGAAATCAGCGTGGAGATTCCTCAAGAAACTAGGATTGGAGGTCCCATTTGACCCAGCTATTCCCCTTCTGGGCATCTTCCCAGAAGAATTAAAAACATCGTACCACAGCGATATATGTGCACCCATGTTTATAGCAGCACAATTTGTAATAGCTAGATCAGGGAAACAACCCAAATGCCCATTAACGGAGGAATGGATAAAAAAGATGTGGTATTTCTATACAATGGAGTACTACTCAGCCATAAAGAAAGATAAACGGGAAACTTTTATAGGTAAATGGATGCAACTCGAGAAAATACAAGCGAAACAAACCGGACGCACATTTGTAAACATCGTATTGTCTCCCTAATACGAAAATGCAATTTCACTGTGACTATTCCATTCCTTAGTCTTCTGTTTTTACCTAGCTTTTACATGGTTTAATCTTATACTGTGTAATGTTTTTCTCCAAAAGGTATTTGTACATTCTCTAATTCTTGAGTTTGTTAATACATGAGAACGTTTACTTGTTGTCTTTAAAAAATAAATAAATAAATAAAATTGGAAAAAAAAAAAGAATTGAGACATGTCGTGTACATGTACCGACTCCCCACAACGAACACGATCATGTTGTAGTGCAAATGTATACTAACAAAAATTTTAAAAGACGTGGGGCCGGGGATATAGCCCAGCCCAGTGGTACAGCACCTGCCTGGCAAGCACGAGGTCCTGAGTTCAATTCCTGGTACCAAAATAAAAATAAAAAATGAAAAGATGATAAACCTATTACATGTTAACAAAAGTTAACCTTTTTATGAAAATAGACATGTTTTCAAAAAGAGTCACAACTTTAGTGAGAAGAGTAACACGGTTTTATTTTTGCACATCTCCGGAGTGTCTGCTGTGTGAGGGGACAGCTGGCCTCCTGTCTGCATTCAGCCTTTGGCCTTATGTCATTGGGTTGAGTGTAGAAAGAAGTGGCTGGGAAACGGCGGAGTATTTTAATGGCCCTTCCAGAGAGTTGTGGATGTTTTCTTTGATATTACACCAAAACTTAATAAGTAATCACTTTCTAAAGGAATCTGTGGAATCTGAAACCAGGTCAATGAGCTGTCAGTACATTTTATTCCATTAAAATCCAGTGGTCTGCCTTACAGTGTGAATGGCTCTTTTGCCCTTGAATGATACTCTACCGTCATCTATTAATCATGTGAAATTACATTTTGCAAATCTTTGACATGTTTCAGTATGTGTATCAACAAATTCCATCGTCACCACCACTAATCTTGTCAGCCCAGTCAGGTTCACATGGGCCGATAGAAGTTGCCCAAACTTCGCAGAATACTGGGCAGTCATTCAGAACTTCGTTTGAATCCAGCTTCCTTGTTTGCTGGCCCAACAGTGGTCTTCTAAACCTATCTATCTCTGTTGTCATACTCCTATCTGGCCCAGGTAAGCGCTGCCTAATCATAGTTACCGTTACCACCACTGCTTCTGTGTTGCTGCTGTCACGAGCAGTTTCCACATGGGACTCGTGTTGACAATAGACCAGAGCGAGCACTGAAGTGTCGCTCTCTGGAGGTCTGGAAGGGTGAGTTTCGGTGATCTGCAGACGGAGGCCAGAGTAGACGACCGCGGTGCCAAGTCTAGAGCCAGGTCTGCCCTCTGAGCTTCCGTCTCGCCTGTGCTGCATTCTGCAGCCATCACATGCTGTCAGGGTGCCCACACCAGTGGTGGCAAACCTGCGGCACACGAGCCACAGCTGGCTGTTCTTATCCTTGAAAGCTCTAGAAGATTCACCATCACCGGCCCTACCCTCACCCCAGGACCAGGCAGTACCATCAGCTCACTGCGCCTACTGCTCGCCCAGCACAGTGCCTAGCGCGTGACCGTCGGTGCTAAGGAAGTATTTGCTGAATGAATGCATTGAGAAGGAATTTATTTTGAACTGCATTCTTGATGTGGTTTGAAAGAGTGAAAAAACGTACTCTACCATAACTAACCCTGTAATCTGAGCGGTGACTAGCTATTTTTTTCTTTTCATTTAAGGAATGTTTGACCTCATTCACCCCTACCCATCCCTTTTTTCTTGAACTCTGTTAATTCAAAATAAAAACAAAAGAGCCAGGGGTGGAGTACACACCTATAATCCCAGCGCTGGGGAGACAGAGGTAGGATGGAGAGGTCAAGGCCAGTCTGGGCAACTTAGCAAGACCCTGTCTCACAATTTTAAAAAGTTAACAAAGGCTGGGGGGATGTAGCTCAGTGCTCTGTGGGTTCAATCTGAGTACTGCAAAATAAATAAAAACACACACTTAAGTGTTGATGCCTTTGGATTAAGCATTTTGGCAATCATTACACTTTGCTTTCTGCCTTTCAGATGTTCCTCCTGCGGATCAAGAGAAGCTTTTTACCCAGAAGTTACGTCAGTGTTGTGTCCTCTTTGACTTTGTTTCTGACCCACTGAGTGACCTCAAGTGGAAGGAGGTGAAACGAGCTGCTTTAAGTGAAATGGTGGAATACATCACCCATAACCGGAATGTGATCACAGAGCCTATTTATCCAGAAGTAGTCCACATGGTAAGTGTGCGCAGCTTACCCAGATGTCCCAACCCTGGGCCACAGCAGGACTCCGAAGTCCTTAGGACAAGCCTAGACCTCTGAGCCTAACACAATGCCACTAGGAAACCTCTTTTCCCAGATGTAGGCAGATTCCAGGAATAATGAAAATTTTCTTTGTAACATGTCCTGGATTATAGTTCTAACAGTGCAAGGAATCAGTTGCCTTCTAGGGACCAGATAATAAGAACATTTTATGCATAAGCACCCTATGGGATATGTGTTACAATGTTTATTTGTAATATTTATTATTATATTCTTGTTAAATTTTTATTTTTTGGTAAACATATGTAACAATACACCGGTGCCCTTAAGCAGATTAGAAGTAAGCATGTGCATTCATGTGTAAGAAAATTCTAGTTATGGGGGCACAGTGAAAATATGGATGGGACCAAGCTGGTGTGAGAACAGGTCATGCTGATTGGCTGAGAAGGCGCCCATCTGTCAGTGCTGGGCTCAGGGTGCTGCGTCCCAGTTGGCCGAGAAAGTCCCAGTTGGCAGAGAAAGTCTGTCATCCTACAGTTAGTTAATTACGCGTTTTATTCAGCCCCGCGTCTCAGTCCTCTGAAGCCTCTACTGCAGCCCAACTCCAGGCATCTTACTTCATTCCACTGTTACCTCAGGCCATACCACCTGGAACATTTCCTGTGCTGCTCTCACCACAGCTCTGATGGTTGGACACAAAACTTCAGTGTTCTCTTCTGTTCTGTTGGGGGTTGCTATCTGCCTTTGAAATTAGTTCCCCCGGTTAGGGAGTTGTTGCAAATGCATTGTTACAGATCTTTAATCTGGTTTTCACTAACTCTTTAAGTTACTGATTTCTTTTCCAAAGCTGTGGATTTCAGAACTGACTAGATATGTTGACATAAATTTACTTTAGCATGTTTTCTTTGGAAAAAAAGATGAAAACAATTGCTTTTTTGCATCAGCCTTCAGTGTCAGAAGTTGTGCTGAACTTGGTTGCTTTGAGTTACGAAATTCCGCACACTGGCATAGCTACCGCGTGGCCAGCATGAGGGCCTTGCGGGGCTCTGTGCAGACTCTGAAGCCTGGTGCTAGGCACAGCCAGAGCTGAGAGCGGATCCCCAAAACTTCCATCATGCACGTTAAGGAAAGGGGGGATCTCTTTTTTTCTTAATTTCAACTCTCACTTTGGAAGGCCACCCCTTACCTCAGATTTGTAAAGAAAAGTCTCAATATTTTTTTCCTGCGACGTCCATAATTTTGTTCTTCACGTTACACCTTATAATCCTCTTGGAACTTTCTTATGGTACAAGTTAGGGGCATAACTTCATTTTCTTCTAAATTATTGAAAAATCACTTCCCTCTCCATCACATATTGAATATTCCATTTCCCTCATTGATTTAAAAATGCTTCTGTATTATGTATTAATTTTAATTTCTTGATACATGATAAATTTATAAATATGTACAAGAATGGGAGATCTCTGTTTTGTTTTTTGTTTTGTTTTGTTTTGTTTTGTTTTGTTTTTAGATAAGGTCTCACTATGTAGTCCAGACTGTCCTTGAACTCACAGCAGTCCTCCTGCCTCAGCTTCCCAAGTGCTGGGATTATTACAAGTGTGCGCCTCCACGTCCGGCAGGATCTCTCTGTTGTTAAGGAGTCTTAGCAGCCAGCTGTCTAATTCGCACTCCAGACCCAAGAGGGGGAAATGTGTGCAAAGAACAAGGAGACGCCACGTGGCCTGGACTGGGTCAGATCCTGGCTCTGGACCAAGCGTGCTCCTGGCTGCTGGACTGCATCACCGGGGTGTTTTGCACCACCACAGTGTTGCACTACCAGAACCACTGCATGCTCTTGGGGCTGTTTTCTTAATCATTCCTCTCCTCCCTGTTAGAACTGGTTCCTTCCTAACTCGATTCTCCTGCTCTTTTGTTCCCCTCCCCTGAGATGGAGCCAGCCCTTAGGTGCTGCACACTTGGCTCTCAGGATCTTTGATCAGATAGATACTCCCTGAGCATCCTGTGGGCTGGACTCCGCTAGCTGTTGAAATAGTTGTGAGCAGGTCTCTGCCCCTCCCCTGCCAGAGCTTTTCTTCTCCTGTGGGAACCAAGCACGAAGTAAGCCAGCCAATGCTGTCCCATCTTAGAGTATGGTAATATTGTGAAGAAAGCAACCAAGGCCAGTAGCTACAGGTGCAGACTCAGGGCATGATCTTGTCCTCTGCCTGTGGGGCAGGAAGAAGGTTGAGGGAAAACTAGAATCTGATCAGGCCATCCCACGGAGATGGTGCATGGGAGTGAGATGCTCGTCCATTGTCGCTGAGACACCCAGAGGCACTTGGTTTTCCCTCCTCTGCTGTGATGTGAGATGGCATTCAGAAGAGAACACAGCCTTTGCCTCACTCCTCGTTTGTGTGGAGCTCTGAGGATGAAATGGGCTCAGGGACAGACTGGGTTTTTGTTTTATCCATTGCTGTTGTGTCCTAGGCAGACACCATTGATGAGAGGTGCAGTGAAGGAAGGAAGATAGTGGACAGAGAGAGGCTAGCGGATCGGGCAGTGGGGAGCTAACAGGCAGTGGGAAGGCCATGCGTGCATGCGTGCAGTGAGCAGTGCTGCCCCTGGCCTGCTGTGCCCTCGCGGCGGCAGCACGTAGCCAGCGCGCAGTGTGCCTGCTCCTCTTTCTTCCCTTTCAGTGCCTGTGTATATTTTGGTCATAGTATTTTTAGACATTGATTTCCACTTACTTTGAAGAATCCAAAGCTCTAGAGATGTCTCCTAACACTGCCACCTTTAAATATATTCTCTATAAGACTGGACAACTGTATGTTTTTTAATGGACTTAATGAGATATTGTTTCCATATCTTAAAATCCATCCACTTAAAATGTGTAATTCAGTGGGTTTTAGTATGAATATGAGAGTGTGCAGCATCATCACCTCTGGTTTTAGAACGTTTTTATCCCCCAGGGAAGCCTCACACTAATAGTCGCTGTCCCCTTGCCCACCTCAGCCCTAAGTAGCCCCAGGTCTACTTCCTGTCTCCATAGATCTCCTATGCCGGACACTTCAGATACATGGAGTTTTTGTTTTTGCTAAGTAATTTAATTACCAGTAGTATTCCTTTCTATTGCTAATCCATACTTTATGTACTCATTTGTTGATGGACATTTAGGCTATTTCTGGATTTGGGCTGTTATGAATAATGCTGTTGTGAATATTCACATTCAAGCTTTTGTGTGAACATGTTTTCATTTCCCGTGGGTGTCATAAGTTAACTCTGTGTGTATGACAGTTTGAAATACACCCAGGCCTTTTTTTAAGTGGCTGCACCATTTTCTATCAGCAGAATGTGGAGGTTTGAGGTTCTCAATGTCTCAAACACTTATTATCTGTCTTTTTGATTTGAGCCGTCCTCATGGGTGTGAAGTGCTCTTTGTGGTTTTAATTTGCATTTTCCTGACAACGGTGATGCTTATTTCTATATACCATAGACTTTAGCCCTAATTTCATCAGAGCCTTACTCTGGGTCACCTTGTGTGCCCCTTTTCCTTTCCAGATGAAGCAGCTTAGCTTCAGAGAGGCACAGCTGAGAAAGAGCAGGGGCTGGGGAGGATCTCGGCCTCAGGGTTCTGGGGCAGGAATTACGTCAGCACCAGTGTCTCTTCATTTCAGTCAGATTTTTTTGTGTGTGGGGGGGTACCAGGGGTGGACCTCAGGACCTCGCGCGCCAGCAGGCGCCCGTGCCGCTGAGCGATATCACCGGCCCTTTTTTCGTATGTGGGTACTGGGAGTCGAACTCGGGCCCTCGTGCTTGCCAGGCAGGCGCTTACGCCGCTGAGCCATCTCACCGGCCCCATTTCAGTCAGATTTTAAATATAACCACCATCTGTTTTTTTTTTTTTTTTCAATTGAATTATCTAGTTAATCTGTTTCTCAGGGATGGACATTTTTGTAATAGTCAAAATACTGATCACAAAGCCAAGTAATAGTATACTTAAGAAACTCAAAGAAATAAAAGTAAAACTGCACCCGCTAATTTGTGCAATTCATCAGTTGACTGTGCTGGATCACTAAATAGAACACCAGCAGCTCTGTTCACGAAATCACCCAGGAAACACTGTCACACACCTGCCAGTTCCAGTGGCAGGGCCTGTGGGTGCTGCGGTGCAGGAGACAGTGCAGCCTCAGCCCTCCACCAGCCCACCCTTGCCTCCGGGGGTGGGACCAGGAGGCTGCGAGCACAGTGCAGAGGGCTCTCACTGTGAGGGGCAGCGAGCTGGAAGGGGAGTGCAGTGAAGTCTGGATTTGGTGGGCTTAATGGGGCTGGGGAATAGAGTTGTGCTGGGAGCAGTGGGGCTGCCCTCTTGGCTCTGGCTGCACTGGCAAGACTGGATGCCAGGGGCTATGAAATGGAGGGGAGGGGCTCATTCAGGAGTTGTGGGAACACTGCATGGGGGGATGAAACAAGTGGCTGTGCTGGCGGAGAGATATGGGCAGACTTGAGAGATGTTACAGCAGAAGCAAGACTCAGTGATGGATTTGCCTTAAGATACTTAAGGAAAAGATCACTAACCAGATTTTTGACTTCAGCAAGTAGACTGGTGACTCAGGAAGTGTGTGGACCCTGGTGTGAAAAAGGCCGGATCTGGATTGTCATGGGGCAAGCACCTGGTTCACTGCTGTTGGTGCTCGAAGGGGAACTTATCGGACAAACTCTGGGGTCACTCAGACTTGGGCCATAGACTCACATGTCCCCTGATCTATGTGCAGCCTTCATTGTCTTAGGCTTTAGCCACCAAGGACTGGCCCTGCTGCCTCTGCCCGCAGATGGCCTGAGGCCTTAGCGCTCTATGGTCCTTGAACCACTGCCACAGCTGCAGGGGGAGCAATGATTGTGATACCCCAAACCACATGGTGGAGTTGCTGAGAAGGACTACCCCAGAGAAGGGAGGTGTGCGCTCTTCCAGGCAGATGAAACAGTCACCTCCCTTCTCAACTTTCCATCCTCTAATGGGTGGCTCTAGGCAAGTGGCTTTATTCTGCAAGCTTGGATTAGTACAGTAGACAAAGGGCTGTAGCAGTCATCTGCCTTGCAGGATGGAAGAAGAAACAGGGAAAACTGGACAGCCCCTGTGATAATGCTCCTCGAGTGTCCTGTCCTTTCAGTGACCTCAGCACTGACCAGCCCAAGGTTTCACAACATTTACCGGGGACACCAAATGCACCCTCCTTTCTCAGACTAGTGTAGGGTTTTATTCTTGGTTTTTGCTCCCGACTCTGATACCTTGAGGTTACTTTTCTGTTTGTTTGTTTGTTTGTTTGTTTGTTTGCTGTAGCCTTAGAAAAATTTATTTATTTATTTCATTAGATTAACTTCTTAAATGAAAATCACATAGTGATTATATTGAAGAGACCAAAATATTATCAAATTCAGTACCATTCTTATTGAAAAACTTTGTAGTGATCTAGACATATAATGGAATAATTTTGTATGTAGAAAACATGTGCCTGAAGCCATCAGCAAATACCATGCCTTACCCAATAACTTTGAAAGTCGAATGCAAGGAAAAGGAATTATAATTTGTTATATTTCTATTACTCTTACTAAAATATCAGTGATAATAAATGTAAAAAAATGAAAGGTTTATTTCTGCTTAACGTGTTAAAGTTTCTAGTCTGTGACTGGTTGACCCTGTTGCTTTGGGCCTATGGCAGTAGAGTGCATCATGGTGGGGAATACGTGGTGAGGGACACCCACTCACTTCGTGTCTTAGGGGGTCTGTTTCTTATTTAGAAAGTAGTGCTCTGTAACTACTTCATACAGTGTTGGTTAGATTTGTACAAAACAAACCACAATCAGGCCTGGCATCATGGCACACACCTATAATCCCAGCACTCGGGAGGCTGAGGCAGGAGGATCACTGCAAGTTCGAGGCCAGCCTGGGCTACATAGCGAGACCCTGTCTCAAAAAAACAAAAACAACAGCAAAAGATGAAAGATTAAAAACATATAGTCTGAAGTGTGATTTTGTGTTTGTAGCATAGAAATAAGTTCATAAAAGTAAAATCAAATGTGGGGAGAGAAAGCAAGTCATGAAATCCTATACCTAGCACAGTTACACAACCACAACTCTGCAGCATAATTCTCCGGGGATTGATTTATTGATGCCGTTTTATAAATACATTATGAAAGTAAGTCTAGGGCTGGAGTAGCTCGGTGGTAGAGTGCTTGCCTAGCATGCATGAGGCCCTGGGCTGGATCCCTGGATCCCCAACAACAACAATAATAATAATAATAATAATAATAATAATAAATAGTAACTCTGGAGGGATATGGTACAAACTGTTAATAGTAGCTGCCTTTGGATAGTATAATCGTGTAAAATTTGCCATTGTACTGTATGTGGTTTTTAAATTTTTTAATAATGATCATGTATCAATAAAGATGCATTCTTCTTTCTTAAAAAAGCAAGAACTCACTCAGAGCAGGCTGTCCATGCTCAGATGGTGGCTGTGCATCTCATGTTGGGTGGGGAGTGGGTTTGTCCATTATGGGGTCCTTACTCTATAGACAGCTAGCCGTGGACTTACATGGCACGTGGGCATCAGAGTCTTCCTGGGATGTGCTGGCTGGGTCCTGGGGACTTTCACACCCCAGGTCCTGGATGATGGTCTTGTACTCACTTAAGAATTGATGTTGGGCATCTTCCTTCTCCTGTTTCTAGTCTGATATTTACAGTGTGTTCTGGAAAGTATTACTTGTTCTAACAGTGATAATAGTTTGGAAACGAGACAGGAAAGAATGTTTTGGATTACAAAGGGTAGTATAATACTAATGAAGCTTCACATAGTTTACAAATTTATTTTAAGTGAAGGTTTAAATCACATATTCCCGGGCTGGTGAGATGGCTCAGCGGCGTAAGCGCCTGCCTGGCAAGCGCGAGGGCCCGAGTTCAATTCCCAGAACCCACATACGAAAAAAGGGCCGGTGATATCGCTGAGCATCACGGGTGCCTGCTGGCGTGCGAGGTCCTGAGGTCGACCCGCGGTACCCACACATACACAAAAAAATAATAAATCACATATTCCCCTTTTGCCTTCGTTACAAATAACATGGGTTAAAAAAGAGAGCATTGATGACAAGCTAAAAGCAGATTAAACAATAAAGTAATTTTTGAAATCCAGAGAATATTTTTCTACTTTAAATATCAGTGAGCCATTTTTTAGAGATTTGTTCTTATAATTTTGAGATTTCCTTTTGACATTTTTAAATTACAACATAAACACATGCTTATTTCATAACAAATGACACAAATATAAAAACACAAAAAGAACAAGTTAATCTTTTTTCTTTCTTCATCCCTCCCCAATTCTTCCCACCAGTCAACTTACATGTATTACTTTTTTCAAAAGGCTGTTAAGAAACTTTTAGGGCCATGCACAGTGGCCCAGGACTGTAATCTCAGCTACTCAGGAGGCTGAGGCAGGAGGATCACAAGTTTGAGGCTAGCCTGGTCTCAACATTAGAAAGGGCTGGGGGGCCGGTGATACAGCTCAGCGGCATAAGCACCTGCCTGGCAAGCGCGAGGTCCCAAGTTCAACTCCCGGTACCCGCATATAAAAAAAAAAGAAAGGGCTGGGAATGTAGCTCAGTAGCAGAGTGCTTGCTTAGCATCACATGTGAGACCCTGGGTTTAATCCCTATTTTTAAAAAAAGAAACGTTTGGGGATGATGAGCGAGTTCATTATCTGATTGTATGGTGGCTTCACAGGCGTACGTGTGTCTTGTTGTCAGTTGTGCATCTCGTACATGTACACCACGTATCGTATGTCACCTGTACCCCAGTACAGCTGAGCCTCGTTAGCTCCGAAGTTGTCAGGCATTCCTTCTGGTCCTGGGTCGGTGAGATTACTGAGATGTTGCGCACATTGTTAACTGAGAAGTTCTGGAAACTTCTGGCCTAGTGAATATCTTTCCATAACTTTATTTAAATTAATTTTTAACTTGTATATAACAAATTTTGCTCTTTTCATTGACCTGTTCTTAATAAACCCATGTAGTCACATAACCACCACCAAAACTAATGTGTTCTGCTGCCCTGTGTATTAGCGCCGTCCCTGTTCCCCATCTCTGTACCGTCTAATCTGTTCCCTGTACTGTCAATCTGTCTGTCCCAGAATGCCACACACGTGGATTCATACAAATGTGGCCTTTTGGGTCTAAATTCTTTCACTGAGAATGGGTTAGATTCATCCATGTTGTGGCATTTATAGTAGTTTCTTCCTTGTCATTGCTCAGTATTATCTCATTGTGTAGAAGTACCCCAGTTTGCTTATCTATTCCCCAATTGAAGGATATTAGGATTTTTTTCCAGTTTTTGACAATAAAGCTGTTCTAGATATTACTGTACAAGTTTTAGACATAGGTTTTCATTTAACCTGGGTAAACACAGACACGGTTTGAGCAGAATATACAGTGAATGTTTAAATTTTTCTTAAATTATTACAGTAAAAGATATGTTGCTGTTAATCTCCTTCAAAATAGTCCCTGTCACTTCAAACACACCTATCCCATTGTTCTTGCCACTTTCTGAAGCAGTTCTGGAAGTCCTCTTTCCTGAGTCTTTATGACGTGTGATCAAAAATACAATGAATACTGCTGCTGAGTACCATCCAACGGAAAGGCAGACTCATAAAAATACCACTGTGTCCTCAGCCACCCTATTCACACCTCAGCACTGTGCAACTGCTGGCTCTTTCCCAAAGTCAAAATGACCATGAAAAGTAAACGTTTTGAATTGATTCAGGACATGGAGGTAGCCATGGCAGCACAACTAAAGACATTTACTGTACATTTTGATGAAACTGTACGCGTCTGTGACCCATTTTGAGTGAGGTTCACGTTTTGGCACGTAGATGCTCACGTGCCCAGTGTATTGAGGAGACTGACCCGTCTCCGTGAAACAGCCTTTGCACAGTTGACTGTATTAGTGAGTCACTTTCTGGGCTCTGTTGTATTCTTTTCCATTAGTCTATGGACTGTCTGTTCGCCAATACCATGCTGTCTTCATTATTGTCGCTTTACAGTAAATTTTGAGATCAGGTTGTGTTAATCCTCCAATTTTGTTCTTTATCAAAAGCATTTTGGCTATTACTTTACCCTTCCACTTACAATTTTAAAATCAACTTGTTATCTACTCAAATATCCTTCAGGGGTTTTTGATTAGAATCAAATTAAATATGTAGATTTGGAGAAAGTTGGCATCTCCACAACCAGAGCTTTTCAATCCAAGAGCATGGCGTGTCTCACGTGTTATTCTTCGTGTTGTAGTTCTGGCACACACATGCTTTACACAGCTCTTCAACTCATAGATTAGTATTTCATGTTTTGGTGCTGCTGTAGATAGGATTTTTAATTTATTTTCTATTTGTAATTGTTTGTTGTCCTTTTTTTGTCCACTCCTGTAAGTTTAGATTAATGTCATTTTGTGTCTAGTACGTATCCTCTTGAACTGACTCCTTTATCACTATAAGATGGCTCTCTGCATCCCAAGTCATATTATGTGCCTGTAATCTACTTTGTCTGATATTAACATAGCCCTTTCAGCCCACTTTTAAGTAATGTTAGTGGTGTGGGGTTTTTTGGTTTTTGTTTGTTTGTTTTTTCCTTCTCATTATTCCTCATGGGTGTCTGTATACTTACAGTGGGCATATTGTAGATAATAGGTAGTTGGATCTCACTTTTTGATTCAATTAGAAAATTTCTGCCTTCTGATTGGGCACTTTTAATGTGATTATTGATATACTTGGACTAAAATCTATCACCTGGGCTAAGATGTAGCTCAGTGGTAAAGCGTATGCTTAGCATTTTCAAGGCCCTGGGTTCAATCCCCAGTATCACATTTGAAAAATAAGAATCTACCACCGTTGTAATTTTTTTCTACTTGTCCCATCTGTGCTTTGTTTCCCTTTCTTCCTCCTCTTTGTTTTGAATCAGTTCTAAACATTTTAAGATTCTATTGTATCTCCTTTCTTGACTTTTTTGGTGTAGTTCTTTATCATTTGATTTTGTTTACTTAGCTTTCTAGAATGGATCTTTCTTACAGTCTGCCTGCAAGTGATATCATCTCATGCAGAGTCCCATCCATTGGAAAGGCAGACTCATAAAAACATCACTGTTACAACAGTATTTCTACCTTTTCTGCTATTGTCATACATTTTGCTTCATGTTATAAATGCCACAATACCTTATTTTTATTTTAAGTGATTATCTGTTAAAGAGATTAAACTAATGTGTACAGATCTTCTGTATTTACCCAGATAGTGACTGTTTAGCATGTTCTTCCTCCGCTGCACGGATCCAGATCCATATGTGGCATCAGCGTTGACCGCAGGACTCCTTTAATACTTGCTGGGGTGCAGGTCTGCTGATGGTGAACTCTTTTAGCTGTAATACATCTGGAAAGGTCTTTCTTTCCCTCCAGTGCTCACTGTTGTGCTTGCATTGTTTCTGATGAGAAATCGGCTGTCACTCTTACCTTTGCCTCCCTGGACAGATTGTATTTTTCCTCTCTGGATGCTTTCAAGATTTTTTTTTTTAAGAAAAAGACATTATTTTACTATACAACATATTAGAATGTTCTTTCTCAAGTGGCAAACAAGACACATTTTTATTCTCCTAAGAACCTCAATCTCATCTGCCTTTGGAAGAATTCAGTTTCACACAAGGTCTGTGATGTTGTCCATGAGGGTATCAGTGATACTTTGTAGTAAAGAACACTTTCTAAGTCATTCTGTCCTAGGTCCTTGCTCAGGGTGTTCTTCTAATCTGGTTTTTAGCACTTGATCGTGTGATCCTTCATTATTGTGCACAGGCTGTGGCTGGGGGATCGATTCTGTGTGTTTGTATGCAATGTCCACAGAAGAGTGGTAGCATACTATTGTCCTGCCACCAGATGTCAAAGTGAGCTCTACTTTGCGATTATATATATAGTCATCTGGAAGAGAAGACTATGTAGAACAAACACAAGATAAAGCTCCATTTGAGGTTAGAAATAAATGCTTCAAGATAGTTCTCTTTGATATTACCCATTTTACTGCTCCTCCTGCCAGGATATATCAAGAAATTTATCAGGTGATATAAAAAAGATGTTTCAAGGAGAAACCACCTTTAAAATACACTTCTAGGCACACCAGTTTTTATTCTCAAGCCCGCCATCTATCCTGCTCAACTCTTTTTTTTTTTTTTTTTTGTGAGTACCAGGGGTCGACCTCAGGACCTCGCGCGCCAGCAGGCGCCCGTGCCACTGAGCGATATCACCGGCCCTTTTTTCGTATGTGGGTTCCGGGAGTCAAACTCGGACCCTTGCACTTGCCAGGCAGGCGCTTACGCCGCTGAGCCATCTCACCGGCCCTCAACTCTTTTAAAGCTATTTGCTTACGATGTGTCCTGGCATGGTTTCCTTTATTTCCCTTGTTTGTAGTTTTCATCACATTTGGAAAGCTGGCCATTATCTTTTCAAAAACAATTTTCTGTCCCCTGTATCCTTCTAATAACATATTGTACGCGTTAGGTTTTTTGGAGTTGTCCCATAGCTCGCTGATGGTTGCTCGCTCTCTTGCTTGCTTGCTTTCTTTCCTCCCTCTCCCCTCCACCGTCCCTCTCCCTCTGATGTCTTAAGTTCACTTATCTTTTCTGCAGTGTCTCATCTTTTGTTAATTTCATCCAGTAAGTTTTTCATCTCACATATCATAGTTGTCATCTGTTGTAGTTTGATTTGTGTTGTTTATATCTTCTGTGTCTACACCAAATTTTCAGAACACATAGAATCCTGTTTTAATATCCTGGTCTGCTAATCCTAATAGTATCTGTGTCAGTTCCAGCTTAATTCAATTGATTGGTTTTTCCCGTCATCATAAATCGTATTTTCCTACGTCTTTGTTTGTCTGGTAATTTTTAACTGGATGCCTGGTATTGTGGATTTTGCCTGGTTAAGTGCTGATACTTACATATTTCTGTTAATATTCTTGAGACTTGTTTGGGGATGGAATTAAATTACTTAGAAATAGTTTGATACCTTTGGTTCATGCTTTTTAAGATGTGTTAGGCAGGGCCGGTGAGATGGCTCAGCGGCATAAGTGCCTGCCCGGCAAGCGGAAGGTCCTGAGGTCGACTCCCAGTACCCACATAAAAAATAAAAATAAAAAAAAGATGTGTTAGGCAAACCCATGTTAATTACACTGCTAAATTATTCACTACTGAAACAAGACCCTTCTGGTTATGAATCTAGTACCCCATGAATTACGAGTTTTCCAGTGTGGTCAGTGGGAACAGGCAATGTTACCAGCCCTGGGCTAATACAGTCTTCCTTCAGTGTCTGGGGAGCTGGTTCCAGGACCCCTCTTAGATACCCACATCTGAGGGTGCTCAAGTCCCTTATATAAAATGGTATAGTGTTTGCATCAACATCTTCCCGTATACATTATCATCTCTTGATTACTTACATGTAATACAGTGTAAATGCTGTATGATTGGTTATTGCGCTGTGTTGTTTAGGAAATAATGACAAGGAAAAAGTCTATATGTTTAGTACAGATAGAATTTTTTTTTTTTTTTCCCCAAATACTTTTGGGCCTCGGTTGAATCCAAAGAACACACAGATACAGAGGGCCAACTGTTCTGGGTTCTCGCTGGCCCTTTCCCCACCGCTGGTGGTTTTCTCACACAGATTTGCCACCTGGTACTCTGCTGACTGAGGGGGACCTTCGCACATCCCCGGGGTCCCCTCTGAGTGCAGCGTTCTCCTCTTTAGGCTCTACCTTGCAAATCCCAATCCTTTCCTGCTGGACCTCTTCAGCCTGGAAACTCTGTGGGGGCAAGTGTAGGGCTCACCTCATCTGCTGCCACCCCACAGAGACCACTGGCCTTCACGCTGACACCCAGGGCTGCAAAGCCATGATCTCGCACATCTCTGCTGTGGTCCTAGGCTGTAGGGCAAACCTGTGACTACATCTTGTCTGGAAGCATCGTCTCTGCTTCAGTTATTCTACAGTAGTTGCTCAGTATATACTCAGCTCCATCCACGCAGGTGATCCAGCAGTGGTTATAAAATTGTAGTGATCAAAAACTACTTGCATAAATTATAATCGTAGTTTTGTACCTCAGTTGGTGCTTAGGGATGCATGGTGTGGATGTGGTTGACTGTGCATACATGAACCTCCGCCCCGTCTCCCTTTATTTGTATCATGTGGGAGAGAGAGTGTATTGTTTTGCTACTCTAAAGCATTCCTACAACTTCTCATATTTTACTCCAAAAAACAGTTTATGTGATAAAGCAAATATATATGTGCTGCCAAAGCAAGCATGATAAAGCAAATATAGATGAAGCAAAAATAGTGCTGACAGTAAAATCTAAGTAACATGTATTCACCCTACAATTATTTCAGTGTTTTTGTGTTGAAATTGTATTGTTAAATAAAATACTGGGAATACAGCATTTAGAATCTATAAAAAACTAAACTGGCTGGGAATGGTGGCACACACCAGCACTGGGAAAGCTGAGGCAGGAGAGTCTCAAGTTCAAGGCCAGCCTGGACAATTTAGGGAAAACCTGTCTCAGAAAAACAAAATTAAATTACATTTTAAAAACTAGCCTTTGGAGGGAGTTACCAAGATAGCGGAGTGGTAGGCAGCAGAGAAAAGCCTCTCTGAGAGTCACTGTCCAGACACTGGAATATAGCAACTCGAGGAAGACGAGGAGGGAAGTGGGTCCCCTGGACCCAGGAAGGAGCTGAAGCACGAATTAAAGCCCACAGAGAGAGTGAAGAGAGAAACTTCAACAATGAAGAAGGAGGTACCCGCCAGCGCCTTCTCCCTGGGTTGGGACTCACTGCTCGAGAGGAGCGGTTCAAACCTGCAGACACACGGTGACACCAGTGACGCCAGAGGCCTCCATGGAGAGATGCACAGTGGAGGGGAGCAGCACTAGCTGGCAGTGAGTGCTGAGGGCTCAGTTGCCCCATGGGAGAGAGCGATTCGCTGGGAGCCATATAGGAGAGGGGCTGGCCGAGCTGAGAACTCACAGCTGCTGCTGGCTGCATCTAGCAGCTCCCAGCTGGGCTCAGGCCCATGAAGGTGCGCTGACAGCTGCAAGCCAAATGAGTCTGGTCTCAGCCAGAAGGTGCAGGCTCGCAGAGACTATCTACTACCCCGCCAAAAAGATGCTACTGCTGGCTCGCTGGGACAGATCGGCACGGATCGGGACCCTGTCTCCACACGTTGTCTACCAGTGACAGCAGAGACAAAACTGGAAGTGGACTTTTTTCTTTTCTTTTCTTTTTCTCTCTCGTTTGTTTTTTGTTGTGGTGTTTTTTTTTTTTTTCTCCATTGTTTGATCTTGTTTTTATATGAGTGTGAACGTGGCTTCTAGCCTCTTTGTGATTGCAGTTCTGTTCTGTTCTTTTTATCCCTCCCTTCTCTCTTTCCCTCCAATCTTCTGTGCAGGTTTACCAAAGTTAGCGTGAATCCCCCTTTGTACTCCAGCCTTACTTCTAATCTCTTCCTCTTCTTCCAGTTCTCTGTTTTCTCCTTAACCCATTTTCAATTTTAACCCCTGAGGGCAAAATTGACATATTAAGGACTTGTATACTGCATATAATTTTCTGGTTTGTTTTAGATGTTGTTATATAACCACAAAACTAGTACATACAGTTAAAAGTGGCAAATTACTGGTTACCTCAGTCTGTCATTTCTATGCTTTGTTTGATGATATTGGTACCACTATAGCCAAAAGTGACATAATTGTTCTAAACAGCTGTTCTTCCTGGTATTCCATGACTGAGATTGACTAAGAGTCACAGAATATACTGTGGCACCTTGCCAAAGAACCTAGGACTGGGCCAAACAGGCAGCAACTTCTCATCTGCAACAAATTGAAGAGGTAGGATCTTGCAACAGACTCAAAACCCAAAAACAAGCTACACCTGGAAGATACCTCAGAGAAGTAGTTGTCATCTCCTAAGCGTTCTAAATACTAGCAATAAAGCCAACCAACCATGGGCAGTTTACAAGCATCACCCCAGGAATTAAACTAAAGAAAGAAAATGAGAAGACACTTACACAAGATGCAACCCCACACATCCAGTTCACCAAACCCAGGGGGCAATGAGGTGGGACAATCTGGAGGCCACCCACCTGGCCTTTCTGAAGTGTTTACAAAAAAGCAATTGAATGAGGTTCTGGAAAAAATCAAATCAGAAATAATTTCTCAGATAACTGTAGAGATTATGTCCACAATGAAAACCATGCTTAAGGACGCTAGAGCAGATACAGACAAAAAAAAAAAAAAAATAGACAAGCTTAAGAAAATTATGGAAGCCATGAATGCTCAGCATAGGAAAGAAATGGAATCCATAAGGCAGATTCAAACAGATATCCAGGAGAATAAAAATTCCATTGAAAGTTTTCGAAGCCCATTAAGCCAATGTGAGGACAAGATCTCAGATATAGAAGACAGGCTTGTGTTTAGCGACCATGAAAAGAAAGAATTCTTAAAAATAGCAAGGGACAATGAAAAATCAATCCAGCAGCTGCTACACGAGGCAAAGAAGAATAAGATTGATTGGAGTCAATGAAAAAGCAAGATATAGCACAAATGATATAAAAAAAACTGTTCACAGATGTCATGCCAGAACAATTTCCTCATAGAGAAAAACAATTTGACATACAGATAAGTGAGGAATATAGAACTGCAGTTAGCCACAATAAAAAAATCTGCAGGCAGGCATATAGTCAAGATTCGAGAAATTCAACACAAGAATAGAATCTCAAAAGCTGTTGGGGAAAAGAAAGAAATTACCTATAAAGGAAAGCCCATCAGAATCACAGCTGACTTCTCAGCACAAACCCTCAAGTCAAGAAGAGCTTGAAGTGAAGTATTTCAAGTTCTAAAGGAAAACAGCCTTCAACCCAAATTGATGTACCCCGCAAAACTCTCTTTCAAAACTGATGGAGAAATACAATACTTCCATGACAAAGAACACCTGAGAAGGACATTCTAGAAAGAAATAACAAGGACTACAACTCCAGGAACCCCAACAGAAGGAATCCACCAGGCAGGGCAAACAATTAAAGAGAGGGAGGGAAAAAAAAGGGGGGGGAGCCAACAACAGGAGAATAACTAATGGATAAGTCAAAACATATCAGTTATAAGCATCAATGTTAATGGTCTCAATTCACCAATTAAAAGAAACAGACTGGCAGAATGGATCAAGAAGCAAGATCCAGCAATATGCTGCATTCAAGAAATATTTAATTCAAAAAGAAATTCATAGACTGAAAGTCAAAGGATGGAAAACAAAACTCCATGTGACAGGAACCCAGAAAAAAGCAGGGGTAGCTATTCTTTTTGCAGACAAAGTGCATTTCAAGCCAAGACTGATTAAGAGAGATAAAGAAGGTCGCTACATTCTTGTAAAGGGAACAATCCAAGAGGAAGAGATAACAATCATAAATATATATGCAACAAATACTAGGGCACTCAACTATATAAAACAAATATTAACGGGCATGAAAAATCAAATAAGCACTAATACAATTGTATTGGGGGATCTCAGTACCCCACTGTCACAAAAAGACAGATCAACTAGACAAAAAATCAACAATGAAATATTAGAACTGAACCAAACTTTTGAACAAAGGGACTTAGTAGACGTCTGCAGAGTGTTCCACCCCACAGCATCAGAATACACATTCTTCTCAGCTGCACATGAGACGTTCTCCAAAATAGACCACATACTAGCTCATAGAACCTGCTTAAGTAAATGCAAAGGAATTGAAATTATCCCATGCGTAGTATCAGACCATAGTGCAATGAAATTGGAAATCAATGGCAAAAGAAACCACAGGAACTTCCGAAACACATGGAAATTAAATAGCACCCTCCTGAATAACCAATGGGTCACAGATGAAATTAAAAAGGTAATTAGACAGTTTCTACAATTGAATAATAGCGACAATACAATATACTGGAACTTATGGGACACAATGAAAGCAGTCCTAAGAGGGAAATTTATAGCAGTAAATACCCATATCAGGAAAACAGAGCAAGCACAAGTGAACAACTTAATGATGAACTTCAAACTTCTAGAAAAAGAAGAGCAGGCTAAACCAAAAGCTCATACGAGGGAGGAAATTATAAAGATCAGAGCAGAAATTAACACACTGGAGACTAAAAAAAAATACAAAGAATCAATGAATCAAAGAGTTGGTTCTTTGAAAGATTAAATAAAATCAACAAACCTTATCCAACCTTATCAAAAAAGGAAAGACTCAAATCCACACAGGAATGAAAAGGGTGAAATCACAACAGACCCTGCAGAAATCCAGAACATCATCTATATCTACTTTGAAAACTTGTATTCTAATAAGATGGAAAATGCAGAAGAAATGGACAGATTCCTAGATACATATGAATTACCAAAGCTCAATCAAGAAGACATAAAAATCCTAAATAAACCAATATCAAGCAATGAAATAGAAGATGTAATTAAAAACCTACCAACAAAGAAAAGCCCAGGCCCTGCTGGATTCACTGCTGAATTCTATAAGAAATTTAGAGAAGACCTAACACCACTACTTCTCAAACTCTTTAATGAAATTGAAAGGGAAGCAATACTCCCAAATTCATTCCTGGAAGCAATTATTTCCCTGATGCCAAAACCAGAGAAGGACCCAACCAAGAAAGAAAACTACAGGCCAATCTCCCTAATGAACACAGAGGCAAAAATCCTCAATAAGATGCTGGCAAACAATGCAGCAAATCAGCAAGATTATACACCATGACCAAGATGGATTCATCCCAGGGATGCAGGGATGGTTCAACATACGTAAATCAATAAATGTAATACACCATATTAACAGAACCAAGGACAAAAATCATATGATCATCTCAATAGATGCAGAAAAAGCTTTTGACAAAGTCCAGCACCCATTCATAATAAAAACCCTAAAGAAAATTGTAATAGATGGTCTTTATCTCAACCTGAAAAAAGCCATCTATGACAAATGAACAGCCAACATCATACTAAATGGACAAAAACTGAAAGCTTTCTCTCTAAAATCAGGAACAACACAAGGATGTCCACTGTCTCCACTCTTATGCAACATAGTCCTGGAAACTTTAACCAGAGCAGGTAGACAAGAGAAGGAAATAAAGGAATAACAATAGGAAAGGAAGAAGTTAAATTATCATTACTTGCAGATGACATGATACTCTACATAGAAGACCCCAAAAACTCCACTAAAAAACTGCTAGATTTAATAAGCCAATTCAGTAGCATAGCTGGATACAAAGTCAAGACTCAAAAATCAATAGCCTTCCTGTACACAAATAACAGACTCACTGAGAGAGAGAGAAATTACGGAAACAACACCTTGCGCAATAGCATGCAAAAAAAAAAAAATGAAATACCTAGGAATCAATCTAACAAAGGGCGTAAAAGACTGCTACATTGGGAACTACAGTACTCTGAAAAAGGAGATTGAAGAGGATATCAGAAGATGGAAAGATATCCCTTGCTCTTGGGTAGGAAGAATCAATATAGTGAAAATGGCCATACTTCCAAAATTGTTATACAGATTTAATGCAATTCCGATCAAATTCCAACAACATATCTCACAGAATTAGAGAAAACAATCCTAAAATTCATTTGGAACCAGAAGAGACCTAGAATACCAAAGGCAATTCTGGGCAACAAAGGCGAGGTAGGGAGTATCACAATGCCAGACTTGAAATTATACTATAAAGCTACCGTGATAAAAACAGCATGGTACTGGCAAAAAAACAGACCTGAAGATCAATGGAACAGATTAGAAGATGCAGAAACAACTCCAGACATACTAAGACACCTTATCTTTGACCAAGGTGCCAAACACATTCTCTGGAAGAAAGCAAGCCTCTTCAATAAATGGTACTGGAAAAACTGGCTCTACATATGCCAAAGATTAAAATTGGACCCATATCTTTCACCATGTACTAAGCTACATTTGAAATGGATCAAAGGTCTAAATATTAAAACAAACATTAAATCTGCTGGAAGATAGAATAGGTAAAACTCTTGAAGACATTGGTGTAGGCAAAGACTTTATGAATAAAACCCCAGTGGCACAGGAAGTACCACAAAGAATCAACAACTGGTATCTCATCTTACTAAAAAGCCTTTGCACAGCAAGAGAAACCACCAGCAGAGTGAAGAGACAACCCAGAATGTGGGAAAAATGTTTGCCAGCTGTTCCTCAGATAAAGAATTACTATCAAGAACATATAAAGAACTCAAAAATCAGACCTCCCAAATTTAAAGACTCAATCCAAAAATGGGCATCTGAGATGAATACACACTTCTCAGACGAAGAAATACAAACAGCAAGTAAATATATGAAAAAATGTTCAACATCACTGGTCATTCAAGAGATGCAAATTAAAACAACACTGAGATTCCATCTCACACCAGAAAGAATGGCTATCATCAAGAAATCAACCAATAATAAATACTTGTGGGATTATGGGGAAAAAGGAACCCTTCTCCACTGTTAGCGGGAGTGTAGACTGGTGCAACCACTGTGGAAATCAGTGTGGAGACTCATGAAAAAACTAGGTCTGGAGGTCCCATTTGACCCAGCTATTCCCCTTCTGGGCATCTTCCCAGAAGAATTAAAAACATTGTACCGCAATGATATATGTGCACCCATGTTTATAGCAGCACAATTTGTAATAGCCAGATCTTGGAAACAACCCAAATGCCCATCAACTGCGGAACAGTTAAAAAAGATGTGGTCTTTTTATATAATGGAGTGCTACTTGGCCATGAAGAAGGATGAACTCAAGGCTTTTATAGGTAAATGGATGCAACTCAAGACCATACTCATAAGTGAGATAAACCAGACACACATGTGTAAACATCGTATCGTCTCCCTAGTGTGAGAAACTGAAAGAGTAAATAAGATCCAAAATGTACAATATATTGTCAAATGGGAAGAAAGTGTTCAAAAAGAAAGAGAAACTGGGATGGGGAATGGAGAAAAGGAAGGGAAAAGGAAAAATAATAATAACAACAATACGCAATGTATTAATGATTGTTACCCACCTATTTTGTTTTGAAATTTTGTTCTGTTTTTTTCCTCTTCAAAATAAAATTTGAGGGCCGGTGAGATGGCTCAGCGGCTTAAGCGCCTGCCCGGCAAGCGCAAGGGCCCGAGTTCGACTCCCGGAACCCACATACGAAAAAGGGGGCCGGTGATATCGCTCAGTGGCACGGGTGCCTGTTGGCACGCGAGGTCCTGAGGTCGACCCCCCGGTACCCACAAAAAAATAAATAAATAAATAAAATTTGAAAAACTAGCCTATGGCCTACATTAAGTAAGATAACTTTTAAATCCACTGTTATTTTTAAATGACAGTAATGGAACTGGTTATAAATGTTACAAATTAATACTTATCAGTTATAGATTTTCTGTTCTTAGAAACAAAAGTTAAAAATAAACTCATACACATAATTATTCACATTTTCTTGCTTATATGAAGATGGTATTATACATTTAGTTGTAAAATAGTCATAGAGATAGGCATTGTTTCACAAGTTGCAACTAAATTTCTTTTAAGTATCCTACAAAATTATGTCTGTTTTCATTCCTGTATCTTCAGCTGTGATTGAAGAACGTATAGGTTGATCATCCCTAATCTGAAAATCCAAATGCGCACAAATTGAACTCTTTGAGCACTGACATGATGCCAGAAGTGGAAAATTCTGCATCTAACCTCGTGTGACTGGCTACAGTCAAAGAGCAGATACCCTGAAAATAGTGTACAAAATTCCTCCAGGTTAGCAGGCTGTGGTGGTGCACACCTGTATCCCAGCACTCAGAAGGCTGAGGTAGGAGGGTGTAGAGTTCAAGGTTACCCTGGACTATATGGCAAGACCCTGGCTCAGAAAGCAAAGAGAGAAAGAGAGAAGGAAGGAAGGAAGGAAGGAAGGAAGGAAGGAAGGAAGGAAGGAAGGAAGGAAGGAAGGAAGGAAGGAAGGAAAAGGGAGGGGAGGGGAGAAGAGAGAAGACAGAAGAGAAGGACCAGTGACGAGAAGGACCAGTCCTGGTGGGCAGGCTTATAATCAGATCCCAGCACTCTGGGAATCTGAAGCAGGAGGATAGCAAGTTCAAGCCTAGCCTGGGCAACTTAGTGACTTGAGGAGACTCTGCCTCATAATAGAAAATATAGAAAGGGATGGGAATGTAGCCCTGGCTTCAGTCTCTAACATCATCACAGGGGGAGGGGGATTCATTCAGGTTAAAAAGAAAATACAAATATGTGTGTGTGTAAATTAAATGAAAAAAGAATTTTTTTTTTTTTTTTTTAATGTAGGGGCTGGGGATATAGCTCAGTGGCACAGTGCCTGCCTGGCAAGCGTGAGGTTGTGAGTTCGATTCCCGGTACTGAAAAAATAAAATAAAATAAAATTGAATCTTAAAAAAAAAAAATTACCTTCAGACTAGGTGTATATGAAACATAAATGAATTTTCTGTTTATCCCATCCCCAAGCTATCTCATTCTATTTATATAAATATTCCAAAGCCCGAAAAAAATCCAAAACACTTCTGGTCCCAAGCGTTTCAGATAGGATACTCAACCTGTATTTTAATAGATCATAAAAATAGCAAGCTACTCAAAATAAGAATCTTAAGTGTAGTTTTTCTTCTTAAATATTGTATTCTGGCATCTGTTTGGAAGGGAAATTTTATTCTTTGAAAGCAGCTCTAGCCATGCAGAAAGTGACGGTAGAGCTTGGAGAGGCCTTGTCCTTGCTGCCCTGTGTGTGTGCTGAGTGCTCGTTCCACTGAGGGGCTGGGGCAGGGGAGAGGGATGTTCAGCAGGAGTCACCCAGCCGTCCAGTTAGGTGTGAGACAAATGTTCCAGAGAAAATGTGTGGCGTCGGAGAAGAGCGTGCAATTAGGGATGCAATTAGGGCTGTAATTACATCACAACCGAGAGCTACAGGTTTCATCCAGCATTTCTCACAACCCTCAGGTGATTACTGGGTGTTGCAGTTAATAAGGTGACCGATAGGTGCTCTTCCTAGAGGCTCTGTTGCCCTCTGCAGGCATTTGAGGACCTAGGACATAAGCACCAGGCACTGGGTTTCCTTTCCCCATGATGACATCCAAATTCTGGTGCCACGAAAGCAGACTAGAACTCACTACACCAGTGAGGAAGGCAGCAGGGTAAGTGCTTTGAGTTTATCAGCAATTGAGCTGGGTTACGTGTACCATCGCTGTCAGTTTGTAAGTTGCCATGTGAGGTTCTGTTGTGAGTGGCAGTTCCTCCATAGCTGGTATTCGTGGTACCCATCATCAGGGCGAGGGTGCAACTCCTAGGGGCTTTATAGGTTTGGTGGGGGGGAGGATCTTCCTATCCATCGCAGTTGGTAGTTGCTTAGTGTTGGTGGAGAGGTTGCTGCCGTCCACTTTGTGCGCGGTGTGATCAAAAATATGATGCATGTTTAAATTTTAAAAATGTATTACAGTAGAAGACATTGCTATTCACCCCCCTCAATATACTCCCCCTCTTTTCATACACATTTATCCTATCATTCCTACCACTTTTTGAAGCAGTTCTAGAAGTCACAACCATGAGTGTCTTTTCACGGTGTAATCAAAAATGCAGTGAATGCTGCTGCCGGATGCCATCCAACAGAAAGGCAGCCCTGTAGAAACATCCCAGCACGTCTTCATCCACCTGATTCCCTGGATCCCTGATCCAGGGATCCCTGTGCAACTTCTGGCTCTTCCCCAAAGTCAAAATGACCATGAAAGATAAATGTTTTGAATCAATTCAGGACGTCAAGGCAGCTATGACAATGCAACTGAAGACACTCATGAACTAGGACTTTCAGAACTGCTTCAGAAAATGGCAAGAACGATGGGGTAAGTGTGTTTGAAGTGAGGGGTGGATTTTGAAGGGGATTAATGGCAATGTGTCTTTTACTGTAATAAAATTTTTTAATTTAAATATTCACTGAATTTTTCATTCATACCTGGTGTTTTGGTTTCTGTATCTGATGGTCCAGCCGTGGTGATCAATCTGTGCCTCTGTTTTCTAGGTATAGCATTTGCAAACAAATGACAGCTTTGTATCTAAAAAACTAATGCTGGCTGGGGGTGGGGCAGAAAGCAGCAGATCAGGAGGGCTGAAAACCCAGTGCTGACTCCTCTCTCCACACTTCATGGCCGGGGATGGTACAGAGAGCTTAGGGATGCAGCTGGGGATGGCAGGGCTGGTTTGCTGTGATGTGCAGGCCCTTGAGGAGCTGGTGGACCCCTGTCAGCATTTGCTGGTGTCATTGCCTTTGAAAGCTTGATAGTCAAGTACCAAAATGACTTCAGTGGTCAGCTTGGTGGCCACCTGCCCTGGGTGATCTGTTTCCTGCTACAGTTTTGATCTCAGCTTCCTCTGGGGACCCACACTGCTTCTGAATCTTGAGAATAAGGACAAGCGCCCATACCACTGGAAGTAGCTATTATCAGAATCACTCAATACTTTTTAATATGTTCTTGGTAAATTTTTTTAAATGTCCTGGTTGTAATCATAGAATCTGTGGATTTCAGTTTGCAGTTAACATGTTTCGAACGTTGCCGCCTTCCTCCAACCCTACGGGAGCAGAATTTGACCCTGAGGAAGACGAACCAACATTAGAAGCAGCCTGGCCTCATCTGCAGGTACTGGTCTCAGAGGGCAGATCCGAACAAGAGGGCAGGCCGGGTGCAGGATCACAGGCTCTGGGGAGCAGGGTCATAGCCCAGGACCCTACTTTCAGCTGCTGCCCAGCGACCCCTGACTTTCAGTAGCACAGAACTGGCTAACCTGGATATACAAGAAGAATGAGCACAACAAAGTGTGTGTGTATATATGTGTGTCTGTGTGTTTTATACAAACCTACCCAATGTGGAATTGTTGGGTCTGTCTTCAGTAACACTGCCCATCGTGCAGATAACCCCCTAGAGCCAGGCCTAGAGGACGTAGTGCAGCCATTCCCTGTTCTCAGTCAGCTTCCTGTGCCATTGCACATCCATCGGAGCCCCTGTGCTGACCAACACCTTTTTCTCACCCTTCTGTGAGGCACAAGGCTGACTGGTTAGGAGGCATTGGGGTAGCGTGAGCAGACCGATGCCAGATGTTCTGGGGAGAGGGCTGGATCACCCCGAAGAAGGAAAAAAGAGGTGGGGAAACAGGGCTAGAACCACATAGTGCAACAACCAGGGAAAGGAAGCCAGACATCCCCGGCCTCTGGTTTCTGTACATGTCCAGACCCACAGGCCGCAGTGTCGGCCCAGCGCCTGGCCCAGCGCAGTCACTGGGTGAGATGAGAGGTGGGCACTCCAGCTGTCAGTCCCAGCCCAGTGTTGGTCATGGCCTGGTTGAGGCAGCTGAGCTCTGTGGGCTCTGAGCAGCAGGTGGAGCGTGGTTGACACAGGCCATGGAGGACATTTGCTCAGTGCCACTTAAGGGATGGTCTGCAGGCCTTACTAAATAAAATAATTGCCATCACCAGTTATAATTAAGTTAAGCCACTAATTCAGCATTAATTCTGTAGTGATGAGGCTTTTTTAAAAGCCTAGTATTTTCAGGCAAATAAAGATTCAACTTATAGTGTATTTTAAACTCCAGTTGATAAAATACCACGTTGACTCATTGTTGTTTTTTTTCCTCCCAGCTTGTTTATGAATTTTTCTTAAGATTTTTAGAGTCTCCAGATTTCCAGCCTAACATAGCAAAGAAATATATTGATCAGAAGTTTGTGTTGCAGGTAAGTCCAGATAGCGGGTACTGCCAGCCTGAGCCACAGAGCACGCCTGTGGGTCACTGAGTTTCTCTTTCTTCTTGAAGCTTTTAGAGCTCTTTGACAGTGAGGATCCTCGAGAGAGAGATTTTCTTAAAACCACCCTTCACAGAATCTATGGGAAGTTCCTAGGCCTGAGAGCTTACATCAGGAAACAGATAAATAATATATTTTATAGGTAAGTCCCTTGTGGCCACCTCCATCTCTGTGCATGATGCTGCTCATTGCCGTGCTCGAAGTCGTCCTCCGTGTCCTTGGTGTGGGTTAGGACCATGGAGGGCAGGTCGACAGCCTGCTTGTCATGCATGGGGACCTGGGTTATGCTGTACAGGGGCAGGGCCGGCCCTCCCTCCTTTCCTTCCCACCCCTGTCCAACCAGTTCCCCCTTTGCCCCCCAACCTGGCCCCCCCGAGCTCACCATGGTCCTGCTCTCTGCCCTGAAGTGTGCTGGAACCGATTCTGTCCAAACAGCTTGTCCCTTCCACCTATGTCTGTTCACTCTTCATCGAACCTCCATGGGGGGGGGCAGAGGGAAGTGACAGCCTTGACCTGGGGAGATGTCTGAGCTGGGATGTGAGGTGGGGGACTCCAGCTAAGCATGGGCGAGCAAACCCGGCTAAAGGCAGAGCAGGACAGGACAGCAGGACAGCTGTCCAGCGCCATGCCTGTCCCTGGGCTGTCAGCCCCAAGTGCAGAAAGAACACTCCAGCATTCCAAGCACAGTGCTGGCCGTGGCTGTGGCCTCCCACTCATGTACACCACCCTCGTCCTGCCCCTGGTCATGTCTCTGGCCAGGCACATTCATTCTCACGCTCTCACTTCCCTCCATCCATGGACATCGTGTGCCTGCCACTGCCTTCTGGATGACAGGCGCAGCCTTCCCCAGCCACCTCTGCTCTTACCCTGCTCCACTGTGGCCCTCCTGGGTCATCCTCTCCCACCTGCCACCCTGCCAGTCCCTCAGCTCGCCAGGTTCTTGGAACTTCCCTTCAGTTGGAAGCCCTGCCTGACGGGGAAGGCGGTTCCATCCCCCCAAGGACAGCCTCCCTGTATGGCTGATGGGTCACACGCTGCAGTGGCAGACAGTGCTGGTGGAGGAAATGGTTCATGCAGCTCCTTATTTGTCCCTGGAAAAGTTAGCAAACGAGCAGTTTATCTGCAACTTTTGGCTTCTCAAGTTAGCTAGTCTAAGACATTAATTGACTCTAAGGTGGCCTAAGGAAGTGACAAATCCCAACAGTGAAGGGGACAATGATGGTGTCCCTCTGTGAGATAAGTGAGCGAGTTTCGCGTGGTCTAGCTGCAGGGCCAGGACCAGGTTATTTCCTGGCAGTGGGGCCCATGGTGCCAGCCACAGCCATGCATAGGCTGGCAGGCCTATCCTTAGTCACAGTGACTGAGCGAGGGAAGAGGGTAGGGAACCGAGACAGGCTGTGACAAGTGCAGAGCCACACACCCTGAGAGCAGCAGCCCTCACTGAGGTCCAGCCCCTGTCCCTTCTGTCCCTTCCGTCCCTTCCGTCCCTTCCAGCCCCGTGTGCAGCCTGGTGCTGAGAGTCACTGGGATTAATTCTGATCCCATATCTTCACCCCGATAGCTCATTTGGCATTGGGGCCTCTCATTATGTGTGTGGCTTTTCTTTGAACTCCTTCCAAGTTCCCCATGTCCCATTTATGTAAAGGAGCCCAGGGCTGAACACAGCCCAACCCCAGCTCGCCAGCTGTAGTCGGAGAGTGATGTCACTCTCCCAAAGGGTTTGTGCCTACTTCCTACCTTGTGGTACTGTCCCTCCTTTTTAACAGGGTCATTACTTGGCTGGTGCCCTTAAAGACCCGAACATTATATACAGGGCTTAAATAACATCAAACAGGTGCAATTTAAATTTCAGCCTTTTAGTCCTAAAATTAAAGCTTTGCCTACGGTGTTTTTGTTTCCCCAGCACAAGTGGGTTTTGTTCAGATCGCAGAACCACAAATCTGTGGAACACCACATTAAAGAATTACACATAATTCAGTTCAGTCCACACTAAAGGATCAGTGCTAGAATGTGATATTTTTGTGGGTTTTTTTCTTTAAGTAATCTTTTCTATAATTATCTTGCTATGTACAACCCAAAGCAAGCATATTATTGAGATTCTAATTGGTTTGGGCCTTAAACATCATTTTCACATAAGAAAAAAAAAATCGAAGTTCTTGAGAGATATATTCAGTTCCTCTAATTTCTGTGTAATACAGGTTGAGCATTTGGAATCCACAAATCCAGACTCTGAAATCCAAAGCACTCCAAAGTTTAAAACTTTGTACTGCCATAACCCCAAGGTAGAGAATCGCACACCTGCCCTCGTGACAGGCCACAGTTGAAATGCAGGCACCGCCAGGTGCAGTGCACACCTGCAGCCCCAGCCACTGGGAGGCTAAACCAGGAGGTCTCCTGAACCCAGAAGTGCCAGGCCAACCTAGGCAACAGAGCAAGACCCTATCTCAAAAAAGTAATTTTTAATTTAAAAAAAATTTAAAAGTCACAGACAGTAAAAATATTATATAAAATTACCTTCAGCCTATATATAAAAGGCATAAATGAATTCCAGCTTTCAACTTGGGTCCCATCCCTGAGATTTTACATATATATAAAATATTATATTAAATATATAATATATATACGTATATATGTGTATACACACAAATGTTCTAACATCTGAAAAATTGTGGCATCTAATTGCCAATCCTGAGTTTTTCAGGTAAGGGTTCTCTGCCTGTAGAGCAGTGCCTTGTAAGAAAAGGCATTTCAAATGTACTGGTTCGACCTTCTGAGAGTGTTGATATTTCCACTCTTGCTCTGGTCAGGCGTGAATGCGGAAGTGGGGGCAGGCGACCCAGTGTAGGCCTTAAGTCACTGCCTGCTGTTCTTACAAATCTGTCACCTGCCCTGGGCTCTGGACTGTTCCACTCCACAAGCTGTCGGCTAGGGCTGGAGTGTCCTCGGGGACTTCTCGCTCATGTCCCATGGCTCCACTGGGGTCCCTGTCCGCATGGGCTGTGGTGACACACTTGGGCTGCATGAGCATCAGGCCTTGGGCATGCAGCTTCTTGCAGGCAACCACTGCCTCCAACAGGGAGGCCACTGAAGCTACCAGTCCTCTGAGTCTCAGCTTCAGCCTGGGACTGGTGCGAGTTAGTTCCACCCTCGTGTTGGCAAGGCAGGTCACAGGGACAACAGAACTGGGAGGGGAAACGGGCCAGCTATTCATATGAGGTCCAGAGCACATCATACGGATTGGTGACCTCTGTCTCCAGCCTAATGTCAGAGGTTTGCGTCCTCTTTTTTTTTTTTTTTTTTTTTTTTAATGTGGGTACCGGGAGTTGAACTCAGGATTTCGCACTTGCCAGCAGGCGTTTGTGCCGCTGAGCTATATCACCAGCCCTTTTTTTCCTTTATGTGGGTACCGGCAGTCAAACTCAGGACCTCGTGCTTGCCAGGCAGGCGCTTATGCCACTGAGCTATCTCACCGGCCCCTGTTTCCTCGTCTTTTGTTTTGTTTTGTTTTGTTTGAGACAGGGTCTCGCTATGTAGTTTAGACTGGCCTTGAACTTACTATGTAGCCCAGGCTGGCCTGGAACTCACAGCAATCCTTACTGCCTCAGCCTCCTGAGTGCTGGGATTATAGGCGTGCGCCACAGCACCTGGCTTTTTTTTTTTTTTTTTTTTTTTTTTTTTTGGTACCATTAATGGAACTCACAACCTCCTCCTTGCCAGGCCAGCACTGTGCCACTGAGCTGCGTCCCTGGTCCTGCTTCCTCTTCCGCTAGAGGGAGCACCTTTCTGGCCTGCCCTGAGCAGAGCTCCATAGCTTCCCTCCAGCGTGGTCTCCTTTGGAGAAGCAAGGAGGAGAACTCGTCTCATGTCTCTTTCTTACCTCTACTCCAGATTGAATTAGAATAGCTAGAAGTTAAGAATTGATGATAAGGAAGAACGTGTTGGGTTAGGAGGCCAAGCGGCTTGGAGCTCCTGTAACCGTGAGGCGCCTTCTGTGTGCCTTGTCAGTTCTCTCCAGGGCTCCCTGCTGCACCTCCAGGCCAGCTGCATCCTGTTTTCTTCTTCTTTTTGTTTTGTTTTTGTTTGGGGTTTTTTGTTTTTTTTTTTTTAAGAGAAAAAGATAAACAATGAAACGGAGTTTCAAAACAGGTTAGTACGATGGTTACAACAGTAATGCATTGTGTATTGTTGTCTTCCTAGGGGTTACTCAGAGTACAAGGCGCAGGCGCCGTATCTTGTCTAAGCCATATCAGCACAGAACACTCTTTCTGAGGAACTGAGAGAAGCTCGCTGTGTAACTATCTTAACTATCTTGTGTAGATGTATATATTTTTTTTCTTTTTCCCTTTCTTCCTTTCCCCTTTCCCCCATCACAGTTTGTCTTTTCTTTTGAACAGTTTTTTCCCAATTCACAATATCTGTTGCACATTTTGGATCCTATTTACTTGTGCACTTTCTCACACTAGTGAGACAATACAATATCTACACACATGAGACTGATTTATTTCACTTATGAGTATGGTCTCGAGTTGCACCCATTTACCTATAAAAGTCCCAAGTTTATCCTTCTTTATGGCTGAGTAGTACTGCATTGTATAAAAAAAACCACATCTTTTTTATCCATTCCTTGGCTGATGGGCATCTGGGTTGTTTCCAAGATCTGGCAATTACAAATTGTGTTGCTGTAAACATGGGTGCACATATATCACTGTGGTATGATGTTTTTAACTCTTCTGGGAAGGTACCCAGAAGGGGAAGAGCTCAGTGGAATGGGACCTCTAATCCTAGTTTCTTGAGGAATCTCCACACTGATTTCCACAGTGGTTGTACCAGTCTACACTTCCACCAACAGTGCAGAAGGGTTCCTTTTTCCCCACAGCCCCTCCGGCATTTGTTATTTTTTGATATATTGACACTAGCTATTCTTTCTGGGGCGAGATGGAATCTCAGTGTTGTATTCATTTGCATTTCTCGAATAATCAGTGATGTTGAACATTTTTTCATATATTTATTTGCCATTTGTATTTCTTCATCTGAGAAGTGTGTATTCATCTCAGATGCCCACTTTTGGATTGGGTCTTTGAATTTGGGGGGCCTGATTTTTTTTCAATTCCTTATATGTTCTAGATAGAAGTCCTTTGTCTGAGGGACTGTTGGCTAAAATTTTTTCCCACTCTGTGGGTTTTCTTTTCACTCTGTCGGTGATTTCTTTTGCTGTGCAAAAACTTTTTAATAAGATGAAATCCCAGCTGTTGATTCTTTGAACTACTTCCTGTGCAGTTTGGGTTTTATTCATGAACTCTCTGCCTACCCCTATGTCTTCAAGATTTATACCTACTTTGTCTTCCAGTAGATTTATTGTTTCTGTTTTAATATTTAGATCTTCTATCCACTTTGACTTTAGTTTAGTGCATGGTGATAAACATGGGTCTAGTTTTAGTCTTCAGCATGTGGAGAGCCAGTTTTTCCAGCACCATTTATTAAAGAAACTATCTTTCTGACAGTGAACATGCTCGGCCCCTTTGTCAAAGATAAGGTGGCTGAGTGTGTTTGCGCATGCATCTACATCTTCTATTCTGTTCCACTTATCCTCAGGCCTGTTTTTTTGCCAATACCATGTTGATTTTATCACAGTAGCTTTATAGTATAATTTCAGGTCTGGCATTGTGATGCCCCCTGACTTGCCTTTGTTACCCAGAATTGCTTGTGCTATTCTAGGTCTTTTCTGGTTCCAAATGAATTTTAAGAATGTTTTCTCTAGATCTGTGAGGTATGTTAATGGTATTTTGATTGGGATTGCATTAAATCTGTATAGCAGTTTTGAGAGTATGGCCATTTTCACTATGTTGGTTCTTCCTATCCAAGAGATATCTTTCCATTTTCTGATATCCTCTTCAATCTCCTTTTTTAGGGTACTGTACTTTTCACTGTACAGATCTTTTGCCTCCTTTGTTAGCTTGATTCCTAAGTATTTCTTTTTTTTTTTTTTTGGAAGTTATCGTGAAGGGTGCACTTTCCCTAATTTCTCTCTCTCTGAGTTTGTTGCTTGTGTACAAGAATGCTATTGACTTTTGAGTGTTGACGTTGTATCCCACTGCACTACTGAATTTGGATATTAAATCTACAAGTTTTTGGTGAAGTTTTTGGGGTCTTCTATGTAGAGGATCATGTCATCTGCAAATAATGATAATTTAACTTCTTCCTTTCCTATCCTTATACCTTTTATTTTTTTCCTTTTGTCTAATTGCTCTGGCTAACATTTCCAGAACTTTATAGAATAGGAGTGGTGATAATGGACATCCTTGTCTTGTTCCTGATTTTAGAGTGAAAGATTTCAGTTTTTGACCATTTAGTATGATATTAGCTGTTGGTTTGTCATAGATGGCTTTTATTAGATTGAGGTAAAGACCATCTATCCTAATTTTCTCTAGGGTTTTTATCATGAAGGGGTGTTGGACTTTGTCAGATGCTTTTTCTGCATCTATTGAGATGATCATGTGATTTTTGTCTTTGGTTCTGTTAATATGGTATATTACATTTATTGATTTGCATATGTTGAACCATCCCTGCATCTCTGGGATGAATCCTACTTTGTTATGATGTATAATCTTCTTATGATTTGTTGCATTCTGTTTGCCAGTATCTTATTAAGGATTTTTGCATCAATGTTTATTAGGGAGATTGGCCTGTAGTTTTCTTTCTTGGTTGGGTTCTTCTCTGGTTTTGGAATCAGGGTAATGCTTGCTTCCAGGAAGGACTTTGGAAGTAATGCTTCCCTTTCAATTTCTTTAAAGAGGTTCAGCATTAGTGGCATTAGTTCTTCTCTAAATTTCTTGTAGAATTCAACAGTGAATCCATCAGGGCCTGGGCTTTTCTTTGTTGGTAAATTTTTAATTACATTTTCAATTTCATTGACTGATATTGGTTTATTTAGAATTTTTATATCTTCTTGATTCAGTTTTGGCAATTCGATTGTGTCTAGGAATCTGTCCATTTCTTCTGTGTTTTACATCTTAATATAGGTTCTCATAGTAGGTATTGATGATCTCCTGGATTTCTGTGGGATCTGTTGTGATTTCCCCCTTTTCATTTCTAATTGCTTGAATTTGTGTTTTTTCTTTCCTCTTTTTAATGAGGTTGGCTAATGGTTCATCAATTTTATTTATTCTTTCAAAGAACCAACTTTTTGATTCATTGACTCTTTGTATTGTTTTCTTAGTCTCCATTGCATTAATTTCTGCTCTCATTTTTATAATTTCCTCCCTTGTACAAGCTTTGGGTTTGATTTGTTCTTTTTTTTCTAGAAGTCTGAGGTTCAACATGAGGTTGTTTATTTGAGCTCATTCTGTTTTCCTGATGCGTGAGTTCATCGCTATAAATTCCCCTCATAGGACTGCTTTCATTGCATCCCATAGGTTTCAGTATGTTGTACTGGCATTATCGTTTAATTGTATATATTTTTTAATTTCATCTTTAATTTCCTTTGTGACCCATTGGTTGTTCAGAAGGGTGTTGTTTAATTTCCACATGTTAATGTAGTTTTTGTGGTTTCCTTTGTCATTGATTTCCAGTTTCACTGAGCTATAGTCAGATAGTATGCATGGGATGATTTCAGTTCCTCTCCATTTACTTAAACATGTTTTGTCAGCTAATATATGATCTATTTTGGAGATTGTCCCATGTGCAGCTGAGAAGAATGTGTATTCTGATGTTGTGGGGTGGAGCACTCTGTAGACATCTATCACGTCCAGGCTTGGTTTAATTCTGATATTTCTTTGTTGATTTTTTGTCTAGTTGATCTACCCATTTGTGAGAGTGGGGTATTAAGGTCCCGCACTACCACTGTGTTAGTGTTTATTTGGTTTTTCATGTCAGTTAATATTTGTTTTATGTAGTTGGGTGAACCTGTGTTTGGTGCATAAATATTTATGATTGTTATCTCTTCTTCTTGGAGTTTTCCTTTAACAAGTATGTAGTTATCTTCTCTGTCTCTTTTGATCAGTTTTGGCTTAAAGTTTGCATTGTCTGCAAATAGCATAGCTACCCCTGCTTTTTTCTGGGTTCCTGTGGCATGGAGAATTGTTTTCCATCCTTTGACTTTTAATCTATGAATTTCTTTTTGGGTTGTGTGTTTCTTGAATGCAGCATACTGATGGATCTTGCTTCTTGATCCATTCTGCCAGTCTGTTTCTTTTGATTGGTGAGTTGAGACCATTTACATTGATGGTTATAACTGATATGCGTTGGCTTTTCTTTATCATGTTGTTTCCTTATTGTTTGTTCCCTGTCTTTCTGCTGTTTAATTGCTTGCCCTGCCTGGAGACTTCTTTCTATTGGTGTTCCTGTGTTTGTGATCTTCATTATCTCTTTTTAATGTCTTTCAAAGCTTTCTGTAGAGCTGGTTTGGTGGTCATGAATTTCTTCAGTTGTTCTTTGTCATGGAAGTTTCTTATTTCTCCATCAATTTTGAAAGATAGTTTTGCAGGGTACATCAATCTGGGTTGAAGATTGTTTTCCTTTAGGGCTTGAAATACTTCACTCCAAGCTCTTGATTTTAGGGTTTGTGTTGAGAATTCTGCTGTGATTCTGATGGGCTTTCCTTTATAGATGATATGTTTCTTTTCTCTAGCTGCATTTAATATTTTGTTCTTGTGCTGAATTTCTGGAATCTTGATTATTATATGCCTTGGTGTAGATTTATTTTGGTCATGGCTATTTGGGGTTCTATATGCTTCATTTATTTGTGTGTCAAGTTCTTTATCCATGTTTGGGAAGTTTTCTGCCATTATTTTTGTGAAGAGGTTTTTAATGGCTTTTGCACTGTCTCCGGCTTTCTCACTGATTCCACTCAATCTTATGTTGTTGTTCTTTGCTTCATCTTGTAGCTGTCGGACTGATTTTTTGTGGTCTTTTGCAATTTTTAAGATATCTTTCTTTTCCTGGTCTCCAGTTGTGTTCTTGTCTTCTAGATCTGATATTCTATCCTCGCCTTCAGTCAGTCTGTGTATACTTTCAGTGGAGTTTTTAATCTCCTGGATTTCTGTTTGGATCCGTTTCATTGATTCCATTTCTTGTCTATGTTTGGCACTCATGGTTTCCATCATTTTCCTGAGCTTCTCTATTTGTTTATCTGTGTCTGCTTTAATGTCTTTTATTTTGATAGTCATTTCTTTTTGCACCTTAGGGATTATTTTTTCTTTGGCCTCTTCCATTTGTTTTTTCACTTCTGCTGCTATTATTTCAGAGAGTTCCATTTGTTGGCTTCCCATTTCCTCTATCTCTTTGTGTTCTGGTCTTGTCCTGGGTGGGCTGGGGGTTTGGGATTGCATTTTGCTTTTTCGTCTGGTCATTTTCTGTTTTCTATTTTATTTTGTTTTCTGTGTTGATGCTTTTAGATTTCTAATGTTAGATAGCTTTATCACTGATGCCGAGGCTTTCCTAGGAGGTGTCTGTTCCTCAGGATGTCTCCTCTTGCCGGCATTGCCATACTGTTTGTTTGTTTTTGAGACAAGGTCTCACTGTGTATTTCATGTTGGCCTTGAACTCATGCTGGCCTCGAATTCACAGCAGGCTCCTGGCTCCCAAGTGCTGGGATTACAAGTGAACAGCACCATCTCTGTGTTTCTGTGTTTCGTTGCTCAGTGGTCCTGATGCCTGTGGGCTGTGTCTCAGTTTACCCAGTGGCCTTGGTGCCTTGCCTGCCCCTTCCCATTACCCCATTTTACAGAGCTTAGTTCTTTCTCCCTTCGTGCCCCATCTTTGTGAAACTGTCAGAAACCTATCTTTGGGGCTCAGTTCAAGCCATGGTCCCTACAGGGATCCTGGCCATTTGGAGACCTACAGATGTCCAGACCCTGTCCTCACACCTGCTTCATGTCTGTGAGTGTTTGCCTGTTCTGCTCTATTTCTTTCAGACAGGGGCTGAAATTTCAGAGCCAGATGTTTAAATCTTCACAAAGTTACTTTTGGCTTACAGCTGTCTCTGAATGAAGTTTCATGTGCTGGCAGGAACCTCTCTCAACATGTCTGTGGCTTCACACCAGTCCTCTGCATGTGTCAGGGTAGACAGGCACCACGTGTGCCTGGCCGAGGTGCAGGAGCAGGCTTTGTTTCTGAGGGAGTCTTTCCGGGGGAGGATGTTTTCCTGCTTCCTGACGCGACCCTACTCCCTCTCCTTGTCCTCAGTTCTTGTAGCAGATGTGTTCTAAGCATCAAACAGATGCCAGGCCTGGTCCTAGCACCACAAACACAGTAGTGAGAAGTCCTTGTCTCTGTCCGGAGGGAGACAGAGGAGACAAGCTGTCCCAGAGGGTGGCGTACAAGTCCCAGGAGCTCAGCAGGAAGAGCCTGCTCTGAGGAAGGGGACGTGGGTTTGGGTGGACAGGCACCTCGGGAGTCACATGCGAATCAGCTCAGAGGATGTGTGGAGATGTCAGTGGGGAAGTGATCAACACAATCTGAGAGGTGTACGGGAAAGAGCGTCTGTCTTTTGCAGCAACTGTGCTCAGTGTTGCGAGCTTTAAAATTGAATAAGACCTCAGCTTATATTGAAATGCAGCAAAAATATTAGGTGGATTAATGGATAGATAGAAGGATGAATCGGTATATATATTACAAAACAAATAGAGTAAATTGTAAATGATTGAGTCTGGATGGTTGAAATACGAGTGTACACAAGAAAATTCTTAACACTTTTCTGGATACTTGAAATTTTTCAAAATAAAATACTGGAGCTAGGCCCACACCTGTGCCCCACACCTGTAATCTTAGCACTAAGGACACTGAGGCAGGAGGACTGTGAGTTTAAGGCCAGCCTGGACTACCTAGAGAGTTCTGAGCCACATAGCAAGACCCTGTCTCAAAACTCAGACAAAAAAATTAAAAATACTGTCATTACAATCCAGGGAAGAGACTTGAGCAAGACATGCTCTCCACCATTGAGGCATTTGCGTCTCCAGACTTCGAGGAGCTTCTTGGGTTCCCACAGGGTTCCTGGGGGAGTGGCCAGCTATGCCTGGAAGTGTTTTGTTTGTTTGTTTGTTTTGCTTTTTGTTTTTTCTTTTTTGATTGTTCGTTTTGCACAGCACTGGGGATGGAACCCAGGGCCTCTCGGTGCTAGGCAAGCTCTCTGCCACAGAGCCGCATCCCCAGTCCTGTGAGGGATTTCACAAGTGCCCGTGCCGCCTGCTGCCCAGCTCTCCTCCTGCAGCTTCGTTTTCTTACCCAGAGGACTGTAGTCTTTCCAGATGTTATTCGGGTTCTGACTCTAATAGACAAACTGTTTTTCTAGGTTTATTTATGAAACAGAGCATCACAATGGCATCGCGGAATTGCTGGAGATACTGGGAAGGTGAGTCTCGGCACGGCTGGCGGCCGGGGCCAGTGGCGGTGCTCTCACCTTACGGCTCTGTGGGCGCGTCGTACACCTCGGTGCCGTCGCTGTGGGAACCGCGGATTTCACTTATTTCCTCAGGAGCAGTGTTAAACATAGGTACATGAGAAGGCTCACAGGAGAAGCTCATTAGAAGAATAGATTGTGTATTTGCGGTATTGAGTAAATGCTAATTATTTCAAATTGCTTTGACTATAGATTTTTCATATGTATACTTACAATTAACATTTCAAAATTTTCATCATCTTAATGCAAGGAAAGTTCTTGCTTGCTCTTATTTTTTTAGTTGATGAGCTATCAGTTTTACATTAGATCCCCTAACCCACTGTTTCCCAAACAGGGTACCAAGGTAAATATCTTGCAAGTACTTTTCATCTGTGCTTCTTTGGGAATTCATTGAACATTAGCAGCTCAAGGTTCTAAAAAAAAAAAAAAAGACATTTGATTATGATGTGAAATTTGTAAATATTCAAACTTTGAATAAATTGTCTTTACAGTATAATTAATGGATTTGCCTTACCACTAAAAGAAGAGCACAAGATTTTCTTATTGAAGGTGTTGCTGCCTTTGCACAAGGTGAAATCACTGAGCGTCTACCATCCCCAGGTAAGGGCAGGCGGCGCCGACTGCAGCGCCCAGCTGCCCCCAGGAGCGGGCGCCACCGGCGCTCGGGCCCCAGAGACTCTGGTAACAAAGCCTGCAGCGACAATAGAAGGGACAGCGGGGTGCAGAGACCCTTTCTGTGAGGTCAGACGCTCCCGGGTGCAGAACTGGGGGTTAGCCTCAGCCCAGAGAAGGGGTTGGCTGGCTCTGAGGGAGCCAGGGGCACCTCAGGGGACAGCTTTTCTGCAGTAAAATTTAAAGCCAGCACCCGAGAGACAGAAGCCTGTCGGTCGTGGCCAGTCAAACGGCCCGTGACACAGTTTTTTAAAGAATGGGTTTTATAAACTGCTGGACTCTCCTGCAGTTACACTGGTAACATGGGCAAGTGGGTACCACCTGGTCAGTTGGGTGTTTACCTGGGAAGCACGGGTGGGGCCCCTTCAGGCTCCCTGGACGGGGCCTAGCTACGCCGACTGCAGCACCCTGCAGCTTTGGGGCCCCCGCCTTGAGTGGCGGCGATGCGTTTGTCGCTTTCCGCCGTCACCTGGCCTGACCCCGGCAGGCTTGCTATCACGTTCAGAGCTCACAGGACGTCGTTCTGCAAGGCCTCACTTTGGGAGGTGGCAGTACGGGGCGAATGACAGAAAATGTATTCTGTGATTGATTCAAGACATTGGCTTCCTGGGATAGGTTTTACTTATTTTCTCTGACTGCTATTAACTGCTAATATTTTTATGCCCAGCCAGTATGTTATCATATTAATTGTTGTATTAAAGGAATTAATAGTTGAGGAATTTAAGACAAAACCAGATTTTAATTTTTTTCCAGCTGTTAGATTACTTGTTCATTCTAATCTTCAAAATGACCACAAGAATCCCATCATACTGGGTTCATTTGCTAGTGGTGTTAGTCTCAAAGGTGTTTCCTGATTTTTTTTTTTTTTTTTTTTTTTTTGTCTTCATATTTATCCTCAATGAATAGGGAAAGAATTAACGGGTTGAGCATCAATCCCAAGGTCCCTCCCTGGGATCCCCAGTCAGAGCCTCCTAGGGCAGGTGGCCCACGCTGTGCCACATCAGGCCCTGTATGGCTAGAGGGAGGGGTTGTACGATGATGTCCCATGGGGTCATCAAGCACTAATGCTCCTGCCCCGTTGCTTCCCAGCTGGCGTACTGTGTCGTGCAGTTTCTGGAGAAGGACAGCACCCTCACCGAGCCAGTAAGTGCACAGTGCCCCGTTGTGAATGGAGGTGCCTGCTTCCTGAGTGTCAGTGTCTAGCGCACCTGCTTCCCTAGGCTGCCGCGCAGCTTTTCCTCTTCATTTGCGGCACTCACGAGCAGGCCAATTCATCATGTGCTGCAGATCCCTTTTCTGAGTATGTGTGGTAAGTTTGCACCTCTCGTGCTGTACCTGGGCCCTTGGAATGCAGAGCCCCTGAGCGCTGTTGCCACCAGCCTGTGCTCAGTGGAGCCCTTCACTCTGCCTGGTGTGACTGCGTGTCCCCGTGTCCCCAGCTCCAGTCAGAGGCGGCTCAAGAGGGTGTGCAGTGCTTGTCTCATTAAAAAGAGCTTGTTACCCTGAAAGCTCTTTCAAGGTAAATTAACACTGTCTTATAATCAGTGTATCACAGGTGAAGGAAGGATCACTAACACTTGGTTTTGGATCTCTAATTTTCTTGGCATTTTTATCTTCATTAAAAATTTTCAAAAGGCTATGCTAGCCAAGATTAACAAAAAGCGGGTATGTCAGATGCCAGTCTAAGCATTTGAATACACATTTTAAAATCAGTTTTATTAAGGTATGATTCACATACTCTACAGTTTACCTATTTGAAGTGTACAATTCACAAGTGTGATATATTACACTATTAACTTTTTTAAATTGTGGTAAAATACACACATACATGACATGAAATTTGCCTTTTTGACCATTTTAAGTGTACAGTTCAGTGGCATTGATTCTGTTCTCAGTGTTCTTCAGCATCACCACAGTCTGTTTCCAAAACATCATCATCTCAAACAGGACCTCTGGACCCACTAAGTGGCAACAATCCTGGCCCTCGTCTCCCGGCACCTGCTAACCTGTAATTCACTTCCTGCCTCTGAATTTGAGTATTGTAGCTACCCTGGGAAAGTGGAATCATACAGTTGTATCCCTTTTGTGCCTGGCTTCTCTCACTGCGAGCTCCATCATATGGTATCAGAACGTCATTCCTTATTACAGCTCAGTAGTGTTCCCTCGTGTTCGGACCACATCTTGCTTATCCATCAGTGAACACTGCAGTCATTCCCATCTCTTGGCCACTGTGAATAGTGTGCCGTGGACATGGGTGTACACGTATGTGCTCAAGTCTGTTTTCAGTTCCTTAAGATGTATCCCCAGAAGTGGAATTGCTGAATTACGTGGTAGTTTAGCTTTCTGAAGAGCCACCGTACTATTTTCCACAGCTGTTGCACCATTTCACGCTTGCTGTGGGGGCTATGGAACACAGTGCACAGGGCTTCCAGTGCATCTGCATCCTCACCAGTGCTCATTTTCCGTTTTTAGAGTAACTATTATTGTTGTAGCCTTCCCAGTGAGTGTGAAGTGCAATCCTGTTGTGGCTTTGGCATTTCCTGGACGAATGATAACGTTGACTCTTTTCATTGTGCTTGTTAGCCATTCCATATCTGCTTTGAAGAAATACCTGTTTTAATGCACTGCTCATTGTTTTAAACTAGCTTGTTTTTCATTACTGAATAACAAAAATAAGGAGTGTCAGGTGCCACTTTAAACATTTGAGTCCTCTTTTAAAAATTACTGTTCTAACAGAAAAGGCAGATATTATAATTCCTGAGTCCTTTCTGTCCTATTTTCTGTATTTCAGTTTTCTTATGAGATTGTAATTTTTATAAAGAAAATGTGGAGAAATTCTTAGTAAATTCTCATGTTATACCAGCTTCTGGGCTCTGCTTTCTTTGAAGCTCTTAAATTTTGTGTATAAACTCCCCCGTCTCACACACGAAATTCCTGGGTGCAGAGACTCGGGCTACAGAGCTGTGGCTGGGCCCACCGTGGGCCCACAGGTGCTCTGTCCCAGCCCTCGCCCCACTGGTCTCCAGGCTCTGAGAGTCTGGAGCCGAGAGGAGAGGCACCGGATCTTATCAGACTTGGGCATCAAGCGTGGCCAAGGTGCTTACTCCAGTTTCCCTAAGGATGTTTTGTTTTCATCCTCATTACTGGACCGAAGCACCTTTTAGGTATGGAGAAGGAAAAGGAAATGGTGTTAATAATTTTGTAAAAGCCCACTGGGGATTGGTGGGCTTTTCTGTCCTTCTCTACGGTATTCTCTTCCATGCTTACATGCCCTAATTCACCTGTCTGTATTTGACATCTCCAAACTGAAGGGCGAGAGCTTTTCCTGAGAAAGTAATATGTAAAGAAATTCCAACCACCCCGCCTCCATTTTTCTATTCAGAAACCTAAGTAAAGACAGATGCAGAAAGAGAGAAAAAGCAAGCAAAGTTTTCATATGACGATTTTTCTCTGCATACTTCTCACACCCAGTAATGGCTAAAACCCTGTGTTACACTGTGGCTTCTCCTCGGGTCAGCACTGTAGGGCCTCTGCGGTCGGCCACTCTCTGTCCCAGCCTGTACCCTGTCCCCTCCCACAAGAGTGAGTGCTTCATCCCAGTGGTCTAACTGGAGGCAGGGGCTTTGCTCTCGGACGTCAGTGCAGAACTCAGGGTTGACACCAGCACAGACAAGCTGTGCCCCATACACCCAGCACTGCTTCATTTCGTAGTTCCTGTGGCACAAGTGATGTAGCGATACCACCCTGGCTACGGAAAGCAGTTTTATACTAAAAGTTCACACCCTTGCCTCAGTAAATGTCCTCCTTCAGAGTAACATGTTATGAAAACACGGAGGCCATGTTGTCTGCCTTCGGCAGTGAAAGCTCATCAGTAATGAGATCAAGCGTAGGCTCTTGTGAAGTGGGCATCTGCTTGGGGTACGCGTGAGCCCCCCAGGCCTACCTCAGTGGGACTCCTAGAGTCAGCCTGTGTCAAGGCTCAGGAGTACTTTCGTAGAATATGATCTGCATGTGGCATACACCTGTAATCCTAGCACTCTGAGAGGCTGAAGCAGGAGGATCACATGTTTGAGCCCACCCTGAGCAACTTAGACTGTCTCTATTAAAATAAAGGCCTGGAGATGTAGCTCAGTTCAAAGCCCTGGGCTTCAAAGCCCAGTACTGCGTGCACACACACACACACACACACAGTTTTATAAAGGACATTTGTTGCCCCTTTTATATCCTGTAATTAGTATTTTTTCATTTGGATATTATGTGCTGGACTGAAGCTTTCTGGGCACATGAAAATTTACTACTGTTGTGAGCCTAGAGGCTCACGGAGAGCTGTGTCTCTTCAGCTGCGCGGCCTGGTGGCAGCTCTTCCTCCTGGGAGAGCCAGGGCAGAACCTCCCCAGGGCTGGAGGCAGGGTGCCTGTGGCTACCCAGACTCACCTACCCTCCTGGGAGCTGGCAGCCCAGTGAGTTCCTAGTGGGCTCGGAGCCTGGAGCCACACCCTCCACACGCAGCCACTGTCCCCAGCATTAGCATCCCCAAACGGACACCCTGGCTACAGAATCCTGCCGTCTCAGAAGCAGCTGAGATCACTGGGCCTTGGCCACCGTGGGTCCAAGCAGTGTGAGGATAAGTATAGTGTGTGACCTGACTCCAGAAATAATTCCTTGCCAGCAGCATGGAATAGCGAATAGCTGGACTGTATAGCTCACAAATTAGCATAGTTCTTTCTTCTTATAGGACTCTGTTGGACAAATGACTATACGTGGTGTGTTAGGAAACATCCACATCAGCTGTATTCCTGACAGTGGTTCAGGTGCACAGAATAGGTGCTGAACACATGTTTACTAATTTTGAGCTACAAGTAGGAGGATAGTCATGAAATGATGTTCTGTAGACAGTTCCTTTGTAGATTTGTGTGTCAAATGCCAAAATTCAGAGCACTTTTAAATAAATATTGGAGTTTTTCAAATGTAATATCAGAAGATTGTTCAGGAGCCCAAATGCCAAAAGCATCAAAACATAATTATTTAAGTTCTCACCTTGTTTTCTAACCACCACTGAGGACTCCTGAGCAAGAGTTGGTGGGATCTCCCAGGCTGGAAATGACATGTGAGTGAAAGCAGCCAGCAGCCCTCCCAGAGCTGCCATGCACAAGGCCTCTGCAGCAGTCTTGGTCCTGCCATGGGGGCAGGGACGGGGCTTCCCAGCATTGCTGGGACCAGGCTGAACAGCTGCTTTGAAATTATTGATTTTACTTGTGCAATTGTGTGTGCAAATGTGTATGTGTACTTGTGTGTACTTACACATATAAATGCCTTTTTTGGATCACTGTATATTTTTAAACTAAGATATCCAAACTCTAGAAATACTAATTTACATTGAGTCAAATTCAGTATTTTCTATTTGTCTGATTGTAATAGGAATTTGGAAATTACAGGAACAAATAAAAAAGGAAAGGTTGCCCAGCAAAAGCCGTTTCTAGCTGTGGGACTTGGGCAGACAACATAGCACATGATACCACGAATTAGGTGGCTACTGTGGTCTGGTTGAACGTAGCTCACACTGAGTGGTGCTGCTCCTGCCAAGCCATGGCCACCACGTCTCCCCCAGCGAGCCCTTCCGGAGCTCGTGAGTAGCTGACAACCACTGGTGTGCACACAGAGCCAGAGTGGGCCTGACCGTGTTTCCTCCCACTGAGGCACCTGCAGGTGTGAGTTAACAACAGCCACATTCACATCACCCTGTGAAAAACCTGCAGCACAGTGGAACACACTGTATGTGCACATACGTGTGTGTTTATGTGTACACACTTGCAAATGGTCAGTTCATTTGAAAAATGGATTGTGGGTATGTATATATGTTGCCAACAGTTTCAAAACTGTCTGCTTCCATGCTAGGATGCATATATGAATTCATGTGCTCGGCATGACCTTCCCTGATCTTACTTCTGCTAATTCTCCTAACTGCTTTTTTTTTTTTTTTTTTTAAAAACAAGGTCTCACTGTGCAGTTCAGGCTGGCCTTGAACTCACTTTGTAGCCCAGTCTGGCCTTGAACTTGTGGTAGTCCTCCTGCCTCAGCCTCCCAAGTTCTGGGATTACAGGTGTGCACCACCACATCCAGCCTAACTGCTTATTTTTTATCTTTCTTTTTTCTATTTTTCTTTTTTTTTCTCTCTCTCTTTTTAATTAAACAAACTGACGTGGGTGGGGCATGGCTCAGTGGTAAAGCGCTTGCCTAGCATATACCAGGCCCTGGCTTCCCCAGCACCACTCACCCAGAGGAGCTGGCTTACTGAAGTGGTGCTTGATCAGAAAGAATGTTTTTATCATTTAAAACATATGGTTCCAGATCATATAAAATTAGATCTCTTTATCTGATAGCTCGTTTCTGAATCTGTGATCCTCGTTCTGCTGCTGTGCAGTGGGAATACCTTGGTGAAAACAGACCCCTCCTTCACGGTGTCACTTCCTGTGCTGTCTTTCACAGGTGGTCATGGCACTTCTCAAATACTGGCCAAAGACTCACAGTCCAAAAGAAGTAATGTTCTTAAATGAATTAGAAGAAATTTTAGATGTAATCGAGCCATCCGAATTCGTGAAGATCATGGAACCTCTTTTCCGGCAGTTAGCCAAATGTGTTTCCAGTCCACACTTCCAGGTATGTGGGTTTGGGGAAGGATAATTACATTACTTAGCATGTTCATTTGGAAATTAAGGGTTTGTGGCACAGCTGGTCCTGGTTCGCTTCTTGTGTAATTTAAAGGTAAAATTCATGTTTTCACTTGTACTTCAAAACAAGATGCTAAAACTTTAATGCTGTTAAATATACTTTAACATCCTCTTCTCCTGACTGAAAATATTTTTCTCAATAAGAGTGATTCAGCATGGCTTCTCAACAGACATGGTGGCACACACCTATAATCCCAGCTACTCAGGAAGCTGAGACAGGAGGATCTCAAATTCAAGGTCAGCCTGAGCTACATAGTGAAACCCTGTCTCAAAATAAAATAAAAAGGGGCCAGGGATAGAGCTCAGCAGCACAGCGCCTGCCTGGCAAGCATAACATCCTGAGTTTGATTCCCAGTACCAAAAAAAACGAAAAAGAAAAAGATCTGGGGTGTAACTCAGTGACAAGAGCCCTCCCCTTGAATGCTGCAGACCCTGGGTTCAATCCCAAGTACAGCATAATATAAAAATTTAAATTTAAAAAGCTTAGCTTCTCTGCGAAGCTGTTTATCTTCAAGCTCAGTGTTCTTCCACAGTCACATGACCTTATTTTCCACACTGAATTATCAGTGTTAATAATAGTGTGATGATAAAAAACCTCCAGCTCTGGGCCAGATGTGGTGGCACACACCTGTAACCCAGAACTCTGGGAAGCTGAGGCGGGAGGATCACAAGTTTGAGCCTGACCTGGGCAGCCTGGCAACCTGATGAAACCCTTTCTCACAGGAAGAGGGGCTGGGGCTGTGGCTCCGTGGTAGAGCACCCTTCTTGCTCTGGGGTTGTCTCACGTCATGAGCTCTTCATTTGTGACATCGTATGAATTTGTGTCCCCTTACTTTTTCTAAAACTTAGTATTTCTGATTCTTCTCACTCCCACATTCCCATCCTGGTCAGAGTCACTTCCCACTCCTCATCGCCCTCACCCCCAGGTGGGCCTCGGCCTCCTGCCTGCGCTGGCACATCCAGCCCTGCCCAGCTGGACCTGCTCGCATCCCTCCTTTCACGTTACTGTCGGTGATGATCTGGGCTCCCTCCCCAGGCCTGCCTCGGGATGGCAGAGAGCAGGCACAGTGGGCCACAGCGGCAGGCACAGCAAGGGCAGCAGCGTCCTGCTCCACGTGCGGCCCTGAGGCGGGTTCCCTTGGTGAGAGAGGGCTGGCTGCTGAGGGAAGGCTCGGTGTTCTCACTTTAAGATTTCTGATGGGGCCAGTGAGATGGCTCGGTGGCATGAACGCCTGCCTAGCAAGCGCGAGGTCTCAAGTTCGACTCCCGGAACCCACATACGAGAAAAGGGCCGGTGATATCGCTCAGTGGCACGGGCGCCTGCAGGCACGCGAGGTCCTGAGGTCGACCCCCAGTACCCACAAAAAAAAAAGATTTCTGAGTGTTTTCCCACTAGGAACTAGGACAGGAAAGTCATGGTTTGCAAAACTCGCGGTGTGAGCATTGAGTGGGGTTGAGCGTCAGCCGTAGAAGCTGTGGGAGCCAGCACCCCAGGGCACCAAGAAGAGCTGAGCCTGGGAGTTTCTTGAGAACTGGAACGTCCTCCCAGATGCGCAAGTAGCTACTGATGTAGGTGATACTATATCCCCAAGAGAAGACAGGGATGGGTGATGTCAGCCAGTATCATTTTAATAAGAGCCTGTGGTGGGAAGCACAGGGCTGTGCCTGCACTGCAAGGAATATGTGTGACCAGGGCCTGCTGCCCCTCTGTGCCTCCCCAGGACAGAGTGTGCGAGCACACCATGGGCCCTGATCCAGGGAGGCCACGCAGGGACCCAGCGCCCCTCCATCACCGCTGGGCCTCCTTGCCCTTCCTCTCTGAGGCCTCCTCAGTATTCAGTCCTATATCGCCTTCAGCTTCTTGGAGGACCCAGATCAGCACCAAGCACATTCCAGAATCTTCCAGAAGCATACACATGAGGCCAGTACATTCCTAATTTTTCCATCAAAAAAAATTGCTGACGTTAAAATACTGAAGCAAAATTCAAAACTCAAGCCATCAAGTGTCTTAGGCTTCTATTTTCTAGTTCAAGCTTAAGATATTTCTTCCACCTATATTTATTTATGGATGGATGGATGGGTGGATAGATGCTTTTTGAAAGTACAGAAAACTCTTAAGTAAGAATTATCCCAGAAGCTGTTAATGCTCTTCTTTTTTGCCTCATGCATTGCGTTCTTAGGCTCCACGTACTCTGGGGAGCTGCCCCCAATTCCCACCTCTCTCAGCTTCCTCCTGCACCCCTGCATTTGTGATCCCAGCATCTGTAGACTGCTGGTGGCAGAAGTGCCATCCTCCTGTGCTCTGTGTCCCCGAGGGCCAGGGCGAGGTCTCTGTGTGGTCACATGGTGTTAGGCGAGCAGCAGCTCTGCCCAGCGTCCCTCAGGTGGCCGCGCTCGGTGCGCCTGTTGATGGTGGAGAGGCAGCACATGGGGAGAGGTGTGGCAGTGGTGCATCCTGAGACTACTGTGGGGCTGTGACACTGGTCCTTCAGCTTTGTGTTGCACGCTTGGGGACGAACAAGGTCACCCTCTCATGCTTCTGTCTCTCCAGAGCAAGGCCTGCACATGGCGTGGAACGTGGCCTCACCCATCCCTAGCTGGCTGCTCCTCTGGTGTCCTCCACGATATCACGGGACCTAGCTCTACACAGAAGCCACACTTCCCACAGTGTGTACTGCCTCTTGCAGGGCTCGGCATTCCTAATAAATCGGATAATTGCCCATCCTCTGTCTGCCCCCATCAGGATGTAAGCTGCCTCCCTCATTCAGCGCCCCGAATCACACACCAGAGACCTTGTAGACGGGTGCCAGTGACGGGTGGAGGACTTGTGTCCCCATCATTCAGCCTGGTGTTGAGCGTGAACATTTGTGGAATAGCAAAACGAATGATTATCTTGATTTCTTGTTGTGGAAGGAATTATCTGCTGCCTCTTTGTTGAAGGCTCTTCAAGATTACAGGCTAAAATACTCCGAATTTACAGGAATAACTATTATCTTTGGATGTAGTATAATTTTCCTGTTTGCAGGCTCAACAGTAAGGACCTTTGCATAGCAGTACCTCTAACATGCTCACCAGCAGTGCCCCTGTCTTGCAGGTGGCAGAGCGAGCACTGTATTACTGGAACAATGAATATATTATGAGCTTAATCAGCGACAATGCAGCAAAGATCCTGCCCATCATGTTTCCATCCCTGTACCGCAACTCCAAGACCCATTGGAACAAGTAAGAAAGAATGAGCTATCTTTCCTGGTTGTTTTTGGATGTTGCATGTTTTGCTGTTAGTGTAATCAGAATTAAAATTCAAATTTTAATATCCGTTTTTAAATAATTCTGATTTCTTTGGGATTTTTAAGTTAAATAGCAGTGTGATTGTACCTGTGGCCTTTTGTTTTGCCTCCCCACCCTGTTACAAGCCCACACAGAGGCCCACTGGTCTGCACCACCTTCTAGGCCCCTCCTGAGGCCCCTATGGAGCCAAAGGTCACTGCAGAGCTCGTGGGGCTCAGTCTCGGCAGGACCACAGTAGCCACCCACTGATTCTCAGCGGATCCCTGAGCCCTGTGACACATCCTGGGAGCCCCTGTGAGGCCCCTGTGGACACTGCCTGGAGGACAGGAGGGTGGAGCAGTGACGTAAGCACAGCCTGGGGAATCAGCCATTCACTTCTGTCCCTCCTCTCTCTACCTAATGAGGATGGCAAGCGCAGCTAATCCAGAGCCAGCCTTCAAAGACCTTAAAAGGAACCTGTCCCTGTGGGTGCCAGGCCACGTTTAATACTGAACTTTTTAAATACGTCATTCAAATGAATGCGAGTACCAGAGAGTTTAACTCACCTTTGTGTATTTTCATCACACACAAATACGATATTCTCATAATGAGCATCGAGAGAATTGAAATTCTCATTATGAGAATTGAGAGCAGGAAGAGCAGAGCTGTGGTATCTAGCCCTGCGCCTCGTCCCACAGACGGGAAAGCAGGACTGGAAGAGACTGAGCACCTCTGTCCTGCCTGCCTGCGTTGCAGGCCTCCTGCTTCCTTCCCAGGGAAGCCTCACGGCAGCAGCCAGGCCTGTTTTCCTGCCTGGTGCTCGAGCAGAGAGCAGGCCCGGTCACAGCCAGGAGCCCAAGGAGTCCCCAGAGCGTGGGCCCTGTAGAACAGAGCTGGGGCAGGTCAGAGGCAGGCAGGTTTGGGCTCAGGTGGCTGCTGAATCTGGACGGGGTAGTGTCTAGATCTTCCCCAGCCACTTTCCTCTGGAAACACAAGGTGCGGCACCCACCGCAGCATTGCATTGGTCCATTAGGGTAACGTTAGTATATGTAATGTGCTTCGCTTTACCACCACCTTCAGCTGGCTTGAAGAGGAATTAAAGAAAGCTGATGTCCATAAAGTGGCCAGTATGCACCAGGCACCAGCAAGCATTAGCACTGGCTTCGGAACCACAGGTTTAGCCATGGTGCTGGCGCAGCAGTGGGAGCCGCCACCACCCTTGTGGCTAGGGTAGTATAGTGGCTTTTAGCGTTTCAGCTTCCGGCAGCATTTCCTTTGCCACATTCTGGGTTTTCGTGAACACAACAAGTGGTGACAGAGGCCCCAGCATTGAGTTGTGCTCCCTCAGTGTCATGCAGCATGTGTGTGGCATGATGCGATCACACAGCCGGTCACTGACTTTCAGCCCCTGTCATTGCTAAGAGTAGAGTTCTCTGGGTTTTGCTTGCTTTTTTTTTTAACTGCTGTTGTACTGTTGCTCAAACCGTGTGGGTGGACCAGGCGCTGCTTGCTCTGGCGCGTGCTCACGCGTGGTCAGGTGGCAGCTGGGTCCAAGGCCTCCTAGAGGCTCAGCTTGCACCCAAGGACCGCAGGGCCTCTCCCTCTCCATGTGCCTCAAGCCAGACAGCAGATTTTGGGTTTAAAAAAAACTTATGTATTTATTAAATTTTATTAAACAAATCCTGTGGCACTATGTGTGAAGCAATATTCTAGGCACTTTTACGTATATTAGCATATGTGGTGTTCACATCTTATTAGGTAGTTACTCTTGGTTTCCCCATTTCACAGAAGTTAAGGATTTTGTCTAAGGACGTGGAGCTGGTGGTAACTGGAGAAGCCAGAAGTCAGACCCAGCTCAGTATATGTGCTGTCGGAGAGCTAGCTTCTGATTGAGCTGGTTTTTGATCATTTTATTCTCTACCTTCCAAGGCTCTGCTTTGGCGTTATTTGGTTTTTTGTTGGCTTAGGGCTTGTTTGTTTTGTTTTGTTTTCCTTTTTCACAGTGCTGAGAATCAAACTCAAGGCCTCACACATGCTTAGCAAGTCCTGTACCATTGAGATGCACCCCCAGCCATGGCATTATTACAATTAACTTTTCTGTCCTCAATGCGTAAGATGAAAGGAAACTCACATTTATGAGGGATACAGTGTTTCCATTATTGTCCTCTATATAATTCAGCTTAATTGTATTTGTTCAAGCTTCAACATTTTTTATTAAGTTTCTAAGCAAGGGGACAGCTGGCTGCTGCTAGCCAAGACAGTGAGCTCAGAGTAGCCTGACAGAAGCCCACTGAATTCTGTGGCTGTCTCAAGAAAATAGAAATGGCCTATAATCCCAGCTACTCAGGAGGCTGAGGCAGGAGAATCGCAGGTTTGAGTCCAGCCTGCGCAAGACCCTGTCTCAAAATAAAATTTAATAAAAGGACTGGGGATGCAGCTCAGTGGTAGAGCACTTGCCTAGCAATGTGCAAGGCCCTGGGTTCCATCCTCACTACCAAGCACATACATGCGTGCGCGCGCACACATACACACATGCACACTACAAGCCAAGGAAACTAGTGGAATATAGGGCTTTGAAATATGAAATTGCCTAAAAAGTTTGGAAAGGAAGGGGATTGTGGCAGAGGAGGGAGGGACAAGAATCAAAACGGTCCAGTGTCCAAGTTTTACTGTCAAGTTTTCCTTGCAGGACAATACATGGCTTGATATACAATGCCCTGAAACTCTTCATGGAAATGAACCAAAAACTATTTGATGACTGCACCCAACAGTTTAAAGCAGAGAAACTGAAGTAAGTTGATCTTTTTATAAGTTACTGTTATTTCCAGGATTTTTTTCCTTAATCATGAACTGTCCTAAAAAGCTGTTCTTCACTGTAAAGCAAAACTGGTCCTCTCGTACATGGAAAGCAAATTCAAACTTAGTTATTGTAACTTATTTTCAAAGAGCACTTGGCTAAAGTTAGCTGTCCTCTCCCTTCTATCACTAGTTTAGTCATCTTTGCAAAATGTATACGAGATCAAGAGTGTAACATTCAGGATTGCTGCTTTTCTTGGGGGACACGTAAAGGTGATCATGTGTTGTAACTTAGGATAAGAATGTGCATTTAGCCGGAAAAAGATGGCGGATCTGTAAGAAGCAGGCAGTGAAGCTCTCCAAAAGTCGCCATCCGGACACTGGAATATAGTGACTGGAGGAGGACAAGAAAGAGGGAAGTGGCTCCCATGGACCCAGGAAAGATCTGAAGCGCAGTTCGGGGCCCACGGAGAAAGTGAAGAGAGAAACTCCAACAAAGAAGAAGGAGGTGGCCTCCAGCGCCATTTCCTGTGTCGGGAATCCCGATGCGACTGAAGCGGTTCAAATCTACAGACACGCGGTGACTGCCAGCGCCCCCGGGGGCCTCCACGGAGGAACGCGAGAAGTGGCAGTGCAAAGCAGCAGCCATGAAGGACACACTGACTGGCGGTGAGTGCTGACGCCCAGCCGTCCTGCGCGAGAGAGCGACTAGCCGGGCGCCATTGTGGGGGGGGCAGCTGAACTTGAAACTCAGGGCGGCGCCACTCCATCCACGGCTCCAGCGGGGACCTCTGCGGAGGAACGCGAGATGCCGCAGTACAGAGAAGCGGCTGCTGTGAAGGACACACTGACTGGCGGTGAGTGCTGACACCCAGCCAGGCGCCATTGTGGGGGGGGCAGCAGCTGAGCTCAGAACTCAGGGCAGCCGCCACTCCATCCACGGCTCCAGTGGGAACCTCGGCGGTGTAACGCGAGACGCCGCGGTACAGAGAAGCACCAGCCGAGAGGGACACACTGACTGGCGATTTTCTTCCTGGTAGTCCAAGAATCTCCTAAGAGTTTGAAATACTAGCAATAAAGCAACCTACCATAGGCAATTTACAAACAGCAACCCAGGAATTAGACTAAAGAAAGAAAAGAAAATGAGACGACACTTAAACAAGATGCAACCCCACACATGCAGTTCACCAAAGGCAAACCCAGGGGGCAGTGAGGTGGGACAAACCGAAAGCCACCCACCTGACATCTCTGAAGTGGTAACAACAAAGCAGTTGAATGAGGCTCTGTAAAAATTTAAATCAGAAATAATTTCTCAGATAACTGCAGAGATAATGTCCACAATGAAGACCATGCTTAACGACACTAGAGCAGATACAGACAAAAAAATAGAAGAGCTTAAGAAAATTATGGAAGCCATGAATGCTCAGCATAGGAAAGAAATGGAATCCATAAAGCAGATTCAAGCAGATATCCAGGAGAACAAAAATTCCATTGAAAGTATTTGTAGCAGATTAAGCCAATGTGAGGGCAGGATCTCAGATATAGAAGACAGGCTTGCAATTAGTGATCATGAAAAGAAAGAATTCTTAAAAATAGCAAGGGACAATGAAAAATCAATCCAGCAGCTGCTAGATGACGCAAAGAAAATAACTTAAGATTGATTGGAGTCAATGAAAAAGCAGGAGATAGCATAAACGACATCAGAACACTGTTCACAGACATTATCACAGAAAATTTCCCTGGTAGAGAAAAAGAATTTGACGTTTAGATAAGTGAGGCTTATAGAACTCCAATTAGCCATGATCAAAAAAAATCTCCAGCCAGGCATATCATAGTCAAGATTCCAGAAATTCAACATAAGAGTAGAATCTTAAAAGCTGTTAGAGAAAAGAGACAAATCACCTATAAAGGAAAGCCCATCAGAATCACAGCGGACTTTTCAGCACAAACCCTCAAGTCAAGAAGAGCTTGGAATGATGTATTTCAAGTTCTAAAGGAAAATAATCTTCAACCTAGATTGATGTACCCCGCAAAACTATCCTTCAAAACTGATGGAGAAGTAAAATACTTCCATGACAAAGAACATATGAAAAAATTTATAACCACCAAACCAGCACTCCAAAATGTTTTGAAGGACATTCTAGAAAGGGATAACAAGGACTACAACTTCAGAAACCCCAACAGAAGGAATCCACCAGGCAGAGCAAATGATTAAAGAGAGGGAGGGAAAACAAAAATTAAAAGAGGGAGAGCCAACAACAAGAAAATAGCATGACAAGGATAAGTCAATACATTTCAGTTTTAACCATTAATGTTAATGGTCTCAATTCACCAATCAAAAGGCACAGACTGGCGAATTGGATCAAGAAGCAAGATGCAACAATATGCTGTATACAAGAAACACATTTAATTCAAAAAGAAATTCATAGACTGAAAGTCAAAGGATGGAAAACAATACTCCATGCGACAGGAACCCAGAAAAAAGCAGGGGTAGCTATTCTTTTCACAGACAAAGTGAATTTCAAGCCAAGAATGATTCATAGAGATAAAGAAGGTCACTACATCCTTGTAAAGGGAACAATCCAAGAGGAAGAGATAACAATCATAAATATATATGCAACAAATACCAGTGCACCCAACTATATAAAACAAATATTAATGGACATGAAAAATCAAATAACCACTAATACAGTTGTATTGGGGGATCTCAATACTCCACTGTCACAAAAAGACAGATCAACTAGACAAAAAATCAACAATGAAATATTATAACTGAACCAAACTTTGGAACAAATGGACTTAGTAGATGTCTACAGAGTGTTCCACCCCACAACATCAGAATACACATTCTTCTCAGCTGCACTGGGACATTCTCCAAAATAGACCACATACTGGCTCATAGAACCTGCTTAAGTAATTGCAAAGGAATTGAAATTATCCCATGTATATTATCAGACCATTGTGCAATGAAATTGGAAATCAATGGCAAAAGAAACCACAAGAACTTCCTGAACACATGGAAATTAAATAGCACCCTACTGAACAACCAATGGGTCACAGATGAAATTAAAGAAGAAATTAGACAGTTTCTGCAACTGAATGATAATGACAGTACAACATACCGGAACTTATGGGATACAATGAAAGCAGTCCTAAGAGGGAAATTCATAGCATTAAATTCCTATATCAGGAAAACAGAGTAAGCACAAATAAACAACCTAATGGTGAACCTCAAACTTCTAGAAAAAGAAGAGCAGGCTAAAGCAAAAGCTCGTACAAGGGAGGAAATTATAAAGATCAGAGCAGAAATTAACGTATTGGAGACTAAAAAAAAATACAAAGAATCAACGAATCAAAGAGTTGGTTCTTTGAAAGATTAAATAAAATCGACAAACCCTTATCCAACCTTATTTAAAAAAGGAAAGAAAGTACTCAAATCCACGCAATTAAGAATGAAAAGGGTGATATCACAACGGACCCTGCAGAAATCCAGAAGATCGTCTATACCTACTTTGAAAACCTGTATTCTAATAAGATGGAAAATGCAGAAGAAATGGACAGATTCCTAGATACATATGAATTAACAAAGCTCAATCAAGAAGATATAAAACTCCTAAATAAACCACTAACAATCAATGAAATCGAAGATGTAATTAAAAACTTCCCAACAAAGAAAAGCCCAGGCCCCGATGGATTCACTGCCAAATTCTACAAGAAATTTAAAGAAGACCTAACACCACTACTTCTCAAACTCTTTAATGAAATTGAAAGGGAAGCAATACTCCCAAATTCATTCCTGGAAGCAAGCATTACCTTGATACCAAAACCAGAGAAGGACCCAACTAAGAAAGAGAACTACAGACCGATCTCCCTAATGAACATAGATGCAAAAATCCTCAATAAGATATTGGCAAACAGAATGCAGCAAATCATCAAGAAGATTATACACCATGACCAAATTTGATTCATCCCAGGGATGCAGGGATGGTTCAACATACGTAAATCAATAAATGTAATACACCATATTAACAGAACCAAGGACAAAAATCATATGATCATCTCAATAGATGCAGAAAAAGCTTTTGACAAAGTCCAGCACCTTTTCATGATAAAAACCCTACAGAAAATTGGAATAGATGGTCTTTATCTCAATCTGATAAAAGCTATCTATGACAAACCAACAGCCAATATCATACTAAATGGACAAAAACTGAAAGCCTTCTCTCTAAAATCAGGAACCAGACAAGGATGTTCACTGTCCCCACTCTTATTCAACATAGTCCTGGAAACTTTAGCCAGAGCAATTAGACAAGAGAAAGAAATAAAAGGAATAATGATAGGAAAGGAAGAAGTTAAATTATCATTATTTGCAGATGACATGATACTCTACATAGAAGACCCCAAAAACTCCACTAAAAAATTGCTAGATTTAATAAGCAAATTCAGTAGTGTAGCTGGATACAAAGTCAATACTCAAAAATCAATAGCCTTCCTGTACACCAATAACGAACTCACTGAGAGAGAAATTAGGGAAACAACACCTTTCACAATCACATCTAAAAAAATGAAATACCTAGGAATCAATCTCACAAAGGAAGTAAAAGACCTCTACACTGAAAACTACAGTACTCTGAAAAAGGAGATTGAAGAGGATATCAGAAAATGGAAAGATATCCCTTGCTCTTGGGTTGGAAGAACCAATATAGTGAAAATGGCCATACTTCCAAAACTGTTATACAGATTTAATGCAATTCCGATCAAAATTCCAACAACATATCTCATAGAATTAGAGAAAACAATCCTAAAATTCATCTGGAACCAGAAGAGACCTAGAATAGCAAAGGCAACTCTGGGCAACAAAAGCAAGGCAGGGGGCATCATAATCCCTGATTTGAAATTATACTATAAAGCTACTGTGATAAAAACTGTGTGGTATTGGCAAAAAAACAGACCTGAAGATCAATGGAATAGAATAGAAGATGCAGAAACAACTCCAGACATACTAAGCCACCTTATCTTTGACAAAGGTGCCAAACACATTCACTGGAAGAAAGATAGCCTCTTTAATAAATGGTGCCGGAAAAATTGGCTCTACACATGCCGAAGATTAAAATTAGACCCATATCTTTCACCGTGCACTAAACTAAATTCAAAATGGATCAAAGATCTAAATATTAAAACAGAGACATTAAATCTCCTGGAAAATAGAATAGGTAAAACTCTTGAAGACATTGGTGTAGGCAAAGACTTTATGAATAAAACCCCCATCACACAGGAAGTATCACAAAGAATCAACAACTGGGATCTCATCTTGTTAAAAAACTTTTGCACAGCAAGAGAAACCACCAACAGAGTGAAGAGACAACCCACAACGTGGGAAAAACTGTTTGCCAGCTGTTCCTCAGACAAAGGATTACTATCGAGAACATACAAAGAACTCAAAAAAATCAGACCTCCCAAATTTAAAGACCCATTCCAAAAATGGGCATCTGAGATGAATAAACATTTCTCAGATGAAGAAATACAAATGGCAAATAAATATATGAAAAAATGTTCAACATCACAAGTCATCCGAGAGATGCAAATTAAAACAACACTGAGATTCCATCTCACCCCAGAAAGAATGGCTGTTATCAAGAAGTCAACTAATAACAAATGCTGGAGGGGCTGCGGGGAAAAAGGAACCCTTCTCCACTGTTGGTGGGAGTGTCGACTGGTGCAACCACTGTGGAAATCCGTGTGGAGACTCCTCGAAAAACTGGGATTGGAGGTCCCATTTGATCCAGCTATTCCCCTTCTGGGCATCTTCCCAGAAGAATTAAAAACATCGTACCACAGCGATATATGTGCACCCATGTTTATAGCAGCACAATTTGTAATAGCTAGATCAGGGAAACAACCCAAATGCCCATTAACCGAGGAATGGATAAAAAAGATGTGGTATTTCTATAAAATGGAGTACTACTCAGCCATAAAGAAAGATAAACGGGAAACTTTTATAGGTAAATGGATGCAACTCGAGAAAATACTCACAAGCGAAATAAACTGGATGCACATCTGTAAACATCGTATTGTCTCCCTAGTATGAAAATGCAATTTCACTGTGACTATTCCATTCCGTAGTCTTCTATTTTTACCTAGCTTTTACATGGCTTAATCTTATACTGAGTAATATTTTTCTCCAAAAGGTATTTGTACATTCTCTAATGCTTGAGTTTGTTAATACATGAGAATGTTTACTTGTTGTCTTTAAAAAATAAAGAAAGAAAGAATCTGCACTTAATTTAGTATAAGAATCTGCATTTCAGCGTAGTGTTCTTGTTGAACGAGCTTTGTAAACGTGGACTCTGCAGGAGTCTAGTCTGGGCCTGACCAGATCGGCAAGATCAGGGGCCTGCTCCTGTGTCTTTGAGGACGTCAGAGCCCCCATCCGCCCAGGGATGGTCTAGGTGTCACAGCACAGTGTCCCTGACAGAAATGTCATCAGGTGATTAATTATCCAGTCACCCCTCATTGTTCATAGATGCTGTGAAATAGGAAGAAGATGTTCAGATGGGAATGGAAAAGGAAAAGAAGAGAATAGAAGGAAAAATGAAAACAAAGTTTTCATAAATAAGGAGGGGAAGAGGAGTCGAAGGGAGGGGAGGGAAAGGGGAAAAAAAGAATCGAGATATATCACGTACAGGTATGAATTCCCTATGATAAATGTGATCATTATGTATATCTAAAATGTACCAATAAACTTAATTTTTAAAAATAATTATAAGGGGCCAGTGAGATGGCTCAGAGGCGTAAGCGCCTGCCTGGCAAGCGCAAGGTCCTGAGTTCGACTCCCAGTTCCCACATACGAGAAAAGGGCTGGTGACATCGCTTGGCAGCACAGGCACCTGCTGGCATGCAAGGTCCTGAGGTCAACCCCTGGTACCCACAAAAAAAAATAATAATAATTTTGAAAACTAAAAAATAAAATCTGTGAAGAAGCAAATAATCAGACGGAAACAAGATTCACTTGTATAAGATTTTTTGAAGAATTTAAATTCTTAGACTTGTTAAATATTTGGGATTTTTACTTTTTAAATCTTTTTCTGTAACTCTTGGCCAGTTGTTAAGTTTATTTTTCACACTGCACGCATTGTGGGCAGCACTGTGAAGGTGTGGAGTGGCCGGGAGGCGGCGGAGGAGGGGCAGATCTCTGTGGCACCGCGCGTGTCTGGACTCCCCTGCATGTTCCCTTGCGTGTGATTCATCTCTAATGCAAATGACATTTTACTGTTTTTCAGAGAGAAGCTAAAAATGAAAGAGCGGGAAGAAGCATGGGTTAAAATAGAAAATCTAGCCAAAGCGAACCCCCAGGTACTAAAACTGAGAGTAACATGAAATGTCAAGGGTGTTGCTTGAGTATCTTGTGAGATAGGAATGTGGCCTCACCAGGGGACAGGGGAGATCAATTTCACTAACACTGTACATGGGAATGTCTGCAATAAAAGAATACTTTTCAACTTTGTAACCCTCTTCTTGTACAAGTACTTTTTTTAACCCCACATTTTTACCACAGAATTGGATTTTTTTTATCTGCTTTTTAAATAAGACACTAATCTTAAAAATACTGTGGTAAAAAGGAAATCAGGATATAGCTTCTGTAAAACTGTAATTTGGTTTCTTTCTCAAGTGTCTTAGGTACCATAGTAAAACCATGTTTCCTTTTCAATATCAAGTTAATTCTAAAAGAAAGGATATTCAGCTTTAAATAGGTGAAGTATGAAGTTGATGTCCTCTTTCCTGAAGTTTGGTTTCCATAGGCTCCACTTGCAAAATATTAACCAAATTCTACCGCTAGCACTAACCCTTCTTCCACCCTAGCAGGTCTCTGCAGCAACCTTGGCTGCTCCCACCGCTGGAGCTGCCAGCGAGCTGGACGGGTCCCGCACGGGAGCAGCTCGGGCCGGCCCAGGGCCGCTGTGGCTTTTGGGTTTATGTGCGAGGGTCTAAATGATCAGAGCATTGTTATGCATATGTCCTCCTGTCTGCGCGCCTGGTTATAACAGTGCCACTTAATGACAGTCATTTGTGTAAGTCTTTAACACACTAAGAAGTCTCAGGCTTTCCTCAACTCACCAGAGAAGAATATATTTTACTAAACAATTACTTCTCTGGTGAGTGGTGTACATAAATATCTAAGTTTGGGATATAGGTTTTTTTTAATCTCTGACATTTAATAAAAAGTAATACATGAATATAAAGTTAACAGTACACAGTGTATGTTAACCTATATAACAGCATTTGGCCTGTATTCTTATTGATAAAACTACAATCAAGAGACGTAAACCATAGGAAAATTGAATGACATTCTCAGCTGTATGTCCTTGATTCCCCCGAAAACAACTTGCCTGAAGCTCTGACGTCACAGCTGAGGAAGAGCTGGCTGTCACGTTAGCACGTGTGGCTTGTGGCCTGGTTTCCCTACCAACTGCAGCAGCTGTTCCCTCTGAACATGCATTGTTCTCTTTCGCTGAGTTTGCTCAAGTAACCTTGTTTCTTCCTGTTGGTTGCTCTTTAAACTGTCTGTGATGAGGCCGTAACTGTGTGGGTGTGGCATGGGAGCTCTGGTGACCTCCCTACCCTGTCCTCGCTGCCTGTCTCTGTGTTGGACCATCTGTGACGTCCCCACAAGTCCTGTCCGTGCCTCCTGGCTCCCTGCACAGTGTCTGCAAATGGAAAATACTTCATGGGTTAGCACCTCAGAGCTGGAAATATGGCCTGAGAACTTGCTTTTCATTCTCCTGAGAGAAATCATCCCACATTCTCATCACTGCTCGAGTTGCAGCCACAGCAGCAGTAGGTCTGTTGGGTGAGGGAACGTGGGTCTCATTTCCAGGGTGCAATTGCTGGGCTTGGAGCTTGCTGCCAGCCTACATTTGCCCTGTTGGAGTTGACCTGCTGGCTGCGTTTCCTGGAGGCAGAGAGGTTCCCAGGGTGCCCTTTGCACGCTGCTTTCTCTCAGCAGCCTTCCCGACACTCACCCTGGTTGTCACAGACCACGCGTCTCCTGTGCCGGGGACACAGCGCACACGCCGCCAGGCTGTTGACACTCGGGAAGCTGTGGTGGCTTCAGGGTTTTGTCGTGTTTGCTTTAGCAGTTGTGGCAGCTTCATTGTGATCTTTCAGTGTCACACATAGTTTAATTTTCTGAAATCCTAAAACATTGAAGGTTTCTAACCTAGACAGGTTTTTCCTAACCCTCCCAAAGAAGCCATATAACACCTTAGCAACTGTTTCCCCTGACTTTGATGGGAACCATGCAATTGAATAAAGCACTTCTATGAACTTCAGTTAGGTACAGCCGTGGGCGAGTAGAGGGGTCGGGATTCTGGTCCCTTCCTGGGAGCGTCTCTCCGCTTTGGTGAAGGCCTGCGTTTCTCATCAGAGGCCCCTCCTGCCATGCCTGTGTGTGCGTAGTTTGCTGTGAACACTGTACGTGGCCTTGCTTGGGGGTCCTTTCCTTTCCCTAGCACCAAAGAGGGCTGGAGCTGCTCCAACCACTGGCTTTTTCTTGGAGCAGCCGAACACCAAAATGTTGGCTTCAAAACCATCCCCAGTACCATTTCCTGAGTGTCGCAGTGACTTGTATTTCTGTACCTCCCCATCTGTACCTCACAGTGGTGAGCCCCCCCGTCAGGCAAGGTGCAGGGTATCCTGAACTGTGGAAATTTCCAAGGAAGTAAAGATGAGAACAAGACACAGCTCCATTAGGGGAGCCCAAGGGAAACACTGTAATACACAGCGATGTGCTAGAGTTGGCAGTGGAAGGCATGGTGCTTGGATTCAGAGAGACACATAAAGAAAGGATGCGGGTATGGGACAGCCACAGTGAAGAGCCCAGGGTGGCAGGGCCATCTGCATGCAGGGCGAGGCTGAGGCAGAGGAGAGTACAGAAACCTCCAGGCATTGGTGCCGGAGGGTGTCAGTCATGGGAAGGACTAGGTCTGCCACAGATGAGACTGGAGAGGGGACAGAATTGGACCTTTTCCCAAAAAATGTGGAAGAGCTGGCAAAAGAAAGTGCCCAGATAGGCATGGTTTCAGAAGCCTTCCTGGTGGCACAGGCAGGATGCGCCAGGACAGGCCAGGCTCAGGGGCACCTCCTGGAGGAAAGGGAGGTGCTTGGCAGAGCAGGTGGCACCAGGGGACCAGAACCCATTGGTGTTGGAAGAAGAAATAGCCCAGAAGCTGGCCCCATCAGGGGAGTGGCCCGTTTTCAAAGATTTGGAGGGACGTGGACAGCCACGTGGGCCTGGCGTTGAGAAAGGTCCCAGGGGTCAACAGGGAGGGCTCAAGCTCATGGGGTGCTGAGAGCCTCAGAAACAGCTGCCGCCTGTTGTCCCAGGGACAGGCAGAGGAGAAAGGGACCTGTGATAGGCCTTAGAGGGAAGAGGAGACGGGCCAGGTGGCAGGTGTGCCCTGCCACAAGGAGGCCCAGGAGGATGAAGCTAAATGTGGTGCAGCATCAGAGAGGCAGTGGGTGGGCTGAGCCCAGGGGCTGCATGGGAGATGAGAGCAGAAACCAGACAGAGGAGCCTGGTGACTGGGTGGGGGGGACTGCAGTGAAGGTGCTGTCTAGGCTAGAGGGACTCGTGGACGGAGGGCTGCCAAGGCCAGGGGATGTGGGGGACAGCAGCCTGGGTTGAGTCCTGGCTTCCCTTTCTGCCACCTAAGGACACAGGCAAGATGCCTAGCCCTTCGCACCTCGAGCCTACCAGCACCGGCGCAGTGCTGTTTATCGCAGAGGAGGGAAACACTCAGCACAGCTCCAACCGTAGCAGGCACCTGGGCTCCTTCCCTCACTGTCCCTGCCTCGCAGGGAGGCCCCAGAGGAACTGACAGGAGCCACACCTCTCTCTTCTGCTCACAGAAGCAGAAAGCCTATGGGCCAGGGTCCTGGCTGGTGGTGAGCCACCTGCAGTTCCCACCAGCCTGGCCCGCCTGGAGCCGGGGAGAGTGGAAAGGGAAGCAGGGGAAGTGGGCTCTGAACAGAGGGGTCATGATGAGCAGCAGCCCTGCCAGCAGCTCCAAGCAGAGGGCAGGGGCAGGGGGCTTGCAGGACTAATCCAGGTCGAGTTTGCTTTGGGGGTGAGCAAGATACTGCGGATGTGGCGAAAAGGCTTAAGCAAGTTAGGAAGATGCTGAGAAAATGAGACAAGGGAAGAGAGGCGTGTAGGGCTAGCCTCCTCCATGAGGGTGATGTTGGAGGGCAGAGGAGGAGACTACAGAGGTCTGCAGTTGTGAGCAGAGAACAGGAGGTGAGACCTGACGGCACTGGCCACGAAGCAGCCCAGGACCAGCCTGGCGTGCTGCCTAGGATTAGCTCCTGTGGAGCCAGAACAGCAGAGGTTAAAGGCGGGTATGGGCCAGCTGTCTGTCAGACACAGGGACTCAGGGAGGGATGTGGAGTGACCTTCGGGTCTGCAGGAGGCCAGACCTGTGGCCCAGACTGCAGGTGGACAAACAGGTTTCTGGTGTTCAGCAGGCAGCAGCATCTGCAGACTGCAACATGGGCAAATTTATCTTGAGTGGGCTTCCCGCAGGAGAGGACCTGGGGGAGGGTGACAGGGAAGACGTGTCCCCTGGCAGGATGAGCACCCCGGAGTGCGGAGCTGAGTGCTACCAGAGAGTGACTCCACACTTTGCATTGCAGTACACAATGTATAGTCAAGCCAGCACCGTGACCTTGCCGGTTGCAATGGAGACAGATGGGCCTCTGTTTGAAGATGTGCAGATGCTGAGAAAGACAGTGAGCGACGAGGCTCATCAGGTAACAGTGCACTGAGCCTGGCGGGAGGGGCCCGCTGCAGGTCTGCCTGAGAATGCGTGTGCTCTAGTAGGTAACACCACGTATGTCAGTGCCCTCTGTTTAAGCTAAAGTTAAATTTCGGTAGTCTTTTAGGAAACATTTTATGTACACATCTCAGTGATGAAATTACTGGAAGTGATTTTTATTAAGTATGTGCCTGCAGATTTGTTTCTTCATTTAACAATAATAATCTCAACTTTGACCTATTCTTTGAATGTTAACTTGAACCAAAGCAAAAGCTTAGCAGTGATGTCGTCTTTTTCCCTTTGCACCCCTCCCACTTCTACTCTGGTGCAGAGATATTCCCTTCAGTTCTCCGTAGCAGCTACTAACGTCCCTCGCACACAGCCTTGCCCCTCCCTGGGCCTGGGCCTCTGTGGCAGGGTGGGCGTGGCCCCCCGGGGGCCGTCCCGTTGTTCAGTAGACGGGCTCATCCCAGGGTGCCCTCTTCCTCCCGGGTGGGCCCGCAGAGACAGGCTTTCCAGGGCAGGCCAGAGCGCCTGCGCGGGCGGAGCAGCCTCGGGACCACCGGGTTTCTTCCAGGCTTCAGGAACCTGGAGACAGACACAGCCCTAAGTGGGCCTGGGGTGCTGGTTTTTCTGACGTGCTAACTCTAGCCCTCTCTGGCGTGGGAAAGAGTTCCCGAATACAACCGGCACTAGAACTCCGCAAGGTGAAGTGAGTCAGCTGAGACTACCCATTACTGCACACCTTTTACCTGTGGTCTGTAAGTGCTGGTGTCATTAGGAGTGCAGCTACAGAGAGAGGGCTTTTTAAATCTGTTGCATTGATTTAAGTAAACCGTGTATCCCAACTGGTGAGACAAGATGAAGTACTAAAAAGGGTGCAGTGTAGCCATCCCCACTGTGCTGTCCCCACGGCAGCTGCGAGCTACGTGTGTCTGCAGTGCTTGAGCGCAGTGGTCTGAAGCAGGCCGTGCTGGAGACGTAAACACACACGCATTCAGGGCTCAGTGAAGGAATTTTAATTGTTAATCATATGTTCAAATGATCATACATTGGACATGCTGGGTTAAATAAAATCAGTGTGCCGCATATATCTTTACCTCTTTAACGTGACTACCAGGAGATTTGGGGTCAAAATGTGGCCAGCGTCCTATTTTGACTGGACGACGCTGAGCGCTTGTAGTTGCCACAGTCCCCAGTGTCTTCCTGCCATACTAATCCCTCAACTCGGGTTAAAAATCAAAACTACAGGAATAGGCTGGTGAGATGGCTCAGCGGCACGGGCGCCTGCTGGCAAGGGTGAGGGCCCGAGTTCGACTCCCGGAACCCACATATGAAAAAAGGGCCAGTGATATCGCTCAGCGGCACGGGCGCCTGCTGGCATGTGAGGTCCTGAGGTCGACCCCTGGTACCCACAAAAAAAAAAAAAAAAAAAACTACAGGAATGAATACCTCTTTCAGCTTCTCAGAGCTTGAAAATACAAAAGTGGAGTGGGAAAACTGTGAACACTTACTGAACATCAGTAGCTACTTTTTTAATTAATTCGGTTGGAGTCTATACAGTACTTTCCTCGTAATGGTCGTTCTTAGCAGTGAATAGATTTCATCAAAAACATTTTTCTCTATTCTATTTAAATGGTATTATTTTCCTCCTCCTCGATTTTTTTAACTTGGAAGGAGATGTTGTGTTTGGTTTTTGTTCATGTGTTTTGAGAGAGGGTCTTGCTATGTTCTGCAGGCTGGCCTTGGACTCTCAATCCTCCTACCTTAGCCTCTCGAGTGCACCACCACACCCAGCTTGGAAAAGAACTCAAGATCATTTTTTTTAAATTGCCATTTCAATTTTATGACTTTGAGTTTGCCACAGGCAAGCCAATTAGGCCCTTCTCTGCAGACACTTGGAAGTAAATCAGAATGCGATCTCCTCTGTGGAGAAGCACACCTGGGAATTTGTAACCTCGGGTTCATGCTTAAGATACTTGGGCCAGGGCCAGTGAGACGGCTCAGCGGCGTAAGCGCCTGCCTTGCAAGCGCGAGGGCCCGAGTTCGAATCCCGGATCCCACATACGAAAAAGGGGCCGGTGATATCGCTCAGCGGCACGGGTGCCTGTTGGCGCGCGAGGTCCTGAGGTCGACCCCCGGTACCCACAAAAACAAAAAAAAAAAAAAACTTGGGCCATACAAAACTGAAAAGTTTGATGGTTTACAACCTATTTCTTTTTTTTTTTTTTTCAGTACTAGGAATCAAACTCAGGACCTCGTGCTTGCCAGGCAGGCGCTGTGCCGCTGAGCTATACCCCCTGCCCTACAACCTATTTCTTATGCATTAAATATTTAAGGTTGGGGAATTTTCTTTTTGTTACATTCTTCAACTTAGGTCAAAAATAAAGCTAGAAAAAGCATAAACTGTGCCCAAAATGTAATGAAGCTGAGACATATTTCCCATTTACTTCCTATTCTGTAATAGATGGAGAACTTGATCAAGAGTACAGACCAAAATAGCATTCTTGTCCTGAGTAGAAGTGCCTTTGAGAGCGGGTTGGGGCCGGGCACGGTGGCACACACCTGTAATTCCAGCTACTCGGGAGGCTGAGGCGGCGGAGCAGGACCGGGTCTCAAAATGAAACAGTTTTGAAGGCTGGCGCGCGGCTCGGGGCTAGCGCGCTTGGCTGGCGTTCGCGAAGCCCCGGCCTCAGCCCCGTACCAGAGACACCGTGGGCTCCAGCGTTCGCAGCCGTGCAGCGCAGCGCCGCCCTCGCACCTGGGGGCCGCGCCCGCTGCCCTTCGCAGGACAGGAGCCCTTCCAAGAAGGCGCCCGCGGGCGGCGGGAGGGACTGGCCCCGCGGCCGTCTGCGTCTCGTTCTAAGTGGAGGTGTGGACGGCCGCCTCCGGGAGAACAGCTGTGGCTGTTTCTGTGCCTCCTAGCACTCAGTTGTCTGTAATGGCACTCTCACCTTCCCTTTAGATTTCTGCGGGTCACGTGCCTGAGCTGCACCGTGCGCGGGGGGGGGGGGGGGGGGGGGACTGCTAGGGAGAAGTGGTCTCCCCGTGCACGCAGCGCGCGCGCGCTGGCTCTGTCTCTCTGTCTCTCTCTGTCTCTGTCTCTCTGTCTCTCTCTGTCTCTCTGTCTCTATCTCTCTGTCTCTATCTCTCTGTCTCTCTCTGTCTCTGTCTCTCTGTCTCTCTCTGTCTCTGTCTCTCTGTCTCTCTCTGTCTCTGTCTCTCTGTCTCTCTCTGTCTCTCTCTGTCTCTGTCTCTCTGTCTCTCTCTGTCTCTGTCTCTCTGTCTCTGTCTCTCTCTCTCTCTGTCTCTCTCTGTCTCTGTCTCTCTCTCTCTCTCGCACTCTCTCTCTCTCTCTCTGTCTCTCTCTCCCTCTCATGAAGTTGGCAAACTGGCCAGGCGTGGTGGTGCACACCTATAATCCCAGCACTCAGGAGGCTGAGGTAGGAGGATCGCTGTGAGTTTAAGGCCAGCCTGAACTATATAGCGAGACCCTGTCTCAAAAAAAAAGGAAACTCGCAAGCAGATTCTCAAGTTCCTATGGAAATCCAGGAGAACTACAGTTGCTAAAATAACTGAAAAAATTGGAAGATTGACATTATCCAGTGTCGGGACTTAGAGATTTCTCTGGGTTAACTGAATTCATTGAATCAGTTAAATTCAGTTGCATTTCAGCATATATAGATGAAGATATTTATGAAGTGTGGATTCTTAAGTATAATACTTGAATGGTATACTCTTTAATTTGAAAATGTTTGGAATCATCTTTCTGACCATCTCAGAAACAAAGTTGTTACAGCAAAAAAAAAAAAAAAAAAAAGGTTCCAAGCTGCAAGAAAAATATATGTCCACAATTTGATAGCTAAACTGACATAAGTTATAGCTAAAAATCAAGCTGTTAGATTTTTATATTTAGTAATTTGAATATTTTCAACCTTTTTTTCAGCTAACTTTATTCTCCTAAAGCAATTGCACATTTCTTTAAACGGGTTTGATGTGGGGTGAAAACAGGGTGAGAGGTGAGTGACGAACCTGCAGGAGAGGGTGACAGGAGACCTCATGCCAGGGAAGGTCCTTGGTCCGCTTCCCGTGGGGAAATTCAGTGGGTTCACCGTAAGTCAGAGCCGCTGCTTGGGTTTCCTGAGAATCCAGTGTAACTTTATACAGAACATCCAAAGGAAATGAGTAAGTTTGATACGAATGACATTGACATCAGAGATGTTTAAAATGTTTACAATTCTCATTTTTAACGGTTGGTTGGGAGAAAAGCAGTGTCAACCACGCAAGTGAGGAAGGTGTAGGAGACAGCAGGTAGGCAGTGCCAGGTACTCGTTCCTACATGAGTAGAGTGTATTTAGGGCTTGTGTGGGTGCAAAGAACTGACATGCTAACACTGTGCACGTGAAGTATTTTCCCTTTCTCCATGTCGTTCAGCACGTGATGGTCAGGACAAAGGGAAAGAAATTTGGTCCCTCAAGAAATCTGTATTCGTGCTGCCCCAAATTAAGTAGTTAAGTTTGAATTATGAGAGGAAACAACACTCGCATAGTCACCTCTGCCTGGCCCTTGTGGTCCCCTGCCATTGCCCCTGGCAGTGAGCCTCACCTTCACGCCTGCCCGCCGTGGGCCCAGGCCACTCCACACCTGTCCTCCGCAGAGGCAGCTCCAGCCTCACTCGTCCCCGCTCCTTCCCACACTGCACGCTGGCCAGCCCGCCCTCCACCCGCTGCCCCTCATCTAGGCCAACCATCTGCATGATGCTCATTCTCCCCCACCTCCTGTGTCTCTCATTTGTCCTTGTGTGGTCTGGAAAATTACTCTCCTTCCCATACTGATTTGAAATGCCCAGTGTGTTCCTCAGCTTTCTGTCCTTCCTCAAGCTCTGGGTCAAATTGGTTTTCTCATTTGTCTTTGTTGGGTCCAACTACAAGGGTTCGATTACTGCCTTTCTGTGTGAAAATGTTTATTGTCTTCGGAGTGCCCATTTTGATGGTAATTACGTATTTGGTATATATAAAAATCCTGGGTTTGCTTTGCTTTGTTTTATTTGACAGATCAGCATACAATGGGAGTAAAATTCAGGGTAGAATTTCACCTCTGAGTTTCTCATGGGTTGAAGGCCAACCTGCTTTACAGGCTGAAGTGCTCTTATGAGCACAGCAACTGGCGACAGTTCGAGGGGTCTTGTGGCCCTTCCCCATTTCCTAAGGTGGCTTCCAGAGGAGAAGACCAAAGCCCTGCCTTTACGTGATGAATAGAACCAGCCATGGCAGTGCACGCCTGTAATCCCAGCACTTGGGAGGCTGAGGAGGAAGATCGCTGCGAGTTCGAGGCCAGCCTGGGCTACATAGCACGACCCTGTCTCAAAAAAAAAAAAAAAAAATGTGATGCATAGTAGTGTTGAAGTACACTCTGAAAGTGATCCTAGAATGTTATCATCACACAAGATTCTTTTTAAGCCTTGATGTTTTTGCTGTTTCCATAGATAACTTCACAGAGAACCCTGCTTTAAAAAAAAAATAGGGGGCCGGTGAGATGGCTCAGCGGCTTAAGCGCCTGCCCGGCAAGCGCGAGGGCCCGAGTTCAACTCCCGGAACCCACATACGAAAAAGGGGCTGGTGCTATCACTCAGCAGCAGGGGCGCCTGCTGGCGCGTGAGGTCCTGAGATCAACCCCCGGTACCCACAAAAAAAAAAAAAAAAAATAGGGGGCCGGTGAGATGGCTCAGCAGCGTAAGCGCCTGCCTGGCAAGCGTGAGGTCCTGAGTTCAACTCCCAGTACCCATGTACGAAAAAAGGGCCGGTGATATCGTGCAGTGGCACAGGTGCCTGCTGGCACACGAGGTCCTGAGGTCAACCCCCAGTACCCACAAAAAAATAAAAATAAAAAATAGCTCTGCAAAAATGTGCACTTTTCATTTATAACTTATGCAGGTCCTTAAATTTTTCATTAAAGCAAGGAAAAGCACATTTTATGTACCATGCCCAAATCAGAGATCTGGAATCTCTGAGAAGTTGTTATAGTTTTGTGTTGTCAAATGTTTCACATCAAACAAATTTTTTCTGGTAGATGTACGCCAAAAGCAATATATTTTCTTTACGATCTGTTTGTTGGTTTTGTTTGTTTGTTTGACCTTGTTTCCAAAAAGAAAAAAGACAGGGTCAGGGTCTTGCTGTTTAGACCAGGCTGACCTTGAACTCACTATGTAGCCTGGGATGGCCTTGAACTTGTGGCGGGCGATCCTCCTGCTCAGCCTCCCAAGTGCTGGGATTACAGGTGTGCGCCACCACGCCTGCCCTTATTTTCTTGAATACTGTCTTCATTTTGATGGAGTAACTGACAGAAAGAAAGGAACTCAGAATCAAAAAGGTTGCTAACTAATCGGCAGTCATCCCCTGGCATGTGCATCTGTGTGGATGATTTGGAGGGTTTCTTGTTTCAAAATAGTGGTGTTGGGGCCAGGGATATAGCTCAGCGACACAAGCACCTGCCTGGCAAGCACAAGGTCCTGAGTTCGATTCCCGGTACCAAAAAAAAAAAGTGGTATTAATGCAGGGACTTCCTTTAAAGCTGATTCGCCTCTTTGCTCATGGAAATGAATGCTGAGGCTCCCTTTTCATCGCAGATGCAATTATCTAAATCCTCCGCAAAAATGGAATTACTTAATTAAAATACAGTAGACCCTCGAGTTACAACCGGCCTGGCATACGGACTTAGGTTACGGCTGGAATGTCAGTTTTAACTTACAAACAAAGTCTTGAGTTACGACTCGAACGCTGGCCGCTTGTGCTTCCCGATGGTCGCAGATTGAACCCTTCAAGAGTTCTGGAAGGAACATGACAGCATCCTTTCCTGTGTGGGGCTGAGAAATCCTGGGCCAATGTCTCCTAAGGACACTGAGATCTGCCTGTGTACAGGAGCGAGGCTTTGAAGGCTGTGGGGAGGAGCCTGAGCCTTCGGATGACAGCCCGAGTTACAGCCAGCCCTCGGGAACGCACCGGGTTCGTAGTCAAGGGTCCACTGTACTAAACCAAAATTTCCTAAACTTTGCAAAGAGAATGGAATGGGGAAGAGTCTTTTATTTCTTTCCTTAATACCTGGAATTTTTATGTAAATAAATGCAGTTCAGTGCTAGAAGGTTTTCTCCCCTGACTTGACCCATTTAATGCATCTTATTTTAAATAATCTTTTTTAAAATTTCTATAGAAATTTTAGATCTCTTACTGGTTTAAGTATATTTAAATCCAGTTTAAATACATTTTTCATCATTTTTATTTCCCTCCAAAGGAAACTTCTCCTTTCTGAAATGCTTTTGTGATGGACATGGTGGTAAAGTAGCTTTGATACCACTGTAGGAAGTAGGAAGGTGTTTATGGGATTTACTAAAACTGGTGAATTCTGCAGATACTACCATTTTAGAAGACCAAGTGCCAATACCACACTCAGTTCTTTACACTGGTCATTACAGTATTTTAGTAGACAAGCTATTTTTGGTGGAAGACCATGATGAGAAACTCATTTATGGCTGCGGCCACTGAAGCCTTAGCACGTGGGGGATGCCCATTTGCCTCATAATCCTCCTCTGACTTCTAACTCAGAAGTGAACTCAGTGCTCAGATAGTTTAGTTTGTAGCCAACGCCGCTGCATTTTTAATTCCAGGCACAGAAAGATCCGAAGAAGGACCGTCCTCTTGCGCGCCGCAAGTCCGAGCTGCCTCAGGACCCCCACACCAAGAAAGCCTTGGAAGCTCACTGCAGAGCCGACGAGCTGGCCTCGCAGGATGGACGCTAGCCTCGGAGCGCAGCGGCTGGGCCTGCCAGCGCTCTCCTGGTTCTGTAGAAAGTCCATACTGTTTGTGCCATACCATCAGTTACAGTCAGAGTCAAAGCTTCTCCAGCCCCGTTCTGTAGGCAATAACGTGTGTCCGCCTCAGCTCAGATTAGGAGTTCAAACAATGGTGGCCTCTCACCGTGTCATCACCACCCCAGCACAGCCCTAAGTAAGACAGTTTCACAGAGTCAGAGCTCTGGAAAGCACCCTGGTCATCACCTTCATGTTCTACCCAAACGGAATTTCTGATCCTTTAAAATAGGTGGTTCTAGGATAATATCGTTTTTCAAATCAGAGGAACAGTTTTAAAAAGTATTGCCTATTTTTTAAGACTTTACAACCTTTGAAATTGTTTCCACGTGATTGTTATGCCTGTGATTTTTGTTTAATCTCACAGAAATGGGTCTTTGCTTTCATGTTGTCACAGCCTTCTGGGGAAGTGACGTGACAATCAGCAACCACTGTACCCTCGAGGAATCCTTTACTGCGATTAGTGGTGTGTGTGCCATGTCCTACTTCTCTCGCGTCTACCGAAAGCCATATTTCCAGGTCTGCGGTACAGCACCAGGATTCCGAGAGTAAGCTCATAGAAGGAACTTATTTTAAAAAGCTTTCTCTATCTACCTTGACTGGAATTGGAGTTGTAAAATTATGTGTTTGTATTTTCCTTCAGAGAATCAACTTTCACCTACTTACACTGTTGCCCTTCAACAAGGCTCCTAAATTAATAAAATTATAGTCTAAATTCCATGTTTTGTAGAAGGTTAGGGCAAGATCACTTGGAGCTGAGCCAGTTCATGGCCTGACGCAGACCACAGACGTAAAGTAGCAGAAACAGCCCTGTGGGCCGCGGGCACCGCGTGAGGTAGAGGAGGCCGAGGCTGTTCTGCGGGGAAGAGCACACGGTACCCACCTCGTAAGGAAAACAGTGTCCGAGTTTCATCAGTCTTCAAATGCTGCTATATATTTCACAGACTTCTTGCATGGATTAAGCTTTTGTTTTAGGTGAGGTAGCACGAGGAGAAAACCCTTTACACTTAGTGCTTTGTCTACTCTTTATTTCTCAGGGTGGCCAGTATTTTGACTTATTTATCCTGCTTGAAAGCTACTTGAGATGTGTACTGCTCTTCTAAACAGTGACTAGTTTCTTTTGTCTCTGGCATATATATAACTTAATGTTAAATGTCTTGATGCATAAGAGATCAAACGTGGCTTCTTTTAGGATCTGTTTTTTATTCATGGTCTTGGGTATCCATGAAAAGATTGTGAAAATCAGACATTGCTCCTTGTGCGGCCGCAGTGCCCGCTGCCGGGGTCCTGTACATCCGCTGACGACAGCACTGTTTCCTGTGTCTCAGAGGAGACTCGCCCAGGGAGGGGATTCCTGTGTCAAGAGCGAGAGCAAGCACTAAATGAAAGCATTGCCCAGCGGAAGTGGACTGGTCAGTCCACTTGGTGAGAAGGACACTTCCTGAGAAACTTGACAAGTAGCTATCCATTTTACCATTATGAAATCTATGATTTAAAAAAATGTCTAGATGCCTTCTCCTTTTGAGGGAAAAAGGGTGCTTTTTATTGTGTAAAGCAGCGTCTTCTGTATTTTGATGTACCATTGTTTGAACTTCTGTCTTAGCTGGCAGGTTCTCCGATACCCTGACCTGGATGTCCGGTGTGTCGGTGAGAGAGGTTTCTGGGAAGACTCCTCCTGCCTCGGAAAAGCGAGCTAGCAGTGTCTGGGCGACTGTGTAACGCTCCGCCTGTGAGAACAGCTTTTGGTCTAGGCTTTATTTCTGCTCTTTATTGAAGACAAACATTCACCAATAAGGGAAAAGGAAAAACAGTTTTGAAAGAAACTCATTTTCTTTGGCAAGAGTATTACTTACTATTTTGGCCTATTAAAGTTTCCTCCGTAGTACTCGGATCCCCGTGCTGATCGTTTGACTTCCGTGTTACTATAGAGAGACGCCGTTCACTCTACCAAACTGATCTCAAAAGTATTGCATTGAAAATAAACCGGTGACTGGTTTTCTTCGTAAAGTCCTGCGTGGCATCTTCACTGTTTCCAAATGCATCTGTACACCAGAAATGTCACAGTTCCCAGTGTCTTTTTAGTGTGGCTTTAGTATGGCTTCCTTTTAATATTGTACATACATTGTATCTTTGTTTTATGGTAATAAGTAATAAAAATGTAGACTTCATATTTTGTACAAAATGTCCTATGTACAGAATAAAAAAGTTCATAGAAACAGCAAAAATAGGGAAGTGGCACAATTATTTTTATTTAGAAAATATCTGTAACTTTATGCTTTAGTAAAATGTTAAGTACCAACATATTTTTTAACATTTTGTAATTCAAAACTTTTTGTTTTGACATTGTTTATGAAGAGAAACTTCATACACTTGCCATTTAATATGCTCTTTTATCTAATTTTAAAAAAACTCTAAAAAACAGTGTATTATATGGACTAAATAAAGAACATGTGAATTTTACTGCTCATCATGAAACTAAATTCAGCCCTGGCGCGGGGCAGGCTGCTGTCAGGGCGGGGCCAGCTGCTCGGGCCTCGGCCGGAGGGCGGGAAGCAGGCGTCCCTGGTGCAGCCCACCGCACAGCACCGGCTTTTCCAAGCCATTCTGTGCTAAGTTTTTACTTCTTTCATGGGACGAGCTGGAGCAACTTTTTATAGGCACCTTTTGTTTTTTGAGGAAGCAAATGTGATTCAGGATATAATTTATAGAAATTGAATTAATGGGAGTTCTAATTATGATTTTTTTTTTTAGAAATTTTTAAAGAGAAATTAAAGCCATGGAAATAGAGCAGAATTACTGAGAATATGAATTTAGGATCCTAGTTAACCTCCCTCCTCAACTGAGAGCTCATTATCCTCGTGGACGGGCCTACTGAAGCCTGTGAAACAGGACTAGGATAAAGAGACGCTTCCTAAAGTCACCACAAGCAGCCTCACTCCCCTTGGTTGTGCCTGACGCAGGAGCCAAGCGTGTGGGTGGGGCACCACTCGGGCTGGCAGCCTCAGCTCCTTATCACTTGGTCTCTCTCACTGCCCTGCTCCCTAAAAGGGGTGCCGGGTGCAGGCCGAGCCCCGGCAGTGAGGCCATGGGGCTTCCCCATCTCTGGGGTGGAGACCTGGTGACTGGGTGGGGACTTCGGAGAGCCGCAGCTACCCCATTTCTCCCAGGAGCAGGGTTGCTGCCCGAGACGCTCTGGGTATGAGGCAGTGACATAGATCCCCACTTCCGCAGACTGGTGTGTCGCCCTGGATGCTCTGTCTCCGCTCCCGCGCTGGGGGAGCACTTCAGTGGGCAGTAACATCCCACAGCGGGAGCTCTGGGCAGACTGACGGGCATCCAGAGTCTGGAACAAACTCCCTAGCTTTGCATTCTGCTTCCTGGAGAACTGGTCTCGCAGGTCAGCAGCGATGCTGATGACAGCTCCCACCTCTGCCCCAGAGCTGTGCGTGGCGGTGCCGCCGTCCTTGGCAGCGTGCTTAATTCCCACAACCCACCTGGGCAGCTGCCGCTCCTCATTCACAGGTGAGAAGACTGAGGCACACAGAGCTTGAGGCACCTGGCCAAGGTCTGGACCCGTGCAGCATGACCCAGACGCAAGCCCCACACCACCCCTAGACGACAGAAAGCACAGGTGAGGCCAGGCTAGCAGCTCCCCAGGCAGCGGAGTGGCGAGATGCCCAGGAGCTCACTGCGTCACGCCTCAGGGAGCCCTGAGTCATGGGTGGCCATGGACACAGGCATTCGGGATGTCGCACTTGACCTCTGGAGCCCAGAGAGCCACAGCATCACCCAGCCTGGCAGCACTCACTTGTGCTCCAAAGCTATTGTCTGAAAGAAATGTAAATTTTATATTTTAACTTTTAAAAAAACAGGCTAGGCCATACGTAGCACACAACAGTAATCTCAGCACTCAGGAGGCTGAGGCAGGAGGATCGGTACAAGTTCGAGGCCAGCCTGAACTGCGGAGCAAAACCCTGCCTCAAAAAGACAAACAAAAAACAAAAACAAAAAAAAGCACTAACGCCAGATTTCAACAGTTTGGAAACCAACACATCAGCCTTTGTTCTCATTAACATCCTGTTACTGATAATAAAAAATTACCAGAAATTTGGCTCATTTAATATATATGGTTTTACACAAGATTTGACAGAAAAATATGTGTTTGAAATCCACTAAATTTAACTTTTTGGTGGTTGGTTTTGTTTTGTTTTAGAGAAGTGAACAGTCCTAGAGGCAAAGAGACGGGCCCAGTTGGGTTCACAGCCCAGCGTCCCCTCCCTCTGGCCTGTGTCCCTTGGGCTGCTTTTGCTAAAAGCATCATGTAGACACCACAGAACTTTGTGTGAGGAGGCAGGTCCAGAACTAGAACCTTTCTCTCATACCTGGTCCAGGGTCAGGCTGGCCTGCTTTGCTCTTGTGGAAGTTTTACAAATACAGTTAAGCACGAGCTGAGCTGAGCACGAGGGTGTGTGTGTCCCCGGAGGGTGACATCTAACCCAGTGCTGGTCAACCTGAGAGTTCTTAGGCTCAGCCTCTTAATTCCTGTACTACAAGCAGCCAGTAACAGATACTTTGGGTGAACATTGGCACAGTGTGATGGAGGAAGGACCTGGAAGGCTGGGGGCCAGTGAGGTCTGGGGGAGCCTCTGTGACCCTGTGCACTCCGAAAGGCAGAGCTCTGGGGACGTGCACGAGCCCCCTCACTTCCTGGCTCGCTTTCTCAGGTCACCTCGGCAGACTTCATTTCTGTCCAGAACACATCTGGTGGAAGACTGCCTTGAATTACTTGCAGGTTTAAGGGTGCCCAGCTGCCCATGTCTGTACCCCCTGCTCACTCCTTCACTGAGAGGCTGGGCTTGTGCTGAACTGTGTAGTTGTATATGCAAGTGTTACTGAGTTAACTCAGGCCCTTTTCTTCCATGTTGCCAAAGTCCAGATGATTCCATGGCATGTTTTGTTGCTAGGAAACCTGGAGGTTTCATCCTGGGTTTCAAAAAGACCAGGATGAGGATGGGCTTCTGTGGTAGCATGGCAGAGTACTTGCCTAGCATGTACAAGGCCCTGGGTTCCATCCCCAGTGCTGCCAAAATAAAAGTATACGAAGCCTGCCATGTAGAACAAAATAATCATTAAGGCCTTGAGGCAGGTTGGTGTCAGACCAGCATGCGGGGCAGAGAGGACAAGCTACTTCTGGGAGCCATGCCCAGGGCCATGCAGATGAGATAGAAGGGCTGTCAAAGATTATGGAAGTCTCCAGCCACCCTCAGGAGGGGGCTAGAAGGATGCGCTGAGGTGAGGAAAGCTGTTCCCACTCATGGTTGGAATTTATGACACAGAATGGACACATTAAAGTCAAAGGGAAAAGGTGCCCAGGGCAGAACAGATGGGGCACAGGCCGAGTTGCCAAGTGTCCTCTGCCAGCCAAGCTGTGCCCACAGGGCCTGGTAGTGGTGTGTAGCCGCTCACCTGCACCTTGGTACCCAGGGTCTTGGGCATTGATCAATACGTGTGTTGCCCTTAGGATCCAGCCTTCCAGGTGCGGAGCCGATGTCCTGTGGCCCAAGACCCCCACCACAAATCACGTTATTGGCATGAGTATCCATCATGGCCCAAGACCAGCAGCTAAACAAAGGTCCACTTCTCAGCCAGGACGTCCCCAGGGCTCAGTGGCCACCTCTGGGAGCTCTTCTGCCATGGTCAACCCATCCACCTCCCCTCACCAGAGGACAGATTGGAGCACAGAGAGGGTCGTGAACTTAGCCAGCACAGTGGCAGCAGTTCAGGGCTTCCACGGTAATGCCTTGACCCCTTTGACTCGGAACTCTTCTCACTGCACAGCTCAGGCACACAGCAAGAAGGGGCTTCTGCGTTACATGCCAGGCCAGCTTTCCAGTTAATCTGAGCGAGACGGAATAGTCCGCTGAGTGGGAGGAGCAGTTCCACTCCATTCCATCCCTCACTGCTAAGGGATGGCTTTCACTTACTATCAGCTTACGGTGAGCCAGGCTTTATGTCACACACCTCAAGCTATAGCTACTCAGGAGGCTGAGGCAGGAGTATCACTTGAGCCCCAGCGTTCCAGACCATCCTCAGTGGATGCTAAGATTGGCAGGTGGCTGTTTCTGAGGAACAGGATATTGGTGGGAGAGTGGAGTATCTCTCCCGAAACTGCTGACCAGGTACGGAGTGGGAAGTGGTGACTTTTGAGTGAAGACACTTGCAGACACTACCTTGACTAGGTGAAGTCACTGTGAACAGTGGTGGGCGGAGGACACTGTGCTTCCTGGCCTGACACAGAGAGGACCCCACATCGGCTCTGCTTCTTCCTGGCAAGGAAGCATGGTGAATCTGGCCCACACCAACTGGGCCCAGGGCGAATGTCATCCTCCAGAAGTAAGGGTCGTCCCCTGCAAGACTCTGGCATGTTTGAGCGTTTGTGTCCCCTCCAGAATGCATGTGGAATTAATCCTCGATTCAGCAGTGTTGGGAGGTGTGGCCTTTGGGGGATTCACCCTCACCAACAGGATTACCGCCCTGATAAAGGAATTGACAAAGGTACTTCGACCCTTTCACCTCCTGCCCCATGAAGACACAGAATTCCCCCTGCACTTCAGGAAACAGCACTCAAGGTGCCATCTTGGAAGGAGAGACTGAGCTCTCACTGCCAGCGAGCCTTTCTGTCCCCTGCCTTTGGACTTACCGGGCTGTGAGAAGTAAATTTCTGTTCTATAGAAATCACCCAACCTTGGTATCGTTATAGGAGCGCAAGCAGACCACTTGAGGACAGCAGAGGCAGGGAGACCAGAGGAAACGGATGAGGCAGGACTGCTAACTGCATGCTGTTCCTAGGTGGAGAACTAGGCCAGAAAGGAAAAGAGACTAGCAGGAGCTGGAGAGGTTGACCGACAGTGTTGATACCCTGATGGAAGGTTCCTAAGAAGGTGACATGGGAGGGTCCCTGTGGGACATATAGTTAGTGAATTTACAGGGGTTGGTTATTATGTCAGAAAAAGACAACATACACATACATGTGTGTGACAGAAGATAAAGGGGCAAATATGACAAAATGTCCATATGTGGGGAATTTGAGCACAGGGCTGTGTAGCCCACTGGGCAGGTGAAAAACCAGGAGCAAGCAGCCGGAGAAGGCTGCTGAGAGGCCAAGGAAATCGAGGCAGCCATGACTGCTGGGTTGGGTACCATGGCGGTCACCACTTACCTCAGAGAAGTGTCAGTGGCGTGGTGGAATTGGGAAGCAGAATGGAGGGTGAGGAAATGGAGATGGGAGGTCTGGGCATCTTGTTGTAGATATTGAGGCATTTAGTGGGACAGAAAACAGGGCCCATACGGAGTTTGTGAAAGGGACAGGGACTGGAAGCCATAGTGGAGGGGTTGGTCTGAAACCGGAGCATAGGGGATCCACTTCACAGGGAGATTTTAAAAGGAAGGAAATGACATAATCATGATTTACAGGTCACCGTAGGAACAAAGGACAAATAGATTGAGCCCTTAACCTGTCACTCCTTAAAAGCACGATTTGTGTTTTCTTCAGAGCCAGTCAGGGACTCAATTGCAGTGTCCTCCAAAAGCCATGATGTGGTTCAGGCTGCAAATGCCCAGTAGATAACTAAAAGTAGAACGAAGCTTAACCATTCTGTGAAAGACTGGGTCAGATTCTCAGCTCTGCACGCAGACGCGTTAGCCGCGCAGGGCGTCTGCCTGAAACCTGGCAGAACGAGGTTTACTCGTGTAGCCTGTCTCACCCCCTCCAGGTGGAAGACACCAAGAGGGGTCACTACGTAATTTTCAGATTCATGGGGACATCTGGTTATCAGCCTCACAATGTCCTGTTCCAGGCCCCTCCCTGGAGTGACGCTTAGAAGTTTCCGCCGTTGTGCCAACCTGTGACCGCCTGAGAACAGAGCCTCCCGTGCTGGAGACAGCCCCAAGCAGAAGCGACTTTCACCCCCACCTGAGGGGCTCCCCAGAGCTGGGAGACTGGGGCGGAGACAGTGATCACCCAAGCCGGCCACCATAGTAGATTCTCAGAAGCCAGCCACCTGCTCTTGTGGGGGGCCCGTCTGAACCCCACATCATGGTGTGCCCTCTGCCACCAAGCCCAGCCATTTCCCTGTCAGTCACTTTCCTTGTTAGGGGACCGGCTTGACCATGGTCAGAGCTCTGCCTCCCTTTATTTGCTGGGACTACAGGTGTGTGCCATCTGTCCAGCTTACTGTTTTCTCTTAATTAAAATTTTTGCCAGTTAACTTGTGCTTTCATTTTAATTTCCATTATCATTAAAGCAGAGGGAGGGGAATTCAAGTTCATTTATAGATTTGGGGTTTCTTGAATATCCGCAGGAGGCTTTGGTCATCAATTTAAAGCGAAAGCAATAGTGGACTTCTCCCTGGTCACACGGCAGGTACAGAGGGCCCAGGACCCCCCACCACAGGACAGAGATTTTCTTTAAGCCTCCGTGAGTGGTGCCACCCTCCCTGCACTGCCCTTTTGTGGAAGGCTGTGGCCACAGCCTGGAACCCCTGGGAGGCAGCTGGCATTTCCGTCCTAAAGGAGGACGGAAACTCTTCCCCCGCTGGCAGGCCCTCCCTGGGCGAGCAGCCTCTGAGCTGCGAAGACATCAGACAGGCAGTTACCACAGCGCTCGGCAGTGCTGTGAGAGCGGAGCCCCCCCTGGGGGGGTGTCCCTGCAGCGCTCAGGGTGGCGCTCAGCCTCCAAAGGTGGCTCCAGGCAGAGGGGCTGCTGGGAGCCAGAGACACCAGAGTCGCAGTTCCAGCTCACCCTCGTCTCAGCGAAAGAGGGGTAAGGAGTCCTGCCTTGCAGGTGCGGGGGGATTAAAGAGAGGATTGCGCAAAGCAGACAGAGGCAGCTCAGCAGACGGCACCTGTTGTCATTATTGTAACTGTCCTTGCCCCACTTCACACTGAGAAACAGGCTCCCAGGGGACCTGGTGGGACAAGAAAGACGTTGCAGTCGCAGTGGGGAGGACAGGAGCAAAGCATTTCAGTTTGTCATTAGTAGGCTTTGGAGACGGGTCTGGCCACTTGGAAGGGCAGTTGGGTCATGTGTCAGATGTTAAGTATTGAAAGTATTTCAGATGTCACAGTTTTCGCCTGGGCAATTCTGCTTTAAGAATTTGGCCAGCGGGCCGGTGGCTCAGCGGCGTAAGCGCCTGCCCGGCAAGCGCGAGGGCCCGAGTTCGACTCCTGGAACCCACATACGGAAAAGGGGCCGGTGATATCGCTCAGCGGCACGGGTGCCTGCTGGCGCGCAAGGTCCTGAGGTCGACCCCCCGGTACCCACAAAAAAAAAAAAAAAAAAAAAGAGAATTTGGCCAGCAGCAACATTTGCACAGAGGAATGACAGCCAGAAGCCTGAGACTGCTCACAATAGCACCATTCTCCATACTGAAAGGAGACTGGCACCACAGATGAACTGTTAACTAAAGGTGTGTCCTGAGAACCGCAGAGCTCCAGACATGACAACTCCTCCAAACCCCTGAGCTAAGAGATGACCAAAGCCCCAGCACATCTTCCAGCAGCATGCAGCCGTGTCCCCGGGATGGACCCAGCCCCATTAAAATACTGAAGGACCTACTGCTTGTTTAGACGTGACATGCTGTGGCTAGAATGTGTCTCCCGAAGTCCACATGTTGAAAGCTGTGATGAGTGTTTGAGAGGTGGGACTGTGGGGAGGTGACTGGTCACGAGGGCGCTGTCCTTGTGAGTGGACCGATCCATTCATGGATTGCTGGGCTGTCACAGGAGTGGCTTATTGTAAAGCTGCTCTCTCCTGCAGACCATATTGTTCTGTCTCACCATGTGGTGCCCTCTGCCGCCCCATGACTCCATGACCCAGCAGGAAGGCCTTTATAGGCGGCCCACCAGATGCCGGCCTCCTGCTCTCAGGCTTCCTGGCCTCCAGAACTGTGTGCTAGATAAACCTCTGCTTTGGTGGGGGGAGGTTAATTGGGATTTAACCCAGGAAGTGCCAAGCTACATCACCAGCCCTTTTTATTTTATTTTTTGTGACAGGATCTTGCTATGTTGCTGAGGCTGGCCTCAAACTTGTAGTCCTCCTGCCTCAGCCTTCCAAGTAGCTGAGATGACAGGCCAATGCCATCACACCTGGCTAAACTTCCATTCTTTATACATTACCCAATCTGTGGCATGCAGTTATAGTCACGGAAAATGGACTGTGACACCCAGTGAAAGGCCCCCGATCTCTGAGCATTTACTAAGTAAGAACTTGCAAATAGGAATCTTTCCCATCTTTGAGATGTGTACCTGTCTCCTACAACCCGGGAGTGTGTTCCTCAACAATCTGAAAGCCATTCCTTTGAAATATCTTCCCCCAGAGACCTCTGTGGGAGGACAGAGTCCTAACTTTCATCATTGCAGCTGGCAGATGCAGCTGGCCTAATGACCAACTATGCCACTGTCACTTGGAAACCCTGCATCACCTCCCATTAAAGGGCTTGGTCAACAGTACATGAATCAGAAAAGAGTCTGGCTCTTGCCCTACTGTCAGGAATTACTTAATAAAATGTTTCCACCACTTTAATGTCCAGCTCTGTTTATCTTTGACACTCCATAGAGTGCCACACTGTGTGACCTCTGAGAAAAGAAATGCTATGTGAAAAGTGGGGAGTAAGAAGCAGAACTGGATGACAGGATCTTCATACCCAGACGTAGACACAAGACCGGGCCCAATACCACGAGAATGTGCTCTCCGCACAAGCGGAATGCCACTGGGGGAAGGGAGTCCGAACCCGGTGGAAAGGCTGACGAGGTGCTGCTCACAGAGCAAAGAGCCGCAGGTTTCTGTTGGTTTGCTAGGGTAGTCCAGTGACTTCCGCTGCTCAGGGTCGTGGTTCCAAAAGATGCTTCTTCCTGTGATAGACACAGACCACTGGGTGGCCACAGTCAACTTGACCTAGAGGCATGGACTTTTCCTGTAGCTGGTGCCATCATCCGCACAAGATATCCCCACCTTGTGGTGTGGGCCTGTGATGGGGAAGAAGGGTGCCACGTACTTGGGCTTTAGTAGCGTCCGTCTGAAGTTCAAGGGTGGGAGAGAGATCAAACACTAGGCAGCTCCAGTGGGCAACAGGCCAGGTGAAGCCTGCACTGTAGACTCAGACAAAATGCTTCTCAATGACCAACATGTCCAGGCGCAGGGCTGAGGAGTCTGACCCAAGGGTTGACACAGTAAGAAGGCACAGATGCCCTTTATCCCATTTTCATTGCCCATCAGCTTTCCGTAGGCCCAAGTGAAGAGTCAGTGTTTGCAGCAAAAGCAGCTGTTGGGTCCCTAGGAGGTAACCCAGGCACCTGTTCCCATAACCCACACGAGAGGTGCTACCCAGCAAGGCTAGCAGGAAGCCAGCAACATAGCGCCTGGCTGTGACCGCCGGGTCAGTGATCTTCACGCTGAGAGCGAGTGAAGCTCGGGGCTTGCTTCGGTTTCCCTTGGTAGCAGTTTCTTGGTTCATGCAAACACCCTGCTTCTGCGGTTCTACCAGTGTCTCCCGTTGGGTCTGCTGGACACGACCTGCCACACAGGGTAATGCAGGCCATGTGTCCTGGGGTTTATTCTGTCATCCCACCATTGTCCCCCATGGAGGTCCCTGTCTCAACAGTGCCTGGAGCACAATGGTGTATTAGCTGGAAAAATGCATTATGGATTTATACATACATGAGAATTCATTGAGCTGCAAACTTCAGATTAGCCTGTTTTGTGGCTTTACCTGGTCAATAAAAGTTTTTCAAATGGAGAATGCATTGAAACGGTATGTGCCCACAATGCTCACAATGAGAGCTGAGATGTGGCCAGTTGTGACGGCTGTAAAAACAGGAAGACCTGACAGCTTTCTCTGGATTACCATGGTGCTCAAACTTTTAAAAGAACAACCGGGCCGGTGAGATGGCTCAGCGGCATAAGCGCCTGCCTTGCAAGCGCGAGGGCCCGAGTTCGACTCCCGGATCCCACATACGAAAAAGGGGCCGGTGATATCGCTCAGCGGCACGGGCGCCTGCTGGCGCGCGAGGTCCTGAGGTCGACCCCCCGGTACCCACAAAAAAAAAAAAAAAAGAACAACCACTTTAAAGTATTTTTCTTCTAATCCTGTCAGTTTCCCCAACCCTGGTAACAGCCAGCCTCTGAGACCCACTGCAAAGGCAGAACGAGTTTGTGTATTTTTCTGGAGATTACTTAAGTAAATGCCTATTTTTATTTTCAGAGTTGTAGTTCCCTGACTCTGGTATCCCCTAAAATCCAGACGGTATCACTTAGCATTACTATTACTACTGTCCACCTTACAGAGGCAACACCTGAGACCTAGAAAGCTGGCTGCCCTGCCCAAGGTCACACAGGCAGGCAAAGGCCTGAATCTTTAAAATATCTTAAAGTTGGATGAGGTGCCACACAACTGTAATCTCCACTATTTGAGAGGCTTGAATTTCAAGTTCAAAGCCAGCCTGGGCAACTTAGATCCATCTCAATAAGTCATAAATAAATACTGTCCTGACCTGGGCAGGCTCTGGGCCTCACTCTCCGCTGGCCATCTTTCTCCCCAGTGACCATATGGTGTTCCTTCTTTCTCCCATTCACTCATGTCTTCCCACTATCGTCATCTTTCTCACCCCACATTTAACCACCTGTACATTCTCACCTACCTGAAGTGTTACTAAATTTGAATCAGAGATAGACCTTAAAGGTGACTGCAATTCCCACCCTTTACCAAGGGGCGAAGTGAGGCCAGAAAAGCTCCCACTCACCTTCATTATTTTACATCACTCTTGCTTCCTGGCCTTGCGCCCCTGACAGGACTCATGCCAGCCCAAGAGATCTTTCAAAAACACCCATCTGATCAGTCCACAATCCCACGTGGCAACCCATCAAGGCACAGGCCTGGTTTCCTTTTCTGCCATCCTCCGGAGGTGCGGGGAAAAAGGGGGAGCCTGTCCTCTGTGACAGGCTCCATCTCACCCGTGAGCCTTCCAACACTAATCTGCCTCTTGCCCTAACCTGGCTGCTGGCTTCTCATCTGAGTCTCAAACCTCTCAGGCGCGGGATCCTACAGTGCTTGTAGCTTCTGCCCCGTCGCCAACCTGCCTCCCCCACTAGACCGTGAGCTCCGTGGAAACAGTGCCTCGACTGCTCTGTTCACCACTTCATCTCCAGGGTCTGACTGTGCTCACAGTCAACGTTTGATAATAAAAAGAAACACGTTCAGAGACGCGCATGATCTCAGGAGGAAGGTATGCATCAAGTTGTGTGTAGACAGGTACAGTGGCACACACCTGTACTCCTAGCTACTCAGGAGCCTGAGGCAGGAGGATCTCAAGTTCAAGGCCAGCCTGGGTAGCTTATCAAGGTCTTGTCTCAAAAAAAAAAAAAAAATCTGTTAATAGGCTGGGGGTGTAGCTCAGTTGTACAGCACTTGCCTAGCATGTGCGAGGCCCTAGGTTCAATCCACAGCAGAAAGAAAAAAAGGAAAATAATGTAGTTCTGTGCAGGTAATAGCAAGTATTCTTGTAGAAAAAAATCGAGATGTGTGTAGAGAACAGAAAATGAAATTGGGATATTCGCTTCCGTTGTATAAGCACCTGACCAGGCCGTGCTGCCTAAGTGTGGCCCCGAGGCCCGTGCGGGCCCTAAGTGCGGGGCCCGGGATGGTACTCGGCCACGCGCACGCCCCAGACCACAGGAGGCCACGCGGCCTACACACTGCGTGCAACCTGGAGGGAGCTCCAGCCCGGCCTCAGTACCCTCGTCCAGCCGGAACGATCAAAAGCAGCGCAGGCCAGGCCGGGATACAAAGAGCCGCAAGCTTCGGAAAAGGCCTTACATGCACGGAGAAGGGAACGGCGGGAAACAACCTGGACCCAAGTTAGGAAATTTGTCCAATTCCCCAGAGAACAAGGAGCCAAACACAACACCCAAAGTCGCGAAGTATGGAAACCCCCGGCTGGCTCAGAAAGATGACGTCAGGCGCGCGCCCAGCCAATTCCGGAGTGCACCGCCCCCGCCCGGTGCATTGTGGAGCTCAGTGGTACCGCAGAGGTACCGATGCCCACACTGAGTCTCGCGAGAAAGTGAGATGCACGGGAATCACCGGGGCGAAGGCGCTTTCCCTTCTCAGAGTAGGCGTCCCCCTGGCGGGAGTGCACCAATCACAACGCCTCTTCTTCCCGCCCGTGGTGATTGGTTCCAGGGGGCACGTGGCCCAGCTGCGGGTCATGTGACAGCGCCGCCCCAGGACCCGCGATGAAGCCGGTGGCTTGGGGTGAACCCGGGGTTTGGAGAGGTCGCAGTACTCCAGAGAGAGGCCAGGGCGGGTTTGGCCCATTGCTAGCGAATGTGTCGCGCGACTTGCATCCCATCGGGCGTAGAAACGCTCCGAACGCTGACTCGGGGTTGGGTCGCCGAGCCCAGCAGAGCCCTTGTCTTGGAAAGTCAGGGTGGCGCCCACCTCCGTGCACAGCGGGTCACTGTTTCCTACCCAAGTTTTGGTGGCCCTGGGCGACCTACCCTGTGCTTCCCGGGCTCCTGTGCCCCTGCGGCAGAGCCGCAGGCCTCTTAAGCTCCTTGCCCCGGGACCAGGGCCAGCAAAAGAGGTGCAGCAGAGAGGAAGCAGGAAGCCATAAGCAGGAGGGGAAGAGAAATGGACCGGGGCCTAAAGAGAAATGGCTGCCCACATTAGACAGAAGAGGCAAAAATCTTTGCCTTCACAGAACCTGCCTTTAGTGTCTGGGGAAGAGAAGCATGAGGAATAAAACCCACTCTTGGTCCGTGGAGGTGGCTTAGTGGTAGAGCGCTTGCCTGGCCTTCGCAAGGCCCTGGTTTCAATCTCCAGTGCCACGAAAAACAAAACAAAAACCCCATAATATCTTGGAACAGTGCTACGGAAAAAATACCTAGAGACCTGTAGCAAGGCTGCAGGGGTAGATGACATTTACCTAAGTCCTTACTATAAGGCGACTTTGAAGGGGTGAGGGAAGGCTGGGAGCGGAGCTCAGCCTAGCAAGTGCGAGACCCTGGGTTCAATCCCTAGTACTGCCAAAAAAGACGCAAGGATGAGGGACAGTACTGCAGGCAGAGGGCGTGGCAGGCGCCCAGGGCCTTGGGCTGGGAGAGACCTGCAGTGGAATGAGCGTGGGAGATGCCCGCAGGTGGTCACCAAAGGATTCAGCAATTCAAAGCCACTGAAGGGGTCGCAGAAGAGCGTGGTCAGCCCTCCTTGGTAACGGGCACCGTGTGCTGTTGGCCAGGAGCACTGAGCCCAGTGAGTGGACAACTGCTATCGTTCACTTAGGTGAGGGTGACCCGAACCCCAGTGGTGGCCGTGCAGAGAGGAGAGGCAATCGGATCCCAGAGGCATCCTGAAGGGAGGAGGATTACAGAGCTGTCTGGTCCGACCGGAAGCCTGTTTTCCGCTTCGGAGAGGCACCTCCGCCTCATTTCCGCTTCAAGTGACCAATCCACAGAGTGCTAGGAACTCAGTCTCAGCCCATCTGAGATCCCCTTCTGTGGTTGCGCTGCCGAGTTGTGAGGGGTGGGGAATCCGGTCCCCGTACCCGGTCACCTATGCTGGCATCCGCAGTCTGATCTCAACGCACACAGCATGTCCTGCTCCACATCCCACTGAACCCGCTTTGGAACCGAGAAACTACCCAGCTGCTCTGGAGCTGCCAGATGACCTCGGGGCCCCTCCCTACACAGCCCCCAGGAGCCTCTGCAACCTTGGCCCGGCGGGCAGCTGCTGGCATCCAGCTCCTTGCCTCCCCCTGATGCTGCCCCCTAGGGACAGCCTGGGGGAGTCGGGCTCCACCCAGCCCCGCTTCCGTCCAAGTTGTGCAGGGCTCAGCTTCTGGAGCTGCTAGGCTGCCACACAGGTCAGGCCCCTGGGGTGAAGGTGCAACCGGGTGTGTTGGGCGGCTGAATACGGGGGGAGTAGAGAGGCAGCCTTTCGCCTTCTACGACCGCGCGTGCTCTTAAATGAGAAGTTCCCATTGCTCAGAGTCGCCTCTGGAAAGTCAAAAGCAAGGAGTGATGGTGTTCTCCTGTGTTCTGTGCGGACAACCCTTCCTAAGGCCGCCTGGATGAGTGGCAGTTTCAAGGGGAAATCATGCTGATTAATAAATATGGCTAAAATGGTAAATCAGTGTGTATTTTACCATAATTTTTTTATGTGGGTACCGGCAGTCGAACTCAGGACCTCGCGCTTGCCAGCAGGCGCTTGTGCCACTGAGCGATGTCACCAGCCCTACCATAATTTTTTTAAAGCTGAAGAAATAAGCAATTTAAACAAGACTTCTACTTTTCGCATTTTAGTGAAGAACTCTTTATTTAAAAACAAAACATAACTGCCCCTGAGACGCCTCAAGTTCTGAGAGGACAAGTCACCCCAGCCAGGGCTTTAGGGATCGGCACATGTGCGGGGCATGTGCCACCACCATCCACAGACGTTGGCAAGGGTGGCTGCGCTGGGTTGGCACCAGCTCACCAACAGGATTCGTTCACCCCTCGATGCGCAGGGCGGGCGCGTTCATCAGTCTCACTTGTAGCAGAGGAGTGTGGCAGAGACCGGGGGAGGGACCCACCCGGGTCACACTGCTGCTGTTGGCAACACAGGGTCCCTCTAGAACCAGGCCCTCTCTCACCACTCACTAAAGTTCCCACGGAGCACCCCGAACCCCTGCAGAGCCATCTTATTAACGGGAAAGGGGTGCTTCGCCTTGCTGGGAGTGAAGCATGGGATATGGTTGGTCAGAGTGAGGATTAGCACAGGGAAGGGCTGGTCGCCTACATTTAATTCTTTTTTTTTTTTTAAGAGAAAACAAAACAAAACATCAAAAAAAGAACAAATTTTCAAAACACCATAATATGAGGGTAACAATGGTTAATGCATTACGTATTATTATCTTTAAGTTAGTTATTCAGGATACCAGACATTAGCATTCAATTGTCCAAACATTATTGGCACAAACCTTACTCTTCAATGAACTAAGTAAAATTGGTAGTGTATCTATCTTAACCATCTTTTTTTTTTTTTTTTTTTTTTTGTGGGTACCGGGGGTCGACCTCAGGACCTCGCGCGCCAGCAGGCGCCCGTGCCGCTGAGCGATATCACCGGCCCCTTTTTCGTATGTGGGATCCGGGAGTCGAACTCGGGCCCTTGCGCTTGCCGGGCAGGCGCTTAAGCCGCTGAGCCATCTCACCGGCCCTATCTTAACCATCTTATATATGTATACAATTTTTTTCCCTTTCCCTTCTTTCTTTTCCCTATTCCAGTCTCTCTTTCCTTTTGACCAGTTTCTTTTTGATTCACCGTGTCTATTGTACATTTTGGATCTTATTTACTCTTTCAGTTTCTCATACTAGAGAGACAATACGATGCTTACACATGTGCATCCGGTTTATTTCACTTATGAGTATTTTCTCGAGTTGCATCCATTTACCTATAAAAGTCTCCAGTTTATCCTTCTTTATGGCTGAATAGTACTCCATTGTATAAAAATACCACATCTCTGGTCGCCTACATTAAAGGAACCACGGGGAGTCTGATGCAGGAGGATCGCCCAAGTTCAAGGCCAGCCTGAACTAACATAGTAAGACCCTGTCTCAAGAAACCAGAAGAGGGGCTGGGGATATAGCTCAGCAGTACAGCACCCACCTGGCAAACACAAGGTCCTGAGTTCAATTCCTGGCACCAAAAGAAAAGAAAAAAGCAGAAGAATATATCTAGATGATAGATGGACAGACAGACAGATAGGTGATGATAGATAAGAAATAAAGAGACTTCAATAGGTCTGGGCCATAGCTCAGGGGTAGAGCACTGGCATAGCAGATATGAGACCCTGGCTCCATCCCCAGCACAGCAGGAAAAAGAAGAAAAATTCCACGAATAGCTCCTGTTTATTAAACCCACACAGCACTGTGTTGAGCAGGAATCATCCTCAGGCCTTGAGCGCCGCAGACCCCGCCACCAAAGCGCTCTCGTCACGGCCCTGGGAGGCATGGAGAGCCCTACACTGAGGACCCAGTGGTCTTGGTCGCTCCACAGGCCCAGAGCCCATATGGCCCCAGCAGCCCATTTTCAGTACAGCCCCCCTAGCCGGACACCGTGCCACTGAACAGGGGTCTCGCCATCTTCTCACAGGGAGCAGAGGGCAGAGAGGTCAAACAGGTGACCCCGTGCCCTGCCCAGTCAGCTGGGAACAGAAACACTAAGATGTTAGCAGCAGGGCACAGTGGCACAGGCCTATATCCCAGCACTCTGGGAGGCTGAGGCAGGAGGATCACAAGTTCCAGCCCTGCCTGGAAAACTTAGCAAGACCCTGTCTCAAAAAAATAAAACAGGGGTTGGGAGTGTAGCTAAGTATGAAGGCCCTTGTTTCATTCCTCAGTACTGAAATAAAAAGTGTTAGTATAAAGAATTAGTTACAGTAAGGGCTGATAGGCAGCTCTGGGCATGCATTCTGTGGCATCCATTAGTATGAATGAACTAGTGACACGATTTTCTGGATAGCCCTTTGTGTCCTGTCACCTTTAGGGGCAATAGGATTTTGTCTTGCCAATAAAATGGTATCTGTGTCCCCTGTCAACCTCTAAATACACAGAGACCCCACGGTACTGAAATGCGGGTGGGGACCAGTGGGGAGCATGGCAATGACAAGGACACCTGCGGTGGAAAGACAGAAGAGATTTACATAAATTACCTGGAAACAGCGACCTGGGCCCACGAGGGTGAATACAGGTGGGCAGGACCATGCACAGGTGGCAGCTGCCCAAGGCTGGGTTTTCAGCTGCCAGGCTGGCATCTTCGGGGACAAATTCTCTGTACCAGGCAGCCCCGTGCCAGGTTGTGGCACTGTGGGTTCCATGCACCGGCTCGTAGCCCTCCCTCTCTGGCCTCCGCCTGCTCTGTTATGTGTGGGTTTGGCACCAGTGACTGTTTGGAATCTGACAGCTTTCACGTGGGGAGAGGCACCACTGCCCGAGGCACGGCTGGGTCACAGTCCAGCAGGACACCGCGTCCTGTGCCTCTCCAGACGTAGCCCCTGCTTCTGGCAATGTCCAGTTGCCCTGGAAATGGTGTGTTCTTCAGAGTGAAGTCGGAAGGTTTTTCTTCAAAGGAATGCTTCTATTTTTAACCTTCCGGGCAGATTTTCAGAGGGGCATGTGGCCTAATGACTTGGGTCCTTCTAGGCTTCCCTCTCGGGCTTTGATCTGAGGCAAACGAAGGAGAGTCTGCGTGCCACCTCCCTTTCTGGGAAAAAAAGGGCTTATGGAATCACAGCAGTAGTTGGGCATGGCAGCACACACATGTAATCCCAGCACTAGAGAGGCTGAGGCAGGAGGATCCAGGCAAGTTCAAGGCCAGCCTGAGCTACATAATGGGACTCGGTCTCAACAAAACAAAACAAAACAAAACGAAAATAAAGGGATCACAACAACACCCCTTTATCCATGGAGGAGACTTTCCAAGACCCCTGGTGGATACCTAAACACACAGATAATGCCAAACCCTATATGTATTGTTTTTTGGTCTACTTGCATATGATGAAGCTTAAGTTGAAATTAGGCACAGTAAGAGGGTGATAATTTACCATAGATCTTAGCAATCGGCATATATTTTTTTCTTTTCTTATTGTGTTGAGAGCTTTGGCCTGCTCCCTCAAAGGCAGCACGGTCAGGCTCCTCTTCGGCAGCTCTGCACTGTGGCATTGCCACGTTTGCACTTGGGGCCATCATGAAGTAAAATATGTGTTACCTAAGTCAAAGCTCGGACACCATAACCTGACTGGAGGGCAGATGGGCACGGGAGCAAAGGGATGCTTGGGGCCGTGCAGTTCCAGGCCCGGCCAGCAGGCATCAGCACGGCCCCTCCGGCACCTGGTGAGGACGAGGCCGAGGAGCCCAGGAGCGCAGGCACAGCCTAGGCGCCACAGCTCCCCTTTCTGCGTTTCCGATGCCAGCCCCGGTTCTGACCCAGTCCCCAGCCCACGATGGCACGGGCTGGGAGGATAGGTGTGTACCACCACACCTAGCAAAGTTGTCACTTTTACTCTGTGTGGAAATGGAGTGGCCTATCCCACAGCCACAGGAAGTCGCAGACAACTTCATTTCCTGGCAGCGGGAGCCCTATCTTCTCCCATGACGTAATCCTGAAGTTCTCACTAACAGCTCCCACGGCAGACTCGGCCTTACGGTGACACTCTTGGAACAGTGCTCACCACTTTCCTAGGGCTGCCATAGCAGAGGGCCACGGACCGTGTACCCAGACACAGGGCTCAGCCTCTCCCTGGCCTGCAGCCCAGAAACTGGGAATTCAGAGATCGCCAACAGTGGTCCCTTCAGACCCGAGGGAGAACTGCTCCGTGCCGCTCTCCTTCCACCTGGCGGCTCCTGGCCACCTGAGGCCTCCTTGGCTTGTGGGACACGTCTCCCCCGTCTCTGTCTCTGTCGGCAAACGGTGTTCTTCCCGAGTGCATTCACGTGTCTGGGTCCAGATTTCCCTCTTCTTGTAAGGACCCCTGAGACTGGATTCAGGGCTCATCCTAATTCAGAGTGGCCTCAACTCGATTTCATCCACAAACACTTTATTTCCCAATTAGGCTACATTCACAGACCTTCAGCATGTTTGCGGGGAAGACAATTTGTTTCAAATAAGCATCCTCCGGAATCTGCAGAAGCCCATCAAGTGATACTTCGTGAGCCTTGTTCTTGTGTTGCCTCCTCTCAAAGTCCTGAGGAAATGATGGCATGCACCGCGGCTTCCATCTCAATCTGAATGAGACTGTCTTAGTTACTTTCTCATTGCTGGGACAAAATAGCCAACATCCACACACTAAAGGAGAACAGGTTTACTGTAGCTCACACTTCGTAGAGGTTTCAGTTCATAGTCAGCCGGCTCCAAGGCAGAGTGGCGTGGCAGGGGTGCCTCACAGAGGAGAAAGAGCTCATGGCGGCAGTGGGACGCAGCATCAAGGGAGGAGGAAGGATATACCTACACCCTTCCAGGCCACCGCCACAGTGAGCCACCTCTTCCCACCAGCTGCACCTCCCAGCATCACACCCGACTGTAAACCCTTCAGTGGGCGAATCCAGTGTCACACGCTCATGATCGAGTCACCTCCCAAGAGCTCCACCTATGAGCACATGAGGCTTTGGGGGGACACTGATATGGTTTGTGTTTGTTGTGGCAGCGGAGCGGGACAGGGTGGAGTGACAGAGGGGTCCCATAGGGCAGCAGGGTCCGATGTTGGATCAGACAGAAGTGGAAGAGAAGGGGCTGGGGGGTGCTTGCCTCCAATCACAGCTACTTGGGAGGCTAAGCCAGAAGAATCACAAGTTTAAGCCCAACAACCTAGCAACTAAGTGAGACCCTGCCTCTAAATAACAATAATAATAATAATAATAATAGACTGGAGGTGTAGCTCAGTACTCCCTGGGCTCAATCCCCAGCACTGGAGAAGGAAGGAGAAGGGAAGAGAGGGGAAGGGAGGGCAGGGGAGGAAAGGCATCAAGCATGGCACAGGACTTTGGCCTGAGTGCCACAATGGAGAGCGGTAGTGTTTACCAAAATGGGAGCTCTGTGAGAGGAATCAAGACTTCACATTTTGGACAAAGTACAGATGGTACAAGTGGAAAGCAAATAGTGAGATGGCGGATTTAAACCCACCCACGTCCACAATCGGCCCCCAAAATGTAGACATTGTTAGGAATTTTTTAAAGCAAGAGCTAACAATATGCTGCCTACAAGAAATCCACTTTGAATAAATAAAAGAGCACATAAACCAGAAACACTTAACCTGCTGGAAGACAAGATAGGGCAAGGACTTTCTGAACAAAAGCCTAGCTACACAGGAAATAGTTCTAAAAATCAACAAATGGGATCACATCAAATTAAAAATCTTGGGGCCGGTGAGATGGCTCAGCGGCGTATGCGCCTGCCTGGCAAGCGCGAGGGCCCAAGTTCGACTCCCAGAACCCACATACGAAAAAGGGGCCGGTGATATCGCTCAGCGGCACGGGCGCCTGCTGGCACGCGAGGTCCTGAGGTCGACCCCCGGTACCCACAAAAAAAAAAAAAAAAAAACAATAACAAATTAAAAATCTTTTGCGCACCAAAAGAAACAACCAACGGAATGAAAAGACAACCTACAGAATGGGAAAAAATGTTGCCAGCTACTCTTCAGACAGAGGACTAATATCTACAATACATAAAGAACTAAAAAAATTAGACCCCCCCCAATAAAAGACCCAATCAAAAAACTGGCAAGTGAAATGAATAGACACTTTTCAGAAGAAGTACAAATGGCAAGAAAATTCCCAGAAAGAATGGCCATCATCAAGAAATCAAATAATAACAAATGCTGGTGAGGCTGCAGGGGAAAAGGACCCTTTTACACTGTTGGTGGAAATGTAAACTAGTTTAACCACTATGGAAATCAGCATGGAGATTGCTCAAAAAACTAAAACTAGAAATTCCATTGGACCCAGCTATTCCCCTTCTAGGTGTCTTCCCAAAAGAATTAAGGGTATCATATTACAGTGATACGCACATACTGGTGTTTATAGCAACACAATTAATCATAGGTAACTCTTGAAAGCAGCCTATCTGTCCATCAACAGATGAATGGATCAAGAAAATGTGGTATTTATACATGGAGTGGTATGGAGTACTACTCTGTATAAAGAAGCATAAACTTGAGTCATTTGTAGGAAAATGGATGCACCTTGAGACCATAATGAAACAAATCAGACACACAAGCATGGTTTCTCTTATATGAGAAACCCAGAGTAAAAATAGCCCAAAATAAAAGGTAGATGATAGAAGAAAGGCAAGTAGATCTTTCTCAAAGGTGAAGGGAATCAAGCGATGGAGGGGAGGGAAGGAAGGGAAAGGGATGGAAAAATGAATAGGGATGTGTTAGGAACATGGACCAACTCCACACTAGGCTAGTGGACGTTATGTACTGCAAACATGTACCAAAAAGGAAGAGGAAGAAAAAGGAATTCCCGCGCGGAATTAAACATTATGCACTACACACGTGGACTAATACACTAAAATTAAAAATCAATCAATAAAAGGGCACAGATAGGTTAAAGGTCAAGGATGGAAGAAAACAGGCCAAGCTAAGACGGATCAAAAGAGAGCGGAGCGGCCACACCACCCGACGAGGCAGATTCAGGGCAGGTGCTGCCGCGTGACGGGGGCGAGCTCGGGACTCGCGGCGGCGAAGGCGAGCGGGGAGAGCCCCGGGGGGGGGCGGGGAGGCCGGCAGGGAGGGCCGGCAGGGAGAGCCGGCAGCTGAGCTCCCGCCCCGGCCGCCGCCACCTTTAAAAGTGGGCGAGGAGGAGGAGCTCGGCTCAGAATGAGACACGGAGGGGCGGGGCGCGCTCGGCGCATGCGTGCTGGGGGAGGGGCGCGGAGCGGCAGGGCGCGTGCGCGCGGCGGAGTCCTGTGCTGTCCTGGCGGCGGGGAGGGAACCCACAGTGGGCTCTCTTTTTCTTTCTTTTGAAAGCGCGTCGGTCGGTTGGGTGTTGGGGAGGATCCCCGGCGGGAGTGGGAGCGCTGAGGGGTGAAGGAAGATTTCAGGGCCTCGTCCCTTCGAGGCGTTTAGGTCCTGGCACGCGGTGGCGCGGCCTTAGCGGGGACGCAGACGGCTGGGGGCAGGGCGGGGAGCAGGAATGATCCGTCCGGGCGGCGGGTGGCGCCGGCCACTGTCACTGCGGCTCTGTGACGCTGGCAGCGTCCGGGTGGCCTCTGGAAGATGGGCCTGTGCAGCGGCGGACTGGGGAGGCGCCTCCTCCCTCGCAGGAGCAAGTCCGGGGGACGTTCCCTGCGCGCCGCCAGAGGGCGCCACCGGGCTGTTCTGGCTCCCCTGCGACTCCAGCCTGCTGGGTTCCCTGAGGCTCTTTGACACAAAGGACCCAGACCAGAGGGTGGATCCTGGAACAGGCTCTATCTGAACGCGCTCTGTAGCCCGGGGAAGTCCCAGCCTAGCCCTCCAGCGGGCCCTGGCAGCCCCCATGATGCGTCCTACCTTAAAGTGGCAAGGAAAGGCCAAATCCATGATGTGCTCTCAGACCCTCTGCTGCCACCGGCCCGGCGCCCACTCCCGGGGAGGGGGGGTTCAGGCACTGCTTGCATACCTGGGCCAGGTTCTGCTGGGTCCGAGAATCCTGAGTTTAGGAGACCTCCCTAGCCGGGTGGGTGACACATGCCTGTAATCCTAGAGCTCGAGAGGCTGAGGCAGGAAGATATCCCTGAGTTTGACGCACTCCCCTCCCGGTTCAACCTGGGCTACATAAGCGAGTTCAAGGCCAGCTAGAACTGCATAGCAAGACCCGGTCTTTAAAAACCTCAGAGACAGAGAGAGAGAGAGAGAGACCCTATACCCGGAAGTGGGGATGAATCAGCCCATGGAATGAAGGAATGGGCCCAACCTGGAAGAGGAGGGATGGGGCACAGAGCCTAAAGGGGTCTGTTAGGGTGGCTCCCCAGGTGGTTCCCTTGAGCTCAGTGCTCCACGCTGCCAAGGGTTGAGAGGAGGAGTGGAAGGGGATGCGCCCAGCACCAGCTTGGACTGTAGAATATTTTAAAGAGAGGTAGAGAATGGATGTGGTCCCATCTCTACACACATCGCATCAATTTAGAAAGAATCCCCACTCCAACGCCCCCTGCCAATTGAAAGCAGATCCCACCACCGACAGGAGGAAATGGAGATTCCAAAACCAGTGAGTGTGTGGGGAGGCCGCAGGTTTGGAAGAGAAAGGGGGTCCCATCCTTGCCCAGAGCCAGCTCGGGGTGTGACGGGGCCAGAGTCCTGTGCCAGAGGCAGAAAGAGTGCCTTGAAGGAAGCTCCTCTCCCGGTTCAGCCCTGCAGCAGGCCAGCTGGCCCATGGGTGATGCACTTGAGGTGCCAGCCCTAGCCTGGCTACAGCAACCACCCAAGCAGGGCGGCCTATTCTTCTTACTGCCCATTAAATACAAGAAACACCAGCCGGGGGGCCGGTGAGATGGCTCAGCGGCGTAAGTGCCTGCCCAGCAAGCGCGAGGGCCCGAGTTCAACTCCCAGATCCCACATATGAAAAAAGGGCCGGTGATATCGCTCAGCAGCACAGGCGCCTGCTGGCGCGCGAGGTCCTGAGTTTGACCCCTGGTACCCACAAAAAAAAAAAAAAAAAAAAAAACACCAGCCGGGAGTGGTGGCACATGCCTGTAATCCCAGCACTTGGGAGGCTGAGGCAGGAGGGCACCATGAATTCGAGGCCAGCCTGGGCTACATAGTGAGTTCAAGGCCAGCCTAAACTGCACAGCGAGACCCTGTCTCAAAAAACAAACAGACAAACAAACACCTTTAGAAATCAGAAAAGCACACATTTGGGTCATTTATGAACCCTTGTGAATGGATGCATCCCCTAATTCCACCCCCTTAAGAAATAAGGAACACTTTCAGTTTTGAGCCCATGGTGCAGGGCTGCAAATCCAGAGCCTGTTCCTTGCTCCCTTGGCCTGGCACCAGGTTGCAGATACCCAAGTCCCTGGGATGCGTGAGAGCTGAGTCTCTGGAGCTGGTGCTGACTCATGGTGCAGCCGGCTTGCAGTCTCTCTATCTGCCAGGTCCCTGTGAATTTCAGTCTCAGACAGTGCAAGGCCAATTCAAAGTTCACTGGCCCTGATCACACTTCCTCTTCATCCCTCTTCCTACTCCTAAGGGATAGATACAGAGAAATCCTGAGCATCGTGCCCAGCATGCTGTGGGCATTCAGCATGAGCTACTGGTAGTGCTATTCTTTACTATTATGATCACAGCACAAACTCATTGCAGTTGCTCTATTTTTTTCTTCTGGAAGATTATTTAGAATTCTTTGGTCATATCACACAGGGTGGACCAATGGAGAGCAGGAGGATGGATGGAGTATTAATCTGTTCTCCTTCATAAGCAAAACCATCTGATTAGTCCCGCAGTCCCTGGGGCCTGGCATCGAGTAATTATGCAAGGAATGAGCTTATTGCAGGTTGGACAGTTTTCTAAAGATGATTTGGGAGAATCAAATCGTACCACCGTCATTCCACCAATCAGGACTCAGCTCTGTGACTCTGCACTTTGATATTAAAAAACTGTCTTTGGCTTCCTTCCCCCCACCCAACGGAAAAGGCAAGTTAATCTGGACACTCAAAGACCAATCCCTACCCCTTGGAAGAAGCTAGCGTCTCTAAAACGGTGGGCAGGCTTGGTCCTGGCCTTTATGTCGTCTTGGCATAGGGGAGGAGGGCGCGGCGGGTCCAGATCTGGCAGCGCCACCCCTGTCCTGTGGGGCCCAGATCTCACAAGCCCACAGAACCAGAGCCAGGTCCGAGTAACCAGAGGGGCATCATGTTGGAAGCAGGAACCCTGGGGTGGGCCTCTGTCTTGGTCCTCATTCTCCGAGGACGTTCTCACCCTACCCCCGTGTGTATCTAATAACAGATCCACGGAGCCTGCATTTCGGCACCTTCTAATACTTTCTCATTCATTCGCTCCGTGGCAGAAGGCAGGTCAAGTGCTAAGAACAGTGCCAGGAACAAGCTGAGGACTCACAATCACCTCGAGTCCACACATCATTCATTCACTGTTCACGGAATTCTCGGGAACTCACAGACCGCAGCGGCCCTGACCCTCCAGCTGCCCGCGCGAGCCAAGGGGGGGCCTCAAGGTGCGGGGACTTGGGACCCGCCCAGCACCTGGACTACAAATCCCAGCAGGCTGCACCGCAAGCCGCCCCGCCCTCGCGCATGCGCGACGTCGTGACGCCCGGCGCGAGCGGGCGCCGGTGGTGGGGCCGGCGGGCGGCGGCTGCCTTTAGGGCGGAGTCGGCTCGGCGCACCGCAGTCTGTCGTGGGTAGCGGACGGTGCGGCTCCGACGCCCGTTTCTCCCCCTCTCTTTCTGTCGCTCGCTCCCTCCAGGGTCGGCGGTCGCGGCCGCCTGCTTAACGCTCCTGCGGCCCCGAGCGCGGCGCCATGTCGGAGCCCGGCGGCGGCGGCGGCGGCGGCGAGGACGGCTCGGCCGGCCTGGAGGTGTCGGCCGTGCAGAACGTGGCGGACGTGGCGGTGCTGCAGAAGCACCTGCGCAAGCTGGTGCCGCTGCTGCTGGAGGACGGTGGCGAGGCGCCCGCCGCGCTCGAGGCGGCGCTGGAGGAGAAGAGCGCGCTGGAGCAGATGCGCAAGTTCCTGGCCGACCCGCAGGTGCACACGGTGCTGGTGGAGCGCTCCACCCTCAAAGGTGCGGACCCCGCCGACGCCCCGCGGGACGGGCAGCCCCCACGACCCCCAGCCCTCCCGCGGGACCGGGGAGCCCCGCGACCGCGCAGGCCCTGCGCTCGCCACGCCCCTTCCCGCCCCGAGCCCCGCGGGTGGCCCCTTCCTGCTCACCGGAAGGGATGAGGGGGCCCCGGTCCCGCCGTCACCCCAAACAATGGGGTCGCTTTGTCTGTCTGGCCTGTCAAGATGGCCGAGCTGGGTGGAGACAGCGGCTCCTGCCCGAGCGCGGGCGGAGGCCGCATCCCCGCTCCAGTGTCACATGAGCTCTTGGGTTTCGATTCTTGCCCAGGCCGGGCCGGCCTCAGGAGGGATGTGGCAGGGCCAACCTGGGCACTGGCAGCCTGGGCAGTCTGCATGGTGGCGCTCGGGTCTGGCGGAGGCCGCGGGGACAGCGGGTACCTCGGGTGCCCTGGCGCCGCCGATCCAGGGCGGAAGCCGCGGAGTGACCCTGCCCTCGGGCGCCTGGGAGCATCGCTACGAGCGGGTGCTCACACTTTGGTCTCCTTCAGTGCTCGAGGCTTCCTTGATGAATGTGTGAGTGTGTGTGTCGCCCCGTGTCATACTCGAGGAAGCCTGGTCTGCGGCCCAGTGACTGGCCAAGGTCACTGGCTAACCGAATGACAGTTTCTAGTCCATGCTTGTTTTCCTAGTCATGCCTTGCGTGTGTGCAGTGCTTGGATGATTCTCGCGGTAGCTCTGTATTATTGATGTTACACATTTAAAAACGAAAGCCGGCTAGGGCATCTACTGGGGAGCAGAGGCTAAAGGTTTGCGTGTGGCAGCTGTCTCCCCAGATAGTGACCCCCCGAAAAAGCACACCGATTCACCTGCAGCGTGGCGGCTCGCGAGGTTTCTCTTGATTCGTTAAGACCGATTTGTAGTTGAGGGAGAGCCCAGGAAAGGGCGTGGCTCCGGCCACGTGGGAAGCCTTGGGTGATAGCCAAGGCATTGTAAGGGTAGCACCTACGATTGGAGGTTGTCAGAAAATGCTTGCTAACAAATCTCTTCCATCCGGGAAAGCTGTATGGTTGGCCTGTCCCGAAGGAGACACACTCCGTCGGCCCCACCCCCAGCACTCCCTCCTGAGAGTTTGTTTCTTTCAAAGGCTATTCTACTCGGAGATGTTTCACTGTAGCCTCGTTTGCAGTCAGAGGTTGACACAGTGTAAAAGAATATTTTTCTTAGACCTGCTTGGATGTTCAAAGCAAATAGAGTATTATAACATACTTAGATTGCCAATGTAGTTCAGGATGACTGATTGTGTTTGGGATTGCATATCCCTACGTGGAAATCTCTGGTGTTAAAATTGGCTCATCTACTCTTATCAAAACACCTGTTTAGTTTTAGAAAATTTAAAGTATACACATGAGATAAAAGTTACTTGGAGGGGCCGGTGAGATGGCTCAGCGGCTTAAGCGCTTGCCCGGCAAGCGCGAGGGCCCGAGTTCGACTCCCGGAACCCACATACGAAAAAGGGGCCGGTGATGTCGCTCAGTGGCACGGGTGCCTGCTGGCGCGCGAGGTCCTGAGGTCGACCCCCCGGTACCCACAAAAAAAATAAAAAAAAGTTACTTGGAATCCTTCCGTTGTAAGCATTTTGACCTATGTCTTTCTGACATTTTCAGTGGGCATACATTATTTTACTAAAACGAATTTTAATGTGCATTTCTAAGTTATATTTTGAGTAGCTTGACCATACCTAATTCCTTATTGTGTTTATATTGCATAACTTACATACTGAGATCGGTTTTTTGTTTTGCCTTGGGTCATGATTATTTTATGAAAACAATTCTGTGAGTTTTGTTGTTTGCTTGTAGAGTAATCCTCAGTAACTCACTTTTCTTAAACATGTTACAATTAAACTTTGCTAAAATTATTGTAAGTGAGAGGATCATACTTATGTAGCATGCTTTTCTTCCTTTCAGCAAAGTGAATATCCAGGCATCCAAATCTTGGTTCCACAATGACTTGCACTTTTGAAAGTTGACTAAGGCATGAGACTATCTAAAATTGAAATTCCATCTCGTTTTTGTATTTATAACAGTCCTTCACATATTTCTAACCATTCAACCTATGTATGATTTATTTTTCACTTAGAATAATCCAAGGAAAGATTTAAAAGTTAATCTAAATTTATGTCATGTGTTTTCATTGGTCTTACTAGCATCCTGGCTGCTCAAGGTCAGTTTTATTGTTTTGATCCTGCGGATTGAACGCAGGGCCTCACACACCCTCAGTGCCCATCCTGCCGTGGAGCTGTGCCCCGGCCACTGTGAGTACACTTTAGATGAGTGCAGACCTGGGACCCTTGGGAGGAGGGCTTGTGTATGAGTTAGCATTGGCATTTGTACAGTTAATCAGTTCCATCCATCTGGTAGTTGGTTACAATGAAAAGACTTGCATTAAGAAAGAAAATAAACCTGAATTACTTAAACAGGATAGACCCGCAGCCACGATGAAGTACAGTAGTGTAATTTGCTTAATGAACAGAGAAAATCATTTTTATTCATTTTACTTCTTCTTTTTTATGGAAAGAAGTTTCCAAACACAGTGACTATGGAAGCATTTTTGTATGAAGCAAGTACGTTTTTTTAGCTACCCAGGCAGCTGTAAACTTTTTGTTAAAGTACAGCATTTTTCAAAGTACAGAGCAAGGTTGTGGGTTAGAGAGTCAGAGGGGGAGTTGCAGCTTCTCATTCTAAAAAGAGAAACCTCCCTCGCATAATTCCTGGGCTCTGGAAATTAGTTTCTTCATAGCACACTTACAAAATCATAAACAAATGAGTATTTGTTACTTAAGTGGACGTTTTATACTGTTAATGATGTTTCTGTGGCACTTTTTACTAAAAGTGTGTTTGTGTTGTATTTTCTCTCTGGGAGGTTGGGTGGTGTAGGTAAGAAAGAGTTGGGGAGCCGCTGACACATCTGTGACCTGCCTGTCCTGACCAGCTTGTCACTTGCATTTTGCTGGAGTGTCTGGGACTTGGAACTTTGTCTTTGTGACCAAAAATAGTGGCTGCCTTTAGTACATACTTATCTCGAGCTCACAATTGTAGTTTTCCCGAGCTAGGTAATTTGGGGGTTAATCTCTTTTTCTTTAGTCCAGAGTGGGGGGACTGGAGCATTTGCTATTACCCAGCTTCATCACAATGTGGCAGTGCAAAAAGCCTGTGGGAAATGTTTTTTTTGTGAGTTTTTAAAAAATATTTTTCTGAGGTTTTAAAGAATGAAGAAATTTAGATTGACCACTAAAAAGTATAGTACACTTGGAGTATCCATTTTCAGAAATGCTTGGGACCAAAAGTGTTTCCAGTTTGAGTTTTTCAGATTTTGTATTTTTGCGTAGTTTTACCAGTTGAGTATCCCTAATCTCCATAACCCAAAATCTGAAATGCTCCAAAATCTGAAACTTTAAATTTCGTGTCAGTGCACACATAGTTTCCGACCTCAGACTATGGATGCACAGCCTGTATTAATTTCTGGCCTAGTTTAGTCCCTCAAATGGTTAAGAAAATTAAGTGATTGATAAATCCACAGGAAAGTTTGTGTTGTTTTCATGGTGGGCTTTGTATTGTGTTGTTTTGTTGAGACAGGGTCTCACTATGTAGTCCAGGCTGGCCTTGAACTCAAGGAGAGCCTCCTGCCTCAGCCTCCCGAGTGCTGGGATCACAGGTATGCGCCCCCACGCCTGGCAGGAGCCTGTCACCTGGGTTCTCACCAGGCCCCGTGCTGTCACCCTGTAGAGGGGCCCTGCAGCCTCACAGGACCAAGCAGTCTGCCACAGGATGAACCCGAGCATGCGGGGAGCGCAGTGAGCGGGCACAGGCGCTGCGAGGGGAGACGGCCGGCAGCGGCGTCTTCTTAAAAAGTTACGATAGAGCCAGGCGTGGTCACACTGTCCTGTGACCCAGCTCTCAGGAGGCGGAGGCAGAGGACTGAGTTTGAGGCGGCCCTGAGCTACACAGCCAGACCTTGTCTTAAAACAGAGAAGATGGCCAGGGACGGGGCTCAGCGTGACTGAACACAGGCTGGGGGGGTTAGTGAGTCTGGGCCTCCTTTCATTAGTGAAGACACTGAAACCGTAGAATTTTAAGAATGTTTTAAAGGAGGATTTTAAAACCTGAAAACTAATTTCTCTTCAATTCTTGATTAAAGAGAGTTATTTAATCTACTTTACATAAATTATTTCTTTTAGGGCTGGTGAGATGGCTCAGCGGTGTAAGCACCTGCCTGGCAAGCGCGAGGTCCTGAGTTCGACTCCTGGTACCCCCACAAAAAAGAAAAAGTTATTTCTTTTATTTCTTTTTTTATTTTTTTATTTTAAAGAGAAAAAATAGTAAATAGAAATTATTTCTTTTAAATTAGAATTAACTTTAAAAGTACCAGGTCTTGAATTCCTTAGGCATTAAGAACGTCTTTTAATTCCTCATTTCTCTTTTCCCTGAAGATACAAAGTGAACCCCAGTGTCATACCACACATAGGCACTACGGGATTTAATGCTTTCTCACACCCGGCAAGGATGTTCCCATGGAAACCTGGCTTTTCATCCCCTTCTTAGCTGAATGAACGGGGCAGGGAGTGGATGTGGCGGTCATGCTCCTCTGAAGGAGGGGAGAGGATGCACCAGGGTCTTCAGTTGACCAAAGTCACCCTCACGAGATCTTAGAGGAGAAAGAAGAAAGGGGGAGCACGTGACAAATAATCTTGTTGCATGTGGGGCCAAAGAGGTGATGGCTTCGTTCACTACATCGGGAAGCCCCACTTGCTCTGTGGCTAGCAGAGTTGGGAGGGACACTGTTTGGGGAAAGAGCAGCCCCACCTGTCCCTTGCCACTGCTGTGTTTGATTCCTTCCACAACTGCCTGGTTCGCTCAGGAGAAGGCATTATGTGTAACTCTTAAGGTGACGAAGACGTCATCATTTTGTATTTCATGAATTAAGATGCACTGCTCACCTAATTCACAAAGTTATAATGCACATCACTAGTAATTTAAAATACATTAAAATAGTCTTTCAGTGGTGGCACACAACCTGTAATCCCAGCACTTGGGAGACTGAGACAGGAGGATTGTGAATTCAGGACTGGCTAGCCTGGGCTACACAGCGAATTAAGAGGCCAGGGTGGAATACATAACAAGACCCTGTCTCAAAAAAAAGTGTGCAAAGATGAGCGCTAAATGCCACTCTGAACACCTCTAGACATTGAGTAAATGCGCAGGTTGAATGCCTGTCTCAGAAGAGCTTGCCGGAGGACCGCGTCCTAAGGCAGCCGGGACTTTCAAGCCAGAGCTTTGGTCCATGCTGTATCGCACCGTGCATTTGTCTGTTGTGTGTCAGCTGGCAGCCTAGTCGGGATGTTCCCTGTTAAAGCACGCACGTCGTCTTTGTACATAAGCTTCTGAATGCGACAGCACGAATAGCCTGTGTTACTAGGAAAATGTCTTTCTTCTAAGGAATTGTTTAGATGTTTCTACAGAAGTCGAATGTCAGATTTTCATTGTCTGGAAAATAATCATTTACAAAGACGCAAAAAGGTTTAGTTACTTGGTGATTTATCAAACGGTCACAGTTTCTCCAAGTGGGATTTAGACACACTTGGACTTCATTGGTTCTCTGTGTTTATCGGAAATCGAAAGACTGATCCAGAAGGGGTTCTCTGGCTGGTGAACACTGACTCCATAAGTGATGATCAGAAGCCGCGGCCGACCGGGGGCTGTGCTGGCGCTGCAGTGACGTCACTGGGTGGGCGCCTGCCGAGAGGCGCGGCTCCCTGCACTGCGGCACCGGCTCTGCGGCCGCCCCGCCCGCCCCGCCCTCTGTGGGAAGCGCAGGCAGCAGGGAGGCGCCGGGCCCAGACTGCAGCTCGCCTGCGCTTCCGGGGTGGGTAGAAATGACTCAGAGTTCACCTGTTTTTCGTTGTGTCATTGATTTCCCCTGTGATTTCGGAATGTTACTTTTCTTTCTTTCTTTCTTTCTTTCTTTCTTTCTTTTTTTTTTTTTTTTTTTGTCTTTTTGAGACAGGGTCTTGCTATGCAGTTCAGGCTGGCCTTGAACTCACTTTGTAGCCCAGGCTGGCCTTGAACTTGCACCGGTTCTCCTGCCTCAGCCTCCCGAGTGTTGGGAAATTTTATTTTCTGTATATTGCTTATCATTTTGAAGACACATTTTATGTAAATGATAGAACAGGATGAGGGAAAGTTCATGAAATTGAGAGAGAAAATAGTTCACATTCCCACCACCTTGACACCTGTTTTAGCTTGGGGTGCTGCTTTATATTCTCTGCCCATGTGCTTACATTTTACAGAGCACAATCATGATATGTGCCTGATTTTAGGCAGCATGATAGCACAATCATGATATGTGCCTGATTTTAGGCAGCATGATTTGATCTTACAGTATAGCCACATTTGAGTGGTTAAAAAAAATCAATTCATGTAGGGTTTTTAATTTTTTATATAGGGCTTTTTTGTTGTTGTTGTTTTGGTACGGGGAATCAAACTCAGGACCTTGCGCTTGCCAGGCAAGTGCTTGTGCCACTGAGCTATATCCCCAGCCCTATATAGGGCTTTTTAAATGGTCATTTTTTTTTTTTTTTTTTTTTTACACTTCGGCATTCCCTAAGAGTTCATTTGGGGAGATCTGGGGTGAGAGGGTCCTGCACTAGAAGAACTTACTGGACCTTTTGACCAATGGCTTATTCTGGTGTCATAGGACCTGGTGGGGCAGCAGGAACTTGACCTTGAGGTCCTGCACTGTTTGGCCAGTGGTTCTCGCTGGCTGCGATCTCCTTGCCTTTGGGATCTGGATAGAAGAGGTCTGGGTACAGTGCTGGGCACTCTTGACTCAGCAGCAGTGAGTGGCGGTGCCCTTGGAGGACAAGTCCTTGGGGTCCTAGTACATGCTGTGAATGCTGCTGTGTGGTAGCACAGGCCCACGTTCTCCACTTGCAGGGTGGCTTCCCAAACACCCGACCGCAGTACACTGTTTCCGCTGAAGACTTTGTCCTCTTCAGCTAAGCAGGGCACCAGCGCTGCGCCTGGCAGGGACAGGACCTGGCGCAGAGCTTCCCATGTAGTGGAGAGGCACGTGCGGCATTGGGTCAGGCAGGCGGCGCCCTGCACCCATGCCCTCGGCCCTCGCAGCTCTCTGGCCACCCCCGCCAGCACCCACGAGGAGACAGTAGTGCTTCCCAAATAGCCGGGGCGTCCTTGGCACACTGGAGTGTTCTGCCACCCACTCCTCGGCCTCCCCTTCCTGAAATTATACCAAAAACAGTAGCTCAGGAGATTTGTCTTCTCAACAGATCCGCTAATATGTCATGGTCTTCAGTGGGAATTTTGTTCTTTCTTGTAAAACTAACATAGCAATAGCTTTGCACGGGTCCTCTACACGCAGATGCCGGTTTTTTTAGTACTTAAAAAACCCACCTCCTCCTCCACCTCATTTTTACCTCTCATGAATCCGAGCTCCGAGGAAGAACAGTGATTTCCCAGGGAAAGCCTAGCCTCTGTGTTGGGAGACGATTCCAGAGCTGATGGTTTTTACCGCCTTTTCCATTACGGCGTGGCTTCAGTGTCCAGATGAATCATGTTTAATCTGTATACCGGAATTTTTGTTAATGTACACTTCACACAGTATGCATTGCAAAGATGATTTTCTAAGTTGGTGAGGCATCTTGTGGATTAGTGCTTGATGGAGAAATTTGGATTTTTTTCCCCAGACTCAAACATTTTTTATTTAACTTTGCTTGTAGGGATTGAATCAAGGGCCTGGTGTTTGTCAGCCAAGCTCTGTAGCACTGAGCTATCCCCAGCCCTTAGTTTTAATTTTCAGTTTTTTTTTTTTTTTTTTTGTGGGTACCGGGGGGTCGACCTCAGGACCTCGTGCGCCAACAGGCACCCGTGCCGCTGAGCGATATCACCGGCCCCTTTTTCGTATATGGGATCCGGGAGTCGAACTCGGGCCCTCGCGCTTGCAAGGCAGGCGCTTATACCACTGAGCCATCTCACCGGCCCCTAATTTTCAGTTTTGATTTTGAATTATTTAGAAATCTGACCCCCATGCGTCTTGAGGCTACTTTACTGTTACATCCCAGTAAGGTGTTTTTTATTGCTGTTTTGTTTTGCACTGGGATTGAACCCAGGGACTTTGCACTGAGCTGCACCCCCTAGCCCTTTTTATTTTTTTTTTTAAGACAGGGTCTCACTAAGTTGCCCAAGTTAGGCTCGAACTTTCCATCTCCTGGGAGACTCAGCCTCCCTGAGTGCTGGGATTAGGGACGTCCTTGACATCCAGCAGCGGCTGGACAGGCCTTGTGCTGGGCCACCCTGTACACGTGCACTGCGAGGCGCCTTTGCTCACCTACGTGCTTTCCACCCAGGGTCTGTGGGCCACTTGCATTCTGTCCTGGAAAACAGGGTGATCATAGCAGCCACACCAACTCCATCTCCAGGTTAACTAGGTCTGTGTGAGCACCAGGCTGTCAGAGTGTGGGGTGGTAGCTGGGCAAGGTGGGTGCGGTAGGCACAGCAGGCAGGGGAGGATCATGACCCACAGGGAGCCCAGGGGACGAGGCTTTGAGGCTGCACCAGTGATGAGAACCCAGCACCGCACCCAGCAGGCCCCATCCTCACACCTGGCCTGTGTCCCCTTCCAAACGCTTCCCTCGGCCCAGGGGGGAGTACGGAAAGGACAAACATCTCACCCGCCAGGTCACACAGCAAGTGAGTGACAGAAGCATGTGAGAAAGGGTGGGTAGGATGGGAGAATATGTAGCGCTTACTTGGTTAGGTAAGGGATTTTTGATTGTTAGTGGGGTGGTCTTTTTGAAAAAATATTTATTTACTTATTTAGGTTTTAGGGTTGAACCAGGGCCTCACATATTCACTCCCTCACTGAGGTGCATCCCCATCCTCTTTTAAAATTTCATTTTGAGACCAGGTCTCGCCAGGTTGCCCAGGCTGGCCTCGAACTTGTGATCCTCCCATCTCAGCCCCCTCAAGTACCTTGGATTAAAGGTGTGTCCCACCCACCATGTCTGGCATCCAGGGATTTAAATGTGAGGTTGGGAGTCAGGTGACAGTAATCATTCTCTATGCAGTTGATAAATAAGAAATTGGAAATGTTGATATGAATTTGATATGTTTATTGTGATTTGTAGAGGATGTTGGTGATGAAGGAGAAGAGGAAAAAGAATTCATTTCCTATAACATCAACATAGACATTCATTACGGGGTTAAGTCCAATAGGTGAGTAGCGAGAATACACCGTGATACTGTAGTATAATCTATCTCGTTTCCAGTTATAAATTTGTGATTGTAAATGAATGTAAATCTTTTTTTTTTTTTTTTTTTTTTGTGGGTACTGGGGGTTGACCTCAGGACCTCGTGCGCCAGTAGGCGCCCGTGCCGCTGAGCGATATCACCGGCCCTTTTTTCATATGTGGGTTCCAGGAGTCGAACTTGGGCCTTCGCGCTTGCCAGGCAGGCGCTTATGCCACTGAGCCATCTCACCAGCCCCTGTAAATCTTGACTGACTCAAAGCCATGCATGATGGTGCCCACCTGTAATCCCAGCACTCAGGAGGCTGAGACAGGAAGATCTCTGTGAGTTCAAGCCCAGCCTGAGCTACATAGTGAGTTTAAGGCCAGCCTAAATAAACTACGTAGGGAGAACCTGTCTCAAAAAAAAAAAAATCTTACTTGACTCAGATAAGCACATTTAAAAAAATGCTCAGAGTTATTCTTTGTAAATTCAGCATCTTAACCTTGGTTTCATATTTTCAAATTAAGAGGATTTCCAAGTTAAAATTGTTTTTTGAGACAGGATCTTGCTATGCAGTTCAGACTGGCCTTGAATTCACTATGTAGCTTGGGCTGACCTCGAAATTGCAGTGATCCTCCTGCCTCAGCCTTCCAAGTGCTAGGATTATGGGCATGCACCACCACGCCTGGCCCCAAGTTAATATTAATTCTAAAATATTTTTAATTGTCATATCATGGCATTCATCTAATGTTTGAGCTAAATTAAATTTAATATATCTAATAATACTCAGATTATATCGTGTGTGTGTGTGTGATGAACCAGGGCCTTGCACATGCTGGGCAAGTGCTATACCACTGAGCCACACTGTGATTTTTCATTGTTACAACTAACTAGTAAACATTCTTATGCACAGGTCTGGTTCATTTTAGAGTAAACCCCTACAGTAGGCAGACAGTAGTACGAAAAGCATGAAAGTTTACAATGCACGTTACCAGGTGTCTCACCTTCCAGAAAAGTTGTACCAATTTATACTCTAGTAGACACATTTAAATGCATAAATATTATTATTCTGTGTTGTTTGTCAGTAACATTTCTTACATATTTTGAATAAGTTCAAAATTACCCAAGAGTTGCATGAGTCGTAGAGAGATGCCTGGACAGTTGTCAGCACTCGCGCCTCCTGGGCTAGGGCTTGGCTCAGTGGCGGGTCTAGAGTGCATGGAGGGGGTGAGCCCGGGAGGGTGGGTTTGGGCCAGGAGAAGGGGAGCCCTGATGCCATGCGACTGGTGAGCAGCTTCGTTTATTGCAGCAGAAATGTGACTTAGTGCAGTAAACAGATGGTACACATTAGTAAGCAGTCAGATTTAAGCTGCACCTGAATCTGCTTCATAGCTTGCAGTTACTAGGGCAGGGCAGTGTAAGCCGAGACTGTGGCCGCAGCCCTCGCCTGATTTTGTGGGAACAGCCATAACCGTGATCCTGATGCAGGAGGCTCACGCAGGGCAGCATGCATCTCACTGCTAGAAAAGCAACAGTATAGCCTAGTATTTATGTGAGTTTTAAGTTAAGCATTCAGGCAGAGTTCGAATTTTATGTAACAGAGGCTACGGTTACTGAGACTGGTTAGGAATGAGATTCTTTGCTCCGGTGTCTCCTGCTGCTTTCTCTTAGCTTGGCATTCATCAAGCGGACGCCGGTGATTGATGCGGACAAGCCGGTGTCTTCCCAGCTCCGAGTACTCACCCTCAGTGAAGACTCACCGTACGAGACGCTGCACTCTTTCATCAGCAATGCAGTGGCGCCCTTTTTTAAGTCCTACATCCGAGAGTCTGGCAAGGCAGACAGGTAAAAAGCGTTTTTCCTTCTGGGTGTGAATGTCACATTTCACTTAGCGATCACAAGACGGTGTGGAAGATGATGTAAAACTCAGTAGCTGGGAGCGCTCCTCGGCATTCATAAGTGTTGGCGTTATTACTGCTTGGCAAGCCTGAAATACAGGCCAGTGGTGGCAAACCTAGGGCACGCGTGCTGCAGCGGGCAGTTTGTTTCACTGAGAGCTCTAAGAGGTTCGCCGTCACTGTAATAGGAGAGCAGTGGAGCCCTAATGTTGAGCTCATTTCATGTTCTCGTAGGGACGGCGACAAAATGGCTCCTTCTGTTGAGAAAAAGATCGCAGAACTGGAAATGGGCCTCCTCCACTTGCAGCAGAACATTGAAATCCCAGAGATCAGCCTGCCGATCCACCCCATTATCACAAATGTGGCCAAGCAGTGCTACGAACGTGGCGAGAAGCCTAAAGTCACAGACTTTGGAGATAAAGTTGAAGACCCGACTTTTCTCAACCAGTTACAATCTGGAGTTAACCGCTGGATCCGAGAAATTCAGAAAGTAAGATTAGCAGTGTTGCACGTAATTCTGTAAATTCCGCTGCTCTTCAGTACCCGTGAACAGTGGTGAGAGTTTGTCGGAGAGACAACTGCTGTGGGGTCTGGGGCCCTGCCCTGGTCCCAGCCTGCCCGGTCCATCAGTTGAGGGGTGGTCAGGTGCTGAGATGTTAACTGGGAGAGTCCTGGTCTCAACCGCCGCGTGCCTTTGATCACATCAGACCCCTTCTGACTGATGGGCACGGGCTCCGCCTGGGATATAAAAGTCACTGGTGGGGGCCGGTGAGATGGCTCAGCGGCTTAAGAGCCTGCCCGGCAAGCGCGAGGGCCCGAGTTCGACTCCCGGAACCCACATACGAAAAAGGGGCCGGTGATATCACTCAGCGGCACGGGCGCCTGCTGGCGCGCGAGGTCCTGAGGTTGACCCCCGGTACCCACAAAAAAAAAAAAAAAAAAGTCACTGGTGGTGCATTTCCTCAGTGACGCTTCTTGTCTGTCAAATGGTGACTACTTCTGAACGTATTCTCTCTCCAAAGGTGACCAAACTTGACCGAGATCCTGCCTCAGGAACTGCCTTACAGGAAATCAGCTTCTGGCTGAACTTGGAACGTGCGTTATACCGCATCCAGGAGAAGAGGGAGAGCCCAGAAGTTCTCCTGACGCTGGATATCTTGAAACATGGCAAGCGCTTCCATGCCACTGTCAGCTTCGACACCGACACAGGTGAAAACCAGGACTCTTAAGCAGATTGTTAATTTTATTTATTTTTTTGGTTTGGTTTGGTTTTTCTGGTGTGGTCTATTGTTGTTTTGTTTTGTTGTGTTCTTTTTTTTTTTTTTTTTTTTTTTTTTTTGATGTTTTCATTTCACTTTGTAATTTAAGCTGGCCTTGAGCCCACTATGTAGTTTAAGCTGGCCTCCAACTTGTGGCGATCCTCCTGCCTCAGCCTCTTGTTTATAGGCCTGTGCCACTGTGCCCAGCTTGTTAAGTTATTTGCCTGACTTTCATGAGATCTTTGATTTGGCAATTTGGATAAAAATTAATACATGTACGTTTTTAGTGGGGGGAAGATGGTGCCAGGGATTGAACCCAGAGTCTTACATGTGAGCTGCACCCCTAGCCCTATAGTGTTTGTTTGTCTGTTTTTGTGATGCTAGCAGTTGAATCCAGAACCTCACCATGAGCTGCATCCCCAGTCCTTTTTATTATTTGTTGGGACAAAGGGCCTTGCTACATCACCAAGTTGCCTGGCTAGGCTTGAACTTATAATCCTCCTGCCTCAGTGTCCTAGAATGCTGATATTCTGGGTATGTGCCACCATGCCCAATTCTGTATTATTATTTTTAATTGTTTTTCTCTTCTAGCTTGTTTCATTTTTTTCCTTGGTTTAAGGGAATTATAGTGATTTTCCACTTTTGATACTTTTTTTTTTAATCTTATGCCAGAAGAAGTCAAGAAATAGACTAAGAGTCTGTTTTTGTAATTTTTTTTCTTTTTTTTTTCTTTTTTTTTTTTTTTGAGACAGGGTGTTGCTAATTCAGGCTGACCTTGAGTTGACTGTGTACGCCAGGCTGCCCTTGAATTTGCAGTGATCCTCCTGTCTCAGCCTCCTAAGTGCTGGGATTACAGGCGTGTACCACCATGCCGGGCTCTTTTTCTATGATTTTGTATATGTAACACCTACTTTGAGGCATGGGAATAAAATTTAAATTTTAATATTCTCAAGGATGATAAAATTTTAGTTTCCTTTTTTTTGTTTATTTTTTGAGACAGGGTCTTACTATGTAGTCCAGACTGGCCTTGAGCTCACTGTTAGCTCAGGTTGGGCTCAAACTCACAGTGATCCTCCTGCCTCAGCCTCCCGAGTGCTGGGATTACAGGCATGTGCCACCACACCTGGCTCAAAATTTTAGTTTTCTAAACTTTGTATGAGTTGAGCCTACTCTTAACAAAACTGGGACCACACCAGGATTAGCCTCTTATTTAATTCTCTTTGAAGTATCATAAACAGTTGCTTTGTTGGCTTAGTTTTACTACTTTCTATAAATGCTATTAACTGTTTCTGCATTTGTCTAGGTCTCAAACAGGCTTTGGAGACAGTGAATGACTACAACCCTCTGATGAAAGATTTCCCTCTGAATGACCTGCTCTCTGCCACTGAGCTGGACAAGATCCGGCAGGCACTAGTTGCAATTTTCACCCATTTGCGAAAGATCCGAAATACAAAATATCCCATCCAGAGGGCCCTGCGTCTGGTGGAGGCTATTTCCCGAGACCTGAGTTCTCAGTTACTCAAAGTGCTGGGCACTAGGAAGCTGATGCATGTGGCTTATGAAGAATTTGAAAAAGTAAGTTTCGATATGTTAGCAAATAACAGCCTCAAGGTAACGAGATAAAAGTACACTTTAGTAACAAACTGCCATTCATACATCGTGTCCTAGGTTATGGTGGCTTGCTTCGAAGTTTTTCAGACTTGGGATGATGAGTATGAGAAACTTCAGGTGTTGTTGAGAGACATCGTCAAAAGGAAGAGGGAAGAAAACCTGAAGATGGTGTGGCGGATCAACCCTGCCCACCGGAAGCTGCAGGCTCGACTTGACCAGATGAGAAAATTCAGACGCCAGCACGAACAGCTCAGAGCGGTCATCGTCAGGGTCCTGAGGCCACAGGTATGGCTCGCATTCTGAAAATTCATACATGCGTTGTTCAAATGCCCCCACCTTAAAGAATAAACTATTTTCCGTTTAGCGCTCAGTACTTCTTTCTCCTTAACTCTATTCTTGTTTGGACCCTGTCATCTTTCAGATCTAGTGGTTCTGTGTTACGTTGTTTCAATCCAGTCACTGGTGTGGACCCTAGAGCCAGACTGGGTTTTAAATTCCAACTTCGCTGTTTACTAGTGTGATGTAAGCACATTATTTAACCTTGTCTGAATCTTCACCTATAAAATGTGGATAAACATATCTGCCTGAGATTTATTAAAAGAATTCAGTGACTCATTTTCTTTGTACATGCTTTTTTTCCCTCTCTCTTCTGAATTAATTTTCTTCATCAATTCTTTTTTTTCCCTTTAAAAAAATCTATTCGAGGGCTAGAGGTATATAGCTTAATGGTAGAGTGTTTGCCTAGCATCTGTGAGATCCTGGTAATGGGAATGGTCCCCAGTAATGGGGAAGAAAATAATGTCCAACAAAAAGCACCACTGTCAGCTGGGAATGGTGGCACATCCTGTAATCCCAGTACTCTGGGAGGCTGAAGCAGGAGGATTGAAAGTTTGAACCCAGCCTGGGCAACATAGGTACTTAGTGAGACCCAGTCTCCAAAAAAAAAAGGACTGGGGATATAGTCGGTGTGAAGGCTGGTTTTGATCCCCAAAATCCCCCCCAAAAAATCCACACCATTAGAAAATCTTTATGGTACAGAGTTAAAATATATTGTGTTCGGCTTGGCTTTGAGTTATGGTTACAAAATGTTTGACTAGTAGTCCAAAACCTGTATTGCTGACTGGTAATCTTGTGTGGCATGAGCAGCAAAATAAAGCTCTTCGTTTGGTGAACGTCTCTTTTAGGTCACAGCAGTCGCACAGCAGAATCAAGGAGAGGTGCCTGAGCCCCAGGATATGAAAGTGGCCGAGGTCCTGTTTGATGCTGCGGATGCAAATGCCATCGAGGAAGTGAACCTGGCCTACGAGAACGTCAAGGAGGTGGACGGGCTGGACGTCTCCAAAGAGGGCACCGAGGCCTGGGAGGCTGCGATGAAGAGATACGACGAGAGGATCGACCGAGTGGAGACAAGGATCACCGCCCGCCTGCGTGACCAGCTAGGCACCGCTAAAAATGCTAACGAGATGTTCCGGATCTTCTCCAGGTTCAATGCGCTGTTCGTCAGGCCACACATCCGTGGGGCCATCCGGGAGTATCAGACGCAGCTGATCCAGCGCGTGAAAGATGACATTGAGTCCCTCCATGACAAGTTCAAGGTCCAGTACCCACAGAGCCAGGCGTGCAAGATGAGCCACGTGCGTGACCTGCCACCAGTGTCCGGCTCCATCATCTGGGCGAAGCAGATCGACCGGCAGCTCACCGCCTACATGAAGCGCGTGGAGGACGTGCTGGGCAAGGGCTGGGAGAACCACGTGGAGGGGCAGAAGCTGAAGCAAGATGGGGACAGCTTCCGCATGAAGCTCAATACCCAGGAGATCTTCGATGACTGGGCCCGGAAGGTGCAGCAGCGCAACCTTGGCGTCTCGGGTCGCATCTTCACCATCGAGAGCACTCGAGTGCGGGGCCGCACCGGAAACGTCCTCAAGCTCAAAGTCAACTTCCTTCCCGAGATCATCACACTGTCCAAGGAAGTCCGGAACCTCAAGTGGCTTGGTTTTCGGGTACCCCTGGCCATTGTGAACAAGGCTCACCAAGCCAACCAGCTCTACCCATTTGCCATCTCGCTGATCGAGAGCGTGCGGACCTACGAGCGCACCTGCGAGAAGGTGGAGGAGCGCAACACCATTTCACTCCTGGTGGCCGGTCTGAAGAAGGAGGTGCAGGCGCTGATTGCAGAGGGCATCGCCCTGGTGTGGGAGTCCTACAAGTTGGACCCGTATGTGCAGCGCCTGGCGGAGACGGTCTTCAACTTCCAGGAGAAGGTGCCTCAGCCTGACCCTCATGCATCCCCGGAGTGAATAAACATGTAGCTCAGGCAACGAGCCCTCAGCTCTCCCAAAGAGGAGCCAAGAGGGGGATGAGACGAGAGAGATTGGGGGCGGCTTTAGGGAGGCCCGAGCAGCACCCTTGGAAACTAGCGTAGAGAGGGGACAGGGAGGCTGCCCAGCTGGGCAGACTGGACACCACTAGCTGGGGGAGAAGGAGGCACGAGGTCTGCCGCTGGGAGCGCTGGCTGACATTTGCCCAGGATGCGGGCTTCCGTCCCGGCTTCAGCTCAGCTGCACCTCATAAACCCGACTCAGCCTGTGAGTGCACCGGGCGCCCTCCCGTGAGCAGGAGGGTTAGGGCCGGGAGCTGATGGCCACACCGTCCCCTCCACCCCAGCAGCCAGCATCGGCTATCACTGAAGAGTCCTCTGCCTCAAGCCTTTGTTAATGAACTGAGAAGACTGTATAAAGGGAGCAGCATGTGGTGCACACCAGTAACCCCAGCGGTCTGGGAGGCTGAGGCAGGAGATTCACAAGTTTGAGCCCAGTCTGAGCAACTTAGCAGGACCCTGTCTCAAATTTTTAAAAAATGAGGCAGGGAGGGGCTGGGGATATAGCTTAGTGCAAAGTCCCTGGGTTCAATCCTTGGCACTGCAAAAAAAAAAAAAAAGGAATAGAGTGAGTGGTTGTTTGAAATGTTATATATGCTTTCCCTTAGGTGGATGATTTGCTGATTATCGAAGAGAAAATAGACCTGGAAGTGCGTTCCTTGGAAACGTGCATGTACGATCACAAGACCTTCTCAGAGATCCTGAACAGGGTCCAGAAGGCGGTAGATGACCTGAATCTGCACTCCTACTCCAACTTGCCCATCTGGGTCAACAAGCTGGACATGGAGGTGAGAGTGGCCGTGAGACAGGAGAGTGGGCCCTGCTCAAGGTGCGCACCAGCCTGTCACCAGGAGCGTTTTCCCTTAGAAATGGTGGTCTGGCTGGAGCACGTGCCCATAATCCCTGCTACTCAGGAGGCTGAGGAAGGGAGATTGCGAGTGTGAGGACAGCTTGGGTAACTCAGCAAGGCACTGTCTCAAAAGTAAAAAAGGAAATCTGGATGGTCCACTCCCCCAGACAGTCCCCCAGCATCCACGGCAGTTCTGAGCGGGGCATAGGCAGCCGCGAGAGAGGAAAGAGCCCCTCTATTTACAGGCATGTGACAGCCTCTCGTGTGCCTCTTTTCTTTGGATGTAGGTTAACAGTTACAGACTTTATTTTGGTGGTACTGGTTGTTGAAGCCAGGGGCTCACCATGCTAAGCCACGCTTGCTACCGCACTATACCCCACCCTCTAAGTGCCCGTCCTTCCCTGACGACTCCACGCCCCAAGCCCAGTGTAGAAAGAACTTTCCAGCAGCTCGGCGCCTCTCATTCCCAGAGTGGGTGTGTCTGACTGCTGGCCTGTGCGAACCCTCACTGCTGGGCCGAGCGCTCAGGGAGTTGTGGGAGTGGGGTGACAGTGGAGGTTGCAGGTTGCAGTTGTGTCTGGTCAGTGCCTGCCGGACACATCAGAGCAGTGTGTCCTCACCAGAGACGCTGTCAGAGAGTTAGCAAGTCCCGCTGTCCTGAACCCACAGACGGCCTGAGAGTCCCTCGTTTTTGTCACCATGACCTTCCCTGTACTCTTAGGATGGTTGTATGTCCCATGGCAGACTGTTCGCAAAGCCTCACTTCTTGTTTGTAGGAGAAGACTTTCTTGTTAAGAGAATGATTTAGGGGCCGGTGAGATGGCTCAGCGGCTTAAGCGCCTGCCTTGCAAGCACGAGGGCCCGAGTTCGACTCCCGGAACCCACATACGAAAAAGGGGCCGGTGATATCGCTCAGCGGCACGGGCGCCTGCTGGCGCGCGAGGTCCTGAGGTCGACCCCCCGGTACCCACAAAAAAAAAAAAAAAAGGAGAATGATTTAGTACCCAAATTACCGCTCGTCGGGTTTCATTTCAAGGCTGCCAGGAGAACACCGGTGGACTTTCTCCCACACTGCCCACCAACACCTCACCTGCGTCTGTACACTGCATTGGTGTCCTTGTCACTAGCGAGGACGGGTGACTCTGTTGCCCGGAGAGGGAGACCATAGTCCAGCCGAGAGTGCTCTGAGCCCAGAAATGGCTCAGCAAGGAGACTGAGGGTCAGGGTCACACTTGTCACCTCCTGCCCTTTGCTTTCTTGCTCGTTATGGCTGACTTCAGGAGACACTGTTCTTTTGACTGCTTTCTCTGTAGATCGAGAGGATTCTGGGTGTGCGTCTGCAAGCTGGACTGAGAGCGTGGACCCAGGTCCTTCTTGGACAGGCTGAAGACAAAGCCGAAGTGGACATGGACACGGATGCCCCGCAAGTCAGTCACAAGCCTGGCGGGGAGCCAAAGATCAAAGTGAGTGTTTCCTGTGGCGCCCCATTTGCTAGCCAGTGAAAACAAACTCTCCCCCTAAGACGTGCCTGTGGGGGCTGGGGCCGTAGCTCAGAGCGGGAGCGTGTGCTTTGAAAATCACTTTGCAGCAGAGAAGCCTGACAGATGCCAACTTACCAGGCTGGAGGTTAACGTGATGCCGTGGGGGCATCATGGGCCCTGGGACGCGGGGGTCTTTCCCCGACTCCCCAGCCACATGCTAATCGTGAGAACCATGTCCTGCAGACACAGGCTGAAGGTTGGGCTGCAGATAGCTGACTGGTACTCAGAGAGGTTCAGGGTCACGAGTGTGAAGGCAAAGCTGAGAAAGTGGCACAGGTCGGGAGGGACCAAGGAACACGACGGCTCTGTGTCACAGAGTGTGTGGGATTTGGCCTGGGAACCCGAGTGAAGTCTGTGCCTCACAGGCTCCCGCCGGGGTTTCCGGCCTTGTACTGAGTGTGTTGTTAACAGCAGAGAAGGCTGGTGAAGAGCATTTGGAGCTCTGTGCTTTCTTTGCAACTCTCATGTAAGCCCTAAATAATTTCTTTTTTTTTTTTTTTTTTGTCTTTTTGAGACAAGGTTTCACTATACAGTTCAGGCTGGCCTCAAACTCATAGCAGTCCTCCTCCTCAGCCTCCCAAGTGCTGGTATTACTGGTGTGCGCCACCACACCCGGCCTAGTCCTAAATAATTTCAGGAAAGGAAGTAATAAATACAAAATAAGCCAGATGTTGTGGCACATGCCTGTAATCCTAACTCTCAGGAGGCTGAGGCAGGAGCATCACAGGTTTGAGGCCAGCCTGGGCTACACGGTGAGACCCTGTCTCAAAAACAAAACGAACTTCAGAAAGAACCTGTACTGGGGGGAAGCAGCTCCACTTAGCAAACATCCGCGCAAGGGACCCTTCAGTGACTGCACACGGTCGGCGCAGATGCGGGTCTGGGTCTGGGTCTCCAGAGCCCGCAGCGCAGTGGCCTTTACCACACACGCAACAAGGCGCTGTGAGACTTGAGGGGACTGCAGGGGGAGACGTTGATCTGGGAGCGCGGTTGGCTTGTTTTTTCTGGTACGGACTTTATTTTTCCTTTTTTTTTTCCCTCCCGATACTTAAACTTTTTTTCAGCTTTTATAATACACACGTTCATCTCTAGAGCATACTTTTTTTTTTTTTGGAACTGGGAGTCGAACTCGGGACCTTGCAGCATACTTTTTAAAACACTGAGTTCCGGAGAAGCAGTGCATGTCTGGGTGGGTGTGGCTCTCTGGCGGAGGCTGAGTTCCAGTTGTGGAGTGGCTGAGGGCACAGGCGGGTCTCGGGTGGGGCTTGCCTATGGCCAACAGCCAGTGCCGCCTCCAGCCACTGTCAGTGGCGGTGGTTGCTCAGGGTCATCACCTCTAGAGAGGTCACATACACCAATCAGGTGGCACTTCACTGAGACCAGGGATGCGTCGGCACCGAGGGTACCCAGGAGGACCCAGGAAGAAGCGGAACGGCACCCGCCCTCAGCTTCTCATGATCTTGGTGAAGGGACACAAATCACAACGCCAAATTATGCAACACCATATCTGAAAAAGGATCAGACTCTGTGGTTCAGGCTGAAGTTGCTTAATAATTCAGGGAGAAAAGATGTTAAGATTCCAAAGCATTGAAATTAAACCTTTCTGTTACAGAACGTAGTTCATGAGCTGAGAATAACCAATCAGGTGATCTACTTGAACCCGCCAATTGAGGAGTGCAGGTACAAGCTGTACCAGGAGATGTTCGCCTGGAAGATGATCGTGCTGTCCCTGCCCAGGATCCAGAGCCAGAGGTACCAGGTGAGTCTGAGACCAGAGCGTGTGCCCTGACCAGGCCTCTCCTGGCAATGTGGAGAGTCACCTCTCTAGGGCCTTGGGAACAGGCTGCTTACAGGTCTGTCATGCGCCAGGCTCCAGGCTCGGCATCCTGAGGGAAGCTGCAGGAGGCTGCCTGTGGCCATTGGCAGCTTGGCCTCAGTAGCCTCTTCTAAATCCCTTCGATGTTCTGCTTCTTATTCTCACTGCTCCTGTCTCCCTCGCTTTTTATTTTTTATTTATTTATTTTTTGGTACCAGGAGTCAAACTTGGGACCTTGCCAGGCAGGCACTGTGCCACTGAGCTACATCTCCAGCCCCTCCCCCACTTTTTATAAGAGAAATTTTCAAACGTATACTGAAGTAGCAAGAGTCTTAAGCGTCGCTTACCAGAACGTGGCCAGTTTTATTGCTTCTGTTCTCTCTGCCCCGCTTCCCACCCACCAGGTTATTACATAAATGATAGTGCACTGTGATTAGTGTGCTTCTAGAACCAAAGGGGAGTACAGAAGACCACGCAGTCCCTGGCCTGGCCAGGGTTCCTTTTTAATGGACCAGGGTTTCCACATAAAAGGGTTGCCAGCCTGCTGCTGGCCTCCTACCTCACTCCCTTGCTCCCTGGCTCCTCTGACCGTCCTGGCCTCCAGTCTTTCCTCCTCCCTGCCGGCCATAGTCAGCGCTTCTGTTCTGTTCTCCACCCTCCTCCAGTGTCCCTTTGTCCCCCAGGCACTCGCAGTGGTCTCATAGGTCTGCAGCTTGAGACCTCCTTGCATGCTGGTAGCCTGGCCTGTGCCCAGCCCCAGGCCCATGGGTGCCACTGCCCTTGTGGCGGCCCTGTCCTGACGTGTCTCTGCAGCCCCTCCAGTCTACTCTTCCCCACTTGGTCTTTGCCATCCTTCCACCCACTTGAGCTGAATCTGCGCTGTCATCCACTGCCCCCACCCAGTATGACGTCACCGCTTCAACATCCCTCCTGCCTATCCTAGCTGACCCTACCTAGAGTCAGCTTTCATCACAGCAGCCACAGAAGCCTTCAGTTCTGCATTAATCCTGACCCTGTTCCTCTCCAGGCCCATTTGCCATGTGCCATGCCCTGTGCTGCTTTGTTCTCTGACCTCGGCCCTGCTTCTCCCCGCGCTGGCTGCCCCTGCTACCCTGCACTCCTGCTGGTCCCCAAACCGCCAGCGGACTCTGGCCCCAGCCTCTGCGCTGCTCAGTCAGCTCAGTCTCTGGGAGCCGATGACCACTCAGCTCCTTCCTCCCCTGCCCTCCACCTCTGCTCACTTGTTGCCTTCTGTCAGGCTTTTCCTCACTTCTTGATTTAAAATACAACCAAGGCCGGGGTGTAGCTCAGTAGTAGAGCGCTTGCCTCTCATGCATAAGTTCAGGGTTCAACCTCTAGCACTATAAAAGACAAATAAGATCCAAAACAACACAGAACGTGCCCTGTGCTCCCTGTCCTTCCTGCTCCCCTGCTACCTGCGCAGTTTACGGACTCCTGAACTGTTGCGTCCTCTCACAGGATGTAGATTCACGTGAGCAGGGTTAGTGGTTGATTTCGTGTACTTGGCCCAGTGGCTGGCCTGTAGCAGGTGCTCACACAGGTGAAACCGGTGAGTGGCTTCGCAGGTTCGACTGCTTTCCCATCTGCTGTTAGTAACGCTGCGTTTTTCCAGGTTGTGCTTATGTCATATTTCTTTGCTGGTTTTAGAGTGGAATATTAGCAGGCTTCCTGTTGATGCTGATGTTTCTGTTGAGGCTTTAGGTCAGCGTTATCACTCTGTTGCCATTTGATGGTTTCTTTTGATTAAGTAAAAGGTGGCTGTGATTCGCATTCTGGTCCACCCTCTGGCTCACTTCCAGCTTTGCTTGGTCAGGTGGGTGTGCATTACGAATTGACTGAAGAGGAGAAGTTCTACCGGAACGCTCTAACCCGGATGCCCGACGGGCCCGTCGCCCTGGAGGAGTCTTACTCTGCGGTCATGGGCATCGTGACCGAGGTGGAGCAGTATGTTAAGGTAGGACGCTCCCAATTACCTCCACGTGCACCAGCCACGTGGCTGCCCCAGACACGGAAGAGGGTGAGACACGAGGGAGCTTGACGGGGATAACGTGGCTCAGTGGCTCATATTTGCTTAGAGTGAACAATAGACAAATCTTTTGGGGTATTAACTGTGATTTTCAAGAACAGTAAGTTTTACTTTTTGATGTGAAATTCTGAGAATTTAAAGTGAGAGTTTTCCTACTGGTGATGAAAACCTGCCCCTTCTTGGTGGCGGACGGGTCTGGTATCTCTGAAGTCTCCAGAATGCGGCATCCAGCTGCAGCGTTCCCTGTATTCCGCATTTGCAGGTTTGGCTTCAGTACCAGTGTCTGTGGGACATGCAAGCTGAAAACATCTACAACAGGCTTGGGGAGGATCTCAACAAGTGGCAGGCTCTCTTGGTCCAGATCCGGAAGGCCAGGGGGACTTTCGACAACGCAGAGACCAAGAAGGAGTTTGGACCAGTAGTCATTGATTACGGCAAGGTGAGCCGGGCTTGTTCTCAGTGTGAGCGTGCTGTGAGAGCAGTGTTTCTGTGGACTCAGATTCAGCGGAAGCGTGAGGGAGCCGGCAGGAGAGGCCTGACGACATGCTGCCGTGCGTCTCCCCTGCAGGTTCAGTCTAAGGTGAACTTGAAGTACGACTCCTGGCACAAGGAGGTTCTCAGCAAGTTTGGGCAGATGCTGGGGTCAAACATGACGGAATTCCACTCCCAGATCTCAAAGGTGAGGAGGTGGGATCCTGCTGAGCCCCGGGCTGGGATGGGCCTGGGCCTGGGGTAGAACACACCCTCTCCCGCCAGTCTCGACAAGAGCTGGAGCAGCATTCTGTGGACACGGCCAGCACCTCCGACGCTGTGACCTTCATCACCTACGTTCAGTCTTTGAAGCGGAAGATCAAGCAGTTCGAGAAACAAGTTGAGGTGAGCTCTGCGAATGCTGGCTTTAAGTTCTCAACTGCACCTCTAGTGTACTAGGAGTTTATAGTGTTCGTGTCGAGAGAGCGTTCTGACTCCACCCTGGGGGCCCTGTTTCTTAACATGCCAGAAAACCTTGCTGTGCTTGGCAAAGTGCAGTGCAAGACGAGCACCCTGGCAGTCTGCATTGGAAGAGCTCAGCAGGTGATTGATTCCAAGAACATTTAAGAACCGCTGTTTCAGGGGACGGGTCGTCTCTGATTCTTTCACTGTGCCACTCCAGTCATCAGGCTTGACCGTCCTTGTTGCAGTTTGGAATGAAGGGTGAGGCACAGCTGCGCACCCTCCCCTACCCTGTTTCCTACCGAGGGCACTCAGTCAGTGCGGCACCTGCTGGCACGGTGGACTCTGCCTCAGTACCTCAGGGTGGACAGCTGTAGAGGAGCTAATGTATCCATCTTTTGCATTCTGTAGCCATAAAGCACCTTCTCTCTCAGAGGACAGAGTGTTGCTTATTGTTTTAGAAGGAAAATTGAATTTGTCTTTTAACTCTCAAAGCTCTACCGCAATGGCCAGCGCCTGCTGGAAAAGCAGAGGTTCCAGTTCCCACCTTCCTGGCTGTACATCGACAACATCGAGGGAGAGTGGGGGGCCTTCAACGACATCATGAGGCGGAAGGACTCTGCCATCCAGCAGCAGGTGGCGAATCTGCAGATGAAGATCGTGCAGGAGGACCGTGCCGTGGAAAGCCGCACCATCGACCTGCTCACGGACTGGGAGAAGACCAAACCTGTCACGGTGAGCCTGACAAAGGATGCCTTGCTGTGCCTTAGCAGTCCAGCACTGAACACTCTTTTTCCTTTCGGTCATTAAAAAAGTAGTGTGTGCAGGCAGGTGTCGTCTGCATCTGTAGTGTGCACTTGTGTCCCCAGCTGCCTGAGAGGCTAAGGTGGGAGAATGGCTTGAGACCAGCCTGGGCCACATAGGCTCCTCCTCAAAAAAAAAAAAAAAGGTCTGTGGGTGGTGGTGCTAGGGATGTAGCTGTGTTGCAGAAGTCTTGCCTAGTGTGCGCAAGGCCATAGGTTAGATCCTCAGCACCACAAAACATTTTTAAAAAAGCAGTACTTAATTTGTAATTCTAGCACTTAGGGAAGCAGGAGAGCTGCAAGTTCTAGGCCAGCCTACATAGTGAGATCCTGTCTCAAAAAAATAAGAAAAGGCAGTGTTGAGAGAGTGAATATGAAAGCTGGTAGCCGGTGTACACCCTTTCATCCAGAACAGTGATCACTCGAATCAAGAGATGATTCTAAGGATTGAAGTTGTTTTGCTTTCCAGCTGTGCTTTTCCTTAAGCATCCTCAAATTGGCGTTTGATTTCAGTAGACACATGTCATGACTCACACTGCGCTGTTGTTGCCAGCTTTGTACCCCTTAAGGAGCAGGTTCTGTAGTGGTGCTGAGCAGGTTCTGTAGTGGTGCTGATGTGGTCGCTGAGTTCTGTCCCCGAGCCAGCTACACCCGCTTCTCCGCATCCATCAAGCGGGAGTCAAGCATGACTGTCTTCCGCGCACTGTTCTGGGTAGTGAGGATACCGCTTGGGAAGGACCAGAGCCCCTGCGTGTGGATTAGACACCTCAGGGAGAGATGGGTAACAGGTACACCAGAAAAACGTGTGTCTGAGTCAGTTGGTGACAGTGCCACCAACAGATGGAGATGGCAGGCCCTGGCTGGGGCAGAAGAGGGTGCTGTGGGTGCCGCTGTGTCGGGCAGGCCCCACTGGACGGGGACAGTGAAGGAAACACAAGCAGAGGTGTGGAAGGGATTAATTGCATTTGGCTTGTTGGTGGGATTCAGAATTTTATTTTGGCATACAGAAAAGGATAGGAAAGAAAAATGGAAAGTACGTTAGAATAGTTAGAGTGAAAATCTGCTTTCTGCTCTGGGGGTGCAGGTTCTGCGCAGCAGGCCTGGTGGCAGATGTAGCCCCCCGTCCTCACTGGGAGCCACACCATCCCCATGCCGCCTCTGTGCCTTGGGGCCCACAGGCTCTTGTTTGGGTTTCATTTTGGTTGGATTGTTGCTGGGGGCTTTTGATTTTTAAGTTTTTTTGAGACAGGATCTCACTATGTAGTTCAGGCTGGCCTTGAACTCACTACATAGCCCAGGATGGCCTCAAACTCGCAGCAGTCATCTTGCTTCAGCCTCTCGATTGTTGGGATCACAGGCGTGCACTACTATGCTGGGTTGAGTTGTCACTGTTTCGAGTTTAAAGTATCTGCTCTCAGTAATTCCAATATTGCTGGGTTACAAATAAGCCAACAACCAAGAGCTGTCACTGAAATCTGAGTGTCTCTTGTGGCCTCAGTCCAGGATGTGTGACCGCTAAAGCTTTTGGTACAGTTTGGCTTTGGTAGGAAACAATTGTGTAACCGTTCTCGGACGTTCCCGTAGTGAGAAGTACGCGAGTGCAGTGTTGTGCTGCAGTGCAGCCCGCGGCTTGTGGCTCAGTGGGTGGGGGGGTGGGCAGGCTGAGTGTTCCACCCGAGCCCAGCTGTGTGCCAGTTCCTCCCTTTCCCGTCCCAGGGCACTGGTGAGATGAGGGCTGAATTGAGCGTGTACCACCATGTAAAGTGCTGCCGTAAAGCTCGCCTCGGCAGTGCGGAGGAGTGCGCAGTGCAGTCTCAGTGAGTGCGTGCCTGTGTGAGCTGTTCAGGGCCAGTACTGCCTGCACGCTCTGCCGCTGGGACCCCAGGCGCCTCAGCTCTGTACCCTGCCTATTCCCAGGGCAACCTGAGGCCAGAGGAGGCACTGCAGGCTCTGACCATCTACGAGGGCAAGTTTGGCCGGCTGAAGGACGACAGGGAGAAGTGCGCCAAGGCCAAGGAGGCGCTGGAGCTCACAGACACGGGGCTGCTCAGCGGCAGTGAGGAGCGTGTGCAGGTAGGGGCCGCACGGGAGTGCTGGGTGTCACGGTCCCCACCTGCCACTGGCCGGGCCAGCCCGAGGCCCACTGAAGTGTAACTGCTCTGTGTTCTCTCTCACAGGTGGCCTTGGAGGAGTTACAGGATCTCAAAGGAGTTTGGTCGGAGCTCTCGAAGGTCTGGGAGCAGATCGATCAGATGAAAGAGCAGCCGTGGGTTTCAGTGCAGCCTCGCAAGGTCCGTCTGCTCTCGTCCAGGGGCTGTGTCTGTGCTGATGCTCACAGGCCTCACAGACGCACTGTGCACACACGGGGCTGTGTGTGAGTTCACAAGGTGTCACTTGATGTCCTGCGTGTCACTGACATTTATCCAGATGAATGGGAAGTTTACCGGTTTTTTTTCATTTCCTTTGCATTTTTAAAAAAATTAATTTTATTGCTACATTTTAGATACACATAATGATCACATTCATCAGAGTAAATTTGTACCTATACATGATCTTCTTTTTTTATTCCCCTCCCCTCCCTTCAGCCCCTCTTCCCCTCTTTATTTACAAAAGCTTTGTTTCTGTTTTTTCCTTCTATTCTCTTTTATTTTTCTTGTCCCTTCCTCCCCCCCCATTCTGCCTTGTTCCCCTTCTCATTTGAACATTTTCTTCCCATTTCCCAATATCTATTATACATTTTGGTCCTTATTTACACTTTTGGTTTCTCACACCAGAGAAACAATGCAGTATTTAAACATGTGTTTCCGCTTTATTTCACTTAAGAGTGTGGACTCAAGGTGCATCCATTTAGGTAGAAATTTCTCAAGCTTATCCTTCTTTATGGCTGAGTCGTACTCTATTGTATTAAAAAAAACCCACATCATCTTTATCCATTCATCAGTTGCTGGGCATTTGGGCTGTTTCTAAGATTTAGCTATTACAGACTGTGCTGCTGTAAACATGGGCATGCATATATCACTGTGGTGTGATGCTTTTAATTCTTTCAGGAAGATACCAAGAAGAGGGATAGCTGGGTCAAATAGAACCTCTAGTCCTAGTTTTTTTGAGAAATCTCCACACTGATTTCCACAGTGGTTGCACCAGTCTACATTTCCACTAACAATGGAGATGGGTTCCTTTTTCCCACAGCCCCGCCAGCATTTATTATTGGTTGGTTTCTTGATAATAACCATTCTTTCTAGAGTGAGGTGGAATGTCAGCGTTGTTTTAATTTGCATCTCTCCAGTGACCAGTGCTGTTGAGCATTTTTCCATATATGTATTTGCTGTTTCTACTTCTTCATCTGAGAAGTGTCTATTCACTTTAGATTGGATCTTTAAATTTGGGGAGTCTGATTTTTTTTTTTAGTTCTTCATATATTTTAGATGTTAGTCCTTTGAGGAACAGCTGGCAAACATTTTTCCCACTCTGTGGGTTGTCTCTTCACTCTGTTGGTGGTTTCTGTGTAAAAGCTTTTTAATAAGATGAGATCCCAGTTGTTGATTCTTTGTGATATTTCCTGTGTGATTGGAGTTTTGTTCATAAAGTCTTTTTTGTTTTGTTTTGGGGTTTTTTTGATTTGGGTTTTTGAGACAGGGTCTCACTGTGTAGTTCAGGCTGGGCTTGAACTCACTATGGAGCCCAGGCTGGCCTTGAACACAAGGCAATCCTCCTGCCTCAGCCTCCCAAGTGCTGGGATTATAGGCATGCACCCCACCACACCCGGCTCATAGTCTTTGCCTACATCGGTGTCTTAAAGAGTTCTACCTATCCTATCTTCCAGCAGATTTAGTGTTTCTGTTTTAATAGTAAGATCTTTGATCCATTTCAGTTTTAATGTAGTGCATGGTGAAAGATACTAGTCTAGTTTTAATATTCGGCATATGGAAAGCCAATTTTTCTAGCACCATTTATTGAAAAGGCTTTCTTCCAGTGAAGGTGTTTGGTCTTTTATCAAAGATAAGGTGGCTGAGTATGTTTAAAGTTGTTTCTGCATCTTCTAATCTGTTCCAAAAAATAATAATAATAATAGTCTGTTCCATTGATCCTTGGTTCTGTTTTTTTGCCAGTACCATGCTGTTTTTTAAGGGATTGTGAAGCCCCCTGCCTGGCCTTTGTTGCCCAGAATTGCTTTTGCTCTTCTAGGTCTCCTCTGATTCCAAATGAATTTTTAGATTGTTTTCTCTATTTTGTGAGATATGCTATTGGTATTTTGATCGGAATTGCATTAAATCCATATAACAATATTGGAAGTATGGCCATTTTCACTGTATTGGTTTTTCCTACCTAATGTTTTCAGAACTATATTGAATAAGAGTGGTGATAATGGACATCCTTGTCTTGTTCCTGATTTTAGAGTGATTTAGAGTGTTCCTGATTTTTTGGTTTTTGTCTGTTTAGTGTGATGTTGGCTGTTGGTTTGTCATAGATGGCTTTTATCAGATTAAGATAAAGATCATCTGTCCCACTTTTCCGTAGGGTTTTCATCATGAAGGGGAGCTGGACTTTGTCATACGCTTTTTCTACATCTATTGAGATGATCATACAGTTTTTGTTTTTGGTTCTGTTGATGTGATGTATTACATTTATTGATTTGTGTATGTTGAACCATCCCTGCATCCCTGGGATGAATCCTACCTGGTCATGGTGTATAATCGTCTTGATGATTTGCTGCGTTCTGTTTGCCAGTATCTTATTGAGGATTTTTTGCATCTGTGTTAATTAGGGAGATGGGCCTATAGTTCTTTTTGATTGAATCGTTCTCTGGGTTTGGTATCAGGGTAATGCTTGTTTCCAGAAATGAATTTGGGAGTATTGCTTCCCTTTCAATTTCATTAAAGGGTTTGAGAAGTAGCGGCATTAGGTCTTCTCCGAATTTCTTATAGAATTTAGCAATGACTCCATCAGGGCCTGGGCTTTTCTTTATTGGTAGGTTTTTAATGACATCTTCAATTTCTTTGACTGATACTGGTTTATTTAGAATTTTTATATCGTCTTGGTTCAGTTTTGGTAATTGATATGTATCTAGGAATCTGTCCATTTCTTCTGTGTTTTCCATCTTATGAGTGTACAGATTCTCAAAGTAGGTATTGATGATCTTCTGGATTTCCACAGGATCTGTTGTGATTTCACCCTTTTCATTCCTAATTGCATGGATTTGAGTCTTTTTTTTTTTTTTTTTTTTCCTTTTTTTTGTACGATTGGCTAAGGGTTTATCAATTTTATTTAATCTTTCAAAGAACCAACTCTTGGAGTCATTGATTCTTTGTATTGTTTTCTTAGTCTCCATTGAATTAATTTCTGCTCTGATCTTTATTATTTTCTCCTTCATACATGCTGTGGGCTTGACTTGCTCTTCTTTTTCTAGAAGCTTGAGGTTCAACATCAGGTTGTTTATTTGCGCTCACTCTGTTTTTCTGATATGAGAATTCACCTTATAAATTTCTCTTGCAGGACTGCTTTCATTGTGTCACATAAGTTCCAGTCTGTTGTATAGGCATTATTGTTTAATTGTAGAAACTGTCTAATTTCTTCTTTAATTTCATCTGTGACCCATTGGTTGTTCAGGAGGATGCTGTTTAATTTCCATATGTTTAGGAAGTTCTTGTGGTTTCTTTTGCTATTGATTTCCAATGTCATTGCACTATGGTCTGATAATATCCATGGAATAATTTCAGTTCCTTTGCATTTACTTAAGCATGCTCAATGAGCTAGTATGTGGTCTGTTTTGGAGAGCATCTTGTGTGCAGCTGAGAAGAATGTGTATTCTGATGTTGTGGGGTGGAACACTCTGTAGACATCTAAGTCCATTTGTTCAAAAACTTGGTTCAGTTCTGGTATTTCTTCATTGTTTTTTGTTTGTTTTGTCTAGTTGATCTGTATGTGACAGTGTGGTGTTGAGGTCCCCTGTTAAAATTGTATTAGTGCTTATTTGATTTTTCGTGTCCATTAATATTTGTTTTATATAGTTGAGTGTGCTGATATTTGGTGTGTATATATTTATGATTGTTATCTCTTCCTCTTGGATTGTTCTGTTTACAAGGATGTAAAGGATGGCTTTCTTTGTCTCTTTTGATCAGTTTTGGCTTGAAAGCCACTTTGTCTGCAAATAGAATAGGTATTCCTGCTTTTTTCTGGGTTCCTGTCCCATGGAGTATTGTTTTTCATCTTTTGACTTTTAGTCTATGAATTTCTTTTTGAGTTAAATGTGTTTCTTGTATGCAGCATATTGTTGGAACTTGGTTCTTTTTTTTTTTTTTTTTTTTTTGTAGGTACTGGGGGTCGACCTCAGGACCTCGCGCACCAGCAGGCGCCCATGCCACTGAGCGCTATCACCGGCCCTTTTATTCGTACATGGGTTCCGGGAGTTGAACTCAGGCCCTCACGCTTGCCAGGCAGGCGCTTATGCCGCTGAGCCATCTCACCGGCCCTGGAACTTGGTTCTTGATCCATTCTGCTTGTCTGTTTCTTTTGATTAGTGAATTGAGACCATTTACATTGATAGTTATTAACTTATCTTTGTCATGTTATTTTCTTGTTGGTTCCCTTTTTTTCCCCCTTTGTTTGTTTGCCTTGCCTGGTGGATTCGTTCTCTTGGGATTCATGGAGTTATGGTCCTTGTTATCTCTTTCTAGAATGTCCTTCAGAACATTTTGGAGTGCTGGTTTCGTGGTGATGAATTTCTTTAGGCGTTCTTTGTCATGGAAGTATCTTATTTCTCTGTCAATTTTTTTTTTTTTTTTTGTGGGTACCGGGGGGTCGACCTCAGGACCTCGCGCACCAGCAGGCGCCCGTGCCGCTGAGCGATATCACCGGCCCCTTTTTTGTATGTGGGTTACGGGAGTCGAACTCGGGCCCTCGCGCTTGCAAGGCAGGCGCTTAAACCGCTGAGCCATCTCACCGGCCCTTCTCTGTCAATTTTGAAAGATAGTTTTGCGGAGTATATCATTCTGGGTTGGAAGTTGTTTTCTTTTAGGGCTTGAAGTACTTCACTTCAAGGTCTCCTTGACTTGAGGGTTTGTGTTGAGAAATCTGGTGTCATTCTGATGGGCTTTCCTTTGTATGTAATTTGTTTCTTTTCTCCAGCAGCTTTTAATATTTTGTTCTTGTGTTGAATTTCTGGAATATTGACTATTATATGTCTTGATGTAGGTTTTTTTTTAATCATGGCAAAGTTTACTTTTAATCAATTTTAAAAAATATTTCACCCTTTAAAGGAATGTTGGTAGGGCCAGAGATATAGCTCAGCGGCACAGTGCCTGCCTGGTAAGTGTGAGGTCCTAAGTTCAATTGCCGGTACCAAAAAAAAAAAAAAAGGGAATGTTGGTAAATGAAGTATCATCCTGTGTTTCTCCTGACAGCTTCGACAAAATTTAGATGGCCTTCTGAATCAGCTGAAAAACTTTCCTGCACGCCTGCGGCAGTATGCCTCCTACGAGTTTGTGCAGAGGCTGCTGAAAGGGTACATGAAGGTAGGTGATCCTGCACAGCTGTGACGGTCCCCTACACCCTGGCCTACACAGATAATGTCCCCTGCTCTCTGCACAGATCAACATGTTGGTGATCGAGTTGAAATCGGAAGCTCTTAAAGACCGCCACTGGAAGCAGCTGATGAAGAGGCTTCATGTGAATTGGGTCGTTTCTGAGCTGACCCTTGGCCAAATCTGGGATGTCGACTTGCAGAAAAATGAAGCTGTTGTCAAGGACGTGCTGCTGGTGGCGCAAGGGGAGATGGCCCTGGAAGAATTCTTGAAGCAGGTAAGCAGCAGGAGTGGACAGCCACTGTGTGTTTCCGGCTCCCATGTAGGTTTGCGGCTTGTCCTCTGTGGTCCTTCCCGTCCCCGTGCAGCTGCTGGGAGCCCACACACTGATAGCCTGCCCCCGCCACTTTCAATCAGATAAGGGAAGTGTGGAATACTTACGAGCTCGACCTGGTCAACTATCAGAACAAGTGCCGCCTGATCCGTGGCTGGGACGACCTCTTCAACAAGGTCAAGGAGCACATCAACAGCGTCTCAGCCATGAAGCTTTCTCCGTACTACAAGGTACTGTGCCGGGGCGGCTGCGGCCCGGGCAGGGTGCGGCCATGCACTCACTGTTGCATGTTTGGACTGACGTTGACAAGGGGCCTGCTTTTTAGAATGAGAGGCAGGTGATTTGACGGGGCCCTAAGCTTCTTCCCGTGAGTGAGCCCTGCCCTCCTGCATTCCCACCAGGTTTTTGAAGAGGATGCCCTGAGCTGGGAAGACAAGCTGAACCGGATCATGGCTCTCTTCGATGTATGGATCGACGTGCAGAGGCGGTGGGTCTACCTGGAAGGCATCTTCACAGGCAGCGCGGACATCAAACACCTGCTGCCCGTGGAAACGCAGCGGTTTCAGAGGTGTGACTCACAGTGGGACCTGTGCGGGCAGGGGCTGGGAACCGTCCACTGCAAAGCCTGACCACACCCTGGTTTGATTTGCAGTATCAGTACGGAGTTCTTGGCTCTGATGAAAAAAGTGTCCAAGTCTCCACTTGTTATGGACGTCCTGAACATCCAGGGTGTGCAGAGGTCACTGGAAAGGTTGGCAGACCTTCTGGGAAAGATCCAGAAAGCTCTGGGCGAGTACCTGGAAAGAGAGCGCTCATCCTTCCCCAGGTGAGATGCTGGCTTTGACTTGGCCTGAGAGAGAATTGAATTCCAGCTGAGATTTTTCCAGTCAGTCACTTAATGGATGTAGTTTGCCTTCTGTGCCTTCATGTCTCTGTGCCTGACTATATTGAGCTTCGCTGAGCCTGGCCGCCTCCTTCCGGGCAGCCTGCATCTCAGTGTCCAGCTGTTTCCTAAATGGCATTGCTTCCTTTCCAAGTACTGTAGTTTGCTTAGGATGAATGGAGCAGGTTTTTAAAATATAAGTTCATGAAATTAGGTAAAACCATTGAATTCTTCCCTCGTGATCTTGCTGAGTAAACATTATCTTTCCTGAGATCTGGAAGAAATTGGATATGATCTGATTTCAGGCTGGAGATTTTCTGCCAACAGCAACGTCCTCTTTCCCTTCCTGCAATTTGTATTTTTCCTTGGTTCACCTTACTTCTGTGTATAAAATAGTAGCAACTCAAATGTTATCCTAATTTTAGGTTCTATTTTGTGGGTGATGAGGATTTGCTTGAAATCATTGGAAACAGCAAGAATGTAGCAAAACTACAGAAACACTTCAAGAAGATGTTTGCTGGCGTCTCAAGCATCATCCTGAATGAGGATAACTCTGTGGTCTTGGGCATTTCCTCCCGGGAGGGAGAGGAGGTACTTGACGTTAGTGTGTATGGCTTGGAGGATGTCCCTCACATCCTCATGCATCGTGATTCTTACAATTTGATGTACTTCAGGTTATGTTTAAGACTCCTGTGTCCATCACTGAACATCCCAAGATCAATGAGTGGCTCACACTGGTGGAAAAAGAGATGAGAGTCACCCTGGCCAAACTTCTCGCAGAGTCTGTGACAGAAGTGGAGATTTTTGGTAAAGCAACTTCAATTGACCCGAATACCTACATCACTTGGATTGATAAATATCAGGTAATCACAGTAGAAGAGACTGATTTAAATGACCCTGTGGAGCCAGTTGTGGTGTGCACACCTGTGATCCCAACACTGGGGAAGCTGAGGCAGGATCGTGATGAGTTCCAGGCTAGCCTGGGCTACATAGTGAGTCCAAGGTCAGCCTGAACTGCATAGCGAGAGCCCGTCTCAAAAATAATAAATAAATAAAACAAAAAATACAAATAAAACAATCCTTTGGAAGCTGGGCTGGTGGCACACACCTGTGGTCCCACCTACCCTGGAGGCTGAAGTGGGACGATTGCTCGAGTCCAGGGCAACACAGCAAGACACTGTCTACAAACAGAATGACTCTGTGGCACTTCTGTTTCTTTCAGGCCCAACTTGTGGTTTTGTCAGCCCAGATAGCCTGGTCTGAGAACGTGGAGAGTGCGCTGAGCAGCATTGGGGGAGGTGGTGACGCAGCACCCTTGCACTCGGTGCTGAGCAACGTGGAGGTCACCCTCAACGTGCTGGCTGACTCCGTCCTCATGGAGCAGCCCCCACTCCGGAGACGAAAGCTGGAGCACTTGGTGAGTCGCACGCCTGGTCCCACCCGCATCCTAGGCGCTTCCCTCAAGCAGCAAGGCGATGGTGCCTGATGTGTTTCTGTTAGTATTGAGGGGGAGCAGAGGCCATGTGGAGACTTCAGGTGGGGCTCCGGCTCCCTGTTCTGTTGAAAGACAGGCATGGTGGCATCTAGCCTGCACAGCAGGAAAAAGTGACCCCCTGTGGGTAGGGCCTCTCACTCTTTTTCAGCAGTCACCTCCTAAGAGAAGTGGCCACGGCAGTGCCAGGCAGCACCATGTGGGCAGCCACAGCCCTGAGCCCTGTGGCTGGGAGGCAAACCGTGAACATGGACCCAGAGAGCCCCTTCCCTATCCCACTTCCCATGGGGACAGGGTTTTTATTTCAAGTGTGCGGTTGCTGTGGTTTCTTCGTTTTCTCTGTAGCTCTTGATTACGTGTAATGCAGTTGCGTGGATAGCAGCTCCGCTGTCTCTGCCAATGAATTTGTGTTTTGGAATATTTACCGAAAGCCACTATAAGTAGACCTAGACTCTTACCAACAAATGATCCACAAACCCAGCGGATGCACTGTCTTACTTTATCTTACGGTTAACTTTTATTTCCCCAGATTACAGAATTAGTCCACCAAAGGGACGTTACCAGGTCCTTGATCAAAAGCAAGATTGACAGCGCCAAATCTTTTGAATGGCTGAGCCAGATGAGATTTTACTTCGACCCTAAGCAAACTGATGTGTTGCAGCAATTGTCAATTCAAATGGCAAATGCCAAATTTAACTATGGCTTTGAGTACCTGGGTGTTCAGGACAAGCTGGTCCAGACCCCCCTCACTGACCGCTGCTATCTGACCATGACGCAAGCCTTGGAGGCCAGGCTAGGGGGGTCCCCCTTCGGTAAGTTGCTCCACACACCCACATAGACAGACTCATGTAATAAACAGTTTTTAGAGACTCAGCTAACGATTTCAGTATATTTCCTAATTACGTGGTCAGTACATTCTAAAACCTTATATTTGTATTTGTTACACCTGTTTTGACTTTCAAAATGAATTGCTCCTGAAGTACCCGTAAAGATGTATTTCCAGTTAGTCAGCAGACTCAAGTACTCAATAGCTCTCTTTCAAATAACAGGCCCTGCCGGAACTGGGAAAACAGAGTCTGTTAAAGCCCTGGGCCATCAGCTTGGACGCTTCGTTTTAGTTTTCAACTGCGATGAAACCTTTGATTTCCAGGTGAGATGCTTTCTGGGAGCCATCTAAAATCTAATGAGCCGGGCATGGGATATAGCTCAATGGCACAGCACCTGCCTGGCAAGCGCGAGGTCCTGAGTTCGATTCCCGGTACCAAATAAATAAAATAAAATCTGATGACCCAAGGTGGCCAGCTGGTGACATTAAGCTCACCCACAAAGCCATCATCCTTAGGTATCAGCGTGGCTTCTGAGGCCTTGTAGGGATCAGTGTTATTTTGAACTATTTGAGGAATCTGGTATGTGTGCTTTTTAACGTCATGTTTCTGAAATGGATTCTTTATCATTTTTATAAAAAAGCAGTTTTTGGAAGAACTGCTTAGTGCCTGTGTCTGAGATAAGCAAATATAAGGGGGAAGGTTTTTTTTTCCTTGAGGAAAGGTTTATTTTCTTCAATCAGGTTTTATTGGTACTATTTAGATGTACATAATGATCACATTCGTTCTAGAGAATTTTACCTGTACGTGATTGAACTTGATGGGTGGTTCAGATACCAGCAGCGTCTCCTTACGGTCCTGGAGCATGTGTCCGCTGGAAGGTTGTGGTGGGGTGGGCTCTAGTGAGGCCTGTCTGGCGCAGCCGGCCACCTTGCTGTCGCCCCCACTTGGTCCTCCCTCTGTGCACCACGCGGGGCTCTGGTGTCTTTCTCCTGTTAGAAGAGCACCAGTCCTAGGGGCTTGGGTGCAGCTCAGTGGGACAGTGCTTGCCTAGGAAGTGGAAGGTCCTGGGTTCAATCCCCAGCGCCAAAATCAAAAACCAAAAAAATGAGAAACCCACCTATCCTATCTGATGGGAGCCCTGCCCATATGACCCCATTTAACTTTACTCCTGAAAGGCCCATCTCCAAATGTGGTCACCGTGCTGGTTAGGGTACCAGTGTGACTTTGGTGCACTCAGGTCAGTCCTTGACAGGTAGTTTTAGTTTCTTTCTCTCCATTTCAGGCAATGGGACGCATCTTCGTGGGGCTCTGCCAGGTGGGCGCATGGGGCTGCTTTGACGAGTTCAACCGCCTGGAGGAGCGGATGCTGTCGGCCGTGTCGCAGCAGGTGCAGTGCATCCAGGAAGCACTGCGGGAGCACTCCAACCCCAACTACGACAAGAGTAAGGCTTTTACTCTACCAGGCGTTCCTCGGGGAGGGCGCCCGGAGGTCACAGGATTCACCGTGTGGGCAGTGTCGTGGGTCCTGCTCCAGGGCCACGGGTGAGAGCTGGGTGACTGCGCAGTAGCAGGGGCATCCTGGTCCTGGAGCAGCCCCTCCTCGGCCAGGGTGGGTCCTGGCTGTCCGAGGCTGCCGCATTCCTCCTGTGTCCCAGGGAGCCCATGTCCACGACCACCTTTTGGCTGTTTAGGCCACCAGATTTAGGGAGTGAGGCCTCTGTCAGGATAGAAGCCACTGCCTCACTCAGCACAGAGTCCCAGGCACCTGCAGTGGAGGCAGGGTGAGGCCTGGGGAAATGAATAGGCCAATTCAACTTTCAGTGTTTCCTTTTAGTCCATAGTAGTAACTTGCCTTACAGCGAACTCCCCAGACCTTCTAAATAAACAGAAGGCGATCAGAAAGGGCTCCCTGCACTTGATGTTACGCTTCCTCTGATAGAGTAAGCATGTGCTGTACTCAAGGGCTGAAACGGGCTTGAGAAGGGCCCTTACTGTGCGTGCCACAACCTTAGGAGAGGTGTCCTGTGCCCTGAGCTGGTGTGTTGCACTGCAAGGTTGATTCTTCCCATTTTTGCCCTGCTTTGGCTGCGTTTCTGACTGGACCCGCCCTCTGGCTATGTTGCTCAGCACTGACGGGCTCCCTGCCCCTCGTGGCTGGCTGGGCTCACTTGCGCTCTTGAGGGGGGTCAGCCCTTGGCAGCCTGCATCCCAGCCCCCGGGAGTCCCGGGCCTCGGGCTCGCGTGGCTGACCAGGGAACAGGTGTGCTGTTACCTTGGGGATGGGGGATTGAATGCATCTTGGGGGACATTTTTGAGTGGTTCTTTCCACATCGTGAGTGTGAATGCCCTCATCTGATTTCAGCCTCCGCCCCCATTACCTGTGAGCTGCTGAACAAACAAGTCAAGGTGAGCCCGGACATGGCCATCTTCATCACCATGAACCCTGGCTACGCGGGCCGCTCCAACCTCCCCGACAACCTCAAGAAGCTGTTCCGCAGCTTGGCCATGACCAAGCCGGACCGGCAGCTGATCGCGCAGGTCATGCTGTACTCACAGGGCTTCCGCACAGCCGAAGTCCTTGCCAACAAGATCGTCCCATTCTTCAAGTGAGTTGGCGGGGCAGGCCCTGTCGGGTTTCTAGCCTGTGCATGGGGTGTCCGTATAACTGCCCACCGTGGGTGCCTGGCACTGGGTGCCAGCGCGTCTGAAGAGTGCCTCTTTTAGAGAAAACCTCTTCCTGGTGTAGGCTCTGCGATGAGCAGCTATCCTCTCAGAGCCATTACGACTTCGGTCTGCGGGCCCTGAAGAGCGTGCTGGTGAGCGCGGGCAATGTGAAGCGGGAGAGAATCCAGAAGATCAAGAGGGAGAAGGAGGAGCGCGGGGAAGCGGTCGATGAGGGAGAAATCGCGGAGAATCTGCCCGAACAAGAGGTATTTGCAGGCGCCTTGCTGAGTGTCCCCTTGGGACATTGAGTCATGGCCTGAGTTCTCCTTGGGAGTCATTTGTCCTGGGAGGAGTGGACAGAGAGGTTCCCACAGTCCACCGTACAGGCACGTGGGCGAGATGTGTGTCACACGCTACTTATGACAGGCACACGCGCCATGGCAGGAAGTGTGCAAGCTGTGCCCCTGCCCCTCCCGTAGATTCTGATTCAGAGTGTCTGTGAGACCATGGTGCCCAAGCTGGTGGCCGAGGACATCCCACTGCTCTTCAGTCTCCTGTCGGACGTGTTTCCTGGAGTCCAGTACCACCGGGGCGAGATGACGGCCCTCCGGGAAGAGCTGAAGAAAGTCTGTCAGGAGATGTACTTGACGTACGGCGATGGAGAGGAGGTCGGCGGCATGTGGGTTGAGAAGGTAACAGCCTGTGGCGTGGACTCTGCTGCCCTCGCAGCCTCAGTAGCTGTGCTCATCTGCCACTCAGTGGGGCTCTGCCACGAAGGCCAGGGAGGTATAGAATCTGGCAGGCCTGTTTAAATTCTTTTCTTTCTTTCTTTTTTTCTTTCTTTCTTTCTTTCTTTTTTTTTCTTTTTTTTTTTTTTTTTTGTTGGTATTTAGAGACAGGCTCTTGCTGTGTAGTTAAGGCTGGGCTTGGAACTCACTATGTCGCCCCGGCTGGCCTTCAGCTCGCGGCGATCCTCCTGTCTCCTCCTCCAAAGTGCTGAGATTATAGGCATGCACTACAATGCCCAGCTAAATTTTTCTTTCTTTTGAACATAGAGATAGCAAAAGTGAAAACTTGTCTTATATGGTATAGTTAAATCCATAAAAATTCTAATAGCATAATTATTTATGCCAATAAAAACTCTAACTGCAGGACTTCCCACAACCACCATTTAACAACCTAACTTGTAATGAGCTCGTGCTTGACAGTCTGTGTTGGTTTCTTCCCTTCCTCCATGCTACTGTTTATCCAAGCTGGGCGCAGCTGTGTGGTCTCTTCTTGTCCGCGGAGGGTGACAGCTCTCGCTGAGACAGCCCAGTAAACATCTGTTGCACTGGCCCGCCTGTCTTGGCTTGATACAGAACTCCCCATAGAGCAGGATGTGGTCAGGGTGACTTCTTTCCAGTTAAATTGTAGGATGGCCTTTAAGAATCCATGGAATATGCTAGCATGGTGGCTCATGCCTGTAATCCCAGCTGCTCAGAAAGCTGAGGCAGCGAGCACGTGTTCAAGGCCAGCTGAAGCATTTTAGCATGACCCTGTCTCAAAAAAACAAAAACCCAGCAAACCAGGGGTACAGCTCAGTGGTAGAGCACTTACAGTGCAAGGTCCGGGGTTCAGTCCCCAGTCCCAGAAAGAAAAACCTCCATAGAACATGCTTGTTGCTCGCTGTCAGAGTGGCCGAGAGCCCCCTGCCCCCTAAGATGTCATAGCGCTGTCCTGGCCTGCAGGTTCTGCAACTGTACCAGATCACCCAGATCAACCACGGCCTGATGATGGTGGGGCCCTCGGGCAGCGGGAAGAGCATGGCTTGGCGGGTGCTGCTGAAGGCCCTGGAGCGGCTGGAGGGTGTGGAGGGCGTGGCCCACATCATCGACCCCAAGGCTATCAGCAAAGACCACCTGTACGGCACCCTGGACCCCAACACCAGAGAGTGGACCGACGGGCTCTTCACCCACGTGCTGAGAAAGTGCGTTAGCGGGGGCTGTGTTTGCATTGTGGGGAGCATGGGGCCTGAGTACTGCGTTCTTAGGGTCGAGGGCTGTGCGTTGTTTCCCAGCCAAAGTCCAACAGGTCGTGGGTCACTTATAAGACATAGTAGGCAGAGCTGGAGTGCAGATTAGTGGTTAGCACTTGCCTAGCGTGCATGAGGTCCTGCACTCCATCCCCAGCACCAGGGAAAAAGAAAGAAACCACGCTAGGGTAGGCATTTGAATCCTGAAGTCTCAATCCAGTCAATAGCTGCGTTCAAATCCTTTGTACCAGGATCATAGACAACGTGAGGGGCGAGCTGCAGAAGCGCCAGTGGATCGTCTTTGATGGTGACGTGGACCCTGAGTGGGTAGAGAACCTGAACTCTGTGCTGGATGACAACAAGCTCCTGACTCTGCCAAATGGGGAGCGGCTCAGCCTTCCACCCAACGTAAGCGCCTTCCCAAGGTCGCAGAGCCCCCTGCTGGCCAAGCCCAGCCATGCAGAGGGAGGGGTCCTGGCAACACCCCAACTGTTTCCCTCCGGAGTCCTCAGTTACCATAGGTCAGCTGCAGCTGGCGGATGTGAAGCGGAAAGTTCCAGAGATGATAAGGACAGCTCTTACTGCAGTACATTGTTGCAAGCGTTCTGTTTCTTTAGTTATCATCATCTTTTGTAAGTTCAGCTTTAGCACAGGGATGTGTACAGAAGGGGAGGGTCAGGGTGCAGTTTTGGCCTCCCCAGGGACCCTGGAACTCATCCCTTCAGAGGCTGCTCAGAGAGCGCTGGCTATGGCCATATGGGAAGGGGGTGCGGTGGGGTTTGCTGGTGCAGATGCAGGTGTGAGGGAAGGCAGGGACAAGGCCAATGGCCAGGCTTACAGCCCAAGCCCCTGGTGAGCATGAGTGTTTACCCCTCATTGCTGCAGACGCCAGGCCGCATTCTTAGTGCAGCCTGAATACACGCTTACTCGTGGCCTGGATTTGCCTCTTCGGGTCCTCTCAGCAGCCAGTTGTCCAGTGGACTCTACTCTGGTGGAAGGGAGCCAGGCTCCACGAAAGGCAGCGTAGCACTGAGTCTCAGACTCCGGGACGCGCGGCCTGGTGAAAATCTCAGCCCCACCACCTAGCAGTGCGCCAAGCGTGAGAAGCCTGGGCACGGTGCCTGGCGCGGGGCGAGCACTTGGAGCAGTCAGCGTCCATCGTACTGTAGGCTCCTGGCCGGGGAGATCGCAACCTGGTGGTCTGACTGCCCTTCTCCCACCAGCCTTCCTGCCTAGATTCTTGAGAGGACATAGGCACTGTAGTAATGTGAATTGTAGTTGATTTGTTTTTAGAGTCGGTGCAGAAAATTAAACTTAAATCACCCTTTCAGTGTGTGTAGGTAAGAGAATTTTACTACCCAGGTTCTACCAAATCCACATCCTTACACGTGCAGAACGTTTTCTTTCAAGGTGCGCATCATGTTTGAAGTGCAAGACCTGAAGTACGCGACCCTGGCCACGGTGTCCCGCTGCGGCATGGTCTGGTTCAGCGAGGACGTGCTGAGCACAGACATGATCTTCAACAACTTCCTGGCCCGGCTGCGCAGCATCCCCCTGGATGAAGGGGAGGACGAGGCGCAGCGTCGGCGCAAGGGCAAGGAGGACGAAGGGGAGGAGGCTGCGTCCCCCATGCTGCAGGTGCGAGGCTGTGGGGTCGCAGTGCACGCCAGCCCCATGCTAGCCCCTGCTCCAGGCAGACACCCAGTGGGTTTTGTATGATTGTGTGTGTCCTGTACCAGCTTCTGAGGAAGCCCAGCTGTAGCAGCTGCAAAAGTTAAAAGGTGTTTATGAAAGATTAAGGGATCCCTTGAATTGCTTCATTTTCATCTGCAACTTGAGGAAGGACTGCCCTTTTCCATGTCGGGTGGTAAGAACCCGTGCCTGTGAAGGAAGGAGCTTGGTCACTCATGCGCATCCATAGTCATTTCCCCTGGACCCGGTGAGAGGGGATAGAGCCCCCAGCATCCCATTGTCTTTTCCCCTCCAGATCCAGAGGGACGCGGCCACCATCATGCAGCCGTACTTCACGTCCAACGGCCTGGTCACCAAGGCGCTGGAGCACGCCTTCCAGCTGGAGCACATCATGGACCTGACACGCCTGCGCTGCCTGGGTTCGCTCTTCTCCATGCTGCACCAGGCCTGCCGCAATGTGGCACAGTACAACGCCAACCACCCCGACTTCCCCATGCAAATCGAGCAGCTGGAGCGCTACATCCAGGTCGGGTCAGGGCCCAGTGCCACTGAACAGGTCATCCCCAGGTGGGTTGGGCTGTCACCAGGGGCTGGGACCAGTACAGAGGCTGTCCTCTGGTGGTGTGGGAAGGCTCCAGGTTCACTTTGCTGCCAGTGTCTTCTCTTTTGTTGTGGTTGAAGTGTTAGAGAAATGCCGTTTCAATCTCTCCACAGCGCTACCTGGTCTACGCCATCCTCTGGTCCTTGTCTGGAGACAGCCGGCTGAAGATGCGGGCAGAGCTGGGCGAGTACATCAGAAGAATCACCACTGTGCCGTTGCCCACAGCACCCAACATCCCCATCATCGACTATGAGGTGAGGCGGCAACCGTGGCTCCTCTCCAGCACTCTTGCTGGGTTGGTTTAATTCGTTCTTTCAGTGTCACAAGGTTGCCGGGAATGCAGGTTCCAGGGCCTTTCTATAGCTTAGGACGAACAGGTCTTTCAGGGAAGGGTTCCCTGGCCGCAGGTGACTCATTATCCCTGGCTGCAGGTGTCCATCAGCGGAGAGTGGTCCCCATGGCAGGCCAAGGTGCCTCAGATCGAAGTGGAGACGCACAAGGTGGCGGCCCCGGATGTCGTCGTGCCGACTCTGGACACGGTCCGGCATGAGGCCCTGCTTTACACCTGGCTGGCCGAGCATAAGCCGCTGGTCCTGTGTGGCCCTCCCGGGTCAGGCAAAACCATGACACTCTTCAGCGCCCTCCGCGCCTTGCCCGACATGGAGGTAAAGGGGCCAGGAGGGAGACGTGGAGCTGCGGGGCTATGGGGCTGAGGTACAGGCTTGCTCTTCATGAGCCTCGCTTCCCTCCCAAAGGTCGTGGGCCTTAACTTCTCCAGCGCCACCACCCCAGAACTGCTCCTGAAGACCTTCGACCACTACTGCGAGTACAGGCGCACGCCCAACGGGGTCGTCCTGGCCCCTGTGCAGCTGGGCAAGTGGCTGGTGTTATTCTGTGACGAGATCAACCTTCCAGACATGGATAAATACGGGACCCAGAGGGTCATATCTTTCATCAGACAGGTCAGCTGTGTCCCCAGCCCTCTTCCCCCAGCACTCCAGCTCACGTCTTTCTCCTGATGTGCTGCTTGCCCTTTCCCGCAGATGGTGGAGCATGGAGGCTTTTACCGCACCTCAGACCAGACATGGGTGAAGCTAGAACGGATCCAGTTTGTCGGGGCCTGCAACCCACCCACCGACCCTGGAAGGAAGCCCCTCTCGCACAGGTAGCGCAGCTCCAGGGGCACTCTGGCCACACCGTGGCATGGGTGACAGGCTGACGGCATTCTTGCTGGGTTCCCACCGGGTCATGCGCACTGTGCTGCAGCCACATGAGGGAGGCGTGTTAAAAGCCAAGTGTTAAGCTGGATGTGGTGGCGCACGCCTGTGATCTCAGCACTTGGGAGGCTGAGGCAGGAGGATTGCTGTGAGTTTGAGGCCAGCATAAACTACATAGCAAGATCGTGCCTCAAGGGAAAAAAAAAGCCAAGTGTTAGGGCTGGGAGCGGTGCCCCAGGGTGGAGCACCTGCCTGGCATGTGTGAGGCCTCGGCTCCATCCCCAGCCCTGCAGAGAAGAAAAAGAAAAGCTGTGACTTCATGGGTGGTGACGACCTGCCCCACGCCTCTCTGCAGCACCACGCGGGGCTGGGGCAAGCCTGGATTCCTTTCTCGTCCTGTTTGGTCCTCTTTCAAGAGTTCTGTGAAACCGGCCTGAGCAGGCCTGGGTGTGCAGATCGGGAAGGGACTTCTGAGCCTCTGTCCCCGCACAGGTTCTTGCGGCATGTGCCTGTCGTGTACGTGGACTACCCGGGGCCCGCCTCCCTGACACAGATCTACGGCACCTTCAACCGCGCCATGCTGAGGCTCATCCCGTCGCTGAGGACCTATGCCGAGCCGCTCACGGCCGCCATGGTGGAGTTCTACACCATGTCCCAGGTGTGGGCCGGCCGGGCTGTGCCAGGGTGCTGGTCTGCTGGCCCGTGCGTGCTCTCCTGGTAGCAGAGTGGGGCCGTGCTCTGCTGTGTCTTGTAGGATGGTGCACTTTGAACAGCGCATCTGCGTCTGTATCCGTCTTGTGCTGTGTGTGACAACTGTGTGTTTGCCCAGTTGCTGTAGTATCGCTGCACCAGCGGACATGTAGCACATGCCTGTAATCCCAGCACTGTGGAGCCTGAAAGGAAAGGGTCTCAGCCTTTGCACTGAGCTACATCCCCAGATCCCCCCCCTTTTTTTATTTTTTTATTTTTTGTGGGTACCGGGGGGTCAACCTCAGGACCTTGCGCGCCAGCAGGCGCCCATGCCGCTAAGCGATATCACCGGCCCCTTTTTTGTATGTGGGTTCCGGGAGTCGAACTCGGGCCCTCACACTTGCCAGGCAGGCGCTTACGCCGCTGAGCCATCTCACCGGCCCCCCTTTTTTTAATTTTTGAGACAGGGTCTCAGCTGTTCAGGTTGGGTCCAACGTGCAGTTCTCCTGCCTCAGCCTCCCAGAGTGCTAGGAGTACAGTGTGCACCCCTACACCTGGCTCCTTTATCTTTAATATGAGGTATTTTACAGTGTGTGTAGCAACTTCTCTATGTCTAAGGATAGCTATGCCTCACTCCTGCCTTTCTCCTTCCACAGGAGAGGTTCACTCAGGACACACAGCCCCACTACATTTACTCTCCCCGGGAGATGACCAGGTGGGTGAGGGGGATCTTCGAAGCCCTGAGACCCCTGGAGACGCTGCCTGTGGAGGGCCTCATCCGGATCTGGGCGCATGAAGCCCTGCGTCTCTTCCAGGACAGGTGAGGGCAGCCAGGGCACCGGGACCGGGTGCAGTATCCCTGCATTGAGTCCACACGGTGGTGGGTCAGGTGTCCCTGGACTGCCTACCACATCTGGCCATTCACTGAGCCTCTGTCACTACCTGGCAGACTGGATCGGGTGGCCTTGGTGGCCTTATCAGAGCATGCGGCTCCCTCACAACCCCACCTGTGCCCCTGTGCCCCATTCCACTCCCCCTGGCACCCCATTCTTCACCCGAGGGCTCACAGCTCAAGCCCGTTCACTGGCTCTTTCCTTCCTGGGGGCCACTTGGATCCTGTCATGCCTCATAAGTTAAGTGACCAGAGCTTCAGGAAAGAGGTGCTGACAGCCAAAGGGTCAGAATCGCTGTGGTACGTTCATAATTGCATCACAGCTGGGTCTTTACCTGTCAGAGAGTCTTGAGAATTACTCCTATACATGACGAGGACCTTTTTCTTATAGTCAGTACAATATTCATCCCTGTTTTTTGTTTTTTGTTTTTTGTTTTTTTTTTCTTTGTAGTACTGAAGACTGAGCCCAGGAAACTCTGAGCTACATCCCCAGCCCAGCCCTTTTCACTTTATAAATGTATTTGTTTTTTGTTTGTTTTGGGAACCTGGAATCGAACTCAGGACCTCACGATTGCCGGGCAGGCGCCATGCCGCTGAGCTATATCCCCAGCCCCCTTTTTACTTTTTGAGACAGTGTCTCACTGAGATGTCCAGGTTGGCCTCAAACTTGTAACCCTCCTGCCTCAGCCTTCCAAGTAACTGAAATTACAGGCATGGGCCACCATGCCTGACTTGGCCTATTGTTTTACTTTGTTTTGTTTTGTTTTGAATTTCATGTACTTAAGTATTAGAGTCTCTCATTGCATTTTGGGTTCATTTTTCTGTTCATGAGCAGTAAAATTTGTGTGCTTTAACTCTGGACTTGGAGGACACGATACACCTTAACTGATTTACTGTCTAATCACACGGACCCATGGAGGGGACTCTAAAGCAGGCAGGTGGAGCTTGACATTGCAGGAGGACACCGCACCCTCCGGCAAGCAGCCCCTAGCCTCCCGTGGCCTCAGGTCTGGGCGGGGGGCACAGTTGGTCCAGGCTGGGAAGGATGGAAGCGTGCACGGTCGTCCCTCTGGGCCAGGGGCCGCGGCCTTGCCTCTCCGCCCAGGCAGGACTCTCAGAGCCGCTGGCCCCACGCTCCTGGTGCTGCTGTCTGCTGTGCAGTCTGCGGTCATTACGAGAGCTCCCTTCGCTTGCCCTTTTTAGTGAAAAAAAAAAAAAGAACCACTGTATACTTGTCACAGACTTCCCATGATATCAGAGAAGTTTTTCGCGTAGATTCAAGCGTAGTGGTAACCCTTGGCCTCACAGGTCCGGCCCCCGCCTTACCGCTGTGCCCGGCAGCCTCTACATCACCCTCTCGGCTTTTGAGAGCCCTGCTCCTGCAGACGGCCCTGCCCTTTACGGTTCTGTTTCTGTTCTCTTCATGCCTCCATAATATTGGGAGCATTTCTTTTTATCAAGTTTAGAAACCAGATTCAAGCATGGCACGTGGTCCCAGCACTAGGAGGCCAAGACAGGAGGAGCACTTGAGCCCAGGCATTCAAGACCAGTCTGGGCAACATAGCAGGACCTCCCCTCCAAAACAAAAACATGTTTTCGTTTCTTAAATCAGTATAACTAGACAACTATCGGGGAATTGTTTAAAATCCCACCATCATCATGAGGGTTGCCATGCTTGGTGTTGAAGGCACTGTAGCGGCGGCCTATAGCAGAGCCCGCCTCCAGCCCTCCACCCCAGCGTCCTCTCACCCTTGCTGCTGTCCCTCCCGCAGGCTGGTGGAGGATGAGGAGCGGCGCTGGACTGACGAGAATATCGACATGGTCGCTCTGAAGCACTTCCCCAACATAGACAAGGAGAAGGCCATGAGCCGGCCCATCCTGTACAGCAACTGGCTGTCCAAGGTGAGGGTCTGCGCTGCTTCTCACACCCTTCCTTCCTTTCTGTCCCGTTGCTTAACTCGCCCCCCTCATCCGCTCGCCTGTCATGAAGTCGCCATGGCAGAGGTGGTAGTTGTGGCTACCACCTGTGCACCACGTGGTGCTGTGCACCATGTCACTGGTAGCTCAGGTGTGTGTCACCTCCCTGGCAAGGTTGCCACACATGACAGAGCCCTGGGTCGCCACAGGAGGTGCTGCGCCATGCAGCCGTGGAGAAGGCCATGCTTTGCTGTCCTCGCACCACAGGCGGGGCAGCTGTGACAGCTCATGTGCGAAGTTCCCTGTTCTGACACACCGAGCAGAGTGGACGTCTCCAGAACAGCTGTCAGTGGTCCTTTTCCTCTGAGATCAGTGAGGTGCAGCCATGGTACACACTTCACACCTCACACCAGAGACACCAGTGAAAAGGAAGGGCGGAAGCGTCCCCTGACGGGGAGAGGGAACGGTGTCAGTGTGTCTGTGGACGTCGCTGACAAGAGATGAGCTGTGCCATGACAGCAAACCTTGTAGAGCTTTCCATGACACAAACAGCCCACTGTGGCACGTGTGCCAGATGTTCGCCACCACTGGCCTATGCACTGTGTCAGATTCATGAGCTGGCAGGGTGGGGCACAAGGATGAGGCAGGAGGATCTCTTGAGCACAGAATTAAAGGCTGGTCAGTCTGGAAGACCCTATCTCAAGGTGGGGAGGTTATTTTTTCAGGGAGAGCAAAGCCAGCAGAGGGCCTGGCAACAGCTAGAAATAGCCAGCTCAGCCGGCTCGGGTTCAGATGCCACACCCACCTCCTCCCTGGTGGACACACTACCATGTGGTCACCTTAGCGCTCCCTTTCCACTTCATGGTGCCAGGGATAGAGCCCAAGGCCTCACACGCTCCAGGCAGCTGCTCTCCCACTGAGCCACATCCGGCCCTTTACTGGCTCTTTAGAGAACGAACTTTCTTAAGGGCCATTCAAGCCCAACCTGAGTTTTAGTGCGTGAGCTGTGGCGCCATCCTCAGTGTCTTCCCTGAGGACCTCGTCCCGGTGCTGCTAACCGAGCGGCCCTGTGCTCCCCACGCTGCTGCCACGAGAGGTATCCCGGGTGCGAGGTGCTGTTGGAGGTGACGGTGTGTGCTGAACCGCGCGGTCCCGACCACAGATGCACATCTCGAGTAGGAAGCCTCGCACCTGCGTGTCTGGGATCTTGACCCCGCGTAGCCCTTCCCTCCTCCGGACGGCCCGCCGGCTCGCTTGCACTGCGCCCGCCCTGAGAGGGCGCCGGGGGCGCGTGGGTCGCCTCAGTGGAACCCACAGTTGTGTGGCGCGCTCTGCTCCAGGATCGCGCTGTATTTCGCGTGTTCTGTAAAGCTTAGTTTTATCTGTAGATCCAAAAATATAAGTTAGCTGGAAATGCATGTAAGAACACAAGTTTTATAGTTCTACAAATATAAATCAATTCATATCTGTGTTGCCACGTTGTAAAAATGATCTTTCACTGTATTTTTCAGCAGTTTCTTTGAAGTGTAAGGAAGTAAAATTAACTTGGCTCTGATAATTCAGATGGTTTCTTCTAAGCAGTTTGGACTGTCATCTTTCTTCTGTAGGATTACATCCCCGTAGACCAAGAGGAATTAAGAGATTACGTCAAAGCGAGGCTGAAGGTCTTCTACGAAGAGGAGCTCGATGTCCCTCTGGTCCTGTTTAACGAGGTGCTAGACCACGTGCTCAGGATTGACAGGTGGGCTGCTCCTGGCCCATCGCTGGGGGTGCGGGGGTCGCACCACAACCTCAGGGCATCCTCCCTCCTCTGCCTCTGCCCTTCCTGCCAAGCGTACACTCTCCTCTCCTCCCCAAGTCCAGCTCAGCTGTCCGAACCTCGTGTCCCAAGAAGACCATTGCTCCCGCCCCCCGCTGTGGCCACCCTCGAGTCCAGGCCTCCCGGCCTGAGAGGGCAGCGAGAGGGCAGCCCACACTTGTCCTCTCACGACTGAGCGTGCAGAGCAGCCAGGCTGTTGTTTGCCGCTGTTCGCTTCCCCACCGGCCCCAGCAAGTGACAACTGCTCAACAGCGTATAATGCACAAATTCAAGTTCAGACATACTCAAGATATTGTAGGTTCAGTAACAAAAAAGCTTAGGACCTGAGGATCAAAGGGGGATGAGGCACGTCAGCCTTGACGCTGTATCTCCTTATGTTGCAGAATATTCCGCCAACCGCAAGGCCACCTGCTTCTGATTGGCGTGAGTGGAGCGGGAAAGACCACCCTGTCCCGCTTCGTGGCCTGGATGAACGGCTTGAGCGTGTACCAGATCAAGGTGGGTCCAGTAGCAGACCCCGCTTCCTGCAGAGCCAGGCTCGAGCAAGGGCCTGAGCGGCTGGCTGCCTCCACAGGTGCACAGGAAGTACACCGGGGAGGACTTCGACGAGGACCTGCGCACAGTGCTGAGACGCGCCGGCTGCAAGAACGAGAAGATAGCGTTCATAATGGATGAGTCCAATGTTTTGGATTCTGGATTCCTGGAGCGGATGAACACCCTTCTGGCTAACGGAGAGGTGATTAAGCAGCAGACGGTGTGGTGCCTCTGTCCGGTGGCAGCGTCATGAGGGCCAGGGAGTCACCGTGTGGGTCATTTCCCCAGGTTCCTGGGCTCTTTGAAGGAGACGAGTACGCCACCCTGATGACACAGTGCAAGGAGGGGGCGCAGAAGGAAGGCCTGATGCTGGACTCCCACGAGGAGCTCTACAAGTGGTTCACCAGCCAGGTCATCCGCAACCTACACGTTGTGTTCACCATGAACCCATCCTCTGAGGGGCTCAAGGACCGGGCAGCCACGTCGCCTGCCCTCTTCAACAGGTACACTGGTTCTGGGTGCCGGCTTCCCGCCGTGGGGGACCATTGCCGGCAGCGGTTCTGAGGTTGGTGTCTTTCTCAGGTGTGTGCTGAACTGGTTTGGTGACTGGTCCACTGAAGCCCTGTACCAAGTTGGCAAGGAATTCACGAGTAAAATGGACTTGGAGAAGCCAAACTACATCGTGCCCGATTACATGCCGGTGGTGTATGACAAGCTGCCGCAGCCACCGTCACACCGCGAGGCCATCGTGAACAGCTGCGTGTTTGTCCATCAGACACTCCACCAGGTGGGTCCAGCTGTAGATGAGCATGGACGAAGCGACTTCGTCGTCATGCGGCTAAACCAATCTGTAAAATAGACCTAGGGGACTTCTTGTTGACATCATGACATCAGTGCCCCCATTCTGTAGTGACATGTCATCCTTGTTCCAGGCTAGAGCCCTCACTGCCCCATGGGTTCCGCCTCTGCAGAGCTGTCCTCTCCCTCCTCTTCCCTGCTGCTGCGTGTCCAGGCCTCCCCCTGCCCTGGACCAGGGCTTGTCTGTGAACCATGTAAAAATGCAGGGTTGTGGCTGGCACCAGTTAGGCTTTCTTCCAGAGACACGCAGCCAGCAGGCTTTGACCTGCTGGCTTCAGTCACTGACCCTTACTTACCCTACACCTTTGGGTTACATAAATCTACTCCTGCCTGCTGGGAAAGCTGCGTGAAACCTGCTGTAGCCCCTGCTCCCAGCAGCCCAGTGGCCAGTGCTCCTCCAGCCAGCTCCGTAGCTCCTGGAGTGTTGTCTGTCCCAAGTCAGAGGTGACCGCAGCCGTGTATTACATAAAGCCTGTTCTTGTATCATTTTTTCTTTTGGTGTCTCAAAAGTAAACAATAGCCAGGCGTGGAGGCACACACCTGTCATCCCAGCACTCATGAGGCTGAGGTATGAGGATTGCTGCTAGTTTGAGGCTGGTCTGCACTACGTAGTGAGACAGTGTCTCAAAAACAAAAAAGAAGAAAAAGAAGCAATAGGAGGAGCACACATGACATTTCGCGGGCCTTTTCACATACAGTATGCTGTGAGGTTGGAAGGCAGCTGAAGGGACAGGCTCTGTGGTCGGGCCTGTTGAGCACTTGCAGTTGGCTAGGCTGCCTTCCCGCACGTCCTGACTCCCAAGCTGGACACTGTCCACCAAGTCACACTGCAGCCTTGTGAGGCGAGACCGGAGTTTGCTGAGGCTGAAGCATAGCGCGTCTGGGGGAGTGAAAAGGTTTAACTTTCCCTCCCGCAAGGCCAATGCTCGGCTCGCCAAGCGAGGAGGCAGGACCATGGCCATCACCCCTCGCCACTACCTAGATTTCATCAACCACTATGCCAACCTCTTCCACGAGAAGCGCAGCGAGCTGGAGGAGCAGCAGATGCATCTGAATGTTGGGCTCAGGAAGATCAAGGAAACGGTTGACCAGGTGGGGCTCGGGGCCCACCTCGCCCCTGGGCTGGGCTGTGGGGAAGACACCCAAGTCTACGTTCCCACTGTGGGTTCTGTGTCCAGGTGGAAGAGCTGCGCCGAGACCTGAGGATAAAGAGTCAGGAGCTGGAGGTGAAGAATGCCGCAGCCAACGACAAGTTGAAAAAGATGGTGAAAGACCAGCAAGAGGCCGAGAAGAAAAAGGTACTTCCCCGTTCTCCAGGGCCTGGGCGGGCTCAGGGCTGCTAGGATCTGCACGTGTCCGTGTTGCACCTGCATGTAGCAGAGGGCGGTCTGGGAGTCACTCAGCTTGTTCATGCGGAACCAGCGGTGTCTGAGCCACCTTTCCTTCCTAGGTCATGAGCCAAGAAATCCAGGAACAGCTGCACAAGCAGCAGGAAGTGATTGCAGACAAGCAGATGAGCGTCAAAGAAGACCTGGACAAGGTGGAGCCCGCCGTCATCGAGGCCCAGAATGGTAGGTTCTGACACCGCCCACCACATCCCTCAGCGCTCTCGGTGGCTGACACAGGGTCCTGCGGGTACAACAGCATGATTAGCAAAGATCTGAAGCCTTTCTGGATCCTCAGGGCTAGCCAGGCGCAGTGCGCACACCTCTTGTCCCAGCACTCAGGAGGCTGAGGCTGAAGGATTTTGAGTTTGAGGCCAGCCTGGGCTACATACAAAATCACCAAATAAACGCTTAAGGTCGTCTCCGTCTTCTAGAGCAAAGTTCCTGTATAATTCATCTGCATTTGCCATGGTAACTACTCTTATTAGAGAAAATTGGCCAATAAGCATTATGTCACTAAGCATTTTGGGAGGTGGGGTATCGGGATCAAACTCACGGTCTCGAGCGTGCCAGGCTGGCACTGACTAAGCATGGGTAAAGATTGTTGATAATTACAGTGGTGCCTCGGTTCACAAACTCAGTTCTCACCACGATTCCGGTCCCCAGCTGAATTGGACAAGAACCTAATCAGATTTCCCTGTAAGGTTAACACTGAACCTAACCATTGAATTTGATTCAGTTCTTTTCCAATTTGGTTTGCGACCAGATTCATGGAAAGAAGTAGGGTTGTGAGACGAGACACCCCTGTATGTGAGTGTGCTGTTTGTCATTCCCTGGCGACTGTGAAGAAATACTTGCAAGTGTTCACCGTCAGCGTCTTGCGGCGTTTTCTGAGTATTCCAGCTGTGGCCAGGGTCACAAACCCAGTTGTGATCAGCGGTCGGTCGCTTCTTTTTTTTTTTTTTTTGTGGGTACCAGGGGGTCGACCTCAGGACCTCGTGCGCCAACAGGCACCCGTGCCGCTGAGCGATATCACCGGCCCCTTTTTCATATGTGGGTTCCGGGAGTCGAACTCGGGCCCTCGCGCTTGCCGGGCAGGCGCTTAAGCCGCTGAGCCATCTCACCGGCCCGGTCGGTCGCTTCTTGCTCTGGCTCCTTCCCTCCCTGGTTGCCTGTGGGCAGCGCTGTCCGGTCTTCGGTCCCCAGGAGTGAGGAGGGGCCTCGCCCTGTGCCCTCCTCCTGCCCATTTGTCCCTACTGAATTCTGTTTCCACATTGACGAAGGCACCACCGACACTATACCTTTTTGCTCATTTGGATCTGGATGAGAATTTCGTTTCGTGTTCCCCTGCTGATTATTTTAAATGTGTTTTAGTAAAATGCAAGCTGAAAAACAGCATTTCAGTGTGTGAAAGCCACTGACCTTTTTTTTTTTTCTTCTTCTTCTTTGTGGTGTGGGGATGGAACCCAGAACCTCTGCACTGAGCTGCATCCCCAGCCCTTTTTTATTTCTTATTTCGAGGCAGGCTAAGTTGCCCAGGTGTTTCAGGAGTGTCTGCAGGAGAGCGTAGTGCGGTCAGGTGTTTCTAGTTACTTCAGGAACCTGCTGCGCCCTTTCCCCCGGGCCGCTCCGGACCTCAGCTCCTCACCCGCCCCCTCCCCACCTGCCGCAGCCGTCAAGTCCATCAAGAAGCAGCACCTGGTGGAGGTGCGGTCCATGGCCAACCCCCCTGCCGCCGTGAAGCTGGCCCTGGAGTCCATCTGCCTGCTGCTGGGCGAGAGCACCACGGACTGGAAGCAGATCCGCTCCATCATCATGCGCGAGAACTTCATCCCCACCATCGTCAACTTCTCTGCCGAGGAGATCAGGTGGGGTGGTTCGCAGGGCTGAGCGCCGGCGTTGCCACAGCGTGGGTGCCTCTCTGCACTCGTCCTCAGAGACGGGGCCAGTCTTCCCTGCTCCCCGCAGGACTTTCCTCAGCTCTTCACCACTGGCGCCTGTGCTGAGCACCTGTGGGTGCCAGGAGGATGTCGCCCTTGGCTGAGGTTGAGGTCAGGGCCACCACCTGCTGCACCAGAACTGGCCCAAGAGTCTGTCCCTGTTGGCAGCATTGTCTCCTGCGAGCCTGGCTCAGCCCCAGGGTCATCCGGGCAGCAAGATGGGAGCTGGCTGTGGGCCCATACATCACCGGTTTCAGGAGAACTCCTTGGCCTGTGTATGCTTAGAAATAAAATTCCTTCTCCACAGTGACGCCATAAGGGAGAAAATGAAGAAAAATTACATGTCCAATCCAAGTTACAACTACGAAATCGTGAACCGGGCTTCGCTGGCGTGCGGCCCCATGGTGAAATGGGCCATTGCGCAGGTAAGTGAGGGCCTGGAGCTCCCGTGGGCGCTGACGCTGCCTGTCCCTTCTGCATCACACCTGCCGGCTCACCCTTCTCAGCTGAACTACGCGGACATGCTCAAACGTGTGGAGCCCCTGCGGAACGAGCTGCAGAAGCTGGAGGATGACGCCAAGGACAACCAGCAGAAGGCCAATGAGGTGGAGCAGATGATCCGCGACCTGGAGGCCAGCATTGCACGCTACAAAGAGGAGTATGCCGTGCTCATCTCAGAGGCCCAGGCCATCAAGGCGGACCTGGCGGCCGTGGAAGCAAAGGTGCGCGGGCTCTGGGTCTGCAGCTGTGCCTGCCCTGCCCCTGCATCTGTCAGGCCATTGAGATGAGGGGCTTGCCCAGTGGAGGCCGAGGTGAGCACGTTGGCTGGCCTGCACCACCGTGTCAGTCTCGGTGACCCGGGGCTCTTTATATCCACTAGGGCCCTGAATATTTACAGGTGGAGTTTGCGGGCAGGCAGATGCCAGCCAGGAGGCTTGCCCACTCTGCCACCCCTGCATCTGTCCCCGCCTTGCGGGGCCACTCGTCCGTGTCTCCTGTCCATTCCTGTCCCTTCCCCTGTGGCCACTGGCTTACTCCTGCTTCCTCTGCTGTGTCCCTACAGTGGTTCCCTCTGTCCTGTGCCCCTGGGGTCCCCTACAGGCACCACCTGTTGCCCTCAGCCCAGGCCCTTTGTCCCTGTGCCCAAGCAGCGCCCCAGGTCTGAATGTCAGTACTGTGCCACCACCTGGCCCGTTGCCATGAGTGTCTGCAGCCCAATCTTGGAACTTCCCGGCCCTGCACACAGCATTCAGGCAGCCCCGGCCATGCTGATCCCAGGCATCTCCCTTGGATTCTCCTCCCAGGTGAACCGAAGCACTGCTCTTCTTAAGAGTTTGTCTGCCGAACGAGAGCGATGGGAAAAGACGAGCGAAACTTTCAAGAACCAGATGTCCACCATCGCTGGGGACTGCCTCTTGTCCGCCGCATTCATTGCCTATGCGGGCTACTTCGACCAGCAGATGCGGCAGAACCTGTTCACCACCTGGTCACATCACCTGCAGCAAGCCAACATCCAGGTACCTGTGGGGGTTTGGAGTGCTGAGGTGGGCGGGCTGGCGGGCTGGGGTGGGGTGGGATGGAGCTAACCAGCCACACCTCAGTTCCGCACAGACATCGCGAGGACCGAGTACCTGTCTAATGCTGACGAGCGCCTGCGCTGGCAGGCCAGCTCCCTGCCTGCCGACGACCTGTGCACAGAGAACGCCATCATGCTGAAGCGCTTCAACAGGTGCGCACTGGTGCCGGGGCGGGCAGACCTGGGTGTCTGTGGTCAGCCCTGCTTTTTTTTTTAAACACCTTAGTTTTAAGGCAGTTGTGGTACCACAAGCCTGTAATTCCTGCTCGTGGGAGGCTGAGGCAGGATGATCACAAGTTTGAGACTGTCTTGAGTTACAGAGTGAGACCCTGTCTCGAAAACACAAGTGTTAGTATATTACTGTTTGTCTCTGATAGTGGGGTGGGGTGTAAGTGGTTCTTTTTATTTTCACATTTTTTGGGGGGTGGTACTAGAGATTAAACTGAGGGCCTTCACACTACATCTGCAGCCCTTGTTTTTTTTTTTTTTTTATTTTAAGATGGTCTTGGTCTTGTTAAGTTGCCTGGGCTGGGCTTAAACTTGTGGTCCTCCTGCCTCAGCCTCCCAGAGTGCTGGTCTTATAGGCATGTGCCACTTTTCCCAACTAGTGTCACATTCTGATTGTCTGAATTGTTTTGCAGTAAGTCTTTCTTATGATCTCCCTCTTTTTTTTTTTCTTTTTTGTAGTGGGATCAAAGCCAGGGTCTCACACATGGCAGGCAAGCAGTCTGCCAGTGAGCTATACCCCCGTGTTCTCATTGTAACCTTCCAAGATGGGTGGGCGTTAAGGCAGTCCCGCTCTTAAAATACTATAGTCAGTAACAGTGTGGCGCAGGCCTATAATCCCAGCCCTCTTGGAGGCTGAAACAAGAGAATTGCAAGTTCAAACCCAACTTGGGTAACTTAGCAAGACCCTGTCTCAAAAAGGGGTGAGGATGCAGCTCAGTGCAAAGGCCCTGGGTTCACCCCTTGGTATCACAAAAAATAAAAAGTACTGTAAGAGCTGAAATATTTCACTGAAGGGGAAGCAGCTGCCCGTGCTCCTTCATGGGTAGCAGGGCAGGCAGTGGGATGACCACAGGGGGCTGGGCAGAGGCGGCCTTGGGACCACCCACATCAGGTCCCCTCGCCCTTGGAGCTGGGCCACCCCGGCCCAGGCACCTCTCTCGTCTCTGAAACACATTCCAGGTTCCCTTGAAACCTCATCTACACACCCGACTCTTTCCCGAGCCCTTTCCATGTGCCAGTGTCCCAAGGACAGAAAGACAGCACTGCCGGGTGCAGCGCCAGGTCACAAGCAGAGCCTTGTCACAGCCGGGCAGAGCTGGTGCAGACGCTGGTGTGGCGGCTTTGCCTGGGTGCTCCCGCCCTGGTGTTCGCTCAGCAGCAGCCTGGCACGTGGGAAGTGCCATGAGTCCCAGCAGAGGACCAAAGGGGCAGTGGACGGATGGCCGCGTGTCCCCACCACAGGGGGGCCGGGCAGGACTTGCAGCTGCAGGTGTTGGAATGAGCCAGGAGCAGAGCAGGGGAGTGGCTCCCCAGGGACACACGTGTGGGACTGGGGATGCCTAGGCCTGCTTAGAAGCGGTCACCTGGGAAGGGACTTGGTGACCAGAGCCGGGAAGGGGAAGGGAGGTTGAGCCAGGTGCCCTTGGGTGGCAGGTGGTTTCCCAGAGGGCACGTGCTGCCAGCCGTTGTTACTTGGACTTGTTCAGTGCACTAGAGCCTGGCCTTGGCCTCTTGCCTATCCTCTTGTGAGAGGTGGATGGCATGCCAGTCCTAGCCACGCAGGCGTGCTGTGAGGACTGAATAACACGAGCCAGCTTAGCCCCGCGAGCGTTAGGACCTCCCGATGCTGCCGCTGGGTGTTCGCCCTAGGCCCCAGGAGGACGCAGCGCAGGGCAGTCAGTCCGACCCATGCCTGGGGAGAGGGAGGTGTGAGGATGTGTCCATCCCAGAGAGGGAAGAAGGTGATGACAGTTGTGCTAACAGGGTGACACGGGTCAGGAAGACTGGTCTTAGCACTAAGCGTCTCAGTCAGGTCTGTCTGTAGGGCGGGTCTGGAAATGTCAAGAGCCCGCCCAGGGTGGTCACCAGGTCGCTGCTGCTCCGCTGGACTCAGCCTCTCTTCTCTGGCCTCCTCAGGTACCCGCTGATCATCGACCCCTCTGGCCAGGCCACAGAGTTCATCATGAATGAGTACAAGGACCGGAAGATCACACGCACCAGCTTCCTGGACGATGCTTTCAGGAAGAACCTAGAGAGTGCGCTGAGGTTCGGCAACCCCCTGCTGGTCCAGGTTGGTGTCCTTCAGACCTGCTGGTTCAGTCCTTCTCAAACACAGCTGTCGTGAGGTAAAGCTGCATTACACAGTAGAGACACTGATGACAGGGACCTGCTGCAGACTTGATATCAGAACAAGGATAAAGCACTGAGATTGTTCTGTAAAAAGTCCAGCTGGGCATGGTGGTACATGCCTGTAATCCCAGCCCTCGAGAGGCTGAGGCAGGAGGATCCCTCAAATTCAAGGCCAGCCTGGGCTACATAGTGAGATACTATTGCCAAAGAAAGAAAAAGAAAAAGTAAGTCTGTATGCACCTGTGTTTATAGGAACACAACTCCCAATAGCTAAATCTTGGAAACCGTCTGTATGTCCACTAACAGCTAAATGGATAAAGATGTATTTACAAACAATGGAGTACTACTTTGCCATAAAGAAGGATAAACTTGAGGGATGTTTAGAAAAATAAATGTACCTTGAGCCCATAACGTTAAGTGAAATAAATCAGACACAAGTTTCAAGTGTCGCATGGTTTCCTTATGTGGGAAACTCAGAGTATAACTAAAAATCAAAGTAAAAGATGGATAATAAGCAGGGAGGGAGATATTTTGCAAAAGGGAAGGAGACCAAGAGATAAAAGGGAGGGGAAGGAGATAAAATAATTAAGACGTGTTACATACATGTACCAACTCCCCACAAGAAACATCATCATTCTGTGCTACAAGTATGTACTAATACAAATTTGAAAAAGTAAATTCAGCCAGGCATGGTGGCACACTCCTGTAATCCCTGCATCTTTAAGGCTGAGGCAGGAAGATCAAGAGTTCAAGCCCAGCTGGGCAACTTACTGAGACCCTGTCTCAAAATTAAAAACAAAGCCAGCCTCGGTGGCGCACTCCTGTGATCCCAGCACTCAGGAGGCTGAGGCAGGGGTATTGCTGCTCACGTTCAAGGCCAGCCTGGGCTACGTAGCGAGTTCAAGGCCAGCCTGAACTGCATAGCGAGACCCTGTCTGAGAAAAGCAAAAATAATTAAAATGGGGCTTGGAATGTAGCTCAGTGCAAAGTCCCCGAGTTCAATTCTTAGTACCACAAAATAAATGCAAAGCAACAAAAGCAATGTTTGTATTTGAAATTCCACTCAGGGTCTAGTCAGCGCCCGCATAGACTGTGGTGAGGGACACGTTTTATGGTTGAGATGTCTGGCACAGGAGCCACCACCCAGTGTGGCCGCCCGGCACTTCCTGTGCCTGGTACAAGCAGGAGGCGACCCCGCCCTCTGGTGCTGGGTGGGACCCAGTGCTCTGCCGCCAAGCCGCACAGCCAGGCGGCCCCGTGCAGCTTGCAGCCTTGCTGCTCCGGGCCTCGGGGGCGCGGTGTCCGTCTGGGCAGGAAGTCGGTGTCCACACACCCTTGCCCGAGTGAAGCTGCTCGCTGTAACTGACCATGGGTGTCCACCGTGTACTGTCCAGGACGTGGAAAGCTACGATCCAGTTTTGAATCCAGTGCTGAACCGTGAAGTGCGACGAACAGGGGGTCGAGTGCTGATTACCCTCGGTGACCAGGACATCGACCTGTCACCATCATTTGTCATCTTCCTGTCCACCCGAGACCCAACTGTAAGCGGTGTGGCCTCCCCCAGCAGGAGGCGGTGGTGCTGGCCTGGGGGTGGCGGCAGGGTCCGCGGCCTGACTGTCGTCTGTGTGAGCAGGTGGAGTTCCCACCGGACCTCTGCTCCCGGGTCACCTTCGTGAACTTCACCGTCACACGCAGCAGCTTACAGAGCCAGTGTCTCAACGAGGTGCTGAAAGCGGAAAGGCCCGACGTGGACGAGAAACGCTCGGACCTTCTCAAGCTGCAGGGTGCGGCCCTGGGAGGCTGCTCACGGGCGGGGGTGGGGCAAGGCCTGGCGGCCGCGGGGCTCAAAGCCAGATGTCGGGCAGCGCCTCCGCGTGGTTCCTCTTGACCTGGCGTCGGTGTTAAAAGCAGCCGCGTGTCTTGCTCTCTTAAGGGGAGTTTCAGCTACGCCTGCGTCAGCTAGAGAAATCCCTGCTGCAAGCTCTGAATGAGGTGAAGGGCCGCATTCTGGATGATGACACCATCATCACCACCCTGGAGAACCTCAAGCGAGAGGCTGCCGAGGTCACCAGGAAGGTGGAGGAGACCGACATTGTCATGCAGGAGGTGGAGACCGTGTCCCAGCAGTACCTGCCGCTGTCCACCGCCTGCAGCAGCATCTACTTCACCATGGAGTCACTGAAGCAGGTGACGGGCGCCCCGGGCCACCGTGGGAGCCGTGCATGTCGCTGGGGCTGGCACTGACACGCACGCTTCTCGCAGATCCACTTCCTGTACCAGTACTCGCTGCAGTTCTTCCTGGACATCTACCACAACGTTCTGTACGAGAACTCCAACCTCAGGGGTGTCACCGACCACACGCAGCGCCTCTCCATCATAACCAAGGACCTCTTCCAGGTGAGGCGGGGCGGCTCGGGGGCGGGCGCAGTGGGTACTCGGGAACATCGCTGACCCTCTCATCATTCCAGGTGGCGTTCAACCGGGTGGCCAGAGGCATGCTGCACCAGGACCACATCACCTTCGCCATGCTGCTGGCCAGGATCAAGCTGAAGGGCACTGTGGGGTAAGGCGCGCCCCGCCTGTCCTGCCCGTCTCTGTGAGTGACAGCTACTCTCTCAGTGCCTGGGCCAGTGAGTGCCCGGGCCCACCTGACCTCCCCCACAGGGAGCCCGCCTATGATGCCGAGTTCCAGCACTTCCTGAGGGGCAAGGAGATCGTGCTGAGCACCGGCTCCACCCCCAAGGTCGCGGGCCTGACGGTGGAGCAGGCCGAAGCGGTGGCGCGGCTGAGCTGCCTGCCTGCGTTCAAAGAGCTGATCGCCAAGGTTCAGGCAGATGAGGTGACTCGCCATGTGTTTCCTGTGTCCGCACATGTGGGGAGGCCCTAGCCATGTGTCACGCGTGCTCCTCATGCTACGCTTGGGGCTGGGGAAGGCTCAGTGGTCCCATGAAGCCCTGGGCCCCACAGCTGGCACGTCACAGGCACGGAAGGGTCCGCCGCATCCCGTGGTGACGCGGTCTCCATGTCCTCACAGCAGTTCGGCATCTGGCTGGACAGCGGCTCCCCGGAGCAGACTGTGCCGTACCTCTGGAGCGAGGAGACGCCTTCAAGTGAGTTGTGCCAGGCCCTTGCTGTGGGCCTGGATGTGCAGTGGGTGTTTGCTGCTTCCCGAAGTGACGGGTTCACTCCCAACACTCCGGTAGGCTGAGGCAGGAGGATCACAGTTTTGAGCCTAGCCTGGGCAACGTACTGACTTAGTGAGACCCTGTCTCAGACTTAAATATTTTTTAAAAGAACTGGGGCTGTAACTCAGTGGGAAGGCCTTAGGTTCAATCTCCAGTGCCATCAAAAACAAAAAAAAATGGGCCGGTGAGATGGCTCAGCGGCATAAGCGCCTGCCTGGCAAGCGCGAGGGCCCGAGTTCGACTCCCGGAACCCACATACGAAAAAGGGGCCGGTGATATGGCTCAGCGGCACGGGCACCTGCTGGTGCACAAGGTCCTGAGGTCGACCCCCGGTACCCACAAAAAAAAAAAAAAAAAAAAATGGAAGGAAGTATTTTCAAAAAGAATAAATTGCTGATTCCAAAGATAACTGTTTCACTGTTAAAACTTTTTAGGGGGCCGGTGAGATAGCTCAACGGCATAAGCACCTGCCTGGCAAGTGCGAGGTCCTGAGGTCGACTCCTGTTACCCACATAAAAAAAAAAAAAAAAAAAATACTTTTTAGGAAAGTGGCTCCTACATAGGAGTTGGCTTAGAAGTAGAAAATTAATACCAGGTGTGATGGCACATGCCAGCACTCAGAAGGCTGAAGCAGGAGGATTGTGAGTTCAAGGCCAGCCTGGGTAATTAGCAAGTTGAGGCCAGCCCGCACGCTCTCTCTGTCTCTCTCTCTTTCTCTCTATATATATGTGGAAGATCAAAATGTTTCCTGATTTCAGTCAGGCATGGTAGCACACACTTATAATCCCAGATACATACTCGGGAAGCTGAGGCAGGGAGATTGCAAGTTGAAGGCCAGCTTGGGCAACTTATTATTTATCAAAGGAAAATACGGGGCTGGCGGTGTGGTTCAGTGGTAGAGCTCACGCCCAGGTTCACCCCAGTACTGCAGAAAGATAAAAGTAACTGATACATGGCTGCTCTTTCCACGGCTCCACCTGAGTGGTGAGGTGGTGTCCCAGGGGCCCAAGAAACGGAGCAGGGACAGGTTTTCCCCAGGGGCATCCTGTGGCATCCGGGGTGAGACCAGAGGCTGAGCAGGGCCACCCCGGTGCATGCCCTCACGGCCTGGGTGCTTTCGCAGCGCCCATTGGGCAGGCCGTCCACCGCCTCCTGCTCATCCAGGCCTTCCGGCCCGACCGCCTGCTGGCCATGGCCCACATGTTTGTCTCCACAAACCTCGGGGAGTCCTTCATGTCCATCATGGAGCAGCCGCTCGACCTGGCACACATTGTGGGCACAGAGGTGAGCCCTGGGCCCGAGGGGTCTCCCAGGTCCCCACCACAGGGACAGCTGCTCACTTCCGCCCTTCCTCTGCAGGTGAAGCCCAACACGCCCGTCCTGATGTGCTCAGTACCTGGCTACGACGCCAGCGGGCACGTGGAGGACCTCGCAGCCGAGCAGAACACGCAGATCACCTCGATCGCCATTGGTAAGGGCTGGGCCGGCACGGAGAGGGGCTCATGGGGCCTCGAGTGCACGACTGAACCTGCGCTTCCTCGTCCCAGGCTCGGCGGAAGGCTTCAACCAAGCGGACAAGGCGATCAACACTGCCGTGAAGTCGGGCAGGTAGGCCTGGGGGTGTCCAGCCGGGGTCGCTGGCTCCCCGAGGACGCGCGCATGGCTGAGGCTGCCCCTTGCACAGGTGGGTGATGCTGAAGAACGTGCACCTGGCCCCTGGCTGGCTGATGCAGCTGGAGAAGAAGCTGCACTCCTTGCAGCCGCACGCCTGCTTCCGCCTCTTCCTCACCATGGAGATCAACCCCAAAGTGAGTGGAGCGGGCGGGGCGGTGGCGCTGCTATGGAAGCTCGGTGGGTGCTGCCTGTGTGCACAAGCAGGGGCCACCACTTCATCGGAGCCTGCCGGGTGCTTGTCCTCCAGGTGCCCGTGAACCTGCTCCGCGCCGGCCGCATCTTCGTGTTCGAGCCGCCACCAGGGGTGAAGGCCAACATGCTGCGGACGTTCAGCAGCATCCCCGTGTCACGGATCTGCAAGGTAACGCTCGTGTCTCACGGTGTGGCTGCTGTGTGGGGCAAAAACGCAGTCCCCTTCGCCGGCTCCCAGCGCACTATTGTGGCAAATGCACAGATCTCTTTGCCTTTACATGCAGCCAGAGTTTCCCTCCTGTGCTGGGCAAGGTGGACGCCCACACACACCCTTGGTGTTCGGTCACAGGTGTGGGGGCCAGAAGGACCCACGGAGAAGCCACCCAGGGCCATGTCCCAGCGCGATGACAGGCAGCACCCTCCCCCCAGCATGGTCCCCAAGGCCACACAGAGACCCAGGCAGACAGATGCCTGGGCAAGATGGGGCTATGGCAGGAATCCCGTCTGTTAGTTCTGCATTTTGTTACTTTGCCTGAGCCACAGTCCAATTTCAGAGTCTGTCTTCTGTGTCACATCCTGTTGGCTAAGTAAAGTCAGCTGTCACTTTTATCAGTGGAAAAGCCCACGTGCCCTCCCTGGTAGCCGTCTCCGCTTTACTTGGCACCTCCTTGTGCCCTGGGGTTCCGGGGTCAGAGGTCGGTATGTGGTAGCTCTGTGGACTTGCAGTTCCGGGGTACTAGTGACCTGGTCCCATGGGCAGTGTGCTGCTTTCTGACCAGTTTGCCCTTGGTCCCTTTTCATTCCAGTCTCCCAACGAGCGAGCCCGCCTGTACTTCCTGCTGGCCTGGTTCCATGCCATCATCCAAGAACGCCTGCGCTACGCACCACTGGGGTGGTCAAAGAAATACGAGTTTGGGGAATCTGACCTGCGGTCGGCCTGTGACACCGTGGACACATGGCTGGATGACACAGCCAAGGCAAGTAGCCACACTGTGTCGGGAGCGCACGGCCCTCGGAGACATGGGTCAGGGGAAGGACGGATCAGTGTCCAGGGATGTGCTGATGTTTTACAGCAGCCTGTGGGGGTGCTTGCTGGGTGTGAAAGAGGAAATGGGGTCCCCAGCCCCTCAGGGTGTGCGTGACCCCAGCCTTGCCTCCCCAGGGCCGACAGAACATCTCGCCTGATAAGATCCCATGGTCGGCCCTGAAGACCTTGATGGCCCAGTCCATCTACGGTGGCCGCGTGGACAACGAGTTCGACCAGCGGCTGCTCAACACCTTCCTGGAGCGCCTGTTCACCACCCGCAGCTTCGACAGCGAGTTCAAGCTGGCATGCAAGGTGGATGGGCACAAGGACATTCAGATGCCCGACGGCATCAGGTGCCCGTGGCAGCCTGCGGGGTGGGGGATGGGAGTGGGCCGCAGCTCCGAGCCGCCCCTAACGCCGCTCCCACTGCGCTTTTCCAGGCGAGAGGAGTTTGTGCAGTGGGTGGAGCTGCTGCCTGACACCCAGACGCCGTCCTGGCTGGGGCTGCCCAACAACGCCGAGCGCGTGCTGCTGACCACGCAGGGTGGGTGGGCCCCACCTGGCCTGTGGGGCAGGGCTCTGGGTGCGGCCGAAGCCCCGCTCTGAGGAGGTGCCCAGCGGTTCCGCAGGGAGGCTGCGCGTGGCATTGAGGTTCTCCTCAAGGGATGGAAAGGACGTAGTAATAAGTGATTGTTTTTCAGTGCTGGGGATCAAAGACAGGGCTAGGAGGTGATCGAATGATTAGTTCTCAAACTGGGTTTCCACAGACCGGCAGCACCCGCTTTCCTAGAACTTGGGAGGTACATCTTCCTTGGGCCCAAGGGTGGCTCGGGGTGGAGCACTTGCCATACCCGCTCCAGGCCAGGTTCTGTCCCAGCCCACAGAGAAAACAAACACGAGTTCTAAGACCACCAGACGTCCCCCGGGGACGGTGCACCGGTCAGAGCTTCGGAGTTGACTCTTCCTCGGAGTGAAAGGCGTAGAGGAGCCGCGGGCCGTGCCCAGCTCTCCTCCGTAGTTGAGAACAGAGTCGATTGTCCCAGCCAGCTGGGTTCCGTGGAAAGTGTGTGACACGGTCCCCGTGGGCTGAGCCGGCTGTGCTGTCCTGAGGGAGGTGCTGGCAGACATTTGGGGCTCCAGCACTGAGGCGGGCCAGATGTGGGGCGCTGGGGGCTGTTCCGTGGGTAGTTCTGTGTGCTCAGGCGCCATGGGCTGGGTGCAGCTGTTGTCGTTACCTCATGGGCCCTGGTGTCACTCGCCATGGCCCGTGACAGCCCCTGTGAATGCCTCTCAGTCCTCGACGAGTCTCCCCCGAGCCAGTGTCGCCACACACACACAGCTCACCTGGGCCCTGAGGGCGCGCCCACCTTGTTGGTCACTGGACCTGGAGCAGTGCCTGATGTTGCAGGGAGTCCTGATCCGAGGATCTGTGTGGGGAGGCCCCACATGGTTCACACAGGCAAAGGCACCAAAACAGCCCCCCGGCTCCCAGCCAGAGCCCCTTCCGTGCCTGCGCTGTGGGCAACAGAGCAAAGGGCTGCATGGCACCTCACCCTGGTCTTCGACCCCAGGCTGCCTGCGTACTGATGGCTATGCCCTGCGCCTGGTGACAGGTGGCCTGTATGTCTCTTCAACGTGCCAGATGGCCATTCCCTCTTCTCAGAAGCCTGCCCGGGGCCGGGTGCTGCTGGGTGTAGGGTGCAGCATCCTTGGCACGCATGGGATCTTGGGGACCCGGCGCGAGGCTGGGCATCACACGGCCTCCTGTGTCTGCCTCTCTCTGCCCCTGCTGTCGCCAGGCGTGGACATGATCAGCAAGATGCTGAAGATGCAGATGCTGGAGGATGAGGACGACCTGGCCTACGCAGAGACTGAGAAGAAGACGCGCACGGACGCCACGTCCGACGGGCGCCCGGCCTGGATGCGGACGCTGCACACCACTGCCTCCAACTGGCTGCACCTCATCCCGCAGAGCCTGAGCCACCTCAAGCGCACCGTGGAGAACATCAAGGTAGCAGCGTCCCCATGGGGCCCGGACTGGAGCACCACCAGGGGTGACCTGGGACCTCTTAGTGTGTGCGTGTGTGTGTATGTGCGTGTGTGTGCGCCTGCGCGCGCTTCACGTGGAGCTACACCCCCAGCCCTTTTCTGTCTTCATCTTGATGTGTGGTCTCACCAGGTTACCTAGGTAGACTCAAATTTCAGAGCCTCCTGCCACTGCCGCAGGGCACTTGGTGTCCCTGGGTGGCCGTGAGCCCGAGGCTGCCGAGGCAGGGCTCTGCTGTGGCCGGGCTCCCCCGCTCAGCCCCTGCCCTCACTCTGCTGCTCTCCTCTCCCGGCGTCTCAGGACCCTTTGTTCAGGTTCTTCGAGAGGGAAGTGAAGATGGGCGCCAAGCTACTGCAGGACGTGCGCCAGGACCTCGCAGACGTGGTGCAGGTGTGCGAGGGCAAGAAGAAGCAGACCAACTACCTGCGCACGCTCATCAACGCGCTGGTCAAAGGTGCACGCCTCGCAGCTGCCGTGGGCACTGTCCCTCTCCCGGGGCGCCGGTCCCCAGGGCGGCAGGGGTCCCGCCCTGGGGCAGAGGCCCTGGGAGCTTCCCGTGACTTGTTCTCCCTGCTCTGTTTTGGGCATCGGGCAGGGAAGGGCACGTGCTGGCTGGGGTGGGTGGGGACCCCAACCTGAGTCGCCAGGAGCATGGAGCCACTTGGCGGCCTCAGCTTTGAAGCCGGGGCCTCAGGTTCTGCTGCTGATCTTTTTTTTTTTTTTTTTTTTGTGGGTACCGGGGGTTGACCTCGGGACCTCGCACGCCAGCAGGCACCCGTGCCGCTGAGCGATATCACCGGCCCCTTTTTCGTATGTGGGTTCCGGGAGTCGAACTCGGGCCCTCGCGCTTGCCGGGCAGGCGCTTAAGCCGCTGAGCCATCTCACCGGCCCTCTGCTGCTGATCTTTGTCCCCAGCCACGTTGGGAGGTTTGGGTTGTGGTGTCAGCTGGCCGTGAGTACTGTGCCTCACCACCTCCCCAGGCCCCTTGGACAGAATGGGCAGGGGACACAGCCAGAGGGGGCCTGCTGGGCTTCCCGGAAGTGCGGGATCGGCACCACCCCAGCCTGGTCTCCTCCTGCATCCTTACCACAGGCATCCTGCCCCAGAGCTGGTCCCACTACACAGTGCCCGCCGGCATGACGGTCATCCAGTGGGTGTCCGACTTCAGTGAGCGCATCAAGCAGCTGCAGAGCATCTCGCTGGCGGCTGCGTCAGGTGGTGCCAAGGAGCTCAAGGTAGGGATACAGCTCGGGGCGCTGGGCTGGGCCCGCGCGGTCACGCTGTCCTCAGAGCCCGTCTGACCAAGCCTTCCTGGCTGCTTCCCGCAGAACATCCACGTGTGCCTGGGCGGCCTGTTCGTGCCCGAGGCCTACATCACAGCGACCAGGCAGTACGTGGCGCAGGCCAACAGCTGGTCCTTGGAGGAGCTGTGCCTGGAAGTCAATGTCACCACCTCCCAGAGCGCCACCCTGGACGCCTGCAGCTTCGGGGTCACAGGTGAACTCCCGAGTCAGCCTGTTGGAGGGGACCTGTTGCTGTCCATGTACTGCCACGTGAGCACCGGGACAGGGATTTGTGTCCCTGTGTCCACATCAGGCCTGTGTTGCCATACTCCCTGTAGGCCTGAAGCTTCAGGGCGCCACCTGCAGTAACAACAAGTTGTCACTGTCCAATGCCATCTCCACGGTCCTCCCATTGACGCAGCTGCGCTGGGTCAAGCAGACAAACGCCGAGAAGAAGGCCAGCGTGGTGAGTGTGGATGGCCTCACTCTGGTCAGGGGACACGTTTTCTGCCTGGAGCCCTGCTATCCCCTCACCCACGTCCCTATGGCACAAGGCCTCGTGCCAGGCCACCGCCAGCTGCCTCCCTTGTCCCCACAGGTGACCCTGCCCGTCTACCTGAACTTCACCCGGGCTGACCTCATCTTCACCGTGGACTTCGAGATCGCCACAAAGGAGGACCCGCGGAGCTTCTACGAGCGCGGTGTGGCCGTGCTGTGCACCGAGTAAGCCGGCCCTGCTGCCCCGCCACAGCGGCACTCACGGCGCTCGGCCCCCAGCACGGGAGGAGCAGACGCCGAAGGAAGTGCGTCTGAGTGGGCAGAAGCGGAGCGAGGCTGGCGGTGGGCGCAGTGGACACTTGAGGATGAACGGCTGTTTTTAGAGAGCTGACTGGGGGCTGTTTTACAAAATAAAACACTAAGTGTGACCCGGCTTCCACGTCTCCTGCCATCTGCGCCTCAGCCCCGCTTCTGCGTGAGGAACAGGCCCCTTCGCAGCATACAGATGGCACATGGCACTGTCTTCCATCTCATGCTATCCTGTCCCCACCACGGCCATGCCCACGCCACCCAGGGTGGTGACAGAGTGGCTCAGCACTTCCCACGTCCGTGGTGACTGGCGGGGAGGGTGGTGGGGTCTGCCACGAGGACGGTCCTGACGTCTCCATGTCTTCAGGGGACAGTGCGGGTGGCAGGCCCTGGGTCAGCACAGGCCCCGGGCACTGAGGGGCGCTTGCTCCTAGCAGGCTGGCACAGCAGGGGCATTGTCCCGTTACCCCCAAAAGGCCCAGGCTGGGGGGAAACCAGAGCGAGGTTGAGACACAGGAAGTAGCTCCAAAAGCGGCCCTGGCCACAGGACACCCAGGGAGGGTGGCCCAGGCCAAGGGTACCCAACGCCTCACAAAACATCAGGCCACTGAGCTGGGGCCACAGTGTGACACCTGGGAGCGGAAGGTCTGGTGCCTAGGGCGCACCTCCCCCTCCTGGGCCACCATCTTGTCCCACGATCAGGAGGGTCAGCTTGGACAGTCCCCACCAGCCCTCTTGTCCCACCCTGCCAACAGCGGTGTTCAGGCAAGAAACAGGAAGCAGGTGGAGCAGCAGCTGCTTGTGATTTCCTTTATTGCACTTGGGAGCAGCGTGGCACTCGGGAGGGCGCCAGACTCTGGAGGACGTGAAGGGGACCGCAGTGTCAGCACCAGCTCTTGGCACCCACCTGCTGGCTGGGGAACAGCAAGGAAGAGGTCAGCGCCTGCAGTGCAGCCTGCAAGCCGGGCCTGGCAGGTGCAGGGCTGAAGGCTCAGACCCAGCTCGGCAGGCGGAGGAGCCCCAGATGGCTCCCTGAGCACCAGCCCAAAATGCCAGCCTGAGTCACTCAGTCCGGTGCAGAGCAGCGCTTCAGCTTGCTGGGCTGTTTACTGTTTGGGCAATTTAGGGCGATCCTATCTGGAAATAGTTCAGTGGTAGAGCACTCGGGCTTTGGTCCCTAGTACTGGAAAATAACCAGGGAAGTGCAACCGGGGTCAGGCGGGGCCTTTGGAGACTCATTTAGGGTGGGTTAGGTTGGGTTGGGTTGGGTTGGGTGGGGGTTTTTTGGGACAGGGTCTTGCTTTGTTCCAAGCTGGCCTTGAATTTGCTAGGTAGCCCTGGCTGGCCTTTAACTTGATCCTCCTGCTTCAGCCTCCTGAGTGCTGGGTTCACAGGTGTGTGGCACCATGCCCAGCTCCTCTGTTGTTTTAGACAGAAACTCAGGGCCTTTGCACTGAGCTGCATTCCAGCCCTTTTGTTGGTTGGAGGCAGGGCTCGCTAAATTGCCTGGGCTGGGCTTCCACTTCCGCTCCTCCTGCCTCAGCCTCCCAAATTGCTGGGATTGCTGGGATTACAGGCGTGCACTAGCAGGCCTGGCGCCTCACTCAGTGGCTTCTTAGGCAGGCAGGTCAGGTGAGGGTAGGCTGACTGGGGCTGGCATTTTGATCTCTAGTTTTGGGGCTGATTGTTTTCCTGCTAGGTCTTATTTTCGGGAAAATGAGGCGTGCATGTATCAGCTTTGCCCACCTGAGCGCTGGCTCCTCGACCCCTGAGCTAAGTCTGCTCACCTGGATTAGGCCGCATAGTACTTCTTCCTCTTATTTTTTTCCGGCTCAACAAGTAAAAGTTCCAGTTTCCTCTTGGAAAGCGAGAGTTTGGGGCCCTTGTCTCGCTCGCCCCCGAGTCTGGGTGGTGGCCGTGGCCCCCGGGCCCTGCTGGGCAGGTGTCTGCCTGCCTCAGGGGGTGCCTCGCCCTCGGGCTGCATGTCCACGTCACTGACTTCTGGTGTAGCCGTGGCAGGGGCCCCGGCAGTTGGCACCATGAGGCCGCGAGCCTTGGGAATGGCCAAGGCCTGTGCAGCCCGCAGGCCATCGGGCTTTGGGCTGCGGGTCCTGGTACCCAGGAAGCGGCCAGGGGTCTCCTCGGAGTCACCATCCAGATCTAACAGCTGGGGCGAGAGAGGTTCCGCCCGTTAGTTCCTGTGGCGGGCAGCGGCGCGGCACAGGCAGACGTGCAAGCTACCGCCTCTGCCACTGATGTCGCGGATTTTGTGTGACCTGCCTCGCAAAGGACTGTTACTCTTTCGCCCTCAGCTGTTAGATCCGAGGCATGGAAAGAAGCTGACAGGAGAACTGTCCTCTAAACACTGTTCCCAGAAGCAGCCAGGGCCACCCCGGCGCCTCTTCCATCACCTGAAGGGGTTTGGGGAGCCCGGGGTTCCATGCCGTTTCCACTTTCCTAACAGAACCGCAGGCTCCCATCCCTTCCCCTTTCCCTTCCAGTAGCCCTGGCAGTGACAGTGTCTTGAGAAAGCTGAAGTTACTGGATGTGGTGGTGCAGGCCTGTAATCCCGGCACTCGGGAGGCTGAGGCAGGAGGATTGCCGTGAGTTCAAGGCCAGCCTGAACTACATAGCGAGACCCTGTCTCAAAAACAAAATTAAAAACACAGAGAGCTGAAGTCCCCTGCCACTGACCTGGACAGCAGGTGCGTCCGCATCCCTTCCTGAGCCCAGCAGTGAGCTGCGCTTTGGGGCATGAGGTCCCACTGCTGTGGGGACGTCCCCCAGGGCGCCAGCCCTCCAGGGAGGCCACTGACCTAGGATGGTGGATCCGGTGCCCGAAGTCTCTCTCTTCTCTGGCCACGGCTTCAGCAAACGGCACTCGGTGCACTTGCACCTGGGATCCCGCCCTGACCTCTGAATGTTTAAAATTTATTATTTATTAATTTATTTATTGGTTTTTGGAGTCAGGACCTTGTTACATAGTCCAGGCTGGCCTTGAACTCCCATCCTCCTGCCTCAGCCTCCTCCGTACTGGGACTGCAGGCGTACAGCTGCATTCTGACTTTCATTCCTGGCTCTCACCGATGTTTGGCGAGTGCTGTGCCCCTTGTTTCCTCTTAGACGGCTGGCGCTGGGGTTTGTCCCAGCAAAGGTGAACATGGAAATGAGCAACGTGATCCACAGACAGCTGCGATGGAGCGCTGGAAGTGGTCAGGGCTGTGCGGTCTGAAACGCGGGGTTGTGCGCCGCCGGGCGCGGCCACTCCCAGGGACATCTTAGGGTTGGGCCCAGCACCCATCGGCAGTGCCCCAGGAGCCGGCACCACGCCCACACCTGGTGCCCATGCCCAGGAGGTTAAGGTGACCTCGGCATGAGGCCAGGCTCGGCCACAGCCAGATTAAGTGTCACAACAATCAGAATTGGCCTGAAGGGTTTTTTTCCAATGCTGGGGATTAAACCCAGCACCTTCACACTGAGTTCCATCCCCAGCCCTTTTCTTATATGTATTTTGAGACAGGGTCTTGTTAAATTGCCCAGGCTGGGCTTAAACTTGCAATCCTCCTGCCTCGGCCTGTCAGAGTACTGGGATTTCATACATCCACCACCATGCCCAGCTAATTTGAGATTAATTTGGGTACTGACCATATGTTTATAGGTTTGCAATTAATCTTCCAGACAAACTACTTGAGTCATGTGTTTTGTTTTGTTTTTTTGTGGGTACCGGGGGGTCGACCTCAGGACCTCATGCGCCAGCAGGGGCCCGTGCCGCTGAGCGATATCACCGGCCCCTTTTTCGTATGTGGGATCCGGGAGTCGAACTCGGGCCCTCGCGCTTGCCGGGCAGGCGCTTAAGCCGCTGAGCCATCTCACCGGCCCGAGTCATGTTTTTTTTTTTTTTCTTTTTTCCTATTAAAAATAAATTCAAGGGCCGGTGAGATGGCTCAGCAGCATAAGCGCCTGCCAGCAAGCGCGAAGTCCTGAGTTCGACTCCCAGAACCCACATAAAGGAATAAAAGGGCCAGTGATATCGGTCAGCGGCACAAGCGCTTGCCCGGCAAGCATGAGGTCCTGAGGGTCAACTCCCAGTACCCACATAAATAAATAAATTCAAACCAGGTGTGGTGGCACACACCTATAATCCCAATACTCTGGAGGCTGAGGCAGGAAGATCATAAATTCAATCCCAGCCTGGGCAACATGGTGAGTTTGAGGCTGGCCTGAAGTACATAGCAAGACCCTGTCTCAAAAATAAAAGTATGGGCCGGTGAGATGGCTCAGCGGCTTAAGCGCCTGCCCGGCAAGCGCGAGGGCCTGAGTTCGACTCCCGGAACCCACATACGAAAAAGGGGCCGGTGATATCGCTCAGCGGCACGGGCACCTGCTGGCGCGCAAGGTCCTGAGGTCGACCCCCGGTACCCACCAAAAAAAATAAATAAATAAAATAAAATAAAATAATATAAAATAAAATAAAAGTATACTTTCTTCTAAAATATAACATGAAGATGAGATGTAGCTCATGCGTGCACCAGGCCCAGCTCAGTTGCCAATACTGGGGAAAAAAACAGCCTGCTGCAACAGTGCGCCCCTGTAATCCCAGCACACTAGGAAGCTGAGGCAGGAAGATCAGAAGTTTGAGCCCAACTTGGGCAATTTATTAACTTAGCGAGACCCTGCCTCATAATAAATGTAAAAAAGCTGTGGGTGTTGCTTGGCGTGAAGGCCCTGGGTTCCAAGCCTGTTTCTGAGGGAAGAAAAAAAACCTCAAAAGTAACCAAAGCCACACTGCAGGCAACTCCCACAGCAGCCCAGGGCTGCTGTCCCCACAGAGCTTGGCGCTGTGTTGGCCCCACTGGCCCACGCCTCGGAGTTCCCACTGTCCCCTACAGAGCAGAGGCGGCTGCTGGGCCACCGTCACCCACCTCTCTCCAGATGGCTTCGGCCAGGTCCATGAGATCCCTTCTGTGAGAAACCTGTGCGAGAGACTGGGATGCTGCTCTCCGCCATGCAGGCAGCCACTTTCGGGGAGTGTGGGACAAGGGGACGCAGGACACAGGGACACGGGGACACGGGGTGCCTACTGCAGCCTGCATCTGAGTGTGACCCTGGCCCTGGGGGAGGGGCCACAGACAGAAGCCGCTCTGCAGCCTGGGCCCGGGGCCGTGTGTGTCCCCCACCACTGCAGGAAGGGACAAAGGTGACCCATCATCTGACACCCTGGCCCCAGTTAGGACCCAGATCCTGGAAGGAATGGATGTCTTCCAGCCCCGCCCGGGTCGCGGCTTCTCTGGGCTGGGAGGAGCCGGGCCTGGCTACAGCGGCAGCTGAGTTGTGCTTTCTTTTCTGTCTGCTTTGCAGCACTGGGGACTGAACTCAGGACCTGCTCCCTGAGCTGCCCGGCCTTCCCATTGCATTTGGAGGAGGCTTTCGCTCAAGTCCTGCTGTGAGCACCCAGAGGCAGGGGGATCCTCACGGCTGGGCTGGACCTGGGTGACCTGAGAGCTGGTGACGCCCCACTCCCCCTACCCCAGGACGGGGAGGGCGACGGGAGGCACCTGGAGGTGGCGGCGCGTGTTCCTCTGCCGCTTCCGGAAGCAGGTGGCCCCGGCCCAGGTGGCACTGAGCGCTGCCCTGATGCAGGGGATGCGGCGTTGTCGCAGGCTGGCCATGGCGGGGCGCGGGGGCCTCGCTTCACTAGAGAAACATAAGTGTGCAGGGTCAAATCGGCCAGAGTCTGGGGCAGGGTGGGGGGGACTCTCTAGAGCCTTCTGCCTTCATCGTGGTGGCCGAGGCCAACGGAATGTCATTATCAAAACCCAGAGCCCACGCCCAGCATGGTGGTGCACGCCTGTGATCCCAGCACTGGGAAGGCTGAGGCAGGAGGGTTGCCATGAGTTCAAGGCCAGCCTGGACTACATAGTGAGACCTTGTCTCAAAAAAAAAAAACAAAACTGGAGCTCTGCCTGAACCAGCAGGGGAATCTGTGACTAAATTACACCTGAGCAAGATCAACCGAGGGACTTCACAGAGAAGGTTTTTAGGAGGAAAAAAGGAGTTTTGAGTTGAAGTAAAACTGCAGTGTAAGGCCAGTGATATCGCTCAGTGGCATAAGCGCCTGCCTGGCAAGCGGGAGGTCCTGAGGTAGACTCCCGGTACCCACATAAAAAACAAAAAACTGGGCTGGTGAGATGGCTCAGCGGCGTAAGCGCCTGCCTTGCAAGCGCGAGGGCCCGAGTTCGACTCCCGGAACCCACATACGAAAAAGGGGCCGGTGATATCGCTCAGCGGCACGGGCGCCTGTTGGTGTGCGAGGTCCTGAGGTCGACCCCCCGGTACCCACAAAAAATAAAAAATAAAAATAAAAATAAAAAACAAAAAACTGCAGTGTAACGCAATGCTCTGGTCAGAGTCCCCACCCTGCGGAAACCTGAAGACTCACAGACCCTGGAGTCCTGGGACCTAACCCTCTGGGGATCTGGAAGCCACCACTCCCATGTGCACCCCATACCTTTGTTCTGTTTTTGTTGATTTTGGAGAGAGAGTCTCACTGTGGAGCCCAGGCTGGCCCTGAACTCACTCCTCCTGCCTCAGCCTCCTGAGTGCTGAGACTACTACAGACCTGTGCTATTACTCCCCACCACTACTTTGTCTTTAACACATCAATTTAACCCCAGATGGGGGAGTGGTTTGCCCAGGATAGCATAAAACTCAGCTTTTCCTGAGAAGTGCGAGGCTGTCACAAGAAGAAAGTCCCAGAAGCCCATAGACTAACAAGAACAGAGAACACTGTCCACACTCACAGAGAGAACCAGAGAACGCGGTGGCCCTTGGGGTCTCATGTCACTGCTGTCCTTGGGACTCCTGGCAGGAGGCACTCTAAGTCCTGTGGGAAAGCACAGGGTCACAGACGTGTCACCACCACGTCCCGTGTGCGGCTTGCTCGGCACCAATAACCTCAGGCTTTGCCAGACCTGGTTCAGTTTCTTTTCTGATGACCTCGATGACGGTCTGAATACTCCGCACAGCGCCCTTCACCAAGTTTGCCCAATGTTTTCCTTGTGACTAAACTGGGGGGATGGGTTTGAGAAGCAGGCCACAGAGGTATAACGCGCATCCCAGCCGGGCATGGTGGTGCACACTGTGATCCTAGCACTAGGGAGGCTGAGGCAGGAGGATCCCGAGTTCCGGGCCGGCCTGGGCTCCACAGTGAGACCCTAACTCCAACAAGAGCTTGCAGCAGCATAGGGAGGTGGCTTTGTGGCGCCTGGCTGCAGTAGCAGCTGTCAGCGTCTCAGCCGTGAAGTCACCCGTACTGTCCTTCAGAAGGACCCACTAGCTGCAGGAGGGGCAGGGAGTCTCGGTCCGCTCCTGGCCTGCAGTGCTACATAAACTGAAGCCCAGGGGCTTTGTGTCCCACCCACCAGCCCCAGCCCCTTAGTGCCTTCCAGCACCGGCTCTGGCTGCAATTTGAGGGGCTCCAGGTCCCTGAGCAACATCCCCAGCTGCCCTTGCTGTCTCCAGCGGACTCCGATCCCAGCAGCACAGTGACCAGGACGAGCAGGGGCCTGGGTCACCCTCCCCTCTCCCCACATAGGAGCAGGGCTGCTCCTACCCCAGCCTCCACAGCCAGGGTGCGGCTCGGGCAGAACTCACCCAGCCCTGGGCCCGGTCCCCAGCACCTCCGTACAGAAGAGGAAAAGCCCAAGGCATAGCGTGCGTGTGGGGTTTCATTATTTGCTTTGCCGCACTGGGGACTGAACCCAGAACATTCATGCTAAGCTATGTCCCAACCCCCTTTTCAAAAACCTTGACACACAGGTTTGCTAAGTTCCCTCCAATGGGCTGAACTTGTGATCCTCCTGCCTCAGCCTCCCAGAGTGCTGGGATTATCATGGGCTGGCAGCACCAGACAGTTTGTTTTTAAAAACTATAAAGTGGTACACATGCCCCAGCTGTGAGCAGACAGCTGCTGCCTGGGCCCTCGTCAGAATCTGGGAGGAAGCTCCTGGGCAGTGGAAGACGTCAGCCACCGGCAAAACTGAGTCAGGAAAGCTGGAAGTCAAGAAGCCCTGCTGCTTCCTCTACTCCGCCCTCTCCCTGCAGCTGCAACTGCCCTCGGGGCCCCACCAACCACCTAAGAGACAAATGCAATGTGCAGGAGACCCCGATAGACTGTCACCCCAGAGGGCGCAAGGGAAGGCAGGAAGCCCTGAACACACCTCATCCTCAGGGAGACATGCGGCCGCGTCTGGACAAACTGACCCCCGAGGAAACCTCCGTTCAGCCCAACCCTGCACTGCGGTGGAACCCAGGGCCCAATACAGAGCTGCATCCAGGCCCATTCTTGTTTTCACTTTTTATTTTGGGACAGGGTCTCGCTAACTCACTAAACTGCTGAGGCTGGGCTCAAACCTGCCATCCTCCTGCCTCAGCCTCCCAGAGTGCTGGGATTACAGGTGCATACCACCACGCCTGGGTCTGTGGTCTCAAAAAGGTCACTTCCCTGAGCCCTTCCTGGGGCCGTCCTCACATTGTAACATGCCTTGCATGTGTGTGTGTGTGCACACACATGCACACACACACACCCCTCACAGTGTTCTCACACTGCGTCCTCCTCTACTGTGGTCACTGTCTGTCCTTTGCCACTGACTTTTGCTGTTGTCTGGGGCTCTGGTGGCTTTGTCCACAGTTGCTTCCCCAAAGCCATGCATGGCTCTGACTGCACAGTGGGGCCAGGGCTGTGTGCTCCATCCCCACCCAAGCTGGGAGTGGTGCCACACAGCTGTAGGCTGAGGCAGGAGGATCCCAAGTTCAAGCCCAGCCTGGGGGACTTTGTGAGACCTGGTCTCAAAATAAGAAATTTTAAAAGGGCTAGGAATGTAGCTCAGTGCAGAGGTCCTGGATTCAACCCCTAGTGCTGGAAAGGCAGTGGTGGGGGGAGAGGAGAAGGAAGAAAGGAAAGGAAGGAAGGAAGAAAGGTGGGAAGGAAGAGACTCGGAAAGGTGGCTGGGTCACCAGGGCTCTACACTTGGGAATGGATTTTCGGATTTTTTTTCTACTTTTATGTTGAGAAAGGGTCTCACTATGTCACCAGGCTGGGCTTGAACTTATGATCCTCCTACCTCAGCCTCCCAAGTGCTAGGATCATAGGCATGCACCACCATGCCCAGCATCTTCCCCCCCGATTTTGAGATAGGGTCTCCCTGAATTTTTTTTTTTTTTTTTTTTTTTGAGACAGGGTTTCACTATGCAGTGCAGGCTGGCCTTGAACTCACTATGTAGCCCAGGCTGGCCTCCAACTTGCAGTGATCTTCCTGCCTCAGCCTCAGTGTTGGGATTACAAGCATGTGCTGCCATGCCTGGCTGAATTTAACTAGGCACAATTCTCCTGGCTCAGCCTCCCGAGGGTTGGGATTACAGGCGTGCCCCCCACCACACCCACCTAAGAAATCCATTTCTGCATTTTATGCATTACCGAGTCTCAGGACTACTGTTACAGAGGCTGAGGCAGGAGGGTTGCCAGTTCAAGGCCAGCCTGGACAACTTAGTGAGATTATGTCTCAAAATAAATTTAAAACAGGGCCGGTGAGATGGCTCAGCGGCATAAGCGCCTGCCTTGCAAGCGCGAGGGCCCGAGTTCGACTCCCGGATCCCACATACAAAAAAGGGGCCGGTGATATCGCTCAGCGGCACGGGTGCCTGTTGGCGCGCGAGGTCCTGAGGTCGACCCCCCGGTACCCACAAAAAAAAATAAATAAATAAAAAATAAATAAATAAATAAATTTAAAACAGAGGCTGGGGATGTGGCGCAGTGATAGAGCACCAGTCTAGCAAGCATGAGGCCCTGGGCTCCATTCTCGGCAGTGAATAAAGAAGAAAGAAAAGAAAGGAAAAGGGAAGGGGTTTTGGGGCTGGGAATATAGCTCAACGGCACAGTGCCTGCCTGGCAGGTGCGAGGTCATGAGTTCGATTCCCGGTACCAAAGAAACAGGAAAGGGGTTTTGCAGATGTAAGTCAGGGTCTGGAGAGCAGCTCAGGCTGGGTTTCCGGTGATTGCAAGTGCAACACCAGATGCCCTCGTATAAACAGTGGAGGCGCGGTACGCACACACCAGGCTCAGCCAGGTCCTTGCCAGATCAGGGGTCAGGCCCAGCTCTGCACCCATCCGCACCCGACTTCCGAGTTTGAAAGTTCCAGGCCAACCTAGGCAACTTAGCCAGAGCATGTCTCAAAAAAGCAAAAATAAAGCCGGGCGCGGTGGCACGCACCTGTAATTCCAGTACTCAGGAGGCTTGGGAAGATTGCGAGTCCAAGGCCAACTTGGGCTACACAGTGAGACCGTCTCCCCTTCCAAAATAAACAGAAGACCCAGACATTGCTGGGGACGTGCTGGGTGGGATAGTGCCTGCCTAGTGCACCTGAGGCCTGGGTCCAATCCGCTTGTAGAACAGCACAAGAAGCGCTGCGGGCCACGGTGAAGGACGAGCTGGTGCACACAGGTGGGAGCAGAGGACACAGTGCCAGGTGCAAGCAGCCAGGCCTGAGCCAAGGTGACAGATTTCTGTCCCACTGACAGCTGAGCAGAGACTGCTGTGTCTGACAGCGTCTTCCGGCATTGCCGGGTTTCTTTCTTTTGGTTTTGGGACAGGGTCTTGCTGCACAGCCTGGCGTGGCCTAGGCTTGTGGTCCCCTGGCTCGGCGCCCCACGCAGCCCCACACCCCAGTGGCTGCTTGCTAAGCTGCTTCCCCACAGTGGGGGAAGTGGATTAACCCGGTCCTTGGGGAGAGGACATCAGGCTGGGTTAATTCATAGGCAGCACTCATAGGGTCGCTGCGTCAGAAAACTGAAACCAGTCCTAAGGTCAAAAACTTTCAACAGGCTCAGGGGAAGCCCCTCTGGGGACCATCCCTGTGCCTCGGGTGTGTGAGCCCTGGAGAGCCCTGACTTTGCCTAGACTCCATCGACCTCAGCCAGGTGTGATGGCGCATGCCTGTGATTGCAGTGCTTGGGAGGCTGAGACAGGAGGATCGAAGTAAATTCAAGGCCAGCCTGGGCTATATAGAGACCCTATCTCAAAAAAACAAATGAAAACAAACCAAACAGAATCCATCTGAGCCCTAGTTCTGCAACTGGAAAGCAGCAGAGTTTAGGGCAAAGTTCACAGCAAGGCCTGGGCATGGCCAGTCGAGGCGATGTTTTATTTTAAATCACTCGCACTCGTGCACGTGCATGCATGCACACGCACACACACACTTGTTCTAGGAAACTGCTTCAGACAAAAATTATATTTTGGGAAAATCCTGTGCAATTTGCACACAGACACTGCTTAATTCCCCAGGCAAATTCCCAGCTGTCTTGGGACTCTGGTGTGGGCATCAGTGAGGGGACAAAGGTGTCCCCCACCACACAGGCCCCTGTGGGCAGGGCAGAACCCCGGCCTCCCAGGGACCCCACCCTGGTGCCAAGGCAGAGGTGGCACCCACAGCCTGGGCTCCTGCCAAGGCCTCCCAGCTGCATTTGCTTGCGGGGCATCCGGCTCTCGGTCACGTCCTCCCAGCCTTTCCAGCCCTCAGCAGGGACAGGGATGGTGGCTGCACCAGGAGGCCGTGCACCTGTGGGGTTCAGGTCCGGCTTCCTCTGTGCCCAGACACAATGCCCCCAACGCAGCCAGGGAGCAAGATTCAGGCCGGGGCGACCCCAGGCGAGGTGGCATGGCTGGCTGGGCCCCACTTGGCCCCTGCCTGATGTTTGCCTAAAGCCATGGAGTCCAGGGTCCAACACCCGGCTTGGTGGTGGAGGGCACAGAGCTGTCGCCGCAGACTCACCTCCCAAGTGGGGTGGCCATGCTGCGCCTGGAGTGGCCACCGAGCAGAGGAGGAGGCAGGTGGCCTAGGCCAGCCTGTATGACGTCACAGGGAGACCCTGGCAACCAGTGTGCAGTTGCCACTCCTGGGCGGCAGCCTGAGAAGGCCCCAAGCACCCCCACGTCCTGCCTGGCCACCTTGTCCTCCCCTTGCCCCCGGTGCCCGCCCTGCAGCCTTTGCCAGGACGCAACCTTGGGGCATCCCCTGTACCCCAAGAGGCCGTCCACATCCTTTCACCCAGCCATAGCTGAGACTGGTCTGCCCCACAGGTGTTGCCACAGCCCACTCTACACAACCTGGGGCCACCACGCTGCCTGTCCCCTGCCACCCACAGAAATGGACCCTTCGTGCACAACCACACACACATGCAGTAAGAGAAAATCCCAGCTCAAGTTACACCACATACACACACACACACACACACACACACCCCACTCTTCCTGTGGGGGTGGGGACTAAACCCAGGCCTCGCACATCTGAAGTGCAAGCTCTGCTGGGGCAGGACGGAGAGCCAGGATGAGCAGACAGGTCGAGGGGCAAGAACTGAGAGGGCTGAGCAGGGATGATTACGTCCAAATTTCAGAAACCCAGATGGGAGTGTTGGCCCATGTCTGTAATGCTAGCATTCTGGGAAGCTGAGGCAGGAGGATTGCAAGTTCAAGCCCAGCCTGGGCAGACTAGTGAAACCCTCTCCCAAGATAAAAAATAAAAAAGGGTTGGTGATGTAGCTCAGTATAAAGGCCCTAGGTTCAATCCTCAAAGTCACGATCCTCTTGCTTCAGCCTCCTGAGTGCCGGGATTATAGGCATGCACCACCTTGCCTGGCTTGATTTACCAATTTTTAAATTTCGGTTCTTTTTGGAGCCCATTTCCAGCTCTAGAATGCTGGTCAGGTGTGGAGGCCCTAAGGGCTTCCAGAAGGAGGAGGGCGCTCCGAGCCGAGGGACACACTGGCAGCTGGCAGCTCTGCCACAATGGCACTGTGGGATGTGTGGGTCGTGGTGGCACTATTAATAGCCCATGAGTCACCAAGCGCACTTCTGGGACACTCCTCCCAGGAGGCGAGGCCACCATCCTTCCTGCGCAGAACATGCAATGGCACTTCCAGAGGGCTCAGCAGGGGACCCATGGCCTCCTCAGCAACACAAAATGAAGAGCTGTCCACACAGAAGGGAGACACATCGGCTGCGCGGACCAGCTGTTCACGCCTTGCACACGCATCAGGTGTGTGAACGCGCACAGCGGGGAAGGTGGAGCGGCAGTTTGCGAGAGCCCGGGGTCTGATTCCCCACGGGGTGGGAGGTGGACGACATGAGGACCTGCATGGGGTACACGTGCAGAAGAGACTGCAGAGCAGGGATACAGAAGCTGAGTTACGACAATGCTCAGACAGCTTAGCGGACTGGCACGGAGACTTCAGTATGGGGATTGAACCCAGGGCCTTTGGCCTTTGCACTGAGCTGCATCCCCAGCCCTTTACTTTTCATTTTGAGAGGGTCTTAAGTCATTACATTGCCAGATTGAGTTCAAACCTGGGATCCTCCTGCCTCAGCCTCCCATCGTGCTGGGCATCACACCTCTGCCCCACACAAGGGCATTCTTATCACTTCAGGTGTGCTGAGTTATTTAGGGTAAGGAAAATGATTTGGAAATAGTGATACTTGCACAGCACTGTGAAGGTAGCTAATACCATTTAATGGTCAAAATGATGTGACATGATTTACCACAATAAACACACACCAAGGAATGCCCAAGCCCATCCCAGCCAAGGACATGGCTCCACGGTAGAGCACCCCGGGTTCAAGCGCCCCACTGCAAAGCCCAAAAGCAAAACCATCCCACCCAAGGCGGGGCTCTGGTGTGTGCAGGCCTCAGGTCTTGCACTGAGGCCCAGATGAAGTTCTGAGAAGGCCTGTCTAAGGCCCACTGGAAGCTGGCAGGATATAGCAGTGCACCTGTGATCCCAACACTCTGGGAGGCTGAGGCAGGATTACAAACCCCAGGCCAGCCTGGGGAACAGGAAAGACCACGTTCAAACTAGAAAGTACTGGAAGCTTGGCACAGGGGTGCACACCTATATCCCCTGCACTCACTGGAGGCTGAGGCAGGGGCACCGCCAGGGGTCCAATATCAGCCTGGGCTATATAGTGAGTTCCAGCAGAGCCTGAACTACATTGAGACCCAGTCTCAAATAAAAAAAAAGTACTGGCAATTCACCTCAAAACTCCCTAGGTTCAATCCAGTCTCACACACTCACACACTCACACACACACACACACACACACACACACACACACACACACACACACACACTTTGCCCCCTGGACTGGGCACTCTTTCCTAGTGGTGGGGCTGACGGTTCCAGATGCAATTACTGTACACGTGTGTGTGTGTGCATGCTGTGCTTGGGACTGAGCCCAAGGCCTTTGCACTGAGCTACATCCCCAGCCTTTTTTGGTCCCAAGTTTGTTCTTTGTTTTTTTGAGATAGCATCTTGCTGTGTAGTTCAGGCTGGCCTTGAACTTGTGGCAATCCTCCAGCCTCAGCCTCCCAAGTGCTGGGGCTGCAGGCATGTGCCACCATGCCTAGCTCCACTAACTTCTGACTTGAATTTCTGTCCTACGTAAAGCATCAAACCCACAGCCTCATACATGCAAGGAAAGAAAGTGCGCCAGAACTTGCCCTTCCTGCCACGCACATCCTTTGTGAAGCCAAGCAGGAAAAGAAGGGACTCAGGAGTCAAATGCAAAGGCCGATTAAATAGCTCCTTTATCTTCTCAGGGATCCCACATGACCACCATCCACCAGGCCCTCCCTCTACCCCTCTGCTTCCTGCCTCCTCCTCACCCCCACTCATCACATAGCTTGCCTGCCAGCCCCAGGACCCACAAACCCAGGGTCACCACCTCCAGGACCAAAAGCTTCCACACTGACATTCACTGAAGAACCCAGGGCCCCACCAGAGGGACCAGCTCTGCTCCCAACAGGGTGAGAATTCATCTAGCAGCCTCAGGCCCTGGGTTCAGACCCTGGCTTCGGCAGAGAAGAGCGGCTGTGCACTTGTGAGTAGGTACTCTGGGAGGCCTAGGGAGCAGAATCACATCAAGCCCACCACCAGCAATTGGCAAAACCCTGACTCGGAGTGTGCTGAGGGGTGAGCTGAGGTAGAGCCCTGGCCTGCCCCGTGACTCACAGGGGCCACATGTTGTCTGACACCTGCAGGTGACAAGCATGCTTTGCAAAGGCCCCCATACTCGGGCCAGCCAGCGTTCCAGTCCCATCTCCCCTTCTGCCGGGCCTGAAGGTGGCATATACCCGTACTCTTGGCACTCAGGAGGCTTAGGCAGGATCACCAAGAGTTCAGGGACATCCTGGGCTACATGAGTTTAGGGGCAGCCTGAACTACAAACTGAGACCTTAGCTTTTTTTTTTTTGTGGGTACCGGGGGGTCGACCTCAGGACCTCGCGCGCCAGCAGGCGCCCGTGCCGCTGAGCGATATCACCGGCCCCTTTTTCGTATGTGGGTTCCGGGAGTCGAACTCGGGCCCTCGCGCTTGCCGGGCAGGCGCTTAAGCTGCTGAGCCATCTCACTGGCCCTGAGACCTTAACTTAAAAAAAAAAAAAAAAGTAGCTCCATCCATCTCCTGGTAGACAAGACGCTGCACATGTAATTAATGCTTTCTACATTCTGAGACACCACCCATCTCAACTAATATCACCCACCCCCAGAATAAGACACTTTCACATCTTTTTTTTTTTTAAACTTATCTGTATTTATTACCTCCTAAAGCAGAATGTGACCTGGACCTCCACTTCCGTTCACAGGCCTTGTTCTGGATTATTCTCCAAACAGCACGGCAGTATACCTACAAGTTTAGTTTATTCCTCTAAACGATACTTGTCTTTGGAAAACAAGCCCCGTGCAGCTTCTGCCATCAAGTTGTTTCAGTTTAACATACTTATTTCTAGAAGCCTAGGACATGCAGAATTGAAACAACAGGGGAAAGTTTAAAGAAAGATCTACAAGATGAAAACTCAAGCTATTTAACAAATACTCCTTTAAACATCAAGGTATCTCAACACTTCAGAGACAAAAGATTTGGTCTACTAAGGAATCTGGCTTGATAACTAAACACTTCAGACCTCACAAAGTTAACAGTAAGTTACATCTTACTACAAACATCTCAACCTGTTAAACCAAGGTGAAACTAGAAAAAGCATTGCTAGCGCTGCTTTAGTGCCTAAAGTATCACAGAATCACTCAGAAGTAGAAAGAAATCTTATTTTCCCCTTAAGCAGTTACCATGCCATACAGACATATATGTTAACAAAAAATCCTCGAAAATATATATTATCAGAGGGAATGAAGGTAAAGTACTGAGCACGCATCCGTCATTCTTCGGGCAGAGCTTAGTCGACTTCTTCCATACGTGATGTGTCGTCATCTCCTTCAAGGGGTGGCATCTCTTCATTGACAGCAGCAGTGGTGTCGTCAGCGGTGGGGTCATCCTCATCGATACCTTTTTTGGCAAATAAAATTCACATTAGGGTTTTTAAAGCCAGCCAATTAGTCGTCAGCCCTTTACTGCTGGCTTACACCCATTTTAAAGACTGAGTAGCATGGGGTATGTAAATCTAAACAGAGCTAATGCTCAATCAGCAGACCCCATTTATCTTTATAAAAATAATGCTTCTCAAGCAGGATGAGCATTAGATTTTGTGGTGCTGGGGGCTGAGATCAGGGCCTCCCGCATGCTGGGTTAAGTGCTCTCCCACTGAGCTACCTGTCCGCTCAAAGTTAAGCATCCCTTCCCAACTGCCAGTTTTTCTTTCTTCCTTCCTTTTCTCCTTGTGATACCCCAGTGTGCAGCTCACCTAGACCCAGCTTGATCATCCTGTAAATCCTGTTCGCATGTGTCTGGGGGTCTTCCAGACTGAAACCAGACGACAGCAGTGCAGTTTCATAGAGCAAGATGACCAGATCCTTCACAGACTTGTCGTTCTTGTCAGCCTCAGCCTTTTGCCTCAAGGTCTCGATAATGGAGTGGTCAGGGTTTATCTCCAGGTGCTTCTTTGCTGCCATGTAACCCATCGTTGAGTTGTCTCTCAGGGCTTGGGCTTTCATGATTCTTTCCATGTTTGCTGTCCAGCCGTAAGTGCTTGTGACAATACAACATGGGGATGTCACCAATCGGTTTGACACGACCACCTGTAATCAAGAAACATAAATGATGAGTAGGCCTAGAAAGACCCCAGTAATTTATGCCTCTCAAGCTTTCACTGTGAAATGCAGTCTAAGAGACTCAAATACCAATGGAGCTAACTTGACAACTATGTCAATATAGGTAAATCAACAGCCATAACCATCAGTGAACACACTAGCTATATTTTTCTTCAAGTCTAGATAGAGCTAGTATGACTATGGTCAAACACTTTAAGGCTGGGCACAGTGGTGCAAGCCCCTAATACCGACACTCGGGAGGCTGAGGCAGGAGGATTGCTGTGAGTTCCAAGGCCAGCCTGTACTACAGTGAGACCCTGTCTCAAAAAAACAAAACAAAAAAATCAACACCTTAGAAGAGTTATCAAGAAATGTTGATTATTCACACATACCTTTTCAACCTTTTTTTCCAAAATGTCTTTCATGATCTTGCAGAGGTTTTCAAACTTTGTCTTTTTCTCTTCCTGTTTCTTTTTCTCTTCTTCATCCTCTGGAAGTTCCAAGCCCTCTTTGGTAACTGACACTAAAGTTTTCCCCTCAAATTCCTTCAGCTGTTGGACGCAGTACTCATCGATGGGCTCAATCATATAGATCACTTCTAAGCCATGCTTCCGAAGCCGTTCCACAAAGGCCGAGTTAGCTACCTGGTCTTTGGTTTCACCTGAAATATAAAGTTACTTTTAGTCCTTTAATAAATAGTCAGTGGCTTCACCTGCTTTGCACTCTTCTGCCTCGGCTGTCAGATGCTTAAGCATGAGCTAATAATAAACATAGACACCACCTGTTTCACGTTAAGTATCTCACCTACATCAACACCAATGGTACTCATTTATACAGCACCACCCCGGAAACACGTATGTGGCCTCCACGAGGCTAGAGAACAAAGCGACGGAGACTGCAGCAGGGACTGTCCCTCACCTGTGATGTAATAGACGTGCTTCTGGTTCTCCTTCATCCTGGTGCAATAGTCCTTGAGGGAAACCATCTCATCCCCAGAAGCAGATGTGTAGTAGCGTAACAGTTCCGAAAGCTTCTTCCGATTCTGAGAGTCTTCGTGTATTCCAAGCTGAAATAAAACACTGAGCTTTAGGTTTCTCCGCACTTAAAAATCATTTAAAATGAGGGCAGTTTAAAAACTGCTAGTCATTAAACACGTTCACACCACCAACCTTTATATTCTTAGAAAACTGCTCGTAGAACTTCTTGTAGTTCTCCTTATCTTCTGCCAGTTCAGTGAACAATTCTAAGCACTTTTTGACCAAATTCTTTCTGATGACTTTCAAAATTTTGCTTTGTTGCAACATTTCCCGGGAAATGTTTAGAGGAAGATCCTCAGAGTCCACCACCCCTCTAATGAAATCTGTAAACACAAAGACCAAAATACTCCCATCATCCCAAGGGGAAAAACTGACTACAAACTATTCTCAAAAAGCAGAGATGAAAAAGCCTGGAGGTGACAGTATGACTTCCCTTCACAAGTGCTTCCTCTTCATACTTACTCAGATATTCAGGGATCAGCTCCTCGCAGTTATCCATGATGAAAACTCTGCGGACGTACAACTTAATGTTGTTCTTCTTCTTTCTGTTTTCGAATAGGTCAAAAGGAGCTCGTCGTGGGACAAAAAGAAGAGCCCTGAATTCCAACTGTCCTTCAACGGAAAAATGCTGCAATAAAACACACAGGGTCAATGGGAAGCAACTTCCATCAAGAGCTACTTGACAGATACGCAATCACACACCTTAAGAGCATTTTACAAGTTAGGGGTAAGGGTAAGGAAGGTTGACAGTACCAACCTTCAAATCTACCCAGCAGGCACACAAGCTGCTCTGGCGCATCAGTAGCACTCACCTTCACTGCCAAGTGATCCTCCCAATCGTTGGTCAAGCTCTTGTAGAACTCCCCATACTCCTCATTAGTAATATCATCGGGGTTTCTGGTCCAGATGGGCTTCGTTTTGTTCAGTTCTTCTTGATCAATATACTTCTCCTTAATCTTCTTCTTCTTTTTCTTGTCACCATCCTTCTTTTCTTCTTCTTCTTCATCAGAACCAACATCTTCTATTTCAGGTTTGTCATCTGACTCCTTTTCTTCTTTTTCTTTGTCTTCCTCTTTATCTTCCTTTTCTTCAGCCTCATCATCACTCACTTCTTTATCACGTTCCTTCTCCACCTAAAGAACAAACAAAAACACAAAATCACTTCACCTCTGCACCATAAAAGTAAAGGATTGGGCCAAGGATATAGCTCAGCAGCACAGTGCCTGCCTGGCAAGCAGAAGGTTCTGAGTTCGATTCCCAGTACCCGAAAGAAAAAAAACCGTGAAAGATAAACTGGATACATCATGTAATCCCAGCACTCCTGGGAAGCTGAGGCAGGAGAATGGCAAGTTTAAAAACAGCCCAGGAAATTCAAGACATTCTTACATTTACCAGGAGTAGAGGAGGCCACCCCAACCAATGATACTAACAGTAGACTGAAAAGACTGGCTTGCACACCAAAACCTACATTAGCTAAACTAAAAAGCACTTAGTAGGTAAGAAAACTCACCTACAGTAGATGAGTCTTTGAAACTCTGATTACCTTTAAACAGGCAGACCCTGATGCTTAGGTTTCAAACCGGTTTCAGGCATTATCATCTCAGCACTCTGGAAGACTGAGGCAGGAGCCCAGCTTGGGCCATTTTACACATCTTGATAAAGACTGGAAATGTATCTCAGTGCAAAAGCCCTGTCTGTAGTCACACCCCAGCTTCAAAAACTATCAGACACAGACACACACACACACACACTGACAAAAAACCCCCAGTATAGGTCCTTCACAGACCCAACGAACAAAAATATAGTTTACTCCTTCAGTTATCTACATACAGGAACTCATTTCACAGCCACACGGACACTTACAAAAAGAGTAATGGGATAGCCAATAAACTGAGAATGTTTCTTCACTATCTCTTTTATTCTTCTTTCTTCCAAGTACTCAGTTTGGTCTTCTTTTAGATGCAGGATAACCTTTGTTCCTCGGCCCATAGGCTCACCTGAAAAGACAGGAAATGAACTGAATTTAAATCTCAATGATAAAATGAACACTAGGAAAAAATGCGAACAATTCAGCTTTGCCACACCCAAAACCCCCACGGTAAGCCTGTGAAGGCCACCGCTCCCACACGTTTTAAGCTCCTTACCCAAAGCAGGGCCAACAAACTTTCACAGCACTTTCAGGGGTCCCACGTGCAGCACCCAACCCACGTGACCGAACCAGCTCGCCTACCACGTGCCTACCCGTGTCAGTCCTCACGGTGAAGGACCCGCCTGCCGACGACTCCCAGGCGTACTGCTCATCGTCGTTATGCTTGGTGATCACCGTCACCTTCTCGGCAACCAAATACGCGGAGTAGAAACCCACACCAAACTGGCCAATCATGGAGATGTCAGCGCCAGCCTGCAAAGCCTCCATGAAGGCCTTGGTCCCCGACTTGGCTATGGTGCCGAGGTTATTGATCAAGTCGGCCTTGGTCATTCCGATCCCAGTATCCACGATGGTGAGGGTGCGATCTTGTTTGTTGGGAATAAGATTGATGTGCAGCTCCTTACCCGAGTCTAGTTTACTGGGGTCTGTCAGGCTTTCATACCTGATTTTATCCAGGGCCTAGGAACAGCACAATACACGTCAAGATCACGGTCCCAAGGTGAACTGAAACCAACACCCGATTCCGCACTGCCGGAGAACTCACATCTGAGGAATTCGAAATCAGCTCCCTCAGGAAGATCTCTTTGTTCGAGTAGAAAGTGTTGATAATCAGTGACATCAGCTGGGCAATTTCTGCCTGGAAGGCGAAAGTCTCCACCTCCTCCTCCTCCATGGGTTGGTCCTGGGTCTGGGTCTCCTCCGGCATCTGCAACGGACCCCGCGCCGCTTTACGCCCGCGCCGCCAGCGCACGGCGCCACCGCCTCCGCCCACAGCGCTCGCAGGGCGCGATTTTATGTAAGAGCCGCGAACCGCAGCGAGCGCGGAGCGAGCGGGCGGCCGCGCACAAAGGGATGACCTCACCCGGGACTGCGGCGACGGCCGGGCGCGCGTGCCGCCGCGGAGGCCAGGGCCGGGTCCCGCCCGCGCCCGCTTCTCGCCGCCCGCCCCCGCGGCGCCTCCCTCCCTCCCGCCCGCCCGCCCGCGCCCGCCGCCGCCGGGCAGGCCCCGCACCCGCCCCGAGGGCGGCGAGGCCGCGGGCCCGGGCGGAGAAGCCGCGGTCGCCGGGCTCGGGCCCGCCGCCGCCTCGCTCCCCGCCCGCACGGCCCCCTAAGCCCCTCACCTTGGCTGAGCGACGCGCACGGCCCCGACTTAGCAGCTTCCAGACGCTGAAGCAACTGGCGCACCACCCCCGCGCGTCCCTTATATAGAGGCGGGCCCGCCCAGCGCGCGCCGCCTTTTCCAGAAGCCTCCCGAACCTTCCGGAAGAGCCCTCCCCAACCGCCGCCGCGGCCGCGCGCCTGCGCCTGCGCCCTGGCCGCGCCCCGTCTGCCGGGGGCGCGCAGATTCCGCGCGCGGAAGACCGTGTGCCCTTCCCCCACAGCCGCCGCGCCGGACTCTGTGCGCCTGCGCGGCCCCGAATGCTCGGAAAGTCTCGGCGCTTTCCCGGGCGGCCCCTGCCCGCGCACTCCCGCGCATGCGCCTGCGGGGCGCTCTGGGCACGGAGGTTCCGCGCTCGGGTACCTGGAAATCTGTACAAGCGAAGTTCTCATTTTCAAAGCGGGTTGTGTATTGTGTGCGCTCTGGTACCCCACGGCGTGGCGCGCGATGCAGGGTTGCGGTGCAGGAGCCCGGGCCGGCCTGGGGCGCGTGCGCGGCCGCGCTGCCTCTTCCGGAGCCGGGGGGTCCGTCTGGCGGGCCGCGCAGCGATGGGGGACCCCGGGTTCGGCGGCTGCCGCCCCCCGGAGCACCGTCTCTGGGCGGGGTCGATGGGCTGCGGGTCCCCGTGCGGGAAGCGCTCCCGTTGGGGAGGTGGGGTCACACGTGGACACGGGGTGCAGCCGGGTCTGGGGGTTCTGGGCCCGCGTCCAGAACGCTGGGAGGAGAGGGGCGTAACCTCCCCCACGCGGTGGACCCTCACGCCTGGTTTTCCGGGGGTCCGCCTGGGTCACGTGGCCACCCCCCCTTGCCGTGCACGCCGTTGGAACGCACGTGTGAGTCGCGAGTTCTCCAAACCCACGTGCTACCGTGGGGTTTCCCCCGCTTTCGGTTTGCTCTAAAACCATATTTTCACGCTAAGGGATTTTCTTGGGGATTCAGGGCCTGGGTGAACAAACCCATGATCACCCGGTGACACCCACCATACGTGGGTAAACCCCGTTTTTCTTGCGCGGTACAGTACTTAGTGCAGTACTTAATGTGGGGAGTCCAGAGGAAGCACCCAACCCTGAGCTGATTCACTTGCCCCAAAAGGCTGTTTCTCAATGGGGAATCTCAGGAAGTTGAGCCGCCCCGGCCTACAGCGGTCAGCTCCAGGAGAGAGGAGCGAGTGGCTTCACCTTCAGGGACCCTCGGCCGCCCGTTCCCCTCCCGGAGTCCCCAGGCCCCTGCTCCTCCTCGTCGGCCTTGCCTAGGACTCCAGGCCCCCGGGAACTCTGGAAGCGCTCACGGTGTAAACAGACTGCAAGGGCGGCTCCCTGCTCGCCCATCTCTGGGGAAACCTGCTTTTCCGGACCCTGAGACCCCCGGGAGGGGGAGGGGTGCCCGCGTGTGTAAGAGGGAGGATGTTGCAGCTCGGATCTTCCTGCAGCCTGTGCTGGGGGAGGGATCGGGATCCCGGAAGAAGGAGCCTCTTCTGCCTGACCCTGTCTTCTACCAGGCACTGAACCCCTCTCCTGGCTTGGGGGTCCCTCTACTTTTTTACCCAAGTTCTGTTCTCTTGTAGATAAGCCATCCCTGCCTCTCGAATTTTTTGTCCCTGCCCCAAGGCTGCCCAAGGCCCTCACGCTGGCTGCCACCCCAGCCTCACCGTCCCCCCTTTCCATCATCCCCAGTAACACCCTGCACTCCTTCTCTGACAGTTTCACCACCAACCCACGGCGGGCTGCTCTTTCCCTGTTCCCGCCGGACTAAGCTTTTCCCAGCCTGTTGCTGGGGCCCCGGAGGTGAGTATGCGCCCCGGAAAATCTTGTCCAGCAATCCATCTACCTATCCGATGTTCTTTCTTTTGCAGTATTGGGGATTGAACCCACGGCCTTGCTCATGCTATATAAATGCTCTAGCGTTGAGCTGTATCCCTTGTCCTTTTTTAAATTTTTATCTTGTTTTGAGATAGTGTCTTGATAAGTCCCCCAGGCTGGCCTTAAACTTTCGATCATCCTGCTTCAGCCTCTGAGTACCTGGGATTACAGGTGTGTGGCACCGCAACTGTCTATCGCTCTCACCAACTACCTACAGAATAATTCACAGGAGCACCCGGCAGGAAGGAATCTGAGCTCCAGACCTGGATGCCACGCTTAGGAGCTGCTCACCTCCCGCCCTCCCCTGGAGCCCTACCAGCAGGTGGCGTTCTAACTCCTCCCAGAACCCCAGCTTCCCTGCAAACACAGGTGCTGCCCCCGAATCCTGCCTTCTCTGCCGGGGAGACCTCTCCAGTCCCTCCGCTTGCTTCCTGTCTCGCTGCTTTCTTCATCAGTCCTCTGCCTGCTTCCTGAACAGTGGATTTCTAATACATCATCCCATCCTGCACATGTAGCCCAAGTGCTGAGTAAACTCGTCCCAAAGTGATTCTTTTTTCTTTTGTTGTGCTGGGGATGGAGCTCAGAGGCTCACTAGTATTTTTGCTGTGTTTTGGGTTTATTTAGGTTTGTTTTGATTTGGTTTTCTTGAAATAGGGTCTCACTGTGTCATGCAGGCTGGCCTTGAACTTGTGATTCTCCTGCCTCAGCCTCCCTGGGGCTGGAATTACAGGCATGTGCCAAGACACCTGGCTCCAGGGCCTCATTTTTGCCAAGCAAGTGCAGAATCACTGAGCTGCACCCCCAGCTCTTCAAAATGAGCCTCATCCTCAACCCCTGAATGTTGGGGAATCAGAATTTTTCTCCATTTGGGACTTTCCACTGTCCCTCCTCTAAGCTGGGACACAAAGTGTAGACTCAGTGCCCACATGGCCTGGGTTCAAACCCATTTCTGCCACTGCCCAGCTGTGTGACTTGGGGCAAGGGACTTACCCTCTCTGTGCCTATAGGTCCAGATCTGTAAAACTGGCCTGAAACTGTCTTCCGCATACATTATGATGTTTACATGGGCTATTTCTGGTTTTGGACACGGCCCAGGGCAGAGCCTGACACACAGTAACTGCTATGTTTGTTAAAGTGAAGAAATGGGCCCCACGAGCTGGGCATGGTGGCCCACACCTGAAATCCTGGGACTCTGGAGGCTGAGGCAGGAGGATGACAGTTCAGAGACAGCTGAGGCAAGACAGTGAGTTCAAGGCCAGCCTGGACCACAAAAAACAATATTAGCCAGGCATGGTGGTGCACACCTATAATCTCAGCATTCAGGAGGCTGAGGCAGGAGGATTGCTGAGTTTGAGGCCAGCCTGAACTGCTTAGTGAAACGCTGTCTCAAGAAGACAAAAACGAACAATATTAAAAAAGCCCTCTACCCTGACCTAACCTCACAGCAGCCAGATGGTGGGCGCAGCACTTCGCAGTTTTGCACCTCTGAAGTGGCTTCAGTCCCCCTGTACAGCTGAGAACACTCAGGGGAATCAAGTCCTAAACTCAGGTCACCTCAAGCAGGGTTACAGCAAGATGTCCATGCCCTGTGCTTCCCTTGTCACTCAGTTCAAAATACTTTCTGATTTCTCTTTTGATATCTTCTTTAGTCTCCTGGGTTATTTATAAATGTGTTATTTAGTTTCTGAATATTCAGAGGTTTTACAGATGTCTTTTTGTTATTGATTTCTAATATTAAAATTCCACTGTGGTCAGAGAGGTTTGGATGATTTGAGTCCTTTTAAATTTATCAAGGCTTTTTATGGCCCAGAATATGGTCTGTCTTGGTAAATGTTCTGTATGCAAAATAATTATGCTAAAATGGGCATGATGGCACACACGAGGGTCTTTACTTGTGCTGTTCTGGCTGCCTCGATGTCCTGAATGGATTCAAAACATTTCCCTTTCATGGTCATTCTGACTTTGGGGAAGAGCCAGAAGTCACACTGTACTAGATCCAGTGAATAAAGTGAATGAGAACACATCACAATGCTTTTATTTGACGGAAATTATTGTAAAGGTGCTGGGCATGCTGGCACACATCTGTCATTCCAGCACTTGGTAGGCTGAGGCAGGAAGATCACAAGTTCAAGCCCAGGCTGGGCAACTTAGTGATTCAGCAAGACCCTGCCTCAAAAATAAATAAATAAAGGGTTGGGGCTGTACTGCGGCTTGGTACAAGGGTCCTGGATTTGATCCCCAGTACTGGGGAAAAGTTGATGTTCATGACTTGGAATGTAGTTTAAAGCACTTGCCTAGTATGTGCAAAGACCTGGGTTTGATCGTGGAACAGTTAAAAAAAAAAAAAAAAGTTTAGCAAAAGCTTGGAAAAAGTTGGACAAATGCTCAGAATCAAGTTAATTATGGGAAAATCCAGTGATTCCTACTTTGGAAAGAAGATCCATTCATTTTGAAGAGAATGAACACAGTTGAAACATGGATCTGGAGTCAGATTGAGTCCTAGCCTGTCCCCCCACCAGCTGCGTGACTCCCGGTGAGTTACTCAGCCTGTCTGGGCTGGGCCTTCTCATCTACACCCAGGATGATCGTGGTAGGGACATGAGGCGAGCCGTGAGCTCACCCCCAGGAGGCTCTCACACTAGGCTCAGAGTGCTCGGAGGAAGCACTGTGGTTCTCTTGACAGAGAATGGGGAGATGATGGGACCCATGGCAGCAGCAGACCCTGGCAGCCACCAAACCACCGTGAGTCTCTGTGCTTCCATACAGGCTCTAGGAAGAAGGTGGAGAGAATCTAGGTCTTCACCCTTGTGGAGGAGACAGACATAAAGCCAACCACACAAATATGAGGTGTGATTGAAAAATGTAATGGGTGTTTAATTTTACCCCCCTTCAAACACACATCCCATTGTCCTAGCCACTTTCTGCAGCAGTTCTGGAAGTCCTCTTTCATGAGGGTCAAAATGAGCACATTTCGTTGTGCTGTTCTGGCTGCCTCGATGTCCTGAATGGATTCAAAACATTTCCCTTTCTTGATCATTTTGACTTTGAGGAAGAGCCACAAGTCACATGGTGCTGGATCCAGTGAATAAGGTGAATGAGAACGCACCACAATGTTTTTGCCATAAAGGTTTGGATTTGATCTCCAGTACTGGGGAAAAGTTGATGTTCATGACTGGCAATATAGTTTAGAGCGCTTGCCTGGCACTTGTGATGGTCCCGGGCAGTCTCAGCAGAGCCCAAGGCCCTGGGAGCTGGGAAGAGCCCTGGGGAAAGGAGGCTGGGGCTGTGAGCAGGGTCCATCCTAGGGGTGCCCAGAATCCAGTGTGGCTGTGAGAGAAAGGTGGTGGGACCATTTCCCCATCCCCATCACCCCTCATGTGAGCCCCAGCCTGCATGTCCTGACTGTTGGGCAGCGAACCAGACAAGTGTGCACGGGTCCCACCCTGGGCTGGTACCAGAAGCTGGACAAGTGTCAGGCAGCACCCACAGGAACTCATCTTCCAGTGGGGGCGGGACACACAGGGCAGCAACCAAGGACAAGTTCAGGCAGGTCCCCCTGTCCTGTTAGACCAGAGGGCCTGGCAGAGAACTGGAACTCCTTCTCCATATACCGTCATTTTCCTTTGAAGTCACCTCCAGGCCCCTGAATCATCTCTGACTTCTGGCTTCCGTTCCCACATTCTGACAGCTGTCAAGTTTTGGTTTTCCCTTTGAACCACTCTTTCCCTGCATGTCGGGGACCTTCCCTAGTCCAGGTCCCTGCACTTGATCTGTTTTGTATTCCTTTCTCACTACCCATTTCCAGTGCAGAAGAGCACCTGGGCCCCAGGGACACCACACTGCTGCCCTCTGCAGGTGTCTGGAAGCCACGACCTGCCGGCCAGTTTATCCACTTCTGTGCTCTGTGGGGACACGGGCCACATCCTCCCCGTCTGGGAATTCCTCTCGTGTGCCCCGTCCCCTCAGCCCTGGAAAGCAGACTATCACACATTGCCAGGCCACACTGGCCTCGCCCACCCAGCTGAATGCCCTTGAGGCAGCCGTAGACTGGGGCAGAATGAACGGCTGGATGTGTGTCTGTCCAGAACCAGAACCCTTCTGCCCGGGCCGGTGAGATGGCTCAGCGGCATAAGCGCCTGCCTTGCAAGCGCGAGGGCCCGAGTTCGACTCCCGGATCCCACATACGAAAAAGGGGCCGGTGATATCGCTCAGTGGCACGGGCGCCTGTTGGCGCGCGAGGTCCTGAGGTCGACCCCCCGGTACCCACAAAAAAAAAAAAAAAAAAAAAAGAACCCTTCTGCCCAAAGGAAGTGGACCTCTAGTGCCACCTGCTGGTCGTCCATCGATTGTGTCTGGGGCTCCACTTGGAAATGGCCCCCAGAAACAGAAGTTTAGGAAATGCAGAGTGACCCCATTCCTCAACCAAATGTCAATGCAGCAAAGCTTAAAAAGGTCATTCAGCGATGCACCTGCCACAGGAGTGGCCTCCTGCTCCTGGGAGTGATGAGAGCAAAGAGCGAACAGATATCTCCATTTGGGACCAAAAATTCCTGGAAGCTGACAAGGAAGTCTTCCTTTTGAACTTATTCTGGCAGCAAACTACCTACATGGAAAGGTTTGTTTGAGCTAAGTGTAAGATGCTGCCAGTGTGACCAAGCGGGAACTCCGAGGAGCTCTGCAGGAACTTCTATATCAAAAATGACTTCACCAATGAGGAGAAAGCCCAGGGGTACAAAGAGGACCAGTGGTGCGAAGAGAAGTGAAATGTTGCACCAGCCAGGCGTGGTGGCGCATGCCTGTAATCCCAGCACTTGGGAGGCTGAGGCAGGAGGATTGCCAAGAGTTCAAGGCCAGCCTGGGCTACATACTGAATCCAGGCCAGCCTGAACTGCATAGTGAGACCCTGGAAAAAAAGGAAAGAAAGGAAAGAAAGAAAGGAAGGAAGGAAGGAGGAAGGGAGGGAGGGAGAAAGGAAGGAAGGAAGGAAGGAGAAAACAAAAAGAAATGTTGTACCTGATGCTGTGACACTCTATGAATTGTCCCAAATACTAGTTGCACGGCTCTGTTTATAATTGTTAACATTAGGCAAACAACAGACAGACACAGCAGCAAAGCCATTGTATTAGAATAATATTGTCCTCACTGCATGTGTAGTTTGAGTATAGATTCCAAAGCAATGGCTGAATTTCTTCTAGTTAAACAAAAGTTGCTGTTTTTCTGTACTCTGAATAAAACCGAACTGTGGTTATCTGTAGAAAGTGACATTTTGAGCTTTCCCTCTTTTTGTAAAGTGACTTCTGCTTATTGTCCAGGTAACTTTAGGGAGCTTTTAAAAGTTGGCATTGTAAATAAAGCAAAAAATTTTCTGAAATAAAATTAACAGAATATTGGGGCCGGTGAGATAGCTCAGCGGCATAAGCGCCTGCCTGGCAAGTGCGAGGTCCTGAGTTTGACTCCCGGTACCCACATACAAAGGAGAAAAAGGGCCAGTGATATCACTTAGTGGCACAAGCGCCTGCTCGCAAGCACGAAGTCCTGAGTTCGACCCCTGGTATCCACCCAAAAAAAAAACAAAAAAACGGAATATTGTCTTTATTCACAAGTTAGAAACTGGGAGGGTGTTTTTGAGACAGGGTCTTGCTATGTAGTCCAGGCTGGCCTTGAACTCACTATGTAGCCCAGGCTGACCTTGAACTCACGGCAATCCTCCTGCCTCAGCGTCCGACTGCTGGGATGACAGGCGTGCACCACCATGCGCAGCAACCAAGGAACAGGGTCCTTGAAGTAACTCTTCTGAGTGGGTTAGTAGGAGCCCCCTGGCCTCCCAGAGTCAGCAGTACCGCCAGTGTGGACTGGCTCCCTTAACTGGACCTCAGGGTTTGTTTTCTGTGTTCTTAAATTTTTAATCTTCTCATCTTTGAGTATGTTGCACAGAGACTCAGAAACTACCAAATTTGTGATCTGGGGGAGAAATGTAACAACAGTTTGTTAGTTTCTCAATTAAAAAATACAATTTAAAAAGAAAAAGGGCGAAGCTCATGGCAAAGCGCCTAGCCCTTCCCTGAGTAGGAAGGAGGGCTATATTTGGAAAGACGTGAAGGAAGCAGGTTATTGTTTTTTGTGGTGTTGGGTGTCGAATCCGAGGCCTTAACACTGAGCCACATCCCCAACCCCTTTTATTATTTTTTAATTTGAGAAAGAGTCTTGCCAGATTGCTAATTGCTCAGGGTGGGTTGGAATTTACTATCCAGCTTCAGCCTCCCAGCGTGCCAGGATTTCAGGCATACATCACCCCTGGTGTTTTGTTTCTTTGTTTTTAGACAGGGTCTCACTGTGTAGTTTGGGCTGGCCTTGAACTTACTATGTAGCCCAGGCTGGCCTCGAATTCACAGCAATCCTCCTGTCTCAGCCTCCTGAGTGCTGGGATTACAGATGTGAGCCACCACACCTAGCTGTGCCTGTTTTTTGTTGTTTTGTTTCCAGTGCTGGGGATTGAATTCAGGGCTTTGAGCTTGGTAGGCAAGTGCTATAAAATCCCTGCCCCATTTTAATTTTATTTGAGATAGGGTCTTGCTCTGTGGCCCAGGCTCAGCTTTTACTCCGTAGCTCAAGTGATCAGGAGGCTACCTATCCCCCTGCCTCAGCCTCCCCAGTGCTGGGAGTACAGATGCCTTTCAAAAGTAGGATTTTTTGCAAGAAGCAATCCCAGAGGGTAACGATGCAAAACTGGAATCACAGAGTAGAATGTTGGAGATAGCCAGGCGTGTCTCACGCTCAGGATGGGCCTGACATAGGGGTTGGGGGACCTGGCTCTGCCTCCAGCTGCTCCTTGTGTCTTGACCAAAGCAAGGGCAGAGGCCCAAATGCAGCCTCCCAGCCTCCTGTCCGGTCCACCAGTGGTGGAACTGGCTCAGCCAGCCCTGCCGGCACACGGGGCTCTGTTTATCCTCGGTCCCCGGCTGGGTGAAGTGGGGACCCAAAAATGAAACTGGAGGAGGAAGGACAGGTCTGGTGTCCTGGGCCGCCCCATGGCTGCCAGTTCTCTGTCTCCAAGCTGTGGCTCGAAGCAGGGCTGTACCCCAAGCCTGATGTCACATCTGCACTGTGTGTCATGTGGGCAGGGCTTAGAGGATCCCTTCCAAGGCACAATCCAAGCCACTGTGGGGCTCTGTCTCTCCACTGCTTAATGCCTTCCTTCTGGTGTTCATTCTGACCTGAGGGGCAAGTCCCGACGACTCCTCTATGTCCCCACACCTCTCCTGCCACCACCATGCTCAGAGGACAGGGTCACTACACACCCTGCCCACTATGTCCTCTCCTGTGGCTCCCAAGCCACCCCTCCAGAACCCAGGGCCTTTCTCGTCTTTCCTCCATGGTGCTTTTCCATAAGCATGCTGTCACTCTGTGTTGGGGTGACGTGTTGCTTGCACTCCAGGCAGGGACGGGGATCCTCTTGGCCATCAGTAGAGCCTGCAGTGGATCTCAATATGATAAACCGGCAGGCAGGGCATAAACAATAAAGATGACCACACCAGTGACTGGTCTGTGACACTCGCCAAGAGTGGCTGGATGTCTGGTTAACTTTAGCCATGAGTGTTGTCTTAGTTACTTTTCTCATTGCTGAGACAAAATACCCAACACTCAGAGTTAGAGGAGGAAAGGTTTATTTAGCTCACAGTTTGTAGAGGTTTCAATACATAATCGGCTGGCTCCAAGGCAGGGGGTGTGGCAGACATGCACTGCAGAGGAGAAACAGTTTGTGGTGGGCACAAGGTAGCAAAAGCAACAAGCAAGGAGGCTTAGCAGCTTTTTTCTGCCCCTTTTATACTCTAGGCTACCCGGATTAGGGCAGTGCCAAACCAATGAGTGGACTGATTTAGTAATCACCCACCCTTAATCCCATGAATCGATCGCACACTCTAGATCCAGCCACCTCTGAAAATGCCCCACCTATGACTGCATGAGGCTTTGCGGGGGACATCTAGACAAAAGCCATAACAAGTGTTTATCTAGGACAGCAGTTTCAAGCCGTAGCTGTTCACCATGGCTGCTGACCCTTGGAGAGCTCTTTCCCTATGCCTGGCCCCATCAAGTCTGATGACACAGTGATGTGGCACAGGGAGACACATAAGTGCCGGGTGCTGGGACAGACGTACACATATATCTGACGTGAAGAGGATACTGGGGCTTTTTGGTCCCAATGAATCAGTTCCCTGCTGGGAACAAACATCATCCTCCAGGCTTCCAAACCACACATGGCAGAAACAGGAAATGATCCTCCCGTTACAGGTTAGGGGCACAGGAAGACAGGGTCCTGCCCCAGCTGGGGACACGCTGGCTCTGCAGACTTTCTCTATGATGGCGACTGGAGAAAATGCATGGTTATGCTCTCTCACTGTGTGGGAGGGGCGGCTCAAACCTGCAGACACACAGTGACTACTGGTGACCCCAGAGGCCTCCACAGAGAAATGCACCAGTGGAACAGAGCAGTGGACACAGCAGACTGTGTGGCTGGTGAGCTGTTTGGGTTCAGACGTCCCCCAGGAGAGGGTGACTGGCCGGGAGCCATCTTGGAGAGGGGACAACTGAGCTCGGAACTCAGAGCAGCTGCGGGCTCCAATGAGCAGCTCCCAGAGTCAGGGTGAGGTGGAACTGAACTCAAGTCTGCAGGAGGACAATGAGCTGAGTTCAAGCCAGCAGGAGGCACATGGAGTGTTGCAGGCTGAACAAATTGGGTGCCAGCCTCACAGCCAGAAACCAGCCTGAACTTCAGTGGAACTGAAGGTGCAGGCTCGCTGGGATGATCCACTGCCCCACCGTAAAGCTACGGCTGGCTTGCTGGGATTAATCAACACGGAGTGGTTCTGTCTGTCCACTCTATCAGTGACAGTGGAGACATACATGCCCTGACATGGACATTTTTTTCTTTTCTTGTTTTTCTTTTGTTTTCTTTTTTCTTGATTGTTTTTTCTTGTTTTTATACATGCATGAACATAGTTTCTAGTTTTCTTGTTGTTCTGTTGTTTTTATTTCTGCCTTCTCTTTCCCTTGTCTTCTTCACCAGTTTCCCAAAGTTTGCATAATCTTCCTTTGTCCTCAGCCTTGCTTTTAATCTCTTTATCTTCTTCTATTTCTCTAGTTTTTCTCTCCCAAGGGTAAAATCGCCATACTGAGGGCATATTTACTATATACAATTTTCTAGTTTGTTTTAGATTTTGTTATATAGCCACAAATTGACTTCATATGGTGGCAAATTAATAGTTACCACAGTTTGTTATTTTGTACACAGTTTGAAGCTATTGTTTTTGTTTGTTTTGTTTTGTTTTATTTTATTTTTCGTGGGTACCGGGGGTCGAACTCAGGACCTTGAGTGCCAGCAGGCACCCGTGCCGCTGAGCGATATCACCAGCCCTTTTTTCATATGTGGGTACTGGGAGTCGAACTCAGGACCTTGCGCTTGCCAGGCAGGCTCTTATGCCGCTAAGCTATCTCACCGGCCCCTTGTTTTGTTTCAATATGCGGGTACCAGGAGTCAAATTCAGGACCTCACGCTTGCCAGGCAGGCGCTTATGCTGCTGAGCTATATCACCAGCCCTTGACGCTATCGTTATTGCTGATGGTACTACGTTAGCCAAGGTGACATAATTGTTCTAATCAATTGTTCTTCCTGGTATCCCAAGACTGAGACTGCCTAAGGGTCATAAACAATACTATAGGCCAATGCAAAAAGAACCAGGGGCTAGGCGAAACAGACAGCCATTTCTCATCCCTCAAAAATTGAAGAGATAGGATCTTGCAACAGACTCAAAACCCAAAAGCCAGCTATAGCTAGAAGGCATCTCTGGAAGCAGTCATTTCCTAAAGGTTCTAAATACTAGCAATAAAGCTACTTGCCATAAGTAATTTACAAGCATCAACCCAGGAAATAAACTAAAAAAATAAAAAATGAGAAGACACATAAGCAAGATGCAACCTCAGACTTCCAGCTCACCAAAGGCAAACCCAGGGGACAATGAAGTGGGACAATTGGAAAGCCACCCACCTGGACTCAGAAGTGGTAACAGCAGAAGTCACAAAGCATATGAATGAGGCTCTAGAAAAAATCAAATCAGAAATAATCTCTCCAATGGTGACCATAACAAAAGACATGGTTAGTTACAGGGCATGGTGGCACACACCTGTAATCCCAGCACTTGGGAGGCTGAGTCAGGAGCAGGATCACCTTGAGTTCAAAGCCAGCCTGGGCTCCATAATGAGTTCAAGCCCAGCCTGAATTGCATAGCAAGACCCTGTCTTTAGAAAACAAAAAGCTTATGAGCAAACCCCAATTGCACATGAACTATCATAAAGAATCAACAACTGGGATCTCATCTTATTAAAAAGCTTTTGCACGGCAAAAGAAACCACCAACAGAGTAAAGAGACAACCCCCAGGGTGGGAAAAAATGTTTGACAGCTGTTCCTGAGACAAAGGACTAACATGTAGAACATATAAAGACCTAAAAAAAAATCAGACACCCCCAAATTTAAAAATCCAATCTAAAAATGGCATCTGAAATAGACACTTCCCAGATGAAGAAGTAGAAATGGCAAATAACATATGAAAAAATGCTCAACATCACTGGTCATTCGAGAGGTGCAAACTAAAACAACACTGAGATCCCATCTTCCTCCAGAAAGAATGGTTATTTATTTATTTATTTTTTTTAGGAAATCAGTAAAGCCTTTATTTTTATTTTTTATTTTTTTAATAATTTTTTTTAAAGACAACAAGAAAACATTCTTATGTATTAACAAACTCAAGCATTAGAGAATGTACAAATACCTTTTGGAGAAAAACATTACTCAGTATAGGATTAAGCCATGTAAAAGCTAGGTAAAAATAGAAGACTAAGGAATGGAAGAGTCACAGTGAAATTGCATTTTCATACTAGGGAGACAATACGATGTTTACAAAGGTGCGTCCGGTTTATTTCACTTGTGAGTATTTTCTCGAGTTGCATCCATTTACCTATAAAAGTTTCCAGTTTATCTTTTTTTTTTTTTTTTTTGTGGGTACCGGGGGGTCGACCTCAGGACCTCATGCGCCAACAGGCACCCGTGCCGCTGAGCGATATCACCGGCCCCTTTTTCGTATGTGGGATCCGGAAGTCGAACTCGGGCCCTCGCGCTTGCAAGGCAGGCGCTTATGCCGCTGAGCCATCTCACCAGCCCATCTTTCTTTATGGCTGAGTAGTACTCCATTGTATAAAAGTACCACATCTTTTTTATCCATTCCTCGGTTAATGGGCATTTGGGTTGTTTCCACGATCTAGCTATTACAAATTGCTATAAACATGGGTGCACATATATCGCTGTGGTACGATGTTTTTAATTCTTCTGGGAAGATACCCAGAAGGGGAATAGCTGGATCAAATGGGACCTTCAATCCTAGTTTCTTGAGGAGTCTCCACACTGATTTCCACAGTGGCTGTACCAGTCGACACTCCCACCAACAGTGGAGAAGGGTTCCTTTTTCCCCGCAGCCCCTCCAGCATTTGTTATTGGTTGATTTCTTGATAATAGCTATTCTTTCTGGGGTGAGATGGAATCTCAGTGTTGTCTTAATTTGCATCTCTCGAATGACTAGTGATGTTGAACATTTTTTCATATATTTATTTGCCATTTGTATTTCTTCATCTGAGAAGTGTTTATTCATCTTAGATGCCCATTTGTGGAGTGGGTCTTTAAATTTGGGAGGTCTGATTTGAGTTCATCACATGTTCTCGATAGTAATCCTTTGTCTGAGAACAGCTGGCAAACATTTTTTCCCACATTGTGGGTTGTCTCTTCAGCTTTTTAATAAGATGAGATCCCAGTTGTTGATTCTTTGTGATGCTTCCTGTGCCACTGGAGTTTTATTCATAAAGTCTTTGCCTACACCAACGTCTTCAAGAGTTTTACCTATTCTATTTTCCAGGAGATTTAATGTTTCTGTTTTAATATTTAGATCTTTGATCCATTTTGAATTTAGTTTAGTGCACGGTGAAAGATATGAGTCTAATTTTAATCTTTGGCATGTGTAGAGCCAATTTTTCCAGCACCATTTATTAAAGAGGCTATCTTTCTTCCAGTGTGTTTGGCACCTTTGTCAAAGGTAAGGTGGCTTAGTATGTCTGGAGTTGTTTCTGCATCTTCTAATCTGTTCCATTGATCTTCGGGTCTGTTGTTTTTTTTTTGCCAATACCACGCTGTTTTTATCACAGTAGCTTTATAGTGTAATTTCAAATCAGAGATTGTGATGCCCCCTGCCTTGATTTTGTTGCCCAGAATTGCCTTTGCTAGTCTAGGTCTCTTCTGGTTCCAGATGAATTTTAGGACTGTTTACTCTAATTCTGTGAGGTATGTTGTTGGAATTTTGATTGGAATTGCATTAAATCTGTATAACAATTTTGGAAGTATGGCCATTTTCACTATGTTGGTTCTTCCGACCCAAGAGCAAGGGATATCTTTCCATTTTCTGATATCCTCTTCAATCTCCTTTTTCAGAATACTGTAGTTTTCAGTGTAGAGGTCTTTAACCTCCTTTGTGAGATTGATTCCTAGGTATTTCATTTTTTTGGATGTTATTGTGAAAGGTGTTGTTTCCCTAATTTCTCTTTCAGTGAGCTTGTTATTCATGTACAGGAAGGCTATTGATTTTTGAGTGTTGCCTTTGTATCCAGCTACTCTACTGAATTGGCTTATTAAATCTAGCAACTTTTTAGTGGAGTTTTTGGGGTCTTCTATGTAGAGTATCATGTCATCTACAAATATCGATAATTTAACTTCTCCCTTTCCAATCATTATTCCTTTTCTTTCTCTTGTCTAATTGCTCTGGCTAAAGTTTCCAGGACTATGTTGAATAAGAGTGGGGACTGTGGACATCCTTGTCTTGTTCCTGATTTTAGAGAGAAGGCTTTCAGTTTTTGTCCATTTAGTATGATATTGGCTGTTGGGTTGTCATAGATAGCTTTTATCAGATTGAGATAAAGGCCATCTATTCCAATTTTCTGTAGGGTTTTTATCATGAATGGGTGCTGGACTTTGTCAAAAGCTTTTTCTGCATCTATTGAGATGATCATATGATTTTTTGTCCTTGGTTCTGTTAATATGGTGTATTACATTTATTGATTTACGTATGTTGAACCATCCCTGCATCCCTGGGATGAATCCAACTTGGTCATGGTGTATAATCTTCTTGATGATTTGCTGCATTCTGTTTGCCAGTATCTTACTGAGGACTTTTGCATCTATGTTCATTAGGGAGATTGGTCTGTAGTTCTCTTTCTTAGTTGGGTCTTTCTCTGGTTTTGGTATCAGGGTAATGCTTGCTTCCAGGAATGAATTTGGGAGTATTGCTTCCCTTTCAATTTCATTAAAGAGTTTGAGAAGTAGTGGTGTTAGGTCTTCCCTAAATTTCTTGTAGAATTCAGCAGTGAATCCAGCAGGGCCTGGGCTTTTCTTTGTTGGGAGGTTTTTAATTACATCTTTGATTTCATTGATTGTTATTGGTTTATTTAGGATTTTTACATCTTCTTGGTTGAGCTTTGGTAATTCATATGTATCTAGGAATTGTCCATTTCTTCTGCATTTTCCATCTTATTAGAATACAAGTTTTCAAAGTAAGTATAGAGGATCTTCTGGATATCTGCAGGGTCTGTTGTGATATCACCCTTTTCATTCTTAATTGCATGGATTTGAGTACTTTCTTTCCTTTTTCTAATAAGGTTGGATAAGGGTTTGTCGATTTTATTTAATCTTTCAAAGAACCAACTCTTTGATTCGTTGATGCTTTGTATTGTTTTTTTAGTCTCCAATATGTTAATTTCTGCTCTGATCTTTATAATTTCCTCCCTTGTACGAGCTTTTGGCTTAGTCTGCTCTTTTTCTAGAAGTTTGAGGTTCACCATTAGGTTGTTTATTTGTGCTTACTCTGTTTTCCTGATATAGGTATTTAATGCTATAAATTTCCCTCTTAGGACTGCTTTCATTGTATCCCATAAGTTCCGGTATGTTGTACTGTCATTATCATTCAGTTGCAGAAACTGTCTAATTTCTTCTTTAATTTCATCTGTGACCCACTGGTTGTTCAATAGAGTGCTATTTAATTTCCATGTGTTCAGGAAGTTCTTGTGGTTTCTTTTGCCATTGATTTCCAATTTCATTGCACTATGGTCTGATAATATGCATGGGATGATTTTAATTCCTTTGCATTTACTTAAGCAGGTTCTATGAGCTAGTATGTGGTTTATTTTGGAGAACGTCTCATGTGCAGCTGAGAAGAATGTGTATTCTGATGTTGTGGGGTGGAACACTCTGTAGACATCTACTAAGTCCATTTGTTCCAAAGTTTGGTTCAGTTCTAATATTTCATTGTTGATTTTTTGTCTAGTTGATCTGTCTTTTTGTGTCAGTGGAGTATTTAGATCCCCCAATACAATTGTATTAGTGCTTATTTGATTTTTCATGTCCATTAATATTTGTTTTATATAGTTGGGTGCACTGGTATTTGTTGCATATATATTTATGATCGTTATCTCTTCCTCTTGGATTGTTCCCTTTACAAGGATGTAGTGACCTTCTCTATCTCTCTGAATCATTCTCGGCTTGAAATGCACTTTGCCTGCAAAAAGAATAGCTACCCCTGCTTTTTTCTGGGTTCCTGTCGCATGGAGTATTGTTTTCCATCCTTTGACTTTTAGTCTATGAATTTCTTTTTGAATTAAATGTGTTTCTTGTATACAGCATATTGTTGGATCTTGCTTCTTGATCCAATTTGCCAGTCTGTGCCTTTTGATTGGTGAATTGAGACCATTGACATTGATGGTTAAAACTGATATGTATTGACTTATCCTTGTCATATTATTTTCCTGTTGTTGGCTCCCCCTTTTTATTTTTTTTCCCTCCCTTTGTTTGCCCTGCCTGGTGGATTCCTTCTGTTCGGGTTCCTGGAGTTGTAGTCCCTTGTTATCCCTTCCTAGAATGTCCTTCAAAACATTTCGGAGTGCTGGTTTGGTGGTTATAAATTTCCTCAGATGTTCTTTGTCATGGAAGTATTTTATTTCTCCGTCAGTTTTGAAAGATAGTTTTGCGGGGTACAACAATCTGGGTTGAAGGATATTTTCCTTTAGAACTTGAAATACATCATTCCAAGCTCTTCTTGACTTGAGGGTTTGTGCTGAAAAGTCTGCTGTGATTCTGATGGGCTTTCCTTTATAAGTGATTTGTTTCTTTTCTGTAACAACTTTTAAGACTCTACACTCATGTTGAATTTCTAGAATCTTGACTATGATATGCCTGGCTGAAGATTTTTTTTGATCGTGGCTAATTGGAGTTCTATAAGCCTCACTTATCTGAATGTCAAATTCTTGTTCTCTACCAGGGAAATTTTCTGTTATAATGTCTGTTAACAGTGTTCTGATGTCATTTATGCTATCTCTTGCTTTTTCATTGACTCCAATCAATCTTATTCTTCTTTGCCTCATCTAGCAGCTGCTGGATTGATTTTTCATCGTCCCTTGCTATTTTTAAGAATTCTTTCTTTTCATGATCACTAATTGCAAGCCTGTCTTCTGTATCTGAGATCCTGTCCTCACATTGGCTTAATCTGCTACAAATACTTTCAATGGAATTTCTGTTCTCCTGGATATCTGCTTGAATCTGCTTTATGGATTCCATTTCTTTCCTATGCTGAGCATTCATGGCTTCCGTCATTTTCTTAAGCTCGTCTATTTTTTTGTCTGTGTCTGCTCTAGCGTCCTTAAGCATGGTCTTCATTGTGGACATTATCTCTGCAGTTATCTGAGAAATTATTTCTGATTTAAATTTTTCCAGGGCCTCATTCAACTGCTTTGTTGTTACCACTTCAGAGATGTCAGGTGGGTGGCTTTCGGTTTGTCCCACCTCATTGCCCCCTGGGTTTGCCTTTGGTGAGCTGGATGTGTAGGGCTGCATCTTGTTTAAGTGTCATCTCATTTTTTCTTTCTTTCTTTAATTCCTGGGGTGATGTTTGTAAATTGCCTATGGTAGGTTGCTTTATTGCTAGTATTTCAAACTCTTAGGAGATGGCTACTTCTCTGAGGTATCTTCCAGGTGTAGCTTATTTTTGGGTTTTGAGCCTGCTGCAAGATCCTACCTCTTCAATTTGTTGGAGATAAGAAGTTGCTGCCTGTTTGGCCCAGTCCTTGGTTCTTTGGTACTGTGCCACAGTATTTTCTGTGATCCTTAGACAATCTCAGTCTTGGAATACCAGGAAGAAAAGCGCCAGTCAGTGTGTCCTTCACGGCTGGTGCTTCTCTGTACCGTGGCATCTCGCGTTCCTCTGCAGAAGTCCCTGCTGGAGCCGTGGATGGAGTGGCGCCGCCCTGAGTTCTGAGTTCAGCTGCTGCCCCCCACCACAATGGTGCCCAGCTAGTCGCTCTCTCGAGCAGGACAGCTGGGCATCAGCACTCACCGCCAGTCAGTGTGTCCTTCATGGCCGCTGCTTCTCTGCACTGCTGCTTCTCGCGTTCCTCTGCGGAGGTCCCCGCGGGCACCAGCAGTCACCGCGTGTCTGCAGATTTGAACCGCTTCTGTCACGTCAGGATTCCTGACACAGGGAAAAGGCGCCGGTGGCCACCTCCTTCTTCTTTGTTGGAGTTTCTCTCTTTACTTTCTCCGTGGGCCCCAAACTGCGCTTCAGATCATTCCTGGGTCCAGGGGAGCCACTTCCCTTTTTCTTGTCTTCCTCTAATCGCTATATTCCAGTGTCTGGACGGCGACTTTTGGAGAGGTTCACTGCCTGCTTCTTACAGATCCGCCATCTTTTTCCGGAATAATGGTTATTATCAAGAAATCAACCAATAACAAATGTTAGTGGGCCGGTGAGATGGCTCAGCGGCGTAAGCGCCTGCCCGGCAAGCACGAGGGCCCGAGTTCGACTCCCTGAACCCACATACGAAAAAGGGGCCGGTGATATCGCTCAGTGGCACGGGTGCCTGTTGGCGCGCGAGGTCCTGAGGTCGTCCCCCTGGTACCCACCAAAAAAAAAAAAAAAAAAAAATGTTAGTGGGGCTGTGGGGAAAAAAGAACCCTTTTTGGCGGGAGTGTAGACTGGTGCAACCACTGTGGAAATCAGTGCAGAGATTCCTCAAAAAACTGACTATGGACTGGTGATATGGCTCAGCAGCCTAAGCGCCTGCCTGGCAAGTGCGAGGTCCTGAGTTTGACTCCTGGAACCCACATTAAAAACAACAACAACAACAACAACTAGGACTAGAGGTTCCATTTGACCCAGCTGTTGCCCTTCTTGGTGTCTTCCTGAAAGAATTAAAAGCATCACACCACAGCACACTCATGTTTATAGAGGCACAGTTTGGAATAGCTAAATCTTAGAAACAGCCCAAATGACCATCAAACAATGACTGGATAAGGATGTGGGATTTTTATACAATGGAGTACTACTCTGGCATAAAGAAGGATAAGCTTGAGACTTTTGTAGCTAAATGGATGCACCTTGAGACCATACTCTTAAGTGAAATAAATCAGATACACGTTTAAATACTGCATTGTTTCTCTGGTGTGAGAAACCAAAAGTGTAAATAAGGACCAAAATGTATAATAGATATTGGGAAATGGGAAGAAAATATTCAAATGAGAAGGGGAACTAGGATATTGGGAAATGGGAAGAAAATATTCAAATGAGAAGGGGAACTAGGGAGAATGGGGGGGGAGGAAGGGAGAAGAAAAATAAAAGAATAGAAGGAAAAAATGGAAACAAAGCTTTTCTAAATAAGGAGGGGAAGAAGTGCTGAAGGGAGGGGAGGGGAATAAGAAAGAAGATAGATCATGTACAGGTACAAATTTATTCTGATGAATGTGATCATTATGTGTATCTAAAATGTAGCAATAAAAAATAAAATGGAAATTTAAATGAAAAAAATTTTTCCTTTTACAAAAGTGTCTCACTGGAGCCTGACAGTGGCCTCTCTGTAGGTGCACGGAGGTTTTCCTCCACCAGAAAGTGGTGTTGCAGAGACGCGATGGCTGACTAGATTTGGGAGCTGCGTTGTAAAAATGCTATGGCAAGCAGAAACACTGAAATAATACCCAGGATTTGGAGGCAGATTTATTATACGTCGACGGGTACTGATCGGGATCACTCCCAAAATATCAGGCCCTGATCTCTGGTGGTCTAGGGCTTGTATGGGATAAGCAAGAAAGAAGTACAGAGGCAGAATGGCTTGTCAGTCGGGGATTGGTTCTTACACTATGCATCATAGTGACCAGCTGTTTCTAGGAGACAGAAGCAACCAGGACTGCAACAGGAACTATTACCTGGGCAACTAAGAACTGAAGTACACTGGCTAGGGCGTCGTTTTCTGTTACAGTAGACAAGGCTCTTCCTGCAGCAGAATCCATGGGTGACGGATGGCCGACTGCACTCTCTCCTCTCACCCGCCCACCCGGGCTCAGCTGTGGATGCCAGTCCTATACTGAACAACTGTGTGTGTGACACAAACCCCTAAAGGCATCCGTGATGTGGGCCCCTGTAAGTCACAAACACCTCTGTTCTGTGTGGAACCAACGAGCCAGGCTTGCATTCAGGCCGTGCCCATTGCTGAGCTAGGGCTTCTGCTCCGTCAAGTGGGAATGGTGGCGTCTACTGCCTGTGACTACTCTGGGCATTCAATTAGATGCAAGACAGGGAATGCCTGAAACACTGGTAATGTTCAAGAGGTGGGAGGGGATTGGACCCAGGCCCTTTGCACTGAGCCACATTCCCAGCCCTTTTTTATCTAAGTCACTAGGTTGCCCAGGCTGAGTTTGAACTTTCTATCTTCCTGCCTCAGCCTTGCAGAGTGCTGGCATTACAGGCATTAGCACATGCATCACCACACTCTGATGGAGAGTTTTTTCATTTGTTTGTTTTTGGTGGGAAAGTGGGAACTGAACCCAGGGCCTGGCCCAGCCAGGCAGGGAGCTGGTTTGGAATTGTTCTTGTGTGGCGCCTGGAATGCGCTGTGATTCCTCATGAGCCTGTGGGCAGCAAGGTTGCAACCAGCTTCCTAGGAGGGCTGATAGCTGATGCTTCTGTCAGGAATGGAGGAAGTGGCCGGGTGTGGTGGTGCACACCTATAATCCCAGCACTTGGGAGGCTGAGGCAGAGGATAGCAAGTTCAAGCTCAGCCTAAGCAACTTGGTTACTAAGTGAGAGCCTGTCTCAAAAGATAAAAAAGGGCTGGGGATGTAACTCAGTGTGAAGGCCCTGGGTTCAATCTCCAGTACCAGGAAAAAAAAAAAAAAAAAAAAGATGGACAGGGAAAAGACGTGAAGGGCTGGCGAGCTGGCAGCATGGAAGCCAGTCTTCTTCCTGCATCTCCTGTGGTTCGGCTGTGCAGCCAATAGTCTCCGGGTTGTTTGTTTGTTGAGATAAGATCTTGCTATGCAGCCCAGGCTGGCCTTGAACTCATTATGTAACCCAGGCTGGCTTCAAACTCCTAGTGATCCTTCTGCCTCAAGTCAGAATTCTGAGTGCTGGGATTACAGTGTGCTGCACCATGCCTAGCTAAAAAAAAAAATTTAATTAAAAAAATTAAATTAAAAAACATGTAGGTGGGAGTGAAGGCTGAGTGGCTTTGTAGTGCACTATTTTTTGTTCGGATTGTCTATTTGTCCATTTATTTATTCATAGTACCGGGGATTGAGCTCAGAGACTGTGCTGAGCTACATCCCCAGCCTTTTATTTTTTATTTGGAAACGGGGTCTCGTTAAATCGCTACATTGGCCAGGCTTGGCTGCAATTTGTGATCCTTCTGACTCAACCTCCCAGAGTGCTGGAATTAGAGGTGTGCAACACCACTCCTGGCCTGGCTTCTCATTTTTTATAAGCTGTCTCAGATAATTTTTGGAAGCTGATGGAGGTTTAAAAATAAATGAAAAGGCGGGGGATGTAGTTCAGCGGCACAGCACCTGCCTGGCAAGCGCAAAGCCCTGAGTTCAATTCCCGGCACACACACACACAAAAATTAAGTAATGGAGTGTGTGGTGACAAGCGTTGAACCCAGAGCCTTGCACATGCTAGACTAGCCAGACCTCTGGCCTCAATAAAGGATTTTTTTATTATAAAAACGCTTGGTTTCTTTTTTCTGTATAAAAATAATTTCAAATGTTCCAAAATAATAAGGCGGAAATAATTTGAAAGAATAGGGATCACTAATGCCTGACGTCCCTTCCAGGAGGCAAGCGGTTTCAGTCAACAAACACTGACCTGGCTGACACTGTGCCAGGGCTTTGCTGGGTCCCAGGACCCAGCTCCTGTTCTCTCAGACCAGGAGCTCCCTGCCAGGAAGGCACCTGGAGCAAGTCACTGGATACGAGTTAAGTGCAAGGACAAAATTAGGCCCAAGGTGTGATGGGGACCTGGAGAGGGCCAGGGCAGGTTCCTGGTGGTGAATGACACTTGTGCGAGCTGGGCCACCTGGGTCTCAGCAGCAGGTGTGAAGGCGAGCATGTGTGCATGTGGTGGGGCCACCTTGAGGTGGGGGAGGGGAGGTATAGGTGGTGTGACCCCTTTCCTGTAGGACACGCCGCGGAGGCCGTCCCTTCCCAGTGTGTTTGAGGAGGATCTTGGGGGTGGATTTGGGCATCCCAAGCGGGAGACGGAGACGAAGAGAAAGCCGAGCCACGTCCAGGAGAAAGATGGGCGCTCTGTGTGCATCTGCGCCGCCGCACAGTGGGCATCCAGCTGTGCTCCGGCCTGGCCCACAGCTCCTGAGCTCAAAGCACCTGCTCTGCCACGGTGTGCCACTCCAGGGACTCTTCTGACACAGGAATTCCACAGTGATGGACATCAAAATCCTGTTTATTTTAGTGTTCTTGGGGATTGAACCCAGGCCTTCACACTAAGCTATAGCCCCAGTTCTTTCTTTTCTTTTTTTCTCTCTAGACAGGGTCTCGCTATGTAGCCCAGGCTGGCCTGGAACTCACAGCCATCCTCCTGCCTCAGCCTCCTGAGTGCTGGGATTACAGGTGTGCATCACCACAACTGGCTCTTATTTTTCTTTCTTTCTTTCTTTTTTTTTTTTTTTTTGTGGGTACCAGGGGTCGACCTCAGGACCTCGCGCACCAGCAGGCACCTGTGCTGCTGAGCGATATCACCGGCCCTTTTTTCGTATGTGGGTTCCAGGAGTTGAACTCGGGCCCTCGCGCTTGCCAGGCAGGCACGTACGCCGCTGAGCCATCTCACCGGCCCTTATTTTTCATTTTGATACAGGGTTTAAGCCACTGAATTGCCCAGGCTGGGCTCCAATTTGTGACCCTCCTGCCTCAGCCTCCCAGCATGTAATCCCAACTTCCAAATCCATTTTATTAATTTTTTTTTCGTACCGGGAATCGAACTCAGGACCTCACACTTGACGGGCAAGCACTGTGCCATATCCCCGGCCCTCCAAATCCATTTTAGATCAAAGTACTTTATTAGCTTGTTGACTTTCAGGGAGCTTCAAAGAGCTATTATTTAATCAAGAACATTTTGTCAAGCAGGAAGCTAATGTCAAGTTAGGGAGGTTTTTTAAGAAAGAAATTCTGGGGCCGGTGAGATGGCTCAGCGGCTTAAGCGCCTGCCCGGCAAGCGCGAGGGCCCGAGTTTGACTCCCGGATCCCACATACGAAAAAGGGGCCAGTGATATCGCTCAGCGGCACGGGCGCGCCTGCTGGCACGCGAGGTCCTGAGGTCGACCCCCCGGTACCCACAAAAAAAAAAAAAAAAAAAAAAAAAAAAAAAAAAAGAAAGAAAGAAATTCTGGTTACACAATCATGAATAAACCGAGATGGAGATGAAAAGGGATGAAATAGTGGATAGCAGAGAGCCAGCCCAGCTCCATGTTGAGCTAGTTTTTTTCCTTTTTTTTTTTTTTTTTTTTTTTTGAGAGGATGGACAAAATAGAGATGAAGGAAAATAATCAGGAAAAACTCTGAAAAATACTGTGTTGGTACTGGAGATTGAGCACAGGGCCTTCATACTGAGCTACATTCCTAGCCTTTTTTTATTTTGAGACAAGGTCTTGCTAAATCACTAAGTTGTCCAGGCTGGACTCACACTTGCCATCCCCTTGCCTCAGCCTCCCAGAGTGCTGGGATTACAGGTGTGCCCCACCATGCCTGGCTTTCAGTCCTTTTAATGTGAACCATTTGGGTGAACCATTTTAATTTGCATTTCCCTGATAAGCAATGACAGTGAGGACCTTTTCATGTACTCACTGTCTATCTGAATGCTATCTTTGGTGAGGGATCGGTTCAAGTATTTTGCCTACTTGAAAAAAACCTGGATTTTCTTATAGATTTGCTTTATGGACTTAAACTTTTCACAGATAATGTAAAATCATATTCTAAAATGTTTATATCAATTTACATTCTCACCGGGTGTGGTGGCACATGCCTCTGATCCCAGCACTTGGGAGGCTGAGGCAGAAGGATCGATTGCCTCAAGTTGGAAGCCATAGTGAGTTTAAGGCCAGCCTGAACTACATAGGAAAACAGTGAGACAGTGACCCTGTCTCAAACAAACAAACAAAAATTTACACTCTCATCAATTTTTATGAAGATGCTTGTGTGTGTGTGTGTGTGTGTGTGTGAGATGGGACCAAACCCAGGGCATTTCCACAGAGCTACATCCCTCTCCCTCTTTTAATTTTTTCAGACAAGGTCTTGCTACATTACCCAGGATGGGTTTGAATTTGCCATCCTCCTGCCTCAGCCTCCCAGCATGCTGGATTTACAGGCATGCACCACCACGCCTGGCTTGTTTTTATTTGTGGTGCTGAAGATGGAACCCAGGGCCTTGGGCACACTAGGAAGCGCTGACCCCTGTTCTACACCCCAGCCTGAGATGCTTGCTTTGTCACACATTCTCCAAAGCTCGACAGTATCACACTTTTTTTTTTTTTTTCCTACACTGGGGATCAAACCCAGGGCCTCTTACATGCTAGGCAAGTGCTGTACCACCGAGTGACATCCCAGCCCCATTATCAAACTCCTTCCTTCCTGCCTGCCTTCCTTCCTTCCTTCCTTTTGTTAGTGCTAGGTTTGAACCTGGTTTTAAGCATACTGAGCACAAGCTCACTGAGCTACACTCCCAGCCATATCAAACTTTAATATCTGCCAATATGAGAAGACCTCATGGTATTTGATTATTATACTTTCTACTTTTTAAAATTGTGGCCAGGGACATAGCTCAGTGGCACAGCACCTGCCTGGTAGGCACAAGGTCCTGAGTTCAATTTCCAGTACTAAAATAAATAAATAAAATAAAATACAATAAAATTGTGAATTGATTCATGGACACATACATCTATACATACAAGACAGTCTGTAAAATACATGCATATAATAAAAATAGTAAGAATAAAGCCAGGAACCAGAGATGTAGCTCGGAGGTAGAATGTTAGCATGCCTAAGGGCATGGGTTCCATCCCCAGTACTACAAAAATGAAAGAAAGAATAAAACCAATACTAGATAATCTCAGCACTCCAGGAGGCTGAGTCAGGAGGACTGCTAATTCAAGCTCAGTCTAGGCAATTTAGCAACTTAGACCCTGTCTCAAAATAAAACATAAAAAAAAAAGGGCTGGGCCGGTGAGATGGCTCAGCGGTGTAAGTGCCTGCCTGGCAAGCGCGAGGGCCCGAGTTCGACTCCCGGAACCCACATACGAAAAAAGGGCTGGTGATATCACTCAGCGGCACGGGTGCCTGCTGGCGCGCGATGTCCTGAGGTCGACCCCCGGTACCCACAAAAAAAAAAAAAAAAAAAAGGGCTGCAGATTAGCTTGGGGCAAAAGCCCTGGTTTCAGTTCCCAGTGACACACACACACACGCACATGCACACTCGGGGAAGGGGATATGAAAAGATTTAGGGTGTGCTGTGTACATGTACTGCTACACAGCCCCTTACTGCCCTCCGAGCATCTGCTGTGGAGTGTACCTCCCAGTCTTTCAAGAAGCAAAGCAAACAGAAAGTTCTTGGCCAGCACATACTGAGCTGTGGGAGGCAGCGGGCCCACCACACTGAAGGTTTGCAGGAAAACAAGCCGGGGGGGGGGGCGCCTTGAGGTCAGCTTCCGAAGTGTTTTGCTTTCCATGCTGGTGCTGAAAGCCACCTCTGTTTCTAGCACGACCCTCTCCAGGTGGGCTCCTCAGGCACCTGTGTAAAAACGGGCCCACACTGAGCCGGGTCGCCTGCTGGAGAGGTCACTTGCCAGGTGGCGGGGCTGGCAGCCAGGCACAAGGCGGGCAGCAGGGAGCCACGGCCCTTAGATGGTAACAGTAACTCTGGGGTCCAAGTGGTTCAAGCAGTAGGTTCATGCAAGTCTCCAGTGAGCACCCCTGGTTGACTGCATGACAAGCGCATTGTCGTGGTTCAGTGCTGGAGGAGTTGGGCACATCCTGTGACACTCCATGGCGACAAGGCTCCTGGTGCAGGCCTGGTTTCCTCCAGCCTCTGCCCTCTGCCAACAGGGCTGTCTGTGTCCCTTCACTGCAGCAGCTCACAGCTGCAAGCTGGGCGTGGTGCAGTGCTCCTCTGATCCTGCACTTGGGAGGCTGAGGCAGGACTGCTGAGAGTTTGAGGCCTGCCTGGGATACATGGCGAGACCATCTTGAAAGTGCTGGGATGACAGGAGGGTGCCACCAGGCCTGGCTTAAGGCACTCTGTTCTTGAGCACCACAATGGGACATGGGCAGGGGTGTCTTGATTTGGTTGCCCTTAAATCTGACAGAGAGCAGTTACTCTGCGATCTCTTTTCACCATTTCCTAGCCTCCCTCCCTTCTCCCTCCTCAAGCACGAAGGCTCCAATTCCTGGGATCCATTGCTTATTTTATTTTTTGATTGCTTTTCTGTTTTGTTAGCATATCCTTTCACAGCTTTTTGAAAACATGGAGGGTATTCTTTGAGAACATATATGTCCAAAAATGTCTTCATTCAGCTGGGTGTTGTGTCAGATGCCTGTAACTCTAGCACATGGGAGGCTGAGGCAAGAGAACTGCAAGTTTGAGGCTAGCCTGGGCAACTCAGCAGGATGGTGTCTCAAAAAATAAGTAAAATAACAAAATATCTTTATTTTACCCTCAGAGTTGATATATATAATTTGAAAGAAAATTCCTCAGAATTTGGAAGCCATTTCTCCATTGTTCTTTTTTTTCCTTTTTGTGAGTACCAGGGGTCGAACTCAGGACCTCGCGTGCCAGCAGGCGGCCGTGCCGCTGAGCGATATCACCGGCCCTTTTTTCGTATGTGGGTTCCAGGAGTCAAACTTGGGACCTCGCGCTTGCCAGGCAGGCGCTTATGCCGCTGGGCCATCTCACCGGCCCTCCATTGTTCTTTTTCATTCAATACTTTTTTTCTTTTTGGTGGTACTAAGGATTGAACCCAGGGCCTTCGCATTGAGCTACATCCCCAACCTTTTTTATTTTTTTGAGACAGGGTCTCACGAAGTCGCTAAGTTGCTCAGGCTGGTCTGGAGCACACGATCCTCCTGCCTCAGCCTCTGAGTGCTGGGATTACAAGCGTGCGCCACTACACTGGCCATTCAACACATTTTGGAGATCCTAAAGCACCGGGATCCCACAGACAAACAGAGAAGAAGTCAGAGTTTATCCCCTGGATTGTGTTTTGGTATAACTGTGTAGAGAAGTCTGACGTCACTGATTTCTGGTCCTTTCTGGGCTTCCCCTCCCTTGTAGGGTTTGTCTGTCACCCTCTGCTGGCACTAGTGGCAGGCTCATTCTTGCTGCGAACTCACAGCCACCCAGCTCTGGAGACTGCTCCTGGGATGCTGTGGCTGATTGCATCCCCCAGCACTGGGGTGTCAAATCTCTTAGGATGTCCTCTCCCCCAATCTTTGATTCTCCTAGAATTCCTTTTATCTTATTGCTCCTTTTGGAACATTTCAACTTTGTTTTTCCAACCCTCTAGCGCTTTTATTCCTGCTATCGTGTTTTTTCTTTTTTTTTCTTTTTTTTTTTTTTTGTTACCAGGAATCAAACTCAGGACCTTGCATTTGCCAGTGTTTTTTTTTTTTTTTTTTTTTGCTGGGGATCAAACCCATGACCATGTGCATACTAGGCAAGTGCTCTATCACTAAGCTGCCCTCCCCCAGCTTTTTATTCTTTATTTTTGAGACAGGTTCTTGCTATGTTGCCTAGGTTGACTGTGAATTTGCAAACCTCCTGCCTCAGCCTCCCATGGAGCTGGGAGTACAGGTGTGCATCACATCTGGCCAATGTTGGTTTTTCTGTCCATTTTTTTTTTAATCTCTAAAAGTTAATTCTGGGATTTTTCTCAGATGTACAATAATCCTTTGTGTCTGTTTATGACTAAGAGTAAAAGACTAAATAAATAAATAATAAAAAGAGTGGAAGACTTAAAAAGTGTTTGGAAGATCTGAGCACATAACTTGGAAAACTCAGATTCTGGGATTCCCTGCATGGTAATGAGCAGGGCAGTTTGCAGGGGAACTTTCTATGCCTGTTTCTTGGGAAATGTCAGATGCTCCAGAAAAGAATCTCAAATTTCTTCTTGGGGAGTAAAGGTGTGGGAGCACAGAGGAGGGCAAAAACCAGGGATCCCACATTCAGTAACCCCATGCTCTCTTAATCCCTGCTTCCGTGACTGTTCCCACCCTACTCTGGCCTCAGATCCCCTGCAGAAAAGTACTTTGTTTTGCCTTCTCCAGAGGAGGAAAAGCCTTCAGATTCTGCAGGGGAAGAACCTAGGCATCCAGATGGGCAAGGATGTATGCAGGCTAAACTCAGGACTGCTGGACCAATCCTGGGGATCAGATCCTGGGGTGCTCTACCACTGAGCTACTTCAGCCCTTTTTGTTTCCTATTTGAGACAGGCTCTCCCTAAATTGCCCAGGGGTAAAGGCATAAGCCTGGGTCTAGTGGACCCATCGCTTACTTTTCTACTATAAATTTGTACTTTAGCGTTGTAGTAGCCAGCTGTGTGTCTCAGTACCTTTCTCTGAGGAAAGGAAGCAATCTATGTGTTTACCCACTTGGTATGACAAATGGCAAGGAGTGTGCACATGTGCAAAAGTGGCAAAACAGGATTTGGACCCACCTTTATGCTCTGTCTAGCTGTTTTTGCCTATGTTTACCTGAGCATCACAGAGGGTCTGACAGACCCACACCACTCCGGGATTTGTTTAAAAAAAAGTTTTCTTTTGATTTTTCTGGTAGAAGTAGCCCAATTCAATACAATGGCACATGAAAAACCAGATTTGCAAGTTTTGGAGGAGGTCAAAAGTGAATCATCAGGTTACTCATGCATGGATAATGAACATGACCCATTATGGTAAAATACATACTTTCATAACAGAAGAGTGGTGTAGATGGATGATGATGATGATGACAACTTTGACATTGGCCATGTGAGCCAAAGTTCCTGTGACAGTGAAATGGAACAAGAATAGACTGATACACAGGGCATGCAGACCTCCTTGATTCAGATGAGGAAGAAAACAGCAATGTGAGTACATATTTGACTTGTCGAAATGTTGCTCTGAAATGGCCACACAACCAATTGGAATGATCCAATGTTAGAATTAGGTTCAAAAATATAGTGAGGGTCTTGGCGGGTGAAACATATTGGATAGAATGCCAGCACTAGCATTCAATGCTGGAAATTGGAACAAAATGCTACAAGATGCTGTGAAATATACAAAGGCTGAAATGCAAGTAAAACGTTCTGTATGCACCAATGGCCATATTCAAAAATATATTTATTATGATACCTCACTAGCTGAACTGAAAGCATTCATAGGTCTGCTGTACTTAGCACAGATTTCTCATGGTGACTGAAGGAAAGCAGAAGACTTATGGGAAAGCAATGGGTCAAAATATGGCATAAAGGGGCCAGTGAGAAGGCTCAGCCGCGTAAGCGCCTGTCTGGCAAGCGCGAGGGCCCGAGTTCGACTCCCGGAACCCACATACGAAAAGAGGGGCCGGTGATATCGCTCAGCGGCACGGGCGCCTGCTGGCATGCGAGGTCCTGAGGTCGACCCCCGGTACCCACCAAAAAAAAAAAAAAAAGGCATAAAAACTTACGCCCTTGTAGATGTGAAGACGAATTATGCTTTCAATTTATACATTTATCCTGGAACTCAGCCTTCAGGTTCTTATTCATATTGTAACAAACCGAGTGATGTTGTGGACAGACTTGTTGCTCCCATCTCCCAAACTAATCGGGACGTGACATTTGACAATTGGTTTACCGGTTTCCAACTGATGTTACATTTGCTAACAGAGCACAAGTTGACCAGCGCAGGAACTGTACTCAGGAACAAAGCAGAAATTCCAAATGAAATGTTGCAATTTCAAAACAGAGAATTGTTAGTACAATCTTTGAATTTCAGAAAGATATAACATTGACCTCGTATATGGCAAAGAAAAGCAAACTGGTACTGCTGATGTCAACATTTTACCATGATGGAAATATTGATAGGGAAACCTTGACAAAACGTAAGCCTGAGATGGAAACTTTTGACAAACAAAACTGAATGTGGAGTAGATGTTGTCGACAAGTTATGCAGCAAGTATGTCACTTGAAACACAAAGCACTGGCCAATGGTTGTGTTTTACTTGATCCTAAACATGTGTGGCATAGTTTGATAGTTTACAAAGAAAATAACAAGTGCAAAATATCATGGAGAAATTTTCTTAGAGGATCGGGACTGGAGCTCTTCAGAGATCATTTACAGTAGAGGAAAAAACAAAATGTTTCTGCCCAGGGAACTACACAAAAAATTGTGGAGCACACTGGTGAGCTGACAGGTGAACAGGCAGGCACAGCATCGCAAAGCTACTGCAAAACAGGAAAACAAAAAAGATGTCAACTGTGCCCTACAAGAAAGTACAGGAAAACAAAACATACATGCAATCAGTGTAAGCGATACTTGTGTATAGAACATGCAGTTGTCACTTGTGAAGACTGCCTTGGGTGTGACAGTTGAACCAAAGATTATTTCTGTGGTAGACTTTTGTTTATGTTTACATTGTAGTTCACATAGGTTTTTATTTTTGATGTTATCTTCTAGGTTTTATAAGTAAACAGCTGATGTGAAAATGCTGATGTCTATTCTAAGTACTCATTACATATTTTATATTGTATTTTATTGATATCTTATTTCTCTGCTAAGTGCATGTTGTACAGTAGAGTAGGAAGCTCCTGACAAAACAGGAAGAGGAGAGAGGTGACAAGACCGCCACATAGGAAAGCAAAGCTAAGCTCACATGCTGTCAGTGTAAGCAAGACGTGCGTGGAACATGCAGTTGTCATGTGTGAAGACTGCCTTGGGTGTGACAGTTGAAGCAAAGCTTTTTTTTTTTTTGTGGGTACCGGGGGTCGAACTCAGGACCTCGTGCGCCAGCAGGCGCCTGTGCCACTGAGCGACATCACTGGCCCTTTTTTTGTATGTGGGTACTGGGAGTCGAACTCAGGACCTTGTACTTGCCAGGCAGGCGCTTATGCTGCTGAGCTATCTCACCCGCCCGCAAAGCTTATTTTTGTGGTAGAGTTATATCGGTATTTTCATTGTAGTCCATATAGGAATTTATTTCTGATGTTATCTTTTAGGTTTTGTAACGAAGTACACAGCTGATGTAAAAATGTTGATGTCTACTCTAAATGATCAACACCTATGAAGAGTTTAGTAATTTATTACTATTTTATGTTCCTGTTAACTACACATTGTATAATATAAGAACCTCCTGACAGGATAGCAAGACCACTGAGATGTCAAGTGTGCCCTACGAAAAGGCCGGGAAAGCAAAAGACATCTGCTGTCAGTGTGAGCGATGCGTGTGTACGGAACGTGCTGCTGTCAGGTGTGCACACTACCTTAGATGTGATAATTGAAGTAGAGATTTTTTTTTTGTAGAGTTCTATTGGTATTTTCATTGTAGTTCATATGGGAATTTATTTCTGAAGTTATCAAATTTTGTACACCAAAAACCAGTCGATGTTGAAAATTTGATGCGTTTTTATATACACTCAATAAATATTAAAAACTCAGTACTTTTTGTGATTTTTTCCTGTTAAGTACTCATTGTTTAACAAAACTCATAAAATTATAATAATTCATCAATTGAAATATTTTTAAAAATTCTACTTTAAAGAGAAAAAACAAAATTGAAAATATTCTAAAGAATAAACATGGGTCTAACAGAAGACAAAATTAGTCTTATGCTCCAAGGACTACACTTGCAATCCTTCTGCCTCAGCCTCCCTTAGTGCTGGGTTACAAGTGAGCACCACTGCACCCGGCTCATTTTCCATTTTTATTAAGTTATTGACAAACTGCCCTCTGTTCAGCTTGTGCTAGTTTACACCAGTGGCAGCAATATGAGCACGTTTCCAACCTCGCAAACAGAGCATCACATGTTCTGACTGTGAAAATATTTTATCTTGCTGGGGGTGGTGGTGCATACCTGTAACCCCAGGACTCCAGGAGGCTGAGGCAGAAGGATCACAAGTTTGAGATCCTGTCTCAAAACAAAAAACAAGAAAGGCTGGCCACGAAGTACAGGGCAAAGCTCCTGGGTTCAATCTCTAGTACTTAGGAAAAAAGAGGGAAAACAAAGTACTGTGCATGCATGTTATTTCGTTTTTACTCATTTTTCTAAAGGAGGCAGGTTCATTCTGGCTTATGCCAGGTTATTTTAGCTGGTGTTCTGGAGCAGGGCGTGCCTGTGGTTGAGAGGCATCGTGCTTTGTTCAGCCTCTGGGGTCCTAGCTCATGTCCTGTGTAGGAGGGGTCTGTCTCCTGGATTTCTGGCTCTATCAGTCAGCATCCATAGCTGGACAGAACACCCGACACTCGCCACCCCAGAGGAGAGGTTTGATTCAGCCGGGCTCGCGGTTTCAGTCTAGTGGCTGCTCCAGGGCAGAAACGTGGCAGGAAGCCACTCGGTATGGTCCCCACATCACCCGTGGGACCTACCCAGACACACCCAGAAGAGTGAGATGCTGTCTTAAACTACCATTCGCTTTATTAATCTAGGATGCTCAAGCCAATCCAGGGAAAATCAAGATGAACTGTCACACTAGAAGTACTTCATTCTTTTCCATTGTGTTGTTTGCTTTAAAAAATTATTCAAAAATTTTAAAAAATTATTTATTTTAGACAGTCTCACTGTGTGGCTCAGGCTAGCCTCCCAACTCCTGCATTCAAGTAATCCTCCTGCCTCAGCCTCCCAGAAAGCTGGGCTTACAGGCGTGTGCCACCATGCCCAGTTTACTTTTTTTTTTAAAGATAGGATCTCGCTATGTAGCTCAGGCTTGCCTCAAAGTCATGGTGATCTTCCTGCCTCAGCCTCCTGTCTGCTGGGACCACAGGCATGTATATTTCTTTTATTATTAGACCCACTGAGCATGTTGGAGTGCGGAAGTTCTTTTCCAGCATGACAGTGAGCTCAGAATCATAAACAAGTCCAATGAATGTAACTTTTGTGAATGGCTTATGTCCTTCCCTATTTATTTTCTAGTGGGTTTCTTCCTTTCTGATTGATTGATGAGTGTTTATTATTAGAGATAGTAGTCTCTTGTCATGTTACCAATATTTTTTCAAGTTTGTTGTCTGTCTTATGCAGTGAGAGATATTAAATAAAAATATTGTGGCTTCTGAGTTTTGGACTATGTTCAGAAAAGCCTTCCCCATTTTAAGATTACAAATACTACAAATTCGAGTAGTTTGTTTCTGGAATTTATTTATTTATTTATTTATCTGTTTGAGACAGGGTTTCACTATGCAGGTCAGGCTGGCCTTGAACTCACTTTGTAGCCCAGGCTGACAGTGAGTTTGCAGTGACTCTCCTGCCTCAGCCTCCCCAGTGCTGGGATTACAGGCAGGTGCCACTATGCCTGGCAATAATTTTTATATTTTAAATCTTTGATTCATCTGTAGTTTTTCTGGATTAAGGAGGAAGGTAGGAATCTATATTTTATCATAAATGACTAGCTGGTTGTTTCAATATCTTTTATTAAATTAATCCCCACATCTTTATTATACATCTTTGTTTTGGAGACAGGGTTTCACTGTATAGTGCAGGCCAGGCTTGAAGTCACTATGTAGCCCAGGCTGACATTCAAACTTGTGATCCTCCTGCCTCAGCCTCCTGAGTGCTGGGCTTGCAGGCATGTGCCACCACACCCGGCTTCCTACCTAGTTTTACAGTATTCAAGCAGTTCATGAAAACTGTCTAAACATACTCAGACACTGTGTAGCTAAGCCCCTGGGGGTACTATTCACACTGAAACCAAAGTGGATACAGGTCCAGGCTGCCCTCTGTGATGTGACTGGTAATTATGAGTTAATTTGCTGTTTTTGTCTTTTTCTTAAATTTTGAAACAGGGTCTCCCAATGTAGTTCAGGCTGGCCTTCAACTCAGTATGTAGCCCAAGCTAGCTATGAACTCACAGTGATCCTCCTGCCTCAGCCTCCTGAGTGCTAGGATTATAGGCATGTGCCACCATGCCCATCTAGTTAATTCACTATTTATATTTTGTGTATTTTTTTTCCACTACTGGGGATCAAAACCAGGGCCTGGCACATGCTAGGCAAGCACTCTGCCAGTGAGCTACATCCTCAGCCTATCTTGTTAATGATATTTTTTCTATTAACTTTTTGAACTCCAGTATGGAGCTACATCCCCACCTCCTTTAAACATTTTTATTTATTTATTTTTTTTTTGTGGGTACTGGAGGTCGACCTCAGGACCTCGCGCGCCAGCAGGTGCCCGTGCCGCTGAGTGATATCACCGGCCCTTTTCTCGTATGTGGGTACCAGGAGTTGAACTCAGGACCTCGTGCTTGCCAGGCAGGCGCTTATGCTGCTGAGCCATCTCACTGGCCCTGTAAACATTTTTAAATTTTGAGACAGAGTCTCATAAGTTCCCCAGGAGGGACTCAAACTTGCAATACCCCTGCCTCAGCCTCTTAAGTGCTGGGATTACAGGCATGTGCTACCATGCCTGGCTTATTATTCTTTTAACCATGCGTCCACATCTAGGACAATGCTTTTTTTTTAAGAGAAGAAAAAACAAAACAAAATAAATCAAAAAGAACAAATTTTCAAAACAACATAATAGGAGGGTAACAATGGTTAATGCATTACGTATTGTTATCTTTAAGTTAGTTATTCAGGATACCAGATATTAGCATTCAATTGTCCAAACATTATTGGCACAAACCTTACTCTTCAATGAACTAAGTAAAATTAGTAGTGTATCTATCTTAACCATCATATATATATATATATATATATATATATATACACACAATTTTTTTTCCCTTTCCCTTCTTTCTTTTCCCTATTCCCCCATCCCAGTCTCTCTTTCCTTTTGACCAGTTGCTTTTTGATTCACCATGTCTATTGTACATTTTGGATGTTATTTACTCTTTCGGTTTCTCATACTAGAGAGACAATATGATGCTTACACATGTGCGTCTGGTTTATTTCACTTATGAGTATTTTTTTGAGTTGCATCCATTTACCTATAAAAGTCTAGGACAATGTTTTAGTTAGTGATCAGTAACTATTTAGTGGATTGAATATGTACCCACAAAAGAGCACTGGACTTCAGGTCAAAAGACAGGAAGTGAGTCCTGTTCATAACCCCATTATTTAATATTGTGTTGGGAAACGCTGGCCAGTGTATATGAAAGTTTAAAAAAAAAAAAGATTATGATTATTTCTAAATGATTGTGTGCTGGAGAACCTAAGTATCAACTGAAAAACTGTTCAAAAATAGTAAGACAATGGAATAGCGTAGCAGGTTATAAAATTAATATTCAAACATCAGTAACTTTTTCGTGTTAGGAAAGTAACTAATGTAAACCGGGGTGGTGGCCATAATCCCAACTCTGGGAGGCTGAGGCAGAAGGATGGCCAAGATTGAGCCCAACCTGTGCAATTTAGTTTCTTTGCAAGACACTGTCTTAAAATTCAGAACAATGGGCTGGGGATGTGGCTCAGCATGAAGGCTACTGGTTTAATCCCCAGTACGGCTGGGGAAAAAAGAAAAAAGCACAAGTCATGTACCCCAAGGCAGTTTCACATCAGGGATGAGCTATGAGAAGAGAGCACCAACAAGCACCTTTCAAGTTGCGTGAGCTGTGCTCACCTGTGACTAACAATCTAGTGAGATGAAACAGCAGTGTAACAGGGTTGAACATTAACCTAAGGTGGTAAAACTCTCTTTCCAAAGGAAGTGGCCTACTGCAGGCCTCTGTCTACACCCCCAAGTGCAGAGTGGAGATGTGTCTCTGGGGCTTAGTCTCCTGCAGGAGCCAGAGGTTAAGTGAACATGTATGTATGTGTGTGCATGTGTGTGCCCATGGGTGTACACAAGTGCAGCTGCTATTAGAAAGTGTGGCAAGTGTTATGAAGGAAATAACAATGTGATGAGAAAACAAGGGGCATGACTTAGGTTTGCAGCCTTTCTGCAAAAAGCCAAGGGATGAATGCGCAGGGCAAAGCACGCAGCAAGCACAGGTGACTCCTGGAGTCTGGGAGGATGAGCAGCTTTCTGCTTCCTGTGATGAATGTGGGGGGAGGGAATCCCAGTTATAAGAATGCAGGGAACCCAGGTATGACAGGTATGAGGAAGTCGAGTCCCTCTGTGCAGGAAGCAGCCACATGGAAAGGGAGTGTAGGGGGCGGGGAGAAACAGAAAGCTGGAGCATGAAGGGCTGAAACTTCAATCAGTGTGTGCCAGCATTGATTATGTGCCTAGCAACACCTGGGGATTCTGATTCTGAAAAGAATGGTTCTTCCTCTCAATAAGGCCAACAACAAACCTCGAAGAGAATACCTCCAACTCCATCTTAGACAGAGCCTTTGCGTCGATGACTCCAACAGTGATTTTGGTTTTTAGACTGCAGTACTGGGCCCAAGGCCTCTACTACTCAGCTGCATCCCCAGCCCTTTTTAATCTATTTTGAGACAGGGTCTTATTGAGTTGCCCAGGCTGCCCTCAAACTTGAGATCCTTCTGCCTCAGCTTCCTGAATAACTGGGATTACTGATGTGCATCACCATGATTGGCTGAAAAATTTCTTTAAAAAAAAAACAACAACAAAAAGCCCCCCCCCAAAACAACTTTTTCTTTGCAGGTCTGGGGATCAAACGCAGCACCTGCACACCTTGCTAAGCAAGCATTCTACCTAAGCCACACCCCTTCCAATGAATGTTTAAATTAACAAATGCATCTTACTTCCTACCACAGACCACCCCCCACAACCTTCCAGCAGTCTCTGGCTGGAGATCAGGAAGGTTGCTGAGTCTCTCCAGAGATGTGGAGAGGTACTTCTGGCTACTCAAGGGAACAATCTTTCTTCTTCTTATTTGCTTTTTTTGAGACAGGGTTTCACTATGTGGCCCAGGCTGGCCTCAAACTCATGGCGATCCTCTTAACTCAGCCTCACAAGTGCTAGGATTACAGGCATGCGCCACCACGCCCGGCTCACAATCTTTCTTTACATATAGCACACAAGTTCTTTCTTCGACATCCTCTCTGTTTCCTGTTTAAGGGTATTAAGCCTGAAAGTCTTTGTTGTAATCTCCACAAAGGTAAAACCCACAATATGTATTGGGCTTAGATAAGGTGTCCTTTACCTCCCACTGGAGGAGCTTAACAATGACAAAACAAAGCTAGCAAAGGTTCTATCTGCAAAAAGGGATGCCCTAATTGGGGTTCAGTTCTGAGATATTCTAAGTAATAATACAATTGGTTGTGTGTGACAGAACATCAGTTTTGTGACAACAATGGATTCTCTTGTTTTCTTTTTTGAGACAGTCTCTCACTGCCAGGCTGGCTTCAAACTCACTGCGATCCTCTGGCCTCAGCCTTGCAGTGCTGGGATTATAGGTGAGGGGTACCATGCCCCAACTATTTTTTTTTTTTTTCTCTTTTATGTGGTGCTGGGGATTGGATTGAACCCAGGTCCTTGCATATGCTGAGCATGTCAGGTTCTACGTAAAAAGGAAAGAATGTGTAAGTACTGAGCATATTACCCACATAGTAGGTGCTGACTAAATGTGCAGTATTTGAAGACCTTAAAAAGATCTTTAGGGCCGGTGAGATGGCTCAGCGGCGTAAGCGCCTGCCTTGCAAGCGCGAGGGCCCGAGTTCGACTCCCGGATCCCACATACGAAAAAGGGGCCGGTGATATCGCTCAGTGGCACGGGCGCCTCCTGGCGCGCGAGGTCCTGAGGTCGTCCCCCCGGTACCCACCAAAAAAAAAAAAAAAAAAAAAAAAAAGATCTTTAAGCCAGGAATGGTGGTGCTCACTCCAGGAGGCTGAAGCAGGAGGATCATAAGTTTGCCCCAGTAACACACACACACGAGACAGCCTATCTATATAAGGGGAAGAGGACTTTTCAAGCAAGGGACAAAGCTAAGGGTAACAGAACAGTTTGATAGTTTGATTAGAATGGAGGATTTCTCCGATAGGTAAGGAATAGGCTGAGAAATGCTGGTGTGTAACTTAAACAGTGTGGATATTCCAGGTCATTGAAAGTTATTGGGAAAAGGAATATAATGTTTAGTACAGATTTTTTTTCTTTTTTTGGTACCGGGAATCAAACTCAGGATCTCATGCTTGCCAGGCTGGCACTGTCCTGCTGAGCTATATCCCCCAGCCCTGGAATATAATGTTTAAAGCCTTATTTTAAGAAAGTTAACTTGGAAAAGGCATACAGGAAGAAAGCTGAGAGTGAAAGTGATATTAAGGAAATAATTCACAAAACCGTTATGATGATTCCAATTATTTATTTTGTGGGGCTGGGGATTGAACCCATAATCTTATTTTTTTTTGGTACTGGGAATCGAACTCAGGACCTTGCACTTGCAAGGCGGGTGCTTGTGCCACTGAGCTATATCCCTGGCCCCAAACCCATGATCTTATGCATGCTAGTCAAGTGCTCTATCACTGAGCTACCCCCCGATCCAATTTAAGTTTTATTTATTTTTGTTTTTGCTAAGCTACATCCCCAGTCCTTTTTTTATTTGAGACAGGGCCTAAGTCACCAAATTGCCCAGGTTGGCCAAATTTATGATCTTCCTGTTGCAGTCTCCTAGAGTGTTAGGACTACAGGCCTGTGCCACCATACATGGCTCCGACTCAAGTTTTATTTATTATCTATTTATTCGTTTTTTTTGAGACAGGGTCTCACTATACAATGCTGCCTGACTTGGAATTCACTATGTAGCACAGGCTGGCCTCGAACCTATCTATGGTGATCCTCCAGCCTCAGCCTTCCAAGTGCTGGGATTGATTACAGGTGTGCACTACCATATCCGGCTCAGGTTTTAAACAGCACTAATTCATTTAGGCTGAAAAAAACTGGTATGAAACTGACAATCAGGTTGGGCTCAGTTATACAGATTTAGGTTTTATTTATTAAATCCTTGAGTGTGGGGGGGAAAAAACAAGAGAAAAGTACCGAAAATTGAAATTATCAAAAAGCTGTGGATAACACAAACAGCCTATTATTCTGGAACAATAATAAAAATGTTGAATTTCTGGGTGTAGTGATGCACACCTGTAATCCCAAGCACTCTGGCAGGCTGAGGCAGGAGGATTCCAAGTTCCACCCCAGCCTGGGTGACTGAGATTCTGACTCAAAAAACAAAAACTGTACTGGGATGTAGCAGTTCAATGCGAAGGCCCTGGGTTCAATCCCCCCCCCACAAGGAATTGATAGGGGATAAAACTTTGATAGAATGCTTGAGGTATATAGAGCCAATACAAATTTTTTCTTTTAACTTTTGCTTGATGACGGAACTCCCCTCAAAAGTATTATTATCTTCCTCCCCCCTCCATAACTAGGAAAAATAGCTGAATTAATTACTTTTTCAATCATTCAGGACATCACCGTTCATCAATATGCCCGTTATAATAAATGTAAATATGTATTTCTGATGCAAAATAACAGTTATAAGAGATTGGGATTACCACTCGAACATATATCCTGGTATTTCAAGAGTTCTCATCGCTGCCTTTTAGGGAACGATAGATTATGTCAAAGAAAACTGTAAGCTGGGTTCGCGCATAGTCTCATTCTCCCCACCTTAAAAAGCGCAGTCCCGCGATACCTTCTCGGACACCGACTCGAGGAAGCGCGGACCCCAGGGACGCTCGGCTCGCTCCTCAGTGAAACTCAGGGCCCCTCTGGGCACCGCTGAGGAGGCCGCCTGGGTCCGCCCCAGCCCTCGCAGCTCTCCCTCACCTGCTCTCCGGAACCCGGCCGGACACTTAGCTCACTCAGGCCGCCGAACCCCGCGAACTGCCCGCAGGAACAGCTTGAGGACTCCCGCCTTGCGCAGCGCGCCAGGTGAGTACGCGTGCGCAGTCCAGCCGTAAACAAGCCCGCCCCTTCCCCTCGGACCGCCTGCCCGGGGCCGGCTCCAGGGTGGGCGGGACGAGGAGGAAGGGGCGGGGGGAGAGCGAGCGCCTGGGACGGCGCCTGCGCGGTGGGCGTGATCCGGGCACTTAGGACAGGATGAACGCTGCTTTCCAAGATGGCGACGGAGGGAGGAGGGAAGGAGATGAACGAGATTAAGACCCAATTCACCACCCGGGAAGGTCTGTACAAGCAGCTGCAGCATTCGGAGTACAGCCGGCCCAACCGGGTGCCCTTCAACTCGCAGGGATCCAACCCTGTCCGGGTCTCCTTCGTAAACCTCAACGACCAGTCTGGCAACGGCGACCGCCTCTGCTTCAATGTGGGCCGGGAGCTCTACTTCTATATCTACAAGGGGGTCCGCAAGGTACCGACCCGGGCGTCACCGGGGCCCGCCAGCGGCGCGGGCAGAGGCCGGGAGCAGGGCGGTGACAGCGGCCCCAGGGTGACCAGTGGGGGTGGCCGTCGCTCGTACTTTTGAGTGGGCCGGCAACTCCACTGGGGTACTCTTGAGGAAGGGGGTTCTGGAGGAGGAGGCTGGCGGCGGGGCCGGGGGCCGTGGCGTGCGGGGTTCCGGCCGGGAAGCCCCCAGGGAGCCGGCTCCCTGTCTCCGGGCAGGGTCCGGCAGGCTGTGACACGGCCGGGGAGCGGGCCTGCGGGTCCCCGGAAGAGGTGGCGTGGCCGGCTTGTCTGCTCCCATTGCCTCAACTCCCGGGAGGGTGGGAATCTCGCCCTGGGCTGGCGATCAGCGTGCGGGGTGGCTCAGGAAGGTCTGTAAGGCGGACCCGGGGCTGGCAGGCGGAGGACCGAGACTAGGTCAGAAAGGACCTGCTCGGCACGCAGGGGCACTCCACCTGCTGCCGCACTGACACTTCCTCAGAGCCTCTCCTTCTGGGGTTGGCACTTTGTATTTCCAAAATCCTCCGCGGTAGGCACGGCTGTCATTGTCTCCGCGGAGGGAACCTTCTGCCGAAAGACTAGAAAGAGGGTCCTCCTTTCCTTTGCAGCCCGCGAGGGCTGAGTACTAGGGCTGGGGAGCGGAAATATTGTTTTCAACGGGCTGAGCTGCTTCGAGGGGCTCTGCGTGAGCGTGCCCAGATGAATCTTGTCTGACAAGTCAGGCTGTATCCCAAAGAGGGAGGGATATGCCTTAAGAAGTACTTTAAAGGAACCCTCCTCCTTGGTGAGGCGGGCGACCTAACTAATTCTGTGAACCATGTAATCATGTTTTAAAATATCTTTAAAAGTAGCATTTTATTGGAGCTTTTCTTTCATTGGCTATATAACTATGTTGTGAGAACTGCCTACTTTTGAGATGGTGGTCTTTGACTTGACTCTTAGGAAACTGAGGAAATTAGCCCCATAGGATGGGACAAAGTGATAACAGATTAATTTATAAATGCTCAGTGTGAAAATAAACTACATGTTGAAGAGTGAGCATCCCCTAGAATGTATATCCAGATGCAGTACAGTGTTTCTGCTTGTGACAAAGCTATCTACAATGTAGCGAGTTGTTTCTTTCATTCAAGGTGAATCCTTATTCGCGTTTAATAGAATAAGTACACTGCTACTTACACTTGGGGTATATTGTTAGAAGTTTCTCAAAATATATCGCTTGACTTTTCCTCTCCTTTTTGGAATTGGGAAAGTGCAGTAGTTAGTTGTTTGGGAGCTGTAATTTCAGCGCTGCTCCCAACTGTGTCACTCACTGACTTGTTGGGTGACCTTGGATAAGTTATTTAAACTATAATTTGCACATCTTTTTTTTTTTTTTTTTTTTTTTTTTTTTTTGTGGGTACCGGGGGGACGACCTCAGGACCTCGCGCGCCAACAGGCACCTGTGCCGCTGAGCGATATCACCGGCCCCTTTTTCGTATGTGGGTTCCGGGAGTTGAACTCGGGCCTTCGCGCTTGCAAGGCAGGCGCTTAAGCCGCTGAGCCGTCTCACCGGCCCTAATTTGCACATCTTTAAAAAGGGAATATTTTAGTGCACATGTTGTAATTAATAATATAATAATTGCAATGGATTTTAAAGCTCTGAAACACTCGGTAGATGTAAAATATAGCAAAAACAAACCTACTAGGTGCAGTGGTGCATACCAGCTACTTGGCAGGAAGATCCCAAGTTCAAGGCCAGTTTGGGCAACTTAGCAAGACCCTGTCTCAAAAAGTAAAAAGGGGCGGGGATGTAGCTCAGTGGCAGCATGCTTACTTAGAATGCTCAAGTCCCTGGTTCAATCCCCAGTACCACCCCCCCCAAATTAAGAGTAATTGTCAAATGGAAAGCTGCTATCTTGACATTCAGGCTAGGACTGAAAAGATCAGGGTTTTTTTTTCTTCCAGAAATAATTTTTTTTCTTCCAGAAATCAGTTTTAAGATTTATATTTATATAAATATGTAGGTAAAAACTAAATTCAGTACCCACAAAAAAAAAATTCATTATTATTAGTGATTACTAATACAAGCATTACTTCACTTTTTTTTTTTTTTTTTTTTTGGCTTGGTGTGGTGGCACACTCCTGCAGTCTGAGCAAGTGGGAGGCTGAGGCAGGAGGATTGTTGTGAGTTCAAGGCCAGCTAGGACTATGTACATAGCAAGACCCTGCCTCATCTGTGATGCTGGAGATGGAACCCAGGGCCTCTTGAATGCTAGGCTAGTGCTCTACTACTGAACTGCACCCCTAACCCTGAAAGGTTCTTTTTCTTTCTTTTTTGGTGCTGAGGGTTGAATCCAGGGCCCTCTCACTGAACTTTTTTTTTTTTTTTTTTTTTTTTTTTGAGACAGGGTCTCACTAAGTCTTCAGGTTGCCTAGGTTGGACTTGAATTTGGAGTCCTGCCTCAGCCTTCCATAGTGCTGGATTCACAGACATGTGCCAACATACTTCTGAAGTATTCTCATGGCCAACCTCATTTGGGTCTGGCAGTCCTGGTTTACATCGTTAAAAAAAGGTCACTTGCTGGGCGTGGTGGCACAGACCTGTAATACCAGCACTCTGGAGACTGAGGAAGGAAGATTGCTGAGAGTTCCAGTCCACCCTGACCTATATAGTGAGTTCAAGTCCACCCTGAACTACATAGTGAGACCCTGTCCCAAAACACAAACAAAACAGCAACAACAAAAAAAACCAGGTCACCCACCTGGAAGTATCCACAATAGTGTTCTCTTTTAGCAAGACGCTGTTCATTGAATAAAACTAATAGAACTTGTTTCAAAACTACATCAATGGGCCGGTGATATAGCTCAGTGCCATAAGCGCCTGCCTGGCAAGTGCGAGGTCCTGAGTTCAACGCCTGGTAACCACATATTTAAAAAAAAAAAAAAAAAAAAAAAACAAACTATATCAAAAAGTTCTTTTATTTATTTATTTATTTATTTTTGGTACCAGGAATCGAACTCAAAAAATTCTTTTAAACAAGACAAATCTGAACTATGTAAATTAGTTTTACCTGCATAATTTGAGCCATTTAACTTTTTTTGGTAAAATTTCATTTTCATGGGGTGGTATTTTATAGACATATTTGCATTATGTGCCAACTCTTTTTTTTTTTTTTTTTTTTTTTTTTTGTGGGTACCGGGGGGTCGACCTCAGGACCTCGCGTGCCAACAGGCACCCGTGCCGCTGAGCGATATCACCGGCCCCTTTTTCGTATGTGGGATCCGGGAGTCGAACTCGGGCCCTCGCGCTTGCAAGGCAGGCGCTTACGCCGCTGAGCCATCTCACCGGCCCTATGTGCCAACTCTTAAATCTAATAACTATTGTAATTTAAAAGTGTTTGTTGGCTGGGGATGTAGCTCAGCGGATCTGCGCCTACCTGGCAAGCGCAAGGCCCTGGGTTCAGTTCCCAGTACCAAAAAAAAAAAAAAAAAGTTTGTTTTCCAAAAATGAGTTTGCAGTTATCATTTCTGGGTATAGGTGATTGTTTTTGTGACTCTTCTCTGATTTTAAAACAGCAAATTATTTATAAAACTAAAATTTGGGAAGTTAGTAGATAGAAATTTTTTTTAGCTATTTTGACTATTTTCGTTTGGTTAGGTTTGTTTTTCATTCATTTCTTTAAGGCATATAGTTTTAAAAACAATTATTCAGGTCACTTAGAAGCTCTAATTTGGACAAAATTTAGATTCAACTGAAATATGTGTGTAAAATAGGTCTTTCCTGAGGGGTTCTGCAGGAGTGGAGTGGATGAGAGGTGGTCTGCCAGTGACAGTGGCCCTTCTAACACATGGGGAGATCAGTGTCTGGAGCTCACAGGGGCCTTAGAGGACAGCACATACCAGTGGTGAGGAACCTACTGTACGCATGCTGCAGTGGGCTGTTTGTTATCACTGAAAGTTCTAAAAGTTTCCCCAACACTGGCATATGTGGTGCCCCCCCCACCCCCACCAGGCTAGGCAGACCTGTCACAGGTTTTTCTTATTGTGAGGAAAATGAAGCACAACTGGATCTAAAGAAATGTTTTAGTTAGAAGATATTGATTCCACTGGGTCTGGTGGCGCAGGCCTGTCATCCCAGCACTCAGGAGGCTGAAGCAGGAATATCATGAGTTTGAGCCCAGCTTAGGCAATTTAACAATTTAGTTGAGACCCTGTCTCAAAAAAATAAAAAATGGGCTGGGGATGTAGCTCAGTGCGAAGGCCCTGAGTTCAATCCCAAGTAACTAAAATTAAAAAAAAAAAAGCAGGTGCTTATTCCAACTTCTGGTCAGAATACGAGAATTTCCCCCAGCATTTGGCCACAACACGTCGCATGGAATCTTGTGCACCCGTGAGGAACATGAAAGCGTCTTTTCACAGTTGAAGTTCCGACTGGGGTTCCTTGTGTGAGATGTCGTTTTGTGAATTTGTTTGGCTTAACTGAAAATAATTTGAACATTAACCCTGACACTAATCATTTCAACGCAGCCTTGAATGGCTGCGATCACACAGCTGTCACCGGGCCTGGTGATGCGGGGTGTTCCCAGATGAGGCAGATCATACTCCCACCCTACCCCAGGTCTTAGAACTGCTAGCCTTCTGCCATTTCATAGCACAGCTTGTTATCCTAAAAAAGCGGTTGTTTGAGGGTGAAGACTGAAGGCGCCGGGCCTGCCGGACCAGTGCTCTGCTTTTCTGGAGTGCTGTTCCTACACAGTGAATGACCTCGGCTCAGACCTCAGCTCAATTACACACACTCATCGAGCCCCTGTGCGGCTCCAGGATCAGCACGCCCTTCGTGTGTTCTTTTAGCTTCCTGTACGCACTTTGTCTTCCATGCACTTGTCTCAGTTCCTATTTCTGTGGGGTAATGCATCTTTTCAGTAAGCAAAGTGCCCAGAGAATAGGGATGGAGTCTCTTTTCTGTCCTCTCTTCCCAGTGCCCACTCCAGTGTCCAGTGGAGTCAGGACTTTACCTTCTGTTGAGTGAGTGACTGTAAACCTGTGTCCATCTATGCTGCCTTTTTTTTTTTTTTTTGATACCGGGACTCAAACTCACGAACTCACACTTGCCAGGTAGGCACTGTGCCAATGAGCTATATCCCTGGCTATGCTGTTCTTTAAAGATATTTAAGAAGCCAAAAAACCATTCAATTTCAGACCAAAAAGTAACTTAGATTTTTTTTTTTTTTTTGTAGCATACATCTCTTTTTGGAGCGCGTTGTTGTTTTATGTTTGTTTTTGGTTTTTTGAGACAGTCTCAGTATGTAGTTCAGGTTGGTCTTGAACTCGCTAAGTTGCCCAGGCTGGCCTCAAACTCACAAAAATCCTCCTGCCTTAGCCTCCAGAGTGCTGGGATCACAGGTGAGCACCACCACACCCAGCTGGGTTTTGTCTTTTTTTGTACTTTTTTTTTTTTTTTTTTTTTTTTTTTTTGTGGGTACCGGGGGGTCGACCTCAGGACCTCGCGCACCAACAGGCACCCGTGCCGCTGAGCGATATCACCAGCCCCTTTTCCGTATGTGGGATCCAGGAGTTGAACTCGGGCCCTCGCGCTTGCAAGGCAGGCGCTTACGACGCTGAGCCATCTCACCGGCCCACTTTTTTTTTTTGAGACAGGGTCTTACTATGTAGCCCAGACTGGCCTTGAACCCATGATGATCCTTCTGCCTCAGTCTCCCGAGTGCTGGGGTTACAGGCGTGTGTCACTACCCCGGCATGTAGCACACATTTGTTGAAAACATTTAAAAATACTGTTACTAGGTAACAGAGCTTTCTTAAAATTGGGAAATTGCATAGCAAGAGTCAGTGAAGTAATGGAAAGTAACCACATGGAATGGCTTACTTTTGATCTACTTCTGTCAAATGATGTTTATTACCTGCAAGATTCGTGCCTTGACAACTTTTAATTTTTTTTTTAATTTTTTCTTTTTTCTTTTGGTACTGGGAATTGAACTCAGGACCTCACGCTTGCCAGGCAGGTGCTGTGCTGCTGAGCTGTATCCCTGGCCCTGACAACTTGTAAACCTGTAGTCAGAATGACTTAACATTCAAACCAAAGAACCTTACTCCCTACCTCTGCCCCATTTAAGATTCCAGACCACAATGTATTGGTCAGAGATGATATTGAGACAATTCCCACAGTGGGAATGCTTATTTTTATTTATGGACACACCATGTTGCCTAGGCTGGTCTCAAACTCCTGATCTCAAGCGACCCTCCCATGCCACCCTTCTGTGCCCCCACGCCTGGTGGCAAGGATAATAAGTGATTCCAAGGACTTTTCCTTACAAAAATTGTATGATTCTGTGCTCAGTTGTGTCTTATGAAAATAAATTCTTCTTTCTTTTGGGGGTGTCTTCATGTCTTGAGTGCGTTTCCCACTTTGAATGGGGAGTGTGGGGGTGCCTGGGAAAGCACTGTGATTTCTAGTGGTGCTAGGCGCTCTACCACTGAGGTGCATCCCCAGCCTTTTTACTTTTTATTTTGAGACAAGGTCTTGCTGGCCTAGTGCATGCTGGCCTCAGACATCCCCCATAGCTGGGATCATAGGCGTACGCCATCATGCTTGGGCGCTCGGGAAGTCTCAATGGTGGAAAGCTCCATGCTGACCATGCTGAGAGGACGTTGGGGACGGAAGAATCATCATCTAGGATGTTTTTAGAGCCATGTTACAGAAGAAAGTGGACTCGGGAGAGAATGAGCATTCTCCTAGGGGAAATGGTCTCTCTTAGTCAGAAACTGCAGGGCCACCTGTTGGTGACACAGGAGGGTGAATGAGGTGCCCTTTTTTGGCAGGTGGTGGGGAGGACTAGGGATTGAACCTAGGGCCTTTGCGTTGAGCTACATCCCCAGGCCTTTTTAACTTTTTTTTTGGATAACGTAGGTTGCCTAGGCTGGGCTTGCAATTGTGATCCTCCTGCCTCAGCTTTCCAGAGTTCTGAAATTCCAGGAATGCACCACCATGCCCAGCCTGGATGCCTTTTAAAGGTTTTTTTCCACAGATTGGTTTTAGATGCAGGACTGCTTCAGAGAAGGTCATGTTCACACCTACTTCCCATTTGTAATTTTTACACCTCTCTGATCCCCATTTATAATTTAGAAAGTGGCTTAGAAGTCTAAAACTTTGGGGCAGGGATATAGCCCAGTGGTGCAGCGCCTGCCTGGCAAGCATAAGGTCCTGGGTTCGATTCCTGGTACCATCCCCCAGAAAAGTCTTAAACTTTTATGTCAAATCGACTTTGAGAAATCTTGTACTTTATGTTTTAGGGCACATGCGGGATTACTGAATGACTGGGAACCTGTTTCTTCTCCATAAAGAACTAACTTAATTGACTCGTGAAATATTAATAAGATTTACTTATTTGACTTTGGAATGTTATAATGGGAAAGCATCGTCATTATCACTTAAGGTGGGAGTTTTTGTTTGTTTGTTTGTTTTTTGGCTGTACTGAGGATTTTTTTTTTTTGCGGGTGCCTGGGGGTCGAATTCAGGACTTCGCGCGTCAGCAGGTGCCCGTGCCGCTGAGCTATATCACCAACCCCTTTTTTCATACGTGGGTACCGGGAGTCGAACTCAGGACCTCACCCTTGCCAGGCAGGCACTTATGCCGCTGAGCTATCTCACTGGCTCTTTTTTTGCGTTTTTTAAAATTTTATTTTATTTTATTTTATTTTTTCGTGGGTACCGGGGGTTCGACCTCAGGACCTCGCGCGCCAACAGGCACCCATGCCGCTGAGCGATATCACCGGCCCCTTTTTCGTATGTGGGATCGGGGAGTCGAACTCAGGCCCTCGCACTTGCAAGGCAGGCGCTTACGCCGCTGAGCCATCTCACCGGCCCTAAAATTTTATTAGTACATCTTAGGTATACATAATGATAACATTCATCATAGAGAATGTGTACCTTGTGCTGGGTATTGAACCCAGGGAATGATGAGCTGCATCCCTATCCCTTTTTATATTACTTTGTGACAGGATCTTGCTAAATTGTCTAGGCTGGCCTTGAACTTGTGATCCTCTTGTCTCAGCCTTCTGAGTAGCTGGGATTATAGGTGTGTGCCACCATACTGGGCAGGAAATGCTTTGATTCTCTACTTTCCTTCTCTTGCCCTTGCAGGGGTCCATGATGAGATTTTTTTTTTTTTTTTTTTTTTTGTACCAGGAGTCGGTGAGATTTTGAGAGACTCCATGGGTGAATACAAGCATTGCAAAGATACATACAGAAAATGTCAGTGAAGTCCATAAGATGGCCACGAACGTCACCTTTCAGCAAGTGCTAGCTAGTACTGTTGTACGTGCTGGGTGTAGAGGAAATCTTTGCCCTCAAGGAACTTGTTGCATTTATTATAACTGAGTTAATCTAGTGACTTCAGTGGTATTGTGGTTGGTAGGAAAGGGGAGCAAGAATTTCTTCACAATAAGGCCTAATAGAGAAGAAACGGGTGGGCTGAGGCTGGTGGCTGTTCTAGCTGAGGGGTGGAGACAGGGCTTCATTACATCAAGACCAGCAAGTTCATAAGGCTCAACCTAATTTTATTCTTTCTGCTATTGCATGTGTTTGGAATTTTCCATAGTGAAAAGTTTTGGGTTTTTTTGGTACAGGAATCGAACTCATGACCTTGCACTTGTCAGGCAGGTGCTGTGCCACTGAGCTATATCCCTGGCCCTGAAAAGTTTTTTTAGGCTAAAAAAAAAAAAAAAAGGAAAAAAAAGAAAACAGTGGACTTTGTCATTGAATGGTTTGAGTATATGGTTAAAGAAAAAATAAATTTTTTTTGGTGATACTGGGAATGGAAACCAGGGCTTTCGTGTCCTTTTATTTTTTATTTTTAAAATTTTACTTTTTACTTTTTTTATTTTTATTTTTATTTATTTATTTATTTATTTTTTGAGATAGGGTCTTGCTATGTAGTCCAGGCCTGCCTTGAACTTGCCCTTAGCTTCCCAAGTAGCTGGGATTACAAGTGTGAGCCACCATGCCCAGCCTTAGAGAGTAATTTTGTTTTTCACTAAGTTAGTTTGTATAGAAATATGAAATTGATCCTGATTGATTATTCAGGAGAGCCTGTATTCTTAACTACTCGGGAGGCGAAGTCAGGAGGATCAGAAGTCAAGCCTAGCCTGGGCAATTTAGTGAGACCCTGTCTCAAAATAAAAAACAAAAAAGACAGTGTAGCTCAGTGGTACAGTGTGTGCTTAGAATGCACAAGTTCCTGGGTTCAATCCCTGGTACTACAACGAAACGAAACAAATCCAATAGATTGTCTGAGAAGATCAGTGACAAGTTACCTTGTTTTCTGAGCATTTGGCATCTTTTTTTAATAATGTAGTATAAGGTATGTCTTGCTTTTAAAAAATAACTCATTCAACAACCACGTGTTGAGGATTTATATGAACAAGACACTTCTGTCTACCTTGGATGACTTGAGGGTGGATTAAGACACACTTCCTTGCCAGGTGTAGTTGTGCATGCCTGTAATCCCAGCACTCAGGAGGAGGCTGAAGCAGGAAGATCACTGTGAGTTCAAGGCCAGCCTGGGCTATATAGCAAAACCCTGTCTCAAAACAAAAAACAAAGATCATTATGTATATCTAAAATGTACCAATAAAATCTAATGTAAAAAACAAAAATAAAAACAGGACACACTTCTTGTCTTCATAGAGTTTGTATTTTTGTATTAATGATTGTAAAATAAAGTAGAAGGTGTGTGTTCCACATGTGGCCTAAGAAGTATAAATATCAAGTGGATTTAAGGAATGAAGGGAGAAAAGTATTTCTTTGCCTAGTAGAAGAATTTTGGGTCAGGTTTCAAATAGGTGATTTGCCCCAAAATATTGTGTACAGGTTACATTTTTGTAGATTTTTAAACTTGTTGCCTTATATTTCTAATTTCAGAAATGCTTTTGGTTATTTCTGATTAAGTTTTAGTTGGCAGTAGCTCTTAACTTTCAGCATTGTTCTCAACTAAACATCTTTTCTGCTGATTGGGTAATTTGTAAATTAAGTAATATTTTGGTCTGTTTAGTGATAAGGATTTTTAAAAAGTAAGTGTATTATACTCAAAACATGCTGAGTTTGTTACACTTTATTTTGTGGCTGTGGGAAATGTGCTTGAATCTATAGATTTTACTTTTATTCATGAGGAAGAAATTTGTGCAGTTTATTTCTTTATTGAGACAGGGTGTCACTATTGACTGCAGGCTGGCCTTGAAATGACTGTAGCCCAGGCTGGCCTTGAACTTGTGGCAATCCTCCCACCTCAGCCTCCTGAGTGCTGGGATTACAGGGATTTGCCATCATGCCTGGCTTATGCAGTTTTTAATATTTAAAAAGAATATCCACGGCTTGGTGGCAGATAGCTGTAATCCAAGCTACTTGGGAGCCCAAGGCAGGATGATCCCAGTTTAAGGCCAGCTTGGGCAATTTATTATTTTATTTATTTATTTTAGGACCGGGAATTGAACCCACGACCTTGTGCTTGCCAGGCAGGCTCTGTGCCACTGAGCTATACTCCCAGCTCAGCCTGGGCAATTTAGTGAGACCCTGTCTCAAAATAAAAAAAAAATTTAAAAGGGGTAGAGATGTAGCTTGGTGGTAGAACAGTTGTCTGGCATTTGTGAGGACCTGTGTTCGGTCCCCAGTCCTGGAAAAACAAACACAAATGCAACCTGTCCAGCAGGAGGGAGTATTCTGACACCTCTCTGCCATCCCTTGGAGATTGTCCTTCTGATTGGAAGCTGTTTTCCTTTGACTCGCAGCGAGCTCGCTTGCTCAGGCTTTTTTCCTGTGATTGCAAAGCTTGTACAAATGCTTACTGTCTTTGCTTTGATCTCCATTTCAGAGGCTCTGTTTGGTCTTAATATTTCATTTAATAAATACCGTAGGGGTTTGTGTGTGAAAAGCAGTATAGCGGACTATGGGAAATCAAAGAAATCTGAGCCATTGCCTTGACCTTGAGAGGACTGTCATCTTACCAAGGAGATATGATCTCCACGCATCGTTCAGTTACACGTGGCGGCTGGACAGTGTTATTGAGAAAGGATCTCTTCTGGCAAGGGGTTCCCAGGCCAGGGGCATGAAAAATGGTTTGCTCATTTCAGCCAGCATTTACTGGACCTGTGCACCTGAGGACAGCTGAGACACCGCCTCTGTCCTCAAGTGCCTGCTGTCCAGGATGAGAGTGGCAGGTAGAACAGGGCGCTTCTCTCTCTCTCTGTCTCTCTCTCTGTCTCTCTCTCTGTCTCTCTCTGTCTCTCTCTGTCTCTCTCTCTGTCTCTCTCTCTGTCTCTCTCTGTCTCTCTCTCTCTGTCTCTCTTTCTCTCTCTCTCATTTGGGGCTCACTATGTAATCCAGTCTGGCTTTGCACTTCTCTGTAGCCCAGGCCGGCTTCAACTTCGTGATCCTCCTGCCTCAGTCTCCAGGGTGCTGGGATTATAGGTGTGTGCCTGGGGGCTGTTTTATAAGAGCACTGATCCTATTTGTGAGGATCTGCACTCATGACCTAATCACCGCCCAGAAGTTCCAACCTTCTGATGTCATTTCGGCATAGGCATCTTGAGGAGATGCATTCAGACCATAGCACTAGTTCGTTGTCAGTTTAGCCACTCTCCTTATTGAATATGGACTGCTTGAGAGCAAGGCCTTTTCTGTCCCAATCATCATTGTACCCTCAGTTTAGCACTAAAATAGACACCTTGCTAGTACTGAAATACAGAATTTATTGAATGATTGAATGCTGTGTTGTACTTTGTCTACTGTCTTTCATTATTGATGAGAATGATAATTTCACAATTTATAAAGCATTGGCATAGATTGTCTTAGTCGACTTTTATAAGGTTAGGTCAGGCAGTTGTTTTCTTACTTTGTAGAAATAGACTTCAAGATGTGGGCAGTATTGGTAGGGTTAGTACGCAGTACCCAGGAATTGTAACTTGCCTCTAGTGCTTATGCTCCATCTTAACCCGATGCTGCCATCCCAGTGATGGTTTTTTATTTATTTATTTATTTTGGCACTGGAGATTGAACCCATGGGTTTTGTTCAGAGCTATACCCCCAGCTCTCTTTTTTTATTTTTTACTTTCAGAAAGGGTCTTGTCTGGTCACTAAGTTGCCCAGGCTGGGCCCAAACTTGTGATCCTCCTGCCTCAGCCTCCCAGAGTATGCCATCCTGCTAGTTCTAAGAATTTTAAATAGACCAGCTTATATTTGGAGCCTTCTTAAAGGTCAGATTATTCCAGCTATGCGTATTTTGCCTTTTGTATGATGCTCTTGAGTTCTTTTTTTTTTTTTTTTTGGTACCAGGAATCGAACTCAGGACCTTGCACTTGCCAGGCAAGCACTGTGCCACTGAGCTATATTCTTGGCCCTGCTCTGAGTTCTTGATCTGTTGCTTAACCTCTGGGGCCTTATTTTTTTCCTCCTCCTCCTCCTCCTCCTCCTCCTCTTCCTCCTTTTTCTTCTTTCTCTTCTCTTCCCTCCTCTTCCTCTTCTTCATAGTGATGAGAGCATCTGTCCTGCTTATTATCTGACTTTTTTTTCTCTTGGCGTACTGATGGTTGAACCCATGCAAACTGATGGTTGTGTGTGAGCGAAGCAGTCCACCACTGGTCTATACCCATAGCCCTTTTTGTTTTGAGATAGTGTCTCACCAAGTTCCCCAAGCTGGCCACAAACTTGGAATTCTCCTGCCCCAGCCTCGAAGGAGCTGGGATTATAAGCACATGCCACATTGCTTCACTGCTTACTGTTTGTCTAGGATTAAATTAGATACTTGTGTAAAAAGCTCTTTTTAAAAATGGCAAGGTAGCCTACAAGTGCAGAATATTTCTTTTGGTTATGGGAGAGTACACCAGAGGGCTGAACTGACTATTATGGTTTAGTTCTAACATGGCCTCTGGAGTCTCCTGTGTCTGGAAGTGGAATGAACTGGGGCTTTACAGCTGGCTCGCTGCTAGGAGTGTGGCCTGGCTGGGAGAGGTGGTGATGGTGGGCGTGACCCGGAAGGATGTATCTCCCTTCCCACTCCTGCCTAGGCTCTCTGCTTGCTGTGCGCTGTGAGGTGAGCAGTTTCCTCTAGCCCGGCTCCTCTACCGTACAGTTCTGCGTTTAAGCCAGCTGAACGTGGACTGAAAGTTCTGAAATATAAGCCCAAATACACTTTGCCTTCTTTAAGTCGCAAGGGTCGGGTATTGTGTCCCAGCGACTGTGGAGGTGACTAAGACAGACTCAATCTGCTGTCTGTGACTGGGAAAGCAGAATAGCCTCCCAGACCCAGGAGAGCTTGAGGGAGTGCAGGGTGGTGGAGACGGCAGACACACGCAGGACCTCCGACCCTGTGGGACGTGTGCACACTGCGTCTGTGTCTTAGATTGCAGTTACTTGTTAGGGCTCCTTGCTAAGCCTGAATGGGATTTAGGGGCTATGTCAACACGGGTGGGAAAACGATTTCACATCTTGCATTTCACTAACTTTAACTGGAACACAGGGGTCCTTCGGTGAGGAATGTAGGCAGCCAGGCACAGTAGTGGTAGGTGTGGCCACAAGGGGCAATCCCGGCGTGTTCAGAGCACACTGTGATCGCTGCTTGTGTTTCAAGTATCATTTACACTCATCACTACTTTGAAATCATAGTCGTCAGTGGATCTGCCCCTGGATCTTTTTATTCAGTACGTAATGAGGCTTGTGGAAATTTGTGCTTGTTTGATGTGGCATAACTGTAATTTAGTAGAGATTTCTTATGTAAAATAATCTTGTGTTTTTAAAAACGCTCTGAGTAGTTCTAGCACCCTGATTTAGGGAAGTCTTGGCTTCCCTTCCCCAGTGTCACGAGTGTGATTAAATGTGAGGAGCTAACTGGTTTATTGTGTCCTGTTATGTGAAACTTTCCGCTCCACAAAGAACTCTGTGGTCCTCTTAGTGCTTTCGCTCAGGAGTTGACTAGCCTTCTAGGTTGTTGTGCCATTTGATGCTTTTCTCTTTGTTCCTGGTGCTTCTTTTGCCCTTGCTGCCCCACCTAGAGCGAGGGATACAGAAATTACTCTACAGGATGAACTCTTGTGCTCCATCCGGCTTAGGTGACAGGCAATCAAAGTGTAATGTGGCTTTGTCTCAGCTGCGATGGGAATTTAGAGAGGCTTTAACAAGGTGACATTTGAGCCAGCATGGCAATGCACGCCTATAAACCCAGCACTCAGGAGGCTGAGGCAGGAAGATTGTGAGTTAGAGGCCACCCTAGGCTGCGTAGCAAGACCTGTCTCCAAACAAAACAAGGAGACATGTAAATTGAGGTCCGATGGTTTTTTGGCTGAAGGAGGATAGGATTTCAGACCAGGAGAACTAGAAGCCTAAGATCTAGGGATCTGGGAGTCGAGCTGTACTGTGAAGTTGAAGCTTTGCAGTGCTTGGGGGAGGGCAGGTTATGTTTTTTAGTGGTAGTCATTCATTCATTCATTCATTCATTCATTTATTTATATATTTTTTGTGGGTACCGGGGATCGAACTCCGGACCTTGTGTGCCAGCAGGTGCCCATGCAGCTGAGCGATATTACCGGCCCTTTTTTTGTATGTGGGTACCGGGAGTCGAACTCAGGACCTCACGCTTGCCAGGCAGGCGCTTATGCTGCTGAGCTATCTCACCGGCCCTCATTTATTTTTAATTTTATTGTTTGTTTTTGTGTTTTTATTTTTTTTTTTTTTTTTTTTTTTTTTTTTTTTTGGAGATAGGCTCTCACTATGCAGCCCTGGCTAGCCTTGAACTCATGGTGATCCTCCTGCCTCAGCCTCCTGAGTATTGGGATCACAGGTGTGTACCACTACACCCAGCTCCCTTAGTGGTGGTCATTTAAAAGTTGGCTGTATCCTTGCTTCTTGTAGAATTTTTGGTGTGATTTTTAAAAGGTTTTCCAGCAGTGTATTCTCTTGCTCTTGGTCCTTATTACTGAGTGGTGCACTCCATTAGCAGTGTGTCATCCTCCTTCAGGGACCAGGGCATCAGATTGCACCCCACCCTCCTCAGGGGCCCGGTCACTTCTTTTCATCTCTCTGTTTTAGTTCCTGCTTGCTCAGTGCCCCTCTTCCCGTCATTACTCCCAGCTCAGTGTTGTGGCTGCTCCTCGAGCCCAGCGTGTGCACACCCTTGTCTTAGCCCTGGTCATTCTCTGTGTCTCCTTGGCACCTGGCTTGAGCGGCAGCTGTGGCTGTGGCTGGAGAATACACTGCCCTGTCGATAGGCCTTTGCCATTTGAGACCGTGACCTGGACAAGGCTGCATGCTGCTGACTCTCCATCCTCCTACAACCTTCAGTAAGCTCCTTCCCCGTTCTTATTCATAATTGATGGCCTTTGTCTTTCTCTGAGCACATTAAGCAGTCAGAAGAAAAAGAAGGAAAAGAAAAGTTGTAGTTAAAAACTGAGTCAGGGGCCGGTGAGATGGCTCAGCAGCATAAGCGCCTGCCCGGCAAGCGCGAGGGCCCGAGTTCGACTCCCGGAACCCACGTATGAGAAACAGGCCGGTGATATCGCTCAGCGGCACGGGTGCCTGCTGGCGCGCGAGGTCCTGAGGTCGACCCCCAGTACCCACAAAAAAAAAAAAAAAAAAAAAAAAAACTGAGTCAGGAGGATTGCCATAAGTTCAAGGCCGGCCTGAACTACACAGCAAGACAGACCCTGTCTCAACAAAAAAAAAAAAAAAAAAAAAAACGCAGTCAGAAGAGAACTGCACCTCTTACCTGCTTTTCCTTAGTGCCCGCCAGTCTGCTTCTGTGTGACCCTGCCTGCCCTCTGCGTGAGGAGGAGCTGTCCCTGCCTCTGAGGCCTCCTCCCCCACCTGCCAGATTTTCCACCTCTCCTGCACCCCAGCTTTTCCATCCCTGCAAACCTGTGCCCCACATTAAACACTGAGGGGCCCTTCCCAACCCCTACTCATTCTCTGGGGCTGTTACCCTGGCCACTGCTGCCCTCCACAGTATCTCCGCCGTGCCGTGGCAGAGCTACTGTCCAGCCTCCAGCGTGCAGGCTGACCCAGGCTGCACTGAAGTCCGAGGGCCTGTGACACTGCCTCAGTTCCCTTAGTCCAGTCCAGTCATTGCTGCTCTTTGCCATCTAGCTGAGGGATACAGGTCAGTGATTTTTAGTGAATTTTCCGAGTTACACAACTGTCATCGTAATGTAGTTGAGGACTTGAGATATTGGCTTTAATTTTTTTTAAACTTTAATTCTGTGAAATACTTTCATGGCTCTGGATTATAGAGCAAGGATATATTCCATGTCTGTCCTCCCCTTTCTCAGTTCCCGACTTCTTCCTACAGATGATTGTTTTACTTTTGATTCATGCTTCTGTTGTTAAACCAGTAGAGCATCTGAGCAGAGGTTTAAAGGAAGTGAGAGCGTAGTAGGTATGCTGTTTTGCATTTTATTTTTTCCTATTCATGAAAGAGGGCTTTTTCACACTTTCTTATAATTGCTTCCTTCCCCATGCCATGTGTGTACTATAATTATACTCTTTGTTTTTGTTTTCCTCAAGCAGGGCCTTGATACACTGTTCATGTGGCCTTAAATTCACACTCCTGCTTCAACCTCATGAGAAATAGAAGAATCTTGATTGTTAATCTCTTGTTTTATTTTATTTTATTTTATTTTATTTTATTTTTTGGTTTTTTGAGACAGGGTGCCATGCTAGGATCAAGGGCACTAGGATTAAGGGTGTGAGTGCTACCCACCCTAAGCAGCCTGGGTAAGATGTAAAGGATAGAAAGAGCTGTGGTCATCCTCCTTGTTGCTTTGCTACCTTCTGCCCTCCTTGAACTGTTTCTCCTCTGCAGTGCCTGTCTGCCATGCCACCCTGCCTTGGAGCCAGCCAATTATGGACTGAAAGCTCCATAAACTGTGAGCTAAATAAACCTTTCCTTCTTTAACTTTGGGTGTTGGGTATTTTGTCTCAGCAACAAGAAAAGTGACTTAAGACACCTTCTGTAGCGTTGTACTAGTTTTACTCCTATGTGCCCAAGAGTCGCTTGTTCTTCTATAGCATTATCTAGAATGTTGTCGGATTGGTGCATTTGATGTGCCCTGTGAGAAATTAGTGAAATGTTTAATTTTTGTTATTAATTAATTTTTGTGGTACTGGGGATTGAACCCAGGGCCTTTACACTGAGCTACATCCCTAGCCTTTAAAAATTTTGTTTGAGACAGGTCTCACTAAGTTGATAAATTGCCGAGGCTAGGCTGGAATATTTGATCCTCCTGCCTCAGCCTCCCGGAGTGGGGGGATTACAGATGTGTGCCACTGTGCCCAAATATTAGTGAATTTTTTTGCTTTTCCTATGATGAGTGAGGGTGAGCATCTTTCTGTGTATTTAAGAGTGAGCTGGGTTTCTTCGAAGTGCTTCACATTCCTTGTCCTTGCCCCTGCCTTTTTTATTGGATTGTGAATGTTTCTTAAGGGCTCTTTTTTTTTTTTTTTTTTTTTTTTTTTGGTACCAGGAATCTAGCAGGCACTGTGCTGCTGAGCTATATCCCCCGTCCAAGGGCTCTTTCTGTATTGGAAGATTATTGTTTTGTCTGTGATATGAATTGCAGATATTTTTCTTCCTAGTTTGCTGTTTGTTTTCTAACTTTGCTTGTGTATGTGTGTGTGTTTGGTTTTGCCATTAGGAGTTTTCATATTTTTTGTGGTTAAATCTGCAAATTTGTACATTTTCTTTTATAAATTTTCATAGATTTTGAGCTTCAGTTAACCAGTTTAACCAGTTGCCAGTCTCCAAGGTTTAATTAAGGGGAAACAGATTTACATTTTAATATTTGGGAACTAAGTTTAATAAAGACATCTGAGTGTGCTGCAAAGTGTTGCTGGGCTGTGATTCACTCGTGGGTTTAGGGTTTAGCATGCCCTGAGTATTTTATAATGTTCCAAATGTTTTAGTTTGCAAGTAACAAGAAACCTGTTCAAAGCAATTTAATTTTTAAAGGTTATGCATTGGTTTCTGTTGCTGAAAATCCCATTGGACGGTGGGCTTCAGCGTGAATTGCTTGTGGTGCGAGCTCTGTGTTGCTGAGTCTCGGTTGTGCTTTGCAGTCTGTCAGCCAGGTTTGGGTGGCCAAATGGTGGCACAGATGTCAGGCTTCACATCATGGACCACCCAGACCAGGTGAGAGCCAGGATCCAGTAGGAACATGAACAGCTCTTCTAGAGTTTCAGAAGAAGGGTGTGTCATAGAAGCCCCCAGGAAACCTTTCCTGACTCCTGGCCCCAAACTGGATTATCAGCCATACCTGTGGCCAAGGGAACATGCAGTGTAGGTACAACCTGACCTTGACTCACCCACACCTCTAGCAAGGGGGTTGGATAATCTGATCCCCTGGTTGCTTTGGAGATCAGACTATAAGCAGGTGTGTGAGCATGGACTGGGCAGTGTGCAGATATAGGGGAGGCAGGCTCCCCAGTACTTCTCGGGAACAGCCTGGGTGAGGAGATGAGTGTACGGCAGGGGATGTACTCATCGTGACAGACACAGCAAGCATGGTGTGGCAGCACTGCACTCCGGCACAGTCCCCGAACCTTTCTTCCTTTGCTGTTGTTGTTGACTGTGGATATTCTCCTGCCTCTTTGTACACTGTGGAAATTTTTTTGTTTGAATCTGCCAAATCCAAAGGGGTGAAACCATATCCAACTCAGGTTTGTTTTTTTTTGTTGTTGTTGTTACCGGGAATTGAACTCAGGACCTTGTGCTTGCAAGGCAGGCACTGTGCTGCTGAGCTATATCCCTGGCCCCTCAGTTTGTTTTTAAATGAATGAATTGGTCAAAATTACAGTTCTCTAAGGACTCACTTGAATAAATTGGGTAATCTTTCAAAATCCCTTCCAGGAGCCAACTGTGGTCTGTGTCAGTTCCCGAAGTTCACAGAGGTAGGCTTGCCAGCCCCTTCTGTCTTGGTTGAGAGGCTTTTAGAAATTAGTCACAGCCTTGACTCTCATGCTGTTAGAATCCTCTGGACCAGCTGAAAGAGGAAGCTGTGTGTAGTGTCTTCCATGTCCCATGCTGGCTTTGTTTGGAATCTATGTGTTCCTTATCCTGGAGTCTTGGAAAGAAATACGCACACTCTCCCTTGTCACTTCTTTTCTGTTAATTATAGAATTGCACAACTCCATACATTGCTCTTTTTTTCCTCTGGATTCTGGGATAAGTGAACATGTAGTTAGCAAGACTGAGGGCAGTGTGAATGTCAGCTTATTAAAGAATGGTGGATGCCTTAGGGATCCCCTTGGTGTGCAGTTGGGAGGACACAGGTGGAGCTGGAGAGGCCTTGCAGAGAGCTGCCTGCCACGCTGCATGGGCAGCCTTAAACGGGGCTGTGGTCCGGCTGCTGCTTCTGCATCCCTCCGTGCATGTGCCTTCTCGCTGCCCAGTGATCGCACACTGACTTCCTGGTCGCCTCTGCGTGTTGCAGACTGGTGCCGGTCTCCTAGCCTTCCCTCCCGCTGCACCTCCTGCCATTGTCTTGGGTGGTTTCATTTCCAGCACATGACCATTGAGCACCTGGGCTACTTGGTTTTGTGGGTTTCATGGCCACCCTGGGGTCTCCCCAGCCCTCTTCTGGCATTCTCTCCCATAAGAACCCTCAAGATTTGGTCATACCAGCCCCATTCTAGAATTCAGAAACAGGGCCAGGGATATAGCTCAGTGACACAAGTGCCTGCCTGGCAAGCACAAGTTCCTGAGTTCAATTTCCGGTACCAAAAAAAATGAAAAAAAAAAAATTCAGAAACAATTTTCCTTCCCTGCACTACAACCTTGGCTACCTCGGTGCCAATTCTCCAGGATGCTGGTTGCTCAGAGCCATTGGACACCATCCGGCCCATGTCTTCCTTGGCTTCTCAGCAGCACTTGACACTGCTGATCTTGTTTTTTTGAGACTCCTCTTGATACTTCAGTCCCAGCTCTCTACTTTCCAGGCCCATCTCTTTGCCATGTGCTACCTCACCTCCTTTGCTAGCTCCTTCCCCTATGCTCAGTTGCCACCCGTGGCCTCTGCCTTTGGAGACAAGGTCTCACTGAGTTGTCCAGATTGGCCTTGAATTCGGGATTCTCATCTCAGCCCCCCAATAGCTGGGACTCCATGCCAGCGTCACCACACCTGCCCTCTAGCTAGTTTTTAACTATTATATTTTCTTAATGATTCAGTTCCAACTCCTTTGCTCGCTTTGGTGTCTCTACTGTATCTGGAATTATATTTCCCTTTTGTTCCTAAAATTGTTTATACCTTGTCTCTTCCCTCCCCTAGGTAAAAGTAGTTTTTCAGTAAGTTAACCCAGTGGGTATTCCTGTGAGAACACAGATCAGTTAGGGCAATTAAAGCTTAAGCTAACATATGTGCCAGCAAAGCTCTTAGTCACTAGATCTTCCTTGGTAGTGCTTTGCCAGTTCCTTCCCAGCTCCTCTTGTGCCTTCTGCTTCCTGGGCCATCTGTCTCCAGCTTGGATGTGGCCCTCTCTGCATTGGACTGTGTCTGTCCATCTCCTCTGCAGCCCCTGACCTGCCCAGAGCCACAGTGGCGGGCCGTGTTTCTGCTGTGCCACTAGCTGGAGCGTCACCTGTTCATTTAGATTTGAATTTTTTGCTGAATAGATTTACAGTTTGTTACTTCCCATTTTTTCCCCAAAGAAACAGCTGTCATTCCTTCATTTTCTGTTTTGTTAGTATGTTCTCTTTATTTCCATTCTGTTTCCTTTAGATATACTGTAGTCTGTTCTTTTTCTAGCTTATTAAATTGAAAATATAAGTTTTCTTTCATTCCCTCTCTCCCTCCCTCCTTCTTTTTTGGGTAGTACTAGGAATTGAACCCAGGGATACTCTACCACTGAGCTACATCCCCAGCTTTTAAAATAGTAACAATAATAATTATTATTAGTATTTGCAGTACTGGGGATTGAACCCAGATCCTTCACACTCAGCTATAGCCCCAGAACCCCTGTCCCTTTTTAAAAAAATTTTGAGACTGGATCTCTTGCTAGGTTGCACAGGCTGGTCTTGAATTTATAGCCCTGCCTCAGTCTCCCAGAGTGCTGGATTTACAGGCATGCACCTCCATACCCAGCTTCCTTTGTTTTTTTTTTTTTTTCTTTGAGACCCTGGCCAGGCTGGCCTTGAATTTTCAATCCTCCTGCCTCTGCCTTCGCAGTAGCTGGATTATAGGTGTACACCTTTGTGTCTAGCTCTTTCTTGCATTTTAATGATGTGCTCAAGACTGTAGAATTCCCCCTAAGTATTGCTTTAGCAGCCTCCTGTTAGATTTGTGGTAATGATTGTTGTTGATATGTGAGGATTTTGTTACTTCTATTTTTATTCCCTGTTTAACTCTTGAATTTTTTTTTTTTTTTTTTTTTTTTTTTTTGTGGGTACCGGGGGGGTCGACCTTAGGACCTTGCGCGCCAGCAGGCGCCCGTGCCGCTGAGCGATATCACCGGCCCCTTTTTCGTATGTGGGTTCTGGGCGTCGAACTCAGGCCCTCGCGCTTGCAAGGCAGGCGCTTAAGCCGCTGAGCCATCTCACCGGCCCCCTAACTCTTGAATTTCTAAGTAGACTTTTGTTGTGGTTTTGGAGACAAGGCCTCAAACTCAGGATTGTGACTGGCTCTAAGTAGGCATTTTTTAGTTTCTATTTATGATATTTAGCTTCTTAAATACTGATTGATCTATTTGCATTTATGGTCTGGAAGATGTTTTTATGATTATTTGAATGGGATGAGACTTTCTTTGTGACCTCGTTAAAATGTTCCATGTATTTGTAAAAGAATATGTATCCTTTGTTTATTAGGGCCAGGGCGGCACATATGTGTGTTTGATCAAAATTGTAATGCTCTTCACATCCTCTGTCATTACTGATTTCTGTGACTGCCTTATTTGTCAATATCTGATATTTTAAGACAACTCGCTATGATTCTGAACTTGTCAGTTTTTTGTTTTGTCAGTTTTGCTTCATAGTAAATTTAGAATTGTTAGTCTTTGTATTAGTGTATTGTACAAATTTATGTCTTTGCCCTAAATTCTTATTTTATTTGGTTACTATTTGCGTAGAATGGCTTTATGTCCCTTATTTTCAACTTACCCATATAGTTTTGCTTTGATGTGTCTGGTGCCTCTTTTTTAGGAAGGGTGCTGGGAGTGCTCAGCCACTGAGCTACAGCCTCAGCCCTTTAAAATTTTTCATTCATTTATTTTTTTCAGTGCTTGGGATTGAGCCCAGCAGTGCTCTACCATTGAGCTGCATCCCCGTCCCTTTTTATTTTATTTTTTTAGATGGAGTCTCCCTAAGTTGCCCAGGTGAGGCCTGAGCTTGCAGACTCCTGGCTCAGCCTCCCTAAGTGCTGGTATCAAAGGTGTGTGCCGCTGTACCTGACCCTCTTCAGGGTGTTCTATTTCACTGTCATCATGAGACTTCCTTCTCCTGTACCACTCCCTTGCCCTCTGTCTACTTTTTTCACTGGTTGCTGTTGATTTTATCTCCAAAGTGTACCTTGACTACATCTACTTCCACTTTCACTGCCCTCCCTCATTTCACTTAGGCAGTTATACTTTCTGCCTGGTCTCCTGGTCCACTCTTGCTCCTTTCAGTCTCATCTCTATACAGCAGTCAGAATGAGTGACTTTAAAAATTGTGAATCTGGGGCTGGTGAGATGGCTCAGTGGCTTAAGCGCCTGCCCGGCAAGCGCGAGGGCCCGAGTTCGACTCCCGGAACCCACATACGAAAAAGGGGCCGGTGATATCACTCAGCGGCACGGGTGCCTGTTGGCGCGCGAGGAGGTCGACCCCTCGGTACCCACAAAAAAAAAAAAAAAATTGTGAATCTGAGCTGGGTGTGTTGGTTCTGGCCTGTAATTCCAGTACTCTGGGTGGCTGAGGCAGGAGGATTGCAAATTCAAGCTCAGTCTGTGCAACTTAGTGATTTAAGGAGACCCCACTTGAAAATAGAAAATACAAAAAATATTGGGGAGGTAGCTCAGTGTGAAGGCCCTGGGTTCCATCCCTAGTATCAAAAAAAAAAAAAAAAAAAAAAAAAAAGGTGAGTCTGAATCTGATTGTCATTCCCAGGCTTCTTGTTGCATTTAGCTTGAAAAATAGAATTAATAATGTGGCTTACCAGGACTGCATGAATTAGCCCTTGCACCCTTATTAACCTCTCTTCCCTTTCCTATCTCTTTCTGACTCCCTGGCTTCCTTTTAACTCCTGTGAGAAGCCTTAAACTTCTCACTACGAATTCTTAGGTTTGGTTTTCCTTGCCTGGAGTTGCTGCTGCTCCTGCCCTTTCTCCTCCATCCTGTGGAGAGGAGCTGCACCAACCCACCTGCCTTCAGAGCCTAGTCCAGTGATGGCGAACCTTTTAGAGCTTTCAGTGATACCGATAGCCTGCTGCAGCATGCGTGCCGTAGGTTCGCTGCCCCTGGCCTAGTCACTCCCTCACTAGAATTTGATTCTTGCCATTCTCTGCCCCAATGTGACTCTGTCCCTCCTCCCCAGAAGGGGACTGGCTCACTCTTTCCCCTCAGTCCCTGCACTTGCCTTTCTACTAATTTTTTTCTTCTTAGTCCTTACTGTCTGACGTTTATTTGAGTCCTATTTTCTGGGTGTGCCCTTCCTAAACTTCATAAGAGGAGGGATTTATCTGTCCTCATTGCTGAGAACCCCGAGTCTGAAACAGTGCCTCGCAGATACTGTGGAATTCAGTAAGTAGTGCTTGAGTGGACAGGGAAAGAATGCACTTCAAGTGACTTAGAAAGTCTCATTTAGGATGTGGGGATTATAACTTCTCTTGGGCCTGTTCCATTTTTTAAATAGGTAATAAATGCATTCACATGGTTCAAAATGTAAAGCACATACACAGGGGAAGTGTTGAGACCTGGCCCAGCCGCCAGGTTCCTTCCTCAGAAGAAGCTGGTGTTAAATTCTTTTTTTTTTTTTTTTTTGTGGGTACTGGGGGTCGACCTCAGGACCTCGCGTGCCAGCAGGCACCCGTGCCGCTGAGCGATATCACCTGCCCTTTTTTCGTATGTGGGTTCCGGGAGTCGAACTCGGGCCCTCGCGCTTGCCGGGCAGGCACTTACGCCGCTGAGCCATCTTACCGGCCCTAAATTCTTGTGCAGATTTCCAGAGACTGCGCATGAAGTTGCAGGTTGTTCTGTCTTTAACCAAATGTAGAGGCACTCTTTTGCACCTTGTCTTTGTTTTGATTTATAAATATACTTTGGAGATTGTTTTTCTTCCCTCAGTGAGCAAAAGTCTTCTTTATTGAATGACAGCACAATATCCCATTGTATGAATTTCCCATAATTCCCCTTTTGATGGCCACTGAAGTTGTTGCCAGGATTTGGCTGTTATGAACTGTGCTGCTTTCAGTAACCTTGTACGTCATTTCCTCATGTTGCTGGTGTAGATGAAGAGCAAGTTGCTCTGTGTGGATTACTGGGTCAAAGACGTGTGCACTTATCATTTGGACAGACACAGTTAAAGTGCCTCCCGTAGGTCATACCAGTCTTTACTACTGGCACAGGGTTCTATTTAATCTTTGGCGGTTTGACTAATGAAAAATGGTGCGCCCCTGAATTTTTTTTGTGTTGCTTATGCTAGGATTTAAGCTTTATTTCATACACTTGAAAGCCAAATTTATACTTTCTGTGAGTTGTACAGTCCTGTGCCTATTTTTCTACTAGGATTTTTTTTTTTTTGGGTACTGGGGGGTCGACCTCAGGACCTCGCGTGCCAGCAGGCGCCCGTGCTGCTGAGCGATATCACCAGCCCCTTTTTCGTATGTGGGTTCCGGGAGTCGAACTCGGGCCCTCGCGCTTGCCGGGCAGGCGCTTAAGCCGCTGAGCCATCTCACCGGCCCCCTCTGCTAGGATTTTGGTCCTTTTTTTTTTTTTTTTGACTTGGTAGGAGCTTTTTTAGAAATGTGATCTGAATTGTAGACATTTTGTCAGTTGTCTTCCAGTTTTGCTCACAATGGTTTTTCTTTTACAGAAGTTTAATCTGGGGGACTGTACTAAAGCCTTCTAACTTTAGTTTTTAAAATCCTCATAGTTCTGTCTTATACTTTTGAGGTTTAATTTTTTTTTAATTTTTTTATTTTAAAGAGAAAAAAATAGAACAAAATTTCAAAACAACATAATAGGAGGGTAACAATGGTTAATACATTGCATATTGTTATCTTTAAATTAGTTACTCAGAGTACAAGATATCGGCATTCAATTGTCCAAACAGTATTAGCACAGACCTTTCTTTTCAATGAACTAAATGAAATTAGTAGTGTCTATATCTTAACAATTGAGGTTTAATTTTTTTACATTTGATATCTTTTCATCACTGTTGAGATTTAGTCTGGAATAAGATGTGAAGTGAGGTAAAATTTCAAAGGCTCCCCCCTCCCCACTTTGCTGTGCTGGGGATTGAATCCAGGGCCTCAGGCATGCTAGGCAAGCTGTCCACTACTGAGCTACATCCCTGATTCATTTTATTTTGAGGCAGCGGCTCACTAAGTTGCCCAGCCTGCTCTCATACTCAGTCCTTCCTCACACTCCTGAGTAGCTGGGATTACAGGTGTATGTTCCGCACATCCAGCTCAAACCCTTTTCTTTTCCCTGGTGCTGAGGATTAAACCCAGGACCTGTGTCATTGAGTTACACTCCCAGAACTCAAGCCTGTTGAAAAAATATCACTTACATCTTATGGAAAATAATTTGTAGCTATTTTGTGTTGAGCTCTGAGTGGTATAGACCAGTGGGTCATGTCTTGTGTACTTTTAAGTACAAAATGTAGCCAGGTGTGCTGGGCATGGTGGTGCACATCTATAATCCGTATAATCCCAGCACTCTGGAGGCTGAGGCAGAAGGATCGCCATAAATTCAAGGCTAGCCTGGGCTACATAAGCAAGTTCAATGCCAGCCTGCATTACATAGCGAGACCCTGTCTCAAAAAAAAAAAAAAAAAAAAAATTTAGGCATAGTGACACATACCTTTCATCTCAGCTTCTTGGGAGGCTGAAGCAGGAGGATGGCAAATTGGAGGCTAGCTTAGGCCACTTAGCTAGACCCTGTCTCCAAAACCAAACCAAAACAAAACAAAACAAAACAAAAAATCAAAAGTTGGGGATGTAGCTCAGTTTTCCCTGAGTTCAATCCCTTGTACTACAAAAACAAAAGTACAAGATGTGGTTGTCTTTTTCTTTCTTTCAACAATGGAGATTGATCCCAGGACCCTGTGTATGCTAAGCAAGTCTCTACTGAGCTACATCCCCAGCACCCATGCCCCTGCTTTAACATTTTTTAAAAATTTTATTTTGAGACAGGGTCTCATTAAGTGGACCAAGCTAGCCTTGACTTGGTAATCTCTTGCCTCAGCCTCCAGTAGCTGGAATTACAGATGTGTGCCATCATGTCTGGCTGTGGTGGTCTTTCTTATCAATAATGCTAACTTTAAAAAGTGATTGAAGTACAAACTATTGGTAAACATTGTTTTAAAATAAACTTTGCAGAATTTTCAGTTCATAAGTGTAGATTGAGAAGATTAGTGTAGTAAGTGCATTGATAGCTGATTAACATTATCTGTTCTTCTTAAGAAACTTGTTTAGTAAATTACATAAAGCTGAAGAAATGAGAGATTTTTCCTTTCTGCGTTGAGTGAATCATGGCTGAGATCTCTTTGGCTCTTCGATTAACACCTGGTAATACCAGATTAATAACCATGGAGGTCAAAGAGAGACTTGGCTCTGTTCCCTGAGTTTCCTGCACCGCGTCAGGGCCTGCAGCTGCCTGAGGAGCCCGCACTGCTTTGCCCTTTTCTCCTGTTCGAGGTCACTTAGCCTGGTCCCAACCACTGTCTGGCTCTGTGTGCAGTTTTCTTTGGCGTAGGGCTGACTTGAGCAGATTTGTGTCACAGCTTCCAAGCCAGGCCAGGTACTCGAAGCTCCAGCACACCCCAGAGCCCCTCGTCCCTCGTCCCAGTTCTTGGGGAGGGGCTCCCACGCAGACTCTGAGCTGCCGTGTTGGCATCATTCCTGTCTCTGCTTGTTGTCTCAACTTTCTCTTGTGTGCTTTTCCATACCTTTTGCTCATCCATACCGTTCCCTAAATATTTTACTTCTTACGTGTACAAAACCCACCATGCTCTAGGAACTTTGAAAAACAGCAGTGTGTGTCACAGCCTATTCAGGGCTGGGTATCCCTGGACCTTGGCCTTCTGTTTTTTATAGTAAGAATTTGAACCTTTCAGAAGGTGGTAGGATTTGAGCACTGTAAATTGTTTTTTAGATGTGTCTTCCTGATCTTCTGTGTCCTCCTCGTAGGAATGGACCATGTTTGTACCCCTTTCTCTCTTCCTTAGAGCGTGGTTCTTTTAGCAGTGGTCCCTGGCCAGCAGCATCTGCATTGCCTTGGAATTTGTGGAAATGAAGCTCCTGGGCCTGCATGCCTCTGCCCCTGGGAGTACTGAGGATTGAACCCAGAGCCTTTGCACTGAGGTACAGCCCCAGACTTTTCAAAACTTTTATTTTGACACAAGGTCACTGAGCTGCTAAGTTGTTCAGGCTGGCCTTGAACTTCTGATCCTCCTGCCTCAGCCTCTCAGAATGCTGGGATTATATCTATCTGGCAACACCACATCAGTATTTTTGTCTCAGAAATTAATTTGTGCTTCATTGATGGATAAATTGGTGTACTACAGAACTCTGTGAACTTATTTCATACTTTTTAAGAATTATAATACATCAAGTTTAGTGAAATCTTAATTGGTTAGAAAAGTAGTTTTCCTGGCTTAACTTTGAGCTTCTTCCGGGTTCGGGTTCCCAAACATGTATGCACACACAGTTCTTGACAGGCAACTCAGTAGAGAAGCTAATATTTTTGTTTCCATGTTCAGTCTCTAGTTTTTCCTTTTTTTTTTTGTGGGTACCGGGGGACGACCTCAGGACCTCGCGCGCCAGCAGGCACCCGTGCCGCTGAGCAATATCACCAGTCCCTTTTTCGTATGTGGGTTCCGGGAGTCGAACTCGGGCCCTCGCGCTTGCCGGGCAGGCGCTTACGCCGCTGAGCCATCTCACCGGCCCTAGTTTTCCTTTGAACCCTCTGAACAAATGCAAGTTAATGTTATTTACTCAGTGATGCAGGTTATCTCTAATCCCAGAATCCAAAACCAGCATCAACAAAACATTCAAAAAGTGTCCGGGCCGGTGAGATGGCTCAGCGGCTTAAGCGCCTGCCCAGCAAGCGCAAGGGCCCGAGTTCAACTCCCGGATCCCACATACGAAAAAGGGGCCAGTGATATCGCTCAGCGGCACGGGCGCCTGCTGGCGTGCGAGGCCCTGAGGTCGACCCCCTGGTACCCACAAAAAAAAAAAAAAAAAAAAAAGTGTCCAATAGATTAGGGAATCTCAGCTGCTAAAGTCTGTGTGATATGCCAAATCCCAAAAAATACAAAACCTGATTCTGTTCTCTGGGCATTCGGGATAAGGGGTGTTCAGCCTGTAACAGGTCATACTTTGTACCAGGCCTGGCACTAATCACTTCTGCTAGTTTAACGACTTCCAACTGCCACAGCTGCGTGTGCTGGGAACGGTTTCATTACTCATGTTTCCCACTTTGTGGGAACAGCGGCGTGGCCGGGTGACCCACTGCCCAAACTCCCAGCACAGCGAAGGGCAGGTTGCAGCCCCTGTCTCCACCGCCACGCCCCGCAGCTCCTCTCAGCCCCCACTGTAATGTGGCACTTAGCCTTTGGGGTAGTACGCTGCTCCTTACGTGTGTTCCCCCAAGTCAGGACCTCTGAGGAGAATGGGGTTGATGTGCGAGCTCACACAGGAAAACGTGAGATAATCAGGACCCAGCTGAGCGCCGTCTCTGGTGGAGAAGGCTGTGTCTGGACTGGGATGTCAGCCACACAGCGCCTCCCTCAGCCTTCTCATCCGGGACGGGTCCTGGCTGGCTGGCTGGCTGGCTGGCTGTGCTTTTGTCATACTGTCCTTCCTTCGTGCTCTAGTGTGCCTGTCACTCAGACACATGGCGTGGGGGCCCAGGAGTTTGTGAGAACAGCAGGAATCCCTGGACTTGCTGTGGACAACACAGTTGGGGGATGTTGTGTTATTGTTGTCTCTTCACCTTGAAAGACAGATATTTTGCAGTGCTCTCTCTGGCCAGTGACTGGGACCGGAGGTCTTTGCAGAACACGGGAAAGACTGCTTTTTGGTTTGTAGCCACGGCTGCTGCTTAGGGGACCTTCTGCCTTCTGGTATTTGGAACCTCAGCCTTTGTCTTTTTTTTTTTTTTTTTTGAGACAGGGTCTCGCTATGTAGCCTAGGCTGGCCTTGAACTTGTGGCAATTCTTCTGCCTCAGCCTCCTGAGTGCTGGGATTACAGGCGTGCGCCACCACACTTGGCCAAAAGAAATTTTTTAAATACAAGAAGGATGGCAGAAACAAGAGGCAATTTTAAACCAGGCTGCACAGATATGCAGCTAAGGAATGCAGGCCAGCATCTCAGCTTGGTGGTGCTCCCGGTTAAAACAAAGTCTGTAGCCGGGCGTGGTGTGGTACATGCCTATAACCCCAGCACTGGGGAGGCTGAGGCAGGAGGAATGCCACAAGTTCAAGGCCAGCCAGAACTACATAGCAAGACGCTGTAAATAAATAAATAAATAATTTTTTTTTTTTTTTTTTTTTTTTTTAATTTTCTTCTTAGGTAGGATCTTGCTGTTGTAGCCCAGGCTGCCTTTGAACTCGAGATCCTCTTGCCTCAGCCTGCCCAGTGCTGGGATTACAGATGTGTGCCATCATACCTGGCTGTCATTTTTGTATTTGCATACAAAAATTTCACACACACACCCTGTTGGCCATAATTTCATTGGGGGGTATTGGGGCTGGGTTGCAGAGAGATTCTTCTCTGGAATGTAGTTAGGAGCTTTGGAAGGAGCTGTGGGAGTGGGCTTTGGCCTTAGTTATCAGGAGACAGCTAGTTTGGGACTGTGAGTTATCCAGAGGCATGCAGCTCCCTTCTTCCTTCTCAGGTGCTGTGCCCTCACAAAGGGCGGCTGCAGCTGGAACAGAGCCACGCTCTTTCCTCTAATGAAATATTATTTGGCTTAGCCTAAGCTTTGAGTTTATGAAGTCTTCTGTATTTCTTTACTTTGTGTTAAAAATAATATAGTTATGGGTTCTGACAACTGGTTGTTACTGTCTGATGTAGATGTGAGATCCCAGTGGCAGGGAAGGGCCTGAGAAAAGGGCTTGGGGCTGTTGCTTTTCAGAGGTTACGGACGCGATGCGCATCCAGTGAGTGCGAGCAGAGCTCCAAGCATAGCAGTGTGCGCTGCTTGTATGGTTTCAGGCAGTTTACTTCCATGCTCTTAAGTTGCAGCATCTTGAGAACAGAGTGACTTGTTATTTGAAAGTGCCGTTCCTGCTCTTTTTGTGTCCACCTCTGACTCCCTGAAGTCAGATTTATATTGTCCACATTCAGAGAAAACCTTTGGATATGTACTTATGTTCCAGGACACTTCACAGTGGGAAGTGACGTGGTTCTGTAATCCATCTCCTTCTGTTTTGCAAACGTGAGTGGGTGATGGGTGATCTCAGTCTCAGCTCTAAGTGGGGTGGCCTGCTAACCTACATTTTAAATACCGTGCTGTCCCTCGCTGAGACCAGGGGGACACCACCTTTCCTCTGCAGCCTAATATTTGTACTTCAGGCCTCAAAAATTTAAGTTTTGAATGCTAAAATCTTACTGAATACTTAAAAACAAATTGCTCTGTGTAGCACCTTTAGCTCTTCTAAATTAAGAATAATTTAGGCTAGGCGTGGTAGCCCATTGCCTGTAATCCTAGCCCTAGGGAGGCTGAGGCAGGAGGATTGCCACAAGTTCGAGGCCAGCCTGGGGTATGTAGCAAGCACCTGCCTCAAAACACCTCCCCCCAAAAAAGGATAATTAGGGATTCAGTTTTTCTAGCATCTCTAGAAGAGCATTAAATAGATGACAGGGATATCGCTCCTTGTGGAGTGGCTGCCTGTCATGCACAAGGCCTTGAGTTCAATCCCCAGCACCACCTAAATAATAAATCTCAATTCAGTTCTTGTGAATAAGATGTTGATTCATATTTCACATCTAGGTGGGGCGTGGTGGCACGCACCTGTAATCCCAGCACTCGGGAGGCTGAGGCAGGAGGATCGCTGTGAATTCGAGGCCAGCCTGGGCTAGAAAGTGAGTTCAAAGCCAGCCCAGACCACATAGTGAAACCCTTTCTCAAAGAGACAAAAAAAAGATACATATTTCACATCTGCGTTAGAGGAAAAATAGATGGATCAGGCACATTCATGGTCGTATGGGCATAGACTAGAGTAAAAATAGAGTAATAAACTTGGAGTAGATTGGATTTCCCTGTGAGGACTCAGGAAAAAGCTGTCTTTTCTCTGCACGCATGACCACAGAGGAGCACACAGTGACCACTGGCACCTTGTGGTGCTGTGCGAAGAGCCAAACAGTTGAGCCAGCCTTGGCCTCCCTAGCCGCACCTGAATGGCTGGCTGCTTTAGGAAACTTGCCTCTCACGATGAATGTAATCATCATGTACTGCAGATGTGCTAATAAAAAAGGAAAAATTAAATAAAAATAGAAACTTGCCTGGCCTTTATCGAGTGACATCATTGGTCCCAAAACCAAACCAAACCAAGCAGGACTAATAGATCCAGTGGTCCTAGTTGTTGTGAAAGTGGCCAGTGCCTGTTGGAAGTAGGTCATCACCAGCTGGTGAGGAATCAGCCCTGCTCATGTGTTTGTCTTACTTAACAAAAGAAGGCTTCCTTTTATGGTGAATTTTAGTGGTTTTCGTGTTTGTTTGTTTGTTTGTTTGTTTGTTTGTTTGTTTGTTTTTGGCTTTTGAAACAAGGTCTCACCAGGTAGCCCGGGCTGGCTTCACTCGCAGCAATCCTTCTTCCTCAGCCTACTGAGTGCCAGGATTATAGGCATGCACCACCACACGTGGCTAATGATAACTTTTAATATTCGAGGGAATATCTTTTCAAACTGTTTTCTTTGAACCAAATATAAACATATGAGTAACTGTATGGCACAATCATACTTTTTTAATTATAGGAATTTCCCAACTGACAGAAAAATTTAAAGAATGATATGATGAACTCCATGTACCTATGTCCCAGCTTCAGCAGTTACTGACATGAGGACAGTGTCATTTCATCTATTATCTGATCCCCACTGGATTATTCTAAAGCAAATCCAAAGCATCATATCTTCTGTATTTTTTTCTGTTATAGATGGGCTATTTTTGGTAATAAAACAACATTCTCATGTGCAGAAATTTATACCTGGACAGTCTATTCCTTGAGAAATTTATAAATATATATTATCTGTCTGTCTGTCTGTCTTACGATTTTGGGGACTGAACTCAGGGCCTTTGTGCTGAGCTACATCTGCAGCCTTTTTTATTTTTTATTTTGAGACAGGGCCTTGCTAACTTGCCCAGGCTGGGCTTAAATTTTTGATCCTCTTGCCTCAGCCTCCCAGAGTGCTGGGATTACAGATATGTGCCACTACGTCCATCTCATAAATATTCTTCAGAGTTGGTTTCTTGATTGTGCCAGTCAGCTTTCTGTTGTTATGACAAAATACCTGAAAGAATCAATTTATAAGAAGAAAGGGTTTATTTTGGCTCATGGTTTCAGAGGTTTCAGTCCATGGTTGCTTGGTGCTGTTGCTTTGTATATGTGGTGGAGGAAACCTGTTCACCTCATGGTGTCCAGGAAGCAAAGACAGGAAGGTGCCCCAGTGTCCCCTCCCCTTAAAAGGCCTGCCCTCAGTGGCCTAACTTCTTCCACTAAAGGTGCTGCTACCTCCTGAGAGTGCCACAGACTGGTACCCAAGTGTTTAGCATAGGGCCCCTTAGCTCTAAACCATTTACACTGACTTATAAGGATCTTTTTATTATTTCATTTCTAACTTTTTTTTTTTTTTTTTTTTTTGGCAGTTCTGGGGATCAAATCCAGGGTCTTATACATATAAGGCAAGTCTTCTGTCATTGAGCTATAGCCCAGCCCCATATTTCGATATAATTCCACAGTTGGAGAAAAGTTACAAGAATAGTACAAAGAACTTCCATGTGACATTACTGAGATTGATCAAGTACTTAAAATTTGCCCATTTGTTTTATCATTGGTGCCCCTTCCATGTGTATGTGGGATATGTATCATTTGAGATGGGAGTAATTTGTAGACATCATGTCATTTTGGCTGTGTAGACTTGAGTCTCGTATCTGTATTTACACATTTATTCATTGGTCTAGCTGTTTCTTGTGGTGCTCGGGATGGAACCCAAAACCTCCTACGTGCTTAGGCAAAAGCACTCCACCCCAGAGCTACATCATCCTGACCCTCCTGCCTCAGCCTCTCAAGTGCTGCGTTTCAGTTTCTGTTCAGAACAGGAACTTTCTCTTACACAGCTGTTCCATTATCAAAATCAGAAAGTACTGATGCATTGCTCTTATCTAACCTGCAGGTCCTGCGCTCTTCTAATAGTGTTTTCCCCGGAGCTCGGGACCCGTCCAGAGCCGCCACAGTCTGCGGTCTCTTGGCCTCCTGCAGTCTGGAGCTCTTCTTCTGCTTGCTTTCTTTGCATCACCTTGACCTTTTTAAAGAGTTCCGACAGTTATTTTTAGAGCGTCTTTCCATTTGGATTTGTCTTACGTGTTTTTGTGACTGAGTTCCCGGCCTGCATTTTGGGCACAGTACCGCAGAGTGGGTGTGCCCTTTTTTGGGCAGCACCCCGGGGGCATTGGATGCTGCTCTGTCCCAGCCAGTGCTGCAGTGCTGGTAATGGTAACATCGAGGTTCAAGTTAAGGTTGAGTTAGCTAAATTAATTCATTGTTAGATTTTTTTTTTTTTTTTTGTCTTTTTGAGACAAGGTCTCTCTATGCAGTTCGGGCTGGCCTTGAACTCACTTTGTAGCCTAGGTGGGCCTCGAACTCGCAGTGATCCTCCTGCCTTCGCCTCCCGAGGGCTGGGATTACAGGTGTGTGCTATCATGCCCAACTTAAAAATTTTATTTTGAGGGCCGGTGAGATGGCTCAGCGGCGTAAGCGCCTGCCTTGCAAGCGCGAGGGCCCGAGTTCGACTCCTGGAACCCACATACGAAAAAGGGGCCGGTGATATCGCTCAGTGGCACGGGTGCCTGTTGGCACGCGAGGTCCTGAGGTCGTCCCCCTGGTACCCACAAAAAAAAAAAAAAAAAAAAAAAAAAAAATTTTATTTTGAAACAGGGTCTCATTAAGTTGCCCAGACTAAATTCAAACTTGTGATTTGCCTGTCTTGGCCTCTTGAATAGCTGGGATTACAGGCATTGCACCACCATATCCAGCTTAATCAATGAAAACAGTCTACAGATTCAGTGCAGTCCCCATCAAAATACCAATGACATTCTTCACGGAACTAGAGAAAACAGTCCTAAAATTCATACGGCCATACAACAGACTCAGAATAGCCAAAGCAGTCCTCAGCAACAAGAGCGAGGTCAGAGGCTAAGCAGTAGCAGATTTCAAATTATACTCCAAAGCCACAATAACAAAAACAGCATGGCACTGGCACAAAAATAGTCACACAGACCAGTTGGACATAACACAGGACACAGACCCACACCACTACGGCCATCCGATTCTGGACAAAGGAGCCAAAAATATACGTAGGAAAAAGGCAGACTCTTTAATATGTTACTATAATGGTTATGAAATGATAATTTTTAAAACTCCATTACTCCTTCTTTCTTCAGTTATTGGTGTTAGTCTAATATAATGAGAAAGCTTTCTCTTCTCCCCTATTTAGTGACATTAGTACTAAACATAGAGCTTTCTGTTCTCTCTACTTATTGATATTAGTATAGACTCTTTTTTTTTTTTTTGGAGGAGGATGCTGCAGGCCAAACCCAGAGCCTTGTTCCCCAGTGCCTAAACTCAGCTTATTTTATTATTTTTATTATTAGTTTTATTTATTTTTTTTTTTGAGACAGAGTCTCACTATATAGTTCAGGCTGCCCTTGAACTCACTATGTAGGTAGCCCAGGCTGGCCTCGAACTCATAGCAATCCTTTTGCCTCAGCCTTCCAGGTACTGGGGTTACAGGCGTGTGCCACCACATCTGGCTCGGCTTCTTATTTTATTCCACGAAAATTTTGTCTTACTGTTTTGTTGTTTAAATTGGTGTGTTTTTTGGCTAGTTGTAGTCTCTTTACTTTGTCTTTTTTTATTTTAAGACAGGGTCTTGCTATGTAGTCTAGACTGGCTTTGTAATCCTCCTGCCTCAGCCTCCCAAGTGCTGGGAGTATAGGCTTGTGCCACTACCTTACCTCTTTTTTTTTTTTTTGTGGGTACCAGGGGTCGACCTCAGGACCTCGTGCGCCAGCAGGCGCCTGTGCCGCTGAGCGATATCACCGGCTCCCTTTTTCGTATGTGGGTTCTGGGAGTCGAACTCAGGACCTCGCACTTGCCGGGCAGGCACTTATGCCACTGAGCCATCTCACCGGCCCCTACCTTACCTCTTAAGTGGTAGTTAGGTGAGGCCTGTCCACATTCCTGTTGCTAGTCTATTGGACAGTTTTGAAACTGCGTGCTGATGAGTTATTAAGGAATACGTATACAAGGGCCTGCTCAATTTCAGGAATCTAAAAGTCTGTGTTCATCTCATAGGAAAACCGTCAGAAGTATCCGAATGGCCTTTCCTGTGGCCAGGAAAGTGGCCTGTACGTGGTTGGAGAGATAAGCCATGTGTGACAATGACTAACCTCCTGAATGCCAGTTGCATAGTTCACTGATGAACTAAGGCTGTGGCTTCAGATAGAGGAGACATCACAGCCTCTCCTCACAGAGCTAGTTACATGAGCAGCTCTGTTACCCTTGCTGATTTGAGGCTGCTGTCTTTGCTGAGGCTTGGCTGGATCAGACTTTTTATTTGAATTACGGAGGCCAAATTGAATATTTTGGCTGCTTTAGTGGCTGATCCTATTAATGTGTAAGATATTTTAGTGTACTTTCACTCCTTCTAGCTCTCTCACTTCTTCTTTGACAAGACTGTAATATAGTAGGTCCAAAATGCTGTCGTTTGATGTAAAATTGCTAGTACGAATCAGTGTTGGCTTTTTAAATTTCAGGTTACATGTTCCACAGTTCAGCGTTCAAGCCGTCCACTGATTGGAACGAGAGTGACGGCTCGATGTGGTTCAAGTGCAGTTCTCAGCGCTGGGAAACCTTGGGCAGAGAGATCATCACCCTGCCCTGGGCTCGGTTTCTCTGTAGGATGGGGAAGTGGCAGACATGTGTGGGGCCTCTGCATGAGTGGGGGTTTAGGGCACTTCCCACTTAGAATAGGAGCTCCTCTACGCATCCCTTCTTATGTTACTCAGCAACTTGAATTTGAAAATTTGAAAATTATTTATGGATCTGGGCACGTGTTGCATGCCTGTAATCCTAGCTACTAGCAAGGCTGAGGCAGGAGGATCACGAGTTCAAGGCCAGCCTGGACAGCATAGTGAGATCCTGCCACCAGGAAAAAAAAACTATTTATGTGATTTGCCAAACATAAGCTCAAGAGTTGTCTAAAGGTCAGAAAAAAACAGTGTAAGTAGCTAAGCAGGACGTAGGAACTACTACCCTCCTTATAGTGATCTTCAGCTTAATAGTATGGCCTAACACTTTGAGAAGTACTCCGAATTTCCCCTCTTCCCACCTCTTTCTGGGGGATCCTTAAAAAGGTATTTTCTTACGGTTTAAAATGAGCATCTTCTGCAGAAACGAAAGCATCTTACTTTTCTTCCATTTGAGGTATTGGTGTTCCCTTTGGAATAGGGTTGTGTATCGCTATGTGTTTAACAGAGGCTTCAATAGAAATAGGTCATTTGGATACGAAAGCATTTTCATGTGGTGAGATCTGGGGTTAGAATGTGTGCACATTGAATTTATCTAATGTTGGGCCGTGACATGGCTCAGCGGCTTAAGCACCTGCCTGGCAAGCGCGAGGTCCTGAGGTCGACTCCCGGTACCCACATGAAAAAAAAAAAAAAAGAAGAATTTAATGTTTAGTCATAGTTGTTCTTTAATGAAGAAATCAGTATTTCATTAGCCTAAGTGAAGGGGCAGGGCAGGCATTTGTGGTGACGTGTCTGTGATAAGAGACGGAACCCGAACCCGGAGTGCCACATAAGAAATGAGATGGCAGAGATGTTGCAGGTTAGCAACTTATTAAGTTCATTTTTAAAAACTACTCTGAAGGAAGAGGAGTGGGTTTTACAGAGCTAACAGTTTAGAAGTGACAGACCGCCTTGGGAAAAAATGACATGGGATAGCAACCGAAGCAGGGACTGCCTGGCAGTGCCGGGCCGGGGAGGACACTGGTGCTTCTTGGGCCTGTGTCCCTCTTCCATTTGCGGGGCGTAGAGGTGATGTTCCTTGTATCGCCCGTCATTATCTGACTGTGTCTGACCAGCCGCCTGGCTCCCTTTCCAGCCTCTCCCCCTCCCGCCCCGGCCCCACCTCTCTGGCCTTGCTGCCGCGTGGTGGTGCTGTTGGGGCAGAGCCCCGCAGAAGCCCACGGTCGGTGCCCCGGGCTTGTCTGCAGTGAGGAGAGCGGGCTGGAATGCCGGCCAGGCTGGGCTGTGCACTGGTGTGGGTGAGAACGAGGGAGGTGGAACCAAGACAAGGAGCTGCCGTCTTGTTCTGGGAAATTACATTGGACAGGAAGCCACTGAGTTTGGCTTCTGCTGCCCTTGTCTTTCTCCAGGAAATTTAGGGCAAAAATAAATACCCTAGTTTTCCTTATTTATGCTTAAGGTATTTGAAGGTGAGAATTTTCAGTAAGATAATCGGGCCGGTGAGATAGCTCAGCGGCATAAGTGCTTGCTGGCAAGCGCGAGGTCCTGAGTTCGACTCCCAGTACCCACATAAAGGAAAAAGGCCGGTGATATCGCTCAGCAGCACAAGCACTTGCTGGCAAGTGTGAGGTCTCCTGAGGTCGACTCCCGGTACCCACAAAAAAAAAAAAAAAAAAGAAAGAAAGATAGATAATCGGCAAGTCCTATGGATGTGTCTTAGTGAGACAGCCCCGAAAGGTAGACGCGCTGAGTGGGTAGGTCTGCGATCTGCGGCAAACCACGCAAGGCTCAAGTGTGTGCTTCGTGGTTGAGCAAGCATCGCATCGCAGTGCTGCAGCGATAGGTTTTAGGCACTCCCTCTGTGAGCCTGCACACTGGTGGAGGAGCAGCCTTTGCCTCCGCGTTCTTCATCACACCTGACTCAGTTTCCCTGTTTGACATGGGATCGGCAGTGGTGGTTGGCACACTGGCTTGTCACAGGATGGAAGAGCTGATGTGTGAAGGTGCTTTGTCACTGTGAGGTGACGTACCAGTATTTGCTGGCAGAAGTTGTTTTCTTCCACAGATGGACACCCAAGAAGGCAATTAGTGAGTAGTTAGCATTTTGGTCAGCAAAAGGAGTGGTATTTTGCTTCCTGATAATGTCTGTCCCTAGGTCTCTTTTGGCTCTTTTCATTTTATTTTTCTTTCTTTCCATTTTCAGGACTTTTCTTTCTAGGATGGATACTCAGTGATACTTTCTGTGTGCCAGTCCTACTGTTGGGGGGTAGAGTGGCGAATAATATGGACACATTTCTGCCCATTTGAAACACTGGAGCTGCACATACGTGCGTGCGTGGACTATTTCTTTTAAATTTATTTATTTATTTTTTATGTGGGAACCGGGAGTCGAACTCAGGACCTCGCGCTTGCCAGGCAGGTGCTTATGCCGCTGAGCTATCTCACCAGCCTGCGTGGGCTATTTAGATAGTATTGATGCCAGAGGTTTGTACCTAACTATTGAATTGAGGGGCTGTTGGAGAAAGATGGTTTGTGTGGGTGTTTCACGAGATCAACCTTTGAAAAGGGCAGGTGAGCTAGAACGTGGAATTAGCATCTGTGCAGGCCCCTGCAGCCTTTTTTTTTTTTTTTTTTTTGTGGTGCTAGGACTTGAACCCAGGGCCTCCCATGCTGGGCCAGCGCTCTGTCACTGAGCGACATCCCCAGCCCCACAGGTCATCTTTACTTGAGTGGGAAATTTCACCTGTACCTAAGAGTAGGCAGTGAAGATGTTTGAAAATTCCTCCTTGATATTTTTGTCATTAGACCCAATTATTTCCCACTCTGTTGAAGAAAATTTAGGTTAGTTAGATAGCTGCGCTCAAAAAGAGCCATGGCTCTGTGAGGTCAGTCTCCTCGCTCCTCCTGTGGCTTGCAGGCTCCCCAGCCTGAGGCTGAGCCGTGTGCTCATCCCTAACAGCTCTAGAACCCTGGAGCCTGACTAGACTGAAAGTGCTGCCCCCAGGAAAGCTGGGGGACAGATTGAGTGTGGTTTTGTTTTGTTTTAACGATCTCAAGTTTTAAAATAGGGCCCCATAGTTCACCTTTTTTCCGAGTAAGTGATCCTTCGTGACCTGGGAGTAATCCCTTGCTCGCTTTTGCTCCTGCTTTGCCTGTCTTGAGATGTGAGCGAGCAACAGAGGTAATAGTGCTCCATCCATCAGTTCTCCTCTGATTCTCACCGTGACATAATGGCAACCTTTGGTGCCACTCGGACTGTGCCTGTTTCTTCTGAGTAATCTGCTCAGGCTGTCGGTGACTCAGCAGCCTCCTGGTTTTTTGTTTTTAAACGGAGCCAGACTTTCACAATATGGAACATAGTTAAACTATTACAGCTCAGGAGTGTGACCCATAGTGATGGGCACTCTGTGAAGGGTGACTCAAAGAATGTCACACCTGGTGAGGTCAGGAGGTGACATTTGTCCCAGGGCCAGCAGAATCCATAGGGAAGGTTTCTGGGTGAAAGAAGGGTAGGCAGGTGAGCCGGGCATGGCAGAGCATGCCTATAATCCCAGCATGGGAGGCTGAGGCAGGAGGATTGCTGTGAATTCGGGGCCAACCTGAACTGCATAGTGAGACTCTGTCTCAAAAAAAAGGCAGGCAGGTGAGAGCACAGCCCAGCGCCTTTGAAATAATGGGGGGGGGCAGGGGTTACGTGTTCCAAGGGCACGGCCGTGCTGCCTTGCTGAGCCCTGGAGGTTGTGCGTGGGAGAGATCAAGGGCTTCCTGCAGATTTGTCTGCCAGATATGTGGGACGAATTGGGCATGGTGGAGGGTGGAAGGAAGCGGGCACAGGCCAAGTTGGGGTGGGTTAGGGTTAGGGTTAGAAGGTTAGTTGGGGAGGCACAGGCCAGGGCACATGAGGGTGTGATGCTGTCATTTGGGCAGGGGATGCCTTGCTGGAGACCCAGCTGAACTTCAGGTGTGCAGCTGGGGAGGGGGCTTCAAATGGGAGGCGAGCTCTTGGGGGAAGAGGGTGATTGTGGTGCAGTGGAAGAAGGCTTCTCATCTGCATTGGGCATTGGATTGTTGCTAGATTTATCTTTTGGATGTTTTACTCTTTTCTGGCAAAAAGACAGGTTCCCTCTAAGGTGACTTGGATAGGGAGTAGTCAACCGTGCATTACCTACACTGTTCCCTAATAACATCTACAGTCTGTATAAAATCATATGACATGTGAGAGAGATATATATGTATAATTTTTTTTTAGACAGTTCTTTCAGGCTGGCATTGAACTCACTGTATAGCACAGACGGACGGGCCTCTAAGTAGTGGCAGCAATCCTCCTGCCTCAGCCTCTCCACTGTTGGGATTAAAGGCAGCATTGACATGCATTCCTTAGAAAAGGTTGGAAATATTTTTCATACCACATCAAATGCTTCTGGGCACTGAGGAGCAGCAGGTGGTAGGTTCCTACGAGCACAGGCCCACGTGGCATGGCGTGGCTTTGCCTACAGAGCCACAGGCCTCCTGAGACCCTGCGGGGAAGCACCGTACTGCAGGAGCCAGCTGCCCCTACCAGGCCCAGCACCTCCTCCACACTCCTGTGGGTTTGGCAGCACCCCAGGAAGTGCCAGGGCCTCGGCTGGGGTGCGGGTGTAAGCTGGACCTGGTGGGGAGGGCGTCTCGTGCAGACTCCAGTAGTGCTGCGAAGAGAAACCCCTCAGTCCCCATGGGCTCTGTGTTTCATCAGAATTCATGAAAAGAATTCCAAGAGAATTGCCCAAGAAGAGAAGTGCAGAGTTAAAAACGTTTACTTATTGATTGAGGTATTTTTGTAATCAGTTCTGTTTCTTTAGGAGTTTTTAAACCATCTTTTTTTTTTTTTTTTTTTTTTTTTTTTTGTGAGTACAGGGGTTCAAACTCAGGACCTCGCGCGCCAGCAGGCACCCATGCCGCTGAGCTATCTCACCGGCCCTAAACTATCATTTAAAATTTTACAACTAGATTGAGAACCAAACACAAGTCACTGACCAATTATTTACAATCGGTAACTATGTAAAACTCAAGAACATAATTATGGCCAGGGATATAGCTCAGCAGCACAGCGCCTGCCTGGCAAGCACAAGGTCCTGAGTTCAATTCCCAGTACCAAAAAAAAAAAAAAAAAAAGAACATAATTATGTAATTTAATCCTATCATTGAAAAAATTTAGGAATAATTGTGACTTCATTCATTCAACAAGTGTTGACCGCTGGTGACACACTGGATACTCTGCTGGGGCTGGATACAAATATGACCTAGTGCTTAAAGTTGATAAGAATTTTTAACAAATTGGTTCTGCTACAAGTTCATGTTTATGAACTCAGATGATTGACAATAATAAGGATGCAAGATTTTTTTTAAAAAAAATCTGAAAGCACGCATAATCCACTAAGCTACTTTTGTAGAACAGTACGGTCGTTAACTGTTTAATGAAGTTCTCCTTTAAAGGAACTTCATTATAATTTTGTCTAACTGATTAACATAAAACACTTGAAGTCATGTAAGTACTTCATGACTACTTTAGTACTACTTTAGTACTACTTTAGTACTAAGTACTAAACCTTGGGGAGCACAGTAAGTCCTGGAGAGCTGAGCTAGCCTGAGTGGGCCCGAAACGCACGCTGGAGGCTGGGACATGAACCGTGGGGAGGACTGAAGAGGGGCAGCACAGGGACGCCTGCGGGATGCCTGTCTGCGGGACCAGGGCTCCGTGCGTGCGGCATGGAGGGTGAGGAGGCTGGAGAACAGGGATCTTGGCCCTGCATCCCTTCCCACGTGGATGGATTAGTACAATGGTGGGTGTCAAGCTCCAGGTGGGTCCTGGGGTGTAGAAGGGGCACAGGACAGAAGGTGGCATGGCTGTCAGGGCCCATGCAGTGAACCAGGGCCAGCAGGTCCGGCTTCATCCTTCGGGAGCCGTGGGGCCTTTGAACAGAGGCAGACGAGGCTGAGTAAACTAATAAAGGCAGCCCCTGTGTGTATCTCTGTGCCCTGTGCTTTCCGTCCATGAGCTGTGATTGCCCTGGTGCCCCGGCTGTCAGGGCCGATGGCAGGGAGGGTTTGAACCTAAGCCTGTCTGCCGCCAAAGTCTGGGCTCTTTCTCCTCCCTGGGAAGCCCTGCGCAGGGGCTGGCGAGTCTCTGGGAAGAGGTGTGCCCGGCCCGAGGGAGTGACTGCCGCTACACAGGGTGGGTGAGTGCCCCTGCGTTCGTGGGCAGGCAGAAGAAGAGGAAGCAGGACAGTCACACAGCTGGAGTTTGGTGATTGGCTGCAGAGGAGAGAAGACTGTGATCTCGAGATGGCGGTGCTGTTGGAGGTGAAGGCGGTGCTGGTAGCCTGACTCCTCCAGCTGGGCTGGGCTCCAGAAAGCGCAGTCACCCGTGGTGGGGCGTCCCGAGTGCCAGGATTACAGGTGTGTGCCACTACGCCTGGCAGAAATGCACTTTTTAACAGGCACCTACCCAGCAGTCGCTTCAGGCTTCTCGGCAGTTCTTGGGTAGGTGACCTGTTGCCTGGTATGCCACTGGGGAGAGCTCAGGCAGGAGGGAGTCACCTCAGATAGGAGAGATTCTGAGTGATCCTGGGGCCCGGGTATACTTTTCTGTCTTCGAGGACAGTGTTCCTCACAGTAGTCTTGAAGGATAAACTTTAAAATTTTTCACTCTATCTGGGTTGACCCTTTTATAAAATAAAAAAAGAATTATTAGAAAAAGAAATGGGAAAGATATGCGGAGCACAAATGCTACTTTTGTAGCATTACAGTCAACAGATACAAAATTGCCCTGTCAGCCACCCTGAGAGCTTCTTGACTCTTGCTGTCGGGCTCTGCGCACTGCAGACCCAGTGGTTGCAGGTACTAAAGCATCCAGGCCACGGGCACTGAGCGCAGCGGCCCAGGAAGAAAGTTTGCCGAGCAGATCAGTGAAGAGGACCTTTCAGAATATTGATCTGGTCAAAGAGTAAAAATAACTGTAGGCTTGCCATTTAAAGTACTTGCCATCTTTTCGGTAAGTTCCATACTGGGGGCAGGGATGTAAAATAAATAGATGAGCTGAGGATAGTGTAGTTGACTTAAGGGATCTGTAAGTTTGAACTGGTAGCAGTATGTGGAAAAATAGTTGCTTTTCCTTCTCTGTTGAGCATTTTTTTTGTTCATTTAATTTATATTAGAATGTTTTCTTTGTTAATTTTTGTCTAGTCATTGAATTGATTTTTGTATTTCAGTGTGTAATTTAGTTGTATCTTTTTATGGAAAAATTCTCTAGAATGCTATAAAAAAGTCTCGAGAGTTGCATATGCTGACATGGTGATTGTGTAATTGTTCATATATCTAAGAGTTTTGTTTACTAGCTGCCAATTGCATCTTGTTTTACATTTTAGGCTATTTTTATTTATTCATTTATTTACTTATTTTGAGACAGGGTCTCACAGTGCAGTGCAGGCTGGCCTTGAACTCGCTTATGTAGCTCAGGCTGGCCTTGAACTCACAGCAGTCCTCTTGCCTCAGCCTCCTGAGTGCTGGGATTACAGGAGTGTGCCACCATGCCTGGCCAGGGCTATTTTTATCTTTACTGGTGTCTCCCTTGTTCTGAGATGCCATGCGCATGCTGTTCCTTCCCTGGAGCCCTCTCCGCACCAAGGGTCTGCCCAGAACTTGGCCTCCAGGCCCTGTCTCTGACCCTCTGCCACGTTCCCCTCCCAGCTACGCCTTCACTCTGCTGCAGTCAGGACTTCTTTGGCTTTATGCTTAGGGTGCATTTTCAAGGCTCTTTGGTTTCTGTTTTCTCTGATCTCATGCTCTCGAGGTCGGTAGAGGAGAGTCTCCCGTTTTCTCTGGGGTGGCCAGGAGGGTGTCTGTGCAGCGTCCCGCTTTCCTTTGTGGTGGGCGACTGAGGGCTACAGGACGACTCAGCTCCAGACTTTCAGAGGCTCAGGTTTTGGGTTTGCTCAGTCACCTGGAACTTTGAGGCCCTCTTTTCTGCTCAGTATTTATGCTTGTTATTTGACAGTCAAGCATTAGAATGCTTGGTCAGGTGTCACAGGTCTCTTGGGAAGGCAGGAATCTTCAAAATGTCGTGGAGGGATCTGGAGCTGTAATGGCATCCAGGAAGGACACCTTTTAAGGACAGGGTCCTGGTGTTCATTGTCTCCACCTGTGGCCTTCAGACATGAGCGGGCGGGGTGGGCTACAGGCAAATGGAGGTAGCAGGAAGCATTTCTCAGGAAGAAACTGATTCTTGAAAAAGGGCGCGGGGCACTCTGGAAAGACACTTTGAACCCGAGTCAGAAACTGCTTGCTTCAAACTTCGGGATGCGCTGAGTGTGTGCTCTCCCTGTCCACTTATGTCACCAGCCCTGGGTCCAAGCCAGCCTGCCACTTTGTGGGTAGGTATGGTGCTCTCCTCACTCCTACTGTGGGCAAGGGGATGTAGTGCAGCTCCCCGGAGAGTGGTGGGCCCAGGGCCAGCAGCAGCTCAGGCTGAGTGGGCATCGCCATTGCTGAGAGCTGTGATTCCGACCCAGCCCTGGGCCTGCTCCAGAGTTTCCCAGAGTGGAACTGGGGTGGTGCTCAAGCATTTTCATTTCTGAGTTTCCAGGGAATGCTGCTGCTGGTCTGGGGTCCACAATTTTACAACCACTGGGCCACCCACCAGTGGACATTCGGGTGCTATAGATATGTGTGACAGCTGACTGTTCTGTTTCCTGTTTTAGTGTGTTCAGTAGGGGGGTTGAATGCAGGACCTTCTCACTGAGCTACATCCCCAGCCTTTTTTTTTTTTACTATTTTGACACACTTTGAGTTACCCAAGCTGGGCTCAACTTGGTGATCCTCCTGCATCACCTTCCCAGAGTGCTGGAATTATAGACATGTGCCACCATTCTGGGCTGAAAGCTGAGCTTTTCTGTGTTACGGTGACTCTTGAAAACTGTGGGTACCAGGCATGGTTGTGCATGCTTATAGTCCCAGCACATGGGAGGCTGAGGCAGGAAGATCACAAGGTGGAGACTAGCCTGAGCTAACCAGTGAGTCCAAAGCTAACCCGGACTACATAGCAAGACCCTATCTCAAAAACAATTACAACTTCAAAATTTCTTGAAACAGATTTGAAAAATACTGAATTTAATATCTCAAAGGTTTTTCCTCTTGAATTCTAGACATCTTTGTTACATATATTTGAAGGAAAATAAGTTCTAGAAATAAGTTATGAGTCAATATATTATGGATAGTCTGACAGTATCTCTTTGGCTAAGATGTATGGAAGTACTTTTATAAAACGTTAGATGCATTAACAACTGAAGCAGTATTTTAAATAACTTTGTTTTAAGATTGAGCATCGTACGGAGTGTAAAGTAGAGTAACAGATTTCTCGCCTCGACGTGCTGTTCACTGTGTGTGTTTTTCTCTTTCTCCTCCAGGCTGCTGACTTGAGTAAACCAATAGATAAAAGGATATACAAAGGAACACAGCCTACTTGTCATGACTTCAACCACCTAACAGCCACAGCGGAGAGTGTCTCTCTCCTAGTGGGCTTTTCTGCAGGCCAAGTCCAGCTTATAGACCCAATCAAAAAAGAAACTAGCAAACTATTTAATGAGGAAGTAAGTAGCACCCTGTCTTAGCTGTTAAGAATCCCTTTAAGAGTTTGTATGGTCTTACCAAGGGGAGTGGGCCTTTCTGTACACTTCAGGCTAAGCTCATTAAAAAATTTTTTTCAGCCATCCTCCTCCCTCGTATTATCCAGGATTAAATGTGGTGAATTTATTTGTTGACCTTTTCCTATTCTTCCGCGGGGTAGCTGTTTTGTGCATTTTTATGGGGCATGCTCAGGTATTCACAGCAGGTGCTTTAAAACTCTTCTGTAATGGAGATGGGCACAACACAGTCATCTGGTGTGTATCATTTAAAGAAGAAAATACAGAATTCAAAACTTTGTTCCAATCACCAGAAAACCTCATACAGATGGAGAACTTAGTGACATTTCCTTAGGCTGCTCAGATTGCAGATGAAGCTTTCGTGTGTCTGTTCCATGGGCATTTGGCTAAGGGGTGATTCTTCTGCTCTTGAAATATTTGCCATAATGACACTTAGAAGTCCTGGCACTTAAAAGCGAACCACACAATGTAGCCTTCGCCAGCGCCATTCTGAGCTCGTGTTCAGGAAGGGGTCAGGACTGGTAGATGTGGCACGGGCAAGTTGCCAAGCAGAGTCTGTTAAAGCCTGTGGAGCCTTCTCCGCTCCTGGTGTTGCCACCAGACATGTGATGCTCTTTTTCCTCCGTTGCAGTATGACACGCCTAGCAGAAGGCAGAGATGAAGTAGACTTGCTGGGATAGTCCTGGGATCCAATCTCTACGTGTTCCTCAACCCTCAGGCGCAGGCATCAGGGTACACAGGACCCCTTTTTCAGAAAGGATAAGTGCTTTTGCATTTTGGCATGGTTTTGACGTCATTAACTGGAACAGAAACATTATAGATTCTACTTTTTAAGAAATTATTTTGTTTGGGGAAGAATATTCCCCAAATGTGACAAACTGCAGCTAAAATTACGGTTCTATTGCAGTCACAGAACACGCTATCCGTGCATGTGCATATGTGCCCATGGTGCTCCTGCTTCACCCTGTTGGTAAATTTGTGAGATCTTTTGAACCATGGCATCTCTTTTCTAATCTCATCTGGGTTGAGTAGAAACAGAACTTGCCACCTGGATTGACAGACTGTAGAGGGAAAGTCTTTAATCCCTTTTCACCTTTTTAAAAGATCCTAAACAGAAAATACTCTGTTTATCCGGTGTTTTATTAATATCTGAGGGAGTGATTTCTGAGTAGCTGGATGATGTTTTTGGTTTTTTTTGGTTTTTGTTTTTTGCCTAAGAGGAGGCACAAAGTCAGCCTTCTCTGCATGGTTAGCACACCTGGTGAGTTTGGAGTCATTGTGGGTTTGGTTTGTGTTTAGGTAGAGGAAAGTGATGGAGGGGAAGGGACTGGAACCATGTGCAGGGCTGTCTGTAAACACGATCCAGAGGCAGTTCTGGCTGAGGGTGGCACAGAATGCCACTTAGAGAACAAGAGAGGTTTGTGTGTCATAGCTGGGGGAGGGGAGGGAGTCGGAGCTGACATAGCCCGGGTCCCTGAGAGCACTGGGCGCAGCAGCCAGCCCCAGCCCTGCCCTGGTGCAGCTACAGCTGGAGAGCAGGCCTCTGCTCCTGATTTAAGTGTGCGTCATCACACACCCCTTGTACATTTTATCTGAAAGATGGGTCTTCAGACCGGAGGTGTGGTGTACAGCTCCACACCAGGTTGCTATTTACAGCGTGAGGCTACGATCAATTGTCCTTCACAGGAAGGACGTCTTTGGTTGTGTGGATTCGTTTTCATCAGATTTTGGTCAGGATGTCTAAGAGCGAGGCCACCAGGGCTTTGTTCCCCAGAGTGCCAAGCGCGACGTTTAAAGCAGTCTTCATGCTGCGCTTTGCACTGGTGTGAGATTTCAAGTTTCAAAGTGCCGTGCATGGGAGGGTGGGCAGATGAGGAGATTGTCGAAGAGAAGGTAAGTGGATTGTCCAGCTCAATGTTACAGTTGAAAAATTAATTCCCAAACTCTTACTAATTGTAGTCTCAAGCCTCCCCATGTGTGTGTGCTTGCCAGGCTGGCCCATGCCTTCCCCCGAGCCGTGCAGTAAGGGTGGACAGGGAGAGTAGTGGGGCACACGTTATCACAGTGGTGTGAGTGAAGCAGTGTGTCTGAGTGTGGATCAAACATGAAATTTTTCTTAAAAGTTAAGTTGGAAGCCAGGTGCTGTAGCGCACACCTGCAATCCCAGTACTCTGGGAGGCTGAGGCAGCCTGGGCAACTCAGCAACTTAGCAAAACCCTGTCTCAGAATTAAAAAAATAGAGAAGGGCTGGGGATGCAGCTCTGTGAGGAGGCCCTGGGTGTTCAGTCCTGGTACCAAAATAAAACAAAAACAAACAGAGAGGGGCCGGTAAGATAGCTCAGCGCCATAAGCGCCTACCTGGCAAGCGCAAGGTCCTGAGTTCGACTCCCGGAACCCACATAAAGGAAAAAAAGGGCCGGTGATATCGCTAAGCAGCACAAGCGCTTGCTGGCAAGTGTGAGGTCCTGAGGTCGACCCCCGGTACCCACAAAAAAAACAAAAAGCAAAGTTGATTTTGGGGGGAAGTTCAAGAAATGCTTTCAGAAGGTGATATCTGATCTGGGTCTCAAAGGGTATTTACAGTAGTAGACAGAAAGTAAAGAAGTCCTTTAAAGCTGGAAGAAACAAGCCAGGATGTGGTGGCACATAGCCGTACCTGGGAGGCTGAAGCAGTAGGATCTTGAGATTGAGGCCAGCCTGGGCTACATAGTGAGATCCTATCTTAAAAAAGAGAGGATCCTGCCTGGTGTTCGATGAACATGGGGTAACAGCATGGTCAAATCACAGGGTGTTCGGCTCAGAGGGGCAGGAGTCGAAGCAGGAGAGGTAAATCGGAGCCACATTGTAAATACAGGCCCTTCATGTCGTGTTGAACATTTTAGATCTAACACTGGAGGCTGGGGGGACCTTTGGGCTTTTAATCAAGGGAGTGACAGGCTCAAATGTGTCTTTTTAGAGCTCTTGTCAGCACTTGTGGAAGGTGGATTGGAATGGAGGAAGAGAGAATGAAGGTAGCAAGACCAGTGAGGAGGCCCTAGTAGCTGTCCAGGTGAGAGCCGAGGGCTTGAACTAGGGTGTGGCCATTCTCCCCTTCACTCAGCGGACTCCTCTGCCACGTCCTCAGCCTGGGTCTGCAGTGGCAGATGCAGCCTGACCTCCTGTCACCCTCTCAGGGACGAGATGAATAGGTAACAGTACCACCCACACACTGATGCCCGTAGTGGGGGCACCACCGTCTGGGAGGAGAAGCAGGCCCTGTAACCTGCAGGCGGCGCTCGCAGAGGCGGTGTGAGCAGGCGAGGGACGGGAGCTGAGAGCTGTGGGCGCGCGTGTCCCGGCTAGTGTGGGCTCTTAGCCACACGTAGAGGGAGATTAGATGTGGCTAAAATAAAACTTTATTATAGGAAAGAAACAGACATGGACAGAGACAGTGAGCCCACAGACAGAGTCACCTGCACACCTCGTGTTTATGGGCCCCTCCTGGTTTCCATGTGTCCTGCTCTCAGTGCGCCAGCTGGCTTCTTAGCTGCTTGTGAAATAGTCCTGTAGCTCCCTGCCTCGCTTCGGCACCTGGACCCTGAGTCCGACCATGGCCGTTCAGAGCCGTCTCTGTCACTTGTTTGCTGTTCGACTTTAAGCAAATGATTTAACCTACTTTAATGTTTCATTTGCTCCCTGCCTTATGCTGCCGCCTAAGGATTTCCATCCTTAATTGTAAGGGAGCTGAGGGACAGTGGTCTGTCTTTTGGAGCTGCTTCCCAGCTGACCACAGGAACAGAACTCGCCAGGTGTTCGCTCTAGGGGTCCAGCGGGGGGGCTTTGGCTTCTGGCATCAGTTGCAGGTATAGGGTGAAGCCACACATGACTGTCGACTGGGGTGGAACTGCTGTCATCTGGAAGAGATGGACTTAAATTAAACAAGCATAGGCCAAATTAAATAAGCACAGGCCAGATAGAATTAGTAAAATGTGGTAAGTGAGCCTGGAAGGGGTGGAAAGCAGGTCGGACTGGACAGGGCAGCTTTTATTTATTTATTTATTTATTTATGAAACAGGGTTTTAATAGGACATGGATATACAAGTTTAGTGGTTTTATTGCATTGTTAGAAAATAATTATTATTATTTTTTTGTGTGTGGGTACCAGGGGTCGACCTCAGGACCTCGCACGCCAGTAGGCGCCCGTGCCGCTCAGCGATATCACTGGCCCTGTTTTCATACGTGGGTTCCGGGAGTCGAACTCGGGCCGTCACGCTTGCCAGGCAGGCGCTTATGCTGCTGAGCCATCTCACCGGCCCCGTAGAAAATTATTTTAAAAACTATATTATGAAAGATACAAAAGATCAATAATGTTATTTCTGTTTGTTTTACAATCAGTATGTGATTTTTTACCATTATGGCTTTAAATTTTCATTCTACTCAACATGCTTCCAAGAATAATTTATTATATGCCTTAGTGAAACATTTAAAATATTTACAAATTCAAAATAGATGTTTCGTAACTGAAAAACATTCCACCTGAGAATTCGTTGTAACATTACCGTTTGTTTTTATCCAAATTGTTAAGGTGGCTGAGGGCCCACATACAACCTGTGTCATCCCCTGTATGAGCTATATTTAGTTTCTTAACATTGGTTCAACATTGACCTGTAGTAAATTGTTATAAAACTTACAGATGAAGAACCGGTATTATATTCACACTTGTTTTGAATATAACAACTTAACAAATTGCTGTAGCTATAGTATTCAAATAAGGAGTAAAAATTTATGGTAATATTGTTTTCCTGAGTCAGATATAACACCTTTTTGAAAATCATTAAGCATTGAGAAGGCCAGTTCATAAAGCAAGCCGCAGTGATCATGTAAACGTGCAATATAAAAACTGAAAACAATAATTTAAAAATTCTACATGAAGGAAAAGGCATACACTGTATACATATAATCCTGTTATCTTTGGCAGCCTCAAAAAAATATTGCCTTGAAACAAATTATCTTAGAAAAAACTTCTTTAGAAGTTAATGTTGGGCCGGTGAGATGGCTCAGCGGCGTATGCGCCTGCCTAGCAAGCGCGAGGGCCCGAGTTCGACTCCCGGATCCCACATACGAAAAAGGGGCCGGTGATATCGCTCAGCGGCACGGGCGCCTGCTGGCACGCGAGGTCCTGAGGTCGACCCCCCGGTACCCACACACACACACAGTTAATGTTACGATAGGTGTGAATATGTACTACTGTGTAATAATATGTAGAAGGCTTCCCCAGCTTATGGCCAAAAGGCAAAGACAGGATAAATCTTCTAGGTCTGAGGTGGTGTCATCACACTTGTATTACATTCTGACTATTAAAAGTAATGCTCAATTTCAAAAAATGCTACATGTGGCCAAGTGTCACATATCCTTAAAATAAGCCTTAAAGCTAAACTGGTTATGAGTAGAGAGAAATTTAAAATAAGTGCCTTAAAAATTATATTTAAGCTGGGTGTGGTGGTACACACCTGTAATCCCATCACTCCGGAGGCTGAGGCAGGAGGATTGTTGTGAGTTCGAGGCCAGCCTGGACTACATGGTGAGATCCTGTCTCAAAAAAACCAAAATAGTAACTTTTTCAAAGCAAATGTTTACAGTTGCAATTAAAGCAAAGGATGGGTTAAAGTTTGCACATCCACAAAATGATGAGAGACGGTAGAATACATTTTACGACAGAAACAAATAAATACAAAGAATGACTTTTAAATGCTCAAGTCAAAATGATTTGTGTGACTTTATACCACACCAGATTTGAAAAAGAAAGGATTAAAGCCTGGTTCCCAAATACTAACCCAGTGGTGGCACACATCTGTCATCCCAGGGGGCTGAGGCAGGAGGAGGATCACTTTGAGTTCAAGGCCAACCTGAACTACATAGCGACACCCTGTCTCCAAAGCAAACCAAACCAAATGCAAACCCACAGTAGAACGAGATGAAGTTTCATCCTGTCGCACAGACCTGCGCAGTTGTAGGAGAAGATAGGTTTTTTCCCACAGTAATGCTGTTTAGAAGCATACCACAGGACGTGCCCCCAGTGTCTGCCTTTCTGGCACCGTGACCCAAGGTGGGACAGTGCAGGGTCTCGTGTGCGAAAAGTTGTCCAGGGCCCCGGGGGCCTGTGTCAGCGCACCAGGGCATTCACTCAGGCCATTCCATCTTGGGTCCTATTTCTTCTTACAAGGGACAACAATGTAAGGAAATAGAAAGTTCGTGACGGGTCTGATGTGATAGAGGTTGAAGCGGGGAGCAACATTCATCTTGTTTTTGCCCCCAGAAATCCAATACTGGGGAGGAGAAAGGGCTTCCCTCTCAGGCCAGCCCCTGTCTGTCCACCACATCCTCCCAAGGTAGCTTGGGAGTCCCAGCAAGAGCTACCCCGGGTTTGCTCGACGCAGGAGCAGAAGAGCAGGACTCTAGGATTAGGGCAAGAGGGCTGATTTTTCATACTGTAGCTCTGCCCACGTATTCTGGACAGGGTGGCTTTTCAGGTGGCCCTGCTTTGTATCCTGTCTCCAGGTGGCATCTCTCTGTTAGCAGGGGAAATGAGAAAGCAGTCGCACTCCTTTGATGTAGGCTTGGAGGCGTGGCTCAGGGGACTCCCTGTACTAGTGACTAACCCTTCAGTCATGCCACAGACTCGCTGATGTAAGCAAGAGTTCCAGTACTTCATGTCCTCGCCGAAGGCAGGTGCCTTCACACGAGGAGTCGCACTAGGCCTGCAGTTCTGGGTGGGCACTGAAGGCCTGGGAAGCTCCGCCCGGGGGCACCCAGCTACCTCCGTGCAGGTTGGGATGCCACAGGCGTGGCTGCAGAGTGCCAGAACCTGTCAGCCTTTCTCCACGTGCGCTACGCCCACTGCTGCTTTTTATTTTGCGTGGCTCTTAAAACAGCTGATGCTGTGTTTGGAGCCACTTTCAGATCCAGCCTAGCTCTCTGTTTGGGGGGATTTTTTTGTTGTTGTTGGGTTTCTTTTGGTATTACCATCTATTATTCTCTGGTCACACTTTCCTGCTGAGTGTTCAAGAACAAGTAGGTGACTCACATATCAGTCAAAATCACCCTTCTCCTTTATATTGTTAAGATCAGTCATGGCTCCTCAGGTTGATTTGGGGGGTTTGTGAAGAACGTCTTGGCTCCTTTAGGATGTTTTGCCTCTTCCGGTTATGTCATCTGCTAGGAGGGCTCAGGGTCTCACTGCTTGGCTTCCTTTAGAAGCACTGGGGACGTTTCCCTCTGCAGTGGCCTCCTCTTTGCAGGAGGCACATGAGCCGGCTTCTCGTCCAGGGCCCTCCTCTCCTGGAGTGGGAGGTTACCTGACTCACTGGAGTTGGAGGTCCTGTTTAGAAAGCCCCCATCGTCCCTTGGATCCTGGTGACCATGGGAAAGGACAGATGGCTGCTTTCATAGCCCATTTCTCTTTCTTGGCTTTGTTCTCTAAGTCTTGGTTGCTGAACACCTAGAAGACCAAGTTCCACCATTCTTGAGGGGGAGCAGTGAGGCCTGGTCCTGACTCTAGCAGTTTTTCCTGGACATTGGAGACACACTGGAGTGTAAAGTATGCCCACAGCCCTACTGTTGGATCAGTGTTGGAGGCTGTGTCGTGTCCTGCCCTGTACATGGCTGTCATCTCAAACTACCGCTCAGGCTGTCTAAAAGCTGCAGAGTGTGAACGAGTGCTAACAGGAAAATTCGAAACAAAACTAAGAAGTGTGCAACAGATGTAATTTGCGTAATAGTTCTGAGCCCAGCAGCATGGAAAGCTGCATCTGAGAGTACCTGTGAGGTCCTTGCCAGGTTCTGATTGCAGCAAGTTTTGTAAGTGGCAAAACAGTGTAGCGCCCTTCACTGTCTAAGCACTATAGGGTGACAGCTGTGGCTGGTGGCATTACACCGTTACCTCCCCGCTGTCCTCGTCAACCCTCTTTAGACATTTAAATTGCCCTTGTAGTACAACCAGTGATTGAGGGCACCCTGAAAAGGACTCTCCTTACTAACAACTTTAGTTTGAAAGACATTGGTATGGTAAGGTGTGTACGTTTTTGAAGGCTCGGGGAACATAAATGCACTTAACATACAAAGAAATCCATACTAATTATGGTCACAGTCACAGAGAAGTCAGGGTAGGTAGATAGAGATGTGTGTGTATGTATATGTATGTGTGTATGTACATGTATATATTTTAACCTGTTTTTTTTTTTTTTTGTTTTTTAGGACGGGGTATGGGCTTGCACACATGGCTAAAGTACATTGGAGTAAAATTTAGAGTGCTTTAACTGGTCTGTATAGGTTAACAGCACTGACAAAAATCAAAGGATAGTAACAGACCTCCTCCTCCAAGTTTAGGGAAAATGCTAATGACCACAGACTTATTACCTGAAGTAAAAGTGTATTTCAGGTATATAACAACAAAAATGCTTATTTGGTCAAAGCAAATCGAAGTAGGCCAGGTTTTAATGGCAGCGAATGACTGAAGGGTCTTCTCTTTGAGTGGTATTGAATACAAACAGCAGAAATGCCAGTTTTACTGACAATTTCCTATGTGCAAGGTCCAGACGCAGAGCACGTTGTGTAAGAGAGCACATGCTAGTTACTGTGTACGCATGAGCTCGTGTACCTTTAACTTTACAAGCTTTGCAGTTTACACAAAGCTCAGACACACTGCATAATGAAGCCTCAGCTGTACATGTGTTGCTTACTCACAGGGACATATGGGGTCAAGTTTAGTAACTTAAAATAATGCTGTTTGTTCAATCAGAGTTCCAAGACAGTTTTAACCACAGTTATAAAGTGGTCATTAGATCTTGCCACAGATGGACACTTAAACATTGACTGCTAAAACACAGTTCCCTAGGTGATCATTACAGCAGGAAACACAAGAAATTGTCTTGATAAAATAGAAGATCTAGCCAGGCATGTTAGTGCACACCTGTAATCCCAGCATTCTGGGAGGCTGAAGCAGGATTGCAGATTTGAGCCCAACCTAGGCAACTTAATGACTTGATGACTAAGGGGGGAGAGAGGGGAAGGAAAGAGGATGCAAAAAGAAATTAAGATATATTATGTACATGTACCAGCTCCCCACAAAGAATGTAAGCATGTACTACACACATGTACTAATAAAGGAATAAATAAAATGCTGGGTGTAGTGGCACGCATCTGTAATCCCAGCACTCGGGAGGCTGAGGCAGGAGGATTGCCATGAGTTTGAGGCCAGCCTGAATACATAGCGAGACCCTGTTTCAATCAATCAATCAGTTGGAAAAACATAAAAAGTAAAAAACAAAAGGGCTGGGGATGTAGCTTAGTGTGTAGAGCTCTGGGTTCAATTGCTAGTATTGTGCAAATTAAATCCTTTTCTTTTTTGGAGGTGATGGTGGTGGTACTGGGGATTGAATCCAGGGCCTTTACACTGAGCTACATTCTAAGACCTTTTAAATTTTCTTTTTAAGACAGGGTCTCACTAAGTTGCTAATTTTGCCAGGATGGACTCAAGTTTGCATCTTCCTGCCTCAGCCTCCCAGAGTGCTGAGATTAGGAATGTGTGCCACTATGCCCCTCAAAAAAATCTTTGTTTTTTAACCCAGTTTCTGTAAATGTTATTAAGAGAAGGTCATTATTTTGTGAAAGCCTCATTGCTTTGGACAGAGAGAATTAGATTTTAGTTTCATATCAGGGTACTGAATTTTGGTTTTAGGAAACCCTTTAGATAACGCCTTTTAATTATAGCCAATTTAATCACATCTACAAGAATTTTTATAACATTTGACCTTACAACCCTTTGTGACCTGGTTGGACATTTTACAACCTGGAACAATACAGTCATTTGGATAAAAATGCTTTATCATACAAATCCTTTTTCACCCCAAAGCATCTTATTCTTCTTTTTTAGCCTTTTTTTTTTTAACCAAAAAATATATCTCTATAACTTTTTAAGTATTTTCTTCTCTCCTAGTAACTTGGTTTCATTTAGTCTTAACAGCTTTTTAAATTTACAGTATGGTATATCCTTATAAAATTACCTTTATTAACTTTAATTGAAAACCCAGGAAGAAAATAGTCTTAAACTGTATTTTTATATACCAGTAATTTTTAAAAACATATTTAATACACTCAAATATGTTGTCTTTTTATAGTTTTTAAAAAGCCAGGAATACTTGAATGTATATTTTAACAATTGATGTTTTAACATTTTAACTTACAGATTCCAATGTTTTGTTATAAACATCTGTATAATTTAGACTTCCTTAACTTACCCATTTTAGTTATTATTGTGTTGTTTTGGTTCCACAGAATGTCAGGACCCGGCAGTGTCCCGGGAAACTGTGGCCTTAGTGTAGGCTTATGGCTTTGAGCGTGGGCATCGAGGCACTGCATACCTCGGGGGCTCTTGGAAGGGTCAGGCTTGAGCTCCCTCAATCAAAGGACACTGCAGTGAAACATCAGGTTCTTTTCAGACAATCCCCCGGGGGAAAATCTGGGGCTGTAGCCTCTGCGGGCCCCCTGGCGGCTTAGGGCCCCGGAAACAGAGCCTGCAGTCTATGGTGAGGCCATGGCAGGTAACCCTTTTCCCAAATGCAGTTGTTTTCCTCTCTGAAAGTAATGGCAGAGAGGAAAGTGTCGGGGGTTGGGGTGCAGTGCGTCGGGGAACACATCGAATTTACCAGCTGTGGAGAAAACCAAGCACATTGGTTCAGGCAGCTGCTTTTTCAGCTTCGAGGGAGTTTTCAGTCCCACGGCCCCCACTCCTGCCTGGGAGAATTTCCCCCTTTTTCTGTAGCCCAAGTGAGTTTAACACTTGAATAATTGCTTACCCAAGTTTTCAGTAAAACAGGAAAAAATGAGAACCCAAAGCCTCTCTTTAACTCTGTAGTGCAGTGTATAAATTATGTGTGCACAAAACTGAAAGGAAAATTAAAAGTGAGATGAGCTTAAAAAAAAAATGAAGAAGAAATGAAGCCATTATAGTACCCTAGTGTAAGTTACTTTCAGGAACTGAATGAAATTTTCAGTGGGGTTGTTGTTGCCAGTCATCAGATTTATTTTATGTTTACCAAGTCAGTTATTATAAGCTCGACTGACTGACCAAAAAAACATGTAAAACATATCAAACAATTATATTAAAGCACAGTGCACTTTTAGATACCTTGGCTAGATTTTCCCTGGGGGCATATGGTCAGAAGTAGCCCCAATCCCTCCTTTGTTTTGAGACAGTGTCTCGCTGTGCAGTTCAGGCTGGCCTTGAACTCACTCAGTAGCCCAGTCTGGCCTCCTGCCTCAGCCTCCCAAGTGCTGGGATAACAGGCATGCACTACCACATCCAGATACTTATAAAAATAATAACATTTTTTTCTAACATTCTGGCTTTTCTGACTACTTTATTTAAGCCCTGCTAGTTAGTATTACAAAGTTAAAACCCATAACCCGTAGGTGCCAGAGGAGAGGGGAGAGGGAGGGAGGAGAGAAAAGAAAGCTGTAGTTTCAGATTTCACATTCATGCCCTGCAGCCAGGGTGGGCCCAAGGCAGTGACACTGAGAAAGAAACTCAGCGAAGTCCTAGAGGCTTGAGCCCCCTGCCCCAAAGGAGGGTCTGTGTCCAGCCTGGGGCTGTAAGGAAGAGGATGAGTACGCCTCCGAAGCAGCAAGCAAGAGAGAGCTAACACTGCGACGGGGAGGACAGCACACAAGGAAGGCTGGCAGCCAGCAACCCACCAGGACAGCCATTTGGTCCGCACTTCTGGTTAGCGAGTCCGATTAAGTCCCTTGTGTCCTGGCCTCGGTAGGGGGTGGGGAGGGCAGCAGCCCTGCCCGTGTCCACTGCACCAGCTAAGTTAGGGGTCTGGATGAAGCGTGCAGCTGCTCTCCTGCTCAAGTGGACACTCATGGGAGCTGCACATGGATGAGATCACACGTGGATCAGTTTTAAGCCCAGAGTTCATTAGAGGAAAGACAGTGCAGACACAGTAGCAGAGAGGGCTGCGCGCAGACAGCCACTGCACAGACGACAGCACGCGTGACCCTCCCCAACCTCCCTTGCGGCCCTCAGGCCATGGTGTGTGCCCTGAGTGGCCATCTGCTTGCCTTCTCCCCTTACCACTCGTGGGTCAGCTGCCTGTCTCTTTCTTCTCAGGCCACTGCTTGGAGTCCTGTTAGCCCCTGCCTCGGTTCCTCACCTGGGCTCCAGACTCGGACCGTGTCGTTCACACCCAGCTCTTGCTTGTTTGCTCTTTGGCCTAAGCAGGTGACTTAACCCCCTTCAAAGTCCCACTTGCTCCCTGACTCCCAGAGAGCCGAGGGCTAGGGCGGGGAGGCCTGGCTGAGCACCTGCCCCAGTGGGCTGCTCAGCCGGAGCTGCGGGTTCCCAGCGAGTGGGACAGGAGCACAGACAGGCTTCCTGACTTAGCGATTCTGCGGTACTGGGGATTGAACTCGGGCCTTTGCACTGAGCTGCAGCTCCAGCACTGACTTCCTTCCTTGATATTAGCAAGGCGGCCCAGCACCCCCTTTGTGAGCCTGGCCCCCATAAGGTCAGCTGAGGTCCTTTCTCCTGAGTCTCTGCCACACCCCGTAGAGTGGGTTGGCGGTGTCTGCCTGTGGCGAGCTCTGTGCCTGTTCCACTCCGGGATGTGTCTGACAGGCCTCACGAGGCCTGGCTCACAGACACGGAGCCCCCCGGTCAGCAGGCTGCTTTGTAGGAAGCACCTCAGGGCCAGAGGTTTGCTTTTCGTGTGACTGGCTGGTTACATGTGGGGAGGAGAGTTACACAGTGCTGTTTCCTACAAGATGATGCCCGCAACCTTGTCACGTTGGTAGAAGTTCTGATTTGGACTGTGTCACAGAATAGTCACTTCATGGGATTTTCAGGTTGTGTTTTGAATGTGGTAAACTGTAAAATCTAAGAGGAGCTTGTCATCTTGCTCCTGTCATTGCTGACAGGTGATGAGACCCTCTGCTCTGGACTTCGTCCTCTCAGGGCTGCCCAGGCCTCCTGTGGTGAGCAGCTCCAGTCTTGCCAAAGGGCGCATGGGAGGAGTGGGCGACTCAGCCAGGAGCGCAGCGCCCCACTGTGCAGCGCTGCCTTGTCTGACACGAGAGTGGGTGTGCATTTTGCTGCTTTGGGTTTTGTTGCATGTTTAATCAAAGGAAATTAGTGCCCAACAATGTACTCCTTAAAGTTTTAACATGGGCAAAAATGACATCGGATCCTTTCTTACGTGGCTTTGAAATACCCTTTCCTAATACTTCCTGCGGGAGGCGTTGGCCCTCTTTGATGCCTGTGCATAATCGAAGCCTCCAGTTACCATTTTTGCCTGTGGTCACATTATGGCCTTTCCAGCAGTTGCTGTGGTTTTGCAACCATCTGCTTTAGTATTTTTGTTATAATTTAGTATCCGCACTGTAAAATGCATATCCACTGCCCTCTTGCCAAAGTCTTTCCTGCTCATCATGGTGACAGAAGTGAGAGACACAAAGCGAAGTGCCTCAAAGTGTCAGTCCAAGCCGGGCCGTACAGCAGTGGCCCTTTGGGGTGGTTTATCTTCCGTTTCCTTTGAACAAGTACAATATACTCAGAAAGTCTCGTCTGGTAGTCTGGTCTGGTATGGTAGTCTTCTCGTTGACTCGTAGGGTGGGTCCATTTATTTGCCTTCCAGAATTAGAAAGCAGGGGAGGCTTTGGCTGAGGCTTGGTGGAGACGGATGCTGGAGCCCCGGCGCCCCACCTGAGCACGGGCCCAGGAGGAGGCAACTTGACATGTGCAGAAATGTCACATGGCCATGCTGCTGTGGTTTTAAGGCTTTTTATGTTCAGTGGGGTTTTTCGTTTTTACAAAAGTGGTTTTGAGATGGGTTCTGGGGCACTTTGGAAGTCGACTCTAACGGAGCCATGTCAGTCCAAGTGACAGTCTCTGCCTTAGCTGCATCCTGAGGGGCTGGTGTGGGGTCCCCATGCCCTCAGCTCCTTTTCTCCAGTCTCCTCTCCTCTGCCTCCTGTTTCCTTCTCTTCTCACCCAGGAGCAGGGAGTTTGAGTCCCCTTGTCCCTCCTGTCCCTCTCTTGAGACTGTCCTGTGCGCACACACCCGTGCCTGCGTGTGCCGGTCTGTCCAACGCCCTGTGCACCTCTCAGCCCCAGCCCGCTGCCTGTGCTCTCCTGAGGAAGCCTGTTCCCCTCGCCCTTGGCCTCTGGGGCTGCCCGGCAGAGCCGCTTCAGACAGCCTGTGCCGGCCGGAGTGGATGCTCACCTCACGCCGCCCCAGGCTCTGCCGCCTCCGCCCCGCTGCCCTCCGCCACTGCTGACCCTCTCTCCTTGTTGCTGTCCCACTCCTCCGAGAAGTCTGCCCAGAGTTCCACAGTCTCCTCCCCCTCGCTGCGCCGCCTTCTGTGGAGAGCTTAGAGGTCCCAGAGTTGGGTCTTGCTGTTTGTGGCTGACTCACTTGCCTTTCCTGGTCATTGTCACTGGCCCAGACCCGCCTGTCTGGCTGTCTCCTGGGAAAAACCTAGGGCTGTTACACACGCCTGCAACTGCATCGCCTGCCGCCTGCCCCTGGCTACCTGCAATCCCCCACAGCCGCCCAGTGGAAGGCTTTTCTATTCATGGCCTGGAACACTGTCCTGGCTTCCTAAACAGTCCCTCTCCCCTCCATTCCGTCCCTCCTGCCGGGGGCTTCTGTTCTCTGTTCAGAAACCTTTGGTGTCAGCTGGGTATGGTGACACAGGCCTGTGATGCCAGCACTCTTCGGGGCTGAGGCAGAGGGACTGCAAGTCTGAGCCCAGCCTAGACAACTTAGCAAGACTCTCAAAATTTAAAAAATTGAAGGGCTAGAGATACAGCTCAGTACAAGGTATGACTCCACTACTTTACAGAAACAGAACAAAAAGAAGCCTTTGGTGGCCCACTGTCTAGCACTGCCAGTCGCCAGAGTGAGCCACAGATGCACTCTGGAGAGGCAGAAATCAGAAGAGAGTCACTCGAAGAACACATCAGACTTTATCCAGTGTGCCCCAGATGCTCCGTCAGCATGCAGCCGTGTGGCAGTTGCGGTGAGACGCAGACCCCGTCCCCATGCCCAGGCCGCCGGACCCGGCTCCTAGTTGCTCGCAGCCGCCTGCTTCGCAGCGGCCCGAGGCTTCTCACGGTGCCCTTCCGGACGGAGAGTTGGTGCGGGCGGGAGGTCCTGTGGCTTAACACTGATCGCTAAGGGGTCTTTTCTTTCTTTCTAACTAGACGTTTTCTGGAACAAACGTACAGCCCTGTGTAGTAGACTGGGCGTATAATTGAACCAAATGTTCCAGGTATTTTCTGTTTCTTAGCCCGCCACTGTCGCTTCCTCTCGTGGACACCCCTCCCCGGATGTGCTGTCTCGGCCTGCTGTCTGCCCCTTGGTCTCCACATGGCTGTCCCCGAGGAGGAGGGGCCCTTTCTCAGCGTCCTGCGACAGCTCCCTCCGGCACTCACACCCTCGTTCTGTGGTCTCATGCGCTCCTGCGCTGGAGCGGAAATTCCACGTGGGGAGGGGCAGCTGTGTCATTAACGCCAGCATCCCAGTGCCTGGTGTGTGACGTGCTCCGGGCTGGACAAGGGAACAGGACACCGAGCAGGCTCTGGGACCTCTCCAAGGTGCTTTCCTCGTGGGTCACAGGGCAGTAACTCCACTGTCCTGCAGAGAAACAGGCTCTGTCATCTTGCAGTGGGAGCAGAAATGGTTACATTTTCCACGGGAGGCAGTTGGCACTACCTTTAAAGTTACAGAGAGATGAGCCTTGTGACCAGCTGTTCGCCAGGGCATTTAGCCTGCAGATGTATGCCTCAGACCTGGAAAACTGCCTTGGGTTCAAGGTCACTGGTTGCTACGTGAGTGTTGCTCAGGGCGACCTTCACAGCAAGCTGTAGAGCCACGCAGCTGCGCGCCGTGGCTGTGCTGTCGGATGAGAAGGCGGAGGTGAGCGCGCACTGTGTGCGGAAGGAAGGCCGGGCGAGCTCGACGCCCGTGTGGCCTGCGCGTGCTCCAGTCACTGGGTCGATAAGCAGTAGGCTGCTGGCGGTGCCCGGTGCGCGGGAGAAGAGTTTGGGGCCTTCTCCTGTGGGCTGGTGTGTGAACTATGAGTGTGTCAGCCGTCAGTACAGCGCAGACCCACCTGCGGGGTTGTCTGGAGAGTCGGAGAGTGCAGTGTGAAGCTGCTGGCCGTGCTCGGCACCCAGAGCCAGTACTCGGATCGGGTTTAGGGCTGTGTGGTTGGTGATGTGCTGCCAGCTGCCTCATGCCCGGCAGTCAAGGCTCTGGCACCTCAGATCCGTTCTCTTTGCCCAGGAGCACATGAGCTGCCCAGGGGAGCAAGCAGGACCGGCCAGTGTGAAACCCTAGAGGAGGATTCAGGGGCCTGGCTTTGCAGCCTACAGTCACCCACACTGCAGGACCCCAGGGACGGAGTGGGACAGGAGGGTCTGATTAGACGGCCCAGTGGGTCCCGCCACAGACGAGTGCAGGCTCTGTCCACTGGGCTGCTCTCGGAGCTGCCCCCTCATTGAGAAGGGAGCTTTTTAATTAACGGTGACATGACAGTAACATTTACTTTACTGTAACTCTCTCTTCACACCTCACTGTTGCAGGACAACTTTTTGCAGAACAGCACTATTTTTATTTGATTGGATTCATTTTTTAGTTCTAATGGAATGTATTGTTGTTTTGTGTTTTTTTTAAAGGTCCAAAATAAAATTTACTCCTAGCCATACTGCTAGGAGTTTTTATGTGCTTAAAACTTTACACACACAATGCATAGAGTAACAGGGAAATGATGTTGGAAAACTTGGGTTTTGGTTGGGTTCTGGTGAGAGGCGAGGTCAGGAATTGAGAATCCCGGTACTGGGGCAAGGGCAGCAGCTGCTGTCAGCCGCCCACAAGGCCTGGTGGGTGATCGGGGACCCCAAGACACGGCCATCTGGCCCAGGCATGACTGTGGGCCTGGGAGTGCACGTGGGGCAGCCCAGCGCCATGGGCACAGCAGGCCCTGAGCTCCCACAGGGGACAGGGCTGTCCCCAGCCCTGCACATTACCTGTCTGGCCCTTGGCTGTGGAGGCCTAGTGGGAACCCTGCCAAACAGTGGTGAGTTCCAGATGGTTGGTGCCTTTTGTAGGTAGGTCAGCAGGAGCAAAGGGAGGAAGCGGGGCGGCAGTGTTGGCTATGTCCCCGAGAGCGGCGCCTGTGAATTAAGAGAGCCCGGACTGCCATGCTGTGGCAGTGAGCAGTGACCCCTGACCGCCCATGAAGCCCAAGCCCCTGGGCCTCTGTGCTTCCCCATCTGGGGTCGTTTGCTACCCACCTGCCTCCTGAGCTCTCCTACTCGTGCACTGAGCTGCTGTGGTTCATTAGTTTCTTTTCCCTCCTTTAAGGAGTCAAGCTACTTCCCTTCTGTAAAGCAGCACGCGTAGCAGACGCATGGCCTTGGCTAGGCAGAAGCTGCATGTCCTTGGCAGCGTCCCCATCAGTGTCCTGGGGCCGTTCAGGTGAAGCAGTAGCAGGTGAGGCCAGGCCTGCCCACTCCAGGACGGTGTGCCGAGAGCGTTGTCGGTAGAAGCTCCTGGGCAGAGATTGGGGATCTCCAGGTGATTCCTGGTGAGGGGATTTTGACAGCGGGCAGCACAGAGAAGAATCAGCCTGGTGGAAGCCACTGTGCCCGGTGACCTCCCCCACAGAGAACAGGGTGCTTCTCACTTCCTGCCCTCGTTCCTGTGGCCTTCACGACAAGATGCTGCCATGGGCCTGTGAGAGCAGCAGCCAGGGTAGGGCCAGAAGTGAGGCAGAGTGACAGTGGGGTTAATCAGCCACCCAGGCTGGGAGGAAATAGTGCGGAGATGCATGGGGCCAGTGCAGACGAGCAGAGACGCCTCGGTGAATCCTCCAGGCCTGTATGCCACCCCTGAGCAGCCAGAGCGGGGACAGGACCCACAGTGACAGCACAGAGAGAGGAAACCGTGTGGAGCTGCCGGACTTGTAGGTCTGGGTGCTCCTCCATAAAGCCCCAGGGCTGCCCCTTGCCAGGGCACCCGGCGCCCTGCACGCTGCTTGGCGCAGAGGAGGAGGCCCTCGGTGACCACTGGCGGCCCAGCACCTGAGTGCAGTTCTAGAACGTAGTTCTGCAGGGCCAAATGCTATTCGCTGGAGTGGCCACGCAGGACAGATGTGGATGCCCGGCCAGACGCGTCCTGGCCCCGAGAAGCAGACAGGTGTTCTTGCGGGCAGAGTCAAGCCGTGCACTGCTCCCTTGTGATAACCTCTTCTCCTTTGTCTTCGCAGAGACTAATAGACAAGGCACGCGTAACCTGTGTCAAATGGGTGCCCGGCTCGGAAAGCCTTTTCCTAGTAGCCCATTCGAGTGGGAACATGTACTTGTATAATGTGGAGCACACTTGTGGCACCACGGCCCCCCACTACCAGCTCCTGAAGCAGGGAGAGAGCTTTGCCGTGCACACTTGCAAGAGCAAATCCACGAGGAACCCTCTCCTTAAGTGGACGGTGGGCGAGGGGGCCCTCAACGAGTTTGCTTTCTCCCCAGATGGCAAGTTCTTGGCGTGCGTGAGCCAGGACGGGTTTCTGCGGGTGTTCAACTTCGACTCCGTGGAGCTTCACGGTACGATGAAAAGCTACTTTGGGGGCTTGCTCTGTGTGTGCTGGAGCCCGGATGGCAAGTACATTGTGACAGGTGGAGAGGATGACTTGGTGACAGTCTGGTCCTTTGTAGACTGCCGAGTAATCGCGAGAGGCCACGGGCACAAGTCCTGGGTCAGTGTTGTGGCGTTCGATCCCTATACCACTAGCGTCGAAGAAAGCGACCCTATGGAGTTCAGCGGCAGTGATGAGGACTTCCAGGACCTTCTCCATTTTGGCAGAGATCGCGCCAACAGTACGCAGTCACGGCTGTCCAAACGGAACTCTACCGACGGCCGCCCCGTCAGTGTTACCTATCGGTTTGGCTCGGTGGGCCAGGACACACAGCTGTGCTTGTGGGACCTCACAGAAGACATCCTCTTCCCCCACCAGCCGCTCTCGAGAGCAAGGACACACACCAATGTCATGAATGCCACAAGTCCTCCCGCTGGAAGCAACGGGAACAGCGCCACAACGCCCGGGAACTCTGTGCCCCCGCCACTGCCTCGGTCCAACAGCCTCCCCCACTCGGCTGTGTCGAACGCTGGCAGCAAGAGCAGCGTCGTGGACGGGGCCATTGCATCCGGGGTCAGCAAGTTTGCGACCCTCTCGCTGCACGACCGGAAGGAGAGGCACCACGAGAAAGACCACAAGCGGAACCATAGCATGGGACACATTTCTAGCAAGAGCAGTGACAAACTGAATCTAGTTACGAAAACCAAAACGGACCCCGCCAAAACTCTAGGAACACCCTTGTGTCCTCGGATGGAAGATGTTCCCTTGTTAGAGCCGCTGATCTGTAAAAAGATAGCACACGAAAGACTGACTGTGTTAATTTTTCTTGAAGACTGTATAGTCACTGCTTGTCAGGAGGGATTTATTTGCACATGGGGAAGGCCTGGTAAAGTGGTAAGTTTTAACCCTTAACGCTGCACCAGATCTAGAACTTGAATAGGTAGTGATTTTTTTTCTCGTGGGAGGGGCGGGATGTACAATGAATGTGAATGACACTGCTTATTCTTAATGTAAATCTAAGTGCATCAGAGCCATAATTTTGGATACTGCATGCCATGTAATTCTGAATCATTTGATAATTCACCTTAGAGCATTTAAAAACTATATAATCAAACTAATTGCCAGCTGAGTCAGTCACCCTCCTGGGAGTCCGCAGAACCCGAGGTAGCGTCCTGAGTCCGATCCTGCAGTTTAGGGAATCATGACCATGGGGAACAGTGACTCAAAGTGCTGAACTTAAAATCGATGCTTTAACTGGAATATTTTTCCTAACTACTCAACTAGAATACTGTACACCTGATCAGAGTGTATGTTCAGTACAGATGGCCATTAATTGTCATTTATAGTCCAATTTTTTATCTTAATCATAAAATGTTTAGGAATCTATGAAATTTAACTTTAGAAATAAAGCGTTGAGCAGGGTTGATGATATTATTTTTACATTGTTCTGGCAATCCACAGAAAGAGAAGAGCCTTAATTTTTAAAACCCATTTTAGTCATTTTATGACAATTAAAATTGTTTAATAAACATCTTTTTCCAAAGAAGCAGTTTGTAGAACTTTGATTGAGACTCTGTGCACTGAAACCTCACGTGACCCAGAGCTGGCCAGGGGACAGCGCTGCGCCCAGGACTCCGCAGCGGCGTCGTCAGAAGTCCCTCTACCGCTATGCCGAGGCTTGTGTGTCACACACGCTTGGCTTGTTTTCTTCCCAACCAGGGAAAAGGAGGTTTCGTTTGTTCTGCTGTGTTTTTTGTCTGCTTTTAGGCCGGCCTGTGACCACAGCGTGGCCAGGCTTCTGGGTGTGTGGTGGCCTCGGCCTGGGGGCACAGGCGCAGGGCTTGCTTTGCTTATCCATGGGCGGCAGCAGCGAGGTCGATGACCCTCGGACACCGGTGGCCTGGCGCTCCAGATGCACCTACATGGGCTCCTCTGTGGCTCGGCCACACGGCTTCTCCCGGCGCTGCAGGGTTGGCTCCCTTCCTTGTCCTCCTCAAATTCCAGTTCTTAGCAGATGAAACGGTTCTTTGAGGTCTCTATTTTGTGTCCAGATGAAGAGTTATTTTGTTTGTTAATTTATTTTAGCATTTAGGGTTGCTTTTCTGCTCTGCACAGCTTTCTAATTAAACACAGTGGTCATGATCATGGATACTGGCTTGCGCAGTGACGGAGGGTGTGGCCGGGCCAGGGAGAGCCGGCTGCTTGGTGCATGAGCAGCAGCTCTGGTTGGGTCCCATGCTGTGCCAGCTTCCTGCCCCACCCCACACCCCATCCTGCTCCTTAGGGCGGGCAGCTTCTATCCAGGGCGACAGCACCGGCAGTACCACCTGTGAGGTGGGTGGCACGGCCTTTCCCCTCATCGTCTCTCCCTTGAAATGCAGCCTCTGTCCCTGAGGGGAACTGAGCGGAGGTGGCAGAGACTGAGCTCTGGAGACCGGATCGGGCGTCAGGCGGGGCGGGTCGAAAGGAGCATCCACATGCAGCCTCACGTAACTGTGTAGTTGTAGAAATCCCGTCAGATGCTCCTGAGGCGTTGCGTGTGCAGTCTCAACACCCAGGACTTGCTGCAGGCCTCGCTGCTCCTCCCCGCATGGCACCCGCAGCTGCACCGCCTGGGATGAGAGAGGGCTTGCTGGGGAGGGAGAGCAGCAGCGCAGTGTTGCACCCCCGTCACAGCTTTGGATTTGGGGCCTGGCCACAGTCTGTTCAGTTTCTCCTGACGAGTGTAGTGCCCGTCATGTCTGTCTGGAGCCCGGTCTGGGGCTCCCTCACTGGCTTCCCTCCACCCCCCAGGCTGCTGCCAGGCTCAGGGTCCCCAGAGCCCAAGTGTCACTGAAGAGAGCTGCCTGCCACACGGCCCGAGGGCCCGCACACCCACTCCCTCCTGCCCTTTCTTTGACGGCGGGCAGAGCACTCTGCAGGTGGGAGAACGGAGCACCAGGAGCACAGGGGGCCGGAGAGGAGAGCGTCAGGTGTGGGAGAGCAGGAGGCGGCGCGGGCTGGCCAGGTGTGCGAGGTGTGCGCCGTGCTGCTGCTTGGGAGCGCCAAGGGAAGCAGGTCCTTTTCTCATCCAGCCCTGAGCTTCCTCACTGAGAGTCCCCAGGTCCACCTTGAGCATTACCCGAGCAGGATTAGCTGTCCTAAGCCAGCTCTGCCATCACACACAGCTCTGGGCAAGGCAAGGCCGTTAGGGCTGCACCCGCAAGTGAAGCACACGTGGCAGCCATGTCACACGGGTGGCCGTGAGCCCTCCTCCTCCTGCTGCCACGTGCCCAGCTCCTCGTCCCCAGGGCTATGGCTGAGTGTACGGCGCAGACTTCTCTGTCCTTCCTACTCAGGCCGGGAAGCCCTGTGCCTTCCGTGTGCAGACAGCAGGCAGGTGCTGCACAGCCAGCCAGCAGTGTGGCTTCCGAATTGACTCCAGCAACAGTGACAGCCCCTATGTCATCCCCCGGGCCTGAGGACAGCTGCCCTAGGGCCCAAACTCAAGAGGGTGGGGAGACAGAGAAGCCAGCCTGATGAGTCTTGTCCCAAAGATGCTCAGAAATGCTACGGGGCCAGTGGCTCTGCGGCTTTGCTTGGTGTGTACCTGTGCCCTGGGTGGGAGTCAGCAACACCCAGGTCCCCGCCGGCAGCCTGGCAGCCATCTCTCCCTGAGTCTCCACATCCTGGGGTACATCTATCCAGGTCCCACCACCACCCCTTCTTTTTTTGTTTTGAGACAGTCTCATCAAGTTGCCTAGACTATCCTCAAAATTGGGATCCTCCTGCCTCAGCCTGCTAAGTAGCTGGGATTACACGTGTGTGCCACCGTGCCAGCTTGCATCTAGAAAGAAATTTGGAAGCATTAAATGTGCGCTGAAATCAGTGAGACCGCACCTGTGTGCTAGGGCCCCATCACTGCCTGCCTGGAGATGGTTCCTCTGAGTGAGCAAGCTCAGGGTGTGGGAGAGAAGCCGAGGCTGGGCGGGCAGAGCAGAGTTCCCAGGGAAGCCATGCCGCGGGCTGTATGCGTGACGTGTGGCTGCGCTGTGGGTGCGGGCTTGGCTGAATCGGGTGTGCGAGGACCCTGCGGGGGGCTCAGAATGCCGAGTGCACACGGGGCGGGTGCAGCTAGGTGGCTTCCTCAGCCTAGAAGGTAACCAGGAGAGGCTGGCCTGGGGCTGGTCAGGGTCCCGAAGGTGATGGTGGACGTCTGTGCTCCGCAGGCCCTCGGGACGGTGCTTGGCCTAGGTTAACAAGGTGCTCATCACAGTGCCCAGTGACGTCGGGGGAGACCTCAGTGTAGCAGAGGAGAGCCCCTGGCTCACAGGGCAGAGCCCTGGGTCCCACTGTCACCTCTGGAATGTGCCTCTCTGTACCTCTTACACGAATGTGTGTCATCACCGTCAGAGTAAAAAGTGTAAAAGACAACTAACTTCCTGCGTTGTTCACTTCTGTACTCAAGTTTATTGCAATTGTTGTTGGGCATGCGGTGTAAAACTGTATGCATAATTACCGTCAGCAAAAGAAAAATGAATGTGTATTTCACATTTTCGTCTAATTTCTTGACAACCTGAATAAACATCATAAAGAGCCTTCCTAACATAAATATCAGTAAATTAAGCTTGTAACTGTTGGAATAATTAATGAAGCTTATATATTAGTATTGTTACTTTATCAGTGTAAGAAAACCACATTTGTTTCCCTGCTGTCTTCAGCTGTCCCTTGTCACTGTCACAGTAGAGACTCCCTCGTGCATAGCACCCCAGAGTCCCTGTGTCCTCTGTGTATTGCCATTAAATAAAACTGTGTGAATGCACTAGAGATGCAGATAATCTCCGCTAACTAAGAAAGAAAAGCTGGGAAGTGCTGTGAAATTAAGGGTCTTGTTAATGTTTACGGAACAAACAGCCAGAGTTGCTGCCTGTTACCGATGGGTTTCTCGTGGCTGGAGACTTGCCGAATGTTGGTTCCGAGGCCACAGTGCCGTTTTCCAGGACTCCAGCCGGGGAGGACTGGACTCACTCTGGGCTGAGCGGTGGAGGCTGCTGTGTGCCGACCGCAACACTGCAGTCGCCAGGGGTTTCAGCCCGCACAATAACAGGCATCTCTGAGCGCAGCTCCGAGACTTCCTGGGGCCCCGCCCTGCTCTCAGGCACAGCTGGTGCACCCCAGGGGTGACAGCACAGAAAGGGTGGCCTGCCCAGACAGCCCTTCCTCAGCCCTGAGCTCCCACTGGCTGTCACTCCCTGCTGTCTCCTGCCTGGCCGCTCCTCCGGTGGGCATCAGCTGCGCCCCATGCTCTGCTGTCCTCCAAGTGTGCTGTCCACAGCCCCGCACGGCCAGGCAGTGGCATGTGGTTTTTCCTGGGCTGGGCACTGAAATTGTAAGCCCTAAAGAGAGCTGGATGGCACGTTCTTGTTTCTTTGTACCTTGAGCTGTCCCTTGGGGCATGGCACCTGTGGAGGGGAGTGGTGGGCGCCACCTCCGAGGGCTTCCAGGGCCTCCAAAGTAGCCTTTCCTTTGGGGTGGCAGCCAGCAGCAGCTCCTCCTTCCTGTCCCACTGCGGGGGGACCCAGAGCGGGCAGCCACTGGGCAGGCGCCTTCTCCCCATGTGCGGCCTTAGCCAGGTGTGCTTTTCCCAGATGTCCCCAGAGTGTGGCTGTTCCTCGTCAGAGACCAGGGTGCCTGGCCTATCGTTGGGCAGGCCAGGGCTCCCGAGTGTGACCTGGCTCCCTGGGTCTGGGGACTCTGGTGTGCACCCGGCTTGGAAGGGCTCCTCTGGTTGAGCTTCCCCAGTGGTGCTGCTCAACAGCGCAAGGGAATGGACTCGGGCACACGCGCTGCGGGGGGAGTCACCTGGTGGCATTCGTCTTCACCCAGTGTCCAGTCGTCACTTAGCTGCTGGCTTCTCCAGGGATGAGTTACGCAGCGTGCGCCTAGCAGAGCCGGCAAGGTCTCCAGTGCTGTGACTCCGGGGACACACTCAGTGGCCGTCCCTGCCCTCCTCCCACTCAGGGAGGAGCTTAGTCTGCAGCAAACCTGTCCCTGGGCTTTGGTTCGAGGTGAGGAGGGTGACAGGGACCAGATGACCCCAGGTGGATGAGGTGGTACCCAGACTTGCAGCCCTCATCCCACAGCTGTCCCCTGCACTTCCGTCCCCTCACACATCTGCGGGCCCCTCAGGTTGCTGGGCCAGGTGGGGAAACCACCAGGACCTGGGGACAGGAGGCAGCGCAGCCTCTGGGGCTCCCAGGCCTGTCTTGCTGCCATTGCCTCCTGCCCCCGCGGTGTCCCAGCACGGGAACGTGGACAGTCCTGCACCGTGGAATGTTTCTAAACCAGAATGCTGTTTCCCGTCCACTCTGCTGAGAGCCTCGCTTCTGCTCAGCCTGGAAAGCACAGCCGTCGCCCAGGAGCTGGCACGCTGCACCACTCAGCTGGAGCACAGTCCCCACGGGGATGAGACAGCCACTGCTGATTAGAGCCAAGGGCTGTCCCCGTCCCCACGACAGGTGTCCCTGGGCAGAGCGCAGGCCGCTGCATTCCCCACTGGGAAACCTGCCTTCTTGGTGTTCTGAAGCCCTTAATGGCCAGCTGTCCCGAGGCAGGGACACAGGTGCCAAGGCTACTGGCAACAAGAGCAGATCTGCCCCAACAATGTCTCCTCGGTGAAGCAGGATGGCAGTGTCCCTGCTGCTCCTCACCACCTCAGGCAGAGCAAGGCCACCATCACAGGGTGATGGCGGGGGCACAGCTTGGGGCAGAACTCTTGCTTGGCGGTGCCTGGCAGCACAGGGCCCTGGCTCTGTCTGGAGCACCAAGGGAAGGAAAAGAAGGGGACTCTGAAGGGCAGTTTTCCCCCAGTGCCTCCAGCCTTCATGGTGGCAAAGTAATTCCATCTCCAAGGCTTGAGCAGTTGCCAAGGTCGACGTTTGTGACCATGACCAGGCCAGGTGGTCCTTAGCAAGCCCCTGCCCCGTCACACCAGCCCCTCCTCAGCTGCCAGCCTGGGACTCCTCACGGTGCCCAGGGACTGTGTGGTCCTTGTGGCCATGTGGCCCCTCGCTCAGTGGAGGCTCCTGCTCGCCCCTGCCCCTGCCTTGGCCTTGGGCCTCTGGCAGCACTCCCAGGCTCAGCGTGAGGACAGGGAGCCAAGGGTGTGTTTGCCACATTCCCTGGTTCCCCGGGTGTGGACTATAGGAGGAGATGCGGGTGGTTGGGCAAGCAGATGGGGCGGGGCCTTTGTCCAGGCTGGTGCCCAGGAGGAGACACGGCCAGCAGACAAGGAGAACCAGGCCTGTACTGGGGCTGCAGCCCAAGGTCGGGTGACTCCACTGGCACCGTGTCTGCACTGACAGCAGGACCGAGCCTGGTACCCAGGTTACCACAGTGTTGCGGACCCCCTCAGTCCTACCAGGAAAGGGGCTGCAGAGTCCTCCCACGTAGCCATATTCGGAGGGAGGAGGGAGCCACCTGTGCCACTGAGGTGACGTCAAGACGTCACCTGCACAGCACTCCTCAAGCCTGGGTGCAGAAAAGACTGTCAGCATTTACACAGGTTACGGCTGGAGCAATCCGAGATATATTCAGCTAAGTGAACAGCTAAAATCATTTTCTCCTGTTTTTTAAGTTGGTAACTATGCCACCAGGAACCCGCACACTTTTTCTGGGCTGGTGTCACCTTCCCAGTGGCCAATCCAGCTCGTGGTGGGGCCTGGTGCCTCGGCGGCATCACCTCCTTCTGAGGCTCCTCAGGTGTGCAGAGTTCCCACAGGATTGGCGTGGCGCAGCTGCTGGCTGTGGCCTCCACCTCAATCCCTGCAGGAGGAGAGCACTCGTCCCTTCTTGGGGACACAGCAGGGCTCTTCACCTGTGGAACTGGCAGTGCCTGGGCCTCGAGTTGCTCAGGGGCCACCTCCCTCGTCCTCTGGCCGAAGCCTCCCCAACTGCACAGGCAGAGGTGGAGGAGCCTGGCCCTGGGTCTGTGTCCGTTCGTCCATCCAACCTCTGGGGAGGGGTGCAGGGCAGAATCAGAGCAGGCACTGTCCCCTTGGGGAGGTGACAGGAGAAGAGTCCTATAGATGCCAAAGGGACAGCTGCTTCTCAGCTCTCCCAGGAGATGGGGACAAGGCTAAAGGGCCTCTGCAGTCGTCACCCCCACCTGTGTCGCCGAGTCCCGTGTGCAAGCGTGGCGGTGTCTGCTTGGAGGTGCAGCAGCGCTCAGGGCCAGCGGAGTCCACGTCAGGCAGTACCGCACGCATCATCCGCGGCTGTCCTGAGAGTGTGACTGGCACGGCTCGGGGACGAGTGCAGTGTCACGCTCGGGCTGTAGGAGAGGTCAGGCCACCTATGTTGTCCTTGTGGTCCAGTGCAGCTGTGCACCCACCCGGCGGCGCCATCCTGACCCGGTCCCCTTCTGTGCCCGCTGGAGGCCACTAGCACCGGGGCTTCCCTTCCCACCACAAGAAAGCAAGAGTCCCCGGGAAGAAATGCTTTTCAGAAAGTGCCACTAGACTGAGGGCTACAGTGCCCCGGGCTGCAGCCAGGGAGGTTGTGGGCAGAGCTGTGGGGAGCCCGAGGCACTGACCTCCCCGGGAAGCCCCAAAGTACCCAGGCTCCTCAGCCTGAGAGACCAAGCACCCCAAGGCCTCTGTCCTTCCACACAGAGGCGAGGCCCACAGCGCAGCCCCACGCAGCCCGACGGTTAGGCACAGGCAGCGGGTGGACGGACAGGAGGATGCCGGAAACCCGCTGCCACGGCGCTGGGACTGGCATCACAGCCCCAGTGTTATTGGATTAATGGAAACTGCTTTGTTTGCAGGGCTTATTGTCATCCCCCAGCCAGGCCAGTTCTCCAGGTGGGACTGTAGTGTAGCGACCTCGCCGCCGCTCAGACACCTCCCGGGGCACACATGGACTGCAGGAGTGACAGCAGTAGGCGACGGAGCCAGGAGCCGCGCGGAGCCAGTGGGCGGCTGGCCAGGCAGTGTGGACGGGACAGGCAGTGTGGACGGGACAGGCAGGGCACCGAGCTGGACGCCACTCGCCCGGAGAAGCTGCTTCCGTTTCTAACTTGGTCTCCCGAGGCCACAGTGGAAAATAAGAAATGAAGCGTTCTTGCATTTTACTCTGAAATTCAGTGTACCGAGATCTCACGTATAATATACACACACATATATACAGAGTGTGAAATAAAATGTTTCTGGGACAGGAGGTCTTCCGCTGTTCTAAATAGTTCTTCACTGTTTTTGCACTGATGTTTTATATCTCGGGTGGTCAGAAGCCACCTGGGACACACTCAGAAAGAAAGTTGTTGCTTTCTGACCCAAATCTGTAATTCAGGAAGACAGATGCTGCAATCATAGATTTTTAAAAATTATTTGCACTTAAAATAGTTTAATGCTTTTAATAGCGAATGACTTTGAGTATGGATGTAGAGGACCCCTGATCCTCACAGGCAGGCGTAAAGAGCCCTTTCTATGTTAACATTTATTTTAGTACAATTATTGTTTCCAATGCTGTCAACTCTGTATTATATGTGCAAGTGATGTAGTTCTGCAGTTGGGGGAAATAGTTACTTCAATAATTTCCACCATATAAGAGTGATATTTCTAATTCACAAAAACATTAATATTAAAAGTATCTTGAATACACTAGTTGTTCTATCTTTTGTTAACTCGGCTTAATTTGGGGTGTAATTTTTGCTGTATCGGTGGGGAATTGTTACCGTTGAGATCATGGCTCACGTGGGAGCTCTTGGGTCCTCTGCCCCCTCCCCACAGCTTCCCCAGCCTGTGACACAGGGACAGGGCGTGTGGGTGCAGGGCCCATGTTCAGTGTGGTGGTGTCTGATAACCCGGGCCACCTTCTGTGCAGGATAGTCACGGCCACGCCGCATGGTCTCAGAGGTGAGTACGAAAGGTGCCATGTGCACGACACTGCAATGCCAGGGCAGGATCACAAGTTCAGGGCCAACCTGGGAACTTAGTGACTTAGCGAGACCTCCTCCTAAAAAATAAAAAAAGGGCTGGGAGTGTAGCTCGGTGCAAAGGTCCTGGGTTCAGTCCCCGGTGCTGTCCAAAACACAAGTCATGCAGCTGGATCCTTAGAATTTGAGATCCTGCTTGGTGAGATTAAAGCAGTGGTGCCAAACCTCTGGCACGTGTGCCGCAGCCAGCTGCTTATTTCAGTGAGCGCTCTGAGAGGTTTGTCCCTACGGGACCACACTGTGAGTCTCCGGGCGACAGCATTAAGCTGGGGGTAGAAGGAATCCCAGGCTTTTACATGTGCCGAGGCAGGATGATGTCGAGGCAGCACAGGCCTTGGTTTGGTTCATCTTTGGTTCCTCTTGGTTCTTAAACTGCCCTGCCCTGAGCTCAAGGTGACCCCAACTCGGAAGCTGCCGCCACCGCTGCCTGCATGGCCCCTCAAAGGCACTAACACGATGGCGCAGAATCCTAAGACTTGCTGTGTTTTCTGGTTTTGAGACAGGGTCTGCTGTGTTGACCAGGTTGGTCTCAAGCTTGCCTCAGCTTACTGAGTAGCTGGGACTATAGGCATGCATCACCATGCCTGGCAAAGACTTGCTGTGTTTTAAATGAAACAATCAGAATTTGTAAGTCATACACTTCCAGAATAACCTTACAACAAGCACTAACACACTTCAGGTAGTATGGTGTTTCATCTTGGGCAAAGCACCAGTTACACAGAAAACGATGTGTGGGTCCGAAATACTGGGGAGAGGTTGGCAGGAAGTGCCCTGCGACCCTTGTTGCCTCCGCGTCCTGCCTCCATATGTTAAAAGCACAGTTCGATCAGGTGACCCAGTTGCGTCCACAGCTGTCACTGGCCCAGCAGTGGGGGCTCAGGATGCCTAATCCTGGGCCAGGCAGCCCACACCAACTCGCAAGGAGACGCTGGGGTCTCGGCTTACCTGGGTGATGGGGGCCCTTGGGGTCTGCTCCTCTGCCCTCCGCCATGTGTTGTCTACACTGCGGGAAGGGAAGAATTGGCTTCGTGCTGGGATCTGGGTCCACAGCACACTGGGAGGTGGGGGCGCAGCCTGGGACGTCAGCTCGACCCCAGCCACCCCTACCGTGCCTGCTGTCTGCAGTGCAGCCTGGCTAGGGCCACGGGGGGGGGACACAGGAAACATCAGGCTGTGTCACTGCCCCACGTCCTGCCACTGCCCCATCACCCGCCCTGGAGGGGCGGCTGGTGAGGGCCCAGTGCTCAGCAATCACGATGCTGCTGGCACAGGCTGTCCTGGAGCTCAGGAGTGACAACTCAGCCTGGGGAAGACCTTCAGTGACCACCCTGGGCCCTGTCCTCAGCCTGGCGGCACCTGCCTGCTGCAAGGCCCAGAGGACTCGGCAGGGGGCAGCGAGGGAGGTGCGGGGCTGCCGGCCCTGCAGCCAGCTGGGTTTGCCTCCAGGAAGGGCCGGGTGGGTGCCAGGCCTCAAGGCTGGAGAGCGACCGTACCAGAGGTGGCGGAAGCTGAGGTTGCCCGAGCCCCAGCCCCCACTGTGGGGAGGGACAGCCGTGGGGACAGGCGCGCAGGTGGCAAGCTGGGCAGCAGCACCTGCAGACCACGTGTGCTTCCCACACGGGCACAGAGAGCTCCACAGATGTTCTCATCACATTTATGTACTTCACAGGCAACCGCTCCCAGAACACACAGGCCCATCAATCCACAAACCGCAGCCCCCGCCGGCCTCTGGCTTCACTTCCGGGACTCGGGATCCCGGCCCTCCCCATGCCAGCGCCGCAGGCTCTCAGGTGAGTTTAAGGAAAGTGCGTCCAGCCCTCCGCCAGGTGCAGGGCTGGCGTGAGAGCCTCATTCCGGTCCTGAATCTGCCCAGCCTGGGGCCCACAGGAGCCACAGCCACTTCCTCTCCCTGCCTCCTGCACAGCCGTGTCCACCCTCCCACACCCGACAGGTGGCCTGGGCTGGGACCACCGGAGTGACATGGAAGGAAGGGTTGCAGAGGTGTCTGCAGAGGCGACAGGAGATGCGACACTAACCTGGGAAATTCAGGTTTCCTTTTCAGTACTATAAGCTTTGGAAGATGGGATAAAAAGGAACTCAATTCCAAGTGCCCTTCCTGGGCAACAAGGGGCTTTGCAGAGGCGGGGGGTGTAGCTCAGCCATGCATGAGCAAGGCCCAGGTTTGACCCCCAGCACCGCAAAAAAAAAAAAAAAAAAAAAAAATTAAGGAAAAGAAAAGGGAAAGGAAGTGGGATCTCAGCAGCTCTCAGCAAGCAAAGCTTGGAGCCCGCTGGCCTGAGGACGCCGCACACTGGGCCACCTCAAAGCAGGGGCTTAGCAGGCACTCCGGGCCCCCTCCTGCTGTGGCTCACAAGGGGACAGGGAGGCCCAGGACAGCCGTGTCTCATCCTGAATGTGTTTTCACGTGACACAACAGGCCGCGCCCCAATCACTCACGAAGCTGGGGTAAGGGGAGTGGGGCGGCCGGACAGGTTCACACCACAGAATCGCAGGGTGCAATCTCGTAACGTAGCTTGCTCTTTAATAGGGATCAGGGTCTCCAGCAGTGTCACCTGGTGCCACAGGAAAGCACTCGAGTGCCACCATGATCCACCAGCCTGGATCACGAGTGTGACAGGTGTCTCCGTTTATCTGATTTGATTCATAAAGAATTACAAAATATCCCCTGCCCCAGGTCCTCATGCTGTGAAAATGAAGCGAGACCCTGGAGTGGGGACTTTACAAATGCACCAGGAGGAGGGAAGCCAGGCAGCGGGAGCCAAGGGGCAGTGGCTCGGCAGTGTCCAGCGCTCTCACATGAGGCCTCGGTGTCCCCTGGGCTTGGCGCGGGCACCAGCAGGGCCCAGTACTCTCCAAGCAGGCAGGGGTGTGCGCTGCTCAGTACCTCATGCCCTTCCGGTCGATCGTGGGCAGGCGACACTGCAACAGGTCAGTCTTGGTGTCCTGCGTGTCCACCTGCAGGAGGGAGTCACGGGTGGAGGTGTGGGCAGCCACAGCCCTGCCCTGCCGGGAGAGGGGACATGGCGCCCTACCCTCTTGCAGGTGCCCCCGAACTTCAGGGCTCTCAGCGCAGGGCTGGAGTGCGAGGACAGGGTGGTCACGGCCGACAGCTGCAGCAGGGGCAGCTCCGTCAGGCAGGCTGGGACCTCTCGCCTCGGGGGCGCCTTCTTCAAACACATGGGGCTCCAGTTCCCTTTGTGCTCTGCTCTGAGGTCCCCCAAGCCCATCCCTGCCCGCTCTGGTACTGCTCATGGGCTGAGGACAGCTTTGACATCTTTCAAGTTTTACAGTAAGTTTTGTGGCCCATGAAAAGTATGTGAACTCAAACGTCACAGTTTGCCCCCAGCAGCTCTCAGCTCGGGCAGAGCCGGCACCAGGGACACCCACAACCCTCCAGGGTGCTCCAATGGGACTGAGCAGGGACAGGCACCACAAGGAGGGACCCATGTCTGGGTGTCCGAGGAGGACCCAGGCAGAAGAAGCCACTGGGGCATTCTGAGGTGACCAGGCCAGGAGGGGTGGGGCGGGGCAGGAGGGGACGAGCAGATGGCAAGGGCACCACAAGGCAAGTGCTGGACACAGTTTGGGCGTGTGCAGCACATGGGTCCCTCAGGGACAAAGAGACAAAGAACAATGGGGGGGCTCAGCGCCAGCCCCAACAGAGCAGAGCACACGAGGCCACTGCCGAGTGAAGGTCTCACTTCTAAACCAGCAGGCAACAAAACAACGCCCACCAGGGTCAGTGCTCGTGGCCAGAGGTGTGGCTGGGGGGCAGGGATGCACCAGGTGGGGAGCTCGGGCTGGCAAGGGCTCATGGGACCCCTGCTGGAGTCTACCAGGTGCGTCTGCAAAGGACTTGGGCACAGAGTGGGCACCTGCATGTGACCACCGGGCCAGGCACAGGGACTTGTGGCAGGGTCCCTTCCCTGGGCCACCCACATGGGATGTTGGTCGTGGATCCACAGCTCAGTTCCCAGTGTAACCCGGGGTGGGGACAGTAAGCAGCACAGTGCTCGGGCCTCAGAGGACAAACATGACAGCCTGCTGTGCCACCACCCTCCCCGGCAGTGTCCCCAGACACAGGCCACCCGCTCACTGATCTCAGTGTCTACCTGCTTGCTGCCCTCCGGGACCTGCTGCTTGTGATCACGTGGCTCCAGGTGCTCCAGGAAGGTCGTGTGGCTGCAGCTGACCCGGGCCTGCTTCTCAGTCGCCCTGCAGAGGACAACACAGTGGCTGCCCCCGCCGTGGGCCTCCTGTGCCACTGAAGAGGACCTGCCTCTGGGTAAGCAGCTGCCACATTTCCTTCCCACGAGCTACCAGGACCCAGTGTGGAGGCTGCATGGCCTGCAGCGCCTCCAGGACCAACTGTCATGACGACAGTCACCCATGTGGGGGGATGGGGTGAAATCGGAGGGCCTCGGGCACAGGCCTCTGACACTGGTGGTTGGCACCAGGAACACCAGGAGCTCATACCATGCCTGCAAGATGCACACCAGGCCTCTCAGAAGCTGCACCCACTGCAGCCCTGGCATGGCCTCACCACCCCACCCCCGCAGTCACCCAGCCTTCCTCACCCATCCTGGGAGGGTGCACCTCTGGTGAGGACAGAGCAAGTATCCCAGGCCCAGCCCCGTGGCCCCTCCTGCCCACAGGTCCCGTCCACATGGGAGAGTGCGGGGATCCCACCTCTGCTCCTGAAAGTAGGGGTGCTGCAGGGCCTGGTGGGCAGCAATGCGCTCATCCGGGTCATAGGCCACCATCGCATGCAGGAGGGAGAGACACTTCGGGGATAAATTGGCTGTCAGGAGAGGAATTCCTGATCCCTTTTTAAAAGGAAAATCAAAACTCATAGCTCTCGACCTGCATTGAAAGCCCAACAGTAAATGATCATGCTGTCATCCAGAGCTGGTCACCGTCCCGCCTCTGAGGGACCCGTGCCCAGGGACAGGCCCTGCCTGTGTAAGCATGATGACAAGAGCAAGCCTAGAGTGGATGACAGGCGGCAGGGGGACGCTGCGGGGAGGCCAGGGCATACACGCACTGGCTGCTCACTTGTGCTGTGAGCCTAAAAAATAGCCTCCTTAAAAGGACTACATGGGCCAGGCGTGGCAGAGCACGCCTGTAATCCTAGCACTCGGGAGGCTGAGAAAGGAGGATCACAAGTTTGAGTCCTTGCTGGGCAACTTAGCAACTTAATGAGACCCTGTCTCAAAATAAAATTTAAAAAATGAGAGTGCATGTGGAGTCTTTTATGTTATAAATGTAAGAAAACTACCTCTCCTATAAAAGATTAATATCACTTTCTCATCTGAGAAGAATAAAGCTGAAGAAAAGAAAAAACCACCAAAAACCCCCATAGTCCAGAACGGCTATGATCTGCATCCTTCTGGGGCCCTGGGACTGCTGAGGTCCCCTCGGCCTGCAGAACCCTTCACCTCTGAGCAGAACAAAACCCAGGGTCTGTCGAGGCATCAAGAGCTGCTCCAAGCCATGGGGCAGTGCACTGTCCTCCCGTGCAGCTTGTGCCTGAAGAGCGCTTCTTACCCAAGCATCTCAAGTCCTGTGTGAAATTCTGGAGAAAAAAACCAACTCCCAGGCCCCCAGAGAGATGCTGAGGACTTTCTGTGATGCTCAGGGAAGAATGCACTCTTGCTAACTTCAAAGAGGTTAACCACAAGCTTTGGCAGGCATGGCAGTGCATACCAGCAATTCCAGCACTCTGGAGGCTGAGGCAGGAGGATTCTAAGTTCAAGCCCAGGCTGGGCAACTTAGCTACTTAGTGAGACCCTGCCTCAAAATGAAATAAAAAAGGGCTGGGCGTGTAGTTCAGTGCAAGGCCCTGGATTCAATCACACAGGCTGGCTTGGGGCCTGGGCAGCCGGTTCAAGGCAGCAGGGCCCAGACAGCGGCTGAGGGCCCCGCACCAGGGCTGCCCTGCGGGACTCTGGGGGCCCCAAGCTTACTGCTTGAACTTGGTCAGGGTCTTTGGAGCAGGCGTGCCAATGACATCGTGGATTTTTGAGATCTGGTCCAGTTCGTTTACCCCGGGGAAGAGGGGCTGCAGGCTGGGGGCGACAGGGGCAGGTGCTCAGTGCAGGCTTTGGGCTTCGGGCTGGCCCCTTCCCCTGCGGCCACCCCAGGGCTGGGCTGCTGCCACCCTGCCCCCAAGTGCCCTCTGTCCCTGCAGGGAGACGTGACGGTGACCACACCAGGTGACTGCGACAGCCGCCATCAGCCCTGCAGAGCTGTGTGACCAAGTGCAGACAGTCAGGTCAGGTTGAGGACAGACTTGTAAGAGATCTGAGACCTGGATAAAGAAATGCAACGTGCTCCAGAGTGGGCCCGCTTGCACTCAGCCAACGCCAGCCTCCTGCAGTGATGGGAGAAAGAGGACGACTTGGGCAGGTGGGCCAAGAGCGAGGCAGCGGCATGGTCCTAGTGCGGAAGTCCTCAGCGCCCTTCCTGGCTCACTCCAGGGCTTTAGTGCATGAAAAAGAACTGTCTGCTGGTCCCAGGGGCTTCGGTAAAGTCCCACGCAGCTTTGCAAAGTGACACATTTTTCATCAAAAGCTGTGGGTCCTGAACAGGCATTGGCTGTCTCTGTGTAGTGGTCAGTTGGGCAGCAAGACTGGGCAGCCGGGCCGGTGAGACGGCTCAGCGGCTTAAGCGCCTGCCTTGCAAGCGCAAAGGCCCGAGTTCGACTCCCGGAACCCACATACGAAAAAGGGGCCGGTGATATCGCTCAGCGGCACGGGTGCCTGTTGGCGTGCGAGGTCCTGAGGTCATCCTCCCGGTACCCACAAAAAAAAAAAAAAAAAAAAAGACTGGGCAGCCCTAGGTCCTTGCCCGTTCCAGTGAGGTCACAACTCTCAGGGACACCTGGGGGACCATGGGGGCTGGGCCTGCTGCCCAAGGTGACTTGTCCTCAACCTGGTGGGCAGCGCCTCTCACGGGCTTCTGGGCAGGCCGCATGGAGGTGGCCAGATGCCACCTCTCTGTCAGGGACCTGTCTGTCCGTCTGTCCCTCTCATTATCAAGCCCAACAGAGAGGACCCCACACACCGCCAGGGCATGCTGGTGCCAGCTCCACAGGCAAAGCAAGCAAGGAAGATTTATGGAAAAGTTCATCTGCTGGATTAAAAACCAAAAGGAACCAGGATGCCCCAAGCCCGGAGTGTGGAGGCCACAGGCGTGGGGCGGCCTCGCCCAGGCCGCATGCAGGGCCTGGCCCGTACCTGGCGATCTCGTAGAAGACGCAGCCCGCGCTCCACAGGTCCACCTTGGAGGTGTAGCAGCCATCGGTGAGCAGGCACTCGGGGGCCCGGGACCAGCAGGTGGAGATGTACCCTGTGTATGGCTGCCTGGAGTAGACACTGCGGCATGACCCGAAGTCCCCAAGTTTCAGGACGTCCTGCTGCAAAAGAGGGGTGAGGGCATCTTGGTCCACAGCTCCTGTCACACGAGGCAGCCCAAGCACTGAAGCGAGCCTGTGCAGACACAGCTGGCTGTGTAGGTACCGAAGGTCCCACCCGTGGGTGGGGACACGTCTACACTCTGGCTGAGCCTCAGATATCTTCCCATGGTCCACGGGCTTTAAAGGCCACGTCGTGGTGCGTGACCCTGGACAGGTCCCTCAGAGTGTCGCCCGGCTCCAAGGCTCTCGCAGCCATGTGGCCTCAGACAGTCGCAGGGACACAGTGCAGGGCACACTTTACAGGTGGCTTCGGAATGACACGCTCTCAGCTGTGGCGTTCGAGCCTATCCGGCCTCAAGCATGGCACCTGGTGCGTAAGTTCTCACGTGGATGGGCCGAGTTTCCATCCACAGTGGGAGAGGGAGAGCGCGTTCCTGCAGGTGGAGAGTTAGGCTGATGACATTTACTAAATGAACCTTTTCTAAACTCGGGGGCAAAAAACCTACCAGAAACACGCTTTCCAGTTACCGGGGACTGAAACCCCGCCCAGGGAGAGAGAGTTTATGTCCATGTTTACTCGCTGTCAGGCTTCCCCGCGAGGTCTTACCTTTATGAGTATGTTTTCCGGCTTCACATCTCTGTGGAATATCCCGTTTCTGCGCTGGGTTAAAGGGAGAACAGAGTCGCCTGCACCGCGCCAACCAGCTGGCCAGGTCTGCGCTGTACGCTCGGCTCTCTGCCGCGCTCCCCCGCTGCCCGGGCTGCACCTGTGCATGTGGTCAAGGGACTTGCACAACTGGTACATGTAGTGTGTGACCTTCCTCTCCGAGAGTGGGCGCCTTCTCCCTGTGCAGTCGGGGAGAGGGAGCACGGTTACCGGCGCAGCCTACCCTGTTTTGAAGTAAAAAGTGCGTCTCTTCTTATTTAACAATACATGAAAATCTAAGTTCCTGCAAAAAACCTCTGCAACAGCCCTAGAACACGGAGTGTCCCACAGACCACGCTGCCGAAGTCCTGCATGCTGGTGCAGCTCCATGCAAACTCCCAGTGCACTGCGGACAGTCACACAGGGCCACGGCCTCATGGCCGGGCCTCCCGCGACTCCTGCAAACCGCGTCTTCCCGGCGTCCTGTCCACCTGAGCTCCTCACTGTATTTACTTTGAGATGAGGTCTTGCTATGTTGCCCTGGCTGGTCTCAGACCCCTAGGCTGAAGTGATCCTCCTGCCTCAGCCTCCTGAGTAACTGGGCTGCTACAGGCATGTGGCATGGTGGCCAGCTTTGGAGATCTCCATTTTCAAGGGAAGGGATTATGGTTAACACAAGTCCCTCTGCTCGCTTTGGGTTCCACAGTTCACACTGTTTTCTTTCTTTCTTTCTTTCTTTCTTTCTTTCTTTCTTTCTTTCTTTCTTTCTTTCTTTCTTTCTTTCTTCCTTCCTTCCTTCCTTCCTTCCTTCCTTCCTTCCTTCCTTCCTTCCTTCATTCCTTCCTTCTTCCTTTCATTTTCAGGCAGGGTCTCACCATGTAGCCCAGGTTGGCCTTGCACTCATGGTGATCCTCCTGCCTCAGCCTCCCGGGTGCTGGGATTATAAACACCCAGCCACACCACCTCTTTTCACAGCAGACAACCATTCAGCTCGGTGCCCACCAACAGTGCTCTGTGGCAGCGCCACGCCATGCCGGGACAGCCGGCCCCTCTTCCTGCAGTGTTGTGCTATGTTTCAAACTCTCAGCCATCTGTGTGGCAGAGGGGCACATTTCCCCTGACTCAATTTCAACACTGTTTTTTTTTGGTTTTCTTTGTGGGTACTGGGAATTGAACTCAGGACCTTGCGCTGGCCAGGCAAGCACTTATGCCGCTGAGCTACATCACCGGCCCAACACTGTGTGTTCTTAGTTTCATTTTATTTGTTATAGTACTGGGGATTGAACCAAGGGCCTTCACATTGAGCCACATCCCCAGCCCTTTTTAATTTTCTTAATTTATTTTTTATTTTGTTTTGTTTTGTTTTTCGAGACAGGGTCTCGCCATGTAGTCCAGCCTGGCCTCAAACTTGTGCTGATCCTCCTGCCTCAGCCTCCCAGACTGCTGGGATTACAGGTGTGCCACATGACTGTGGACTAAATTCATAAGTTTCAAAGCTGCAAAATGACCATGGTTGGGGCCGGTGAGATGGCTCAGTGGCGTAAGTGCCTGCCTGGCAAGCACGAGGGCCCGAGTTCAACTCCCGGAACCCACATATGAAAAAAGGGCCGGTGATATCGCTCAGCAGCACGCGCACCTACTGGCGCGCGAGGTCCTGAGGTCGACCCCGGTACCCACAAAAAAAAAAAAAAAAAAAAAAATGACCATGGTCACTTAACAATTCAGAAACCCACTTTATCCCTCCCTGCACACATAAGTCTAAGCTTGTAATTCCTCTTGGCAAATAGATATCTTCTTTCTCTCTGCATAACTGTGTTTATAATATGCAGACAAAAGAAAGTAATTTAGCCAGGTGTGGTGGCACACACTTGTAATCCCAGCACTAAGGAGGCCGAGGCAGGAGGATCACTGTGAGTTCGAGGCCAGGTTGGGCTACATAGTGAGACCCTGTCTCAACAAAAACAAAACAGCAACAACAAAAAGTAATTTAAATTGTAAGATAGCAAAGTACAATTAACTTTTTCATGGACTACTATCACTTTTGGTTCTGTTTCACATAATTATCCGTTTCCCAGAATTAGAATGAAGAAGTGGCCAGTCTTTCCGAGTGGGAGGAAGCCTGGCACCAGGTGAACTTCTGATCTGTACAGAGCTGCTGAGCGGCAGCTGGAGCTCCTGGCCGCCGCGTCCTCGCACCCGCCCAGCTTGGGGTCAGGAGGGCAGGGAAAGGTGCAGCTGCCACACCTGGGCACCCCTGTCCACTGAACGCTCCAGGAAATCAAGGTGGCTTTCCCTGCCTGCTCCCCAGCACTCTCTGGACCTGCATCCCCACTGCTGTGTACCCTGGGCCCCCAGCCATGCCCACGTACCCGATCTCAGAGCACGAAACTGGCTCTTCGGTCATCTGAACCAGGACCTGGGAAAGGCAGACCATGTTAGAAAGTCTCATCCACCTATCCTGAGGACCACTCAGGGACCTTGTAAAAAGCAGATGACAAGCCAGGAGTAGTAGCACACGCCTGTAATCCTAGCACTTGGTAGGCTGACGCAGGAGGATCGCCCTGAGTTCAAGGCCAGCCTGGGCTATACACAGTGAGACCCTCTCTCTCAAAAAAAAAAAAAAAAAAAAAAAAAAAAACACCTCTACAAAAATGTCATACATGAGGGCCGGTGAGATAGCTCAGGGGCATAAGCGCCTGCCCAGCAAGCACGAGGTCCTGAGTTCGACTCCCGGAACCCACATAAAGGAAAAAAAAGGGCCGGTGATATCGCTCAGTGGCACAAGTGCTTGCTGGCAAGCACAAGGTCCTGAGGTCGACTCCCGGTACCCACATTAAAAAAAAAAAAAATGTCATACATGATACCAGTAACAGTGTACAGCTTTTTGCCAGGTACAGTAGCACATGCCTCTGCTTCCAGCTCCTCGAAGGCTGGGACAGGAGGATCACAAGTTCAAGACCAACCTGGGAAGCTTAGTGAGACCCTGTCTCAGAATAAAATAAAAAGAACAGGGCTGTGGATGTAGCTGGGTGGTGAGCGCTGCCTGCCTGGCATGAGCAGGGCCCTGGATCCGTCCCTAGCAGTAAGGAAACCCCAAGCACCTGCTGTGACAGTGTGGCCTGCGGGAGGAGACCACTGCCATGGCGGCCCAGTCACAGCAGCACATCTGCACACGGTGCTCATGGACCCACGCCCAGCATGGCCGGGCTCTCCCGCCTGGGTCTGGAGGTGCCCGCCAGGCTCACTGCCCGAGAGAGGGACCCCAGGCCTGAGCAGAGCCAGCCACCGCCAGCGCCCGGGGACAAAGGTGCTGCTCTGCAGGGCACAGAGTCAGGGATAAGGACAGACGGACCTCAGTCATGCTGAGTCCAATGCCCAAAGGAGCAGTAGGACTGCTGGGACAGACGTAACTCTGTTTCCTTTCATATACGCGAAGTGCACGGCGCAACCAAAGATTTAACAGAACCCTTGATGAGGATGGATCTGCACTGCTGAGTGACAGAGCTTCGAGTCTCAGCTCAATTGCTAACATGTCCTCCTTCCTGCTAGTACACACAAAAGGTGCGTCTTACCATCAGTGGGTCAGATCTGATGAAATATAAAAACACAACTGAATTAGCCAGGACTGTAGTGCGTGCCTAGAATCCCAGCACCTGGGAAGCTAGGGCAGGAGAGTTCCAAGTTCAAGCCCAGCCTGGGCAACTTAGTGAAACCCTGCCTCCGTTTAAAAATGGGCTGTGCACGTAGCTCCATGTGTAGGCCCTGGGTCCAGTCCTAGTACCAAAACAAAACAAAGACAACTGAATTTATCTAGCACAGCAGTGTCTGCAAAGTCATCGTGCTGCTTGGTAATAGGGCACGAAGCACAGCTGCTTGCAGGAATGACCTGCAGTGCTGCTTGTGATGGACAGTCAGACCATGTTCATTTTATTTTTTCCAATTTGTTTCATGGCCCAGTATTGTGGCTCATTTCAGGCCACCTGCCCCAGCCACAGCCTGGACTGGTACCTCCCGGGGTTCCGATGGGTCAGCCAGACACAGACTGCCAGGAGAGGCCTGCAGGAGGGGAGGGGACAGGCAGGGCGCCATGTGGGGACCACGTGGCCTTACACCTCACAAGGGCAGCTCCCCTGGGGCCCCTCCCCAGGAGCCAAGCTGGACTCGGACTAAGGCTCTCGGCTCATCAGCGTGTGGGCTCCACGTGGCGGGAGCCGGCTCTCATCCCCGCTGTGTCCCACGCACACTCCTTTCCCGCTGCTGTGGAGGCCACATCAGCCTGGGGTCCCCAGCCCTCAGCATCTGTCACCGGGGGACAACGAGAAGCTCACCCCGCAGCCCACTTCCTGGCTGCACTTTCTCCCACCTCACATCTGCACTCGCGCTGCACCCGGAGGACACACGCAGGCTGAAGAGAAGACTGCAGAGCAGGGTGGCAAAACTTCAGAGCTTTCAGGGACACACACACCCCGCTGTGGTATGGCGCCGTAGGCTCCCCCACTGCTCTAGAGGCCACCTCATCCATCAGACTGCTCAGAGCAAGCAGGTCTGTGACGTTTACTCCTGAACACAGAAACCTTTCTACTATAACCGTCCTAAACAGGGCTTTTAAAACTGCAACAGGGGGGCCGGTGAGATGGCTCAGCGGCGTAAGCGCCTGCCTGGCAAGCGTGAGGGCCCGAGTTCGATTCTGGAACCCACATACACAAAAAGGGCCGGTGATATCGCTCAGCGGCACGGGCGCCTGCTGGCACGCGAGGTCCTGAGGTCGACCCCCGGTACCCACAAAAAAAAAAAAAAAAAAACTGCAACAGGGTTGAAGTATGTTGTTCAGGCTGGTCTCGAACTCGTGATCCTCCTGTCTCAGCCTTCCGAGTGCACCCAGCCTGAACAGGAATCATGAACGCTTTGTTCCCTTCCTGTGCTTTCTGGCTTCCGGGGCGCCTGTCTGCTCAGCCTGCGGCTCCAGGGCAGTGTTCGCAGCCCACTCCCTCCCCAGCCACACTACCCTAACCCCAGTGGGTCACGACGAGAAACTGGGTGCTGCCCTGCAGGCTGTGCACGGGGAGCCAGCAGAGGGTCAGTGGGCGCGGGGTTTGTAACTTGTATGAAACACTGCCCGCCCCAGCCACAAGGCCATCTCCTGTTTTCCAACAGAGATCCACAAGTGTTCTGACCAATTTATAGACAGCAACTTTTATCAAACTCGCCTACTCACACTATTAGTAATGTACGGTCGCTTATTTTAAATCACATAAAAAAATACAGTCTGCTTGGTGCTCTGCATCTGTGACTTCAATCTACTGCAGCTTGAAAACATTTTCGTATTTGTGTCTATACTCAACATGTTCCCACCTTCTCCTTCTCATCACTTCCTAAACAATACAGAGTAACAACTTGTTTTTTTTTGTTTTTTTTTTTAAGACAGGGTCTCAAGGTTGGCCTTGAGCTCTGGCAGATCCTCCTGCCTCAGCCTCCCAAGTGCTGGGATTACAGCCATGCGCCACTGCACCTGGCTCTGCACCGCGTATTTACACACTGCTACTGCACTCCGGTGATACGTGGTTCTGAGAACTATGACAAAGCCCATGTGAACTACAAGCTTCAAAGAGGACCGAGTGCTCTACGTACCTCGTATGAGCTCATAAACATTCTGTCCATAAGTTCACATATTAGTGCGAGAGAACCAGATTTCCTGTCACTGAAGAAGAAAGCAGTCTTTTAAAACATTTTTCCTCACCTGAGTACAAAATATAATCAAATATTTAATTCATTTGTAAACATTTCTGGTAAATGTATGACACTCCTACATCAGGCAAAGAGTGCAATTATGAAACAATGAGGCTTTTATTTTCAATATTTCAGCTAAAATTAACTTAAAATGCTAGAAAACCCTACTTTAAGCAATATTCTAAAAGCCTTTTTGTTTTGTTTTGCTTCTTTTTTTGAGACAGGATCTTGCTATGTAGTCCAGGCTGGCCTTGAACTTGTAGCAACCTTCCTGCCTCAGCCTCCCGAGTGCTGTGCATGTAACCAACACACCTGGATAAAAGCCCTTCTTAAAAAAGAGGTATGTTTGAAAATATAAAATTGACTACTAGAAGAGAGACAAAGAGAGGCCTGAGAATTGGCTAAGCAAAACATCAAAGAAAACTGACTCTGACTCACGCTCCATGGTTGCATGTTCAGTTTTCATTCGCTTGCATTCCACTGCCCCAGCCCGCAGAGAGGGCCCCAAGCCGGCAGGACTCCCAGGCTCAGGAGGTTGGGAGCCCAGGGCAGAGCTGCAGGAAGAAGGCTCCCTGGGGACAGGAAAGGCCTCCTCCTCCTCCTCCTCCTCCTCCTCCTCTTCCTCCTCCTCTGTTTTTTGTAATGGAGATTGAACACAAGGACTTTGCACTCATTTACATCCCCAGCCCTTCAAATAAAACTTTTTTGTGTGTAGAGACATGGGCTCACTAAGTTTCACAGGTTGGGCTCAGACTTGTGATCCTCCTGCCTTGGCCTCCCAGAGTGCTGGCCTTCTTGACAGACGTGCAAACCTATTCTACAATTAGACCAGAACAAGAAATGCTGTCAACAGTGAGGAAGGAACAGGAGATTGCAGAGGTGTCAGCTGGCGAGGACAATGTGGGCACGCGGCCTGAGCCCTGCTCTCCTCGGAGCCTGTGATTCACACTGAAGGCCGCAGCGGCCCAGTTGTGCCACAGGAGTGGAACCCTGATGATGTCTGCTTCTGGGACATGGGTCACCTATGGGAAGGTGTTTCCCTGGGGATGCAGGCACACATCTGACCAGAGACAGATGTGACAGAAGAAAAAATGAAGCCCCGTACAATAGCGCATAACTAAACTCAGCAGCCAGGAGGCTGAGGCAGGAGGATCACTGGCTTCAAGGCCAGCCTAGGCTGCATGGTGAGTTCAAAGCCAGACTGGACTATATAGTAAGACCCTGTCTTAAAAAACTAAAATAAAATGAAATAAAATAAAATGAAAGTTGTTGTCTCTGAGCTATAAAGCAATTACTTAAAATGTCTACCATGGTTTTCCTAAAAAGAAATCTACTCATTATCATCAAATATTCAGATTCAGAGACCCGCCGAGCTGCAGATATACTCACAAGACCACCTCGTGCAGCGTAAGGATGTTCGGGTGCGGGTTCAGGCGCCTCAGTGCTTGGATCTCCCGCAGACTGTTCACCTGCTCGACACTGGGGCGCAGTAAAAACAGACAGCTAGTAGACAAAGTAGGTCGACTTCAAAATTAGGCTTATCAAATCGTATCCATCATCTGTCATCAGAATTTTAAAATTCACAAACTTCAAAGCAGTTGATTAGGTTTCATTTTTCCCACCAAAAATTGAGGTTAATTACTATCCCTACATTATCTTATAAAAACCAAGATTTTATTTGCAGTGCTGAGGATTGAACCCAGGGGCTTCGCACTGAGCTACATTCCCAGCCCTTTCTTGTATTTTTTTATTTTGAGACAGGATCTCACTAAGTCACTAATTTGCCTAGGCTGGCCTTGACCTGAGATCCTCCTGCCTCAGCCTCCTTGAGTGCTGGGATTACAGGTGTACATCACCACGACCAGCTAAAATCAAGATTCTTAGAGATTACAACACACATTAAAATTTTCCCCATCTAATGACCTCAAACTATCCTGGTAGTTTAATTCACACATTGACAAATATGTGCATCTCAGAGCCACCACCTCGTCTCTCTAATGCTCCATCTCCCTGGTGACGAGGGGGCCCTGTGGACACCATGCTCATCCCCAAGCCACCCACACAACACAGCCACCCCCGACAGGAGGCCGTCCTCTACAACGCCACCTAGTGAACTGCCCCCCACCCCGTGACGGTCCACACTTTGAGGGATGTGACCACTGGAATACTTGGGGGAGACCCTTTTTCCTTCAGTAGGCAGGATTCAGGATTCTATGGTTTTTTAGTCTAAGCCAGGGTCTCACTCTGTTGCCCAGGCTGGCCTCAAACTCAAAGTGATCCTCCTGCCTCAGCCTCCTGAGTACTGGGACCACAGGTGTACAGCAGCACACCCGGCAGCAGGATTCTGTTCTTTTAATATGCAGGGGGTTCAGCGATTTGCACAGTCTGGATACATTACTGTATGTTACTATAGTTTTATTTGTATTCCTTTCCTCTGAAATTCAAGAGTTTATTCAACCGTCACAGACACTGTCCACAGAAGGACCCAGCCTGGACGAGCTCCTGCACCTATAGCAACAGGTTGGGGAGTGGCCAGAAGGCGTCCTCGCTGCAGTGCGTGCAGCTGGGGCAGGCGGGTGGGAGAGGCTGACGCACAGCATCATCCCTGTGTCGACCAGGGCTTGGCCAGGGCTCAGGGGATCAGGGGCCAGGGCACACTGGGCAGGAGACAGCAGCTGCCAGTCCCCTGGACCGTGAGCTGGCTGACTGTCAGCAACCATCATAGCCAGGCTGCGGCGACAGGGCCAGCTGGGGACCCACTCAGCTGCCACACTGCTCGCATTGCCCTGGTCCACGGCAGGAAGCCAGGACAGCACACCTGCAGCACCACACACAGCACAGCTGCCAAAGCTGCTCTGCGAGGAAACGTCATGTCCGCAGAGCCTGAGGAGCAGGCCCACTGCCGCCCTCCTGAAAAGCCACAGTCCCGTTGGTATTAAACATTCTTAGAAACGCGACAAAATCAGGAAGACAGCTTGATTTAAAGCCTTGTTCCCAAGCGGCCGCCCCAGGGCCCCATCGTCGCAATCTCGTTGCCATCCTACAGAGCCGGGCCCCACTGACGGCGCTGGGAAACAGCTCTCCCGGGGGCAGGGAGGAGACTCGGGCTGCACAGGCAGAGCAGAGCGAAGACCGAGTCAAGTGCTGCTCTGGGTGCTCTTGCACAGACAGAGCCTCTGTGACCATCCCTGGGTCCCCAATAGGTAGAGGCCACCCAGGCTCCAATGCCTACCCCCAATCCTGGTGAGGTTCCAGACATGGGGCAAGGCCACCCTGCTGGGTGACCTCCAGGCCTCCCCCTGCTGGGTGATCATCATGCCTCTCCCTGTAGCACTCTGCAGGCCAGGGGTTCTCTCCTGGGGAGGACTCTGCCCTCCTGGGGACATGTGACAATGTCTGGAGACAGGTGCAGCCATCCCAAATGAGGGACAGGGTGCTAGTGGCAGCCCGGGGGTAGAATCCCATAATGCAGGAAGAGCAAAAGCGCATCAGAGCTGGCAGGCCCAGTCCCGGTCTCTAGCACGGTCAGCCACGTGGCCATGTTGCTTTGACAAACATCCACTCATCACACCATGATGGAAAACCAGTCTCCAGGCCTGGGCAAGCTCTTGCTTACTGTCACAGGATTCTTTCACGTTCCCAGGCATTCACTGAGGATGACGACCTGAGACACAGACTCTGAAAGGCTCATCAGGCACGGCCAGACGCCAGGCGTAACGATTACTCAAGTAACAGTGCGGGACTAAACTCAAATCAACTTGGCTTCTCTTTCACAAACCGTGAAGAGGGTGGTGAAGAGCAGAGAAACAGCCTCTCCCAGATCTGGTGTCCAGACACTAGAATATAGCATGGTGGGGAAGAGAACAAGGAGGGAAGTGGGTCCCTAGGACCCAAAAGGATCTGAAGTGAGAACGGATGCCCACGGGAGAGCGAAGGGAGAGACCTCAACACAGACGGAGGAGGAGGCAGGCTGCGCTTTCTCCTGAGCCCTGACTCGCTGCGTGGGAGGCAGCTCGAACCTGCAGATGCGCAGTGACTCCTGGCGACCCCAGAGGCCTCCACAAGGAAACACAGCAGTAGAATGGAGCAGTGGGCGAAGCAGACTGTGTGGCTGGTGAGCTGTTCGGGTTCAGACGTCCCCCAGGAGAGGGTGACTGGCCGGGAGCCATCTTGGAGAGGGGACAACTGAGCTCGGAACTCAGAGCAGCTGCGGGCTCCATTGAGCAGCTCCCAGAGTCAGGGTGAGGTGGAACTGAGCTGAAGTCTGTAGGACAATGAGCTGAGTTCAAGCCAGCGGGAGGCACACGGAGTGTTGCAGGCTGAACAAATTGGGTTCCAGCCTCACAGCCAGAAACCAGCCTGAACTTCAGTGGAACTGAAGGTGCAGGCTCGCTGGGATGATCCACTGCCCCACCGTAAAGCTACGGCTGGCTTGCTGGGATTAATCAACACGGGGCTGGCTCTGGTTGCCCACACTGTCTACCAGTGACAGCAGAGACACGTCTTTTTTTTTTTTTTTTTTTTTTTTTTTTTGTGGGTACCGGGGAGTCGACCTCAGGACCTCGTGCGCCAGCAGGCACCCGTGCTGCTGAGCGATATCACCGGCCCCTTTTTCGTATGTGGGCTCTGGGAGTCGAACTTGGGCCCTCACTTAAGCCGCTGAGCCATCTCACCGGCCCCAGAGACACGTCTTGAAGTAGACATATTTTTCTTTTTGTTTTTCCTTTCTTTTCCTGTTTTTTTTTTTTTTTGTGTGTGTGTGTGTGGGTACCAGGGGTCGACCTCAGGACCTTGCATGCCAGCAGGCGCCCATGCCGCTGAGCAATATCACCGGCCCTTTTTTCATATGTGGGTTCCGGGAGTTAAACTCGGGTCCTTGCGCTTGCCAGGCAGGCGCTTATGCCGCTGAGCCATCTCACCGGCCCTTTTCTTTTTTCTTGATTATTCTTGTTTTTATATGAGTGTGAACATGGTGTCTAGTTCTGATCATGTTTTTATTTCGTCCTTCTCTCTTTCCCTCCTGTCTTCTTTACCAGTTTCCCAAAGTTTGTATAATCTCCTTTGTCCTCCAGGCTTCCTTCTAACCTCTTCCTCTTCTTTTTTTTTTTTTTCCCCTTAGCCACTATAAAATTTTCTCTCCTGAGAGTAAAATCCCCATATTGGGGGCATATTTACTGCATACAATTTTCTGGTTCATTTTAGATTTTGTTACATAAGCACAAATCAACATACGGTTAAAGGTGGCAAATTAATAGTTACCACAGTTTGTGATTTTTCCAAGCTGCGTTTGATGCTATTGTTATTGCTGATTGTACCACTTTAGCCAAAGTGACATAATTGTTCTAATTGGTTGTTCTTCCTGGTATGCCAAGACTGAGATTGCCTAATGGTCATAAAAATTACTATAGGCCAGTGCCAAAGAAACAGGGCCTGGGCCGAGCAGGCAGCAACTTCTCATCTCCAATAAACTGAAGTAGGATCTTGCAACAGACTCAAAACCAAAAAGCCAACTACAGCTGGAAGACACCTCTGAGAAGTCGTCATTTCCTAAGGGTTCTAAATACTAGCAATGAAGCCACTTGCCATAAGTAATTTACAAGCATCAACCCAGGAAATAAACTAAAAAAAATAGAAAATGAGAAGACACTTAAGTAAGATGCAACCCCAGACTTCTAGCTCACCAAAGGCAAACCCAGGGGACAAGGAAGTGGAACAATTCCAAAGCCACACACTTGATTCTCTGAAGTGGTAACAGCAGAAGAAGTAAAGCAGACAAATAAAGCTCTAGAAAAAAATCAAATAAGAAATAATTTCTCAGATAACTACACAGATAGTGACTATAATAAAAGGTACGATTAATGACTCTAGAGCAGATACAGATAAAAAAAATAGAGGAGCGTAGGAAAATGATGGAAATCATGAACACCCAACATAGCAAAGAAATGGAATCCATGAAACAGATTCAAACAGATATCCAGGAAATTTAAAATTCCACTGACAGTACATGCAGCAGAATGAGCCAATGCGAGGACAGAATATCAGATATACAAGACAGGATTAGAGCTAGTGATCATTAAAAGAAAGATTTAAGAATCGCAAGGGAGGGTCGGAGATGTAGCTCAGCAGCGCAGCACCTGCCTGCCAAACATGAGTTCAATTCCTGGGACCAAAAAAAAACAAAAAACAACAACAAAAAAAACAATAAAAAGCTCCTTAAAAAAATACCAGGCTAGGGCCAGTGAGAAGGCTCAGCGGCATAAGCGCCTGCCTGGCAAGCACAAGGTCCTGAGTTCGACTCCCGGTACCCACATATGAAAAAAGGGGCAGTGATATCGCTCAGCGGCATGGGCACCTGCTGGTGCGCGAGGTCCTGAGGTCGACCCCCAATACCCACAAAAAAAAAGAAACAAAACAGACTGGACATGGTGGTGCATGCTTGTAATCCCAGTGCTCGGGAGGCTGAGGCAGGATTGCTGTGAGTTCGCAGTCAGCCTAGGCTATAAGTGAGTTCAAGGCCAGCCTGAACTGCATAGTGAAACCTTGTCTCAAAAAGACCAAAAAAAAAAAAAAAAAAAAAAAAAGCAAGAGACCATGAAAAATCAATCAAGCAGCTGCTAGATGATGTAAAGAAGAATAATATAACATTGAGGGGAGTCAGTGATAAAGCAGGAGATAACGCAAACTACATAAAAAACTTGTTCACAGAAGTAATGGCAGAAAACTTCCCAAGCAGGAAAAAAGAATTGACATACAGATAAGTGAGGCATACAGAACTCCAATTAGCCATGATCAATAAAACAAATCTATACCAAGGCATATAATAGTTAAGATTCCAGAAATTCAACACAAGAACAAAATAAATATCAAAAGCTGTTAGAAAAAAGAAACAAATCACCTATAAAAGAAAGCTCATCAGAATCACACCAGACTTTTCAATGCAAACACTTAAGTCAAGGAGAGTTTGAAGCAAAGTATTTCTAGCCCGAAAAGTAAACAACCTCCAACCCAGACTGATGTACCCAGCAAAACTATCTTTCAAAATTCAGGAAGAAATAAGACACTTCCACAACAAAGAGCATCTGAAGAAATTCATCACCACCAAAACAGTACTCTAAAATGTTCTGAAGGACATTATAGAAAGAGATAACAAGGACTACAACTTCATGAACCCCAACAGAAGGAATCAACCACAAAGGCAAGCAATTAAACAGAGGTGGAAAGAAATGGAACCAACAACTGGAAAATAATATTACAAGGATAAATCAATATGTATCAGTTATGACCATCAATGGGTCTCAATTCACCAATCAAAAGAAACAGGCTGGCAGAATGGATCAAGACCCAACAATATGCTGCATACAAGAAACACATTTAATTCAAAAAGAAATTCATAGACTGAAAAAAGTCAAAGGATGGAAAACAATACTCCATGTGACAGGAACCCAGAAAAAAGCAGGGGTGGCTATTTTATTTGCAAACAAAGTGGATATCAAGCCAAGGCTGATCAAAAGAGACAAGGTCATTACATCCTTGTAAAGGGAACAATCCAAGAGGAAGAGATAACAATCATAAACACATATGCACCAAATACCAGTGCACCCAACTATACAAAACATATTAATGAACATGAAAAATCAAATAAGCACTAATACAATTGTAATGGGGGATCTCAATACACTACTGCCATAAATAGATGGATCAACTAGACAAAAAAAATCGACAAAGAAATATCAGAACTGAGCCAAACTTTTGAATAAACGGACTTAGTAGATGTCTACAGAGTGTTCCACCCCACAACAGCAGAATACACATTCTTTTCAGATGCACATGGGACGTTCTCCAAAATAGATCACACACAAGTTCATAGAACATGCTTAAGTAAATGCAAAAGAACTGAAATTATCCCATGCATATTATCAGACCATAGTGCAATGAAACTGGAAATCAATGGCAAAAGAAACCACAAGAACTTCCTAAACACGTGGAAATTAAATAGTACTCTCCTGAACAACCAGAGGGTCACAGATGAAATTAGAGAAGAAATTAGCTCTCCCCCTGCCAGTGCCACTGAGCCGAGCCGGAGCCCGAGCCGCCACCGCAGTCACAGCGTGGGCACTATGGCATCTGGAGTTACAGTGAATGATGAAGTCATCAAAGTTTTTAATGATATGAAAGGATCCTGAAAATGCACCGTTAAAAACCAAGATGATTTATGCTAGCTCTAAAGGTGCCATTAAAAAGAAATTTACAGGTATTAAACATGAGTGGCAAGTAAATGGCTTGGATGATATTAAGGACCGTTCAACACTTGGAGAGAAACTGGGAGGCAATGCAGTAGTTTCACTGGAAGGGAAACCTTTATAAAATGACAGTCAAGTGCCATCTGGATCTTCAGGGGCTTTAATTTTTCCAGCTCAGTCTATCGGAATAGTTTTAGGTTTTGTTTTTTGTTTTTTCCCTTTCCACTGGACCCTTCCAAAACAATGAATGAAGGTGATACCATTCATTTAAGCAGCTCATCAGTGAATGCCATTAGACTGTTTAACAAGATTACTTTTACGTACAGCCCGAGGAATGCCTTCCCATCTTTAGCCAAAACAACTGGTTACATGCTTCCCTTGCTTCAAGCACTACAGTGAATGTGATTGTCAATGTGAATAGCTTAGAATACTGCAAAGGATAAGCTAATTGAATGCCTTGAAAGTATTAGCCACTGGTCAGATGGTAAACTTTTTTCAGTATTATTTATAGTTGCACTTGATTGCAGTTCTGTGAGGTGCTCAGCATTCATACACCTCACCTGCCTTGGCAAACCTATTTTCGTGACATGGCAGCACAGATATAACACTATGCATTAAAACTACTTTTTTGGGGGCCGGTGAGATGGCTCAGCGGCTTAAGTGCCTGCCCGGCAAGCGCGAGGGCCCGAGTTCAACTCCCGGAACCCACATACGAAAAAGGGGCCGGTGATATCGCTCAGAGGCACGGGTGCCTGCTGGCGCGTGAGGTCCTGAGGTCGACCCCCGATACCCACAAAGAAAAAAAAAAACCCTACTTTTTTTGTAATGAGTTTAATCTTCTGAAAAGAATGCCAATTAAGTTTCATTAACTGTGTCATCAGTTTATCCTAGTACCTCAGTGTTCATTCCTGTTACCTACATATCTTAAACAGCTGTTACAGTATTAATGCCTTTGTAAAGTTTTTTGTTGAGTACACTACTGAATAAGTGTAGAAGTTTTACGTTTACCATGTGAGTCTTGCAACACTAAGGATAGTTTGAATATTAGTCATGATGGCAATTTCTGTGTAAAAGAGCCTTAAATGGAACATTGTTTTGAGATCAAACTCCCTACCCTCACAAAAATGGCCACATTGCAATAAAAAGTGTGGCATGTTAAAAAAAAATTAAAAAAAAAAAAAGAAATTAGATAGTTTCTACAGTTAAACAACAATGTCAATACAACATACTGGAACTTATGGGATGCAATGAAAACAGTCTTATGAGGGAAATTTATAGTGGTGAATTCCCACATCAGAAAGACAGAGCAAGCTCAAATAAATAACCTAATATCAGTCAATGAAATTGAAGATGTCATAAAAAACCTACCAACAAAGAAAAGCCCAGGCCATGATGGATTCATGGCTGAATTCTACAAGAAATTTAGAGAAGACCTAATGCTGCTACTTCTCAAACTCGTTAATAAAACTGAAAGGGAAACAATACTGTCAAATCAATTCCTGGAAGCAAGCATTACCCTGATACCAAAACCAGAGAAGGAACCAGTGAAGAAAAGAGAACTACAGGCTAATCTCCTTAATGCAAAAATAAGTAGATGCGGGCCGGTGAGATGGCTCAGCAGCATAAGCGCCTACCTGGCAAGCACGAGGTCCTGAGTTCGACTCCCGGAACCCACATACGAAAAAAGGGCCAGTGATATCGCTCAGTGGCATGGGCGCCTGCTGGCGTGCGAGGTCCTGAGTTCAACCCCCGGTACCCACAAAAAAAAAAGTAGATGCAAAATAAATAGATGCAAAAATCCTCAATAAAATACTGGCAAACAGAATGCAGCAAATCATCAAGAAGATTATACACCATGACTGAGTAGGATTCATCCCAGGGATGCAGGGATGGATCAACATATGCAAATCAATAAATGTAATATACCATATTAATAGAGCCAAGGACAAAAAACATATGATCATCTCAATAGATGTGGAAAAAGCTTTTGACAAAGTCTAATACTCGTTCATGATAAAAACCCTACAGGAAATTGGAATAGATGGTCTTTATCTCAATCTGATAAAAGCCATCTATGACAAACCAACAGCCAACATCATACTAAATGGACCAAAACTGAAAGCTTTCACTCTAAAATCAGGAACAAGACAAGGATGCCCCCATCACCAACCTATTCAATATAGTTCTGGAAACATGAGCCAGTGCAATTAGACAAGAGAAAGAATTAAGAGGAATAAGGACGGAAAAGGAAGAAGTTAAATTGTCATTATTTGTGGATGACATGATACTCTACATAGAAGACTCCAAAAACTCCACACCAGAAGACTTCTAGATTTAATAACCTAATTCAGTAGCATAGCAGAATATAAAATCAACACTTAAAAATCAATAGCACTCCTGTACACAAATAACAAACTCACTGAGAGAGAAATGAGGGAAACAACACCTTTTAAAATAGTGCCCTGATGGCCGGGGATATAGCTCAGTGGCACAAGCGCCTGCCTGGCAAATGCAAGGTCCTGAGTTCGATTCCCGGTACCAAAAACAAAAACAAATAAAATAGTGCCCCAAAAAATAAAATACCTAGGAATCAATCTAATGAAGGAAGTCAAAGACATTTACATTGAAAGCTATAGTACTCTGAAAAAAGAGATTGAAGAAGATATCAGAAAATGGAAAGATATCCTTTGTTCTTGGGTAGGAAGAACCAATATAGTCAAAATGGCCATACTTTCAAAACTGTTACATAGATTTAATGTAATCCCAATCAAAATTCCAATAGCATACCTCACAGAACTACAGAAAACAATCCTAAAATTCATTTAGAACCAGAAGAGACCTAGAATACCAAAAGCAATTCTGGGCAACAAAGGCAAGAAAGGGGGCATCGTAATTCTTGACTTGAAATTATACTACAAAGCTACTGTGATAAAAACAGCATGATACTGGCAAAAAACACAGACCCAAGGATCAATGGAACAGATTAGAAGATGCAGAAACAACTCCAAATGCATTCAGCCACCTTATCTTTGACAAAGTGGCCAGGCAACTTCACTGGAAGAAAGATAGCCTCTTTAATAAATAGTGCTGGGAAAGCTGACTTTCCATATGCCAAAGATTAAAACTAGACCCATATCTCTCATTATGCACTAAACTAAAATCGAAATGAATCAAAGATCTAAATATTAAAACAGAAACATTTAATCTGCTGGAAGATAAAATAGGTAAATTTCCTGAAGACACTGGTGTAGAAAAAGACTTTATGAATAAAACCCCAATCACACAGGAAATATTACAAAAAATCAACAACTGGGATCTTATCTTACTAAAAAAATTTGCACAGCAAACGAAACCACCAACAGAGTGAAGAGACAACCCACAGAGTGGGAAAAAAAATTTTGCCAGCTGTTCCTCAGACAAAGGACTAATATCTAGAACATGTAAAAGAAGTGAAAAAAATCAGACCCCTCCCAATTTAAAGACCCAAATTCAGAAATGGGCATCTGAAATAAATACACACTTCTCAGATGAAGAAATACAAACGGCAAATAAATATAAGAAAAAATGCTCAATATCACTGGCCATTTGAGAAATGCAAATTAAAACAATGCTGAGATTCCATCTCACTCTAGAAAGAACGGCTATTATCAAGAATCAACCCATAATAAATGGTGGCCAGGCTGTGGGGAAAAGGAACCCTTCTCCACTGTTGGTGGGAGTGTAAATTGGTACAATAACTGTGGAAATCAGTGTGGAGATTCTTCAACAAACTGAAACTAGAGGTTCCACTTGACTCAACTATTCCTCTTCCTGGTATTTTCCCAAAAGAGTTAAAAGCATCATACCACAGTGATATTTGCACACCCATGTTTACAGCAGCACAATTTGTAAAAGCTAAATCTTGGAAACAGCCCAATGCCCATGATCAGATGAATGAATAAAGATGTGGGTTTTTTTTATGCAATGGAGTACTACTCTGCCATAAAGAAGGATAAGCTTGAGACATATCTAGCTAAATGGATGCACCTTGACACCACACTTTTAAGTGAAATGAATCAGACACAAATGTGTAAATATCACAGTTTCTCTTGTGTAGAAACCAAAAACACAAATAAGGACCAAAATGGATGACAGATATTGGGAAATA